>CADEHL010000288.1:347500-3287287 GCA_902827135.1 Harpagifer antarcticus | reverse complement strand
GGGACATTAGGGACCTGTTCCCTTAGGGCCTCAAGAAATTGGACAGAATCCAGGTCGCTGTTCACCACAACTTTGCATGTTGCAGAGATATCTGAGAAAACATGAAAACACATAGCTCTATGACATAACCTGAATATTAGTTGAAAATCTAACATTAAGTCACAAAAAATAATATTTTTATGACGCATTTTTAATTATATAAATGTAGGCACATGTTTATTCATAAAAAAGTTAATTAATAGCTACTTACCCAAGTGCGACCTGAACACATCCTTGTAGCAATTTAGGACAGAAACTTGTATTGTTTGCTGCCTTCTCCTTGCCCTTCCTCTTGCTCTTCTTTGGCTCCTCACGGGCCTTCTCCCCTCCTCCCGTCGAAACATGTCAAACCTATGAAAGTGTTTTAAATAAAGCACATTCTCTACGTTAACCCTTATGCCCTCCTCAAATGTACAACCTTCTGGCCATCTTCGTGGTACACGCACAAAGAAACTGCTATAAAATCATCATAAATCAATATTTTTTTTCATGATCACTTAAACAACTTCTAAAGTGGAAAAAACAAAAAACATTAATTCTTTTCCACATAATAAAAAGTAGGAGGATGGGGCTTTGGTGGTTATTATGTCAAAGATTAGCAACAAAATTGATTTGATTTCATGAGTATTGTCTATGTAGTTTATGTATTTCAATTTGAAGAAAGGTAGTGATATTTGATATTTTACTGTATATCACCAGATTCAACCATTTCCCATTGTAGGCCGGTGTATGAAATTCTTGTATTTTTGCCATTCATATCAATGAGCCGTGTGACTACCAGGGGGTCACAATAGGTTTTTGGTGTGCAGTCTTTTTTCCACATTTGATCATTTAGAGTCCTAATTAATATTAATATTAATTAGATATATATATACTTAATATTAATATTAATTTTAAGTATAAGTCCCTGAAAAAATGTATTCATGGAGTTTTGTAAATGTGTTATGTATAAATATACTAACATTACTTTTAACTATACCAATTAAAGTAACCGTACATACATAAAATCTGCACTGTTTGTACAAATTACTTTGACCTGCATCCGCATATATATATAGATATATATATATATTATAATAGTATATATATCTATATATATATATATGTATATTATATAATGATTAATTATAAGAAAGAAACGGAATGGAGGAAATCATGATAGAACTAGACTCAGACGGGATCACACAGCATTGAATGTTACTCTATCAGTACTTCTCAAAGTGTGGTCCGTGAAGCCCCCTAGTGGTCCGTGAGTATATTGGTAACATTTCACATTTGAAATAAATAAATGCATTTAAATTTTCCGCACTCTCACTCTCGCGGGAATATCTCCGCAATGGAGCGGCTTACGTTTTCAATATATATTGCATTAAATGGCCCAGCGCAACACCTTCATCACACATGTTGCCACTTGTTTGTACCATTTTCAGGCTATTTGTAATCTGTTCTAGAAAAACGATGTGATTTTGGATATTTTTGGAGTTAGGTGGTCCGCGAGTGTTTTTTATTGGTTAAGTGGTCCTTGGTATGAAAAAGTTTGAGAAGCACTGCTCTATGTCATAGGAACTGTGGAGTTAAAGAAAATGTGGAACATATCATATTACACTGCAACATGTACAAAACAGAGAGGGGAAAACTAAAAAAAAACTAAGAGACAGGGTCAGAGAGGCAGGAAGGGAGTGGAGCCTGATGGGGATACTGGGAACAGAAGGTTACCAGCTCTGCACAGCGGACTTGTAACACTAGCAGCAGTGGAGATGGAGCATCAGAACCTGGAGGCTTCTACTCTTCTGAAGAAGAAGAATACAGCAACAAGGATTCATTTGAAGATAGGTAAATATTACAGTAATAGTGTCCTTGCATTGTGGGTGTAACTTTGGTTTGAGAAGTGGGGGGGGACACAAAACAGGGGGTCCTCCGCAATGAAACATTTTCTCAATTTAATTCCATTTCCTGCCTTGGGGACTATAGTGTTAACAAATCCAGGAAAAATGTGTAGTGTATATAATGAGTGTGCACACTTATCTAGTATCCAATCCATGTGAACCGGTTTTATTTGTGATGACCTCACATCCTCTAGGGGGGGTACTAGTATATATTTCAACCATCAAAGATCCATTAGAATATGCTCACAAGCAATAACACATATTTGATCAACTCCTCTCTCCTATCTTTATCTTACCTAGTCTGCATTCTTCTTTTTATTTATGCATATTTTAATAATAACTCCCCTTTCAAACTGTTTTTTATTTTGTACTGACCACACAGTGGAATGATTTATTAACTCATTTTATATACAACTAATATTACATAGATGGAAATATTTGTTTACATAGATGACCAAACCGTTTGACACCCAGTGAGATAACTTAGACTAAAGTTTACAATCTAATAGTCCTTTACCTCCCTGAGCTGACGTTATCTCTCTCAGTCCCACATGAGAGAGCTCTCCCTCTCCTTATTGTTGAAACAGCTTCTAATCTCCCTTAGCTCCGAGCTAGCACCAACTACTAACAACGTCTCTCTTTCTATCTCTCACACGCTCCTCCTCCTCCTCCTCCTCCAATTTTTTTGAGTTGTGCATTGTTATTTGTGCTTGAGAAACATTCTACTTGAACTTTATTTTAACAAACTTAGTAGTAATTATTGTCCTATATTTTTTTCAGATTTCACAGCTGCCTGGGCCTAGCAGCAAGAACCTCCATCTGTCCCTGCCCCCAGGTCAAGATCTACCGTGGCTCAAGGGCCTTCACCAGAGCCATCACCACCAAGGACCAGAGGAACATCATCACTACAGTGGCCTCCATCTCCATCTGCCACAAGATTAAGATACACCTCGGTACAAAGGCCTCCACCACAGCCATCACGATCAACCCAGCCAGCAAAGAAGTCTCGCCTAGCAGACGTACCTCCCACACGGCCACCAGCATCAACCTGGGACAATCACACCTACCTCCCTCCGACACAGCCACCAGCAGCCCATGCACCATCACCTACACAGCAGCCAGACCCCCTGTCCTGGAAGACAGACAAAGACCATGACACTGCTCCCCCTGTCCTTACATTTATAATGAATAGTTGGTTGAAAAAGTTCTGATATTGTAAATATTGAGATTTTACAGTTTCTTATGTTAACATAAATTGTTGGTTGAAAAAAAAAGTTCTAATGCTCAATTTGTATTTGTACACATCACATGAACCTTGGTATGGAATATGAAGTCATGAATCAGTCCTGATGTAACTTTTCTGTGGTGAAAGCAGAGGGATGGGACTATTTTACACATGAATAACATTTCATTTAATCTATATAGGCCTATAGTGTAATTCATATTATTTCACTACTTTTGTAAACCAAATCTAAAATGCCCCAAAAAATAGATGAGATGAGTAAATGTGTTTTCACAAGACTTTTGAGGTTTTCCAAAAATCTGATTTCTCATTTTCAGCTAAGTATCTCATAAGACAGTGCTCTAAGGTGAGTGACTTGCATCTCTAGCAAGACCAGAGAGTGTCCTGAATATTTTGATAAGTAACATATGGGGTGCCATGTTATAAGAAGTACATTTAAAAGGTGATTTAAGGAGACGTCTACATATCAAGAAAATATCCTTATACTCCAGAGGGTTAAGGAAAAGGCTAAGGCAATTGTATTTTTTATATTGTTTGATTTATTGATTATATTCAAAGGAAAATGAATACTTGGTCCCCTGAATCTGGAATAATATACCATTTTTTACAGGAATTCAATTCAGAGGAAGAGGAATGAGGATGGACTTTTTAAATCAAGCGCCATGATGAGAATGATGTGACATAATAAATCTTTTACAAAATCTTTTATTGAAACGTTGCTTGGAACACGCATGTGAACACTCGTTTGCACTCACACATGATATTTAAGTGAACAGTTATTAACCGTTTGAGCTCAAAAACTGGTGAGAGGACAACACATTCACTTTTCACAAAAGCACAGTCATACATGGACAATTGCTGATATATTAATGCTACAGTGGATTCAGGGATAGAACAATATCTTCAATTAAAAGGCTGAAAATGCAAAATACAACCTGGTTTATCACAATATCCATCATACCACACACAGTGCATCATTTCACAGACTTTCTGAAAGCGTGAAGCTTGTGGTAACTTATATATCTGAAAACATTTAGCATAGTTTTCCAGGTAATATCTTTTTCTAAACTTGTTTTATTTGTAGGACGCTTCAAAAAATAGAATTCACTACTTACGACTACAGCAACTTTCAGGATATGTTCAAGAATAATTTAAGTGCAAAGGAATACTTTAGATGATCACAATATGGCCTTTAAGTACATTCATAATGCCTAACAGGGAACTAACTGGTTCCCTTAAATCCTGTTGAATTGAAATGGTAGTAACACATTAGAAATAGAAGGAACAAATAGAATTGAAATAAATAATAACAAATACAGCTGAATTCACGAGGGACATCAATATATATGAGCATGTAAAAGCAACAAAACAAACACTTAATAGTTGGAAACCACTACTATGTTCAAAACCATACAGCTTTTAGGTTTTTTCTACAAAATCAGTCACAAAATGATTTAAAAAAAACACAGCAAAGAAAACAATTCATTGGGCTAACAGATTATAAACACAAACACAGTCTGAATTGCCATTAATAAATAAATGTCACTTAAAAAAAGGGATTTATTTATTTTCGTATATATTTCGAACCATATATACATACAAGTCACATCCAGAACAGTTGTGTCCCAAATCCCCAACACAAACCTAATATACTATACATGATGTACTATTGTATGTCATATTCTTTAAAGTATCAAATACATCTGAGACCTTCGGACTTGCGAGAGTTGTGTTTTAAAATGCTCAACCCTTGTTTTTGTTGGATTAAATCTCCAAAACTCATTTAAATAGCTGATGTTGTGATTCCAGTAGGATCTGGTCTAATATACGCTTAATAATTTAATAAATATGTGATGTATTTGGAACAATGGGACACAGCAACACCCCTTTAAAGTGAAAATAGCCAATCATATGGTTCCAGCTTCCTAACTCTAAATGAAAGACGCATTACACTCCCTAATGTTATGACTATGATTTATAGCATAAATTCGCTTTTTCTTGTTTTAAATGTAATCTGTCTAATTCATCTGTCATAGTAGTGTCCATATCAGTATCCTGTCATGAATTGGATATTTCATTTTTTTGTTTACTGCCTCCACCAGTTGGCACAGGTTTAAGTGAGTCATTACTGCGGAGAAGAAAAGCACTGATGTGAACATTGTATCTTCTGTTTAACGATCATTTGTTACTTTTTAAAAGTCTTATGACTGCTTAGCTATATACTTTTGAGGATAATATACTTTAAACAAATCAAAAGCAGGGGGAAAATGAATACATCAGAATTATTGGGAGATGGTTTTGGACATCCAGTAATAAAGAACTGACTACCACTAATTGTGTTTAACTGGTAGTGCTAATCCTAATACATGCAATATTATGCAAGCCATAACTGGTGTATTTATCACTTTAGCAAGAGACAGCTTAACATGTGCTGGGGAGACTGGACATTGAAAAATCTTGTTATGAAACTTGTTTTGCTTCTTGGTCGGTTTTAATAATGAAGAAATTACAATACACTGACTCTAAACCTTTTGTCAACCTGGTAACATGGTATTCAATTTTTATATGTGAAAATAAATATTTTGGGTGTAGCCGGTGACATAATGGCCTTTTTAAGTATAAGTCCCTGAAAAAATGTATTCATGAGAGTTTTTGTAAATGTGTTATGTATAAATATACCAACATTACTTTTAACTATACCAATTAAAGTAACCCGTACATACATAAAATCTGCACTGTTTGTACAAATTACTTTGACCTGCATCCGCATATATATATATATATATATATATATATATATATATATATATATATATATATATATATAGATCTAATAATCAGAACCCAAATATGTATATATCTTAACAGTTACTATATCATTTTATTTAGAATTTTTGTATTCTTTTTTTGTATTAGTTTTTTACCTTGTGTGAATCTGTACTGTCCTGTTTTTCACTATCATTCTGTTGCTGCTTTAATTCCCTGAATTTCAACGGGGATAAATACAATTCCATCTTATCTTATCTCACTAGACATTGTTATGTTCATTGTAAAGCAGGGATCATACTCGGGTATCATTTTCTCTTCGTGACTTTGTATTCACTTTTCAATTAATTTCGAAACACAGTTGGTAAAAAAAACAACATAATACCAGGAGTTTTTCACATACAATAGAGGCATGACTTCACTGAAGTGATGTTTGAAGGTTATATTTAGCATGTATGAGTCACATGATAAGTGACTTCTCTTAAGAAACCTCAATTACATGACTCACAGTGACGGGGAACACATTACATGAATGCCTTTATCTGCATCACTGTCTCTAGGAGGTGCAATGCAAAAACAACATAAGGTTAGGCAACTACGTCACGGAAACTAAGAAGCTATGCATCCTGTTGAAAAACTAAAATAGAAGAGCAGCGTTATCATTAAAATCGTTAAAAACTAAACCGAGACATATTGTTAAAGTGGTTTATTATACTTGGCAATAAAAATTAAAGTTTTAACTGCTCCACCATCAATGTAGAAGTGAGTGACATTCAAATGAATTGTACATGACACAAAAGATGTGAGGTAGAAAATACATCTCATTTATTGATTTAGGTTACAATATGCTTTTCTTTTTTCTCTTGCATATCTTACCTGCTTTTTTACCACGTCACTAGAAATCTATATTTCTTTGTTTGTCATTATCTTTCGCCACACATTCACATAGATGCAATGCACAAGGAATGACAGAGATTAGTATAGTTATGACACTGGGCCCAAGAACCAACAAGATTAATAGCTGACATTCTCTTTCATGAGATCTTGTTTTGTTCATTGCTAAGTAGGGTTGGGTACCGAGAACCGGTTCCGGTTCGAAACCGGTTCCAACATTTCGATTCCAACGGCATCATTTAGAAATGTGAATTTCGGGTTCTGCTTTTCGATGCCTGAGGAACTGTTTCTCGCCGCTCTCCGTAGCCTACTGTATGACTGCGGCGGGGCGGGAAATGTAGCGTTGTACCTACACTTCTACAGCGTAACCATGTTCGCCAAGGGCGCCAAATCTGTGGAGGCGCTGCGCTGGCAGTTCTGAGAGGGGAAAAAAACGTTTTGACCGTTGGTGCTCATCCTAATTTTCGGACTTGATGTAACAACATTCATAGTTAAGTAAATGTACTACCCTTTTCTTCCCGGTTACACTTTTCATTTGCCCTGTACGATGGGCGCTGTAAGTAATGAAAATGGGGGATGTTGGCTTATCTGGCACCCGCAGCTCAGCTCACAGCCAAAGTGCGAGTGAGTGTGGGGGCGAGCGAGGGAGAAAGGGAGGGTGCACTGGTAAGCTGCGAGGGGGACCCAAGTTCACATCAGCAAAAACACGTGGGTTTGCTATCCTGGCTCCAAAATGGTGGAATGAGCTCCCCATTGACATCAGGACAGCAGAAAGCCTGCACATCGTCCGGCGCAGACTGAAAACTCATCTCTTTCGACTCCACCTCGAGCGATAGAATTACTAACAAAGAACATATTTTCAAGGCACTCCTTTATATTTATTGGGATAAAACAGGTTTAAAATCATTCCAATGTATACTATAGGACAGTAAACCAGACATATCGTTTTAAACTGGAGAGATAAAAAATATGCATAAATAAAATAGTAAAATAAGATATGAATGAACAACAAAAATAAAATACGTTAAATGTATTTGTTATTGGCTATGGTAGGTTATTGGTTATGTTCACATACTTATTTAATTATTAAAATGTAAACCGATCTTTTTCATATGGGTGTTTAGAGTTGTACCCCCTAGGTCTAGTCTCTAGTAATTCTGCTTAAAGTGCACCAGATTGAAGCATTTTACTTCAAAATGTTCAAACATTTCTTCCCGGTATGCCTGAGAAGGCAGATATGCTTGTTTTTCTCAACAAGAACTGTTTTTAAATGGGGGGGGGGGGGTTCCTTTAAAAGTTGGACTGTTGTAGCTTCAGTGGTTCTCAGGTTACAGTTACATAGCAGTGAATATAAACATACTGATTAATGTGAATATTACTGTAATCTAACCTGTGTAAAAGTTTCTCGAATAAATGTAATTTTTTTGGTGGAAGAAGCATATATCATTTTTTTACCCTGCCCCTCAAAGAATCGGAATTGAGAACCGTTAAGAACCGGAATCGAAAAGTAGAATCGGAATCAGAATCGTGGAAATTCAAACGATACCCAACCAAGCCCCCAGGAAGTGCGCCGGAGTCTGATGAGAATATTCGTGCTGGTCAAACGGCGGTACTACACTTCCTTTAGGTTGCTGGGCCCGGAAACACTTTTTCCCATTGACTTACATGGGGAAAGAGTGGTCTGTAACTCGTTGGATAATTTTTTTTTAAACTAAATAAACTACCCAGTATGAACACTTGTATAGCCCTTATTAAAAACATTCGTTCCTCAAGTTGTAAAAATGTGCTAATAACGTTATTCTAAGAGTTATTTCCCTCGGCATTATGAACGCGCATCTAACCCACGGGACCGCGCCGCCCGGTACGTTCATGTTACGTGTTCAGTACTACATGAGTTTCTCTTTACCCATGGATGCACAATAACAACGGACCATATCGCCTTACTGCCAGCCCACGGAGCTGTAATAATGGATATATTGCACATGTTTGCTGTAATTCATCATTTGTAAAATATTATACTACATGGGCTGTATGATGTAAATCTTGTACCGTAAATGTTGTATTAAATAAAGTTAATATTACCGACCTAGATTAACGTTCCTGTAGCTTCTTATTGCACTTGCAGTTGTTTTAGTTACTTGTGTGCTACTTATCATGAATAATCACAGTTACCATCCTTTTACTCCATCACATTTCAAAAATAAATAGGCTGTTGTTATTTTAACTCCACCACAGTAATCCATCATCAGCTTTACTTTTTAGATAAAGTTTTAACTCACAATTGATCATAACAGGCTTCAACATATACAATTTTATATATTACCAAGTGGTTTCATGTACAACCCACACAAGTGTCATGCTACATGAAGCTCTGTTGCTTGGATATCACTAGATCCTGATGTCAGTGTAATATAAAAGTACATAAGGATTGATGTGTAACTTAGCATAATTTACTAGCTAGCCGCTAGCTGCTAACTGCCGCCTCGTTAATATAAATCCAGTGCCATGCTGTCATGAACGCGCGGTGCTGTTACGTGTACGCAAATTCACGTGCTTAATGTGAACGAGCCTTTTGGGCGGCGTGGTTAAAGTTGGGCATGCTCTATGAGCGCACATACGGGTACTTCTCAGGCATGCCGGGTAATCTGTGATGTTTCGCTCTCTCAAAAGTTGCGCCATTTTGTCATCATGCGCCATTGAGCAACTCTCATAGGAATGAATGAGGCCCCGCCTGCCAAGCTGTATCCAGTTCTTATTATACATCCATGTACCCAACCCTATTGATAAGGTGAGGCAACATTTCAGAAAAATGTGTGACGTTTGAGTCACGTCAATGGCTTTTATTTGATTCCTATATAAACCCTTGATAGATGTCAACTATCAAAGAAGGTGAGGTTTGCAATATCCCAGACGTTGCACCGGACTATATTTGAAGACACTGAAATAATAACATTTAAAAGAAAGGAGGATAAACTCTTTCCCATCTTATTATCTTTTCATTTGGGGTAAGTACATGTTTAAGTAAATATGTAGACTTCTGTACAGTTATTAACTTTGTTTGTGTGTGTCTAAGTTTTTGTGACCGAGAGGTTTTTTTTGTGTTTTCACAATACTTATTGTAAATAATCTCTGACCTACTTTAAGGAAAATAATTGTTCTTTGTATCAAACCAATTCCCCTAGGATGGTTTCATTATAGCAGTATATATATATATATATATATATATATATATATAGTATAGCATTACTTGCTACTTCTGTTGGTAAATCTATGTATCATTTGATTGTATAGGTTCAAAGAAAGACAGGATGGGTATCAAACGGATCATATCACTCGCCCTGATTCTAATAGGTAAGTGTGATAATAAACTGATTACTTTGAAGGTACTTCATACTGTTTGTTTATTTTATTGAAAAGGCGTAGGGAACATGTAGATAAGTGGAGTTATTGCCAGCTCACTATCCAATATTGCTTTAAAAAACACACACATCAGAGTCCAGTTTCACCTTTAAATCAAGATAGGAAATGGCAAATCTAACCTGAGTTTAAATTTGTACCGTAAACTTCGAAGACGAACAAGAATTCTAGAGGGGTCATTGTTTGGTTGTGTTGGCTGTAGTGGGCTCTTTGGGAAAGACACTTAATTACCCTCCAAAATGAGGGTAAAGTTTGCAGAGGGAAAAACTGTCTAATCAGTTAAAGGTATTGGAGTGAAAATGGGTTCAATTGGTAAAACTGACTTTACTCTTTGAAGTATGCCCACATCATGCTAATCCTATGAAGATTTGTTTAGGGGGGAGGGGAGTTTTGCAAGCAATGTCCCCCTTTAAATATATCAGTGTGGGTGATATTTAATGTTGTCATAACAGTGGTATCGACAACTGCTGATGTAGCTGCAGAGACAACGGTGCCACCTACAACTACTGCTGCATCTACAACTGCTGAACCTACAACTGCTGCAGCTACAACTGCTGAACCTACAACAACTGCAGCACCTACAACTGCTGCAGCTACAACTGCAGCACCTACAACTGCTGCACCTACAACTGCTGCAGCTACAACTGCTGCACCTACAACAACTGCAGCACCTACAACTGCTGCAGCTACAACTGCAGCACCTACAACTGCTGCACCTACAACTGCTGCAGCTACAACTGCTGCACCCACAACTGCTGCAGCTACAACCGCTGCAGCTACAACCGCTGCACCCACAACTGCTGCACCCACAACGGCTGCACCTACAACGGAATCATCTACAACTGCTGCAGCTACAACTGCTGCAGCTACAACTGCTGCACCCACAACTGCTGCACCTACAACTGCAGCACCTACAACTGCTGCAGCTACAACTGCTGCAGCTACAACTGCAGCACCTACAACTGCTGCCGCTACAACTGCTGCCGCTACAACTGCTGGACCCACAACTGCTGCACCTACAACTGCTGCACCTACAACAGCTGCAGCTACAACTGCTGCACCTACAACTGCTGCAGCTACAACTGATGCCGCTACAACTGCTGCCGCTACAACTGCTGGACCCACAACTGCTGCACCTACAACTGCTGCACCTACAACTGCTGCAGCTACAACTGCAGCACCTACAACTGCTGCAGCTACAACTGCTGCCGCTACAACTGCTGTAGCTACAACTGCTGCACCCACAACTGCTACAGCTACAACTGCAGCACCCACAACTGCTGCACCTACAACTACTGCAGCTACACCTCTTGCATCCACAACTGCTGCAGCTACACCTCTTGCATCCACAACTGCTGCAGCTACAACTGCTGCAGCTACAACTGCTGCACCCACAACTGCTCCAGCTACAACTGCTGCACCCACAACTGCTGCAGCTACAACTGCTGCACCCACAACTGCTGCAGCTACAACTGCTGCTGCTACAACTGCTGCAGCTACAACTGCTGCACCCACAACTGCTGCACCTACAACTGCTGCAGCTACACCTCTTGCATCCACAACTGCTACAACTGCTGCAGCTGCAACTGCTGCACCCACAACTGCTCCAGCTACAACTGCTGCACCCACAACTGCTGCAGCTACAACTGCTGCACCCACAACTGCTGCAGCTACAACTGCAGCACCTACAACTGCTGCACCTACAACTGCTGCAGCTACACCTCTTGCATCCACAACTGCTGCAGCTACAACTGCTGCACCCACAACTGCTGCACCTACAACTGCTGCAGCTACACCTCTTGCATCCACAACTGCTGCAGCTACAACTGCTGCACCCACAACTGCTCCAGCTACAACTGCTGCACCCACAACTGCTGCAGCCACAACTGCTGCACCCACAACTGCTGCACCTACAACTGCTGCAGCTACAACTGCTGCAGCTACAACTGCTGCAGCTACACCTCTTGCATCCACAACTGCTGCAGCTACAACTGCTGCAGCTACAACTGCAGCACCCGCAACTGCTGCACCTACAACTGCTGCAGCTACACCTCTTGCATCCACAACTGCTGCAGCTACAACTGCTGCACCCACAACTGCTGCACCTACAACTGCTGCAGCTACACCTCTTGCATCCACAACTGCTGCAGCTACAACTGCTGCACCCACAACTGCTGCACCCACAACTGCTGCAGCTACAACTGCAGCACCCGCAACTGCTGCACCTACAACTGCTGCAGCTACACCTCTTGCATCCACAACTGCTGCAGCTACAACTGCTGCACCCACAACTGCTGCACCTACAACTGCTGCAGCTACACCTTTTGCATCCACAACTGCTGCAGCTACAACTGCTGCACCCACAACTGCTGCACCCACAATTGCTGCAGCTACAACTGCAGCACCCACGACTGCTTCACCCACGACTGCTGCACCCACAACTGCAGCAGCTACAACTGCTGCAGCTACAACTATAGCCCTTATAACAAAAAGGGTGACTTTCAGATCTGTTAAGGACACATTTACCAATGACTTGATGAATCCATCTTCTGCTGCTTATAAAGCTCGGGCTACATTGATAGATACTCAGGTAAGTTTTTTTAGTCCACCCACTCAAAACATGTGAATTCTAGGCCTGCTCCACAGTTACCACACTATGATTAGGAATTATTAATTGATGAAAGACGAATAAAGATAAAGTCAAATAAAAGAGTCAAGCTCTAAATCCAATGCAAAGGTTTATGTGAAAAAATGTTTTTGTTTTGTGTTTCTACAGCTTACACTTGTTTTCCAAAAGGCATTCCCTTCGTCCTTCAAATCACTAGATGTTGTTTCATTCAGGTAATTTTTTAAGACCATTAAAGTTTTATAATAAAGAGTAGGATCCAATATCTGATATTTCAAACAATATTTGTTTTCTCTTTCTGCAGTAACGGATCAATCATCAACGTCATTGACGTTTCATTTGGAAGTACATCTGCTCCTAATAGCACTCAGATTGTGAACGCTTTGATCAACGCAGCTTCAACAGTCGTTGGATTCGACATTGAAAGCAGCTCCATTGGCGTAAATGGCATATGTAAGTAAATACTGAGTGCTACTTAATACAACAATTACATATTGTTTAAATTTAAATTAATGTTTGGTTTACTTTTTTCCTCATTTACAGCTTCCAGTGGAGTAAGACACAAGATCAGTCTTGTCACCGCACCCTGCCTCTTACTGCTTTCATGGCTACTGTTAAACCAGCAATAGCATTAGAGCTGTTTTTACACAGTAATCACAACATGACTGCCAATGCTGGTATGAAAAATGATTTTTTTCATACCAGCATTGTATGGTCACAAACACGACCATACACTGATGGCTGCTACACAAAGTCCCAACCTCCTATGAATGACTGTAATGCTCATTCCCACACACACACACACACACACACACACACACACACACACACACACACACACACACACACACACACACACACACACACACACACACACACACACACACACACACACACACACACACACACACACCAGATGGCCATGCCTTGGTGTTCAGTGTCTTGCCAAAGGACATGTGGGTCGTAGAAGCAGAGGAATGAACTGCTGTTCCTCCGATTACCACACAACCGTTTCTAGCTTATCATGTTATACCTGAAATATATGTCAAATTAATGCACCGTCATTTATTTTTATTTATTTATAGAGAGTGTTTTTATGTTATCATGCGTGGACGTATTCTTTGAGATGTCTTTGTACAATTGCTGTCACAAACTTTACAATGATCAGAATACAAAATATTTAAAGAAACAAAATGGTCTCTTGTGTGATGTTTTGCAATTTTGGAAAGTGTATCAGACAATCTCAGTCTTTTTTATGAAAGTTAATCATAAAATAACAGTTTTATATTTATAGTTTGTATGTTGTAATCATCTTTGTTGTAAGACTTGAGGCTACAGTAATACTAATGTTTACCGAAATCTTATTAGGAAGGACAACATGTTCTGTTATTAAATTCACAAAGAATGCAACCAACTAGCCATTTCTTTTATCATAGGGGCAATACATATCAGTCTTACAGCATTCAAACTGTTACTCAAGTACAAGAACAAAAGTATTAGCATCAAAATATACTTAAAGTACCAAAAGTAAAAGTACTCATTGTGCAGATCGGCCCCTTTCATGTATATGATTTGTTTTGATTATAATTATTGATGCATTAAGTGTTATCAAAGCTGGTAAAGATGCCGTTTTAATGAGTTTGTATACTGCAGGGTAGCTTGTGAATTTACTCCAGGTGTAACTAAAGTCTGATTTAAGTGTTGATTATATTTCACATCATTAATCCAAATCTGCAAAGTAACTAGGTATTAAATAAATGTAGTGGAGAAAAAGTACACTATTCACCACTGAAGTGGAGTAAAAGCACAAAGTAGCATACAATGGAAATAGTCAAGTAAAATACAAGTATCTCAAAATTGTACATAAGTACAGTGCTTGAGTAAATGTACTTAGTTACTTCCTACCTCTGTGAGTACTTTATCTCAAAGTCTGTGTTGCAATGTATTTATTTTATGTAAGTGTTCCAGCTAAAACTGGGCTGTTACCTGGGCCAAAGTTAACCGGGATGGGGTTTCTTTCAGTAATGTAATTTAATAACTTTAAACTAAGTTACTGAAACAAGTTTGTGACTAATACAATACCAAGAAACATTAAGAAATACAATAAAAACACATTTTGGCTTTATAAATAAGGAATGTATTACCCCCAAACACCTTCCAATGTTCTGTATCTTGGGCAAAAGTAACAACAAAAGGGTAACTCAACTCAAATTGAATCTAAGTCATTGACTTAAATTTGACCAGAACTGCCACTGATCATAATTTATCATATAGCAAGATGGATTAGGCAATGGTTCCTTATACTTGGAACATTTAATAATAAAGGTGAATGTAATGTTGTGACATACTATTTGGTCCGGAGTTGTGGATACCCGGAATGTTATATGTGGGACACCAGTTATTAGGTAGTACAGAGCGGGAATAAAGCACAGTTAAGGATACTCGCTGTCTCCTGAGCAGTGGCGTAGCCACCATAGGGCCAGGGCCCACCAAGTTTACTAATTGGCCCACCCTGAGAAAGCTTCGGTGTCATTAAAAAAAAAAGAAATTATTTGTAATTATTTGTAATTATTTTATTATTATTATAAAAAAATGTATTCACCCATTGAGAATATCCAAGCATTCAAAGTGAAATTCAAGTGAACAAATATCGAGTTTAATTAATGTTGTATGTGCTTCATCCTCTGAACCGAACTCATTTACGGTAAAAACTGATTGTTGGTTCCGGCGCGTGCCATAATAACGTGAGGGAGGCAGAGAGCTGCCTGCAAAATAAATGATGGGTCAAAGTTCACGAATGAACTTTGTTTTTTTTAAAAAGCCAGACTCCAAGAAGAGCCCCCACTGCCCTCATCTAGCAGCATTTTCTGATAACGATGAAATAGCCCCGCGTCCCTCTCCCCACGTCTCCCTCTCCCCACCTCTGCTGCTGGGCTGTCAGAAGAAAAACATTTTTAACGGAAACTCTGCCGCACGGTTCCCTCGTCCCTTGGAAGAGGCGGAGAGGTGGGTGTTTTTCATCTGCTGGTGGACAGTCCGGAGAGATATACACAGGGTTGGGTTGTAACGGAATACATGTAACGGCGTTAAGTAATCAGAATACACAAATCAAGTGTATTCAGCTGACGTTGAAAAACTAGCGTTGAAAAACGAGTAATCTGATTACAGTTACTTTCGTAAACCTGAAGTGAATACATTTTGGAATACTTATTGGAATTATTGGTGGAAAAGTTTCCTCACAAAATGTCATATTCATTACCGGCAGAACTGTGTGCACACTGCACGGCGCTGCAGCATGTCTGTGAGCAAGGCAAGGCAAGGCAAGTTTATTTATAGAGCACTTTTCAACACAAGGCAATTCAAAGTGCTTTACAACAAATGAAAGACATTAAGAAAATGGCATTTAAAATCAGTCATTAAAAGAAAAGCTAATAAAATAAACATTAAAAGAAGAAATACATGGATAAACATTAAAAGAAAAAGTACATGGATAAAAGTTACAGTGCAGTCTAAGATATGAATAGTTCAATTAAAAGCAGCGACAAAAAGAAAAGTCTTCAGCCTGGATTTAAAAGTAGTCAGAGTTGCAGCGGACCTGCAGGTTTCTGGGAGTTTGTTCCAGATATTTGGAGCATAATAACTGAACGCTGCTTTACCATGTTTAGTTCTGACTCTGGGGACAGAAAGCTGACCAGTCCCTGAAGACCTGAGAGATCTGAATGGTTCATAATTTAGCAGTAGATCAGAAATGTATTTTGGGCCTAAACCATTCAAAGCTTTATAAACCAGCAGCAGTATTTTGAAATCTATTCTTTGACACACAGGAAGCCAGTGTAAAGACTTCAGAACAGGAGTGATGTGATCCACTTTCTTAGTGTTAGTGAGGACTCGAGCAGCAGCGTTCTGAATCAGCTGCAGCTTCCGAATATATTTTTTAGTGAGACCTGTGAAGACACCATTGCAGTAGTCGAGTCTACTGAAGATAAAAGCATGGACAAGTTTTTCCAAATCCTTAATGTTGTCATAACAGTTGAATAATGTCCTCTAGGTTTTTATCATTAATCTGATGGAATTGTGTCATGGTGTTTGAATTGATGTTAAGTGGACACAGAGACAACACATTTGCTGTTCCTGATGCAGAGGCACTGACTGCTTGTCTTATTTTCTGAATTTTGTCAGTGAAAAAGGAGGCAAAATTATTGCACGCCCTGGTGGAAAGAAATTCAGAGGCTACTGACACTGGGGGGTTAGTTAGTCTGTCGACGGAAGCAAACAAGGCACGTGCGTTGTTTCTGTTTTTGGTAATGATGTCAGAGAAGAACGATTGTCGTGCGTTTTTCAATTCCAAATTATAAAGGCCAAGTCTCTCTTTATAGATTTCAAAGTGAACCTGGAGATTTGTTTTTCGCCACCTGCGTTCAGCTTTTCGACACTCTCTTTTTTCTGCTCTCACGGTCATGGCCTTTCTCCATGGAGATATTTTCTTGCCAGTCACTTCTTTTACCGTAGTTGGAGCAATGGCATCTATAATATTTTAAATTTTTGAATTAAAATGATCTACTAGCTCATTTACTGAGATGTTAGCAGGGGCAAGTGTGGAAGAAAAATTCTGAGTTAACATTTCCCTAGTATTTTCAGTTAAATATCGCTTTGTGGTTACCTCTTTTTGAACATTTTTGTGAACAGAAATAGAGCTCTCAAAGAAAACACAGGAATGATCAGAGAGCGCAACATCAGTCACCACAACCTTAGAGATATTCAGACCCTTTGAGATAATTCAGTCCAGAGTGTGCCCCTTATTGTGCGTGGGCTCTGTCACATGCTGAGTCAGTCCATGGCTATCAAGAACACAAAACAGTTCTTTTGCCCCTCTGTCCTGAGGGTTGTCAACATGGATGTTAAAATCACCAACAATGACTAAACGGTCAAAGTCAATACACACTATAGACAGCAGTTCAGTAAAGTCATCATAAAAGCTTGCACAGTATTTGGGTGGTCTATAGATATTTAGGAACAGAGCTCGAGAGGAGCATTTCAGCTGAAGGGCCACATACTCAAAAGAAGCAAAGTTCCCATAAGATGTCTTCCTGCATTGAAGGGAATCATTGAACAGAATAGCAACTCCACCCCCTTTCTTATGCATTCTTTCCTGACTCAAAAAACTAAAGTTGGGAGGGGTTGATTCGATAAGAACAGCTGCACTGTTATTTTGTTCAATCCAAGTTTCTGTTAAAAACATAAAATCGAGATTGTGCTCAGTGATAAAATCATTGATTAAAAATGTTTTTCCTGCCAAAGACCTGACATTTAATAAAGCTAGTTTAAGTTTGTTAAACACAAGTAGTATATACCATGCTGTTTCAATCACATTAGTATGCATAAAAAGTGACAGGTGACACGCCCCCAAATGAGCTAAGTCCCGCCTCCCCTCGCCTCCCATTGGTCGAGAGCTTTTTATGAGAGCTATGTCCCGCCTCCCATTGTTTGAGACCCTTTGATGTGAGGGGTGATGTGTTATAAAGGGTAGGTGTGAAAAGCCCCCCTGTGGAATGCCTTTGTTATCTATTTCTTTGATGTGTTGATTAAGGTAGTCTCTTTGAAGTTATGCTGTCTGGTCCCTCAGGGGGTTATCTAATCTAATTAGCCTTTGCTGTTTTGCCCTTTGATCTTAATCTAGGTATTTTTATGAGTGAGACATGGTTTGTTGTCTAATTCCTTGATGTGTCGATTAAGGTAGTCTCTTTGAAGTTATGCTGTCTGGTTATCTAATCTAATTAGCCTTAGATGTTATGAGCCTGTGATCTTAATTTAGGTATTTTTATGAGTGAGACATGTCTCTCTGAAGTTAGGATGTCTGGCCGCTCAATGTGCCCCGGCCTCTCCCCCCTTTTCTCCACCCTTGCTCTGCAAGGAGATTGTGGGAGGGGGGTGAAATTAGATGAAAATAGAAATAGGCTCAAAACTAAATAAAAGACAGTAATTTCCACTTACCAAGTCACCTTTCAAAAAAAAGAAAAATGGCCGAAATGAGACAACAGCTATCCGCGGGGGTCCAGTCAAGAAAACGAATGTCTATGCTGAGTGCAGATGCATACAGTCAGAGATCTGTACACAAACTTCTCTTGTGTCTCTGTTGGTCAAGCAGGGTGACCCCTACTCTGAGACAATTAACACACACACACACACACACACACCACACACACACACACACACACACACACACACACACACACACACACACACACACACAGAGTTGCCCCTTTAATGTGGGGGTTGAGATAAGGGATGCTAATCTATATGCTGATTAGACACGGTGTCTGCTAAGGATGTTTCTTCTCAAGTTTTTTGTGAAACTGTTAAGACAAGGATATTTCTGTTTGGGCAATGAGGGTATTCATATTAATTTAAAAAAGAGCTTATTTAGTTTTTAATAGTGATAACTAAGTTTCACTCTGTAGGGGGCAAAAGACGCATCCTTAAACACATCGATAAAGGACTCTTTAAAGCAGAGACATGGCGACAGCATACCTGAATATCAGCAGGAGAGGACTCTTTTTCAGTAAATACATTATAGGGTTAGAATAAGATATATATATATATATATATATGTGGTGGAATTAGTTTAAAATAGCCACCCTACACTTTTTTTAGCTGTCCTCTCTAGATTTGATCCAGGGTTTTGTAGTAGTATTTACCATGATATATAACTTAGACTAAGTTAACTATCTAAACACTCAGAGTCCTTTACCTCACCTGAGCTTATCCAGAGCTTGACTGACACACAGAGACCAATCAAGGGCTTTGATTTATGATCTGTATGACAGTGGCCATGTCGGCAGGCCACATCATGTAGACAGCCAGTCACCCTGTGTGAGGCAGACCCACATGTGAGCAGCATTGCGTTCAAAATAAATTAAAAAAACTAAATTGGTCGCGAAATATACTTGGGCGGCCGTTAATATACTGGGCGGCCCACCCCAGTAAAGTCTATGTGGGGGAAATCCTGGAATATCAGATACAATTAGCATTTAACCAGAAGTGCGAATGAAGCAGTGAACTGCACTATATGTGATATACATCCAATATATAAAAGGTTATGTTAATACTGATCAGCTGGTCAGAAACTTGACTCCATAGGAAATATAAAAAGATATATGTTGAGCGTGATCATAACTTTCCAATAACACAAAGTTGCAGATCCTCTGTTGCAGGTTTAGCCATTCAGTCAGCCAGGTGTAAAATATGCATTTTATTATCACCTTTTCTATTTGGCCAACTAGTGATAATTAAATGATACCCTATTTATTTAACTAAAATATGCATTTATTATTACCTTTTCTATTTGGCCAACGCCGTCTGTTTTGATGATTGTGATCAACCTTAATTAAATGTGCTAATAATATCTTTGTCTCAGTTCATTTCAGACTGCAACACACGTACACAAAAACAAACTACTTAGTGGGGTTATAAAAGAGTTAGCTTATTAATTCTCTAAGTTTAAGTCAAGTTGTACATCATAGTTCAGATTACTAAGATAATGAAGCTTCTATTTACGTTACCATATGTATAAAGTATCTACATACGTGTAATGTAAAATAATCAAAAGTTTTGACTGGTAAGATTCTCACTTTTTTTTTTTTTACAGAGTGCTCCGCTCCCCCTCAACATAACAAGTCCCGCCCTCCTCACCAGATCATTTAAAAGTAGGGGTGGAAATAGGTGAAAAAAGAAATGCGCTCAAACTAAATAACAAGCCAGTCATTTACACTCACCAAGTCACCTTTTCAAAAAGAAAAATGGCCAAGAGATGCCTAGATATGGGTTTAATCAGCGAGACCCCTGTGACAACCTACAGCCATCAGTCCGGAGCGCCAATCAAGAAACGAATGCAGCATCTGTGCCGGTTTCAGACGCCTCCAGCCGAAGAACTTCATGAAGAATGGACTCTGAAAAATGGCGATGTTTGGGGTTATGTATTCAACTATACGGCGAATGAACTGCATTTCTACAATCTGAAGAATGGAGAAACGTATGGACCCCGCAGTGTTAAAGCGACACTGACCTCAACAGATTGGGCTGTGTTAACTCTGGTGTCTTACAGAGATCTACATGCAACCACTGTATCGGAAGAAGTAGTGCATCGAGAAACCATAGTGGAACCAGCGGTGTACAAGATATTTGTAAAGAAAAGCAAAGAAACGCATACAGCATGCGAGATCAAAGAAGAGTTTTCACCGCTGTCCCTCAATGTGAAGGAAGAAGAAGAAGGAGATATCCCCCCGCCGCCAGAAGTGAGAAGAATCCTGACAAGCACCGTATGGGAAACTAAAAGCGGACCATCGGGGCGGTGGTATTACCGTGCAAGCCGTTTAGTGACGCTGGGAAAGGACACCTCAGATGATTTTGTTTTGGAGTATTTCAACTCTACATGTGGGGTTTTTCAGACATCCTTTCGGGTGCCTCTGACTGCTTGGCTGAAAATGATTGATGGAAAAGCCACAAAGCTTAAAGAATTTTTTAAACAGAGTCAGACATCGATGGACATTATAAAGGTGAAAAAGACTCTCACTTTTGCAGAGGACTCAGTATCCCACTCAACATAACAAGTCATACCCTCCTCACCAGATCATTTTTAAAACTAAGGATCCCGCAAAGAAAAGCATTGAGTTTTCTACCTAGGTAAAAGGTCTTACGAAAATGTGTTATCTATGTATCAAGATGATGTGTTTAAAAATGAATCTTGTGAAAAATACCAACGCTGTGAGAGACGTCATAAAGACACTCATTTTAACCACAGTGTTTGTTCTCTACAAATGTTTAAAGATTGTTATAAAATGTAAAAAATAAAAAATGTATGGAGACAAAATTAATTCAGGTGACTCTGTCTTTTATCAGGAAAACAAAAATATAATACAAATGGTTTAAGAGGTCAAATGTAACCATCTTGGACTTAATATTCAAAACAAAATACTTTATCTGAATACATTTTCTTTTAAACGCACTTTTCGAAATTATTTATTTATTATTTCAGTGGAACAATCCAGTTTCTGTTAACATCAATGCTTTTTCTCTTCTCTTGTGTTACTAAGATACTTTTAGACCCACTTTGGCGTGTGCAACACTTAACAACTGGTAGAATATGAATTACTTTTGTAAGGATTTTGTTTTTAAATGGCGTTTTTTTGTTTTGTTGTAAAAACACTTGTTCAGTTAAACAAGGTTTTTTCTTTTTCTGATAACCTTACATATTTTTAGTTATTTTCTACTACCAAGATACTTTAAGATACACCTTGATGTATGCAACACTTAACAAAGGGTATAATATGAAGTACTTGGTAAGGAAGGGGGTTTTTCTTTAGGGGGTGCAAAACTTTAGAACTGGGTAAAATATTCATTAATTGTAATGAATTGAGTTTTCTTTTTCTTTTTGATTTTCAACATACTATTTGTACACAATGACTTTTTCCATATTTCTGACAAAACTATACTTTTTGACTTTTTCCGTAAAATCTTGACAAAACTATTGCTTATTCTTAATTTTGACCTATTGCTGCGTGGTTGGAAATGATAGATGAAAAAGCTACAACGCTTAAAGAACTTTTTTTTTTAAAAACTCTCAATTCTATAAATGACTCCCCCCATTCAACGCAATAAGTCCCACCCTCCACTCGGCAAATCCTCTAAAACGAAGGACCCCACTAAGACAACCGTTGTAAACTAGCCATGGATCTGAGAAAAACCAAGACACCCCCCGCGAGTTGCAGCCAGGAACAGACTCCTGGACTACCATCATCACCACCATTCTGGACCGCCGAATCCGGCTATACTACCGCTGCTGATGTTGCTCCTTGGGCCAAGACCTCTCTGTTTGTGGACACAGTGAATTCGGTGTTGGTTGATATTGTGGAGAGGGTGATACATCGGTACAGAGAAGAAATCTGCAAAGGGTGTCGAGTCAGTCACCCCGGCCAGAGGCAACACGATTTTATGAATGACATGTCCGATTTTTACTTCAGAAACAATTACAATGCGTTAATGAAAAGACTATGGCTCACCGACTTCATTACTGAGATCGACCAGACTCTTATTGATAAAGACATTTTCACGGATGATTCGAGGATCCAAGGCGCTTCGGAGGCTTTTCTTCACAATCTCAAAAATTGCAGACGCCTAAAGGAGAGACTTGAAAAGATCCAGGCCGAGTTGGATGGAGAAGAAGAAGACTATTAACCAGCAGTTGACTGAAGCCAGGGTTTTATTTTTGATACATTGACTTTTCTCTCTTTTAAAGTAAAATAAAAATGGGGAACTACTATGCAAAATGCTCTGTATATATTGAACACAATATAGTCAATATCCTTTTAATAGGGGTGGTGATGAGGACGATTGAAAGCAGAATGAGTAGTGACCCCTGTGTAAAAAGAACGGCTGAAGTATGTAAACTGGAAGACATTATGGATATCGTTCGTTCTGGCAGTACTATTCCGGGTCATTGGGAAACGATTATAAACGAAACATTTAAAGTGGTCCTGGAATCTTCATTTTCCGAAACATTCTGTAACATTACCGCAGAAATGAAACAAACATCAAAAGTGTATCATGTGCTCTCACTGTATGCTCTGTTTGTAGATGTGATGCATCTTTGTGTTGAAAACAACATACACATGAATATTCTGACTGAAGTGAAAAAACTCCACCAGGATATTTTCAGTAATATGGGGAATTCCAAGCTGGAGACGGTCCTGGGGATGCTACAATCAGTATAACTATTGATTTTTATATGTGTGTGTGAAAAATAAAAAATGTGTTTTTACATTTTAAAAACTGTTGTCTTCATTATAGCAAGGGGAGTGTGTCTGATACATGTGTATTACAGTCCTTCACATGCACTGGTGTCTTCATTATAACAAGGGGCGGGATAACAGGGAAGATGTAGGATAAATGTGTACTGAAACGTGCGTATTATACACCCACAGAAACGCAGAAACACGGAAACACACAGAAACACAGAAACACAGACACACAGAAAACACCCTGAATCAAATCTAGAGACGACCATTATGAGTCAGATGCTTGACGAAATCTACTAAAACAAAGTACTTCATGGTAGTGGTCAGCTTTTATACACAAAAGTGTATCTTTTCAGTAACTTTCTCAGAGAATTTAAGCATAAATCTGTCAAATGTTCAAAACAGCCTTGTTTCACTGAAATAGCCCTCAAAATCACAAAAGGCCATTAAGAGTCAGATGCTTTTATGAAATATAATAAAACAGAGTACTTTCATGGTAGTGGTCTGCTTTTAAAAAGAAAAGTGTACCTTTCGGTAACATTTCTGAGAGAATTAAGCATAAATCTGTCAAATGTGCAAAGCAGCCTTAGGATACATGACAAAATGCCATTAAGAGTGGGAATCCTAACGAAATCTACTCAGAGTACTTCATGGTAGTGGTCAGTTTTTAGATACAAAGTGTATCTTTCGGTAACATTTTCTGAGAGAATTAAGCATAAATCTGTCAATTGTGCAAAGCAGCCTTCACTGAAATAGCCTCAAAATCACAAAATGCCATTAAGAGTGGGAATCTTAACGAAATCTACTCAGAGTACTTCATGGTAGTGGTCAGTTTTTAAATACAAAAGTGTATCTTTTTCAGTAACCTTTTCGAGAGAATTAAACATAAATCTGTCATATGTTCAAAACAGCCTTCAATGAAATAGCCTCACAATCACAAACTGGCTGAAACTGTACAGTGAATACAGTGTACCAAAACATTTAAAAAAGGTTGGGATGCGTGTGAAAGGGGTTACACAAAAACGCATCCCAACCTTTTTTAAATGTTTTGGTCTGGTAAGCATAACTTTTAGGGATCCCCCAGATACAACCTCCATGGGCAGTGGAGTCTCCCCCCTGTCTTGTCACATAGATTAAACTATCTGTGTCGTAGTAGAAAGCTCTGTGCTGTAATTTCTCCAATTCACTGTACAGTTTCAGCCAGTTTGTGATTGTGAGGCTATTTCATTGAAGGCTGTTTTGAACATATGACAGATTTATGTTTAATTCTCTCGAAAAGGTTACTGAAAAAGATACACTTTTGTATTTAAAAACTGACCACTACCATGAAGTACTCTGAGTAGATTTCGTTAAGATTCCCACTCTTAATGGCATTTTGTGATTTTGAGGCTATTTCAGTGAAGGCTGCTTTGCACAATTGACAGATTTATGCTTAATTCTCTCAGAAAATGTTACCGAAAGATACACTTTGTATCTAAAAACTGACCACTACCATGAAGTACTCTGAGTAGATTTCGTTAGGATTCCCACTCTTAATGGCATTTTGTCATGTATCCTAAGGCTGCTTTGCACATTTGACAGATTTATGCTTAATTCTCTCAGAAATGTTACCGAAAGGTACACTTTTCTTTTTAAAAGCAGACCACTACCATGAAAGTACTCTGTTTTATTATATTTCATAAAAGCATCTGACTCTTAATGGCCTTTTGTGATTTTGAGGGCTATTTCAGTGAAACAAGGCTGTTTTGAACATTTGACAGATTTATGCTTAAATTCTCTGAGAAAGTTACTGAAAAGATACACTTTTGTGTATAAAAGCTGACCACTACCATGAAGTACTTTGTTTTAGTAGATTTCGTCAAGCATCTGACTCATAATGGTCGTCTCTAGATTTGATTCAGGGTGTTTTCTGTGTGTCTGTGTTTCTGTGTTTCTGTGTGTTTCCGTGTTTCTGCGTTTCTGTGGGTGTATAATACGCACGTTTCAGTACACATTTATCCTACATCTTCCCTGTTATCCCGCCCCTTGTTATAATGAAGACACCAGTGCATGTGAAGGACTGTAATACACATGTATCAGACACACTCCCCTTGCTATAATGAAGACAACAGTTTTTAAAATGTAAAAACACATTTTTTATTTTTCACACACACATATAAAAATCAATAGTTATACTGATTGTAGCATCCCCAGGACCGTCTCCAGCTTGGAATTCCCCATATTACTGAAAATATCCTGGTGGAGTTTTTTCACTTCAGTCAGAATATTCATGTGTATGTTGTTTTCAACACAAAGATGCATCACATCTACAAACAGAGCATACAGTGAGAGCACATGATACACTTTTGATGTTTGTTTCATTTCTGCGGTAATGTTACAGAATGTTTCGGAAAATGAAGATTCCAGGACCACTTTAAATGTTTCGTTTATAATCGTTTCCCAATGACCCGGAATAGTACTGCCAGAACGAACGATATCCATAATGTCTTCCAGTTTACATACTTCAGCCGTTCTTTTTACACAGGGGTCACTACTCATTCTGCTTTCAATCGTCCTCATCACCACCCCTATTAAAAGGATATTGACTATATTGTGTTCAATATATACAGAGCATTTTGCATAGTAGTTCCCCATTTTTATTTTACTTTAAAAGAGAGAAAAGTCAATGTATCAAAAATAAAACCCTGGCTTCAGTCAACTGCTGGTTAATAGTCTTCTTCTTCTCCATCCAACTCGGCCTGGATCTTTTCAAGTCTCTCCTTGAGGCGTCTGCAATTTTTGAGATTGTGAAGAAAAGCCTCCGAAGCGCCTTGGATCCTCGAATCATCCGTGAAAATGTCTTTATCAATAAGAGTCTGGTCGATCTCAGTAATGAAGTCGGTGAGCCATAGTCTTTTCATTAACGCATTGTAATTGTTTCTGAAGTAAAAATCGGACATGTCATTCATAAAATCGTGTTGCCTCTGGCCGGGGTGACTGACTCGACACCCTTTGCAGATTTCTTCTCTGTACCGATGTATCACCCTCTCCACAATATCAACCAACACCGAATTCACTGTGTCCACAAACAGAGAGGTCTTGGCCCAAGGAGCAACATCAGCAGCGGTAGTATAGCCGGATTCGGCGGTCCAGAATGGTGGTGATGATGGTAGTCCAGGAGTCTGTTCCTGGCTGCAACTCGCGGGGGGTGTCTTGGTTTTTCTCAGATCCATGGCTAGTTTACAACGGTTGTCTTAGTGGGGTCCTTCGTTTTAGAGGATTTGCCGAGTGGAGGGTGGGACTTATTGCGTTGAATGGGGGGAGTCATTTATAGAATTGAGAGTTTTTAAAAAAAAAGTTCTTTAAGCGTTGTAGCTTTTTCATCTATCATTTCCAACCACGCAGCAATAGGTCAAAATTAAGAATAAGCAATAGTTTTGTCAAGATTTTACGGAAAAAGTCAAAAAGTATAGTTTTGTCAGAAATATGGAAAAAGTCATTGTGTACAAATAGTATGTTGAAAATCAAAAAGAAAAAGAAAACTCAATTCATTACAATTAATGAATATTTTACCCAGTTCTAAAGTTTTGCACCCCCTAAAGAAAAACCCCCTTCCTTACCAAGTACTTCATATTATACCCTTTGTTAAGTGTTGCATACATCAAGGTGTATCTTAAAGTATCTTGGTAGTAGAAAATAACTAAAAATATGTAAGGTTATCAGAAAAAGAAAAAACCTTGTTTAACTGAACAAGTGTTTTTACAACAAAACAAAAAAACGCCATTTAAAAACAAAATCCTTACAAAAGTAATTCATATTCTACCAGTTGTTAAGTGTTGCACACGCCAAAGTGGGTCTAAAAGTATCTTAGTAACACAAGAGAAGAGAAAAAGCATTGATGTTAACAGAAACTGGATTGTTCCACTGAAATAATAAATAAATAATTTCGAAAAGTGCGTTTAAAAGAAAATGTATTCAGATAAAGTATTTTGTTTTGAATATTAAGTCCAAGATGGTTACATTTGACCTCTTAAACCATTTGTATTATATTTTTGTTTTCCTGATAAAAGACAGAGTCACCTGAATTAATTTTGTCTCCATACCTTTTTTATTTTTTACATTTTATAACAATCTTTAAACATTTGTAGAGAACAAACACTGTGGTTAAAATGAGTGTCTTTATGACGTCTCTCACAGCGTTGGTATTTTTCACAAGATTCATTTTTAAACACATCATCTTGATACATAGATAACACATTTTCGTAAGACCTTTTACCTAGGTAGAAAACTCAATGCTTTTCTTTGCGGGATCCTTAGTTTTAAAAATGATCTGGTGAGGAGGGTATGACTTGTTATGTTGAGTGGGATACTGAGTCCTCTGCAAAAGTGAGAGTCTTTTTCACCTTTATAATGTCCATCGATGTCTGACTCTGTTTAAAAAATTCTTTAAGCTTTGTGGCTTTTCCATCAATCATTTTCAGCCAAGCAGTCAGAGGCACCCGAAAGGATGTCTGAAAAACCCCACATGTAGAGTTGAAATACTCCAAAACAAAATCATCTGAGGTGTCCTTTCCCAGCGTCACTAAACGGCTTGCACGGTAATACCACCGCCCCGATGGTCCGCTTTTAGTTTCCCATACGGTGCTTGTCAGGATTCTTCTCACTTCTGGCGGCGGGGGGATATCTCCTTCTTCTTCTTCCTTCACATTGAGGGACAGCGGTGAAAACTCTTCTTTGATCTCGCATGCTGTATGCGTTTCTTTGCTTTTCTTTACAAATATCTTGTACACCGCTGGTTCCACTATGGTTTCTCGATGCACTACTTCTTCCGATACAGTGGTTGCATGTAGATCTCTGTAAGACACCAGAGTTAACACAGCCCAATCTGTTGAGGTCAGTGTCGCTTTAACACTGCGGGGTCCATACGTTTCTCCATTCTTCAGATTGTAGAAATGCAGTTCATTCGCCGTATAGTTGAATACATAACCCCAAACATCGCCATTTTTCAGAGTCCATTCTTCATGAAGTTCTTCGGCTGGAGGCGTCTGAAACCGGCACAGATGCTGCATTCGTTTCTTGATTGGCGCTCCGGACTGATGGCTGTAGGTTGTCACAGGGGTCTCGCTGATTAAACCCATATCTAGGCATCTCTTGGCCATTTTTCTTTTTTGAAAAGGTGACTTGGTGAGTGTAAATGACTGGCTTGTTATTTAGTTTGAGCGCATTTCTTTTTTCACCTATTTCCACCCCTACTTTTAAATGATCTGGTGAGGAGGGCGGGACTTGTTATGTTGAGGGGGAGCGGAGCACTCTGTAAAAAAAAAAAAAGTGAGAATCTTACCAGTCAAAACTTTTGATTATTTTACATTACACGTATGTAGATACTTTATACATATGGTAACGTAAATAGAAGCTTCATTATCTTAGTAATCTGAACTATGATGTACAACTTGACTTAAACTTAGAGAATTAATAAGCTAACTCTTTTATAACCCCACTAAGTAGTTTGTTTTTGTGTACGTGTGTTGCAGTCTGAAATGAACTGAGACAAAGATATTATTAGCACATTTAATTAAGGTTGATCACAATCATCAAAACAGACGGCGTTGGCCAAATAGAAAAGGTAATAATAAATGCATATTTTAGTTAAATAAATAGGGTATCATTTAATTATCACTAGTTGGCCAAATAGAAAAGGTGATAATAAAATGCATATTTTACACCTGGCTGACTGAATGGCTAAACCTGCAACAGAGGATCTGCAACTTTGTGTTATTGGAAAGTTATGATCACGCTCAACATATATCTTTTTATATTTCCTATGGAGTCAAGTTTCTGACCAGCTGATCAATATTAACATAACCTTTTATATATTGGATGTATATCAAATATAGTGCAGTTCACTGCTTCATTCGCACTTCTGGTTAAATGCTAATTGTATCTGATATTCCAGGATTTCCCCCACATAGACTTTACTGGGGTGGGCCGCCCAGTATATTAACGGCCGCCCAAGTATATTTCGCGACCAATTTAGTTTTTTAATTTATTTTGAACGCAATGCTGCTCACATGTGGGTCTGCCTCACACAGGGTGACTGGCTGTCTACATGATGTGGCCTGCCGACATGGCCACTGTCATACAGATCATAAATCAAAGCCCTTGATTGGTCTCTGTGTGTCAGTCAAGCTCTGGATAAGCTCAGGTGAGGTAAAGGACTCTGAGTGTTTAGATAGTTAACTTAGTCTAAGTTATATATCATGGTAAATACTACTACAAAACCCTGGATCAAATCTAGAGAGGACAGCTAAAAAAAGTGTAGGGTGGCTATTTTAAACTAATTCCACCACATATATATATATATATCTTATTCTAACCCTATAATGTATTTACTGAAAAAGAGTCCTCTCCTGCTGATATTCAGGTATGCTGTCGCCATGTCTCTGCTTTAAAGAGTCCTTTATCGATGTGTTTAAGGATGCGTCTTTTGCCCCCTACAGAGTGAAACTTAGTTATCACTATTAAAAACTAAATAAGCTCTTTTTTAAATTAATATGAATACCCTCATTGCCCAAACAGAAATATCCTTGTCTTAACAGTTTCACAAAAAACTTGAGAAGAAACATCCTTAGCAGACACCGTGTCTAATCAGCATATAGATTAGCATCCCTTATCTCAACCCCCACATTAAAGGGGCAACTCTGTGTGTGTGTGTGTGTGTGTGTGTGTGTGTGTGTGTGTGTGTGTGTGTGTGTGTGTGTGTGTGTGTGTGTGTGTGTGTGTGTGTGTGTGTGTTGTGTGTGTGTGTGTGTGTGTGTGTGTGTGTGTGTGTGTGTGTGTGTGTGTGTGTGTGTGTGTGTGTGTGTGTGTGTGTGTGTTAATTGTCTCAGAGTAGGGGTCACCCTGCTTGACCAACAGAGACACAAGAGAAGTTTGTGTACAGATCTCTGACTGTATGCATCTGCACTCAGCATAGACATTCGTTTTCTTGACTGGACCCCCGCGGATAGCTGTTGTCTCATTTCGGCCATTTTTCTTTTTTTTGAAAGGTGACTTGGTAAGTGGAAATTACTGTCTTTTATTTAGTTTTGAGCCTATTTCTATTTTCATCTAATTTCACCCCCCTCCCACAATCTCCTTGCAGAGCAAGGGTGGAGAAAAGGGGGGAGAGGCCGGGGCACATTGAGCGGCCAGACATCCTAACTTCAGAGAGACATGTCTCACTCATAAAAATACCTAAATTAAGATCACAGGCTCATAACATCTAAGGCTAATTAGATTAGATAACCAGACAGCATAACTTCAAAGAGACTACCTTAATCGACACATCAAGGAATTAGACAACAAACCATGTCTCACTCATAAAAATACCTAGATTAAGATCAAAGGGCAAAACAGCAAAGGCTAATTAGATTAGATAACCCCCTGAGGGACCAGACAGCATAACTTCAAAGAGACTACCTTAATCAACACATCAAAGAAATAGATAACATAGGCATTCCACAGGGGGGCTTTTCACACCTACCCTTTATAACACATCACCCCTCACATCAAAGGGTCTCAAACAATGGGAGGCGGGACATAGCTCTCATAAAAAGCTCTCGACCAATGGGAGGCGAGGGGAGGCGGGACTTAGCTCATTTGGGGGCGTGTCACCTGTCACTTTTTATGCATACTAATGTGATTGAAACAGCATGGTATATACTACTAACACACTATCAGTCATGTTTTTTGTAACAAGCTGTGGCTGACATGGAATCACTGCCAAATTAGATAAACTCACACAAACGTTTGAGCGCTTCCTGTATCTAAGATGATTCACCGCTCTTAATCTATTACCTATCAACACAGATATCGGCAAAGCTACAGGCAGGCAGGGCCCTGGCATGTCCTGGAAAGAGTTGAGAGTGCCATACGCCCTTGAGCCTGGACCCAGCACACATCAGTAAGCATTTTGTACACACACATCCTTATCAGGCTTCGGAGACTGCAGATGCTTTCTTGAAGGGAGGGGAGGTGGTTGACGTAGGCACGGTGATGGAGACGGGGGAGATGGTGCAGGGGTAGAAGACATGCTGCCAGGGGGGGGAGGTGGTTGACGTAGGCTCGGTGATGAAGACGGGGGAGATGGTGCCCGTCTCCGCGGTGATTTTGGTGGGCGTCGTTGAGGAGCGGGGGTAAAGGACATGCTGCCAACCCTGCGTATCGCCTTAGTTTGGTTATTGAAATCCAGGAAGGAATCGGTGCCAACCCTCTGTATCGCCTTCATGTGTTCAAGGGCGTTGTCAGGGGGGGGGTGACGGGCAGTGGAGACTCCTCCATATGTCTCATAGGTCTCCCATAATCAGAACATTCCTCAGGCGGGTGCAGTGATAATTCTTCAGGGTTTTCTGCACGATGTGTTGTGTCTTTCTCCTGTTTTGATTCCTCTTGCCGCTTGTCCTTGGCAGAGGGAACAGATTGATGACGCAGGCAGTTGAAAATGTTAGAGATAAACAATTTCACTCCTGACTTGTTCAGGCAAACTCCATTTGCCTTGAAAAGATGTCTGCGATCCCAGAAAAAGTTAAAATTGTCAATAAAATTGACAGAATGGTCAGTACAGGCATTGGAAAGCCAGGTGTTCAGTGCAAACAATCTGCTGAATCTCTCCACTCCTCTTCTGACTGGCGGTAGAGGGCCACTGATGAACACCTCCGCATTTAGAGAGCTGACAGTTTGCAACAAACATTTAAAGTCTTCTTTCAGCACTTCTGACTCTTGTTTCGCAACATAATTTGTTCCAATGTGTAGTACCACATTCTTCACAGTTGGATGTTTAGCCCCAATATGCAGGATCTTCTCAGCCAAGTCAGAGACCATATCCTTGGGAAAACAGAGTACTTTGGTGTTGTTCTTATTACACAGACCTTTTACATCTCTCACAGCAGAGTCACCCACAATCAGAGTTTCAGGCCCAGTCATTAGCTTTCCCTCTAGCCTTTTACTTGTGGAGTAGCTATTGGTTCTTACCCTGCTGTGTGAAGAGGACAGGTTATCCAGGTCATCAGAAAGAGATCTCCGGTTCTCGGTCAGTGGAGCGTATCTGTTCTGGATTGGCACACTTGGTGGTTTAGGAGGATTGTTTGTAATTCTCCCTTTAGCAGCTGTCCACTGCATTTTCCTGGTTGGGACAGGGGTTGAAGAGGCGCTCTTCCTGGGTGATAACAATGCAGGCCAGCCGGTCGCATCACAGATTTCAGAGGGCTGGGCTCTGCCTGTTATCCGTCCTCCCAAATCCCATGGAAATGATTTATTCTTCGGCTTTGCACACAGAGAGTTCCAGGGAGGACTACCACTTGTAGATGTATTACCCAGTACACAGGCCCCCTGTTCCTTGGAATCCTTGTAGCTGCTAACTAGCTGTGAGTTAGCATACCCTTCTCCATTATCTTGCAACACTGGTAAAGTGGTGTCATTCCCACGACATAGTCCATTCACTTCCACGTTAACTTCCAACCGTTGCATTTTCATTTCCAACACAGCCATCTTCTGTATAAGTTTGTGGAAGTCATCTGTAGAGAACGGAGGCATTTTGCTACCAACTAGCATGCAGTAGCCTACCAGGCTTTAGCTGTTGCTAGGCCACGCTACTGTAAGACGAGAGAGAGATGCAGCGTGTCTGTGAGGCCCCGCCCCCGCACGCAGATGAGCGAGAGAGATCTCTTTTAAAATATATTGAAAGTTAGACACGGAGATGGTTAGATAAAATGTGCAAGATAACGTTTATGTAGCATTTCTTTATTGTCGAAATGATGACATTTCATAACGGGATCAAATCAAAGTGAATGGCCTGCTGCTGCTGAATGCATGGGGCAAGTGACTGGAAAAAGTTTTAAATGTTATTACATTGTTTCAGATAATAATAATAAATAAAAATAATAATGATAATTAATTATATTTAGGGGCGCCTTTTAAAGCACCCAAGGGACACCTTACAATTCATAACATATTCTAAGGAAAGGTTTTAAGACAGTACAAAGAATGCAGTCCGGGTGATGTTTTTTATGTGGGGTTCAGATGAGAGAGCTGTCCAGAATGACACCAAGATGTTGTGTTTGAGTTCTTGATAAGCCATTAAAACAGTAAAATATGTGTCTCCTGTTCCCCAAAACATACCCATCTGTTATGGAAAAAGAAAGTATTCCAAAAGTATTCTAAAAGGAATCTGCCACCGGTACCGGTGGGGATTGTTGTTAGCTTCTGATGCGCAGAAGAAAAATCTGGCCCACCCTATATTTTACAGGCCCACCCTAAAGTACATTTCTGCCTACGCTACTGCTCCTGAGTTTTCTATAATGACAACACTACAACTGGCGACGAGGATACCGCAACACATCGCAGAATGAGGGAAGAGAAATAAAACATCCACAATTGGATAAGCGGTAAGCGAACTACGTTGGCTAACACATAAGGCTAACAAGCTAGCAGAGCCATCCACGGGACGCACCATGGCCAATCTCCCACATTTCCCACAGTTTGATGTGCACACTGAACCCAGCTCTGTAGGCTCGAGGTGGAAAAGGTGGATTAAACGATTCACCAACTTCCTAGTGGCATAAGACATAAAGGAGGATACACAAAAACGTGCACTATTGCTGCACTATGCTGGATCAGACGTGTATGACATATTTGACACGCTGCCAGGAACGGGAGACGCTGATCAGGGCCGGCCCTTGGCATAGGCAGTATAGGCGAATGCTAAGGGCGCATCAAGCCAGGGGGGCGCCGAAAATTGGGGGAAAGATATTTTTTATTAAACTTTTTTTTTTTTATTATTGTGATTTCTTTTTCAAAATAAAACAATTTCCCGATTTTGGATCAACAAAGTACATCTTATTATCTTATCTTAACAGAACTACGCCTATATTGCGTACAGTGCCCATACACTATGGCGCCCCACCCCCCCCTAAATCAGGTAAGTTGAACTGCCCCAGCCCCGCAGGCTGTTTATGTTCTCAAGGAGCGAGGGCAGTGGGTCAAGTGTCACTGACTGACACTTGACCCACTGCCTTTGACCTGCTGTGACTCGGGAGAAGAAAACAAAGACGGTAATTAGCATGTCGAAAAGAACAAAGTTATCTGGTGCCAGGGGAAGAAAGAAAAGAAAAGAGGAGGAGGACAAACGGGAGAAAGACAAAGGTACAGTAACGTTAAAGAGCCTGTGACACGAGTTTCCCCCATCATCCAAACCCATCAATTTGAGTAAATATTGTCCCCTTGAAAACCGTTACTGAACTGATTTTGGATATTTGTACTTTGATAACCATTAATCTGCCCTTCAATGTTGACAATTTTCTGGATCTTTTCGGAGATTCTTCAAGCCCCGCCAAATTGTGACGTCATTGCGGTCACAGCGCTCCAGCTGCACCGTTCATGATCCCAGCATCTGCATGTAAATACACGATGGCGCACACAGCAGCAAGCTCAGACAGCGATGACAGTTTAATTTTGAACATGTCTGAGAGCTCATGAGGCTGAAGGATCGGTTTATGTTGTGTCTGTGAGAAGTTTAGGAATTAGGTGCGTCAATATGGGCGATAATACGGTCATGTAGCCAGTGGTGGAATGGACTAAAAATCCTCCCGGGACTCTCGACCGGCCCACTTCGGTACCGCTAGTAAATTGTCAACGGGGGGAGTGGGGGATGTCAGGGGCGGCGGGTGCTGTAGGCTAGGGAAGGCTAAGCCTTCCCAAATATTTGTGTCACTGCATCCTGGTAAAATACAAATATAATGTCTGTGTCTTTGCGCTGCTAGCCACCTGTGCCCTGTACTACGAAGCCAGTTCAACATACCCTGGATATGTTTGAGTAACAAACAACAACAAACTAACAAACGAGATCTCGCTAAGCGGTCCTACGACGCTGGTTATCAACTCGGTAAATCAAGCCAGGGTTTCTCTCACCAGCTGAGAGCTTGTTCACATGAAAGGGGCGGGGTTAGCTTCATTTGACCAATCACAAACAGGGACAAGTGTACTGACAGGGCAGCGTCATACTTCATTAATGAAAAGTAAACTAATATTAGACAAATATGAGCTTTAAACATCCATGACTTAAACATTTTCAAACCTTTATTTAGACAGATAGGCCCCTTGAGATCATGGATCTCTTTTACAAGGGAGACCTGCATAAACATATATATAACATATAATCCACAGAGTTGCACTGTATCCTGTAATATAACTTGAGAGATTTAAACTCCGCACACTGAGTTGATCTCTTTTCTATAGACGCCGGAGGCGGGCAGCGTCAGGTAAAAAAAGTTATTTAGCCTTCACAAACCTGAGCCTCACGCGCCACCTATGGGGGATATGCTAGTGACATATCCGACCGGCCCACTTCGGTACCGACCCATCGGGATTCGTCCCGATGGCCAGTCCGCCACTGCACCCAGCCCACGTAAACTGTCAACGGGGGGAGCCTCGCCGCGGGGAAACGGTGGACCTAGTGTCCCGATCGGAGTGGGAATAATAATAATAATAATAATCCGTGCATTTTATCCATTCATTTCCCAACATTGTGGTAAAAAAAAACACGTTTAATCCATGTTGGTGTACTACAACTACAAAAAGCATCGGTTTGTTTTCTCATCAGGAAATGCAGACCGGCTCAAACAAACGATTTTTAATCATCATCCTCACGATCATTTATGTTTATGTTCGCCGAATTGACATGAAAGCACTGACAAATATGAATATACTGTAGTCAACTTCATTAAAACGTTATTAACGTGCCTAAACTCAGTAATTCACCATTTCTACGCATGACAACACACTTTGTCCGTGTTTGGCTCTCTCGCAGCACAGTGAAGCGTTCCCGCATTGACGTCACTTCCGGCTTCCCCTCAAAACTTCAAAATGAGTCGAAGGAATTTCCCCGCGATGTTCGAAATTATTGATATCTATCGGAACGGTATCGCACCTTCTTTTTTAAACTGACGGTTCGAGATGACTAGTAGCCCAATATTTCATTGCACAACAGTTGTTGGGATGCTGTCACAGGCTCTTTAATGTGATGATGATTAAACAAAGTCAAAAAATGGATTGATGGAACAGTTTTAACTTGCTAGCTTACTTTTAGACGATAGCAAGGTCGTTTGTTTGCTAATCAATAGTTACATTTAGAGTTAACGTCAATTATTACCGTTACTCCCACCTTAAATTCAGGGACATTTGGAAAGAGTTACATCACCGGCTATATATCATCTACTATATCTGTTGATGTGAGCCAATGTTTGCTCTGCTTGTAGTAATAGGCTAGTAGTAATAATGATAGTCATTAAAATGCTATTCCTTTTACATCCCCTCAATAATTTATAGTTGTAGCCCTTTAATTGTATTGCCTTACAGTTTATGCTGTCTAAAGTATGTTCAATAATCAATAGTGTAACGTTTACATCAGTGTTGAAATGCTTGTCTACTGTAAATACTGCATACCTTAGCCTTTATCTTTAATATGCTATATTACAATGTATGTAGCTGCTTCTTTGCCATCTGGTAAGTCGCAGAATCTGCAGGTGCATCTAAAAGAATAACTATATCATAGAACTGTTTTTCTTTAATTTAATAAAACAAATTAATCATATATTCTAGATTCATTATGCATGAAGTGAAATATTTCAAACCTTTTTTGTTTTAATTGTGATTATTACAGTTTACAGATCATGAAAATCAATAATCCTGTATCTAGTATAATATTAGATAAGGATTTATAATACAGATATTTCGATCGTCTGAAAAGTTTATTCAAATGTGTACTCAATACTTGGTCGGGGCTCCTTTTGCAGAGATAAATGCATCAATTCTACATGGAGGCCATATATTGATATTGATATTTATGATATTCTAATTATTTTTGTGAACTGCTCCTGTTTTCTCCTTTCTATAATATGTATTAGGTCTAGCAAATATAATGCATCTCTTGTTGGTCACATATACCTCTCTTCTCTCTCCAGATGCACTTTTGAAATGTTTTAGGCCTCATACCACCTCAGCAGAGCCCAGCCCTGCAGCATCAAGCACTCCTGACCCTTCCACCTCAGCAGAGCTCAGTGATACAGCATCAAGCACTCCTGTCCCTTCCACCTCAGCAGAGCTCAGTGATACAGCATCAAGCACTCCTGTCCCTTCCACCTCAGCAGAGCTCAGTGATACAGCATCAAGCGCTCCTGTCCCTTCCACCTCAGCAGAGCCCAGTAATACAGCATCAAGTGCTCCTGTCCCCTCCACCTCAGCAGAGCCCAGCCCTGCAGCATCAAGCGCTCCTGTCCCCTCCACCCAGGGCTGGACTGGGACAGCAAATCGGCCCTGGCATTTAGACCCAGACCGGCCCAAATCCATAAAACAAACGAAAATTAGCGGTTCCTGACAAGAAGAATAACTCAGTATAATTTTAGAAAAACGCTATTATTATCCTTTTTACGTACCAGGGGCAAACTAAACTAATACATACCACAAGTATGTGAAACTATCAAGTGGTGGAGGCGGGGAGGGAGCGGATCAACAGCTTGAGCAGCTGTCAACTCAACATTGTAAATAACCAACCAAAAACGATCACCTTGTTTTTGGTGTGAGAATAGTTTGGGCAGCGTGAGAGCATGAGATTGAGAGTGAAAGCGTGTGTCACACGCCAGATGCGTGAGAGTTGGCAACCCTGGTTTACCTGCTGCAGGTGGGCCGACCAGTTATACAAGAGGGAGATAATAGCTGTACTTTTTTTTTTTAATGAGCCACATGCCATGATGCACCAAATTCAGACTTCCTTACAGAGCCCCTCCTCCAACACACACGAACGTGCACATGACCAATGAGGGCACGAGATAAGTTTGTGCACAGATGGAAGGCTGACAGGCAGGTAGGCCAAGGTAGGGACACCCTATAGTGCCCTGCCTCCCCTTTCTATGACAACACAATAGAGATAGGACCAGATGAGTCTACAGGATGAGTTGACGGCATCTTTTCTTGGCCTTGTTTCTCCCACTCTGATATGACTCCCTGATAAACACTGGTATGTCATTGATTAGGTTGAAAAGTGTTCCACATTCGATGACAGTTTGGGTAGTTTCAGCCAGGACAAGATTAAGAACATGAGCATAGCACCACACATGGACATGAGTGGGTGACTGGGAGGTCATCAGTGCAGAAAATCCTTTGTACCGGCCTTGCATATTGGATGCTCCATCTGTTGCATTACCTATACACATGCCCTTGTCCAGTTTCAGATGCTCTAAGACCTCTGAGAGCAAGTTCACAAAGTATTGTCCAGTGGATGCATGGCACTTCACTAAAGCCACAAGCCTCTCTTGCACAGTCTCATTGACATATTTTAAGATTACTGAACACTGATCCTGAGACGTTATGTCTTGTGTTGTGTCCAGCTGAACAGAAAACATTCCGGCCTTCTGAACATCACTGGACATACTTTCTTTGATTAGACTACCAACAGTTTCTATTATGGAGTTTGTAGAGGAAACTTCTGTGTAGCAATGCAGTGGGAGTCACCGACTCAGGAAAGAGACACGGGAGGAGCAGAAGCTTCGATGTCAAACACTGATGATTTATTTGGAGTAACGGCCGGAGAGATTCACATCACAAGTCACATCAGTCACGGTGAGACTGCACGGGAGAGTTGCCACGTCAATTCTGAAGAACTCTACCTCAGACCGCTGTATTTAGCTAGTTCTGAGAGCATCATCAACATGCTGCATAACAAGATAGAATCATAACACCTCTATCAGCTGACGCCAACAGGCAGGAACAGGGAGACAGAACACTGAGAGCACAGCAGCCAAGGTTACGAGGTGCGTGTGCTCAGTCAGGACAGTTTGAACTGATAAACTGGGTCAAAGTTATGGGCCTTGGAAAATATTCCACAACAGTTTCTCTCTTTTTATCAATTTTGATAATCAAAAAACCTTAGTCTAATAATATTTTTGTTCAATACTTAAATCAATGGGAATATTCAGATATGAGTGTGGACTTACACAACATCAATTCCATCAATAACAATCACATTAAGAACAACATAATAAGATTGAAACATTCAATCACAATGATTGATACTGCCAATCATAATAGAAAAATCATCTCTCATCAGTGTTTGGATCATCTTTTGTCAAAAGCATAATAATGAACACACATAAAACACAGGTGCACAATAGCAAAAATATTAGTTTTGGGCCAAAACTGAAATTAATCCAGTACTTGAACCATCATTGTAGGTCTGTCTGTGCATGGATAATACATTAAAGAGTAGTGTTGTTAAGCCTGATTGCTGGACGATTAAGGATATTAACATTATCTGTGATAATAGTAGAAATATCTTATTATTCAATACTTTATAGTCTGAAAATATTAATTAATTAATTTTGTTTAGTGCGGAAGTGTAATCTGATCCGGCAAAAATATATTAATCACCACTATTCAACACATGTCTGTTCATTGGAAATATAAAAACAGTCATTAATTGTACATCTGTAAACATCCAAGGTATAAAATCAATTCAAAGTTGATCTTTGTACGAGAGCTGGAAGAACATGTCCTTCAGTCTTTCTGACTCGTTCTCCTCCTCTCTTTATGACAAATAGTGTCTGGTGTGTGTAAAGGCATCCTGATATTGTAGATTAGCACTGAGGTGCTGATTGGCTCAAACTCTTCGTCATCAGAGCGCCATATTTCAACCCCCCAATTGCTCTGCTTTTGTGTGGCTCAATTCAGTGAGCACTGTATGATCCCCCAGTGAAACTGAGGCTCATCTGCCTGCATTCCTTCTGCTATCTGCTTGAGAGCAGTGCAACTGCGTATTCAAAGTGGCGCATCCAGGTCTCCCCCCGTGATGGGAGAGGTTAGGAAGACATCTGCTCCTCCAAGAAACAAGGAACCTTGTATGAAGCCTCTGAAGCCCTCGAACGTCCTGCAGGGTTGTCTGCCTCAGCCCACCGAGCAGAATGGTGAAGAAGCTTCCCATCTCCTCAGAAAGTTGAAGATTAGAATCCTCTCATCTCGAACGACCTCGTGCCTCCTTGCCCGTGGATGGGGGTGCCCTCTGCAGCCGGAGAGTGTGACCCTCTCTCTCTGACCCTTGGCCTTCAGAGCTGTCCTAGTTATTGGATTAACACCTGATAGTGATGTTTTCCTGAGTGCAGACAACTCAAAGTAATGGATTAGCACATTATCATTTAATTACAAAAATAGGATAGGCTCCTCAGAATTATTTGGGAGCCTTCCTGACACATGCACATGCATAAATGTAAGGTTTGTGTTAGTCATTTAACATACAAGAATCATACACTCATCAGTCCAAAGCAGAGAAATGTTATTGTAATTTAAAGGTGAGCTAGTCCCTGGATATAACCCCTTCTCAATGATTCTAAATGTTATATTAATTCACCATTTGATAAAATATTAGATTATCAGAAATATATATTTTTCCTCTTCCATAAAACAGGTTTGAGTAATAAATGTTCCAATATAAAATGAATTACTCAATATAATTGACTCTTCCCTCCCTTTTCTTACATATGTCACATATGAAATAATAATTTAGGAGTCTATTTAAGCATGGTGTAGTTTATAATCTATTACTCGAGAAGACTCAGTATCACCTGTGTGCAGCTTGCAAAACAAAACAATTGTGAGAAACATATATTATGCAGGAAATGTATACCTTTGTTGAAAAACAAAGCATATCTGATTTGGGAGGAAAAGCTTCATCCCCTTAACATCTGAGTTATTACTGATGGCATAGCATGAATGATATTGGGTGTCTGAGGGTGTCATTACTGAGAAATGTCAATGAAAGCAATATCTCTACAATATATTTTTCAAAGGTAAACATTGTTTTATTATAATTAATTTGACATCATTATTGCTTTGGTTTAAATAAAAAATTAAAGAAATTACAATGCATGACATTTACTTTCCCAACTTACCAACACTATCCAGGGCCAATGTCCTCCTCTCCTCGGGACCCTCAAAGATCAAGTAAGCCTGTAACTGCCTCATGAGGAGAGTGCAGAACTCTCTTGTGGGGCCCCCCTCATCCACTGCACCCTCTCCAACCCCCTCAATGTCTATAAAAACGACATCAATCCGGGCTTCCGGGTCGAAAGTAGACCTCGCAAAGGCTCTAAGGGCGCAATCCAACTCTTCGCCACGAAAAACATTCATTTGATTTGCCCTTGACGATTGTTCTTTGATTTTGGCCTGTAACCCCATTAATGTCGTTTCCAATTCCTGAACATACAGTCTGTAAAAAGCAAATAACATAGTAATAATATTAATATTAACAGACAATAAAAGTATTTTACTTGAAGACAACAGGTGAGACCTTAAATGTCAAGTTCTATGTCTGTCATTTCGACTGTGGCAACTCCTCGTCAAAGCATAACTTGTTTACCATATCACTGTAACAGCTTGACAATTATTTCAGCAAATATTGATTACTCACAAATGGGGTGAGCTGGGGCTGTGTAGTGGGGAGGTGCTATCCATTGCTAAAGGACTGTGCACTGGGGAGCGGATGTCTGAAGATAGTGATTCCTGAAAAGACAACAGACAGTCAGTACTATTAACACACCTTCTTGAGTCCGGATCTTTGTGAGTCTACTTGGTACACTGACATGGATATTATAATATACCTCATCCTGGGCAGGAACCACATCTTGGTGGGGAGGTCTGACCCCAGATGTGGAGGGGATGTCCAAAACCTGGGGGGGGGGGGCGGGGGGGCTGACCCCAGATGTGGACAGGGCGACATCATCCTGCTATAGTAGATTGTTATTTACAGAAATCAATGTTTAATTACTATTATTTTAGCTGTATTCTTCTAATAATTTAACTTTCATTTACTTTTGGCCTTATATAAAGGTTGGACCTTCCCAGGGCATGATTCCCTGTGATATCCCTTGGACAAAGGGCATCAATCGAAGTGAATCGCCGAGCATTTCCCACCATTCGGCAAAGGTCAAAATGTGTAGGGACATTAGGGACCTGTTCCCTTAGGGCCTCAAGAAATTGGACAGAATCCAGGTCGCTGTTCACCACAACTTTGCATGTTGCAGAGATATCTGAGAAAACATGAAAACACATAGCTCTATGACATAACCTGAATATTAGTTGAAAATCTAACATTAAAGTCACAAAAAATAATATTTTTATGACGCATTTTTAATTATATAAATGTAGGCACATGTTTATTCATAAAAAAGTTAATTAATAGCTACTTACCCAAGTGCGACCTGAACACATCCTTGTAGCAATTTAGGACAGAAACTTGTATTGTTTGCTGCCTTCTCCTTGCCCTTCCTCTTGCTCTTCTTTGGCTCCTCACGGGCCTTCTCCCCTCCTCCCGTCGAAACATGTCAAACCTATGAAAGTGTTTAAATAAAGCACATTCTCTACGTTAACCCTTATGCCCTCCTCAAATGTACAACCTTCTGGCCATCTTCGTGGTACACGCACAAAGAAACTGCTATAAAATCATCATAAATCAATATTTTTTTTCATGATCACTTAAACAACTTCTAAAGTGGAAAAAACAAAAAACATTAATTCTTTTCCACATAATAAAAAGTAGGAGGATGGGGCTTTGGTGGTTATTATGTCAAAGATTAGCATCAAAATTGATTTGATTTCATGAGTATTTTCTATGTAGTTTATGTATTTCAATTTGAAGAAAGGTAGTGATATTTGATATTTTTACTGTATATCACCAGATTCAACCATTTTCCCATTGTAGGCCGGTGTATGAAATTCTTGTATTTTTGCCATTCATATCAATGAGCCGTGTGACTACCAGGGGGTCACAATAGGTTTTTGGTGTGCAGTCTTTTTTCCACATTTGATCATTTAGAGTCCTAATTAATATTAATATTAATTAGATATATATATATATTATATAATGATTAATATTTATAAAGAAAGAAACGGAATGGAGGAAATCATGATAGCTAGACTCAGACTGGATCACACAGCATTGAATGTTACTCTATTCAGTACTTCTCAAAGTGTTGTCCGTGAGCGCCCCCTAGTGGTCCGTGAGTATATTGGTAACATTTCACATTTGAAATAAATAAATACATTTAAGTTTTCCGCACTCTCACTCTCGCGGGAATATCTCCGCAATGGAGCGAGCTTACGTTTCAATTATATTGCATTAAATGGCCCAGCGCAACACCTTCATCACACATGTTGCCACTTGTTTGTACCATTTTCAGGCTATTTGTAATCTGTTCTAGAAAAACGATGTGATTTTGGATATTTTTGGAGTTAGGTGGTCCGCGAGTGTTTTTTTATTGGTTAAGTGGTCCTTGGTATGAAAAAGTTTGAGAAGCACTGCTCTATGTCATAGGAACTGTGGAGTTAAAGAAAATGTGGAACATATCATATTACACTGCAACATGTACAAAACAGAGAGGGAAAAACTAAAAAAAAACTAAGAGACAGGGTCAGAGAGGCAGGAAGGGAGTGGAGCCTGATGGAGATACTGGGAACAGAAGGTTACCAGCTCTGCACAGCGGACTTGTAACACTAGCAGCAGTGGAGATGGAGCATCAGAACCTGGAGGCTTCTACTCTTCTGAAGAAGAAGAATACAGCAACAAGGATTCATTTGAAGATAGGTAAATATTACAGTAATAGTGTCCTTGCATTGTGTGGGTGTAACTTTGGTTTGAGAAGTGGGGGGGGACACAAAACAGGGGGTCCTCCGCAATGAAACATTTTTCAATTTAATTCCATTTCCTGCCTTGGGGACTATAGTGTTAACAAATCCAGGAAAAATGTGTAGTGTATATGAGTGTGCACACTTATCTAGTATCCAATCCATGTGAACCGGTTTTATTTGTGATGACCTCACATCCTCTAGGGGGGGTACTAGTATATATTTCAATCATCAAAGATCCATTAGAATATGCTCACAAGCAATAACACATATTTGATCAACTCCTCTCTCCTATCTTTATCTTACCTAGTCTGCATTCTTTCTTTTTATTTATGCATATTTTAATAATAACTCCCCTTTCAAACTGTGTTTTTTATTTTGTACTGACCTATTGCACACAGTGGAATGATTTATTAACTCATTTTATATACAACTAATATTACATAGATGGAAATATTTGTTTACATAGATGACCAAACCGTTTGACACCCAGTGAGATAACTTAGACTAAAGTTTACAATCTAATAGTCCTTTACCTCCCTGAGCTGACGTTATCTCTCTCAGTCCCACAGGAGAGAGCTCTCCCTCTCCTTATTGTTGAAACAGCTTCTAATCTCCCTTAGCTCCGAGCTAGCACCAAATACTAACAACGTCTCTCTTTCTATCTCTCACACGCTCCTCCTCCTCCTCCTCCAATTTTATTTTGAGTTGTGCATTGTTATTTGTGCTTGAGAAACATTCTACTTGAACTTTATTTTAACAAACTTAGTAGTAATTATTGTCCTATATTTTTTTCAGATTTCACAGCTGCCTGGGCCTAGCAGCAAGAACCTCCATCTGTCCCTGCCCCCAGGTCAAGATCTACCGTGGCTCAAGGGCCTTCACCAGAGCCATCACCACCAAGGACCAGAGGAACATCATCACTACAGTGGCCTCCATCTCCATCTGCCACAAGATTAAGATACACCTCGGTACAAAGGCCTCCACCACAGCCATCACGATCAACCCAGCCAGCAAAGAAGTCTCGCCTAGCAGACGTACCTCCCACACGGCCACCAGCATCAACCTGGGACAATCACACCTACCTCCCTCCGACACAGCCACCAGCAGCCCATGCACCATCACCTACACAGCAGCCAGACCCCCTGTCCTGGAAGACAGACAAAGACCATGACACTGCTCCCCCTGTCCTTACATTTATAATGAATAGTTGGTTGAAAAAGTTCTGATATTGTAAATATTGAGATTTTACAGTTTCTTATGTTAACATAAATTGTTGGTTGAAAAAAAAAATTCTAATGCTCAATTTGTATTTGTACACATCACATGAACCTTGGTATGGAATATGAAGTCATGAATCAGTCCTGATGTAACTTTTCTGTGGTGAAAGCAGAGGGATGGGACTATTTTACACATGAATAACATTTCATTTAATCTATATAGGCCTATAGTGTAATTCATATTATTTCACTACTTTTGTAAACCAAATCTAAAATGCCCCAAAAAATAGATGAGATGAGTAAATGTGTTTTCACAAGAGTTTCGAGGTTTTCCAAAAATCTGATTTCTCATTTTCAGCTAAGTATCTCATAAGACAGTGCTCTAAGGTGAGTGACTTGCATCTCTAGCAAGACCAGAGAGTGTCCTGAATATTTAAGTAACATATGGGGTGCCATGTTATAAGAAGTACATTTAAAAGGTGATTTAAGGAGACGTCTACATATCAAGAAAATATCCTTATACTTCAGAGGGTTAAGGAAAAGGGTAAGGCAATTGTATTTTTTATATTGTTTGATTTATTGATTATATTCAAAAGAAAATGAATACTTGGTCCCCTGAATCTGGAATAATATACCATTTTTTACAGGAATTCACTTCAGAGGAAGAGGAATGAGGATGGACTTTTTAAATCAAGCGCCATGATGAGAATGATGTGACATAAAAAATCTTTTACAAAATCTTTTATTGAAACGTTGCTTGGAACACGCATGTGAACACTCGTTTGCACTCACACATGATATTTAAGTGAACAGTTATTAACCGTTTGAGCTCAAAAACTGGTGAGAGGACAACACATTCACTTTTCACAAAACACAGTCATACATGGACAATTGCTGATATATTAATGCTACAGTGGATTCAGGGATAGAACAATATCTTCAATTAAAAGGCTGAAAATGCAAAATACAACCTGGTTTATCACAATATCCATCATACCACACACAGTGCATCATTTCACAGACTTTTCTGAAAGCGTGAAGCTTGTGGTAACTTATATATCTGCAAACATTTAGCATAGTTTTCCAGGTAATATCTTTTTCTAAACTTGTTTTATTTGTAGGACGCTTCAAAAAATAGAATTCACTACTTACGACTACAGCAACTTTCAGGATATGTTCAAGAATAATTTAAGTGCAAAGGAATACTTTAGATGATCACAATATGGCCTTTAAGTACATTCATAATGCCTAACAGGGAACTAACTGGTTCCCTTAAATCCTGTTGAATTGAAATGGTAGTAACACATTAGAAATAGAAGGAACAAATAGAATTGAAATAAATAATAACAAATACAGGTGAATTCACGAGGGACATCAATATATATGAGCATGTAAAAGCAACAAAACAAACACTTAATAGTTGGAAACCACTACTATGTTCAAAACCATACAGCTTTTAGGTTTTTTCTACAAAATCAGTCACAAAATGATTTAAAAAAACACAGCAAAGAAAACAATTCATTGGGGTAACAGATTATAAACACAAACACAGTCTGAATTGCCATTAATAAATAAATGTCACTTAAAAAAAGGGATTTATTTATTTTCGTATATATTTCGAACCATATATACATACAAGTCACATCCAGAACAGTGTGTCCCAAATCCCCAACACAAACCTAATATACTATACATGATGTACTATTGTATGTCATATTCTTTAAAGTATCAAATACATCTGAGACCTTCGGACTTGCGAGAGTTGTGTTTTAAAATGCTCAACCCTTGTTTTTGTTGGATTAAATCTCCAAAACTCATTTTAAATAGCTGATGTTGTGATTCCAGTAGGATCTGGTCTAATATACGCTTAATAATTTAATAAATATGTGATGTATTTGGAACAATGGGACACAGCAACACCCCTTTAAAGTGAAAATAGCCAATCATATGGTTCCAGCTTCCTAACTCTAAATGAAGACGCATTACACTCCCTAATGTTATGACTATGATTTATAGCATAAATTCGCTTTTTCTTGTTTTTAAATGTAATCTGTCTAATTCATCTGTCATAGTAGTGTCCATATCAGTATCCTGTCATGAATTGGATATTTCATTTTTTTGTTTACTGCCTCCACCAGTTGGCACAGGTTTAAGTGAGTCATTACTGCAGAGAAGAAAAGCACTGATGTGAACATTGTATCTTCTGTTTAACGATCATTTGTTACTTTTTAAAAAGTCTTATGACTGCTTAGCTATATACTTTTGAGGATAATATACTTTAAACAAACCAAAAGCAGGGGGAAAAATGAATACATCAGAATTATTGGGAGATGGTTTTGGACATCCAGTAATAAAGAACTGAACTACCACTAATTGTGTTTAACTGGTAGTGCTAATCCTAATACATGCAATATTATGCAAGCCATAACTGGTGTATTTATCACTTTAGCAAGAGACAGCTTAACATGTGCTGGGGAGACTGGACATTGAAAAATCTTGTTATGAACTTGTTTTGCTTCTTGGTCGGTTTTAATAATGAAGAAATTACAATACACTGACTCTAAACCTTTTTGTCAAACCTGGTAACATGGTATTCAATTTTTATATGTGAAAATAAATATTTTGGGTGTAGCCGGTGACATAATGGCCTTTTTAAGTATAAGTCCCTGAAAAAATGTATTCATGGGAGTTTTTGTAAATGTGTTATGTATAAATATACCAACATTACTTTTAACTATACCAATTAAAGTAACCCGTACATACATAAAATCTGCACTGTTTGTACAAATTACTTTGACCTGCATCCGCATATATATATATATATATATATATATATATATCTAACAATCAGAACCCAAATATGTATATATCTTAACAGTTACTATATCATTTTATTTAGAATTTTTGTATTCTTTTTTTGTATTACTTTTTTACCTTGTGTGAATCTGTACTGTCCTGTTTTTCACTATCATTCTGTTGCTGCTTTAATTCCTGAATTTCAACGGGGATAAATACAATTCCATCTTATCTTATCTCACTAGACATTGTTATGTTCATTGTAAAGCAGGGATCATACTCGGGTTTCATTTTCTCTTCGTGACTTTGTATTCACTTTTCAATTAATTTCGAAACACAGTTGGTAAAAAAACAACATAATACCAGGAGTTTTTCACATACAATAGAGGCATGACTTCACTGAAGTGATGTTTGAAGGTTATATTTAGCATGTATGAGTCACATGATAAGTGACTTCTCTTAAGAAAACCTCAATTACATGACTCACAGTGACGGGAAACACATTACATGAATGCCTTTATCTGCATCACTGTCTCTAGGAGGTGCAATGCAAAAACAACATAAGGTTAGGCAACTACGTCACGGAAACTAAGAAGCTATGCATCCTGTTGAAAAACTAAAATAGAAGAGCAGCGTTATCATTAAAATGGTTAAAAACTAAACCGAGACATATTGTTAAAGTGGTTTATTATACTTGGCAATGAACTCTTCATACACCAGACTAACCTCATCTTAAAGTTTTAACTGCTCCACCATCAATGTAGAAGTGAGTGACATTCAAATGAATTTACATGACACAAAAGACGTGAGGTAGAAAATACATCTCATTTATTGATTTAGGTTACAATATGCTTTTCTTTTTTTCTCGATTGTATGATGTAAATCTTGTACCGTAAATGTTGTATTAAATACATTAATATTACCGACGTAGATTAACGTTCCTGTAGCTTCTTATTGCACTTGCAATTGTTTTAGTTACTTGTGGGCTACTTAACATGAATAATCACAGTTACTATCCTTTTACTCCATCACATTTCAAAAAGAAATAGGCTATTGTTATTTTAACTCCACCACAGTAATCCATCATCAGCTTTACTCTTTAGATACATTTTAACTCACAATTGATCATAACAGGCTTCAACATATACAATTGTATATATTACCAAGTGGTTTCATGTACAACCCACACAAGTATCATGCTAAATGAAGCTCTGTTGCTTGGATATCACTAGATCCTGATGTCAGCGTAATATAAAAGTACATAACGATTGATGTGTAATTTAGCATAATTTACTAGCTAGCCGCTAGCTGCTAACTGCCGCCTCGTTAATATAAATCCAGTACCATGCTGTCATGAACGTGCGGTGCTGTTACGTGTACGCAAATTCACGTGCTTAATGTGAACGAGCCTTTTGGGCAGCGTGGTTAAAGTTGCGCATGCTCTATGAGCGCACATACGGGTACTTCTCAGGCATGCGGGGTAATCTGTGACGTTTCGCTCTCTCAAAAGTTGGGCCATTTTGTCATCATGTGTAGTGCCGGGAGATATGGGAGTCGGAGGCGGTGCATCGAAGGTGCAAAAGGGTACTTTAATGAGGAGCTGCACAGGACATGTTGTCTGGTCGCAGCCCGGGTCGACAAGAGAAAGAGCCGGGAGGGCACACAACATATATAGAATATGAACACATATGTCCGTGCGGAAACAATACCCCCAACCCGTAGTTCCGTGATTGAATTATGTCCCAGTGGTAAAATAGGTGGTCACCACACAAGCCCCCCCAGAATTCAACCATGGACACTATCTCCGTGTCCGGGAGGAAGCACCACAGGGGCCGAGGAGGGTGGGGCCGGGCCATGGGACGGGCCGTCGGAAGGGGGCCGCAGGAGAGGGCAGGGGCTTTAACGAGGGCGAGGGCATCCTCACCGGGGGTGGGAGACGGGCCGGAACGGGGCCGCAGTAGGCGTCGTAAGGGGGCCGCAGTGCTGCGACGTGGGGACGGCGTGAATATCCCGGTGGTCCCCAGCAGGGAGGAGCGCTGCCCGGCCGCAGGCGAGGGCACAACGGCAGCGGGCACAAAGTCCTCGGGGGGAAAGAACCGGGTCCCCGGGGGGCAGGAGCAGCATCCCCGGGAGGAAGGAGCCGGGTCCCCGGGGGGCAGGAGCAGGGTCCCCGGGGGCAGGAGCAGCATCCCCGGGAGGAAGGAGCCGTGGACAGGGGAGAGGCCAGGCAGGGTCCCGGAGCGCGCCACCTACGGGCCGATGAAGGCATGGGGACGTCCGAAACCGCCGAGGCGAAGGAAGAGGCCAGACAGGCTCCGGAGCGCGCCACCCACGGGCCGATGAAGGCATGGGAACGTCCGAAACCGTCGAGGCGAGACGGGGTCCAGGAGTGCACCACCCAGGCGTCGATGAACGTGAGTGGCGTCTGGAACCGCCGTCGAGGTGAACCGTGAGCCGCGGTAAGAAGAGAGGCCAGGCAGGGTCCCGGAGCGCGCCACCCACGGGCCGATGAAGGCATGGGCACATCCAAAACCGCCGAGGCGAAGGCAGAGGCCAGACAGGCTCCGGAGCGCGCCACCCACGGGCCGATGAAGGCATGGGCACGTCCGAAACCGTCGAGGCGAGACGAGGTCCAGGAGTGCACCACCCAGGCGTCGATGAACGTGAGTGGCGTCTGGAACCGCCGTCGAGGTGGTGAAACAGGTGAGAGTGTCCACACGAGGCCGACCAGACATGGTCGAACCTCCTCTCAGGCACCAGAAAAAGCTCAAAAAGGGCCGTACTGTCCACGGTCAAAAACAGGTGGGCGAAATAGTGAGAGGATTCACACGAGGCCAACCAGACATGGTCAAACCTCCTCTCAGGCACCAGAAAAAAAACTCAAAAAGGTCGATAGCCGTTAGCAGCTAGCCGTTAGCAGCTAGCCGTTAGCTGAGGCCGTTAGCTGGCAGCCATCGGTAGCTGCTAGCCGTCGTTAGCCCCACGTGGATAGCTGCTAGTCGTCGCCAGCTAGCGCCGCTGGGACGTGCAGCCGCACGCCCCGAAGAAACAGCCCCATGAGGTAGCAATGGGGTTGCTGGTCGACCCAGCAGGTCGTGCATCGTCCCCCCCGATGCGGGAACGGCGAGCAACGTCTCCAGCCTTCTGCGGAGCACGCCTCAGTCCGCGTGCCGGTGGCAGCCACGGACGTCTCCAAAAAATCCCCGGCATTTCGAGAAAGGAACCTGAGTTCCTTTTGCCGTGTTCGGCTTCGTCCCGGAAACTTCCCAAGACGTGTCAGAGTCACCAGTATAGTGCCGGGAGATATGGGAGTCGGAGGCGGTGCATCGAAGGTGCAAAAGGGTACTTTAATGAGGAGCTGCACAGGACATGTTGTCGGGTCGCAGCCCGGGTCGACAAGAGAAAGAGCCGGGAGGGCACACAACATATATAGAATATGAACACATATGTCCGTGCGGAAACAATACCCCCAACCCGTAGTTCCGTGATTGAATTATGTCCCAGTGGTAAAATAGGTGGTCACCACACATGCGCCATTGAGCAACTCTCATAGGAATGAATGAGGCCCCGCCTGCCACGCTGTATCCAGTTCTTATTATACATCTATGTACCCAACCCTATTGATAAGGTGATGCAACATTTCAGAAAAATGTGTGACGTTTGAGTCACGTCAATGGCTTTTATTTGATTCCTATATAAACCCTTGATAGATGTCAACTGTCATAGAAGGTGAGGTTTGCAATATCCCAGACGTTGAACCGGACTATATTTGAAGACACTGAAATAATAACACTTAAAGAAAGGAGGATAAACTCTTTCCCATCTTATTATCTTTTCATTTGGGGTAAGTACATGTTTAAGTAAATATGTAGACTTCTGTACAGTTATTAACTTTGTTTGTGTGTGTCTAAGTTTTTGTGACCGAGAGGTTTTTTTTGTGTTTTCACAATACTTATTGTAAATAATCTCTGACCTACTTTAAGGAAAATAATTGTTCTTTGTATCAAACCAATTCCCCTAGGATGGTTTCATTATAGCAGTATATATATATATAGTATAGCATTACTTGCTACTTCTGTTGGTAAATCTATGTATCATTTGATTGTATAGGTTCAAAGAAAGACAGGATGGGTATCAAACGGATCATATCACTCGCCCTGATTCTAATAGGTAAGTGTGATAATAAACTGATTACTTTGAAGGTACTTCATACTGTTTGTTTATTTTATTGAAAAGGCGTAGGGAACATGTAGATAAAGTGGAGTTATTGCCAGCTCATTATCCAATATTGCTTTAAAAAACACACACATCAGAGTCCAGTTTCACCTTTAAATCAAGATAGGAAATGGCAAATCTAACCTGAGTTTAAATTTGTACCGTAAACTTCGAAGACGAACAAGAATTCTAGAGGGGTCATTGTTTGGTTGTGTTGTTTGTAGTGGGCTTTTTGGGAAAGACACTTAATTACCCTCCAAAATGAGGGTAAAGTTTGCAGAGGGAAAAACTGTCTAATCAGTTAAAGGTATTGGAGTGAAAATGGGTTCAATTGGTAAAACTGACATTACTCTTTGAAGTATGCCCACATCATGCTAATCCTATGAAGATTTGTTTAGGGGGGGGGGAGTTTTGCAAGCAATGTCCCCCTTTAAATATATCAGTGTGGGTGATATTTAATGTTGTCATAACAGTGGTATCGACAACTGCTGATGTAGCTGCAGAGACAACGGTGCCACCTACAACTACTGCTGCATCTACAACTGCTGAACCTACAACTGCTGCAGCTACAACTGCTGAACCTACAACAACTGCAGCACCTACAACTGCTGCAGCTACAACTGCTGCACCTACAACTGCTGCAGCTACAACTGCTGCACCCACAACTGCTGCAGCTACAACCGCTGCAGCTACAACTGCTGCACCCACAACTGCTGCACCCACAACGGCTGCAGCTACAACTGCTGCAGCTACAACTGCTGCACCCACAACTGCTACAACCGCTGCAGCTACAACTGCTGCACCCACAACTGCTGCACCTACAACGGCTGCAGCTACAACTGCTGCAGCTACAACTACTGCACCCACAACTGCTGCAGCTACAACGGAATCACCTACAACTGCTGCAGCTACAACTGCTGCAGCTACAACTGCTGCACCCACAACTGCTACAACCGCTGCAGCTACAACTGCTGTACCCACAACTGCTGCACCTACAACGGCTGCAGCTACAACTGCTGCAGCTACAACTACTGCACCCACAACTGCTGCAGCTACAACGGAATCACCTACAACTGCTGCAGCTACAACTGCTGCACCCACAACTGCTGCACCTACAACTGCAGCACCTACAACTGCTGCAGCTACAACTGCTGCAGCTACAACTGCAGCACCTACAACTGCTGCCGCTACAACTGCTGCCGCTACAAATGCTGGACTCACAACTGCTGCACCTACAACTGCTGCACCTACAACAGCTGCAGCTACAACTGCTGCACCTACAACTGCTGCAGCTACAACTGCTGCCGCTACAACTGCTGCCGCTACAACTGCTGGACCCACAACTGCTGCACCTACAACTGCTGCACCTACAACTGCTGCAGCTACAACTGCAGCACCTACAACTGCTGCAGCTACAACTGCTGCCGCTACTACTGCTGTAGCTACAACTGCTGCACCCACAACTGCTGCAGCTACAACTGCTGCAGCTACAACTGCTGCACCCACAACTGCTGCAGCTACAACTGCAGCACCTACAACTGCTGCACCCACAACTGCTGCAGCTACAACTGCTGCAGCTACAACTGCTGCACCCACAACTGCTGCAGCTACAACTGCAGCACCTACAACTGCTGCAGCTACAACTGCTGCAGCTACAACTGCTGCACCCACAACTGCTGCACCTACAACTGCTGCTCTACAACCTTGCACCACTGCTACTGCTGCAGCCAACTGCTGCCCCCACAAACTGCTGCAGCTACAACTGCTGCAGCTGCAACTGCTACCCACAACTGCTGCAGCTACAACTGCTGCAGCTACAACTCTGCATCCACAACTGCTGCAGCTACACCTCTTGCATCCACAACTGCTGCAGCTACAACTGCTGCACCCACAACTGCTCCAGCTACAAACTGCTGCACCCACAACTGCTGCAGCTACAACTGCTGCCCACCCACAACTTGCTGCACCTACAACTGCTGCAGCTACAACTGCTGCAGCTACAACTGCTGCAGCTACACCTCTTGCATCACAACTGCTGCAGCTACAACTGCTGCACCCACAAACGCGGCAGCTACACCTCTTGCATCCACAACTGCTGCAGCTACAACTGCTGCACCCACAACTGCTGCACCTACAACTGCTGCAGCTACACCTCTTGCATCCACAACTGCTGCAGCTACACCTCTTGCATCCACAACTGCTGCAGCTACAACTGCTGCACCCACAACTGCTCCAGCTACAACTGCTTGCACCCACAACTGCTGCAGCTACAACTGCTGCACCCACAACTGCTGCACCCACAACTGCTGCACCTACAACTGATGCAGCTACAACTGCTGCAGCTACAACTGCTGCAAATACACCTCTTGCATCCACAACTGCTGCAGCTACAACTGCTGCAGCTACAACTGCTGCACCCACAACTGCTGCAGCTACAACTGCAGCACCCACAACTGCTGCACCTACAACTGCTGCAGCTACACCTCTTGCATCCACAACTGCTGCAGCTACAACTGCTGCACCCACAACTGCTGCACCTACAACTGCTGCAGCTACACCTCTTGCATCCACAACTGCTGCAGCTACAACTGCTGCAGCTACAACTGCTGCACCCACAACTGCTCCAGCTACAACTGCTGCACCCACAATTGCTGCAGCTACAACTGCTGCACCCACAACTGCTGCACCCACAACTGCTTCACCTACAACTGCTGCAGCTACAACTGAATCACCCACAACTGCTACAACCGCTGCAGCTACAACTGCTGCACCCACAACTGCTGCACCTACAACGGCTGCAGCTACAACTGCTGCAGCTACAACTACTGCACCCACAACTGCTGCAGCTACAACTGCTGCAGCTACAACTCCTGCAGCTACACTGCTGCATGCTACAACTAACTTCTACTGCACCCCACAACTCTGCTGCACCTACAAACTGCAGCACCTACAACTGCTGCCGCTACAACTGCTGCAGCTACAAACTGCAGACACCTACCACTGCTGCCGACTACAACTGCCTTGCACCCCCACCACTGCCTTCCAGCTACAACTGCTGCAAGCTACAACTGCTTCAGCTACAACTGCCTACGCACCCACAACTGCTGCACCTACAACTGCTGCAGCTACACCTCTTGCATCCACAACTGCTGCAGCACCCACAACTGGCTCCAGCTACAAATTGCTGCACCCACAAACTGCTGCAGCTACAACTGCTGCATCCCACAACTGCTGCACCTACAACTGCTGCAGCTACACCTCTTGCAAAATCCACAAACTGCTGCAGCTACAGCTGCTTGCACCACAACTGCTCCAGCTACAACTGCTGCACCCACATTTGCTGGCAGCTACAACTGCTGCACCCACAAACTGCTCCAGCTACAACTGCTGCAGGCTACAAAAACTGCTGCACCCACAACTGCTGCAGCTACAACTGCAGCACCTACAACTGCTGCAGCTACAACTGCTGCAGCTACAACAGCTATACCTACAACTGCTGCACCTACAACTGCTGCACCCACAACAGCTATACCTACAACTGCTGCACCCACAACTGCTGCACCTACAACTGCTGCACCCACAACTGCAGCACCCACAACTGCTGCTGCTCCAACATACGTCGTGACAGTAGACTTGTCTTTTGAAACATTTACTGATGAGTATAATGACAAGACAAGCTCTGAATACAAACTACTAGAAACAAAACTTATATCAACGGTGAGTTTTTTTTTTTTATATTACAGAGATTTGAATTTATCTGAATTTATATCTTAAGAATATTGTGACAAAAGTTACTAAAAGTCTTTCAATGTCTTTTTTTGCAGTGTACTAAGATATACAAACCCAGATTTCCAAACAAATTTTCCCACTGCGAGTTGAAAAAGCTCAGGTAAAACATTTTTATCTAAGAATTATTCTTTTTCTTTACGGATTTGGATCTCAAAATGAGAAATTCTTCAGTGTTTATAGTGACACATGTAAATCAGACGACACAAGGCAACAGACAGAGTCTTTCATATCATAATTGTTCTCCTTTTTGTTTGATGTTATAAAATAGGCGTGGAGAAGTAAGGGTGACCGGAACTGAGGCAGATCTGGCAGTTGTGTTCGAAAGCACTACTGCCACTGCAGATCTCCCACAGACTGATGAAGTGACTCAAGCCTTAGTCACAGCTGTGACTGATACCAGCAACCAATTCGACGTGAATATAGATCCTAACTCAGTCAAACTTATATGTAAGTATACACAACACAATGTTTCTCTCCAATAAGTTTCAAACATTTGCTGCACATGCTTGATTTTTAAATAATTTACTCACAAAATAATGTCGCTACACAATAAACTTATGTCAAGTCAAAATTAATTAAGACAACTTTAATGATTTTCAGTTTATTTGTTATGTAAATAAATTGTTATTCAATGTAAGAATACTTTTTCGTAAGAAACTTCAGAACAAATATCATTTGTAAGCCCTTCATTATTTATCTTATTTCTGTGAAACTGGCACATAAATCCTCTTGGTTTGGGCGCTGATACATATTAACATAATATTTATATGTCTGTTTTTACAGCAGATCCAACTACGACTGCATTACCTACGACTGCAGCACCCACGACTGCAGCACCCACGACTGCTTCACCTACGACTGCTGCACCCACAACTGCAGCAGCTACAACTGCAGCACCCACAACTGCAGCACCCACGACTGCTTCACCCACGACTGCTGCACCCACAACTGCAGCAGCTACAACTGCTGCACCTACAACTATAGCCCTTATAACAAAAAGGGTGACTTTCAGATCTGTTAAGGACACATTTACCAATGACTTGCTGAATCCATCTTCTGCTGCTTATAAAGCTCGGGCTACATTGATAGATACTCAGGTAAGTTTTTTTAGTCCACCCACTCAAAACATGTGAATTCTAGGCCTGCTCCACAGTTACCACACTATGATTAGGAATTATTAATTGATGAAAGACGAATAAAGATAAAGTCAAATAAAAGAGTCAAGCTCTAAATCCAATGCAAAGGTTTATGTGAAAAAATGTTTTTGTTTTGTGTTTCTACAGCTTACACTTGTTTTCCAAAAGGCATTCCCTTCGTCCTTCAAATCACTAGATGTTGTTTCATTCAGGTAATTTTTTAAGACCATTAAAGTTTTATAATAAAGAGTAGGATCCAATATCTGATATTTCAAACAATATTTGTTTTCTCTTTCTGCAGTAACGGATCAATCATCAACGTCATTGACGTTTCATTTGGAAGCACATCTGCTCCTAATAGCACTCAGATTGTGAACGCTTTGATCAACGCAGCTTCAACAGTCGTTGGATTCGACATTGAAAGCAGCTCCATTGGCGTAAATGGCATATGTAAGTAAATACTGAGTGCTACTTAATACAACAATTACATATTGTTTAAATTTAAATTAATGTTTGGTTTACTTTTTTCCTCATTTACAGCTTCCAGTGGAGTAAGACACAAGATCAGTCTTGTCACCGCACCCTGCCTCTTACTGCTTTCATGGCTACTGTTAAACCAGCAATAGCATTAGAGCTGTTTTTACACAGTAATCACAACATGACTGCCAATGCTGGTATGAAAAAGGATTTCTTTTTGTTGTTAAAAATCCCAGATTTTTGGAGTGGAAGTCTTCTACAGCTTCTGATGAACTTGCTTTTAGAATTAACTTTGCATTGACCGGACCAATGAAGGACAGTGGAATATTTCGTTTTGTCGTATTAAGGATTAAACTTTAAGCACCTAGTCCATTAAAACATCCATAAAGTGATACATCGTAACACTATGGCCACTATATGGCACTTTTACAATATATGCCAAAATGTATCCATTCACAAACACGACCATACACTGATGGCTGCTACACAAAGTCCCAAACTCATATTAATGACTGTAATGCTCATTCCCACACACACACACACACACACAACACACACACACACACACACACACACACACACACACACACACACACACACACACACACACACACACACACACACACACACACACACACACACACAACACACACACACACACACACACACCAACACACACCACACACACCACACACGGCCGTGGCCTTGGTGTTCAGTGTCTTGCCAAAGGACATGTGGGTCATAGGAGCAGAGGAATGAACTGCTGTTCCTCCGATTACCACACAACCGTTTCTAGCTTATCATGTTATACCTGAAATATATGTAAAAATAATGCACTATCATTTATTTTTATTTATCTATAGAGTGTTTTATGTTATCATGCGTGGACGTATTCTTTGAGATATCTTTGTACAATTGCTGTCACAAACTTTACAATGATCAGAATACAAAATATTTAAAGAAACAAAATGGTCTCTTGTGTGATGTTTTGCAATTTTGGAAAGTGTATCAGACAATCTCAGTCTCTTTTATGAAAGTTAATCATAAAATAACAGTTTTATATTTATAGTTTGTATGTTGTAATAATCTTTGTTGTAAGACTTGAGGCTACAGTAATACTAATGTTTACCGAAATCTTATTAGGAAGGACAACATGTTCCGTTATTAAATTCACAAAGAATGCAACCAACTAGCCATTTCTTTTATCATAGGGGCAATACATATCAGTCTTACTGCATTCAAACTGTTACTCAAGTACAAGAACAAAAGTATTAGCATCAAAATATACTTAAAGTACCAAAAGTAAAAGTACTCATTGTGCAGATCGGCCCCTTTCATGTATATGATTTGTTTTGATTATAATTATTGATGCATTAAGTGTTATCAAAGCTGGTAAAGATGCCGTTTTAATGAGTTTGTATACTGCAGGGTAGCTTGTGAATTTACTCCAGGTGTAACTAAAGTCTGATTTAAGTGTTGATTATATTTCACATCATTAATCCAAATCTGCAAAGTAACTAGGTATTAAATAAATGTAGTGGAGAAAAAGTACACTATTCACCACTGAAGTGGAGTAAAAGCACAAAGTAGCATACAATGGAAATAGTCAAGTAAAATACAAGTATCTCAAAATTGTACATAAGTACAGTGCTTGAGTAAATGTACTTAGTTACTTCCTACCTCTGTGAGTACTTTATCTCAAAGTCTGTGTTGCAATGTATTTATTTTATGTAAGTGGTCCAGCTAAAACTGGGCTGGTACCTGGGCCAAAGTTAACCGGGATGGGGTTTCTTTCAGTAATGTAATTTAATAACTTTAAACTAAGTTACTGAAACAAGTTTGTGACTAATACAATACCAAGAAACATTAAGAAATACAATAAAAACACATTTTGGCTTTATAAATAAGGAATTTATTACCCCAAACACCTTTCAATGTTCTGTATCTTGGGCAAAAGTAACAAAAAAAGGGTAACTCAACTCAAATTGAATCTAAGTCATTGACTTAAATTTGACCAGAACTGCCACTGATCATAATTTATCATATGTAAGGGATAATGTGCAGCGACGCGGTCATTATGGGGAAAAGAACACCGACAGGCTGATCAGGAGCATGAAGGTGTTCTTTTCCCCATAATGACCAAGTCGCTGCACGCTGCTTATTACACGGCCACATTCTCAACAAAGTAACGTTATGACTCCCAATATTAATTGAAATGCTTTTATTGATTTAAAAAATAGTATATTGATTTAAATTGACATGCATCCGCTAAGAAAAATAGTCCGTTGTTACTGTTTGAACTAACGTAGCAACGGCAGGAACTGCTTCGATAGCGTTTTTGAGGAGCTTTTTGATTACAGATTTGAAAACATCGCTGCTTGCTTTAAAAGTAGCACAATTCATTATGTAAAACCTTGGAAAGTATCTAGATATCCCTGCCCTAATGCCAAAGTAACTGGCAACTGAATATGTGTCGCCGTTTGATGTCTATGTTTGGACCGCTGCGTAAAAAGGAGGGTTTCTGCCCGTTACTTCTCCGCTGTTTTCTTGTCGCTCTTGTCTTGTCAGTTAGAAAAGCAAACTGCATGCAGTTTGCTTTTCGGCCAAACTGTATAGAGTTCAATCGAACGGACTTGTTGTTTGTGCATATGTGAGCGTCCTTAACAACGGTCAATAAGTCCTTGACAGCGGTCTGTCTGTTCGGTATTAACAACTTGTCACGTGTTCTGAATTGACCAATCAGAATCAAGTATTCAACTAAGCCATGTAATAATAAAGGCGAATGTAATGTTGTGACATACTATTTGGTCCGGAGTTGTGGATACCCGGAATGTTATATGTGGGACACCAGTTATTAGGTAGTACAGAGCGGGAATAAAGCACAGTTAAGGATACTCGCTGTATCCTGAGTTGTCTATAATGACAACACTACAACTGGCGACGAGGATACCGCAACACATCGCAGAATGAGGGAAGAGAAATAAAACATCCACAATTCTGGATAATGTTAGAGTCAGAGTGGTTTTAAAACCCACCATGACTCCGCATGTTCGTTTGGTGAGCATCTTGTAAAATCATAAAGGAAGGAATTCAAAGCACCAGATACAGGGTTAAACAATAATCTGTTTTAATGATAAACGGTAAGAATACATTACACCTTCAAAGGGGTGGGCCTGGGCCCCACCCCCTGCTCTGGTCCAAATGCTGGGAGAACCTTATCATCTTGTCGGCAGAAGCAAAAGAGAACGAACTAAAAGCCAGAATAGGCTTACATGCAGAAAACAAAACAGGAGGAGCTGTGGTCAGTTTATCTCATTGGGAGGTGTAAAAAAGATGGCTTCTCTTAGCGAATCAGCGCAAGCCAGGCAGATAATAAACAAGTGTCTCTGAAGTCGTAGCAAAATACATCTGGTGTCCGTTATCTCACTTTCCTGCATAGACTTCCACACACACACTTTTCTGCACATTTCAGAGGCTTGAGCTGTCCAAAGAATATCCCCTTGTTCACAAAGATAATACATATTAATACTCTCATATTTCCAGCGTATGGTTACACAGACTGCTTATTAAGAATACAAAGTAATTAAATACACACATATACTATTCAAGATATGTAGACTTCCCTGAAACATGACATACTGGAGATCTTAAGCAGAAGGTACTCTCATCCACCTAGCCCACTGTCCTGCATACCTACACCTCCCCCACAGCGCAATAAAACCTGTTTACTCCAAGCACCCCAGAATGTTTGGAGCAAGTTTAGTCCTCACATTTATGAAAGGATAAAACAGAGAAATCAATATAAAACACAAACACAGGTATTGTTTGAACAGTATTCACTTAACTGCTACTATTGATAATTAGAGACACTATAATTCTCAGTATGTGAACACAGATCGAACATGGAAAGATTTCTCACAAGTCAGCGTAAACGACCGCGATCTCCAACGGAGTGTGTGTGTGTGTGTGTGTGTGTGTGTGTGTGTGTGTGTGTGTGTGTGTGTGTGTGTGTGTGTGTGTGTGTGTGTGTGTGTGTGCACGGGTCTATCTGTCTGTTTGCGGTGTGGTGATGAGGTTAAATGCCACAGCATGCCAGTTGAAACAGTGAGCGATTGCTATTGTGTACTTGTACGTTCAGGGTGTAATGGTATTATACACAAATATTGTAGGAGCACAGAAACAGTGTTCAAATGTTGCTTTTACAAACTTATTTAGGTTGTGCTTACCTTGCAAAGTAATGTTATAAGTGTCAAAGGAATGTTTTAATGTAAATATTAATGATGATATTGTAGCGTGTCCAAGTTAATATTTATTTCAGTTATCAGATGTGCACAGTTTATTACATTTGTAAAGTTATTTAGGCAATATTGTTGGTGGGAGTTAGGGAGAGACCGCCCCTTCCAGGTGTGTGTGTGTGTGTGTGTGTGTGTGTGTGTGTGTGTGTGTGTGTGTGTGTGTGTGTTGTGTGTGTGTGTGTGTGTGTGTGTGTGTGTGTGTGTGTGTGTGTGTGTGTGTGTGTGTGTGTGTGTGTGTGTGTGTGTGTGTGTGTGTGTGTGTGTGCGTTTTCCGGTGTGTGTGGAGGTAGTACGAGACGGTAGGAATTGTGTTCGAGTGTGGGGAAAAGTCATATTGAGTGTTATAGCCTACTATTGATTGGTTCTGTAAGGCGTGGCTGTTGCCGTCAATACCAGAAAATAAAGAGAACGTTTTCGACATTGAAGGCTCGTGATCTTGAATAGCGGTGAACGCTACAATATGAACAGGCTCGTGCTTGGCCCACTGGTATTGTTTGTTTATTTATTTTGAAAATTAACTAGCAACGCTGTGCAGTCATATAGCAACTGCTAAGCTACTGCAGCAAAAAAATCCTGGCTCCGCCCATGGGTGTGTAACGCGTTACAAAAGTAACGGAGTTACAGTAATATATTACTTTTTGCTCTAACAAAGTAATGTAACGCATTACTAATGAAATGTGGGTAATATACTACCCGTTACAATGCTCAGTAACGAAGTTACAACACATTTTAACCAGAAATTAAATGGTGTTTTGTTTTTTAAGAATGTACTAACATAGCGAGACATTCCGACACCAGAGACACATTGTGCGGGTAGATTAGTAAACCTAGTGTGTTTACCCTTCAGGCTTCGCATCAGGATCTTCGGGGGTGCATAGGCATGCATTGCACCCCCAGTTGAATGTTATGTACCCTCTATTAAAAAAAGAGAACGGAGCGAAAAATACAAAGAAAAAATTGTGTCAGGTGCGCGTGACCTGCTCCGCTGCGCGTGCATCATTTCCAAAGTGCTTCCACAGCAGTGACACACATCTGTGGATAATCATTTATACAAAAATAGTTAAAGCAACCGTCACTAAACGCCAGCAACACTGCATCTACTGCAGACAGTAGCAACAGGTCAGATGGGGACATCACGTTACCCTCCGTTGTGGACACTAGCTTACTCCCGCCTGACTCGCCGCCCTTGCCCCCGGAGCAGCAGTCTTTGTCGCCTGAAACTACGCCGCCCCTCTGCGGCCCGCAGGTGCCAGGATACCATGGCAAAACAGAGCCTGCCCAGGTATATCTAAACAAGTACCCGCCAGTACAGTGGGGTAAGGCGGTCATTTTGCAGCTCGTGGCATAAAAATAGACAATGTCTAGAATATTCATGTGAAAATAGTGCCATATTCTGCCATGCCTGGAGAAATGTTGGGTCAAAAATAATGCATACAATAGCACAGATGCATTCACCACGAATGGCTACAAAAATATCTCATATCCCAAGCTTATCAACGAGCTAATGTTGCAGCTGAAATGTGCTCCAGGTCACAAAGTCAACCTCACATGATGATGTGATACCAGTTTTCAAGGACAGTAAATATTCTCTTCCCAGAGTATATGATGGGACCAAAGTGATGATGTAGTACATGGTTTTAATAATACTTTTGCCTTTCAATGTTTGCCATTTCAAACCATGAGCTGGTTCAAATAATATTTGCCTTGATTTACAATATCTTCTCATTTCTTTCATCAGTACAGCTTTGAAGCTTTTGTGCTTTTCTTTGCCATAGTCCACTTTGGACTATATGAAATATTTCAGGATTGCACTTTTAACTCACTTGAAATGTTCTCACTTGCTTGGTTTCAAAACATAACAAATGCCACAATCTGTTCATTGGGGACCATCAATGCTATTTTTCATTGCTGTTGCCAGCCACTATTGCTCATGTAAACCTGCTACTGCTGCGCCCCCTGTAATCTCAGTCAGTCATTTTGTTCTGGAACCGGGCCTGTACACGGCCATATACTAAACAAACTACAGGGCCCATTCCGTGTCCTGTTATTGTTTACTTCCTCTTCTCCTCTTCTTCTGGTGATTTATCTGATGTCCAGCGCTCCGTCTTTTAACCTCTTTTGCTTTCTCTTTCTTGATCCTCCTTAGCAACCTTCATTATAGTCCTTGAGACTGGTCTGTACTGCTGTATTAACAACGTGTCACATGTTAAGAAGTTGTTAGTAGCCTTAAGGGCCTACACAGTTGTTATGCTATACCACATTGCCCTTCACTGGATGTATAATGAGCTGCACTAAACTACATTTCAGCATTTAAAATACCTAGCCATTATTTTGCGGTTATTTTGGTGAAAGTAACTAAAAAGTAACTAAAGTAGTGTAGCTCATTACATTTCAGAGACAGTAATATTGTAATGTAACTTATTACTTTCAAAAGACAGTAATAACTCATATGTAATATATTCCATTTTGGAAGTAACTTGCCCAACACTGCTAAGAACATGAAGAGGGGCAACCCCAACAAAAAGCCTTCTGGGGCACATTGGAAAAGGCGAAGAAAGAAGCAGGAGGAAAACACACCAGGAAAACAGAGGTATGTCTGATGACTGTTTTGTGTTTATTGGCATTTTTCAAGCAAATGTTTAAATCTAGCCAGACAGCTTAACGCCAGGAAAACAGTTGTGAGCTGCTAGCTACCTGTCGTCATAGCTAGATAGGTAGCTAACTAGCTTTACCTTACTGATATTATTATTAACGCTATCTATTTTGGAGAAAAAGGGGGAGGAAAACCAAGTATGTCTCATGACTGTTGTGTTTAACAATATTGACATTTTTCAAGCAAAGTTTTAAAGCTAGCTAGCTATCGTTAGCTAACGATATAGACATGTGCTGTTAGCTAACGATAGCAGCTGACATATAGTATGATAAAAGCTGGCAGATGGCTAGGGTTGCCAACCGTCCCGTATTAGCCGGGACGTCCCGTATTTGAGCCAAAAGGGGCGTGTCCCGTACGGGACATTGTTTGTCCCGGATTCCCGTGTAAAGGGACAAATAAAATAAAAATTCTGTTTGCGCGCAATGCAGTGTGTCTGGCCGCGAAGGGCGCTAGGACCGCTCAGTTGACAGGGCAGGCACAATGCTCGCACGTGTGTGTGAGATTTTCGCGGGCGCGGCATCATTGTTTGTGTGGCATGTCAGCCTGTTCAGCAGTGGAAAATGAGCGCTGCCGGTGGAGGTGGCGATGAAAGAGGAGACGAGAGAGAGGATGTGTTCCTGGGCCCTGGCCCTTCTAAAAAGAAAAGACTTGTGTCTTTCAACACACAGTGGGAAGGAAAATACAGTTGGGTAAAGCCCGTGAGTGGAGGTCTGTCTCGGGTCTTCTGCACCTTTTGTCGGAGGGAGTTTTCCATAGGTCACGGTGGAGAAAACGACCTGAAACAGCATGCTGGCACAGAACTGCACCAGCGAGCAACACAAAATAAAGGTGCATCAAATATTACAAAATTCTTCGGCAATTCAACTGCAGAACAGGACAAAGTTGCTGCATGTGAGGTAACATCAGTCTATCACACAGTTAATCATAGTTTGAGTTACAACAGCATGGACTGCAGTAATAAGCTGGCAAGTGCCATGTTTAGTGATTCGAACACTGCAAAGAAAATGCAATGTGGAAGAACAAAGGCTGAGATGATAACAGTCAATGTGCTTGGCCCCAAAACTGTGAGGGATATTCTAAAAGAGCTGTGTCCTCCTCCCACCGAGGTCGCAGCAGGTGAGGAGGTGGATGCAGTCCCTGTGTATTTTTCAGTAGCCACAGACGCCTCAAACAAAGGGAACCGAAAAATGTTTCCCGTGTGCCTGAGATACTTCAATCAAGATGGAGTACAGTCCAAACTACTAGATTTCTATGAAGACAGTGATGAATCTGCCAGTGGGATCCACCACGCCATAATTGAGTGTTTGACCAAATATGAACTCAAGACAGAGTGTATCACATCTTATTCTGCTGACAATGCCAATGTCAATTATGGCAGGCATCACTCTGTTTACCAGTTATTATAGAGTGACAACAGTCGCATTTTGAAAGCAAATTGCCCAGCCCACGTCGCTCACAATGCCTGTAAACATGCATGCGAACCAGCTGTCAGTGGACATAGAGACAGTTGTCTTAAAAGTGTATAGCCACTTCTCAGTGTCAGCTTCTCGGCGAGAGAACCTTCGTCGATTTTTCGAGTTTGTGGACATTGAGTGGAGAGAGATTCTGCGTCACGTCTGCACGAGATGGCTGTCACTGTATCCAGCTGTTGAGCGTCTCCTACAGAGCTGGCCAGCAATAACAGCATATTTCAGGTCACTCGGCGAGGCCTGCCCTGTGGTGCTTAGGAAGATATTTTCTGATGATGATGAGGATAAAGCTGCCACAGTTGAGATCTACTTGTGTTTCTTTCAAAACGTGGGAGTTGTCTTCGACCAGCTTGTAAAGAAGCTAGAGGAAACAAACCTCTGCATCACTGATGTGTATGAGGAAATCAGGAAATTCAAAGCAAAAATTCAACAAAGAAAAGATGACGGCTTCTGTGGATTCCAGACCAGGCAGCTGATGGATAAACTGCTGCCTGCAGAAAAGGCCAAAGTTAAAGTGGATTTCACTAAATTCTACAGCACTGTCACTTCATACATTGAGAAATGGTTTGATTTATCCACAGACAATGTAATGATGAAACTCAGACCAATCGGCCTGTTTGAGACACTCAGATTCTCTGACTTGGAAGAGGTGGCGGCTGCCCTAAAGTTGACTGACACACTCAACATGGACAAACTGTATGAGGAATTCTGCGCCAGCCAGGAAGAAATTGAAACGGCACGACAGGATCCCCAAAAGTCAACCAGTGAGAAGTGGGTGTCTGTCTTCCAGAAAGTCGGAAAAGCTAACTTGACCAACCTTTTCCAGATAGTGTCATTCGTTCTCAGTGTGCCCGGATCAAATGCCTTTGTGGAGAGGATTTTTTCACTTATGGCCAACAAGTGGTCAGATGCAAGAAATCGCTGCAGCACTGACCTGATCAAAACTGAGCTTCAGATTTCAGTGAACATGAACATGCCCTGCAAAGACTTCTTTCTTGCTGCGCAGAAGGACAAAGAATTGCTGGGTGCGGTTAGGAGCAGCAAGAAGTATCCCTGGAAAAATAAATAGGTGAGTAATATTTGTATTGTATTTTTATTTTGACAATATTGGGCTGTGCTTTTTACACACTCCTAATGTGTTTTTCCTCTTGTTCTTTTTTTCTTTCTAATCAGAACTTTGTCACCGACTCCCCCAACCCCCCATGAAGGACACTTATACGGACGTTTACTTTACGTCTTATATGGACATTTACAAATTTAAATTGACATCCATATCCTGTCCATATATTATCAGTAGCAATAGGCCTACATGCCTTTCTGTCTGGTCCTTACTGATACTGATCAATCTCTCTGGAAAAGCCAACTATTGTTCTATTTTGTTAACGTGTGGTTTTGAGAGAGAGAGAGAGAGAGATGTTGAAACGTAATTGTATCACTGTATATATAATATATCATCAATAATATGTAAACATTTGAAATGTATGTTAATGTTGTTAATTATTTTGTATTGTGATGCTTTGGCAACATTGTTTAATTTAACTTTCATGCCAATAAAGCCCCTTTGAATTGAATTTGAATTGAGAGAGAGAGAGAGAGAGAGAGAGAGAGAGAGAGAGAGAGAGAGGAGAGAGAGAGAGAGAGAGAGAGCGAGAGCGAGAGAGAGAGAGAGAGAGAGAGAGCGAGAGAGAGAGAGAGAGAGAGAGAGAGAGAGAGAGAGAGAGAGAGAGAGGGCGGGCGCTGTCCGTGGTGCTGTTTATGTGTGTGAGTGAGAGTCAGTCAGCCGATTGATGGGGAAATGGTTGGTTGAAGGATAACATTAAGTCTAATAATGATGTACCATGCATGTTCACATCATGTATACTTTTCATTACTTAATACCATTTTTCAAATATTTTATTTTTTAACATTTTGGACAAAATTTCCAAAATGTCCCCCGCGCGCGAGGGACACATGCATGTGTCCCGTTTTTCCATGTCTGGAAGCAACCCTACAGATGGCAGATGCTTTACCATCTAGCTAGATAGCTATTTTTACACCACTTGCACTGTGTGGGTGTTCTTGTATTCATTATATATATATATATATTTATTATCATTAACCCTTTAACTGCCAGCACCACCATTTGGTAGAGCACATTTTGTGTCTTGATATCTTGTTGAAAATAAAATAAAAAAGCAGGACAATGTAGAAGATGCTGGTGACTGCCATCCAGACATCTCTCCACAACCGTTCAATGCTAGTGTTATAAAAAATTAAATAATGGGGTTTAAATTTCAACATTTTCAGCACAGCATGTGGAAAAAAATATAAAAATATTTCAATGTATACAAAAATCAAAAGACATGCCCTACCGTTGATTGTGCACACTTGAAATGAAGCTGCCACTGTTAGGCCCACGCACAGTCAACATGAGCTCCGCCACCCCAAAATTCTCCACACCATGGTCTGCACTCACTCTAAAGAAAAGTAATATTCATGAAATGTACTAATTAGCATTTCATGTAAAAGCATTCTAAAAAGCAGGTATTACAAAAACCACCCATTTGGTTTTGTTAGAGGAAGGATAGATTAATATTGCTGACTAATCAAGATAACAGGTTAGGTGAATATATTCAACAATACGACATACAGTTCCCCATAACCTCAATCAGTAACCTGTTCTGTGTGATTACGGCATTTGGTTCACCATCTGTCACTTTAAATGTAGGGTTCTGCCACTAGGTGGTGCTACTGTTACCTCACCTCCACTTTAGACAGATATTTGTACCTGAGTGGGTATCCAAACTGTTGGACGGACTCTCTGAAGAATGCCAGTGTAGTAGAAGAACAGTTGTCATTTGATGTTCCAAGGTACATGATCTATATCAGGGAGACACAATCAATTCATTTATTTATTTTTAAAGCTGAAAGGAATACTAATAGCGGTCAGATTATTGAAGTCGGAGAGCTTTGGTGTAGTACATAATATGTGGATTTGCTGTTAACTGGATAAAAACATTAGCATTTCTCATATGTATATAAATGTGTGTGTGTGTGTGTGTGTGTGTGTGTGTGTGTGTGTGTGTGTGTGTGTGTGTGTGTGTGTGTGTGTGTGTGTGTGTGTGTGTGTGTGTGTGTGTGTGTGTGTGTGTGTGTGTGTGTGTGTGTGTGTGTGTGTGTGTGTGTGTGTGTGTCTCTATGGATTTTTAAGTATTGTAACACACCTTTCTGGAGAAGCCATCAATGCCTGCAAAAATGACAATGTTGTAACTGTAAAAAGAAAAAAACAATTGAAACATATGCATATGTTTAAATAAATCCCAATATTACTTACAAAAACGTATCCTCACCCTAGCAATGGCAAATAAACACAAAATTGAATTTCTATCTATATATTATCACTTCGAACTTACCGGATAAGTTTATGGTTGGTATCTATGTGCACCAGATATTTGGGACACGGTACAGAATATGTGCGTCTTACCACACAACCCAAACGTGTTAGTCTTGACAAAACACCAAGAGTGTCTACACGGTGCATTGATGCCCTGACCCGATCCCACTGTACTCTGTGTCCTTGTGTGAGAAGAGCCCCTTTCACCAAGCGGTATCCAGAATTAGGCATTGTTGTCTTGATGGTTGACACCATTTCGTCAAGCTCATGGTTTGTACATGTGCTGTACAGTCTCCTAACAGAAATGTTTACTTCATTCATCCGTCTGTACAGTGTTGCTCTTGACACACCTAACAAATTTGCAGTTACAACTGCAGGCATGCCCATTTTGAGCAGATAAACTAGGTAGTGCTCAGACATTTCAAGTCTGGGGCGTCCAACTACATTCTCACTCTGTTGGGTTAAAGCTGTGATTGGCTGTTGTTGGCTTTCTCTGTAGCTCCATAACAAGCAGCTCAGCTCAGCTAACACATCTGTGATTTCCTGGGGAATTTCAATTTGTGATGGTATTGTGCTGATGAACACCATTTCCTGGGTGCATAAGAATTCCAAAAAGTCAATGTCCAATGGCCTTTGTTGGAGAGCCTGTTGAAGTCGTGTGTAAAGCCTCTCCAAGACATGATGCCTTAGCAGTTCCTGTAGTGCAGTGATCACCAACTGGCCGCCAGACATTCTCATCCGGCCCGCACGACGGGGGTGACTGGCGTTGTGGTTACTGCGTTTTATTACAACGTCTCGTGAGTAAGGTGCAGTACCGGAGTCCAACAGAGAGGCAGCAGCTGCGGGACAGTAGACTGGGTACTGCGAAACCATCCCTTCCTTGAAGAAGAAGAAGTGATCCCTCGTTTGTTGTGAAGAGTCTGCTTTGTGCGCTCCGCACCACAGCAGCAGCCCCGCTGCGACAGAGTCCAACAGAGAGGCAGGAGCTGCGGGACAGTAGCCTAGAAGCAGGGTTGGGTTGTAACGGAATATATGTAATGGCGTTACGTAATCAGAATACAAAAATCAAGTAGGCTAACTGTATTCAGCTGGCGTTACATTTGAAAAACGAGTAATCTGATTACAGTTACTTTCGTAAACCTGAAGTGAATACATTTTGGAATTACTTATATGGAATTATTGGTGGAAAAGTTTCCTCACAAAATGTAATATTCATTACCGGCAGAACTGTGTGCACACTGCACGGCGCTGCAGCGTGTCTGTGAGCAAGAGAGAGAGATGCAGCGTGTCTGTGAGGCCCCGCCCCCGCACGCAGATGAGAGAGAGAGATCGCTTTTAAAATATATTGAAAGTTAGAAACGGAGATGGTTAGATAAAATGTGCAAGATAACGTTGATGTAGCATTTCTTTATTGTCGAAATGATGACATTTATAACGGGATAAAACCAAAGTGAATGGCCTGCTGCTGCTGAATGCATGGGGCAAGTGACTGGAACAAGTTTTAAAAGTTATTACATCGTTTCAGATAACAATAATAAATAATAATGATAATTCATTCTATTTAGGGGCGCCTTTCAAAGCACCCAAGGACACCTTACAATTCATAATATATTCTAAGGAAAGGTTTACAGTAGGAGAATGCAGTCCGGGTGATGTTGTTATGTGGGGTGCAGATGAGAGGGAGCTGTCCAGAATGACACCAATATGTTGTGTTTGAGTTCTTGATAAGCCATTAAAACAGTAAAACAAGTGTCTCCTGTTTACCAAAACATACCCATCTGTTATTGAAAAAAAAGTATTCTGAAAGTAACCTGAACACGTTACTTAATTAAGACACGTAACTGTAACTGTATTCTGATTACTTTCAGAGCATGTATTCAGTAATCAGTAACTGATTACATTTACAAAGTAACTCTCCCAACCCTGCCTAGAAGTGATCCTTCGTTAGCGTGAAGAGTCTGCTAAGCTTTATGCAGTACCTGTACCCCCCCCCCCCCCGCTGGCCCGCGATAGTGTCTATTGGATACATTTTGGCCCTTGGACAAATGTAGTTGGTGATCCCTGCTGTAGTGGAATGATGCATGTTTTAAGTTACCCCTGATGACAAGTTAGGACAAATTAGTTTACTCATTCCTTACAAAACAACAAAAATAAAATAGACTGATATGACACATCAATGAATACACTCCATCGCTGGTTTAAGTAAACACATCACAAATATATCCTAGAAAACTGGCTGTTTTTGTGGAGGACAGACTCCAATATAATGTAAGCATAAGAGGAGGGTACACTTGATTCACATGGATTATATTGTAGTGTCGAAATCAGACTCTTCTGATTCTGGCTCACGAACAGGGTTATGTACAACAGAAAAACCCACCCGATTAGTGCCCCCTTGGTCGCGAGAGGCAGACCTATCAACATACAAAATGAGGTCAGCGTTGGTCAGAGGAACGTCTTTTAAGTCTGGTCTAGGTGTGCACACAATGAGAAGTTCGGCAACACAGTCGTGTTCGTCACCGTCTTCAGGCAAAATGCTGCAGAGGCTGGAACTTGGGAAAGAATCAGATAAGGATTTGGGACGAGCGGTGAGCGTGCATGCACAGCTGCATTTACAGCTCGTAAATCCTGGACAAATCTCCACTCGTCAGGAGGTTTGTCTCTGATCTCTTTGACAGGAAACACTGGAGTGCGTACCGGGGAATCGTTACACGGAATAATGGCCCCTTGTTTAAACAGAGAAGTAAACACTGGCCAAATGCCATCAACAGCTTCACGTTTCAATGTGTACTGGGGTTGATTTGGACGGAACGTGGACTTAGGAGTGATAACTACAGGCTCCGCAGAGCGAATGAAACCTACATCATATTTATGGGCTGCCCACAGTGTTTGAGGCACTGTTTGAGGCACTGTTTTTAGCGCGTCAGGGAGCTCAGAAATATGACTGAAAAATGAGAACTCTGGGCCAGATGGGCCAGGAACGGGGTTAACATAGTCCTCATTGCCTGTGAGAATCAGAGAACGCAGTACATGAACTGGCCAGTCGATGCTGTACTTAAACACGTCATGTGATGAGGAATACTTAATCAACGGGTCGTCTGTGCTAGTCCAATCAGTACTAGATTCCCAGTCTTTAACGATTGGACCCAAATCTCTCCATCTATCAGTGGGGCCCCTGGCTAGTGAAATGTGTAGGACCGCCCCTGGGATTTGATACAGCTTGTGTTGTGTGGGTGTGAGTGTAACAGAAACAGCGCTGTGCAGCGAATTCCAATACATAGTTTTAAGCATGAGCTCATCATTCAAACATTCCAGCAGAAAACTCTCCTCATAGTATTTACACGGTTCATCAACCACGTTAGCAGTACAATGCAAATGAGAAGTCTCCATGAACACAGCAGGTGGAAAAACACGTTGATCAGTCAAACGCAACAACGCCTGAGAATCAGGATATGTCAGCAGCCAAATGTGGGGTTTTGAACCATCGATGGAGATGGCCGTCGGACTTTGAGACCCTCATTTGTGGAAATGAGGTCTAAGCCGAACCGGAGAATCAAATCTCTGCCCAGTAAATTTATTGGGCAGACAGATGATAAAAGAAAACTGTGTTTGACTGATGTGGGAAATGGATGACTGTCATCACCGTTATCTTTACACTGAAGTGGTACAGAAAACTTCTCCTTCACAGTTACCCCAGCCGCTCCTATTGAGTGAAGAAATCCAACACTAAATTTGCAATCAGGCAAATCTGCCCTTTTTACCACAGAGTGGGTAGCCCCAGAATCAACCAGAAATGTAACATTTACACCCATGATAGCTAAAGTTAATGTGGGAAATTTCTTAAATGCTGTTTCAGTGTCATATTTCAAATATGTACCCTCTTTAACCACAGACATTTTCTCTAAATCTTCCAATTACTCAATAGCATGTGTGTGTGTGTGTGTGTGTGTGTGTGTGTGTGTGTGTGTGTGTGTGTGTGTGTGTGTGTGTGTGTGTGTGTGTGTGTGTGTGTGTGTGTGTGTGTGTGTGTGTGTGTGTGTGTGTGTGTGTGTGTGTGTGTGTGTGTGTGTGTGTGTGTGTGTGTGTGTGTGTGTGTGCGTGTGTGTGTGTGCGTGCGTGTCACTTCCCTGTTCAGATGCTGCAGGCTGAATTTCCGTCTCGCTCGATTGGGCACCTTCCTCCCCATCTGGTGTAGGTCAGTCTGATTGTGAATGGCCCCGTCCTTGCTGTCCCCCTCTGCCTCCGCTGCCAGTGTTCTGTGGGCAGTCCCGGATCCAATGTTCAACACTGCCACACTTGAAACATCTTTCGTCGTTTGAAGGTCTTTACGGGGAGTCTGTTGACTGCATGGCTGGGGCTTGTAGTGGCGGGGGAGGTGGTTGAGGTGGGCCAGCCGGATTGCCAGGGTTGTACCCCGGGGGAGGGAAAGGATACCCAGAGTCGAGGAGAGGGTCATTCAGGCCTGCAATGGAAGGATACAGAGATGTCTGGGGTTTACATGGTTTTGGAAATCATTTATTTTCCTTCTTTCCTTCACATTCATCTTCAACCTTAATATTTTCTTTAATGCCAAGGCCAACTGCCTCCTTTCCCGGCATTCTGCTTCATCCTCCCAATATTTTAAACACTTTCTGTGAGTTTCCAGCTTTTCTAAGTCTTTTACTTTAACTTTACTCTTCTTTTTCATTCCATCTTCACACTGTTGTAATTTATCCCTTAGGTTTTTGATTTTTAATTTACTCAAAGAACCTCCCTTTGGAAATCTGAACATTTCCGTCGAGATATTTAATTTAGACAGACTGTTTTCACCATGTTTTGCTCGCATGACATCCACAATCGGACCCTCAGGAGGGTGTACTAGCCCCCTACTCTGCTTTGCGTTCCATAAAAAAGTCTTTAAGTGTTACCTGAACACCCCGTGTTACCAAAACACTATTTTTCACCCGTCGGTGATGTGATACTTGTTCCTCAGTACAAATCACCCAAAAACTGATCGTAAACCCTGGTTACGACGGATATCCCAAATATCCTACTTTCGAGCAGTCCCTCTCATAAATGTCATGGAGTTTAATTACATTTAACTTGAAACAATTTAGACACTGTACATCTCACCGAGTATTGAAAGCCTTTTGAGTTTGTTGGATCTCGTGAAGTCAATCGGTTCCACCCTGGCGCTGGTCCTCTCGTCCCGTACGGTTTCTGTCGAGGTAGAGGAGAATCCGAGGATCCTGGAGCGCAACCACCAGCGTCCGTAGGTGTCCCCAATCGAACTTGCAAAGATCCTGCCGACAACGCCAAGTTGTTATGGAAATCTTAGACCTAGTCAATACTGTGGAGATACACGAGTCAGAATGATCAAGCAATAAATGGTGCAACAAACAGAGTTGTCTTTCTGGTTATTTATTTGAATATATTCAAAGACACAGGTCTCACAGAGTATAGGATAGTCTGCAGGAGTGTGCGCAATAGTCACAAAATAGCAAAGCTTATATAAAAGAAAAGGCGGGCAGACAGAGTTTCCTCAGAAATCTGCTTTCACACGGATGTCTCATATTGTTATGGGAGTTCAAACTTTGTGTGAGACACCTGTGTCCTTGAGCCGCAGCAAACTTTGTGTGAAAAGGAGTAGTTTCAACATAGTCTGCCAAATCAGCTCTGTGGCCTTGAAGCGCTTGGGAATAAAAACCCTCATTAGAGTATGCAGAGAAAACAGCACATATCAGGAAATGGTATAGTTGTTTTAGACAATGCTTTTAGAAGCATTTGGTTTTACCATATAAGGTAAGATAAAAAATTGCCACTACACTCAAACAATGGCCCTGGTTTAAATTAATAAAGAAAGGACAGCAAAAATAATCACAGGAGGATTGTGACCAAACACACTCAAATGTAATCATTGCTGGTTTTGTTCTTTTATAAAGTTGGACTGTAAAGTATTTTCCAAATATAGGACTATATTCAACTATTCCTTTGTCAAATTACATTTATTGGGCTACATTAACATTTATTTTGATATGATTTATTAATTTGACTTAACCAACTGGCACACTTAAACTAACTATAATCTGCAGTAGTGGATTGTGAAAGCGTCATGCAGCAGCAGACCAAAAAAGGGAGTATACAATGACAGTGTTATGAGATGATTAATAGATATCTTTCTGACTTGTCATTGTAGTTGGGCCATATAGATGCAGAAATATCTCAATAAGGTGTTGTGAAGCTGACCGTTGAGCGGCCCGACCAAGCAGAGGAGTTCAAATATATCCCGGTGTTGGCATTTATTCATCAAGGCAAGGCAAGGCAAGGCAAGTTTATTTATAGAGCACTTTTCAACACAAGGCAATTCAAAGTGCTTTACAACAAATGAAAGACATTTCATTTCAGGATACACAGCCTCAATATGACTGTCTCCCGTGAACACAGTCACCAGCAGTGTTGGGACTAACGCGTTACAAAGTAACGCCGTTATTTTTGGCAGTAACCAGTACTCTAACGCATTACTTTTTAAATTCAGTAACTCAGTTACCGTTACTACATGGTGCGTTACTCCGTTACTGCGTTTTTTTATATAGTCAACAGCCAGGCGAACAGAGATGAGAACTGTACTTAAGTACAGTACTTGAGTAAATGTACTTGGATACTTCCTGTGTCACATGCGGAGACGGGCTGTGGGCGTGTTTGTGTTGTTTACTAACAAGACTATCATGGCGGCGGCGGAGCTTAAGTCTAGTTTCTCCACCTGGAGATATTCTCACTATTTCACTTTTGTCGAGCACAAAGAAAAGAAAGTTTCTGTTAAATGTAAGTTGTGTCCTGGCGTGTCAAAGAGCCTATCTACTGCCCAAAACAGTAATTCAAATCTCTTAAAACATCTGCAAAAACAACATGCTGGAACGAAGCTAGTAGCTAAGACCACAGAGACTTAGCCGACGCCACTCCACCTCCACCTAAGCAACAGCGGCTGGATTTTAACCAAGGGACTGCTAGCCAGGGAAAAGTCGATAAAGCCATTGCACGGTATGTTGCAGAACACATGCAGGCTATTGCTACAGTGGAGTCACCCGCTTTCAGGGAGCTAGTTAGCATGATACCATGTCCGGGCGGCACACGGCATATGGGACGGAAAACTTTTTCCAACTACCTGGAGAAAGAATATACAAAAATGGAAAGCCAGCTAATATCGATGCAATCCAGATTGCATATAATGCATGTCAAGTTGATGCAATAACAGTACTGAAATGAAGGCTATAAGGGCATTAATGGGAGCCCTTTTTTTAAGTAACTAAAAAGTTACTTTTCACAGTAACGCATTACTTTTTGGTGTAAGTAATCAGTAAAGTAACTGAATTACTTTTGAAATGAAGTAACTAGTAATGGTAACTAGTTACTGGTTTTCAGTAACTAGCACAACACTGGTCACCAGCAACAAGGATCTCACACACACAGACTAACAGGAAAACAGAACCTAAATACACACAGACTAATCAAACCAACAAGACACAGGTGAGGGGGGAGGAGACAACACAGGGCACCAGGTGAACACAATCACCAGCAACAGACAAGACGGGAGGGGGAACACTTTTCAAACTAAAACAGAAAACAGAGACGGACAAACTAAAACACAGACAGATCGCGACACTTTCCAGGGCACGGAACAAATCAATACACTTCACCACCAACGAAGCTATACAATCCGTAACGGAGGCCGAGATCTATGGCCCCAGAGATCACCTCCGTTACAGGTGTCATATCTGATTCATGTCATTATTCACAAAGCCCTCCATTAAGGTGATAATAGACAAGGAGTGCTACATTAAGTTAAGTGTAAATACTTAACTTAATTAAGTAAATACTAAATACTCCTCTGTGTAAAATGCCCGCAAATCCATAATAAAGTTATTGAGAACTGTAGTTCAGTAAAGTTGTCTAACTTAAGGCGATGCTACAGTAAGAGACAGAGGATCATCAGCATGTCAGCAGGCTTCCAAATGTGATTGTTACCAAAATAGTTGTTTGGTTATTTCAGTTTGGATCAAAAGGATTGGACCGACTGACAGTACAATATTGACATCCTTATAAGATTGTGACTTCTTAAAACAATACTTATATTCCTTTATTAATTTACTGTAACTTTTTTCTTATGTATGATATTGGAATGCTAAAAGCTTACCTCAGTATTTTAATACATTCAAGCTTTTAGAAGTGAATTCCTAAGTTTATACAGGTTTTTGTTTAACCAGGGTAGACATAAATCTTTATCCTGTATAGCTCCAAGTGGTCTGGTGTAAACTGATGATGCTGTAATCATCCTAATAATTCCCATGGTGCATTTAAGCTTTATTTTACATGAACCGTACCTTTTTTCTTGATGTATGTATTTAGCATATTGTAATGTCTGTATGCCTTTACAAATGGAAGCAGAAGCCATGTTAATACATTGAGTCACAAGTGACATTTTTGTATATTAAAACTTGATGTTGAAAAAATCCTGTAAGTCATTATAATGACTTAGCTATATCATTATAATGACTTACTATCTCATTATAATGACTTAGTTATCTCATTATATTGATTAGCTATCTCATTATATTGATTAGCTATCTCATTATATTGACTTAGTTATCTCATTATATTGACTTAGTTATCTCATTATATTGACTTAGTTATCTCATTATATTGACTTAGCTATCTCATTATAATGACTTACTATCTCATTATATTGACTTAGCTATCTCATTATATTGACTTAGTTATCTCATTATATTGACTTAGCTATCTCATTATATTGACTTAGCTATCTCATTATAATGACTTACTATCTCATTATAATGACTTACTATCATATAAGAGCAATTTTTATATTAGCTATCATCCCTTTACACCAAAGCAACAATAGCAAGTGTGTGGGACACACTTAGCTGAACTAATGGATACTATAATTGAAGACTACTTTAGACGCGGATTCACAAATAAGGACATTTTAGTGGTTTTGGAGGTATCACACAATATTAAAACTAAGCCTACGGACACTACAGAGGAAGCTACAAAAGAACAAGCTTTGGCGGAGAAAAAATAAGACAGATGCAGCTGAAGTGGCATCGTTCATCGAACAACAGCTACACACATCTGGCAAACAGCATGGCTACAGATGGATGCACCAGAAATGTTGGATGTCCGGTATAATTACCGACAGAGAAACGGTATGTCAACTGTTGCGACTGATGGACGGAAATGGGGTTGACCTACACGTATTGTACGTATTGCACGTAACCGTTTGAGACGGCGTATGTATGTTAGTCGTGGGACAGATTACTTGTGGCACATTGATGTATACGACAAATTAAAGCCTTCTGGCATATGCATAAGTGGCTGCATAGATGGCTTCTCAAGGAAAATGATCTGGCTGGAAGCATATAAAACCAATAATGATCCTCGTATTATTGCAGATTATTTTATAGATTCTGTGACTGAAAACAATGGCTGTCCACAAAGAGTAAGGTTAGATCACGGTACGGAGAATACCCATGTTGCACAGATGCAAACGTTTTTGCACAACATTGAGGATGAGAATGGCATGGAGTGTGTCACTTTAGGTCCAAGTACTAGGAATCAGCGGATTGAATGCTGGTGGGGCACCTTGAGAAGTGAATGCGCCCAATTTTGGATGGACCATTTTGACCAGATGAAAGCTGACGGCTATTTTGTTGGCAGCTTCCTCGACAAATCCTTGATCCAATTTTTCTTTCAAAATACCATACAGGTACAGTAGTCTAAATAACTATTTATTTTCAGCAAAGACAGAAAAGTGTTATATAACGTTTTTAATCTTTTTCTATCCAATATATAGGAGGAGCTTGATCACATTGTTGCTGTCTGGAATGACCATCGCATAAGAACAAGCAACAACCCTCGGGCTCCCAATGGTCGCCCCTCCATAATGTATGCGGTTCCCGACCTATATGGGGCTCAGAGTTTCTTGCAGCCAGCTGATCAAATGAAGGTTGAAACATGTCGAGAACATGTTTTAAGGACTATCCTTGTGATGCAACCCAGTCTCATTGCATTTCGTGTTCACCAACACGATTTTTAATCTATTGATTCGTGTTCACCAACACGATTTTCCCCTTTTTTTCGTGTTGCACAGCACGATTTTAAAAGCAATGTATTTCTACTGGTAATGACGCTCATGGAAGCACGGCATTTGTTTGTGTCGGCTGCCCTTAAAGGCAATGTGAGCGTCCATTCTCATTGGATAACGGAGAATTGTACACCCGGAAGTAAGTATTCCCCTTACTGTCGATTGATTTTACAGTGATATCTGCACCACTCATCGACTAAAAAACACGAGATTATCCTTGTTAATTACACAACATTGATTGGTTTAAATTGTGTGTAATCCTTTTGTATTTTTCCACTTCGATTCGGAGAAACAAATATTTTTTCGGAGTAAAGGATAGCAGAAGACACTACACTACCCAGAATCCCCAGCTATCGTTTGGACTACACCATGTGCTCTGTTTGACAAACCCCGTGATAGTCCTCAAACTCTGTGATTGGAGAGTGTGCTCCGAGAGGGTTACGCTGAGCCTCGAACAGCACTTGAAATGGGATGGAACCACGGCAGACTATCCAAAACTGGATTTGAACGGGTCCACCGCGTCCCGTGTAACAGTTGTTACAGTTGTACTGTAAATATGCAGTGGTGTTTATTTGTAAATCATTTAGTATAATCACACACATTCTGTGTTTTATATTTAACAATTCTGTGTTCTTTATTTATTGATTGTTATATCTACATACATCTTATAAGAGTATAATACATTATAATATCAGTTAAAATAAGTGCTTCAACATAGTTAACATTGCTGGAGGTATGCACAAACATTGATAGATGTCTTGTAATGCACTATTGAGGAACCTGCGACCCAAGTTTTTCATTCAATGCATAACTACACCATAGTTGTGTAGGCCTATATGATATGTCAATAAACGTTAGAAAATCTTGAAATCTTGAAAGGGATGTGCAAAATAGTCATTATATACAGTCTTTAATTAACTATTAGTAGAGAATAACGAGTAATGAATATACTTTATAGGGATCTTTTAATATCTAATAATAAAAATAATGAAATTCAATAACATGCTTTAACCACTAGGTGTCCCTTTATATCAGCTGTGCACCTTTATGGTGTAAATACATCTACCAATTGGATCAAATATAAAAGTCAGCCGAATTAGTGTTGATACTGCGAGACGTATTGTGTGAAAAGAAATGTAAGATGTTGTTTAATGGCTGATATATTTATGATCCACGTCACGTTTTCAGTTCCTCATGTTTGTCTAGAAGTCTTCTCATCAGGGCTCTATAAATACAGAACTACGGCAGATATGTAATATTTAATGCAGCCGAACCGTGTATTACAATGCCGTTTTGTGATGACTTTCAAAGATAAAAGCAAGCACACTCGGAATAAAGTATTATTTTTTTTTTTTTAAATGTTTTCGGTCTGTTTCCGGTATTTGTTAATGACGATGTGCTGTGAGATGTGAGACTGGAATTGCACAGGGGAAAATAACGTAGGCTATCTTTAGATGCGGATTTTGTTAAACTAATATGTTTGCGCTGTGGACCAACACTATACATTGACGGGGAAGGGGGTAGCAATAAAGATAACACCATTAAACAGTTACACAACATAACAGAAATAATATCAATAGCAGCGTCCCTAGCAACCACCTTGGTAACAATGAACACGTTCTATGGAAGCAATTTCCTGAAGTCATCTTCGTAATAACTAGCAAACTAAAGATCATGTACATCCACTGCACACATAATCTGAAATAACAACTCATATTTCTCGCATCAAATGACATCAAAACGCATTTTAATGGCCCAACTAACTTTAAAATAGGCATTTTCCACCGAGAATAAAACGAAGTTCGGCTATGTTTTTTTTTTCTGCAGGGAGAAATTTGAAGATCACGTGACATAGACGCCAGCCATTGGAATGAATGGTGAAAAAAAACGGGGTTTGTCAAACAGAGCACATGGTGTAGTCCAAACGATAGCTGGGGATTCTGGGTAGTGTAGTGTCCTCTGCCATCCTTTACTCCGAAAAAATATTTGCTTCTCCGAATCGAAGGGGAAAAATACAAAAGCATTGCACACAATTTAAACCAATCAATGTTGTGTAATTAACAAGGATAATCTCGTGTTTTTTAGTCGATGAGTAGTGCAGATATCACTGTAAAATCAATCGACAGTAAGGGGAATACTTACTTCCGGGTGTACAATTCTCCGTTATCCAATGAGAATGGACGCTCACATTGCCTTTAAGGGCAGCCGACACAAACGAATGCCGTGCTTCCATGACGTCATTACCAGTAGAAATACATTTCTTTTAAAATTGTGCTGTGCAAGGCAAGGCAAGTTTATTTATATAGCACCTTTCAACACAAGGCAATTCAAAGTGCTTTACAAAAAACGAAAGACATTAAGACAATGGCATTTAAAATCAGTCATTAAAAAGAAAAGATAATAAAATAAACATTAAAAGAAAAAAAATACATGTATAAAAGTTACAGTGAATAGTTCAATTAAAAGCAGCGGCAAAAAGAAAAGTCTTTAGTCTGGATTTAAAAGTAGTCAGAGTTGCAGCGGACCTGCAGTTTTCAGGGAGTTTGTTCCAGATATTTGGAGCATAGTAACTAAACGCTGCTTTTCCACGTTTAGTTCTGACTCTGGGGACAGAAAACTGACCAGTCCCTGAAGACCTGAGAGATCTGGATGGTTCATAATTTAGCAGTAGGTCAGAAATGTATTTTGGGCCTAAACCATTCAAAGCTTTATAAACCAGCAGCAGTATTTTGAAATCTATTCTTTGACACACAGGAAGCCAGTGTAAAGACTTCAGAACAGGAGTGATGTGATCCACTTTCTTAGTGTTAGTGAGGACTCGAGCAGCAGCGTTCTGAATTAGCTGCAGCTTTCTAATAGATTTTTTAGTGAGACCTGTGAAGACACCATTGCAGTAGTCCAGTCTACTGAAGATAAAAGCATGGACACGTTTTTACAAATCCTGCTGTAGTTTAATCCTAGATATATTCTTTAGGTGATAGTAGGCTGATTTAGTAACTGTTTTAATGTGACTGTTGAAACTCAGGTCAGAGTCCATGACTACACCTAGATTTCTGGCTTTATCTGTTGTTTTGACCATTGCAGACTGAAGCTCAGCGCTAACTTTTATACGTTCTGCCTTGGCTCCAAAAACCATTACCTCAGTTTTATCTTTGTTTAATTGGAGAAAGTTCTGATACATCCAGTCATTGATTTGTTCAATGCACTTACTCAGTGTTTGAATTGGAGCATAGTCTCCTGGTGAAATTGTTACGTACATTTGTGTGTCATCCGCATAGCTATGGTAACTTATGTTGTTGTTTTTCATTATCTGAGCCAGTGGTAGCATGTAGATGTTAAAGAGAAGAGGCCCCAAGATGGAGCCTTGAGGTACCCCACATGTCATATTTGCAACACGAAAAAAAGGGGGAAATCGTGTTGGTGAACACGAATCAATAGATTAAAAATCGTGTTGGTGAACACGAAATGCCATGAGACTAGGTTGTGTGATGAGGATGTGTTTCAGCTATGTATTGAACTAATGTCTGAGCACAGCCTGGCAATGTCAGAGGATGTTTATGAAATGATGGACCTCTATGTAAAACTTCGACAAATGATTATTGATGAGCTGGGGGAATAGAGTATGGTTTTGTTCCTTGCGAAAAAGCGCCACCTTAGGCCCCGACCACACGAGGACGAAAACGGTCGTTTGCGTTACTGTTTAGTGTCATATAGACCGTTCGGCCACACGAGGACGACCGAATACGGCACTAAACGACTGTGGAAACGATAACGGGTCCCAAGGTGGATAGAACGGCAACACTCCGGGGGGTCCAACGGCTCCGTGTGTACGCCCTATACCAGTGGTTCCCAACCTGGGGGGCGCAGGGGGGGTGCCAGGCCTCAGATGATTTGAGGCCAAATATCATATTTAGACTTTTTTTTTCAGATCGGTCTCCTCCATTTTGTAGATTACTTTTCAATCCACATAAACACATCGGCAAAATCCGGCTTACTTTGGGCATGTGTTTTAAACAGTTTAATCCCTTTGCAGCGGGAATCCAAATGAATTAATCCTGAGTCCAATAACCATCAAAGTCACTCCAATAGTGCTCCTTAATTACGCTTTCATCCTCCTTTAACAAAATACTCCAACAAAACAAAAATGTTGGGAACCACTGCCCTATACGATCATTTTCTGATAATGATGAGGCAATAGCCCCGCCTCTCCCCACCTCTGCTGCTCACCCCCGCGTCAAAGTAAACTGCACACTGAATTCAGATTATTTATCTTTCTCTCGATATGGACATAAACGCGAGTGAAGTCTAATCTGACAGGACGGAGACACCTCTCAAACTACCTAAACTAGCTATGAATATGTTTATTTTTACTGTCGGCCGGGTCACTCATTACTGGATCAGCTGCTGCATGAAACAGGGGGTTACGTATTGTAACCCTAGTTATATAAGCACAGGTGGAGCCCTCTACTGGACTCTATGGGTACTACTCTCTATCATACTGTGCGTGCTTTCACCTACTGAGTTTACGTAAACGTAGCCGGCCAATCGGGGCGAGCCTACCTGAATGCGCGCGCAGGCCCACAGTATATAAAGGCGGCTACACCCGCCGCCCACTATCCTATACACTCTTCAGCGAGCGGACTAGGAAAGACAGGGCCCCCAGGTAGAGCGCTCCGCCTGTGCTTATATAACTAGGGTTACAATAGGTAACCCCCTGTTATATTTCACACAGGCTCCGCCCTCTACTGGACTCTATGGGTACAGTGGGCGGAGCCCCGATGTATACACGCCCTGTCATCCAACAACATCGACCCACCACACCGTCCCTGACCGGCTTTTGGCTAACATCCATTGCATCACCACTTCCTCCCATCCGGTTGTAACCGTAGAGAAATTGGGGCCGCAATTTGGATAAGGCACACTCACACACGCTTACCTCGTGTAGAGTGTGCATGGAAAAGATCTGTGCTGAGACTCCGTCTGGAGCCTACCGCGCACCATGTTCCCCAGGTCCCTCAGTAGCATGGGAAAACATAAGTGCACCACGTCTCCCACACTCACACACGCTCCGTGTAGAGTGGGCATGGACAATAGTGAGGAAGGCTCTCCCAGCCTTCCTCCAGCCCTGTATGGGGCTGATTGCGCACCATGTCTCCCGAGTCCCTCAGGAGCATGGGAAAACACAAGTGCTTTATGTCCAGGGGGGGGGGGGGGGTCAGACACCTGCTGTCCCACAGCCACCCCCCCTCTCACCAGTCATGCGTTGTCTCGACAAGCACAGACGACGAGAAGGAGCCAGACATGTCCAGTAGATAACATTTTAGGAAGGAGCCTGGCGTAGACCAAGACGCCGACGTGCATATATCTTCTACACTCACGCTTGTGAATAAGGCTGTTTGACACAGCCCGTGTAGAATGAGCACAGACCCCAGTGGGGAGGGCAGAGGAGGTGCAATTTAGCCTCCCTGGCCTCAATATGGGGTGGAAGATTAAAGCCACCTAACTGAATAGCCCTTGACCTGAACGAACTCCTTAGGCTCTTAGGAGTAAAGGAGGGGTTCGGTCTGAGTGTCGCCCCGCTATGGTCACCCCGGATCAAAAGGCAGCTTGGGTGCACCGACAGAGCGGTCAGCTCGGAAACTCTTTTGGCCGAAGTCAAGGCAAGTAGCAATGCTGTCTTCCATGACAGTGCTTTCAGGGAGGAGAGCTCCAGGGGCTCAAATGGTTCTGTGACCAGAGCCTCGAGCACCAACGGCAGGTCCCACTGTGGGGCGGAGGCGTGCACTACTGGGCGCTGCCTCCTGACCCCCTGCAAAAACGCGACATAAGCGGCTGACTGAAGGCTGACCTGCCTCCAAATCCCTCATGGCAGGACGAAATGGCTGCTGCATACACCTTAATTGTGGAATGAGCCAGCCCCCTGTCCACCAGTATCTGTAAGTACTGTAGGTAAGAATAGAGCCCAGCGTGCATGACAGAGGCTCTAGACCAGTGGTTCTCAACTGGTGGGTCGCGACCCGGACCCGTTTGGAGTGGGTCGCGGAGGTGTGAGTGAAGAAAAAAAATGTAATTGAATTTTTTTTTTTGGGGGAAAAAGTCAAACTTTTATTTTGAAGGCCCGATTTTCTAACGCTGTGCATGCAGTCGGCGTTGGACTGGAATCACCGGAGACCATAAACGGTTTTGAAAACTTCTGTCACGTAGTGATCATCTTCTCGATAAAATATCTTTGCTGATGTTTTTTCGAGTCTTCTGGCCAATCAGAATCAAGATTGTTGCCGGAAGTCCCCACGGAGAATAACTTTGCGGTAGAACTCTTCTTTATACATCCATGGGTACAACTTCAGATAAAAATGAACACATAATGAAATATGACCCACGGTCTGATGACTGACAGGTCACAGAACAATGGGAGCTATCTACCCTTACCCACAATTTAAAGTAAGTCACACAGACTATCTCCTCTTTGCTCTTCTCTCTGTGAGGAGCAGCAAGTTCAGCTTCAGAACAAAGTGAAAAACAAACAATGGCATAAAATATTATTAACATGTCGGGTAGTAATACATCTATTTATTTTCTTCTCAGAGTGTACCAGAAAGCATAGTTTATGTTAGTATTTCTAAAAATCTCCTGGGGGAGAATCCCCCCAGACCCCCCAGCTGGGGTTGGGCTTTCAGCATGTGTGCCTTTTTATATAGTTCAGCTTTGATTCCATCATCTCATTAAACCTTTTTTAAAAGCATACTTTAGTTCTGTGAAGGGATATAAGGGATATATGCACTGTACTTCACTTTTATTAATATTGTATGCTGAAAAGCGTTTTTTTGTTGAATAGATTTGAGTGCTTCAAAATGTTGGGTCGCGATGTATTGACCAAGTAAAAAGTGGGTCCCGAGGCCTGACCAGTTGAGAACCACTGCTCTAGACTCCTTCCTTCACACCATCGCCGGAATCCCGTCCACTTTGGCCTGTAACAGGCTGTGGTGGATTCTGCTCTTGCTGCTTAGATAGTCTGAATAACGTTGTCAGACAGCCCCACCTGTCTCAGCCTGTCCCTCTCCAAGCCAAGCCTGGAGAGGTTGGCCCAGAGTGGGTAACGCCCCTATTGCCCCTGCTTCCTGAGACAGCGCTCCCCAGACCTGAGGAATAGCCCAGGGCTGGCCCACCATCATCTGTGTTACCCCGCGTACCACGGCGCCAGGCGGCGATCTGGGGCCACCAGGATGACTGACAGCTGCTCCCGCCTCACCCTATCCAGAAGGGGGGGGATAAGGTGCAGCGGTGGAAAGGTGTGAAGCAGCTTCCTTGGCCATGGCTCGTGTGCAAATGCGTCCACCCCCAAGGGCAGATTGTCCCACCGGGCCAGGGAGAACCACAGGGCACAGTGGCTGTTGCGCCGATTGGCGAACAGGTCCACCTCTGCTCTCCCGAACTGAGTCCAGACCTGCTTCACCATCTCTGGGTGAAGCCTCCACTCGTCTGGCAGGGGTCCGCCTCTTGACATGAGGTCGGCCCCCCCCGTTCTCCCGTCCCGGGATGTGCCAGGCCCTTAGAGACAACACAATCTGTGAAACCCACAACCACAGGTTCTCTGCCACGGTCAACAAGGCTATTGAGCGGACTCCGCCTTGCCTGTTGATGTACGCCACTGTGGTGCGGTTGTCGCTCCTCACTAGCACATGTTTGCCCTGTATTAAGGGTTTGAAGTGCTATAGGACCAGCATCACTGCTTGCAGCTCCAGGAGGTTGCTGTGCCGCGCCTCTGTCAGAGGCCAGCAACCACCTACAGCTCTCTCTAGGCACGTCTCCCCCCACCCCCACGACATGTTATCCGCAGAGTATCGCTTTTGCCTCTAGAGGGAGCCACAGCTCCATTGATGTGGAGCTGTTGCACTAGCTTATTTTCTTGTCCACCTGTGCCTTTACCATTCAGAGATTTCTTTTGCACTTTATTTTATTTCTTATTATGTCTCATTTAGGGTATCTGTATGGATAAAATACATTGTATTTACTTGTTGGACCGGCTGTTCATGCTGATTTTTACTGCACTAAATTGTATGTGTGTTCTGTTCTCTGTGGTTTGGTATTCGCATAGATTTATCTGCATAATATTTGACAATTTCCTATTCACTTACCCATCCACTTGTTCTGTGTGGGATAATATGGGGATGGTTTACTGTTTAGATAGGGACTAGGTCCCCGGAAGACTAGTGTTAGTGTAATTACAAGCGTTAGTGTAATTACATAGATCTAAGCTAGAGTGCTTGATTATGCTGTGCATTTTGGGTTTAGCTATAGGTATGGCCACATGGGTTTTTTTGGGTTTTTTTTTGTTTGTTATTATCATTACTATTATTATTTTTCGTCGTCCTCTCTTCTCTTTCTCCTGTGTATGCAAGACAGTGTTTGTCCAGGTAAACTTGTCTTTGAGGAACTTCCTAGATGGTGTCTGCCATGACAACGACAGGTAGAGGAGTGCGCCTGATTTCCTGGAATACTAAGGGCATGAACAACGCTACTAAGATTGGTAAGGTAATGACACGGTTGCAACATCTGAATGGAGATGTCATATTCCTGCAGGAAACTCATCTTAAATCTTCTGATACCCTTCGTATTAAGAGGGCATGGATGAGTCACTTGTTCCACTCAAAATTCTCCCACAAAGCCAGAGGGGCAGCTATTATTATTCACAAGAATGTCAGATTTGAATTGACAAATTCGATATCAGATCCTAATGGTCGTTATGTCATAGTTTCGGGCATGCTACAGAACACACCAGTGATACTAGCTTCTATCTACGCTCCCAATTGGGATAATGGTAATTTTTTTGTGAACCTCTTTGCTCAAATTCCCAACGCCGACAACCATCGTATTATTATGGCTGGTGACTGGAATTTGGTCCAGGACGTGAGTCTCGACAGGTCTTCGCTCACACAAGCCACTCTCTCCAAGTCGGCCAAGGTAGTAATGCACAATGCATCACGATTAGGACTCTTAGACCCCTGGAGATTTATTAACCCGCATTTTCCTTCTTCTCGCACAGGCACCACACTTTTTCACGAATTGATTTCTTTTTACTCTATAACAATTTGATTCATCTAGTCAATTCATGTGAATACCATCCGATAGCCATCTCAGATCATTCTCCCACCTCAGTTGACATTAATTTCCCTCTTGGTATGTCCCCCCCTCCATTATGGAAATTCAATTCTCCCCTGCTGGCAGACAGTGAATTTAGAGACTATCTTTCCACTCAGATTTCTTCCTACATTGAAATTAATGACACTTCCGACGTTAGTAGCGGTATTCTTTGGGAAGCTCTTAAGGCCACTGTGCGGGGACAGGTCATTTCGTACACTTCACGTAAGAGAAAAGATGAAAAGGCTCGGCTTTCAGAAATCTGTGTTGAGCTTCGCTTACTCGATGAAACATACTCCTCCTCTCCCTCTCCTTCTCTCTATAAAAAACGCCTCCTGCTACATTCAGAACACGACCTTCTGATGACAAGCATTGTTGAGAGACAACTTAGACAGTGTAGGCAGCGTTACTTTGAGCAGGGCGACAAAGCTGGTAGACTCCTAGCTCAACAAGCTTGTGCGGTCAGTGCGTCCAGATTGATTCCCCAAATCAGATTGTCCGATGGCAACCTTACTTCTAATCCAGCTGATATTAACAGGTCTTTCTCTGAATTTTACACCAATCTCTACACTTCAGATTGTCCCCCGATCCCTGCCACGACCCCCAATCCTCTTGACTCCTTAATTTACCCCAAAATTAACGAGAACATCGCTAGCGAATTGGGCGGCCCCATCTCCACCCTTGAGATACATGAAGCAATACAATCTATGCAAAGTGGGAAGTCTCCTGGGCCCGACGGCTATACAGTTGAATTCTATAAGGCATATTCTTCCAAGTTAGCCCCGATTTTGGCAAGGATGTACAATGACTCTCACCAGACAGGCCGATTGCCAGAAACGTTGTCCATTGCGTCTATCTCCTTGCTTCTCAAGAAAGACAAAGATCCTACTTCGTGTGGCAGTTACAGACCAATCTCACTGTTAAATGTAGACTGTAAGATACTGGCCAAAATACTGGCTATCCGCCTCCAACGTGTACTGCCAGATATCATTTCACTGGACCAAACGGGCTTTATGATGGGGAGACACTCTTTTTTTAACACAAGGAGGTTGCTCAATATAATTTTCTCTCCTTCCTCTAACACCCCCGAAGTCATAGTGACACTTGACGCAGAGAAGGCCTTCGATAGGGTTGAGTGGGGTTTCCTATTTTCTAGTCTTGATAAATTTGGTTTCGATTCCCAATTTATTTCCTGGATTAAACTCCTATATGCCTCTCCATCTGCCTCTGTACATACTAATGGCATTAGATCTCCCCCTTTCTCTCTCCAACGTGGTACTCGCCAGGGGTGTCCTCTTTCGCCGCTGTTGTTCAATATAGCCATTGAACCTCTCGCTATCTGGCTCAGAAGCCATGATAGGTTTGAGGGCATTACGCGTCATGGCATGGTTCATAAACTGTCTCTATATGCTGATGACCTTCTTCTTATGATCTCAAACCCCTTATCCTCTCTCCCCCCCATACTGTCGATTTTAGATCAATGTGGCCGTATATCAGGTTACAAACTAAACATTCAAAAGAGCGAAGTATTTTTTGTAAATAAAATGGCTGAGGCACTTCCGCAATCCCTATTCCCCTTTAAAAGGGCTGTGGAGGGGTTCAAATACTTGGGGGTGTTTGTTGCAAACTCTTTTAAAGACCTGTTCCCTAAAAACGTTCAGCCTCTACTAGATAAATGCAAAGCCGATATGTCTAGGTGGGCCTCCCTTCCCCTGTCTCTTGCGGGTCGCGTAAACCTTATAAAGATAGTCATCCTGCCAAAGTTTCTTTACCTTTTCCAACACATCCCAGTGCGCATCAATACATCTTTTTTCACTGATCTTGATAAGCAGTTGAATGCGTTTATCTGGAACAACAAGCCTGCGCGTATTAGAAGGTTGTGTCTCCAACTCCCTAAATCAGAAGGGGGCCTGGCGCTCCCCAACTTTCGTCACTATTACTGGGCCACTAACATTAACAAACTCCTCTATTGGGCTAAATATAAACTTTCAGACCCCTGCCCACCTTGGGTACATATCGAGCTGTCATCTTCTGCTCCTTTGCACTCTATAATCTGCTCTCAGCTCCCTGCAGCTACCCATAAACATTTGAGTAACCCAATTGTTACTAGCACCTTAAGCATTTGGCTCCAATTCAGGAAACAGCACGGGTTACATAGAGCTTCGGTTCACGCCCCAATTTCAAACAATCACCTATTCTCCCCATCGTGTACTGACCCGGCCTTCCGCGTTTGGTCGAACAATGGTCTCGCAACGCTTAATGACCTGTACGATGATGGAGTCTTTTCATCCTTTGAGTCCCTTTCAGTCAAATTCAACCTGCCCAACAGTCATCTCTTCCGTTTTTTCCAAATCAGGCACTTCATCCAAAAGCAATTTCCCCATTTTCCTAACCGCCCCCCCGAATCGCCAATTGATACATTTCTCACACTCAACCCTGATCAAAAGCGCTTGGTTTCAGTTCTCTATGGTCAGATTGGTTCCCTGAGTCCGGACCCTATGGTGCCTCTTAAGGAGCTCTGGGAGCGTGATCTGGGTAGCAACATTTCCGATGATCAATGGAGTGACATTCTCAACCTAGTCCATACATCATCTATCTGTGCTATACATGGCCTACTTCAGTGCAAGGTGCTCCACAGAGCTCACTTTACTAATGCTAAGCTGGCTAAAATATTCCCAGATCGGAGTGATGCCTGTAACAGATGCAATCAATCCCCAGCTGACCATCTGCACATGTTCTGGACTTGCCCGAGGTTGGACACATTTTGGTCTGACATATTTGGAACCATTGAGCGGGCCTTTAACACAAAGATAGACCCTAATCCTATGATTGCACTGTTCGGCCTTCCTCCATTTGAGAATATGTCCAATACCATACGCCGTGTCATTGCCTTCACCACTCTATTAGCTAGACGCTCTATTCTCTTAAAATGGATACATGCTTCCCCACCAACACATGATCAGTGGATACGTGATGTCTTGCAATGCCTTCAGATGGAGAAGTTAAGATTCTCATTAAAAGGATCTCTGTAATCCTTCCATACTACCTGGGACCCACTATTAGGCCTTATCAAGGAACTCCCTATCACCTCTGACGCTGAGTCGCAGGTAGCTCTCTGAAAGGAAATAAATAAAATAAAAGTGACCATTCATATTACTGCTCTTCCGCCATGACCCTTTGTCTTTTGCCCTAGACTACTCTTCTATATTTCCTTTTCCCTCTTAATGAAACCCTTTTTCCTCACCAAAACGACAATGTTTACTATTATTTTCTTCCCTTATACCGGATTCTTACAGACTGTTTTCGCTCTCGACTTTCTTTTTATTTATATTTGTATTTGTATTAGTATGATTATTATTATTATTTTTGTTTTACTTACTAATTCAGTTATTTTACTATTTGGGGCCAGCCATACCTGTGGGTGGGGGGTGGGGGGGTTAAATGGAAGAAAAAAAAAAAACTGTAAACAAGGACTCTACGAACCTTGAAGTGAATATGGAGCAATACTTTATTTCATTTTCAAGGAGGTCCTTTGTAATGATCCCCATTGTCTACATTTGCTAACTGTAACATCTGTACTGTTTTGTATTGATTACTACTGTTCTTACTTCTTGTCATTTGCTGGATTATGACTTGTTTGCAATAAAAAGATTTGTAAAAAAAAAAAAAAAATAACAAAGAAGACATTTGACCGGCACTTTTATAATTTTGTCGTAAGATTTAAACTTTAATACACGTTGACTGGCGAAAAACTCTGCCCGGTTCCCTCGGCCCCCACCGCGGAGAATAAACAGAAGGGCAACCATGACAACCATGCTTCTTCGCTGCTTTTGTGGAGGAAGTTACAGCGCCACGTACAGGCTCCTGCATATGTACTGCAGCTTCTCCAGCGGTTGGAGCTAAACGGAGCTGTCTCATGTGGACAGACACTATCCGGTGAATATTGCGTGTGGACGGAAGCTTTTTTGCGATTGCGTTTGCGTTAATCCTATGCGTTTAGCCGTTTTCGTCCTCGTATGGCCGGGGCCTTAATAGGCCTACCAGTATACCAATATGCTCTGAAATATTCATTGTATCCTAAATGTAGGCCTGCAGGTAGATACACTTTGCAAAGTTTGCAGGCTCCTTCGAAGTTGCTCTTGTTACCAGTCCTCTGTCCAAGGGCTTGATTGTGACAGTGACTGTGTAACCGATGTATAACTTCACTTGTTTATATTTCAGTAAAATCATTTTTGTCCATACTTTATTTGTAAAACTTGTCACTGTCACTTTATTTTTTAGATGCTTTTATTTTGAAAAGTACGTTTTATTTTGGTACTCTTGGCACCAGCACATTTCTGCAGACTCGCGCTGCTTTCCTCAGTTAGCTTCAGGCCCCACTGAGGAGAAGTAAGTGGAACGAGTGGTGTCATAAATGTTGTATTTTATATGTTAATAGATTGTTTAATGTTACACTTCACACAAGCCAAACCTATTTGCAGTTAATATCTATATTTTGCCGTGTGTGACTGTAGTTTATATAATGTGCAGCGCTTCAAACTGTTTGGGAGCTTTCTAAAGTTTAGCTATATGCTAACCTAACATGTGGGTGTTTTTCTTCCACTGAAGGTGTGAAGTTAGAAAGCTGATGAAGCCATTTTCTGCTTTAATTATTATATTCTGTTTTGCACAGGTATGTGGGTATTCTTTTTGTGTTTTGTAACTGTAAATTGTATTGTTTGTTATGTAAGTGTAAATTAATGGTTATATTTGTGTATATTGGTTTACAAAGAAAAGCCGGTTTGCCACCATGGATAGATGTATATCTGTTAATTGTATTATTTAGAACTCTGTATACTTTCCTGAGTTAGCTTCAGGCCCCACTGAGGAGAAGTGTGAAGTTAGAAAGCTGATGAAACCATTTCCTGCTTTAATTATTATATTCTGTTTTGCACAGAGAATAAATCCTGGTTGGCAAGAAAGAAGTCGTTTGCATTCACACAACACAACGCAGAGATCACATGTGGCGTCAAACCAGTTACAACTGCATGCATCAGTCAAAGTGTGCATGGTAACTCTATAGTCTGTGGTGCTGAATAGTACATTACAGTTTTTCTCGATTGCTAACACACTAAAATTATACATAAAGCACAATTATTTTAACTGACACTCAAAGAGCAAAACATCGGCTCAAATCTCCAAAACTCTCAACACGTTTTCAGCTTTTCACACAATTTGCAAATCAACATGGCACTTTTTGCAAACCACTGCACACGTTTCTCCACGTAAGACACAGGAATCTGACATAAAGTCACGTGTTAGCAGGTTTAAAACACTGATATTCAAAATGCCTCACACATGGACCAATAATCAAGAAACACGTTCCACCTGACCAAACACCTGATAGCATTATTGTTGGCTCATCAATCTGGATGTTAGCACTATGAAAAGACCACAGGTGAGTACTTTCTTACAGCAACAATGGAAGCCAACATGGAAGCAAGAGGAAGAGCTGGACTGAAAGTGAGAGGAGGAGGAATGAGAGGTAGAGCTGGAGGGAGAGGACGTGGACAAAGAAGAATACTCTCATGATATATCAGTGCTTATATCTGTTGTGTGAAACGTATTTAGTTCATTACTGTAATTGAATTGTTAGCATGTTGCATACTATAACTACAAAAGTCCTGCACAATGTACTGTGGTAAACTTAATTTTATGAAGCATAGTAGCTATGTGCTGAGATGAATGTTGCACAGTGTTATTTTTGAATAAAATGTGATTTCTTTCAACATCTCATTTGTATTTCTTCATTTACTGTATTTCTGTACACTCAAGCAATCTTTCTCTGCAGAAACCTCTATGTACAGAGCATAGCCGAGAAAAACTGTAATAGGTCATCTTCAACAGGGTGTTTTAGAAGATCATGCAAAGTAGTGAGTATCAATTTAATAATGTCCATATTACATTACATTACATTACATTGCATTTAGCAGACGCTTTTGTCCAAAGCGACTTACAATAAGTACATACGACCAGGAAGACACAGCCCAGAAGAAAAACAGAATCATATAAGTACAGCAGGTATCATAGAGCCACACATTTCAAGTGCTACTCAGCTGGCTATAGATAGGCCAGTCGTATGTTAGTATATAAGTGCTTTGTCAGCTGGCTATAGATAAGCCAGTCCTATGTTAGTATATAAGTGCTTTGTTAGTAATTCTATCGCTCGAAGTGGAATCTAAAGAGATGAGTTTTCAGTCTGCGCCGGAAGATGTGCAGGCTTTCTGCCGTCCTGATGTCAATGGGGAGCTCATTCCACCATCTTGGAGCCAGGATAGCAAACCCACGTGTTTTTGCTGATGGGAACTTGGGTCCACCTCGCAGCAAGGGTGCAGCGAGTCGTTTGGCTGATGCCGAGCGGAGTGCACGCGCTGGGGTGTACAGTTTAACCATGTCCTGGATGTAGGAAGGGCCAGATCCATTCGCAGCATGGTATGCAAGTACTAGTGTCTTGAAGTGGATTCTAGCAGTTACCGGGAGCCAGTGAAGGGAGCGAAGGAGCGGAGTGGTGTGGGAAAATTTTGGAAGGTTGAAGACCAGACGAGCCGCTGCATTCTGGATGAGCTGAAGAGGTCGGATGGCACATGCAGGTAGACCAGCCAGGAGGGAGTTGCAATAGTCTAGGCGTGAGGTGACGAGAGCCTGGACCAGAACCTGGGTGGCTTTCTGGGTCAGCTGGGGACGAATCTTCCTGATGTTGTACAGCGTATATCTGCAGCAACGAGTTGTAGCAGCGATGTTTGCAGTGAAGGAGAGGTTGTTATCCAGGGTCACACCCAGATTCCTTGCAGTCTGAGTCGGGGAAACAACAGAGGTGCCGATGTTGATCGTCAGGTCAAGAGTAGGACAATCTTTTCCCGGAAGGAAAAGCAGTTCAGACTTGTCAAGGTTGAGCTTGAGGTGATGAGCAGACATCCACTGAGAGATGTCAGCTAGACAAGCAGAGATGCGTGCGACGACCTGGGTCTCTGAGCGGGGAAAGGACAGAATCAATTGGGTGTCATCAGCATAGCAGTGGTAAGAAAAACCATGCGGGCTAATGACCGATCCGAGCGAGTTTGTGTACAGAGAGAAAAGGAGGGGACCAAGAACAGAGCCCTGAGGGACCCCTGTAGTTAATTGACAAGGGTCAGACTCAGACCCTCTCCAAGTTACCCTGTAGGTACGGTCTTTGAGGTATGAGGCGAGGAGGGAGAGTGCAGAGCCTGAAACTCCAAGTTCTTGGAGAGTGCGAAGGAGGATCTGATGGTTCACCGTGTCGAATGCAGCTGACAGGTCCAACATGATGATGACAGAGGAGAGGGATGCAGCTTTAGCAGTGTGCAGTTCCTCAGTGACAGCAAGGAGGGCCGTTTCTGTGGAGTGACCTGCCTTGAAACCAGACTGGTGCGGATCCAGGAGGTTGTTCTGGTGGAGATAACAGGAGAGTTGTTTAAAGACAGCGCGTTCAAGTGTTTTAGACAGGAACGGGAGGAGAGAGACAGGCCTGTAGTTTATAACATCGGACGGGTTGAGAGTGGGTTTCTTTAGGAGAGGGTTTACTCTCGCCTCCTTGAGACTGTTTGGAAAGTGACCAGAAGTTAGAGAAGTGTTGATGAAATGGGTGAGAAACGGTAGAATTTCAGGAGCGATAGTCTGAAGGAGGTTTATATTAAATAATGTTATTTAATGTACTCTTTTGTATCAATGTATGCACCTTTTTTGGCACATGCTGTAATATTCATGTGTTCAGTCATTTTAAAACATTCATTTATATTTCTTTATTTTTTAAATAAAGGTTGATTTATAGCGATGGACGAATAACTAAGTAAAAGTAGCAATACTGCAATACCAAACAATACTCAATTATCAGCAAACTTTTTATTTAGTCAAAATAAACATGTGACTGCACAGTATGAAAGCTGTTGTAATGTTAACAGGCACAACAACTGGCAACATTGTAAACTGCCATTACAAATAAAGAAAGGAAACAATTTGAGTCAGGAATTTTGATATCTTCAAAATATATTTTAGAATGATCTTACACATATCCCCACATATAGCATTTAGAGTGTACTGAACTCACACATACTTCCTGACAAAGCCTCATTCTACTTGGCGAGAATACACACATTTGTACCTACTTGGGCCAGTCAGCTGCAATGTTCTTCTTTAGAACAAGTGGACATGGACAAATTATTACTAAAAAAAGAAACCACCGCGGCCCAACCCATCTTTAGTGGGCAAGTAGCCACACATATTTTTACGATTTTTTTGAATTCCCAGGGCCTAATGGGCCCCTGCACCCATTGGGCACCTACCCAATGTATACACATCCATGAAAAAGACACAAGAAACACTGATTATACACAACAAATTAATTAAATGTCAAGTTGCTGCAGGAATGATTTGCTGCAGGAATGATTTGGGATTAAGCATCGTACCTTGAACTCACAACCTTCTGGGGCATCAGCCTGGAATAGTTGCTGTAATAACAGATCCTGTTGGACAGATCAGATTATGTCCATTACCCACACATTAGACTCCAACACCTTGTTCATCTCAGAGCTGAAGTCAGGAAAGCTGTCATAATGGATTGACAGCTCCAGGACGCAGCCACAAGTATGGGCCACAGGTCTTCGCTGAAAACCTTGAATCTGGGTAAAGTCAATTATGATTTCCTTCCCCAGGAATAGATCTGAGCCTGTGCAGAACCTGAGGAACCAAGACAGATGCGGCATATCAGCATTCCTTAAGTATGTGGTTAGGTACTTTTGAATGTCCTTCTGGTGGACATTGATGGCCTCTGGGAAGGTGAGAGACTTAACAACCTTTCTTGCCGTTGGTTGTAGAGTTTCATACAATGATGGCAGGTCCTGAAGGCTGTGCCCAGCTGTGCATAGTACTTTTGCCCATTGTTCAATGACATATGCAGGCTCTTGGACAAGAGTTTTTTGGGCAAGCTCCTTGAGGATTTCATCTACATTGCTGGCTGTGTAGGCCTTCTTCTGCAGCTGTGGTTGTCCAGCACTTCCAAAAGCTCTTCTTGGTCCACACTGTCAAAATCAGATCGCCAGGACTCAAACACTGAACGATCCGATTCTGGCATGTACTGTAAGAAGTTCTCCACCAAATCACTCTTGATACACCCGAAGGAAGCTTGCTCTAATATGACGGGCGCGATCTTCACAGGAAGATATTTTGCCCTTGCCCATCCGAAAGCAATGATACGGCCGACACTGCTTCTCTCCAAAATCATGCCTGAGGAAAGGCACTCTAAATGTGTTGCCCATGGTGCACTGTTCATAGAATTCCTTCCAGAATTCTGAGAGGCAGTCTCTGACGACTCCTCCATCGTCATATGCCATCTCAGCTTTCCCGTCCGGCAGCACAAGCTTGATTTTGAAGTCGACCTCCTGAAGTTCTTCATCACAGAAATGTGCTATGAGCTCTCGCAGTACCTGGTCTCTGTGAATAACCAGTATTCTCTTATGATCACTGGATGGCATTGTTGGTGGGGAGAGAGGTAGTGTATCATCCAAATTAATGTGCTAATTTTCACCAATGTCTCCTATAAAAACAATGTTGCTGTTCTCCAAAACATCCTCATATCCACTTCCTGAGGGATAAAGAGAAAAGTCAAAGTTGTCCTCAGTTGTGCTCTCAAGAAATACCATATCCGAGCTGATCATTTCAAAAGATATGGCTTTGGCAACACCAAGAGAAGAAGACTGATCCTGAACACTCTCTGCTCTCTCCAAAGGTGGGGTCAGTCCTGCGGTTTAACTTTGTGGACTTTCATTTTCTTTCTTCTGTGTGGTCAAGTAAAACCTTAGAAGAGGAAGTGTTGTGTCAGTGTATAATTGTCCGACAGTAAGTTCCTCATCAACGGTCAGCTCTTGATAATTTTTTAGCTCCAACTTCAAATGTGTTGATGGCCCTAGCCTGTTTGTCCCGTTTGGAAAGAACAAGCCAACTCCTTCCTGTATCATCTCCATTTTCTGAGCATCCTTTGAAACTGTGATTTTCTGGTTCCCCCTCCTCGTTTGGCTCTCACTTGCTTGAAAACCTCTGCCTCATCATCGTAATGCATCCATCCTATTTCAACTTGTCGCATCGTCTTCATGGCATTTTTTTTCACTGTTGGTTGGGAATGGTCTTCTTGGTTTTTGCTGCTCTCCCCTTCATCATTGGGTTTTCTTTTGGACAATTTACTTTTCAAGCGCTCAAAAAGCTTTGATTTTCCAGTTTTGTTGTGACTGTATTCCTTTCGCCTACAAAATCCCAACACTGCTAGGAGATCACCATATGATGGCAGAAAAGTCTTTAAGTCTTCATCTGTCATCAGCTGTATGGTGCTGGCATCAATCTAAAAATGGTTTTAAAAGAGAAATCTTGATTATTGGCATATCATTAGTTAAAAAGTTTTCATAACGATCAACTGGAAGTCATTTATAAGCTTTAATTGAATAATAAACAAATGATCAACAAAATATTTAAATATGTTTGTAAATGATTAGGCGCTTAACATATCAAAATTGTTTTGTAACTCATCTCAACTCTAAGTAAATCATGAAATAATCATATGCAAATAAGATTTACAGTCAGCGAAGTTACTCACATGCAGGTAAAAAAGAGACTAGCAATTCCATGTGTTTCATAGGACGCATAAGTTGTGTACCCTCTTATCTTATCTTTCTTACAGTGCAGACGCTTTTCTGCTTGCTCCTGCCTCTGCTTACTTTTTATGCTGATTTTCCTATTCTTATTCTCTGAAAACTTCGAGCAGCAGCTCCTGGACATTAACTTATCACTGGGACAGTTCATCTTCGTAAATAGACGGAGGGTTTCAGCCATATTTCAACATTTTTACGACGACCTCAGTCTTACAGTAGCGTGGCCTAGCAACAGCTAAAGCCTGGTAGGCTACTGCATGCTAGTTGGTAGCAAAATGCCTCCGTTCTCTACAGATGACTTCCACAAACTTATACAGAAGATGGCTGTGTTGGAAATGAAAATGCAACGGTTGGAAGTTAACGTGGAAGTGAATGGACTATGTCATGGGAATGACACCACTTTACCAGTGTTGCAAAATAATGGAGAAGGGTATGCTAACTCACAGCTAGTTAGCAGCTACAAGGATTCCAAGGAACAGGGGGCCTGTGTACTGGGTAATAAATCTACAAGTGGTAGTCCTCCCTGGAACTCTCTGGGTGCAAAGCCGAAGAGTAAATCATTTCCATGGGATTTGGGAGGACGGATAACAGGCAGAGCCCAGCGCTCCGAAATCTGTGATGCGACCGGCTGGCCTGCATTGTTATCACCCAGGAAGAGCGCCTCTTCAACCCCTAAACAGCAGTGGACATCTGCTAAAGGGAGAATTACAAACAATCCTCCTAAACCACCAAGTGTGCCAATCCAGAACAGATACGCTCCGCTCACCGAGAACCGGAGATCTCTTTCTGATGACCTGGATAACCTGTCCTCTTCACACAGCAGGGTAAGGAACAAAAGTAAAAGGCTAGAGGGAAAGCTAACGACTGGGCCTGAAACTCTGATTGTGGGTGACTCTGCTGTAAGAGATGTAAAAGGTCTGTGTAATAAGAACAACACCAAAGTACTCTGTTTTCCCAAGGATGTGGTCTCTGACTTGGCTGAGAAGATCCTGCATATTGGGGCTAAACATCCAACTGTGAAGAATGTGGTACTACACATTGGAACAAATGATGTTGTGAAACAACAGTCAGAAGTGCTGAAAGAAGACTTTAAATGTTTGTTGCAAACTGTCAGCTCTCTAAATGCAGAGGTGTTCATCAGTGGCCCTCTACCGCCAGTCAGAAGAGGAGTGGAGAGATTCAGCAGATTGTTTGCACTGAACACCTGGCTTTCCAATGCCTGTACTGACCATTCTGTCCATTTTATTGACAATTTTAACTTTTTCTGGGATCGCAGACATCTTTTCAAGGCAAATGGAGTTTGCCTGAACAAGTCAGGAGTGAAATTGTTTATCTCTAACATTTTCAACTGCCTGCGTCATCAATCTGTTCCCTCTGCCAAGGACAAGCGGCAAGAGGAATCAAAACAGGAGAAAGACACAACACATCGTGCAGAAAACCCTGAAGAATTATCACTGCACCCGCCTGAGGAATGTTCTGATTATGGGAGACCTATGACACACATGGAGGACTCTCCGCTGCTCGTCACCCCCCCCCCCTGACAACGCCTTTGAACACATGAAGGCGATACAGAGGGTTGGCACCGATTCTTTCCTGGAGTTCAAAGACCAAACTAAGGCGATACGCAGGGCTGGCAGCATTTCCTTTACCCCCGCTCCTCAACGACGCCCACCAAAAAGACGGGCACCATCTCCCCCCCCGTCTTCATCACCGAGCCTACGTCAACCACCTCCCCCCCCTGGCAGCATGTCTTCTACCCCTACACCATCTCCTCCGTCTCCATCACCGTGCCTACGTCAACCACCTCCCCTCCCTTCAAGAAAGCATCTGCAGTCTCCGAAGCCTGATAAGGATGTGTGTGTACAAAATGCTTACTGATGTGTGCTGGGTCCAGGCTCAAGGGCGTATGGCACTCTCAACTCTTTCCAGGACATGCCAGGGCCCTGCCTGCCTGTAGCTTTGCCGATATCTGTGTTGATAGGTAATAGATTAAGAGCGGTGAATCATCTTAGATACAGGAAGCGCTCAAACGTTTGTGTGAGTTCATCTAATTTAGCAGTGATTCCATGTCAGCGACAGCTTGTTACAAAAAACATGACTGATAGTGTGTTTAACAAACTTAAACTAGCTTTATTAAATGTCAGGTCTTTGGCGGGAAAAACATTTTTAATCAATGATTTTATCACTGAGCACAATCTCGATTTTATGTTTTTAACAGAAACTTGGATTGAACAAAATAATAGTGCAGCTGTTCTTATCGAATCAACCCCCCCCAACTTTGGTTTTATGAGTCAGGAAAGAATGCATAAGAAAGGGGGTGGAGTTGCTATTCTGTTCAATGATTCCCTTCAATGCAGGAAGACATCTTATGGGAACTTTGCTTCTTTTGAATATGTGGCCCTTCAGCTGAAATGCTCCTCTCGAGCTCTGTTCCTAAATATCTATAGACCACCCAAATACTGTGCAAGCTTTTATGATGACTTTACTGAACTGCTGTCTATAGTGTGTATTGACTTTGACCGTTTAGTCATTGTTGGTGATTTTAACATCCATGTTGACAACCCTCAGGACAGAGGGGCAAAAGAACTATTTTGTGTTCTTGATAGCCATGGACTGACTCAGCATGTGACGGAGCCCACGCACAATAAGGGGCACACTCTGGACTTAATTATCTCAAAGGGTCTGAATATCTCTAAGGTTGTGGTGACTGATGTTGCACTCTCTGATCATTCCTGTGTTTTCTTTGAGAGCTCTATTTCTGTTCACAAAAATGTTCAAAAAGAGGTAACCACAAAGCGATATTTAACTGAAAACACTAGGGAAATATTTACTCAGAATTTTTCTTCCACACTTGCCCCTGCTAACATCTCAGTAAATGAGCTAGTAGATCATTTTAATTCAAAAATTAAAAATATTATAGATGCCATTGCTCCAACTAAGGTAAAAGAAGTGACTGGCAAGAAAATATCTCCATGGAGAAAAGCCATGACCGTGAGAGCAGAAAAAAGAGAGTGTCGAAAAGCTGAACGCAGGTGGCGAAAAACAAATCTCCAGGTTCACTTTGAAATCTATAAAGAGAGACTTGGCCTTTATAATTTGGAATTGAAAAACGCACGACAATCGTTCTTCTCTGACATCATTACCAAAAACAAAAACAATGCACGTGCCTTGTTTGCTACCGTCGACAGACTAACTAACCCCCCAGTGTCAGTAGCCTCTGAATTTCTATCCACCAGGGCGTGCAATAATTTTGCCTCCTTTTTCACTGACAAAATTCAGAAAATAAGACAAGCAGTCAGTGCCTCTGCATCAGGAACAGCAAATGTGTTGTCTCTGTGTCCACTTAACATCAATTCAAACACCATGACACAATTCCATCAGATTAATGATAAAAACCTAGAGGACATTATTCAACTTCTGAAATCCTCCTCCTGCTGCCTTGATATTATTCCAACGGGATTTTTTAAAGATATTTTGCCTTGCATGGCCTCAGATCTACTTCATATAGTAAACAAATCTCTTCACTCAGGTATTTTTCCACAGGCCCTGAAAACTGCAGTCATTAAACCGCTCTTAAAAAAGAATAATCTAGATGCTTCAGTTATGAACAATTACAGGCCCATATCAAACCTGCCATTTCTAGGTAAAATCATTGAAAAAGTTGTTTTTCAACAGCTGAGTAATTTTTTGCATTTAAATGATTGTTTCGATGTGTTCCAGTCAGGCTTTCGTCCAAACCACAGTACTGAGACTGCTCTTGTAAAGGTCTTTAATGACATCCACTTAAACACAGACAGTGGCAGAACTTCAGTGTTAGTATTATTAGATCTCAGTGCTGCATTTGACACTGTTGACCACAGCATATTACTAGACCGACTGGAAAACTGGGTGGGACTTTCGGAAACCGTCCTAAATTGGTTTGAATCCTACTTAAAGGACAGAAACAACTTTGTTTCTATTGGTAAATACACATCTGAGTTGACAAATATGACATGTGGGGTTCCTCAAGGCTCCATCCTGGGGCCGCTTCTCTTTAACATCTACATGCTACCACTGGCTCAGATAATGAAAAACAACAAAATAAGTTACCATAGCTATGCAGATGACACACAAATTTACGTAACAGTTTCAACAGGAGACTATGCTCCAATTCAAACACTGAGTAAGTGCATTGAACAAATCAATGACTGGATGTGTCAGAACTTTCTCCAATTAAACAAAGATAAAACTGAGGTAATGGTTTTTGGAGCCAAGGCAGAACGTATAAAAGTTAGCGCTGAGCTTCAGTCTGCAATGTTCAAAACAACAGATAAAGCCAGAAATCTAGGTGTAGTCATGGACTCTGACCTGAGTTTCAACAGCCACATTAAAACAGTTACTAAATCAGCCTACTATCACCTAAAGAACATATCTAGGATTAAAAGACTAATGTCGCAGCAGGATTTGGAAAAACTTGTCCATGCTTTTATCTTCAGTAGACTCGACTACTGCAATGGTGTCTTCACAGGTCTCACTAAAAAGTCTATTCGGAAGCTGCAGCTGATTCAGAACGCCGCTGCTCGAGTCCTCACTAACACTAAGAAAGTGGATCACATCACTCCTGTTCTGAAGTCTTTACACTGGCTTCCTGTGTGTCAAAGAATAGATTTCAAAATACTGCTGCTGGTTTATAAAGCTTTGAATGGTTTAGGCCCAAAATACATTTCTGATCTACTGCTAAATTATGAACCATCCAGATCTCTCAGGTCTTCAGGGACTGGTCAGCTTTCTGTCCCCAGAGTCAGAACTAAACATGGAGAAGCAGCGTTCAGTTATTATGCTCCAAATATCTGGAACAAACTCCCAGAAACCTGCAGGTCCGCTGCAACTCTGACTACTTTTAAATCCAGACTAAAGACTTTTCTTTTTGTCGCTGCTTTTAATTGAACTATTCATATCTTAGACTGCACTGTAACTTTTATCCATGTATTTTTTCTTTTAGTGTTTATCCATGTATTTCTTCTTTTAATGTTTATTTTATTAGCTTTTCTTTTTAATGACTGATTTTAAATGCCATTTTCTTAATGTCTTTCATTTGTTGTAAAGCACTTTGAATTGCCTTGTGTTGAAAAGTGCTCTATAAATAAACTTGCCTTGCCTTGCCTTGCCTTGCCTTGCCTTGCCTTGCCTTGCCTTGCCTTACCCTGTGAACCATAATAAACACACACAATGGGCTATATGCAATGACTTAGACATCAAATCAGCAGAGGTTTATGTTATTTAATGGGAAGAAGGTAAAATGGAATAGAAACTCTGTATAGTTTTTATGGATGTGTATTAGGTTCCTGCGGCTGTATAAACCATTTAGAAAAAAAATCCTCCACAACCATATTCGGTAATGAACTGTGTTACTTTCTGTTTTTAGGCCTTTTTTTTTGCTTCATCATACAAATATCTTCACAGTCTGTCATTTCTTATTAAATTCATACATATAATAATAAATACATGAACTACATTTAAAAGAGATCGTAAATAAATCCTATACTAAGTAAATAAATATACAAATTAATACGAATACATGAAAACATGGAAAATTGAAAGAGCTGATGAATATGTGCATTTTTTTTAAATGTAAATAAATAAAAAAGCCATCTAAAATAGAAATATAATTGTATGTCACATTTGACAAATTAATGAATATATTGGAAGGCATATTATTTATGTTGCTAGACTGTCAACGTGATTAAATTATCTTATTTTTCATCAATTACTGTAAAGTAAGCCAGCTCACATCAGTGATGTTTACATTAGCCATCATGACTAATACATGATGCATTTAATAATTGCTTTTCCTTTGTAACAGCAGTGAAACTTGTATGTGTACATGGTGGATAGTTTAGATTGGGCGTAGGCAGTTTGAAACAGGTTAGAAAGATAATGATCAACGTACAAATGCAATGTAATGATATGTAACACATTAACGTGTTATTAAAGTTTTTTTTGCTGTCTTTCCAAATGAGTCAGTAATACATTTACACATTATTTACAAAATGTGAGTACAGAAGTCATAACATATTGTTAACTTTAAGACTTTGTTCACGCATAATAGTTTATACTTTAAATTAGCTTCTGCTAAATTATTCCATGTGTTAGTACACATCTATACAATTATAAATAATGGTAATAATGCGTGCATTTTTTGGGCAATGTGGATTATTTGTCTATACCTTCTCCCCAAAAAATAACATAAACCTCTTCTAAACTGATGACCAATTTCATATTCATTTCATATGGTCCATATGCAAATGGTCCATTTATATTGTGTACTACAGTAAAGTAGGCTACAATGGTATGCCTTCTCTGACCCACATTAGTTACCAAGAAGGAGCTCCGGCCCCTTCTTTGTACCTGCCTGAGAATAACTTTACTGACAGGTCATAACATGTCTTACTTATTCACCATTTACAAATGATTTGATAATGATTATTTCATGTTTGACAAAAGGTAACTAGATGTGTTATAAAACATTGTTGTTATGTTAACCTCTTAAGCCCCACGGACCCGAGCTCGGGTCCGAAAATGCTATATATGTAGCAACAGTGCTATATCTGAAGTGTCATTCATGAAACTATTAATATTCCATACTCATCTGACCGGAGGAAACTTGACTAACTGACTAAAAATGTTTTCCGAAAAATAAGTCTCACAAGAAGCCTCTAAATGAGCCCATGTCAAAAACGGGCAATTGCTATTTCTGCTCATAACTCACAAAAACGATCATTTATAATTCATACTTTCTGCACAAACAACACATTTTCTGAAAGCTGAGATTCCACAGATTCCATGGGTATACATCCCATCACTACAGGCACAACATTAACCGAGCTAGCAGCCAGAACATAGCAAGTAAACAATATCAGTTTTCAAATCCATGACAATAATTAGGTCTTACCTTGGCTGTTTTGTGATCAAAAGTTGTGTTCAAAGGAATAAAAACGCTGCTCAAGGTTAATCCAATGTCTCTTGTCACTTTAAAATGATTACTGATAATCAATCCTTTCATTCACGGCAGAAGAGTAGGTCCAACGATTAACAGTCCGCGGCTTCAGCTGCGGGAGATGCAGTTTACACATAGCTCCATCTCCGCAGGTATAACGTATTTACGTATTTTGAAACTGCCACTCGGTTCGATTGGCTCTAACGATTCAAAAAAGTTGTCAATCACCCAAATCGACCAATGGGTTCCAGAGATAGGATCTTGCGTAAGTGTAAATACAGGCAGTATAGGCTCTGTGCACAAGATGGCATCTATCAACTTCCGGCGGCTGGGTGTGCGGCTGAGTACTTCCGGTTTGAGTACAGAGTTTTGACAGCTTGACAGTTTGTCATGTCACAACGAGAGCAAGAATGAGCGTATTTCGGGGTAAAGAAAAGCGATTGGCCTTCCAGCGTGTAAGAAAGTCGGCACTACATTGCTGTGTGCCCCTTTGTACAAATTCATCCCGTTATCAGAATCAGAATACCTTTATTAGTCCCACAGAGGGGAAATGTGCAGCGTTACAGCAGGAAAGAGCCACAGACAGCTTAGTGTTGAATATCTTACATGCGTTAAAAAGTACTAAGTTATAATATAATAAACAATATGCTAAAAAAAAAGATAAAAAGTTACATAATTTTCAAAAATACAGATAAAAAACAAATCAAATCTACAAATCAAATCCTGTAGAAGTTCTTAGGATTTAGCAGCCCGGTATATATATTACAGTTATTAAAGATGGCATATGTATATTATATATTGCACATAGTTTGACGGTATTTAACAGCAGCAAGTTACACAATGTTATAATCGGGAGATAAGTTTCCATTCATTTCGACAAGCCTGAGCAACAACGATTAAAAGATTTCTTGCTCCCAAACCAATTGTGTATTTCATTACAAAAAGCAGTTATACCATACTATGTTTAGGTACTAATGAATTATATCCTCAAAACAAACGCACATAAATAACAAAGGAAAATACATAATTGAATAAATCCACAATATGATAACATTTTACAGATTAATTTAATAAACTTTTACAAAACATAGGTTGATGTTATATCAGGGGGAAAAATACATATTTAAACATTTCAATTAGTCTCTGCATATTTAAGTAATGCTAGTTTATATAACAGATGAACAGATGTACAATATCCAGAAAGTAGATGCAAAAAATATATATAATGTGTGCATTTCCAACATATCCTCTGAAAGAGTGTTAGTCGTTGAGTTGAGTAGTGAGCCATTCGTTTTTTTTTTTCATGGTGCGATGTCTGCTGAGAAGTCCTTGTATGCCTCGCTGACTTTGAGGACATCTGGGTCTGGCAGCTCCCCCCGCACGGCCTTGTAACGTGTACTCCTTTTAACATGTTTATATGATAATTAGGACTTTAAGAACAATTTGCAATCACAAAGTTGTAGCAGGCTACATACAATTACTTAGGACAATAGATATTACCACCTTACACCGTCAGCAACTGTAAACTGCTTTGGCTTAGTGGAAGTGAACACCATGTCACTCACTCTGCCTGGTTTCACACCCTATTAATTACACAAAAGAATTGTCAAATTAATTGAAAAGCTCGTTGATGCAACATACTAAATCAGCTCTTGGCACAAAGGAAATACTCATTAAACCGTGGATTGGTTGTGAACACATACTGTACTTACCATGGTTCTTGGCTTGTGCCATCGCTGCTCTGTTTCAGTGCAGCTGAGGACAGGGGGTACAGCAGCCAGGTTGAGTGTGGTGTGGTTGTGGTTGCAGAGTGCTGTTCCAGCTACACAGGAACACTTTGCCACTGCAATCTCCACAGGTGAACAGTTCTTAAAACAAAACGTCAGTCATTTTACATTTAGGACACTGCTTCAATACAACACAGACAAATGAGAAAGCTGAGAGCAGGCTGATCAGGCAAGTAATAGGTGTGGGAAAAGGCTAAACCATGTCAGGTTGTCAGTCACATCACATACACAGAAGTTCTGCTGTTTGGAATACTGTAATTTAAGGACATTCAAAACAGATACGCTTGTATAGTCTCAACTCTCTCAATGTATTATCTTATATTATAACTACATAAGATAGTGTTAGTAGAACATTGAACAGCTTAACATAGATGTAGGGTACAAAACCAGCACTTACCAAACACTGGTCAATACAAATAACTGGACCCTACATGGATTATACTAACCATTCAGTAAAGAACAGCGGCCGTCACAACCAGTTTCTGGGGTTTCCATGAAAGCAGAGACGGGTTTCAACCTCTCATTAAGAATCTTTGATGAAAGCTAAGTTTGGGTTTAGCTAATGCGTTTATCATTTTACACGAGAGGGTTACAAAACGAAAATAAATCTGTAGCCCCTTCATGCTACACACACATAGCTAGCTACCAGTTGATGTGAGCAAATGTATTGTCACTATGTAATCTGTTGCAACCATAGTTGCAACACGTCAGCTAGATGGGCTTATTTGAATCCTAAATCACAGGTTACCTACTCTTGCCACATCAAAACCCCAGAACATGAACCTGATTGAGGCTTTGAACCGATTAACACTTTTTATTTTCCTCCCTACTCTGAGATCGTGAGGCTTTTCATGCGTTCTCATGGACCTGTAACAGCTAGCCCTGATGCTCACTCTCCCTGAAGGTAGATCTTTGTTTGAAACTGTGGGGAATTGAATATCATTCATGTTATCCAAAAAAACGTAATAGTAGCCTACATAATTAAAACACTTTACACTGTATCAAGACTGTCAAGTTGTCAAAGTTAGCCAGTAACTACAGCTTTGTTTGTCACTTACCTTCATAATTGTCGATGTAACTGGATATGTAGCTACATCTTGAACCCCTTTTCTCTTTTGCTCCTCGGGGCTGAGACTGCCGCTTGTACCAGCCGATGTACAACACTGATGTTAACCTTCGGTAGGTCTTGGAGACATCGAGTGTAAAATAGTGCCTATATAATATCTATACGCTATCTCTCTCGCTATCTATTGCTCTTCCCTCTACCGCTCTACTGTAGACCGGAAGTTTACAACCGCACACCCAGCCGTCGGAAGTTGATAGACGCCATCTTGTGCAACTAGCCCATAGCTGGGCTGCAGACGAATAGTCCATTTAGCTTAGGAACCTTCCTAACGGAGTGAAATGACCCGGAAGTCCCTCAGTGGCAGCCATGATAAGTGCCGTTCGAATTCTCTAGAATGATAGGAAAGGAGGTTTCAAACTTCCTTTATAACCTCCTTTAGCTTAGGAACCACTGGACCTCCCTAACCAAAAGGAGAGGAGAAAATGCTGCCCCACATTGCCTTGCAGCCGCAGCATTTGACGTCACACAACAGTCGGCCGTTCACGGAAACAATCGATTATGACGGAGAAATGATATCATGAAAGTTACGGTGCTTATTAAGCTTTTTAAAACGTATGTGGTAAGTTGCCAAAGTGCTTTGTTTTGAACGTTCATCAGTATTATAATCAAAAAGAGAAATATGAACGTTAGTTTTTACTGAAATTATCAAATAAAGTCAACATTTCACTGAGCTGTGTGGGGTTTGTTCAACTTTTAAAAGATGTTTGAATGGTGATGTACACAGTGATAGGTGTTAAAGACTCACGTTTATAATAAATACATTTGTATTGATTTTAAGATATTTTCATAGTTCATACAATCACACTGGGATAATATTTTGTATTAATGTAGACCGGAGGGAGAGGGTGACGAGCATAAGTTTCACTTTCCTTTTTTATTTCAATTCCAACTTTGGTCATGAAGAATATGTTTCTCTGTTGTCCACGTTCATAAAGCAAAACACAACAGCATCAGAGCACGGTGCAGAGTCTCTAGATGAGTTTACAGTAGTCCCTCGTTCTTATTAAACATCCATGTTGTAGTCCGCTGTATAGAAAACTGTAGTTTCCATAGTTTCCCCACAGCAGCAGACGCACAAAATGACATCCGCTGGCGCATCATAAACACGTCGGATAGTGAAAGTGCATTCGGATTCTCTAAAGCACCGCAGTCTCTTCTCCTAAATCCTTTTGAATTCTCCTATCCACTATCCCTTAACCCCGTGACGTTTCACTCAGAGGTCAAGGAATAGGAGATAGGGTTAGAACTTAGGAGCTGTTTTTTAAACGATCCGACCGCAACCATGGTACCTACACCGGCCCATTGCCCTTTCTCATTTCTCTAACTCCCCTCCTCGACTCCAATCCTCGAGACTTAGTCCCGCCCACAAGAGATGCGAGTGGAGGAGTCGAGGAGGGGAGCCGAGGAGAGAGGAGGGGAAGCAGCAGGCGGTTAGAGAAATGAGAACTCCTCTCCTCTGAGCGGTCATTTTAAAGAGACGTCCATTAATGATGACAGGAGGCACAGCAGCCCTCTGTCTGATGGACACAGTGGCGGTTCTAAACCAATTTCACTGGGGGGGCCACTGGGGCGGCAGTTATTTTCTGAGGGGGGCACAATAAATGCAGGACGAAAAAGAGAACTAGACAGTATGAAGTAATTGCGTATAAGAAAACAATGCAATACAGTTATTGGTATTTGTTTCAGTACACTTATTTATTTCAGATATATCTTATAGTTATTACTGTTAGCTTCAGCTTAAGTTATAGTACAATTTTTGCACTAACACCATATCATATTTATATAAAAATAAAGGCAATGAACAGTTACATCTCTACTTTACATCTACAATTACACGGATACAATCGTTTAAATCACCTTTAATTATCGTGGTAGTCTCTCGAAACTTAGTTTTCAATCAGTCTTCCTCTGATGATCCGAGATGAAAGGTGTTTGTTTTTCGCGCTTCAGCCGGACAGTGAAAGTGAGTGCACTGCTCTAATGGGTCCTGAGTGCACCGCTCTAATGGGTCCTGAGTGCACCGCTCTAATGGGTCCGACTAGAATGACGAATAACGTTAGTTCCGCCTATTCCGTCATTCAATAAATCGTGTAATAAATCATACATTTTTCATTTTTCCACTTTTCATTTTTAGGGGGGCCACAGGGGGGTCAGAGGTCAGTGTTAGGGTGGCACTTGCCCCCCCCCCCCCCCCCCCCTAGAACCGCCCCTGGTGGACAGATGTGTTTATGACGACGAATATATTTACTTTGATTCATTCACAGTGCGGTATAATGAGACAATAACAGGCTACAGATGCGGACACACACACACATGTATATAAATGTATACAATTTCAGAATCAAACAGAGCATTCTCATAATAACGTAACACAATCAGAGACTGGATATACCCTCCCCCTACAATGAGGAAAATAAATTACTGGCCAAAAGTTTTATTTACAAGTATTAAAAGTAAGCAGAGGACACCAAACCAACTGAGACCTGTCTGTCCGCTGCATCTACGCACTGTACAACACACACCTACACACTGTACAACACACACACCTACACACTGTAGGCTACAACACACACACCTACACACTGTACCACACGCACCTACAGCTCCTAAAGCATATAATCAGGCTACAGCCGTTGTGTATTTTATTATGTGAAGCACTAAATGGTTTTTAAAAATATCGACTCTTTGTTTGTAGATATCTACTAAACTAAAGCAAATAAAGAGAGTAGGCCTGTTATACTGAGTGATATATATTATACACACTGCTCTGCTTTCTGCACGGACCTCACAGCTGTTCTCTCTGTAAACAACGCATCGCGATGAGAGCAGTTAATAAAATAATATCCAGGGGATGCATGCACAGTTGTCATTGGCTGAGATAAGTCCGGCTGTGCGTCACGACCAGGTCACGACCTATGGTCACGACTCTTTAAAACATCTCTGTTCCCGGAAATGCATCCGCGGAGGAGCCGTGGAGGACCGTGGAGGACCCATCAGTGTATCCTCGGTTATAGCTCCTCCAGAGAGCCTCCTCGATGCTCAATCCTCGGTCCTCGAAGTGCATTTAGCGAAATGAGATGTCCTTCAACATGGCGCGCTGAAATTAATTTCCGGGTCACTACCGGAGGGCCGAGGAGTCGAGGAGGGGGATTTGATTAAATGAGAAAGGGCCCATCTCTTCCCAATAGAGTGGCGAAGTCCCTCCCCTTCCGGGGGACCTCCATGGGACCTTATTTCGGAAAAAGTATGTATTGAAGTCAATGGACAGAGACAGATTATCTTTTGATCCCGTTTGAATTGTGCAACGAATTACACATATGATGTTTGTCAATTTAAAAGATAATTTTGCAAGTAAAAAAAATAAAAATGTCCCGTAAAACTGTGAAGTAACACATTTTTTTGTGTGAACCGCTCAATGAACTACAACTCTGGTCTCGCACACGTCACCAACACCAAGATGGCCGTCACGTTAGCACATTTCACCTCTTTCTTTCAGAATGAAGTGAAAAGTATTAAAATAGGTGAAAATCTCTACAAGTCTGGCCATGTTGAGAACTGTAAATACACAAAAGGGGAGTCGGTTCCGTAAGAGCCAGCATGCGGGACAAGGTTTTGGTGAGTAACACGAGTGTAATGTGTAACGTTAATGTCAGCTAGCTAAATTTACCTACGCGACTCTGGGATTTGTAGTCTTTCTAGTTGCATATTTTTCATAGTCTTATATTTCAACAGTTTTAAGACAAACTGTGAATGGAAATTATTTTTTAAGATTGACAAACATCATATGTGTAATTCATGGCACAATTCAAACGGGATCGAAAGATAATCTTTCTCTCCCCATTGACTTCAATACATACTTTTTCAGAAATAAGGTCCCATGAGGCGGAAGTATATGGGCGTGACTTCGCCACTCTATTCTCATTGAGTATTTTACAAAGAGTGAAACAGCGCCCCTCTAGATGTTATGGTGAAACAGTATATTGCACTCTCTGTTGCGAGAGGAGGCCAGCCGAAATTGGCTTCCCTTGGTAAAATAAATTGAGGGATTGACCAATCAGATGAGGCTCACGTCATGCCTCACAATCCAATGAAATCACATCAACTTCAGTTCGTACTGTAACTGTCATCACCACCCTTAAAAAGTAGCAAGCAACTGAAGCAAGTGCAATTATGGAGGGTGGAGATTTGGAGTATTTCATCAGAAATAATTTTACTAAACTTCCGCTACAGCAGCAACTAAAAATGAAATCTGATGACAGGCCAATGCCCAAACTGGAGTTGTGTACAGAGAGGAAAAAAGGAGGGAATCGGACGTAAAACTTTAAATAATAAACAGCGGATTTCTAACATTTGACATTTCATGTGGCCGGACTGGGTCAGTTTCCAGGGCTGAATTTTAGTCCCAGTCCGCCCCTGACTACAAGTGAAAATATATAGCTATTGATCCTTTTTGTTGTTTGTGCTGTACTATACGGTCTGTTTCTTTATTGTGTTAAGTGAGAAGTAAAGCAAAGCTGTGCTATGAAAGTTAGCTTTTGCTAACTTTAGATCCATAACAATGCAAGCTAAGTAGCCTAACAGCAGGGACAGTTAGCTATATAGCTAGCAGTGAGTCAGCGTTCAGACACCGGCAGACACACTCAAACGTACTCGTGTGCCTGACTCTACCAACATGCTTTCATGATTCTGTTTAGATATGCAAGTATAAGCCATGATAGCTCATTTTATTAACACGCTCATTTGATATGAAAATCAATGGAGGCTGAGTTTACTACTTCTCTTTGTAGGAAAACCTACCATCCATGACTGCCCCTGAGCTGAGTTTTATTTGTCATACAAATGTTGAGCTTTGTCTTCTCGTCTATGCATTGCAAAATTCTGCACATAGGCTACTCGTTTTAAGTATCAGATTTGAGATTTCTTCCTATTAATTTCCAATTATATATTTTTTTAAAAGTTGAATTAATGGCACAATTAATTTGTTTTTTATATGGAGACCTGTTGATAGTTAACTTCATATTTTTCATTTCCTAAAACAATTATATTCCTCTCATATTAACAGTGTGGATCATTGAGACAGCGTGGTGTCCAGAGGTCTTCTCCCGTTTTCCCACTTCCTCTGAGGGGACAGCATCAGAGCCACTGAGGGGGCATGAAGAAAGACCTACACCAGCTTCATCTAAGCTGGGCGCAGCTCTTATCACTGGCTCAGGGTCATTTCATTTGACCAAAGGTCTTTACACATACATTTAATAGATTGTATTATTATCCACCTTTTTGTTTTATGTCCTTTTATTTAAAGCATTCTTTGAGACTTCACCTTCTGGTTCAAATTTCAATAAATGTAATTTGTATAATCACTCTTTTGTCTTTATTCTACATGAAAATGTTAGAGATTCCATTCAAATCTGTTGATTATTCATATCTTCCTCAGGTTAGGAATAGTATGTTGAATTTTTAATGCTAAATGTATATAATTTTCTCACAGGAGAATGAGACAACACAGTTTGTATCCATTGTGTATGAATACATGCTTCAGCTCTTCAGACCAACATAGTAAGATGTGAGCATGTTCCTAATTGTGTTGGTATGCAGCCTTGGTCTGCTCTGTTTAATAAAGCAAATCTGCCACTTTTATATTGTAGAATTTGTTAAATTAAAGCAGTCTTTAATTGTTTGTCCTAAACATAGCCATATATGCTTTTTAAATTAACCGTGTCTATGAAAAACAGTATACAGTTTATATTGTGTATCACCTTTAGCTTGAAAATACATAGATGTCTTTTTTTTATCTATTAAATAAATAGACAGACACTTTATCAATCCTAAATTGGGAAATTATTTTTGTTACAGCAGCAGTGTGTTCAGGTATTAAAATATTTAAAGTTGGAATAAAGTATGAACTACACATCACAAGTATAATGCACTGCAATCCATAAGATAAGTCCGATATGTTCATGAAAACTCCTCAGGAGACACCGACACTAATGTGGCCGAGTGGTCTCCGGAGTTTGCTGCATGAGTACGATCTGTGGTGTAGTGGGCTGTCACTCAAAAACTGAGTAGCCAATGGGGACGCACCCCGTAAAAGTCCCGCCCACCTGCGATGCTTGTTTCAGAATCGCAAACAAAAAATGAAGGGGCGCAAACGACAGAGCTGCAGCGAGAGCAAAAGTTTGATCATTGAGAAAGAAGCAAAGAGAACTGCAAACAAAAATATATGTTAAAACAAAGAAAAAAGACTTGTAGTTTACATGATTACACAAATGATTTGTTTGCAACTTGTAGTTTTATTTTTTAATTAAATACATTTTGCTTGACTCGGTTTTTTTTCTCTTAAACTCTTAGTTTTCCTCTTAGATTCTGGCAAAGTGTTGCTTTATTTTTATGACACAAAACTAATCCCATAGAGGTGACCTTTGAATAAATATTGCAAAACAAAGCCTCACCTGCAGGCAGCAGTGCGTATTTCTTCCTGCACTACAAGATTTCGAGGTGTACAAATCTGGGCCAAATATTGTGTAATTTCTCCAAACACATACAGTAGAAATGCCTGTATTGGAGTCTTAAAAAGGTGCAGTAGAAGGACTTTAGCAGCATCATAAGAGGCCAACAAGAGTGACAAGGGTGAAAATAATTGTATCTCTCATCAAAGATAGCAGAAAACATGCATTATTGTACTCAGAAGGGGAGTTTGACAGGGGATTACTCAAAAAGTGCACAGTAAAAGACAAAGTACTTGATTGTACTTGTGGTTGTAGTCCAAGTAGTACTGAGTCCAACAGTATCAATTTCATGTAGAACTTATGGCAACAAATAATGTTATCCCTCATCAAATATAGCATAAGTGGCTTGAATTTGTTCTCAGGAGGGGAGTTTGACAAAAAATAACTGAAAAAGTAAAAGTATTTCATTTTATTGTTGGTAGCAGTGTCAGTTTTATTAAGAATTTATGGTAAAAAATATTTTTATCAAAAAACATAGCACAAAAACATGCATTCTTTTATTCTTTTACTAGCGTCAGTGCCGCTTTTCGGCGATTACCGTAAAGACGCTATTAATCACGCAATCAAAAATGAAGAGCTGCTCATTTGACGACGCACACGCGAGAGACGGCTGAGTTGACCGTCTATAACTGAAGTAATTGTGCAAAGAGTTGGCAGACAAATTAAATGTTACACTAACACAGCGATCGCCAACCGCAGTCTATTCATCTATTAACGTGTCTAATGATTAAACTACCGCACAATCATTTTAATAATCAGCTAAATGTTTCATTCGTTTTCTTAATCTAACCTGACAGGGCAAGAAACTAGCTGTGAACATTAGCAAATATGAAATGTGCATGCGTCAGTCAAATAATTACAAAGGGAGAGTTGAATCTGTTTCAGTCATACTTTTATCGCTTGATTATTAACATAAATCTGGCTAATTTGAGGATTTGTTTTACAATTTATTGGTGGAATTAATATCCAAAACTGTTTTTCCCTTTTCCAATTGAAGCAAATATATGTAACTCTTTCCGGTTGACCTTTTTCAAACTAATTCCCATAGAGTGATCACATCTTTTAATGCAGCAGATAGGGGAATTTCTATAAATGACATGCACTCTAATCCCACAGAGGTCAACATGTACAGATTAACCCACATCCTTTTCCCGTGAGATCGATATAAAATGCATCTTGGTGACAGAGAGGGGTATGAATTTCAACTTTGCAGAGGGACTGAGATGAATGTTAGACTATGCCACCCGGTAGGCGGTCATGCGGTAGTAATTCTGACTGTGGCTACGTGCCGCCCACAACAGCAACGCAGCGGCCATCATGTGGAGCGGTGAGGAAATGAGGGCCAAGTAGAGGGACCAGCCCAAGGAGCCATCCACCTTATCAGGCAGCATCGAAACCCTGTGGAGCAGGTCCATCCCCGCCAGGTAGCAGCACACCGTGGCTAAAGTGCAGAGCCCTGCAGAGCACAAAATGTGTTGTTTTTAATGTCGTCTTTTTGCAATAATATTAAAACAGTGAGCTGAAGAACACAACAATTCTCTGTATAGCTGATAATCAAAGCATCTGCCACTATCACAACGTAATCATTCCTATTTAAAGCATCCTGACATTTACAATCATATCCTCATAGTCAAGCTATCATGGCTGTAAACGCTTATTTCCGTTTACTCTATACCTTAAAAAACCTTCAGGAATATAAAATGATTGCTTTTGTTTTACTGTATGTTACTGGTTAGTTAGACTCAAACCAAATCAGTTTTGAGCCAATCTTTTTTCGGAAGGGACTAGGATTCAAACTGGGGCCTCTGTGACTCCTCAAAACCAAAATATTGGACATCAGTTCAATCTCAAATTACAGTCACATAATAGCAACTCTCAAATTCCAGATGTAGTTCCGCACACATTAACCAATTGCTAGCATTTACTAATGAGTGGTTTGGTATCTTTGAATGGGTATTACCAGCCAGCAGGTGAAGTACTCCTATACCAAGGATGGGGGTGAGGCTTCGGCAGAGGCAGGCACAGAACCCAGTCAGGCCCGCCAACACCACCAGACCCAAGGACACCAGTGGCAGCAGAAACTGGCATCTCCACAAATCTACACATAGACACAAAAATATATGAGTCATATTTCACTCAGCTTCTAGAAAAAACAGCCCTGATTGGAGACACTGTATTATTAAACATGCCCAATGGGTCCGAATAAACGCACTACTCGAGAATGAATGTGATTCTAGTTTTTACAGCTTCAGGCGACCTACACATTTAGATGAACATGCTAAGACTGAACTCACAGGTGCGCAGCATGTCCTCTCCACTGTTGTGGTTGCCTGGTTCTTTATACTTGGGAGTGAACTGCTGAGGTAGGCTGAAGCTTCGACACTTCAGCATCATCTTGGCATCTGAAAGAGGTTTTGACGCAAACAGCAAGAATGTAAAGTCATAAAGTCATAAACATTCAGATCTGACAGCATCTGGGTGGATTACAACATACACAGAGCTTTTTTACCGAAACGCCAAGTATACTCAAATCACATACGAGATGTGGGAGGCCTGTATTGAGAATATCTGTGGTAATTAGATCAATGCAAGACATTATTTGATACAATTCGAGGGTTATTCACTTTCATTCTTCCAGACTACACAAAATCTTCGCCTTTATTATTAAATGTTCCAAGTATAAGGAACCATTGCCTAATCCATCTTGCTATATGATAATTTATGATCAGTGGCGGTTCTGGTCAAATTTAAGTCATTGACTTAGATTCAATTTGAGTTGAGTTAACCTTTTTTTGTTACTTTTGCCCAAGATACAGAACATTGAAAGGTGTTTGGGGTAATAAATTCCTTATTTATAAAGCGAAAATGTGTTTTTATTGTATTTCTTAATGTTTCTTGGTATTGTATTAGTCACAAACATGTTTCAGGAACTTAGTTTAAAGTTATTAAATTACATTACTGAAAGAAACCCCATCCCGGTTAACTTTGGCCCAGGTAACAGCCCAGTTTTTGCTGGACCACTTACATAAAATAAATACATTGCATTATCATAGATGTATCTTTTTGGAGGGAAGCCACAGAGAAGTCCAAGCTGGGTGTTACAGGGGCATTGGCCCCTGTTGCCCCCCCCTTAGAACCGCCCATGACTATGATTATTCCGGGGTTTCTTTCTTTTTCACTGGCTTTCAAAAAGGAATTTAATCCAGTTTGATTTACAGTTTGTGACAGTGGAACCAGGAAGTGTGAAGACTTCTTCCATTCAACATTGTTAGCTAGAAAGCTTCTGAGGTCCCGACTTTAGTAATGTTGTTAAGGGAGCAAGGGAACATTTGAAAATTGGGAAGATTTTGTCAAATAGATGAGGACATATTTCATTAATTTAATTTAGCAACTTTAATTAAGTAACTTCTTTATGTTTTGTTCTGTAGGCTGTCTGGGTATCGGTATCAACATGAAAACCATAAAAAGAGAATACCCTAATAGAAATAAACTCCCCAAAACCTTCAAAGATTTCTCAAAGACAGACAATTTGTATTTTGTCTAAAGCTTAATTATGTGACACAAGGTGATGGTAGGCTACACAACGTTACTTATGTAATCAAAATTCCAAATGTGATACAGCTCCGACCTGTTTGGGAATGAGCAACACAAGTGGCATCTACCTGAAACAAGGCGATGCTTCAAGTCAAAGAGCATCTTTGTTTGTGAAACTTCACAGAGATACTGTCTAACAGGACGACTCATCTGACTTGAGAGATGAGGACATACCTTGCTCCTTGTTCCAGTGAGCAGAGACGATCACACACCGCCACCAGAGGCCCACAGTCCCGTTGAGGCGGAACAGGGTGTCGCTGTAGGTTTTCTCGTCAAACTCCCCATCCATGAACTCCTCATACAGGGAGCGTAGATCGGACACGTTAGCCTCTCCGCGCACCGTGGGGCTGCTGTACTGGTACCAGTGCTTTGTCCCGATGGCCACTGACAGATACACGGTGGCCAGTATGCTCAGCACACAGGCGATGACCAGAGCCGTTGCGTAGCGGTTGTCAACCATTGTTCACCGAGGCGCAGACACGTCAAAAGGGGGATTAAGTTCAAGTGGTCAAGCCGTCGCGCATCAATGTAGCCAATGCAAACACTCTGATCCAAATCACTGTGGCATTGCAAAACACAGGCCACTGTATGTTAACGACAGCCCTTTATTTTATCGAGTGATACTCATATCCAATGCTTTCCTATAAATAATGGTCGGCGTCAGTAGCCTTGAATGTGCCATCTGTTCCCTTGTCCCACTTCCACAGATGGTGGGTGGCCCGACGCTGCGACAGATATCAGCAGCTAGCCCGCAATAACAACCCCTTAGTCCTCATCAAAGAAAGTCAAAAAGGGCCTGTATTATAAGATTTCCTATGCAGGATCAGTCAAAATATTCAAATTGCATGGGTCTATTTTGGACGGCAGGGTGATGCCTGGTTCACCTAGGATGATATGAGTTGTAAACACTAATCCATGCGTTTTCCTCTTCCGGTTCGGCTGATCAGCAGATATAAAAATAACCATCTCTCTCTCAGGACGCTGCTGTGCATCGACGTTACAGAGAGAGCAGTGAAACACAAGACCGTTTGATCAGTAATAACTAAGAAGAGCAACACTATTAGAATATAATATTGACTGAATGCTCAAAATGAATAGTTGATGTCGACCTCAGTTGTTATAAAAGCTGCTCACCACAGGGCAGCAAGAAGAGATTATTTTTCGGTCGACTAATGGATTGATATATATCAAATACAAAATAAAATATTCTGTCACACAATCTGAGCATGACACCTTTGCCACGTGGGAAATGAGTTTATATTTTTCCCATGTTTTTTTCTTCTAAATGCTGTATTGTCAGTGAAAGGAACAGTTGCATTGGACAGTTAACACAGACTTTGAGATATAGTACTCACAGAGGTAGGAAGTAACTAAGTACATTTACTCAAGCACTGTACTTATGTACAATTTTGAGATACTTGTATTTTACTTGACTATTTCCATTGTATGCTAATTTGTGCTTTTACTCCACTTCAGTCGTGAATAGTGTACTTTTTCTCCACTACATTTATTTAATACCTAGTTACTTTACAGATTTGGATTAATGATCTGAAATATAATCAACACTTAAATCAGACTTTAGTTACACCTGGAGTAAATTCACAAGCTACCCTGCAGTATACAAACTCATTAAAACGGCATCTTTACCAGCTTTGATAACACTTAATGCATCAACAATTATAATCAAAACAAATCATATACATGAAAGGGGCCGATCTGCACAATGAGTACTTTTACTTTTGGTACTTTAAGTATATTTTGATGCTAATACTTTTGTTCTTGTACTTGAGTAACAGTTTGAATGCTGTAAGACTGATATGTATTGCCCCTATGATAAAAGAAATGGCTAGTTGGTTGCATTCTTTGTGAATTTAATAACGGAACATGTTGTCCTTCCTAATAAGATTTCGGTAAACATTAGTATTACTGTAGCCTCAAGTCTTACAACAAAGATGATTACAACATAGAAACTATAAATATAAAACTGTTATTTTATGATTAACTTTCATAAAAAAGACTGAGATTGTCTGATACACTTTCCAAAATTGCAAAACATCACACAAGAGACCATTTTGTTTCTTTAAATATTTTGTATTCTGATCATTGTAAAGTTTGTGACAGCAATTGTACAAAGATATCTCAAAGAATACGTCCACGCATGATAACATAAAAACACTCTATAGATAAATCAAAATAAATGATAGTGCATTATTTTTACATATATTTCAGGTATAACATGATAAGCTAGAAACGGTTGTGTGGTAATCGGAGGAACAGCAGTTCATTCCTCTGCTCCTACGACCCACATGTCCTTTGGCAAGACACTGAACACCAAGGCACGGCCGTGTGGTGTGTGTGTGTGTGTGTGTGTGTGTGTGTGTGTGTGTGTGTGTGTGTGTGTGTGTGTGTGTGTGTGTGTGTGTGTGTGTGTGTTGTGTGTGTGTGTGTGTGTGTGAATGAATGAGCATTACAGTCATTCCTATGAGTTTGGGACTTTGTGTAGCAGCCATCAGTGTATGGTCGTGTTTGTGAATGGATACATTTTGACATATATTGTAAAAGTGCCATATAGTGGCCATAGTGTTACGATGTATCACTTGATGGATGTTTTAATGGACTAGGTGCTTAAAGTTTAATCCTAAATACGACAAAACCAAATATTCCACTGTCCTTCATTGGTCCGGTCAATGCAAAATTAATTCTAAAAGCAAGTTCATCAGAAGCTGTAGAAGACTTCCACTCCAAAAATCTGGGATTTTTAACACCAAAAAGAAATCCTTTTTCATACCAGCATTGGCAGTCATGTTGTGATTACTGTGTAAAAACAGCACTAATGCTATTGCTGGTTTAACAGTAGCCATGAAAGCAGTAAGAGGCAGGGTGCGGTGACAAGACTGATCTTGTGTCTTACTCCACTGGAAGCTGTAAATGAGGAAAAAAGTAAACCAAACATTCATTTAAATGTAAACAATATGTAATTGTTGTATTAAGTAGCACTCAGTATTTACTTACATATGCCATTTACGCCAATGGAGCTGCTTTCAATGTCGAATCCAACGATTGTTGAAGCTGCGTTGATCAAAGCGTTCACAATCTGAGTGCTATTAGGAGCAGATGTGCTTCTAAATGAAACGTTAATGTCGTTGATGATTGATCCGTTACTGCAGAAAGAGAAAACAAATATTGTTTGAAATATCAGATATTGGATCCTACTCTTTATTATAAAACTTTAATGGTCTTAAAAAATTACCTGAATGAAACAACATCTAGTGCTTTGAAGGACGAAGGGAATGCCTTTTGGAAAACAGGTGTAAGCTGTAGAAACACAAAACAAAAACATATATTTTTTCACATAAACCTTTGCATTAGATTTAGAGCTTGACTCATTTATTTGACTTTATCTTTATTCGTCTTTCATCAATTAATAATTCCTAATCATAGTGTGGTAACTGTGGAGCAGGCCTAGAATTCACATGTTTTGAGTGGGTGGACTAAAAAAACTTACCTGAGTATCTATCAATGTAGCCCGAGCTTTATAAGCAGCAGAAGATGGATTCAGCAAGTCATTGGTAAATGTGTCCTTAACAGATCTGAAAGTCACCCTTTTTGTTATAAGGGCTATAGTTGTAGGTGCAGCAGTTGTAGCTGCAGCAGTTGTAGGTGCAGCAGTTGTAGGTGCTGCAGTTGTGGGTGCAGCAGTTGTAGCTGCAGCAGTTGTGGGTGCAGCAGTTGTAGCTGCAGCAGTTGTAGGTGCAGCAGTTGTAGGTGCTGCAGTTGTGGGTGCAGCAGTTGTAGGTGCTGCAGTTGTGGGTGCAGCAGTTGTGGGTGCAGCAGTCGTGGGTGCTGCAGTCGTGGGTGCAGCAGTAGTAACTGCTGCAGTCGTAGTTGGACCGGCTGTAAAAACAGACATATAAATATTATGTTAATATGTATCAGCGCCCAAACCAAGAGGATTTATGTGTCAGTTTCACAGAAATAAGATAAATAATGAAGGGCTTACAAATGATATTTGTTCTGAAGTTTCTTACGAAAAAGTATTCTTACATTGAATAATAATATTCAATGTATTTATATAACAAATAAACTGAAAATCATTAAAGTTGTCTTAATTAATTTTGACTTGACATAAGTTTATTGTGTAGCGACATTATTTTGTTAGTAAATTATTTAAAAATCAAGCATGTGCAGCAAATGTTTGAAACTTATTGGAGAGAAACATTGTGTTGTGTATACTTACATATAACTTTGACTGAGTCAGGATCTATATTCACATCGAATTTGTTGCTGGTATTAGTCACAGCTGTGACTAAGGCTTGAGTCACTTCATCAGTCTGTGGGAGATCTGCAGTGGCAGTAGTGCTTTCGAACACAACTGCCAGATCTGCCTCAGTTCCGGTCGCCCTTAGTTCTCCACGCCTATTTTATAACATCAAACAAAAAGGAGAACAATTATGATATGAAAGACTCTGTCTGTTGCCTTGTGTCGTCTGATTTACATGTGTCACTATAAACACTGAAGAATTTCTCATTTTGAGATCCAAATCCGTAAAGAAAAAGAATAATTCTTAGATTAAAATGTTTTACCTGAGCTTTTTCACCTTGCAGTTGGAAAATTTGTTTTGAAATCTGGGTTTGTATATCTTAGTACACTGCAAAAAAAGACATTGAAAGACTTTTAGTAACTTTTGTCACAATATTCTTAAGATATAAATTCAGATAAATTCAAATCTCGGTAATATAAAAAAAAAAAACTCACCGTTGATATAAGTTTTGTTTCTAGTAGTTTGTATTCAGGGCTTGTGATGTCATCAAACTCATCAATGTATGTTTCGTTATTCAAGGCTAGTGACACGACGTATGTTGGAGCAGCAGCAGCTGTAGGTGCAGCAGTTATAGGTGCAGCAGTTGTGGGTGCAGCCGTTGTGGGTGCAGCAGTTGTAGCTGCAGCAGTAGTGGGTGCAGCAGTCGTGGCTGCAGCAGTTGTGGGTGCAGCCGTTGTGGGTGCAGCAGTTGTAGCTGCAGCAGTTGTAGCTGCAGCAGTCGTAGCTGCAAGCCGTTGTGGGTGCAGCAGTTGTAGCTGCAGCAGTTGTGGGTGCAGCAGTTGTAGCTGCAGCAGTCGTAGCTGCAGCAGTCGTGGGTGCAGCCGTTGTGGGTGCAGCAGTTGTGGGTGCAGCAGTTGTAGCTGCAGCAGTTGTGGGTGCAGCAGTTGTAGCTGCAGCAGTTGTAGCTGCAGCAGTTGTGGGTGCAGCAGTCGTAGGTGCTGCAGTTGTGGGTGCTGCAGTTGTAGCAGCAGCAGTAGTGGGTGCAGCAGTCGTGGCTGCAGCAGTTGTGGGTGCAGCCGTTGTGGGTGCAGCAGTTGTAGCTGCAGCAGTTGTAGCTGCAGCAGTCGTAGCTGCAGCCGTTGTGGGTGCAGCAGTTGTAGCTGCAGCAGTTGTGGGTGCAGCAGTTGTAGCTGCAGCAGTCGTAGCTGCAGCCGTTGTGGGTGCAGCAGTTGTAGCTGCAGCAGTTGTAGCTGCAGCAGTCGTAGCTGCAGCCGTTGTGGGTGCAGCAGTTGTAGCTGCAGCAGTAGTGGGTGCAGCAGTCGTGGCTGCAGCAGTTGTGGGTGCAGCCGTTGTGGGTGCAGCAGTTGTAGCTGCAGCAGTTGTAGCTGCAGCAGTCGTAGCTGCAGCCGTTGTGGGTGCAGCAGTTGTAGCTGCAGCAGTTGTGGGTGCAGCAGTTGTAGCTGCAGCAGTCGTAGCTGCAGCAGTCGTGGGTGCAGCCGTTGTGGGTGCAGCAGTTGTGGGTGCAGCAGTTGTAGCTGCAGCAGTTGTGGGTGCAGCAGTTGTAGCTGCAGCAGTTGTAGCTGCAGCAGTTGTGGGTGCAGCAGTCGTAGGTGCTGCAGTTGTGGGTGCAGCAGTTGTAGCTGCAGCAGTTGTAGCAGCAGCAGTGGTTGGAGCAGCAGTTGGCGGGGCTATGGTCCAAACAAATATGGATCAATGTGAAGAAATATGGTAAAATAAAAGATGGTATTCAAATTGCTTTCTTCTAAACAAAGTCAATCCACAGTGTAATGGTTCTCAACACAACATTCAAAGTTTATGTCTGACTGATGGATTGCCTTCAAACTATTCTCACTTTTGCAATGGCTGGGCCAGCAGCTAGTAACTATAGGTCCTAACAGCAGAAACATTGCTGACAGAGCCAACAGTGATAACTGCATTTTCAGACAAGAAAGAAAAATAACTTTAAATTGTGTTTCTTATGTTTGTAACAGTCGATGGTATATGATTGTGTATGCTCCATTTCGACCAAAACATTTGTCAACTAAGAATTTTTGAAATCATTCCATAATTACTTCAATATTGAATGCAAGTTATGTACATTCTTATTCACACACAAAGCAATTTCTGTTCTCGTATTCAACATGAGTAATTTTCAATCTACCGAAGTCGAACTGGATGCTGACTGACTTCATATAAAACTTAAACTGAAATGTTTTTAAGAGGATTTGGTGATGAGTTAGTGCTTTTTGTTTTATTGTATTTGTTTCTTTTGTTTTGTCTTTGTTTGTTTCTTGTTGAGCTCTGAATTTTGTGCTTAAATGTACCTAAATTGTGTTTTGTACAGTTTTTTTCATGTCATGGTTGTCTGGTTTAATTCCAGGTCCCTCTAGAGACTGGCATTGCATGTTGCCGTGGCCTAATGCTGTGGTTTGTTGTTTCGGTTCATGCTGTATGGTTTAAAAATAAAACAAATAAAGATATTGGCTTTGTATTGTACACATTTGCTTAATTTAAACCCCTTATTTGGAGCACAAAAATGAAACTTGGCTATTGTTATTTGCAGTTAGATATATTGAACAGACAATGTTATACAAACTTACAAACTTCTCGGATGGTGGTGGCATCAACAGTGAGGTTGAAGTTATTGTTTGGGTCGTTGATAGCCTCTACTAAGGCGGTTGCAACATCAGCCCCCTGTGGGATTTCTGCAGGTGAAGCAGTTGGACTGAACTCAATCCCCATCTCGACTTGAGTACCATCAGCTCGAGCTCTCGCCACAGCTTGACTGCATCAAAAATAACATATTTTAAACCTAATTATATCAACATTGACAACTTTTACATATCTGTAATGAGTGCTTTTGTCATTCTTATGTTTGAAAGTATGAATATAAAAACCCAGAAAGTATAAGGTGAGTTGGTCTCTCAAAATGTGAAACGTTACCTAAATGAAATGACAAACGAGCGTATGAAAAGAATTCCATATTTTGTCTTGAAGATGGAATCATACTGTGGGAACAAAAGCAACAAAATAAAGCGGTTAAAATAAGAATAGTTTCCAAATGAAATAAAAACAGCAAACTCAATACTCAGAAAAATAATAAGAATGAGAACTAACCACTGTTACAACTCTGCTTTCAAGAGTTTTATACTGTGCACTGTTTTTGTCACTAAGTTCTGGTACAAATGGTTCTTGCACGGTTGCCGCGAGAGCCACAACTGGTGGAGGAGCTGGAATTGTTGTTGTTGTGGGTCCAGCAGTTGTAGGTGAAGCAGTTGTAGGTGAAGCAGTTGTAGGTGCATCAGTTGTGGGTGCAGCAGTTGTGGGTGCATCAGTTGTGGGTGCAGCAGTTGTGGGTGCAGCAGTTGTGGGTCCAGCAGTTGTAGCTGCAGCAGTCGTAGCTGCAGCAGTTGTGGGTGCAGCCGTTGTGGGTGCAGCAGTTGTAGCTGCAGCAGTTGTGGGTGCAGCCGTTGTAGGTGCAGCAGTTGTAGGTGCAGCAGTTGTGAGTGCATCAGTTGTGGGTCCAGCAGTTGTGGGTGAAGCAGTTGTAGGTGTAGCAGTTGTAGGTGCAGCAGTTGTGGCTGCAGCAGTTGTAGCTGCAGCAGTTGTGGGTGCAGCCGTTGTAGGTGAAGCAGTAGTGGGTGCAGCAGTTGTAGCTGCAGCAGTTGTAGGTGAAGCAGTCGTAGCTGCAGCAGTTGTGGGTGCAGCAGTTGTGGGTGCAGCCGTTGTGGGTGCAGCAGTTGTAGCTGCAGCAGTTGTAGGTGAAGCAGTAGTGGGTGCAGCAGTTGTAGCTGCAGCAGTTGTAGCTGCAGCAGTCGTAGCTGCAGCAGTTGTGGGTGCAGCAGTTGTGGGTGCAGCCGTTGTGGGTGCAGCAGTTGTAGCTGCAGCAGTTGTAGCTGCAGCAGTTGTAGCTGCAGCAGTCGTAGGTGAAGCAGTAGTGGGTGCAGCAGTTGTAGCTGCAGCAGTTGTAGGTGAAGCAGTAGTGGGTGCAGCAGTTGTAGCTGCAGCAGTTGTAGCTGCAGCAGTCGTAGCTGCAGCAGTTGTAGCTGCAGCAGTTGTGGGTGCAGCCGTTGTGGGTGCAGCAGTTGTAGCTGCAGCAGTTGTAGCTGCAGCAGTTGTAGGTGCAGCAGTTGTGGGTGAAGCAGTTGTAGCTGCAGCAGTTGTAGGTGCAGCAGTTGTAGGTGCAGCAGTTGTGAGTGCATCAGTTGTGGGTCCAGCAGTTGTAGCTGCAGCATTTGTAGGTGTAGCAGTTGTAGGTGCAGCAGTTGTGGCTGCAGCAGTTGTAGCTGCAGCAGTTGTAGCTGCAGCAGTTGTAGGTGCATCAGTTGTCGGTCCTGCAGTTGTGGGTGCTGCAGTTGTAGGTGCATCAGTTGTGGGTGCAGCAGTCGTAGGTGCTGCAGTTGTGGGTGCAGCAGTCGTAGGTGCATCAGTTGTGGGTGCTGCAGTTGTGGGTGCTGCAGTTGTAGCAGCAGCAGTGGTTGGAGCAGCAGTTGGCGGGGCTATAGTCCAAACAAATATGGATCAATGTGAAGAAATATGGTAAAATAAAAGATGGTATTCAAATTGCTTTCTTCTAAACAAAGTCAATCCACAGTGTAATGGTTCTCAACACAACATTCAAAGTTTATGTCTGACTGATGGATTGCCTTCAAACTATTCTCACTTTTGCAATGGCTGGGCCAGCAGCTAGTAACTATAGGTCCTAACAGCAGAAACATTGCTGACAGAGCCAACAGTGATAACTGCATTTTCAGACAAGAAAGAAAAATAACTTTAAATTGTGTTTCTTATGTTTGTAGAACTGACTTCATATAAAACTTAAACTGAAATGTTTTTAAGAGGATTTGGTGATGAGTTAGTGCTTTTTGTTTTATTGTATTTGTTTCTTTTGTTTTGTCTTTGTTTGTTTCTTGTTGAGCTCTGAATTTTGTGCTTAAATGTACCTAAATTGTGTTTTGTACAGTTTTTTTCATGTCATGGTTGTCTGGTTTAATTCCAGGTCCCTCTAGAGACTGGCATTGCATGTTGCCGTGGCCTAATGCTGTGGTGTGTTCTTTCGGTTCATGCTGTATGGTTTAAAAATAAAACAAATAAAGATATTGGCTTTGTATTGTACAAATTTGCTTAATTTAAACCCCTTATTTGGAGCACAAAAATGAAACTTGGCTATTGTTATTTGCAGTTAGATATATTGAACAGACAATGTTATACAAACTTACGAACTGATCGGATGGTGGTGGCATCAACAGTGAGGTTGAAGTTATTGTTTGGGTCGTTGATAGCCTCTACTAAGGCGGTTGCAACATCAGCCCCCTGTGGGATTTCTGCAGGTGAAGCAGTTGGACTGAACTCAATCCCCATCTCGACTTGAGTACCATCAGCTCGAGCTCTCGTCACAGCTTGACTGCATCAAAAATAACATATTTTAAACCTAATTATATCAACATTGATAACTTTTACATATCTGTAATGAGTGCTTTTGTCATTCTTATGTTTGAAAGTATGAATATAAAAACCCAGAAAGTATAAGGTGAGTTGGTCTCTCAAAATGTGAAACGTTACCTAAATGAAATGACAAACGAGCGTATGAAAAGCAATCCATATTTTGTCCGGTAGATGGAATCATACTGTGGGAACAAAAGCAACAAAATAAAGCGGTTAAAATAAGAATAGTTTCCAAATGAAATAAAAACAGCAAACTCAATACTCAGAAAAATAATAAGAATGAGAACTAACCACTGTTACAACTCTGATTTCAAGAGTTTTATACTCTGCACTGTTTTTGTCACTAAGTTCTGGTACAAATGGTTCTTGCACGGTTGCCGCGAGAGCCACAACTGGTGGAGGAGCTGGAATTGTTGTTGTTGTGGGTCCAGCAGTTGTAGGTGAAGCAGTTGTAGGTGCATCAGTTGTAGCTGCAGCAGTCGTAGCTGCAGCAGTTGTAGCTCCAGCAGTTGTGGGTGCAGCAGTTGTAGCTGCAGCAGTTGTGGGTGCAGCCGTTGTGGGTGCAGCAGTTGTAGCTGCAGCAGTTGTGGGTGCAGCAGTTGTGGGTGCAGCAGTTGTAGCTGCAGCAGTTGTGGGTGCAGCCGTTGTGGGTGCAGCAGTTGTAGCTGCAGCAGTTGTGGGTGCATCAGTTGTGGGTGAAGCAGTTATAGGTGAAGCAGTAGTGGGTGCAGCAGTTGTTGGTGCTTCAGTTGTAGGTGCAGCAGTTGTGGGTGCAGCAGTTGTGGTTGCAGCAGTTGTGGGTGCAGCAGTTGTAGGTGCTGCAGTTGTAGCTGCAGCAGTTGCAGCAGTTGCAGCAGTTGTAGGTGCTGCAGTTGTAGCTGCAGCAGTTGCAGCAGTTGTAGCTGCAGCAGTTGTAGGCGCTGCAGTTGTAGCTGCAGCAGTTGCAGCAGTTGTAGGTGCAGCAGTTGCAGCAGTTGTAGGTGCTGCAGTTGTAGGTGCTGCAGTTGTAGCTGCAGCAGTTGCAGCAGTTGTAGGTGCAGCAGTTGCAGCAGTTGTAGGTGCTGCAGTTGTAGCTGCAGCAGTTGCAGCAGTTGTAGGTGCTGCAGTTGCAGCAGTTGTAGGTGCTGCAGTTGTAGCTGCAGCAGTTGCAGCAGTTGTAGCTGCAGCAGTTGTAGCTGCAGCAGTTGCAGCAGTTGTAGCTGCCTTGCAGCAGTTGTAGGTGCTGCAGTTGTAGCTGCAGCAGTTGCAGCAGTAGTAGCTGCAGCAGTTGTAGCTGCAGCAGTTGCAGCAGTTGTAGCTGCAGCAGTTGTAGCTGCAGCAGTTGCAGCAGTTGTAGGTGCTGCAGTTGTAGCTGCAGCAGTTGCAGCAGTTGTAGGTGCAGCAGTTGCAGCAGTTGTAGGTGCTGCAGTTGTAGCTGCAGCAGTTGCAGCAGTTGTAGCTGCAGCAGTTGCAGCAGTTGTAGGTGCTGCAGTTGTAGCTGCAGCAGTTGCAGCAGTTGTAGCTGCAGCAGTTGTAGCTGCAGCAGTTGCAGCAGTTGTAGGTGCTGCAGTTGTAGCTGCAGCAGTTGCAGCAGTTGTAGGCGCATCAGTTGCAGCAGTTGTAGGTGCTGCCGTTGTAGCTGCAGCAGTTGCAGCAGTTGTAGGTGCAGCAGTTGCAGCAGTTGTAGGTGCTGCAGTTGTAGCTGCAGCAGTTGCAGCAGTTGTAGCTGCAGCAGTTGTAGCTGCAGCAGTTGCAGCAGTTGTAGGTGCTGCAGTTGTAGCTGCAGCAGTTGCAGCAGTAGTAGCTGCAGCAGTTGTAGCTGCAGCAGTTGCAGCAGTTGTAGGTGCTGCAGTTGTAGCTGCAGCAGTTGCAGCAGTTGTAGGTGCAGCAGTTGTATCTGCAGCAGTTGCAGCAGTTGTAGCTGCAGCAGTTGCAGCAGTTGTAGGTGCAGCAGTTGTAGCTGCAGCAGTTGCAGCAGTTGTAGGTGCTGCAGTTGTAGCTGCAGCAGTTGCAGCAGTTGTAGGTGCTGCAGTTGTAGCTGCAGCAGTTGCAGCAGTTGTAGCTGCAGCAGTTGTAGCTGCAGCAGTTGCAGCAGTTGTAGGTGCAGCAGTTGCAGCAGTTGTAGGTGCTGCAGTTGTAGCTGCAGCAGTTGCATCAGTTGTAGCTGCAGCAGTTGTAGATGCAGCAGTTGCAGCAGTTGTAGGTGCTGCAGTTGTAGCTGCAGCAGTTGCAGCAGTTGTAGCTGCAGCAGTTGTAGGTGCTGCAGTTGTAGCTGCAGCAGTTGCAGCAGTTGTAGCTGCAGCAGTTGCAGCAGTTGTAGGTGCAGCAGTTGTAGCTGCAGTAGTTGCAGCAGTTGTAGGTGCTGCAGTTGTAGCTGCAGCAGTTGCAGCAGTTGTAGCTGCAGCAGTTGCAGCAGTTGTAGGTGCAGCAGTTGTAGCTGCAGCAGTTGCAGCAGTTGTAGCTGCAGCAGTTGTAGCTGCAGCAGTTGCAGCAGTTGTAGGTGCTGCAGTTGTAGCTGCAGCAGTTGCAGCAGTTGTAGGTGCAGCAGTTGTAGGTGCTGCAGTTGTAGCTGCAGCAGTTGCAGCAGTTGTAGCTGCAGCAGTTGTAGCTGCAGCAGTTGCAGCAGTTGTAGGTGATGCAGTTGTAGCTGCAGCAGTTGCAGCAGTTGTAGCTGCAGCAGTTGTAGCTGCAGCAGTTGCAGCAGTTGTAGGTGCTGCAGTTGTAGCTGCAGCAGTTGCAGCAGTTGTAGGTGCAGCAGTTGCAGCAGTTGTAGGTGCTGCAGTTGTAGCTGCAGCAGTTGCAGCAGTTGTAGCTGCAGCAGTTGCAGCAGTTGTAGGTGCTGCAGTTGTAGCTGCAGCAGTTGCAGCAGTTGTAGCTGCAGCAGTTGTAGCTGCAGCAGTTGCAGCAGTTGTAGGTGCTGCAGTTGTAGCTGCAGCAGTTGCAGCAGTTGTAGGCGCATCAGTTGCAGCAGTTGTAGGTGCTGCCGTTGTAGCTGCAGCAGTTGCAGCAGTTGTAGGTGCAGCAGTTGCAGCAGTTGTAGGTGCTGCAGTTGTAGCTGCAGCAGTTGCAGCAGTTGTAGCTGCAGCAGTTGTAGCTGCAGCAGTTGCAGCAGTTGTAGGTGCTGCAGTTGTAGCTGCAGCAGTTGCAGCAGTAGTAGCTGCAGCAGTTGTAGCTGCAGCAGTTGCAGCAGTTGTAGGTGCTGCAGTTGTAGCTGCAGCAGTTGCAGCAGTTGTAGGTGCAGCAGTTGTATCTGCAGCAGTTGCAGCAGTTGTAGCTGCAGCAGTTGCAGCAGTTGTAGGTGCAGCAGTTGTAGCTGCAGCAGTTGCAGCAGTTGTAGGTGCTGCAGTTGTAGCTGCAGCAGTTGCAGCAGTTGTAGGTGCTGCAGTTGTAGCTGCAGCAGTTGCAGCAGTTGTAGCTGCAGCAGTTGTAGCTGCAGCAGTTGCAGCAGTTGTAGGTGCAGCAGTTGCAGCAGTTGTAGGTGCTGCAGTTGTAGCTGCAGCAGTTGCATCAGTTGTAGCTGCAGCAGTTGTAGATGCAGCAGTTGCAGCAGTTGTAGGTGCTGCAGTTGTAGCTGCAGCAGTTGCAGCAGTTGTAGCTGCAGCAGTTGTAGGTGCTGCAGTTGTAGCTGCAGCAGTTGCAGCAGTTGTAGCTGCAGCAGTTGCAGCAGTTGTAGGTGCAGCAGTTGTAGCTGCAGTAGTTGCAGCAGTTGTAGGTGCTGCAGTTGTAGCTGCAGCAGTTGCAGCAGTTGTAGCTGCAGCAGTTGCAGCAGTTGTAGGTGCAGCAGTTGTAGCTGCAGCAGTTGCAGCAGTTGTAGCTGCAGCAGTTGTAGCTGCAGCAGTTGCAGCAGTTGTAGGTGCTGCAGTTGTAGCTGCAGCAGTTGCAGCAGTTGTAGGTGCAGCAGTTGCAGCAGTTGTAGGTGCTGCAGTTGTAGCTGCAGCAGTTGCAGCAGTTGTAGCTGCAGCAGTTGTAGCTGCAGCAGTTGCAGCAGTTGTAGGTGATGCAGTTGTAGCTGCAGCAGTTGCAGCAGTTGTAGCTGCAGCAGTTGTAGCTGCAGCAGTTGCAGCAGTTGTAGGTGCTGCAGTTGTAGCTGCAGCAGTTGCAGCAGTTGTAGCTGCAGCAGTTGTAGCTCCAGCAGTTGTAGTAGTTGCTACATCAGCAGTTGTCGATACCACTGTAATGACAACATTAAATATCACCCACACTGATACATGTAAAGGGGGACATTGCTTGCAAAACTCCCCCCCCCCCCTCTTCATAGGTTTAGCATGATGTGGGCATACTTTGAAGAGTAAAGTCAGTTTTACCAATTGAACCCATTTTCACTCCAATACCTTTAACTGATTAGACAGTTTTTCCCTCTGCAAACTTTACCCTCATTTTGGAGGGTAATTAAGTGTCTTTCCCAAAAAGCCCACTACAGTCTCCACAACCAAACAATGACCCCTCTGGAATTCTTGTTCGTCTTCCAAGTTTACGGTACAAATTTAAACTCAGGTTAGATTTGCCATTTCCTATCTTGATTTAAAAGTGAAACTGGACTCTGATGTGTTTTTTTTAAAGCAATATTGGATAGTGAGCTGGCAATAACTCCACTTTTTCTCAACCCTGTCTCCTAAAAATTACATTCCCACAGAACTAAACTGCATTCTCAATTACGTTTAGCTAGAAACTTGTTTTCTCCCACGTTATGTTCGTTATAAACGTATCTTAAATACGTTTATATTTTCGACATATCTTTACCATTTATTGTCTTGCTTATAATAATGATAATAGTCATTTATAAATATCATTTTAGAGCACACATTTGAAATCAGTAGGCGAGGCTGTCATTTCGTCAGCTGTTACTCTCATGAGCGAGGCAGAAAATAATAGTTTTAACATGCCAAAAAGCTGCTGTGTCGTTTATTGCACCTCAAACATTAAAACAAATCCAGAGTTATGTGTTTCTGTACTTCCTCTAAGAAGAAAGGACAGTAACAGAAGATCTCTGTGACGCCAGATGTGGTGTTCGTAATGTGATATGATATCCGAAAAAAAATTCAGTTTAAGATGGCCGACACTACACTACCCATAATCCCCAGCTATCGTTTGGGAATACAATCCCGTTGACAAACCCCGTAATTAATCTTCAAACTCTGGGATTGGATGTTGGAGTGGCAGTGCGCCAAGGTTACGCCGAGCGTCAAGCTCTTTGAAATGGAACGAAACCACGGCAGACTATTCAAAACTGGACTCGAACGCCCCCCCGAGAACTACACATGCTGGCTATTGTGTTTCGCAACATTTTCTCTATGCTATGGCACGTCTCTACTGGGAATTGTAGTTTTAAAAGACGTTTTTCGTTTTTCCCAAAATTAGAAGTTGACGGTATTAAACTGTGTACAGCCCTGGAGGTTTAGGTGATAGGAAACACATTGGTGTGTACACATTTAAAACATGTAATTACTAAATGGGTGAAAATCGCTTGTATCCATAAGGGGCAGCATTAATATATACCCACATGACAGTTCATTGTTACTTTGTAATTCTACTCCACTACAATTCAGAGGTTAACCTGGTATTTTTACTCCACTACATTTATTGTAGTTACTTTGCAGATTCTGATTAATGATGTGAAATATAAACAACCCTTAAAGCAGACTTTAGTTACATCTGAGTAAAATTCAGGAAAGGTGATTGTCAAGTGCCAACAATCAGGAGAGATATTTGATAGTTGGTGCTTGAGAAGACCAAACATTTATCTGCAGATCTCTATAAAGTATATTAATTACTCGTTATTCTCTACTAATAGTTAATTAAAAACTGTATATAATTGCTATTTTGCACATCCCTTTCAAGATTTCAAGATTTTCTAAGGTTTATTGACATATCATACACACAACTAGTGTAGTTATGCAATGAATGAAAAACTTGGGTCACAGGTTCCTCAACAGTGCATTACAAGACATCTTTCAATATGTGTGTACCTCCACCATTAAACTGTCATATTCAGTATTTTGAGGCTCTGAGCCCCATTTCTTTTCCTCACAGACGGAAAAAAAGGTCCGACATTATACGATTTAAAATAAAAACAAATAAATAAAAAGATAAAACACTGGCATGTAATTTACGTTAGAATAAATAGAATGGTTTTGAATAATAGATGAGTAAAATCTACGTCACTTTACAGCCCCGCCCACTTTTGGGGAAACCAACGCTGTCATTTGAACAGCGATCAAGCCTGAAGCCACAGAGATCTTCTGTTACTGTCCTTTCTTCTTAGAGGAAGTACAGAAACACGTAACTCTGGATTTGTTTTAATGTTTGAGGTGCAATAAACGACACAGCAGCTTTTTGGCATGTTAAAAACTATTATGTTCTGCCTCGCTCATGAGAGTAACAGCTGGCGAAATTACAGCCTCGCCTACTGATTTCAAATGTGTGCTCTAAAATGATATTTATAAATGACTATTATCATTAAGCAAGACAATAAATGGCAAAGATATGTAGAAAATAAACGTATTTGAGATACGTTCATAATAAACGTAACCTGGGAGAAAATACGTTTCTTACTAAACGTAATTGAGAATGCAGTTTAGTTCTGTGGGAACGTAATTTTTAGGAGACAGGGTTGCTTTATCTACATGTTCCCTACGCCTTTTCAATAAAATAAACAAACAGTATGAAGTACCTTCAAAGTAATCAGTTTATTATCACACTTACCTATTAGAATCAGGGCGAGTGATATGATCCGTTTGATACCCATCCTGTCTTTCTTTGAACCTATACAATCAAATGATACATAGATTTACCAACAGAAGTAGCAAGTAATGCTATACTATATATATATATATATATATATATATATATATATATATATATATATACTGCTATAATGATACCCAAACCATCCTAGGGGAATTGGTTTGATACAAAGAACAATTATTTTCCGCAATTATTATAATATAATAATATTTTCTTAAAGTAGGTCAGAGATTATTTACAATAAGTATTGTGAAAACACAAAAAGAAACTCTCGGTCACAAAAACTTAGACACACACAAACAAAGTTAATAACTGTACAGAAGTCTACATATTTACTTAAACATGTACTTACCCCAAATGAAAAGATAATAAGATGGGAAAGAATTTATCCTCCTTTCTGTTAAATGTTATTATTTCAGTGTCTTCAAATATAGTCCGGTTCAACGTCTGGGATATTGCAAACCTCACCTTCTGTGACAGTTGACATCTATCAAGGGTTTATATAGGAATCAAATAAAAGCCATTGACGTGACTCAAACGTCACACATTTTTCTGAAATGTTGCATCACCTCAATGAACAAAACAAGATCTCATGATAGAGAATGTCAGCTATTAATCTTGTTGGTTTCTTGGCCCAGTGTCATAACTATACTAATCTCTGTCATTCCTTGTGCATTGCATCTATGTGAATGTGTGGCGAAAGATAATGACAAACAAAGAAATATAGATTTCTAGTGACGTGGTAAAAAAGCAGGTAAGATATGCAAGAGAAAAAAAGAATAGCATATTGTAACCTAAATCAATAAATGAGATGTATTTTCTACCTCACATCTTTTGTGTCATGTAAATTCATTTGAATGTCACTCACTTCTACATTGATGGTGGAGCAGTTAAAACTTTAAGATGAGGTTAGTCTGGTGTATGAAGAGTTTATTGCCAAGTGTAATAAACCACTTTAACAATATGTCTCGGTTTAGTTTTTAACCATTTTAATGATAACGCTGCTCTTCTATTTTAGTTTTTCAACAGGATGCATAGCTTCTTAGTTTCCGTGACGTAGTTGCCTAACCTTATGTTGTTTTTGCATTGCACCTCCTAGAGACAGTAATGCAGATAAAGGCATTCATGTAATGTGTTCCCCGTCACTGTGAGTCATGTAATTGAGGTTTTCTTAAGAGAAGTCACTTATCATGTGACTCATACATGCTAAATATAACCTTCAAACATCACTTCAGTGAAGTCATGCCTCTATTGTATGTGAAAAACTCCTGGTATTATGTTGTTTTTTTACCAACTGTGTTTCGAAATTAATTGAAAGTGAATACAAAGTCACGAAGAGAAAATGAAACCCGAGTATGATCCCTGCTTTACAATGAACATAACAATGTCTAGTGAGATAAGATAAGATGGAATTGTATTTATCCCCGTTGAAATTCAGGAATTAAAGCAGCAACAGAATGATAGTGAAAAACAGGACAGTACAGATTCACACAAGGTAAAAAAGTAATACAAAAAAAGAATACAAAAATTAAAAATAAAATGATATAGTAACTGTTAAGATATATACATATTTGGGTTCTGATTGTTAGATACAGTAGGGCAAAAAAGTATTTAGTCAGCCACCAATTGTGCAAGTTCACCAACTTAAAAAGATGATCAATGATGACATGTATAGCCACATGTCATCATTTCAGCGCTGGTTGTCTTGGTGGTGCCCAGCAAACAATGTGGGCTTCGTAAATAATTGGACAGCCTTCTGGGGAAAACCTGGTCTGATTAAGAGAGACGGCATTCATCCTACTTTGGAAGGTGCAAATCTCATTTCGGCAAACATTTCAGGGCTTTGTGGACTTAATCCATGACAAACTGGAGTTGAGACCAGGAGGCGGAGTCGCAGTCTTACACGCTTCTCTGCGCTCTCTCCTAGGCAGTCATCCATAGGAATCCCGAACCCAATAAAATACCCAATATTAGCGGTGTGTGTGTCTGCCCAAGGACAATTTAAGGTAAAACCTAATAGAGGTGTCATACATAATAACCTAATAAAAGTAAATGTAACAACTACTACAGTGCAACAAAACAGGAATATTAAATGTGGTCTCTTAAACATAAGATCTCTAGATTCTAAAGCAATATTGGTAAATGATTTAATATCAGATTATAATATTGATATATGCTGTCTCACTGAAACTTGGTTGAGACATGAAGAATATGTCAGCATAAATGAGGCCACTCCACCCAGCCAGATCAATACTCATATTGCCAGAGGCGTGGGCCGAGGAGGTGGAGTTGCAGCAATCTTTGACTCGAGTTTACTTATCAATACTAAACCAAAATTAAATTATACCTCCTTTGAAAATCTCGTTTTTAGTCTTACGCATCCGACCTGGAAAACTTTGCAGCCAATCTTATTTGTTACAGTGTACCGTGCACCAGGTCCTTATTCAGAATTCTTATCAGAATTCTCTGAGTTTTTATCAACTTTGGTTCTTAAAACAGGTAAAGTAATTATCGTAGGTGACTTTAATATTCATGTTGACGATGATAAAAATAGCCTTACTGTTGCATTTAACTCTATATTAGATTCTGTTGGTTTTTGTCAGAGTGTAAATAAACCAACCCACTGCTATAATCACACTCTCGACCTTGTTCTGACTTATGGTATTGAAATTGAGCAACTATTAGTCGAACCGCATAATCCTGCTTTATCCGACCATTTCTTAGTAACTTTTGAAGTACTGTTACTAGACTACAAAGCATTAGCCAAAAGCTCCTGCAGCAGAAACCTATCTGTTAGTGCTATAGCCAAATTTAAGGAAGAGATTCCACCAATACTTAACTCTATAGCATGTCTGCATGTAGGGGAGGAAACTTATACAAAATGTCCACCACCCCAAATTGATCATGTTGTTGATAGTGCTACAGATGCGCTGCGAATAAAATTAGACTCTGTTGCTCCTTTGAAAAAGAAGAAAATAAAACAACATAGATTAGCTCCATGGCATAATGCCGAAACCCGCAAAATAAAGCAAAAGTCGAGACAACTTGAAAGGATATGGCGTTCCACTAAACTTGAAGAATCTCGTTTAATTTGGTATATTACTCTCAATGAATATAAGAAAGCACTGCGTAAAGCGAGAGCAGCCTACTAATACATAATTTGCAAATAAATTCTTTAAAAATCAGACAATGTGATTCTCTGGATTTGACTATGAGAGACCCCATTCAGTCTCTCATAGTTGAGGTATACCTATGATGAAAATTACAGGCCTCTCTCATCTTTTTAAGTGGGAGAACTTGCACAATTGGTGGCTGACTAAATACTTTTTTGCCCCACTGGATGCAGGTCAAAGTAATTTGTACAAACAGTGCAGATGTTATGTATGTACGGGTTACTTTAATTGGTATAGTTAAAAGTAATGTTGTATATTTATACATAAAACATTTACAAAAACTCCCATGAATACATTTTTTCAGGGACTTATACTTAAAAAGGCCATTATGTCACCAGCTACACCCAAAATATTTATTTTCACATATAAAAATTGAATACCATGTTACAAGGTTTGACAAAAAGGTTTAGAGTCAGTGTATTGTAATTTCTTCCTTATTAAAACCGACCAAGAAGCAAAACAAGTTCATAACAAGATTTTTCAATTTCCAGTCTCCCCAGCACATGTTAAGCTGTCTCTTGCTAAAGTGATAAATACACCAGTTATGGCTTGCATAATATTGCATGTATTAGGATTAGCACTACCAGTTAAACACAATTAGTGGTAGTTCAGTTCTTTATTAATGGATGTCCAAAACCATCTCCCAATAATTCTGATGTATTCATTTTTCCGCCAGCTTTTGATTTGTTTAAAGTATATTATCCTAAAAAGTATATAGCTAAGCAGTCATAAGACTTTTTAAAAAGTAACAAATGATCGTTAAACAGAAGATACAATGTTCACATCAGTGCTTTTCTTCTCCGCAGTAATGACTCACTTAAACCTGTGCCAACTGGTGGAGGCAGTAAACAAAAAAAAGAAATATCCAATTCATGACAGGATACTGATATGGACACTACTATGACAGATGAATTAGACAGATTACATTTAAAAACAAGAAAAAGCGACTTCCTGCGGACAGCTGAGCAGCATGGTCGCTTGAACAGTGAGCTCCCTTATGCCAACAGAATAAACTCCGCCTAACTCGAAAACTAAAACATATAAAACATCCTGGACAGTTGATAACGGAGGGTCAACAAAAGCAAGGAATAAGAAAAGCGAGAACCGTCAAGGTAAAGAAAAAACTAATATTAACAAAGAAAAGGACAGGCTAACTGGAGAAGCTAGCACAGCAATGGCTAAACCACAAGCTAATCTGGACAGCATTAGCAAGCAAATCGAAGAAATGCGGAGCGAGCTGAAAACCGACTTGACCATCTTTAAGGAGGACATCGCCCCTCAAATAAAAAACGAGCTGACAGAATTCAAAGAAGACATTAACCAGTAACTGGTAAAAATACACACAGAAGTGGGACAGCAAAATGATAAAATAGACGCCGTTGTGAATCGCACGGAGGAGTTTGAGCTCTGGAGTACCGAGGCAAAAAGCGACATGCAGGAAATAATAAAAGAACACAAGTTTATGACTGAAAAGCTGGATGATTCGGAATCGAGATCCAGACGGAAACATTTGAGAATATACGGCATACCAGAAGATGCAGAGCTGAAAAGTGACACGGTGGCGATGTTTGTGGATAAATGGCTGCGGGACGAGCTGTCAATAGAGACAGATCTCCAGATTCAACGAGCCCACAGAGCCCTGGCACCGAAACCAAAATCGGGACAACCTGTGAGGTCGATCATCCTGAACTTTCTGCAGTTCCATGTAAAAGAGATGGTCTTGAAGAGGGCTTGGGAAAAGAAAACTGTCAAACTCGGAGACAATAGGATATATTTCGACCACGACTACACCGCAAGGATACTGCTCCAACGCAAGGCATACGCGGGCGTTAAGAAGATCTTGAAGGGAGAAGGCATCCGTTTTCAGACACCTCTCAATAAGATGCGTATTCACTGGGCTAATGGAATGAAGACATATAACAGCGCAGAGGAAGCAGCCAGCGATATGCGGAGAAGAGGATATGAAGTAGAAGACACCACCGCTACAAGAGGCTCCGCTGGCCGTGGCGGGCTCAAGTCCACGGGGATCGAGACTTGAAACAACAGAACCACGCAGACAGGCAAACGGGCGAGAGGACTGCTGCGAGAATTCGAACATTAAGAAAACAACACAGAATGAAAGTCTTCTTCTTCAGCCTGACGCATAATGGAAAAAGATAAGATTCTCTCAGCCCTCCCTTCCTCTGACTCGTTCCAACTCCTGCCTCCAAACTCTGCTGCAGAAACTCTCCTCTCTACTCTCTCATCCTCTCTGGACTCTCTCTGTACTCTCACATCTCGGCAGGCTAGTCAGTCCACCTCCTGCTCCCTGGCTAAATGACGCACTGCGTGCTAATAGAACCGTCCTTAGGGCAGCAGAGCGGAAACGGTGGAAATCCAAACACCGTGACGACCTCCTAACCTATCAGGCTCTCCTCTCTTCTTTCTCTGCCTCGATCTCTCAGGCAAAAAGCACTTTCTTTCAAGATAAGATCCAATCTTCCTATTCCAATCCCAAAAAACTATTTTCCATCTTCTCCACCCTCTTGGACCCCCCCCAAAGCCCCTCCTCACTTCTGTCAAGCGACTTTGTTAACCACTTTGAAAAAAAGGTTGATGATATTCGCTCTTCTTTTTCTGACTCACCTTTACTCACCGCTGGGTCACCAGACCCTCCTTCCACTCACACACTAACCTCCTTTTCCCCTCTCTCTCCAAGTGAGGTTCTTACCCTCATTACCTCTGCCCGCCCCTACCACCTGTCCTCTGGACCCTATCCCTTCAAACCTCCTTCAGACTATCGCTCCTGATATTCTACCGTTTCTCACCCATTTCATCAACACTTCTCTAACTTCTGGTCACTTTCCAAACAGTCTCAAGGAGGCAAGAGTAAACCCTCTCCTAAAGAAACCCACTCTCAACCCGTCTGATGCTATAAACTACAGGCCTGTCTCTCTCCTCCCGTTCCTGTCTAAAACACTTGAACGCACTGTCTTTAAACAACTCTCCTGTTATCTCCATCAGAACAACCTTCTGGATCCACACCAGTCTGGTTTCAAGGCAGGTCACTCCACAGAAACTGCTCTCATTGCTGTCACTGAGGAACTGCACACTGCCAAAGCAGCATCCCTCTCCACTGTCATCATCCTGTTGGACCTGTCTGCTGCATTCGACACGGTGAACCATCAGATCCTCCTTCGCACTCTCCAAGAACTTGGAGTTTCAGGCTCTGCACTATCCCTCCTCACCTCTTACCTCAAAGACCGTACCTACAGGGTAACTTGGAGAGGGTCCGAGTCCGACCCTTGTCAATTAACTACAGGGGTCCCTCAGGGCTCTGTTCTTGGTCCCCTCCTCTTCTCCCTGTACACAAACTCGCTCGGATCAGTCATTAGCCCGCATGGTTTTTCATACCACTGCTACGCTGACGACACCCAATTAATTCTGTCCTTTCCCCGCTCAGAGACCCAGGTCGTCGCACACATCTCTGCTTGTCTAGCTGACATCTCTCAGTGGATGTCTGCTCATCACCTCAAGCTCAACCTTGACAAGACTGAACTGCTTTTCCTTCCGGGAAAAGATTGTCCCACTCTTGACCTGACAATCAACATCGGCACCTCTGTTGTTTCCCCGACTCAGACTGCAAGGAATCTGGGTGTGACCCTAGATAACAACCTGTCCTTCACTGCAAACATCGCTGCTACAACCCGTTGCTGCAGATACACGCTTTACAACATCAGGAAGATACGTCCCCAGCTGACCCAGAAAGCCACGCAGGTTCTTGTCACCTCACGCCTAGACTAGTGCAACTCCCTCCTGGCTGGTCTACCTGCATGTGCCATCCGACCTCTGTAGCTCATCCAGAATGCAGCGGCTCGTCTGGTCTTCAACCTTCCAAAATGTTCCCACACCACTCCGCTCCTCCGCTCTCTTCACTGGCTCCCGGTAACTGCTAGAATCCACTTCAAGACACTGGTACTTGCATACCATGCTGTGAATGGATCTGGCCCTTCCTACATCCAGGACATGGTTATACTGTACACCCCAGCGCGTGCACTACGCTCTGCATCAGCCAAACGACTCGCTGCACCCGCACTGCGAGGGGGACCCAAGTTCCCATCAGCAAAAACACGTGGGTTTGCTATCCTGGCTCCAAAATGGTGGAATGAGCTCCCCATTGACATCAGGACAGCAGAAAGCCTGCACATCTTCCGGCGCAGACTGAAAACTCATCTCTTTTGACTCCACTTCGAGCGATAGAATTACTAACAAAGCACTTACATACTAATAAAGGACTGGCTTATCTATAGCCAGTTGAGTAGCACTTGAAATGTTTGGCTCTATGATACCTGATGTACTTATATGATTCTGTTTTCTTCAAGGTTGTGTCTTCCTGGTCGAATGTACTTATTGTAAGTCGCTTTGGATAAAAGCGTCAGCTAAATGCAATGTAATGTAATGTTAATAAGAATATATCCTTGTAATGTTAATCAAAAACATTAAGAACTGTTAGTTTTGAAATGAGAAGTGACATGAATACATATTGATATCTAGCATGTTGGCTTAAAAAGGGAATGAAACATAGCTGCCTATGTTATAAGCCTAGTATTGGCTGTTTAACTCAATTTGGGTTTTATCCTACTACTAGCTGGGGGCCCTTCCCATATGGAAGACTTTCCCCCTCAGAACAAGAGGTGAGTCAACATCTGAGGGTTGTTGACACCTCTATTTGGAGGTCGCCTTTTCTGTTTATAGTTACGTTTAGAAATGTTTTCTTGTTTTCAATGTTGTTAAGTGCCAATAGTTATATCACTGTTAACCTGAGTGGGAGACACTACAAAATGACTGAACCAAAATCAACCTATGACTAACAAACAAGACGGAATTAAGCTTATGTCCCTTAACGTTAATGGTTTGGGAAACCCGATAAAAAGAGCAAAAATGATAACGAAAATCAAAAAAGAAAAGTCACAGATTACTTTCCTACAAGAAACCCACCTTTCACAGACGGAACATGACAAATTAAAACAATTTGGATTCAAAAACACCTTTTACAGCTCCCACTCTAACGCACGTAAAAGAGGAGTAGCAATTTTAATTTCTAATGCAGTCAAATTTGAGTACCAAAAAGAAATAAAAGATAGAGAGGGACGATATATTATTGTGAAAGGGACAATTGACAAAACTAAAGTAACATTGGTGAACATATATGCACCACCTGAGAGTGATAAGTATTTCTTTCGGGCCTTGCTTGATCTGATTGCAGTAGAAACAGAGGGAATATGTATAAGTGGGGGAGATCTCAATTTGATAATGGATTATGATCTGGACACAACAAACTGTAAGAGAATTAAAAAACCTATTACAAATCTAGTGAAAAACACTTGGGAAGAAATGGGATTCTTTGATGTATGGAGGGACCTTAATCCAAAAAAAAAGGATTTCAGCTATTACTCGGCAGTACACTCAGTATACTCACGGATTGATTACTTTTTTATGCAAAAGGTAAATAGGGATAAAATACAGGACTGTCAAATTGGAGTGGCTGACGTGTCTGATCATTGTGCAATCTACTTGAATATTAAACTGGGGTGCAGACGGAGAGACACATTATGGAGATTGAACGTGGGCATATTGAATAACAAATTGGTTGTTGAACAAATCAAAGATGAAATACAGAAATACTTAGAGGAAAACAATAACGACAACACAGACCCAGCCATATTATGGGATGCATTAAAAGCAGTAATACGAGGAAAATTGATTTCTATTACAATTAACCTCAAAAAAGTAAAAGAAACTCAATATAATAATCTCACAGCCGACCTGAAACAATTAGAACAAAAACATAAAGAAAAAAGTGATAGAAATACACAAAAACAAATCAAAGAGGTGAGAAACCAAATCAACAACTTACTACATCAGGATATGGAGATAAAAGCAAAATATCTTAAACAAAATTATTATGAATTAGGCCCCAAAGCTACAAAGTTGTTGGCAAGACGTTTACGAAAGCAACAGGCAGCAATCACAGTCAACAAACTACATGACTCTAAAACAAATCAACCTAAATATGAACCCAAAGAAATTGAAAACATTTTTAGAGATTATTACAAAGATCTTTACATGCAAACGTCTACAACAAATCATATGCGTACAAAGTTATTCCTAGACTCACTGGATCTGCCCTCTATAGGTAAAGTTCAAAATGAACGTATAACAGCAAAGATAACTATAGATGAAATCCATAAGGCAATCGGAAAACTGAAAACAAACAAAGCTCCAGGTAGTGATGGATTCCCATCTGAGTGGTACAAAAAACTAGAAAAAGAACTGTCCCCACTGCTACTAGGTTCCTTTAATTGGATCATGTCAAAAGAGGATACTCTCCCCTCATGGAAAGAAACAATTATTACAGTTATCCCCAAACCACTAAAAGATAAAGAATTTTGCCAAAATTATAGACCAATCTCAATTCTTAATGTTGATTACAAGCTCTACTCACTATGATACTATGAAACAGGCTACAAACAATAGTACCAGACCTCATAGATGAGGACCAAACAGGCTTTGTTTCAGGGCAGACAGACGCATGATAATATCAGAAGAACGTTACACATCATACATAGAATACAAAAAAATAAAATACCAGCAGCACTGATTAGTCTCGACTGCGGAAAAAGTATTTGACAGAGTCAATTGGGAATTTTTATATCTAACATTAGAGAAATTTGGATTCAGTAATAAAACAATTAAATGCATAAAGTCTATTTATAACAAACCAACAGCTCGAGTTAAAGTTAATGGCTCACTAACAGACAGATTTACATTGGAAAGAGGAACTAGACAGGGCTGCTGTCTCAGCCCTACCCTGTTTGCTCTATATATAGAACCATTAGCCCAAATGATCAGACAGGAAAGAAATAGAAATTAGTCAACAAAAACGTTATTAGCCTTTTCGCAGACGACGTCATGATCATGCTGAAAGATCCAGTAATCTCCTTTATAAAGCTAATGTAAATTATGAAACAATTTGGTGAATATTCAGGATACAAATTAAACATATCTAAAACTCAAATCCTTATGTTTAACTGCGCTCCAAATCAACAACTAAAATAATTTAATTTAAACTGGGAAGCTAAATCAATTAAATACTTAGGAATAAACATAACCAAAAATGTAGCAAAGCTGTACCAAAGCAACTATGAATGTATTGACAAAGATATAAGGAAAGATTTCGAAAAATTGTCAACTTACCCGATGAGTTTTATTGACAGGATAAATACAGTGAAAATGAATATTCTTCCACGCTTGTTGTATTTATTTCAATCCTTGCCGATAAATATACCGCAGATTCAGTTCCAAAGCTGGGATAAGCTTATATCAAGATTCATATGGGGGGGTAAAAGACCTAGGATAAGATATACCACACTGCAATTGCCTAAAGAAAGAGGGGGACTGGCACTTCCAAACTTAAAGGAATATTATCATGCAGCACAACTACGTCCTCTCATTTACTGGTGCAACTCCGATTATATAGCCCGCTGGAAAGACATCGAAATACTTACATATGAGTCCCCAATTCAACCACTCGTAGGGCAAAGAGAAATACCTCCCCATATTACAGAAAAGGGAGACCTAGACCCAATAACAACATTTACACTAGAAAAATGGTATTCTATTATTAAATAATTGAAATTGGGAAGGCAACTTGGACTATTAGACTGGATAGCCTATGACAAAGGATTCAAACCAGGAAGCTATGACTGTAGATTCAAACAATGGACAGAAAAGGGTTTAACAGCCATATGCACGGTTATCCAGAAGGGAGAAATGAGAAGCTTTCAAGACCTGAAAAACCTCTTTGACCTAGAGAACAAAGACTTATTCAGATATATGCAAATGAGGGACTACTATACAAAAAAGGTTAAGAAAAATGAAGATGACATACAACCTATTGTACAGATTATTGCACGAGTTTACCATGATGATGTTCCCAAAGTTGTGTCAACCCTATTCGTGCTTGATGGAAGCCAACAAAGATTCAACACTCTATGTAAAGACTAAATGGGAAAAAGAACTAAACGAAAGGATCTCAGATGAGATGTGGTATGATATGTGGAAAATGCACCAGACCACTACACAGTCACACGGATGGAGAGAATTTCTGTGGAAAAACCAAATTCGTTTCTTTTACACACCCAAAATCACTAGTAAACAAACAAACACTCAACAATCATGCTAGAGACTTTGTAAACATCAGGAACCTCACCATACACATGTGTTTTGGAGCTGCAGTCAAATTCAACCTTTCTGGGACTGTGTACACTCTGTTATATGCAAGGTATTAGGCTATAGAATCACTCGAACCTGTGTGGTATTATACCTGGGACATATGGAAGGATCTGTACATGTCGGAGATCAATACCTGATCAAGATCCTCCTAGCTGCTGGAAAGAAGGCTATCACTAAACACTGGCTAAAGGCGGAAACACCAAGCTACAGACAATGGGTTAATATTATTGGTGATATCCTAATAATGGAGAAAATCACATACAAGTTGAAAGTAATGGAAGACAAATGTCTTAAGGGCTGGGAAAGATGGTTAAGGTACATAACAAATGTGTCATAAAAAACAAGCAATATTTGATAACTATGTAGATCGTCTCCGTACAGGCACTGTTCTCTCTGAAATGTAATATTTGTTGTGTGTAATTGTACCTTGTGAAAAAATCAATAAAAGAAAGTTAAAAAATAAAATTAAAAAAAAAGCGAACTTCGGTAATTTATGCTATAAAATTTCATAGTCATAACATTAGGGAGTGTAATGCGTCTTCATTTAGAGTTAGGAAGCTGGAACCATATGATTGGCTATTTTCACTTTAAAGGGGTGTTACTGTGTCCCATTGTTCCAAATACATCACATATTTATTAAATTATTAAGCGTATATTAGACCAGATCCTACTGGAATCGCAACATCAGCTATTTAAAATGAGTTTTGGAGATTTATACCAACAAAAACAAGGGTTGAGCATTTTAAAACACAACTCTTTAGCAGCAAGTCCGAAGGTCTCAGATGTATTTGATACTATAAAGAATATGACATACAATAGTACATCATGTATAGTATATTAGGTTTGTGTTGGGGATTTGGGACACGCTGTTCTGGATGTGACTTTCAAGTCTTTATATCTCACACCCAGAGTCAGGAGGGTGTGGATGGAATTTCCCTTTTGTTGTTCAGCAGGTGTACTGCTCCCACCCTGAGCTGGTTCCTCAAGGACTGCAGCAAGACACTCAACCATAAGATATGTTATTATGACTGTTCTGCGGTTGTGCAATCAGTTTCTTACTTTTCCTGCTTCAAAACATAGTTGGCATCTATGAAGAGTACAGTAAGAGAGGCTATGACTATTATGTATATATGGTTCGAAATATACGAAAATAAATAAATCCCTTTTTTTAAGTGACATTTATTTATTAATGGCAATTCAGACTGTGTTTGTGTTTATAATCTGTTACCCCAATGAATTGTTTTCTTTGCTGTGTTTTTTTAAATCATTTTGTGACTGATTTTGTAGAAAAAACCTAAAAGGTGTATGGTTTTGAACATAGTAGTGGTTTCCAACTATTAAGTGTTTGTTTTGTTGCTTTTACATGCTCATATATATTGATGTCCCTCGTGAATTCAGCTGTATTTGTTATTATTTATTTCAAGTCTATTTGTTCCTTCTATTTCTAATGTGTTACTACCATTTCAATTCAACAGGATTTAAGGGAACCAGTTAGTTCCCTGTTAGGCATTATGAATGTACTTAAAGGCCATATTGTGATCATCTAAAGTATTCCTTTGCATTTAAATTATTCTTGAACATATCCTGAAAGTTGCTGTAGTCGTAAGTAATGAATTCTATTTTTTGAAGCGTCCTACAAATAAAACAAGTTTAGAAAAAGATATTACCTGGAAAACTATGCTAAATGTTTGCAGATATATAAGTTACCACAAGCTTCACGCTTTCAGAAAAGTCTGTGAAATGATGCACTGTGTGTGGTATGATGGATATTGTGATAAACCAGGTTGTATTTTGCATTTTCAGCCTTTTAATTGAAGATATTGTTCTATCCCTGAATCCAATGTAGCATTAATATATCAGCAATTGTCCATGTATGACTGTGTTTTGTGAAAAGTGAATGTGTTGTCCTCTCACCAGTTTTTGAGCTCAAACGGTTAATAACTGTTCACATAAATATCATGTGTGAGTGCAAACGAGTGTTCACATGCGTGTTCCAAGCAACGTTTCAATAAAAGATTTTGTAAAATATTTTTTATGTCACATCATTCTCATCATGGCGCTTGATTTAAAAAGTCCATCCTCATTCCTCTTCCTCTGAAGTGAATTCCTGTACGTACGATTCCTGCTCCTGCTCTGTCTGCACCCGGATAGAGGGAATCATCACGCGCCTTTTTCTCGCCAGGGAGAGAGCGATGCCCTTCTCGTAATAAGCACATTCATTGATGAAGAAAGGGTAAAGAGGTTCTTTGCCTTTATACGGCAGAGTTTCTCCTGAGAAAGTCTGGAACAGTGGGTCTCCAGGGTGGAGCAGGCAGAAGTCTCGGTCCTGTGGGGAGGAAAAGCAAATTAGGGTGAAAGCTAATGAGCAAAACCTGGGAGATGAAACATTTCCAGGGCAATGTTCACTACTTTGTGAGGATTTGAAGCCGTACACAATGTGTTAAATCTGTAGGTCCAAGCAAGCTGGATAATGAAGTTCTTGACGCAGAGGAAAGAAAGGATAAATGATTAAAAGGACTTTGAAGAAGAGGATTTTGTAGGATAACTGTAGACTAAATATAGCCAGCAGACAATAAGTAGGTTTTTTATTTTATTTTTTCAGACATATCTTCTGAAGTGAATTGAAAACAAAAAATGTTTTCTTAAAAAGTTGGACAGACTCCATATTCTGTCAACACAAATCATAACTATAAACTATTTAACAATTCAAATTATAACAAGGTGTTGCTGTGAAAAGAGAAATATTTGATGAGCCGTCCTTCAAACTTCCCCAGTTGAGTTCCTGCTTAAAAACTATTATGCTTACTGGCAACGTGCTTGAGTCATGCTTTTATAATCAACTATAATATTATTTAACAATGATGTCTGGGAATCATCAGCTTTGAGTAAATATTAGCTTTTGTAAAAAATAACTAACATAATCCAATTGCCAGCTGCTAATGTAAATAGATTTGCACTGGTATGTTTCGAGCATCATGCGGTTTCATGATTGCTCTTTGGTATGAAGCCATTTTACAGGAAGGACTCCACCCTGTCGGAAACAATAGTCCTGTACTTGGCTTCATATTTTATACAATGCCAAGGCCACCTTACCCACAGACACAATCCAGCTCAGGACAAAAGGCCTTTCTTCTGTGCTGGTCATGCTTTAACTGTCCTGTATTTAAGTGTTGGCTTATTGGCTGATTTTGTAATCTTTTGTTATTATATCCACTCACTGGTCTACTTGTTTATACAAGATTTGGTTATACAAGATTAGGCTATACTTAAATCGGACAAAGGGCAACTGCTTTTATTAATGCTTCAAGCTCAAAATAAGTCCGTACCTGGAGTTGAGGATGAATGGCTGCCGTGATGGTGCGCGTTTCCCTGTCTCTTGGGTAGTCGATGTGTTTAACCATGGAAAACACCTCCACAAATCCTCCTTCAAATATAGTACCTGAAAAGAAACACATTTGGGGGTTTAGAACAAAACCAAAAGGGGCTTAAAAAATGTCAATGTTTTCAAGACTTCACCTGAGTTGAAGAAGCGGACCCAATCTAGCATGTTCTGTACGCCAACTCTCATCGCCGTATAAACGTTTGACCTCACAACCCCGTGGGGCTGGGGGCCGATTTCCATGGCTGCAGAAAATGGATTCAAGATGAGAAAATGATCCAGCATTCAAACTATTGTTATTGGAAAAATGATACACTTACCAAAGCCATGTTTTCCCACTGAATCGAGGGAATAGGACTCTTTACTGGAGACATCGAAATGGATGAACCTTATTGGTACATCTGGCATCTCCCTCTAAAAGATGAGATATTTCACTTGTCAGTCGAAAACAAATCTCAGTTCTTGGTTCTATCTTTTAGTTTGTATTTGAGTGTGTAGGAGCTGCTTGCCTGCAGGTGTTTGAAAATGTGCAGGCAGATCCAGTCGCAGTCGGAGTATGCAATGAGGCACAGGCCCATGTTGGCGGTGGTGTTGTGGAGGTCGCAAACAAGATCCACCGCCGCACGACTCCCTTTGGGACCCAGCATGCGGTTCAGTTCTAGGGCTCTGGTAATCTCGTAGGGTGCAACGTCTGACACTGGACCGCTGGGAGACAGAGACACAATCAGATCACGCCTCATCACCACAACTGTTGGAGCATCAACACCCCCACCCATCACTTTACTTGAGGGTGGCGCGGGTGAAGCAGCGGTTGAGGTCGGTGTCGACGTATCTGCGGCACTGCAACATGGCCCTCGGGTTGGACAGCACCATCAGCACCGACACACGCTCATCCTCCTCCTCCTCCTCCTCCTCCTCCTCCTCCTCCTCCTCCTCCTCCTCCTCCTCCTCCTCCTCCTTCGTCACTTTCTTCTCCATCTTCAGCAGCTCTCTCACTAAGTACACCCCGGACAGCTCGTTGCCATGGGTACCGCCGCACACAGCGACCCGGGGCAACCTTGGCAAACACTCCAGCTCGTCCACCTCCATCTGAGTGACACATTAGAGATACAGTACTGGCGGCACATGCACAAATTGTGATTTCTCCATTTATACACCATGTGAAAAGCCAATACATGTAACCTGGTTTCACTCAGTGGGAGGCACATCCAGCGTTAATGTCACTGGGTACATTGTAGACAACTTTAACACAAAGCAGAGATATTGATTTGTGGAACCTTACCTCGCTTGCTGGAAACTGTACAGATGCAGTTCCTCAACCCTAGAAATGTACTCTAGAAGCAGCACTGAGATTAAAAGTCTCTTTAAAATCTCTTAACTTGAGGTCAGCTCCACAATCACCAATAAGAGAGGAAATGAATGACGCGGCACCGTACTGTACATCTTACCCAAACCACCCCTCTCCCCCTGCTGTTTACCCTCTTCCCACCTCTCCCAAGCTTTCATGCAGTTTCACTGATTCAGCATTCCCATCTCTCTCCCCTGTACAGGCTGCCTGTTATGGAAACTCTCACCGTCTCTCTACCACCTCCTGTCCACTGCACTGCACTGTACTACACTGTGTCCTATAGGGTGTGTCCTGAGTGTGATGCGGTGCAACGGTTGCTTCCTTTGGTCCCAACAGCTGTGAAACCCCTCCCCGGCTCCCCATTTATCTCTGCCTCATGTATAGGATGGTAGGTTCCAGTCTGCCTTTCAAAAATAAAATTGGCTAAAAACAAATCTGCTGGCATGACACAGCAGGAGAGGCGCTTGTGGTGTGGGACAGAGAAAGAAATGGCTCTTTTCGCAGGGATAATAACAAGAGAACCAGCTAGTGATTTAACACAGATTTCATCTTAAACTTTATATACAAGGAGGTTGACTTCAGGAGAAAAAGTTGTTTTTTTTAACACCCAATCTTCACAATGGAAATAGATTCACTCTCCTTTTGGCATTTTAAATAAATCATCTGTTTTTTAGTACTTTGATTGGAAGTTGTTCTGGCTTTGTTCCCAGGATTATCATCATATCTCTAAAATACATATAACAACCAATGAAATTCATCTTTAACTTTTTTGTGAGTTTTGTCCATTTAAGTACACTCAAACCAAACTGACCAACAACCTACCGTACAAGTGTAAAAAACAACAATTGCACTGATGGATAGTGAAGAACATCTGCCATCCAAACCAGGTCAACTGAAGCAAATTCAATTGCGGGACCACAGACTGAAATGATTCGCTAAGTTATTAATGAAAAAAGGCATTCTTTAGGTTCCATCATCTTCATTTTAAATCAAAATCAAATGGTCAGTTATACCGTATTTGCTTACATGTGACACATTGTGCACATACATAACAAAATAGGCTGAAACAACGTGTTTTCATTTGGGTTTTTATTGTTTTATTGACAACATTATGTCATCCCATCTGGAGCACCTGCTAAACATGAGGGCAGAAATTCCCAAATAATTGATTTGGCAATAATTGTGTTACTTAGTTAATGTAAATGTAACAAATGGTATTAAAGAACAGTATGAAAAGCTTCTTTTTTTAGACATCACAGCATTTGATATTACAGATTATTTGTTCTTTAACACAAAATACTGAGCAATGTCTTCCCTCTCAGTCAAGTATGGAAACTCCCTTTTTTTCTGAAAACAAAGACAGTCCTCTTACAATAGTATGAGGAACTGAATAAAAACAAGAAAAAAAACCTACCTTACAGTTACAGCTATATGAATTTCTATACATTCATAAAATCAGTTATTTGCAATGCCTTTAAATTCTTTGTTTCTTTATTCTTCATTTTTAAGTACACTTACAAACGAAATTATGAAATCCACACACACTCGCTCACATTATACCCCATGTTTTTGGTGTCAAAATGTACTTTGCATATGTATGAACTCTTCAGCAGATTAACAGCGGTTTCTTATAACCACTGCATTGACTCATAATTGTTCTTTCTCATTTTGTTGTGTTCCTCTCAACACAAAAGCACACTACATATCCCAAAGACATGTTTACTGCCGTACACTTGGATCATTTCGTTGGAAAAAAACTGCACTAATGCCATGTTTTCACAACTGAAACAAGCGATTTTGCAGCTCTATAGTCTTTTCACGACTACTTCTTAACGTTTTAAATGTTTGGATGAGAAACCAGCAACAAATGCCAGCATCATGATCACTCAGGTGTGACGTGAGAGCAGGTCGCTCGTATCTAAGGCGAAGAGAAAGGGTGTTTTGGCCTTCAAAGTTGTCACCATCATCTTCATGAGGCCTTTGTGAATGAGAAAGTGTCTCTTCTAACTATAATACACACAGTGCGGAGGTTCAACCGGTATTTCGGACAATCATTCCTTCTTTTGAACAGCATACTGCGCAGTGGCAGTGTTAATAGTAAAGTGATGGAAGAGCAGATATGCAGTCACGCAGTCACACACACACACACACACACACACACGCACACACGCACACAAGAACCTTCACTTAGTTACATTAAGACACTAAATCAGAGAGAGAAACAAGAGATCCTCGCTAACGTGTTGAAGGCCACCAGTCGACAAATTATTTGAATCATATATAAATGTATATATTAACCAGGTCTGACCCCCTTTTTTTTAAGAGTTATTACCAAAGCACACAATGCTTTTGAATGGGAACACTACATTATCTCACAGGGTGTGATCAGCACGAAAACCCTCTTCTGCTCCTGATCTGAGAGAGACTTGAGAAGAGAGACTAAAAAAAAGAATCTAATAAGGATTTGGAAGCACTGCCGCCCCCCCCCCCCCCCCCCCCCCCCCTTATGCTGAGCAGCACAAATCATTTCTTTCCAGTCCTGTCATATGTGTGACAGCATCAAAGGGGAGTACAGGAACCGAAATGGGATGAGGCCAGAGGAGAAACCCTGCTCTGTTCTCTGGATCAGATTAGACAGCAGTGATCACCTGGAGATCTCTTAGAACAGAGAGCCACCGGGAGGGAAGGCAACCGTCCAAATTGTTGGGGTGGGGGGAGGGGGGAGAGCCGGCCTTTTGTGGTAGCCGTGCACCAGGCGGCTTCCAAGGGTCAGTCTCTTCGGGGGCACTTTCCAGTCAAAGATGAGGTCAATATATGTCCGGGCAGCCCTCCCAGATGCCGCGGTCCTTGGCTTCCCAGTAGCCTCCCTTATAGATGTGGACCTGCTCCCCCGTGATCTGGTCTTCACAGCGGTCGAACCAAAGTGCCAGGTGGCTGTCATGAGGTGCGCCTGGAAAAAGAAGACAAAACAATGGTGTCGCCAAAAAAGACAACAAGGTAGACAGGAGATTGGAACCGAATTAAAGCATGAGTTGTCGGTTGAATAGTGAAGGAGTACTTGCTTTTTAAGGACGGATCAGTTAGAGAGTCCTCATCGACAGCTTTTGGAAGAGAAAAGGGGATCACAGAGAATTTTTTTACCACTTAATTTTATGATTTTTCCCCATGCATGGTAGAGGGCAACACTTTTCCAATTAAATGAGTTCCGTCTAGGGCTAGTTTGGTTTGCAGTTGGTTCAACTTGCGAAACACTTGAGAAGCAGTTCGCTTTTCCACCAACCACAGCCCCAGAGGAGCCATCACGTGAATAACCCTTAAATGAACAACAACGGTGGACCGCGGTGGAGCTGTGCTCATGTTGCTAAGAAGCTAGATCTACTTTTCTAACTATATACTCATCTGCAGAGCGACCTGGCTAATATTATGGCACTATGACTCAGCATTTACGGACCACTGGAGTGGTGTGCTGCTCAAGCTTTACCGCTGAATTGCGACAGCATTAGTAAATCACTTTCTCGCCAGTAACGCAGCCTGATGCATATTTTATTCAGTTTTAATTGACAAAATATTGTAGCACAGCAGATGGCATATTATTATTCACCATAAACGCTTTGAATGAGTAGTTACACTGAAATTGAACACAGGTTTTAATCAAAGTATGGTCAATAATTAATAATATGTAACACATATACCTGGGTAGTGTTGCGTTTTGTATATATATAATGCGTTGTAGACTTCCTACTCTGGCTCCGCGTCTTATGCTCTTTGTTCTTGGACTCGGAACTTGGTTCATGGGTTGAACCCGTTTTCAGGGTCAAGAGCTTGCTGCTGGCTTTAGTGAGCACACGCTGGACTCTCACCTTCCTCTGGCTGGCTGGCGATGCGCTGGCTGGCGGCTTCCCTCTCTCTCTCCCGCCGGACGATGCGCTGCTTCTCCTCCAGCCGCTGCTTCTCCGAGTTGCCTTCGTCCCAGCGGCCTTCCTCCATCAGGCGCTGGTCGGGCCGGCGCCGGCTGTCGGTGGGCGATATGCCTTCCTCGTATTCATTTAGGGTCAGCGCCAAGGAGGTAAAGTAGTACATGGTATCTGCTCCCTCTCTGTGGTACGACAAAGGAGAGATACACAGCAGTACTCAAATCAAAAGGCTCAATAGACCATGACATTCTGTTAAGTTATTATATATCTGCTGCTTATCTCTGCAAGACTACATTGTATTTTCTGGTTCTTTATCGCTGCCTGACTGTAATTATCTCTATGATTGATGAATTTCAGGCTCTAAATGAATTCTGAATCAGATTCTTTAGCATGTTACTCAAGAAACAAAATATATGCTTAACAGGTCCGACATTGGATTCATCAAGATATTCTGATTTGGCTCCACTTCCTGTGTGACATGCAGGCTCATAAGGCCCACCCATCTAAGTATTAACAACCAGAATTATCTTTGGTACGTCTTTGCTGTATCACTGCTTTACAGTCGGTTATATGAGAAGGATAGAGGTTCAGACACCTAACCCTGAGGGACTTACGGTAGAGGGTTCCTCCTCCAAACCTCTCTGGCTTTCAGGGTTTGATAGACCGTCTTCTGTTTGCCCTCGGTGCCGTTCTCTCCTCCGAGGCTGCTCTGCATCACCCGGGAAAACTCCATCTTCTCGTCCCAGGTGCCCGACAGCACGTAGTGGGCCTTGCCGTCCTTGTCCATCACTACACCTGTCACCTGAAGAAAGGAGGAAAAGAGTGTTAAAAACATCAAATAGAATCTGTCATAGGTCTATTTTTATACATCTTCTTTTCACCTTTCTGGCCACATCTCTGGAGAAGTAACTGTAGGGAGCAAACTTCAGGTGGCAGCGGTCTCCTGTGGTGTGGTTCACCACGTCTATCTCTCCTGACTGGCAGAGAGAACAGGAAAGAACGATTTAAAGATCTTATTGTCTCACGTTTCCACTTTCGGGTTGGCAGAATGACAATAACTACACTTTCTAAAGGGTTATATTTCAACACCAGTGGTTCCAAAGCTCCAAAAGCTGTACTTGAGGGGATTGCAGGGGGTATGTAGGAAGATAAGAGATTGCAACATTTCTACACAAAAAAATATTTTTAAATCTACTTTCTGGCACAGTTTATAGGTGGACTGTGTGATTTTACAGTTTATACAATTGTAAAATGTACATATGTCTCACCTGATCGATCCACAGCTTCCCCACGATGATGTTGTGCACTGTGGTGGTGACTTTCTTCCATGTGTAGTGATTGTTGCCCTTCTCAAAGATGGCGTGAATGGTGCCTGCGCGGGAGAGAAGGAATGCAGACGGTGGAGCCGAATATTCCTCATGTGTCAAAACAAACCATTGTTTGTTATTGACATATATTTAGACGTCTAGCTGTCTTTAAAGAAAGGTGTGACTGCGGAATTCTTTATGCTTTCTGCACGGAACTGTTGTTAGGCTGTCATATGTGGTTTGTTTCATTAAACCTACGTCAACATCAAGCAAGGCATGTCAAATATGTCCACAAACCGCACCGTCACTTACCTAAAGGCATAATGGAGAGGTATTTCCCCCTGAACTTGCTGGCAACGGTGATTTCCTGCCTCAGAGTCCATCCGCGATCCGAGATCACATGGTGCGCTGCCGCGGGGGGGTGGTGACTGACCTGAGAGAGAGGTTAAGAAGTGATGCATGGATTAGTTTATAAAAAAGAGCACTGGAGAGATTAAAGTGTGTTAAAGTGTTTTTTCTTTATTGGTTTGAATTATCTCTAATAGCTATGACTCACATTAGTGTTATATAAAAACAGAATAATTGGCCGACCTATCATCGCCATGAAAAACCCTATTGTTACACCGCAGAGCATGAAATAAATATCAAATATAATTATACTACTTATAGTACAAAAGTGTTTTATGATACACGCTACTTGATCATTTTTATTAAAAGCTTTAGTGACTTAATTCAACTTCTATTTATCTATGAATATAAAATCTCATGTCTTAATAAATCCTTCTCCACAGCAGCCGGATCATCTGCCTGAAAGCAACATTTATTGGATTAGTTTTTCTACTGGATTTATTTCTTGGGTTTTCAGAAATGTAAACCTTTTAGCCGCTCTAATTATCCAACACTAAGCCTGAATTCTGAGTTCTGCAATTCACAAATGAATTTCCCAGCCTCAGCCTTTAACACCCTTTCCTTCTTCAGAGAAATTGCTTTTTCATGTATGTTAATGCGTTGTATACACTCACTCCTCTGACCCTCATTCATGATGGACCTGCTCTCTTATTCCCAGTAAAGTAGATTTACTCAAACAATGCACTTAAGTACAATTTCTAGGTACTTTACCACTCATTTTATTCTACTTTGTACTACTAGTCCACTACAGTGCAGAGGTAGATTGTGTACTTTTACTCCACTCCATTTATTTAACACCTTTAGCTACTTTGCAGATTTGGATTAATGATGTGAAATATAATCACCCTGCCGTTTAAATTCAAATGTGCCAGCTTTGAAAACACTCTCATGCATGAGTAATTCTAATCAAAACATATCATATATATTATTCTAAAACGGACCAATCTGCATAATGACTACTTTTGGTAATTTAAGTACATTTTGATTGCAGGACTTTTACTTGTATTAGTATTCCTACACTCTCTTCTTTTATTTAAGTTGAAGTACTTTTTTCACCTGTGTTTATTCCTGGTTAGAATAGTTGACAAATGCTTCCTCTCTGTGCATTCCTAAATACATCAGAAAAAGGAAGCAAAACACTCTGAAAATGCTGAGCCAACAGGATCCTTCATGTGTTCCTTCGTGGCATTGCTGGATCTCACTTCCCTGCGTGTCTGCATGCTTGTCTGTCTCTCACCTGTTCGCAGAGGGAGCGGTAGCCGCTCTCTCTCCGGCGGTCCAGCTCGTACGTCTCTCCCAGCAGAGGGTTGAAGGGTTTGCCCGTGCGGTGGACGGTGGTGGAGTAGGAGGACACGGAGAAGGCGGCCACGTAGCACATCTGCTCCAGGGAACTCTGGCACTTGGAGGCCTTGTCCAGCAGCTCGTGGTACTCCAGGTCCTCCGACAGCCGCTGCAGCATGGAGATGGGCTCGTTGAAGTTTACCTGGAGAGCAGAATTACTCAGATGTGAATCATGTGTGCAATCCTTATCATTTAAAAATGATGTTTGAAATGTAAATGTATACTTTTAATGTCTTCCTAGGAGAAGGCCCACTCACAGATTGACACTTATTTAAGTACAGGGTATTCACTTATATGATATGACATACTGTACATTATATATGAGCCCTATCGATACAGGCTAATATGATGTGTTGTATTCTGATTACAGTATAGAAGCATCAGTATAAACAAGCGACATCGATAGGGATCCTTTTTTTAATTTCCTGTCAAATTAAATAATATAGTTTTTAGAATATACTATTCTGATAAAAGGTAATAAGATTATGAGTATTGTATTATTGCCAATAACTAAATCAACATGTTCCACTGTTGTGTAGATGAACAGGAGTCATTGTTATTATGGATATATAATAATAATAATAATAATAATAATAATAATAAGGACTGCTGTTAACAATGGTTATATGATTTTGGGGAGGCCAGGACTGTATGATAATGTGTTCTATATTATTTGTAGTTCTTTTGTCAAGCTTACATTTGATTCATAACTCCATTATGTGCTTTTTATATATTTGTTTAATTTGATTTTACAATGTGTGTCGCCCCATGTCGGATGTGTTCTTTGCATTCTGTTCTGGTCTCTCTTCATTGTGTGAAGGTTGTGTGTGTATTTACAAACCAAGCGTCTCAAATGTTGTTTTTGAAAGATGAAGACACTTGCACGCTATGGCAGATCGTTTATGATCCAAACAAAACAAGGGCCAACAAAAGAAAGCCAAGTAAACACCGGAGATTGTTTGACACTTGACCGTCACTAGACCAATTAATCTGTCAATAGAGCTATTTTAAACTTGGATGGCTCTGGCAGAATGTTGTCCAACAGGAACTGAGGACATGAAGACAATCGGTGCTTTTGTATCACCTTAATGTTTTGTTGCCAGAAGTCAATCAGTCGTTAAATACAGCTTGCTTGACTGAATGCATTCTTGCAACAACGAAATGAAAAGAAAAGGTGGAGTCCTTTCTGGTCATGTCAACTAACATAATTCCTGTAAGTGACATCTGATCTGAAGTAACCTCTTAAAAACACTCACAGGCATTGGGATTTTGGACAGCTCTTTGCCGATACAGTTCTTCATGATACTCCACAGATTGAGAGAATAGTTGGGTTTGTCTGCAATGCGTGTCCGCCGCTTCTTCAGCGGCACCAACTCCTGAGAGGGGGATTCCTGGTTCATCGCTAGAGGCTCCTCGTTGAGCTAAAATGCAAAAAATAGGTCAATAACAAGCATAACAGTGTGTGGAAATAAGTGCTTTTAAAAGTGATTTACAAGCTTTTTTATTAAACATCTGTCTGATCTGATTTATTATGACTGTAGCACAATCAAAGCATTCATATTTGGAAATGTACCACCCCTAGTTCACTATGGTTTACCTTATAAACAGCGAACCATTCTTTTAACAGTCAACCCAGAGGTCAGAGTGAAACCTACCGATTGATCATCAGGACACATTTCACTGTTGAAACCGCTGATATTACTGCTTGACCTTCTGTAAAGAAATGCAAAAGGGTGAGGTGTATCTGTCAGTGTCTGGGAGGTTTCTGGTCTCAGCCACTTCAACATGCAAGGAGATAGAGAGGGGATTACTTCAACTGATACGAATCCATTTAAGGAAGTGCCAAAACAAAAACCCAAGTGACATACAAGGAACTGAGTTGAACAAACAGAAGTCTTAAGAGATGAGACAAGGATTAGAGGAATTTGGAGTCACACAAGGTGATGTGTTTACTTGTGTGACTGCATGTGCGGGAAACATTTCTAACAAACGGCATTTGTTACACACCCAACTCGTCAATCACAGCTTTGTACATGCTGCTATTTCCTTATAGCAGGCAGTTACCGAGAATACAGTTCCGAACAGAGAGAGGCATTTTTGCTTTAGTGTGAGAATGTTAAAAGACAGGAGCAAAAGCAAGCTGCTCACTCTGTCCAGTTTTGTTACGCCGTGGGGGAGGGGGTGTGCACTTACTTGTGAAAGTGGGGGTCTGCAGGGATGGTGATAAACTCAGGAGCCTCCTCCATGGCATCAAAGAACTCGTTGTCGTCGTCTTCGTCGCTCCCCTCACCTTTTCCCGGCCCAGAAGCACCTTAGAAAACAAATCGAATGAGTGTGATATGACGTAGTGACTGATAACAATTCATAATTTACTAAACCCTAGTTTTTTCACAGATGAATATAGTGCAAACAAAGCCTTATTGCTGATAACAATTGACAGTTCAATGTACAAAAGGTGTTTTGAGGGACATGCCTTTTAAAGCATTTAGAGATTTGAGAAAGAAATCAGTCAAATGAAGATAGAGGAGTTATAGCAGGGGTTTTCAGGTCACTTTGTGTGTAGTGTTCAGAGTCACGCCTTACTTTTATTGTCTGCAGTGGCATTAGACTGTGAAGCCCCTCTGAAGGCTCGCTCCAGGTGGTTGTGCTGCTTTGCCAGCTGCTCTAAAGTCTCCTCCAGTCTAACCCGCTGGTCCCGTTCTGCCTGAAGGGCCTTCTGCAATCGCTTGCTGTGAGCCTGAGCCAACGCAAGGAAGTCTCGGCACGCCTGAGGAGGGACACATCAAACCGGGTCAAACTAGAACCATTAAGACCCAAGATACAATCATTATGAGCAATTTTGACAAGTTATTATGGCCTTCACAGAGTACAGGTTGCATGTAGTATAGATTTAAATAGCCCTGTTTTATTTACACATTATGTATGACAGACAAGGCAAAGAAACACGCAGACAAAGGAGGAAACGCCTACATTTATCATGGCATTAGAGGTGATACGGAACAGCGTGGCCCTCTCTGTCACCTGACGGATCTTATCCCCAGCTTCTCCGGTAAGACGCAAACTGTCCAGTTCTGATAAAGACCTGAAATATATATCATAAGGCACAACAATATGTAAGCGAATCACAGTGTAAATCACAATTAGCTCCAGATTCAATGGTTTTAACTAGGCATTGTTGCTGTTTTGCAAATAGTTCAACACCTTTATTTTGTGAGTTTATGCCAACGAAACAGCAAAATGAGGATACAAGGACAAAACTCGGGGTTATCATGCCAAACATTAGTATTGTGCGTGTATGTTTAATACGTTTTTGATTCCGTATTTCTAAGCTAAGATGACATGAGAAACTTTGGACTGAGGGAAGCAAAGGTAAAGCAAAAAAATAAGAACCAACAACTTGGTAAAGCCTGACCTCTGGAGGGCAGAGCCATGCTTTGAAATGAGGTCGTTGCAAGTGCTGAGATCCTCCACCTTGCTGCCTAGTGTTCGGAGAGCAGACTGCACTTCGGAATTCTGCGAACCGCCACCTTGTCCGGGTGCGGCGGGCGGGGATGACGAGGGAAAATCATCCCCCGAGTCATCTGTTAGAGATCAAAGCAACAGGAAGTTATGACAATGAAAATATTATATAGGAAGGAACCTTCAGCTGAAAGGGGAATTCAAAGAGCCTTATCTGCCTATCTTGTTGCAGACCATCCGGTTTACAGTGCACTGATTAATATCTTTTTTTTCCCCCATCTGCCTGTGTGTCTGTTTGTTTGTTTTACCTGACTCAGCCTGCATGCGGGCCGCCTTGGCTTTGGCCAGTTCCAGGGCAGTGATCCAGCGCTGGCGTTCCACTTCACAGCTGGCCTTCAGGTGATACGTCTGCGCTCCGCCATTGGAGATGACAAAGTTGCAGGCGTCATCCACGGTGATGGTTGCCGTCGCCAGGTTGATTGTGCCTCGACACGTGTGGCCCATCTCTGCCTGGGTCCTAATAATCAGAGATGTCCATTTTAAATATTGGGGTGGAAAAAATGATGTATGTACTGTTTGGAATAATTAAACTAGGCTTTAATCTGAAAGCATTTGGTAAAATAAGAGGAATATATATGGAGGATGTAAGATTGGTTGTACCCTTTGGATTGTACAGATAGTAGAGTGTAATTAAACAGTAGTTACAGCAGACAAAGCTCAAGATGTTTATTTAGTGACCTGATAAAGGCCTTATCCTTCCTCCTATGTTTCTGTTTCACAGGAAAGTGTACCTGTAGTAGGACAGCAGCCCATTACTCAGGACAAACCACCTCCGCTGATAACCCTTGATGTAATTTGTCCACTTGAACACCCATCCTTTGTATGTGTCGCCAGCAGGAGTGGGAACGGGGGTCTTCGGCTCCGACATCATAGCCCCCAAAATCAAGAGACGGATTTGAGGAACCTTTTAAAGAAAAATAAAAGTTCAAAATATTAACTTGACAAGGATTATGCTCCCCTGTAAGGCTGAAATGATTAAACAGTTAGTATGTCGCCGAAGAATGAATCAGTGATTGTTTTATTAATCATTTTACTCTGAACTGCCACCTAGTCACGGCCTAAAGCTTCCTTAGTGAACATATTTACTGTTGATCTTGGGCATTGTGAAGTTGCAATAGATTAGGAGGCCTAAAACATTATATGGGTGAAAGCCAAAGTCAAAGCCTTAGTTCAGTACTAAACCACTTATAGCGTTGTACTAGACGATATGATTTAATACTGGTGGTTGATATTGATCTTTCAGTGTGGAGTGACAGGTCAAAGTTCAACAGTGGGGATCAAAAGACTAACTTCTAAAACAAGTTTCAAACAAAACTGTGTACATAAAAGAAAGGCTGAATGTGATTATAACAACTCAGTTTGATTATGTTTTCTAAAATGCCTATAAACTTAATATTATCAACTGTCACAGATACCATGACTTCAAAAACTATGCTTACATTTTCTTTTCAGGTATATGTGAAGGTGGTTCAATTATAACACAAGGAAAGAAGATGATAACAGCATACATTGCATAAAACTTTGACATATTGTTGAGCTTGACATTACAGCTAGTTAGCTCCAGAAAGGCTAGTGGGAGTCACCGTAATAACAGCTCATTGCAAGAAAGGGAGCTAAAGTAAAGAAATTCGACATGTTTGCTCGAAGTTAACCATCTGACCAGTGCATATGTCATATACGGTAAACACATGATACGTGGCAAAACAATCGTTAGCTTACGAGCTAGTTTTTAAACTCGCGGATTGCTAAGTGTTTACCTTGACGTGTCCGAAATGTGAGATCAGGCAACCAGACACCAAGTGAAGTCACAGCTAACTTTGACACCCATACGCTACTGTACCTAGCTAGCTGAAGAGGCTAACTAGCTAACCGACTGTCACGGGAAAGCAAAATATCAAGACAACTAAACAGAAGACGTCGACGACAACAGCAGTGTGTTGATGAAATAAAGTGACACCAGCGAGTTTCGTTAGTGTCCCTCAACAATGTGGTGTATTGTGTTCATTCTACAGCTACGTACACCGACAAGAACCTAAAGCTAGCAAGCTACATCTAACTAGCCTAACGTTAGCTCGCTGGTTACACCCGGTGCAACACAATTTGGTCTCGTCTAGAAACAGCTAGGCTACAATGTTGTCCCGATTGGCTGCAATCTGGACGGTAGATGGGACGAAAAGGGGCTTTTAGCCTTCAAAGTAATAGTACAGTGTGTCAGTATTTGCCACATAAAAACAAGTCATACTGTTAAGTGTTCATCTCTATCAAAGGCCATTTAAATACACGTTGTAGGCTACTGTATAAATATTAATCCGTAAGGATATGGGTTTTCGTGTTTTGTTGATAGTGGATTATCACTATATTTATTAATAAATTAGTTAGTTAGATTACTATTATTTTACTCCTTTAATTGTGTTTAATTTGAAATATACAATCGGAAACCAACTTGATTGTTTCGTGCGAAATTGACAACAAGTTGAATATTAACTACTAACCAGCTAGCTTAACTACGTCTATCACGGATGTATCATAGAGTTTAGTTTTAAAAGAATACCTCCGTGACGTTAACCTTAGCCACAAGTGTCAAATAAATTGACATTAAATAACAATTAAAGTTTACTAAACTATTTAGAACAGATAGTAGTATATGTTATTGATGTTAACGTGGAGGTTGGTTGCCGGCTAACTAACGTTACCTTACCCTGAAAAATGTAACATTTACATGTAACAATATGTAACATTACACTGAAAAGTGTGAATTTGTGATTGCTAATAAATGAGGGCGAGTCCGATACCATGTGACAAATAAAGTGCTCAAACAAAAATTCGACTCCGGTGGGACTCGAACCCACAACCTTTGAATTACTACATTGCAACCTAGAAGTCCAATGCGCTATCCATTGCGCCACGGAGCCACCTGTTGCACATGATATCCATTGTAGTATTTCAATTTTCTTTGTGATAATATTGTATATTGGTATTTTTATAATAACACCGATGACATTTTTACACATCTCACCTTGTATTAGCAATATCTATTATTAAATGGACTTTATGAACCTGCGGTATGAAATGTTGACCACTAGGAGACGCTAGAAGACCGTGCAGAACAGGTTCCGCCGCGTGAAATGTTGACCACTAGGGGGCGCTCAAAGACCGTGCACAACCGATTCTGCAGTATAAAGCCAAATTCCAACCAAAGAAATCCAAACCGCTCCCCGTCGCCTGTGAGTCGAGCTTATTCTTGGTAGCGACAGCCAATCACGTTCACGTCTGCTACCAAGATTCTACCAAGAATTGCCCCCGCAGCAACCAAGAATTGACCAATCAGCGTCTCCGTAGGCGGGCTATACTCTGCGGACGCCGCGAGCGAGAGATTCACTTTCCCAACATCACGAAAGTAAGTACATCATACTTTAACTATGTTGTCAATGCTTATAAACTGTCATATTAGATGTATAGATATATTTTAACTAAACAACATGTTGCACAGGGACATTTTACTAATGACTAGCGAACCGGACATGTCCCGTAACCGTTCCATGTGTGTGATGTTTACCGGGAGCGGATTATTATGTACATGTATCGTCAATTTAATGTTGACATATCTGGCTAAATGACATGCCTGTTTATGACATTACCCAGTTTAATCTAAGGACTAACAACAATGTACAATGATGTACTTCCTTGCATGCTCCTTAATACTTCACTACATTTCAGAGGCAAAGATTTGACTCTTAACCTCATTGATTTGATAACATGAGTTACTTTGAAGATTTAGATTCTGTTACAAAGTACAATAATATAAACAGACAATGAATCACGAATGATTATGGTGAAGAACTGAAATGATCCATTGATTGTATTCACAACCTACCCAAAAGTGTGGTAAAATAATAAATAAACTCCACCTTTACATGTATGCATGTTCTGACATACAAGGGATTGAGCGGGATTCGAAACCCACTCGTAGGGTGTATTTCGGCTATTTCACGGTTATCAAACATAGACTAACGCGCTATGTCATCAAACCGGCCCTACACTGTGAGTCGAGCTCATTATTGGTAGTTAAATGATCCATTGATTTGTATTCACAACAACCTACCCAAAAGTATGGTAAAATAATAAATAAGCTCCACCTTTACATGTTCTGATATACAAGGGATTGAGTGGGATTCGAAACCGCGATAGCAGGGTGTATTTCGGCTACTTGATGGTTATCAATGCGCTAAATCTCATTCTTGGTAGTGATAGCCAATCACGTTCCCGTATGCTACCAAGATTCTACCAATAATTGACAGCTATGGCCAATCAGCGCTCGTATCGCTTCAAAGAATTGGCCGGTGGGCAACCACAAATTGACCAATCAGCGTCTCCGTATACCTGGCGACTCAGCGGTTACATTACATGACATTGCATTTAGCTGACGCTTTTATCCAAAGCGATTTACAATAAGTACAGGTTACCGGCGAACGAGAAAATCACTTCTTCCCAGCAACATCACGGTAGTAAGTACATCATTTATACATGTTGTTGTAAAATTGTCTTATTAATTGTTAAGTAAAGAACATGTTGCTCAGTGACATTTTACATTTGACTAGTGAACTGGACCTGTTCCATCAAGGTAGCCTATGTTGTTATAGGCTAGTTGGTTTTCACTCAGATAGCGGATGTGCTGGAAATTTAACATTGACATATCTTGCTAAATAACCTGCCTGTTTATGACATGACCATGACCAAGCTAATGTTTAGGACTAACATAACTAGGTTCGAGGTTTCCTTTTCTTTTTACCTTCTGGCGTCCTCTGTCTTCAGTGGCCAAAACAAAGTATCGCCCTTGACTGTAACCTGACACCTGTATTTTACATTCATTTAAAGGGGACCTATCATGCAAAATGCACCTTTGTACGTCTTTTATACATGATTATGTGTCCCCGGTGTTCCAGGGAACTCACCAAGTGTCAGAAAACACAACCCTCTCTAATTTCCTCCTTCACCAAATCTCTAAAAAAGGGGCTGCAACGGATCTGAAAAAAATGGATCCAGATTTCAACACTTTTCTACGTCACAAAGACGTGCTCCGCTTATTGGTCAACTCTCCACCTATCAGGGGAATGAGCCACGGCCACGTGCATTGCCAAACCTCTCATTCGCATATAGGCTATCGGCAGGCTAAATCAACCCCAGTCACATCTGTCTTTTTGCCTGCTCTTGCCAGGATGTCTAAACCAGTTAAACGTTGTGCTGTTGTTGGCTGCAAGACTCGAGACAGGGGACTGCATGCAATGCCATCAGTGGAAAAAGAAAATAATCTGTGGCTAGACTTCATTTTCAAGGGACATGTGCCAGAAGACCCCGGCAGATTTCTGTTTGTGTTTTCCAAACATTTTACGACGGACATGTTTATGAACTTGTCTCAAGTCCAACATGGATATGCCTCCAAACTAATGCTACACCCGGGATCAATACCAACCATCCGGGACCAGGCCAGTGAGGACACATCCAATTTTGAATCTGTAAGTTTTTATTTAGCGGTGTTTTTCCTGATAAAGCTATCTCTAGCTTGTAGTATGTAGCATGTAGCATGTAGCTTTGCCGTATCAATGTCGCCTCAAACCGAAAAATAGTAATCGGTTAGGTGTTTATATGTTTTTGTAACATTTTATTTTGTACGCTCCGCAGTCTTTGCTTTGTCTTTTATTTTAATTATCAGGCATTTGCGAACATGTTCAGACTGCCGTAATGGCGATCTGTGTGAAGGCTGTAAAGCCACGCCCTAGCCGATAACACAAGTATTTATTCTCTTATTTATTAGTATTTTGTATCCTCTAAAATCATATTGAGTAAGTTATAATAACAAACGTAATCTTCTGTAGGCAAGTGCCGTTTTTTCCAGCGTTATATGTAAAAGCTTTTGTGATTGTAGTCTGTAAGAACGATCAGATATCATCGATCTGTAAGCTAAGCTACGCTACGCTACGCTAATGAGACATGCCGTTTTTTGCAGCGTTATATGTAAAAGCTTTTGTATGTTTACTTGTTTGCGCACATGAATATAAATGGGGGGGTGTTAGGATACAACACTGTGTATGTATGCGAGGGGACACACACACCACGAGTAAAACGGAGCTAAAGCCCTGGTCTGTTGTTGTTGACGAGGCCTTACCTCTAGCAACAGGCTAATTAGTGGCTAGCACTCATTACAGTCAGTCTACTGAGCTCAGCCACTCTCCAACACATCATCTGTATTGAGTCAGAAACACAGCATGCACGTTACGGTTCAAAACTAACTAGCCTTGGAAAAGTCTAAGCAAAGAGCTTTGCTAAATAGAGTTTTAAGCCCCATCTTTTGGGATTTCAGACTATATTTATCCAAATAGTATTTTCTCATCCTGAATACTAAGTTGAGATGATTTTGTTCTAACTATGTTTTCTTCTTTACAGGCCAGCACCTCACATGCTACCAGCAGATTACCTGTGATGATAGATTCTGCATGTCAGACTGACCCACCCAAGTACCGTACTGTTCGTACACAGCTATCCTCGAGGACTCTTGGTTCACATCGAAGTACAGGTTAGAAGCACGTTTTTCAAATGTTCTTTGGATACATCTTGACATTCTGATGTTGTAGCCTTTAATTTGTGTGCTTCTAATTGTTGTAAAATATTTTTGTTTTATCTTTTCTTTTGTTTTTAATGTCAAATACAATTATGTTACAGCTGTCCAGGCTAAAATTCCCTGCAGAAGCGTTGGTGTCGAAACACTTCCGTTGGAAGTGCCAGTGCCCTTTTCAACATCCACCCCCATAAAGAGACCACCAAAGAGGCCCCGTGTAGACCTTGAAGAGGAATACGAAGATCCATTTGAGGGAAGCTCTTCTTTGGTGATTTCCGAAGGCCAGGATGCAACTTATGATCCAGCAGAATACATAACAAATGCTACAGAAACAACAGCCATGTCGTAAGTTACTGAAATATCACTATGTGTGAGTTTGTCTATGTATTGTATTTTTTGCTGTATATAATTCAAACATTGATAATAGGGAAACACAAAAGATCTCTAAAGCAACAATCTGTGTGATGGATCGTAACTTCTATTTTTTTGTTTTAGTGGTCAAGAACAAAACCCCCCCCCAGACGATCAACACATACATCGTGTATGAGACCTGCCTCATGGAGCTTTTTGAATCATGTCCTGTGTGCAAGCGTGTGTGTGATGTACAAACCAGAAGGATCGGTACATTCATATCAGTGCAGCAGCTGTGCCCCCATTGTCAGTTTACAAGAAACTGGAATAGCCAGCCTGTTCTTGGGAGTACTCCAGTTGGAAACCTGCAGCTATCAGTTGCAACATATGTCAACGGAGCATCTTTCTACAAACTTTCAAAGGTAAATTAACTGCAGAAGATTGTTTTGCCAATGTTTGAAAATGCAAATGTTGTTGTTGAATAAGATAGGACAAGGTAACAAGAGTGAGAAAAGGTGGGAATAGGGCACTGTTAGGTAACGACCCATGCTAATATGTAAAGCTCTTTTGGGAGGGTGGTGTGGAGAAAGAGAAGAGATGTGAAAGGGGCACTGTAGAGTAAGCACCCCTAATGACATGTTCAGCTTTTCCCCTGTTTAAAAAAAGGGCAGCTCATTTGCACTTTCCAGGTTCTCCTCAACGACTCGTCAACAAATCTACAGGTGATCTTTGAGATTAAAATGTATTCACACCACTCCGCTCCTTCGCTCCCTTCACTGGCTCCCAGTAACTGCTAGAATCCACTTCAAGACACTAGTACTTGCATACCATGCTGCGAATGGATCTGGCCCTTCCTACATCCAGGACATGGTTAAACTGTACACCCCAGCGCGTGCACTCCGCTCGGCATCAGCCAAACGACTCGCTGCACCCTCGCTGCGAGGTGGACCCAAGTTCCCATCAGCAAAAACACGTGGGTTTGCTATCCTGGCTCCAAGATGGTGGAATGAGCTCCCCATTGACATCAGGACGGCAGAAAGCCTGCACATCTTCCGGCGCAGACTGAAAACTCATCTCTTTAGATTCCACTTCGAGCGATAGAATTACTATCAAAGCACTTATATACTAACATAGGACTGGCTTATCTATAGCCAGCTGACAAAGCACTTATATACTAACATAGGACTGGCCTATCTATAGCCAGCTGAGTAGCACTTGAAATGTGTGGCTCTATGATACCTGCTGTACTTATATGATTCTGTTTTTCTTCTGGGCTGTGTCTTCCTGGTCGTATGTACTTATTGTAAGTCGCTTTGGACAAAAGCGTCTGCTAAATGCAATGTAATGTAATGTAATGTATTCTTGCTGTTTTCTTTCAACCATTAGGTCTTCAAAGCAATGAATATGCAGCTGTGCAAATACAACACCTTCCGAAGGCATGCCAGGATGTTCATTGAGCCAGCGATTGTTTCTTACTGGCAAAAATCACAGGAAGGCATGCTACAGAAGCCCCATGCAGAGGAGAAAGTGATAGTTGGTGGTGATATGAGGGCTGACTCTCCAGGTATGTATTTTTTATATAATTCACATTTTACATTTCAGAAAGGGGTTTCACTATATGTGATTTGTTAAATTCATGGTTCCTGAAAAACATATGCTAAACACTACAAGCAAAAATACTAATTCACCATCCGCAGAGAAAAGTAATTACTGTAAAACATATTTTCACAGGCCACTCTGCAAAGTTCGGAAGCTACACTATGATGGACCTGAAGAACAACAATGTCGTTGACCTCCAGTTGGTTCAGGTAAGTGGGGTGAAATGAAATATCAATGTTTTTTTCTTTAACACTGTTTGCACGTTATATTTAAAATGTGTGTATCAATGGTTATTTGTATGTGTCATAACAGAGCAATGAGGTTGGTGGAAGCTACCACATGGAGTTAGAGGGCCTGAAAAGAAGTCTGGAGTTGTTAAAGGAATGTGGTGTGACTCTGGACTGTATTGTCACGGACAGACATCTGCAAATTCAGAAATTCCTAAGGGAAAGCAGCATCACCCAATTCTTTGATGTTTGGCACATAGAAAAAGGTATTTTTCTTTATATTAATTTCTATGTAAATAAATCGATTGTAAATACAATCATTATTTTATTAAGACACAAACCCGGCTTCCTCCAATCACATCAGTATACTAATATTTTGAGTAAACTTGTATGTATATTAACTACATGTTAAATGTATTTATTAGGGATTTCTAAGCAACTGGAGAAGGCTGCAAAAAAGAAGGACTGCGAAAAACTTCGAGGGTGGGTGAAGAGTATAAGAAACCACATATACTGGACTGCAGCAACCTCCACCACCGGGCCTGAGTGAGTGGCCAAATGGACTTCCATCCTGAACCACGTGCAGGATATCCACTCTCATGATGACCCCCTGTTCCCTAAGTGCCTTCATCCACTGCGCATTGCGCAATACCAATGGATGGCTGCAGGTATGTTGTTCATAAACCATATTACATTACTCCTCTATAAATATTTGTAAGGGACAACTATTGAATACAGGATGTTGTCAGACACAATCTATAAAGCATGACAATTCAAATATGACTTTGATTTTCAAATTATTAGGAACGCCGGCCTTTCACAAGCTGGAGACAATTCTCTCAACCAAGAGGATTTTGAAAGCTGTGGCCAAACTCAGCCCCCACCACCAGACTTCATCTTTGGAGTCATTCCATGCCGTCATCCTGCGCTTTGCTCCAAAGAATGTTGTGTTTCCATTTCTTGGAATGTTGTGCAGGTAAAATAAACCATAGTTACTTACTAAGTAGTGACAATTTGTACATCCTTTGCCATTATTTACCTTTTTTTTCTCATGGCGGAAATGAAAGACTGTACCTGGCAGCCCTGCACTACAATGAAAATGCTGAGCAAGCCACTACATCCACTGGAAACCCTCTGTATAAACTGCAGTTCCCAAAGGCCTGGAAGGGAGAATGCAGAGCAAAACCAGTAAAGACTGACCCCACATTCCGTAAGTGTTTAAAATATTTATTATACAACTATTTACAAATATAAAATAAAAAAATTAGAAAGAACTTTCAGTTTTTTACATGCATATACTAATCTAAACCACATTTTTTGTTGTGCTTTTGTTAACATTGCACAGGGTACGTGGCCAACTTGATGGACCTCATCTTCGACCAAGTCTTTGTGGACCCTGCACCATTCACACAGGAGCTTCTGAAGATACCCATCCCAGAGGACCTGTGTTCCCATTATGAGCGACCTGACAGGGAGGAGGTCATCGCCGGGTATGCTACACGGTTCAATTTGGCTGCTGTCTGAACCCAACATAGACATTTCGCGGATCAGGAAACTCCCTGCGAATCCTGAGGACAACGCAGGCCGGAATCACCACTCTGATCCTGCGTCCAAGTAAGCCCCAGCACCAGCTCACAAAGCTTCTGTAGGCTAGATACCTGTGACGCCTGAAATCATAAAAAAAATATTTAGTGTCATTTTATACAAAATACAAGTACATTTAGTTTTTTTTTATGGGTTCAAAGAACCGTTGATTTTAACAATAAAGTTCCGAGTTGATGTGTCGTGATTATTCATGTTTGGATGGGTAAAGAATATTCTGATTTCAAAAGCATAAGGTTGTGTGTGGACTTTTTTTGTCGTACACATGGGTGTGTTATGCCATTGCTGTTTAGTATATAATAGTACATGTACAATGACAGAATGAAAGATTGCATAAAGCCATATACACCAGTATTTATTTCCATGAACAATATTATCTTTCGTTTTACAATTTCAGTCAAAACAAACAAACAAACCACTCACTGCCCTATTTGCCTCAACTGTAGTCCACCATGTTCAGCTCTGTAAATATTCAATGCATTCTGCAGGGAGAACATATTTAGACACACAGGCTCCAATCCAGGATGGTCCACCATACAGGTTACAGAGTCCTCAAGTTCCTGCATCCGTCTTGACACCTAGTGTGATAAACATATATTGAATGACATGTAAAAAATGTATTCTCTAAACAGACAACTTAGTGAAGCTATCAAAAATGTTACCTGTGGTATCTCCATGCAGCACACATTCTCCGGTTCAGAAGGCATCGTGGCACAATTTGCACATGTACACCTGTAGAAAGACGTCAATAACTGAGCTTTTAAAAACACATGAAACACATAATGCTGACAACTGAGGTGTTGGAGTTATACTTTTTATCACCCTAAGTTATTGAACTTTCCAACGGTTGTTGCACGATGTTGGAAGAAAAGGACTGTAAACTACTACAAAAATGATCTGTTTGGTATTTTGAAAAATAAAATGTATAAATATACCTTATATAGGTATGGTCATACACTATATCATTTAAATATAGCATGATAGGTCTCCTTTAAATACTAAACCTCACTTGCAGTAGCAGGGGGCGTCATGGGGGGCCTAATAATGTAATGAGAGGGGCACATTTAATACAGGAAGAAGGAGATTTTAAAAATGTTTAGTTTAGTAGCCTATAAAGCAGGGGTAAGGAACCTCCGGCCTCCGGGCCGAATACGGACCGCGAGATCATTTGCTACGGCCCTCGAGGTCATTTATAAACACATGCAAAAAATAATGATTAAAGAAATCTAGACCGCAAAATAATTAAACAAGCCAGTGCCTGTTTTTCCTGGCCACGGTCAGGGTCCTTCAACACAACACGAGCCTAACGTGTCATCACGTGGTATATGTCTCGTCTGACCATGCGTCTGACAGGGGTGTAGTGTAGTGATGGGAATTCCGGCTCTTCTTGGTGAGCCGGATCATTTGGCTCGGCTCACCAAGAAGAGCCGGCTCTTTCGGCTCCCAAACGGCTCTTCAGTTTACCACATATTATACCTTTTAATTAAATCAAATGTAGCCCTGTTTTGACTATTGATTTATATGTGTACACATATATCACTTAAATTATTCAATACATCCTTTGTACTGAAGTATTCAAAAGTAAAAATTACATGTTTAATATAAATGATTTGCTGTGAAAAATTGTTTTCATTACATTTACAGACCCTTGTAACTCTCTGATACCACCCAATGAATGCATTGACTTGCTTGTAGAACCACGCTACACAAAACAGATAGCAACCTCGGAGGATGTTGTAAAAATTGAAATGGCCCTTGAGAGGAAAAACTGTTCCCCACCCCTGCTATAAAGTAATACAAAAACATATTGTTGGTGTTTGATTTAGTAAAAGAGTTTGTGTCAATGACTTTGTTACAATTTTCAATTTTTATTTTAGTTAATTTGGCGCAAGATACAGAACATTTTGGGGAACAGTTTGGGGTAATAAATACAATATTTATGCAGCCTAACTCTGCTTTTATTTTATTTCTTAATATTTGTTGGGATGTGTTTTAGTAACTTATTAAATAAATAAAAAACGGTTACCTTTGGCCCGGACACCCAAGGGCTGAATGCTTAACAGCGGTACGGGTTTGAACTTCGAATCCGACCAAGTGCCCTTTGTTGCATGTTGTCCCTTAATGTCCCTACTCTTCTTTCCATTTTAAACACTCCTGTCAATACGGAAGCTTGTTTTAAAACATTTGTTTTTCAGTTTAACATCCATGTTAACGATCAGAACTTTACAAAAGTCTTCCAAAACCGGTTTATTCATTAAAAAACAGGGGCTTTCTTCCCCACGCAATACGGAAGTGCCACACACTGCAGTTCATACATGGGCCGCTAGGGACTGGCTGCAGAAAGGAGCAATTTCCATAGACCCCCATGTTAAAATGCCCAACTTTACAGCAGAAAAAAACATGTTTCTACCCATGGATGCAATAAATAATTATTCGTGGTGATTGTGCCTTTTAGGGAATATTGTTACAAATACTAGTGATGTTACGTATTGCGCCGAGGCTTAGGAGCGTGTGTCGAGTAATCCCCGAAGCTTTTTGTGAAGCATGTATCGAGGCTTGTATCGTTTTGAGCCAGTGACGTTATCGATGACAAACGAAGCCTCGCTGCCTGTCGATACCACGTGACTGCTTCAGAAAGCGATTCAGATCGGTTGAACCGTTGAACCACAACGCTCATAATACCCATGGATGTATAATAAGAACCATATTACCCCTCCTGTACCCGGGCCCGGTGACACGATGGAATCAAGAGAGCTCAGACCCTCACTTATAGAGGTCGGAACATGTCATAAGTATAAATAGATACAAGCATAAATAAATGTAGGAATACAAACATCAATAAATACAGGAATACATATCTTGCAGTGTTTTCAGGGAGCTTTAGTGTGTGCGCTGTGGCTCAGCTGGAAAGCAGTTGACTCATGACCGCAGGGTCCCTGGTTCAAAGACTGAACAATACGTATTTGTTGTTGTTTATAAAAGCTACAGCTAAATGAGATAATGTAGTTAATAAATGTATTCTTTGATATGTTGTAGCCTTTCTCAGGCTACAACATGGTTAAGTGTATGAATATTATTAAGGAATACAAATCCCTCTTTGCAATGTGTACCAGCCTCCTTAGGCTTTTCAATCACAATCATTAAACTGGAATAAATACAATATTGTTAACATGGAAATATGATGTAATGTTCGTTGTATAGAGTTATGCTAAGGCTTTACTCATTGGGAACTCTGTATGAGAGAGCACACTGTTGAGATGTCCAATCTGCCTGTTGTACACACTTTGACCAACAGGGGGTTTGTGTTCAAATGAAGCCCATGATGAAGCCTCATGAGATGAACCCTTTTGCGAACCAATTGGCTGGAAAGCTTCAAAGCTTCATCTCGCCATCACCAACAAATACCAGACTATTAAAATGTCGTGCTGTGCGCTTGAATGTACTAAGAGAACTTCCAAGAAGTCTAACATTATAATATTATACATGTTAACCCCGTTCGCAGGTGTTTGTGTGCTTGGTAGCTTAGCTTGTTACTTATTAGCCAGCTAAGGACGTAACCCTTTATGCATACATATATGTTAAGGGAAATGTTTACATATGTCCTCAGTTATTGTATGTATAGACTAGAGATTGTGTCTATTCTGTACTATAGGGATGTAATACTGTTATTGTACCAATGTGCGGCACTGTAGTATTACGTGCTACGTAATGACCAGTCTTGCGTCATGTAAATAAGGGTGTGTTCACCTGATGCACGTGTCTACTGTCTATGTTTCTTCTCTTCTAAATTAGCTCGGCTGAGCGAAGGAATCACCTGTGAGGCAGAGGAATAAATCATGCTCAAGGGCTAAACAGTTCATCGTCTCCGTCTCCAATGTTTCTCTCCGAGTGCAGCGTAAGAAGAAGCTGCCATCCTAAACCTCAACAATATACATTTTAGTTTATGATTCAGCCTTGGGTAAGACTTTTATAGTCTATGGCTATGACGCCCATAATGCTAAACGGGAGCAAATGTGAATAGGGGACCCAATTATCCCAGTGGAGGCCGCCGGAGCTAACGGAGCCGCAGGGGGCTAGCTCCAGCCGGCGTCCCGGAGCTAGCCCACTGCAGCTCCGTTAGGTCCGGGCGGTGGAGTCGTCGTTATAACTGGAGATCAAGGAATGCAGCGAAACGCAGACTTGGTTCGCCTGCTGTAGTATTAGCTAAATAAATTATGTTGAACAAGGCTTATTAAGCTGAACATCGCCACAATTGTTCTGCTATGTATATCGGTACTTCTTTTCTTAACGTGTGAATGACAAGCATTAAGAATAACAAAATATAGCTAATTCTCTTGCAGATTGTCTCATTTGATTATGAATGTAACGTTTATATAGGGGACTGTTAGCAGTAACTTGGTATGCATGTATTTCATGTTCGCTTAGCTCGCCTGAGCTAGCTCTGTTTACTTCCAGTTCGGAGGCAGCAGGTCCCGCCTCGGCTCCGCCTCTTTGCCCTTATTTGGAGCAGGCGGGATTAGACTCTGACGTTGCTGTCAAGCCGTTAGTGGCCGACTCCGCCTACTAAGGGCTTCACGGCAACTCTGCAGAATCCTATGGGTGACGTCACGGACACTACGTCCATTTGAACATGTATACATTAAACTGTCTAATATTTAACATTCTCCAGTTTAAACAGTTTTCCCAAGTGCGTATACATCCGGTCAGTGCCAATCTGGATTTAGACGGAAGATATCGCTCTTGACTCTCTGCGTGTCTTTGATATATCCTCCGGAAGTGTACGGGATTCTGCCTTTCTGCTGAATCCAAAATCGTTTGTAAAGGGGGAACACCGTCTGCATCGCTTCCCACAGCATCACCATCAGCTTGTCTGCGTTCCTCGTCGCTGTGCACCATTTACATTAGCTACATATTAGCCCGGGACATGCGCTATCCGGTTAGGCTTTTACTACACCAGACATGCGCAGTTAATGACACACCAACATGAGAATAGCTGCGACAGCGGTAACAATAAGAATGCGAATGTACTACTAGTGGACGTATTTTGTTTTAGGTCTGCGCAATCGACGTGAACGCCTGCCTGGACACGGGAGAGGATTAAGTTACTGCTGCTGGCGGAGGATTCTTTTATTGGCCTCATCCTGTCACGCCCGAATCTTTGGTGATCTTTTTTCCCCATTAGGACGGGTCGAAAGCCAGGTATGCTATTGTGTTCGAGAAAAAATTCTTGAAATGTCTGGGATTAATTGCTGTACGTCCTTTGTTGCCTGTAGTTACTCTTGGCTACATGTTTTCGCGTTGTGTGCACTGTAGACAACAATATAAACCCCAATATAAACGGTGTTAAATACTGGATAATTTGTAACGGTACAGTAGGGAATTAAAACAACCGTTACTAATAGTAGTGTCGTGGGGTCTACTGCACGAGCTGCATGGATGTGAAGCAGTTTTATCGCCGCTAAAGCTAGTGGGGAATAATGGACGACAGCCTGCATACCTGCTTTAAGACAATTTCCTTTACAACTGTGAAACATTAGGTACATGGCAGATGGAGTTACTGGATCCCAGCAGCTCGGACTGCCCAACCCCTGTGTTTTGGTTTCAGGCGGATCGTGCCCTTTTGTCCAATGGAGCCTGACTACTTTTTCAGAACTGGCTCCTATCATAAAATAATTTGCCTGCTGTTTTGACACCCCCTATTATTTCTAGCTGACAAAATAAAGAGGTTGTGGATTTCCTGAATAACTTATCTGAGTGTTCAATCATCTGAATTAGCTGGACAGATAACGAAAGCTTTAACAAAGTTAATTTGTTCCACTTTTGAGGAATTTAAATGACTAAAGCCATAATTAAAGAGGTGTATATCGTTATATTTTTACTTAAGCTCCTAACATATGGGACAACAAAACATATCTATTGATTTACACCAAAAGTATAACAGTAAATCATCTTACAAATATACAAAACTTAAAGTGAAACATATCAATAACACATTCAAATGTAATGTTCAGAATAACAGCAATAAATGCTCCAAGTTAAGGTTATCTTTTCTTGTTTCTAGCTTTTTTGCTTCAAATGTTAATATTTAACTCGTCTTCAGGCACCCTTGATGTTTACAGAAAGTATTGTGTGGTTGTAGGTGAAACCATAATTACAATAAAATAAGGTTTCATACCATTAATGTGGCACATTGAAGAAACCTGCAGCAGTGCCTGAAAATGTGCATATAAGGCATTACAATGTTAACTATCAAAAGAATGTATTACAAAGTCAACACCGCTTATGTGTTAACGTTGGCACAGGTAGTTCATTTACAATAGCCATAGTTGACATCATAAAATAACTTGATTTGTTCAACCAACAGTTTAAAGAAGATTAGGTACCACTGTTTTCATCTTAATGTGCCACATTATTCACTTGTGATGGGGGTTTTAATTTTCTCCACAGAGACATGTCTTTCCGACGAGGTGTGGTCCGGCAGAGCAAGTTCCGTCATGTCTTTGCCCAAGCGTGGAAAGCTGAGCACTGCATCGACGATATCAGAGTGTCCCGAGTGACGTGGGACACCTCCCTCTGTGCGGTCAACCCCAAATTCATCGCCGTTATCATTGAATCCGGCGGAGGAGGAGCCTTCCTCGTTGTTCCCATCAGCAAGGTTGCATTACATTCAGCATTATAAAAAACAATCGATCAATACATTTTAAACGCCTGTATCTTGTTTCCTATTTTCCATTCTGCTACTAAAAGCAAAATGTCAGCAAGTCTTTGATGCTTAGTCCTGGAATGCACATACAGCGCTTTCACAGTTCAAAGGCAATTGATGGACAAAGGTTATCCTCCTGTAATAACGGAGTCCAGAACATAATTTCCTTACGGGGACAATAAAGTGTATCGTATCGTATCGTAATATGTTAAAGTTTCTCTAGCCAACTGTCTCAGATCTTAACTTTTTGATTTCTCCCACAGGCAGGCCGAATCGATCAGTCCAGTCCTACAGTGTGTGGACATTTAGCCCCAGTGCTGGACATCCAGTGGTCTCCTCATGACGACAACATCATCGCAAGTGCCTCAGAGGATTGCACCGTGAAGGTAGGTCAACACTTGGCAAGCCTGTGTGATGGTGGCTTTGTGGCCCTTAATCAGTTATTGCTGTCACATATGACAAAGACCACCCTCAACTAGGTCTTGTAAAAAGTCTTAGTCTGTTTCAAAGCCATGTTTCATTCTGGTAACAATACAATTGTAAAAAAAGAGAGAATCTTTTTTCCTGAAACTTTCAGAATCTCTTAAGACAGAGGGGACACATATTCATGTATAAAAGACACGAGAAAGTGGATTTTGCATATAAGGTGACCTTTAAGTGAACCTGAAATAGTTTGCCAAGAGTGACTTCAATGCCACTCGTTTGTGCACGAAATATGAATTTAAAGCTACAAGAGGGTTAGCTTAGCTCGGAACAAATGCAAGAAGCAGGTGGCAACAGCTAGCTTTACTTTGGCTAATCACCTGTAAAGCTTAATGAATAACAGGTCATATTTTATTTATTTTACTCAAATGTTGATACAATGTGTTGTTGTTTTACAAGGGATTATGTGGTGAACTAGTCAAGCTATCTATAGGAGGCCATACAGTTTTTGACCATACAGTTTTTGACCACACACGGAGAACACACACACACACACACACACACACGGAGAACACACACACACACACACGGGATTACAAACAAACAGAAAAGGTATTGTGTAAACCGTAATATCGTGTGGTGAATGATGGGAAGAAACCAGTAAAAAGGGAAATAAATGGACTGTTTCGAACTGGAAACTTTGTTCCTGACTTTTATTCGGCAGCAAACAAGGTGTGCGTCAATTACACCCACAAAGCGGATCCTCAGAGGCATAAAGCGTTGGCTTAGCCTCTACACTATCTTTTCCCCCTAGTCTTTATTATGTTATGGAAATCTTTTACCTAGTCAATACTGTGGAGATATACAATTAGAATGATCAATCAATAAACTGGTGAAACAAACAGAGTTGTCTTTCTGGTTTATTCGAGGCGCCTCGAAGACACAGGTCTCACAGAGTATAGGATAGTCTGCAGGAGTGTGCGCAATAGTCACAGAATAGCAAAGCTTATATACAAGATAGGGCGGGCAGACAGAGTTTTGTGTAGCTAGGCTCCACAAAATGCCTCAGAAATCTGCTTTCACACGGATGTCTCATTGTTATTAGACACCTGTGTCCTTGAGCTGTAGAAAGTATAACGGTTATCAGAATATGGAAGCTCAAACTTTGTGTGAAGAGGAGTAGTTTCAACATAGTCTGCCAAATCAGCTCTGTGGCCTTGAAGCGCTTGAGAATAATAACCCTCATTAGAGTATGCAGAGAAAACAGCACATATGAAGAAATGGTACAGTAGGGTTAGACAATGCTTTTTAGAAGCATTTGGTTTTACCATATAAGGTAACATAAGAAATTGCCACTACAGCTAACTGTTTCGTTGCTGTAGCTTCATATTAACCAAACGGGCATTAGTGGTATCAAATGTAACATCTAAGTCTTAGCAAGGAAGCTAATAAGATAGATTTTGAAAATGTTAAACTATTCCAGAACAAGGAAAAACACTTTTCCTATATTCCTCCATATTTGAAAACGCTAACTGGCCTCAAACTCCATGAGTTCGGATCAATTACACTTTTTTTCCTTGCTCTGCCTTAAGAGTGTTTAATTTGACCAAAAACCTATTATATGTCAATGCATCACAAACACATCAGTAGCCCTCGTGCTCCTGAATGAATCACATTCATACGTCTGCTGTGTCTGGTGGTTTGAAGGTGTGGCAGATACCAGACGGAGGCCTGACGAGCCCCATGACTGAGGCCATTGTGACCCTCGAAGGACACAGTAAAAGAGTGGGAATCCTGGCTTGGCACCCAACTGCCTTCAACATCCTCATGACTGCAGGTAACGCCATTCATCACATCCTGGTGCCCTGTAATTGCTTTTTAAAAGACTGCTTAGATTGTCTGTGACTGCTGAAATATACCTTGTTGGCATTACTCACTGTAGGGAGCATGAATTAAAGTGTACCATCATGCAAAAAGCCCAATGTGGTTTATAATGTGTTTTACATACATTTACATAGAAAACTAAAAGAAGGGTGTGTGTGTGCTGGCAGACCATATCAAAGGAGTTTCTTTATTACATACAACTCGTTGTCATTCAACAAGCATTGATGCTCACGTTTTAACAACATTTAACAAAAACTACGACATGGTTGCCAACTTTACTTGTTTTTGTATCCATGTCGTAAACACTACACATTATCCAGATACTCTTCTTCTTTGTAAATAGTGTGTATTAAAGAACAGCTCTTATCTTACTGTGTTGGTGTTCAGTGATAGATTGTAATAATACTGCCTTATTCAAGCCAGGAAATCGATTTAGCCAATTAGCAATCCATAACATGTAATGGAATTATAACGGAGAGAGAAAGGTGTGATAAACTTGAAAAAGAATTACACTTTGCTGCAAAGATATGTTGTTTGATTGTTTTATGTGTTGGCATATGTATCCCAAAACACACACTGCTCATTTCTTTTTCATTTAATGGTTTATTTGAACCTGGACAGCGCACATGGTTGAACACTTTAAAACAAAATAATGCTCACAAGTGTAAATGAGCCGGATTTTAGCTTTGAGCTCATTTCCATCCGTAGTCCCGTCACATACAACATATAAGAACATGACATTTATATTCAAAACAAATACATAAAATAAATACATGACATGCAGGAAGAGCATGAGCAGCATACAAGCATTTACCACATGGCAGTACAATGTAGCAGCTACGACCTGTCCTTTAAACAGGGGCGGTTCTAGGGGGGGCCAGGGCCAGTGCCCCCCTAACACTGACCTCTGACCCCCCTGTTGCCCCCCTAACAATGAAAAGTTGTTTTTTAAATGTATATTTTCTGGTACTCGGTTTGCCAAAAACCGCAGGATTTTGTTGCTGTAATGTGAGATTGTGCAGACACCCTTATGTAAAGTAGAGATGTAACTGTTCATTGCCTTTATTTTTATATAAATATGGTGTTAGTGCAAACATTGCACTATAACTTAAGCTGAAGCTAACAGTAATAACTATAAGATCTATCTGAAATAAATAAGTGTACTGAAACAAATACCAATAACTGTATTGCATTGCTTTCTTATGCGCAATTACTTCATACTGTCTAGTTGTCTTTTTCGTCCTGCATTTATTGTGCCCCCCTCAGAAAATAACTGCCCCCCCAGTCAAATTGGTCTAGAACCGCCACTGCCTTTTAAAACTATTGCTTATTACTCATCATGATATACATAGCTCTTAATGGCATTGCTCCACATAAATCAGTTTTTAAACTCAGTATATAGCCGAGGCAGCAATCTCCTTTCTGGTACTTTATTTAGTATTTATTCTCTTAAAATACCCATATTATGAAAAGGGAGGTTTCTTTTTCTAGGGTCCATGTTGACACTTTAAAATTGTCCATGGAGAAATGCCCCAAGCCAGTATTCAGTAGCTGGGCTGTTTTTAAATAGGAGTCAGGACTTCCATTTAGTTTTGACGACACACTAACAGTGTAATTTATATAAATAGAAAGTGAGGCTACGCTCCTTTACTGTCATTCCCTGACTGCCATAATAAACAGTGACCAATCAGAACAGAATGTGCGTGTTCTGGAGGTAGTCTTAAAGAAACACACTCAAATAGAGACCATGGGGAAATACACTTATACTCAGGCAGAACATGTGTTTTTTTGTCTGCTTTAAAGCTCTAATGGATGTTGTGTCTTCCTCTCTGCAGGCTGCGATAATGTGATCTGTGTGTGGAACGTGGGCACAGGCGAGCTTGTGTACCAGCTGAGTGATGCCCACCCAGATATGATTTACAGTGTCTGCTGGAACAAGGACGGCAGCGCTGTGTGCACCGTCTGCAAGGACAAGGCTCTGCGAGTCATCGACCCGCGACGCGGCACCGTCCTCAAGGTGATGACACTAAAACAGTCCTATAGTGCTTCTTTGCTGGGTCTTTCTATGGTATGAAGCTTCCACATAAGGAATGTACCATCTCATTGTTTGCCTAGGTGAAAGAGAAGGTCCATGATGGCACCAGGCCAATGAGAGCAGTGTTTCTCTCTGATGGGAAGATCCTGACCACAGGCTTCAGCCGGATGAGTGAGAGACAGATGGCATTGTGGGATCCGGTAAGTGCAATACATGTTGTTCATATTGAACGATTCTGCAGTGCAAAGTAGAGTTTGTTTATTTATCAAGACAAAATAAGGGTGTGGCGGTTGATGGACATGTAGTTTGTGCACTGCTACTTGGAGAGGTCCCAGTTCACCTCCTGCCCTGCCGTAGTGCCCTTGAGCAAGGCACCGGACATCCCCCCCTCACTCCCATTGCTCCCCGGGCACTGTGCAATAGCTGCCCACTGCTCCTAGTAGACTCCTGGTGCTAGGATGGGTTAAAAGCAGAGAACACATGTCACTGTGTGTGCTGTGTGCTCTGCATGTGTGACCATTAAAGAGGGTTTCATCCCTCCCAATTCTTCTTCTTCTTTATCTCAGTTAATGTGAGGCTTCAGTGAGTTACGACCTTTCCAGTACGTCGTTTGTGTTTCCCTGGACAGTGTTTCTGTGTTGAGCTTAAGGGAAGGTAACACAAAGAGGGATTTATTGCTAACACTGTAGCTTTGCCAGATATCTACGGACCACTGCTACCTTTTTAAGCTGCGTCTTGGATTCAGATCAGATTTGGAATACATGTTTGCGTTACGAGAGCAGTATTGTCTCACAACTCTTACACTGGAGGTGTGTTAAGAACAGGTTGTATCTTCAGCAAGCAACAAGTGTTTCAATGGGCACCTATTTAATGTTTTAAACAAACTTGTTGTGAATGTATACTTTCTAAGATCTAACCTTAACTGACCATAGCAAAAGTTTTTTGTGAGGTGGGTTGAATGTATATTTTGTGTACAAGTAGTGTTTAATCAATATTTATTTTGTTTTTGTCTCTGTACAGAAAGATCTGTCTGAGCCAATGGCAGTACAGGAGATGGATACAAGTAATGGAGTTCTTTTACCCTTTTATGACCCTGATACCAACATGGTGTATCTGTGTGGAAAGGTACAGATTTACAGAAAACACTGATTTACTTCATTTTGGGTTCAGTCGTCTTGATCACATGGTCTTCTGGCTTTCAGGGGGACTGCACCATCCGGTATTTTGAAGTGACAGACGAGTCCCCGTATGTTCACTTCCTCAGCTTATACAGCAGCAAGGAGCCTCAGAGAGGTGCCGGATTTCTTAGCAAAAGAGGTGTCGATGTCAACAAGTGTGAAATTGCCAGGTAAATATGTTCAGTCATGCTTTAAAAAAAATGTTTCTAATTAGTTCAACATAGTTTTAAAGGGCTAGTGATAGATATTTTGTAATCATTGTCAACTTAATCCATCCTTAATCCTTAATCCTACTTTCTGTCGTCAGTATAGCCAAACCCTCTCATAACTTAACCCTACGTGCCATAGAAAGAATTGTTGTCAACAATCTATTACAAAAACACAACGTTCTTCCATTACCCGGAAAATATGAACTATATTACATGTTATACCAAATGTCTATTAGTCTGTAGCTGAAAATATTCCCCAAATAATTCAATATTAATACAGCTTGAGTTGTGTTTGTTAAAACTACAGAGCCCAGCTTTTTAAGGATGTAATGGATTTTATTCTGTAGGAATAATTGGGCTGAAGTGCCAGCGTTATCATCAATAAGTATTAAAGTATTCAGTGACATGTTTATGAAGGTTGGGTCTTCTCATGGTGTTTGTTTATATAAAAAGAAAATATTGTATACACCAGCCTTACCCTGACATATTTCCTTGTCCTCTTTAGGTTCTACAAACTGCATGAAAGGAAAGTGGAACCCATTTCTATGACTGTACCACGAAAGGTAAGCTTTTAAAAAGTCAAACCTATCAAAAAAGGATCCATTTATGTTGCTTGGATAAGAAAATGCCTGCGAAGTCGATCCATAACTGTATAATGAAAACAATGTTCTATCTCCATCTTGCTTCCCAGTCCGATCTGTTTCAGGGAGACCTCTACCCGGACACAGCTGGGTCAGAGCCGGCTCTCCTGGCTGATGAGTGGATCGCTGGGCAGGATGCCCCGCCCCTGTTGGTCTCTCTGAGCGGTGGGTACGCAGCTCCTCAATCCAAGCACAGAGAAATCCTCAAAAGCAAACCCAAGCTCGCCCCGCAGGACTCTGGGAACGCCACGCCTTCGAATGCAGCCGCTCCCACATCGCACTCTGCGGAAGAAGAGGTGCCACGAGTAAACACGAGAGAGACGGATGGAAATGCAGAGAGACCGAAGAGAGAGGTGAGTGGAGAGAGTCATTAGAGCCGGCCACTTTATTGATATAATATTGATATTGCGATTTCAGACTAGATATAGTCAAGATGGAGTTGTTTTTCTTGGTTAAAAAAAGGCTGTGCAAATTAAAGTGGGCCCTATCATGCTTTTTGTGGCTTTCCTTTTCCTGTAGTGTGTTGTATAGTTTTTGTTGTGCATCTAAGTGGTCTGCAAGGGCTCACACCCCAAAGTTTCCTCCAGAGGGAGTTTCTCTCCCACACCCTACACCCTCCTCCCTGCTTGAAACACCGCCATTGGACACCTTTGTTTACTGGCGCTTCTATTGGCTCGTGCTCCAACACATTGTACGTGATATTCTAGGGGCCAAGATATTTCCGACGCATCTCTTAAGCAGTTGCCCATCACAACAGAGCCTTTTTGAACATTAAAGCATGGAAACATGCCCAGGGTTCGACATTGTAAATGGCCCGCTGGCCCGGAAGCAAATATGAACAATTGAGGAAAATGAGGAAGAACTGATTGTTCAAATGTTGTAGTAATTAAGTTAGTGCATGAATTACTATTGCAACAAATGTGTTAATTTTCTTCATTATTAGTCGATTTCTTTTGGACAGTGATAATACAATTCCACCGGCCCGGTCTACCCCTGATGCCACAGTAGCGGCACAGTAACTATGTACCTGAAAATGAGCATAATGTGTTCACTTTAAAAGTAGATTTCTGACCTTTTCCCTCCTTTCTTTCAGGAGGATTTGCTGAACGAGTTGTTAGCAGAGATGAAGGCGTTGCGGGCCGTCGTCCTCGCTCAGAGCCAGAGAATCGAGTTGCTGGAGAGGCAGCTGGCTCGCATCGAGGATGGGGATGTATGAGCAAGGCGGCGCACCACTACATTCGACGGGCACTATTACTAGATCCATAGCCTTACTATAATCAACAGTAACTCAAGCTGTGCGAGTGGAAGAATGTAGTGTCGATTAGCGACTTATCTATGAATCACAGTGGCTTTACAACCAGGTCAATTATTGTGAAGAAAACCCAGACGGCAATTTCTGATATCCAGACTGTGGATTCAAGCGGGGTGTCATCTGCATAGAGTGATATGTTTTGTTTTTCATATGAAGGAGTATTATTGCAGCTTGTTGGTGGTATTTATAGTGCAACTTTGAGCTTTGCAAAACCCACACACTAATTTTGAAGAGCTTTGAAGGCATAACAATGGCACTAAAGCCTCCAAATAATGCATAAACTAGATAAATTAAGCGATGAAGGCTATAGCAAGGTGATTAAGTACCTCTAATATGATTTTCTTTCTTTCAAGCACTCACACATGTTACCATTAGGGCTATGTAACCAGGTAGTTAAAGCTGCTAAACTGTGATGTGCTTTCAAACCCCCCGATTGTTAGTTCATCGTGTGACTTGTGCTTTGTTTTACGCCGTGTGTATGTAGGAAAATCTCTTGGTACACAAATGATGACCTTGACAGTAAGAATTATGTGACTGATAGCTGAGGAGAGCGTAGTTGAATAGTTACGTGTATTGTAATTCTGTGTAGTCTTTGCAGTCGATGATAAGGTAACATGTATACCTCATGTTATCCGGAGAGAGTTGCAGTATTGAAGAGATGTCCGAGATATCCCAGCGCAAGATATTTATTGAGATAAATACGCAGAAATACTTGCCTCCACTTTTTTCTTTGAGCTGCACCATCTTTTGCCACCTAAAGAACCATGATCTCTGGTGTCACTTTTTTTCAGAAATGTAAGCTAAAAGGACCTAACACTACTTACAGTGCAATCTTACTAAAACATTTTAGATTTCTCAGCGTTGAAGCTACAAAAGAGAGGAAGTGACACAGTGATATTTTTTTTTTAAGTTTGATATTGCATTTATATAGGTGTTAAAAGATGGAGTGATCTTTTTACATTTTTTTTTTTTTTTTACTTTTGTGTTTTTTTGCCATTATATTTACAGGCGTCCTTTTTACTTCTCCACGAGTCGGTTATGTGTAGCAATGGTACATTCCACGTCAAGCTTTTCCCTTTGTTATTAAGGGATTTATATTTCTTTATGCACTGACCTCTTAACACCAACTGTAAAACCAGTAGCAGATTAATGAGACAACATTGTGAAAACTCAATAAACATGAATTCTTCCTTTGTATTAACGGAATGGCTCTTTATTTGCAACAAGAAAGGTTCTGATTTAGATCACATACATGTGGGATTTTAGGTGAAGTGATGTGTTTGCTACTCAAAACAACACATGCACACACCCAAAACACATTGCTGTACGAAGGATTCAACACCCTACAGATTTCACACATTTGATATTGTTTTGTTGTTAATCGTCATCTGAATTTCTGATACTTTAAAAATAACCCTTTGATGTGTTATAAATATAATCAGTGTCCATAAGTGGCACATCAAATGGACCCTGTAATGCTAATATTCAGGTTAATATTTGTATTTTGTGCCTCTACTGTGTGATGTTTTTATAAAATGTCTTTATTTTTCTCATACTGCCTACCTCTTTTCACCCTCTGTCTGAAACCAGAGCCTAGTCTGAACTGATTGGATCTGGCCAGCTCTGTTGTGATCAGTCCAAACATAGAGATGTCCCGCCCCATCACGGGCAAAGTGTTGAAACTCTAGCCCAGGGGTCGGCAACCTTTTTCATATGAAGTGCCATTTTCAAAAAAAATTGTTATCAGCGTGCCAACGATCGAGAATTATCAAGTGGGGGGGGGGGGGGGGGGTGAGGAGCTTGACGCTTGTCAACTATCAGCAGGAGGGCGGGGGAGCCTCTCTGCGGGGAAGCAGTGTGTGGACCTGTCAGTGCAACTTACATGATGTCGAATTTAACAAACACATTTAAATAATTGGTTTAAACAGCATAATAATAAGGACGATTGTCCGTTCTGTGATTCTCCAGAACACACATGTAATGATATTAGGGTCACGCAGAGTGAGATGAGATCGCTGTCCCTTTAAGAGAGAGAGAGAGAGAGAGGGGTGTGGCTTGTGCATACGTGTTTGTGGATGGTAGAGCGACAGTGAGAGAACGTGTGTATGTTTCTGGAAGTGAAACGAGGAAGCAGAAAAACAGAGGTCTGCCCTCCTCGACTACGGTGTGGGAGCCGACAGGAAAGTTCAACACACAGATGGCCAGTGCGCTCCTTTGTAGCATATTATTTCAATGAGAGATGATCAGATCGCCACTGGGCTTTCAACTAAATACACAGCCACGCAGAAACTGCGGCATTTGTACAGCTCCTTATGGGAACTGCAGTTAGTGAAGTGCTTTCCTCTGTGGTGAAACGATCAGCACCACGGAGGAAAGCGGCAGAAAGTCACCTGGAGTTAAAGAGAGCGGGGCTGCGTTGTGTGCATGGCTTCCTTCTGCGGGTAACGGGGAGACGCGCTCTGGCGGCAGTCTCGTTCAGGATCCCAAAATACAATTTAAATATTTTTGCACACTTATTCCACTTATTCCTAGCGTGCCACTGGTTACGGTGCCGCGTGCCAATGCTGGCACGCGTGCCAGGGGTTGCCGACCCCTGCTCTAGCCAATAGAAGCGCAAGTCTTACATGGTGATGTCACTGTGACATAATGAGGCCCTTTTGAATGTCCTAGGTAAAAAGGATATTGAGGTCCCAAAGTTCACAGTAAAGCTCAGATACAAACAACAACACGTTGATGCTATCAGTAGATTTAGAAAAGACAGACTGCTTACCAACCTTGGACCCTGTTGATCATATCCCCTGCACAAAGCATTGTGGGTTGTTTCTACTTCTAGTCTGATACTCGATTATATGTTGCAAATCCTTAGATAGATCTTTACTTTATTGATCCCAATTTGGGAAATGTTTGCGTTGTTGCAGCATCAAAAACACAAGGCAATCTACATAAGAGAAATTAATACACAATAAATAAACAGTCCAACATATTTCAGAAATATAAATAAAATAGCATTACAAATTCAAAAAGTTAAAGGTGGGGTAGGTACGTTTGAGAAACCGGCTCGAGATCGCTAGAATTTGAAAATACACAACCGGAGAAAATCTGCCACTTCCTTACAGAGCCCCTCCCCCAACACACACAAACGCGCACATGACCAATAAGGGCACGAGATAAGTGTGTGCCCCGATGGAAGGCTGACAGGCAGGTAGGCCATCCAGTTACTTTAGCCGGGCCTGCTAAAATAATTGGTCGTACTTTTTACAGTATTACGGCTTCCACAGATGACATTTTTTTATGGATTTTTTGTCAAAGCACTTCAGATATCCATTGCTATCGGGATGTTGAGAGCATTCCATGGAATATAACAAAAAGTGTATCTTGAGCCGGTTTCTCAAACATACCTACCCCACCTTTAAAGAATATAAAATAAAAAATATGTACATGTGGAAAATAAATAAGTGGAAATACAAAAGTCCAGTAACCGATATAATGCAGGATATTATTGTGTAAGAAAGGATTGTTCAAAATGAAATAATATGAATGTAAAATGTACAGTGGGAGTTTAAGTCCAGTAATCAAGAGTTGGGCATCATAACAACAATCAAACTGAGTGTGATCAACCAAGAAAGAAGAACACAATATCACATCACAGACCTGATGCATGAAAGACTGGCAGTATGGAACAACTTAAGGTCAATTAAAAGCATGATAGAGCAGGTCTGACAGAACGGAAATCAACTCAGCAGCGATGCACAGTGAATTCTCGAGCACCAAGCCACCATAAGGCATACAGTGTTTGATGGTGGTTTTGTGAACAATGGTGACACTGCCTTCCAGATTTTGGCGGTAATGCAACTGAACAATCACTCAGAGAATTTAGTCACGTCTCAAAACCTGTTGAAGTGTGAGAGTCGATGCGATATGTATTGGTTTCTTATGTATTGCACAAACACTATTGGAAATTGTCTGAACCTATTATAATCAAACCACCATTTTATTTGCTAAATTATAGATATGAAAGCAAAACTATCAATTTTGTAAAGACAAGAAGACACCAAACAATGGGTAAAGTGAAAAGAAAATCAAGATAATAACTAGCATCTTAATTAGCCTTAAAATTGCAAAATAGTTGATAACACATTATGATTGATCTGTTAGATGTTCTCATGTAAGGTGATACAGTGTGAAATGACTGTACGTGTAGGGGCTGAAAACAGGATGTGGCTTGTTTCACATTTCTAAGTTGTGCGCAGTACTTTGGTAGGTCTAAAATTGGTAGTGTATGATAATAACCTTCATATTTTTGCAAACGAATCATTTTTAGGATCATGCTTTAGTTTCTATGGTTGTCTTGGACTCATGTAACAATTTGAAACCCTTTTTCAGTGTAATGTCAAAAGGTGAAAAATTGAACTTTATTTTCAAATATCATCTTGACCCTATCTATCCTTTGTGGAGTCGAAGTGTTATTATTGGCAATACACTGACAAATGATTGTTCAAGATAACAATGTGTCACAGGAAATGACTATCATGTACATTTTCTGATGGTAAACTGGAATGACTTGACCTTTCTTAAACTTCACTCGATATAATGTAACCTGCACCTTTGCTGCGAATTAAAAATAGCAACTTTACAAGGGAAAGATTCAAATATCTTTGTCTTCCTCTTTTTCTTTACTTGTTCTTATCTGTGCTTTCCACCACACTCTGCTTGATTTGTTCTATAATCTGTGTTCACATCCCCTTCAGCCTCCACCTACTCAAAGGGCTGCAGCAAGCATTCTCCACCACATTTCATGCATCACCCCCTCTCTCTCTTTTTCTCGCTGTCACCTCCACACACCTACTAACACACATGCTGTCACACAGTACAAAAGAACATTAAGCTGCACAAGTCAGTTTCCTACCATTGAACTGGCTGCACAAACTTAATCTTCTGCTCACAACCTGGGTAAGTGTAAAATTGTTTATTTCCTTTCTTTTTCAGATTTTGACCAGATCTTTTTTTTAGCTGCATGTTTTCTAATTTATTTCCTTTTTATAGGAATGCCTCATGTCTCCGTCTTTAATTGTACTTTATATATACTTATGTCTTGGTTTAGATACTTATATTTTATTTGATGCATACTTATAAGTGGTTGTTTAATGAAAGTGATGAAGGCATTAATTTACCGCCAATCTCAATTTCCTCATTCATTGTAGCTTTTATGTTAATTGCACTTATTTCACATCAATATACTTATTATTTTTTGTTTAAACGAGATGTTGCAACACTTTGTTTCGGATCTTTATACTATGATTAAAAAAAGTTTCCTTTCACGGCAGACTGACTGATGCTGCTCAATAATCTTTGACAGGAAACCAACAACGCTGCGAGCGGTCTGCCAGCTTCCTGTCAGCCGAAACAACGCAGTACGACTTCTCATACACAGTCAAACAAGATAGAGACAATACTTCCTGTCACATCTCCAGGGTGCGTTCGTATTGCACATGTTAACCATTGGTGACTTCTCAGCCAACATGGATTGTACATATGTTTTTATAATTGTATCAAGATTTGATGTCAGTTCTGAAAAAAAAAGTACTTTTTGTTCAAATTGAGCAGCTGCCAAAATATAGTACCACCTCAGAGTGTATTTTTTAAGCAGAGCTTTTGGCAATTCTTGGTAATCTTGTTATTTTTTCAATTTGATCAATTAAAATGAACTGGATGGAGAATCTTGTATGTTAAGTTGTTCTAAGGTTCTACTTTTCTTTTTTCTAGACCCTGAATATTCTTTTACAAATGGTTCTCCTTCTGATGAACCATTAACAACTGCATTGACACCCAAGGAGTTTGACTGCAAAATTCTGCCTGTAACTGTGACCCCAAGCCAGAAGGATTTTTCTACTCAAGAAAGAAAAGTATAAGGAGGTACAGTATTCCAAAATCTATTCTTCCTAAGTTTTGTCGGAATAAAGTGTGATAACTTACTTATTGTTGCCTGAAATCTGTATTGGCTGGCATCAGCCAAATACCCTTAAATAATACCCTTAAAGAGCCTGTGACAACATCCCAACAACTGTTGTGCAATTAAATATTGGGGTACTAGTCATCTCGAACCGTCAGCTTAAAAAAGAAGGTGCGATACCGTTCCGATAAATATCAATAATTTCGAACATCGCGGGGAAATTCCTTCGACTCATTTTGAAGTTTTGGTGGAAGCCGGAAGTGACGTCAATGCAGGAACGCTTCACTGTGCGGCGAGAGAGCCAAACACGGACAAAGTGTGTTGTCATGCGTAGAAATGGTGAATTACTGAGTTTAGGCACGTTAATAACGTTTTAAAGAAGTTGACTACAGTATATTCATATTTGTCAGTGCTTTCATGTCAATTCGGCGAACATAAACATAAATGATCGTGAGGATGATGATGATTAAATTAGGATTACAAATCGGTAGTGAGAGCTGCTGAATTTCCTCCCGTAGGATGTGATATAAAAACAAATCGATTATTTTTGAAGTTGTAAACTCAAGTGGATGAAACTACATTTATTAGTGCTTTCATGTCAATTCGGCGAACATATGATACATTAAATGATCGTTTGTTTGAGCCGGTCTGCATTTCCTGATGAGAAAACAAACCGATGCTTGTTGTAGTTGTAGTACACCAACGTGGATTAAACGTGTGTTTTTTTTACCACAATGTTGGGAAATTAATGGATAAAATGCACGGATTATTATTATTATTATTCCCACTCCGATCGGGACACTAGGTCCACCGTTTCCCCGCAGCGAGGCTCCCCCCGTTGATAGTTTACGTGGGCTGGGTGCAGTGGCGGACTGGCCATCGGGACGAATCCCGATGGGCCGGTACCGAAGTGGGCCGGTCGGATAAGTCGCTAGCACATCCCCCATAGGCGGCGCGTGAGGCTCAGGTTTGTGAAGGCTAAATAACTTTTTTTACCTGACGCTGCCCGCCTCTGGCGTCTATAGAAAAGAGATCAACTCAGTGTGCGGAGTTTAAATCTCTCAAGTCATATTACAGGATAAAGGAAATACAGTATGCAGAAGTATTATTTTAAGCAACACATTGTTGACGAAACACTCGAGTCAAATGTAATTAGTCAGATCCACTCGTGTCTTAGACGTGAACGCTCTCTCAGCTGGTGAGAGAAACCCTGGCTTGATTTACCGAGTTGATAACCAGCGTCGTAGGACCGCTTAGCGAGATCTCGTTTGTTAGTTTGTTGTTGTTAGTTTGTTTGTTACTCAAACATATCCAGGGTATGTTGAACTGGCTTCGTAGTACAGGGCACAGGTGGCTAGCAGCGCTAATGTCAAAGACACAGACATTATACATTATATTTGTATTTTACCAGGATGCAGTGACACAAATATTAGGGAAGGCTTAGCCCTCCCTAGCCTACAGCACCCGCCGCCCCTGACCTCTCCCACTCCCCCCGTTGACAATTTACTAGCGGTACCGAAGTGGGCCGGTCGAGAGCCCGGGATGATTTTTAGTCCCATTCCACCACTGGCTATATGACCGTATGATCGCCCATATTGACGCACCTAATTCCTAAACTTCTAACAGATACAACATAAACCGATCCTTCAGCCTCATATGAGCTCTCAGACACGTTCAAAATTAAACTGTCATCGCTGTCTGAGCTTGCTGCTGTGTGGCCATCGTGCGTTTACATGCAGATGCTGGGATCCTGAACGGTGCAGCTGGAGCGCTGTGCCCGCAATGACGTCACACATCATTGGGCGAGACTTGAAGAATCCCCGAGAAGATCCAGAAAATGGTCAACATTGAAGGGCAGATTAATGGTTATCAAAGTACAAATATCCAAAATCAGTTCAGTAACGGTTTTCAAGGGGACAATATTTACTCAAATTGATGGGTTTGGATGATGGGGGAAACTCGTGTCACAGGCTCTTTAAATACCCTTAATTGTTTTTATATGAACACTACATCTAAATGTATGCTAGAATTTAACAACAACCAACAAATCGAATTAACTTAAAGATTGATTTTACCTTTTGTGATATAACTTCACACTCACACTCTGTGCCCCTAATGTGAAGCTACAGCCAGCTAGCCTGTAGCAGTATGAAGCTACTGGCTGTAGCTTCATACTGCTATAGGCTAGCTGGCTGTGCAAAAACTGAAATTTAAAAACAACAATTTTGTGTTTTTTATTGGCGATAATTATTTCAAGTCTGTGCACAGAGCAAAGCAAGCTGTTGCCATCTGTTTCAAGTATACATGTTGTATATGCTAACTAGTTACTTCAGCTACAAGAGAGTGACGTTAGAGACAAGAAAGCTCTTTTTTTTAAACTATATCTTCTAACCCAAGAGACAGTGACACTGCATACAAAAACATTTATAGAAATGAATGAATCCCATGCTTGACCATTCCCTCTCTCTCTGTCCCCTTCAGCCATGGTTGAAGTCACCTACAAAACGTCCACCCCGACTGTGCTGATCCTTTTTTTCTGCCTATTAGGCTTAATAGTATTGCTGGTCCTCTTGTACAAGAAGTTGAACAGGGACGCCAATGGAGAATATACTGTGGGACGCATGGTGTATAAGGATGGAGGGGTCAGGGATCGTGTGAGAGGGACAGCGTTAGCTCTGGGGACACGTTTTGGGGTCCAACTGTGGCCTCAAAGTGATGATGGAGAAGAAATGCAGGAAGTCCAAGTTGAGGAGGGACAGGTGGAGGACGGTGGTAGCCAGGAGAGTGACAGCGAGGGAGATGAGGAGGAAAATGATGAGGAGCAGCGTAGTATGGCGAAGGAAAAAGATGGTGACACCTCCGATGATAACTCAAGTGCGGAGAGTTCTGAGGCAGAGGAGCAAGCCAGGCTAACGGGTCAGTCAGAGGCAAAGGGAGAGATAGAGGAGAAAGGGGATGATGGGGAAGGTAAAGGGGAAGCAAGTGGAGGGGCTGGATTGTTGGTAGATCTAAAGCAGTTCTCTGGAAGTGCAATCTGGTATGAGGAAGAGGGAGGTGAGAGTAAGAACAGTGATATCACTGCACTGTGAGAACAGAATTAAAACATTTAATACAAGAAAGGCTTGGTAAATTGTCCTTAGTAATGTCCCATAATTATCTGGTTAAATATATGTTCTATACATTTTATTACCCAACATATAGGTTCTCTTTTTTACTAGGGAACATCTCTTGGATCCCTCTAAAAACATCCACACTAGTGTTTAATAGCTCAAAACCAATACATTCCACCTGAAAAGATACTGTATACTTGTCCTGATGTGGTCTTAATACCACTTACTTTTGAGGCATCAGATAGTATAAAAGTTTACCTTTTTATAAAGTAAAACTAGTCTGAAACTTTGTATTGTTGTGTCAGCCAATAGCACGCTGTGTATTTGTTTATGTTTTTTGTATTGCTTTAAATGTTTTTTCCTGATTTTCCAAAAAATAAAAAACAGAAACCCATAATTTTGACTGTTTGTGTAGTTCTGAATCTAAAAAAGCCTTTATGGTATTTACCAAGAAACCCATGGACCTCAAGACGATTGATTTAAGACTCTTTCTTGGAACACTGTATTTGACAATTAATTGATTTAACGATCCACAGAAATTTTTTTTATGAAATGGTTACTTTTTTAGCAACAAAAAAAAAATGGCTCCAACTTCTCAGATAAGCACAGAGTTGCAAATAAAACATATTTTGGACTGAGTTTTGAATGATTAATTGAGAATGCTAAATATCAACAATGTAAAACGACACTTACTTGCAGCCTCAAATGATTACTGTATTGAGTAGTTAAATTATTGCTGTCTATCAAAATTAAATCATGTAAGTCATATACATTGATAGTAGGATAGCAAAAAACTACACCATTAGGTCGGTTAATACACCTTGAAAAGGAACTAGATCCAGGGAAAGGCTACTATAAACTCAACCCCATTGACCTACATTCAAATATTCGACTTACTTCTCTGTTTATTGAATATATTGAAAAGTAGTCGATAAACAGAGTTGTTGTTACGCACCATAAATGCAAAAATGCACATAATCATCTCTTACAAAAGAATATATATGATCTTGCTGATTGGTGGTTAACCAATGGGGATGTAGCTCAGTGGTAGAGCGCATGCTTCGCATGTATGAGGTCCCGGGTTCAATCCCCGGCATCTCCACTCATTTTATGGAAGATTCTTTCCTACTAAATATCTAACATGATGCAAAAAGGAAAGTTTAAATGTGCTTCAACCTCCCATTAAAACAAACTCACAATACATATTTTCAACACGCAGTTCATATTTGTGATACAGTGAACAAGGTCTACGAGACACATTTGTGATTGGACAGACGGAGCACTTGCTCAAATCTGATTGGATGTTTGAGGACTTCGAGGAGAGGTGAGTGTGGGAGGGTTCACGCACGCGAGTGCCAAACATTTATTTTTCACCGGCAAAATTATGTTCAGTGGTGGGTAAGAGCCTTTCTGTCGAGACATTAGGCATGAACCAATGAGTAAGCCCGAGTCAAAGTAAACACAACTGTAGTGACACATTATCAAAGCAATTATGTAACCAGAAATACGGGATTTTACTGAGACTGAAGACATTCGCCCAGTGACAGGCAGATCATTTTTTAATAAAGCATCAAAACTGTTCTCCAAAGGAACGAACTGACTGGAGCCGATCTTACCCGGTAAATATGTCAGCTATTTGCTTTCAAGAATCTCTTCCTCCCTCACAGACAGCACAGATTTTGTAAAACAAATGTGCAACCTTGGACTGCACGAACAGAGCCAGTCTGTCACTGTAACCTACTTCACGAGTGCCGCACCACCGTGAGCATCCAAGTTACATTTTCTCCTCTCACCCTAACTTGATTGTGCCGGAGAAATGATTTCAGTAGACGTCACTCATCTGCATAGGGAGTAAAATGCAACCATCCTGCTAGGCTTTTTGTGCCCTGAAACTCTCTGTACATTCGCCGTGTGATAAAAGGACCTACCATTGCTGCATAACCGAAACTACAAACATGGAAGGTACAGTTTGCATCAGTGTCATGCTAAAAATATACATTTATATCCATAGACACATCTGGGTTGCAAACTGTCCAAGATGGATGCAGCGCCGCTGTGCGCAGGGATGCACGGCGGAGCGTCAGCAGGGTGTCTTTAAATGCCCACCGACCCCGCGTTTAGCTTTATGCCTGCTTATTGTCAGTGTTATTTTTCTCCCTTTGCAGGAGTAGGATGTTACTAGCATCCGCCGTAGTGGTATGGGAATGGCTGAACGAGCACGGTCGCTGGCGGCCCTACAGCCCGGCTGTCTGTCATCACATCGAGGCAGTCATCCGGAGCGACCCGCGGTGTGGTAGTGTTGTCCTCGGCCAGGTGGACTCTCGCCTCTCGCCCTACATCATCGATTTGCATTCCATGCACCAGTTCCGACAAGACACAGGTGAGAAGCAGAGAGGAGAGCCACAGGGGCGGAGGGTGTGACGGTGGAGCTGCATGGGCCTGAGGTAGAGGCCTTTTTATTGCTTATGTGTGTCTACCTCATCTTTGCAAGCCCATATGTTGATTCTGCTCCAGAAGTTGATGCCCTGGTGGGAGTGTTTTGCTGCAAAGTGCGGCTTATTTTTCCTGCAGCAATAACATCTAGTCATTATTGTTTTATTTTAGATTGATAGAACCCTAGTTTATTGTTATGTTATTTACATTTAAAAGACATTCTCTGTGTATTTGAGGTGTGAAGAGAGCCATTCTGGTAGGACCTGTGTGAGTTTGGATATGTCACCTAGGCCAGAGTAGGAGCTAAAATGTCCAGTCATTGCCACAGACACTGATTATTATTTTTTTTAAGGCGATCAGTGTCTTTAATGGCAGAATATGGGCATAAAAGAGAAGCAAGCACAGCAGTAAGGCAAAGCAGGGAATTGTCAGTTCTCAGATGTCTAACTTTGGCACACAACCCAACATCTCCCCTCTCTCTCAACATTAGCTGACAAAATCCTTTGTGAAGTTTGTTTTCCAAACCCAGCAGAAGCTCAACTAAGGGGAGTCAGGCATTGTGCCCTAGTCTAAATAGGAGACAGGGTTGAGGAGGAGAGACGGGGGACAAGGGTGGGGAAGAATTTCAGGAGTCTGAGGTCATTGATAAAATGGGGTCGATGGGAGCAGATCTTATGAATGAGTGCCTTTGTTGTCTGGTTAAATGTCAATGGTACACATGGTACACATTCCAGTGAAGTGTTATATCTAATTGTTTCACTGTGAGTTACATTATTTTTCCCAATGGGCTTTGCGCTATATTTTTGATGTTATATGTATTTGAAATGCTTAACTATACAGTTAAATGTGTTGTATAGGGCTATGATATGTGTACAGTAAAATGCACTGCAAAACTGTCTTGCCATCCCAAAAAGGTTTCCTATCTCGTTTTTAGATCCAAGCTCTCCCATCTTCGAGAAATCTTTGCGGCCCTTTATGTTTCAGACGCAGGATTTGATTTGTAAAGGCTTTACAGTATGTCCACTCTAGAGTTTCTCTGGACACCATGGGAAAGCAAACACAGCCAGCTTTGGGTCGGATCAAGGCTGCCAGCCAATCAGAATTCAGCACACCATGTGCTGTTACTAGGGGCAACCTGTTTGCCCAAATTCTTAGCAAGCAAACACAGACATGTTGAATTTGTTAAGGTTCCAATCTTCTTGTCCACAGTGAAAAAGGCCACTTCCTATTGCAACTACTTCTCATCACCAAGCATCATGAAAGTAGTTCAAGAAAGATGAGCAAACCTAATAGTTAGTTACACATTTATCACATTGAAATATCCAATTATGCTATTCCAATTGTCAAAAACTTTATACGTTGCTTAAATCTTATCCTTTGTTCTGACCCCCTCATTCTGCCCCAGGTACCCTTCGACCGGTACGACGTAGCTTCTACGACCCCACCTCGGCGCCTGGCCAGGGCTGGTTGTGGGAGTGGGAGAACGACGCTGGCAGTTGGACGGCGTACGACACGGAGGTGGGCATCGCCATCCAGGCCGCGCGCGACCGCCAGCAGCCCTGGCTGGACCTGGCACCGCTGGGTTTCTGCTACCTCATTGACTTCGAAAGCATGACCCAAATCAACGGGCAGACGCAACGCTGCAGACGCATCCAGCGACGCTCAGACTTGGCGTACCCGCTGGTTGCCGGGCCCTTACCCAAATCCCACCATGCCTGGGGGCCCATGGCCATGCCCAGCCATGGAGGACTGCTTGGGGTGGATGTATCCGGAGTGGGCATGGGGATCCGCATGAGCAACAGTGGGACTGGAAATGGGAGCGCGTACCCCAGTGGGGCGCTCCCTGCTTCCGCCATCACCTCTTTAGGACAGCCCTGCGCCTGTCAGCAGTGCATGCTGGTGCTGAGTGTCAAAGCGGGCGCCATGTCTGCTCACACACTTGGGCGGAGACCTCCACAGACCAAGCCACCTAGTCCCAAAATGAGCTACCCCGTCCAAGCAGGGTCGTACTCACTCACTCTCCCTCGACCTCCTTCCCTGTCGCGGTCCTTCTCCCCCCACAGGACGTCCATAATTGGTGCGACAGGTGGCTACACTCTAGGTGGTATGGGTGGAGCAGGAGGTGCAGGGACGGTTGGTGGCGGTGGTTATGGCAGTGCCAGCTTCGGTTACGGAGGAGGCTTCACCCACTCTCTTTCCCTCCTCGGCTCAGCCACCGCCGCCCTCTCCCTCCACTCCACCCGCCCCCCTCCTCCACCTCTCCCCCCTCTTCCTCCTCCTCCTCCCCCACCCTCCATCACACTCTCATCTTCTGCCACCTCAACCCCTCACCCTTCCACCTCGTCCTCCTTCTCTATTTTGAGCTCCGCCCCTACAGTGCCCTCCCTAGGTCCACCTCTCATCTCCACGGCCGCCTCCACCTGCACGCCCTCGCCTTCAGCCCGTGTCCTGGGCCCGGTGTCTTCATCTGGTGCCGCTGCCTGCGCGGCCCCCCTGCCCCCCCGGTCCAGCCTCGCCGGGCTGAGCCGGCCTGCACTGCAGCGAATCGCCATGGCTCAGTCACGTGCCCTTATCGCCTCTGGGTGAGTACACAAAAACTGTAGTAGTAGTAACATTAATTTACAGTAAAAAGTATCCATCGTCCAAGGAAAGAACACCTCTGGTGATACCATGTATGTACTTCTAATGGAGTATAGTAAAGAAAGCTTTATATTCCTACAAAAAGCACCCATCAAAAAATGTATACCTTTCAGTTTAGGCCCATTCAATCCAGTGTCGTGCTAATTGGCTGTAAAGCAATACTGTATGAGTTTGAGGTTTAAAGCTTCAATAATCAATATTTTCACATTCACAGCGGATCAAATAACTATGCGCAATTTTCAAATAGTTGCTCGTATGTATGTGAGAAATCCACAAGGAAATACCACTCATCTAATGCTTATGCTGAGAATAAGTGAGAACTGTCTAATGTGTTCAATATAGGAATCACATTTATAACTTAAAAAGACACAATTAATGACAGCAAAAGACGGAAATGACATCTCAACAGAGGCTACGTCCCTCATCCACATACATGAAAATGAGTCTAACTAAACCAGAAGTGTAAGACAATGAATTTAGACAGGACTTTCTAATTAGTTTGAAGCCCTCATTAAACTGTGTCTGAAATCAGCGCTCATTAGCATTCATGAGCCTTTCATCTTGGTAACAAAGTCCAATCTTTGTAGTTCGTTTCCATGAAAAACAATGAGGAACATTCACACTGTACAAGCCAGGCTCTTACAAGCATTTCACGTTCCAGACATTTGTCATGCAAGTTCTTAATGATGGGTTTGTTTTACAAGCAAACACTCCCATGCATTCACGCATAGTTATTTTATGGTTTTCATGCAAACAATTTGTTCCCCGAGGCCTCAAAAAAATCTAAAAAAGGCTCGGAATGCTTTGTGGTTATGTGTGTGTAAGCACTTTAGTGGCTAATCGAAGCCATCAGTATTGACCGGGAACAGGTTTACTGAGTTATCTGGATAGCTTTGCTGCATACATTTTGAAATCTAAAACATTTCCTGATGGAAATTAATACTGCGGTTTTATTTACAAGATCACATCTGGAAGAGGTCCGTAACATCTGGGATGTCTCCATTGTTATGGAATTCTTGATATTTCTATCTGTGGTCTGGAGTCTTTTGAGATATTCATAATCATTTTACTTCATAGTAATAATAAAGTGCTTAAAGGGAGATTTTATTCATCGGGAATGAAGTGTTGGCAATAGATGCTTCATATTGCCTTATTTGTGTTATTGTTGTTATTGAAATATCCAATTGACACACACTTTAAAACCCGTTCATCTCTGTCCACTTGAAATGTAAGTTTCAGACGTGTTCGTACATCTGTGACTTGCTGATATCACAGCGAATATGCATCTTATTGGTGTTAATGAATGAAATAAAGGAAGCCACAGTATCCTGGTGTCAATGCCAGAGGGCGCTGATTAGCAAGACATCTGTGGTCCGCATTGTAAACCGGGTTTCCCAGAAGCGTTTTGGACAAACTTCATTATTTTACTATTTCTTTCTGTTTTGCTGCTGGTTCTGTTCTGACATCTTGTTTTGAGCAAATCAAAATGTCACCGGATTCCAAATATAGCCTTTCTTTTTATAACAATCATTGAAGTCTCACTGAAAGAGATGTTTCTTGGGTGCTCTAGATTTCACTTGTTATGCATTTGTCTCAAATATACCATGCAAGAATGTTTTATACTCTCACGCATAACTTACACTGCCGCCGGGATAATTGGTTCTCCTCACATTGAACCTCGCAGAGCTTAACAATAAGGTCATCACACGCAATGCAACCTCAGAACAGGACAAAACACACCCACTCAAAATCCACCTTACTGGAAATTGACCTGAGATTTTATATTATCCATTTCCAAGAAATTCCCTTTGCAGGTCTGTTGGAAATGTGGTCAATAGGGATGCACCCAAATGCCTAAAATTGTTAATTGTTATCATTAGTATTCATATTTTGTAGTTGTTGCTATTACTTATTATTATTATTATTATAAAAAAGTGGTTTTCTCGCCCTCTACTTCTAACAGCTGACAGTTCCCAGCTGAATTTCATTTTGACGTAAATATAGAAATATAGCTTACAAAACATGTATTTCTGAGATGTAAACTATGCAAGCAAAGCATAGAAATAGGCCAGCTTGATTCTTTCCAAACTTCAGCAATATCAGCAATAAGTTAAAATTCCCCCAGTTAGGGTTAGGGTTAGTGAGTGGGGGTGGGGTTCAGACTGACTTTTTATAAAACTAAGTTGGTTAGGGTTAGCACAGTATGTGACAATACATTAAAATAAATATTATATTGCAAAATTCAACCAACATTATGCCTGAAAAAACAATGACTATTATGTTAGAAAATGTACCCAACTTAATTGGACTTTTGGCCAGGGCACACAATTAGCAACATTCATTGGTCTAATAATGGTTAGTAATTAACTTACCAGCCAAAAAACTATGGTTATCTTTTCGAGAGAGTGGTTAAATATAAAAACAGTCTTTAGCCAATTTGTCCTACGTAGATAAGTAACTGTAATAAGCTAGAATACTACATATTATGACTAATGAGTTAGATGGTTTCAAATTGAAGTGTTTTCTGAAGGTGCCACAGAATACCAAAGCGACTAAAGTTTCCTGCTATGCAGAGTTTTTTTTGCTGGTCAACATGTCCGTTTAAAATAAATCTTCCGGACAAAATGAGAAAAGTGCCGGTCAAAGGTCTTCTTTGTTATTAAGCTTTAAAACAAATTGATATGATTCGATATTAAACAAACTAATTATAGTAGATTAACTACATCATTCAAAAGTGTACAGTAACTTATAATAATACAGGAATAATAACCGGAGCGCTCTCTCCCTCTCCTGACAGCCCATCAATATCCGTCTCATGCAGCTCGCTGATCCAGTAATGAGTGACCCGACAGTACAAATAAACGTATACCTATAACTAGTTTAGGTAGTTTGAGAGGTAATTAAAATAGCTAAGTGTGATATTCTAACCTGAAGTGTGTGTTTTGTCCGCTCACCGTTGCAGGTGATCATGCAGAGCAGAGGCGCGGGAAGGTATTTTGAGTGGGGGTGCTGAGGTGCTGGACTCCAGTGAAGCACGCACAAAAGCACTCCCCACACGTAAACACACAGTACACCCGCGACTGTTACAATGAAGGCTCGATAATCAGCTCACGGCATATAGGCAGGGGTAAAGTGCTATTTTTTACGAGTGTGGAGCGGACCTCACCTACTCTTACGGCAATGTTCTACTTTTGACGCCTCGACAGAGGCGCCAGCCAATGGAATCATATGCCAGTACAAGCTCTAGCCAATCAAACCGCGTGTTTGTGTGTCTGGGGCGGGAGATTCATGTGATTGGTTGTTGGTCGAGTTCCAGCCCCTCCCGCCGGCAAGCGACAACGCACGCCGCCGTGTGTAGGGGCCATTAGGGGGTCCGGGGGGATGCTCCCCAGGGAAGATTTTTTTTAAATATTGAAGTTAAAAGCATCAATCTGGTGCACTTTGAGAGCAACATTAGAGATCTATGGATACATCTCTCAACACCCAGATGAAACACAACTGTAAACAGATGTTCTTTTTCTTTATGGATATTTTACAAATCACTCCCCTTTCAAACTGTATTCTTGTTTTACTGCCATATAGTATTTCATAACTGTTTATCCTTTATTCTCTTATTTTTTATAACTATAATGATCATATGAAGGTGTGCCGCGGAAATAATCTTTTGAATAATTTGTGACCAAACCTTTGAGACCCACTGAGATAACTTGGACTAAAGTTAACTATCTAAACACTCAGAGAGTCCTTTAGCTCACCTGAGCCTCTCAGTCTGAGAGGAGAGCTCTCCTCCAGCTTGTTGTGGAACCAACAGCTCCGTATGTCCGTTAGCGCAGCTAGCTAACCAGATGCTAACAACACGGTCCCTGCTGCTGGCACCGGTCCCTCTCTCTCTCTCTCTCTCTCTCTCTCTCTCTCTCTCCCTCTCTCACACACACACTAAATGCGCTATTTCCGCACACAAACACACACACACACACACACACACACACACACACACACACACACACACACACACACAGCCAAGCTTGAATGACACAAGCACACTTTTATTTCCATGCAACTCTCTGATTGGTCTGGTGTCTTGCCTCTGTTGCATTCACTGAACACTGGAAATTACAGTCCTGCCGTCCTCTCTAATGTCATGATGAGGTTCACGTAAAGCACGGTTAATGTATTATATTATTGAGGTAGAATTGTCCGGGGCTACAGAATTGTAGCTAACAATGTGGAATTTATTGGCTACATATTACACAGATTATGCACAGCGGGAGCAGCAATAACCGTCAACCGTCAATAACTAGCACCGCTAGGGGGTGCTGCAGCACCCTCAGCACCCCCCTTCCCGCGCCCATGTGCATGTCGACTCGTCAGCAGCAGCTGATCTCTCTCTCCCGTCAGATATGTCCATATTGATCAGATCTAGCTATTTATAGCTAATGATATGACTACCTGCTTATTAAAAGACACCTAAACAATAAGCGTCGCTATGCAACCAGGGGGGTATACTACGAAGCAGGATTTTCGCTTAGCCGGCTAAATTCAGGGAAAACTCCGGCTTTCCGGTCCTACGAAGCTGGTTCTCTTTTTAGCAGGCTAGATCTCCATGGTAACTTATGCTTAGCGGCTAACCTGGTCGGGACCAGGTTAGGTTGCAGACTAAGATCTCAACTCAGTGAAAGCACTGCCTGCTGACCAATCAGAGCTCAGTGTGCGGAGTTTAAAGCGATCAAGTCATATTACAGGAGAAAGGAAATACAGAAAAACTGCCGTTGCAGGAAAGACGGCCGGCAAAAATCACCGACTGTGTGAACGTGAACATTAATAGAATATCACCTCCCATCTTCAGAGCAATCTGACTATTATAACATTAGCGTTAAGAAAGCTTACTTAAATATCTGCCACAACATAAGTAACCGGATCAGAGTAACTTTAAGTACAGTCCGCGGCATATCACTTCATAATGTATCATATATTTCCTTATCTGAGTCAGCTGAGCCGTATCTGGCCGTGCAACACTCACAGTGTCACATACTGTATGCAGAAGTGTTATTTTAAGCAACACATTAAGTTGACGAATCACTCGAGACAAATGTAATTAAAGTCAGATCCACTCGTGTTTTAGACGGGGCAGTGATATCATAAACCTGTTAATGTACGCATTCAAACACTTTTTCTTTTGCCAGCTGTATTCACCTTGCAGGTGCATGTGGCTTTTATCCTGGATAAAGTGTTTAAGTCATGGATGTTTAAAGTTTAACTTCTTCATATGTCTAATATTATAGTTGACTTTTCATTCAGGAAGTATGACGCTACGCTGTCAGTATGCTTCTCCATGTTTGTGAACCGCGTCGTAGTACCGTTTAGCGAGAGCGCGTATGTTTTGGATTAGGCCAACCGGCTAACTCAAACATATCCAGGTTAGGTTGAACCAGCTTCGTAGTACAGGCCCCAGGTGAGGCCACAAAGTATAGTGCAGTATTATGCATTTGTTTACATGCCCACCGGAACCCCGAGGCATTACCAACAGATCAACGCACAATCAACCCATACAGGACATCTCTTTCTCCACATTAAGTGTTAGACATTAGAATTGACTATTCTTGTCTGTCACATACTCTTCTTGTCTGTCTCATAAGTGGTGCAACTGATGTGGTATTGTGATAAGGGGAAATTATTTTGGTCAAAGTCCGGTAATTACCGGCTAACGGAAACTCTGCTGCTATGATCCTCTCTCCTCTCACTGCACTGGGTTTGATGTCTACAAGCGTGTGAGCGTGTTTACATGTGCATGTGTTTATATGTTGCCATGCTGCAGCTTTATATCACAAGCAGTGAGGACCCAGGCTGCAGCGAGATAAGAGGATTAAAGATAGGTGGCCAATCGACACACCTCTTCTTTCCCATCCTTTCTCTACTTTTCCATAATTTCCCTTGAGTCTATTTTCATCATATTGCTTACACTTGCCTGCCCAACACACAGATGTTGGTTAATTAACGCTCAGGCTTGACCCAGTCAGGCAGCACCTCTTATTGACTTTGTAAGTCACGTTTGGCACGCACACAGGAAGCTAATACTACAGCTGGGACACAGTTTGTTTACCAACAAACTGTGTCCCGGCTGTCGTATTAGTACAATGTAAGCAGGTTTCCAGAAACAGGAAGTGTACAGTTCAATGAGTCCTGACTGTACTTATTGCTACGTCATTGTTGCTTCATCTTTAAGGACATCTTCTGGCCAGTGAAAACACTGGGCACTGTGTCTGTGTGTTTGTTTATACCAGAACAAAAGGTGTCACCTTAAAGGCTAAACTTTAACTTCTAAGCCTATATGTCCTTATTTTTGACCAAGGTTAGGGTTATGGTTAGGATATGTTATATTAGATTATGATCATTTTTTATCTGGCACCTAAATCTACATTCGGGTCACCATAAATAACCTGAACCTATGACTATTGATCAAATGCCAATTAATATGTCAAAGCGTGAATTTTGAAATGTGCTTCCTTAAAAAACTCTGAATACTTTTTTGTCTATTGTTTTTTTACGTTTTAATCAGAACTGTTTTGTTGAATTAATTAACCACCAACAGGTAGGGATGGGTATCGTTAAGGTTTTAACGGTACTACTACTTTTATCGATACCGGTCTTTTAACGGTACTCTTATCGGTTCTTTTGGTAAAAAAAAAGGTAAACTAACTAAACAAATTGTGAACAAAACTAACATTGCTTTTTAACGTTTCTTTTGATGTGAAATACATAATATTTCACATCAAAAGAAACAACAGTGTTTTAACAAATCGTATTAAATAATCTGATGACAGAACTGTAAACAGAATAGCTGAAACTTTAACAAAATAAATAACTCAGTTACCTCTAATCATTAACCCATGTTTGTATAATGTAGTTAACTCTGTGTGTTGCTGCTAGCATACATAACACCTGACGTGGAAACGGTGCATTTCTCCGTCTGAATGTGGAGCACTTTTGATAAATGTTTAGACAAATTGCTCGTGTTACCGCCCTTACATGCTAAACTCTTATTGCACTTTTGGTAACGAACATTGTCCACATCGAGACGGGTAAAGTTGAACCAAACCTCGGAGCGCGTTCTCTCCGCCATCTCCGCAGTGTGTGTGTTGCTGCATGTAGCAGCCGCGTGTGTGTAAACTGCCCCGCCCCCTCACAAGGAGGCGGGGGAGAGAGATCGAAAACAGTAAAAATAATCATGGACGCATTTTGCAGTCTTTTTGTGTATTAGAAAGGGAGTTGGCGACACTAAAACTAAAATATAATGTTTGTGTAGCAATAATACCGTTTAATACCGGGGCTCGGTACCCATCCCTACCAACAGGTGTGCATCTTACACTGAAGAAATTAAATATTGACTTTATTTAAATGTATAATATCAACAGGTAGTTGAAAGCAATAAGTTGAACCTAATATTTTGAATTTAAACTTAATATTATTGCATTCAACTAACCTAATACAGTTATGTGTATTTTCTTTACATAATACATTTATTTAAGTCAACATTTCAATTTGTTTCCAGTGTATCATCTTATTTTACTCTTCTAGGATAGGATAGAAGGACGGGGAGGAAAAAGGGATGAGGCATTTTTTTATTCTTGTTTGAAATGCATGCTCAGTCTTTTCCTACATCATTTATTCTACCTATTTCATAAATCAAGAAGAAAGATGAAATGCCCAAAATAAAGTAATGACGTAAAGTAGATTAAGAATAGATTGTGGGCTGTCCCATGAACGAGTTGTATGTGCCGTGTCTGAAAGCCTGGCAGTGTGACATGGTGGCCGACAGGTAATCCCTCCTGTGACGGAGCCTGGAGTTTAGTCAACAGGAATAGAGGGATTAGCCCTATAAAGGGAGGAGGGAATCCTGACTCCGTCACACAAGCAGAGGAAGAGTGAGAGACAGAAACAGGCGTACTCACCATTCCAACAGGAGATTTAAAAGAGAGTGCCTGAGCGAGTCATATACTGCAACAAGTGGTAATCTTGAGTTGGGGCGTTCAAGCTGGAAAAATGACTATTATCAAAATTGTCAGACCGTGAGTACACACTTCTGACTGATACATAATAATTGTAGCTGCGTCATGTTTTTTTACACATGTGTTTTCTCGTTAATGAGCCGGGATGGATCACATCAGGGCTTGAGAGGGATTATTTGATTGAAATCAGGCGATGTTTAAGGCTTTCTGAAAAGCATGTATTCAACATTTTATTTAGAGATTGTAATATTTATATGTAATATATTATTAATATTACATGTCCATAGAACAGAATATTACAGAGATAATATTAGTTGGGGTTGTTTGAGTCACTCTCATACTTTATCACAGGCAGTGTATTATCTAGTCACACAACAACACTTACCAATTGAGACAAAGGTAAACCTTTGACATTACTGTTTTTATCAAAGATCATTTGTGAGTTTGTAGAGAGCAAATAAGTATATTACGGCTATGGTAAGAAAGAGCGGTCTGGCAGCTAGGTAAAGCGGTTAAAATATTCTTAGTATAGTACACATACACTGATAGTGATTTTTTTTCAGTTGCATAAAATACGTTACTCGGTAAGCCACTCAAAACTGTGGGCGTGCTGAGTAAGCAGTTGTGGCAGAAATACTCAGATCATGCACATAAAGTAAAATTAGAAATTGGCTACTAACTATGTTCTTAAGATACTCCATTACAAATCTTGAATCAAAAATGTCACTTGAGAAGAAGTAGTGATGTTTTATTATCCACAATAACATGTCATAACCTTTTAATTAGTATAATTCGCCTCTAAAATGTAGTAGGTTAGCATAAATTCTAAATACTCACGTGTCACTTACAGGTCCCTATTAGGAGTTTATCCTTCTACTTTTTCTTTAAAGCAAGCCAATTTCTTTATGAAATCAAAGTTGCTTCAATTAGTTTTGCCTTTCCATTTTAAAATCAAAGTGCCTTAATTCGTCTTGATAAAAAGAGCATCCTCGTTTCTATTGCTGCTCCAGGGTTCTTGATCAGTTGTACCCAACGATAGCAAATAGCAAAATAACTAATTTGACCACTGCTGTGTGTCGTTCGTAGCAGGAAATCCTAAATGGAAGTTAAAGTACCCTATGTAAAGATGTGATGACCATTGTCTGTTGGTTTCTTTACATGACTCAGCAAAAGATCCTTAGACTGATGATATGGGGTGGACTAGAAGCTAGCATATGCTGTGTGTCCTTCCACCTGTTTACATGACTCATCAGATTGTACAGTGTTAAATCAGGGCTGAGGTTACTGGACCAGTTGCATCTCTGCTTTCAGTATGACCTGTCAAATAATATACGTTTGTTTTCTTGTGTTTCAGAGTGCCAACTGTTCCTGTAAAGAACCTGAACGGATCAAGCCCGGTACACCCTGCACTAGCAGGTACATATCATTTATTTTTCCTCATTATATTTAAATCGGTCTAAAATTAAGCTAAGGCATTTTAAAGTTAAAGGTTTTGGACTTCTCAGCTCTTTAAAGAAATGTTTGTATGTTTTTTAACTTGTGTAAAGTGATGTACTGCCACAGCTATTGATATTAAGCCCCAAATGTAACTAGTAAATCCACTAAGAATATGTCACATGTATGGTTGACACATAAATACCTACATAAAGAGCTCATCATGCACTGGAAAAAGCACAATTTGTGTTGCACTGTTGGATGAGCCTGGGACTTTAGCTTTTCTGTTCCTGTGCTGAAGCTTTTGTACATACAGCCTTTAAATCTTGGATCTTGAATCCAGTGTCTAACATGCCCCCTCTGCTGGCTGTACCCAGGCATTACAGGCATCCTTATGAGCGCTGCAGGACTTCCTGTCTGCCTGACCCGCCCTCCCAAGCTAGTGCTTCATCCTCCACCCGTCAGCAAGAGTGACATCAAGCCCATCCCCGGCCTGGGCCACTGCTGCCGCAAGACCACCAAGAAGCAGGCTCGAAAAGGTGGGTTTGATGATATAGACTGCTTGAGCTATCGCTTTTTTTACATGTTTCATATCCATCGTGTGCATTTTGGCAATAAACACATCATCACACTCTGTGTTTCCGTGTCATAGGAAAGACCCCTGAGGAGGTGGTGAAGAGGTACCTTCAGAAAGTCCGCAATCCCCCAGAGGAAGTGAGTTCTCCTTATTGCAGTTGTGTTTTCATTGGCTAAACATTAAAACACATGTATAAATCTGTCTGTATCAGATTTGACAAGTCATTTATCGTACTCGTCTTCCCCCCCCTCAGGACTGCACCATCTGCATGGAGGCCCTGGCCGGACCCTCGGGCTACAAAGGCCCCGGGGTGGGGGGCATCTCCCGGGCCGAGTCAGTGGGCCGCCTGGCTCAGTGCGGTCACCAGTACCACCTCCAATGCCTCGTTGCGATGTACAACAATGGCAACAAGGACGGCAGCTTGCAGTGTCCCACCTGTAAGACCATCTACGGAGTCAAGACCGGCAACCAGCCCCCGGGCAAGATGGAGTACCACGTCATCCCCCACTCGCTACCCGGCCACCCGGACTGCAAAACCATCCGGATAATTTACAACATCCCTCCTGGCATCCAGGTAGAGAATTACTCATGCTAACATGACATTAGCTTCTGAATGGTGACTTGGTATTGGTTCAGGAACATGTGATGAACTTTGCTTTTGCTTTTTAGGGCCCCGAGCACCCGAATCCAGGCAAACCCTTCACTGCCCGCGGGTTCCCCAGACACTGCTACCTCCCTGACAGCGAGAAGGGACGCAGGGTAAATGAGAACTCCTCTATTCGTGGAAACAGCACACTTGTGGCTAGAAGTAGTGAGAACTCAAAGATGTCTGATGTTCAGTATGACAAAGTTATAAACTATAACACACAAGTTGAATATACTTGTCAATTTATTTAACATAAATTGTGAATAATGTAATCTATATTTACTCCACTTTACCAGGTGCCATAAGGTTTTCCAATATTGAACTATTCACATTTAAAATCTCTAATACAACCTCTCTATTCACTATTTTAAGGCTATGTTTGTTTATTTTTTATGACAGGAAGCATTTTTCGTACATAATTCATCGAAAATTGGACCACAATTATAATTTTTTTAACAATTTCCGACTGTTACACATTTTAAGATTCACAATATCTACAATAGTAAGGAAGTAATACAGTACAGTAAAATAGTGAAAGTGACCCAATGGTGCAAGTAAAATGCACTTTTTAGGAATAAGAAAATTGTGTACTTGTGGCAATTTTCCAAAGAAAAACATGCCTTTCAAACCGTAACACTGCCTTTCTTTATCTCTTCGTCCAGGTGTTGAGGCTTCTCCTGGTAGCGTGGGACCGCCGGCTCATTTTCTCTGTGGGTACATCGAGCACCACGGGCGAGTCAGACACAGTCATCTGGAACGAGGTGCACCACAAGACTGAGTTCGGCTCCAACCTAACGGGCCACGGCTACCCCGACCCCGGCCACCTGGACAACGTTCTGGAGGAGCTCAAGGCCCAGGGCATCACGGAGGAGGAGTGCCTGTCCAGAGACTGAGCCCAGACATTCAAGATGCTGAAGGTCAAACAAACGATGCTGGGAAAGGATCCACAGCTGGACAGATGAACTATTTTCCAAATCTGATAACACAGAGACACTTTAACCACCAGAGATGGATAACAACTTCAAAAACTCTTTTTGAATTGGATCAAATTCCTCTTATGACTGCATGAGTCAGTTTCAATATGTGGGTTTTTTTTCTCCAGATGCAGTATTGGTGTCATCACCGCAGATTCAGTGAGACATTGGAGGCCACTGTGCACATACAGTCAGAGTCAGTGTTAGATTAAAAAAAGCTGTCATTTATACGGTGAGACTTCATTTCAAGAATGTAACGACGACGTGTTTACCACCACTACTGCTGCTGCTACGTGGAACTGAAAGCAGGGGAAACTGGGGGAAAGAAGTGGAGGTCTGTGCGTGTTTCAAGTGTTCGTCCACAAGCAGAAGATAAATATTTCAAGTGTATAACTGGATATCTGAGCATGACTATTTGCTGACCTCTAGTGGTATTTTTCCAGAACTACATTCCTTTTTAGCTTTGATTTGTATTGTTGTATATTATGAATACTTGATATATTATATGATATGGTTTCCATTCTATCATGTTTTTTATATTTTAATTTGACATTTTGTTTTATATGCCGTGTTTTCTTTGCATTGTTTTTTGGGTGTGGCGTTAGATAAGATTAACTGCTGGTGTACCAGAGTTTGCCTGACACTTTATATGCCATATACCAGTCCCCCCGTTTCTTTAAAATAAAAATCAGTATTTTGTATTTGATATGTTCACAAACTGACATTCCTTAAGTGTTCTGCCCTGAGAGCATGGGTGCATTTAAAAGCTTTCTATGTCTTCTTGTATCTGCGTTAATGTTAAGGAGGAGGAAAAGCTACTATGGATTAAATCCTTCCACGCAGGAGGAGTAAATACCCACAAAGCTAGGATTGGACGTCATGCTTGAGCTCAGACTTGCACAGAGCTTTCTACTTATATCATCAAAATGAACCGGAAAGCTTGTATCTGCTGTATTTTTGTGTAGGACACACACCAGCCTCAAATGCTCTTATCACTCTACAAAATGTGCTTATCAGTTGATTTAGTCATATTCGGTTTTTGCAATGAGCAGGTGCAGAAGACTATCTGTTGTTGTGGATCCAGCTTTGGCCAACGCGGCTGTCAGTTTGCATTCGGTCTGTTATGGACCGGTTTATTATGAGGTACGATGAACGGGATGTACAACGGTGTGTTGACATACTGATGTAGGCCAACATTAAAAGCATTTATACTTTATGATACTTTATGTATGCGCTGTACTGTATGTGTGTGTTTTATGTGCACAAATTTGCATTAAACGTTTTTCTAAGGTTCAAAGAGATATCAGAACTTTATACTGCTTCTTTTTATGTGAGGTTTATTAAATCATGTTTATTTAAGTCTAAATTGTGTGTTACAATACAAGATCAATGTAAATGCTAAAACATTGATTTATAGAGCACAATCTGTTTGCTACCTAACCAGACTATAGCAACAGAAAACAAGTGTATTTATTCTACTCTGTATAATTGTTCTGCAGTTATTGTAGCTAAAACGGCGCTTTTGAGAGATTTTACATCTCAGATCTGCTCAAGGGAACCTGTAACACAGGTCTCAGTCGGGCACTCAAGCCTGCATTACAATATAGGCAGGGCCACTCTGCTGTCGCCCATCAGCTGTAGAGAGTTAACTAATTAGAGGGGCGTGGCCCCACAGCTGTGAGAACTCAGCAATCAGGCTCCATTTTAGGTAGCTATTTCCTGGAGCGTCAGACAGCCGAAGACTGACAAAGACATTAGGAGCATTCACACCGCAGTACTTTTCCCACAAAGGTTCATGAGAACTTAGTTCATGAGAACTCTTTTGTCGCGTTCACACCAAAAAGAGTCGGTACTAAAATTAGTTCATGAGAACCTTTTTACCCCGCTCTCTTGTGAGAAAAGAGCTATATTTCTGATTGGCTGGGCAGATTGCAAACCACGCCCCGTAAAACTCCCAAAACGTTTTGTGAAGCCGCCATTTTATTATCCTCGCATTAGCATTATTAGCATTAGCATTAGCCCAGCGCAGAAACGCAGAGAGACTAACTTATGGCAACACACAATAAAACATGGGAGCGGTGGAGATGAGGAGGTGTCGGCGTTCTGGCGATTTACTCGGAAGGCTTCAGTAGAAGCTGCTGGGAGTCCCAGCAGCTTCTACTGAAGCCAGTCCCCAACTCCGGGGACTTCCGGCCGGGGACTCCGGGTGGCAGTATACCCGTGAAGTGGTTTGCGGCCTGCCAGTAAACCCAAAGCAGAAGAAGAAGAAGAAGAAGAAGTGACGTCAGCGGCTTCATTTGCCTAATCCTCCCTCAGGGACTTATTCCGGTGTGAACGCGATCTGTACTTAGTTCATGAGAACTAAAGAGTTCTCATGAACTAAGTTCTCATGAACCTTTGTGGGAAAAGTACTGCGGTGTGAATGCGCCTATTGGAGTCCTGCTGGAGTAAGACTGACAACGACATTGGAGTCCTGCTGGAGTCACGAGGGTGGCAAAGAGGAGGCAAATCCTACTTTGATTGAGCTAAGTATCGCTGGTGTTTTATTTCATTTGGTTGTTTAGCCCCTCATGCTATAATCATGTGTATTTTCTCCATTCCTGTTCATGTGTCCTCTCGCAATTATCACTGGCCCCGTGTATCTCGTAATCGATATAACCGGCCTGCTCTCGTCTATCCCACATGCTCCACTGAGATCCAACATCTAGTTTAGCTGACTTCATCTCTGGCTACGCTTCCCTGCAGTCTCTGGATTTCCTTGCTCTCACTGAGACTTGGATTACTCCATCCAACACATCCACCCCAGCAGCTCTCTCCACAGCATATTCCTTCTCCCATACACCCAGACCCACTGGCAGAGGAGGTGGCACTGGTCTCCTGCTCTCTCCCAAATGGAGCTGTTCCCTCTTCAAGCTACCTAACTTCACTCCTTCCACCTTTGAATTCCATGCCGTCACAGTAACCCATCCTATCTCTGTTAACCGCCTTTGCTTTCTCACTGTCTCCATCCCCACCAACTCATAGAGTTGGCAATGTCCTTGATCTCATATTCTCAAGGAACTGCACTACTTCTAACCTCTCTGTAAACCCGCTCCACACATCCGATCACTTCTTCATTTCATTCTCTCTACCCCTTTCCAAACATAACGAACTAACCTCTTCTCATCCTGCACCTGTCCGCCGTAACCTTCGTTCCCTCTCCCCCTCTACCTTTGCCTCATCGGTGCTCTCAGCCCTCCCTTCCTCTGACTCGTTCCAACTCCTACCTCCAAACTCTGCTGCAGAAACTCTCCTCTCTACTCTCTCATCCTCTCTGGACTCTCTCTGTCCTCTCACATCTCGGCAGGCTCGTCAGTCCCCTCCTGCTCCCTGGCTAAATGACGCACTGCGGAGCGGAAACGGTGGAAATCCAAACACTGTGACGACCTCCTAACCTATCAGGCTCTCCTCTCCTCTTTCTCTGCTTCGATCTCTCAGGCAAAAAGCACTTTCTTTCAAGATAAGATCCAATCTTCCTATTCCAATCCCAAAAAACTATTTTCCATCTTCTCCACCCTCTTGGACCCTCCCAAAGCCCCTCCCTCCTCCTCACTTCTGTCAAGCGACTTTGTTAACCATTTTGAAAAAAAGGTTGATGATATTCGCTCTTCTTTTTCTGACTCACCTTTACTCACCGCTGGGTCACCAGACCCTCTTTTCACCCACACACTAACCTCCTTTTCCCGTCTCTCTCCAAGTGAGGTTCTTACCCTCATTACCTCTGCCCGCCCTACCACCTGTCCTCTGGACCCTATCCCTTCAAACCTCCTTCAGACTATCGGTCCTGATATTCTACCGTTTCTCACCCATTTCATCAACACTTCTCTAACTTCTGGTCACTTTCCAAATAGTCTTAAGGAGGCAAGAGTAAACCCTCTCCTAAAGAAACCCACTCTCAACCCGTCTGATGTTAAATAAACTACAGGCCTGTCTCTCTCCTCCCGTTCCTGTCTAAAACACTTGAACGCGCTATCTTTAAACAACTCTCCTGTTATCTCCATCAGAACAACCTTCTGGATCAACCAGTCTGGTTTCAAGGCAGGTCACTCCACAGAAACTGCTCTCATTGCTGTCACTGAGGAACTGCACACTGCCAAAGCAGCATCCCTCTCCTCTGTCATCATCCTGTTGGACCTGTCAGCTGCATTCGACACGGTGAACCATCAGATCCTCCTTCGCACTCTCCAAGAACTTGGAGTTTCAGGCTCTGCACTTTCCCTCCTCACCTCATACCTCAAAGACCGTACCTACAGGGTAACTTGAAGAGGGTCCGAGTCCGACCCTTGTCAATTAACTACAGGGGTCCCTCAGGGCTCTGTTCTTGGTCCCCTCCACTTCTCCCTGTACACAAACTCGCTCGGATCAGTCATTAGCCCGCATGGTTTTTCATACCACTGCTACGCTGACGACACCTAATTAATTCTGTCCTTTCCCCGCTCAGAGACCCAGGTCGTCGCACGCATCTCTGCTTGTCTAGCTGACATCTCTCAGTGGATGTCTGCTCATCACCTCAAGCTCAACCTTGACAAGACTGAACTGCTGTTCCTTCCGGGAAAAGATTGTCCCACTCTTGACCTGACAATCAATCGGCACCTCTGTTGTTTCCCCGACTCAGACTGCAAGGAATCTGGGTGTGATCCTAGATAACAACCTGTCCTTCACTGCAAACATCACTGCTACAACCCGTTGCTGCAGATATACGCTGTACAACATCTGGAAGATTCGTCCCCAGCTGACCCAGAAAGCCATGCAGGTTCCGGTCCAGGCTCTCGTCACCTCAAGCCTAGACTACTGCTACTCCCTCCTGGCTGGTCTACCTGCATGTGCCATCCGACCTCTGCAGCTCATCCAGAATGCAGCGGCTCGTCTGGTCTTCAACCTTCCAAAATGTTCCCACACCACTCCGCTCCTCTGCTCCCTTCACTGGCTCCCGGTAACTGCTAGAATCCACTTCAAGACACTGGTACTTGCATACCATGCTGCGAATGGATCTGGCCCTTCCTACATCCATGACATGGTTAAACTGTACACCCCAGCGCGTGCACTACGCTCTGCATCAGCCAAACGACTCGCTGCACCCTCGCTGCGAGGGGGACCCAAGTTCCCATCAGCAAAAACACGTGGGTCTGCTACCCTGGCTCCAAAATGGTGAAATGAGCTCCCCATTGACATCAGGACAGCAGAAAGCCTGCACATCTTCCGGGGCAGACTGAAAACTCATCTCTTTCGACTCCACTTCGAGCGATAGAATTACTAACAAGCAGTGGCGGTTCTACAGGGTGGCACGGGGTGGCAGCTGCCACCTCAGAAAAATGCCTTGCCACCCCAGCTGCCACCCCAGTTGGCAGCTTTGTTTTGAAAACAACGTTGTGGCTCATCGGACATTTATGAGAGAAAATCTGTAATGTCGGAGTGCAAGTGAATGCAGCACAAGACGCGAGCCTTGTAACCCCTGCCCTGGAACGAGCGTGGAAATATACTTATATAGTACTTATTGCAGCAGTCTGCATTGATTTGGTACCCCTGCTGGTCTAAGAGTGAGACAAACTCATTCAGTTATTGTTCAGTTAAAATTAATTAAATTAAGTCTGCCACCTTATATTTATATGTAAGGCTTTACTGATGTGCCACAATAATGTCACCAAATGTTATTGAGTTGTAAATATCAATATTGTGGCTTTAACATTGATTGATATGACTGCGATTAAATCAGCATATACTTCTGCCAGGGGATGCCACCCCTGAAATTCTCCTGCCACCCTCTTGCCACCCCATGAATATTTTTCTAGATATAATCTTGATGCTTCAGTAATGAACAATTATAGGCCCATATCAAACCTTCCATTTCTAGGTAAAATCATTGAAAAAGTTGTTTTTCAACAGTTGAGTAATTTTTTGCATTTAAATAACTGTTTCGATGTGTTCCAGTCAGGCTTTCGTCCAAACCACAGCACTGAGACTGCTCTTGTAAAGGTCTTTAATGACATCCACTTAAACACAGACAGTGGCAGAACTTCAGTGTTAGTATTATTAGATCTCAGTGCTGCGTGTGACACTGTTGACCACAGCATATTACTAGACCGACTGGAAAACTGGGTGGGACTTTCGGAAACAGTCCTAAATTGGTTTGAATTAAACTTAAAGGACATAAACAACTTTGTTTCTATAGGTAAATACACATCTGAGTTGACAAATATGACATGGTTCCTCAAGGCTCCATCTTGGGGCCTCTTCTCTTTGACATCTACATGCTACCACTGGCTCAGATAATGAAAAACAACAAAATAAGTTACCATAGCTATGCAGATGACACACAAATTTACGTAACAGTTTCACCAGGAGACTATGCTCCAATTCAAACACTGAGTAAGTGCATTGAACAAATCAATGACTGGATGTATCAGAACTTTCTCCAATTAAACAAAGATAAAACTGAGGTAATGGTTTTTGGAGCCAAGGCAGAACGTATAAAAGTTAGCGCTGAGCTTCAGTCTGCAATGTTCAAAACAACAGATAAAGCCAAAAATCTAGGTGTAGTCATGGACTCTGACCTGAGTTTCAACAGCCACATTAAAACAGTTACTAAATCAGCCTACTAAGGGGCTTAGTTATCACCTAAAGAACATATCTAGGATTAAAAGACTAATGTCACAGCAGGATTTGGAAAAACTTGTCCATGCTTTTATCTTCAGTAGACTCGACTACTGCAATGGTGTCTTCACAGGTCTCACTAAAAAATCTATTAGGAAGCTGCAGCTGATTCAGAACGCTGCTGCTCGAGTCCTCACTAACACTAAGAAAGTGGATCACATCACTCCTGTTCTGAAGTCTTTACACTGGCTTCCTGTGTGTCAAAGAATAGATTTCAAAATACTGCTGCTGGTTTATAAAGCACTGAATGGTTTAGGCCCAAAATACATTTCTGATCTACTGCTAAATTATGAACCATCCAGATCTCTCAGGTCTTCAGGGACTGGTCAGCTTTCTGTCCCCAGAGTCAGAACTAAACATGGTAAAGCAGCGTTCAGTTATTATGCTCCAAATATCTGGAACAAACTCCCAGAAACCTGCAGGTCCGCTGCAACTCTGACTACTTTTAAATCGAGGCTGAAGACTTTTCTTTTTGTCGCTGCTTTTAATTGAACTATTCATATCTTAGACTGCACTGTAACTTTTATCCATGTATTTTTTCTTTTAATGTTTATCCATGTATTTCTTCTTTTAATGTTTATTTTATTAGCTTTTCTTTTTAATGACTGATTTTAAATGCCATTTTCTTAATGTCTTTCATTTTTTGTAAAGCACTTTGAATTGCCTTGTGTTGAAAAGTGCTATATAAATAAACTTGCCTTGCCTTGCCTTGCCTAGATCTGCCCCTGCTAACAAGGCACTTATATACTAATAAAGGACTGGCTTCTCTATAGCCAGTTGAGTAGCACTTGAAATGTTTGGCTCTATGATACCTGATGTACTTATATGATTCTGTTTTCTTCAAGGTTGTGTCTTCCTGGTCGAATGTACTTATTGTAAGTCGCTTTGGATAAAAGCGTCAGCTAAATGCAATGTAATGTATTGATTCGAAAAAGTTGCATTTGTTTGCATTGTCGAAGAATGGGTGTGCCATTTCTTCTCTTCAAAGTTACGTCGCCTTGCGTAAGAATATCGTATCCCATGAACACATCACAGGCCCCAAACAACTCAGTGTCGCTAGAGTTGCAGACATGTTCTCCCTATAGGTTCAGTGCTTTTTGAATTAATGTCTGTTTGCTAATTGCACTGATACGTTTGCTGTGAAAGCACATTTTAGATTGATGTAAGCCTTTGACACAGAGTTGTTTGGTTTAATAACTCTATGAAGGCCTAAAGAGTGTCTGAAAGCTTCACAGAAACTAGGCTTTAGTAAAACCTACTGTATGGTAATAACTGTTGTGTTCTTCACTAATATTCATCTGAAGATTAAATACATGACTGCAGAACCTGGTTACAGTATGCAGTGCAATGGGGCTCTTCAATTGAAAAATCACATGTGAGATCAGTTTTTTCTGGTGTGTATTGTATACTATGTTTAAATACATGTAGCATCTTGCAGCATATCATTGAGATAATCCGTTGCCACTGATTCAAATACTTATAAAATGATAATAAATAATGTATTCTATCTAATCATGGCAGGAATCTGAAGCTTTTTTATGCTTTTTTCATGTTCAGTTAAAAAGATATGGCCAAGACAAACTAGAAATCTCTCATGGAAAAAATATCCTGGTTAGTTTTGTTGTAGAGTTACCTTTTACAATGTAAGATTATTTAAATGATTTACTTCAGCTTTCAAGAAATGATCGTGCATGACCAGTTTATCTGTAGATTAGTCTGGCTCCTGGATTAGTTGTCCGGATTACTTGCAGCCTAATGAATGACAAAATGCAAGAAGATAATGAAGTGCAATTATAATGAACCCGCGGAAGAGGATTTAGTCATGATATTGAAATAGACAATGGTTAGTATATGTCACTGTTTATTAAAAAAAATAGGCAATTAAGACTCCCTACATGTATTTTCGAAAAACATTTTAAAACATGTCTCTGCATATTTCACACCTGCCTTGCTTAATTCTGTGCTGAAACAAAAATAATATCCTACCTTCAGAAAGTCAAGGAGTAAATATGAACACATACCTCAAAGAAACAGGCTTTTACCTGCAAACTGAAGGCAAGTATGCAAAAACAACCAAAAAAAGCATTTTGCACCAACTTTCATTTGCCCTTCCATTTCTGTAACGGCGGAGCTAACCGTTTGTCTTAAGTGACAGATGTGATGGATTGGGCAAAGCTGCCAATTTGTGGTATGAAAATGCACCGGCCGCCTGTCAGCCACCGGTTAGTGAGGAGCAGATGGGTTAAGGGTATAATCAGGCCAGAACTGAGTTAAGCCGGACTGACAGCAACTGGCAAAGATGAAGCCAGGGTGGGGTTGTAATGTACCAGTGCCTTTATTTCCATGTATACATATTATGTGCGGCAACAATAAGACACAGAAAAAGGCAAAATGCTGCAGGGTGAGAGAGGTTTTATTGCCAATGTGTGGAATACAGTGTGATTTGTATTCTTACTGTTGTAAGAGACAAAGAGGGAGGTAGAGAAAGGGAGGAAAAGACAAGAGGAAATAAATGCACATAATATGGTAGATTAGGGGGCTTGAGACGGGGGGGAGACAGAGATCCGCCCCTTGCTGAGATCTAGGGGGGAGGGGTCTCCCTGGTCAGAGAAACCCTTCCTGCAGGGGTCCATTGTCTACAAGCCGTTGCTGTGAATAGAATGCTGATTACAGATAACGAAGCAGTCAGCATTGTCAGCATTGCAGGGGTGCCTATCATGCCATCATGTCCCCCCCCCCCCCCTGTTATTTTCAAGTGTTTCCCAGCTTTTCAGAGAAAGAGCTTTTGTTTGCCTTTTAGGTCTGAACTGTAGACTGGAAGTGTTTTTCCTCTCTTCTACATCAAGCCGGATAAAGCAAATCCTCCCTCTCCCCGTCTCCAAATGACTTGTCTATTATTAAAAGCTTTTAAATGGAGCAGTGTGTTGGCTGAATACCAAATCCAATGCCCTGTTGCCAGGGAAACACATACCCTCAGCTCTCTTTTTTTTTCACTTCCCCAGAGGCTCATATTTCAAAACTGTCAGCAATCTCATGTGCTCACACTGCTGCCTTTCAGCTAAAAGCTTTTTGTGCTCTCTGCCACTGGAGCAGAGTGGAGTGGAAAAAGGAGAGCGGATGGGAGTGGTTAAAGGAGAGGGAGGGAAAATAAAGTGCCTCCCTCGCCGTTGCCTTGGCAACTTGATGTCACGGTGACATCACACACCACTAAAAGCTTTTAACAGGATTCCTCTCCCGCCTTAGGCCCCATTTTGAGTCCTCTTTCAGCTAGGCTAGGGGGAAGGGCACAGACAGGATCGTGTGTGTGCCTGCATGCATGTATCAATCCCTCACTGCAGATTCAACACGGCTCTTAGCATCGTAAAAGGCTTTCAAATTCAACCTCTAAAGGTCCTCTTTCTGCAAAACAGCCAGCACAGGCCCAGAGAAACCATTTAAAAAATGGCAACAGAGGACGGTTTCAGCTACCTATTGGCAGGTCACAGTGAGAAACACAGACGGGCCCCGAACTGGACCGACGGTGAAATGAAAGCCCTCCTGTACGTCTGGGAGGAACATCACAACGAACTGAAAATAAGCAAGAGGAACGCCAAGGTTTACGAGAAGATGTCCCAGAGGTTTTTCCAGCTGACCGGAGAGCAACGTTTCAAGGAGGAGATCAAGATGAAAATCACCAACATGTCATTTCAGTACAGGCAAGTGCACCAAAGTTCATTCAAAGTTTGAGTTCAAACTCCAGCTGTTGCATGACTTGTAAACCTCTATTGTTTGTTAACAGGAGACTGAAAACCGTAGCCAATGAAAGTGGGGAGACGCCGGACTGGCCATACTATAAGCCCATCGAGAAGATCCTCTCCAAGCCGCTGGAAAACGGACGAGTGATCTCTTTGGAGTATCAGGGTTCAACTGCAGGCCCGTCCACTTCCTCCCAATCTACAGACATCCTGGTGCCCCAGACAGAGGAGGGAATGATGGGATATCTGCCAGAGTACACAGGCTCCTCAGATGAGATGGAGATAAAACAAGAGCTTGACTCTTTGAGCTCTGACAGTGAGCACACACAAGGCTCCAGGTAACAGGAACTAGTCGAAACGTATGTTGTGTGGGTGTGTGTCTATATGTCACTGATAAAGTTAATGGCAGGTTGCTAAACTACCCTTTGAATCCTATTGGTTCAGGGAGCCGTCCACCAAGGTTTTTCAGTCTGAATTAAGCCGAAAAGATCGCAGCGTAGGGCTAAACTTTGTAATGTTGTTAAGTGAGATTCTTTAACAAAAAAGCTCAAACCATCTCCATCACATCTCAACTACTCTTTTTAAAGGCTAAAATACCTGACTAAAAGCCTCAAATACTTGATATATTATATCTTCAAAAAATATATATGTATGTATGTGCCTAGCAGCTTAGAAATATTTACAACTTCATAAATATTAGATTTTTATGGTAGCTTAATCACAGCAAATCTTGAATTCCTAGTGTTTATATCCTATATGGCAGCTACTCTTACTCTGCTAAGGTAGAGTTTAGCTTTTCTTTTGCTATGACTGAACTTAGCTGCTGCCTTATTTACGTAGAATTACAACTTTATTAGTAAGAGTATAGTTAATCAATATTAATCTGATTCAGAAATCGGCTGGGCTTTGCTTTAGCATTGTTCAGCTAGCTTTAACTGTATTTTGTTGTTAGGTCAAGTTTTACACACTGTTTTCTTTGGTATTACATTTATAAACATACAATGGGAAAGGTGACAACAAGTACATGTCACTTTAGTCAAGGCTAACTTAGACTTGGTAATTTTCAGCTAGCTTAATCTTTTGTCTCTACTGCTTAAGCTTTATGGTTGACTGCTTGGTTTGGTGCTAAACATTATAGCTAAAGCTTTAAATGCTTTACAATTTGTTCTTTAAAATTATACAAATGCCTGTATGACAACAATTAAAACATTTGTTTTACATATAAAACATGTACTTTAGGTGTGTTTATCTGGTTTACCTAGCAGTCTGGCTTTAAAAGGCTACATCAATTAGTTGATTTAGTATTTCTCATCTTCTAAAATACTTTTGATCTCGGGCTCCACAAGGGAGTTGCTGGGGTAAACAAACGGTCAAATAGAAAGACTAACATTGAGCTCTAGTACTTCCACTTCTTAACTGTCCATTCTGTGTTCTCCAGCTCTCACCCTATTCCAGCCAGGAAAAAACGCGGAAACAGGCATCTGTCCATGAAGAGAAAGAAATTGCGGGTGATGCAGGCCATGCTACAGCAACAAAAGAAGTCGGGCCGGGCCATAGAGGAGACGTGTCGTGAGGTCCGTCGAGCCGTGAACCAACAGAACCTCATCCAGGTTCAGTGTTTGCAGCTTCAGGAGCGTATGATGAACCTTCTGGAGAAGATGATCCAGCCTTCCACCACTTCAGCACCATGGGGTCATACCGGGGTCAAAGATTCAGCGAAGCCATGAAGTGCCAGCGTTATGGTTGTCTGGAAGAGATCATGGTCTTACTTAACCTATAGCCTTGTTAAAGCAAGAATAAAGCATATTTGTTTTAGATTTCAGTTGGACATGGACATTTTATAGGTCTATTGTGTTGCATACATCAAACTGTAGGTCCGCATAGTAGGAGACGTATATGCTGTTGAATTTTGTTTAGGATGTCATGAGCCTGAAGATGGCTATATTAATAACCATAAAGACATATGACTGTACTTAAACATATTTCATTCTAGGAATAGCTGTATCAGATCGTTTTGTCTTGATAATTTGTCAAGTACAGTGTTAAAAACACTGTGGGAGCATCAGAGTTGCAAAAACAGACATATCTTGTCACTTCATTTTTCACTGTGCTAGGATAATTACAAGTTGGGAATGCTTGATGCCAAAACAGGGCAATTTGCCACATTTATTAAGCCAAGGCATGATTTCTGCTGTTTTTGAAGTGAATCTGTTAGCAAAAGGCAACACAAACAGCAACCCTAGAGTTTCTGACAATGACCACAATGGGTTAAGGTATACTTCCTGCTTTTCAACTAATATCATTTCCCAAGGTAAATCTTATTTAGATGCAATAAATAAAAATCTGACAAACAACAAAAGTCCACTGACTCATTCTTTATATCCATAAATGTAAGATGTGCGTCACTGTGAGCTAACTGAGATTGGCTCTATTCCTGCAAACTAAATTGGCTGACTAGAAAACAACATATAACAAATAAGCCACAGTTTTCAGTTAATTGTGCTTTCAGGAGAAGAGATAGATGCAAACCTTCAAACATGTTTTTTTCCTAGATTGCTATATTTATTAATATGTTTGGTTAATAGCATTTCTTTGTTACTGCAGAATAATTATTGAAATGCAAAATCCACAAAACACCACAGGTATGACCTGATAAACCAAACCGTTAAAGCCTTTGCCTTTCAGCCTATTTTTAAAAGGATTAGGAGAAATTGGGGATTAAGTTAGTTCCATCACACACTATCTATAGCCAATCAGATGTCTCCTTCATTCTAAATCAATCACATGAGCGCGCCCCCACGAGGGTATGATTTATTGCGTTCATGACACTTCATATAGCCTACGCATTTTGCGCTGTCCGGTCAGCTCGCTAAACAGAGGGCGGAGCATCAGGTGATTATGCAGAGCTGCGTGTCCGTGTCTCCGTCAGACTCAGCAGCTGATCTGATCTCTCTCCCGCGTCCAGTTATGGCGCGTTTCCACTGCAGGCCTCGCTCGGCCTCGCTCGGTTTGATTAGGCCCGGCTCACTTTTGGCGCGTTTCCACTGCAGCGGGTAGCTCGCTTTAAGCGTGCCGAGCCGTGCGGGGCCCGTTTTTGGTTGCGTTTCCACTTGGCCTAGTTTTGGCCCGGGGCTACTTTTTCACCTTTTTTCTGGCCCGACTAAATCGTGTTTCTAGGGCCAGGAACAGCCAGGCTGAGTCGGGCTGAGTATGCTAAACTAGAGAGTGAATCGCTGGCAAGGGAGCTACAACTACAACAAGATGAACATATTTGACCGTGATTTAATTGTAATACACGTTTCAAAATGATGCCGAAGTAACAACATACTGATACCGGTTAGTAAAAACCATGAATTAATGCTTTGACAAGTCTGCAGACAGACGGCAGGCAAAAAACCCTTTTAAAATGCGTGTTTTCAAATGGAGTTTGGCTAAGCTAACGTTATATATGCTCCGACCGTCCACACTCACAACAACGGCCTATACAGACATAAATAAACCAGCGACTGTATTCACCATGACACAGGCAGTCTGTGGTTTGTACTTGTTTAACCTTTGTCTAGTTTCTGAACAGATATGAAGAGCTGTGAGCTCTGAGTGCTAAGAGCTAACGGCTGTGTTGTTTTTCTGGGGCTCTCATTGAAGATGACGTCACGGCTCCGCCTACACTGCGTTACTATAGTAACTACCCCAGTTCCTAAACTGTAATGGAAGCGCAGCATTAAAGTGAGACGGGCCTAATAAGGTCTAACCAAACCGAGCGAGGCCGAGTGAGGCCTGCAGTGGAAACGCGCCATTTCTGGCTTCCATTACAGTTTAGGAACTGGGGTAGTTACTATAGTAACGCAATGTAGGTGGAGCCGTGACTTCATCTTCAATGAGAGCCCCAGAAAAACAACACAGCTGTTAGCTCTTAGTAGTGATGGCAAAATGAAGCTTTGAATGAAGCGTCGAACAACTTGGACAATTGTGTCGGAAATAGGTTCATTTCTCGAAGCTTCAGTTACAGCGACCTCTCCTGGCGAAGTGCAAGGCTGCAGTGGGTTTAACGTACGTTGTTTAACGTAAATATTCGATGCACACACACACTAAGCCTGAATATCATGTTCTATTTGCAATTGAAGATTGATAATTGTGTGTATTGGGTTATTGAGAAGAGACTAGAGAGTGCTGGACATGTTTTTGGGAGGAGAGGGCCTTTTATCAGTTATTAAAGTTGAAAAGCAATGATTAAAATAGATCCATTCCAGGCTTCGAACCAGCTGCGCAGAGGACATTGTCGCATTCGGGCCACCAGCTCTATCCACTGGGCTATCTATTCCTTGAAATATTGAACTGTTTTTATATTACTGATAATTGTCTTTTTGTTCACAACTTCTCCACATTTCGAAGTGTTTCCCGAGCCAGAACGACCTATCTTTCTTCCTGGCTTGCTCTATAATGATACTACAATTCAAATGCAATACCAACAACAACTCAACAGCAACAACGCAAACTACGAGAACAACCCACACATTGCGCATTGTTTAGAGCGGTCATAAAGTGTTGAAGCGCTCAAATTTGAAACTGTTTCAACCTGTTACCTGTCAGAATCGAGACGAGGCAGTGCATTAAATCGCGTGAATGGACCGCGAACCAGTCAAGTGATTCATTCAGGAAATGAAGCAGTTGCTGCTTCGGACGTCACATGTCACGTGATTTGAAGCAGTTGCTGCTTCGGACGTCATATGTCACGTGATTTGAAGCAAGCTTCGAAGCACTGCTTCTATGGAATAGGAAGTCCAGGGTTGAAGCTCCGTTCGAAGCTTCAGTGTCAAACTGCCATCACTAGCTCTTAGCACTCAGAGCTCTTCATATCTGTTCAGAAACTAGACAAAAGTTAAACAAGTACAAACCACAGACTGCCTGTGTCATGGAGAATACAGTCGCTGGTTTATTTATGTCTGTATAGGCCGTTGTTGTGAGTGTGGACGGTCGGAGCATATATAACGTTAGCTTAGCCAAGCTCCATTTAGAAAACACACATTTTAAAGGGTTTTTCGCCTGCCGTCTGTCTGCAGACTTGTCAAAGCATTAATTCATGGTTTTTACTAACCGGTATCAGTATGTTGTTACTTCGGCATGATTTTGAAACGTGTATTACAATTAAATCACGGTCAAATATGTTCATCTTGTTGTAGTTGTAGCCCCCTTGCCAGCGATTCTCTCTAGTTTAGCATACTCAGCCCGACTCAGCCTGGCTGTTCCTGGCCCTAGAACCACGATTTTATGGGGCCAGAAAAACTGTGAATTAGGACCCGCTAGCCGGTACTAGGCCAAGTGGAAACGCAACCAAAAACGGGGCCCGAACGGCTCGGCACGCTTAAAGCGAGCTCCGCGCTGCAGTGGAAACGCGCCAGTGGAAACGCGCCAGTGTTCACTCGCGTGTATGTCCATATCGATCAGATCCAGCTCTCCTGATCGGCCTTTATAGAGAGCACCGATCAAACTATTAAGAGTGAATATCGGCCGATAATGACCGGCGGGGCTCCCCCCCGTTAACAGGTCACTGTCTAGCACTGGCTTCGTAGTGCACTGATCGATTAGGCTAAGCTAACCTGTAGCTGCTCCCTCCACACTCTACTCACAACAACTTCATACAGACATAAATAAAGCAGCTGTATTCGCCATACAGGAAACACACATTTAACACGGTTTTGCCTGCCGTTTTTGTGTACACAAGCATTCATCAATGGTTCGGAAAGTGGCGCTGTACCTTAATAATATAAAGGCTTGTATTTGCGTGCATTTCCTGTTCGGAAAGTGGCAATGTACTGAGAGTGGAGGTGTCCTGAGATTAGCGCCTGCAGGCAGGCTCCATGGACCTATCAGCTCCATGGTCAGCTCCGGACTGCACAAAATGCGTACATGAAGAGCTATGTCATGAACACAAGACATCTACCCTCGTGGGGGTGCGCTCATGTGATTGGCTTAGAATTGAGGAGACATCTGATTGGCTATAGATAGAAACAATTACAAGTACGAATCGGCTGACCGTCAGGGGAGTCTCAAAAACCTACACACGAATGCACAGCGATCCGTGCACAGAAAGCGATTTGTGTTTGCAGGTTCAAGGGATTTAAACGGAAAATAAATATGTGAGGATCAAAATTACATATGTAAAACTTTTTTCTGTATTTTGATTATATTTACATGTATATGAAACGGAACACATTTGTGTGTGCATTGAAAAACACAAGTGTGGATCCGGAAATACAAGTGTGAATCCTTTTGCGGATCATGAAATACAAGTGTGAATCCTTGTGTGCATGAGTGTATTATGAGACTCGTAGATGTAACCAACGATAGCCTTGTAGTCAGCCAGAACCATTTCCTCCTGCAGAAAGAAGACCATCTCCTCCAAGTCCGTTTGGTTCTTTCTTCGAAATAATAGACATAGTTTCTTGCACAACCTTTTCAAAGTTCTAATACTTATGATAATCTGATGCTGATGTGCCAAAAAGATTAAGTATTTTGTTATATGAGAAACCTAAACTAAAGTAGGGCTACTGCTTCACAAGATGCTCCACATTCCTAATTTTATTGCAGGACGTTGCTGTTGTCTCCTTCTCAAATCACGTATGAAACTACGACTTTAATCTCGTAATTATGACTTTATTCTCGTAATATTACGACTTTATTCTCGTAACTATGACTTTATTCTCGTATTATTACGACTTTATTCTCGAGATCTCTGTTTTTTTTCTTCTAAGTGTGGCCCTAATACTCCGTCGTACCAAACAGTGCTCTTGTTTGCAAACCTGTGGCCTGCTGCACATGTGTAGTAAAGCCATGTGACACTGTATGAAACCGTTGCAGCCCTTTGACCAGAGAGGTAACCCATTGTTTACAGTGAAACCGCATTCAAGTGCTGCTGCTCCAGTGTGGAAGAAAGAGAGGGCTGCCCACAGGAACATTAATTCAGATATGGCGCAGTGAACAGCAAAATCATATGGGTAAGACTTAATTTGTATTTTTGTAGGAATATCGTATCAAGAATGAACATGTGTGTGCGTTTTACAATGTCGTGCCACTTCGTGACATGTTTTCGGTATAATTATAAAGCTTACAGTTTGTTCTTAACTCCAGTAGAACTATAGTTAAGTGTCACTTGTTATTACAAATAATAATATTGGAGTTTAATTAGATTTACTTGTAAAAAAACACTGTCAACTGTCATCACTATCAGCCAATAGCGTCACTCCAATCGTTTGAATATGACGTGCATTGTGATTGGCTAGAAAGAGGCGTCACATGTTGCGGAGACGTTACGCTGTCATGGTTACAATGAAAGACGCTTTGTGATCATGTTTGTGATCTCCACCGCGAGTGAATGGAGGCTGGTGGTGCGCTCGCGAGTTGCCATATGGACTATTGAATCACGGCAGGGAGATATCGCCTTGTATGTTTACGAAATAGACGTGTAATGTATACAATGTAAACTTTTGGACGTTAAGCAGCGTGAATGAAAGTACGTCGGAGTTTTTCTGGAACTTTTCACCGCTGAGAAAGGTAATTTAAAAAGTTGTCCGTTCGTAGCGCGAGCTTCGGGGTTAGCGTAACATTGGTTTAAGATTAGCTATTTTAAACTTTATTAAAAACGAAGAAGCCACTAAGCTTTGTCAGGTGTTTCCGGTGTTTGAACATGTTTAACTCATGTGGTGAGTTGAGTATTGGAACATTTAAAAACAGTGGTTGACCAAAACCATAAATCTGGTTGTCATTTCGTGTTGCTGGTGAGTAGGAAGCCAGCTGGCACTGTTTGGGGGAGTGGGTGTGGGGGTGGCCCCTCTGCAAGCTGTGTAGGGACATAAAAGCTTTCTGTGTCTTACCTCTGACAGATAATTGCTAATGTAAGATTGATAATGATTTTTTATTTCATTTAAGTAAGAGTTTAAAAAGAGCTTAAGATACACCATGCTTCATTTTGATGTTGGCTTTAAAGTGTGTGTGTGTGTGTGTGTGTGTGTGTGTGTGTGTGTATATTGCAAAGTGTATTTGATATTCTGTATTTATTCCCACAAATAGTCTTATTACAAGATGTATTAATAATACAAAATAACTTCATAATAATCTTAATATACTATGTAATGTAAAGGTGGAAATATTAGGTCTTTCTTTGATAAATCTTCTACAATTGTGATTCTTGAATATTTGTTTCGGGTAATTTTTGAGCAGAAAAGGTTACATTTACTAGTTATAGTCGTATCAAATGTGACGATTTCCTTGTTTATTTATTGTAAAATATCTGTAAACTAAATATCTTTGTTTTGTGTTTTGGACATTATATCTGCAAACTGGTTTTATGTGTGTTCTCACTATTTTGACACCAAACTCAGTTAATTGACCAGGAATTTGGCAGATTAAGTAATGCTGCACTAGTATAATGCTTTACATTTGTATTTCATCACAATGTTTCTCTGTTGAAAGCCGATAAGAAACTGAACTACTGTGCAATCCTGTGCGATAATTCTTCTATTCTAGATTTTTGTGTAATTCCATGTATGTGAAACAAACAGCTTTTCAATTGTGTATCTTCCTTTTTTTGCCCACTGTGTAGGATGACGACAACACAATAGTGTTGGCAACCTGCATGTGTTTCGGTTCCCACACGCTGGGCACCCCACAGCAAAGATGAGGATACAGGGACAGCCCGAGGGCGCGAGGAGGCGTCTGGATTTAAATGCAGCCGGGGATCTGAGGGGCGTGGAGCTCATACGTGGACGGGCAGGATATGGCTTTACTATCACGGGGCAGAGGCCATGTCTGCTAAGTGGCATCCTGGAGGGAAGCCCTGCTGACCTAGTGGGACTCAAACAGGGGGATCACATCATGGCCATCAATGGAACTGACGTGTCCACTGCTTTGCATGAGACGGTGGTGCAGTTGATTGGCAGCTGCAAAGGACCCCTGCAGTTAGTGGTGCATGTTGCAAGCCGAGTGATGGGGAACCCCATTCTTAATGACGCAAAATTTGGGATTGCCCAGAAAAATGGTATGTTCCAAAAGGCAGGTGTTCTCCGCACTATCTCATATGATTCAAGCAACTCCTCCTTCAACTCATGTCAGGCTATCAGTCCCAGACAGAGGCCGGTGTCAGAGCCTGATATGTCCCAATGGTCACAGCAGTGGAACTCTTTAGCTGCGCAGCAAAAAGAGGACATGTCCAGAGTGGCGGACACAGACTCTGTGTTTACAGACACGGAAGAAAATATTTCTGACTGGAGTATGTTAAACATGACCTTGGTGGTCGGCTATCTGAGTTCCACAGAGCTTATTTTGAACACTACAGGGTCAGAGGAGGACTGTTTGAAAGCCATTCGGGAGCGAATACGACTGTTGGGAACAGAGCAGAACACCCACACTCTGGTGATGATGAAAGTCATGTATGACTGTATTCGACTTTGTGACGACGCAGGCGCTGTTTTGGCAGCCTTTCCTGCTGAGAACCTGGTTTTAGGGGCTGTGTGTGCTGAAGACCCACGTTTTTTCTGCCTGGTCACCACAGCACACATAATAAATGGACGTGTACCAGAGGGCGGTCCTCTGCGGGCGTCCTGCCATGTTTTCTTCATCGACCCAGAGCTGGGGAACCATGAGGACCATACGGGCATTGCTGGACGCTTTGCCTTCGATTGCACTCCAGATCCAGACGCCTTGGGGTGCCTGGAATTCCCTCAGACCCCCCAAGATGTTCTCCATTTTGTCACAGTCCTGTACAGTGACCTGGGGGAGGCTGTGGAGAGGCTTCGAGTCAAACTGGACGTGGAGGCTCAGCAGCAAGCCAAGGAAGAGGGAAGTAATGGCAAAGAAGGCAGTGCTAGTAGCAATGGGGACAGTGGAATTGAAAATGCGTCCCCCCCTGAGGAGATAGCGGACAGGGATTTCCCCTCTGCAATCCAAAGCCCCCCTGGGACTACCCTCCCCAGCTGTCCATGGGATTATCCTCTAGCTGAAGACCTCACCCCAATAAATCTCTCCAAGAATGGCAAAAAACTGAATTCAGAGAACAGTGCCAGCACACATTCCCTTTCTGAGTCACTACCAGGCCCTGATTCTCTTCATAGATGTTATGGGGGTCCCCCACCCAGACTGGAGTTCCAGTTCAAGCCCCCACCACCTCCTCTGCCTTCGGGAGGAAGCCAAAGGTGGTGGCCAAAGGCAAAGTGGCCCAAAGTCCTCCACAGTGAGGCGGACCCTCAGGTGACCAACAACTGGTCCTCAAGCGTAAGCCTGGGCTCCGGGACCAATAACCTGCCCCCCCCCATGAGCCAGATCCCCTCAGACAGGTACTGCTCAGCAGAGGTCATGATGCTCCCTCCCAGAGAGGAATGGACCAAAAGGTTTCTCGACCAGAGGGAGAAACAGCAGAAAAACCATAATACCAAAAATGTGAGTAACAACTTTTATTTTGTATTTTACTGTAAAACAAACATTTCGAAACAAGAAATGTTGATCAGGTTTGCCAGTGATCTCTGTGCTCAAAATAAGTTAATCTCAGCCCCTTAAAAATAACAACATATGAATTAACTGTAACTAGTTAAACTAAACAGTGTTATTTGTGTTGGTCTTGTTTCTCTGAGAAGTCTAAAAATATATTTGAATTAATCAGAACAAAGGCAAGAGTAGAAAGTCTAACAAGAACAGGATTTTGCGCCGTAGAAATACATTTGATCTGCTTACTGTTCTGTTAATCCTCTTAAAACATAAGGGTGTCAACATTGTGGTCAACAGGAATGACTTGATTGACATAATCTGGTTGGTCGGTGTCAAAACAGCGTGAAGATATATTAGTAGATGCTCGGCTATCTTTGCTGCAGTTAAAAAAATGAAAATATTATGGGTAGACTCATGTTTTGATTATATTAGGAAACGTTTACCCCTCTCAATTGTCCTTACCGCAAAATAGATTTGTGAGTAATTACTTTAGAATTTCGAAAACTGAGTCTTATAATACTGTATCTATCTGTATCTCTCTGCTCTGCGTTATTGGAAAATCCTGACACACAGTGACACGAAATAGTTCCATTGTAGGACATCTGTTTCTGTACTTCATTCACGTTCAACACAGCGACACAGGAAGTATTAAAATGGCCACACGGAGTTGAGTTTCCAGACGCTGAGGGGGTGTACGTACGCCTGGCTCTAGCGACACCTAAAACGAAATACAATCCCACTTTTTCAACGGTCAATTGGTGCCGAGTGTGAAATGAACGCAGAAAGCACCTGTTTTGAGTCAATGATGTCATTGTCAGAAGTGTGCAGAGGGAGGGATTTTGTTTCTGCCCACAAGATGGCCCTGTGTATCCATGTGGCTCCCTCAGTAAATCAAGATCAGTATGCTATGCACGCAGCGTCTCTCAATGTGTTTATTTCTGCTAATGGGGTGAATGTAATTCATTAGTGATGCAAATAGGGCTGCTTCTTGTAGGAAAACAATTACTTCATTGTGATATTGAATGATGTTGAAGTTTCAGTGTTCGAGGGAATGATACTTTTTTCCATCTGTATCAGACACAGATTTCTTATTCAGTCTGTTGAGTGCTGTTTGAAACTTCCAAACTGAAATACTTAATTTATATATATTTTATATTTTACTTGACCAATTATTGTACTTACTGCCATCTTGATAACATTTTAATCAATAATGCAGACATGTTTTTGTAAATATAGCTAGGGTGAAACCAGTGCAATTAGGGTCAAGGTCAGCTGAAAATCTTAATTGTTTTAAATACCCCTTACAGTTTTTAATGTTGTTTTTTGTCCCCTAGAAGTAAGTATTTAGCTGTGTTTATAAATCAGAAGCAGATTGCATCCCTGTCCCCTCAGCCTGCATTAGATCAGAGAGGAGACAATCTCGCTCAGGAAGCCAGGCAAATTACAGAGTAGAGCCCATGTCATGCAGCGGTAATTATCTGCAATTCTTAAACTCCCTTTCAAACATTAGACACGGCCTCTCCAGTCATAGGAATAGCAGAGGCTGGTGAAACACATGGTTCTGTTCTGACTGTCTGACTGCCAAAGAAGTTCTTGTGTCTATATGTTCAGATTAACTTAATATGACCAATCTGCATGTTGTCAGAGAGCGATGTTATCATGAATGCACATCTTTAGCGAGGAAATCTGTCAAATCTAGTGAAAAAAACGCAGAATTCCAAACCATGTTCTTCAATACCAACAAACTTCAAAGTCTATGTTTGGTTATAGTTACATTTTCCGTCACTACCATCTTTCATTATCCAGACTACAGTCATAAAAGCATAGTTAACACTTAATATGTCTTGAAGGTAAAATGTGACTTTTTGAGATATGTAACTAAATGCTAATGCTACAGCACACTTAGAAGTGAAGAACATTATATGTGCACAATATTTTCTAAATTATTCCATGTTGTCTTTTTTGCTATCCTTTAGTGAGATGCATTATGGAGGAGTTATAAGCAATACAAATATAATTTAATGTTATTAAATTGAATTGAATTTCCCTAATTTGGACCTATTATTGTAGGCTGAGACATCAACAGGGTCCAAACTAAAAATACAAAAACAAAGATTTAAAGAATGAGGGTGTGTGTATTAGTCTTTCTGTCTTACACTTGTGTCTCCTTTATCCTCATAGGTCTCCAGGTTTTGGGGTATGGGTGTTAACCGTGCATCTAAACGCCGCTCTGTCAAACGGCTCAGCCTGGCAAGATCCCTGGATGACCTTGAGGTAAGCACTATGTTTTTATTGTATTTGTTTCCCTAGAGCAGTGGTGTCAAACTCAATTTCATCACGGGCCACATTAGCATTATGGTTGCACTCAAAGGGCCAGTTGTAACTTTAAGACTATATAGATATTTAATATATATAAAATAATGTTATTGCCTCTGCATTGGATTGTTATCGGATAGGGTAATAACTTCTTAATTAACTACGTCTGAAAGCAGAAGTCTAGGGCAAATAATTGCAAGTCTCTTCAGTGAGAACGTCACAAAATGTTTTAAAAAGAAAAGCCAAATTCTGAAGAAAAAAAGTCACAAAATATAAGTGACATTTTGGAGAGAAAAAAGTAACATTTTGAAAAAAAAGTCAAATTCTGAGAAAAAAAGTCACATTTGAGATGCATTGTGGGACATGTAGTTTATGGGCAACGTGCTTGTAACCGTATAATAAACATATTATATTCCTTCAGAGCTGTTGTGGGCCACATAAAATGAAGTCACGGGCCGGCTTTGGCCCCCGGGCCTTGAGTTTGACACCCCTGCCCTAGAGGTTTGAATACAGACAACTGGGCTGCTGTCCAATTGTCTGCTGCAAGCTCAATAAAGCAACACATACATTATATAAATAGACACATCATATTCAAAACAAAGCCATATCCAAACCACACACAGTTCTATTTAAGAGTAAAGCAAAAGAAAAAAAGACTTCCTGCAGGATATGCTCAACATCTTTTCAAACAGCTGACGGTAGAATAAAAAGCAGTGTAAATGCCCGGTAATCTTCCTCATTTTGGGATGGTTGGGATTCTTCTTCCTTCACTCTCCTCCTCCGTGACTCGCCATGACCATGTAACCTTTGAGAAACAGCTTGATTGGCGAGATCGATAGCTATCGTAGTGGAAGCTCTACCATCCCATGGTGTATCCTGTCATGTCGCTACAGTAGCTAATGCACTTCCCTTTTGCCATAAATAGAGCCTTCATTTACCCAGGAGATAGGACCCATCTGTTGACAGAAGTGCGTGGGGAAAGTTAGACTTGTCCAGAACCTAAATGCTGATGATGTCATATATCGTAATGATGACGTGTGTGTTGCCACTTCAACAAAAGTGATTGGAAAACCATCATGTGACATTCAGTTGAATCCCCCCCTTTTCTCATTCTGCACAACTTTTTTTTACCTTTCATTTCCGTTGCCTTGAACTCTGCGTTTTGCTGCTGCACTTGTGGCATGAGGGGGGGGGCTCACAAAGTGGTCTTTGTGTGTGCCAGAGGCGTGGTCCTGCTTGTTTGGCCTCGCTAATGAGCACTGCTGCACGCCTGAATATCGTGCCATAATAAAGCCGCGGAACTCGGCGGTCTCTTCGTGCACGCATTACTCATGCACACTGATTCAGATTCACAAAAAACACAAGCACCACTAGTCCCACATCTCATAATTGCTCCGAAACAGACACAAAAACAAACCGTACTGTATTTGTATACCCACGCATTAGTCACAGACACGCCCGCAGACCACGCATTGTACTCAGGTTGGTCACACACTAAACAGAACTGTTGCTGAAAAGCTCCAGATTGTGTGCAGACCTGCCCCATGCTCAGCTGCAGGAATAAAGATGGCTATAAAAGGTTGTGACAGCTGCACAACACAACTGTTATGCCTCATTTCAATGTGGGTTTACGCAATAATTCTCCCCCTTATCTGGACTGTACATTGACATTTTATGAAACTTGCGTGGGCTACTTTGTTCATCTCTTCTTAAACAACTTTTGTTTTGTTTTTGTGCTCCAAGTCGCTTAATGTACACAGTTCACTTTACAATCTTTTTCCGTCTCATTATATTTAGTTGCTATGGTTATGTCTTCCCAGCACTATATAAAAAAATAAATATGCATCTATCGAGAGTATAATTACCCCTCACTTCACAATTATCCCTACCAACTGATGCAGCTGTTTTCCACAAATGGTTTTACTTTTAAAACGTAAAGAACTGCTTTGAGCAAACTCTCATTGGCTGGGCAGAAGGTGGGATGCTTCACACTTGTTCTATTGTGTTATTCTTCTCTAATTGTGATACCTGGACACAGAAGCTGCTATGACAGGCCCAGGCTGGTCTCACATGTTTCTGTAAGTGTCAGTATTGGAGAAATAAAAGCTACTGGCTTTTAAGTGCGATGATGGGTAACAGGATTTCTGTACATTATCATGCTTGGACATGTTGGCTACCGAACAAAATGGCCAATAGACTGACTTTAACCACCTGAAGTTAGCTTAGTTTGGGCATTAATGCTTCATAAAAAGTTGAATGATGTTGTCTACTTAATGAACATTAGTGTTGTATTGAGCTGGACTTGGATTGGGATGCTGGAGGGGAATTTAGGCATACATTGTTAGAACTAGGGCTGCTCAATTAATCGTATTTTAATCGCAATTACGATTTTGGCTTGCAACGATTATGAAAAGAACGTAATCTAAATAAAACGATTTTTCTTTTTTATTGGTTTGTCAGTTGAATTATATTTAAGGTTCAGGGTAATCCACTGTTAAAAACATACCGTTCACTTTTTTTTTTTTCAATAAAGGGATGTTTTCAAAGTAAATCGTTTTTAATTATCGTGATATCAATTATTGACCCAAATAATCGAGATTATGATTTTTGCCATAATCGAGCAGCCCTAGTTAGAACTGTCTTTTTAAACGATTTAGCTGTATAATCTTATCATTGTCAATATGTTTTGTAAATATGCAAGCTGGAATTATTGCTAATTGGTGGAAGTTTATCCTGGTTACAAAACCCATTTTATAAAATAAACAGAAGAATGTTTAATTGTCTTGTACAAGTAAACACACATTTTTAAAACACTAGTAGGGATCCATTTCTGTTCAAACAGTTACACATACGTACTGCTGTGCAAACAAAGGTGTCTACTGTTTGTTTGAACTGAGCCGTATCAACTGCCGCTGTTGAAAGCGTGTCAATGAGAGAAGTTCAATATCCCTGCAATATCCCTTTCAGTTGGTTTTGTAAAAGGATTACATCCTATGTCCCGATGGAGATATTTCACTGACAGAAAGATGTGTCTTTCTCGTGGACACTATGTAACTATTATGAGTGTCACAATCTCTATTCTAAATTGAAAATAAATCAAAATTAGCTTTACATTTTGATGATAGAAATAAAAAAGAGGATTTATACTCGGCTGATATATATTCAGACTACATCTATTGGAGTAAAGTGCTGTTTATGGCATTTTACTGGGGATATCCTGGTAATACCACCATTGGGAATGTTTAATGGTTGTTAAAGGCAATTGGATCCTCACCTAGCACTTGCCCTTGGGCTCTTGATTCAAGGGCAGAGCTTCACCCTGGGTTCAGGCTCAGAGCTTTGATGGTGCACTTCTAAAAGCCCCTGCTACAGCAAACTAATATATCCAATGGCATCACCAATGATGTTCTTAAAACAACTTCTATGCAGCAACGGGCAGGAAAGAGAAGCCGGATATTGAACAGAGATAATGAACGATCAAGCATGAACTACTCTAAGCCGTTTAACAACTCCTTGCTTCAACATATAGTGATGACGAACTGGAAGAGTAGAAGTTGTTGGTTTTCTGCGGCACTCTAACATAGATATTGGTATGAATGCTGGTCTGAGGGACTGTTCTCATGACGGCACGTGATAAGCTGGCATTAAGTGCTGGCATCTGGACTCACAAGGACGCCGTGAAGATATTTTGGGGTTCGTCGTCAGTGCTCAGGGCAGACCCTCGTGGATAACCTCTGCATGTGGCCTCGCTGCATGTTGTGGACGAGCCCAGAACAATTTGGACACGTGCGCCCGTGTTGCTTTTTCCATGGTCTGCGGTGTGCTTCACAGCGGCTGGAGCAGGAATGAGCGAATGCTTGATATTTGTCTTCACATTACAGAGGCTCAGACACGTAGCTTTTGCATTGAGCGCGCACCAATTCGGCACAGCATATGCAATCTTATGCTTCTTGATGCGTTTCCATTAGTTTTTCTGGTTCAGTAGAGGGGGAAACTGCTGTACAATTCTGAGTTAGTGCTGATTGGCTTTCCCTGCATATGTTATGAATAATGTTTTGACTGTCAGATTCCCCTTGTGTTTGGGCATGTACAGTATAAGAATGTGTTTCTTTGTAGCTCCTTTTCTTATTTTGGTGCGTGCAAATGCCCCCAAGCACCACCGCACTAAGAGCCTATTTCTTACTAATTACATAAACAGATGCTTTGCGCCCTGATAGTCTAGAGTTCACCTTTTGCAGAGGTGACACGATTAGCAAGCTGCTGTTTCGTGCATGTGAAAACATCTAAGTTGCTTTAAGAATGTTGTTGTATTACTATGGTGGTTGTTGCCTGCTTGGAAATATTTGGACACCTTTTCCTCTCTCCTCTCCTCTGAGGTGTGGAGACATTATCTCTTGTTTGCACGCCTACGGGTGATAGATCTATCTTGTGGGCGTAGCACAAAACCAAGAGAAGCCATGAAGACACAGGGAAAGAGGAGGAATTTACAGCACAGGGAGAGGGAGGGAGAAAGAGAGAGGGAACCGGCAGCAGAGGAAGAGAGAGGGAGCTTTTGAACTCCCAGTAGCTGTCAGGATATTCGGCTCTCCTGCACGCTCTCTCCTCCCCCGTTGAGCTCTGTCTCCACACTGCATACACCGACTCACACACGCGCCGCGGAGCTCCAGCGGATGGATTGGTTTACACACAGCAGGCGTGTGGAGCTGCGCTGAGGACAAGCCAAACACACGCGCCATACATGGAGCAAACTTTGACTCTCAACTCTGTAAGTCTTGCGATGAAATCCCAGATTATTTGGTCTGTCTTCACTTCTCTCCTGTTCTGGCGGTACCATCCTCATCTTCCTCCGGCCACCGTTACTTACTCCGTCTTTGGGCTCTTTGTAGCTCCTGTTGTAGCCTTTGAGCGGCATACAGTGGTTAGCTTGTGTGGTCTGTCAGAGGAATGTTTTGACCGGTGCCAGCTGAACTCTCATGTGCTGCATGACACACACTGCGCTGCTCTATACAGCAAAATGTGGTCCAGCATCTATATCAGGGTGCACGCTGACTTTAAATTAGACGTTGGACTAAAAGGGTTTTGTGAGGCAACCCAGGATTATTCTTGTAAACTGCACATCAAGGGTCGCTCGTGGGCCTTTGATTGAAGTGTGTTTAGTTGTGATCGCCCTGAGAAGTGACCCTTTTTGCAATCACTTTTGGCATTGAGAGAAATCCTGAGGGGAACAGAGATAAAATGACATGATCAGCGAACATTCACCCGCATTGCACTTTGCCGTGATGATCATGTAATAGCAGCAGTTTATTTTGAAGTTGAAATGGTTGCCTGTGGTTTTGCCTTGCCCTTGTTGACTTTGTGCAGGCTTGTACCCGCTCTGATTCACCAGCTCTATTATTCACTTATCTCAAAAATACGTTTTTTTTTTACTGCATATTGCTCACACAGTAAAGAAACAGCCATATCCAAGCAACAAACTATGTCCGCTTGCCAGTCGGATCATCACTATAATTAATATTCTAATAGCTGCTAAAATTAGACGCCATACTTCATTACATAAATTCTTCCTGCTTTTTTTTTATGCGGGTGAGCAGGAATACTGTGTTCCTGGGGATTAGCTGTAGAGGCAGGAGAACACGACGCGCTTTTATCTGGCTGACATCACATGGCCAGTGCTGGAGTGTGGGTGGACAGTTGCGCTCACAAAACATGTCCTCAGGCTAGTATTATAGGATGTAAAGACTAAACAGCCTGACATTTTCTAAATGTCTTCACTACGGTTCCTTTTTCTTTTTCTCCCCGCACGAAGTTTTAACCCAATTACAGAGACTTGTCTCTCCGAACCCACCGAATGGAAAAACTGTATTTTAACACGACAAAACTTGAGTAGAAGTTATTTAACTGCCCAGCTGCTCCGAGTATGAATATGCCAATAAATGGATGACCAGATGCGGCTGTGGTTGCTGAGTTTGCTGTTTGACCAAAATGCGACCACGGAAAACACCCGCTGCCTCGCCATCTCTGGACGAAGGCGCACTGCAGCACTAAAGTTGGCTGTTGCCACACCAACGCCATGACATCATCTATCAACATTCAGGATTATTACATTTTTTGTTCACCATACAGCTTTTCATTATCCCCGTGTTGATTGACTTTAGGAAAGAGTGTCTGAACAAGTAGGTCTACAAAACTTCTAGAGGTGATTCATTCCCCACACACTGTTTACTTCCTCAATTGTACTATTATTAAATGTCTCTGCTTCACTGAAAGGGAGTCTACTGCCAAGGGTGTGGAGGTTACTCAACGAGGGATGGCTTTAGAAGTGCCAAAGTCTTGTATCACCTCCCTGGTAACAGTTAAGACATGTCTAGGATTATACTTCCCACGTGTAACTTAGACCACACCAGGGCGCGTTTGCTTCATGTCCTGGGCAAGATGGCTTGTCTAGTCTTGGAGAGGATCGCAGGGAAAGTGAATGAAGTTGGTATCTTTCTGACCTTGTGTTGGCGCAAGACACTAGAGAACCAGGCCAAAGCCTTGTCTACTTCGCACCGTGGAATACATAAACATGAATTGTTGGGGTGGCCAAGTAACTCTCCCTGTGATTTTATGAAGGATTTGGTTTGGCGCTCTACCCCTTTGGCAGTCTAAACACAAACTTTCCCTCGTGAACTTTTTCCATAACCTCTTCATCCTTTGGTCAATTGGAAATATGATATGTCTGTTTACATATCTTGGGTTTTGCATGACCTCACTTCTTTAGGTTGAGTAAAAGGCTACACATTGTTCATGTTTTGACCTTCGGCTGGATATTTCTTAAGGCTGTTGAATAAAAAGGTTGCCTTGAAATGCAAATCAGAACTTAAGCAAAAGGCAACAGAATAATTGCAGATATAAGTAAATCAGAAAGATCCCAAGTTACACTTTTCACATTTTTGGCCATTGTTATGATTTGTCCCCATGCCAAATACCCATGGAGACATATGCCATCCTATAGCCCTGAGCATAGAGGGATGAATAAAAGCCCAAATCGCCTTCTTTTCTTTCCCAGTCTCCCTCAACCATCTCAGGTTCCCTGCATGACCAAACAGATTAACAGCGGGGGTGTAAGGTCGGTAGGACTTACAAAGGAAGTAAACAATTCTGCCAGTTTCTTGTTATTGGCAACATAAAGCCTTGTGAGATTCCTGTAGGCAGAAATTCAATCATATCTCGGGCTTATCATCGCACAGCAAATGTACCCAGGCCCCAAGACACAGTACACGGAGCTGTAAGATGTTTTGCGTGCAAAACTCACTGGGCTAATTACAAGTGTCTGGTTTCAGGTTGGAAAGTCCATTCTGGTGTTTTTTATGGAAAAGAAAGAGAGCGCTAAAAGGGTGTGGTGGTATCTTATGTGGTTTACCCACCTCAAGCCCTCCAGGCTGAGCGCGGCCCTTTCAGCGTGATAATAAATTAAGATGGGAGGGTTTGTGGTCGCTGGAAGTTTCCCTCTCTGAAGTAATTCTATTTTAGTTTAGCCTTATACATCTTCTGTTTGTTACTCATTTTATATACAGCTTTTCCTCCAAACTAGCATTTTTACTTCGACACAACAAAGGGAGTTATGTTCAGAATTCACATTGTCGTCATATGTTGGAAAAGACTCATTCTGATATTTGTTAAAGTGTCAGCGTTCCTGACCCTGCGAGAAGTAGGGCAGCAGAGAGGAAAAAGGTAAACAACATCCATAGGAATGCTAGCACTCCCTGTCAGATTTTTATCAGCAACAAGTGGAGGACACACATACACACGCGCGTGCACACACACACACACACACACACACACACACACACACACACACACACACACACACACACACACACACACACACACACACACACACACACACACCGGTAGCACTGCACAATTCATAGTAATGCCACTTTAATCCAGACTGGAGCGGAGCCGTTCCCATCTGCTGTGGCTGACGGGTTAGAGTTGTGGAGCAGGCGGTAGATTACAGCCGATAAAGGGGATTAAGAGATGAAACACATTGTGCCGGTGGCCTCTGTTTGCATGCGAATCACTCAGGTCTTTAAAGACATGGAGAACCACCCATTTGTTAGCTGAGTGGACACTTGAAAGACCACCCGGCTAAAGTCTGGACTCATGGCTCAGTTTCAAGGTCAAGGAACAGACATTTATCCACGAGGAATCATTTTACCGTGTGATTTAAAGATTGTAGTTTAATTGTTGGAATGGAAACCCCCCTTTTATTGGTTTAGTGTATAGATCAAACATGATTTAATCACAAATGCTGGCATCGGTTCGCATAATAATATGACACGCCTTTCCATCTGATTTGCTCAATATGGAACATTTCAAAGGTTCAAATGTCAACTCTTTCTTATAAACAGTTGAATAGTCAGTGGTAAATGCTAGTTGTGTCAGATATCTGTATCGTTATGTTTTTTAAATAATAAAAAACATACAGTTTTGGGTCAAATTGGAACCAGTAAATCCCTTGGCTTGGCATTGGTTGATTAAATTACGCTTTTAAAGCTGAACTTGGTTTAAGCTATTCAAATGAATATGAATTCTTTTTGCCATAATACCATTATACTTTGTATGAAAATGAAACCCCAAATGTCCAGATCACATGTCTTCTACTGTCATGTTTTTCTTTGGTAAAAATCAAAAATCAAATAATTGTGTGAAACTAAATCGAATCATTAATAAAGTGGAATTGGCATGTCTAAGACTTTTATGACAGAAATTCGGAAAACTTCTCAATTAAGTAAGTTGCCTTTTTTAAATATGCTCTAAAAATAGGTTGTGTTTCCTGAAGGAATTCAATATTTACCCAGCTGTGATCTATGGACACATAGGAAATCTAAGGACACGCTACTTGTGTTCATGTTGTTTCCTGCCCTCCCTAGCATCAAATAAGCATGTTGATTGATGTTAGATTTGCTGTGACAAACAGGATTTCCCACAGTTAAAAACACTGGATTCTCCCGTAACCGCTGAAAACTCAAACATGGCTATCTGTCTACACCATCTCCACTTAGAAATTGTCAAAGGAGTTTCATAATTCCCCAAATAAGTCTCTCCCCCACACTCCTTGCTTGGTTGGGAAAGAAATGTCTCTTCCATCTTATCAGTCACCGCACCCTCGCTCTTTTCTGCCTCAAAAGGAAGTCGCCTCCATGCAAAACTCTTTCTTGATGTTATTGTCAGGGAATAGTTTGTCGTCTGCCACAGATAGCAGGCCGAGGTTTCCCCCCCTCTCTCAGCCGAAGATTGCCTGGTGGAGAACTTGACATACAATCAGTTATATCTTGTGACAAGAAGTGTTCATTGTCGCTGTCTAAGTTTTCCAAATAGATTAAATCAAGTGGAGACTCACGTAAAACCCATTTACTTTGAGGCAGCAGGCTCTTCAGTTAGCAACACTGAAGAAAAAAGTAGAAAAGAGCTTCAGCCTGGAGGCGTTTTTAGTTTGAAGAGTTCCAACTTGCTTTGCTTGTGTTTGGTGCTTTTTAAATATGCTCACCTGGCTGCAGTAAACTCTCAGGGAGGTCAAAGGGCTCGAGTCTATTCTGTGTCCTTTCATTGGTGACCACAATGATGGATGATTCATCTTTGCATCAGAAATAGCTTCATTTACTGGATTACCTTATCTGCATGATGAAGCATACCATCGAGCTTTTCTGTGCAGCAATTTCTGTGCAGCGTGATGTATACATGACTCAATTATCTGAATTGTACAGTGTTTTAAATTAATGTACCATTTTGTACGAACAGGAAATGATTCCTCCACCAATGCTCCACTGATGGAGATCAATTGCTTAGGAGAGTTGCTGCCAATTCAAATTTCGAAAGAGAAAACAAGATGTTCCTTCAGCAAAGTGATCTTTATTAAGGTTCTTGTAGCTGATTCAACGCTGTTTGCAAACAGTTCACATGTTTCCAGCTGCGAGTAGCTTCTGAATGTCTAACCCTAACCCTAGCTCTACAACAGCACAATTATGGCGCATTTTCACTACACGGCCTGGCTCGGTATGGCTAGGCCTCGTTAGGCCTTGTTAGGACTGGCTCACTTTATGCTGCATTTCCATTACAGTTTAGTAGCTGGGGCAGTAACTATAGTAACGCAGTGTAGGCGGAGCCGTGACGTCATCTTCAACCACAGAAAAACAACATCAGCCGTTAGCTCTTAGCCCTCAAGCTCACAGCTCCTCATATCTGTTCAGAAACTGGACAAAAGTGAAACAGGTACAAACCACAGACTGCCTGTGTCATGGCGAATACAGTCGCTGCTTTATTTATGTCTGTATGACGTTGTTGTGAGTGTGGAGGGTCGGAGCATATGCTGCGTGATAGGGCTGCACGATATTGAAAAAAACTGACATTGCGATATTTTTTTCCCCTGCAATATATATTGCGTTTTTTTTAACTATATTTAACCGGATGAAGGATTTTAGTCACGGACGTCTGGATCTTAACTGGTTGACTCATCATACCTTAAGTCATGATCTAACATGTCATGATAATGCATGTTGCTTACCCTCAAATAAGGGGGTCATCTGTGAATGAAGAAGAGAAGAACCTTTTTGTATCCAAAATAGTTCCAGATTTGGAAGTAAATCTTCATTCTCCCCGGTATTGTCCTCCTGTTCCTCGCTCATTTTTTCCGGTGTTTTGATGGTCTGCAAACTAGCGGGGCGGGGCCTGCTGTGATCTGATCGAGAATGATTGTGATTGGTGGTTTGCTGTGCATGCAGAGCCTGCATGTCACTCACTCAAGTACCCCTGACATGAGAGCCGCGCAAGTTTTCCTTTTGTAGCAAGCAGCAAAATAATTGTAACATGACGTGTTTGAGTTAATTTGCCTACTTAATATCGCACGTCCTAAAAAAATAAATAAATAAAATCGCACGTCCCTGCAATGTGAATATCGCGGTTATCGCCATGACACGATATATCGTTCAGTCCTACTGCGTTAGCTTAGCCTATCTCCATTTAGACATCACACATTTTAAAAGATTTTTCGCCTGCCGTCTGTCTGCAGACTTGTCAAAGCATTAATTCATGGTTCTTACTAACCGGTATCAGTATGTTGTTACTTCGGCATCATTTTGAAACGTGTATTACAATTAAATCACGGTCAAATATGTTCATCTTGTTGTAGTTGTAGCTCCCTTGCCAGCGATTCTCTCTCTAGTTTAGCATACTCAGCCCGACTCAGCCTGGTTGTTGGCCCGGAAAGAACCTCGATTTTATGGGGCCAGAAAACTGTGAAATAGTACCCGCTAGCCGGTACTACGTTAAGTGGAAATGCAACCAAAAACGGGGCCCGCACGGCTCGGCACGCTTCAAGCGAGCTCCGCGCTGTAGTTGAAATGCGCCATTAGACCTAATTTGGAGTAGTATACATGCAGAGCTTCTTTCTCTTTCTTTAGTTCTCAGTATACATCAGACTAAGTTGTTATAGGATAATTTAAGGGCATGTTCAGTTTGTCTTTAGCTCAGCTCCTTCTTTGACTTAATTACAACTGACTAACAATAGATTTGCGAAGGTTGTTTACTTAATTTTCTTACTTTATGATAACTAAAATCACACTCACAGGCAGCATCTTCAAACATTTTTTGTTTGAGGAGAGGCTTTCCATATATGTGTCGTTATTTATGCATTTGTATATAATACAGTGGTATTAGATATATTGCTACAACCTAATGGAGTCATTTTCTATCACTCCATTTAGTGCTTTCACATAAATGGAAACAATTCCCTCCTGAGGGGGTTAAAAAGTTGTCGGTTATAGCTTAAGTTACGGGAAAAATCCCCACACGACAAATTCAGTAATTACAATCATTGGAAGGCTTGTTGCAAAGAAAAGAATACCAAACCCCTATTTGGGAAGGACCATTATGGCAGCAAAAGCAGCACCCCCATGAACTGCCAATGGGCCCGCTTCACCACTCCAGAATCTGTGGTTTAATTCGCCCCAAAAAAACACCCGCAATCGCCCAAGCCTAGTCATTGCACCGTTCGAGTAATCAACACAGCCCATACACATCTGATAAACACGCAATTTACGAAGCGATAGACCATGGGAAAATCCAATTAAACCGGATAAATGTACCATGAAACCAACTGTTAATAAACACTGCATCACATCCATTATTTACGGCAAAACTAAGTCCAAAGAATGCTAGCTCTTGTGCCACGGGGAAACCTCAGAATGAACCACCAATGCTTGAAGAATAACAGTCGGTCCAAAAACAGTCTGATTGTAGAGATTTGCGAGAAATGTGGAGGCACAGCGCGGCAGCGGACACTGATGCCAGAATCATTTCTGCCGGTACATGAGCTAAATTGCTTTGCAGAAAACACAAATTGACTTGATTAAAGTTGGGGGAGTGAGTAGCAGCGGATAATGGAACTCAGAGTTCAAGTCGTGGGCTACCAAACTTTTATTTTGATTGAAGAAAATTCATCTGGTTTCCATTTGATCAGACTGGCTATTTCTCCTCTCTTTCAAGCAAAGGGAGAGTGCCCCAACTGGAAACAAAAGAAGGGGGGAAGGCCAGTGTGGTTTTGACATGGCCAGTGTGTGTGTCTTGTGAAGGGAATCAAAAGAGGGGGGGATTAATTCATCTGATTCCTTCATGCCAATGTGGCAGAGGCTGTATGTATTGTCAGGCGCATTGCCATGGTAACAGCCACGGCGTAAGGAAATCTTTCTTTCCTCCATCTCAGCCCCCTCCTTCTCCTCTTTCTGTCTAGTACCTTGTCAAATCTCTTCCTCTTTCGCTCTCCCTCCTCCCTCTCTTCCCCTCTCTTCGACTTGTTCAGACATGGTTTGCAGAGTTTTGGGTGGGGAATGTTCAGGTATGCGTTCACACACACATAATCTGTCGGTGTGCTTCTGGTGTAGCAGACTAGGGAACAATGAGTCTCAAAAAGAGACTTTCCTTCAAGAGGAATTGGAACTTCAACACAGTAAGTAAACTGTGGTTTGCCGGGCGTGCCTCCTCTGTATTAAGCGGGGAGACTCCTTTGGTTCACTCAGCTGCTTTTCTCATTAATCTCCCTCTTTGTCGCTCGTCTTCTCTCCCACTCTGAACAGCTGTTTGAAGCGGCAGGGACTCGTGGTTGTTTGTTTGCGGGGTGCTAGAATCAGCCTTGACTTCTGCAAAGTTAAGTTTCTGACTATCCGACTGTTGTGTGAACAGGGTTCATCTCAAAAAAGTTTTTAATGGAAGCAACAAGCCTAAACAAGCCCAACAGATGACAGAAATCAGGTTTAAAGGTTCTGATTTACAGTCTGTGAGAGATGTTAATGGGGGACATTAACATTTGTATGAACGTGGCTTATCCTTCAACTGATTTCACACCGGTGAAAGTTTGTTTTCTTGCGGTGGCTCACTTCAGATCATCATGAATATGTCTTGGTGGGATCATCTACGTTCCTTCAGCATGTGGTGTCTCGAGATGCCAGACTGTGCGGCGTGGGGGCTGTACCACAGGAAAGCTAGCAGAGCGTTTTCCAACCCGAGAACCAAATCCTGCTCGTTTGGAGCCAAGGTACTCACTGTGACTTTGTCCATTTGGTTGATAACAACCCAACGTGGGCAGCTTTCAGAAGGATTCCAGCTGGGAAATGGGATCTTTGCAATTCAGCTTTGAGAGAAAAGGATCAAAGAGGGTCTGCAGTACAGCCAAGCCACCCATGGTGGAGCAGATCGTCAGAAGAGGTGTCAACAGAGGAAGGGGTTGTGTGGACAAGAGGTGACGGTGGGCCTGGGTCATCACTGCAGCTTCACTGCAGGAAACTTGTGGGCAAGGAAGTAATAACGAGTGGTGTGTGGTCTAACCCCTGCTGGCTCATCATACACACACCAACCAACCAGGTCAACGACGTGTCATTATTATGTTATTTTATCTGATCAGTAAATAAATATAAATATTGACCAAGAACAACTTTAATATTGTATTATTCAAATAACTTCTAAGCAAAACATTTGTCATTTCCAGCTTATCAAATGTGAATATTTGCTACTTTTCTTTCTTTAAAAAAACAACCACTAGATGTCGTTAAATTAACATAACCGGTTACACTACTCTCAATTTCAACAATGTAAATAGTCTGAAGTTTACACCATTTTAAAATTTTTAATAGAATTCATCAAAATCTGATAAATGTATTTAGCTATCGGTCATGTTCATACTGTCGTCTGCTTACGCAACCTATAACATATTTGTCATCAACATATATTTCCTCTGACATCAGCATGAGAAGTTTCGTCATCTGTGTCAGGAAGGCATTCATTGAGGTTTATTGGAACTCTCCCACTTGTTTCCTAACTGGGATTAAGAGGAGCTTCTGCTAACAGGAAGCGGATGTCTATTATATTTGTCATATCAGAAGTAACATCTCTCCATTTGGGACATTTGAAAAGTAGTTGACTCCTCAAATGACCAGTTTTCATTTCCAAAGTTTCAGCTGGGAGCTTTTGTTTAAAACCGAAGTCTACGTCACATTGTGTGATGTCGGTCTCCCTCTATATATTTAAGGGTTGAGGCTTAGCCGTTTTTAGACCAAAAGCAGCAGACAGATGGAGTGTTCTCTTTTTTCTTTCCGTTCAGCTTCATGTTGGTCCTCATCCTACCCGCCCATGATTACTGTCCACATGCTAGCCACCACTGAAGAGGTGGCTTTTGGGTGTTGACTACATGGGGTTGGACTAGTTGTAAAGAGGCTGCGACAGACAATTAGTGGTTACGTGGTCATTGTCTGATAGAGCTTTTTACATGTGGTCACTCCCAAAATGGAACCCAGCGTCACGTCAGGGCACAGGACCGCGGTCAAGTTAACTGGTTTCAGAAGGCATCAACAAAAACTATAAAGAATGGGCTGGTCCACAATATGTCTGAGCTTATTCTGTGGCTGTTTGATCAAGCTGTACTCATTCAACTCACAGCAAATTTGGAAATGATAATTTGAATTAAATCAGACAGGAAAATTAAATGTATTGTCCTACAAATAAATGGCACAAATGTTTTTCACGTCATTTTAAGAAAATGATTTGCCCCTGATAGAATGATAACGTTAATGCAAATTAATAAAAGTGCACCCTTTCTAAGGACAATTCACTTTAACTGAATAAAATAATATTTTCAAACATTCATATTAGAAAATTAGTTTGTTTTTATACCCTGAATGAATATACAAAACTAATTAAAACCACACAACCAAAAGCAAAAAATAAGTTCAATTGTTTCGATAGTTGCTAACGTAATGAATCGTGACAGGCCCGCTCAGCAGGGTGCAAAAGTTTTGTTTCATTGTTCTCTGATTTTGCAGCTTTACAGTCCAGTATTATGCAATTCCACTGAAGTACAAACTGTGTTTACTGCTCACACAGCCTGGCAATAAGAGCCTTGTTTAGACGTATTATCCGCCTTGGATATTCACACTTTGAAGTGGCAGCTTCAGAAAGCACTCTTCTGGAAATAGTCTCCCCTATTCAGATGAATCCTCCAACGCACCGATTTATCAAGTGTTCTTGGACCGAACCCTAAGATGCGCCTCTCATATCCTCCCCTGCATTTAAAAATATTTGTGACAACGTCTCCACAGTCAAGGCTATAACTCTCTCTTTATTAGCATTTACTAAAAATGATGCTAACACATTTTCCGAGAAGCCCACTGCTGAGGCATGGGTTTCAAATTGAAGTATTGCCATGTAAATATTTGTTGATCCTTCAAAAGCGCTGACATGGAGGGCGGTTTATTCAGCTTCATGCCTTTGTTATAATTACACCCAATAATGGGAAGTTGCCACTGTGAAATGTCCAAGTCCACGGGGGAGGCTTGTGCTTCTTTTCAGGGACACATCGCCTAAATTAGCAAGTGAAAAGAGGAGCATTACAGCCACTGATGGCCTCTCAAGTGGCTCTGCCTTGATGGGCTCTGACCTTTGTGACTGCAGTTAGCAGGAATGCACACATTCAGGCCTGTGTGTGTGTGAGGGGTGATATAAAGTGAAGGGTGGGTCCTGGTGTGGAGGTGTGAACAGCTGTGTGTGGTAGAGAATCCTGGGGTCCACCCTCTTACAAATTAATGGGCCTGTGTAAGGACCCAAGTTGCAACCCTTTCCCAGTAGCACACACACACACACACATCCGCACACCACAAACACCTCAGAAGGACTGTTGGGATGCCTGCAGAGACGCTGCTATCTTCAGTCTATGGTCTCAGCGAGGGAGGTCATGAGGGCAGCCTTTCACTCATGTCTCTCTTTGTTCTCTTTCAGTCTGCTGCTTCCTCAGATGGTGGTGAGTACAATTCCCTTATTACTACTTTTAAACACTCATCAAAAGGTATGTCAGATATGTAAGTGAAACTCTTAAAATGTAAAGAATGAACTCACAAGAGAACCAAGATTTCAAGCTCTTAATCATCCCAACACTTAGGAACTTTCTGATCTTCGTCCAGCCTTTTTCACCGTCTGCTTTTTTATTCCCTATTTTCTGGTTCTACCCTCAGCTTTGTAGTCGCTTAATAAAATGTTCTAATAAAAAGACGTGGTGATGTGCCCACTCCCGGGAGCATGCCTCATTAACAAAGGATGTTTGCTGAGCGTGTTTCGGGGTTAGCGCCGGAGCTAGATGTCTGGTCCTCCCTTTCATAGCAGTCTTTAATAACATTTGCTAACAGGCTGAGCGAGGCCACGGTGAGGAGGGCAGCCCGTTCCTTTCACTGGGGATGGATGGCTGTTTGCAAAGCCTTCTCATTAACTGAGCGGCACACAATGTGGTAAACACGGCTGCCAAAGCCTCAGACCTAATACAGTAAACCGAGACCAAACAAATGGCCTGTCAGCACATTTTAGAATGGGGACTTGCAGAGACGGGGGGGGGATGATATCAGACATTCAGCCTTTCTCAGATTCTCACACTTTATGTAAAGCGTGTGCAACTTTAATGACACGTCAACTCATTATTTCTATTTCTCTTTCGAGTATTAAGCCATTGGAACTGGCACATGTATTTTAATCATTATGCAAAGTAATCATGGATATGTACCAGATATAGGATGATGATTACATTTGACTAAGTGCAGCTGATACAGATGCCACCTAACAATAAGCTGAATTACTGAAACAACATCATGTACTATGTAAATTACTTATTTTTTGCTACAGTTTAAGTACACATATTTGTAAATCAGTGGTGGAATGTAATACAGTACTGTACTCAAACACTTTTCTTTTACTCTAAACTTTTACTCCAATACATTTTGGAAGCCAATATTGTACTTTTTTACAAATATATTTATTTGTATATGATATTCAGCAGCAGTATACAAAGCAGTTAAAATTAGCTCCACCAATAATCATAATCCATTCATTAATATGGTAGTGAAAATGGGTCATTACGTGCTTTTACTTTTGGTATATTTGAATGATGATCATTTTGTACTTCACTACAATAAGACTTGAAATGCAGGAAGTTTATCTATAATCGAGTAATTAACATTTAGGTATTACTCGATTATTATTTGGTACTTCTTTCACCACTGTTGTAAACCCATCCTACATCCTGTGTGGAAGGAAGATGACGACCGAACCTTATTTGACCCCACTAGCCTTTCTGTTCTCCACATCAGAGATACAGTGCTAACACCAGTTGCTCATGCTAACCAGTTACAGCATCTGTAAGAAATCACACTGTGACCCTCTTTGTGGTTTGTTTTACTGTGCCTGCCCACAGCCCTAAAGTGGCCATCTGCCGTCATGACAGCAGGTACTGTGAGGGTCAAAGCCCCCACTTTAGATGACCAGCAGCCCCTCACCACTCTCCCTCATTGTCTTCCTTTTAATCATCCATGTGTCCTCTCTTTCTTCGTCTTTTATTCCGCTCCCGGTCCTCTCTGCCCTTTCTTTTACCAACTGAGTGACATCTGCTCCTTCTCCACTGCAATCAGATCCCACTTCCCACATAACATATTTTGACATTCACTTAGTGTGTTCACATCCAGTGAGAGAAGTAGCAAAGATTACAGTAAAAGACCCATTAGCTTTCCCTTGACATTTACCATATTGTCTCATGATGTAGGGCACCTCTTGACTCCCCGTTATGGCTAGATCCTTTTGTTAAAGATCTTCCCTCTTAACTCAACGGGATATACCTGGCTGCTAAATCCTAAGACTGTTACAGGATGTGTATTTTGAAAATGATGTAACTTTTATTTTTTAATTACATTTTTTATTATATCATAACTTAGTACTTTTTAATGCATGTAACATATGTAACATTAAGCTGTCTGTGGCTATTTTGTCTGCTGTAACTACGTACATTTCCCCTCTGGGACTAATAAAGGTATTCTGATAACTTTTATTATATTTCTGACAACATATTTGTCTTCCTCTTTTCCTGCCATTTGTTGAAAAGACTAGTAAGAGTTGGATGTATAATAGTTGCCTGTAGTGATACTAACCCACTTCTAATTATGTTCCATTGTAACAAAATTGCTGTTTATTGTGCTTTCAAGTCAGACATGCCTAATTTTGTTAAGAGTCTTTTCCAATACGAAAAGTCTTTGTTGGTTTCTTAGAAAATGTTTATACAGGTCTTCACAATAGCTCTGTTCTCCTCAACAGATTACATTCATTCAATCTGCCTCCTCGGAAATATAAAAAATCCCAAAAGACACGACAAGTTGATTTATAAAGCGCATTTTAAGAACAAGGGCACAAAAAAACATTAAAACAATTATGACATAGTGCACCAGAAACACATGATATAACTACATATAAAGTAATAATAAAAAAAACAGCTGAAATACAAGACAGGGAGAAAAATTATTATTATAATTATTATTTAGGACAAAAAACACACCAATGCCAAAATCGTCAGGATATTTAGAAGGTTAAAAACTCTCTTACTTTCCCTTTGGCTTGAATCACTCTTTATCTCCTCTAACCTTTACACTGTGCTCCCCCCCCCCCCTCCTCCACAGAGTACAGTGGAGTCCAGTTGCAGGGATGCTGCAGCCAGAGCAGCCTGAACAGTAATGGCAGTCTTCCAGGAGCGGGCAGCCTGCGAGGGGTCCCGGAGCAGAGAGTGGCCAGCTGGGCCGCCTGCTTCGAACGCCTCCTCCAGGACCCAGTGGGGGTGCGCTACTTCTCGGTAAGATAAGAACGTTTCATAGGTGATTGGATGCAGGGTTGTGAAAATATCTGAAGTTTCATGTTTTACTTTTATTGCAATCTCAATGCGAGGTACGGCATTTGTATTGCAATCCTGGAAAACGGGTATATTGGTAATACCAATTTCCCAGAGAACCTGAATGAGACATTGGCCTTGACCGAGCTTTGCACTCTATTTGAGTTATTTATTTTTGTAATTGAAAGTGAAAAGTAACCAAACTCAATTGTGTAAGCAATAAAGACAAATGTTATTTTAGTTTCAGACTTTTTTCATACGTGTGCTTTTCTATCAGCTGATCATTGACCATTATGGCATTAAAACTCCTGCATTCTTATCCAGTTATGTTAGAGTTAGACCACGTTTTACATTTTAACATTTCACCTTTTTTGTCAGTATTTGAGAGTTTGCCCCCTCTTTATGGCTTGGATTGTGTTATTTTTTACATTTATGACCAAATCTAAGGCAAAGATCTCAATAGTCCCGAACCAGTTCTCTATATCCAAACTTTTCATTACGGGCACTTCATTTATATAACCTCCCACAGAAAAGATGTGCCTATTGAATTTAGCCTACAACACCTTCAGAAGGCTCAGCATTAAGTTATGGCGTCCCGGAGGCCCCGTCGCTCCTCACCCCCCCTCAGCACTGATCAGATCCACCCACACTCTCCTGTGCCTACACCAATTTTGTTCACAGCATTTCACCTAAAAAATGTTTCCCTCACTACTGCAACAGCACAGAGAACATAACAAAAAAGCATGATCACCGGTTTGGGATCGTATTAAGATTCCTTCTGTTTCTCTCCACAGGAATTTCTCAAGAAAGAATTCAGTGAGGAGAATATCTTGTTCTGGCAGGCCTGTGAATACTTCAGTCATGTCCCTGCAGCTGATAAAAAGCAGGTAAGTCTACAGTGTGAAGCTAAACCCACTGACTAAGACATGTAGAGTGATTGGAAACACTCCTATCGTTTTTGTCCTATATCTACGTAACACAAAATTGAGTATCACCTCTACTAACAGAATAGATATCATACTGTTTTTCCTTAATCAAATGAGTTAAACAGGGGTAAACCTATCATCTATACCTAAAGCCAATATATATAATAAATCATTTTGTATAGAAGTCTTTGATATGATACAATATAATATACTTTATTGTCCCTGTAAGAACGTTTTTAGACTCTGTCCTGCTTCTCCACATAAGATACAAATCCCACTTCCTGGTTGCATTTACATTTTGAATTCTGTACATAAACATTCTCTCTCGACCCTGTACATTTATTTTGTGACCCTTATGAGTCCCACCTTCCAACAATCGGCCAATCCTTAATGAAATGATGCTATTATTTTATGTGAAATACATCTTGGCTCTAATGCATCGTCCGCCCTCTGTCCTGCAGCTGTCTCAGAGAGCCGGAGAGATCTACAACAGCTTCCTGTCCAGCAAGGCCACCATGCCAGTCAACATCGACAGCCAGGCCCAGCTGGCCGACGACGTCCTCACCTCCCCGCGGCCCGACATGTTCAAGACGCAGCAGCTACAGGTACAGACACAACGAGAGTAGAAGTTGTAGTGAGCTCGTCTCTGCAAATAACATGTTGCTTCAGCAGTTTTTTATCACGTCATGTCTTTGGTAGGGAAGAGCTAAAGCAAGGCTGCTCTCAACATGTTGAAAGTCATAAATCTAAATAAGACTGCTACATTCATTTTTGTTCTGCATGACAGAATATATAATGTTTGTATATAATGTTTCAGCCAAGTTGCTGATTAAGAAGGGCTAGACTAATGCCTTCAGTGTTATACTATTATTATTGAAGCATAATACCAGTATGATACGATTTGTAAAGTTGCTAGGATTGATTCCAACCTGTGTGATCCAAACATTTCATTAACTCCATAGCAGTCTAATTCAATGAAAAAGATAGATGCAATAATTTCCAAAATTCACAATACCTTTAATTCTAACAAAATATTCAGTTCAGCCTTTCTGAGAACTACGGTCAAAAAATGATTAACTGTTAATAACTGCTGTGTGTACACAAAGGGCACATTTTATTCATCGAAGATAGTTGATTAAATCCAAAAAGACAAACCATTTCACTACAATTGAAGATTTGAAGATGAAGGTGATGAATTCATTTAAAGGGGACCTATCATGCAAAATGCACTTTATGTCTTTTATACATAAATGTGTCCCCGGTGTGTCAGGGAACTCACGCAGCGTCAGAAAATAAAACCCTCTCTCTTTTCCTCCGTACCCAAATCTCTAAAAACGGGGAACAACGGAGCTGATCCAGATTTGCGTCCGATATGACGTAATATCGGAAATGTAGGCTGGCTTTACACCCACGGCCCAATCAGAAACGCTGCTATCAGAAACAATGCCCGACTGTTTTGGACGTAATATGGTCGGTGCATGTTCACACTCAGAGCTAACCTGTACTGGAGAGCATGTGTGTGAAGAAGCAGGAAGTAAAAAGGAACTCACCTTGTGGTATAACCGGCAAGAGAGAAAGCCTTTGAGCTCCATCCTGTTTCAGAAATAATCCTTGATAATCCATGATATGGCGTTTCATCACCGCAGTATTTAGTTTAGACAGTAGCTGCCGGGTGCCGCATGAGCTCAGACCCCTCCTTTTTTATTTTTTAAATCTTTATACCCCAAATCAGCACTTTTGAAACAGGAAGTGAAATAGAGGGTTATGAGGCATGGCTAGAATGGGTGATCTGTTTGGTATTTTGAGCAAAACACTTCATAGACATGTTTTTTATATATCTGAGACCTATGCTATTGCCTAAAAATAGCATGATAGGTGCACTTTAATATGAAGACAGACATTCAATAACCTCAATAGAAACTTACAAAAACACCAAATCCCCAGGTTTTGGTTGATTTTGTGTTATTTCACAACAATTTATTAATTTCTTTAGTATGATGGCATCATAAAATATGACGGCAGACATTCAAAACCTCAATAGAAGCCTAAAAACTGACCCTCAGCATTTCATATTTGTTTGATTTCTGATTTCTATTATTCTCATGATTTGCTTGCTCAGCATCACGGGGGTTCCGTTCTCCTCTCGCCTTTAGTCACTCTGCATAAGCATATTGGCTTTTCTCGATGGCCATCTGGGTTTGTTTACGAAAGGGCGCGGAGCCTTTACCAGAGAAATAAACACAAACTGGCGTACGCCCACAGAGAAGCAAGCGCATACTGTACACACAGACACATAGACATGCATGTGTATATTTCCAGGCTGGACATGAGCATTTAAAAGTGTTGAGACACCTGTCATAACATGAGCTGTAACCATACGTTACCACCGGTAGTTCTCCTCTTTTGTTTAATTTACTCATCCTCACCCTTTTATGTTTGACCCTACATGCCTCTTTGTGTATCTCACCTCTTTCATTCCACCACTGTTTTTAAAAACCGCCCTTTTTCTTCTACAGATTTTTAATTTGATGAAGTTTGACAGTTATTCCCGATTCCTCAAGTCCTCCCTTTACCAAGAGTGCATGCGTGCCGAGGTGGATGGCCGATCTCTGCCGGACCCTTACCAGATTCCCTGCAGTCCTGCGCCCTCTAAACACAGCGCCAGCTCGGACCGCTCCTCCCTCTCCACTCCCAAAAAGGTAACGCTGACTTTTTAAGCTGTATCACTAGAATAGATCATGGAGTAACAGCTTTGTTGACAGTCCTTTACAGCTGGTTACATCTTCCCTTTATGTTCTCCAACCAATAGGAGGCCAGAAAGCAGAGGTCAGGGAGGTCACTCACCGAAGACAAGGATGAGAGCGCCGATAAGAAACGCGGCTTCTTCTCGTGGTCCCGCAACAGGAGCTTTGGAAAGGGCCCCAAGAAGAAGGACATAGGAGACATAAACCTGGGTATGGAATGGATAAACAAGAACACTGGTTAAAAAAAGCTTTCCACAAGCTTTCGCAACACTTCCAAAGAGCTGATGTGTTCTTGAAAAACACACCAATTTGATGCCAGCTCCGGGGTTGCCATGAGCTACATGCGGGGGAGGGATGTAGAAGCACAGCTGCCCCGCAGTCATCAAAGTATTACACACGAATCGCATGTACCCAAAAACACCTTTTGACAGCATTTTGACTCACCGGAGAGAGTGTAAAACACTGGCCCTTTGTTGATAACAAAGGGCCAGTGTTTTAAAGGTGGCGAAATACCAAAATGAGGTTGATATGATAATGGGAAGCCTTTGTTGGGGATTTTGATCATTATGATATCAAATTATAGCTGTAAGGCACAGAGAGAATCTGCACATCTTTTAAAATAACCTACTCATTGTGCCTTTTTAAGGTTACTAATTTGAAAGGCTGCAATTGATAAAACCATTTATTTTTTCGATTTACAAGCTTTGTCAAATACATTAGAAATTATTCCTAATTTTTCTGTAAATATTCTTTAAAGCTTAAGTTGTTTTATGTGTAAATACACCAGAGTGTTTGTCAAACTCTGGTGTATTTATTGCTTTGAATATATATTACAATCATAATTTTTTGGTCTATGTTGAACCTACTGTTCACACCGGTACAGTCTCTCAATAAATATAGCTGCAATTCAATTGAATGACACTGTTTATACGCAAATATCTTCTTTGATTCCTTTTTTTGTGGTGTCAAACTTTGATTATAACTCTAAAAACATTGTTATAAGTCATGCCATAGTTTGAAGCTGTCATGGTGTTAAATATTGTACGTTTTATTTTCTGAAAGTAGTGACTAAAGTCTCTTATCTGCATGAGTTCACCCTCCTCTGTGTTCTCTTGTGCAGACTACTGGGGCAGTAATGGGCGGAGGGAGTCCCAGGGCTCCTTGTCGTCCGGTACCAGTCTGGAGATGGCCACTTCCTGCTCTGCTGGGAAGATCGAGGTAAGATTCCTCTGGACAAATCACTATGGCAACACAGAGCCCAGTGTCTGGTACAGCTATCATATCAGGCCTGAGTAATTGTTTTTTACTTGTCAGCCCACTCATAGTTAACGGGTAGCATAAATTACAACTGAAGCCGTGTATATAGGCACTTTCACACCGGAGTACTTTTCCCGTTTAGTTCCGATAGTTACTGGAATTTTGCGTTCACACCAAAAAGAGAACTTAGTTCATGAGAACTTTTACCCTTAGTGCCTGCTAGAGAGGTGGTACTTTCCTGGGGAGAAAAAAGTTCCAATTTCTGATTGGCTTGGGCGAATTGCAAACCACGCCCCGTAAAACTCTGAACAGTTTTGTGAAGCCGCCATTGTCTTTGCTGGCATTAGCATTATTAGCATTAGCCCCGCGCACCAACGGAGAGAGAATAACTTATGGCAACACAACAAAAACAGTGCTGGGAACTAAGCACGGCAAAGTACAAAGTGAAAGCGGCCTTTGTAACACTTCCAGTCCTTTTAATGAAGCCTCCTTTTGTCTATCTTCTTTAGGCTGATAATCGCCACTCAGTATGGGAGCGCTCCCCCAAACACTGCAGCGTGGTGCTGCCCGACGGCTCCTGCTCTCCCATCAGTCTCCGGCCCGGGGCCTCCATAAGGGACGTCCTCCACGACCTCTGTCAGAGCATCAACGTCAACATCGCTGCTGTGGACCTCTTCCTGGTGGGAGGAGAGAAGGTAAGACAATCATTTACTGATGAATGCTGGAAACATGCTGCTAATAGATCAGATTCAGAACACTCAGGCAAGCTCTTCATGCAACCACTGAGTCAACCTTTTGTTTGCGATGAACCAAGCTAATAAAACAATGTATTTTCTTGTGAGTAGTCATTGGTTAAATTAAGCATTTTCTAATTAAGTTCCAACAGAGACGCGAAAACAGATTAAGTCATTTGGTTACTGTGTAGTAGAGTTTACGGTATGGAGTACTCTGGGTTTGTCGCTTGTGTTTTTACGTGTTTTTTAATGTTGCTTTTTTCCTCACAGCCTTTGGTGTTGGACCAAGACTGTATGACCCTCAGCTCCCGAGAATTAAGAGTGGAGAAGCGGACGTTGTTTAGGTATGTTCCTTAAACATTTCCTTTGATTTGTCAATTTCCTTTAAAGAGCTCTTCACACCTTAGTTTACATTGGTTTTGCATACATAACATAACAAGACAAGAAAAACCCAATCCAGGAAGACCAATACAGGCATGCAAATATAACCACAAACCTGAATCTTTTTAAATAATAATGAACTGAAAACTACATTTACAAATAATAAGTTAATCATTTAGAAATGCAATTAAATCCTTGCCTATTTCCTCTCTTAAAAGAATTATATTAAATATGTATTGATCGTAATGATAAGAAAACAGCTGGAGGGGTTTTAAGGTCAAAAAGGATTAATATTTTACTAGTTTCACCTAAAAAAGGGTACAAGGGAGCGTTGTACAAAGGAAAAAGAGATCTATTGATCCTTGATATTCTATTCTTCTCTAAATGCCTTCCTCTTACCTGGGCCAGGTCTCAAACTGGGGCGCTGCGTCAGATTTCCATGGTGTCTCTTCTTGCCAATAAATATCACTTTTTCACTGTGTGCTTTAATGTCGCCGCTGACATTTACCCGTGCTCTTTCTGTGCTCCTAGATTGGACCTGGTCCCCATTAACCGCTCCGTGGGTCTGAAGGCCAAACCTACCAAACCCGTCACTGAGGTCCTGCGTCCCGTGGTGGCCAAATATGGCCTCCACCTCAGTGATCTCGTGGCCAAAATAGTAAGTCGCCCCCGGTGGCTACAATGCCTTCATGTTTGTTTGAAGCTCCTGTGTGTGTGTGTGTTCAGCATCGTGTGCAGTGTGTGACGGTGCCACAGGGTGGAGTATCATGGTCAGGGGAAGGAAGCGACCGCATCCTTTTCCATCTCTACACGGTGGTTAGCGCTGTGACTCAGCCCGGCCTCCGAAGATGGAGCAGCAGGGCTATAATTACAAATGACGACACTCCTCAAACATGCCAATTCTTTTTAGTCCTCCCCTCAACTCCTGCCAGAGGATGTATTTTAGTCCTTTGGGTTTCCAGGCATTATAACTCTATTATACAGTAGCCTGAAATACGGTTTATACTTTTAGCTTGTGAACTCAATTACAGCCAAAACAAATTGAGACATACTTAGCCATAAGGTGTTAACCATTAAATATGACTTTCTTTCAGAGTGGAGAAACTGAGCCTTTGGACCTAGGCGCCCCCATATCCAGTTTGGATGGCCTGCGAGTTGTTTTGGAGAGAGTTGATCCAGCTGCAGGGAAAGGTGAGACCATCAAACAAGAATACAAAAAAATCACCAAAAATAAGAATTCATTTTTATTTCAAATGTAAAGAGAAGATGTTTTTTACCCTGGAACGCGCAGCAAACTGTTGCTTTCCTGGGATGGACACCAGAAGTTTAACTTTGTTCGACTTGTTTACATGCTTTAATATTCAAAAAGGTCTTTATTTGTCTCATACTGCCTGTGTTACAGCACCTCTTTTCCCCCTCTGTCTGAAACCAGTCTGCTCTGATTAGTTAGCTGGCCAGCTCTAGTGTGATTGGCCAACTTAGAGATGTCCCTCCTATCACTTAAAATGTGTTGGAGCACTAGCCAATAACAGCGCGAGTGATACATAGTGATGTCACTATGTTACGGAAGTAAACATAGGAGTCCAATGGAGGTGTTTCAGGCAGGGGGGGGGGGGGGGGAAGTGTGTAGAAGAATGCACATTTTAGCCTTTGCAGACCATTGAAATGCACAAACACCTATGTAACACACTACAGGAAAAGGGAAACCCCAAAAAGCACAATCTGGCACTTTTAACTTCTGTATGTATAACATGTCTTTTATTCTCTCGGTCTTTGTTTCAAGCAGATAAATCCAAGTCTTCTTCCCTAAAGAACCTCCCTCCATCCAGAAGTTTTTCTGCTGCTGTGAGTACCCACAATGTCTTTTTTCTCACGTGGCTTCAAATGTCGGGATGTGGTGATTTGTCCTTTCCTACTGCTGCTCTGCTTCTGCTCCTTTAAGCCTCATTAATCAGCGGGCCAGTGCATTAACATTTACACCTTTCGACAAGCTTTACATTGGTGTGTACTTCCTGATTTGTTTGTATTCTTCGCCCTAACACCGCCCGTGGCTGACTCACCCGCTCATATTCTCCATGCTTGAGTTATTGCACCGTATGAAGACAGATAGGACTCCGTATAGATGTTAGCATGGCCAGAAAAAGGCTCCGACAGACGGACAAGGCTCATTAAACCTGGACGTTCTGCTTAGTGCTTAGCCTGCCCCCCCCCCCCCCCCCCCCCCCCCCCCCCGCCCCCTTACGAAACCCTCCTCCCCCCCCACTCCATCCCCTAACAGAGTGCATTGTTATTGTTGCATCTGCAGGGAGATGAGAGGTCAACACCAAAGGACTTTTCTGTGAAAGCGAGTGGACCAGGCTCAGCACTCCCAGGGGAAAAGAGAAAACAGAAAAAGATTAATATAGATGAAGCTGAAGGTAAATCCCTCTGTTCCTTCTTCTTCTTCTCTTTTTGATGTTTTTGTGGTGGATTTCTTAGCTTTTGCTTTGCCTCTGGACTAGGGTTATTTTCTCTGTCAGGTGTGAGGCTGCTATGCTGCATGTTCAACTTTGACTAATATTTTCTTCCAGGATTGAACATATTCGGAAGAGTTAAAGTGATTCTTTTTGGTTTTGTTGCAGAATTCTTTGAGCTCCTGAGCCGGGCGCAGAGCACCCGAGCCAACGACCAGCGCGGCCTCCTGAACAAAAACGACCTGGTGCTTCCCGACTTCCTGCGTCTCACCCCGGCCATCTCCTGCTCCACTCCAGACTCCAAGAAACAGAGCCGGGAGAACGGCGTCTCCTCCAGAGTGGCTCTCAGCGCCAGCCTGCGCTCCGAGAGCCTCGACTCCTCCCTCAGCTCCAGCGCCAACGGACACTCGAGGCGGTGCCTGATGCCGCCCACGCGCCACGCCACCTTCGGCACCCACCTGTCCCCCATCCCACGGCCCTCGGACACCCGGCCCAGCCTCCGCACCGTGGAGGAAGACACCAACAGCGACCTGACCCTGGTGGGGGAGGGCCACATCAGCAGCCCCAACAGCACCCTGCTGCCCTCGTTGTCGTCCCCCATGCCGTCCTTCAACAGCAGCCTGCCAGAAGCCAACTTCACCCCCCCCACCGCCCTGCCCCCAGCCTCAAGACGCAGGCGGAGAGTCCACTTCAGGTATTTCGACAGTGTAACCCAACCCGTGTGTTTGCGTGTGTGTCGTATGTGCGTGTGCGTTCTCTCCACAGTGGTCCAAACCCGACCACTTTAACGGTAACACTCCCTCTACACTGACTCTGATGCACTTTAATGACAAATTGTCAGTTTGCCGTTCCTTTAAGAAAACTGTTTTTCATAAAGTTAGCAAAGCATGTGTGTAAATAGTGATGTGTATATTTTGTTCAGCGAGTACCTGGAAGTCACTTCCAACTGTTGCGTCAGTTCATTCCAGTAATACATTTAGTTTATTTTGGGTGCATGTGATGGCGGAGATAATGAATATGAACAATACATGCGTAGTCCATACAGATTACCAATCAATATTTGACAGTCAGTGAATGCTGTGGTGGAGACCATTGAAAGTGAGATTGGCAGCTGTGTTTCCTGCCATCATGGGTTCATCGTGTACAATTAGAAACCATCGTAGACCCATGAACCTGTTTGCCAGCATTACAACAGTTATCACTAAACGAATGCTGTGCTCCTCTCCATCCCACCACGTTCATTTCAGAGCAATCCAACAATGTCAGACCCTCGGAAATCCGGTGAGTCATTACCAAGGTGTCGTCTCCAGCTGCAGCCATTTGAGCAACCGGTCAACATAATTATTCACCGAGAGGACAAGTGCTCCTTAGCGCTGGTGACATTGTTGGATTGCCGGTCACTCTTTCCCCCCGGGTCCCCTCTCTAGACACCTGTTGTAGATAATCACTGCCAATGATCTCTGTACCTGTGATTTGAGTAGATCTAATAAATGTTAGAATTGGAAATCACTCTCGTCTGTCTTTTTACACGTTTGTGAGTTTTCTCTCTCTCACCACCACCTCCACAACCTTTTCCCGCCTCCGCATGCCCCCCCCCCCCCCCCCCTCCTCTTCTCTGTAGCTTCATCTCATTTTCTCTTGTGGCTTCCTCCTCTCATCAGCTCCCACTCCTTTGTGTACTTTTCTTTGTGCGCGCGTCTCAGGGTGTCGCTGTGTGTGTTCTGTGTTGGTGAAACACTGCTTGGTGTGTTGTTGCTTCACGGGCTCTGTTGTGTGGATCTTCTGTTGTGTTGTGCTTGAGTGTTGGCTCATAGCGTACAGCTCACCTGCAGATGGATTTCATTTTTCTATCCCCCCTCCGTGTCTTTGTCCCCCCCCCCCCCACACTTCTGTGTTATGAGATTGAAGGTAAACCAATCAAGTGGTGAATTGATTTGTAACGGTGGTGGTTGATTTGTTGACGTTTTCAGAAATACGAGGCTTTCTCTTTACAGATATGCAATTAGAGGTGACATGTTTTTGATTCACGGCTTTAAATATAGCTCCAGGGAACCTTCTGTGATCCCGTGAAAGAGAGGATAATGACGCTCGACGACAACAAAGCCGGTGTTTATCACTTCAAAGCACCGTATCAAAGCTGCATGCTCACACACCTTGCTTTCTTTACATGAATAGCGAGTCTTTTAATTCAAGGTGATACATGCAGAAGATGATGAGGAAGGATGGAAGCTCCTCCGCAGGCTCCCTCTTTTTCTCGTTGCTAAGTGCATCAGCCTGATTCTTCCCACCACTGGGCGCCATGGTAACCTTATCTGCGAGTTAACTGAGCTACAGATAGAAACTGTCACTGCTGGTTTTCATCCGTCTCCCAGACTATTACACCTTTTGTCCCAGCAGCTGAAAAAGACATTTAACATATCCATATTTCTAACACCTCGGGGAGGCTGGAAAAGTTAACACGCCTCCACTTTATCAAGTTGTTACTTCTTTATTCTAGTGCAAAGTCACGCTCGCTGCAGGCTTTATAAAGTGTTTAAGAGACAAACACCCACTGAGTAAATCAGAAGCGGTCAAGTTAACAATGGTTCAGGAGCAATTATGCTTTTTTACTGTCAGTTTATTTATTTCTGTTAAAATGGCGCCCTCTGCTGTTTCCAGGAAATCAATAATTACTGCTGAGGTGGATCAACACGTTCTTAAGACATGAATAATAAAGTACAATAGAAAATAAGAGGATAAAGTCCAGCTGTGTCTACATGAGCTCATGTGGATAAAATAAGTACTTTTCAAGTCATAGAAATGTATTGTTTCTTAATCCTACTGCAAAAAGGTCAAACTACACAAGGTAATTCATGCATTTATAAAGGACACTGAAGAAGCTAAGTCATTGTATTACGCGTCGAATTTGTCTTCTGAACACCCTGTAATCAGTATACGAATTAGCTTCTAAAACGGTGGCTCTAAGGCAGAATTATATTGGTACCAAGAATATTTCTGGCTCGACAGTAAGTTGCATTTACTCTGCATATTTGGTGTAAATTACCCCCTGATTAGTCTGTTAGAATGAAACCAGAAGGCCTGCGGTCTGTATCTGGAGGCCTTTAGCAGGGGTCACCGGGATAATTTCCTAATGATGGCTGTAATCAATTCACCCTCTCTGACACACTGTGAGTCATGAGGGGAGTGCCCACTAGGGGGCGACATCACACAGTGTAACTCCATCTGAGTGGCATGAACTCAATGCATAGAGTTTGAGTCAGCAATAAAGGTAGGAATTGAGCCAGAACTGATACATTGAGGAAGGGTTTAAAGGTTAGATGCTTTCTGTTTTAATTCAGAGGAATAGTTTCGCTCATGTGGGGAAGATGAAAGAATTCCTGGCAGTAAATCTACCCTGAGGCCGGGCTATCTACAAAAAGGGCTCAGTAATTACTGCAGCACACCTGAGGGACCATGTGGCTCAGTTTTCCCGCCATCCTCCTCTTGGCAGCTCTCAAAGCCGACAGATCTGACCCTGGGCCAGCCTTATCATCTGTCTGGTGATCAGAGGAGGGCTGCGCGCAGATTTTTGGCAGCACTTTCTGTAGCTGAGTGCGATCCAGGCTCTTTTTCAGCTCCAGGCTGCTGCCATGTCTGTGGACAAACCTCACCATAGGAGGCATGGCTGTGTCAAACAGCTCTGTTAAGGCCATCTTGTTTGCACGTCACAGCCCAGACAGCAAGCTGGGACACCGAAAACATGCTTGGAAAAGGTGAAAAATGATGGCTGGGAGAAACACACTTAATCTTGTGAGGTGATCTTTTGTAGAGAAGGCAAGACATAAGGCATAATTAAGCTATCTCAACATGTTCTTAATGTTTATTTAGTTAAAATGTATACATACGGTTTTAACATTTTGATCAAGACTTGGTAGCATGGTGGTTCAGTGTTTACAGTAGGACCTTCTTCTATTAGTATCAACATCTTGGAAGTCCCCTGTGACAGGGTGTTTCTTTGGGATAGGCTACAATGCATGCTGGGATAGGCTGCACCCCCCCTGCCTGACCCATAACAGTACAAAGTGAGTATGAAGCATGTGCTCACATCCTTTTTGGCTTGTGACAAGAACTGATAACTGTCATTTATATGATCAGTTTTTATAGTACATTAATCAAAAACAGATTAGTTTGGATGAGTCCCAAAGACGCATATTATTGATTTGTAACTATTTTGTGACATTTAAAGGTGGGGTAGGTAAGTTTGAGAATCCGGCTCGAGATACACTTTTTGTTATATTCCATGGAATGCTCTTAACATCCCGATAGCAATGAATATCTGAAGTGCTTTGACAAAAAATCCATAAAAAAATGTCATCTGTGGAAGCCGTAGTACTGTAAAAAGCACGACCAATCATTTTAGCCCGCCCGGCTAAAATAACTGGATGGCCTACCTGCCTGTCAGCCTTCCATCTGGGCACACATTTATCTCCTGCCCTCATTGGTCATGTGCGCGTTCGTGTGTGTTGGAGGAGGGGCTCTATAAGGAAGTGGCAGATTTTCTCCGGTTGTGTATTTTCAAATTCTAGCGATCTCGAGCCGGTTTCTCAAATGTACCTACCCCACCTTTAATCGCAGTTGTACCCTTTTTAAAAAGGACAAATGTTAACTTGTGACCTGTGTTCAAATGTAAACATTAATGAGCACCCGAGGCATAATGTGATTTTCTAAATCTGAGGAAAACTATTTCAGAGGAAAATTGCAATTGTAAATTAACTTTTCGAAAATAATGTATTTTAAATATATATTTCCTGGGGTAGAGGATGGATGGATGAATACATTCGTGGCTTTAAAAGGAGAGCTGCAACAAAATACATACTAATGAATATGTATAAATAGTTCTTGGTTCAAAACTGGCAGTAAAAAAGGAAGTTTTACGCTTCTCAATACATAATAGTAATAACACATTATGAATTCTGGGTTTTGGACTGACAAATCATGACACGTAAATACATTACCTTGGAGGCAATTTCATTTGAAATTGTATAGATCAAACAATCAATTTATCTACAAAATTATTTGCAGCCAATTCATTGTAAAAATAATCACTGTTGCATTAAATTTCAAATGTACACCAATTAATCATAATGTGTCACCTAGCAGCTCTGCACGACAGCATCAATGCATCACATCCTGTGGAAACCCCTGTGATTAATGTTGATATACCATCGAGTATATCTAATTCTAATCAAAGTCTCTCCTTATTTGCCTAAAACATGTCTAAATTATGTCTTTAAGCTTCAGAGAACCTGTTGGCAGTCGTTGAACAGCTATTGAAGCTGTTTCGTGTTCACCTTGGTGGATTCTGTTGTACCGCAGTGGTTCTGCTGAGGGTCTGTGTAAGGTCAGCTGTTGGAGCTCACAGGCTGTGTTTACATCTGCGCCGAACAGCAGTGAATCACAGTCGGTGGAGTTGGGAGCGTCTATGTGTTGAAGTGCTGTGTTTGAGTCACTCGGGCCTCTGTGTTTAGAGTCTGTGGGGCCATCGGGTTCACAAGAGAAGTGGGGAGTTTATCAGTGACTGTAATGCCAACATCCTGGAAACATTGGGGTTTTAGCCTCATGAGTACACTTTCATGAGAAGAGGACGATTCTTTTTTGCCCATCACCCTCTTAAAATGTGCTTTTAACTTTGGTTATTAAACAGTAAAAGCCTTTGATGAATACAGCTTGTTTGAAATGAAGCCCACATTGTGAAGTTGTAATATACAACATGGGACAACTCATCCAAGTCTATTTATTAATATTTAATAATATCCATTCAGTTCTCCCCCATGGTTGGCAAGTGAGTTCAGCAAGTTTGAGCCAAGACATTTATGTCATCCAGATTGTCTTGACAACAGCCGTCCAGATTATGCAACTGTCACATTACTCAAACAGATTCAACTAAAGTGTTCATTTGAGTTACAATGCATGGGCAGCCACGCAATGGATGACACGTTTCTTAGAGCGCTGAAATGGAAAACACTCATATTACGCATCTGGTCATGATGCAGTCTAATTGGAAGACATGGTCTAAATTAGTCAAAGTCGCAAAGAGATGGGATATATTCTAATAGGTGCAGTGATCAATATTAAGTTACAAAAACTGAATCAAGTTTATAATCTCCCACATCTGTAGCTAAACTCCATGTTCTTTATTTTGAGTTTTAGCTATTTTTTAGCTCATTGTTTTGGTTTTTAAACCTTAAAACATCTGCTCCTATAAACTGGAGCTTGCAGCTGTTTTAATAAAAAAGATATGTGGGCTATGAGCCAAGCACGATAACATGATGGCAAAAACAATCAGACTTTACAAAAAACTTGTAGTGGAGTGAATATTGAGCTTGGATTGATCGGAACACGTGTCTTCTCGATGTGTAATTGAGTAACTGTAATCTGTGACGTATGTAATCCAAGTGGCCACATCTATGAATGCCCCTTTCAGTGTTTTTGTCTTTGCACATTTTCAAATGAAATATTCAAATAGACATTGGCTGCCCATAAAGCATCAACTTATCTTCAATCTGCCTTTCCTTTCTCCCATGCACAGAGGGAAACACAAAACCAAGCTCTGACACCAAATCAGCCACCGACAGAGCCGACGCTGCACAGACGGCTCCGGAGGTGATGGATGTGGAGGGGGTCCATCTGGAGGAGGGGACACTGGAAACATCCCAGGGAGAGGAGTCTGAGCTCAGCCTGAGCTTCCAGGGCTACGTGGCTGAGCTGCGGCAGTGCCAGAGCAAGCTGAGAAGCACCCAGATACCCCAGAGTGGCCGGAACCCACCAGAGGGCCAGGACTGCCAGACAGACCTTTACAAGGCCACAATCGTCTAAAGGGAAACCCCACTGCTGCACTTTTTAAGCCTAAGGCACTGTCAAGCAATGGGCTGCATGTACACTCCAAAAAAAAGTCAATATTATGGTGATAGATATTGTATATTTGTTACGAATTCTGGCGTATTCTTGTCGATTTTTAGTACTGGTTGTAATTTTTAGGCAGTAATATGTTTTTGTTATGCTTTAGTTTAATAATGAAGTTCAAAATCATTCTATTGTGAGCCATGTTAGACTAAGGACAACAATGGAAGAAGCCTGAAATTAACTTAATGGTACCAGTTTCTAATAGGCATTTAGGATTGAAAGTTGTCATTATTGGGTTTATTATAAACTCTTTTATAAGCTATCAGTATGGATTGAACAGCTAAATTAAAATACCTTGTGGGAACAACATATACAAGAGAAGAGATTAATAATTGATTATGCCATCAATTACATTTAAAGACACTCACAGGTTAGGAAAATTGTGAGCTCTGAAAAAATTTATTGAATGAACTCAAAAGCATAACCAAAATGTAAAATAATACCATTAATTAAGCTATTAATTGCAACTTAAAGTTTGAACAAAAAATCTTGACCTAATGTCAATTTACTAGCTTTTCTTCTGCTGAGGAAGGCTGTGAGATAAAGTGGAAAGATAAAAAATACTCATCTAGTAAGAGCACCTTGGGCTAAAACATTTTTGTCAAACGACTGTTACCCTATTAGAAAGTGGTACCAAATGTTCTGGCATCATATGCTAGATCGTACTTTGTTATAGGATCAAAAGGGAGGTAAATCACAATTTTTCTTGCATATTTAAGTTTTTTTGTATATATTTTCTTCTTATGTTTTACAGATAATACATGATGGTACCTTTGTTGCCTGTACTTCCTGCTTCTGTGGTTGTGTGAGGTTGTCCACATGTTGAATGATTAAAAAGCTTTGTTTGCTGTAATTCAAATCAAAAGTTCTCTTTTCGTTTGTAAGTGCATAATTTATAGGATTAATTCATTGTTTTATGTCAGTAAGGGAATCCTTTAACATCCTGTAATAACCCCCGAGACACCCTTGTGAACAAATAGTTGAAATACTCCTCTGTTGTACTTTATTACCCCAAGTCTTACATAAAACAATATCTGCCCTGAATTCTTCTTATTCGTCATATTTGGCCAGCTTCATGTGTTTGCTAAGCTAGTGGGACTTGTAAATAATTAACGTTGGAGATGTCTTAGTTGAACAATTTTACCTTCACCTGGGATTTTTTTAACAATGCAAGGTGCTGTTCAATTGTCCAACCTCCTCTTTGTATTTTTAGCTCAGCATCTGGAAGGAGATCATTACAGCTGGGGAAAATTAGAGGTTATATTACGGGAATGGGTAGTTTGTCTTGACACAGCATGCCACTGCTGGAATGCTGACAACACACAAGGTTGGTTGGGCTCTTCACTTTCATGCTTGTCCTATTTCAAAGGGCCTGCCATTATTGAGTTCTAGATGAGAACTGTACTTTCTGCCTTATCCTTGATTCACCTTACATTTGGCTTATCTGATTTTAAAAACAAGATATAACCCAATGGCCCATCTGTGAATGTTTGTATGCCTAGACTGCTTCCACATTGTGCTCTTTTACCATCTCCCAAAGCAGTCCTTTTGTACTATCTATGAATCTATGATGGGAATAAAAGAAAGCCCTATAACCAGTTTCAGGACTTCCAAAACCATTCCTAAGAACTATCTTTTGTTGTGACATCAGCTAGCACTACTTTCTCCAGGGTAACATACTGTGACAAGTAGGTATCGGCAGTTAAACAGCACTGTTTGTTAGCACACCAACTGCTAGCTTTCCTCTTTAGCTTAGCGTTGTTTAAGCTAACTTCTAAGCATGCTTAAACATCGGCATGGCACTTGACTTAATTTCCTCTGCAATTAATTATGAAATTATCACAACAGTTTTGAATGTCCAAGTCAAACTTTGTTCAACCCATTTACTTTAATTCGTTTAGAATATTATGTGGGACCCGTAAGGTTAGCATTTCTGTTTGGGACACGCGTTAGCTAAAGTTAACTGGGCTAAAGACACGAGCTAACTAATGAGTTTGATGTCAGAATTAAAATTGAACTTAATCCTGGTTTCTCCTGTAAGTGTTCATTTAAAAAGGGGTTGTTATAATACTGTATGTCAATTGGTTTAATTATATTACTGAGGCTACATCACGTTACTTAACAGTAGAGTTAGCCTAATATACTAAACTATAGCTCAACATGCATTAACCCCCATTAGCTTAATGTCTTTCGTTTTTTGTAAAGCACTTTGAATTGCCTTGTGTTCAAAGGTGCTATATAAATAAACTTGCTTTGCCTTAGTTAACCTGCAATTTGCTGCTGGTGATACATTTACAAAGACATGTCAAAAGTTACTATTATATTATTCAGTCTTTATTAACTAAACAAGTTTACAAAATCCAGACACCACAGTCGACACATGTTTAGTATCATATGAGGCATAAAGTTAAGTGACACTGCAGTAACGCGTTACTTTAACACGATGCCTGAGTCTGAACAGTTGGGAGTTTGCAGTAGATAGTCCCCCCGCCTCTGCCTCTGGAAAGTTTTGGTCTGTCCTCTCTCCATGGATAACTAACAATGACAAACCGTGAGCGTCTGCAGAGAGGTGCAGAGGGAACACCAGCCGGGATATAGGATGCCTCGGAGATAGCCGAGCCCAATGACGCAACGGGTTTACTCAATACAGCTTGAAAGTGTGAGGGACAGGATACTACTTGCAGGGTTTCCCACGTCTCCTATGACCAAACGCAGGCTGATCACTTGGAAACTGACAGATATAACGTGACAGGCTCACAGATCCTCCTCGGACTTCTGGAAACAAGCTTCTCCGGATGGACCAACACACTTTCATGATGGCATACTTTGTATTACTTTTTCTACCTTGTGTTTTCAGTACAAGGGGGGTAAGTTTTAACCACCCTACTTACTTGTTTTAATCAATTTTGCGTGAAAAGTTAATTGCAATAACTTATTTTCACTTATTTCAGCGCATACTGTCTGCTGGGTATGAATCCATGACCTCACAAGTGCCATACAGCGGGATCCGGAAAGGTAGGGTTTACCTAAGTCCTGGGTTTGATTTAGATGAGAAAAGAGGGATGGTGCACATTTAACTGGCAGTGAATTTGTCATATATTTTTAGTCTACAGAGAAAGTTGTGGGTGCAACTTTAACTGTAATCCCTTGGGAGTTAGTGCTTGTATAGGTCTGTTACCTGCAGATTTAGGTATCTAGGGAGATGGATTTACTGTTCTCTGATCAGAGCTATTCAAAGTCAAAGGAGTCTTTGTGTTTGAGGTGCAGGGGGGGAATTGCATTTTTTCAGCCAGTTTCTGATTTCACTCGTTTGTGTTCTCTGAAAATCACTAACAAGCTGTGTTTTCTTTCTCTGTTGCCAGTTCTAACAACAGACAACAAAGAATGTAAATTCCCATTTCGTCAGGGGGGAAGAATTCATCACCACTGCCTCACCATCCGGTCCTCAAAACCCTGGTGAGTTTCTATTTTTTCACAATCAACCACCTGTGTGTAATGGTAACAACTTACCACACACTTGCATTAGACCACACGTGACAGGTAGAAGTGCTGCCTCGTCACATTTTGGTTTTGTGCAGACTCACACGCCTTGTATACGTCACCCTAACGCCGACCGCAGGTGTTACGTTTTAGGTGTTTGTATGACTTATCCTCAAGTTGGCATGACATTGAAATTAACAAAAACACTGGTATTTTCCATCATGCAATGCGGTAATTGCAGTGATTTCCTGATTACACTAGTGCAGTGTGTAATTGGGGCGTGTAGTGGCTGCCAATTACAGTCACAGTAATGGTGGATTTACTGTGTCATAGGGAAACATAATGCCATTTTTTAATGAGCTAATTTGCTTTAATTAATTGCTCATTGCTGGTGGGCCCTCTAATGATTTGTGTGCCCTGTCAGGAATATTATAATAGTTGTATTCTACTTATTAAAGAAATCCTCTGTAAACTGTTGCTGTGGCTGTAGTTTATACATTCCCATCCTTCGGGTGAATACACAGCTGTCACAGTTAAACCACATTTGTATTGCTTTAGATTGTGTCTTAGCAACAAAATCTTCCTTTTTATTAGATTTTTCTATTTTGGAAAACTTGCTGACGGGCTTTTCCAGTCTTCATTCTTTGGAATTGAGACAAGAAGGGTGGGTGCCAGCAAGTTGGAGCAACATGAATGCAATTATATATGGCCCAACATCCCGGTCCACCTACACATACTGCAATGTGGCCCTGCATGTTTTTGCGATGCGTTCATGAGCTCAGCGTCAGGAGAGGTTTGTCATTATGTACTGCAGATTCACCGAGCGGTCCAGGAGTATGCAGATGTTGCTTTGGTTAAAGAAGTGGATGATTTACAGAGTAAGAGAGTGTCGGTCGGTTGTGGTTTATTGAGGTTTTCTTTTTCTCACAGAATCAAAGTGGCATTCAAAAGTACCGCATTTCAGTTCCAGAGAAATTGTTAGTGCGGCTTGTTAGTACTTGTAGCTTGTAAGACGTCGTTTAAGGGTGAATAAAAGACTCTCTCATGATATAAGTGGTTTTATGTCATAAAATCAGTTAATGCTTATTGTGAAACTGTTAATGGATACAATAAGCAGGTAGTTGTGTCTCTATTTGACTGCCAAAGTCTTATAACAAGACTAAGCGTCAACTTTTTGAGGCAGAACCAGAGCTAAATGCTAATATCAGCAAGCTAACATACTCATTTAAAAAATGTGCTTATGTTTAGGTAATGTTAAGTATTCACCAGCTTTCTAACTAGCACTAAACATAAAGTGCATTTGAGGATAATGGGAGTGTCCTTAGTTTTGCACAATTTATTATAAAAAAAAAGTATTGGACACATTGAAGAGGAAGCATCAAGAGCTCAGTAAGAATTCATCTTGAAGGAGGGTTAATGTCTCTATCAAATTACATGTCAACCAATCCTATAGCTGTTGAGGCATTCCCTTTCCATGAATTTCTCTTAAAAAAAAGCAATATTAATCTGTCAAAATGAGTTTTCAATCTATAAAGAAATATCATGAATTGGCCTAAAAATTGCTCTAAAGAAAGAATATATATTAGGGTTGCACCAATTGTGAAAATCTGGGCGGTTATGATTGAACAATTGTTAACAGATTGCAGTAACTGATGTATTTTGTTTTTGTTATGGATACTGCTTTTGTGGTTATACAGTGAGGCAAAAAAGTATTTAGTCAGCCACCAATTGTGCAAGTTCTCCCACTTAAAAAGATGAGAGAGGCCTGTAATTTTCATCCTAGGTACGAGAGACAGAATGGGGGGAAAGAATCCAGGAAATCACATTGTAGGATTTTTAATGAATGAATTGGTAAATTCCTCGGTAAAATAAGTATTTGGTCACCAACAAACAAACAAGATGTCTGGCTCTCACAGACCTGTAACTTCTTCTTTAAGAGCCTCCTCTGTCCTCCACTCGTTAACTGTATTAATGGCACCTGTTTGAACTTGTTATCAGTATAAAAGACACCTGTCCACAACCTCAAACAGTCACACTCCAAACTCCACTATGGCCAAGACCAAAGAGCTGTCAAAGGACACCAGAAACAAAATTGTAGACCTGCACCAGGCTGGGAAGACTGCATCTGCAATAGGTAAGCAGCTTGGTGTGAAGAAATCAACTGTGAGAGCAATTATTAGAAAATGATAATCTCCCTTCGATCTGGGGCTCCACGCAAGATCTCACCCCGTGGGGTCAACATTATCACAAGAACGGTGAGCAAAAATCCCAGAACCACACGGGGGGATCAAGTCAATGACCTGCAGAGAGCTGGGACCAAAGTAACAAAGGCTACCATCAGTAACACACTACGCCGCCAAGGACTCAAATCCTGCAGTGCCAGACGTGTCCCCCTGCTTAAGCCAGTACATGTCCAGGCCCGTCTGAAGTTTGCTAGAAAGCATTTAGATGATCCAGAAGAGGATTGGGAGAATGTCATATGGTCAGATGAAACCAAAATAGAACTTTTTGGTAAAAACTCAACTAGACGTGTTTGGAGGAGAAAGAATGCTGAGTTGCATCCAAAGAACACCATACCTACTGTGAAACACGGGGGTGGAAACATCATGCTTTGGGGCTGTTTTTCTGCAAAGGGACCAGGACGACTGATCCGTGTAAAGGAAAGAATGAATGGGGCCATGTATCGTGAGATTTTGAGTGACAACCTCCTTCCATCAGCAAGGGCATTGAAGATGAAACGTGGCTGGGTCTTTCAGCATGACAATGATCCCAAACACACCACCCGGGCAACGAAGGAGTGGCTTCGTAAGAAGCATTTCAAGGTCCTGGAGTGGCCTAGCCAGTCTCCAGATCTCAACCCCATAGAAAATCTTTGGAGGGAGTTGAAAGTCTGTGTTGCCCAGCGACAGCCCCAACACATCACTGCTCTAGAGGAGATCTGCATGGAGGAATGGGCCAAAATACCAGCAACAGTGTGAGAAAACCTTGTGAAGACTTACAGAAAACGTTTGATCTCTGTCATTGCCAACAAAGGGTATATAACAAAGTATTGAGATGAACTTTTGTTATTGACCAAATACTTATTTTCCACCATCATTTTTTTTAATCTCGGTGATATGCTGGAGACTCTATTATATTCCTCCTCTGTTGCAGGTGCTCCCTCACTCATAATTTCGATCGGGACCTGCAGTACGGTTTCTGTGCACCACAGAAAATTATTCCAAATGGTAAGTGTACTAAACACAGTGCAGTTAATCAATCATAATACTGTCATGGCTATCCTCTAACTGTCCGTCCATGTTAATGTGTTTCAGTTTCGATCCACACGTCGCGCAGAATCACAGATCCATGTCAGGTGACCCTCTGTCAGAATGGAGGGGTTTGCACACGGATCCCACACACTACGTCTGCTGAGTGCTCCTGTCCGGAGAGCGTCACTGGCACACACTGTGAGCACAGTATGTACACTCTGAGATAGTTATTCTTTATGAATGACATGTATACTTCCACTGTTTTGTTATATATATCCTCCATTCAATCTTAACACAACATATCAGACTCTCATGGCCATCCCTTTTTAATTGTGCCTTCATTCAGTGTTTTCTTATCATTTTGCAAATCAGGAAGCTTATGGCACATTTCCACTGCAGCGGGGTAGCCCCGTTTAAGCGTCCTCGCTCAGGCCTCGGGCTTCCTCGCTGGCCATCCGAGGCCGTGGCGCATTTCCATTACAGTTTAGGACCTGGGGTAGCAACGCAGTGTAGGCGGGGCATCTGTGCAGAGACATCCTGGAACACTTTCACATTTCGAGTTGTTCCGTCGAGCTCCAGCTGGATTTTATCATCCCCAATGAGATGTAGGAACGTCAAAAAATGCTGTGTATAAAAATGCTGCAAGCTTGCTTCTAGATATATATGCGACGCTAGGGATGATCTCGCGGGTGATCTTGTGATGATTCTCTCTGACCAATCAGCAGTCGAGAGTGTTGACGTCACTAGTTCAGCCCTGGCCTGATAGAACCACGATTTTATGGGGACGGAAAAAGAGGGAAAAAGTACCCGTTAGCCGGTGCTACGCTATATGGAAAGGCCACCAAAAACTGGCCTGGCCGCTTGAGGACGATTAAGCAAGCTTAAACGGGGCTACCCGCTGCAGTGGAAATGCGCCATTACATACTTACTGCCGCAAAAGAAAATAAAGGTTCTTTGATAACTTTCAAATGTACAAACTCTGCAACTTGTCTCATTATGTTTATAGGAAACATATGCAGAGGGTTATGATTTCAATCCGATAACTTTATTCCTAGTTATGATGAAAAATGAGCCCCAAAATGAATTCTTCACGGTACTGGCTTTTTCCAAGAGCTTGATGGTATTCATCAGTACATTAAGTTATGTAGGTTGAATTCAGTTCAATAACGCACATTGGAAAAAGGCAATATATGTTCCCTGTGGGAAAAGCTTTGGGAATTGTTAGTGGGAAAGTGTCAAAACAATATTAAAAAAGCCTTTCAATGGCTTTTAAAAAAGGTTTTATGTCACATGATTTGCAAGATAAGGAAGTGCATATTGGTCATATTAAAATGATTCCTTCTTTTCATTTAAAATCTTGTTTGTCAAGCTCTTCTTTCAAAGACCTAGAATAAGATGTCAGGCTTTACTTCACACAGGTCTGTTATGAGTCATTTTGCAAATCACTCATTCAAAGTCTTTTGAATGGCTCTCAATCAAACATAAACACCAAAAAGATGTATTCAAATGTTTCTCATTTGAATGCATCTTGCTCAGCTCAGCCATGAAACGTTGCTCTGCGCGCTCCATTGAGCTCTCCAATCTCCTCTCACATTTCAACCTATTCCCTTTCATGCGTCCACAGAGAAGTGCTATGAAATGGTACACCTGCACTATTATGACACCGGAGAGACTTGGGGACGAATTCACCTCCGTAATGTGGAACAGTGCACATGTGTGGCGGGGGAAATCCAGTGTGAAAGAGTCCGCTACTCAAGTAAGACGTGTTTTCAGCTGCTTCAATCCTGTGCTTTTGTTGAGACGATGAGTGAAACCCAATATGAGGATGGATGTATTTACCGTAACCTAAACACTATGCACTTCCACAAACAGTTAGGTGAACCTTCTTTGCCTTGCATGAAGAAGAATAAGCCACATTTGCAGGAGACACAGAGCATTAACTAACTACAAATGGAGAATAGTGCACTCTAAGGAAAGGTTTCACAAGCTTTTTCTTACTTATCAAACCTCAAAAGATACAAGTGTCAGGTCTCCTCCCAGCCCGGGGACAGGCTTTCTCTCTTTGATCACGGCTCCATAGTTACAAGCCTAACTTTGCCGTGGAAGAAAAGACAGATTATATGACTCACTGTGACTCAGGAATGGTGTTTTAGGACACACCCCTCGGGTCCATGAGGTACTTTCATCTCTATGGGGAGGATGTTCTTGGGCATTAATCAGATTCCCCGGCATAAAGGAGGGATTCGGTTTCATGCTCCGTGAGCCGAAACCGCTTTTTGTCGTGACGGGAGGGGCTTATCTTACATTGGAGGAAAAATCTCCTTTAAACTGAATGCACCTGCATGACCTTAGATTCAGCTTTGGAATGTAATTGCACTTAGGTTTATTTTGAGTCATCTTTTGGCTCGCTGGAAACTTTTCTGAAGGTAACAAATGAAACTCCTTAAACAGCGCAGAGATATACAGATGTGGCGTCACGAGGTTCATTTATTTAATTTAAGCGGCATTCAATTACTTTCTTGTCTCTTAAGACCAGCACAGCTTGCTGAAGATATCACATTAACATAGAGTATTGTCACCTTTCAAAGCTGCATGGAGCTCATTTTAGAAAACAGTTTCATATTTACAACAAGCAGACCAACTATTGAGGGAAATATCTCTTGTCCCTTTAGCCGCTAAATGCTCTGCTATGGTGACCAGCTGGTTGCTAACTTTGTCTATCTGGTGTTGCTCTGTAAATAGTGTCATTTATTAACACTTTGTTGTATAAAAACAAACCGCTGCTTGTTACGACTAAAATCGTTTATATAAGAGCGTGGTAGGGACCAAAATAGGAGCTAAAAGAGAGGACATATTGAGCTTTGATGAGGTGCCCAAAAGCCCATTGTGAAGTGATTGATGATGTGGCTTTGCATCTGCTGAATGTGTAAATAAGCTGCCTGTCAACAAACGCCATATATGATATGTCAGTGTTTTGCTAATGGCTTGTTTCCACATCCCTAAATGTACCAAACAATCACTTATCGGGCGACTGTGGCTGCGAGGGAGTGCGGTCGTCTTTCAACCAGAAGGTTGTGGGTTCGATCCCAGCCCGTGCAGCCAACATGTCGATGTATCCTTGGGCAAGATACTTAACCCTGAGTTGCTCCCGATGGCCAACGGTGTGTGAATGTGTGTGAATGTTAGGTCCTAGAGCAAGTGGTACTGCTCTGTGTGACTTGGTGAATGACATGTAGTATGTAAAGCGCTTTGAGGGGTCGTAAAGACTGGATAAAGCGCTATATAAGTACAGTCCATTTACCATTTACTTATCGCAGATGTGTTGAACACGCATAGTACAGACAGACATACATTTTGTGGAAATAAACAGTATGAACGCTGAAGATGATGTGCCCTGTTTTGCCTTTGTGTGTTCAGTGTGCCGTTCAAACCCTTGTCAGAACGACGGGACGTGTCGACGGATCACAGCCACCCGAAAGGAGGTGTGTCACTGCAGGTGGGGCTACGGCGGTCCCCGCTGCAGCGTCGGTGAGTGAAAGCAGACCTGTAGTAGCAGGAAGTAATTCTCTCTAAGTGTATCGGTCATGTGTTCATGTTCATAGAGTGCATTCATGTCCACTCATGTGTGTGTGATAATGGTTTGATTAATGGTGGCAGGTGGAAACAAGAGCGAGCTGCTGAACCTGAGTTTTTTTTTTGTAGACGTGTTCTGACTAATTTGAGAGTGAAAGAAAGTAACCTGTCATTGTCTAACTGTATTCATGTTGCTGACACACTTCATTGGGAAATCAAGACATGATTGACACATATTTGTCTTGCGTGTTTCTGCCCGTGTGTGTGTGTGTGTGTGTGTGTGTGTGCAGAGCCGGAGTCAGAGTGCTACACCGGCAGGGGCACAGGTTACAGAGGAGTGGTGGACACGACGGTGTCCGGCGCCCGCTGTATGGCCTGGAACTCAGACCTGCTGTACGATGAGCTGCACGTGGGCACGGTGGACGACTCGCCCCGCAAAGGCCTCGGGAATCATGCCTACTGCAGGTGTGTGTGGAGACATCCCGCTAATTCTAGTAGCAACATGACAAATGAAAGCTAGTTATTCCAAGATTTGAATGTGTACAAGCTGGCTTATTTGGCTAGATTTCCACATATTCTTCCAATAAATTAGACTTTTTCTAACTTTATTCTGAGCTTATCTGTGGAGTTCGCATGCTAACACCTGTCGCTCAGTCCTCAGAGGCAACCAGCAGACATGAAACCAGCACGAACGTTAAACAAGCACATGGTGAATCACGCCTGTATACAATTTAAAAATAATATCTCCTCCACATTTGCCCTCCTTGTTTTTTTGAGTCAGTTTTGTTGCTATGACAACCAAGCATGCCCACAGCAATTAGTATGTGACCTAAAAAGTCCCAAACATTAACTTACATGTAGTTATTGGGATTTGGTCACAAACACACACGTTTCGACTCTGAGTGACTATTTGCCTTTCTGATTCAAGTCCTATATAACAGCTCAGTGAGACATTATTCCTAATTATTCAAATGTGAGAGCAACACAATTGAAATAATTCTCCGCTCGTAATTTAAGAGATGGTCCCGTTAAGTTTATGTGAGTAATCTGCAGTGTTATAATCAAAGGTGGCACACCTACACACACTCTGTCCGCTGTGTTCCCGTGTGTGCAGAAACCCAGATAAAGACAAGATGCCGTGGTGCTACACGCTAGATAACGGCGCCATCTCCTGGGAGTACTGTGACGTCCCCGCCTGTGTGATGTCTGTGTGTGAGTAAATGGAGAAGTTTGATCATCTAGTTTTGTAAGCAGTGGGACCATGTGTTTTTGGGACATTTTCTCAGGCCTCATTGGAAATCATAGAGCATTGAAGAACATATTAGCATCTGTATTTAGTTTGTAGTTGGTGTTATCGCGACAAGTGTTTTGAGATGCTTTGAAGCTCGTCCATGGGTTTTAGGAGTAATAATATATTAGCTTAGTCAGCTTTATTGTGCTTTTATCACTGCGGATACATTCTGGAACTATCCGCTTTCCATTTATTATCAAGCTTGGTTATTATTGGTCTTGTTTACGTAAATGTATGTAACTTCTAAAGGATGGCGTATTCATTAAGCTGTCCTTTGTGAAGGTTGAACTCCTCATTAGAAAGTATGAAGCTTTTCAGGAAGGCCATCATTGACAATGGTTAATCTATTTGCTTTGATTATGAAACAAAGTCGATCAAAACAGATCAACTGCTCATTCAAGGCCTCCGCTTTTAATTAGGGATGCCAGAAACTGACCATGATCAAAATCGGACAGCCCATGCGAATATTAATCGATTATTCGCCGCCCCGCTATTTTGGTTGAAACTAAGCCAGGAAAAAAAAGAAAAACATAAATAATAATAAAAAAATATATAAATAAAATCGAATTTTAAAAATAATTTTCGATTATGTAACGAATATTCGAAAAATCGCTGGCATCCCTACTTTTAATTAGAAATGCAGTGTTTGGGATCATAACAGAGAGCGCGGGGAACACAGCGAGTCTCCGTTGAGTCACGCTGCTCCGAAAAAGTTGAATACAGCAGAGTTGACTGCTTTTGGCAGGGCGCTTTTTTACAACGTGGGCTGGATGAGATAAGGGGGCTTAGGCATGACTCACCCTGAATCAACATGTCATGTCAGGTGCAGCTCCATGTTTATGTGGTGAGTGGGATTTGGCACCGTCAGCCGTGCTTCCCGATGCCAGGGGTATGCACAGAATCCACAAGCTTTTCCCATCTGCCGCGCTCTCCTAAACACATGGTTTCTAGCATGGGGTTGCTCCTCTGATATATCATTATTTTCCTATAGAACAGCCTTTTTTGCTTTCTTACAGGGGAGAATCAGCCTGTGACACACAAGCAAATATTCAGAAGAGGTATTTAGGAAGTGTGTTATCATCATACTCTAGCTTTTAGATGAATGTGTAGGTTTGTGTAGTTAGGGCTGCACAATTAAAATCAAAATAAGTAATTGCTTTCTGTTTTTATTGGAATTAAATTGCAATCAGTATGCAGTATAAGAGGGAATGATCATTGAAACATTATTCACATTTCCATTGAAAAAAATATTAAAAAGTCATGTTGGGATTCTTTGTTTTTAAATGTAGTCTGCGATAGCAATATTTTACTTTGTCATATTTGTCCTTTTTTTTAATATATATATTTCTACACAATTTCGATTAGTTGTGCAGCCCTAGTTTTAGTTCTAGAAAATGTAGTTTATAGTTCAATTATGCCATTGAATCTGAAATAATCATGCACTTCTACTTGTTTCCTCATGTAGCCTTTTCACGAAGGATTATCCCATTTAATGTCCCGAAGCCTTCCAATCCCGGCAAAAAGCATGTGTGTGGGAAAAGGCACGAGAAGAGGTTATCGATAGCCAAGGGCCGGATAATGGGCGGGAACTCAGCGCTACCAGGGACTCACCCCTGGATGGCAGCCATTTACATCGGAGAGTCAGACTTCTGCGCCGGCACTCTGGTCTCCTCCTGCTGGATCGTCTCTGCCGCTCACTGCTTCTTCCGCAAGTATGTCATGGACGCATTCCAGCTGTAATGGTGCTTATGTCACTGCAAAGGCAATGGTTTGGTAGCCCTGTTTAGTCGACATACCGTACATATTTTTTGTATTAACAGAGTGTGGAAAAATATAAATCTCCCACCAAGTTCCTGCTGAAAATATGGTACCAAAAAGACATTTATAGATCAGACGGGAGCATTATTTACACAATATACTATCCGTCACAGAGGTCGCAACTCAGAAGGCCCGTGATTCAAAGGCTTTGACTCCTCATCATCACAGCTTTACGAAGGCGCTATATTTAGACGTCCAGTTCGAGGAAAACCTAAAAACGGCTCGCGCACAGATGCTGTTTACATGCATGAGCATACATTTCTCTCTTGATGTCAGCAAACAGGCATCTGGTGTCATTGTTCAAGTTCAAAGATCTTTGGCTAACGCATTACATCATCGAGTTGGACATCACTGAATGGATATTGGAGTGTTTAGCAGTTTACTATAAGGATACGGCACATGATATCTGCTTTCTGCTGAACGAAGCAGAACAAGAGTACACAATGTTCCTAATACCCCGCAGAACAAACTAATTAATGAACACCATTTTGGAGATTAGCTATTATTAGAGTCTTGGGTCGAGAAGTGTTAATATTGTCCTCAGGGAAAGCTAGGACGTATGGATGCTTCGAGGTACTGGATAAATATAATGGAAATCGGCCCATTGCATTTTAAAATGTCCTGTGTAAACGTAACATTTGAGTTTAACGGTGGTACCAAAATAAAGGTTGTAGCTTATCCTCTGGGCATCAAAGTTAATCGGAGTAATTTTAGCTGGTAGTTGTTGAGGCTTCTTGACTGAAATGTCTGGTAACAGATGGACATTATCAGTAAATACTTGGCATTACCATCTACTGATAATAATGTGTCTTCCTTTAGCCCCCTGAAGTCTCAGCTGAGGGTGGTACTCGGCCAGCAGATGTTCAACGTCACGGGTCCAAACACCAGGACGTTCGGAGTGCAGGAGTACATCTTTCCAAAACAGTTCTCAGTGTTTAATCCAACACTACATGACATTGGTAAGCACTGAACGGACACACACACAGAAACACACACACACCAGTGACTCAAGTAAATACCTCCTGTCCCCATTCAGAAACACACAAACTCACTTAAGACCCCAGTTTGCGTGCACAGCTGTGCGTCACTGAGCAGCTGTTTCCCTGTGCTCCCCCGCATGAACACACACACTGACTTCTTCACACACACTAACGTTTTCATTGGTCAACACTTGTGTCATCGTTTAACTACGCTTTTTGTCACCGGTTTCATAGCGTTTATTGTTTTGCAGTTCTGATTAAGCTGGCGAAGCAGGACGGGCGGTGCGTGAGGAGAACTCCGTTCATCAGACCCATCTGTCTCCCGGACAAAAGCATGGCGTTCCCTGATCACTCCTGCTGTACCATCAGCGGCTGGGGACACATGAGTGAGAGTGAGTGATTGGGAGATCATGGACGAGCTGTTTCATCATGATTACACCTACAGTACAGAGATACACTGGAACAGACACTTTATTTGGGTGGATATTGAACGGCAATACATTATTTCCTTATGAAACATTAAACTGTCAAAGCAGTGGAAATGTTTTGTCTTTTTACTGTTTTGTCAATATACAGTATGTGTTCAAAACTCAGTGCTTTGTGCTTCAAGTTCTTCCACAGTTCTCAGGAAATGTTAGTTTAACAAACAAATAATGTAGTAAATGGGTTTGTACCAGTAAAATTATAGAGATAAGAAATGCCTTTTAGACTGAAGCTTCCATTAAGTTAGTTTATGTTATTTTTAGCAACCTGGAAGAGGTCATCTTAGATATCATTTAGTGTGGTACGTTTGAAGTATTCATTTATTTTGCCCTGCACACCCCCTTTTATTACTATGAAGAAGTAAACCTTCAGTCAAGTTGAAATCCGGTGGTGCTTTCCTAGAAATGTTTTGTCATAATACTTTATTACCTACTCATAACACTGATGATGACAGGTTAAATTGTTCCGCCCTGTAAACCCTGACAGGAGAGTAAAGATGTCAATCAATAGGTCTCATTAGGAAACATACGTGGAAACACCTGTGTTGGTGATGGGCCTTCAATAGAACATGTCATTGAAACTAATTGAAGAATCCAAGTACCTTCCTGGTTTCATGGGGGACTTCCATTCACTTCCTTGTAATGTAACGTGTTGGGGTTATTTCTTTTGACAGAGGCAGAGGGTTACTCTAGTCTGCAGGAGGTTGCAGTGGCACTGATTCCTCATGACGCTTGTAGGAAGCCAAATGTTTATGGCAACCATGTCACTGCTGACATGATTTGTGCGGGGCTGAACGGCTGTGCGGACGCCTGCCAGGTATGTAAACATTTGAAACGGACAGGGATTGTTATATCCCAGGCTGCGAAAAGCATGGTATATAACCAATAAAAACGTATGTACTCCGACATTTTCGCATGTTTATAATTTGAGCATTTGATTGTGTTGTTTCTCCGTTAGGTTTCAGGTCAAGCCATAATTGTTTTAAGGGAACTGCATGGGGCGCTTGATGTGGGGCCCCCTTTATTCCTATTAAAGTTGCTCAGTGCCGCATAAAGCCAACATGGCCTGATTTCTCGATGATGATTTTAACAACAAAAGGTGCTTCAACATCCAGCTGACTTCCTGGAAGCTTGGGCCAAGTGTGTCCACCATTATCTCTTTTAATCTTGAATTTCGGTTATATGTTGGCAAACTAACAGTAGTTTGGTCAGATGTTTCGCTAGCTATGTAAGCTACATCTGGCAGCTGTAAATATGTATTATCATTTATACTATTTGTAAAAAATTATATTCTGCTGCTAAATGTCTTAGAAAGAAAACAAGGCTAGGTATAATAATATAAGAATCGCAACCAGCTCTCTTTTTTTCCACTCTTTGCTCTGGAGTATTTCACGACTGATCATAAAGTGGTCTGCGCAAATACAACTCCCAAAGTCCACATAGCTGTAGACCTCCCTCACTTTTTGAAAGGGTCTATGTAAGAACGTTGACTCAGTTTTCAGAGTAATGGAACAGCACTTAAGATGGCAGCAGGGATTCCCCTGAGTGAAGTGACAGGAGGAAGGTCGTGAGCGTCTGCAGCCAAAGACATCCTACTCAATCATCCGCTCTTCCCTCTTAAATGAAATGTCATGCTTATCTGTTTAGCTTGTGGGTAGAGTGCAATTTTAGTAATATATTAGGTTTCAAGTGGGTGACTCAGCTGTTTGTGCGACTCCGCTTTCATCTATGCATGTCTGTTTATATTGTGTGTGAAGACTATCCACTTATGTGTTTCCCTAGGGCGACTCGGGGGGCCCTCTGGCCTGTGCGCACCATGATGTCAGCTTCCTGTATGGCATCATCAGCTGGGGAGAGGGCTGCGGCCGCTCCGAAAAACCCGGTGTTTACACTAAAGTGACGAACTATATCGATTGGATCAATTCAGTGATCACACGCAAACCCAAGGCTTTGTGAATTGATGTTACATGGATAATAGCTTTAATATATAATATGTTGTACTTTATTTTATTGTTTTATATTTATAATGCTTGTGGAAGTTTATAGATTATCTTTTTTTAACTGTGAAACACTTTGTGACTGAATAAACCTTTTATGACTTGAAAAAGCTTTGACTGTTGTTGAGCCTAATACATGAGTTATATTTGTATGTATTTTCACAAAGACAATCTCAATTTAATGTGAATTAAGTTTATGCCTTTTAACCATATTGCACAGAATTATAGAACCGTGTTGTCCTTTGATTGTTATAGTACAACAATGCAAACATATTTTATATATGGTCATATAAGATCATTCTAATATTGCATACTCATAGCTGAAGTTAAACTCACATTTATTTAGTGCTTTTACTTAAAGTGAGACTTCAATGTATCTAATGTAAACAAAAAATAATCTAAATTTTAACTATTTCAAATGAAATACATAGATTTGTAGATCAATTATTTTGGCAGCACATTTCTATTTTCACCAGGAATTTGTCCCATGAATAATTTTGTTGGGTCTTTTCATTTTGAATGTAGCTATTGTACAATTACACAGTTGAAGGGCCACTTTCAATATCTTCGATTTCCAGGAGCATTTTCGACGTAATAAACTTTATTTTAAAGTAACACGTTTATATTTCTTAAGCCAGCATTTGTAAAGAAACTTTTAAACGTTCAGAAGTATGTGAGGTGTGGTGTTGGTGGTAGGAGATTGGGAATGAAGGTTTCCTCCAGCAGCAGCAGGCGGTGCACCGACGCCCGGCCCAGGTGGCAGCAGCATGGCGGGCCAAAATGTAATACAGTAGACTACATTACATATTACTGTCTTTTTTAAGTAATAAGTTACATTACAATATTACTGTCTCTGAAATGTAATGAGTTACACTACTTTTACATGACTTTTGAGTTACTTTCACCAAAATAACCGCAAAAGAATGGCTAGGTATTTTAAATGCTAAAATGTAGTTTAGTGCAGCTCATTATGTCCAGTGAAGGGCAATGTGGTATAGCTTTAGCCATTAAGGCTCCTAATGTAGTGCCGAGAGATATGGAGTCGGAGGCGGTGCATCGAAGGTGCAAAAGACAACTTTATTGCGGAGCAGAAATGCAGGTGTTGTCGGGTCGCAGCCCGGGACAACAAGAGGAAGAAGCCAGGAGAGCACACAATATATATAGGTAAACACATAACATGTCCGTGTGGGAACAATACCCCCCACTATAGTTCCATGTGTGGATTATGTCCCAGTGGTTAAATAGGTGGTCACCACACAAGCCCCTCCAGAATTCAAACATGGCAAAAAAAAAATATCCCCACGTCCGTGGAGGAAGCACCACAAGGGCCGAGGAGGGTGGGGCCGCAGGTGAGGACCGGGCCATGGAACGGGCCACGAAAGGGGGCCGCAGGAGAGGGCAGGGGCCCTAACGAGGGTGAGGGCACCCCCACCGGGGTTGGGCCGGAACGGGCCGTCGTAAGGGCGCCGCAGTAGGTGTCGCGGAGAACCCAGCAGGAAAGAGCGCGACCCGGCCGCAGGCAGACGCACAACGGTGGCGGGCACGAAGTCCTCGGAAGGAAAGAGCCGGGTCCCCGGGGGGCAGGAGCAGCATCCCCGGGAGGAAAGAGCCGTGGACAGGGGAGAGGCCAGACGGGGCGCCGTCCGGAGCCGCCGTCGAGGTGAACCGTGAGCCGCGGTAAGAGGAGAGGCCAGGCAGGGTCCCGGAGCGCGCCACCCACGGGCCGATGAAGGCATGGGCAACGTCCGAAACCGCCGAGGCGAAGGAAGAGGCCAGACAGGCTCCGGAGCGCGCCACCCACGGGCCGATGGCAGCATGGGCGACGTCCGAAACCGCCGAGGCGAAGGAAGAGGCCAGACAGGCTCCGGAGCGCGCCACCCACGGGCCGATGGCAGCATGGGCGACGTCCGAAACCGCCGAGGCGAAGGAAGAGGCCAGACAGGCTCCGGAGCGCGCCACCCACGGGCCGATGGCAGCATGGGCGACGTCCGAAACCGTCGAGGCGAGACGGGGTCCAGGAGTGCACCACCCAGGCGTCGATGAACGTGAGTGGCGTCTGGAACCGCCGTCGAGGTGGTGAAAAAGGTGAGAGTGTCCACATGAGGTCAACCGGCCGGTCGAACCTCCTCTCCGGCACCAGAAAAAGCTCAAAAAGGGCCGTACTGTCCACGGTCCAAAAAAGGTAGGTGAAATCGTGAGAGGATCCACACGAGGCCGACCAGACATGGTCGAACCTCCTCTCAGGTACCAGGGGAAGCTCAAAAGGCTGCTAGCCGTTAGCACTAGCCGTTAGCACTAGCCGTTAGCAGGCAGCCATCCGTAGCTGCTAGCCGTAGTTAGCCAACGTGGTTAGCTGCTAGTTGTCGTTAGCTAGCGCAGCTGGGATGTGCAGCCGCACGCCCCGAAGAAACCCCACGAGGTAGCAATCGGGTTCATCCCTACCCAGCAGGTCGTGCATCGGAAGGCAGATGCGGGAATTGCGAGCAACATCCCCAGCCATTCCGCGGGGCGCACACCGAGCCTCAGTCCGCGTGCCGGTGGCAGCCACGGACGATTCCAATCCTCCCCGGCATTTCGAGACGAAAAACTGAAAACTTCTCGAAACGTATCAGGGTCACCAGTGTAGTGCCGAGAGATATGGAGTCGGAGGCGGTGCATCGAAGGTGCAAAAGACAACTTTATTGCGGAGCAGAAATGTCGCAGCCCGGGACAACAAGAGGAAGAAGCCAGGAGGGCACACAATATATATAGGTAAACACATAACATGTCCATGTGGGAACAATACCCCCCACTATAGTTCCATGTGTGGATTATGTCCCAGTGGTTAAATAGGTGGTCACCACACTAACAACTTTTATTACACGGCTTAGTTGAATACTCGATTCTGATTGTAAATTCTTAACATGTGACACGTTGTTATACAGTAGTAGGTCTACAGACCACTGTCAAGGACTATAGTGGAGGTTGCTAAGGAGGATCAAGAAAGAGAAAGGAAAAGAGGTTAAAAGACGGAGCGCTGGACGTCAGATAAATCACCAGAAGAAGGCAGAGAGGAAGTAAACAATAACAGGAACACGGTAAGGGCTCTGTAGTTTGTTTAGTATGGCCGTGTAATAAGCGGGATAATGTGCAGCGAGGCGGTCATTATGGGGAAAAGAACACCCGGCGCGAAGCGGAGGGACCTTGATGAGCCTGAAGGGTGAACACCAGGTTTACTTATCAACCCGCACAATTTTTCTCTGGTGTCGGAAATGTCTCGCGATGTTGGTAAATTCTTAAAAAACAAAACACTATTTAATTTCGGGTTAAATGTGTTGTAACTGCGTTACTGAGAATTGTAACGGGTAGTATATTACCCACATTTCATTAGTAATGCGTTACATCACTTCGTAACAGCAAAAAGTATTACATTACGCGTTACACACAACACTGGATAGTGGTCGTGCCTTTTTCCATGTGCCTCTGCTGGGGGGAGTGTGTGCCCCTCCAGCAGGGAGAGAGCAGCTATTTTGAAAGTGACCCCTCATTCAGTCAGCGACTGTGCAGCTGTCAGGAACCATGACTGAAGATGACGGATTCTGTTGTCGTGGAGGGATATGCCAGACTCAGAGATGGAAAAAAGGTGTTTAGCGTGACTAAATTTGCTGACGGATATGGCAGAAGTACTTTCATCTGTGCTTAAACAAGTTTGTGTGTACTTTCTGCTTTCTTTCACAGTGGAAAACTAGGTGGGTCGTTCTTCGCAAGCCGTCGCCTGTAGCAGGTATAACAGCTTCTTGTTTACACTTCTTTCTTAACGAAATGAAAAAATATTCGTAAAGCTTTGATTCCGTTGTTGCACATGTTAACAATGCCAGTAGACGAAGCTAGCTCGTTAGCAGGTTGAAAATATCAGGTGTGTTTTCCAGTAATGACGAGGCCGTGTTTGTGTTCGTTCATTCTGAACTATGTGGGCACAAATAGGGCTCAAATGAGTAATAACTTCGGAAATAAAGACAGAGGTTGAAAAAGTTCTCAGGTCTTGCACTTAAGTAGAAGTACCAGAGTGTAGGAATACTCTGTTTCAAGTAAAATTCCTGCATTCAAAATGTTACTCAAGTAAAAGTACTTCTATTAGCATCAAAACGTTTTTCTATTTTTGTTTCAAAATAGAAGTTAATTTTTAGGAAGTACATTTAAAGTGTAACTTTTTTCCCAGAATTGGTTATAAATACAGGGTTAAAATGTATCCATGTCATTTTAAAATGTGCATTCGAGTGTGTTCAGTTGTTTCACAGTTTCCTGCTGTGTGTGTAGCCTCACCTTGATTTTAATTGTGCACACATAGTTGTCATATTTCTTTCCACACAGTAACATTTCTCTTACAAAGATTGTGCAGCTTAAAACTGATATACAAACAGTTTTCAAAATATTTCTAAACATGATTCCACAAGCTCAAAGTATTTATGACCCTTTGAGCCCATCTGCTAATTTAATTATAAAAGAGCGAGCCCTTCTGCATTTTTAGATGCACCATGAAGGTTCTCTCAGTGAATTTGTTTTATCTGGTCACATTTACTGAAGAGGCTTCAGCTTACATGAAGTTGAGTTCAAGGTTGTCGAAACCTACCTTACATCTTTTAATGTTTTTAAGAACTCTGATTCCCAGTATTAAAGTGTCTGTATTGCATTACACAAAAAGGTTTCTTTTAGATATCTGGTGCTTAGCGTGCTCCACAGGTTATACTGAGGTGAGCGCTGCTCCTCTTCAGATCTTGGATGTCAGTGTTATCACAGCTGTCTGCGCTCATGCCTCAGTTATGTGGGTTAAGTGTGTGTGTGTAGTGAGATGCACACACACAGTGTTGTTTTGTCAGTTGACACTGATTATCTGAAGGTGCCAAAAGACTACAGAACAGCTACTGTGTGTCAGAATACTTTATTATTTGATGATGGAATTTCATGTATTTAAACAGTTTCCAGTTGTTTTCAGGGATCTGCTGCTTCTACAATAATGCAAAAAAAGTGATGTTGTCATGTACGTACTTTCTGATTCCAGACTGCCTAGTGCTGCTGGTTTTTAAAGACAAATCTGACAAAGCTCAGGGCAACAAGGAGAGGGCCAGTGTCACCTTGGAGGAGATCTGCGGAGTGGAAACGGGACAGTGGTTTGAAGGAGTGGCGTTCACTCTCACCATCCTCTGCCTCAACCAGACTGCTCTACTGGGCTTCGATAGCAAAGAGGCCCTGCAGGCGTGGGACGCCCGCCTACGATACAGCCTCGGAGAAGGTGAGGATATACAGCCGTGCTACAGCTTTGTTCGCTTAGTGTTTCATTTCCGGTGCTCAAAACAATTCAAGATGAATCTCTATACTATAATAAAAGCGGATCTCAACAAGTGGATTAATTCATCCATCATGCTGACAGGTTTCAGACTTTAGAATTCACTGCAGACAAAGAACCCTAACCTTAAGCGCCCTGCAATTGGTCAAACCTGTATAAATGTGTGCCTTTTCATAGTTAGTGTTCACAAGTCAACAAAAGCAAGAACATAAGAGGAACAAACAAACTGCCCTCAACAGCAGTACGATTTAATTGTGTATTTGGACACATTCAGTAAAGTCTTGACCCTAGAGTTCTGCCTAAGGAAACAAATGGGTCAGCAGTTTATGAATTTATCCAGGGGCCTGGTTTATGAAGCCTTACAGGTGAACCACCGAATACCTTGCAGCAAGTGAAACAAAGGCAGGAAACGGGTGGAGAGCTTTGAAGCACCGTTATAGGAAAGCTGCAGTTTGACTGATGATTCATTGAAGAAAGGAACTACTTTGTACAGATTTCTATATATTATTCTGATAAGTTGATGTTTGTGCGTCTTTTGACTTGGCAAGCCAGTTTATTTGTGACGGTTCTGTCGCTTTATGAATGTCTTTTCAATTGCTGTTGAACCCTTTTAACACATTTCTGGTCCTATATGATTGTTCCATCAAACAACATTTATATTACTGATTCAAACCATCCCCTAGAACAGCTATTAGGCGCATTCACACCGCAGTACTTTTCCCACAAAGGTTCATGCGAACTTAGTTCATGCAAACTCTTTAGTTCGCATGAACTAAGTACAGATCGCGTTCACACCGGAAAAAGTCACTGGGGGTGGATTAGGCAAATGAAGCCGCTGACTTCACTTCTTCTTCTTCTGCTTTGGGTTTACTGGCAGGCTACAAACAACTTCACGGCGGATACTGCCGCCCGGAGTCCCCGGCCGGAAGTCCCCGGAGTTGTAAGAGGACTTCAGTAGAAGTTGCTGGGACTCCCAGCAGCTTCTACTGAAGCCTTCCGAGTAAATCGCCAGAACGCCGACACCTCCTCATCTCCACCGCTCCCATGTTTTATTTTGTGTTGCCATAAGTTAGTCTCTCTGCGTTTCTGCGCTGGGCTAATGCTAATGCTAATAATGCTAATGCGAGGATAATAAAATGGCGGCTTCACAAAACTTTTTGGAAGTTTTACGGGGCGTGGTTTGCAATCCGCCCAGCCAATCAGAAATATAGCTCTTTTCTCACAAAAGAGCCGCTCGAAAGTCCCTGCTCTCTAGCAGGGACTTACGAGCGGCTCTTTTGTGAGAAAAGAGCTATATTTAGTACCGGCTCTTTTTGGTGTGAACGCGATAAAAGAGTTCACTGAACTAAGTTCGCATGAACCTTTGTGGAAAGTACCGCAGTGTGAATGCGCCTAATGTCACCCTGTCATAAACTTCTGCTATGTTCACTTTGTCTAACCCTAAACTAAGTCATTTGCTTCATGAAAGGGCTAATGATCTTTTAGTAAATCACACCCGGGGAATAGTCAGTAAAGGTTTATTACAAGGTTTTAGAAATGATCGCACCTGAATTTAGTTAATATATCAATGCTCTATGGATCCATTGTATGCAAGTTATATAAAAGATAAACTAATAGGTGCTAAATATAGCATTGGACTGTCGAGCTGGTGGCCGGACTCCAGCTGAATGTTAAAGCAGTCACTAATGACAGTGTTACGGGACCTGCCTGTGGGGTAGAGGACATGGTGCTAGAGACAAATTGCATAGCAGTTGTTCCTTCCCATTGGTAAATGTATGTGTTTGCTTGCCTGTATGGATGCTCCTGTGTGTGTGTGTGTGTGTGTGTGTGTGTGTGTGTGTGTGTGTGTGTGTGTGTGTGTGTGTGTGTGTGTGTGTGTGTGTGTGTGTGTGTGTGTGTGTGTGTTGTGTGTGTGTGTGTGTGTGTGTGTGTGTGTGGGTGTGTGTGTGTGTGTGGGTGTGGGTGTGGGTGTGGGTGTGTGTGTGGGTGTGTGTGTTTTGACGAAGGTGTGTCCAGCTATTGGAAATGTCACCTGCCAGACTGTGGGCTGAGGGCCACTGTTGGGCACAGCTTTTGTTGTTCTTTGGGACAACATATTAATCTTCCTTAACCTGAGTAATGACATGACCCATCCTGTCAACATTTCCTCATCATCACCTCCATCAGCCTCACCTGCGGAGTTAGCTTTGCGCAGTTAAAGTCTTAAGAGCCATTGGGAAACCCCACACATGAGTTAAATAACGTTTCACAAACTCACAGGCAGAAACACAAATGCACTTGTTTCTAATTTGACAACCTCATTGGTTTCTTAGAAGCAACATGCCACAGATGTTTGTGAGGCTGTGATTGATTGCATTGGGCTTTAGATCTGAGCCTGCTGTGTTCACAGATAGCTCGCTGATCTCACTCCCTGTGTGTGCAGCTGTTTCTGCTTTTAATTGAGGAATGAAATCAAAACCGTGCTGAAATAATCATTTTTAAGGACACTGTGTATCTATCCCATGTGAAGACTAATTGCGGCCTGGACTCTGTTCCCCTGCATGTCAATGGATTCTGACAGAAGTCCAGGCAGTTTGTTAGGCAGAGCTTAAACACACCGTAATGCAAGTCAATAGTACCTCTGATTAGGCTGCTAACAGATGACGTAACCAGCCTTCTTCCCGACGGCTTCAACATGCATTTGTTCTCTTTACAATATAGTATTATCAGGGAAACATCTAATTCAAATGTACTTATATAATATCGCAAATTACACATTTGTCTCAAAAGGTCAATCCCGTAGACTTTCAATATTGAGTTAACTGCACGTTTTCAATGTAACACCTGAACAGGGGATACTGTCATTTATTTTCATTAAAGGTTTACAATATGTGCCTAACAGCACCTTCTAATTTCAGTGAGTCAATGTCTTATTTGACCAGGTTATTATGGGGCAGTTCAATCACCTGTACATAACAGTGTGACAATTGTTAGATAATGCTCTAAGTTCTAAGTCTTGCATTGAAGCTGTTTGCCTTTCTTCATGATTGAACCATTTCTCTGTTGACTTAGTTCACAGATTCAGTGTTGGAGTCTTACCGGGGACCAAGCTAGAGAGTGGGCCTGCAACGCTTCATCTGTGCAACAACCTGCTGGCTTTAGCCCGGGACGTCCCGCCTGCTATCATCGGACACTGGAACCTCCCAGACCTGCGCAGATATGGACCCGTACCCAACGGATTTGTGTTCGAGGGAGGGACAAGATGTGGTTACTGTAAGTCTATAGCCTTTATGTTGTTGCTCTCATGCTACATTTGGATGTGTTTAGTTTTCGGTCATTAACTGGGATTCTGTGTTTGGCAGATGGTTCTTCAATACATCAGGATCATTGGTTATTTGGCTGTAACAGCACACTTTTGTTTGGGAAGCATGAGATAGAACTAAAGGAATTATAAGAACTGTGAAAGTTGCCTGAGCATTGCACATTCAACACCTAAAATACAAGTGTTTAGAACATGTAAGATTCAAAAAACAACACAATAGACAATTCACCAACTTTCCCCCACCTAGCATTCCCTTGCACGGTACCTGGCAATCCCACAAGATAATGCATTTTTGGACAGTCAGGAAAACAAAACCGCTATTCTTCTTCTGGTTTGCTTCCCAATGGTTGACGCACTTCCATTGTGCTGTTAATGGAGGCTTTATTGTCTTGGCAGAAAGTTCCCAATGGGGAACCACTTTCAGCTGATGCTGTTATTACAGCCATTACATTGTGCAATCAAAATGTACTTCACACTGATAAGTTCATTTAGCTAATGCTGCTTTAAAATAAGAGATATAAGAGCACAAACTGTTGAATCATATTGGAACATCAACATCTTCACCATGCCATGACAACAATGTCTGCTGGAAACATCGGGTTGCATCATTAGAGGCTAATAGCTGAACAAATGTGAATCTGCGCTGTGCTTTTCTTATGTCTTTCTCCAACCGACTGATTCAAGATGATTCATTTGTAGCGTTTATCCAGCAGTGTCGCTGATAGAGAGGCTTCTTACCGGTACCATCACGCTGTGGAAGATAAATACACGCTGTACAGCCAGTTATCTGGAGCTGCTTTTTATGGAGTCACTTAGTTCCAATTAGGAGATATCAGAATGGTAGAGCGTACAATGACTTGTTACCCTGCCTTGTGAGATGGGTCATGTACCCCTGGTGGGTCGGTGGCTGTTCATCAGAGCCCATACATGTCATAATGATCCTGGAAATGTTGATTTCATTTTTTGTGCTTAGTTGGCATTATTCTACCTCCACTTGGAGCGGCATAAGCTACAGATTTCAGCCATTTATCCATCACCTAAAGTTATCCATTTTAACTCATTTGTTTACTTACTACTTATTTATTTTCTGCAATCTTAATCCCAGCACACAGTGTTAAAATATGACACCTGACTAATGGGAAAACCAAGGCTAGTCCTTCTCTAATAGCTGGTTGTTGTTAGTTATTGTGACATTAAATATACTTCAAAGTCTCACATTTTTAATACTATTTCTGTATTTTCCTGCTAAAAAAACAACAATGGATTTGATGCTCCACTCTCTTGTAGCCACAGTAGAATCAGTTGTACCCTGGTAGGGAATCACTTTAAAACAACGGTTGCTTCCAACTTGCAGTTTTGTGTGGAAGAAGTTGACTGGCCTCTCCTCTAACTCATCCAACACCAATTGATCCAGTCCTTATTGTCCAACGATTTCAGCCATGCTCATGTGACTGAATGGGCCCAAAGCCCTGTGTGGAGAGCCTGTAGCAGCAGATTCATTCATGGTGTCAAAGTGATATGTTTAGCTATTACATATGGACATAATGTGAAATATGGGCTATCGGTTATTACATTCACCAACAAGAGTAATGGCAGCCAGAAGACGCGAGTGGCACTAAGACATTTTTCACTTGTCCTCATTAATGTTGTCCTCTCTGACTCATTGCATTTTGCATTAGTAAAACAGCTGCTTCATGACTGGAGGAAATGATTCAGTCTGCGAGATTCCCCCCTGCTGTGCCCAAAATGCAACATCATGCCTCATGTCAGAGGAAGGAGTTGTTTTTGAGAAACAGAAGTTACCCCTCAGTTATAACAGCTCTGTCTGCGTGCCCCTGTGATCGGGTAGAACATAGTTTACACGTGAAACCATTAAAGCAGAGACGGGTGCATGTCAACACCTGGAGGGGAGAGGGGCTGACGTGAGGGGGGGGGGCACAGAGACATCAGAGCGTTACGGACACACCATGACCCTGCTGGAAACATGACACTCCAGTATGCTAAATATGATTTATTCAGCTCCATTCAATCTCCAGCAGAGGATCTTGGATAATATGAACACAGTCAGTCACATCACAAACAACGTATGCACAGAAAAAGTGCAACAACAGAGGCAAGTGTGTGTGTGTGTGTGTGTGTGTGTGTGTGTGTGTGTGTGTGTGTGTGTGTATGTGTGTGTGTGTGTGTGTGTGTGTGTGTGTGTGTGTGTGTGAGTGTGTGCGTGAAGATGTTGGAGTGTTGAAGGGCGCGCATTCCTGTGACATGTAATCTCTCTGCACAGTTTATCCGCGGCAGAAGGAGGAGTTGTGTAAGGGGGTTGGACATGGCGCTTTGGTTGTAGCTTCATTTGTCTGACCTTTGGTCCATGTCCTGCTAGAGTTAACTCTTGAATGATTCTGAGTAGTAAATGCAAGTCGCCAAAGTGGGCTGGAAAAACGCTCTTGATATAACGACTAAAATAATGAATCGGATGGAGAATGATAGACGGAAAATGAATCCGCCACAAGTCGGACATTCAAAAGGATTTATACATTTAAAAGATGTTGGGAAGCAGTCGAATCAAACATCAATGACAGGAAAAGGTGAAGAAAATAGAATAATACATTACTTAAAATCTTAACTACAAACTGATCCAGCATTAGAAATTACATCATCATACTAGATTATCAAAGTAAAAACGTTTCCTGGCTCCAGCTTTTGAAATTAAAAGATTTTCTGAAATGGAAATGAGTGTTCCACTTATCTCTGTTTTAATTTGACTTAATTTATTCCTTTGTAACAAAAGAAAAAAGTGGTTGAAATGAATATGATTGCAGCCTGATTGAAATTGTGTGCATGGATGCGTTTGCTGCTGTGAAAATGGAAAGACCAGCCTTTGCTCTTATGAAGACTCTTAGCTAGTTTACATTTCCCACTCCCAAACACATTGAACAACCTCCGTCACTTTGTTATGATGCTGTGTTTTATCACCTGAGGGGTCTGTGTGAGTGGTTATTGTCTCAGAATCACTGTTAAACTGGTAACTACATGAGCCCTGCCACCTGTCCTTTGCTTTGCTTTGAGTTCTCTTTGGTAGCTTTTGGCCGTGCACTTGATGTTCAGTCACCTGCTAGCAAACGCATGACACGAGACGTTAATCCTCATAAGGAAAAGAACCCATGGTCTAACCGCAGGAGTCTCTCACAGAGGGACGACAGTATCAAATGTAATGCATCATCTTAATTGGATCCATATCATCCACCTCAGCAGGCAATACATCTTCAATTTGGACAGGTGAAGACATTTGTGTGGATTGTACTGCTGACCTCTGGCCCTGCTGACTGAGGGGTGGGATGGGAATGTGATTGACGCCAGCTTTCACATGGGTGGTCCCAAGAACAGGGCGACACAGCGACTCTTTAATGGTGACACCTCGTAATGGGAAGCCAGTTGTATTGTCACAGGGCGTCAGGTGACCTCTGTAGAGCGTGACCTCTTAACCTTTGCATTCTTATTCCCCTTTGATGGCATTCTACATTGATATGAAAGACAAATGAATATAAGTGCTGATTATCAAACCTCAATACAAACAGGTATTAAAACATTATTAAGTACCGAATGCTTGGCCAGATCTGCTTACTTATCCTTTGATTATATAATCTTGTTTTGATGTTTAGAATGGCAAAACCCCCAAATGGCCTCTTCAGACTTTGTAGAAAAAACACGCTTTTATTTCTCCTAGAAAGGTACTTTGAATAGATCATTTGAGTATTCGCCCAAACAGAACAATAACACAAATTAATCTATTCCACAGAAAACGAACCGGCAAATATTTAATATTTAATCATTTTTCATAGAAAGCTTTGAAAGCAGCATGGCTTGAGGGACATCAGTCGATCGGTTGCTCCGGACTGAAGTGTTCATTTAATGGATCAGCATTGTTGATTATTGCTAATGACTTCAGGGGACAAGAGGTAGACGTCAGATATAGAACCACCCAGTAAATGATGATGTGAATAATAGTCATATAATAATAGTCATAATAGTGGCGCTACAGTTCAAGGATTTCAAATGATACATATTTCTTGTGATATATTTCTTATTTATTGCTTCTTGTAAGGCAAGTTTATTTATATAGCACAAGGCAATTCAAAGTGCTTCATAAAAATGAAAGACATTAAGAGCATAAAACACATTAGAAACAAAGCAGAGATAATAAAACATGAATAACACGGTACATGAATAAAAGTTACAGTGCAGTGTAAGATGTGAATAGCTCAATTACAAGCAGCGGGACTAAGAGAAGTCTTCAGCCTGGATTTAAAAGTATTAAGAGTTTCAGCGCACCTGCAGGTTTCTAGGAGCATGTTCCAGATATTTGGCAATATCCCTAACCAAATTCTCACATTCCTCTACCCCTAGACCACCTGTTTTAAGACTTCCCTCATGACTCTTTGGCCTTTAACCAAATAGTACAATTGTGCTAATTACAGTATATCTGTTGCTGCAAATCTATCGTGACACTAATAAAGTGTGCTCTCTACAGGGGCCGGTGTGTTTCTGCTCTCGTCTGCTGAGAGCGAGCAGATCAGCTTTCTATTCGACTGCATCGTCAGAGGCATCTCCCCCACCAGGGGCCCGTTTGGACTGCGGCCCGTCCTGCCAGGTCAGTACCGGAGCTGTTTCACTGGAGAGGACATGAGAAACAACAGGGTGTCAGAGATCTATAGAGACAGGGAACATTAATTAAGTGCTATTATTTAAAGAGAAGGTGGGTCTTCATGTGAGGCTTATTCAGTTAATGGATAGCCTCGCTGTTGCCAAGGAATTTGAGCAAACACTTAAGTCAACACTTGCCATTTAAACTGAATCGAAGCGTACGCGGCTCCAGGAACTGTCAGAGCTACGACTGCTGCCTTCCTAGAATCCAACCCTTTTTGGCAGAATGAGTCAGACGATTCCTCCGCTGATGGATGTGCTTTGAAGTCACCAAATGATGACTGACAGCTGCTTTTTATGTAATTGGGTTACCCTAAGCAGCAATTTATAACTGTAGTCAAACATCCTAACCCCTGACTTAAGTGTACCGGGGTGCATAGAGAGCTTAGGGTCACCTTATACACCAGTGAGAGGAGGACTACTGTACTAACTGTGGTTAAGGCAGCAAATTGAATTGTAGTCTATGTATAGTGGAGGGTATAGTGCTGGGGGTGGTCTGCGTTCCAAATTGCCATTATGTTTTTCTTAACCTCGTATTACAGCAGGGTTGTCTGGCAAGATTACAATTTTTCAAGGTGCCAGGCACACTCCTTAAATGATAGACAATGACTCAATGTGTGGACATCATGATCTCCATTTGGTAATACTTGAAAAGGTTTTGCAAAGATAATAGAGTGGAATATTTCTAAACTTTCTGTGTAACAGTGAAGAGCTTCAGCTGAGGCTCGTCCTCCGCTATTCTCCTGCCACCCATTGGGAAAACCCGACGGAGAGACTAGTTTACTTTCTAAAAGTTGTCTTTTTCACTGCAGTTCCTCTGTGATTTTGTAACATAATGCCAGGGCTGAAAGCGGAATAGAAAATGAATCCCTAATAGGATAATCAATTTTGTACAGATTGCAGCCTTCACCTGGCTCCAGATTCACAATACTGAAGATTGGCTGCTTCTCTTTGTGTTACGGGATTGAACGTGGGCTTTGGGTTGTTGAGCAGGAAAAGCTAATATTTGGAAAAACATCAGTGTAGTCTCTTGTGTTTAGCGTTATTCACAATTTTCGGAGTTAATCCACCTATTAGTCAAATTATAACAACACACTGATAATGAAGAATAATAGAGCCTATGTTCCTCCTCAACTTTGAAGTGAATCCTACTCTTGAATTCAAACCTGCTATTAATAATGGGGCTTAAGATGGGAAAAGAACAAAAGTAGTGACGAATCAACAGAGAGAGAATTATCACTCGACTTTAAAATCCTCGACTCTAAGGAGAGTTTTCCTGTCTTCTTCTAAACATTGGTTTGATATTATTTCCAATGTCTCTATTGACCATTTACATCCCTGTTCCTTATCTATCTGATGCTTTTATTTTTCGTAATTTTACCAGCTTGGAAGCCAGGTCTAATATTACTAAAGCTGTGAGACATGTTCTGCTCTCCTGCTGTCCACTTTAACACTTTGATTTTCAACACAAAAAAAAGAAAGACATTTCTCCCAGAGTGCCACTCAACAGAGAGCTTGGCACGCAGCCGCGGGGCCTCGTGGATATTCTGGTTTTCACACATCTCGCCGCCCAATCACAGGTTGAGCTCATACTCCTATTATTGTGCTGCGTAGTAGAATAAATAGCAGGGAGGATGTCGAAGCGAGAGCGAGGGGTCAAAGACTTGCTTCACACCAGCAGAGCAGCCAAAGACTCCTAATCACTCCGAGCATGTATGTAACCTCATCCCCAGGATTCCACTGCTGCCCCCCCCCCTTCATATCGTACTCAGCCCCCCACCACTCTAGTGTCTCTCACTTTCTCACCTAGTAGTCTGTGTCTCTGTTCCTGACTACATTTCTCCGCCTCTGTTCTCATGAATTGCCTTGATGTGTGTCACCCTTCATGCTGTACTGTATCCACCTCTCTTTGCCTCTCATTACTTAACAAGTAATCAAGCCATAGGGAATACACATTAAAATGGCTGCTTCAATATAAAGAGGAGAATGTATACAACTAGGATTTCTTTCAACCAAGTTCATTTTATATATGTAGCTAAGTTCCATTTGCTTCCAATCTTAATGCTAGGCTAAGCTAACCAACTGATGGCTATAGCTTCATATTTAACGTCAGATGAGTCGTATTTCCCAAAATGCCAAACTGTTCCTTTCAAACTAGTATTTTATAAACTATTTCATGATTGGTGATTACAATTCTATCCTCCTATTATAGTTGTTTTAGTGTCTGTGTATTTCCTCCTTATCTCATAACCGCAGACGTGACATACATGTAGGAAGGAGTGTTGTTTGCAGCAGCCAAAACTATTTTGGTCAGAGGGGAGGAGGCGTTAGTCTAAAGGAGCTTAGCCAGGATAAGTAAACCCGAGAAATTCATTGTGTGATAGGCCGGGACACCTGTCAGTCAAACAGATATTACCCCAGTCCTCTGATCTCTGGCTGTTCTTTGGTCATGCTGGGAGGCTGTTGGTTGCACAGGGAAACCTTCTTAAAAGGCGTGAGGGTGTCATATGAGACTGATGACTCTCACTGGTAAACAGAAGCAGTAAGTGGAGATGCTGTGGGAAACTTTGATTTCATTTTTCACAGCTTTTGAGGGCCAGCAGAGGCAGAACAATACCTTTTGGTTGCAGCCATGACAACCAGTGTGAAATGATTATATTTCTTCTGGCACATTTTGTACTATTTGATTTACATGCCACACCGAGCCTTTGAAAGCACCAAGATACATGTTTATCCTAATGAAATTAAAATATGATTAAAAAATCAAGTTATAATGAAAAAAACAATTTATTTAATCAGAACGCTCTCGCTAGAATTTACAAGTATAATAGTAAAACATTTAATATGGTCCTCTAAACTACACTGTAGATAGTGTTCCTCGGGACAAGTACATTTCCTGAACACATGAAGCTTTATTAACTATTTGAATTGTTGAGGTGCACATGATGTTTGACAAATGAAGGACTTGCTTTTTGCCAAAAAATAGGGGGACAAAGAGCATTCGTCTTTTAGTTCAGGATGGAACTGCAACAGGAAGTTAAAAGAAAATTAAAATCAGCACATACTGTAAATGGTATTAACACTAGTATCACAAACAGCTGCTTGTCTTCAAGATAAAGACAGGATTTCAAAAACATGCAACTGAATGAGACGAGGTGCACAAGTGGCAAGGCTTACTAAACTAATATAAAGTTTTTCCCCAGTCTGTTTTTTAATTTGAGAACAGTGTTGTGTGCTGTAAATCGATCCTCCACATGAAGGAATTCGGTGTCATTACCACGTCACTGCTGCGGGGTCAAGGGAAAGTATCGATCCAGTTTTAAAGTTGACCTTGGCGGTGGCGGGTACATGAGATCCTTGAACAGCGTACCGACACAGCCACGTGGCAGCGCTAAAAATAACCCTGTATGTTGCATAAATACTGTCCCCTGTGTGACCCTCTTTACGTCCCTGTTATACTCATAGGCCAAATCATAGTACACAACACTCCTGGCAAAGTGCTTGTAAGTTAGTCTTTTCACTAACATCTGGTTGCTCACATATTATTCAACTATATTGTGAGTGAGACCCTTGTGGTTCAAGTGTCCCTTGTTGTTGTTGTTGGATGTGTTAGCACAGCTGTGCCTCAGAGTCCTCAGCTGCGTCTCTTTTGATCCCACGTCTCAGTAACAGTAGCAAGACATGCTAAACTTACCGTGTCGTCACTTATTTACTTTGACTGCGCTAATTTAAGATCTGCAGTTTTAAGTCTGTAGATTTCTATATATATAAATTAAGCCTTTGTGACTTACTCGTTGATGTTCTCCATACAGACCCCAGTGGCAGTCAGACGAATTCGGAGGAGAAGTTGAACCATGACGCCCAGGAGCTGGAGAAACGGCTGAGCATGCTCTCTCACCGGAGCAGCACAGGTACAGCATGTTACTGTGGTTTAAAAGTTGGAGCTGAAGCTAAAAGTACTCTGCTCTGAATATATATCCCTACATTTAATAACTATCCCAAAGCACACATAATCATTCTTTCACTGCAGTGACCTCTGTTCCACACCAAAACATAATGATGCTGCATTTGACATTTCAATTAAGTTCGCAGAATCGTCAGTTCTCTTACATGTGATGTATTATTCATGTTATGTTATGGATACAAGTGACAAGATAAATGATATTGTGATGCTTTATCTATGCTTAATTGATTATAAAAAGTTGTTTTGTTACAGCCGTTGAATACATTCATCAAAGTGTCGTTAATGTTGTATGTCTTGGCAGTGTCGTACTGTGCGTCTGCCGGGGGGGGACGACCGCAGCATGTCCGGCTCCTCGGACGCTTCAGACACCAGCCAATCAGAGAGCAGCATGAGCAGCCGGATGGCCATTTGGACTGAGCCGTCCTCCAACCCATCTGAAAGCGTCGGCCATGTTGGAGCTAAACTGGCGTTACAGAGCATGGAGAAGCTCTCCGTCACCCAGGGGGGGGTGACCCGGCCCGCCCCCAAGACCCCCCGGCCGCTCCAGGAGATCGGCCGTCAGAGTTCCTCTGACAGCGGCATCGCCACCGGCAGCCACTCCTCCTACTCGGGGAGCTTCTCCTCCTACACAGGCAGCCTGGACCTCCCCCCCGGGGAGGACTTCGGCTCTGTGTTCAGCCTGCCCCCCCACTTGGCTCAAGACCTGAGCCCCTGTACTTGCTCCGCTGCACCTGCACATGAATACCGAACACCTTCATCACTGAGGTATCTGTACGACAGCCCCAGGAGTGTGCTACAGGAGGGGGGTGGGGGGGCCATGGCCAGAGACAATGAACCCTCCACGCTAACTAAGGACGCTACTGCCTCGCCAGGTCCAACAACAGACTCAGCACAGGGGGATCAAAGCAGCGCCAAGACCCCCGAGGGTCACTCGGAAAACACTGACACACAGTCAACAAATGTACAACTAGACGGCCCCTCAAAGGAGAGCAAGAAAACCAAGGTGACGTCCTCTAGTGACACATCGGCCCCCAAAACCATTGTGACCATCTGCTCCATTTGTGGTGGATTTAAAGTAAGCAGAAATATATTTATGTTGTTTATGTCGTTCTTCTGCCAGCTCAGATATAAGTAAACTTATATTCTCGTCATCAGTCTGTTTGCCTCAAAACGTACCTTTTTAAAGAAAGCCACAGGATTCAAATGTTCTCCTGAGCACACTCTGCTGTATAACTCCTGTTGTACAGCAGCTTGTGTGAGCAGGCGCTCTCCTCCCTGTATCATCTGTTCCATCGCCCGGTGTCAATATGTCCTTTGCGTTCGGTGTCAAAACAACCTGCAGCCCCATGGTCCGTCTGTTTAACAAGTGAGCGTTTCAGCAGCTAATTTAGTTTGACTCTGTCACTGTATCAAGCTGATTAAGACCTTGTGAGTGCCGTTATTCACTTCCTCTACATCCATTTTATTTCTTGATTCAAAACTGTTAGGCAAAAGGTTTGTGTTATCTCCAAACTGAATGTCGTCAATGTTTATTGTTTATTTATATAGCCCAATATCACAAATGTTACATTTGTCTCAGTGGACTTTTTCATTTAATTTCAAACCTTCATTGAGACAGATAAATCCCATTGAGATCATTGATCTCTTTTTCAAGGGAGACCTGCTCAAGTAGTTCCACATGAAACATAAAAACATAAATAGAACAACAAAAGGACATCATACAGCATCATTTACATAATTATCCACATAAACAGATACCAATAGCTTCCGATTGACTAGCATCCAACCGAGCTTTAAAAACATTTAGTGGCACCAGATTGTTCAGTTTCCATTTAATTTGCAGACTATTCCAAGACAGAGGAGCTGCGCATCTAAAAGCTGTCTTCCCTAAGACAGTCCTAACAGTTGGCACGTTTAATAAAACCACAGCATTCAATCTCAGGCAGTAGCCACTTACAATTCTCCGTGAGATCAGGGAGCAGATATAAGATGGAAGTTTCCCTAACATGGCTTTGTATATATAAATGTGACTGCGCCTCCGTACAGTTAGTGAAAGCAAACCAGCCCTTGCATACAGGGTACAGTGATGGGTTAATGCTTTACAGTTTGTCACAAATCTCAGTGCACTGTGATACGCAGCATCTAACTTGACCAGGCAATTGGCAGGTGCATTCATATACATCAAATCACCATAGTCAGCACAGGTAAAAAGGTCACAGTGACTAGCCTTTTCCTGACCTCAAGCGAGAAACAGGACTTGTTCCTGTAGAAGAAACCTAGCATAACCCTCAGCTTTTTAAGCAGGTTATTGACATGAAGTTTAAAAGTGAGACAATCATCAAGCCAGATACCAAGGTATTTGTAACAGGTAACCACTTCAAGTTTTATTCAAATTTTATTCAAATATGCCAAATTAAACGAGATTCTTCAAGTTTAGTGGAACGCCATATCCTTTCAAGTTGTCTCGACTTTTGCTTTATTTTGCGGGTTTCGGCATTATGCCATGGAGCTAATCCATGTTGTTTTATTTTCTTCTTTTTCAAAGGAGCAACAGAGTCTAATTTTATTCGCAGCGCATCTGTAGCACTATCAACAACATGATCAATTTGGGGTGGTGGACATTTTGTATAAGTTTCCTCCCCTACATGCAGACATGCTATAGAGTTAAGTATTGGTGGAATCTCTTCCTTAAATTTGGCTATAGCACTAACAGATAGGTTTCTGCTGCAGGAGCTTTTGGCTAATGCTTTGTAGTCTAGTAATAGTACTTCAAAAGTTACTAAGAAATGGTCGGATAAAGCAGGATTATGCGGTTCGACTAATAGTTGCTCAATTTCAATACCATAAATCAGAACAAGGTCAAGAGTGTGATTATAGCAGTGGGTTGGTTTATTTACACTCTGACAGAAACCAACAGAATCTAATATAGAGTTAAATGCAACAGTAAGGCTATTTTTTATCATCGTCAACATGAATATTAAAGTCACCTACGATAATTACTTTATCTGTTTTAAGAACCAAAGTTGATAAAAACTCAGAGAATTCTGATAAGAATTCTGAATAAGGACCTGGTGCACGGTACACTGTAACAAATAAGATTGGCTGCAAAGTTTTCCAGGTCGGATGCGTAAGACTAAAAACGAGATTTTCAACGGAGGTATATATTAATTTTGGTTTAGTATTGATAAGTAAACTTGAGTCAAAGATTGCTGCAACTCTACCTCCTCGGCCTGTGCCTCGGGCAATATGAGTATTGATATGGCTGGGTGGAGTGGCCTCATAAAACATCTCCATATTAACCATGAGGTTCGGTTGTCTCCAAGGTAGGTCATGGTGTTCTGGAGATGTCTCCTTCATTCATATTTGTTTGAGGGCAGAGACTAATAATCATTTTCATTATGGGGATTTTGTGCTGAATCGTTTCGTCCATAAAATGACAAATGACTTACAAATGCCCATAAACATTTTGTAATTCCAAGTTCACATATTGAAATATTTTGTTTTGAGATGCCAACAATTCAAAACCCAAATATATCTAGATAAATAAATGTCTAAGAATATAGGCAAATATTCACATTTGCATTGCTGAACCCAGAGGTAAACAAAACATAAGATCTGCTATAAAAATAGTTAACGACTAATTTTCTGACAATCACTATTACAATAATTTACTTATTGTTTCAACTTTACCTTGTTTTCTGATGTTTGTGATGAATAGTGTTACATCATAAACACCAGTTTTATATTTTTCGGTGTAGTGTAATCGATGTAATTCAGTAAAAACCTGACGCATATTATTAAACCGTATTGCATGAGTTTTGAGACCGATATTTTTTTTTATTTTAATTTTTTTAATTTATTCTACTAAAATCATACAAAAACAAAAACGTATAATTCATACACACAAATGAACAAAATGAGTAGAAGCGGGAGGGCTGAAGCATAGCTTATGGGGAGTAGCCCTCCTGTGCATCATCATTAGCATCAACATAATAATGGCACTTATTTTGTCAAAAACGTATAGAAATTAAGGAGTACAACAAAATAAAGAAAACTAATGAAAACTGAAAAAATAAAAAAATAAAATAAAAGTTAGGGCAAGAAAAAAAGTAAATGCATATATAAGTAATACTGTGAATATCAAATACTTGTTAGCTGGAGTAATCTGCAAATATAATTGTTTTTACTTTAGTTTTGAATTGTTGATGACTAGTAATACTTGGAAGGTCTGGGTGAAGTCCATTCCACGTTCTAACTCCGATTATGGATAAGCTGTGTGATTTGATGGTTGTTCTACAGGGCTTGCTACACAACCAGTTAGGATGCCTGGTTGGGTATTTCCTGACTGTGGTTTGGAACTGCTTTTGAATGTTAGTAGGCATTTTGTTATGGTAAATGTTGTGCATAATCAGTACTGTTTTAAGCTTAACTATATCAACACATTTGAAGAGATTGAGTTTTTTAAATATGGGAGTTGTGTGTTCATATTTACCAACACCACAGACTATTCGTAATACTTTTTTTTGAGATGTTATTATTTTTTGTAGATTTGTTGCGTACGTGTTTCCCCATATTTCGGAGCAGTAATAAATGTAAGGGAGAAATAGACTGTTATAAAGAGTTCTGAGTATTTTTTCCTCGAGAATGTTCTTAGTACGATACAAAATACCTATTATTTTTGACAGTTTAGTTTGTACATAATTTATATGGTGCTTCCAGTTGAGTTTTTCATCAACAATGAGTCCTAAAAATGTACATGCACCAACTTTCTCTATCTCAGTATTGCTAATCCGTATAATACAGTAATTTCTACTCTCAGACTTTGTATTGAATAACATGTCATTTGTTTTGGCCACATTAAGGGATAATTTATTAACTGCAAACCAGTTACATAGTATTTCTAATTCTGCATTAACAATTTTAACAAGATCACCAAGATCATGATGGGAGCAGAGAATGGTGGTATCATCGGCAAACAAAATGAATTTGAACATGTCTGAGGTGTTGATAATGTCATTAATATAAATCAGGAACAGTTTTGGACCTAAGATTGATCCTTGAGGGACTCCACATGTTATAGGAAGATTAAATAAGAAGGAAGATATTAAACTATACATTCTTTGGAAATCCTTATCAATACTTCTTTGTCCTGTGTTTCCATATCAGCTGTGAGTTTAGAATACTCCAAACATATAGCCCCCCCTGCTGGCAGTGCATTTAGGTAAAAAGGCAAACAGTAATGGATTACCTGAACAAAATGTCCCGTTTCCTTTGTTTCCCTCCAGCCAGTCCTCAGTGTAATGAATGAAACATGAGTTCATCAGACAGCAGCAGTGTGGGAGGCATTCATCACACAGTCCGCCCTGTAGTGTTAATGGGCTCACAGTTAAAGGACCAGTTCAAAAGAAAACATATCTACATATATATATTGCCTATTAATCTAACAATATAATACATTGTAACCCCTGTATCATGACACGTTTCATGTTGCCAGATCTTGTGAAGTGGGGGGGAGGGGTGTAGGATTGTGCAACCTGAATTGTCTTCTGTACTGTGTTGTCACGTTCTTGCTTGATTTGCGGGACCAGTATTGCAGTCGGGGAGCAAAGCAATGTGGAGCGGCACCTCACCGCACACTTCATAAGGAGTGTGACCGTGATTTTCCTTCTGGCAGAATCTACAACACATCAGCCCCATTGAACACAGCCTAGTCATGCCAGCACAACACATGAGGGGCAACGTTTTACTGTGTGTGTTGCAACTTGCATATATATTTATTGCACTTGACGGTTAAAGGTCAGCAGATAATAATGTTCAAATGTGCTAAATATTTAATAAGTAAAAGTAGCTCACGACTTGTTTTATTTTTTGAAAGTAGCTCTCATCCTAAAAAAGGTTGGAGACCCCTGCTCGAGTACTACATGTTACAGCTGAAAGTACTCCCAAGTAGCGTGTGCTTAACAACACCATGCCCAGCTGTTATAGGAAACACATTTTGTTTTATATGAAAAGTTGGTATTTGTGAACCATTTTTCCAAATGAATATCTTCACTTGAACCAAACCGATTGTCAGAGAGTCTGTGAAAGCGCTGAGAGATGGATCGACGCTCTGTTGGTTTTTCTCTTTTCTTATGGGATTGATGCCAGTTGAATAAAATGGAGATCATTTCCAGCCTTTTCCTTCAAAAGGCCCCACGTCTAAACACCAATGTATGCAGGCTCTGACGAGAAGAGGATACTTCATTATTCATCTAATCAACACAGTTTGCATTAAGAATCTCATTTCTGTAATTCTCTGTTTTTCCTCACAGGGAACGCCGGCGTACATCCCAGTTAGCGGTTCAGCAGCGCCTGCCATACCAAGTGAGTGAAATCAGTCAAATATTCCAGACACACAGCATGCATTGATCCTTGCCTGCATGAACAGAGTTGATGCATGTTTGATAATAAACATTCATCATCAGCTCCCTAATTTGATTTTGAGCAGAAATCAAATTGTATTGAGGGTGTATTGCCTCCAGAACATCATATTTTCAACCCAGCAGATCAAAGTGCTGACAAATCACCATGCAGTCCATGCGCTAATGCAGCGAGGAGAAGTCTGGAGAAACGGTGTGCCTCTCCTGGCCCTGGAAGCTTCCCCCGCTCAGAGACGCCAGCAGTGAGGACGAGTGAGGATTCACTGCTGCCAAGGAAGGGAAGAGAGAAACTAGCCAGTCTGCTTGCTGAGCTGTTGGGTTCTCCGGAGGCCAAGACTAACAGCCTGAACCTCTATGAGGCAATGAGCCCTAGATTTGGAAATGAGCTCAAATCTGCACCAAATAGCCCCTGTGTCCCGACTGATCCACAGCCAGGCAAGAGACATGCCATCTATGAGAACTGTTTAAAGTGTCGAGTGGACCACTGCCACCCCCCTCCACGGGTCGCTCCTTCTGAAATGTTCCGCAACAGGAACACTTTAACCTCCCAAACCTTTCCAACTGGCCTGAAGAAAAGTCAAGAGCAGGAAGCAGCTGCTGATGAGGAAGCGCTCCATCAGACTCCCAGCGAGAGATCACAGATCCAGGGTCAGCACGAAGAGATAAATGTTCCCACAGTGGCCAGTGAAGGTAAGAGGCCTCTTCTTCAGTCTCCTGTTCTCCAGTCTCCTCTTCTTCAGTTTCCTCTTCAACTCACAACAAAGCCTCTACGATTTCTTCGGTGTCCTTTTCCTCTTCAGCCCTTTTGAAGTGGATCTCTTTGTTTCCTACTTTTTGTTCTCAATGTTTCCGCCTGGCTTGCTTTGTTGAATGAACTGCTTGTTTTCTCTCTTCACTTTGATGATTCCTTTTGTTGTGTTGCTTGTCCAACTGAGCTCTTGAGAGAGGGTTGTGAAGTATGCAGTATAGGCTCTCTTATGAAAGCTTTAAAACGTGTGTTAAAGTTAACCTAATCACAAGCTGCCAAGTTGGTCTGAAAAGAAACTGACAGTGTAGTATATTAAAATAAAGAAAACGACACAGTAAAGAATGTCCGAATTCTGCGAAAAACTGCACAATATAGAATGTTGAAATTATGCACAAATAGCATGGTTAAGTGTGTCGAAAATGTGCAAAAAGCGGCATTGGATAGTATGTCGTGAATATTCAAAGAAAACACTTAGTATGGGTAAATTAGATTTTTGTTTAACATGTTTCTAGGACAAGTAATGGCACTACACTGTTTGTTTGATTCGTTTGGACAAATGTGTACCCAGAAAGCACTTTCTCTGACTTGATTCACAAGATGGTTTAGGAAAGTACAATGTGGGATTAATTTATTTCCTGGCATTGGCACAAGTAGTTGAAAGGCTTATATTTAAAACACACTGTTTTTCTCTCCCCCCAGACAAAAGGCTTAATAGCAAAGAGGAGCGACGCAGAGTTGATCCTGCTTATGAGATCATGGAGAGGAACTCTGAGGTAGGCCAATCAAAACTTTCTAATCCGCTTTACACTATCGACCACTCACTCACTTCCACTGTCTCTCAGTGGGTTCAGCCAAACGTGTTGGGAAGTGTCTGATATGATGCGATTAACTCTTGTTTTAGAAAAGGCTAGAGTTATATCTGTAATTGAACATTTTGTAAGCTCTGTACTTAATATATTTAGTGTTAGGCAAAAGGAAGAAAAGTCAAGCAGCAATAGATACACTTTTGGATCATATGACCTCAAGCGTAAACTGTTGTCGTAGCCAGATTCATTGACTAATCGGCATAGTTTTAGTTTGAGCATTTACTGACTCAAAACCAGGTAAAGCACCAATGCTAACATTGTTGATTAATTGTTTTATTTATGTACATTTACAACATTTTGGTTGTGTCTCTTAGAAACAAGGCAAATCTGCTGATTAATGCTCTTTAGTTCACTAAAACGATTCAATGTCAAATAAGTGTGAACAGAGACAATGCAGACAACAGCAGTGGTACATACATTTTCATTTGATCAGATGTGAAAACAATAAAACATATTGGCCATCAGCTGTCCTTCTCTATAAATATGAACTACAGTCGTATCAGTGGACCCTTTTCCCCCTAAAGGAGTCACTCTTTCTGTGCACAGTGGGCCTCAATGAGACCGAAAGCAATGTGGCTGCACTCCACCACCAACGGTCATCCCATAATAGCTGTTCTCACAGAGGTTGCTTGGTTATCCATCCATGCTGATGAGCCGTTGCGGACAGTGTTAGACGTACCGTAGCCCGGAGCTCTCAGTGAATTTCTGCGTCTGTATATTAATACTCCTAATGTGTACCCTTCCTCTGTATACATATGACACATTGTGCATATTCTGATCAAGAGTGCTCTGTGTCTTGCAGGCAGAAGAGAAAAGCAAGTACGAGCTGATGGGCAGCTACAGTCAGCAGAGGCTGCTGCAGGAGACTGAAGGTGAGACCATTGTCAGTTTTCAGCTGTGCATTACCCCGGCCTCTTACAGTAACCAGGAGCCACTTATATAAAGCCAATAGATGTATGAGTCATGCACCTGAGTCAGCAAACCTGTTGGTGTCAGGTGCATTATGAATAAATCAAATCAAATGAAGCATTAAGTGTCTGAAATGGCACACAAACAGGAACACTTATTGTCAATACGCATAATGTCTACTTGACTTTATTCAGGTTAATGGACTGTGACACTGACAGGAAGCTGTCTTTATTGCGGCAGTAATATTCCAAACAAAGTGCCGCGAGGGACTAAACAAGAGAAAAACATAGTGGACGACGCACAAAAACTCACTCTTTCCACCAGTATGCGTTTGACCTTTTATTTCCAAAGCAAACATTCAATAGTCCATATCCATATATTATTTTATGCGTGCGGTCAACAACAATTGTCCTTCTCCAGCTCACTCCCCCTCCATCTATCACAAAGTGCGCAGGTAAAAGCAACCGGATATAACCGCAAACATCACCACACAAATCCAATGACACGCCCACCACCTATAGTGACTCAAAAACAGGTACCGTAACAAACACAGAAAATACTTCACATGTGGCTCCGACAGTCCTCATAGAGAACATAGCATACAGTGCTGCATAATGTCTGGAGCCAACAGATCAGGGTCAAAGTTGTGATTCATCAGCAACAACCTGATGCATTTACAAAAACATCAAATGCTCCTTTTAGTAGATTACAAATCATTCATATTGCTCTTAGGAATAGAGGTTTGAGTTTTTGTTGAGGGGTACCTGGGCCCCGCTTACAGTGAAGGAGTAGCAAGCCGATTGGCCGATGCAGAGCGAAGTGCTGGAGTGTACGGTTAACCATGTCCTGAATGTAGGAAGGGCCTGAGCCACTGACAGCGCGGGAGGCCAGTACCAGTTAGTGTGGGAGAACTTAGGGAGGTTGAAGATCAGTTGGCTGCAGTAGTCACGGCGTGAGATGATAAGAGCCTGGACCAGGGCCTGTGTTGCCTTCTGGGTCAGGGGACGGATCCTTCTGATGTAGTAGAGACAGTATCTGCAGGGACAGAATGTAGCAGCAGCGGTGTTAGTCACTTCAGTCATTTGTGTTGACATTAATATAATTCAGAATAAAAGCCTCAGGTCATTGTGTAGTGGAGGGCTCACTGCAGCTGGAACACTTATTAATCAATCTGCATTTTATGTAAGCCTTCCACTGGAGTTATGTAAGACCCCATTGTGTCAGGAGAGGACCGCTGTCAGGGGACGCTCGGCCACTTAGGCATCCCTCAGCCTGCAACATGCCCTCAGTCTAATGCACACCTGCCGAGGAGTCCCAGCTGCTGTCACCATGTACACACACACACACACACACACACACACACACACACACACACACACACACACACACACACACACACACACACACACACACACACACACACACACACACACACACACACACACACACACACACACACACACACACACACACACACACACACACACACACACACACACACCTCAGCGAGCAGGTAATGGGCAGGGATGTGCAGGAGGCAACCAAGTTCAGGTTATGTAAGGAGGCCAGCTCCATGGCAACTGAAATGAGTCACTGTTGATGTCAGAGAAGTTTGGTAACACTTTTATGAAAGATGGCAGATAGCAGCAATGATTGATGACACTATATCAACAGTTTGTTTGAATTCTGAGACGCCTGTTCTGGTTGTTCTTGTGGCACTTTTACTGGTTAATTATTGTCATTTTGACAGTTTGTGCAAAATGGATCTAGTAACATGTTGGTGACAAATGATAGGAAATCAGTTTTGAGGCATGCCTGATTATTCAATGAACTGGTGAACTATTTTATTGCAGGACTGCTGTATAAGACTTGGGAATGTCTATTTCATATCGTTGCTCTGATATTCATTATCACATTTCATCAACAACAAAATCAGGATTAGGTGATTCGAAAACACTCACCTATCAGCGCAGAGACCCTGGCAGTGGGGTCTTTGGCAGGGTCTTGGCTTTGTTTCCATCATCAGAGGCTCCTGCTGTCTCAAAGGATGGGATCTGAAAAGAATAGTTTCCTGATGAAGTCAGGCAGGTGAACCTGGGTAGAAAGATGCGTTTTACAAATAATGTTAATAATGTGTCGGTTTGTTTACTTAACAGTCATCTTCTTTTATTCTCTTCAATTATTGAACACATGGCATGGAATATGTCTCTGAAGGATTGTCCTTTTGTGTAAAGTCATCACTCCTTGGGGAACACTTGTACATGTTTTCACCTCCTCAATGCCTGCCTGCAGAGGGATGTAGAAATATGGGAAACCAGCTTAAACCGGTCTACCCCCCCGAACACACACATGTCTTAGAGCCGTGTTTCCCCTTTTGACTCTGTGATCCCCCCCCCCCCCCCCAGAGGCTCTGCAGAGTGCTCTAAAGCAGTGGTTCTCAACTGGTCAGGCCTCGGGACCCACTTTTTACTTGGTCAATACATCGCGACCCAACATTTTGAATCACTCAAATCTATTCAACAAAAAATCGTGCTGTAATATATACGCTTTTCAGGATACAATATTAATAAAAGTGAAGTACAGTGCATATATCCCTTATATCCCTTCACAGAACTAAAGTATGCTTTTAAAAAAGGTTTAATGAGATGATGGAATCAAAAGCTGAACTATATAAAAGGCACACATGCTGGAAAACCCAACCCCAGCTGGGGGGATTCTCACCCAGGAGATTTTTAGAAATACTAACATAAACTATGCATTCTGGTACTCTTAAGAAGAAAATAAATAAATCTATTACTACCCGACATATTAATAATATTGTATGCCATTGTTTGTTTTTCACTTTGTTCTGACATCTTGCTGCGAGAAGAGTAAAGAGGAGATAGTCTGTGTGACTTACTTTAAATTGTGGGTAAGGGTAGATAGCTCCCATTGTTCTGTGACCTGTCAAGTCATCAGACCGGGGGTCATATTTCATTATGTGTTCATTTCTATCTCAAGTTGTACCCATGGATGTATAAAGAAGAGTTCTACCGCAAAGTTATTCTCCGTGGGGACTGCCGGCAACAATCTTGATTCTGATTGGCCAGAAGACTCGAAAAAACATCAGCAAAGATATTTTATTGAGAAGATGATCCCTACGTGACAGAAGTTTTCAAAACCGTTTATGGTCTCCGGTGATTCCAGTCCAACGCCGACTGCATGCACAGCGTTAGAAAATCGGGCCTTCAAAATAAAAAATTCCAATTTTTTTTTCTTCACTCACACATCCGCGACCCACTCGAAACGGGTCCGCGACCCACCAGTTGAGAACCACTGCTCTAAAGAGAGTCCCTCCTCCTGTAGCTGTGGGCTAACCCACTGCTGTAATGGCGGCCATTATAAACCCCACACTGCTGCTCGGTGTCTGATCAATTAGGGATAAGGCTGCTCCCACTGAGAGGGGGCTAATCCTCTGTGATTGGCCCCCGGGGGCCCCGCCTCCAGCTGCTGGTTGGAGCCGCTGCCATTCAGAAAGAGGCGACAGCAGGTGAAGTCGTTTTTGTCGCCAAACGCTGCACATTACCCAGCCTCTACAAACAAAGTACAATCCTTTACTGGATTATAAATATGGAAAGGTTTAATTACAACACAGCTGAATCAAAACAAATACTACGTTTTCGTGGCATGGATTTATAAATATTTTAATGCAGAATTTCATAGTTTTTGCAATATTTTGACACAAGCAGAAGAGGCCCTCAATTGAAGTCTTTGTTGGGATTATTGTGTCTGCAATATTTGGATGGGTTTTGTTATGAAGTGTTGCTCTGTTCATCAGTAAGTTGGTTTTAGCTGACATGCAGTGCATCACACACACTACATATTGGCAGTGAAATCTCACACCCCTGAATAAGTGTGAATTGTTAATAAGCTAACGAGGGCTTTGTAATCATTTAGCAGATATTGATTGTTAATACATTAAAAAAATCCATAAATCTCAAACATTTTAGACCAAAAATCTTAATTAAGGTTACTACTCCTGTGGAAAGTGCAGCTTTACTTTATAATGATAAGTCAAAACAAGTGACTTTATCAAGAAACCATGTGGCCCTAAATGTGATTCTGATGAACAGTGCTGAAGTTAGTTGACTTCAGAAAGCAGTCACTTTAATTTCACTTCTATTTTCAAGTCACTTCACTCAAATCTGTTACATTTCAGTATTTCTTTCTTTCATTACTTTCTATTCTTTGGAGAGAACGCAATATTCAGATTATGCAAATTCACTCAAAACCATTTTTTTAACGCTTTGCTGGCATTGTTGACACGGGCAGAGTTGGCCAATGCGCCCTGCAGGTTGAAATATATGCACATATTTCAATGCAGTTCTTCTGAAACTGCATTAGAAATACCTTGAGCAAAACAGATTTGACTCCTCTCTATTGTCCTTGGTGGCTTTAGTAAATCTTACCTTTCAAGAGCACTGAAGGACTCTCTGTAGTTCTTCCTGTCCAACACACAGACCAGAGCGTTCAGTTAAATTGTTTGAGGCAACATTTCTTTTCCTTCAAAGACATTTTTCAATCATTTTTTCTTCAAAAATATTCTGTTGGTGTTTATACATTTTAAGAACTTAGAATATGAAATTATTTCAGTTTAATCCCCAAACTGCTTCTGCTGTGTTGGGTTTTACTTAGAAATCTGATTTGCCAACGCAAAAACATTACATTTGCAAGGAATTAAATATGGAGCTGAGGGTGGGATTATAAGGGCAATAACTTTGGGTTTAACTGCCTCATAACACAAAATGTCCATAATGCATCCCATCATCTAGCCCTGGGGCCTCAGATCATGTAAAATGAGCCTCTGGGGGGAGAAGGCAATCCAGAGGAATACACAGTGTGCCAGTGGAGCTGCTGATCCCAGATCTGCTGCTGTAATATAGAGACTTCAGTGCAGATATCTGTCTGAATGACTTTAATTAACAGCAGGCTTTGATAAGGACTGCCTCAAGAGTTACTCACCTGAGGGGGAGACATCTTCTAGCTTCTGATGGAGAACAGACAAAGTGTTAAAATAATACCAGCTCTCCTTTTCTCCACCGTTATCTTTTAATTGAGTTCATAATGACAAAAAAAACCCTTTCAAATAAATGTCGGATTGGTGCTATCTTTCTGACATAAAATCCCATGAAAAGACAAATCTATCCGAGGATGTATTGTCAAGGTAATCCTGATGGAGTTCTGTAGCAGAGGGACAGTTTTTATTACAATGAACAAGCTGAATAAAATAGAAACCAATCCCCATGTAATATGCGGCGAAATAACTGTTCATTTTAATAAAGATAAAGTCATCCCGATGCACTTGAATGCCTCTTTAATATGTATTAAAGGCTTATTGGGATGAAAATGAAGTTATTTGGCATGGAGATACGGTATACTACTCACAAATCTAGTTGGTTCTGGTCCTCTGGGGTTTTGTAAAAATAACTGTTCACACCTCTCGGAAAGGACCAAATGTTAGAATAGGCAGAGACACGTCCTGATCTTGATTAAAACGGTGTTACTCTCACTTCCCCAGGTGTCGTGTTAATGTTCCCCGCCGAGGCGGCGCTTCCTGAAAGGCCTCGCAGTGAAGGTGTGACATATGTGAATATTCCTGTTAGTCCCACATCCAAGAAGCAGCTCAACTACATGGAGCTGGAGCTGCTGGAGCCGGGCCCCCGAGGGACCGTCGCACACCCCCCCCCTCACAGTAAGGACACTTCTCTGTAGAGTAATAAGGATCCTACCTTATCCAGATGTGATCAACAGTCAGCAGGGCAAAGTCCTCCTGTGGAGAAAATCAACAAGAAGCTTCAGATAAACATTTCACTTCAAATATTCAATACTGAAACTCAAGTAGATCTCAGAAAGGTCTACTTTTTGCACCAAACTAAATATGTTTCCAGTCAGATTCATAAAACAAATATCTATTGTTTTTGTCACACTGTTACACTATTACTTATTTAGGCAAGGCAAGGCAAGTTTATTTATATAGCACTTTTCAACACAAGGCAATTCAAAGTGCTTTACAAAAAATGAAAGACATTTCACATCAATTTCGGTCTGCTTGTGTTGGAACAACCTTCAAATCCGACTAATCGGACATGTTAGGATTTCTCAAAGTAAGATACTAAGTATTGTTTCAGTACAAAAACATTTGGGAATTGTAGGCAGCAGTATTTCCACCCCTTAGGGTAGTTGTAGTTTTTCAGTAATTTCAAAGATGTTGCATTTCTGTTATATGCATATCAATCTTCTTTTACCTGATAGTTCTTCCATACTTTACTTAGCTTATATTCCTTCTATAAGACACGTTTATTAAATCCTGCTACACTGCACTGTAAAACAGCAGAGCCGATGGACACGCTGTAAATGCCAATCATCATAAACTAGGAAATCATGAAGGCCAGTTAATGCAAATCCAGATTTCCATTAGAACATCGTAAAAGATTCATGAGAATATTTAATGAGGACCTTAAATGGATTAGATGCAGGAAGACCTTTGAATGCAAAGGTTTGAACTTGAAGAAAGTCCACATCCTGAGTCGATTAAAACTAAAATAAAGGGGCCCTAGCCGTGGCCCCTGTCGCCGTCCGTCTCATGTTCCTGATCTGCGCTGCTATCCATGTCAGAAAGTCGCTCGAGATAACACGATTGTTGGGTAATTCCATTTCACTCGTTTAGCGTTAAAGGAGTGGAGCTGAAAGACAGCTGAGTCCTCGCCATGGAGACGCCGCAGAGCGCTAATTGACAGAAAGGTCGCTGTCTCAGGAGGACAAGGAGCTCTGAGAGGGGTTAATGTCTGATGTCAGCAGTATAGTTTATATCCCAGCATGCGGCCACATTAATATATCACAGGAGGAAGGGGGCGGGTCACAGGGCATTCAGATCACAGCTCGAATGGGACCCTCCTCCAGGGAATATGAATGCGTTGTTAGGAGCTGGTTTTGATTTCCTCCACTTTATGAGACTGTAAAACACATAACGCCAACAGGAGATGACGGCCATATTTATTCAAACTGCGTTAGCCATTAAATCCTGACGTCCCGCTCATTTGATTTTCACGCAAGGAAGCGCCCAGAATTACGACCATGCCTGTGACGTGCATCAGGAAGAGGTGACATGAGGGGAATTTCAAGGCTTTAACGGAGCATTTGCATATTCTGCTGCGTTGTGTGGCCAGAGTCACATACCGTAAGACATCAGTTGGCCTCAAGGGCAGAGATACACGTCTCTCTGAACATTTGTTATATCTGTCATCAGTTCTCGGAATTGGATTTATTTTCCTCTCACCTCACAAGAATGTGCTTTATCCTTTGAAATGGTGAGGGTTACGATTGCACTGACTAATGATTTATTTTTTAGCTAAAGAATGTCAGTAAATAGTAACACAGATTTTCATTCCAAGAGTACGAGGTAAAGATTTCAAAAGCCTCTTTTTGCTCGAGCAACTGTCCAAAACCAAAATATATTCTGTTTATTGTTATTGAAGATTTAGAAATAGAGCAAGCATTTACTTGTAGGAAGGTAAACCCCATGTACCGAAAGATAGAACGACTGGAAGAAACGAGTTATTGATTATCAACAATAATGTCAATAAAAATATGCATGGCAATATTCTTATCTGCTTCCTTACATGAGGATTGCATGCAAAGATATCACTCGTTTCTGTATGCTAAATCTGAAGCTACAGCCACTTTCATCTTAGCATAACGTCTCTGAGAAACGGGCTCATTTTCTAAATTCCAAAATAACAGAAAAGTTGCCTAAATGTGTACATTTAGATTGTATTACTTATTAAACAAACAGGTCACATTTAGTGAGTGATAAGTGTAGCTGGGTCCTGTCTTTGTGATAAGCTTAGCATACTATATATAGCTGTAGCTTCATTTGTAACATGATTGGACTCAATTTCACATTAGAGTATTAGAGTATTTCCCAAAACTAAATTAACAATTTAAAGATCATTCAGTATTTATGTCTCTTAATGCATTCATTCCTCTTTGGGTAAGAAAAAAGAATCGTAAAATGTGTTTAAAGGCTTTCATATTTAACTCTTTGTTGTTCCTTTTAATTAATGAGGTTTCATACCCCTTAGTGGCCATATTAGACTGAGTCCCTTCACCTTAGCACTGACATCATGACGAGCTTCACCCCGCTGACTTTTTCCTGGTCCCTTTGTTGGACTCTGGACATGGATCACCTGTGGAATCAAACACAACTCTGTTAGGTTTAGAGTGGCGCTGGTGGAGAGGTTTAGATATCATTGTAGTTTCCTCATGTTGCTCCACCATGATGAGCCAGATCCTCTCACAGTATGTGAGTCTGACTGCAGAGTCACAGGGCAGAGACAACGTAAATGTTTGTCTGTTGAATCGTCCAAAGGATCTTGGAGCCCCAGCTTGGCAGAGAACGCTTTGGAAGAGAAACACAGAGGACATTATTTTCACAGATCAGGTTGTAAAGGGTCCAAATGAAAAGCTCCCACTAAAATGCTAATTCTGTGTCAATCCACTATCATCATTCCAGCTCGCTTTGTTGTGCAGGAAGTAGGAACTTTCTCCAATTGAACAAACTGAGATTATTGTTTTTGGAGCAAAGGAGGAACGATTGAAAGTCATCGCAGAGCTTCAGTCGGCACACTTCAAAACAACGAATAAAGCCAGAAATCTACAGGAGGTGTAGTGATGGACTCAGACCTGAATTTCAACAGTCACATTAAACAGTTATTAAGTCTGCATACTATCACCAGGACCCAGGGGTTCAAAACTTTTAATCCCTATCTGATCAGATCAGATTTGGATTTTGGGGAGTTCAAAACCAAAAACCAGGATTAGGATCACTTTGATATCCGATCAGATCAGGAAATCCAATCCAAGCTTTAATCTGGATCAAATCTTCAAAATGGGTAGTTAAAACCGATTTGATCCCAAAAAACTGGATTATCCTGATCCCACCAGAGGGGTGGATTAACAGTGGATTACCAGAGCAAAATGTACTGTACAATTTATTTAAAAATATGTTTCAATATAAATAAGATGGCAAAGTCTAACTGAAATAATACACAATTTTTAGCCTTCATGGCAAATCAAACTTGACCATGCTTTTATCTTCAGGGCCCAAGAGTTCAAAGCTTTTAATCTCAATCAGATCCGATCAGATTTTGAAATCCCATTTTTTGTGATCCAGGATCAGACAAGTCGGCCAAATGTTGTCCCTGGAGTTCAAAGCAATTCAGGATAGGATCACCCTGCTGATCCAGATTACGATTTTTCAAGATGACTAGATCCTGAATATCAGTGCTTTAATCCTACCGAGCGCCATCTAGTGGACATGAAAAATAATACAAGGAAGACAAGAGACCACATTGCAGAGACATCTATTGTCCGCACTTACTTTTGAAAGGTGATGACAAATGATAGACTTTTTTTTTGTTGAAGATATTTTTTCTTTAATCTAAATTACATTTGTGATTGACAATCTTTGTTGTGATACTTTTGGTTGAAAACAAAATAGGCTACCACAAACATGAGCAAAAATGGAAAAAATAAAATGTATTTCCCATGAAGGCTAAACATTGTGTATTATTTCAGTTAACAAACTTTGCCATCTAATTTAAATTGAAACATATTTTAAAATAAATTGTACAGTACATTTTGCTCTGGAATTCCACTGGAAATCCACCCCTCTGGTGGGATCAGGATAATCCAGTTGTTTGGGATCAAACTGATCCCAATCCTGTGTTGTCGGTTTGAACTACCCGTTTTGAAGATTTGATCCAGATTAAAGTTTGGATTGGATTTCCTGATCTGATCGGATATCAAAGTGATCCTAATCCTGGTTTTTGGTTTTGAACTCCCCAAAAGATAAATCTGATCTGATCAGATAGGGATTAAAAGTGTTGAACTCTTGGGCCCTGTAGACTGGACTACTGCAATGGTGTCTTCACAGGTCTCACTAAAAAATCTATTAGAAAGCTGCAGCTGATTCAGAACGCTGCTGCTCGAGTCCTCACTAACACTAAGAAAGTGGATCACATCACTCCTGTTCTGAAGTCTTTACACTGGCTTCCTGTGTGTCAAAGAATCGATTTCAAAATACTGCTGCTGGTTTATAAAGCTTTGAATGGTTTAGGACCAAATGATATTAATGATCTCCTGCAAAAGTATGAACCATCCAGGAGTCTCAGGTCTTCTGGGCCGGGTCTGCTCTCTGCTACAAGAGTCAGAACTAAACAAGGAGAAGCAGCGTTTAGTTTTTATGCCCGACCATCTGGAACAAACTCCCTGAATCCTGCAGGTCCGCTGCGACTGTTAATACTTTGAAGTCCAGATTAAAAACGTATCTTTTTGACGCTGCATTTGGATGAGTGGTTCATATTCAAACTGCAGTATGGCTTTTATCCATGTATTTTATACCTGTTGTCTTTGCTTTTGAAATGCCTTTTTATAATGTGCTTCCACTGTATTTATTCATAAATGTCTTTTATTTTATTTTGTAAAGCACTTTGGGGTGCCGTGGGCTGAAAAGTACTGTCTTGCCTTGAAGCAAGTCAAAAGGCAAAGTGTTGAATGTCCTCAGTGCTGAATATTTAAATGTTACACTTCCTGTCTCTCACTTGAAGTCAAAAGAATCTCTGTGTTGTGTGTTGAAAGGAAAGAGCTCCAGCAAGTACGCTCAGATCGACATCACGGCCACAGAGACGGCTCACAGGGTGGGGGTGCAGCACGCTCTGGGCCGGGAGGAGGGTCTGCTCACTCTGGAGCTCCGGAGGAAGGGGACCCCTCACTGAGGTCTCCATCACTCAGCTGAGGGTCCCAGCAGGAGACCAGCATCCCACATCAGACTGGAAAGACTGCAGGAAGAATCTCTGTGGGGGGTGGGTGGGGGGGTGGGGGTGTGCAGCCGAGATCCTCATAGGTTTACTGTGGAAATGTATTCTGTGTTTCATCCACTCCTCACATAATGTACACGGTCCATTTCCCTACAATCAGCCGTCACAACACAAGGAGCAACTTTTCAATATGTCCTCTTTGTGGCCTCAGCATCTCATTGGAGGGCATTATGATGCTCCCGGAGCCTCGGGGGGGGGGGGGGGGGGGGAGATGTGCCTTATAAACTGAGTCACCAGCCCCCATAATTCCTAGCGCACTCAGGACATCCCTAATAACACGCTGGTTTTGTCTGCATTTGTTAGAAGGCGGCAGGGTGGTGTAAGTTAACCCCGATCACATATTTGTGCACGGTGACTTTTTACTGCTGCCTGGGTGTAAACAACCCATTAGTGTTTTATCATAAGAACAGAATCTCAATGCTGCGGTTTCTCCGTGCTTCAGGACTTACTCTGGAAACGAGAGGCCGGTGGAATCCCTTTACTACAGATGCATCCCAGAACACATTCTGTCTCTCGCTGCCATTATCTGTCAAAGTCATAACTCATTTGATGTATTTTAAAATAACTTTTTTTTATTCACTTATGTGGTTTTCCATCATATTATTATTATTCCTACTTTTGTGTGTGCACATAGGCATTTTGCTGAAAGAAAAAAAAGCTATATAGAAAGTGTTTTGTAGATTTATGTTAGTCTTCTCTGATGACACGCTGTTTTGATATCTGTAAATACATCTTTCTATTTTGGTGATGTGGATTGTCGTAAGATATACATGTAAAGACATAATGTACAGAAAAGAGTTCAAGGACAGTGCCTTCCTCTTGAGGTGCTATATCTTTCTTAGAATACTATTTGTTGTATATTATTTATATCAACCTGCTTTGATGTGAGCATTCAGTTTTCTAGAGCCACAGTAGATTCCCCCCCCCCCATGTACTGTTGGAAACAATATGATAAAAGGCAGCCTATAAACTGGTGTGTGTCTTTTCATTCCACACAATGATGAAGCTTTTTCATTCACCTCCACAGCACCACAGCTAAACATTTATTTGTAGTGGGCCATAATGCATTTGATTAAAAATGTCATAGTTTGGCATTTTATAAGAGAAAAATAGTCTTAATATATTTAACTATACAATTTGCATAAAATATGATATGCCAAAGTATGTTTTAAAAAAGTCATAACACGTGAGGTGCATTATATCATAATCATCCGCAATCCTTTCATAAAGCTCCACTTTCAATAGCTCACATTACACTACTTGGCTGCTGGGCCATCTAACCCTAACAAGCGTCCGTCAGGTTAGAAATGACCATTTTAAAAAGCAACTGGTTGCATGGCAACTAGAGGAAGCCAACGAGTGTCTCGGGAATTAAATTCTAGTGCTGTTAGCTAAAGTTAGCCATTTAGGTGGGCAACTCAGCGGTGAAATGTGGAAGTCGGATGGAAAATATATTTAATTACGGTTTGTGTGCACTTTTTTATTGAATCGTGTTTGCTCCCTTAAAAAAAAAAAAAAAAAAGTACAGTATACGTCTCTGTATGGACAGTGAATCAGGACCATGCAGGCCAGTGGAGACTCAGTGTGTCTGCAGGAAGGATCCAGAAGCCCAATCGTATAGCTCTGGAAGAGAAACACAGCACATTACTTTCACAGTGTGTTTCAGATCAGGCTGTAAAGGGTCCAAATGAAAAGCCCCCACACAGGAACTATTCATACTTATTGTCTCACTCATGATGTGTCGTCTGCCAGCTCTCAGAGACATGATGCGCGTTGACTCGTCGTCTCACAGTCCCTCGCACTCGGACCTCCACTCCTCTGACCTGAACCGAAGACCACAGGTCAGTGGAGGGTGTCCGGGAAACTCATGTAGGCCTCCCGGACACTCCTTAACCGCAGGCAGCAGAGGAATTAATCGTAATTGGCCGTGTCTTTGGTCAAATATTGATACAAATAAATTATGTTTATGCCATCGAGGAACTGTTGGCACTGGCAGTATTTAATTGAACTATGCAGATCCACAGACAGCTTGTGTGTAAGTGCAGACCCTGATTGTGATGCAGTTTAGTTCTTGTCGTAGGACCAATATCTCCCACTGTGCCGACCGACAGTGAATGTACCACAGGCCTAGATCAGGACCTGTGTTTTTTTTATCAACTGTAACCCAGGATAAAAAGGCGCATTCATTTTACAACTACATGTGACAAGTCCTAAAGCTTGCCTTTTTTACATGACCTGCATGTCTTGCTTGGATTAGTCTTGACTGACTCGAGATGTAAAATGCTAAACATGCTTTAGTTTAGAGTCTAAAATGTAGCTATCATGGAGCATGCCCCCACAACCAGGCTGGTGATTATTCATTTTTTATTTGGATGAGGAGCAACCTGTTTGCTGGGACGCTTTAGAAACAGAACAAGATGGCAGAGCGACGAGAGGGCGTTAAAGTCCATTAAGCTGCAGCACAGGCATCTTTCTGAACATGCAGGGAATGCCAACGCAAAACTAATGATATATTTATGAGTTTTTTTATCTATACACGCAGAAATAGACATTTTCTCAGTAGATGTATAGGCTATAGAGAAGCATTTCTTGTGAAATCGTAATGTGGACGCTACAAATGGCACTGGATAAGACTTGATTTGACAATATTCAAAACGTATGTTTGACATGAGCTTAACATAAGGTCGAACTTCATCAATTTCGGGACATTATCACCAATTTGTCTTCAAAAAATGTGACTTTAAACTCAATCTGACAAGCCTTATTGTCCCTACTTAGTATTACTTATTCTATATCCCATTGTAAAGCGTCCTTGGGTTTCTTGAAAGGCGCTATAAAAATCTAAATCATCATTATTACTGACTTGAGAGCAGCCTTTTCCCCCTAAAAAACTTGCTACAATCTAAGTTTAGTAGCATATAAACACATCTGATTGTCCTTATACAACTAACAAGCCGCTGTATTCAGATTAATGTGTATTGTTTGTGTCCAACCCGGTATCACGGCAAGACGTGAACATGTGACGATTTACCATGCCGGGAGACGTAAAGATGTCACGATTTCGTCCGTTCAAACGTGACAGTTACACGGTATTGTTAACCCATGTTAACCAGTAGAGAAATAACCAGAAATACCAAGCAAATGCTACCCCAACGTAATGATTTATTTTGTAATAGTCACACTCGATTACGCCGATTTTCTTGTTGCCCCAGCTGGTCGACACCTCTTTTAGCAGAAACAAAGGCTACATTAATGTATTAAATCGATGTTAATCCATGCGTGTAGATGTGGAATTAACGGACGTGACGTTGTGGATTTTTAAAAATACAATAATACTTTATTCCGAGTGTGCTTGCTTTTCTCTTTGAAAGTCATCACATAACGGCATTGTAATACACGGTTCGGCTGCATTAAATATTACATATCTGCCGTTCGCTATTTATAGAGCCCTGCTGAGAAGACTTCTGGACAAACAGGAGAACTGCCGCCAAAACTGAAGATGTGACGTGGATCATAAATATATAAGCAATTAAACAGCATCTTACATTTCTTTTCACACAATGCGTCTCCTTGCAGTATCAACACTAATTCGGCTGACTTTTTGATCCAATTGGTAGATTGGCTGTATTTACACCATAACGGTGCAGAGCTGATAGAAAGGGACACCTGGTGGTTGAAGAACGTTATTGAATTGTATTATTTTATTATTAGATATTAATAGGAGGATGTGCAAAACAGACAAACTAATAAGGCTTAATTTAAACATTAAGAGTACTTTGCTCGTGAATTGTTGAAAGAGAGGGGTTTTAGGTTGCCATAAGGCTGTTGACTATGTATCCATTGGTTGGTTTTGTGGCACATTTGTAGCTGTGCCAACTTGGGCAAGCACCATAGACTGTATATATAAATGGACGTAGGGTCCGTGACGTCACCCATAGGATTCTGCAGAGTTGCCGTGAAGCCCTAAGTAGGCGGAGTCGGCTACTAACGGCTCGACAGTGACGTCAGAGTCTAACTCCCGCCTTCTCCGGCCTGCTCCAAATAAGGGCAAAGAGGCGGAGCTGAGGCGGGACAGGGCGGGACCTGCTGCCAACGAGCGTGACGTTCCAGACCTAGCTCAGGCTAAGAAGCTAAGCTAACATGTTCTCAGTATTAAGCTAACAACCTATGCTAACAACACAACGTTACAACGTTGACTAAATCATCCATAATTGGATTGTTCAAATGTGTACTGTGAAGGATATCATAAAGCCTTAATGCAATCGAATGTAAAACATGATTGATGAAAGTAGTAAATCGGTCAGATTTGACCCGAAGACAACAGGAGGGTTAATGCCATATTCACTTAGTAACAAACAACTTTTACAAATATTTCTATATAGTCTGTGTTGGTAAATGTCATCTAGGTTGCACATTTCCTGCTGAAATACATGCATACCAAGTCACTGCGTGGCACTTTGGTTTTTGATAAAACAGTGTAGTTCCACTATATAAACGTTACATTCATAATCACACGAGACAATATGCAAGATAATTAGCTAGTTGGTATTATTCTTAATGCTTGTCATTCACACGTTAATAAAATAAGTACCGATACATAGCAGAATAATTGTGGCGGTGTTCAGCTTAATAAACCTTGCTCAACATCATTTATTTAGCTAATACTACAGCGGGCTACAGGCGAACCAAGTCCGCGTTTCGATGCATTCCTTGATCTCCAGTTATAACGCCGGACTCCACCGCTGGCCGAAGCTAACGGAGCCCCAGGGGGCTAGCTACGGCCGCCGGGACCTATGGCCGGGACGCGCTAGCGAGCTAACCCCCTGCAGCCCCGTTAGCTTCGGCGGCGTGGACTCCGGCGGCCCCACTGGGATAATTGGGTCTCCTTTTCACATTTGCTCCCGTTTAGCATTATGGGCGTCATAGCCATATAGTATAAAAGTCTTGTAAGTCTTGTATTATAACATGTATAATATTATCATTTTACTCACCGAAAAAAGCTGAAAGTAGACTTCTTGGAAGTTCTGTTAGTACATTCAAGCGCACAGCACGACATTTTAATTATCTGGTATTTGTAACAATATTCCCTAAAAGGCACAATCACCACGAACACAGCTAAAGGGTCAAGTACAGTACTATGACTAACTAACGTTGTAGCCTCTATGGTTGTAGCCTAGTAGAGTGGACAAGTTGCTGTTAGCTGACAGTGAGGCACGTATCTGTCAATCAACGTGACCACGCCCTAATGTGTGCACAAACTTTAAGACCTAATATAAATAAAAGGGTCGCGTTAGAAAACAATTCACTCACAGATCCATAATCATGAAGGTGGAATCTAACTATATCGATAATAAAAATGTATGGAGCCAGGGGTAGAAACATGTTTTTTTTCTGCTGTAAAGTTGGGCATTTTAACATGGGGGTCAATGGAAATTGCTCCTTTCTGCAGCCATCGCCTATCGGCCAATATATGAACTGCAGTGTGTGGCACTTCCGTATTGGCTTCACGGCTCTACCCCACAGTTTGCCGCTTGGCAAGCACGCAGGCAAACTTGAGCTCACACAGGGTGGAGCGGAGGAGTGAGGTTGAGCGATGGAGAGAAAGGGAGAGAGAGAGAGATTGAGTGAGGCAGAGAGCGTGTGCAGCGGTCTGCTTGCACACAGAGCAGGAGTTTGTGAGAGAGCCGGCTTGAGAGTAAATTTCTCTTCAAAATATAATTGATTGCCAGCTGACTTGCTTGCTCGTTGGTAGGCCTAACTGGTTTCTTCTAATGTGCTGCATCTGGCGCTGAGTTGCCATATTCCTTTCGTGAACCACTAGCAAGAGTAAACTAACTGACAGGCTGCTGTGCCGCATCTCACTCAAAAACCCACACGACTCAACCCAGCGAAAAACCAATCTTGCGCGCAGCCTTTCATTCAGAATTTCATAGCAAAATAAAAAAATGATATTAAACTAATACAAAAATAAATATTAGGACAAAGCCCTACAAATAACAACAATATTAATGATTAAAACCGGGTCCAAATCCTGGATGGGCGGGCCCGGCCCCATGCGGCCCGCCCATGACGCCGGGTCTGTATATTTCCGGGTTATTTCTCCACTGGTTAACATGGGTTAACAATACCGTGTAGCTGTCACGTTTGAAGGGACGAAATCGTGACATCTTCACGTCTCCCAGCATGGTAATTGCATTTAATTTAGCTGACGCTTTTTATCCAAAGCGACTTACAATTACCGATTACAGGGACATTCTCCCTGGAGTAACTAAGGGCTATGTGCCTTACTCAAGGGCACACTAGTGGTGGTGTTCCTAGCGGGATTTGAGCTCACAACCTTCCGATCTTCACCCCACCTCACTATCCATTAGACCACCACTATCCGTGGTAAATCGTCACATGTTCACGTCTTGCCGTGATACCGGGTTGATTGTGTCACAGAGTAAGGATCCGTGACGTGTCATTCCATTCTGCACTCGGCATTTGTTCAATTATCTGAAATGTACTTCTCCCCTTAGAAAAATGACCCCTCTTGAATAAGTAATGGCTGCTTGCAAATCAAACTGTCTGATTTGGTTTGTCAATCTTTGACTTACTTGTCAGAAAACAAATTCAAACAACGCGAGCCGTTAAATAATTCATTCAAGGTCGTTTCCCGCCCTCCGCCTTTCGATCCTTTTCATAGAGTCAGAAGAAATGAAGTCTACATTTAATAAATTATGCAGGAAGCAGGAGAATTATTTTCAGCAACAGCACTTTAAAGCCAGACAGCCAACTCCTGCCACAGAGTGCATTCATAATTCTCCTGGAACATTAAATACATTATTGTTTGTTCAGCCTCAGCTCTCCATTGACCATCATTTCAGCATTTAATCCCCTCCTGCAGTAACCCCCGTCTCTTATTTCACGTCATTACGGCAAAATGGAGTCTTTACAGGATGAGGACGGGGTTCATTATTTGTGCCTCTGAGTCTACAGACACAATAACAATCTGCTCAAACCGCAGCAGAGAGAACAGGATTTCTTTAGGTCATGTGAGCAGATGATTTTCTGTTTTTAAAGGAAAAACTGAATCCAAAGTAACTCTCAGAACTTCCAAACCAATCAAAGAGGCGCTGATGAGCTTCACTGTGTGTTCAGACCAAACTGCAGTTCAGTGCAGAGAGCCGTACAATAGTCAGCTTTATGGAACTGTACCCACAATGCCTCATGCTATACTGTCGACTCTGAACTGTATCCATACATCAGCAACACCCACCTCTTAAACTAGGGCATGGGCTATAAGGAATTTAGCAAATATGGCGATACTTTTTGACCAAATACATTGATCAACATCGATATTGTGACGATATTGAAAGGTTGAACGCTTTTATACATTGTTTACTCAATGGATGTAGCGGCAACAACTAAAATCAAACTGACTCTGTGGCACCAGATCTTGAATCTTATGCGGGTTATAACCCATTTTCCGTGGCAAGAATATTGTTTTGTGCAGTTTATTACAAATAGTAAAGAACAATGATAAACAGCCTCTACCTGTTCTCTTGTCCTGAGGCCCTCCTTACTAAGAAAAACATATATCATTTCTGGTGCGCCAATCCCACCTCCACCTGTTTCCAATTACTACCAAATCACCCAGTGACCCAAAGCTGCCTTCAAAATAAAAGCATAAACAACTAATTTAATTAACTATAATAGTGACACTAAAGGTGAGACATTTACTTTAAACAAAACTGCAAGAAAGTCAATGTTTAACTATCAGATAACAATGAGATGTTTGATGATAATATCATGAAGCAGACCTAATGACTTGGCTGTTTCATTCATTTATTTGAATGTGGCTTTTATCTACAGTCGCTACTCAAGTGGCAGCTTCTACTGACTGCTTTTTAAATATCCCTTATATACTAACCATACTGGTTTCCTATTATTTGATTTAAAAAATGTGATGATCCAAATGCAGCATGCAGGGTGTCACAAAAAAGAAACATTGTCAAACGACTTGAAGTAAATTGAAGGGAATATCGATTGTGACATGTAAATAACAACAGCTGTTGCCTGACAACCCCCCCCCCACCTCTGCCTCATGTCTGTTTTGCCTGAGGAGGTTAATTGAATTCCTCCAACATTTAATCAAAGAAGCAATTCATTTTCCCGCTGAATATCAATCTGCTAATTGCCCTTGTTGTCTGCACAGCATGATATTGTTATTCATGCCGTTCTGTTGCTCATGTTCAAATATCAATGTAGTGCACGGCCGTAAATTAGATCACGGCGAAAATGTTTTGCAGGTGATGTCTGGCAGAGTTAGTTATTGTAGGGTATTTGTTCGTCACAAGTGTTGAGTCTGGCTTCACGATGTGTATCCGGCGCACTGATGCTGAACCTACAACCTCACGGCTTCTAAGTAAATGTTATGCTTCCACAAATAGCATCTGATCGCTTTATCTGTCGGAAGAGATTTGTTGCAAAGGATCAAAGCCTGCAGGGTTTAGTAGCATTTCCAAACGGCAACCCAATAATCTCGAGCCACTGACCTTTCTGCTCTGGTCGTTGGCCTTGTTCGCCGCAACTCAATTACGACCCTAATGTCTCACACTAAAGCGCAGAGAGCCTCCTGCAGTCAAGAGGAGAGGCTCTAATCGTGTTGTTTTTTCTCCACATACAGCTTTTATTGGGCTGCAGCTGTTCCACCGCCTGATGACTTCTTTATTTCTGTTGTCCTTTCACTCACAAGCGTGCTAATATGCTGATAATAGTTTGTTCCAATCTGCCAATTACATTGTAGTCTTTGGTTTAAGGACGACTGAGGATACTAACACACAATCATTGTCTCTGCACGATCCTTAATATTTCGGAGACTGGAAACACACACACCCACACACACACACACCCACACACACACACACACACACACACACACACACACACATCAGCAACGCTACATTAGCTCTCTCAATATGTTCATTGACACCCTGATGAGTGTTTTTCTCTCGCTGAATGTTCAGAGATGCCTTCGCAAACATGTTTCTCTAATTGGATCAACATCATGTGTGTCTGAAAATCTCGATAAAGGTTAAGTTAATTTCAGATTTTATGAAAGCTAAAGACCACAAACGTGTCTCCATAGACCCAGAAATTATTAACACTTTGTAACAAAGTGGAAAAGGAAACGGTAACAATATTTGTGAAGACTTTCTGAGAGCTAAATGTTGTGTATTAGTCCTAGAAGCCTTTACTATACTTTAATACTACTATAATAGGTACTACTTTATTACGATATTCTGATACTATGATACTAGCATACTCTGAAAAAACTATGCAATGATATTACGATACCACGATACTCTGATATTCTGATGCTACGATACCACTATATTCTGATACTACGATAATCTGACACTATGATACAACGATATTCTTATACCACAATATTATGATACTACGATATTCTGATACTACGATACCACGATATTCTTATACCACGATATTCTGATACTACGATAATCTGACACTATGATACAACGATATTCTGATACTACGATATTCTGATACTACGATACCACGATATTCTGATACTACGATAATCTGACACTACGATATTCTGATACTACGATACCACGATACTCTGATATTCTGATAAAATTACACGATACACTAGTACTTTTTCAGCTCAGGGCGGACATTTTTCTCGGATCAACACAGCTCCATTTGCAACATCAACAAGGACAAATATTTCGAACAAGGACACAGGCATTTAACTTAGATTCACTGATTACAAATGTATCAAGACCCTCTAACAAACATCTCGTTCTGGGATTCAACTCTGTATTTCATTTTGGGCCTAACAAGTTCACAGACAGACAGTGCATCTCAAAGGGTTGTCCTAGTCTCTCAGTTGGTGGAGCGCTTTGACTGGACAACATAAAGGTCATTGGATGTGATCACAGAACAAATTCACCCTCTCATTCTCCGTCATGTGTTAATCTGCTGCCGACTGCACCACTAATCAGTAGTCATGCACTCATAGCTTTAGGACGGATGATCAGAGTGTCAAATATTAATTGAGCTCAAGCAAGTGACATATTTGAGCTTTATTCAAATTCGTCATACTGCAGCAAGAATTATAAGAAATGTTTGGTGTGAGTTATGTAATGCACCAAATGTGCTTTGTTTTCAACAATGAGTGTCCAGCCAAACACTTCAGCTTGATAATTGGATGCTCATCTCCTGAGGAGGGAAACAATAGAAAGTGTGAAGTGGCTGAGAGAGAGTTCAACAACAATAATCCAATTAGTGACATCATTACTCGGCACGTACGCTTTAGCTTGTTTGTAGCATCTATTGATTTGTCCTTTGTTTGGAGGGAAGGGGGCGCTGATTGCTAAACATGATGATCGTACTAGCTTTACCTCTCTATTTTTTACCGTTACCATGTCCCACCTGACCCCATTTGACCCTCACCCTGTTTTGGTCTTCATCACATGCTCTGTGTTGGCAGGGGGACAGGAACGCATGAGAAGAATTGCTTCAAAATGCACAACAGTTATCACAGTGGGCGCTGTGTGATGCAGCGTGACTCAACACAGCACGACACAAATTATCCTTAAAAAGACTCGCTGATTTTAGCAGAATAAGTTATGACTTTCGGAAAAGGGATTTGAGTTGGAGCCTGGCGACAAATCAGAAAAGTGATGGTGGATTTGAGTGACATCCTGCTGTTGTTTTGAAACTTTGCTTCACAGTATGTGCTGATTGGACATATTATTTATTTCAGTAGTTTCCCCACATTAAATTAGACATTCATTTTATGCGTGAAATGCATGTCAACTTGTTGAGATGTGCTAAGTGTAAGATGAGATGAGTATTAAAGGTGGGGTAGGTAAGTTTGAGAAACCGGCTCGAGATACACTTTTTGTTATATTCCATGGAATGCTCTTAACGTCCCGATAGCAATGAATATATAAATAGAGATTTTATGTATTGGGATAAACCCCTTAAGATGCACCATCTCGTTTTCAAGGGGGTCCCGACAATAGCAACAACTTACAGACATACATAAACAAAAAGACAAAAAGCAAAACATGACACACAAGACAAACCACGTACAGTCTGTTAAGTAAAATTCAAGTAATACATACAATCATTACAATTTGAGAGACAGTCGAGCAAATCAGTTTCATCAATAACAAGTGCAGACCAGTTGAAAGTGAGATGACAATGCATGTTTAAACATACCCAATGATGCAAGAGATCTAATAGCAGCAGGTAAAGTATTCCAGTCAGTTGGGGCTTTGAACATGAACGCTCTTCTGCCAATCCATTTTTTTGCAGAGGGGAATGAACAGAATGTCTAACTTGATGATTTGGCGAGTAGGGTACAAAATACTGCTTGAAATAAGGGGGATAGTTAAGATGAATGCATTTAAATATCAGCTGAAGCCAATGCATGTGTCTTCTTATATTTAATGAAGGCCATTTAAGTTGGTTATACATTCTGCAGTGATGTGTACGAAAAGGACAACCAAGAACAAATCTGCATAGTCTGTTGTAGGCTATGTTGAGTGGAGCAAGATCTGATTCATGTGCATTTTGGTAGACAACCTCACAATAGTCCATAATCGGAGGAATAAGTTGAGAAGCAATTCTCTTTCGGATACTGAGCGTAAAACAATTGCGAGAGCGGTGTAAGACACTGATTCCGTAATTGACTTTTTGTATTACATGCTTTATATGTAGTTTAAATGAAAGTTCAGAGTCTAGCCATACACCAAGATATTTAAAGCTATCAACTTTATGCAGAGAAGTGCCATCCTTACATGTTATTACTACATTAGGTTTGGATTTGAGCTTCTGCCTGGTACCAAAGACCATGGTATAAGATTTTGTTTAGTTAAGCAGTAGTTTATTGTGTGATAGCCAGTCCTGTAAGATATTAAATTCCGATTGAAGAGAGATCTGAAATTGTGAAAAGTCAGATTTGGATGTACACTGAACAAAAATATAAACGCAACACTTTTGTTTTTGCTCCCATTTTTCATGAGATGAACTAAAAGATCTAAAACATTTTCTATATACACAAAATAACAATTTCTCTCAAATATTGTTCACAAATCTGAAAAAATCTGTGATAGTGAGCACTTCTCCTTTGCCGAGATAATCCATCCCACCTCACAGGTGTGGCATATCAAGATGCTGATTAGACAGCATGATTATTGCACAGGTGTGCCTTAGGCTGGCCACAATAAAAGGCCACTCTGAAACGTGCATTTTTGCTTTATTGGGGGGGTCTGGGGGGGTCCGAAAACCAGTCAGTATCTGGTGTGAACCAGATACTGACTGGTTTTGCCACACCTGTGAGGTGGGATGGATTATCTCGGCAAAGGAGAAGTGCTCACTATCACAGATTTTTTCAGATTTGTGAACAATATTTGAGAGAAATGGTTATTTTGTGTATATAGAAAATGTTTTAGATCTTTGAGTTCATCTCATGAAAAATGGGAGCAAAAACAAAAGTGTTGCGTTTATATTTTTGTTCAGTGTATATATGACAGTGTCATCAGCATAAAGGTGAGTACAACAATTAATGAGACAAGAAGATAGATCATTTATGTAAATAGAGAACAGAAGTGAGCCCAGAGTTGATCCTTGGGGTACACCCTTTTGTTGGATCAACAGGTCAGACTGTTTTCCATTAACAACCACACATTGCTTTCTACTGTGAAGGTACGAGTTAAACCATAACACTGTATTATTAGAAAGGCCAATGCCGTGAAGTTTATCCAAGAGCAGATATCGATCAACAAAATCAAAGGCTTTTGTCAAGTCAATAAAAATGGCACCTGTGAGTTCACCATCATCTGCAGCAGAGTACAAGTCATTCGTAAATGTAAGTAGGGCAGTTGTTGTGGAGTGATTAGGCCTGAAACCAGATTGAACCGGAGATAAAATATTATAAGTATTGAGATAATGTGACAGTTGATTATAAATTATTTTCTCCAAAACTTTGGAAATAGAACAGATTATAGAGATTGGTCTATAATTATTTGTATCAAGTAAATCACCACCTTTATGCAGTGGAATGATGCGTGCACATTTCCAAATAGTCGGCAACTCACAGGTGGACAAAGACAGGTTGAACAAATCAGCAAGTGGGTACATGAGAATACCTTAATTTTATGAACCTGTTTTCTATACCACTGAGTCTTGCACTGCCATCCACTTTTAATTATGTGATAGCATTATGAACTTCGTGTGGTAGAATCTTCTTAAAAGAAAAAGAACTGTTGCAGTATGAATTACTATTAGAAATACCAGTCGACAAATAGGAGTCAGATAGTAGTGTGAAACATACATTAGCGAAATGTTGATTAAATATTTGGGCAATGGATAATGGGTCATGAATTATTGTATCAACAGTTCTTCTTTTATTAATAGAATGTTTACCTGATTTATTTAAAATAGACTTAATTTTAGTCCAAAATTGCTTGGGATTCTTAAAATTCGATGTGAGACATTCTTTATAGTAGTTGGATTTAGCATATCTTAAGTGCTTTGACAAAAAATCCATAAAAAAATGTCATCTGTGGAAGCTGTAGTGCTGTAGTCGGCCCGGCTAAAGTAACTGGATGGCCTACCTGCCTGTCAGCCTTCCATCTGTGCACAAACTTATCTCGTGCCCTCATTGGTCATGTGCGCGTTCGTGTGTGTTGGAGGAGTGTGTTGTGTATTTTCAAATTCTAGCGCACTCGAGCTGGTTTCTCCAAAATTACCATACCCCACCTTTAAGTAAGAGAGTATTAAGTTATTGCTTAAAAGATAATAACTTGAAATGGAAGAATCTGGTAAAAAATCACCAAAGCAAGACATTCTGATTTAAATGATTGGATAAAAGCTCAAACAAACATTACTAGACAAAGCCCAACACAGAGAAAAGCTATGAAATGCAGAGAATAGACCGTTGAAAAAAATGAAATACATGTTATAAAATAAAGTATATTAAGTTTAGTCAGTGATTTTGATAGTGTTTAGGCCAGCAGAGAAGGCCTTTGTGGCCCTATTAGCCTGTAACCAAATAATTTCTTAAACTGCAAGAACAAATAAACATTATACTAAAACAAATTGAAACAATATGCACTTTTCTGCTCAACTTCGACACAAAAAAATAGCACGTTAAATATATTATATAATTCCAAATGAGTGACACGGCGATCCGAACACGAGGTAATGCACATATTTATGCTACAAAGTGGGGCATGGAGCACTTAGTACCCCCTGAAGCAAGACCCTGACAACCTGAAATGAGGAAATCCAGTCTGTGTCATCATATATAAATGTGCTGAGGTCAGACAGGGTGTGAAACTGCATCAACACGCAGGGTCGGGCAGAGGTCTGAGGTCTGAATTACATTAAATCTGACACACACTCACAGTATGTGACCAGCACAGGAACACACACTTTTATGTCACACACTGTCTTCATATCGACCGGGTCACGACAAGACCTGTTGACGCAGCAACCACTGTAAGTTATATTCTTGTTTAATTAGACTTCTCTGTTTCATTTATTCTACTCTTTATAATTGTTCTGCAGTTATTGTACCTTGTAGAGAGATTTTTACATCTCAGATCTGCTCAGGGGAAACTGTAAATCTGGTCTCATCTCAGAAGGGCACTCGATACCACGTGAGAATAGCGCCGGCCCGCCCAGCTGATTGCGTGAAGTACAAACGCTTCTTCCTTTCATTCTCTCTACCCCTTTCCAAACATAACAAACTAATCTCTTCTCATCCTGCACCTGTCCGCCGTAACCTTCGTTCCCTCTCCCCCTCTACCTTTGCCTCATCGGTGCTCTCAGCCCTCCCTTCCTCTGATTCGTTTCAACTCCTGCATCCAAACTCTGCTGCAGAAACTCTCCTCTCTACTCTCTCATCCTCTCTGGACTCTCTCTGTCCTCTCACATCTCGGCAAGCTCGTCAGTCCCCCCCTGCTCCCTGGCTAAATGACGCACTGCGTGCTAATAGAACCGTCCTTCGGGCAGCAGAGCGGAAATGGTGGAAATCCAAACACCGTGACGACCTCCTAACCTATCAGGCTCTCCTCTCCTCTTTCTCTGCCTCGATCTCTCAGGCAAAGAGCACTTTCTTTCAAGATAAGATCCAATCTTCCTATTCCAATCCCAAAAAACTATTTTCCATCTTCTTCACCCTCTTGGACCCTCCCAAAGCCCCTCCCCCTCCTCACTTCTGTCAAGCGACTTTGTTAACCACTTTGAAAAAAGGTTGATGATATTCGCTCTTCTTTTTCTGACTCACCTTTACTGACCGCTGGGTCACCAGACCCTCCTTTCACCCACACACTGACCTCCTTTTCCCCTCTCTCTCCAAGTGAGGTTCTTACCCTCATTACCTCTGCCCGCCCTACCACCTGTCATCTGGACCCTATCCCTTCAAACCTCCTTCAGACTATCGCTCCTGATATTCTACCGTTTCTCACCCATTTCATCAACACTTCTCTAACTTATGGTCACTTTCCAAACAGTCTCAAGGAGGCAAGAGTAAACCCTCTCCTAAAGAAACCCACTCTCAACCCGTCTGATGCTATAAACTACAGGCCTGTCTCTCTCCTCCCGTTCCTGTCTAAAACACTTGAACGCGCTGTCTTTAAACAACTCTCCTGTTATCTCCATCAGAACAACCTTCTGGATCCGCACCAGTCTGGTTTCAAGGCAGGTCACTCCACAGAAACGGCCCTCCTTGCTGTCACTGAGGAACTGCACACTGCTAAAGCAGCATCCCTCTCCTCTGTCATCATCATGTTGGACCTGTCAGCTGCATTCGACACGGTGAACCATCAGATCCTCCTTCGCACTCTCCAAGAACTTGGAGTTTCAGGCTCTGCACTTTCCCTCCTCACCTTATATCTCAAAGACCGTACCTACAGGGTAACTTGGAGAGGATCCGAGTCCGACCCTTGTCAATTAACTACAGGGGTCCCTCAGGGCTCTGTTCTTGGTCCCCTCCTTTTCTCCCTGTACACAAACTCGCTCGGATCGGTCATTAGCCCGCATGGTTTTTCATACCACTGCTATGCTGACGACACCCAATTAATTCTGTCCTTTCCCCGCTCAGAGACCCAGGTCGTCGCACGAATCTCTGCTTGTCTAGCTGACATCTCTCAGTGGATGTCTGCTCATCACCTCAAGCTCAACCTTGACAAGACTGAACTGCTTTTCCTTCCGGGAAAAGATTGTCCCACTCTTGACCTGACAATCAACATCGGCACCTCTGTTGTTTCCCCGACTCAGACTGCAAGGAATCTGGGTGTGACCCTAGATAACAACCTGTCCTTCACTGCAAACATCGCTGCTACAACCCGTTGCTGCAGATATACGCTGTACAACATCAGGAAGATTCGTCCCCAGCTGACCCAGAAAGCCACCCAGGTTCTGGTCCAGGCTCTCGTCACCTCACGTCTAGACTATTGTAACTCCCTCATGGCTGGTCTACCTGCATGTGCCATCCGACCTCTGCAGCTCATCCAGAATGCAGCGGCTCGTCTGGTCTTCAACCTTCCAAAATGTTCCCACACCACTCCGCTCCTCCGCTCCCTTCACTGGCTCCCGGTAACTGCTAGAATCCACTTCAAGACACTAGTACTTGCATACCATGCTGCGAATGGATCTGGCCCTTCCTACATCCAGGACATGGTTAAACTGTACACCCCAGCGCGTGCACTCCGCTCTGCATCAGCCAAACGACTCGCTGCAACCTCGCTGCGAGGGGGACCCAAGTTCCCATCAGCAAAAACACGTGGGTTTGCTATCCTGGCTCCAAGATGGTGGAATGAGCTCCCCATTGACATCAGGACGGCAGAAAGCCTGCACATCTTCCGGCGCAGACTGAAAACTCATCTCTTTCGACTCCACTTTGAGCGATAGAATTACTAACAAAGCACTTATATACTAATATAGGACTGGCTTATCTATAGCCAGCTGAGTAGCACTTGAAATGTTTGGCTCTATGATACCTGATGTACTTATATGATTCTGTTTTCTTCAGGGCTGTGTCTTCCTGGTCGTATGTACTTATTGTAAGTCGCTTTGGACAAAAACGTCAGCTAAATGCAATGTAATGTAATGTAATTTTTTATCTGTCAGTCCAGTGGAGTTTTTGTCTGCTTTAATTTAAGGATGTCTACATAGTTTTGGTATTATATTCATCCTGTTCTGCTGTGGGACAGCTGATTATTACTTGATATCAGGTGTCAAATATAGTTATTTAATTAATGCCCAAATAAAGTAAGAGTTTTATTGGGTTACAAATTGGAGAAAAGCTGATATCTTTGTCAGGCACTTCTTTCTCTGTTGCCTTCACTTCATTGAAAGTGGATCCTGGCACATCTGTGCTGAGCAGACAACATGGCCTTGGATTAGCTACTCAAGGCAGAATTAATTGAAACACTCTTCACACACACACAGACTTGACATTTTGGAGATGAGTCACAAGGTTTCAGAGGTGTGAGTTGTGAAAAAGATAACCATTTCTCAGCAACTGTGATTATCTCTGAATACTCTGTCATTGGCTTGTTATACTGTTCAAATCTGACAATATTACGAGGATACTAATTAGGTTGGAACGCTTCAGTGTGTTTGCACTTTTGTCTGATTAATATGCAAGACAGGTTTACTCATCTAATGTGGTAGCTGCTCTCCTGTGAACTACGGATCATTCACACAGTGTCTTTTTTATCTTTCCCTGTGCATTGCTGTACTTATTCTAACAATTTGCTTGTCACTATGATTGTTTTAATGTTTAGGGTTAATCTTCAAACATACATTCAAATGTACATGTCTGTCTTTAAAAGAATAGTGTTACATTTTGGCAAATAAACATATTTTTCTTTGTTGACACAAGTTACCACTCTCATGTCTGCATGATAAATATGGTATGGTAAATAGCTACGTACGGCCACAAGATGGTTAGCTTAGCTTAGCATAAAGACTCAAAATGTAGAGAATCCGTAGACTGGCAGTTGACAAAGGTAAATGATACAAACATGACACAACGCTGTATTATGAAAGCTTCGTAAGTAAAAGGTTGTTCAGGGGATTTTTCAACTTTTAAAAGGGTGAGGTCAGCTGCTTTCTGTGCATCGTAATGCTAAGCTAAGCTAGTTATTCCCCGGATAAGAATATATCTAGCAATAAATCAATGATAAATTACAGTACTGCTAACAAATGCTAACTGGCTATCGGCTATCAATCACACAGGGATCATTGCTTTTTACTGTGTATACCTTAAATATTTGACATATTGCAAATTTAAACTAAATTGACTCAGTTTACAAATGCAATGACTCTAAAATGTTACATTGAATGAATACTGGCGAGTAACGTAAACATGAATAATGTTGCTCATGTCCAACCAAGATATTTACATCTAATATATATATGGAAATATGAGTTCCTGTTTCATGAGAAAAACCCTTAACTCGGAAAGCAACTGCAAAACAGCTATAAATGTGTTGTGAGTTGCTCTGAGCATAAAACACAACGCATCATCTTTGGAGTGTCCATGTTGCCATATTAAGACTCAACGCTCATGCATTAATTCCCAACGAGGGTAGTTAAACCATCCCAGGAGCGTGTGAACGCACCGCAGGCCTCGAGTTGTTCTCTCTCAGAGCGACATTGAACAGTATATAAACACGTGTCGCACTTCAGAGATGAATGGCTTTTTCTTCACCAATACTTTTTTACAACGGTGTTGATGCAGTTTTAGAAATAGCAGTAATTCTTGAGAACTCAACTTCAAGCGTCTTTGTCAGTCTGGCTATTGCTTCAGTGAAGGATCTATTACTGTAATTCATTCAAACAGGGATGCTTTTAGAAAGTGCGTCACTACCTATCAGAGCTGCTTATAATGGACACGTTAATGGAATAGCTGGTTGCTTTTGAAGCTGTGAGCTAAAAATAAATACAAACTAAATTGACTTTAACCTGAAAAACGGAATAAAGTACCGGTTAACATACAGTACACAAAGAAAGAGTAAGAACTGACAGTGTAAACCCATCATTACTGGAGCACAATTATGTTTCTATTGTTTTAAGACTACCAGGAGCTCAGTGCTGCTTTCATTCAAATGCCAATTGGTTTGAACTGCAATGTTTTAAAGATCTCCCGTCTCTTCTCCTTTCACTTCACACGAGCGAGGATGAGTGGGAGTAATCACAGCATGCCACCTCAACAAACAGATTTTGAGCGATGGACCTACGCAGCGAGATGGCATCTGCAACAGTTTGCAAGGCACGCTCATGAAGAAATGGGACTAATATATTTTGATGCAGGCTTTTACAAAGGGATATAGAGATGGCGTGATAATAAAAGTAATAGCTGTTGACATACAGTAGGCATTTTGACATGGTGTAAAAGAAAAATAAATAATATTCCACATTGACTAGATTTCACTGCAGACTCACAGAGCTGGTGATCCATGAGAGAAATAAAACTGTTGTAGCCTATGGACACAATATTGTCTTTATTCCAACTTGTTATAGTTCATCATTAACAAAGTGTATTACTCTGAAAGTGTAACAAAAATAATACGTTACCATGTAATTTTGATGTGTCAAATATAAGTATCAGCTATTTCTTCTTTCCGTGTCTTTCGTATGTGTAACCCTACTCGGTAATAAAACCGATTCTGATTCAATTTGGAGAACCTTACGAGCTAAATATGAGTTTAAACCAATTTCAAAAATGCAACCTTAAACACAATGGTTGCTTGATACAAGTTGCCACAATTTTCGCCAAAAACGTATACGACTAATACCACGTTTGTGACAAAGATTTGTGTTCTATCTGTAACTAAGCAGAGAAAAAAGATCCTCTTTGAAATAAAGCTAATGAGCCAATTTCCCCAAAATCTTGAACTTATCCTTAAACTGAATTTAACTGAATATTTTCTTTATGAAGTATATAGTGCTTTCTAAGAAGAACAGAATCTCCATTCATGAAGGCTTGGTCACTTTGATTTCTTGGTTTGGATACACTCTCCAGGGAAATACCCCGAGCTATATGTGAAAAGTGTCTCGTCAAAGAAATACAAAGAGAAGGCAGTGTCATTATAAAGCAATTACTAGACTTAGTGTTATTAAGATAGCTGGCTTCAGGACCTACTCACCGCTCTGCTTTGTGTTCAACAACACCCGCTCTCCCATGTGTGTATAAATGTATTTATGGCGGAACGCGTTGATTATATTGCTGTGGGAGTATCATGAGGTAAAACTACTGGGAAAACACTGATTGAGGAACCATCTTATTATAATTGCAAAGTTTGGTGGCTGTTTTGCGACCTGCTTATAGGAAGGGAAATCGGATAACCACAGGCTTCCTGGAGGCCTGATAATGGATTGACAATGGGACAGAATCGATACGGCTGTCCCCACTCTGGACCAGGAAACCATCAGGAGAGCAGAATGTACTTCTGTACTCTACGAGGGATTGCACCGGCCTCTCGTAATACTGAGATATTCAACCATCTGTCAACAGCACCAGGAGCCACTTGCAACAGGGTAGCAACATGTTGAGATCAGGGCTCGTATGTATTGGTGATCTGAATTATTTCGTAACAAGACCAAAGTCTTTGAATACATTTGTTTGAAATTGTACACTTTTTGCCACTTTGTTCAATATTTGTTTTACCTCAATACCTGAAAGCAGGGTTCTGTTCAAGAGTGCATACTGATATATTGCTTTTAAACCAAAAGCAACTAAAGTACTGCCAAAAAAATAAATAAGATTTTTTACTTGCTGCCAGATAAAAAAATAAAATGCAATTCACTGATTTGAGACTCCGGAGGCTTTATTTCATTGTGAGCAGAATAGGTGCTTCGAGTCAATGTTCTCTATATCTTTGAGCAATACTCTCAAACTTGTTATCATTTAATACCTTCTCAAAAATAAAGTTTTCTGCACTTGCACGTGACATTTTCTGAACTCTGCTCTTCCAGTTCAGAAAAACACACTTTTGAGCCACAACTCAAGCACACTTATTCAGTCTAACTGAATGAGAGGCAGCAGATTTACAATGCAGAGAACATCAGAAAGTCTTATCAATGAGCCGTAATCACAAGTTACAACATCTGATCTTCAGGGGAATTAAGGTTGGCATCAAGACGGCATCCTTTTTCTCCATCTATCTATCTCCTCTATACGTTTTACCCAGCATCAACATAATGTCAACACATTTTGAAAACAACATTAAATGAGTGTATGCCTACGATATGAAGTCACCTCGCAAACCATTCAAGATCTGTCCATTTCAACAGGTCATCATACATAAACAACAGAGTACGAGTTGTTTGGTAGTGGCCTCAAAAACAATCCATATGACAAAAGAGTACCAACAAATATTCAAACTATCAATCTTAATCTCATATGACGAAGGACCATAATGAAAAAACAACTTATTTTCAACATTTGGAAGCTGGTAAAGACACCAGACACTAATTATATGGATTATAAATGAGGCAGGGATAATCGTGACATGGCACGGGGAGCCTTGGAGGTCAGCGTGGCAGCTTGGAGGGGTGTGAGGGAGACAGGCACAGATGCAGCAACTCTTGAAAGACTGACCCTAGACCCTCTTTTAAACCAAGCCATCTCTCAAGAGTCCTCGAGGCAAAACATAAAAGCAGAAGGACGGGGAACATCAGGAAAAATACCAACTATGCTTTGGCTTTGAAGAGTTTAGTAATGCTCTGGGATCATTGATGCCTACATGTAAGCGTGTTAGTTGTCCGATTGCAGAATTGTCAGAAACCAGGAAGAATTTGTTATTTGATGGCTTTCTGGTAGTTTGGACAATTTTTGAGATCAAGAGGAAATAGTCATTGGGATTAAAATAATGAATGGGTTTAAAAAAAATACACACTACACAATGTTTTTCTATCTCCAAGCTTGCAGTTTTGTTAGGTTTATAGCAATAGTATAGCTTATAGAAGAAGAGAAATATAGAAGCACATCCTCAAAAAACCTCTGATGTTTTTAATCTTTAGAATGCTTCCCATCCAAAGCCACAAAAGGGCAGCAGGACTCCTGACCTTTCAGCAAGAGAGCAACACTTTCTAGCACTTTGGGATCTGAGATCAGATATGAAGTGCTTTATAAATGGAACCCATTATTATTATTATTACACAAGCGTTTGACTGTTGATCCTCAGGCTTTGCTCAGACATGGATAAGCACTTATCTGTTGTTTGTACCAGGGAGGTTTAAAAAAATGTTGAATGGAGAAAGCACATGAACCTAAATCTATAGCTCTCAGAGGCTGAAACATTGAGGTATTGGGAGGATTACTGAGGTTGATAGAGGAGGGCTGGTTGTTTTTGTTGGATTTGTGTAAAATAAATTGCAGGATCAAATTCCAGATATTTTTTCCTCCCAAGAACCATCGCAATAACTTATATGAGCAGGTAACTCCCATTTTAAGAGATGCAACCAGCCTTCTTGCTTGTTTCAGGCCAAGTATCCAAAATATCAGTTACCTTTATTCAATAAACCACTGTCTCTATTTGTTAAAGTTATAATCCTTAAGAATTTTATTAAATTCAATCCAGCCTCAGATCCTGACTGCCTGACTAGCCCAAGGCATTCACAGAAAATGATGGGCTGTAATAATTTAACTGTATATATGAACTGGTGAATAAACATTTGTCACACACTTACACACACACAACCCCCCCAATAGAATGCCTTCACCCTCAGTGCTCACGTGCTGATCAACCACAACGATTACAACTTCAAAGTACGACAGTTTTCAGCCTCAAATTGGAAACGCACTAGGGAACTCGTTTATCTTCTTCACATGAGCAGAAACAGCTCAAAGTGTTGATGCGAGACGTGTTGGTAAATTATTGACTTGTTTTATTTTCATGCTGGTTTGTAATCACAGCCTAACCTTCCCACATCTTGGAACCAAATTAGCGAGTATCTGAACGATTGTTTTCTTGATCCAATGAAAGGAGGTAGTCTTGGTCAGAATCAAATTTAACAAGGGTTCGGTTTGTTTCTAGTATAAGTATTTGTTGGAGGATTTTGGACGTTGGGAGCTATAAGAGGTAGTTCTGGCAGCCAGTGTCAAGATATAGAAGCAACACGTAGGAGGTCGAAAATCGATCAAATGACTACAATATGACAAAAACACAGAAGCTCTTTAAAAAGACCCTAGGTCAATTACCCTTCTGTTATAAGAGTGCTTAAGAAGAGTTGTGTTTTTAAGGAAAGATCCAGATTTTGAAACACTTTGCCGGAAGTTATGTACAGTAGTAACTTGGAATTTACTTTGCAGGAATATTAGCTGACATTTCAATGAGTCAAGAGCGATCTCCATTCAGAGCCTGGCCTTCCATGGCTTGACATTTATCGGGCACTTCATTTGTTGAAGGAGAGGAAGTACTCTAACCTCTCAGGCCTTCCCTACATATCCCTTGTTCTCCTTGTCTCTTTCAATTAAGGACTCTGCCCTTAGGGCTGCCTAGAAGATGCTCTCAGGCTCTAAAGCATCTTGGTGGTCTCACAAAGGGCACGCATTGAGAATTCATGCCAATTCTGCCCACATGAAAAGGGGCTTCAACACAATATTGCAGTGGTCTTTGAGCGAAGCAAACAAACACGGTTTCTGAAATGTTGTGTGGAACAGAAAATAATGCAATCAATCACCACATGATTGAGTTAGAAAATAAATGAGCCATTTCTCACATGTAACCGTGAAACCCTTAATATCCATTAAAAACTTTTTTTTTTAACTTTTTATCTGTAGTATTTATATCCTAAATTCAGGGTACATCATTGAGTTGGCACTGGATGCAAATGCTGCTTTCGAAAAAACTGTCAAATGTTAAGCAGATCAAGTACTTTGTTCTTTTAAATAAGCAATAGTACAGTGCAGCCTTAAGGGCATGATGTTCACATGCATGACATTTAACTCTATTCTCACTTTACATGAACACACAGGGCCGTCCCTGGCCAACTTTGGAGCTAGTGCTGCTAGCTCCTTTCCTTTGAAACAGTGGGAAGGGTATTCAAGATGGATTTTCTTCTGAAACCCTTAACCCTAGCCTAGTCTTGTTGGCTCCTATAGTGTTTCCTACCTATTCTATAGGGGTTGGAAGACACAATAAAACCATCAAGACCTTTTTAGAATAGTAACTAATAAGTACTTAAGTGCCGCTAATTGTTTTTACTTACTAAATACTGACAGAAAATAGGACAAAGAATACTTAGACATGAAAAAGATCTGCATCTCCTCATTTAAACACCCATTTGCTTTAATCCGGCAGGATGTGAATCAGAATGTGCTGTGTCCTTTGTTGTGCGTGTGACTAAGAATACATTGTATTTGTGTTTTTCATTACACCACTAACCCTACATTTATTTGCTTCCTGAAATCAATTAAACACATTTAAACCCAATATGCACCGTTAAATATTCAGTGACGCAAAAGCAATTAAACTGTCATTTAACTCGTGGCTGTTGCGAAGGAACCAGCGCCAGGCAACTAAGACAAAGATCCATTAACCCCCCCACCTCCTGAGTGTTGTATTGTTATCAGCATGAGCTATTGTTGCAAGTGGAATTCAATTTTGTGGAGCGACTCTGACGCCTTTCAGGAATGGCAATGGGGAACACGTCCGCCCTCACATGCGCTTTCTCCTGCTCGCTGAAGAGGTTCAAGCAAGCGGCTTAGTGCGAGTGAACAGGGAGCGTTGTGGAGACATCAGAGGGATAGCAGTGATTCATTATTTCATTTTCACGCATTGTCAGACTTTATTTGCACAGACGCTCAGATGATTCACTGATGTGTGGCATTTCTGAGCCGCTCACAGCTCAATGAACTGATGCAGTACAGTTAGAAAGCAGTCAGCCTTTGTTTGCTCTGTTCCTGCACACAGTGAAGGAATCAAATCGGGGTACAACGCTGAAAAACTTCAATTATTTTATGTAAATCTTCTTGTTTCTTCTCAGGAAAATGTAACGCTTACCCTACAATGAGTTACTCAAGGCTTTTGAAGAAGAGTTAGAGTGCTTTTGATGGAGGTCTTAGCTGAAAGATGGAGCAGGCACACCCACTGCATATAGCTAAGTTGAATGTATATTTAACTAGGCCTACAATAGTGTGAAGGGCGACCACAAGTGCTATGTTTAAACATATCTATTTATGATGCATATGTTGTTGAAGCTAACTAGTTTGCCGTAATGGACGTCATTTTTAGCATGTTGGCTGGCTCACGTGATTGCACAAGATTCCTGTGTAATTAAAACAACAAACGTTATATTTGCTAATATTACATTGAATTCATAGAAGTATTTTCGCTATTTTCAGAAATACATTTGGTGGATCCCATAAAGTAACGGTATACTTCTTCATTTCATTTAAAGACCTTCTTATTTCCAGTGTTTGTATTCAAGCTGGGTTGTGTCTATTGTGAGTAACATTTCAATAATTGGGATTTCTTTCAAGTTGTTTGGCTAAAATGATTCAGATCCCAATGTATTTTCTAAGAAGAAATGTATTTTATGGACATGAAATACAATGTTTTTTGTAAGTAGAGTAGTTGGAAGTTGATGCAATGCAACACTGCATTTATCCAAGACAATCTTCTCTTTTATGAGACATGAAAAACTACCATGAACCTGGAAGTCATTAATTATCTTTCTGAAATCGCCGAAGTCAGTTTCTGTCGACACAGAGCGACTTTAAAACAGCTGACAAAACTCATCCTCTGAAGTGTGTGGCAGTATTTAAAGCCAGCACAGTCAGCCCATTAACACAGACGAGTGCATTCATATTAATCTGCTCCGTTATCTGCTGTGATGCTGAGGCTTGTCTTCTTCTTCACATTAAATCTGCAGTGCCACAGTCTTGTCTTGAACGTTATCAATTAAACAATGTTTGATTGCGGGTAGACAGATGCCAGATCTACTGGGAAGTTCTTTAGCAACAGATTAATAACCGCTGCTACTCTGTTGCCTTTACTCTGTGGGCAATGTTCAACGAGACAAACCAACATGCACTGAATAGCAACAGCATCTGAATCCACATCACACACTCATTACAACAGTTGATGGACTGCTTAACTGAGATAAAATCCTGGCTGAGCAAAAACTTTCTTAACCTCAACGAAAGCAAGACTGAGGTCATCTTTTTTGGACCCCAACCTCCAGCAACCCAGGTTGATATTCTAGGCTCCCTCCAACAGAACATCCTCCCCTCGGTCACGAACCTTGGGGTGACCTTCTCCAGTACTTTTAAATTCGACAAGCAGGTCAGCAGCGTAGTCAAATCCTGCTTTTTTAAAATAAGACTTTTGGCCAAAACCAAGTCGTATTTATCTTTTAAAGACCTGGAAAGGGTTATTAACGCCTTTGTAACCTCGAGACTGGACTACTGCAACGCTCTGTACATGGGTATGGACCAGGCATCAATTAAACGCCTGCAGCTAGTCCAGAACGCAGCTGCACGTTTGCTGACTGGCCATAAAAAGCGTGACCACATCACCCCAATTCTGGCCTCACTGCACTGGCTTCCAGTTCGGTTCAGAATTGATTTTAAAATCCTTTTATTTGTTTTTAAAGCACTAAATGGGCTGGCTCCGGCCTATATAGCTGAACTCCTCCAGCGCTACACCCCAGCCAGAGCTTTAAGGTCTGCTGACCATCTGCTGCTGGTAGTGCCCAAGACCAGGCTCAAAACCCGAGGGCACCGAGCCTTCGCAGCAGCTGGCCCCAGGCTCTGGAACACTCTGCCCCTCCACGTGAGGTCGGCCCAGACCCTAGGGGTTTTTAAATCCACACTAAAAACTCACTTCTTCTCTCAGGCCTTCTAGTCAGAGCGGAGCACGACTCCTCACTATTCCCTGTGTTTGTTTTATATCTGTTGTAAATTATTGTCTTTTATTGTGATTATATGTGTTTTTAATGCATGTACAGCACTTTGGCTCGACCAAAAATCGCTTTTAAATGTGCTTTATAAATAAAACTTGATTTGATTTGATTTGATTTGATCCAACATATTAATGTGTTCTAAAGCTGTTAAAGTTTGCTCACACTCACTGACCTTTCGCTAACCTCGGTCCCTTTGGGTTACTGCTGCTTCACATGGAAGCGAACGTTGTTATGAATCCCATCACCTTTACTGGCCTGACCTGCCTTGCGTCACTTTCGCCAGGAGATATCCGAACAAGAGTGATATTAATCTACCTCCTCTGTTGGTAAAACAAAACAACCATTTATATATCAACTGGTGATTTTGTTGCACAGTTTTCTTGCTGGTAAATTACACAAAAAGCCGAGACTTCTGGTCACTGCTGGTATTCAATGAGGCACGTGAAAGCCATATGACCACACGCTGATATGCACTCTCACCATCTCCATCCCATCTTTCTGCATTGCTTCACTTCTAGATAATCGGAGGATGATTATATGAGCCCATTTTAGATCCTATTTCATGCCGAGGGAGTTAAATAATGAACAATCTGATGCTGAAGCTGTGGGTGATGTTAAACTCTGCAGGCCCATGATGACTTAGAATCTAATATTCTTGAACAACCACAAATACATCTGCCTACAGGAAGGTTACAAAAAGTAGTTTTAAGAGGTATTACTATGCTCGGAGATTTTAGCCATTGCAGAGCATTTACATGAACGACAACCTATATCACACACTACAGTAAAGGGAAACCGCCCAAAAGCATAATATGACCTCTTTAATGTCTTAAAACTAGGCGCTAACTACAAAAAAGCTACAATCATTAAAGAAAAAGTTAAACTTTCTCAGTGACAAAAGTATAGGACCGTCAGTATTTTATTCTTTGGCAGAGATTTTGTATTCCAAAGTGAATCCACGTTCTCATTCTTAATGGCTTTTAAAGGGCACTTTTTATCATCTGCTCTGCTCCCATGGTGAAGCCTAGATGAGTGACATGAAGATTTCACAAGATCATGAGAGCAAAGCAGTATAAGTGTCCTTTTAAGATTAAAAAATGATGATAATCTGTGCCTAATCAATTATTCATGAAGTCTTATTTCTAAGAACATTTTAAAATGTAGATATGAAAGCCAATACTCCTTTCCTTAGCTACTTTGACATGCTTCTGTGCATGTATATAATATCAGACAGTTAATAAAGGTAAAACAATGCTTGATATACAATTATGAAATAGGGAATTGTAAAATTGTATTCATCTTTCTTTTTCTTTTTTAAACCCTCTAGGCACGACTCCCTCTGCAGCAGGGTCTCGCTTAAGGACACTTGAGCAGAGAAGGTACTTGCTTTAAAAAGGGAAATTATGAAAAAGAATATCACGATCTGAAGGTCAGCGAGGAGTCGGTATTGTTTCTAATTTGGATGTAATATGGAGCAAATTATTGGAGAAGACAGAGGAAGGAACACTGCTGCCCAAAGGGTCCCTGAAGCGCTGATACTGTGTTACTCATACACCATGACGCACACTCGTACCAAAAGAACAATTTAAATCTGTTTGATTGAATTAGAACGGTATGCATAATACAGAGATAATCAAGGCCAGTTTATCCAGCTTGAACTAATCTACTTCAAACACAATGGGAGGAAATGGAGAGCATAAACAGCTGTGGGTAATATGCCTCCAAACAACAACGCTATTGACATTTCATTTACATCCAGGTCTCTAAACAAGGTGGGGATTTATCATCACAAAGCACACACATAATGAGGCGAGTATTCCATTTGCATGTCCAGGACCTGATTAAATGTTTGTGTAAACAAATTAACCAAAGTAAAAAAAAACACAGACTTAACTATTCTCTAAGAAAACAAATTTAAGAGTTTTCATGAATATTAACTGAGGCACAATGTCACCATCAAATATGTATTTGTTCCTCCCTCATCTAATCTTCTACACTTGTCATGATGGTTAAATGACACACTTAAAAGGGGACCTATCATGCAAAATGCACTTTGTGATGTCTTACATAAATATGTGTCCCTGGTGCGTCGGGGAACTCACGCAGCGTCAGAAAAGAAAACCCTCTCTTTCAGTAGGGCCTGGCTCATTTTGTGGCATCTGCAGGCAGTGGCAAGTACTTCAGTTCCGGCATCTGCCACAGAGGCCACTACTCCGTGGCATCTGTGGCAAGTACTTCCGGCATCTGCCACAGAGGCCACTACTCCGTGGTATCTGTGGCAAGTACTTCCGGCATATGCCACAGATGCCACTACTCTGTGGTATCTGTGGCAAGTACTTCCGGCATATGCCACAGATGCCACTACTCTGTGGTATCTGTGGCAAGTACTTCCGGCATATGCCACAGATGCCACAACTTGCCTAGGCATCTGCCGCTGCTCAACGGGAGTTGCCACAAGATGCCAGAGTAAGAGAAGGTTTACTGTAGCTGCCACTCGCCTTCCGTGGCAAATGCAGCTATTTAAACCCATATTTATCGTGTACAATGTCGCTGTTTAGGCATGACTTTATCCAACTGATCTGTACACAGGACTGATGTGCGATCTCTATTTTTCAAAAAGAATACATTATCATTTCTATTCAATTTTACTTGGAGCATGGTTTGCTAAAATAAACAAACGTGCTATATTTATGATGAAATATTGGCGAGTGAGGGTTGCAACGCCCTTGGCAATTGTCGCCTTCTTGAGGGGAGTTTCCACTGCTTGCTACGATAAACCAGGTGTATGACTAGTAAAGACAAATAATTAACAAATAAATATCTGTATTGACACAGCAACGTGTACACTGGTGTTATTAGACTTGGCTACAGACTTAGGGCAGCTGTAACTGATTGCAGTTGCCACTGCTAGTGAGGTGCTAAGGTTTACTTTATAAATTAGGCAAAGGACTTATTTGCCCCATGCCTTCAGCAGCAGCAGGCCATTCACTTTGATTTGATCCCGTTATGAAATGTCATCATTTCGACAATAAACTACATAAACGTTATCTTGCACGTTTTATCGAACCATCTCTGTTTCTAACTTTCAATATATTTAAAAAGAGATCTCTCTCTTATTTGCGTGCGGGGGCGGGGCCTCACAGACATGCTGCTGCGCTGTGCACACAGTTCTGCCGGTAATGAATATTAGGATACATTTTGTGAGGAAACTTTTCCACTAATAATTCCAATAAGTATTCCAAAATGTATTTACTCCGGGTTACGAAAGTAACTGTATTCGGATTAGTTGTTTTTCAAATGTAACGCGAGCTGAATACAGTTGGGCTACTTGATTTTTGTATTCTGATTACGTAACGCCGTTACATGTATTCCGTTACAACCCAACCCTGTGTACAGATCATCAGTCATGTGTACAGATCAGTTAGATAAAGTCATGCCTAAACAGCGACATTTTACATGATAAACACGGGTTTAAATAGCAGCATTTGCCACGGAAGGCGAGTGGCAGCTACCGTAAACCTTCTCTTACTCTGTCATCTTGTGGCAACTCCCGTTGAGCAGCGGCAGATCCCTCGGCAAGTGGTGGCATCTGTGGCATATGCCAGAAGTACTTGCCACAGATACCACAGAGTAGCGGCCTCTGTGGCATATGCCGGAAGTACTTGCCACTGCCTGCAGATGCTGTCCATGGATGTATAATAAGAACTGGATATAGCGTGGCAGGCGGGCCTCATTCATTCCTATGAGAGTTGCTCAATGGCGCATGATGACAAAATGGCCCAACTTTTGAGAGAGCGAAACGTCACAGATTACCCGGCATGCCTGAGAAGTGCCCGTATGTGCACTCATAGAGCATGCGCAACTTTAACCACGCCGCCCAAAAGGCTCGTTCACATTAAGCACGTGAATTTGCGTACACGTAACAGCACCGCACGTTCATGACAGCATGGTACTGGATTTATATTAACGAGGCGGCAGTTAGCAGCTAGCTAGTAAATTATGCTAAATTACACATCAATCGTTATGTACTTTTATATTACGCTGACATCAGGATCTAGTGATATCCAAGCAACAGAGCTTCATTTAGCATGATACTTGTGTGGGTTGTACATGAAACCACTTGGTAATATATAAAAATGATATGTTGAAGCCTGTTATGATCAATTGTGAGTTAAAACTTTATCTAAAAAGTAAAGCTGATGATGGATTACTGTGGTGGAGTTAAAATAACAATAGCCTATTTCTTTTTGAAATGTGATGGAGTAAAAGGATAGTAACTGTGATTATTCATGTTAAGTAGCCCACAAGTAACTAAAACAATTGCAAGTGCAATAAGAAGCTACAGGAACGTTAATCTACGTCGGTAATATTAACTTTATTTAATACAACATTTACGGTACAAGATTTACATCATACAGCCCATGTAGTATCATTTTTTGTTGTTGTAATCAGTTGACCCATGTTCAGGGGAGGTGGGTTTAGTTTCCTGCACGCCTCGACGTAGGAGAGACGTAGTAAGCGACGCCACCTCTTAGCTCCGAAGCTCTTGCCTCTAGACTGACAATTTTTTCGAGCTGGAAGTGAACCAGATTCCGGAGCTAAGAGGCGGCGCCACTGCGGTGTGAACAGGAAAAACCGGCACTTTTCAGGCTCCAGGTCCGAGCCGGAGCTGAAAACGTGTTGGTGTGAAAGGGGCATCAGAGGCAGAGCTAACCTGTACTGGAGCGCACATGTGTTTAAAAAGCAAGAAATAAAAAAGGAACTCACCTTGTGATAAACCAACAAGAGAAAAAGCATTTGAGCTCCATACTGTTTCAGAAATAATCTTTGATGTGGTTTAGAACAGGATGGTGTTTTATCACAGCAGAATTTTACTTTATCTCCGGTAGAATTCTGATCAGGCATTAGCTCCGCCTCCTTCTCTTTTTCTTTTTTTTCAAGCTAAGGACCCAAAATCCGCGTTTCTCTAACAGGGCTTCAACAGAGGAGTTAGAGCAGTATGAGGCATGGCTACAATGCGTGAACTGTTTGGTATTTTAAGCAAAAAACTTCACAGACATGTTTTGTATAGGTATGACCCTACAATAAGTTAATATTATTATTTGTAAACACTGCAATATGTCTTACATGGAGTATGCCCACAAACAAAGGTTTTTTAAGCACATGGTTAATACAAGAATTCAAGATTCTTTGCAATGATTTTATGATGTTGTAGTGAACCACAAATCATTAGTGGCAGCATGAAAATCTATTTACTGTCAAATGGTATGAACAACAAGAAGAAGAAAAACTAACCACATAAATCAATGATGTGTTCAGTGACAGGAAATACGGCTGGCCCATGACATGTTTATGGATGATGTCATGGTTACGGTAATGTTTATCCCATGGTTTATCCTCACTACAGTACAGGGACAGAAACAGCCAACAGTGAGGTCTGACACCTCACTTCTTTGCTTTTCATTTTAGTCTAAGTTTTATAGAATTTTAACATTAAAATCACTATTTAAAAAAAAAGGGCCCATACAGTATGCACTGACCGCTGCCAAGTAAGCGGTTCAACGTTTAATAATGAGTTTAACGTTGTGATCTTCGCTGGTTCAGATCCAGACTCTATAGCAACTCAATCACACTTCTACTTAAGGGAATGACGCATGGATATTTTTCTATCACAATAGAGATCACTTCATTTGAATTACATCAATGGGTACTTTAATTTAAATGAATTATCTCCTGGAAACTCAATTAAGAAACTGTTCATAGATTGGGATCAGAGTTTAAACAAGTACTAAATTCTCTAATTGACAGAAAATGAATAGGCAACCATTGTGATCATTAACTGTTTAAACACATTTTTAAGTACATTTCACAGGTCTCAGATTGTTTAATTTAGTCGGATATGTACAAAAATAAGGTGTGTTCACGGCAACAGTCCAATACATGAGGTCGTTGCATTTTTATTGTACGTGTTGTTATGCCTCCGCTAGGGGAAATCCCTGTTAGCTTCTATTCAAGATATCAATGTCCTCATTAACCTTGGGTGCATGATTGATGAGTGTCTAACTAGTTACCAATCTTAGTAGCCTTACATTGATAGGCTGGGACCTCCCCGTGTCTGACGGCACTCAGTGAAGAGTAGACTACTGATGAGGAGGGGACTTTCTTCATCATTGAGACCTGCCAGAATCACATGATAGAAAACTGGGATCTTTTCACATATTCTTTCTATTAACTATGAAGGGCAGTAAATGTGTAGATGCTCTGTAAGGGATCCTAATGGAGCGCAGAGCCCGTTGAAATGCCTTGAAAATGTGCATACATTATGTGAGATATCATACCTTCCCTGACATTACAGTTGCAGGGTATTTTATTCTCTGCACTTTCTTAGTGAAGAGCGGCTCTTTCTCTCTGGGAAATCCTACTCCCGTACATGATCTCTCCATTAAGATTGAGCAAAACACCTGCTGTACAGTACTTCACTTACCAAGGCCTCCATGTGTTGCTCCTTACTCCCATTCTTACCTACTAGCGTGCACTAGCTCATCTAGAAAGCTGCAGCCTTCCTAAAATCTCCCACAGAACCCTCTAAACTCCTAACTCTCTGTTTGCATTGATTTTAAATTCAATTGAACAAATTCATTCCCATCACAATATCCTATCCCTGTCCAAAAAGCAGTTATACCCCATTTCCTATAATGTAAAACCAAAAAAACAAGACAAATGTCACATTGCTAGCTCCATAAAATCATAAATTACTCAAACGGCCAATAATCAAAATACAGTAGATGTCATTTAATTTCTTTGTGGATCTAATTATAATGTTATCATCTCTCATTTATTGGAAGCTTTAATTCAAAGGAACTTATACTTTGCACCAGAAGTTATATGAAGTTTTGTTAATCTGATTCAACAAACAACCCTTATTTATGAATAACACCATCAAACCACGAAACTAAAGCCGATAAGTAAGGTATACACACCCCAAACTATAATTCATTAAAAGGAAAAAGCTGAACAAAAATAATTTAATTCCAAAACAAACCGAACATGCCAAGTAATAACCCAGGACCTGCATGTGTTTATGCATTATTCGACCCTGTCCCCTACAAAGTTTGAAAATAAATCCCCTGAAGCTAATCGAAACCCAGTGAACCTCAGGACTACAACTCAATCCAGGGTTCATTTCCTGAACCGCCCCAAAGGAGACTTACTGCTGAGAAAAATGTAAACGTCCCTTAACAAGTGTGAGCGTGGAAGCTGAACCGAGCCGTATGCATTGGCTTCTGCATCAGGGACCCATTCGCCGCTGCTCTTATTAAACCAAACAAAGCACAGAGCAATGCCCCGCAATTATGCATTACATTGACGGTTGCTTATTAGTTTGTATTGGCTGCTGGGCATGGGCTAATTGGTCATCTAGAATAGTTTCCACAACAGAGGAAAAGTTCCTCAGAGATATTGGTCAAAGCCCAATCCCATTAACGAATTCCCTCAAATGCTCCGTCTAGGGGTTTTTGAACAATATCCATATTGCGTCTCAAGCATAGGTCTCAAGGGACGATGACTTTCCAATTAAACCAAATATAATTGTTGTTTAGCAACACATACAAATAGACCTGTTTGACAGTGCCAAGGCAGACTGGCAATAGAAGCATTGAGCAATCTGAACCAGTCAGGGATGAAATATAGATATGGATACATTTTGGGATTTTAATATTTAGAATGGCATGAGGCCACACTTCAGATCATGCCACTTTGAAAACTTTGGCAAAGTTCTTCTGACTGGCTAGAAGTGGGCAGACCAAATAGGATGTGTACTCTTGCATACCAATCAGGGTTCAGCAACATTTGTATTAAACCTGTTGACAGTTGGTGGGTTATTTGCTTATGTTGCCAGTCACAATTTGATTACGTTATGATAAATAATGACTAAGGATGTCTTTCCCCCTCTTGAACTTTAATTTGTAATTGTTATGTTGGAAAAATGTTATGCCGGAGAGAAATATAATAAGTGTGAACATACCAGTGTCAACACTTCTAAATGTTAGAGTGATAATGTTGATGTTTCTGGACCGGACCTCAGGCGTACTGTATCCTGAGACAGACGATGATTAAAGGAAATGTTGGAGAGGCTCCAGGTCTAACAGTGACAGGCGCTTCACAATGTGGGAGTGTTGACAGTCGTTGCTGCAGCTGCCCCTAAAACTGACATTAAAATGTTACTCAACACTAACTGTGGGTTGCATGTGTTGTCACTAGGGATGTAACGATACCAAAAACTCACCGTACGATAATATCGCGATATGGAAAAATAAAGGGAAAAATATGTGAATCTTTTTTTTTTTCTTACTTACATTTTTTTTTCTTTATTCAAAAATAAATCTGATTTGTACAGCATTTTAGTAGGATAGTAGTATTTTAAAGTGTCAACAATATAACAATCAGACCCTGCAATAGAATAAATAAAGTTTCACTTTAGTTTTTCAAGTAACTCAACTCTAACTCACTCACTCACTCACTCACTCACTCACTCACTCACTCACTCACTCAGCATCATCAAGGTTATCTTTTAGGAATATGAGCATGTCCACATTTCCAGGTAGAAGCTGGGATGTTTGGGTGTTTACAATATCCCCTGCTGTGGAAACAACTCTCTTGCTTGGTACTGGTGTTGCTGGGACAGAGGGATATGCTTTGGCCTTGGCTGACAGCAGTGGGTAAAACTGTGCATTGTCTCTCCACCACTTCAAAAACAATACAGTTTTTGCCAAGAAGGTGAGGCTTATTGACAGGGCGAGATATAAATATACTGTTGGTACTTGTCTATGTCTCTAGGTATGTACATGTAGCCCTGTTTGTGTTATCTGTTGTTTTATGTTCATGTTGTAACCTACTTGTTGCTATGTTGGACAGGTCTCCCTTGAAAAAGAGATCGATGATCTCAATGGGACCATCTGGTTAAATAAAGGTTTTTAAAAAATTTTTTAAATAAAATGTGTGTTTGTGGCTTGCTTTATGTACTCTCTGATCTCTGATCAGTTCTAGCCGTAATGGAGGAGCCTCCCACATTGAAACAGCTAATTGAAGCAGTACATTTACACCAGTAAATAACATCTCACAAGGTGGTGTATGAGGGTTTACTCAAATGGTGGCCATATTTCATACTGTATCATTAATGCAGCCATGCGTGAATATTGCTCATAATATACAAAACACATTTAGCTGTGAATCAATGTGTTTGCAGGTGAGATCCTTCAGGCAAATTCACGCTATATCTGTATGCATTCTTCCAAACAATTTCCATTCATGTTTTAACCTTTAAACATGTGTATTACAATTTAGCATTCTAATAATGACAAAACCCTACTGACTTCATTATAAATATGGTATTTATAGATCTGGTATTAAATAATAATTCAGTTTATTTTTTGTTAGCGTATTGAAATGTCAAGTATTAACCAGCCACTCCAAAGCTATACTATTCATTAAGCAGGCATTATCAGTTTGTCTTCACCATATTGTAGATGTGGGTTAGTAGAGGCATATTTACATCCTAAGCTAAAGAGGTTGTTTAAATCTGAGATGCTGGCGTTGGAAACTGTTTAAAAGAACACTTTCTCTTACGTGGATGATGTTGACGCATTAACATTATAAAATCAACGTACTGACATTAAGTAGAGAAATTAAGATGTCTGAATTCCTACTTGTCAGGTTTATACTCCGTGATGATCGGGCCACAATGGGGTTCATGCTGAGCTCTCACTCAGACGCTCTCCTCCTCACAAGTGCCTTTGAGTTCAGTTAACAACATGCCACACAAACTATAAGGCTTTATTTAAACATTAAAGAATACTTTAGGTTAAGGTCTTCTTTTAAATAAGAGAAAAGCTTTGGGGGTATCTATCTACAGATAAATATTAAGCCTGACAAAGTACTAACGTCTAATATATTGCATGGTTTGTTTTAGAACTTGACAATCAACTTTCCTGCAATGTTAACTATGTTGAAGCACTTATTTTAACTGGTATTATACATATGTATTATACTCTTATAAGATGTAGATAGAATAAGAAATGTGCAGAATACGACAGTTTAATGGTGGAAGTATACACACATATTGATAGATGTCTTGTAATGCACTGTTGAGGAACCTGTGACCCAAGTTTTTCATTCATTGCATAACTGCACTGTAGTTGTGTATATGATATGTCAATTAACCCTAAGAAAAGGACACGTTCGATTCCTGTTTTGAATAGTGTGCCGTAGATGGGTTTCATTCCATTTCAAAGTGCTTTTTGTCGGTGTAAACTTCGCGCACTGCCACTCCAACATCCAATCACAGAGCTTGAGGACTGATCATGGGGTTTGTCAAGATAAGCACATGGTGTAGTCCCAAACTGAGGATTCTGGGTAGTGTAGTGTCTTCGGCAATCCAAAAACTCCCAAAAAATATTTGTTTCTCCGAATCGAAGGGGAAAAATACAAAAGCATTGTACACAATTTAAACCATTCAATGTTGTGTAATTCTCCGTTATCCAATGGGAATGGACGCTCGTAATACAATAAAGGGGACATGATCATTATCATTATTATAACGTTAACTAAAGGGAACAATCTATTGGACACAGCTGAAGCTCTGGCCTTCCTTAAAAACGAACTAATTTAATAAAGATCACAGTTGTATTACACACAATGCACTGTTTTTTGAGAACAAAAATTCGTAACTAATGTAATTTTTACATTCTGAGGAAAAATTAAAATTATTATGAATACAAATACAATAAAAGAAGCCTCCCGTGAGTTACTACAAGCTATAAAGTAGATTTAAAAAACGTTTTATAGAACAAAAGCTCACTGCGGAACGTTGTAGAAATGCGTGTGTGCACCACGACAAAGGAGCCTCATTCACTTTACATTGGGGTTGTTTGCGTGGTACAGACACGTAAATGTAGCAGAATGCGTGACTACACCACGCAATGCAGTGTTAAGGAGTCGTGGTGGAGTCACGCATTCTGGTGAGACCAGGGGTCCTTCTCAGGTTGATTATTTTCATTTCCTCGCTCCTCGGTCCTCGGTATCACCGGAAGTTGATTTGTCTGCGCCATCTTGAGTACCGTCCCATGGCGCTTATTTCTGCCAGAGGATCGAGGATCGAGGAGCGATAATGGAGGAATCACCAGACCATCCTCTGACGGACTATGCGGGGGGGCATAGGGCACCAACTTTTTCTATCTCTGTATTGCAAATCCGTATAATGCAGTCATTTCTACTCTCAGACTTTGTATTGAATAACATGTAATTTGTTTTGGCCACATTAAGGGATAATTTATTTACTGCAAACCAGTTACATAGTATTTCTAATTCTGCATTCACAATTTTAACAAGATCGCCAAGATTATGATGGGAGCAGAGAATTCAAAGTTCAGGTTCAGCCTAAATATATTTGGGGAGAATTAAAATGAGCCGTCTTTATTTGTAGACAGCCAAGCCCCCTCCTGTGTTCACAGAACCACAAAAGTGGTGTGGCACAAAAAATGTAGATGTCTTTAAATAAGCTTCTGCAGTGTGGTTCGTGGCTGGTGAGGCACTGGCACTGACTCTTCAGGTTACAAATATTATATTTTGACCTAAATCAAAATATAATATTATTTTCAAAAGCTTTTTTTGTCTGATGCTTCGATTAATTTTAAACAGACAGTTCAACAATTGGATACCCAAAAAATGTAATTTTATCATTTAAATATTGAATTGTTCTCTCTTAATAAGATCCCATTTTCAATAAAATTGCGGTCTTACCTTGACTTGAAGATGAAGTCCATTTGCCTATCCTTCTGGACAAACATCTCTATTACTTTTTTGTAAAAGTCCTCCTTATGTTCTTGTAGTTTCAAAAGTCTATCATAAATCTAATCGATAGATTTATGATTAGAAAATGATAAAAGTAGAGTAGACATGTGGATATTATCCGGCTGAACAAAACGTGCATTTATCTAACAGGTACGTTTCCCACAGATCTTATTTTGAGCTATTTTCTAAAGTCCTATGGAGAAATCTCATTGCTTTTTTGTTGAGGGAAGCCATGCGCAGCTTACTTCCGGGTTTTAGGACGCGTCTCTCTCCTCCTCTTCACACACCACACTTTTCGCGGCACACGTACTTACAGCCAATCAGCTCTGAATTATGTGAGATAACGTATGGTGGGGATGGCAGCTCTATGCCCCTATGGTTATTATTTTTTGCCACACACATTAAATAGGAAAATATTCTGAGCATGCGCAGTGTAGTTTTTACAGTCACCGTTCACTTAGACAGAGAGAGGGAGGGGCATGATCGGGTTTTGTCCCACATGGCTCTAAACAGCTCAATAGGCACACACTGTAGACACTAATTAGAAGAACACAGACTAAAACAGCAATGTACAGATGAATCAGATGAGTAATCATGATCTTAAAATATATTTTATATATTTTGTTATTTATTTTTTGCATTTTTTTGTAATCATTATTTCTGCTGACACTAGGTGGGGCTGTGCACGGTATAAACTGAGGATTGACTCCCGTGAGTTTCATGTATTTTCTTCACTCCGCTGGGAAACTGCTCTCATGTCAAGAAGCATCAGATCAGTGCATGCACTGCACAAGGGTACCGGAAGCGGGGGGGCCAGGGGGCCATTGGCCCCCCCACTTTTCAGCCCTGCCCCACATTTTCGCAGCAGAATACGCAGCGGAAAACTGTACAAATCCCGTTTCAATAATTCCCCTCTACTCTAAAGTCGCATCTAAAACGTGATCTGATCTAGCTGTGTAAATGTTGTTATTTTTTATTGTTATATAGCCTATATTCAATCTCATTAGCTACACGCATTTTTTAAGCTTGTAAAGGGAAGACCACAGCTCGCCTCTCACTCGCCACTCTGCTCTTCCGCAGCACAGCGCCGCTCCCCTTCCCTCCCGCTGAAATGATGAATGTAAGGCATATAATCATAGATAACACGGCAGGGTCTGTTACAGTTTGTTTTCATCTGATTTCAAAGAAAGAAAGTCTTGGCTTTCAGAATATTAAACTTGTTTCGTCAAATTCAGATGATAAATACAGGTTCAAAGCTTGTAACGGCATAATTACAAGCGGAGAACGGAGTAACTTAACGTCACAACAGGCATAACAACAGCCGGTGCAGTAATCCAAACGAAAATATCTTCCCTCCGTAGTATTTTGATCATTTGCTTCGCTAATAATCAATCAGATCGATGGATTCCAGAGAAGAGAAAACTTTAAAGGCCTTTTTCCCAAAATGATGACTCTGTAACAGTCATTATATAATGTGACATATTTTGCTTAATATTTGGAGTAGCCTACAAAAACAATCCTGATACCATTAGAAAGCGAGCAATCAAAATGTGTCTTCGGGTCAATGCGACTGATTTCGATGGAGCAGGTCACTTTGCATTAGGTAAAATAAAGCAGGCAGACATAACAGGGAGAATATGTAGGCCTACATTTTAACCCAATCAAATAGGACATTGTCACACCATTCAAATGTATCCATGTAAATTACAACCAATAAAAAAGCTTAGATTTGTTTATTTGTTACGTTGTTTACTTTATTTGTTACGTTGTTCTGTGTGTGTCAGCCGTTAACCTAGAGATAGAAAGAATATATACACTTGCAAACATGTCAGAAGAATCAGCGAAGAACAAAACTAAATACAGTCAATCTAAACTTAAATTTAACAACTGGAAGGTCACATCCCTGACATCCACATCTCCGGAGCCTGGACCTTCTTCAAACAGCAAAAGCAGCAGCTCTGCGGCCGCGGAAACTGTCAAAACCGCCGCCGCCGCCGTTGTTGAACCGAAACAGGCTGGTTCCGACTGCATGGAGGTTTGTTGTCGGGACATTGAGGCGGGTAAAGCTGTACAGCTAACTATCGGAAAAAAGGAGGCCGCTAGTAGATTATTTGGGCAAAGAGAAGGTACTTCAACGCAGAATGGTACAAAAACAGAGAGTGGTTAATTCTTTGCAAAACCACTAAACGATAGTGATAAACTGATAAATTATAAACATCAGGTTTAAAACTAAAAGAGCTTGGAGTTTTATTTGAGTTATTCATTTACATTTTTTGTCTAAGAGATGCTGATTTGAAACCGTTGTTAGGCCTACATACAGTTACGGCATTTCCTGTTTCTGCCGGAGAGAGGGGAGGCCGTCCCAAAGCTTGCCGCTGTATTTATTCCCTCCATCTGACAGGAGGGAGCCTCATGTGTCACTCCACGGAGTTCACTCCGTCGCGGAGGGGGAGTGTGTAGGGGTAGGGTGTAGGGAGCGTGGTTTGGGATTGGGCCATATACACGCACTTTTTTTGCCAAGAGTCAATACTAACCCTATTTGTAATTATTACGCAACACCTCTGACAAAAAGAGAAACAGGCCCTTAGTTTTAAAGAGATTTACAATAGAAAATATAACCGCAATATGGATGATGCAAAAAACCTTTAAGTCCTGAATTGCTTTTAAGCCTTAAAGTTCTCATGAGGCCTCGGAGACAAAGAGCCTTTTATGGTTTTCAATCTGAGAACTGAGTCTTTCAAGCTGATATTCAATCAGGACAGAAAGCTGAGCATTGTATCAGTCCTTTGAGTATTCTCACAGGTATCTAAAGCTCTGTGAATCAGGGTCATTAGAGTGAGTCAAAGCTATGTAGAAAGAAATAACTTTTTGTTTTGTTGTTGGTACTTTGTTCTATCTTTAATGTGACTGCATTTCACTGCCTCAGACTTGATTTAAATTATAAAGTGCCCTAAGTTTTATGAGGATGAAATTATGTATTATATGGTAAAGATGATAATATGTAAGGCAAGGCAATTGTATTTATATAGCACCTTTCAACACAAGGCAATTCAAAGTGCTTTGCAAAAATGAAAGACATTAAGAAAATGGCATTTAAAATCACTCATTAAAAAGAAAAGACAATAAAATAAACACTAAAAGAAAAAATACATGGATAAAAGTTACAGTGCAGTTTAAGATATGAATAGTTCAATTCAAAGCAGCGACAAAAAGAAAAGTCTTCAGTCTGGATTTAAAAGTAGTCAGAGTTGCAGCGGACTTGCAGGTTTCTGGGAGTTAGTTCCAGATATTTGGAGCATAATAACTGAACGCTGCTTTACCATGTTTAGTTCTGACTCTGGGGACAGAAAGCTGACCAGTCCCTGAAGACCTGAGAGATCTGGATGGTTCATAATTTAGCAGGAGGTCAGAAATGTATTTTGGGCCTAAACCATTCAAAGCTTTATAAACCAGCAGCAGTATATATATGTAGCCTAAAAACCCACCCCTAAATATGAAATGATTGTTTGCTGCCAGTGTTTCTTTTGTCAGATTCATTATGTGGATATTAACAGAGTATTCTCCAAAGAGATTCATAATTGAATGTAGAAAATGTGAGCAGTTGTTATACTTTCCACGTCAAGTTTCTCACATAAAACCTATAAGGCTAACCGAATGTACTTCTTTCCTGGATGCCATTTAAGGTATTATATCTCTTAGAAATCACAATTGAATCGTGGATAACCTTGAGGAACAATCTTTGAATTATGATTGCTATTTATTGAGATTTGCAGGGATCATCCATTGGATAACACTTGATCTTATTCAAAGACTCTTTCTGCACAGGCACTTGTTATGTTAGCCTTTTCTCCTCAGGTTGATGTATATTGTGTGAATTTTTTTTGCCGCTAAAACATTTTCTGTTATAAAACATCGCTGAAATGAGACAGTATGTACTATGAGTGAGGAGGTCTCCACATTTTTAGCTCTCGACAACTAAAAAGGCAACACTTGACTTCTATCCCAGAACCATGCATTACACTGTGCTGTAATGTGCATATGAATAGCTCTGGAAGTGGGAAAGTAGGATTATTTAAAGCCTCCCCAGAACTCACTATTTTATAGGAGATAAAACAATATTTAAGATGGAGAAACCAGGTAAATAATGCACATAATGTTTGTCCCTGTCCATTAAAATCAGCTCCCCACCCCTTGAAGGGCATATGCTTTTACAAAAGCACTAAAAGAAACATTAAACACACAGTGTGTTGGGATGGAAGTATAGATATATGTGTGTGGGAGCATGAGTAATGAGACACAACCCTAAACATGTTGACGTGTGAATGTGTGTAAGAAGAGAAATCAATCCATCTTCTTACGGTTCATCTGAACGAGCAGCCCGCCTCTCCCCTGATGAGCTCAACGCCAAAACCCAACAAACCCCACATCTCCAACTTCCTTCAGCTCACCCCAATCACACTCTGACTCTCCTCCTTCACTCTCTCCTCCTCAAGACTGCTGCCAAAACTCCAAAGATCTCATCCTTCATGTGTCTCTCAGGTTTCTGCCTGACCACCTGTATGCTTGGTTATCAGCAATGTTAAGCATCCTACAGTATTCAAGATTTTATTTAATTGAGGTAACGAAAAAGTAGTAAAAAAGGTGTTTTGTTAAGCTATTACCTTTGGAAAGATTTAGGGTTACATCCAAAAACTGGGATGTATTAGAAATTGATATAATTTGAGGTACAATTCAGTCTGTTCCCTAACCTTATCATATCGCAAAAATATGAAAATAATGCTGTGTGGCGGGGGCGGGGCAGCAGTGGGTGCGTTTTATGAGAACAACACATGGGGCATCATTAGGAGCGAGAGAGCACCATGCTGAGGGAGGAGAGCTGCGGCTGGCCGGCACTCAACTCCTCACCATCAGGGAGTAGACTATGAAAGGGGGAACGGGAGATTATTATTTGAGTGAACTAAGTGATTTTGGCTGCTTTTAACCCTCACATACGTTAAGGATCTTTTTATGCGCGCGTATCCATGTCGTCAGATTTGTAAATTGGATGTTGCGCGTTTTGGATGGACTCCTCAGTTGTTAGAAGGCTGAATGTGAATTCATGGCAATATTCAAATACTCCAGGATATACATATACAGGCGCGCACAGTCGGGATGGATTCGTTTAACACCAGCGGAATGGATGCGTTCACGGTGATCCATCTGAATTCCTCCTGGAGTCTGGACAGTGGATATTCTCTAGCAGCGATAGCCAGCATTGCGGCTCTTGTGAGTTTTCTCATTCTGTTCACCGTGGTTGGGAATATTCTGGTGGTTATTGCGGTGCTGACGAGCCGGGCGCTGAAAGCCCCACAAAATCTGTTTCTGGTGTCTCTGGCCACCGCGGACATCCTGGTCGCCACTTTGGTGATGCCGTTTTCTCTGGCAAACGAACTTATGGGCTACTGGTATTTCGGAAAAGTTTGGTGCGGCATTTATCTGGCTTTGGATGTTTTGTTCTGCACTTCTTCTATTGTTCATCTGTGCGCAATAAGCCTGGACCGCTACTGGTCCGTTACGCAGGCTGTAGAGTACAACCTGAAGCGGACTCCCAAACGCATAAAGTGCATCATCATCATCGTTTGGCTCATATCTGCTTTCATCTCCTCTCCGCCGCTCATCTCTATAGACAGCAACAAGGACCTCAGCTCCCTGCCTCAGTGCGAGCTCAATGATGACACTTGGTACATCCTCTCCTCCAGCATTGCGTCCTTCTTCGCCCCGTGCATAATCATGGTGCTGGTGTACATCAGGATATACCAGGTGGCCAAAACCAGAACCAGAACCATGTCTGGGAAAATCCCCAGGCCAGATGGAGTGACACAAACTGAAAATGGACTGAGCAAAGCCACCTCCCCTTACCATGGCGAGAGAGAGAACGGCCACTGTCAGTGCCCGCCTACGCCCAGCCAACGCACCGTCACCATCATGCAACATACTGAGGATGGGGACATGGAGGAGAGTTCCTCCTCAGAGGGCAAAGGTCACAAGCCCCAGCAGCAGGAGGACTCCCTGGAAGCCAAGAGGGCCAGCCAAAAGAAAATCAGCAAACAGTGCAGTCGCATCGCCAGGGTCAGCAACAAATCCATGGACCTCTTCACCTCCAGGAGGAAGCGCCGCCGGAGCTCCTTTGCCAGGAAAAAGGTCTCGCAGGCCAGGGAGAAGAGGTTTACATTTGTCCTGGCGGTGGTCATGGGGGTGTTTGTAGTGTGCTGGTTCCCCTTTTTCTTCAGTTACAGCTTGCGCGGTGTGTGCAGGGAGTCCTGTAAGATCCCCGACCCCTTGTTTAAATTCTTCTTCTGGATTGGCTACTGTAACAGCTCCCTTAACCCGGCTATTTACACCATCTTTAACCGAGACTTCAGACGCGCCTTCCAGAAGATCCTCTGCAAGTCGTGGGCAAAATCCTTTTAGATGGGAACTGCTGCACCACTGTGACAATGACTAGGACATATCAACGGTAAAAGAAGAAGCCAGCACTTGTTGCTCACTATTAAGTCTCATTGTTCTGTTGTAATTCAGTCATGACAGTGCACTCCTTCAACCCCCTGCTGTGTGTTACAAGCTACTGTATGATCCCAGGCTTTAGCAGTCTGAATAGTGAGCTCCCCCTGTCTTTTTTTCCCTACTGAAGTGTGCTTAAATGCTTAAATGTGTTTTATTCTTGATCAAGCTGTTTATACATGAAAAAGAAAATGCACACATGGCCGGATTTAGCTGCTCTGGGGCCACAGGGCAAAAACAAGCTCGAAAGCCCCCCTAAACACCCCTTAGCTGCTACCATTCACTTTACAGGTTATTATAAATGTCTGTGCCACAGTATCAGTCGGCCACAGATTTGATTTAAACTAACAAAGGTCTAATCATTTCAACATTTTAATCATACAGTACATAAGCACCAAACTGAGATCATTTAGAACTCGACACATGAGATCCTTTTCCAGACGGAGCCTCAGATTACACTTTGGATAATAAAATGCTTTTTTTGTTTTTAATGGAATTAATGGAGAAAATGAATCGTAAAAACAATTATTTATGCTAAGCTCATTGAGTCATTTCTGATTTCAACCAAGAGAGAAGCGTATTTCTCAAAATGTCAAACTATTATTTCCAAATCTGGTGATTGAGCCAATACTAAGGCCCTTGAGCATGTCAATGTGTTGCCTTTATATCTTTGGGGAAAAAAGTTAAAAATCAGTTTGCACACAGTAAGCTTATAGAGGTCAATGGGCCCCTGCAGTTCTGGGGTCTCTACTCAGCCCAGGTTGATAACCCTGTATACACACACAGAGCAGTGTTTTCCAGCCCTTCACCTGAAGATGATCCTGTGACCCCTTCTCATATGTGCTTAATATGTTGACAAGCCCTAACCTCAGTGACATTTAGTCAATTATTTATTTTGAATATTGTTGGAAGCCTGAAAGACTTAAACTCTAATATATACTATTTCACTAACAACAGAATCATTAGAGAGTCATTAGGGATACATTAATAAATGATCCTTTAGATTTATTTTGGACCCCATATAGGGGGTCTAACCCTCTTACTATGGCAGACAAAATCACTACAACAGTCTCTGATCTGATCTCTGACTGGACCATAGAATCAAGATGGCACTGAGAAGGGCTGACACTCCAGGCTATAAGCTAATTATGTTTATGACGTTATGTTCACAATGACCATACATGACAAAGTATTAAGGAACACATTTGCTTTTCATGAAACTACCTCTCTGCCTGTATAGTTTTTGTGGTTTGTTTTCACATTGACATTTTTCCAAAGTGTGGTACAAATACTTCCTCTGCTTAAGCTGTCTGCTGTCGTGCGAAAATAAAATATGGATAAGCTGTTGGCGTGATGTTGCGATGTGGTTCCCCTTGAATGGTCATGCATGGCATTAAGTGTTTAAGAAGCATGTCATAGAGTTTTAATATGTTCGTCTCTGTAACTGTCTTTCCATTTAAAGAGACCATGCACTCTGACAGGTTTCATTACATGGCATCTGGTGGTTTACGCGTTAATTATGCAGAATTTCACACTACAATTAAACCCAACACACCGTATCACTGTTACAATCAAAAGCAGAGTGAACATATCTGCCCATTATCTCTATCAGGGGACGTTTGACACATTTGGAAGCCTAAACACTATATTTCCAGCCGTGTGAGTTTGGACTTTGAAATCAATCAGGGTGGCAGAATGAGGTCAAATAAAAAGTTAATTTCTTTGAATGGACAGAGGCCATTCCTGTTCCTGGGTATGACCTTTCAGCCCAACAGTTTTGATGTTATGTCTGGCTACCTCATATGAGGGGCCGCTACGGCAGGACTGAACTCTTATTTTCCTCTTTTGCTGTGAGTGTGTACAGCCAGATAAGAAGTGTGTTTAAGTCCATCTGCCAATGTTCCAACTGTTGTTTGCTGCCAACTCAGATTTATGTCCCAAAAACCAAAAAACAACAGTATCCCAGACTGTCTTTTTTAAATGACGGGAATAAACAGATAGGTGTGAAGTGGCTGATGAGAAATAACAGGTTGGTGTGTTTAGCCAAATCGTTGTCACTGATAAAACCTAAAAAGTCCACCTTTATGTTAAGATGTACACATACTGTAAATTAAACCAACGCTAAATGGTTGTGCTTATGGCTTCAAACTAATATGAGGTGTCACTCGTAATATTAATCAATACAAGCTTGCTGTTCTAATGTTATTTTCTTTTACATATATATAGGTCTGATGAGGACAGTGGCTTATTGGCTATGAATACAATTTATTTGACTGTATCAACAGTTCTGAAGAGTAAGGAAACCATTAGTGGTTCAACAGAGTTTAATTTTATCTTGAACTAGTGTTGGGCAGTTCGTATAGGAGACGTTCTTTATGCCTTTTTACAACCTTTGTTTTATTTTAGACATTGAACAACGATGGACTTTGAAGACAAAGATGGTCTCTGATAAATACTGTGAATAGCAAATAAGGCGGCTGGTGTGAGGGGGAGTGAAAGCTTTAAAGAGTGATATAAAAGCAATTCTAAGATGGATTTCACCATCCTCTATTGTCCAAAAGCACACAATGGGACTGTATATTATTATATGACTTTAAGGTTTAAGGGAATATACCCTGAAATACATATTTTATAACAAATCTAATTAGCTGTCATTGGAGTTGCTTTTCAGATACAATTGTAAAAATGACAAATGTTTTTGAGAGTAAACAGCACATATGTCACTCAAAAGCAGTCTTGGTTTGTCATGTCTTCATTACAGCTGACGAATTATGTGAAAGATGAAAGCCTCAGAGTACTGTGGCTATCACGCTACAGCTGACTGCCTTCAATTTTCTCCCAGACATCAGACTGGGCAGTGGGGAAATATGAACCGGCCATCATGAGATTGCAATAGCAATCCCATCCTAACAGAGCTATTTGGTGGCTGAGCCCTTAAAAAAAAAGTTGAATTCAAATGTATGTTTGTGAAAGCACATTTTGAAGCTCCCCTCAGACCTTTCACTCTTTCAACCTGCAGAAAAGCACAATGCACGCTTGGTTTGTCTTTGAGTTTCACAGCTATAAACCTTCATAATAATCCACAGAGCTTCACAGGGCATCGTTTAGGAAAGAAGAGGTGACGGACATTTAACAATTAATCAATTATTAATAGTGAAATAAAAATGAGTCCTTCCACCTTTAAATTCTAATCATGTATACTCAGAGTATTTTTACATTTACATAAGCTGTTGCTTGGCTCATTATTTATCATTTAATTATGACTTGATGTTATTCAGGCGAGTTTGCTGAACCAGCATAACATAATTACGAGTGACACCTCCATTTACATATCTGTGTGTGATGAATTATCCCATCTGTTGACTTCAGCCAAACATACATCACAGTGTAGCTGTCACACATAATGATGGAGAGAGCCTCTGTTAACTAACTCTCTCACAGCTAAGACTCTCTGCCTGAGCAGAGCGCCGACTGGCCATTATCCAGAGCGGCTTGGATACGAGGAGGTGTGAACGGCTGGCTTTGAAAGAGACTGCCTCAGACTTTCTTTTCAATCTAACTTTTGCAACTTTTTCAAACGGGAGCTAAAGTTAGAAACAGGAATCTAAAAGCAGGAGAATATGCAAGTGTGAAGATCATATGCAGGAATATTTAAATGACAAGGCTGGTGACTGGTTTTTGTTTTCAACCACATCCTTAAAAACTTACCAAAGCTTGTTAGTCTATCTTTCTGGACCTCCCTCCACTATCCTTACCCTATCCTTATCTGTTTAATCCGACTGAACTAGACAAAACAATAAAACAATGTTGCTATTGTAGCTCATTTGAGAGCAAATTTGAACAGTTTTATACATTGTGGGGTAGCTTAAGGCTTCATAATACAACGTAGAATCATACATCTGGCCAGTAAATACAGCTGTTAGATAAATGTGGTGTAAAAATAGTCAAAAGTGACATCAAAAGGAAAAAAGGAGAATGAAGAGGAATACAAATGTTTTAGTCTTGTTAAAGCGTTCCATTGTCTTATGTGGGAGCTGTAAACACCTTAACTAAAGGTTACTTATCTCTACATTTACACAGTTTTTATTATCTTGTGTTGATGGGGAACAACACTGAGATGCAGGCGAACAGGTGGACTCCCTAAACACCCCATAAATCACTTTTATCGTTTTGTTTGCTTCAGTGAACCCGAGCAGCCCGAGGGAAGACATGAAGGCAAACAGCATGGCTCCGGTTGACTCTTCCTCTCCATCGCCAAGTCTACTGCAAACCAGCTACAGCTGATCAGCTGATCGTACATCACGTGTTATTTTCCTGTGTGTGACAGTGCAATACAGAATGTTTTGTCAAATCTCATACAGAATTATAATTATAGCCTGGAACTCAGAGCCTGAGGCACAGTGTGAACATGCTGATAATTACTTGTGCAGGGTGTGAAAGGGCACAGAAAACAGGATTCCATTTATTATCACATAATGCCACTGTTTTGCATGTGTCAAAGTTAGCGCTTTTACACTGGAGAATAGCTGCGGATGCTGTAAATATAATAATAATAATAATAATAATGCATTACATTTTTTATTAGAGCGCTTTTACAGGTGCTCAAAGCGCTTTACAAGTACACATTACACATATTAGACATGTAAGAGTCATTACTGCGGACATTACCCACAGGAGCAAATGCGGGTAAAGTGTCTTGCCCAAGGACACAACGGCCTGACGCAGTGGCGTCCGAGGCGGGATTCGAACTGGAGTTCACCAACGCCCCTTGATCTGATGATCAACGCTCTAACCACTGCGCAAAAACGCCAAGATATAGCAGGAAATATTAAGTAAATAAGCATGTGTGTTGGGTTTGTGATGCCAAACAAGAGTTTTAATTAACAGGCCAGAAGCAACAACTAATCGAGGCTAATTAAAAATGCCATTGCAGGACACAACCTCTCATTCATTAGCAATATGTTCCATTTGATACAACATCCTCTTACCCTTTAGTACACACAATACATCCCTAAATGGCCAATTTGTGTGCGTGCTTACACATTTAAATATTAATGCAATGAAACGTGACTTTTAGCGCAAGTGTGAGGTAACACTATGAGAGCAGTGAGAGTGAACCAAACAGTAAGACAATAAGCTTAAAGACACTACAATACACCAGACAGCTGATGGGGGTGTAGGCATCTGAAAGGTAATTAATCTCTGTGATCTCTACAAGCAACACCTCCTACATACATTCGGTGAAAAAAAAACATAAATGAAGGAAGCTTAATGAACATGTTAGCATGTTAGATCTGTCAAGGAGACAGATCTACTGAAATGGCATTTAGCAGGCAGGTCTCGTTCCATGGGCATCCAATGCCAACGCTCCGTATGAGATGCACTGCGCTTTAAGGCTGCATCTACACGGAGACGAAACGGAGAATGAACCGAATTCGATATCAGAAAAGTCTTCCGTCCACACGGTATTGGCTCTAGAAACTTGTCCATCCACACGAGACGGCTCGACCCGCTGGAGACGCTGTAGTACATATGCCAGGCCTGTAAGTGGCGCTGTGCTTCCGCAACAAAATACACCAAAAGCAGCGAAGAAGACCCCCCGAGCATGGTTGCCATTCTGTTTATTCTCCGCGGTGGATTTAGCAACATGTAGTTCATGTAGTTCTCCATGTCCACTGTTGCTGATGGTTGTGATAGAGGAGCTGTAGATTGTGCATTAACATCTGCAGTGAGCAGCAGAGGTGGGGAGAGGCGGGGATATGGCTTCATCGTTATCAGGAAATGATCGTACACACGATCGTTAGGCCCCCCAGAGCGTTTCGTCCGCAGATCTACCCACCTTGGGACCCGTTACTGTTTGAGGGCTCCGTTTCCGCGGTTCCGTTATGGCCTCGTATGGACGGTTCGTCCACACGAGGCCATAACGGAACCGCAGCGGATACAACCCGTTTCATGTCGGTGTGGACGGGGCCTAAAGTAACTCCAATGCAAACCAATCTGTGTGACGCTCAGAGAAACGTATATAATATTGAAAGCCCGAAAGTCAGCAGAGAAGGGAAGGGAACGGATATTTAAGTTGGTACGTCCACACAGCAGCTTTAAACGAATCTTCTAACGCTTCCAACGCTTCTCTGCCCATTGACTTTGAATGGGGATGACGTCACTTTGCCTCGCTTTTCACCAAACTGCATTGTGGGGGAGCGAAGCGAAGATTTCCAGGATTTTCAGGATTCAAAAGTTGAGCAATGTTCAATTTTTTAAGCTGAGCTGGAAGCGTCAGCCAATCAAATCCCGTGTATGCAAATCTGACAGTACAAGCGCTAGCCAATCAAACCACGTGCAAGCTGGGAGAGCCAGACCGCAGTTCATTTCCTCATATTCCAAACGAGAAATTACGGTAGCAAATCACCCGGTTCTTTACGACCAGACTATTTACCGGGATACAAACCGGAGGAACCAGGCATGGAGGGAGGTGGCAGAGACAGTGGGTGAAACTGGTAGGTTTTCGCCTGTTTGGGGAGTTTATATATATATATATTGCTCGCATAAAATCCCCGGGGTTTTTTGCTTTGTATGTCGGGGCGGGAGATTCATGTTATTGGTTGTTGGTCGCGTTGCTTGCAAAAAATTCCCAAGCTTTCAGACACGCCCAGCTCCAGGATTTTCAAGATTTTTTCAAAGCTGCTGTGTGGACGTACCGTTAAGTAGGATAGAAGGAAGGAAGAGAGGAAGGGGTGTCTGTCCAGTCAAACAGGACTCAAACCAAGGGGACTGGGGTTCGTGTCCCATGTAAAACCCAAAGCGGAAGACAAGACAATAAGTCATCATGTCACGCACATTGTTTTTTAGACCAAAGCCATTATCTTATTTCTAAACCTAACTGAGTAACATGTTTCAACATAAAGAACCCTCAGGGTCAAGAAACTACGCCGGTGGCTTCTGCCCGTGCAAAATATGAAGGGTAGGAATGAGGTAATGTAATGTGCAAAGAGCATTAAATGCCTTTGAAGGCTTAGAAATATGTTTGTGTTCAGAGAGTAACCTCCAAAGAGATGAAGGTCACTTTCTGGCCAATAAGACTTAGTTTCAGGGGAGAGGATGGAGGTCATCAGTTCCACCTGCACTGTTAGCTGCATTATAAAAAGGCCTCATCGTCAAAGTAAACATCCGTATCCGCCCCAAGGTCTCAGAACGGTTTTGTATGTGTTGTGAAAAGAGCCTGCAGCGGTGCATTATTGTGTCGTGAAGGATTTTACAAGAGTTTCTTCAACCGCAACTCAGTCCCTTAAAATGTGATGAAGTGGGCACTGGACTCTGAAATAGATGACATGCAGATAAGAGTGAAGAAAACATGCACTACTGCTGTCTTCAAGAAACGTATATTATGGTTAGCTGAGCCTAGTTTCAAACTTTACTCACTTTTAGGAAACTATAAATAAGTCTCAATAGCATCTGTAGGAGTGATTTGGTAAAATGACCGTCTTCCCCCTCAGACATCCTCAGATGAATCAGGATGGTACTCGTATATCATAGTAGGACACATTAAAGAGACAACCTCTTAAGAGTTTAGGGATGGTTGCCAACTCTTACACCTCTCCCAAGGACACAGGGGGATTAAGGAGTGAGCCACCAAATTCAGCATTTCACTTAAGACGCAATTCTAACATCATTATTTTTAGAGGAATAAAGGCAAAGCTCATTGAAAAACTTTACAATGAAAAAAGACAAAAACTCAACAAGGGTTTTCGTGAAAAACCGCAGCAATAACAGGAAAGAGGAACTTTAAAATAGACATTGAGACAACTGAATATCAGAGAGGAATTTTAAACAAAAACATGGGAAAACAATGTTCCATTATATAAAAAGTGTACAGACATGCTAATATCTCTCGGAGGACGTACTAAGGCAAAGCAGTGCTCTGAGCTAAATGCTAACATCAGCATGCCAACATTTAAGGCTAATTCTATGTCTTGAGATCTGACACATTTGAATCAAAACACTGAAGTTATGTTAAAATCAAATCAAGTCCTTTTTGTGTTCCTCTCCCAAAACAACTCTTTAGGCCACAATGTTATGCAACATGGAGTTGAATCTGTATAGTTTGTGTGTAAATGTTTGCCCACAAATTCTACTAAAACACTTCTTAGGTAGGGTGGGATGTATTTGAATTTGGACTCATGACTCATCTTCAAATAATCAGTGTTATGAGTAGCCCGAGTGTGGTGCTGATAAGGCTCTCAAGTGGAGGAGGACGCTCAACATTACAGTCTATAACAATGCAGCTTAATTTAAGCTTTCAAAAGTAGCCCCTTTTTTAGCATTTTTATGACAGCACTGCACTTTCTGCTGTGAACAAAAGCGTGGAGAGATGTGCCGCTGTGGCCTCCATCAGAGATGTCATCTGTGAGAGATCTGTGTGAACAGAGTTAATGTGCTTCCCACTGTTGTTCCTGCCGAGCCCCTTTCTCTCTGTCACCCACACACAGAGCCTCATCCTGCCACAGTTAAGTCTAGCTGTGGCAGGCCCACACTGTTTGTTGTTTGATCACTGGATTTGTTTCAGCACCTGCAGGCCCACTGATCTGGATTTGGCGTCCCACTGTTTGCCAACAGGAAAACAGCGTGTGGAAACAAAATGGCAAGTTAAATAAAAATAAAAATGTTTTTGTGGATTTGAAGTGAATGTTTAAAACTACCACTTACAGTATGTCATTACGTCCGTTTTCTGTTGGCTTTTTATTAAATGTTGCCTCTCTGTTAACCCAAAAGTGCTGACAAGAGCCTGTGATTTAAATGTTCTCCCAACATCATTCAGATAACTGCAAATTAGTTTAGGTGGTGAGCTCTGAAGTCGGGTGGGATTACAGAAGACCTATTGATATAGCAATTGTTCTATTTCTACATTAATGAGAACTCAGCTCAGGGCAGGTCTGGGGTTTCAGTTAATGGAGTGGACAAGTGATATAAGTGATATAAGAGATCCAGTTAGTCGTGGACAAGATGGTGGCACAAGCAGTTCCACGCCTCATTCAGCACCACACAGGTGTCTGAGTGTTCGTCCTCCTTTAAAACGTACTGCTGCTGAAACAACTGCTGAACCCCAAATTGAATTTCTGCCATCGGGGAAATCAGCAGAGCTTCACAAGATATTTTTAGTTTGTGGGTTGAAGGTGGAAATTACAGAAAACAATAATCTATGTTTACTTCTGGGTGGTTCGTTTTCATACATGAGAGATTCTTGTTTTAATTATGTTTTCGCTGCTCACTCAGTCACTGGTTTTCAATGTAGGAGGATTTAACTATCATCAATCACAGCTTTAGTAAACAACCACTGGGTCATTAACCGTTCACCTGCCATCATTTGTGATTTAACGCTGATTTCACTCGAGTGTCTCAAATACACATCGCTTAACTTGATCAAGTGATCGTAAACGGCTCAGTATATTTTGTTAAATGTCACTTTCAGCATCATCTTTCACAGGATGATGCAATTTAAAAAGATTACACTTTGGATCCATGTATGAGAGGAAAAGCAGCATTGATTTATGTGGAAGCATGGGTTTTGCAACTAAAGTTGTTTTTAAAATATATAAAAATCAAAAGGTTGATTAGGGATATGAAACAGTTGGCTGCTAGGCATTATATTGATGTGTAAATGTTGAGCAATTCTGTGCACCATTGTGGATATCCTTGCTTTCACATCCTCAACACCAAGTGTCATCATCCCTGAAGGACAGATGTCACAGTCTCCTTTTTGACTGGACACATCTGAAGAGCTCATGTGTTACAAAGAATTTGATTATGGATATTGTTTGTACAAGACGCAGTTTACTGTCTCAAGTTGACATTCCCAAATAAAAAGGCAAAGTTTATTTACAAACTCAAGGTCACTCCATTCTAGGAAAACTGAATGTGTTGAATTGCACTGTAAGAACATCCTTCTAATCGAGTTCTCAGTTTGAAAATATCCTTGAGCTCCAAGAAAATGGACAAAATGTGAGCGCACGGAGGGAGACAAAGCACACAATGTTCCCTCAAAATATGTAATGTTTTCAGTGGAATATGGCCAATATCTTACTGACCTATTGTTCACTCTTTTATGCTGTTTCTATGCAAATACAGAGGCTAGAGAAGATACGGACTTGATGGCCCCTTAATGCCTGCTGCTCTCTCTTTTGTAACGGTTGGGTGTATTTGCATTTAAAAATGGTAATCCTGGTAATTAATGCCCCCTAGGGATTAATTAAGTCTGACCTAAGCTAACCTCTTGCATATTGAACTGTATTCTTTGCATGGAGAGCTTATTTTTTACATTTCAATTGCATATTAAAGAGCAATCCTTCAAAGACTTGGACTGTAATTCCTGGTGCTGGATTTTCTCATTCCTCCCACGCTCGCAAAAAGCAGAGATAACAATTGTGTTTCGAATCTTGTTCCAGTTTTATGTAAAAGTGTTGGGTCTTTTTATGGTTCCTGTTGCGTCTCCCCATTGCAGTCCTGTCAAGCTTTTGTAGTCTCGAAAATAGTATGCACATGCTGCCCTGTGAGTTCCTGTGCATTCTCCACCTGCACTGCGATGAATCATTCAATGACTTGCCACATTTCTATGGTTGTAACATCTGTGTTTATTGCAGGAGGCTTTTGATGTCTGAGACCCAATTTTTATACCAAGGTGACAGAAATGGGATTTTAGCTGAAAGGTAATGAGATAAAAATGGCCTTGGTGTTCCTGTGACAAATCTGCTGGAAGATTTGATTAAACTAAATAATACCTTTATTCAATAAGATCTTCATCCATCTCACATTTGAACGACTGAAAATGTCATATTGATACCCTCCAGATACAGGTTTTCACAAGCCATTACTAGAAAAGGTAACAAAGTTAATTTACATTTTCCGTAGCCTCGGACCGTAAATAAATCTTACGAATAATGACAACATCAATAGCAATTGATCTGAGGACTCTAAAGAAAGCAACAAGTTTGAGCGGACATCTGGAAGGCATTGGCCATGTTGGTAATGGATGCATGAAAGTAAGAGCGAAGCCCCCGAGGCCGTGCAGCATTCGGTGTTCCGCAGCTCTTTCATTACTTGGAAGGCTGAAATTTAGCAGACGGAGTGGGCGAGACGATGGGACCCTTAATCATGACCTGCAAAGATCTGTTTATCGGCAGCAGAACCTGGTGGAAGATGCTGGAAGCAGAGCCAATAACGGTGATGTCAACGTTGGACATTCTTCCCTCTACTTTCCTACTGAAATGTTTTTGTACCTTCTAAAGTCCAAGGAAATACCACCTATCTCTTCCTGCATTTACACGAGCTCCAGAGGTTTCTTAACTGCTACAAGGAGATGTTCTGGAGATGCATCAACAAGGAAGGAGTAAATAAGACTCTATAGCTCCTCACGTAATCTTCCTTAAAAAGGAGTCAGTCAAGTCGGTCAAGGGCCAAAAAGTGATTTTCACCCAAGAGACCACTGCCGGTGTTCTGTGTGAAACAAAATTAACCATTGTTTACAACTATGTAGCAAATGGTTTTGACTTGGTATCTCCCCCTAAACATCCCCAGTTTATTGTCAAGAGGGCTGAAGAAATAGAGTTTTGGGTTAGAGTGGAAAATTATCTGGCTAGAGTGAATTTAGAGAATGCTTCTTAGGCCCAGAAAATCAGAACCATTTCAACAGTTGAAATGAAATTCTCCCACAGCATTTTCAATACACTCACAACAGCACGAGTCACAAATAACTGTAAACAAAAGATAAAACACAAAATGACACGCCCAGTCAGCGGCGAGACAGGTTGGATATTTTCTCCGAAGTGGTGAACAATTAAAGAAGTCTTGTTGCTCAGCTGGTGATAAACCATTTTACCATATTTCTGTATTTGAGAGGAAAGCCTGATTCAGCAACTGTTGATTTATCACTGCCTCCCAGCTCTCTTCGTTAGACTGATCAATGCGGCTGTTAATGGCAACAATGTGTTTCTCTTATCAGCAATGTCATCAGGTGGTTTCTCTGCTTTGCCAGTCAATAACATCAATGTCGGTTTCCTCTGGCTGTGAGCGTAATCCCCTTAAGACAGCATTAAAACAGAAGGCTGGTTATCAACCATTTCTCATTATAGCGGGAATCAAGACGAGAGCTATACTGTAACTGTTCCGGATGATTAATGAAAGACTTGTCAATCAGTGAAACTTTTACGTCTCTAAGCTTTTCATTCTCTGTAAAGAAACTTGTTTTTCTTTGTGCAATCCATGAATCAAGGTTTTTCTCAGTACTGAGGAAAGTACATCCTGTGATACAGAGCTTTGTTGCTTCAGCTTATTCCAAAGCTTTATATTGTGCATATCTCTGGAGAGCCACTATTATTTCCATCTGTTATTGCACTCCTCACTAAGTGCTCCTGCAAAGGTCAACTAATAAAAGACGAGAATAAGGCGCTTGATGAAAGTAAAAAATTCAAGAGCAATATTGTTTTCGACACCGACTGAACTCTACTCAATGCTCACAGATTGGGATTTGCATTTCTCCCGTCTTGTCCACAATGTCATCGTTTGCCCTGCAACCTCATGTGTTTCTTTACCTCATGCATAAGATAATGGCCACCCTCAAACAGCGTGTCAGGATCAGAGGGTAAATAATTCAGCACGTGGATAAGAAGCAGTCACGGTCTAGGTGGTGATGTTTGGATTGAATGATAGCTTTAAAATGGCATTAAAAGACTCTTTTATGCATTAAATTGAACTATCAGTGCTAAATGTATGTATACATTTTTATTTCAAATTGTAATGTGGCCCTGCTGTCATCTGTGAATTCATGTAAAGAATATACTGTAGGAGCTTGACTCAGCAGGGAAGAGGGACACATGCTATTGAAAGTGGGATCACAGCCTTAATGGACTTACTTAGTATTACCACAGTATGTAGTATGTACTCAAAATGACTCCCCATTGTTTCTCTCCAACAACCAAACAAAGAAAGCAGAGTCAGAGGAATTAAGCGTTTTTTCTGATCGTTTCACAGCAGTTACGTTCCAAAGCACAAATAAACACAACCGCATAACCCTGAGGGGGAAAGGGCCACAGCACATGCTTCATCCTGCTCTGTGAGCGTTCTGTGAGGCTCACTCAACTGAGGGAAGGAGCCTTAATAGACTGAACTATAATTCAGCACAGTATTCGACAGTCAAATCTCAGTGAGTGTGTATGTGTGTGTGTGTGTGTGTGTGTGTGTGTGTGTGTGTGTGTGTGTGTGTGTGTGTGTGTGTGTGTGTGTGTGTGTGTGTGTGTGTGTGTGTGTGTGTGTGTGTGTGTGTGTGTGTGTGTGAGTGAGTGAGTGTGTGCATAACAACAGTCGCAGGTGCTGCATGCAGAATGGAAACTAAAGAAGTTTTTTTGTTTCAGTGAGCTCTGATTAAGTTTTAGGTAAGCGCCAGGTACGCCACAGTGTGTGCCTGCCAGACTCTGACAGTGCAGGGAGCCCTTGCATGGTCAGAGTCGGGCAGGCACACACTGTACATTAGCAGGGGACAAAGCACACTTAGGCTGTGAGCCATAACAGCACCTGATAGGCTGATAAGAAAGTGAAACAGCAGTGATGTATGGTGACATGTCTCCAATTTACCTGCATAGGATACAATTAAGGCACAAGGAGGACTAATGGATTATGAAAAATGTGAGGTGAATGCAGAAAATTGGAAGCTGCTTTAGGGAGGGGGGAGAATGGTAAGAGCTCTCGTCTAAGTTTGCTCATATTATTACAACCTTACTGTTTGGGTTTTATGATACCAAATGTGGCCGCACACATACTTTTCATAAGTCTTATATCTTGGTACATAAAGTAGCCTATATATGTTGAGTCTAGATGTGGATCATTGATTGGCAAAACTTGCGTCCTTGCCACCCTAACCATTAGAGGTCAATTAATAACTTTTGTCAATAAAGAGCACGAACCAGTGCATGGAGCTGCTTAAAATGGAGAAAGCAAACACCCAAGCAAACAAATCCCCTCCAAGAGATTTAGGCCACGTTTACACGGAGAAGAAAACGAACCAATGTCGATATCAAAAAAGTCTTCCGTCCACACAGAATCGGCTCAAGAAACGTGTCCGTCCACACCCGCTCGACCAGCTGGAGACACTGTAGTACATGAGCCAGGCATGTACTTCCGCCAATAAATACACCGAAAGCAGCGAATAAGACCCCCCCCCGAGCATGGTTGCCCTTCTGTTTATTCTCAGCGGTGGATTTGGCATTATGTAGTTCATGTAATTCTCCATGTCCACTTGTTGCTGATGGTGGTGGTAGAGGAGCTGTAGATGTTGCACTAACATCTGTAGCATGGTCAGTACTGCGTCTGGAGCACGAATGCAGCCCTGTGATCCGCCATTGTTGTTGTTGTTGGCGAAACACATCAGCAATGACGCGGGTGACGCGGGGGTGAGCAGCAGAGGTGGGGAGAGGCGGGGCTATGGCGTCATCTGTATCAGGAAATTATCGTAGAGGACGTACACACGGAGCCGTTTGACCCCCCAGAGTGTTTCGTCCGCAGATCTACCCACCTTTCCCCCGTCCTCTACATTCATACATGACTAACCAAAATGATATTCCTCATAAATTGCTTGTTTGATATGCTAGCCGAGTCACATCAGATGTGCATTCTGCAGAGCCTGCTTTGTTCTGTGCTGACTGCATACATGTGTCGTTAAGTGAGATGTTTTGCATTAGTATAAAATGATTTTCCGAACCTCCGACACATGGCTATGTCTGGGCTGCTGAAGAAGACAGACAGGTGGAGCCAATGCAAATGACCTTGCTAACTAGACTCCTAGGAACTGTGTCCTGGCTGAGCCAATGCCCTCCCGTACACTGATTTCTCAAATATCCCATTGACAACACCAATTTGCATTATGGAAGTGTTTTTCACTAAAGGAGATAGGCCGTGCTATATTCTTTCTTCTATCTTCTCAGCCCGAGCCCCTCTGAAGGATTCATTTGTTTTGATAGGCTGTGTGGAGGAGCCCTCTGCCTCCTTGTAATGAAGTAAGCTGTACATTATGCACAGGGGCCCCGACACAGCCTTAGCCTCCGATGTGCATTCGTTGTGTTTTCTGTTGAACGTAATTGCAAGAGACAGGTGCTAGTCCTCATTTTCAGCCCAGGCAGGTGTGAATTCCAAAGAGTGAAATGCACTTAATAACCAAACTGCTCACTCTGGTGTCTTCTGGTGATTTCAGAGACAGCTCAGGGCCGGGCACTTGATGCTGTCATGGTGCTGCTGGATCATTTGTAACTCTCACAGGCTCTTGGCCAACTCAGACAGGAACATATTGACCTTGAAGATATCAAAATTGAAGAGAATTTCTCCTTTCAGACACTTTAAGGAGCCATTACGTGGCTGGGCTGTACAATTAGGAACGTATAAACTCGTATTCTATAAGATTCTGGATAAATGCCTTACTCAAGATTCACTTACTTTCTTTTTCAATTGCATGTCACTGTCTTCATCAGCAGGTAATTTTGCTCAGTTTCAGCTGACAGTGAGAGTATTTTCCAGAAATATAGAACTGCTCTGCAACAACGGCACCTTATAAGTGTTTTTGTAAACATGCGGCAGTTTAAACGCCTTATATCATTATTTATTCCAGTTGCGAAGCAGGTCGAATTAAACTGGCAATTCAATTATATAATCTAAAGATGTTAAGAGAAAGCGTGCTTTATATGTAAAAAAGTAAAGTCTTGTTGTTTAAAAAAAGAAGAAGAGAGAATTAAAGCCTCAGGTTTTGTTATCTCAAATGACTTCTGTGTTCAAGTTAAATCAACTTATCTGTTATGCTGTGCAATAAAGGATTGATACTGGCCTATCAGATGTGCTTAATTTCTCAAAATGAACATATTCTGACTTTACCGTTGTCCATATTTTTGTCATCGCTAATACAGAAGGGGGTCAAAACTATGAGGAGCAGACACAAGGAGTCCATGTTCTGCCTACAGTGAGTCACAGGACAACATCCTGCACTACAGTACATCTCATAGGAGAGCTGGATGAAGGCGGTTAAACCAGAAGCATATTTACCTTACAATATATTAACCATCATGACATGGCTTCATCCATCTGATGAAGTCCATTATTTGAAGACGTGTATGCCCCTCATCTCTAGCGTCAAATGTCTCTTTATGAGGATATGATGCTAGGAGATATAATAATCTCAGGTAAAGTAATTTTGTTCTGTAGCAGCTCACACAATCTTCCTGATAGATGAGGCTTTCCTCCATTAAATGAATTATTAATGAGCCTCCCGGTGATTGTCTTTTGGCCGGCAGTAGCGCTTTATGGCCTCTCTGTGTATTGCGGGGGAAAGAAATCGTGCTGCACTGTTCCCGCTGATACATCTCAACACACTGAAACACATACCTGGAGTTATAAGCAAAGAAGCAATGGCAAAAAGGTAATTGTACTGCTCATGTGATTGCTGCACTTCCAAATGTATGCCCAGGGTGCCGCCTATACGTAAAACGTACATTAACTACTTACAAGATGAATACACTTGTTGAAGTTAAATACTTAAATAATGAAACATATACTGAATGGAGAATATCCTCGGGCTATACTTCAGGACATGGAGGTGCCAAGCTTTTACCTTTTGGATATAACGCTTTCATTTTTTATCTAAAATGAGGTCGCTTTTTGGTAAGAAGAACATGAGTCATGCAATATCTGGCATTTTATATTTTTGGACATAATAACTCCAAACCACTTGGGGTTTGTTTGGCAGTACAACCCTTCGGGAAAAAATCTGGCTTAACAATGATTTTTTATTTATTGCACTGATTATAATAAATGAGAAGGCGTATATTGTGATCATGTGTCTTCTGAAATGTGTCCTGCTTCTATAGCTGTCCAGGTCTCACTTCCCTTTTAAGGTTGAGGGTGGTTTGAACTGTTACTGACTAAAGCACAACACTGCCGTCTAGTGACAAAGTACGGTGGTACTGAATCAGTTCAATATGTCATCTGTCATGTGCAGATGTGCATGAGCAGCTGACTGAGCTGTTTGGCAGTACATTGAACTTCCAAAGTTACTTCCAAAATTGTATTTATCAAATAAAAAAATATCATAATTACTAGTACCAAATTACCTTTCAGAGGATTCTAGAGTTTGACGTATACAGGCTTGGGGAGTAATGGATTACACGTAAAAGGATTATGTAATCAGGATACAAAAAAAAGGCCCTACTTATTTGTATAAAATAATTATATATTGAGGCAATCCAGAAGAAACCAAAAATAATCATGGTTACAATACATTTGTATTTTGATACAACTATAAGGTTACTGACTACATTTGTTTTACAGATATAATTGTAACTGAATACATTTTTCAAAAATCCCTCCCAACCCTGATTATAAATTTTAAAAAATGCAACTGGACGATGTTGTACTAATTTCACTCTTTACAATAAATGCATTTGGATCATTACATGTTACTTGTTAGACACTTTTATCCAAAGCGACTTACATACTCAATACTGTGGACAATCCCCACAGGAGAAATTTGGGGTGAAGTGTCTCAGGGAGACAACGACATGCTGACTGCAGTGGGGTTTGAACCTATGACCATCTGATCCCCAGACCAACAATCTATCCACTGCCCCACACACCTTTCATGCTTCAGAAAACATGAAATGGCCTTAAACAAAATAATATATATCTTCACAATTCCATTAACAACAGTGACTGACCCAAACACTACTCCAGTTCTCTATGGATCCACTTGTTGATGAGTATAAACTGAGCTTTGCCGCCCTCAGCTGGCAGACTGTAGGTGTACAATAGTGTTTTAATGTTACAGACAACTAAATAAGGTTTGTTTTATGGATCTGTTTCTAGTCTTGGATTTTTGAAGTGTGCATTTGGTGTTGTTGCACGTGCTACGAACTCACTGTGTTTGTATTAATGATTTCCAGCTGTAAATGTTCATTACGTAGGAACAAATACAACTAATTTCAACTTTCAAATCCTTTCTCAATCTGGACATTTCTGTTAGTCCGTTTCCATAAAGTGATATAAAGCAGAGTAACATTAATCACGTACAGGCGGCAGATGAAAGTGGCCTCTTCTATGTTTCCACACACTGAACTTAAACAGAAAATTACAATATGGTGAGTTTTTGGCCTCCCAGTTGAAAGCAGCTTCAGGCGCTGTGGTGACCTCCCTCACTGCCTCCCTCTGAAACAGCTTCAAATTAGCCCTTTTCTCTCAAGTCACACCATCCAAAATTATTAGCACATAACTTTAAAACTAGAGGTGTGCGTTTCAAGAAATCCCTCTCTTTCTGTTCTAAGCAGAAACACATTGGATGTAGGACCAAGTCATAATTCATCACATTTAAAGCATTCATCATATTCTGTATATTGTATGTTGGACACATTCTGATTATATTTCAAATGTAATATATTAAAATGTGACAAAATAGTGGATATGTTTTCCATGATTTGATATAATTATAGTCAGTGTTAAAAAGGGAGAGCATTTATACAGGTAGGCCGATGTAACTCAGATGATGGAAAATAAGTATTTTTCTGTTTTCATGAACAGCTTCTTGACTTAATTTAACGAGGAAGGATGACTTTACACATCCTAAGGACATGGGGTGAACATCTATTTAAATATACCAATATATATATATCATAATTAAAACATTTTTTTATTATCAAAAAGCAGTAGTTTCAAAATTAATTTTCCTGAAATCCACTGAGCATTAGTACAACAGAAGGTAGGTGACAAAAAAGTGCTTAAACTGCTTTAGGACTAAGAATATAATTAAATGTTAAGTAATTTCCAAAATGTGCCAAGAAACGTGTTTATTTACAAAGTCAAGCAAAGCAAAAATCTATTACCGTAACGTGTTTGCCAAAAAGCGTAAATCACAAACAGTGTCATTTATAAGTGGTTATTTTCTTTGTTTAAAAGTTAATCTGTTTCAGTTTATTTGCTATTTTAACAGGTTGTAGCTCCACCGTACACTCGTCAGTTTAACGTTGTACACGGAGTGCAGACTATATCTAAAGTTTGGAAAGGAAATCTGGAAACAGTGATGACCCTATTAAGGTAGGGCTTCTTTGCCTTCTTGTAGCAATATGGCTATGTGTTCTTTAAACTGTAGCCAAAAATTCAAGTTTGAAACACATTACAAGTTGTTTTAAATTAACGTAAAGCCTAAACATATCGGTTCAACGTATTTAAAGAGTAATGGAAAATGGATGTTATTCCTAACAAACGAACTGGGCAAAAAAAAAGAAAAAAACCGTAAACAGGCTAAAACTATTTTTATTTATTTTTTAAAAAGCAAAATACTCTTCCCAAGAACTTTAAATTCGTTGTTTGAACATTATAGGTTATCTACTTTAACGTAGGCCTTTCAGCCAATAGCAATAATTACGCATAGCCTATTTATATATTAATATATATCATCTAAATATTCCATTAATTATACATTCGAGTAAACATGTCGGCTCCAAACTTTTTATACTTTCTACATTGTAGGCCTTCAAACTGCAAAAATGTCGCGAGTAAGGATTTACACAAATAAAAAAATGCCTTTACGGACCGAAACGAAACCCGGAGATTACGGAGCTGCGGGTCGAGCGGAGGACTCGCGTGACAAGAGGAGTGAAAACACTGATGTGTCCTGCAGGCAGACATTAAAGTGGACTCTCATCCGCCCTGCCGCTGTTTTCCCGCCCTCCCCTTTGCATGTATGTTTAATCAGATCAGATGGCCCCCAGACTACGAGGGAACTTCATATCGACCCTCATTCTAATAAAAGACAAGAAGTGGACATATAGCAGATTTCTGTTCATGTCTTCAGGGGCAAAGAGGGGGGACGGGGGAAAACGTATACGTTTCCGAGTACTCAAATGTTTTACTTCAGTTAAAGTAGAGTACAACAGAGTGGAAATACTCTAAGTACACTATTACTATTAGCATCAAAACGTAAACGTATACCACAATATTTGTTTTATTATAGGATTGTAATAATTGATTAATGTATTTGTAATAGCAGTGAAGGCTTTTCTTTTACTTTATATATTAGACTTTATTAAATTGTGTATTATACAAATACATTTTCAAGATAAGTGAAGCTTTAAAAAAAGGTAGAAATGAAACATACAATATTTCTATACTATAAGTACCATCAAATGTAAATATCCAAGTAAATTAATTTTAACTGTACACATTAAATGTACTTAGTTACCGTCCTATTCAAAAGTTAACGTAAACATTAATACATATTTTTTCTTTAAATCAAACACTTTTCTTACTTTGGAATTTTGCTCAATAAAAAGGATTAAAAACATGCAATCTCTTTCAGTAGATTTCAACTTTTATAAAATGTTATTGAGGATTAAATGTTGGAAATTGATGATACTTGTTTTCTAATCTGGAAATGAGACCCTTCCTCATTAGGTGTATCACAGCAGTAAGAGGAAGCCCACAGGCAGGCCTCACTGCGGCTAATAGCCGTGTGCTTCCAGCTACCCTTCAGGAGCATGATTTATTGAAAAATATGGACCCTGCGTATAAGCTAATATGACAGAAGTGCTTTGACCTCGGGGGGCAGTGCACTCTCCATGGCAGTCAGCTGCTACCTTGAGTGTACTTCTTTCTCACGCGATTCCTCTATGGGAGCGTCTTCGGCTGGAAGCCCATATATCCTTAAGTCTGCATGTGAAAACGATCTGAACCTCGGGGTCGGATAGAGTGTGCTCGGGACACACCATAGAAGGGACGAGAAAAAAGTTTCTGTAATGAGACACTCCTAAAAGCCTTAAAAGTTCGAGCCGTCCTTCAATTATTTTAAAGTTGAAACCATCCCAAGAATCAAGTTCTGCGTTAACATTTGACCCGGGTTCCTGGCACAGCCAAAGACATTAGTGGTATTAGAGGGGAGCTGATGTTTTCTCATTGATCTGATGTCCCATAAGCCCTGGTAGGCCTGTAATCCATCAGAAGTGCTCCTTCGTTCACATCCACAGGGATACAACATGTTTCCCGTGTAGGTATGTTCTCCTGTCATTACCTTGATCACTTTTACACACATGGGAAACAGGATTGGTCAATCCTATAAAAGCACTTTTCCTGACGATAAAGGAAACAAGATGGCAAATGCATGAAAACAATGAAAAAAACCTATATTTCTCTATTAAATTGAAGTGTTTTTCTGAAGGTCTTTAGCTGGTAACAGAGTAAATGTTCTCTACCCTTTGAAAAGCCAAGAAGGGGGAGGGGATGTGCACAATTAGGACGTAATGTGTTTAAAATATCAAGCCTTTTCCTCCTTTGTGTTGAGCTGACAAGGTGGCTCTAACAGGGGTTAATTTGCCATCCAAAGGTTAAGCAAACAGGCATTAATAGTTTATTCCCAGCAAATAATAGTGTGCTTTCTTTGGAGGCTGGAGAGATAAAAACTCAAACTAAAAGAGAAGAGAAAAACAACAAGGTTATTATTTTAGTGAGAGGCTGCAGGGGGCTTTTGCAATAAACCAAACAGCTCCCAGAATTCCTTTTTGCTTTGTCCCGATGAATTGGGCTCGGGGTGCAGTAAGGTGAGGGCTAATAGGGATTAAGCAGGACAAGTATGTGTCAGTTTCGATGCTTGTAATGTGGAGCGCTCTTTTTGGAGTTTCTGAGCAGGTATGAAACGCAGATTAAGAAGCATTTCTGCTGAGTGACAGCGGGAGCCTGGAGGTCTGTTTTCACACAGGGTCAACGGTGACCTATTTGACACAAAGTGCCAAGAAAACCGCGTGCTTAAAACCTCATCTGATGGGAACACATCCAGCCTTTTGAGTTGGAGAAATAAAGAGAGACTGCTGGTGAAATAAAGCAACAAGGATGGTGAGCAGGGGTTGCAAGAGAGCTGGAAATCAGACAGATCCGTCAATAGCTCCACGCTTGATGTGGCATAAAGGGGCCTTCTGGTTGACCGCCTCTGTTAAGGCCGACCTAAGATGTCTGGCCCTCGCTGACCTCATATACACTATCGCATTGTCGGCCCTGGCTTTAACCTCAACAGCTTGCATCGCCACAGAGGCCCATTATAGTGCCAGTAATGATTTGGAGGATTCCCTCAGCAGCAGAGTATTAATGCAGGGAGTCTCATCCTGCACGACGACAAGCTTATAATGTTATTTAATGATACTGCATTACAATAACATCAATTAGATTCATTATGCATATGTTTTGGATGAGCCGTTGTCAAGAAATCAAAGTAATCCACAAGAGAATTGTTGCTTTTAAAAGGACTATCTGATTATTGTTTAATCAACCATTTTATCTGGTTGAAGAAATGTATAAATAAAAGTCAAATTGTCAGTTTTGTACTTAAGAAACATGCATTTTGAGATTCTTGTACTCACATTATTCTTTAACTACATCATTATTAGATAAAATATATTTTACAAATTAGGATTTATCATGCATGACATAATTAGCTTGGCCTATATGAAATATGTAAAATAGTTGCATGTCAACCAGCAACATAAAGTATCTAAATATACATTTTGATACTTGAAGTGCATTTTGCAAATGTAAAATAGAAGTAAATGTTATAATGATGGACGTATAATGTACTATTTCTACACTGTTGGATTGCTACTTCGGAACTACTTTCTCCATTGCAATTAAGAGTCAAATCATTCTTAACGCAGTAGGAATAAATGCATATAGTAAAATGTTTGTATCCAAATTAGATTTCTGCTTATGGATTTCCTTTCTTGTGAATTTTTCTTTTAAAAAATTGCATTATTTTGTAACAATAGTTATAGAAAAAGAGTTCTGGGTGTTCATGGAGCATGTAATGTTGAGGTTAAGTTCTTCATTGCATCATATGTACATGTGAAGCCGCAGTGCCATCATTAATCAGGAGACCCTGAACATGCCTCTGTGCCACCCACTGAGGCCAGACAGAGATGAAGTGTTTGGTTTGTGTGGCATGAGATGGTTTCTAGCTTTCTACATAGTGGCACAGAAACATGTCCGCCTGAATTATATTTGGGGAAAGACTGTTGGGACCAAAACAGCAAAACGCACATTTTGCCATAATCCTGCATCTTTAATAATAACTGCTTGCAAACATCTTCAAAATGCGGCCTTCTACAATATTAAGGTGAGGAGATTTCAAGCAATTGTTGACTTTGATTAAATCACTTTTATATGCCGCGTCTCTGTATGACTTTATGAACTGCTCACCAATAAGTATATAATAAAACGCAATAGTTCCCGATAGAAGAACCACAGTCAAATTACTGTGTACTTAAATCATTTAAATGAGTTCTGAACTTCATCAGAAACAAGATATCTAATCGTTTTTGACCAACATCTAAATACTAGGAAAAAAGAAGTCAACATGGCTTGATATCACATCTGGACAATTTCAAACAAGGGGTTCACAACCTAAGGGTCGGAGTCCCCCATGAGGGTCATAACATAAATCTGGAAGGTCACGTGAGGAAAGAAGAAGACTCCATTTTGTTTTTAAATTTAAATAGTAGAAGGTCTCAAGTCTCTAAAAAGGATTAATGAGAAAAACATTCAATAATACCTTTGACAAGCGGTTGCATATTTATTTTAAAGGCCCGAAAATATATTTTCTCCTTTAGACTCTGCACTATGAGGGATGGTTCCTTCACAAACACACACTTTTAAGCTAAAGTTATGTACGTTTTGGTTATCTAACTCATTTCTTTTTTCTTTGTGCTTTCCATTACTGGTTTAAGAGGGCGGGGCTTCATTTGGGGATAATGTGATGTTCCATGCACCAATCAGGATTCAACAACATTAGAATTAGAATCTGAGACAATCTGAGGTTGTTTGCTCACTGTCAATTAAATCTGATAAACTCTAACCTAAGTAGACAGATATCTTTAGCATTTTTTAGTGTTAAACGCTTAATAAAAACTGGAGATATTTTACTTAATTGTTACGCAACGGAAACCATTGTCACTTAACACAAACATGTGCTTCATAACCTGTTCCTTTTCATTTAAAATTAAAAATGTATTAAATGTTTTCAATTAAAAAGCAAACATTTTTCTTTCAACTTTAACCAAAAACTGCTTAGAATCAGCAAACATTAACATCCGATTAGAATTAAGAGTTATGCAACCGCTTCTATAACCTTTCTACAATACTCTTGATCTTTCTTCTGAATACAAAATAAAAAACTATGTAGCACGCTTAGTGACGTAATAATACGTTTACATAAGGCAGGTTGAATTATACGTCTAATCCCTTACAAGGTTTCGTGTAAAATGTCTGTAGTGGCACAATGGAGAACAATTGTGCCACTAACTCCTGAGAAAACAGACTGTTTGTTGTTCTCTGCCTCGCTTCACTGATGGCTGGTCAGGGATTTCATACACTTGACAGATTACAACTTTAATCTTTCAGCTTTTTTATTTATATTCCTGTGTTTTAGGATTTTTTCGTTGCAAAAATAAATAGAAAAGTTAGGTTCAATAAAGTTTAAGCAACATGCAGCCTGAAAACCTGCAGCCTGGAATGTTCTGAGCGTTTGTTCAGGGCTACTTACAGATGAAAGTAAGCTTTTCATAGTGTTTAAATCCTATTACAACTCCAAACGAGGTGTTACTCAGCTTCGAAGCTGACTAAACATTCTCCACCTTCAGCATTGATTAACTCATGTTAAACTGGAGCCCACTGTCAGCCCATCTATGGACATTTAAGGTGGCATAGCTTCTTTCCAAAAAAAGTTGGTGAGCTACACTTCAGTGTTCATGTTAGGCTGTATAAAGGCTTCCTAACCAGGGTGAAAGCCTCGGTCGGTGTGAAAGTGAGACGGTGCTCAGGGCCTGTTGTTGGGGCTACACTGGCTGGTGCTTTAAGCTGTAGGGAAGATTAACATGTTCACAGCTCCATGAGCAACATGGTGTTAACACTGTTGTTGCCTGCGGATATAGTGGTCCATTTGGAAATGCAAGTTTGCAAAACAAACAACTCACTCATAGCATGAATCATTTTGTGGACTTTAGGTATTTTGTCAGATTTTTGAGGAAGTTCAACCACCCATCCATTTTCGCTCAACACTGTTTTTCTTGTCTTTATGTCACTTTTGTTTTTTCGCATTCATCCGCTGAAGGACGATGTTTTCTCTGCTAAATGGGATTGTTGGTCCTGCATGAGCTTAATTTGTGACGTCACAAATGTTTTGTAGCCAAATATGGTCCAGTATACACTTTAGCAATTAGGGTGTGGACATTTTAACCTCAGGTAGGTACAACGATCACTAACTTTTTATTGAAGTAAAGGCGACATTTTTTGTCTTCAAGCGAAATTGTGCATTTTCATAAATACCGGATTTCTTTCAGTTAGCAAAAGTGAGTAGATGTAATTTAATATAAATATGCTTTTGCTGAAAATGTTTATATTGTTAACAATAATAATAATAATTCGTATTTGTATATGTCTATGTCATTAAGGGATCTTCAAGGATATATAATTATTTAAAAAATAATTCAGGGCATATAAGATGCAGATATTAGATCAGTGCTTAAATATACAGTGCATGTTTACACGTGTAGATAACCAAGCTTAAAATGAATCACACAAAATAGCTTTTGCTTATAGACACAACAGCCAACATAACAGCCAATAAATAAAGGTTTAAAATGCGATGGACGTTAACCAGTTCAATTTCTCTTTCTTGTCCAAACTTCACAAAAAACAACTATCTGCTATTTATTAAGGTATTTAAGTTTATTACAGTTTTATACCTTCATACTTGTTTTTATATACATTTCGAGGGTCTCACACTGTTTTTGTGTCTATGCTTTTCAAGTAAACATGAAAATGAAGGGTTGGCGTGCTTATTTTCCTCGTCTTGATTTTCCATAAATAAACAAGAACACGTGAATTATTAATATAGTCAGGAATATAGTAATGATTAATCAAGCAAGTGTAATATTAGAACAAATAATAATAATAATAATAATAATAATAATAATAATAATAATAATAATAATGGACGAATATGTGTGTTGCAACCCCACTAGGGAGTATTGGGAGATTAAGAGATTAACCGGGTGCATAGTAAACCTTAAGTGTGCATGCACAGTTGTAACCAATAGGCGGTACTGTGCCATTCTTCATGGAGCTCTATCCATCTCCAGCCCTGAGGACAACGCTGCATCTCTGCTTTGGGTTGCTCCCTAATTGACCTAAATACAGCATCTCTGCTCCCTGCAGGCAGACGATCACACAGAGGCTGCGAGGAGCGAGACAGTCTCGGGGTTTTCTTCTGGAGTAATTCCTCGTCTCTCCAGGACGATATTTATGTATGGATCTCTGACAGTGGAGGCTTGAGCTCTCGGTGCTCTCATGGGTCGCGTCGGGATGGTTTACGCGGAGCAGAAGACACTCCTGGCTGGGAACAACACATACCGTGGAATGATTTTATAAATCAGAAACAGCGTTTTGCTTCGGATTTCAAGACTGTGAGGAAGGACGGACAAGTAAACATGCTAGATAATAAATCGCCGAGATCCAAGCTGGGTCCTGCGTCCAGAGGTTGCTCATTTTACATTGAGAATTTGCTGGGGACTGCATACAAAGCGGCTTCGTCCGAGGAGAGGGTGGCGACCGAGAGATTGAAAGTAACCGACCGCAGCCCGGTGATCTGTCCGGGACTGGAAACGAAACGTCTGGATGAGAGAGGAGTGTTAACCGGGAGCGGGACATCACCAAGCACAGCGTACGACAGCTCAAGAAGTAAGTGCATCTAATAATATTCGCATTGGTATGTCCTGATCTGTTAATAAAAAGTACGGGAATAACACATGTTGTGGAAAGAGTAAATAACAGCTCTTATAGTTCATTCGGTCTCATATCTGCTTTAAAGGGATGGAACATGATTAAAAACGGTCGTGACAGCAGTTATCCTCACTGTACCAAACACGAACCACTTGCAATGGCACATTTTGTCCGTATAAAAACACACGAACTTTGAATTACGTGCGTAAAAGTTTGAAATCATGTCTAGCAGCACTTTCACAAAAACAGCCGGTTATTTAACAGGTCACAAGAGACCATGACACATGGGCTGTGGCACGTTTTAGTGACTCGGTGGGTAAAACACCCTAAACTCCCCAATTATAAACCGAGCGCGAGCCAAAAGTGTTTGGCATCGACACAACACTCTCACTCTGATGCTCTAAATAGACCTGCAGCGGAGATGTGATGCTTATTTATAATGTTGGAACCGCATGAATGGGCACATTTAGTGCAAAAACATGTCAGATAATGTCTTGCTATTGGACAGGAGCGAAATGAAGCTTGAATACTGGGCAGGATTTCATTATGTTTCCTCACTGCCCGTAGGTCCATCGCACAAGGACGAACACACAGACGCTGTGCCAACAAGCGACCGGGATCCCCCAACTTTAACAGGGCGGGAGGAGAGCGAGGAGCCGGGGGAGAAGGGGGACGACAGTTTGACGGATGAAAGAGAGGAGGACGATGCGCGGTCTTCCTGCTTCTCCCGAGAAGACAGCTGTGATACAGGTGAGGCCGAATCAAAGGTTATAACAGACCCCTTTAAAAAAAGTAACCCACTTTATAGGGCATTCGTCACTACTACGCATGCGCTAACGTTGGGCATTGTTCGTATCATTTCTGGAAGACCAAAAATATTTTGGTTTTGTAGTTTCTAAATGTTGGTGTATTTGAATATTTTTCTTGGCTGAGGATATCAGCACCAAGGGGCAACACAAGTGTTATATTAGGTCGCAGGGGTGTATCTGGGAGTTTAGTGAGTCATTGTGGGTAATTTAAATAAGTTGGTTCCCTGGATTGGCCAACAACATATGTTTGTTTTGATCAATAAACAGTTTTACTATTAACTTCCCAGAAATGTTGCATTTAAAACGTTTTCACTAAATACCAATATTGGTATATCTGGCAGATGATATTATCCATTCACCATTTTCAATTACACTGCACTGTTAGCGTAGTTGTAACCAGTTCCATTTAGTAACCCTTCTTCTGCTTGTTCGCAGGTGACCAAAAAGTGCCACGAAAGAAGAAGACCCGCACCGTGTTCAGCCGGTGTCAGGTGTTCCAGCTCGAGTCCACTTTCGACCTGAAGCGCTACCTGAGCAGCTCGGAGCGTGCCGGGCTAGCCGTCTCGCTGCAGCTCACCGAGATCCAGGTAAAGATCTGGTTCCAGAACCGCAGGAACAAGTGGAAGAGGCTGATAGCAGCCGACATGGAGGCTAGCAGTGCCGCCCTCCCCTACGCCGGCCAGAGGGTCGTCAGAGTTCCCGTGTTGTATCGCGAGACGCCACAGATGGTCGGCTTCTCCAATTCTATCCACTATCCATTGACTTCCCACTTCAGCCATCCGGTGTCGTTCCTAACGACGCAGATGACAGGACTGAGGTGACTTTAAGAAAGAGACAGAGAATACTTTTGACTCTTTTGGGCCCAATGTTTCTGCAAAAGTATTACTTTTAGTTCCGTTTCTGATTCTGTTGAGTTAGATGATCAATTTATGCATTCCAATTTATTTATAACAAATGCTACTGCTAAACAAGTACCTTTGGAATATAAAGTGTAGGGACAATAATTGAGGTTTAAAGGTGCACACAGTCATGTATTTTATAGAGGACATCTCACACCAGGTTCATAGGTTTTATGTATTGCTCTATTTTTATTATTTTGCACAGAAATTGTATTGAAGAACCATATCTATGGGATCTAATAAGGGTCAATACGATTGAGTTTGTGAAACAAGCGTTTGGCATGTATAAGTCTTTGTAAACCTATACAACGTTTCCTCCAGATGCTGGGTGAAATTTGCAATAGTTGAAAAAAATGGTTGCAAAAATAGGAATGAGCTCACAAATTTGATCAATGCTCAAGACCATGAAAACTGAATTTGACAAATATTTGATGAAACTGTGAAAACGAGTTAGACGTGTATTCTGCGTGAACATTTTATGCAGCTCTGGCTTTGTAAATGGCCATCAAACTACTTCAGAGCGACACAAAACTTTTCCAGGAGGGAAAGGCAGTGGTTTTTGATCTGCAATGATAGGAGGGGTGCATTTGTTCAAGTATTTGTTTCAAAATATCATCAATCTTCCTCTAGAATCGTAGCCTGCACCTTTAAGGTATACGAGTATAAATGTTTTCCCTGCGTTTACAGACAAATTTAGGGTTAACATATCCATTTTTAGCTTCTACTTTTAAGCTGTTCTCCTAGTTTCATGGAGTTGTTGTCGCAGGTTTATAAAAGGTTATAAACAACCACGTTATGATTCTTTCTGTCATGTTTTCACAAGCTCTGAATCTTACTGACCCCATACACTAGTTGGGAGTATTATGCACTGTGTTCTCGGTTTGATCAAATAAACTGTAGAGACTAGATCATTTATGCAAAGGAGTTTGGTGTTTGTGACTTTTGATAGCTGTGAGCATGGGTACGTTGTTAGCAATATTCTTTGACATTATTTTTTATTTAAGAGGATTTTAATACAGACTTTTGTACACTGATATGTTCACATGTGAATAAAAATATATGCACAAATTGTTTGGTGGTTTTTTGGGCAAGGCAAATTGGTAACTTGGATTGTTTCCTGTCCTTTTTTTCCCACTACTAAAAATCAGGTTGTATAAAATTAACAATGAAGGCCAAATAAAAAAAGGGATTAGGACACATTCAGATGTTGGATTAAAAATGTCAGGCTGTCAAAGTGAGAAAAAAGGAATACGTTTTAAAGCTTGACCCCATCTTTTAGGGCCTTACATTCTCAAAACTACGTAAAAAGTTGTTAAACTGTGATGTAAATATGGCTAAATAAATTGGATGTCATGGAACCCCAAAGTTCTCACAACTCTAAGTCAAGTGGACTTCACAAGGAACTGTGCAAATGTTAGTCTGAGTCAGTATTATGGTGCATGGAGCCAGGAAGCAAGCGTTTCTACGACATAAAGGGGTTTTAAAGCCACAGTATGGCAGCCAAGCGTACGTCTGCATCCCGCCCTCATCTGCCCCACACCCTCACCAATCAGGAGCTGCTAAACCGCAGTCTTCCGGGTCGCTGAAGAACGTCGCAACTCGCTCCTCTGCGCGCGCTATTCGCAGCCGAGGCGCAATGGTGCTCGGAGCGTCCGGAGACGTCGGTGTTTCGGGAATCTCGGAGGAGCGGATGAAATGCCCAGGAACATGAGCAAAGAGGATGCCCCGAGCCGGAGCGCTTCTTTGACCTTCACCATCGACAACATCCTGAACCTGAAGCAGCGGGACAGGGGGGACAGTGCCGGGACCAAGGAGCGGTGGGACACTGGATGTAAGGAGGATTTACGGGCGCGGTGTGAGGATCCGTGGGACGTCCGGAAGAGGCACGGCAGCGGCTCAGAAGAGACAGGTAACTGGGAATTTATATAAATAAATCAGTAATAAGTATATGGAAGTATCGAATGCACAATGGCCAATACAAAAAAAGAAATCTGATATTATGTAGAACTTGCTATTGGTTTGTTTATGTATCGCTATAGCACTTGCTTGTTTGTTTCGTCAGTTGAATGCATTTGAGTGTATTCTCTTTATTAAGGCGTCAGCTAAATGTAATGTTAAGCCTCTCCCGTATGCAATGACGAATACATGTTGGAAGGAATGTAGAAAGACTAGACTGTGTAGGCTGATGAAGCTGTTGTGCACACATATAAAGCTGCATCCACACCAAAGAGACTCGTTTAAATTATTTTTTTGAAACTGTAGTGCGTATAACCCAGACCAGAGGTGATGTTTTTATAGTTAATAATCATGCTACAGTAATTATTGAGCAGTTTCTTCGCAAAAAAGTAGTGCGTAAGTTTGCATTTTCCGCTGCATCAAAGCTCGTTTTGTCGCTTCATTCACAGCGGCAGTGAAGCCCAGGGTGCAGCGCGCGGACCGCGGGGAGGACAGCCCGCCGCTGACCGCTGGCTCCTGTCCCGGGGCGCACAGTGAGCACAGCGCCGAGGACGCGTCCGAGCAGGAGGGCCCAGGGGACTCTAAAGGCATGGTGAAGAAGAAAACTCGCACCATCTTCTCCAAGAGACAGATCTTCCAGCTGGAGGCCACTTTCGACATGAAGCGGTATCTGAGCAGCTCGGAGAGAACGTGCCTCGCCAGCTCGCTGCAGCTCACAGAGACTCAGGTGAAGATCTGGTTCCAGAACCGCCGCAACAAGCTGAAGAGACAGGTCTCCTGCACGGACATGGAGGGGTCTCAGCTCTCAGACGCGGGCAAAAATGTGCAATTACCCACTTTTTACAAAGACAGCAGCAGCCTGCTTGGAGGATGCTTGTTACCCATGCATTTCCCGGTCATGTACCCCACTGCAGCCGCCGCGCCTTACATCTACTTCTCCAACACTGGCAAATGTTATGGCCTGTTCGATGCAGACTGAGGCCGTTTCTCTGTTTGGAATCACAAGACAGTGTGTGGACATTTGGGCATACAGTGTCTCCTGTTTTGTCTTTTGGACTTGCCCTTTTTTTGTTTTTACTTCATAAAAAATCTCCCATTAATCCAAGAAATGCATGTGCCACTTTTTGTCCTCCTCCAAATTAAATATTATTATTATTATTATTATTATTATTATTATTATTATTATTATTATTATATTTCAATGCTTAGGACGTTTATCTTCAGAAAAATGTGCATGCAGTTTTATGGCCAGTTTTATTTTGAGCAGTAATGTCATCTGAATGAATGTATGTTAATGTTTCATCCACTTCATAAATCTGCAATAATATATATTTTATTTTCGTTATCTTATGGTGTAAACCCTTAAGTAGTTTATGTGGAACAATTTCATTTGTATCTATATGGCCTTATCTTTTTAATGAACTCTTATCATTTGTTTTCAGACTGTTACACTGTGAATACAGTTACTATATTATGATGAATTTTACAATAAAAAGGTGTAATATTTGCAATTTTACCAACGTGTGTTGACTCGAGCTGAATTATATTCGGACTAAAGACTCAAATCTACTTCCTTATTGATTATTGATTGTTTCTTTAGGTTATTGTTATTATTTACTTGTAATTATTTGTTGCTATTCCGCATTGCCATCAACTAAGTCAAAGTTTAGATTTTTCCCCTGAAGTGGCAAAGTTGGTGCAATGACTTTTTTAAACCTTATAATATTTTTTAAACATTAAAATAGTGGCTACAGGTTGCATTACTCGTTTTATAGCGCACAAACTCACCTTTGTGAAATATTCCTGAAGCCAGTTTGTTATTGACATAAAGTATTTAACAGCAATATTTCACTTTTCATTGTTTAACTACAAATGGTGTATAGCAGTGCTTCAGCAGAGGTGGAAGAAGTAGCAGTGTAAAAATACTCTGTCAAGAATAAATACAAAAATAAAAATAAAGCCTAAGTTCCAAAAGTAAAAGTCTTCAAAATGCAAATCCATTTAACAATCACATATCTTACTGGATTATTAATGTAAACATTGCTTTCATATTGCAGCTGTTGTAGGGCTAATAACCTTAGCATCGTTATTTATTAGTTAATTTATATTTTGTTATATTAACAAAACTAACTAAATCCATCATGTGTATTAAGAACAATATTTCTCTCCGTAATGTAGTAAAATAGTTTCATAAAGTAAAATAGTGAAGTGAAGAAATGTGCCTAAGCCTATTTGCAATAACAAAGAATATTTTTATTTTTATATGATCATTATTCCAATTATTGTGCATTAACTAGTTAGCCCCCTAAACTGTGTTCCTAAACTTCAGAAATAATGTGTAAACCAGTTTATTTGTCTGTTGGGCTTCATTTAGACATGTATGTGAAAGTGGCTCCATCTTTCAAAACACCTCATCTTCACAATCTGTTACCATGTTGCTTAATATATAATTCATGTAAGCATGTTCTATTCTGACATAAATGTATTCGGGTAGTCAGAAACTTTTATAAGTCATTGATTTTAAATGTAAACAGAGTAAAATCTTGTCTTCAACCAAAACCAAAATGTTTTAAATAATACACATCATAATCACGTGTGTGTGTGTGTGTGTGTGTGTGTGTGTGTGTGTGTGTGTGTGTGTGTGTGTGTGTGTGTGTGTGTGTGTGTGTGTGTGTGTGTGTGTGTGTGTGTACATTGATGCTTGTAGTGTTTCAAATGACACATTATAGTTTTTGGGGAAATGCAGGACCAGATGAGAAGATGTCACAATGTAAGCTGGAAAATGCTTCTTTATAGAAGTAGAAAAACAGAAACAACTAACACAATCAAATTGCTTATATAAATAGTTTTGCTTGTTTTATTGGTTATTCTTACTTTAACTTCTTATATTTATATAAATATATTTGTTTTATTTCCAAAATTGAGCAATTGTCACAAAACCCAATTTCACATTTACAAGTAAAGTAGTTCCCTCAAACCATGGAATCCTTAAAAGATGTTGTCATGTTGTTAATGAACACATCCAGAGGGTTTCCCACTGTCTGTCTTCCTCTGCCTTTCCAGCATTATGAGAGGCACAAGTAGCTGAGTAATGCATCTCCGCAGAGAGGGCGAGAAAACAAGAGAAATGTGTATTTAGGTGGGCTTGCATCAGTGCTTCTGGAGAGACCTTTCCTAAAGGGCCCGGCAAGCTGCACTTACACACCGTTTCCGGGTCACTTCCCCCTTCAGTGCTGGAGCCTCTCACTGCTCTCTCCCTGTCACAGCCATTCAGGGCCCCGGCGCTGTTAACCTGCTCACTCAACCACTTAGTCTGCCTGCAAATCTGTTGTTGTCTCTACTAAATTCTTCCCCACCTATGCAGAGCAGTTAGAAATCTACTGTAAAATGATCACCAAAGGATTTGAGGTTGTTGTTTAATATGTTAATTTTAAAATGCAGAGTGTTAAAGAAAGGAATACCTCTTCAACAAGATGTTGGATTATGTACGCATTGATAGGCTATCTTGTGAAAGCCCTCTTTATACATTTGGAGTAAATTAAAAGGAAAACTCTTAAAATGCTACATAAAGATACACTTATTAGTTAATTCTTCTCTTTTTAATGTTGTTTCTTGCATTTATTTCAACAAATCAAAGCACTATGGATACTTTGAAGGGTTCGATTCATTTAACTGAGAGCAACCTTTTAATTGCAAGGCTAAAATATCTTATTGGTATGATTAATTACAGCACTATTCTTAATTGTTTGAATATTTACTATTTTGGAATCAAGTTTGTATATTGCCCTCTAAGCTTTAACATTACAAAGTTGAATTGAATTTGAGCATTCAACCGACCAGCCGTGACTCAGCCAACTATTCCCTCCCTGCCTGAGTGCCTCACCCCCATTCAGATGTATATCATTAATTATACTGTAGTCAGTGGATAATAAGGAACGTGTATTAGTTTAGGCAATCCACCGCATATTTCTACCCTGCATTTATATAAGTGGAATTGGTGTTGACTATAATGCCAATTCACGTTTTACGAGTATCAGTGTAAATTACGAGATGTATCAAGAACCATGCAAATTGTTGTTGACTTCTTAGTCGCACAATAATGTAATGTCTTTGAACATATTTTAGTTTATAATAGTTTTGAACTTTTTCATGTCTGATCTGTGCTAGAGGGCTAAATTAAGGTTTTGCAAGTAAATGGGCATAAAACATAAAACCTAGACCAAATGTGCCTACATTCACAGACATTCATTTCTTTAAGTTCTTTTTTAAAAGTATAAACGTGTGTGTGTGTGTGTGTGTGTGTGTGTGTGTGGACACCACAAAAAAAATATTATACATTTAATGTATAGACGCATACAAAATTAAACAATTTGAAATACTGTTGGGAAATTACCATGTTGTGCTTTTCTCTTCTAACCACAAATTCTAAATACAAACATTATTGATGTAAAACGAATAATTAATAATAAACACTCATCGGATTTTTATGTTCAATTTTCTTTCTATTTCTATTCCATTTTTTGGGGTTGGGGAGACATTATGTCTACATATAGATAATGGATGGCCCTTATATTATTATGCTACTGTTTATTAAGGTTAGGTTAAAGGTTGGGTTTATCATCGAGCAGTTATGGTTCAATTAGTCTGCATAGGGTGAATGTAAGCCAATACAAATGTCCTCATCACAAGTGTAGTCGTGCAGGTTTGTGTGTAGAAGTGCCTGCTTGGCGTGTCTTGTTGTGTGTCTGAGATGGGTGGGGTGGGGGGGCGGTGGGGTGGGGGGCATGGTGGGGTTTACAGTCGCCAGACTTCCTGACTCTCGCGCTGTCGGACACTTGTGAGCGCAGCGTTGGCTCTTTGTGTCTCAGCACTCTGTTCTCCAACCACAAGGTTCAAGTGACCCCACCGGCTGCCTGCAGTCTGCCCAGACCGGACTGCACCCCCTCCACACCCCACCCATATCTGTCAAAAGGCGAAGAAAATCCATTAAAATCTCAACCTGATCAAAAAGACGCCCAAAGCCAAGACACATATGCACTCATTTAGGGCTATCGATGACTGGCGAGCATTGTGCGATAGCCTAATACACGCGAGTGACTGACTGCCAACAGGGGCAACAAAGAATGTTTTTCTACAAAAGAAACAGAGCTAGAGTTTGGCCGAGTTATTCCAAGCTGATGTTCACCTCAAGGACATCCAGAGCTGTCAGCACGTTCCTCCAGTTTGACCAGTGCTAAACCACGCCGCACATGGTTTCCATTCCACGATAAATACTTGAAGGCCGAACACTATTGTTTGGAATCATTGATCGCAGAATTGCAAGTGATGATGTGGTCCCACCGAATGATTGTGGTGGGTGTTTCTCTCATGCCGTTATGCAAATAAGGAGATGTGGCACGATGACCATGCCTTCGCTTCACCATTGTTTAGACATCGATGTCAAGTTATTTTACATCATGAACAAATGAAAGAAAAGTGAATAGAGACCGATGTTTGTACTTACTGTACTGCAGGGATATCAGTACTGCTTTGAACTGTCTGTGCTACAATGGTGCATGAGTGTGTTAGCTAGCTATCATCTTGATTTAGTTTCAAAGAGGTTGAGATCACGTCATATCTCATTTCATCTCCCTAACGCCGGGTGACATCTTTGATTGAGATTTCCATATCAATCATTCACCACTGGCTTTGTTCGTAACCAGACCCGAAGGTCAGGATAGTTGTTTAAGGAGCCATTAAATCCCTGTTCACACCCTACTTGGCGCGCTACGCTGAAAAACTCGCCTGTTTTGCTGTGAGCTCTCTTTGTGCATTCTCAGATGGGATTTATAATTACTACCAATTACTGTTTAAACTGCCTCGAGGAAACGACTGAGCTTAATTTCTTAAAATGATACAGAAGTGAGCTGGAACTAATGAAAACTACTACAACGGGTTTTCTTTCAGCTTCTATTGGCAGAGTAGCAGTCAAAATGTAAAAAGAAATGTTTTGACACAGAAAATTCCAGAATAAACTGAATTTGTTTGTCAATAGCTGTTATCATTGGCTCCCCTAACCAATGACTGATCACACCTAAACAAAAATACACAGTCAGCCTATGTCATTCTTCTGTATGGGAAAGGTATGGCCCGGGAAACCAAAACAAATTAGCTGGAATATTCTTAAAAAGATCAGTAAAGCTGAAACAGCTGCAATGAATTACATCTAGTCACTAGAATGAACCCATTCTTTAAGTTTCAAGCACTTACTGTTACAACCGAAACATTTCAACGTTAACTGGTGAATTTTCCAATTTGCTCAAAAGACAATGAAGAAATGAAACCCTTTGTGTGGTTTTGATGGCTTCACCCACTGATCCACCACAATATCCAATATAAACCAGAATGATTCATTGTTAAAAAGGAAAACACATTAGATGACACAGAGACAGATTTGTTGTTCTGCTACCACAAAATGTGAAAATGAATATCAAGTTCTATTGTTGGTGAAGGTTCATGTTAACAGATGTGTAATAGGACACACATTCATGAGGGATTGTTTAGGTTTCTTTTGTTAATTATTCATTAATTCTGTACAATCTGAAGTTTGTGGGGCTTATCTTAAGGCAATATGCCATAGGTCAGGTATAACAACTAATGTTTGGTTTGCCTTGCTGTGAAAAAAATGTTTAACCCAATAAATGTTAGTGATCATACAGTAAATAAAGAAATACATATTTGCTTGTGCGTTAGTCACTTTCGGACAAGTATAAGGTATGTACTGTATACTAAGTCATTATTAAAAGGTGTTTAATAGTCTTTCATGTCATGCAGGAGGATGAACAGTTAATAAAAAGTGGCTTTGCACATCTTGTCAATACAAGTTTCTTCTGATTAATGGCTGATTTAACTGATAAACTATTTATAATTAATAAAGGCAATTCAAACTTCTGCATTATCGAAAAGCGGTCATCTTTTTACACATTTCCATTTTACATCTTTGAAAAGACAGCACAGTGGTGTACTAATCCCTGGATAAGAGGGTGGATTGTTCAAAGGACTCGGTGACACTGCACTTTACAACATAAACAACACCCCATTCATTATCGCTGGTAACTTGATAGCGACCAGAGGGATGTGGACCCTCCCGTCTGGCTTTCAGAGGGCTTATTGATCCATTAATTTGGTCGACTTTAGTGGTCTGCAGTGACAGAGTGCCTCTGTAAATTGAATGGGGGCTGAGGGATTACAATGACCGTATCTGATGAAAAGGTCCTGCATGAGTGGCGACGACATAAATAAAGCCAAAGGTCATCCATCTTCCTCTCTCAGGAACTGCTCTACTGTGTCAGGGGGCATCTCATCTCACCCCCGAAGCCCCCTAGTGGCAAATATGCCCCGACAATGAAGAGAGGCCAAATGTCAGCATATGCTCCACACACTTACAGTGGGGAAGCAGTGGAAGGACCAAGGCACCTAGGGAGGCTATTTCTGCATTTATGTTTCAGTTTTTTACACTTAAGGGTTCATATCTGTTATTATTGTCATGAGTATTAATTGAACTAATTGAGATCACTCCCAGCCTCTTTCAAATCACACAGAGCCAGAGCTACAAATGAGACACTGAGGTCACATTTGAGTTGTGGTGTGCAAATGGTCTGCAAGAATGAAATATATCCAGAATTTATATTTATTCTACATTTTTTGTGGGTGGCGTTTTTTTTCTTCTTAAATGTATGCTTTTTGTAATAATAAAGAAAAACGTTAGTCACGAAATGTATTACATTTCCAGTCACTTTTCCACCTTAACTATGCCATCAACACTATACATGCACTAGTCATGCATAAATATACATATGTTGTGTTGTATACTACTTATAAAAGATGTAAACGAGTGTCAACCCAAACGAATTGCACTACAATAATAATAATAATAATAATAATAATAGCCATCTGCACAATGAACATGTCATATGACTTAAAAAATCCACATGTAAAAAGCCATAATTTAAAACACTTTGATTCTCTTTATTGTTATATTGATTGTTTTCTATGCTGCTGTATCAAATGAATATCTTCTTAAATTTAAGATAAAATCACTTCTAATTCAAGGAAGGTGAAGTCTGTTTTGACTCAAATCACACCGGCGCGACACCTCTCAGGAACAGATGTGGGTGTTAGCAACACGAAGTCTCCAGGGCTATAGGGCCATATTGTGCCCTGTGTTTGCTGTGGTTTCCCTCTGTCTGTGGCAACAACAGGTCACTTCATTGTGGCCCCTAAGATGAAAAGCCTTGACCTACGAGGGCACCGGTCCAGCCGTCTTTAGACTACTTGACATCTGAGCCAGAATTAGATGTCATCGCTTTACTTAACTACAGAGAAATTATGAGCAGTAATACAATTATTAAGAGTGACAGAAGTCATGAAAGTAATAATTTAGTACAATATAGAGAAACTTTGAGTTCAACAGACTTTTATGAAGCTGTCCTCGTCTTTAAGATCAGTGTACATGCTCTGTTACAAAGACACACCGAAATCAATAGTACAAGTTGGAGGAAACAGATACTTGAGACTAATGGACACTGGGAATTGCGGTTGATGGGCACAAAGGGCTGAAAATCATATTGATACGGACATCACAGGCCGGTGGGCTCCACGAGGGCGAGAGGAGGTCACAGGTTGCTTTGACAGCCTACCCCCTCTTAATGGAAGCCTATCGACTGAATTGGGAAGAAGCTTCTGTGACTAACAGGGAGGCACAGTGTCTGCGTGCGCCTGCACCAGAATAAATGTGTCTGTATTGGTGCTCGTGCACCTTTAATGTGAGTGAATGCAGATGTATCAGTTTCTTAACCATCCTGAGGGACTCTCTTTCTGATCAATAGCATGTTATTAGTCGCTCAATAATGCCCTTTTCTGCTCAAGATGGTGTACATCCTGCTCTTTGTTTGTGATCCCATATGACATTTGAAAATACAAATTGTGTCTTGTCTTTAACGCTGTTTAATGTTTATTAGCATGAACTTTTAATGTCATAATCTGTCAAGTTTGGCAGATGCACAAAAAGATACAAATGTGCCTCCGTGGTTAGCCTCATTGCTAATGTTTAAGATGGGTGGATGCAATCCCACAATCTGAGTTAAGCTCTGAACTATGTATTTAGCCCCTTCAAAACAAAAAAACTAAACATTTTTGACATTGAAAACACAAACACTATTTTGTGAAACTGTATCACAGCATAGCATCAACTTATAAAAGTAATGTACCATTGAAATAAACTAGATCAGGGCCGCTTCAAAACAGGCGTGTTTCGAATGGACCGATTGCTTGGCCTCTAGTAATGTTCACAATATTTTGAGAATCCCTCATCCAAACAACTCCACACTTTGCCTTCTTGGGTCCCAAGCAATACATCACTCTATTTCGGTGCAAAAGCTCACACCACATCAACAGAGAGCAAGCTGTACCAAGCATTTAGTTCAAACGATTTAACGATGGACTGTGACGTCTATGATGATGCCACTATAGCTGACTATTGATAGAACACAGGTTGATCATGTATACAACACGCGTGTGGTCACTGTTGACTTTACTAATTCATGTTATTAAGATCTATTTATTTGGTTATACTCTGACGCTATTTATTCTATGTGACATATTTAGATTACTTTAGTGCAATGAGGCAATGTGAAAATTGGACACCAGAGACTACTGTTGTTGGGCACTTCCCTTCATCTCACTCTACTCCATGTCAGTGTTCATGTTGTCAATGCTTATCTCAATTACAGTTTGCACTTAAATGTGAATGAGCTAAAAAAAGGAAAACTTGTGCTTGGGCGTGCAGAAATAACCTCCTGTGATGTGCTTGTACACAAAGTGCTGATCCGGTACGAGACAGTAGTGTGAAAGTGACAATTAATTGACAGCTGGTGTATTTCCTGCTGATTTACCCTCCTCTTCCAGGCAATTGGAGACAGGACGGTAACCTGACCCACATCTCTCACCACAAAAATGTCATAATCTGCGCTGTAACCATTTTGCTTCCTTCTGAATTGGCGGCATGTGCTCCCAGCCCGGCTCTCCCCGAGGGCTGAGCAGCTGCGCATCGCTCAGCTCATCCAGTGTGAAACCTCACATCACAAGTGCAATAGCCCAGTCATGGGAATGTATCATCGGTAAACACACATATCACTGAGCAATCAGCCGCTAAGTGGAATACAAGTCGAGCTGTGGTTCATGCTGTGAAAGGACAACTACTCCCCGTATAGGGACCATTGGATTGTGAGTTAATAGCCTCAGCGGCATCCTGCCAGGTAGATGCACCTGCGGCCCTAAAACAGGCTTTGTCATCATTATAGTTAAACCATTACATATGCTCAGAGTACAGAGAGTACCATTAACTCACAGCTGCTGAAAAACAACCTTTACACTCAATCACGCAAAACCAGCCTGTATGAACCAACAGCTTAATCTAATTTGTGATCCAAACCAACACATTGTCCTGTAGCCACAAAGGCATCGGTATGATACACAAACCCAACAAACACTTGGATAAAGCTTCTTTGATTGCTGTGTATTCCTGATAGTGTGTGGTGTTATATTTATATGCCTATGCAAAAGAATATTGTATGCCACTTAAATGGACAACAAAGTCATTTGAATGTCCTCCGTAGATTTTACCAGCATCGTTTGGATTTTCAGTCACTAAATAAAACTGTACAACTGAGTGTGAAAGTCTTAGAATCACAGTTAACATTTTATTTAATAACATAATCAAAACACACTAATATAGTTTGTATATAAGTGGACATAAAGAAGTCCTGCGTCACAACCATTGGTTTGTGGTCTTGAAGAGTTTGGCATTTTCGAAGTCGCCATTTTGGATTTTTGGGACCAATGGTGACACAAGTGGGTGGAGCCAAGTACGACTGGGAATTGCTGTGGTAGTGACTTGTCAATCGCAAGGCAGCTAAACCCTAACCGTGCTTTATTATCCATTTCACTCCAAATAGGACCATTATTGACAAAATGAACATCATGCTGTTTTGAAAACCACTTGATGCAGGGTGATTTTCTCGTAGACTTCTATGCAATTGGACCGTAACAAGGAGTCGTCCCCTGCTGACCATTAGAAAAAAATGCAGGTTTAAGGAAATTCAACATTGCCTCCCTTTTCCTTTTCAGACTGGAGTTTGGTGCATGTTCTCAACAAAACTATACAAGATAGTAGAGGTTGCCTGTTTTACATGCAACTAATTGACACTATAAGATTTGAGAATCCTTACAATCGCTACACAGTCCTCTACCAACTGGATAGCCAAGGCTCGTCCAGTTTGCAATACATTGTTCCTCGAGAGTGAGCAATAGTGAATCACATGCTCCAAAGCATCGGTTGGTGTTGTCCTGTGATTTACGGCAGGGTGAGGTTGCCATGGGAGTCCGGCCAGCTTTGCCTGTTCTGGGAGTGGCAGTCATCCTCGGTAATGATTTGGCTGGCGGCAGAGTGTGGCCTGATGTGCCTCTTTCACCAGTGGTTTCCTCTAAGCCAGTGATGGGCGAGCTTGCTGACCCTGATAAAAAGTGGACAAAGGTTGATGGGATGGTCCCTGTGTGTGTGGTAAAATAATGTAACATTTACACCCGGGTAAGCTATGTTTAATTTAGTCTATGTAAGTATAAGCTCTATTAATAATGAGATGTTTCAGTGTCTTGGGGACCCTTTTTTTATGGGGGGGGGGGGGGGGGGGGGGGGGGGGGGGGGGGTGTGACAACCCTGTGGTGTTAACCTGGGTTTTCCTTGTAATCAGCAGTGATGAGACCCACCTGTGGCACCTGGTTCCACTATTTAAGAGGGCTGCAGAACAGGCTCTCGGTCTCTCTCAGCTGCCCTGCTCGGTGCACCAGGACACTGCTCCTGTGTTTGTTTTATTGTTGGTTGTAAACACTGTGTTGGTAAATAAATACTTGTTTTGGGCAACTCCTGTGTGGAACTGTTGTCCTTATGTTGCAAGCAGAGCCAGCTTGTAACACATGAGTGTCCAGTATGCCCTCAGTCCAACATGAGGATAAGAAAAAGAGCTGCCCCAAGGGCTTGTTGATGCAATGTCCATGTACGTTTTGACAGTTTGCTCATTGGGTTAAACTCAAAGTGGCAGAAACAATGTTTTCATTTTGTCTTTCAGTTAGCGGCTAGCTAATTTGATTGAACCCAGTTTATCTTTATTTCTTAGAGGACGTGGCTGTATTAAACTTTGTCCCTTTAAACATCAGAACAATCTGAAGCTCAGTTGCCTATATCTTAACTGTGACACAAAGAGCCAGTGATGACTGATATTAAATGCTTACCTCTTCACACACTAAAATCCTGGATTAGAGCATCCTCTGAATTCCCTCAATCAAACATGAATTGCACAGTTATACAATAATTGAGATTTAATTGTTCTCAGAGTGAGGAATTAAACAACGGTTTCCCGCTCTATTTGCCCTCTAAAGCGCGTCTCTGAAGCAGCGCTGGTCACTTCAGAGCTAAACAGTGATGCGACCAGCCCTTTGGCCCACGCCGGAATCCCAAGCGAAACACAATTTGTAACAGTCCAGCTATTTCCGTTTTAACCACTCATCTGAAACAAATCCAGTGGCTCTGGGTGATACGAAGATACAGATGGTGCAACACAACTTACTCTTCTGTTAATTAATGCAACACACAGACTCTCAGACATGCATGTGCAAACACAACAACTACATAATGAAAATGGCAATGAAAATCATGAAGAACTACAAAATCTGCTTAAACGGATGAGGTTTTAAAGATATGTTCCACAGTGCATCTCATCTGACAAGTGGATCCAGCGTGACAGCAGCCTGAGGTGGAAATCTAGTCATGATCCGACACTCAAAAGACTCACATACACAACCTGTCATCTGCTATCCAAGATGCTATTAACACGGTTGTCGACATTACTCATCAGCTGAGATGAATGATGTGCAGCAAAGGCCACAGTTCACGGCCACTTGAGACTGTCAACACATGTTTGTGTCACAATCTTATGAAGGACCCAAATGCAGCACTCGAGAAACCACGGAGTATTGGTAATGTACTTTATTGGTAATAATACCAGAGCAGAGGAATACCGGATGATGTACAGGCAAACGAACCGGAGGACAGCGGGCAGAAGGTGAGTCAGGGTCGGGCAGAGGGTCAGGGAGCAGGCGAGGCGGTCAGCGTAGGTACAGGCAGGGTCAGACAGCAGGCAAGGCAGGATAGTCCAAGGACAGGCAGGATCAGGGATCAGGCAGAGCAGGCAGGTCGGGGACAGGCAGGGTCGGAACCGGGTAGGCAATCTGATGACAAACGCGTGAAAGACTAGCATAAGGCAAAGTACGATCTGGCAACGGGTGTGTGTCTGGTGAGGGTTTAAATACTGGCAGTGAAGCTAATGGGTGCAGAAGAGAAAGAGAGTGAGCAAAAACGTGGGTGTGGTTAACAGGTGAATGGAAAACTACTGGTGAAAGATGGAGCAGACTGTGACAGTTTGTGTCACTAAAATCCATGTTTGTTCTTTAGACCTGTAAATATACTTTACAATATACTAAAAGTGTGTTTTTAAGTTTTATCAAATGTTTTTTTCCCATAGATATAATGTTAAGAAACTGAATATATCTGTCTAGGCACAGGAATGATTGCTCTTGATAATAGTTACAAGTTCAATACTATTGCCTGATGACTAAGATCCTACGTATCCGTTAATGCTACTTGTTGCCAACTAAATTTCCAGCGGTGCGGCCCCTTGATAGCATCGGTTTGTTCTCAAATAAAAAAACACTTCATAAATATCTGAACTTACTTGCATTCAGATGCCCTGGTGTCCAGAAGAGGAAGCTCCGAGTGACGGATGCTTTCAGCCATGCATTATTCACCACTTTAAATCCTCAACCCGACAAAAGAGAAGGCAGAAGAGTTTGTATTTATTGTTTTCTCTTAACTCCACAAATAGATAGCTGAAATGTTCCCTGTTAAACATTTATGAGGAGGCATCAAACAGAGAACTTTGTTAGAGTTGCTTTGAAAGGGTTCTGAACAATATCTTGTGATTTATTTATTTGTTATCAGAAGTCCTAACACCCTGCCAATATCAAGAAAATAAGAGTTTTTATTGTTTATATTTTGACATAAAGGTGAAATAATATTGTCCTTATTAGATTAGATTGAACTTTATTGTCATCGTGCAAAGTACAGGTACAAGCCAATGAAATGCAGTTAGTATCCAACCAGAAATGCAAGATGTGCTAAATATAAATAAATACAAGGTGCATATTATAAAAACAGACAATACAGGGAGCATTGAATGAGCAAAACATCTACAATATACAGATGTAAGTATTGACAGATTATTAACAGAGTATTAACAGAGTGCAAGTGCAGATTGTATGTGCAAACAGTAATATTATTATTAATGTAATTGTTTAATCAGTGCAGTTGAGTGCAAGTGAGTGCAATGATGCTAGTGAGTAATGGAGAGGAGTTCAGCAGAGTCACAGCCTCGGGGAAGAAGCTCTTCCTGTGCCTAGAGGTACGGGAACGGAGGCTTCTGTAACGCCTGCCGGATGGAAGGAGGGTGAACAGTCTGTTGTTGGGGTGGGAGGCATCCTTGATGATGTTCCTGGATTTGCTCAGACAGCATTTGAGGAAAATGTTCCTAATGGTGGGTAACTGGGTGCCGGTGATCCGTTGGGCAGTTTTCACTACCCGTTGGAGTGATTTCTGGTCTGAGGCGGAGCAGTTGCTGTACTGATGAAAACTGCTGATGCAGTTAGTGAGAATGCTCTCGATAGTACAACGGTAGAAGTCCACCAGGATCCTGGGAACAAGGTGGGCTTTCTTAAGGTCCCGTAGAAAGTAGAGACGCTGCTGCGCCTTTTCGACCAGGATGTAGGAGTTCAGAGACCAAGTGAGGTCGTCGGAGATGTGAATGCCAAGGAACTTGAAGATCGACACACGTTCCACTGCAACTCCGTTGATGCAGATGTGTGTGCATGGCTCCTGTCCCGCCTGAAGTCCACGATGATCTCCTTGGTCTTCTTGGTGTTGAAAGCCAGGTTGTTGTCAGCACACCATGAGGCCAGGTGCTGTACCTCATCCCTGTAGGCCGTTTCGTCGTCACCTCTGATCAGGCCTACCACCGTGGTGTCATCTGCTAACTTTATTATGGTGTTAGAATCATAAACAGCAGCGCAGTCATGAGTGAACAGGGAGTACAGGAGAGGGCTCAACATGCAGCCTTGTGGCACACCGGTGTTCAAGGTAGAAGTGGAGGAGGAAAGGTTGTCTAACGTCTGTTAGTCAGAAAGTCCAGCATCCAGTTACAGAGCGATGTATTGATACCAAGCTGGCGAAGCTTGGAGATCAGCTTGGAGGGGATCACAGTGTTGAATGCTGAACTGAAGACTATGAACAACATTCTGGCGTAAGATTTGGAGCTATCCAGGTGGGTCAGGGCAGAGTGGAGTGCCGTGGAGATGGCGTCCTCTGTTGACCTGTTGCAGCGGTAGGCAAACTGGTATGGGTCCAGTGTAGCAGGCAGACAGGATTTCAGGTACGAGAGAACCAGTCTCTCGAAGCACTTAACGATGATGGGGGTGAGTGCAACAGGACGGAAGTCATTAAGAGCCGTAGTGGTTGAAAGCTTCGGCACTGGCACGATGGTGGCGGTCTTGAAGATGGTGGGAACAACTGCTTGGGCCAAGGACAGGTTGAAAATGTCCGCAAAGGCCCCTGCCAGCTGCTCTGCACAGGCTCTGCGCACGCGTCCAAGAATTCCATCAGGGCCAGCTGCCTTCCCAGCGTTCACCTTACTCAGGGAGAAGTAGACATCTTTTAGAATAGACGTGCGAGTTAATTTCTAGAAAGATGAACAAATAACTGTATAATAGTTTGATGAGCCTAAAGACTGGAGTACTGGGGAAAAAGCTAGTTTAACTCTCTTTATTTAAAAAACATGCCATTAGTATTAGGTTTGTTTAATCTGAATACAACAGTACAATTATAATTCATGGTTATACATGCTGCAACTATATCATGGTAAAGGACTAGCATGCTTATACATGTTCCTGTTGAAGCTAATAAATGTCAATTGAGTTTTAATTCATTTCCGTAAGATAACTTTTAACAACTTTTTTCTGTACTTGTAATGTTCATTGATGTTGCTAGGTAGTTAGCCGAGGGGGTCCTCCATTGTTAATCCTAAAACTATATATGTTGATCCAGCCACTATTCTCGACTAGTGGAAATAGTGGTCCATGGGAAAAACAAAGACCTATTTGAATATACAGTATGAACAAATCTTAGATGTAAAAGATGGTGATTTGCTATCTAAAACTAGCTGCTTCCAGCCTATGCTACACTAGGCTAACCGCCTCCTACTCTAGCTCTGAATGCACAGACACAATCCCTGTACCAATCATCCCTCATATTGAAAATCTTAGCGATCCAAAATATCCTTTTGTCTAATGTTTCTATCTCTCAAGGCATTTTCCACTCTGACATTAGGATAAATTAATTCATAAAATCTGTCGGAGATGAGAGCTTGTCAACTCAATTGTGTTTAAACCCCTTCAAACAGAGAGATTTCAACCCAATCTTCTGCTGTAGAGCGAAGCACTCTTCCAAAAATGCTTTGAGATTTAGAGGGAAGTGGCTGAACAGATTGTTATGTCACCATTAGGGAGCTGTAATAAAGTCATATTTCTTTTGCATTTTGCATGACTGGAGGGCCTTCCACTCTCGCCTGTCTGCTCCTCTCACGTCAGCCTGCCTTAAGTGGAGCAGTTCTGGGCTGCAGGTTTTGCCTCGCTGCTGCCAGAGTGTGTCTGTGCCAGATAGCGTTGCATGATTACATTTAGCAGCGCACAATTTTGTAGACAGCGTTATAGCAGGAGAATACAATATTTTAAGCCTCATTAAACGCCCACACATTTGGAAATTAGAAACCAGTTAATCATCATTGGTAAGGGAATAGGGATATCAAAATTAAGTGGTTTAAAAACAGATGTTAAGGAGGCTGTGTGATGAAAATACTATGTGCTAATGAGTGAACCTTTGCTATGAATGTCCCATAGTTCAACAGTGAATTGGCAAATTGAACATAAAAAATGTTAAACAGTTTTTTAAGGATTAGAGTATGCTTGTGTGGTGCCTTTTACAGAACTGCAAGCTAAGGTTTTTGATTGCCTGGTGCGAACTTCAGCAACATCGCTTGCATGTGTCATGGTTTTTGGAGCAAAACTGGAAATGATTCTGATACTGATAAACCGTGACAATGAGGAGCATGAAATTCATTGTATTTCCTCTGAGCTGTAAAACACTAAAGTTGATCTGACAGATTTTTTTGCCAGGAGCCGATGCAAAAAGAACAGTAATGTTTTCTGCTGGATGTGTGAATGTGCTATGAAGGAGCATGCTGTCATGTTAATGTTGTTCATATTTTTAAGTGGTTTTATGAATATGTGGCCCAAAATGTGCCTGGCTCCTCATGAATATTTTACAAGTTGCTAAATTAATAAAAAATCCTCATTTTTAACTAGCAACCATGGTTATGCAGAAGATTGCCTCTCTGGCTGCTGCTTGAGGCTAAAACTCTCTATCTTAAAATAAATTAGTGGAATTTATGAGAAATGGAATTATGTTAAAGAGTAAACGACCTCACTGGAACAACCGAGCCATGCCATTTCTGTTGCTTTGATCTGCATTTTTTTTAAATGAAAGATAAATATACGTGTGTTGTTATTCATAACCTCGAGCTGATTCTCTTCTATAATACAAAAACAATGATGTCACCTAGACATTGCTCTAGATGGACAGTTACCCTGCAAGCAAAAGCATTATTTGCCAAGATTATCAATCAAAATGTAATCGTATGATAAAGTGTCCTACCCCTAGCCACCATCATAGAGTCAGCAACAACAGTTTCCTAAAGCTTGAGATAACTTTGATAAGGCCATCTATGACTTACAAGGAGCGGACGAACCACACAAAGATGGTTTGCATTGTTCATAGGCAGTGAAGGATGAAAGAAAAAAGCAAGTTCTGGTGAGAATGTGATTGTCACAAACGAGCTGAGGACCAAAATGCAGAACACGGGAAACCAGAGATAGTCGGTAACCAGCTTTATTAGAGTCTATAGGCCGGTAGGAGACAACACGGCAACTAGTAGGCAAAGGGCTGGTCGGGGACAGGCGAGGGTTCCAGGAGACAGCAGGACGGGAGTCGTAGGCACAGAACGGGTCAGGGAGCAGGCGAGGCAGGCTGGTCAGGGACAGGCAGGGTCGAAACCGGGAGAGCAATCTGAGGAGTAGTGCGGGAAAGACAAGCATGCTGCGAAGTACGATCTGGCACTGAGGTGAAGGTGAAGTGGGCCTAAATACTAATGGAGCTGATGGGTGTAACAGAGTGAGAGAGAGACAGGGTGTGACTACCAGGTGACTAAGGAATGATAATGCAGAAAATAGGTGAGTGAGAAAGCAGACTGTGACAGAACCCCCCCCTTAATGGACGGCTCCAGACGTCTAAACAATACAAAAAAAAACAACAAAAGAGACCCAAGAAAAAAAAACTCTACAGATACCGGGTGGAAGGTGGAGGTATGGGAAAGGTTAGTACTCATCTGAGACTGCTCTCTCGGCCTCTCCCTCCTGGAAATCCTCGTCCTCCTCGCCCGATGACGACTCCCCCTCCTCCTCGACGAAGCCTCTGGTCCGTAGCGGACGAGTACTCCCTGGCTTAACGCCTGGTCGAGCCTGGGTCCTAGACGGCTGCTCCGGGTAACGCAGGTGGAAGTCTCGGATGAGCTGAGGGTTGAGGATATGACGAGCCGGGACCCACTGCCTCTCCTCAGGACCATAGCCCTCCCAGTCCACCAAATATTGAACCCCTCTTCCTCTGAGACGGGAACGGAGTAAACGACGAAGGGTGTAGGTATGGCCCCCATCGATCATCCTAGGGGGTGGTGGTGGAGGGGCGGCGGAAACCATAGGGCTCTCCCGGACAGGTTTAATCCTAGAGACGTGGAAGGTGGGATGGATCTTCATGTTCCGGGGCAAACTCAGTCGAACTGCTGCAGGATTAATGACCTTGACAATCTCGAAGGGTCCAATAAACCTGGGCGCTAACTTCTTAGACTCCACCCGAAGGGGAATGTTCTGGGTGGAAAGCCACACCCTCTGGCCTACCTGGTACACAGGTGCCTTGGTTCGTCGGCGGTTCGCTGATGTGGCGTACCGGTTAGCAGACTGAAGCAGAGTTGTACGAGCCTGCCTCCAAGTCCTCCGACAACGTCGGATGAAAGCCTGGACAGACGGACAGGTAACCTCCTTCTCCAATGCAGAGAACAATGGGGGTTGAAAACCGTATGCACACTGAAAAGGGGAAAGACCAGTAGCGGAACTGATGAGGGTGTTGTGGGCATACTCCACCCACAGGAGTTGTTTTGACCAGGTCGTGGGATGATCGGAAGCCATGCAGCGGAGAGTGGTCTCCATCTCCTGATTCTTCCGTTCGGACTGGCCATTGGCCTGTGGGTGGAAACCGGAGGTGAGACTAACCGTCGCCCCGATGAGCTCACAAAACTCCCTCCAAAACACAGAGGTGAATTGGGGCCCCCGGTCGGAAACCACATCAGTCGCCAGTCCGTGAATGCGAAACACGTGGAGCAGAATCAGTTCTGCCGTCTCCTTAGCTGACGGGATCTTAGGCAGGGGTATGAAATGAGCCATCTTACTAAACCGATCTACCACCGTCAAGATGGCAGTATGTCCGTGGGACGGTGGTAGACCAGTCACAAAGTCCAATGAAATATGTGACCAAGGGCGACGTGGGACCGGTAATGGATGAAGGAGGCCAGCTGGCGCTTGGTGAGATGGTTTGTGCCGATTGCACACAGGACAGGCGTTCACAAACTCCCGGGTGTCAGCCTCCAGCGTGGCCCACCAGAACCGTTGTAGGACCATCCCCTTGGTACGTTGAATTCCAGGGTGGCAGGAAAGTCTGGAGCTATGAGCCCACTGAAGCACCTCAGCCCTCAAAACCTGAGGCACAAACAAGCGGTTAAGAGGACAAGAACTAGGACCGGGTTGGTCCACCAAAGCGGTCTTAACCCTCTCCTCAATCTCCCAAGCGAGGACGCCGATCACTCGAGGAGCAGGAAGAATGGTGTCCGGAATACCCCGGGTGTCTCCCTCCCTCCCGAACTGCCGGGACAAAGCGTCGGCCTTCACGTTGCGGGAGCCCGGGCGGTAGGAGAGAAAAAAATTAAACCGGGTGAAAAATAACGACCATCTGGCTTGCCGAGAATTCAGTCTCTGTGCCGACCTGATGTATTCCAGGTTCTTATGGTCGGTCCATACCTGAAATGGTTGTTCTGTCCCCTCAAGCCAGTGTCGCCACTCCTCCAACGCCAACTTGACTGCTAGAAGCTCCCGATTCCCCACGTCATAGTTTCTCTCCGCCGGACTCAATCTCCTCGAAAAGAAAGCACAGGGGTGGAGCTTCTGGTTCTCACCAGAACGTTGCGACAGGATGGCCCCCACCCCTACGTCAGAAGCATCCACCTCCACCACCAACTGACCAGCGGTGTCTGGTACTTGAAGGATAGGAGCTGACGTAAACCGGCCCTTGAGGTCCTGAAAAGCCTCCTCGGCTGCAGGGGACCATCGGAACGTCACCTTGGATGAGGTCAGGGCGGTGAGCGGGGCGGCCACGGTGCTGTAGCCACGGATGAACCGTCTGTAAAAGTTGGCGAATCCCAGGAAACGCTGCAGCTCCTTCCGGGAATCAGGAACCCGCCACGAGGTAACTGCTGAGACCTTAGAAGGATCCATCTCCACACTTCCTTGACCCACGATGTAGCCAAGAAAGGCGACCGAAGAAGTGTGAAACTCGCACTTCTCCGTCTTGACGAACAGTGAGTTCTCCAGAAGTCTCTGGAGGACTGTCTGGACATGATGGACGTGCTCCTTGAGGTTCTTAGAAAAAATCAAGATGTCGTCCAGATAGACAAAAACATAACGATCCAACATGTCTCGGAGTACGTCGTTCACCAACGCCTGGAAAACTGCAGGGGCGTTGGTAAGTCCAAATGGCATCACCAGGTACTCGTAATGTCCCGAAGAGGTGTTGAAGGCGGTCTTCCATTCGTCCCCCTCCCGGATTCGTACCAGGTGATAAGCGTTTCTTAGATCCAGCTTAGTGAAGATTGTAGCCCCCTGTAGTAACTCAAATGCTGACGAGATGAGTGGCAAGGGATAACGATTCTTCACCGTGACGTCGTTCAGACCCCGATAGTCAATGCAGGGTCTCAGGGTCTTGTCCTTCTTCGCCACAAAAAAAAACCCTGCTCCTGCGGGTGATGTGGAAGGACGAATAATTCCCGCAGCCAGAGAGTCATTGACGTAGGTCTCCATGGCCTTCCTCTCCGGTGCCGAAAGCGAGTACAACCGGGCCTTGGGTGGGACTGCGCCTGGATGTAGCTCAATGGCGCAGTCATAGGGCCGATGAGGTGGGAGAGATGTCGCCTTAGCCTTGCTAAACACCTCCTTAAAGTCCAAATACTCCGCCGGAACCCCTGTGACATCCGGAACCAGGTTCATATCCACAGATAGTTGAGGTGCGGCGGCCTGCTTGAGACAAACCTGATGACAGGAAGAACTCCAACCTAGGATGGACCCAGTTGCCCAGTCAATGTTCGGGTTGTGGCGGCGGAGCCACGGATAACCCAAAATCAGAGGGATTTGGGGGGACCGTAGCACATGAAACCGGATTGTCTCATGGTGGTTCCCCGACATGAGCATACGGACCGGTGTCGTCTGGTGTGTCACTGTTCCCAGCAGGTGACCATCCAAAGCATTAGCCGGTACCGGCTGGGACAGCCGAACCTGTTGGATGCCCAGCTGTCGTGCGAGCTCCTCGTCAATGATGCTAACATCTGATCCGGAGTCAATAAAAACAGCCAGAGCCTGAGATTTGCCTGTCAGGAGGAGTCGAGCATGGCACAAGGGTCTTAGATTGGGGATCAGCTCAGAGGTTTGGCCCACCAGTATACTCCCCATTACTGATGAGCTCTGTCTTTTACCTCTTCGACGTACTTCCCTCTCCTCAGAGGTAAGACTGGTACGACCCACTTGCATGGGCTCGACCTCGTACCGTGAGTCAGAGTAGGAGTGGGAACTCTCCGCCGAACCCGGAAGTCGAAATCTCCCGGAAACCGGAAGTTGTTGTCGCGAGCAGCGGCCCGCCGCTCGCGTCTGTTGCTCTCCTCTCCGAGTCTGGATTCGTCCGTCAATCCGAGAGGTGAGCTCTATCAACCCATCCAAGGAAGCAGGGAGATCATAGGAAACCAGCTCATCTCTCATATAATCCGCTAATCCTCTCAGATATGCGTCACACTGCGCCGGCTCATTCCAGCTGCTGCGACGGCTACTGGTGCGGAAGTCAATAGCGTAATCCACCACCGTGCCGGAACCCTGGCACAAACTCAGCAGGCCTCCAGCAGCGTCGGGACCCAGACGAACGGGACCGAACACCTTCCGCATCTCCGCGGAAAAGGCAGCAAACGAGGCGCAGGCTGGTGTCTGCTGCTCCCACTCTGCAGTTCCCCATAAACGTGCTCTCCCCGTCAGATGATTGACGGTGAAAGCTACACGAGCCGCCTCGGAGGCGAAGGTGTGTGGCTGCAGTGAAAACAATATGGAACAGTTTGTGAGAAAAGGCCTGCATCCCTCCGGCTCACCAGCGTAGCGTTCCGGCGTTCCCACACGAGGCTCCGGAGCGTATCCCGTCGGGCCAGGGGCTGGAGCGAGCATCGGAGCTGCGGGCGGAGGGACGGTAGCAGCCATGGTAGCGGCTAGCTGTTGTACGGTGGCGGCCATCTGTTGCATCTGGGAGGTAAGGTAAGCCAGCGTTTGTCCCTGGGTTGAGGTTGCCTGGTGGGTCTCGATAGCTAAGGTAGCTATTGTGACCTCCTGTCTTTGGATGGCATCCTCAACCCTCTCAAAGCGGTCTCTAGGAGACCCGGTGTTTGCTTGGTCCATTTCTGGCCAGATCGTTCTGTCACAAACGAGCTGAGGACCAAAATGCAGAACACGGGAAACCAGAGATAGTCGGTAACCAGCTTTATTAGAGTCTATAGGCCGGTAGGAGACAACACGGCAACTAGTAGGCAAAGGGCTGGTCGGGGACAGGCGAGGGTTCCAGGAGACAGCAGGACGGGAGTCGTAGGCACAGAACGGGTCAGGGAGCAGGCGAGGCAGGCTGGTCAGGGACAGGCAGGGTCGAAACCGGGAGAGCAATCTGAGGAGTAGTGCGGGAAAGACAAGCATGCTGCGAAGTACGATCTGGCACTGAGGTGAAGGTGAAGTGGGCCTAAATACTAATGGAGCTGATGGGTGTAACAGAGTGAGAGAGAGACAGGGTGTGACTACCAGGTGACTAAGGAATGATAATGCAGAAAATAGGTGAGTGAGAAAGCAGACTGTGACAGTGATGATAGAGGCATGGGCGAATCAGACTGTATAGCCTGGGGAATGGAGTTAAGGGAAGTTGATGTGACCAAGCTAACTTCAGAGAAAGCTGGCACTAAAGTAAAGCCATCTGTTGATCTAATTGTGAATATCAAACATGTTCTTATCTTTATTCGAATGGCAGCAACTGGACCTCAAGACTTACGAGTGGAATATTTGTTCTGCCAACCGTCAACACCAATTAACCCAGACAAGCTCCAACTTGGTCATGCTCAAATCATTTTTAATAATCCTTTTAAGAAGAATTTGAATTATTCAGACCTTAAGAACAATTGATGAAAACAAGGGAAGAACTTTGGTACCTTATGTGGTGTCCCTATGTCCCTATGTGTACACCCTATTTCAGCAACATGTAAACAAGTACAAATTCCACTAAGACATCAACAGTCTTTATCTTTTTGATTCTTATTCCTTAATGATTAGCGATGAAAAATAGAAAGTGTCAGTGCCACTCTGTGATCCCAAACAAGTTTGTTGAAGGAATAGATTGCCGGCCAAGTGGGAGTAGCTGCTGCTTTGGCTCTTCTACGAACCTCTCTGGGTTTGATTTGAGCCGAAAGAGCCACAGGATAAAACTTCCAAAGCATTAACATTCTCAGCAGTCACCCGAAAAGTTGTTCTGATCACGATAGTTTGAACTGACAGGGTGTCTAAACTACAGTACACTGGGGTGAGAAACAACCGCCTGGTGCTAACTACAAACACATTATGTAAGGACCAGCGATGGACTCATGCCCTTTCATCTGCACAGTCTACTATTTACAGTATTTCCCAACACTATCGCGTTACATCCCCTGGGCATCGAGATGCTAATGCCTTTTTAGCACTGTGAGTTTATGATGTGGTTCAATGCAATTTGGGATACCACAAGGACATTAACGAGGAGTCCAACAATTGATCTAGAGTATAACTCATTGTCCAAGTGTTCGTGGAATTTGGGAAAAACAAGTACATCTTCAAAGTTCAACTTAACCTGGCTGTTAGTCCAATATTGTCTGGTTTTGTTAGACAGAAAATGGCAAATTGCAAAAACCAGCCAACGTTTTATTTTTATGGCTTTTACAAGAATTAAAAAAAACTACTACCTGAAAGAAAACCTGCAAAATGTGACTACACTTGGCACACATGGACATTACTTCACCGGTGCTATGCAGGATATGCCAGCTCATAGATCAGGTCAAACAAATTGTGTGGAAAAAGCTTTATTTTAAATTCTCAAGATAGTTATTTACATACCCTTTCAAGATTGTTGTCTTCTATGAATTACTACTAGTGTCACTAGCTTTACTTTAACTTCAAAGTTGTTGGATTACTTTTCCAGGAACCAAGAGAACATATTTAAACCTATTAAAGAAGGAAATAAACTAGTTTATGCCTTCTTTCAATTGTACACGCTTTACATTAATCTGTTGTTTGGAATACTTTACGTGTGAATGCATGCCCACTGTTACACCCCCCATTTAGTGGCTGGTATCCAATTGTCTTTCTTCCTTAAACCACTGTTTCTCCCAAGTTTCAAATGAAATCCATTCATAACATTTTGAAACATCCTGTTTGGAGGCAGTCTGGGTTGCAACAGAACAGAGCCCCTGACTGACTCCAAATGATGAGAGTAATTTGGTGTAATTGCACCTCGGGTGAAACCTTTGAAGACCCAGTTTGCTTTGTGACTGAAACAATGATGATTAGAGCTTGTTCACTTGTCAACTGCAAGAAGGAGAGTGCCCACTTTTAAAGAGCAGAACTTTCTATGATGCAAAACTTAGTGTCCCATTTTTAATATAAGCTCATTAGGTGTATTAGTACATTTCAAACAGCCGTGATTAGCTAAATGACTGCCCAAGCGGTAGTTAAGGGGACCCAAGAATATATTAACATTTAGCTGCAGGGTTTCAGTGTATAACACTATACAGCATGCGCTAACCTGAGGCTTGAGAGGCTACTGCTCACACCACATGATATAGATTAGCTTTAGAGAAATCAGGGCACCTATTAACACGGCTGTTTGATCTCAATGGCACAAATTGATCCAAGGTGAAGAAACTGTGGCGTAATTATGATTGATGACGACAAAAAGGGGAAATGATTTGTGCCTTTAACTTCTCAGTTAGAAGGTTGTTCGGAAGTTAAAAGGAGATTTCGGAAGTTGAAATGAAGTGTAAGGATTCGACTGATGAGAAGTTAAAACTATGAGATGAGAAGATCGAAAATTCATTATGCATAAAGTAGAATTTCTGGTTGGCACTGTGCCTTTTACAAAGCATCTCAATTTAAACATTGTGTGCATGTTATAGTCAGAAAATGTTAAGAAATATTTTTGCCAAATTCTCTTTTTTAAATAATTATGACAAAAGCACATATACGTTTCTACAACATGGCTATATGGGCTATAAGATAAATGCTAATATTGGATCCCCAACATGTGGCGATGGTAATGCTATAACATGCTGATGATTAGCAGGTATGATGTTTAGCATGCTAAATACATAGCTAATTAGCCACGACTACAAAGTACATTTGAGGCTAATGGTAATTGTTTTCCAGGTATATGTTTGTAAATATTTCACATTATATTAAAAATAACAAAATGTCAATTTCCTTGTGGCACTAGGGAAAAATAACATTAAACAATATTCTATCTCAAAAGATCCAATCATTGTTGAGATATAATTTTTGGAACAAACTCGTGTGGCTAAAAAAATTGGAGAAACAAAAATCTAAATGACCTGAAATGATATCTTAGGCATTCCTGTAAACTATCATTTAATTATAAACAGAAGCATAGACTATCAATCTGTTATAAATCTGTGATTGTTGAATATTAGCCAGCAATGTCACCTAAAAGTGGGTGATTCTTGAATGCACCACACGGAGCACGATTAAAGTTACATGAAGGAAATGGATTCAGTATTTGTGCAGGAAATTGGCAATATGGAGCACATTATCAATCAATCAATGTTTATTTATATAGCCCAATATCACAAATGTTACATTTGTCTCAGTAGACTTCACAGTTTGTACAGAATATCAGTATGACAATACGACACCCTCTGTCCTTAGACCCTCACATCGTACAAGGAAAAACTTCCGGAGAAAACCCACAGTTTTAAAGGGAAAAATGGGAGAAACCTCAGGGAGAGCAACAGAGGAGGGATCCCTCTCCCAGGACGGACAGACGTGCAATAGATGCCGTGTGTAAATTGAAAAGATAATACATTTGCAACATAGGTAGTCCAAATGTTTGGAAATGCATGTGTGTATAATAGGAAGATGAATCCACGAGGATATCCATCCAGGACCTATGATCCAGGACCACAGCCACGACTCAAGATCCAGGGCTCGCGATGCAGGACACAGGACCGCAGGATCATCCATGACTCCGGATACCAGCGTATATAGACACCAAAAAGAAAGACATTTGGGGAAGCTGGGTTAATCGGAACATGAGAGTACACAGGTACAGACGAAGTAAGATTTCCCCCGACAAACTAAGCCTATATCAGCAAAACTAGGGGCTGAATCTAATCAGCCCTAACTATAAGCTTTATCAAAAAGAAAGGTCTTAAGCGCACTCTTAAAAACGGACAGGGTGTCTGCCGCCCGAACACAAACTGGAAGCTGATTCCACAAATGTGGAGCTTGATAAGAAAAGGCTCTGGCTCCCATTGTACTTTTAGAGACTCTAGGAACAACCAACAACCCTGCATTCTTGGAACGCAATGCCCTAGTAGGACAGTAGGGTATAATGAGTTCTTTAAGGTAAGATGGCGCCTGCCCATTAAGGGCTTTGTAGGCGAGAAGAAGAATTTTAAATTATATCCTGTGCTTTATAGGGAGCCAGTGTAAGGCAGCCAGAACAGGAGTAATGTGGTCCCTTTTCCTAACTCTGGTTAGTACACGAGCTGCAGCATTTTGAATCAGCTGAAGCGATTTGACTGACTTCTTGGTACACCCTGATAATAAAGAGTTACAATAATCCAGCCTTGAAGTAACAAATGCATGGACTAGTTTCTCTGCATCGTTTTGAGGCAAGATATGCCTGATTTTTGCAATGTTACGTAGATGGAAATAGGCGGTCCTTGAAATTGATTTTATGTGGCCGTGAAAGGATAAATCCTGATCAAATATAACACCAAGATTCCTTACAGTCTCACTGGAGGCCAAATTAATGCCATCCATAGTTAGTATATCTTTAGATAATTTGTTTCGTAGATTCTTCGGGCCGAGTACAATAACTTCAGTTTTGGTCGTGTTTAACATCAAAAAGTTTAAGGTCATCCACGTTTTTAAGTCCTTGAGGCAGTCTTGAATTTTATTTAGATGATTAATTTCATCAGGCTTGATTGATAAATATAGTTGAGTATCATCTGCATAACAATGAAAATGTACAGAATGATTGCTTATAATATTGCCTAACGGAAGCATATATAATGTGAACAAAATAGGTCCGAGCGCTGAGCCCTGTGGCACTCCATGGCTAACTTTGGTTTGCGTGGAAGATTCATCATTGACACGTACAAACTGAGAGCGTTCATTACACCCCACACACATCTGAAACACATTAATACAAGTAAAGGCTTATGGCTGAGCCCCATGGCCAAACATTAGTGTGAAAGTGAGCACATTCCATAAAGGATGCTGCCTGTTAAGAGAGGCGTTACACTTAACACAAATATAGTATCTCTGTGCTCTCCTCTTTCATAGTTAGATAAAAAAAAAAGAAGAGAACCACGGGTCTATTTATGTTTTAGTGTCAACGTTGTCTGTATTCTGCTACCCAGGAGGAATATAATGTCAGTAGCACAAATCGGTGGACATATTTACAAATGCAAGAAAATGTTTGAGACGAATATAAAAAAAACCCGATTGCTTTTCATTCTTCCCCACAGAGACCCGAGCCTTCAACGTTTTCCTCCAACAGCCTCCATTGAGCAGGAAAGATGTGTAAAATGGCAGGGCATCTGTGACTCAGTGTCTAGAATAACTCTCTAAATAAAGAATAAAAGCAATCTGCTCTTGTTTCACTCAATGCACCTTTTCCCTTCCTGTTGCCAGGGGGATGACCAAGTGCATTTCATATGCGAGCCTCGCGCTCCACTGCCTCCTGAGCACAGAACCGAATCATGTTCCACTTTAAAAGATGTTAATTTTACATATTTAATGACGGGCTGATGGCTAAAGTAAGTGAGTGCCGCTTACAGAGAAGATGCGATGTTCTGGAAATCCTCTTCCTCACACTTACGACCCTTCATCCTCAAAGATGTGACTTCTGTTAAAAGAAAGAAACAAAGAGAATGATATCCTTTCTCTAAATACAAACTATATAAATGGTGTAATTGTTGCCCACTCTACAAATCATGGGTTCACTTGCTGCATTGGAATCCATACAAGGAGATTTCTCAATTTCATGGCAGATTAGCCTGATGTCGGGATTATCTCTTGTTATTTTAGGGCAGATAATACAAGATTATGATTTAATGGGATCTGTGAAATCAGATGGAAGACACCAGTGGCCTTTCTCAAGGATACATCTGCAAAATGCAGTTCATTTTGGTCAAACTATGAACCAGTGAGGTGAAAACAATATATCCAAAGGGAGTATTTGACACACAAATGATCTCTTCAACACATATTAAGAGTTCACAGCTAGTGAAAAACACAGCTTTCGAGCTTGAGGTCATGTCCAATTTCTGTTAACACCTTAATGTTAATTCTGCATGTCCACTTCCCAAGGGCAGGAACGCTTCCCAATGTTGGGAAAAGAGATTCTGCATGCTTCAGAAATTAGCTAAGAGGTTTATAGTACAAATTCTGCCCTCTTTTTAAGGTAATTAGCTTGTGCTCAACACTGTCATATCCAGAAGTGCAGTTGCTTTTGAAAAAACAGGGCAGGAAAACAAGAGGCCAAGCCTCCCCAGGGTCAGTGCCCACCGCAGCCTGGATTATGGCACCAAAGGAATGCTGGGAAGCGTGTATTGATTTGGCCTGACACTTGCTGCCACATTTAGCTTATCCGCCACTGACTCGCTAAGGCTTCAAGCAGTTATCTGCCATATTCTCTACTATCTTTAAAGAGCATTGAGAAATTACCTCATGCCATGGAAGATTTATCATCACATAATTAGCTCGGTGCACCTAACGGCAGATCCCTTTTGACTGCTGATACGAGCTTAAAGTTCATGTGCACAAGAGTATGCTTAATTAACTTGTTAGCATGAGCATGCTGAGATGAAACACTGGCCTTTATAAACTGCATTTGTTTAACAAATCGTCTGGGTGCTGTGCTCTGCTGTAGGATATCTGCTGGATATTACAGACAACACTGATACACCAGAGCACACTTATAGAGGACCTTAACCAAGTGCTGCCAGGGCACATACATAACTATGAATATGTTTTCATAATACTGTAGTTTGGAGTATATCATATTTTTGGAAAATTCATTTTACTGATGGGTCAGTATCAACATTTTTGAGCATGCCAGATATGTTCATTTTGAACATTTCCTAATTATGTTAATATAATCCGGACCAGTTTACAAAAAACAAAATGTTATGTTGCTAATCAGTTGTATATTTCCGACAGGTCTAAAGTATTTTCTGTTAAAGTGGACTATAGTATAAAGTGGCAAAAAAAAGTATGCAGCCATCTTTAAGCCCTACTCTCTTTTTTTCATTGCGTTTGTGATGTTCAGTGAACCGTTGTCCAGTGTCATGAGCCAATTTGACTCCTCACATGCCCGGTGTTCACATTTCTACTCAGCTGTAAACAGCCTTACAGCCAATGTTGCTTCTCTGCATGATGATGGGCAACTGCTATGAGCAAAGAGCAACCCTTGGCATATATTCGACTTGAATCATCCAACACTTTACCCTTTGGAGCACCCATTGGCTTTAAGTGGTCAAACGCCATCTTATTTTATTCATGTTACGGCACTTCTGCGCCCTTTACTCAGGCACTCTTGGAGCAAAAGTCTCACCCCGTTTCCTCTCAACAACTGTCAGCCAGATCTGAATTCTCCTTTTTAATCTTAATGCTTTCCATTTAATCTAATCCTGGGAGTAACAGTTGTAACGTCATAGAGCATTTTCTGCATCTCTGTCAGCTACAAATGCAGTTGTGGGACCGCGCTGAATGAAATGGGCAAAGACAGCTTCCCAGTCGCCAGGGGTGTTATTCTAAGATCAGGCTGAAATCAGAAGTTTTGTCGGTTTCAGTTAACCAGGGCGCTGCTAAATGGCTTAAGCCAAGCATCAGTGCACCCAGCAAAGGCTCTGAGATATTGCTGCATGACAGCTAAAGTAGCTGGGTGCATCACGGACATGTACCCAGCCTAAAGAGCCCTCAGGCTTTCTCTTCTTCATGACTGACTTTTAAGTGTTTTATCCCTGGGACACAGCGATAATGTGCATTAAGATCAAGAACACTTATTTCAATTGTGCTCTATGTTTTATTCTGGCCTTAAATTCAGCAATGTCTAGACTGTGCCTTTCTGAAAATAGCTGACATGGGAGGATCCAATGAATTTAAGTATGCTAACATTAGCCTTCACTATTATTTTTGTCGCAATGCAGAAATTAGATTCTCTTTCAAATGTAGTTGGTTAAGCATTAGCAAATATAATTTCTTGTAAAAACGTATGTTAACAGCGTCACTATTAAAAAGAGTTATTATTCCTCAGTCTGTCCATATACAAAAACATCTACATATACTGGTCAAAGCAACAGTGATATATTACTTTTCTGTGGTTCGAAAGGATGAGGCCGATGTTGTTCAATATTTCATTTGTTTTTCTGTGAAAAGACCAAAACCAGTCATTCCTTAACCCAGTGTTTCCCATACATCGATTCATTTGTGGCGGCCAAAGATCTTTCATAATGGGTGACAAAAAAAGGCTATCTCATTTCCTAAAAACAACGGAGCCTCCATGTTACTAAAACTGAATCAAAGATTGCATGTTAGGCACTATTTTTAGAGGTGGATTTGGTGCTCCACTGTGTATCTACACTCTAAAAACAAATGCCTTGGCTCAACAAAGAAAATCAAGGCAACAGTTTGCATCAATGTTTATTGAGTTAAGACAACTTCTAATGAAATTGTCTTAAAGCAACAAAGTTATTTGAGTTAGGGGAGAAGGCTTTTCCTCTACAATCAGAGGTGTTTTTAATTACCACTTACTTAATAATTGGTAGCATAAACACAAGTTTTTAAGTTGATTACTCCAAAAATTAAGTTGTTCCAACTTGTTTTACCGTATGATTTAAAAGTAATTTTAAGTTGTATGTACTTAATTACCATCATTGTGAACACACGTTTTTAAGTTGACAACCATTTATAAATTAAGTTGCTCCAAATATATTGTATTCAATAGTTTTTTTTTTCTTAGCTTTTTCATGTTTTTGCCTTTAAAGAAAGAAATGAATTGTATCCGCGATCTTGTTCTTTCGGTCATGACCCATCCTTCATGACCATAGGTGAGGGTAGGAACGAAAATGGCCCGGTAGACAGAGAGCTTTGCCTTCTGGCTCAGCTCCCTTTTCGTCACAACGGTGCGGTAAAGCGACTGCAGTACCGCTCCCGCTGCTCCGATTCTCCGGCCCATCTCACGCTCCATTGTTCCCTCACTCGAGAACAAGACCCCGAGATACTTGAACTCCTTCACTTGGGGTAAGGACTCATTCCCTACTTGGAGTGGACAGTCCATCGGTTTCCTGCTGAGAACCATGGCCTCAGATTTGGAGGTGCTGATCCTCATCCCAGCCGCTTCACACTCGGTTGCGAACCGATCCAGTGAGTGCTGAAGGTCGCCATCAGAACCACATCATCTGCAAAAAGCAGTGGTGCAATTCTTAGTCCACCGAACTGCAGACCCCCTCCCCCACGACTACGCCTCGAAATCCGATCCATGTATATTACAAACAGGATTGGTGACAAAGCGCAGCCCTGGCGGAGGCCTACCCTCACTGGAAATGGGTCCGACTTACTCCCGAGGACCCGGACACAGCTCTCGCTTTGGGAGTACAGAGATTGGATGGCCCTGAGTAGAGACCCCCTCACCCCATACTCCTGCAGCACCTCCCACAGTAACTCCCTGGGAACTCGGTCATATGCCTTCTCCAAGTCTACAAAACACATGTAGACCGGATAAGCGTACTCCCAGGCCCCCTCCAGGATCCTTGCGAGAGTAAAAAGCTGATCCGTCGTTCCACGACCAGGACGGAATCCGCATTGTTCCTCCTCAATCTGAGGTTCGACAATCGGCCTGACCCTCCTTTCGAGTACCTTAGAGTAAACTTTCCCGGGGAGGCTGAGTAGTGTGATGCCTCTGTATTTGGCACACACCCTCTGATCCCCCTTTTTGAAAAGGGGAACCACTACCCCGGTCTGCCACTCCTTCGGTACTGTTTCCGACATCCATGCAACGTTGATGAGACGTGCCAACCATGACAGTCCCTCAACACCCAGAGCCTTCAGCATTTCTGGGCGGATCTCATCCACCCCCGGGGCTTTGCCACTGTGGAGTTGTTTGACGACCTCAGTGACCTCCCCCCGGGAGATTGGTGTTGATCCCCCGTCATACTCCAGCTCTGCCTCTAACATAGAGGGCGGAGTTGTCGGGTTCAGGAGTTCCTCAAAGTGTTCCTTCCAACGCCCTAACACTCCATCAGTTGAGGTCAACAGCGTCCCATCCTTACTGTACACAGCTTGGATGGTTCCCTGCTTCCCCCTCCTGAGGTGTCGGACAGTTTTCCAGAACAACTTTGGTGCCGCCCGAAAGTCCTTTTCCATGTCTTCTCCGAACTTCTTCCACACCTGCTGCTTTGCCTCGGCCAGGGCTACCTTGCAACTGCCTCGGGAGTCCCCCGGGATAACAAATCCCTGAAGGCCTCCTTCTTCAGTCGGACAGCTTACCCTGACCACCGGTGTCCACCAGGAGGTTCGAGGGTTACCTCCCCTTGAGGCACCTAAGACCTTGAGACCACAACTCCCCGCCGCGGCTTCGGCAATAGAGGCTTTGAACACCGACCACTCTGGTTCAATGTCCCCAACCTCAGGAATGCCCGAAAAGCTCCGCCGGAGGTGTGAGTTGAAGGCCTCCTGAACTTGGGCCTCCTCCAGACGTTCCCAGTTCACCCGAACTACACGTTTGGGCTTACCAGGTCTATCCAGAGGCTTCCCCCTCCACTCGACCCAACTCACCACCAGATGGTGATCAGTTGACAACTCTGCCGCTCTCTTGACCCGAGTGTCCAAAACATACGGCCTCAGGTCCGATGATACGATAACGAAATCGATCATGGACCTTCTGTCTAGGGTGCTCTGGTACCATGTACACTTATGAGCATCCTTATGTTTGAACATGGTGTTTGTTATGGCCAATCCATGACTAGCACAGAAGTCCAGTAACAAACCACCACTCCGGTTCAGATCAGGGGGGCCGTTCCTCCCAATCACGCCCCTCCAAGTGTCTCCATCATTGCCCACATGTGCGTTGAAGTCTCCCAGCAAGATTAAAGAGTCTCCTTCAGGAGCCCCATACAGGACCCTTTCCAGGGTCTCCAAGAAGGCCGTATACTCTGAACTGCTGTTTGGTATACATTTTTGTATAAAAGTCAGTTTATTCATATTCATACATTCGTGGAAAAGCTCCAGGCACTGTCATTACCTAAACACACACACCCTCAATCTTAATCAATCCATCCCAAAGCCGGGGAATCTTCTCAGCATGTGATTTCAGATCTCATCTATGTTTAATGTTCACTCAGACAAAAAATTATTTAGATATGTCTTGTGGTGTCTTTATTCAACAACCCAGACTTAAGTGATTGAAACCAACCAATTTAACAATCAATTGATATTTTTTGGGCTTCCTAGCAGGCCAACAATCCAACCAAAACAAAGCATGACACTGGAATATTACCAAGCTGCTCAATTTGAAACAGAGTTTTCACAAACCTGTGATATTTGGAGACACATGCAGGCCATCCCAAAGCAATATCACTTTTTTGGAAGTTGAAGCATGGTTTGATGAGATTCACTTCTCTGGAAAGTTGCTACTTCCTGGACAGTGTCATGCCCAGGTGGGCATCGACAGGGAATCCAAGCAATCAAGCAATTACATCCATCTAACATTACAGTTCAATGTCAGAAAATACAGTACATTACAATATGTAAAAATATTCAAGAAAGACTCAAGAAACTTCTTAAGTAAAGGATTTGATTATGTATCAGGTATTGAACCCCCAAAAATGAGAACTTTAACACATCTTGTATCTAACAGACCCATACCCAGACATTAAACAACACCCGCAAAGAAAAATAAAAATTAGATTTTTGTATTATCCAAAGTGTTTGTATTCCGTGGCATTTGTATTCATATTTGCATTTTTATTCAGTAAAGCAGTCTCATGTTTCAGTGGCCGTCAGAGTGAATCTGTCGTGTAAACTTGATGGGTTTCTATTCTCTCTGGAAGTATAAGATGAGACAACATGTTTATTATAAACCTTTAATCGTGAATACTAAATCATTTTGAATAGTATGAATACAAATTATTTGTACACAATTAATTAATAAGAGACATGGAACTATTGTTTAGCGATGCAGTGAAGTCACAGGGCATGTGTAAGCTCATATGTGTGTATTTGTAGGAAATCATTTTGGTCCAAACTGAAATGTCTCAATGACACAACGGCGTTGTATACACACATGCATTTACCCCACATTTTGAATGTATAAAACTCTTTGGTTTATGACCAAATACCAGAAAAACTCCTCCAACAAACTAAATAATTTGATAAAAATTAGTAGTTAATAAGCATGCTAAATCTTAGAGTTCAAAGGCTTTGTGCTACCGGTAAAAGCTTGTGTCTTGAACAATCAGATGCCTTCTCTATACAGATCTTCCCTTTGATCACTCACTATAACAGAGTATCCGAGCGTTGCAGGATAAAATCAAAACAAATGAACACAATCAAACTCAGGAGGAACATGTCAACAAACATGATTATTATGCTGAGCCCGCGGGTCAAGTTAAAGCCTGTGTGGCCTTGTTGCACGGTGACCTCTGACCGTCACGCTGAAGGAGAAACCCCAAATAAAGCAACAGAAAAACGTCACAAAGAAACCCTCACACATACCTTCCAAGATTATAAACAGCAGCAGTCAATCAACCCGGATGAAGCCTCTTATTTCCAAGACTAAGCGACTTTCACAAACGAGCGGCTGTTATTTCTATTGTTAGATTCTGTTGTGGTTAGGGGATCCCAACACTATTAAAGTGGAATCACCTTAACCCAGTTGGACCAGCTTTGGTCATAGCTGAGGGGTTTTTCTACATGAATGTTTGGGTTTTGTACACAGTCACGCTACACTGCTCGCATTATCTCTGCTTCACGTGTTCCCCATGAGTTTGTTCAGGGTCTGTAACAAAGAAAGTGACTTATTATCACCCACCAGAGGAGTTGTCTGCACATGTACCATTCGGTAATTGCTGCCGCCTAACCAGCAGACTCAATTGGACCTAACATTGAGCCATTATTAGGAAATGAAATTCTGTTTTTGCAATAATGGGAGTTTGGCAAGGCCCAGTGAATACGGATGGTAAAAGGATAATTCAGTTACATCAACAAATGTGCTAAAATACTGTGTGATGTGTGGGTACTTTTCACTTGAAGTTCAATAAAACACGGTATAATTTATGAATGAAATGAGAACATTTGATGTTTGTTTTGCTCTGGAGTAGGTGCCATTGTAACTCAAACCTGATGTGTTCTAGCTATTGTGCTTAAGAACATTAAATGGCTTGCTGCTGTTCATCAATGCTAACTTTGCAGGAAACAGTGACAGTATTAGAACAATAATGTCTTTGTAGCTTAACGTCCTGAACTTCTGTAAAGGATACACTTATTACAGGGAATCGATTCTCGAGGACGTTGTGAAGAAGCAAAGAAGGAAGCCAGAGTGACCTTAAATTAGTTTTATATAAAGATGCATGTGACTTGAGAAGTGTAAAACAGCAAATAAATATCCAAATGTTTGCTTACCAGTTTGCACTTGACAACATGAAACGTGGAAGTCAAAAGCAGAATGTCCTGAATAAGACTGCAATCTATATTTTATACTGTTAGAAAGCCTGTAGCTGTAAACAAGGAATACAAGTTGTTTCTGAAATCATGTGTTGTACTTTAAATACTGCTCCCTTCAAAGTAATCTAGTTCAGTTTCTACAGCTTGCATTTGTACGAATCAACTCAACCAGAGGGACTGAATGCTGAGAAGTGAAATATACTGTATATCATTCTAACTGTGTTTCAAGTGCTTGTGTTGGGATGGAAATTTGCACTAAACACTTTATCTCCACTTCCCTCAAGTTAGCTCATCTTCTGACTCCTAAGAGGGGTCAAAAAAATAATCATAAACAATTCAACTTATATAAACCATAATAGTTTTTGTAGTGCAGATAGGAACAATGAGGGGAGTTAGTAGGACATAAGTGACATACTTTAGGACAAGGATGCACCAATAGGTTTATATCTAAGCCTTTTTCTTACCATGAAGAACCAAACAAAACAATAATGTCCCTCTACTGTTAAGCTATAGCAAATGTGTGACACACAAGGTTTGCTGATGGAAAGTAATGCTCGATAGGTTTTATTGTCTCTTTTTGGATTTCTTAACTATTTCTTATCTTAGTTGTGCTATCTTGTCTTCTCTTTCTTTTCATCTTCATTGTTTCTTCCCCCTTTACAGCCCTTTGTAACCCCTGGTCTTTTGCAAGTCCTGAATGCTATAAATAAAGTTGCTGGATTCAAATGACATGTGTTTCACTGCCAACACATTTTACAGTTGTATTCTAAATAATGAGCTAATAGGTGTATGAAGAAATGAATACAAATAAAAGTAACCTCCTGCTCTGACACTGCACCTCACATGGAGGACTGAGTAAAATAGTCATAGTTACAAAGTGATCTTGAGTCGGGACATAAGCGTATTAAAGCTGCTTTGAGAACAGCTTCACTGGACAGAAATGAGGCGTTTCTCAGCCCCTTGCCAGCAGCATGATGCTAACACAACATGGCAGCTCGGGGCGGCTCTATGCGACTTTCTCAGCCCCGTCAAGTAATTGGTGACCCAGCAGCACCCCACCTGACAAGGGGCGGCTCGAGGAACCGGCCCCAGAAAAGCAAACAGGGTCAATCCGGCATGGGATTGTCGTATGCTCGCTAAAAAAGCATGTGACAAGTAAAAAGCAGTCGTTCATTCAGAGCGAGGCACAGGTTTGACACAGTGTTTGGTTTGGTTTAGACTTCAGTCCCATCACTCTGTGGGAGGGAGCAGGGTGACATTAATGTCACATTTCAACATTCCAGCTAATTTCTGGAGCAATGGTGCAAGTTATTCTGAGCTAACTGACACACCTGGCTTCATGCAGCTCAAATAAGAAAGGTTACTCTTAAAAACTGAGAGATCTGCCTGTGAGATTCTCACTACATTAACTGTCAGATTACTTAAGACGTGCACTTCATGGGCAGTCTTCATGCCAGATGTATGCTCGCAGCATTTTACACTTCATCACATATTTATTTGATTCCTAAGTGTATTTTTACACTGGGCAAATGGCTTATGAATCACCAGTAAACCCATTTTGTTCCTCTCGTGTATGTAATGTAATTAATTGTAATCTGGAAGCATTGAGTTAATGTGCACATACTGAAAAACAAAGAAACTGAAATCAGATGTCCAGCAAAAAACAACAACAGTAACCTACAAAGTGAATGAATATTTGCTCACATACTATAATATTGCTGCAAAGAAAACCGATCAAGCAAAAGTTCAACAATTGCCCTTGATTTCAATAAACACTTTCAACAAGTGCATTAAAGACACTTTTCTTGAAATACTGTGCAATAATCCCCTTATGTGAAAACCACCATTGTCTCAACCACCAGATAACATATGTCAATACATTCTGAAGTTGCTGCTCATCATTTTTAGCCATGGATGTGTACTTAGCTAATTATTTGTCTTGTATTCTAGTATAACTAATGAGCACTTTTCTTCTAATGTGTTAGCTTATTCTGTATCATTGTAGCCTATGCCTTTTGCTGTAATAATGTCAATTGTGCTGTGGAACTAATACAGGATTCTGATTCTGAACCTCGCACACAGACGGGAGAGAGATCGAAAATACTCAAAATAATCATAGAAGCATTTTGCTGTCTTTTTGCATGTTAGAAACGGAGTTGGCGACACTAAAACTGCAATGTAATGTTTGTGTAGCAATAATACATATGATATATATTTTGTACATGTCTCCAGTACCGCTAACGTCGGAGCTTAACGGTACCACGGTCTTTAATAATTCAGCCCCGGGGCCCGTTTAATACCGGGGCTCCGTACCCATCCCTAGTCACATGCCTGTACAGTACGTCACGGATAAAGACACAGCTGATGCCAACAGACAGAACACAGGAGCACAATGTATTTCCAGCTCTACTGTACATTCATTCTCTGTTTGGCTGAGCGGGTGTAGCGACAGCAGGAAACAAACTAAGTCGCTGAGAGGCTGAGGCCGGCCTGTTTGCTGTTGTATGACACGCTAAAAAAAAGTATTCGCTCAGATCTGAGAATCTGTTTCGTAGTATGGTAGTTTAATTAAACAACCCGGTGGTCAGACATATGCATTGTTATAATCCAAGCAATTGTAGTCTTGCGGTCAACAAAAAAGTACAACGCCCCCGTGTCACCCTCTCTTCCACACACTCACACAGGTGAACAGGATTATATTGAGTGCCACCCATACCCATGTTACATTACATTACATTACATTGCATTTAGCTGACGCTTTTGTCCAAAGCGACTTACAATAAGTACATACGACCAGGAAGACACAGCCCTGAAGAAAACAGAATCATATAAGTACATCAGGTATCATAGAGCCAAACATTTCAAGTGCTACTCAGCTGGCTATAGATAAGCCAGTCCTATATTAGTATATAAGTGCTTTGTTAGTAATTCTATCGCTCGAAGTGGAGTCGAAAGAGATGAGTTTTCAGTCTGCGCCGGAAGATGTGCAGGCTTTCTGCCGTCCTGATGTCAATGGGGAGCTCATTCCACCATCTTGGAGCCAGGATAGCAAACCCACGTGTTTTTGCTGATGGGAACTTGGGTCCCCTTCGCAGCGAGGTTGCAGCGAGTCGTTTGGCTGATGCAGAGCGGAGTACACGCGCTGGGGTGTACAGTTTAACCATGTCCTGGATGTAGGAAGGGCCAGATTCATTCGCAGCATGGTATGCAAGTACTAGTGTCTTGAAGTGGATTCTAGCAGTTACCGGGAGCCAGTGAAGGGAGCGGAGGAGCGGAGTGGTGTGGGAAAATTTTGGAAGGTTGAAGACCAGACGAGCCGCTGCATTCTGGATGAGCTGCAGAGGTCGGATGGCACATGCAGGTAGACCAGCCAGGAGGGAGTTGCAATAGTCTAGGCGTGAGGTGACGAGAGCCTGGACCAGAACCTGGGTGGCTTTCTGGGTCAGCTGGGGACGAATCTTCCTGATGTTGTACAGCGTATATCTGCAGCAACGGGTTGTAGCAGCGATGTTTGCAGTGAAGGACAGGTTGTTATCTAGGGTCACACCCAGATTCCTTGCAGTCTGAGTCGGGGAAACAACAGAGGTGCCGATGTTGATTGTCAGGTCAAGAGTGGGACAATCTTTTCCCGGAAGGAAAAGCAGTTCAGTCTTGTCAAGGTTGAGCTTGAGGTGATGAGCAGACATCCACTGAGAGATGTCAGCTAGACAAGCAGAGATGCGTGCGACGACCTGGGTCTCTGAGCGAGGAAAGGACAGAATTAATTGGGTGTCGTCAGCATAGCAGTGGTATGAAAAACCATGCGGGCTAATGACCGATCCGAGCAAGTTTGTGTACAGGGAGAAAAGGAGGGGACCAAGAACAGAGCCCTGAGGGACCCCTGTAGTTAATTGACAAGGGTCGGACTCGGACCCTCTCCAAGTTACCCTGTAGGTACGGTCTTTGAGGTATGAGGTGAGGAGGGAAAGTGCAGAGCCTGAAACTCCAAGTTCTTGGAGAGTGCGAAGGAGGATCTGATGGTTCACCGTGTCGAATGCAGCTGACAGGTCCAACATGATGATGACAGAGGAGAGGGATGCTGCTTTGGCAGTGTGCAGTTCCTCAGTGACAGCAAGGAGGGCCGTTTCTGTGGAGTGACCTGCCTTGAAACCAGACTGGTGCGGATCCAGAAGGTTGTTCTGATGGAGATAACAGGAGAGTTGTTTAAAGACAGTGCGTTCAAGTGTTTTAGACAGGAACGGGAGGAGAGAGACAGGCCTGTAGTTTATAACATCAGACGGGTTGAGAGTGGGTTTCTTTAGGAGAGGGTTTACTCTTGCCTCCTTGAGACTGTTTGGAAAGTGACCAGAAGTTAGAGAAGTGTTGATGAAATGGGTGAGAAACGGTAGAATATCAGGAGCGATAGTCTGAAGGAGGTTTGAAGGGATAGGGTCCAGAGGACAGGTTGTAGGGCGGGCAGAGGTAATGAGGGTAAGAACCTCACTTGGAGAGAGAGGGGAAAAGGAGGTCAGTGTGTGGGTGAAAGGAGGGACTGGTGACCCAGCGGTCAGTAAAGGTGAGTCAGAAAAAGAAGAGCGAATATCATCAACCTTTTTTTCAAAATGGTTAACAAAGTCGCTTGACAGAAGTGAGGAGGGGCTTTGGAGGGGTCCAAGAGGGTGGAGAAGATGGAAAATAGTGACCCAAACCAACCAATCAACAGCGATCATGGCTCCTACAGCGGGTTTGATGCCAAATCATGTGTTTGTGTTTTGTAAATCCCCTGAGAAGCCTGATGTTTTTTTCACTGACCAGTCATGGGTCAACTAGTTCACTGAGCAGACTTCTCTCTAGGATTCTATCGTGGTATTCCACGACCTTTACGCCGGGGTAATTTGATTTTCCCACGCTTCTTTTAGTGAACTCACAAAAAGAGGTGGTTTTGTTTATAAGATGTGGGACTTCACCGATCCCTAGGGCTGCGATGCTCTTGCACGCTTTATTGCAAATTGTACTGTTTTTCATTGTAGGCGTGTTTGTCCACTTGGGTTTTATTCAGGTGAACTTGTGTTGTTTTATTTAGCTGAGTGTAACACAGTTGCGCTCAGCTCTTTAACCTTTTATTTATTCCTTGTTTTCTCAAGCTGATTCTCATTTCTGATTGGTTTTTTTCATGCTTATGCCTCAACTTGGTACGTAACTCAATACCTCCCTTGAAATTAAACTAAAAAATGTAACTAATGTATTTGGTCATAAATAATATCCCAGTGTTTATTATTTGTATAGATGTCATGATTTTAACAATATAGAAATATCATAGAAACGTTCACACGACTGTGGTGTATGAGCTTTCAACAGCAGGAAGTATTTAAAGCAGATTAGCTCCACCTCTAAACTGGTATTCGGAAATGTACAAAAACAGAAATGAGGTTTCCCGCTAATTATAATGACAGAAATTGTATTCATTATCTGGGATTAATCTATAGACTGTATATATAAAGGATTAATCAGGTCATAGAGAAGGGTGTATTTGATTTAAGGAGTTTAAATGTGTGTAGATTTAATTAGTGGGGAGGCACCTGGTAAAGCTGAATATTATACTTATTATTCAGTTTTCTTTCCTTGATTTTTATGGACCAGGATGCCTCCATAAATATATTCTTAATAACACATTCAGACAATGTATAATCACTTTTTGCCAGAACAAATGGCAAATAGTGATTAAAGCATATTAAGACTTATAGACTGCTTAATTTTAAGATGTTCAAATACTTCTATCAAGACTTTTAGGAAATGTAACATTATTTTAGAAATGTAAATTATTTTATCCATCCATCCATCCATCTTCTTCCGCTTATCCGTGGTCGGGTCGCGGGGGTAGCAGTTCCAGCAGAGAGCCCCAAACTTCCTTTTCCCTGGCGACATCAACCAGCTCTGACTTGGGGATCCCAAGGCGCTCCCAGGCCAGCGAAGAGATATAATCCCTCCACCTGGTCCTAGGTCTACCCCTTGGTCTCTTCCCAGCTGGACGTGCCTGGAACACCTCCCTAGGGAGGCGCCCAGGTGGCATCCTAACTAGGTGCCCGAACCACCTCAACTGGCTCCTTTCGACGCGAAGGAGGAGCGGCTCAACTCCGAGTCCCTCCCGGATGACCGAACTTCTCACCTTATCCCTAAGGGAGACACCAGCCACCCTGCGGAGAAAACCCATCTCGGCCGCTTGTATCCGCGATCTCGTTCTTTCGGTCATGACCCATCCTTCATGACCATAGGTGAGGGTAGGAACGAAAATGGCCCGGTAGACAGAGAGCTTTGCCTTCTGGCTCAGCTCCCTTTTCGTCACAACGGTGCGGTAAAGCGACTGCAGTACCGCTCCCGCTGCTCCGATTCTCCGGCCCATCTCACGCTCCATTGTTCCCTCACTCGAGAACAAAACCCCGAGATACTTGAACTCCTTCACTTGGGGTAAGGACTCATTCCCTACTTGGAGTGGACAATCCATCGGTTTCCTGCTGAGAACCATGGCCTCAGATTTGGAGGTGCTGATCCTCATCCCAGCCGCTTCACACTCGGTTGCGAACCGATCCAGTGAGTGCTGAAGGTCGCAGACCGATGAAGCCATCAGAACCACATCATCTGCAAAAAGCAGTGGTGCAATCCTTAGCCCACCGAACTGCAGACCCCCCCCCCCCCATGACTACGCCTCGAAATCCGATCCATGTATATTACAAACAGGATTGGTGACAAAGCGCAGCCCTGGCGGAGGCCAACCCTCACCGGAAATGGGTCCGACTTACTGCCGAGGACCCGGACACAGCTCTCGCTTTGGGAGTACAGAGATTGGATGGCCCCTGAGTAGAGACCCCCTCACCCCATACTCCCGCAGCACCTCCCACAGTAACTCCCTGGGAACCCGGTCATACGCCTTCTCCAAGTCCACAAAACACATGTAGACCGGATAAGCGTACTCCCAAGCCCCCTCCAGGATCCTTGCGAGAGTAAAAAGCTGATCCATCGTTCCACGACCAGGACGGAATCCGCATTGTTCCTCCTCAATCTGAGGTTCGACAATCGGCCTGACCCTCCTTTCGAGTACCTTAGAGTAAACTTTCCCGGGGAGGCTGAGTAGTGTGATGCCTCTGTAATTGGCACACACCCTCTGGTCCCCCTTTTTAAAAAGGGGAACCACCACCCCGGTCTGCCACTCCTTCGGTACCGTTTCCGACTTCCACGCAATGTTGATGAGACGTGTCAACCAAGACAGTCCCTCAACACCCAGAGCCTTCATCATTTCTGGGCGGATCTCATCCACCCCCGGGGCTTTGCCACTGTGGAGTTGTTTAACAACCTCAGTGACCTCCCCCCGGGAGATTGGTGTTGATCCCCCGTCATACTCCAGCTCTGCCTCTAACATAGAGGACGGAGTTGTCGGGTTCAGGAGTTCCTCAAAGTGCTCCTTCCAACGCCCTAACACTCCATCAGTTGAGGTCAACAACGTCCCATCCTTACTGTACACAGCTTGGATGGTTCCCTGCTTCCCCCTCCTGAGGTGTCGGACAGTTTTCCAGAACAACTTTGGTGCCGCCCGAAAGTCCTTTTCCATGTCCTCTCCGAACTTCTCCCACACCCGCTGCTTTGCCTCGGCTACGGCTGAGGCTGCTGCCCTTCGGGCCTGTCGGTACCTTGCAACTGCCTCGGGAGTCCCCCGGGATAACAAATCCCTGAAGGCCTCCTTCTTCAGTCGGACGGCTTCCCTGACCACCGGTGTCCACCAGGAGGTTCGAGGGTTACCGCCCCTTGAGGCACCTAGGACCTTGAGACCACAGCTCCCCGCCGCGGCTTCGGCAATAGAGGCTTTGAACACCGACCACTCTGGTTCAATGTCCCCAACCTCCACAGGAATGCCCGAAAAGCTCCGCCGGAGGTGTGAGTTGAAGGCCTCCTGAACCTGGGCCTCCTCCAGACGTTCCCAGTTCACCCGAACTACACGTTTGGGCTTACCAGGTCTATCCAGAGGCTTCCCCTGCCACTCGACCCAACTCACCACCAGATGGTGATCAGTTGACAACTCCGCCCCTCTCTTTACCCGAGTGTCCAAAACATACGGCCTCAGGTCCGATGATACGATAACGAAATCGATCATGGACCTTCTGCCTAGGGTGCTCTGGTACCACGTACACTTATGAGCATCCCTATGTTCGAACATGGTGTTTGTTATGGCCAATCCATGACTAGCACAGAAGTCCAGTAACAAACCACCACTCCGGTTCAGATCAGGGGGGCCGTTCCTCCCAATCACGCCCCTCCAAGTGTCTCCATCATTGCCCACATGTGCGTTGAAGTCTCCCAGCAAGATTAAAGAGTCCCCTTCAGGAGCCCCATACAGGACTCTTTCCAGGGTCTCCAAGAAGGCCGTATACTCTGAACTGCTGTTGGGTGCATAAGCACACACAACAGTCAGAGTTTTCCCCCCCATAACCCGCAGGCGTAGGGAGGCAACCCTCTCGTCCACTGGGGTAGACTCCAACAACGAAGCACCCAACCGGGGACTTGTGAGTATCCCCACACCCGCCCGGCGCCTCACACCTTGAGCAACTCCGGAGAAGAATAGAGTCCAACCCCTATCCAGAAGTAAGGTTCCAGAGCCGACGCTGTGCGTAGAGGTGAGCCCAACCAGATCCAACTGGTACCGCTCCACCTCCCGCACAAGCTCCGACTCCTTCCCCCCCAGAGAGGTGACGTTCCACGTCCCCAAAGCCAGCTTCTGTCGCCCGGGTCTGGTCCGTCGAGACCCTCCGCTTTCACTGCCACCCTTCTGGCAGCGCACCCGACCCCATCGTTGTTTCCCGTAGGTGGTGGGCCCGCGGGACGGAGAAGCGGAGGTGTTGCCCACGTTGCCTTTTCGGGCTGGGCCCGGCCGGGCTCCGTGGCAAGCCCGGCCACCAGACGCTCGCCGACGAGTCCTCCTTCTGGGCCTGGCTCCAGAAAGGGACCCCGGGCTTCCTCCGGGCCGGGTATCCTCACTTCGTGTGTCGTCTTTCATGAGGTCTTTTTGAACCAATCTTAGTCTGGCCCCTCGCCTGAGACCAATTTGCCATGGGAGACCCTACCAGGAACACAAGGTTCCAGACAACACAGCCCCCAGGTTCATCAGGGCACACAAACCTCTCTACCACGGTAAGGTGCTGGTTCTTCAGAGAGGATTAATTATTTTATAATCATTATAACTTACTTAATGGTAAGCAACCGGTTCCGGCGCTGTTGTTATTAGAATCTGGTGCTAGCTGCTCTAACGGATATAAGAAGTAGATGTTTCTACAATGATGTGGAGGAGAGTCCTCTCCAGTCAGACTGAGAGGCTGATAACTACAGCTCAGTGAGGTAAAGGACTCTGAGTGCTTAGATAGTTCACTTTAGTCTAAGTTATCTCAGTGGGTCTCAAACGTTTTGATCACAATTTATGTAAACACATATTTTCAAGGCACTCCTTTATAATTATTGGGATAAAACAGGTTTGACCTCTGCATGTGTGTTCTGTGTTCACCTCTGCATGTGTGTTCAGTGTTCACCTATGCATGTGTGTTCAGTGTTCAGTGTTCACCTCTGCATGTGTGTTCTGTGTTCACCTCTGCACGTGTGTTCTGTGTTCACCTCTGCATGTGTGTTCTGTGCCGTGTGTCTGGTAAATAAAGTCAAGACCCCCTCAAAAGTTACGGTTTATTTCATTTTAAGGATGAGCACCAAGCAACATCTCCAGGTGCTCCTTTGAGAACCAGGGCAAAAAAGTGATGTGCACCCCTGCATATAATCTCTCTATATGGCGCTGGTTTGCAGTAACTTGGGTCAGAAGTTGATGTAGCATGCCCTCTAGTGGATCCCTAGTTTCATTACAGGTATGGTGCAGCTGTATTGACTTTATAAACAAACACTGAATGGACACAAAAGTTCTTCATTTCGGCTGGAAAGTTGTTATAAAAGATTTTATTATAATTATATTTCATGGTGGTGATTAACAGCATATGTAAAGTGTGAATGCTAACATGAAGACCAGCCACCTAGCTTTGACACTTATCTGCAGTGTGACATCAATCAGAGGCAGCACATCCATTACAGGATAGCTGTGTTTGTGTGTATACAGTGGAAGGAGGTACATGAACTGTCTAATGGTGTTTGAGCAGCCATGTCGGTTCTGGGCCCTGCGGCAGGATGAAGTAGCTCCACCACCAGGGCTTCTTTGCACTCTCCGGGCGGTTTTGGCTCACATCGGCCATCAAGGTGTAGCGCTCGTACTGGTTGTAAGGGTCGAAGCGGTCGTAGCTGCCCATGGGAGGGATGGAGTCCTCCTCCTCTTGATTGCCAGGCTCTAGCTCAGCTTTCTTCAACAGGAAGTCCACCCGGCCTGCTGTGTGCATGTGACCGGGCAGGTGGACTTTCTTTATAGCTTTGGCGTAGCCGGGGGCCGAGGCCGCGACGATGTGGACCCCGGGGGTGAGGAGGCGCCAGTAGTCTCCGTTCTCAGCTGCGCAGGGAGAAGCAGGCTTAGTGTTTGGATTTATAATTAACATTACAAATAGGTAGGGCTACCACACCAATGTGCACTCATCACAGGGAAGCCTTTACATTGTTGGGAAAGATGGAAGTGTAAATGTCAACTCAAAACAGATTTACTTATTAATAATTAATTAATAATACTCTTAATATAATTATAACACTATATTCAGGTTTTAAATGACAGATATTGGTTGAAGTGTGGCATCCATCTTTGTTTGGTCTTCAGGCTCTCCCAGCATATCAGCTTGCAGAAAAATCAGAGGCTTTGTTGTTTGTTTATGGCAGTGTGATATACAATGACTATAGTGCCCCTTAACAGAAACACAGTCATGTTGGCCATAACAAACGAGATAATGCACAAGGAAATAAATGCAATGTCATAGATTTGTCTGATTCATCTATGGAATAATGAGGCACATTGTTAGCAGCAGAGATGTATTACCTGTGGTGACGTCATGGCGTATTCCTCTGACTGATATTTGTGCACCTTTGACTGCATTTCCATCCTCGTCTTTTACGATGCCTTTGATACCTCGGTGGGCCTGAGGAACAACACAGTCGCTTAGGAAAAATAATTGCAAATGCAGTTGTAAGTTAACCTCAATAATGATGAACATCTCCATGCATCAAAAGTTAAGGATGCAAGCAGTTTTTCTTTAATTGAAACCGCACTCTCTGTTCGTGGGAGCTTATATCTTTACTTAAATAGTAACTTAAAGCCTCCACTTACGCTGTAGTAAAGAAGAGATGTGTTCAAAAGTTTTGGGAGGGGGAAATCCCTTTACATCAGTGCATCCTTAAATCATATATCTACTTACTGCTTCCATAAATGTGAGTAAAGCCTCAAAGTTTTCATGCCAGCCGTTAAACAACTCGTCTTCAGCGGGGAACTTTTCACAGCCCAGCTCCACAGTCACCTCGAAGCAGTTGGTGTGAAGATAGTTGAAGTCCTGCATGCCTGACCAAAGACAAAAACAAAATTGCTTTACCCAGAAATCCCTGAGAAGCCGTGCTGATCTTTCCCCTACACTTCTGTTTTCAATCATGTGTCCAACAGCGACCTCTGGTGGCTCCATCTGACATTTCAGTTGTATTTCAAATGAAGAAATGGACATTGACACTGTTAGGGTTGAATAATGTTAACTTTTTCAACTTACTGCCTGCAATGTTGGACCACTGCGCTCCGTTAACGGTTCCTTTCTCACTGACAACATGAGACGATCCACAGCGGGCACTTGAAGTGGACATCGACTCATGTGCGTTTGCATATGTTCTTGCAAGAAGCTTGAATACCTACGGAATAAAAGGGTTATTTTTATCTTGATGTGATTGTGTTTATATAAATATCTTTAATTGACTTTTGTTACATGGAGTGACTGTTGCAAAATCCAATTTACACTTGGCATAAATAAAGCATTTCTGATTCTGATTAATATATATGGACGTATGTCTAAAAGTCATAATCACTTTCATAGTATTTTTTAGCAGCTTTTATTCATTTTGAGACTATGAGGGTAAAGATATGTAATTCTTATTCAATGCACTTTTAATCGGTGATGTGTTAAGTGTAACCAGCTGACCTTGGCGTCCGGCGTCAGGGACAACATGTTGCGCTGCAGCGGGTGTTTGGACAGGTCGTAGGGGTAGGACACCACCATGTCTCCACCGTGGAAGTTAGCGGAGAGCACGAAGGGGATGGAGCGGATCCACTTCATGACGGCGTAGGTCTCTGGGGCAACCTGGATCGCAGCATTAAGACTTATTTGGACCGAGAAATGAAATCAGGACTTTAAAATGACATTCACTGCCATGAGATGTATGGAGAAGGGTCCATACTGTACCTTACCAAACCAGTAAGAGTCTGGGATGGGGATGTGGTCGGTGCGGTAACGCCTCTGTCTGCGGCGGCTGTAGGCGATGGAGGTCAGGTAGGGGAAGTTTCTGTTCAGGTCGATGTTCTGAGCGTTGTTCCGGCCAACGTGGGAAGAGTCATATCTGGGACCCTGTGGAACGTGTTACAGGAAATAAGACGTAGGGTATTATTCATTAATGTGTGGAATGTTTGAATGAAACTGTATTTTTATTTAGTTTTGGATAGTTTGGATGTTGTTACTATATCATTCTTTATTTGAAGTATCCCACTTTATGCTAAATATATATGTTGCTTTAGCTTGCTTGCTTTAACTTCATATGTTAATATTACTGTATAACTGTAAGAAAATGTGTTCATCACATGATCAAAGACTCAAGCTGGTTTATTTATTTTCTAAAAAACAGTCAGAAACCCAAATCTTAAATCTAAAGATTACATTTCAAACAGATTATTTCGGTTTGCTTCACAAAACAAACTGCCTGAACTGCTCAGTGAGACATCCCTGCAGCTGTGGAGAACTGACCTCCTCGTCGTCCTCGCTGTAGTTATTGTCCTGCAGCCCAGACACAGCCAGGTCGTGCCCGTCGGGGTTCATGCAGGGCAGGATGTGGATGCGGGTGGTGTTGATGATGGTCTGGATGCGCTCGTTGCCCAGCAGATACTCGGAACACATGTGCTGAGCCAGGAGGATCAGCAGCTCGCGGCCCAGGACCTCGTTCCCGTGCATGTTGCCCACGTACTTCATCTCTGGCTCCACTACAGACACATCAACAGTAACTGGACTGTTTATAAACGAAAACTAATGCAGACTTTGCCGAGCTGTACTCACGCAGTTCATGTTCTCCGGGGTTTCTGGAGAACTCGATGACGAGCAGCTCCGTGCCCTCTGTGCTGCGGCCGATGCTGTACGTCCTCGCTATGTCCTCGCACTTCTCCTCCGTTTTCTTCAAGATACTGATCATCTGAGCGTTGGTGTGATGGTTGAACTTTATCATGTCGTCACGATACTCGGGAGGAGTCTCCATGCCGTCGACTTCCTCTTCATTCTGCTCTGCTGTAGAGAAAAACATTTGTCTTTTACTTTGTTTGCCATTGTTTTTACAGCTTGAAAACATCCCTTGACTTAGTAGATGTTATAATATTCATGAGATCCTATTTAAATGACTTTGTTACAGCTAAAAGTAATACTACTGGAACCTGTTACCCCTAACATTGCAGCATGGTTTAATCAGTTTTCATCAATGCGCTTTTAGATCAAAACCGTGGCCACATTTTAGATCTATCAAACAAAAATGCTGTCTACATTCCTGTAAGGCTGCCAGGTTATAAATACACTTTGGAGAGTCTGGTATGTACAGCACACATGCAAAAGGGAGTGTGGAAAGTTGATCTGACACCAAATGCCTGATGGGCCCAATGTGCTTATTTCAGCTGACACTCTAAAAGTGAGAACCAGCTGATGCTGCCCTATTTCTGGGTTCACACTTATTCTGACAGCAGCAGCAGCTCCAAAACCACACGGAGCACATTAAAGCTGCGTGCTGTCCGATTCAAATGATGTCAAAACTGTCTCTTTTGGTTTGGATGCCACATTTGTTCAGTGAAAAGCTGTTATTAGTTGTATTCAATCATAGGTTGAGTCTTTAAAAGGGGCTTGCTTGTATTAGAACGCAGCCCCACACGCCCCCATCACTCTGTGTGACTCCCCAGTCACTTCTGTGGAGTCTTTCTGCTTCCTGGGCATCATCATCGCCCAGGACCTCAAATGGGAGCAGAACATCTGCTCCCTCGTCAAAAAAGCACAGCAGACGATGTTCTTCCTGAGGCCTTGTCTTGTCTTTATTAGGATCCCCATTAGCACTAGCATGAGCATTGGCTATTCTTCCTGGGGTCCTCACACACTCAAAACATACATACAACAAAATTAAAACAAAACAGCTCGTAATTTCATGCAATTTACAGTGAAATGAAGTGAAAACTAAAATGGTCATCCAATTATCGCCATCCTAAGGCCAAACAAAAGTAAATACAAATAAGTGTACATAATAATACAGGACTGTCTCAGAAAATTAGAATATTGTGATAAAGTTCTTTATTTTCTGTAATGCAATTAAAAAAACAAAAATGTCATACATTCTGGATTCATTACAAATCAACTGAAATATTGCAAGCCTTTTATTATTTAATATTGCTGATTATGGCATACAGCTTAAGAAAACTCAAAAATCCTATTTCAAAAAATTAGAATAGTTCCTCAGACCAAGTAAAAAAAAAGATTTATAACAGCAAAACACAATCAAACATTTGAAAATGTCCATTAATGCACTCAGTACTTGTTTGGGAATCCTTTTGCACGGATTACTGCATCAATGCGGCGTGGCATGGAGGCAATCAGCCTGTGGCATTGCTGAGGTGTTATGGATGCCCAGGATGCTTCAATAGCGGCCTTTAGCTCATTAGCATTGTTGGGTCTGGTGTCTTTCAGCTTCTTCTTCACAATACCCCACATATTCTCTATGGGGTTCAGGTCAGGGGAATTTGCAGGCCAATCGAGGACAGTAATGCCATGGTCAGTACACCAGTTACTGGTGGTTTTGGCACTGTGGGCAGGTGCCAGATCATGCTGGAAAATGAATTCCTCATCTCCATAGAGCTTTTCAGCAGACGGAAGCATGTAGTGCTCTAAAATCTCTTGGTACACAGCTGCATTTACTCTGGGCTTGATGAAACACAGTGGACCAACACCAGCAGCTGACATGGCTCCCCAAACCATCGCTGACTGTGGGAACTTCACACTGGATTTCAAGCAACTTGGATTTTGCTCCTCTCCAGCCTTTCTCCAGACTCTGGCGCCTTGACTTCCAAATGAAATACAAAACTTGCTTTCGTCTGAAAAGAGGACTTTGGACCACTGTGCAACTGTCCAGTGCTTCTTTTCCTTAGCCCAAGTCAGACGCCTCTTCCGTTGTCTTGAGTTCAGAAGTGGCTTGACCATGGGAATACGGCTATTGTAGCCCATTTCCCGGATACGTCTGTGAACAGTGACTTTTGATACCTGGACTCCAGCTTCAGTCCACTGTCTTTGAAGCTCCCCCAAATTCTGGAAGCGACTCTTCTTCACAATGCTGTTAAGGCTGCGGTCATCTCTCTTGGTTGTGCAGCGTTTCCTGCCACATTTCCCCCTTCCAACAGACTTTTTGTGGATGTGCTTTGAAACTGCACTCTGTGAACAGCTTGCTCTTTGAGAAATTTCTTTTTGTGTCTTACCCTCCTGATGGAGGGTGTCAATGACGGTCCTCTGGACAGCAGTCAGATCAGCAGTCTTCCCCATACTTGTGATTTAGTTTACTGAACCAAGCTGAGTGTTTTTCAAGGCTCAGGAAACCCTTGCATGTGTTTCGAGTTAATTAGACGATTCAAGTGATTCGTTGAACACCCTACTAGTATACTTTTTCATGATATTCTAATATTTAGAGATAGGATATTTGAGTTTTCTTAAGCTGTATGCCATAATCAGCAATATTAAAATAATAAAAGGCTTGCAATATTTCAGTTGATTTGTAATGAATCCAGAATGTATGACATTTTTGTTTTTTTTAATTGCATTACAGAAAATAAAGAACTTTATCACAATATTCTAATTTTCTGAGACAGTCCTGTATATGCATACATAGCCACAGGCACAGTTCAAATTTACTTTGTAATACTTAAATAATTTTTTAGCAACCTTTTGAATTGTACTTGACAATTTTCCTGAGTGATGTGAACCGGTAAAGAGTTCCAGCTGATCATGGCTCTGTACATGACTGTTTTCTGTCCCATATTTGATTTAGATTTGGGTAATACAAACCTTCCTTCTATTGTATGTCGTGTTTGATAGTTATGTTGTGCATATTGCGCTATAAACCTTTGTGATAATATATCTGGTTAGTGAGTCACTGTAATATTTCTGACAACATTTAATAAGATATAAGTTGACCTCTGTCTGACAGTTAACCATTTCAGTGTCTCCAGCATTTCAGTGACTCTGGTTCTGTAGGAGCACTGCAGTGCACATCGTGCTGCCTTATTTTGTGCTACTTGTAGTTTGTTTAAATCTTTTTCAGCAGCACTAGACCATATAACCAAACAATAATCAAGCTGCGACAGACCCAGAGCATCAAAAACTTGTCTACTGACATCCATAGACAAATATTTTACAATTCTTTTTACAAGTGACACACCCCTTCCCATTTTACATACAACATTATCAATTTGTTTAGACCTAGATAATTTATGATCCAGGGTTATACCTAGCAATTTTGTCTCCTTGACCTGTTCAATTTCAATATGGTTTAAATGTAGTTGCAATTTTGGTTCACCTTTTAACTGATGATTTGATCCTATTAATAACGATTTTGTTTTTCCCGCATTAAGTACCAACTTATTATTTATGACCCATTCTGATATCAGTAGTAGATCTTTATTCATAACATTTGTCAACTCTCTTGTAGTTGATGCTGCATAATATATTGTTGAGTCATCTGCATACATTACAATTTTAGCTTTTTCTAACACTAATGGTAGGTCATTTGTAAAAATAGAAAATAAAACTGGTCCCAAACAACTACCCTGAGGTACTCCACAAGTGACTGTTTTCATCTTTGAGAGACTTCCATTAAAAAAAACAGTTTGACTTCGATTTGTCAGGTAATTTTCTAACCACTTCAGCGTTTCAAAAAGAAAACCATATTGTTCCAGCTTGTGTAACAACAAAGAATGGTCAATGACATCAAAAGCAGAACTAAAATCGAGTAGTACTGCACCCACTAACTTCCTATTATCTAGTTCGCCCTTCCAGTCATCTGTCATTTGTATTAAAGCGGTGCATGTGGAATGGCCAGGTCTGTAAGCATGTTGATACACAGTATTAAGTTTGTTACCTTCAAAGTATTTTTGTATTTGATTGAAAATTATTCTCTCCATTATCTTTGCTAATGCTGGTAATAAACTTATTGGATGGCTATTTGTACCAGAAAATGGTCCAGCTGGATTTTTTGCAAGTGGAATAATTTTTGCTATTTTCCATGCCTGTGGGCAAATACATTTATCAATACTCAAATGTATAATATGACAGATCGGCTCTGCAACAAAATTAGCAACATATCTAAGAAATGTACCAACTAAATGATCCACTCCTGGTGGTTTATCATTACATTTACCTAGTAGACATTCAACATCTGTAATTGTCACTTTTTCTATTTTAAATGTACACTTCTTAATTTTCATAATTAAATCCTTTATTAGAAATGTGGAGTTACTATTTATAGTTTGATTCATATTTCTCCTCAAATGTTTTACGTTATCAAGAAAATAATCATTCAGATGATTCGCAATTTGTACTGGTTGTGTCAAAAATGTCCCATCCACCTCAAGATATGTTGAGGTGGATTTCGGCTTACGGGCCATCATGCCATTCACTAAACTCCACAGTTTTTTCTTGTCATCCTTTATCTCTTTAATTTTATTTCCATAATACAACTGTTTTTTCTTTTTATTTAATGCTGTAACATAATTCCTTAACCTTCTATAAATGTGCCCATCTGACTCATAACTTGATGAGAGCTACATTTTTTGCATCATCTCTTTGTTTCATTAGATCCCTTAATTCCTCATCTAACCAGGGTGCTCTAAAGTTCCTTTGCTTTAGGGTGCTCTAAAGTCTGTTTTCTAAGTGGAGCATGTTTATCAATCACCTGCATGAATAACAAATTAAAGACATGAAGAGCATCATCTGGATCGACTTTCTCAAAAACATGTTTCCAACATATCTTTTGAACATCCTGTATAAATGACTCTTCACTAAAATATTTCATTGATCTCCTCACAATTACTTTTGGTCCAGCCTTTGGCACCTTTGTCTTTCTCACGATAATTATTAAATTATGATCAGAACACCCTACTGGAATCGATATTGCCTGAGAACATACATGGCTAAAATTAGTAAATATATGATCAATACAAGTTGCACTTTTTGAACCATCTTTCTTTATGCATACCCTAGTAGGTTTAGTCACCATTTGTACCAAGTTACATGTATTAATTATTGTCTGCAGCTTGTTTTTAAGAGCACAGTGCAACATATTCCAGTCAATATTTAAATCTCCAATAAAATAAATCTCTCAGTCAAGATCACAAACGTTGTCTAACATTTCACATAATTTGTCTAAATAAATTAAGTTTGCATTTGGACTTTAGCTGGTATTTGCTTTTGAATGTATACTGCCACCCCACCTCCATATGCATTCCTGTCCTTTCTAAATATTCTATATCCATCAATATCCACAGCAGCGTCATTAAATGTGTCATCTAAGTGAGTTTCAGATATTGCTAACAAATGAATACCACATGATAATATTTCCTCTGTCTCAGACACTTTATTTCTTAGACTACATATATTTATGTGAGCCAATTTAAACCCTTTACTTGGTAACTTATTCAACATTAAGATGGCAATTTAAATGTTATCTCCTTTTCACTTCCTATCAAATTGAGAGCTGAACTAAAACATACATATAACACAATTTCAACCACACACACCATCACATACATAACCCAACATTTATCTGCACATAGATTGCTATAAATGTGCATACTCACTCGCTCAATTAGACGAGCCTCCCGGTAGCTCCCAAACATTTTTAAATAATAGTATGAAATAGATTCATGGAAATGTCTCACAACACTAGATCTAATCAATACATCAAAATTATATTTTAGGAGGAATAAACAACAATAGAGACAAGTTGAAATGTGTCTCTATTCAAAATCTAATAAACATAAATTCATACTCGCAGATGATGAAGTAAATAACTTCAAATAAATGAGTATATAACTCATAGACCAGTGAATATTGGCCTACAAGAAAATAAAACAATTGTGGAGATCACCAAAACTGCAACAATTCTCATTTTCATAATACAATTAATTTCTTCTCCTATATGTATAATCATACCATCTATCAGGTCATATCAATCAGTCATTGCCCACCTTCATTTCTGGTTTGAACTGAAACCGGGCTTATCACTGTTTTATAGAAATGCTCAGCTTCACTACAGTCCCGATAAAGTTTGGTTTGTCCATTGAAGGTTACGATGAGCGTTGCGGGGAACAATAGTCCATGCCTCACCTCAGCCTTGCGCAGCTTCATCCTGACGTCATTGAATAGGGCTCTCTTCCTGGCAATATCCGGAGTAATATCAGGAAATATCTTCACTCGCATGTCGCGGAAAAGAATCTCTCCCTTGCTTCTTGCCAGCTTCAAGATAGCTTCCTTAGCTCGATATCTCTGCATAGTAACAATCATAGGTCTGGGTCTCAAATCAGTCCCCTGCCCAATCCTGTATGCAATCTCGACTGCCGGTTCACATGAGAGCTCACTTCCGAACACCTCCTTTAAAAAGTTTGTCACAAAGCTAATGGGATCGCTCTTCTCAATGTCCGTTTTCAGTCCAATCACACGTAGATTAAACTTTCTGCTTTGAATCTCCATCCTCTCTATTTTGTCTTTAAACTCTTTGTTTTCATTCATAGATTGCCATTTGCGGTTTCGAGTATAGCAACCCTACAATCCATGTCGGTTATCCCCTCCTCCATATCACCGAGCTTCTGACAACATGAGTCAAGTTCTCCCTTTAAAGCATCAAGCTGCGGCTGGAATTTCTCGAAAGCAGCCCCTATCTCCTCTCTTATTATGGAGCGTATTAGTACCGACAGCTCCGAGAGGTTCACCTGTGAGGCCCCGCTCTCCATGGCGTTCTCCTCTGCTGCTTGTGTGTCACTCTCTCCCGAAAGACCGCTGCTCTCATTCAATGGCACTTTAGCCTTTTTGTTTGGTTTCTTCGGTGGCATTACATTCCCCACATCGTATTTCGCTATAAACTTTGAGTGATCAACTTGCTCATCTGATCATAACCTGATTTGTCAAAAAGTTTGCCACGGGAGCTACACGCTCTCAGACTTCACACACAACTTCCACGCATGCGCACCTTCATCAGGCAGCTGAAGAAATGTAACCTGCCAAAGACAATGATGGTGAACTTCTACACCTCCATCATCGAGTCCATCCTCACCTCCTCCATCACCATCTGGTACGCCTCAGCCACAGCCAAGGATAAGGGCAGGCTGCAGCGGGTCATCCGCTCTGCAGAGAAGGTGATCGGCTGCAGTCTGCCATCCCTCCACGACCTGCACGCCTCCAGGACCCTGAGGCGGGCCGGGAGGATAGTGGCCGACCCCTCCCACCCTGGACACAAACTGTTCACCCCCCCCCCCCCCCCCCCCCCCCTCTGGCAGGAGGCTGCGCTCCATCATGACCAAAACCTCTCGCCACCTGAACAGTTTCTTCCCCTCCGCTACCGGCCTCTTAAACAAGGCCCGGCCCCCCCACAGCCACAACGTAGACTCTATATGCATTACATTAATGCACACAATGTTCAAATACTGCTTACCGCACATATTCATATTCTATAATTCACTGCATTCTAATTCGCTGTAAATAACTACTTTATTTTATTGCTATCTAAGTATATATTTTATTACAGTGTCCTTAAAGATGTTTTGTTTTATATTTTATGTATTCACCACGACATCAAGTCAAACTCCTCGTATGTGTGTCTGATTCTGATTAGCAGACACTATCACGTTCATTTTGAGATCATATGTTTGCACTAGTATATGACACAGCCGCCATACCATAGGTTTTATTTATTTGTCTTACATTTTAAATATTGCAACCAGTTTCTACTAACAGGTCTTTTGCTACACGTGTACACCAAGCTACGAATGCTATACAGGATTGCTTGAAGTCACATGACAGGACATCAGTTTGAAGTTAATGTGAATATGGGAATAATTACACAGGTCAACCTACTGCCAGACATCTGACATGAATTCTGCATGGCTGAAAATGTTATGCCCGACAATAAAAAGTGAAACACTTTAATACAGTAGAACAGGTTGAAACCAAGTCGTTCATTTTAAAAGCTTTATCCAAGTACATACTTTAACTTATACAAATTCAAAAAGAATATGACCCAATTCTCAAATAGTTCCCAATGCTCTCACATTAGAGGAGCAGAGTGTCTTTTTATTTTTACAAACTTGTTTTTGACTTCTAGGATTTACAACAGTCTCCAGGAAACACTGTCAGGAGATGTTTGCCTTTCTGTAGAGCATTAAGGCAGCGTTTATGGGCACACACTGCTAATAAACACTTGACAATAGTCGGTGTTGGTGAGGGTTTATGTGAGGAAACAAGGCGTTCCAGCTGGACTTTATTTTGAGGTGAGCCACATGAGCATGGGTGTGAGCCAGACGCCTGCTCTATTAAAGCTCAAAGAACTGTACTGTACTTGTGTTCCTCTTGCAGATGAAAACAAAAAAGGTAAAAACCGCAATATATTAACAGGGATAAAATGAGTCATCGACAAAAATAAAGTCAGGCCACTGAGGACAGAATACAGGGTTGTGTTTTGTTGCCAGTTGGAGTAGAAGAAGTAGAGGAAGTCTCCAAAAATGGAACTAAACTTTTTAGACCCTCGCAGTTCACATATCGTTTTGATGTTTTTACAACTGGTGTTTAATGGCGTTGTGTTTTTTCTGCATGGATCTCTCCTGCAACTCTAAACAGACTATCAAATTGTTTCAAACAAAGTAGAATTGGAAAAAATGAACAGTGATTTTGGCATGGTTTCTTATAACATACATATTATTCTTAGGCTTGGGAGAAGGTTTACCGTTTTTTCAAGTCAAAAGGCCTCAAGTAAAGTTGCAAGTCATTTTAGATTTGTAGTCATTGTACCTTGAGTTCAAGTCATGTGACTCGAGTCCACACCTAATGATATGACATTACTCCTCACCTCTGAGGCCCTCCAGCGGGTCGTAACATCCCTCTTCATCACTGACGAAGAAGCGATCGCAGTCCAGAAAGTAGGGCCACGCCATCTCTATCCCGTCAAAAGCGTGGCTGCATCTTTTACGCACCGCCTCACAGGTGGTGCGGCAGGGCTTCAGCACCTTCCCCTTCTCGCAGCGAGAGGCCATGACGGAGCAGCCCAGCATGCGGACGTCAGGGTTACACTCCCCCCCGAGAAGCGCCTCCACCACGCTCAGGAGGAGGTACTCTGCACTGCCCTCGGCGTCCTCACGGGTCTTGTGGTTGAGGATGTTTGGGAACATGTTCTGAGTGTAAGGCATGTCATCGCAGTACGACAGCATCACATCTGTGCATTTGGCTGAGAGACAAAAATTAGACAGGTTAGGAATATCTCAAAAGTAAATCATTACTGAAAGAGACGTTTACATCCCTCACACCTTTAATGATGAGCCCAACTGTGCAGTCTTTAATCATCTAGTTCCAAATGTTTCTATTATCTCTGGAAATTACAATTTGAATATTTTATACTGCCATTGATCATCTAAAAATACACATGATGGTCTTATGGCTTTGGGGCCAGATTCAATAAGGACTACACCCAGTGTGACTTACATTATGATCTCACCAAAACACTGACTCACAGGGATGTTATTGACAAAACTCCCGACCTGTCTTGAGGCATTGAGAGCTTGATTGTTCTTTGGTGTAAACAATATTATGTTTTAGGCTTCAACGTGAAATAAAGCTTTCCTTTATGGAGTCAAATATTCCTGAGAGACAATCAGTTGACCTAAAATGAATCAAGCTGTAAGACAAACACTTCATAACATTGTTTTCTCTCCAAGAACGACTGGGTACTTACGTTTTTCTTCCACTGTTGGCTTGCACTGACCTGCAAGACACATCATCAGCATGTCATTAGATTACTGTGGCAGACACTAGATGGCAGACTGGTCATACCTCAATGTGAATTACAAAATACTCTTACTTCTTGATTTATCTCTGGTTATGCTTTAACAATTCCCTAACATGCTTTCCTGCCTACAAAAGTATCATAAGATCACATATATAGGATTATAAATCTTATTCATTATAGGCCTCAAAAGCATGCTTTTAAATGGAATATGTATGCCACTATAGGCCAACATCTAGCTAATGATGACTTTAGAAATGACTTACAAGCTTTTTTCCATGTGTTTCTGCATGAAATTAAGCTTCTGAACCTATACAACTATAATCTGCACATGAAAATGAGACTAACTCGTGCAAAAGGTTCCAATGTCAACCAAGATAATAAAGTATGCAACACATAAAAAGCTTTTAAACATTACCTCGAAATCCTGGGTCACACCGTGGAGGAGCACACGACACAAGGACCAACAACTGCAGCAGGATCAGCAGCATGATGCTCATTTCCCGACGTGTATATTCTTTTTCGATGTGGCACCTCACACACGCAGCCAGAAGTCTGCAGAAATTCCCCCTGAACTTCCCTCACTTTATTACACGTATTACGGTCGACTATCATGTTACAGAGGAAGTGGCTCTGAGGTGAAGTGGGGACATGTGCAGGAGAATGAGAGCGTAGGCTTTGCAAATATGGCGAAGATTTACGGAGATGCAGGTTCAATGAAAAAATGGTATTCATTTAAGCACGTTTGAGTTTAGTTTTTGAAATTTTGGTCCAGGAGTTTTTTACTTTGCTTTCAAGATGAATAAAAGTGAAAATATCCCCTGTTCCTCACCTGAACTGTCATCCTGCAGGCCTGTCTTCTTTGGTTGTTTATGCACACCTGGTCCTTAATTGGCCGTAAAAAAACAAAATAAGTGCTGTCTATAAAACTGCCTGTGGTCATTACATAAAAATAACATATTGTCAAAAATATAAGCAATGTATTGGGTCAATGTTTACTCTCTTATCATATTTAAATCGTGTATGTCTATGTTATTGTTCAAATCAACTCTTGTCTAATTTTAAGTAGGCTAATACAAATGCTTTTAGCTAGCTGCTAAGCTAGTTTTCAACTATCTTACAAATGGTCTGTCTTCTGTGAAATAATGGCTTGCTAATTACTTACTTCAACATGTTTGGTAGGCTATGCCTTTCATCCAAGCAGGGTATTAAAAAAGATAATGCGTTAATTTAGGCTTAAAATGTAGGCTACTGTATAAAACATCAATTTTCTCTATAAAATGACCTTAACATTTTGGTTCCATACAAAAATAATGTGTGCTGCATCTGCAAATTGTGGCTTGCCTTGATTTTGCTGACAAATCGGCTACTCTAAAATGTTTGTCAGAGTTGAACCAAGCATTTACATCCTGCACAGACAGAAATAGAAGTCTGTAACCATTTTCATTTATATAAACGTTGTTTCTGTCTGGGACAAAAATGTTTACCCCACAGAGAGAGAGCAGACTTCTTTGGGATCATAAGGGACTTACTGTAAGCCTGGTGAAAACTGGAGCTAAACTGTCTTTATTTTCTTAAAGATAGGCTACATCCTGGTGCAGAGATTTAGGCTAACCCATATGACCCCAGTTATAACATTTACCATTGGTTTCAGAAAAGTCATTTTTGATATTAAAATCTGAAATGTATAAAGCTAAACTTCATCTCAGAAATATCAACATTAAAGCACTGGTAATCAAGCAATGTTCTTTAAGCCTTAATATACTCCTAAATGGGAAATAATGTAATACCATGATAGCCTATAGTTATGAGGCTGAGCCAAACCCTTGATTGTCTCAAAAGAATGCTTAATTTGCCTCAGCAGAGGTGATTGCCACTGGACCATTTATATCCTTCATTGTCAAGTGAGCAGCTCTACCTAATTTAAAGGGCCAGTAGACTATCATACACATACATATTTGTCATACATTGGGTTTCATTACTAATTTTAACTAATTATAGGGTAGAAGACCCTGGGCTGATTTGAATTAGCATAATAGGAAGCATAATTATTCATCATGCAGGCAGGCGGGCGCAAGGACCCCTGGGTTCAAGACTGGTATCTTGGGAGTGAGCCTAAGAGTGAAATAGAAATATCCTCTGTATCCTAAATCAGGAATAAGAATGAGATCCATAATGTGGTCATTTATTATGCAGATAACATCACAACCTAGCCATATTAAATGTTCACTATATCTTTACAACTTACTTTCTTTTTCAAACTGATTTACAATGTTATTGTTTTGTCAAGACATCCTCAACCACCGATGTAATCTGTCCGATAAGTAATCTGTGATGTACTGCCTTTTCTCAAAACGGAGCACAGAATTATTGGAAAACTCAGAAGATATACACTTTCAAGAGTGGGTTGACACTCTTTTAACTCATTTTAGATATTAAGATCATTTTGTTTTAAACTATGACATTGACTAAGCTTACATTTCATTATGAGCACTTTTCATCACCAATTTCTCTCATAACTTATTTCTGATGATTGGGGTGAATTGGATGATGTTTTATTTGAAAAAGCCCGACCCATGCCTTCATGACGGCATTGATCTGCCCGTCTAAATGCAAATTCCCTCACTTCAGGTTGCAATTAATTACTGTCGGTCTTTTTTTACTGTCGGTCTGTCGCATCAAATTGAGTCTCAATCTGAATAAATTAGAATCGCTAATTGGCAAATGTTATCTTTGACCCATCTCTTTAATTACACTTGGCAATAATGCTGCTGCAACCGAGACATGTATACCAGATATCATCTTTGATATCATAAGTGCCACGAGGCAGATGAAAACAAAACAAGGTGATTCAGAAATAGAGGACTAGCTGGTGGTGACAACCAACCAACAGAGTTTTATTTGAGAATAACAAATTATGTTTCTATTCAAGTATCCATCTGTTTCAAATATTGAATATAGTTCCCCATTATCCTCAATTATGATTCAAATAAAACATTTAGTATCTGTCATTTAGTGTCAGATCATTTTAACTGCACTGCTTGAATTGAATTTGGAAACTTACAAATTCAATCAAAGGGCATTATCTTGATTCAAAGACATTACTGTGAAAACATTAATAATTGTAATACTTTTATAATTGACAGCTTGTATTGCACATATTCCACTAATAGCTAATCACACTGCCAAATAACAGCAAGTGGCTTACAGGAGGAACAATACATGTGCAGAAAGTACATCCAAATAATTTTAACAAACCAGATGTTCTGGTGAGAGAATAGAACCTCTGGAAAAGTCAAATGTTCAATTCTGGCACAAACACATAACAAGTGTGTTTTAAGCACTTCTAGCATCCCTATGCTACATCACCCTTTTATCTAGATAAAATGTTGTTCCTGTACAGTGCAAAATATATAATAACATCATGTAAATAAATATCCATAGAAACATTTTAAACTGGCAAAACAAAGAACAGTTGTACAAATGCATTTCAGTCAAAAGTGGGTCGCCACTAGTACATTCAGTTTCAAACGCACAAAGGATACATTTAAAAGGATAAGTCGGTGATATTTTATGTTTTTCTCATGATCAGGAAAACTCATGAAAATACTAAATAGATAATTAATTGATGTAGCCAGTGATCTCCAACTTCAAATAAACAAGGATAATACATTATCCTTGGCTCCAGGACTTGTGAGTAGGCCTACTCCGGTTTAATTCACAAGGGAGTTGGATTTAATTAACTAAAACACGTCAACACTAAGATGTTCGCAGACTTAGTGCCGTAGGAACTTGGATCCTGGCAATTACATTTTTACACGGAGTGTTCTTTGTTTGTCAATTATCTAAAAACCCTTATGCTTTTGATCTGATTGACTTCTTCAATACCATGAACCAAGGCACTGTAGTTAATTTTCTTTCTAACAAATATACACACACAGGTGTGTATTGACCTGTGTCAGAAAATAGTCCCCAAAAAACGTTTTAGTATTATTTGCTTAAAAACAACAGCGCCCAGGTTTCAGGAACAAATGTATAACCATTTTGAAAGTTACAATTTATATCTGTGACCAGTCCTGTTTTGCATTTCATACCTACTCGAATAAAGGCAAAATACTACAGGAAGAAAAGGGTTCCGATACTGAGTAATGGAGTGATACATTGTTATCTTTTCTCTTTTCACGGACCTCGTTAACAACAAGAAAAATATGTAAAATATCACCAATCTTACCATTTAAAATCATGTTGTAAATGTTATTTGCCTTGGCTCCTGTAACTATAGTAGCTCTGAGAGAATTAGACAAAGTGCATCAATATTCAGTGACTGACATGACACTGCGAAGTAGTCTAACATGGTCAATACAGAACATGGCAATAATGTGCAGCAGTTGAGTAAATTATCCAGAAGCTGTGGCAAAAAAGTATTTCCTTCTTTTCGCTCCAGCTTCTATCGACTATCCGCTCCCGGCTCTGTCCCTGCGTTTGGTGACAGAAGAAAGGTCTCTACATGTGGACTTTTCCAAAATCATTACAAAGCGGTAGGTTCAGTACAAAAGGCCACTTTATACATGTTGCTCAAAGAGAAGAAGGGACCGTGTCGGCTGCTTTGTCCTTCAGTTTGAGATTCATCTGAACCCACGACTCCTCTTATGTGGTTTTGTGTGTTTCCACGATGAATCACAGATGTCTTGTTTGCCAATTCTGTCTAAGGACAAAGTTTCTACATCGTCCTCGTCGCTCCCTATCCATCTCCTCTTTCGCCCCTTCATCCTCCCTCTCAGTGCTGTCTTGTCATTCTTGTCCACCCACTGCCTTCCTTATGTATGCTCTCTCTTCACCCCAACCCACATTATGTCCCCTCTATCAGCTCGACTTCCCCTCCCTTACAATGTCCTGTTTCTCTTCTCATTCTTCTCCTCCGCCCACCTTCTTCCATGAGGCAACGTATATTTTTGGCCCGTCATGTGTATCTGCCATTTCCGCCGGGCATTTGCCATTAGCTGATCCTCTGGAGACAGTAGTCGTTCTCCGTGTCTAAAGAGCTGTTGTGGCCAGAGGAGGGGTACAGGTCACGACGGAGCAGCCTGTTGACGACAGTAACCAGGACTTTCTTGTACTGCTGACGTAGGAGGGAGTAGGCAAAGGGGTCCGACGCTGCCTTGCTGTATGTCAGGCACTTACTGATGATTCCCCAGCGGCGGTTGATGTCCACGAAGGGGAGAAGCTCGACCAACCTGAAGGGGAGGCAGCAGAGACATGAATAATCAAAGTCCATTTTAGTCAGAGATGTGTTTTTTTCTTTAGTTTCTCAAATGTTCAAAGTACCTATAAAGCCTTTTACACATTGGGGACTGTTTGAAAGGGTCAACATGGGGTAAACTCAATGCGCTTAAATAGCATTAGAAGCTCTTAAAAACGATTTAATCCATTCTTTGACCTGCACAAAATGGTCATCTACAGTCACCGTCTGGTTCACAATTTATTTGGGAAATGTTATGCATTTAAGTGAATATTGCAAATATAGTATTGCTACTGTACACTGAAGTTTTAAATGGATTTTAAACTATTTAAAGTTCTTTAAATAGTTGCATTTTAAGCACCTTGCATTTTATGATTACTGACATTGTACAGAAGATTCAAACTGCCATTAGAAGAACTAATGGAACAGAGAAATAAAGGGAAATATGACGCGATTGTAATTTTCTTCCTTATCTATACATTTAGTATGGCATAGAGAAACAGTTCTTGAGCTTTGGTCTCTAATGGGAATCCTTTGTTCTTTCATTGTGATGCAAATGTTCCACTTCACCGTGAAATCTAATCACAGCACAGAACAATTGAGGAGGTGTATTGTACAGCAGAGAACAGCTTAGACCTGCTAATATGAAATGCAAAGCACTACGATTCATTTTAAAAATAAGTGTGTAGGGGAGCTTCTTTCTTTTATCATAAAGGCATTGCTGGTGGTATTTTGTCAGTACCAATTCAACAGAGTTTTATGCATAAATGGTTTGGCTTTTACACATTTGAACCATAGGGTTTACATACCAATCATTTACACACATATCTGCACATTTTAAGGTAACGTCAAGAAATTAAAATGTCATGTCAATTTAACATTAAAACAGAAGGTGAAGAAAATGCCCCTTTTCTCTTCAGTATAATGTTAATTTAAAGGCAGAACAGATACATGAGTAGCGATGATTAGAGGTTTTTAACAGCAGGCTACTTCCAGTGGGTAGTGTCAGGGGGTTACTCCAATTTCTGAGACACTTTATCCCTGTTAGTGTGTCCTCCCTCTTCCCACTCATATGTGCATGCGCCACATATGTCAAAGTGATGGATCATCGCACCACATCTCGCTGACAATCTGCTCCTCAAGCTTTTCCTATTTTTTCTGGAACACACAACTTGTTCTCTGTACTATATGTATTGCCCTAAACTGTAGTATGTGTGTTTCAGTGGAAGCAGCATGAAGGCACCTCTCAAAGGTGACTTAAGAGCCCTTTAATGGTTCAGATAAACTGTGTTGTTGTACTTTAAGAGTGGGATTGGGTATAATCTGAACAAATAAGGTGACAATTCTGTATATTCTTGATGACGGGAACTCTGGATGTAGTATAATTTGTCTTTTAATAGTTGCACTTAAGTCTATTATGTGATGTTTTTGTTACTGACAATTCAACTTACCTTGTGATAACATAGGGGGCAAAGCAGATGATGAAAGAGCCGATAAAGATGCTGATCTTCTTTGTGGCTCTCTGCTTTCTCCTCTTTTGCTCTGCTAAACATCTTTGTTTCACGCTGAAAGCAGCAAAACACTTTTAAGACTATGAATTAAATATTTAAAGGAGGACAAAAAAACTTGCCTGTGTATAAATAAATGACTTACCTTGGGTGAATGTCGACCAGGAGGAACAGAGTCTGCATGGTGATAATGTCAATCCTTTTGCAGTGAAACCTCGCCACTTTCAGCACCTTCAAGTATGTGAAACACAATATGAGCAGGGAGAGCATGAAGCTGGTGGCGTGGAAAACCACTGTGAAGATAGTAAACTTAATCCTGTCTCCCCCTTCCACTGTGGGCTGTAAGGTGCAGGACGCGTACACTGAGCTGTAGTCCACCCAGGAGAAGAGCAGGGCCGTGAGGGAGAAGGTGAAGGAGTGCAGCCAGGAGTAGCACACCATGATCAGCGCGTCCTTGTAGCGCATCTTGGCGGAGTAGCTGAGCGGGAACACCACCGCGATCCACCGGTCTATGCTGAGCGCCGCCATGCTCAACATGGTGTTGGCGGTGAGGAAAGTCTCCAGGAAGCTCATCGTGTGGCAAATGCAATCCCCGAAAGGCTGCTGGTCCCGGATGACCCCCACCAGGGTGGCCGGCATGTTGAGCACAGTGATGAGGATGTTGCAGAAGGACAAGTTCATGGTGAAGACCCCGGGCACCTGTCGGCGGATCTCGGTGCTGTGGACGAAGCATAGCAGCACCAACAAGTTGGACAACAGCGAGACCACCGCGACCACGATGATGAACAGAGCGAAGATAACGTCAGCAAAGTCCATGTCTCACTCCGGAAAGTCCCCTCTCGGGTTACCTGTTGTTGGTGATAATAAGGAGTTAAAATCAACCATGATCCCTGCAGGAGCTCCTCCAAAGATTATTTTCAATTAAATCCTCCTGTGTGCGCGCGTCCCTGTCCTCTCCAACTTCCACGAGTGCTGTCCAGCGTGCTGAAGCATCTTTCTCGTTCTCTCTCTCTCTCCTCAAACTTGTCGATTATTTTCAATTAACATCCGGAAGGTGCAGATGTAGAGCTTAAAGTGAAGCAGAGTGTGGCTCAGATGGAGAATGAGACTGAACAAATTAATAATCGCTTTTACGCATCACGTGAAGAAACAGTACTCACACCCATAGACGTGGGAACAACTTGTCCTGGTCACAAAACACCCAAACTCACACTTTTGTTTTCTACATATTGGAGATTTCCAGATGTCTTTTGCGCAAACGAATCAATCATCCCGCTTAAGTTATTCACATGCGAGTTTCTTCAGCATCGACCACGGATCCCTCAAAATCAATTTAGTTCTGAGGCAAAGGGCGCAGAGAAATCCAGGGATGTGTCTCCTCCTAGATAATTGGAGACGCTTCTGCCGTGACCAAACGGCACCAGGTGCACACGCGCGCCGGAGATGCGCGGTGGCAAATAGATCCTTTTCCTGAAATGAATTATTCATAGCCCCGTGGCTACTGCAGATTCACTGTGTACCATCATAATGGGTGTCTGGTATGCACAAATATACAAAAAGACTGTTACAAGAGAATGCTGCTGGGTAAACTGGGAGCGAGGCTCACAGTTGGTTAATAAGCCTGAAATGTAGGGGACATTAAAGACATCAGCAATGATTCTTTAGGGGCAAACACATGTCTTATTTTGTGTTTTTCTTTGATTCAAACCCTGCTGACTTGCACACAAATACTTGATTACCCCTGATGAGCAATAATACTGTCTGTATACAACCTTTTTTACAATTGGTACCAGCTGCTCTTTGATTCAATATGGTCACTTTTCTGTAAAACAAATATACTACTACTTTTTGTTTACCATGGTGTACCTATCTGCTGTCTTGTTTTAGTTTTGTACTTATTGTGTTCATGTGCATATTAGCCCGTTGCGGGACAAATAAAGGATTTCTGATTCTGATTCTGAACATACAAAATCAAAACAAAATATTCATCAATCAACAAAACCAAAAAATCACATTGCAACACACACTCCCCTCTGCATGGCAAAGACAACATAACGCTTTTGTTGGCTTATGGAGAGACACATTTCCCTTGAACCAGTGTGATGGGAGTAGCTGCATCAGCACTTTCTGACACCCAGTCCGATGTTTAAATAGGTCACATTTTCTGGAGAGATTGAATAATATATAGTCGTTTACACAATGTCTTGGAATCAGGCTAATCAGGCATCCTTTTTTTTAACATGAGTGTTCAAATAGATAATATCCCTCCTTTATTGTAGATATTTACATTGCCAATCATTTCAATTGTTATCTGTATAACAGTTCACTACCATCTGCCCTTCTTCTTCTTCTTCTTCTTCTTCTTCTTCTTCTTCTTCTTCTTCTTCTTCTTCTTCTTCTTCTTCTTCTTCTTCTTCTTCTTCTTCTTCTTCTTCTTCTTCTTCTTCTTCTTCTTCTTCTTCTTCTTCTTCTTCTTCTTCTTCTTCTTCTTCTTCTTCTTCTTCTTCTTCTTCTTCTTCTTCTTCTTCTTCTTCTTCTTCTTCTTCTTCTTCTTCTTCTTCTTCAGATTTGTCTATGTCCTTATACCCGAATGAGAAACCATGTTGGTTTAGAGGAAAGTCTAAAAGAAATAGGATTGAAATAGGAGTTTAAAGCCACATGTTTTACCTTATCTCATAATACACTAGGCATAACATTCCTAAATTGGAGTAACATGCTGTAGCCGGTGACAGAAGTGCACTTTAGAAATGTTTGCACTCGTTACTGAGTCATGCCCAATCCTGGAGAAGCCTGCAGACAGTGACTCACTGAGGTCAGACACAGCCTGCAGGCTTTTTGTATATCTTTTCTCCATTGCATTCGCTTTATACTCCCACTTGTTATGAGGCTCCTGGGCTTGTGCCTGAATCACCACCCCCTCCAATTAAGTTCTCTGTTTTTATTTATTTAATGTCATAGGATAAACTTTACTCAGGGCGGTGATAGTTGAGTATTTACAGTGATTAAGTGAGTCACCATTAAATGTACGCTAGGGAAACCCAACCACCTGTTAAGAGCATCACAGCACAGCAGCGTATGAAAGTCTTTCATGTGTGAAGGTGTGAATGTGCCAGAGTGTGTTTTGGAGTCAGAGAAACAAAGCAGCAGAGGGGGATGTGAGTCGCCTTATACACCAGCGTTCAAATGCCTGGGAGAAAGCTACAGCTGGGTTCCCGGGGGGAGGGGGGGGGGGGAGAGTGCAAAGCTATTTATAGGTCTGATGGGGTGTCACCTCCAATATATCTCTCAGCGCCGGTGTATTACCTAACCGAGGTATCAGAGTGAGGCACTCTACAGAACCACAAATGAGATTGCTTTTAGAGGATGCTTTTATGTGTGTTGGGTAATCAGCCGCTGCAGTTTTAGGTTTCCTCTCAAATGCCTCAAAGACTGGTAGCAGTTTAACAAATGAATTCAAACACAACGAGATATCCGGTGAGACAGACAGACTGGCCAACTCCACGTTTTAGACTCTACATCATACGATACACTAAAGCTAGTTTATAGGGTGACTAAAAAGGAGAAAGACACTAATCTCCAGCTCTTAGCTTCGGAAAAAGAAACTCAATTATGAGTCTAAGCACAGATGGGAAGTAAGGAATGGATCCTTAGGAGATAAGATGAGCTGGACATGTGCAATATTGGTGAAATTAATAATAAATGGCCTAGATGTGACCGCACATGGCATATTACAGACCAACAGTCCACCACACAAGGATTTGGATGTCCATATATTTCAGAAGATGGAACCAGCTAATGTTGATGCTTGATTATAACTTAAATGATTTAACCGAATACACATAACAGCTCCCAGCCTGTTGCTTAACATCCGCGAAAGTGTTGTTCAACTTGCCTATAGTGCTGAAATTATAAGTAAAGAAGACAGAAGCCCATCTTACTTTCAGCTAATTGCTTAGGTTCCTCACGTTGTGTCTGGATTGTAAGAATTGTTTGTTTTAAACTCTTGAGAGATGGCAGTGGTTTTGCATTGACCTGGAATGGTTAGGGTAAGGTCAAAAGTGTTTTCAAAGTTTCACATATAGAGATTGACCATTTGACCTAAATGTAAGTGGCCATGCACACAATCTAAAATGTGAGTTGAGTGTCCTATGATCCCCTGACTGCAAAGCACTGTCTTGGTCCATGAACATTTCTTTAAATAAATGTGCAAGTTACCAAAGAAATATGCAAAAGTTTCCTGGCACCAACTTCTCAAATGTGAGGCGTGTGTGTGCACAGATTATTGGCAAAGCAATTGTGTCGAAACCACAAAAGACACAGTTACAAAACTTTAAAGGTGTGTTGTTTTGATCAAAATGGAGGTTGAATATGGAAATGGTTAGATGTAGGATATATAGGAAGAGAAGGGTCCATGGTCCCACCACTTCACTTTATGATGTACACCTGCAGACCAATAAACAAGGAACTTTATTGACAGTAAATAAAGTTACTCGATAATGAAAGTAAATATTAGTTGCAGTCCTAACAGGCTTACATTGTTGGATTCGATGTCATCATGAAAAGAGCAGAGGGCACAAATGGCGCATCAAAATGAAGGTTTTGCACGACGGAACCGAGCACACTGAGAGAAAGTAGATCTTTGTGGCCGGCTCACAACCTCAGCCTTGTAACAAAGAATGCTCTGAAAGCTCTCACAACTCTCCGTTCCAACCCGTGTTCTAAGGAAACAGAGTGTGACCTTCATACAACACAACATCCCTTAGGCAGCAAGACAAGTGACAGAGAAGGTGTGATCTCGGCACAGTAATGAAATCCCCCGCGCAGGCACCTGGAGTGTCACTGGGAGCTTGTACCTGTCTTGTATAATAGTGGGTAACATGATGCCTCTGGACAGCGTTATGTAACAAACAAGCAGTGCATGGATCCTTTGAACATGTCTTATTCAAATACTAAATATTCATATATGAAACTACATATTTTGCACATTTACTACTATTTGTGTGTTTTTGTTTTACTGCCAACCCTTGTCCGAACATGTCAATGGATTTTTGATTGATTTCCCATCCTCAAGTTACTTAGATAATCCATCAACGTTCAGTATTCAGTCAGGTGTTTTTAGTTTGAACTATTCCTCTAAGCCATGTTAATATTGGTAGTAAATGATGAGGCTCGAAGCAAAACATTACAAAGTAAATGTTATCGTATTGACAAAAAGACTAACACATGGATGGTTTATCAAACTGTTATGGTATAAGAACTAGCCTTTGTCCTTGCTGTTTCCCACAAGTATCTGAATACACCATTATTAAGTAATCTATTCCAGTTCCTGCTTGCAGCTACACTACATTACACTGACTAACTATACAATAATAGCTTAATGGGATGGATTATTTAAACCAAGCTTTAGTTTTCTGCAGCTTGATTTTCACATCATATTGACATTGGTTGGCCGGTATGATCTCTTAATTTGAGCTCATATTGAGTCAATATAAGGATGGAGATCAGGTTAGGATTGGAAACCAGGTCAGAGGTCATTAACCTTTAACATGTACACATACTCCGATCCATCATGTACAGATCAATATTTGAACCTAAGGTTAGGTATACTTTGAACAAACAGCAACCAATCCATTTGATAAACAAACCCACCTGAAGTAACACAGCTGCCACCTTACACATGATGAAGGACATATTCCATTGATCGTATACTGCCTGAGTTCATTTTGTGTTTTATTGCAGATTGCTGAGAAGTTACCAGTGAGGATGAAAGGACGTGGGCCTGTTGTGAATGACAGCTCAGGATTCTGTTTACAGGGTTAGTATTGGTGTGACAGATGGGCCTCCTCCACACGGCTCAGTGTATGACAACATACCTGAAGCACCGCACAGAGACTAAACGGTCCACAAATGTCCAACGTACTGTATGCGTGCACAGTCAATTTCTCTGAGTGAAATTGATTGAAATTGAAGAAAATTTTACTCTAAAAATATTACATTTGGTCCCAAACTATATAGAGTAAAATGTACTCTTTGTTCAGAGTTGTATTTTTAGAGTTCATTTTACTCTATTATGTGCTTAGATTTGACTCTGCTTAATGGTTATTTACTCTATGTAGTGTATATTAAAAACAACTCTACTGCCATTTTACTCATAATAGAAGGTAATTTTACTCCCAATCGAACGTCATTTCACTCCAACTAGAAGGTACTTTTACTCCAACTAGAAGGTACTTTTACTCAGATTAGAATAAATGAACCATAATGATCTTTATAATAAAAAAGGTCAATAAACCGAAGTGGTTAAGTAACACGAGTGGGCGTGTGTGAAGCTGACCATTGAGCGGCCAGACCAAGCAAGGAGGCAGAGAGTTCAAATACAACCCGGTGTGGGCATTTATTCATCGCTGTGGTTCATGATACACAGCCTCAATATGACTGTCTCACGTGAACACAGTCACCAGCAACAAGGACCTCACACACTAACAGGAAAACAGAACCTAAATACACACAGACTAATCAAACCAACAAGACACAGGTGAGGAGGGAGGAGACAACACAGGGCACCAGGTGAACACAATCACCAGCAACAGACAAGACGGGAGGGGGAACACTTTTCAAACTACAACAGGAAACAGAGACAGACAAACTAAAACATAGACAGATCGTGACAAATAGATGCATAAATGACATGCTTCCTGTGCAATGTTTTAGCGTGGAACAAATTAATATACTTCGCCAATAATGAAGCTATATAATATAAGAGACCGAGATCTACGGCCCCAGAGATCACCTCCGTTACAGCGTAGTCATGGTTTGACTCCAATAGAATTGACATTTTTGATCGCACTCTAGATGCTATGAGTAATAAATACACTCCAAAATGATTAAATATCACTATTTCAGAGCAAAATAGTAATTACTCCAATATTTCCTGTGTATGTCTCTGTTCGAACTTTTTTACTCTCAAGTTTTAATGCTAGCTCAACATCATGAGGGCCACCTTGAAGATGTCTATGAGGATGGGTGACTTTTTTTTAATAAATGTTATTCAGAACATATTGACAGAGACATATTGATATTTATAGTAATACAACTGGATACTTTGCAAACTTTATTAAATCTTCACAAAGCTCTCTATTACCGGAACAGCTATACTTAAGCTTTCTATGATGACATGCATAGGGTTAGAGTTACTTTAAGGTACATCATTCATCAAAGTCTATGGAGGTTTATTCTGTTCCATTGTATTTACAACCTTGAAGCTTTAACAGCTGTGCAAACTGCATTACAACTTTTTTTTAAATAGTCATCCAAATAGAACCTCTTGTGAGTTTAAAAAAAGCCACGCCTGGCTACAAAACCTTTTTTAGCACCTGTGTTGTCCCCGACATCTAATATATGTTATTGAAAATTGCGGCTTGGCATTGCCGCGGTTGGCAAACAAAAGCAGCATGAAATAGCTTTCATGAGTACTGTGCAGCTGCCACAGGTAAAGCAGGAAGGGCTTGTGATGAGTCATGTTCCCATAGCAACACCCCAGTCTGGGATGATATCGCACAATCTCTGGCAGCCCATGCTCTCGATGTGGATGTAAATATAATTTACATGTGGGTTGTTATGACAAGTAGATTATAAAACCTCCTGCTGCTTTTTCAGCAAATCAAAGGAATGGAATTATTTTGAGTTTAGTTCATGACATGTGTGCATCGTCACACATCTGTCATGGGGCTCACTCATCTCTCTCATTACAGAATAGTCTCACCCATCCCCGTTTTATCAAACCTGAGCAAACATCCGCTGCAGGTGTCCAAACCTCTGTCAAACCCAGCGCTTTGTTCCCAATGAGGCCTCTTTTATCTGGGGAGTGGATGGAGAGATAGCATGGGTGTGGGGGGGTGGATTAGGGCATAAAGAGATTGCTTTGACCCAATGAGGACAGACCACATAAAGCCACATATGAAAGGACTCCTTTAGTGTTTTATTAATGACCCAGAGGCGATGTCCTGCCTATTTATTGATTTCTTCATCAGACCTTTCATACAGTAAAATACTTTCTTTATGACTTCTGGATGCAACAAATATGAGGAAGAATAGTTCAGCAATTATTCAAACTGACGACGACTGCATTGGAAGAGCATTCCTTCAATGGAACCACAGGGTCACACATGTATTGTTGCAGAGAGTTCATGACCACACACTGAAGCAGGGGAACTGTCTGTCTTGGCAGCGGCTGATCCAGAGCCGGAGCAGACTGTAACCTGAGTGTGAGTGTAACAGATTGACAGTGAGCCACTAAGCACATTGTGCAGACACACTGCATTCATTATCATTAGGAGACAGGAGCGCTCTGAAGCCAGCCGGGGCTCCAGTGGGCAGAGCAGCCAGCACGTGATGGATAGCTCCTGCAGGAAACTCGGGGAAAAGTCTCATAAAACGTGCCGGCACACTGATGAAGAACACATTCTCACATGCCTTATACGGGAAGGGTGTAAAGAACTGCTCTTAGAAATAATGTACAGAGATCACATGTGCAACTGTCAACAAATTGAGACTTGTTATCGAGATGCATTTTTGATTCGTCCTTGTCGAGCTCACTGACAAACACATTGGATTTCCAGTGACTATTTCAAAATAAAACTCAACTTTTGTGTCACCAGTTAAAGGGGCCCTATGCTCATGTTCAGGTTTCAAAATTGTATTTTGTGCCTCTACTACGACCCTAAAAAGCATAATAGGGCCTTTAAATGTTTTTACTGAGAGGTTTTAGTTTGTATTGGCAGTAAATGTATACAGTATTTTTCTAAGAATACCGCCCCCAGACACACAAGTGGTAATACTGCAAATATTTGTGATATTGCAATACTGTCCTCTTTGGGCTGTATTCAGTATTCTCATTCTGCTACAGGAAGCCACTTGAGGACACTTTCATTAAAATGATAATCTTCTGGATTACCACATTAAGGTACATTTATGAAAACACTGTTACATTGAAGGTGTTGTTTGTATATTTAAAAACAATCATACTTGCTAAATAATGCTGATATTAGATGGTGAGATCGTCACTGGTTTCTTCTTAGCATCCTGGGGGAATATGTCTGCAATAATAAAAGAAAAGGTAACTCAGGCAGTATTTTTGAGCACTATGTTAATATTACATTCTAAATGTGATCATTTTAAGACCTAACAAGCAGTGTTTTTTGAGGAGATCATAGACAGAGCAGCTGTAATTTGCCGCCTCAAGCTTGAGAGGAGTTACAGTGCCCTGCATCGGGTACAGTGTCGTGTAAAGTACTGCTTTTTAAATGATCCTTTCTGTCCAATAATGAGCCCATCACTGTCATCCTTAACAAAAGGCTACATGTTAATGACTCTCTTACTCCATTATACCATTACAATGTGACGCAGATGGATTTCATGGGGAGCACACATGTATAAATGTTCATTGTGATTCTGTGACGAAGTGGGTAAGATTTCTCCTTTCACTTCCTTATCTGTCAATCTCCCTCAGATTTAATTATATTATTGTATGTGTTCACGTTGCTAGTATTGACAATTGCTGTTGTAACATTGGATCACCGATGGGGTTTGTTGGTGTTAGCATTATGTAAGAGTTGGTTGAAGGAAACAAACCTTTTTTCTGAGATTTCTGGGATTTATGTGACACTAAACAGACAGCCACTATGAGACATGATGACCACAAGAAGACACAAAACCACAGCGAGATGCATTACCATTATAAATACACTCAGGCAACGACAAAAGTAGGGTAAACACATATAAAGTCTATGTGTCTTGCTCCTAGGAAGGTTGGTGGTGGGCCCTTTGTCTCAAAACCCACCATGTTGTAAATGTTAGCATATGTGGCCAACTAGCACTCTTCCTACTGTAGTCATTTAACCTATTGTCGCTTTGCAGGGCAGTGGCATTAGGTAATTAACAAAAACCCTGTTTATGAGCAGCACACCCACTATGTAGTATTTCCACACCATGTTGGAGGCACTCTTGAAAGTTGACATTCTTTGGGGATACTTTTTGGACAGATAATCTGGAAAGCTGTTTTTAAAAAGTCTACTCCTTAGACTATGTCTTACAAGTAAAGTCAAACTGTGTGACAATGAAAAGATTGATATGATTTGAATTCTTCAATCCCATTTCCATTATCACATGAATCATCAACTGGTGGCATCCAGCTTTAGCTTCAATCTTTTAGCACAATATTATGTGTATAGAAATTCATTCATTTGTAAAATGAGTCAACTCATTTCACCAAACTCGTGAAAGTGACTCAGTCTGTCAGCGGATGATATCACCTAGTGAAAGTGTTACAGTGCATTTGTCAGTCACAATGGGAAAATAAGGGCCTATTGTTTTGGAAATGAATAAGAATGTCTTGCTGCATATGTGCCATGCAAGAACAGGAAACTGAAAGTGTAGAACCCAAACTAATGAGGGTGTGGCTCATTTAACTGTCAATGCCAAATAAAGCTTATGAATATTAAGATGAGTAATGATCCAAATATACGGTTTTTGTTATTTCAGCACTTTGGGGGTTTTACACTTTGTGGAATTGAACTGCAACAGTGGCGTTTTTACATGTTTTCTAATAGCCAGTGAGTATGTTATGAAATATATAATTTCACCAGCTGTCTCCCAGTTCTCCGGCGCTTTAATAGCCATAATAAACACACATTGTCTTTTATAGCTCTGCCTACTTTCTTCTCTCTTCCTCCACACACATATGTTCAGCTGAATCCCCAGTGGCAGCAGTTTGTCCTCTCACAGTATCCTCGTCTTACCTTTACCGTGACCTATTTGCCTTAAGGGCAAGACTGTATCCAAAAACATCTTAAGGGCATTTTCCAGGCTCGAATGGCCTTAAAAGTGTGGACCTGCAGTGTGGTGACTCAGCAGATGCACACATCGGATATTTATAAGGATTTAAAGGCTGTGGAGTGGCAGTTTGGTTCCTTAGGTCAGGTGCACAACAGTAAGACAGTGGAAACATGGGGACTAAAGAAGAGTCTGGCTTGTATTGCACAAAGGAAGTCTGCTCCACTTCCAAAAAAAGCTCAAGGCATCGGTGAGCGAGTTTCACGGCTCAGTTGCCAGAAGTACAAGACTGTATTTTTACCAGACAGTTCCCAAGTGTGTGGGTGTAATATTTCCTTGTCCTACAACTATTCCCCCTGCGTGTTTTTATAAAAAAAAGAGTGTGTTTTAAGTCATCCTGAAGCTGCTGTTCATTCAAGGTGAAGAGCTGATATAATTTCTTACAAAAGCCAGTCAACTTGAATTATTTGTCCAGAAGCATTTAGAGCTTTCCCTGTCTATCATTAGCATTAGCCAAAGCTAATAAGAAAATAAGCCTGGAAGCTTATTGCAAAGGTTAAAGAGGGTGTGAAATAAGACACCTCATGTAGACAGAAGGTTCTGACAGAATGTAAAGCAGATAATATAATGTGTGAGTGTTTCACCAGAATGTGTTTATTCCCCCCAAACAGCACATAGGCCTACCACCTGTACAGACGTTAGCTGGAGCTTGCTAGCGACCTACACACCACCTGGCGTAGGTGCAGTGTGTGTGGTTGTGTTAATGTGCGTATACACACACTAACTGATCTATGAACTCAAACTCAAGAATTGGAGCTTTACAGATTTCACAGAAATATTCATTTTGGTTCAAGTAGGAATTCTTTCACTTCAAAACACTTGCCACTGCTAATATTTGCCGGATTTCTGTTCAGCTTTTGCTTTAAAAACAATAAAATAAGGCTTCCGAAACCAAAAACAGCATTGACGAAATTAAATATGGCTTGTTCAAAACGTATGCCACTACATTTGCCTGTGCAGCTTTACAGAACACCGATTCAAGTCAGGGGGTAGATTCTGCTTTAATAAAAGAAGAAGGCTTTCAAAAGCATGAAACAGCATTGAAAGCATGATGTAATTACAAGTGTCTGGTTATCTAACTTTAAGCTTCTGGGTGAAACTTTGGGGACTAATGTTATTCTTATTTTTCGCTGTATTTTATCCAGTGGAATTACATCTATTTTTGAAGAGAAAAGAGTTATATATTATGTTATTATTAGAAATATAGAAACTGAGTAAAACATATACTATAATTTATGTTTTTCTTCTTTTAAACATGTATATCAGTGAGATCATCTGTGTGCAGCACGGGATCAACACTCTTCATTAGTGACAAAAGTCTGAAAGTTCAAACAGAAATGTGACAAATTAAGGTCCACTGCTTGGACCTTTTCATGGGGGGTTTCATCATTAATGCAGGGACATTTTACACAAATCAGGGTGACTCAAGTGATGTGGCAGCTGTGAGCCAATTAATGAATGCAACGGCAGCACACCATGCTTTTCATTTTGCCGCGTGTAATGGCACGATTGATTCTGCCATGTGTTACGTAACCCTAATCAGAGAAGTAAAGCGAGTCGTTGAGAAACCACCACACCCCAATTTCTCGTTAATCTTTAATTAAGCATAAGGTGCAGCGTTGATTCATCCTTTTTTTAGACCAGTGCTATTTCCAGCCACCGTCTCCCCCTCTTTCCGTCTCCGGGGAGGCAGAGGGAGTCTTTAAAAGCAAAGACGAGGCGATCAAACTTCTCTGTCGAAGCACGATTAGATTGAGGAAAGTTATTTTAGGTCAATGCCCTTTTTTGATTGTAGACATGCAGGCTGGTTTAAATAATGGAGGTGTCTGCTATATGTGGCTTTTGGTGTTTTGCACCATTTTAAAGATTTAGATAATCTCATTAGCAGGGGGATATTCAATCACAGGAAGTCCCTCCTTATTCTAAATGTCTGTGTGGTCGCATGCAACCAAGATTACATTGTACACCCATGTTTAATGTCATTGCATGGTCATGTTTCTGACAGTAACATGATTATGACACACAATACTCTCAAAGACTGCAGCACTAAATATTTCAGGCCCATTTCTTTCACTTGATTGAGTGCTTGCATAGTACAAAGGTAAGTGCGGTATACATACTTCATGAGTCATTCTGATTTAAATATACAGTTGCAAGAACAAAATCTTATGACATCAATTATATGCATACATATTATGCTAATTTTCAGGTTCATATTTGTATTTTCTGCCTCTATTGTGACATGTGTACATGCTTTAATGTCCAAAAGGTGCTATATTTTAATCCATACTCAATCAAAAAAATAAAATGTTGAAGGTTAAGGTGTTATTTGGTCTAACTACTTCTTAAGAAACAGTTAATTTGTCAGACAACTGAACAAAACTTCAGGAAGTCACTTGGCTGAACTGTTGCTGAACAATTTCAAATTCTTCTAAAACCACACAGTTTCTCTTCTATGCTTGGGAACAGATTAAATCCTCGGTTTCAGGTTCATTTTAGTCCATGGGCCTCTTACTGCCCAAAGTGAACTCAAGAGGGCTTGACAAGTTAAACCATTGCATAACAACCTAGAGGCAACAACACCTCTAAATATTTGCCTTTCTTTTACTTGAGAGAAGACTAGAAGTACATTCTGAAAATATTCTCAATAAATGAATAGTCTGTGAAGCCTTGATAATCTCTCAACTACGACTAAAAACACACTGCTCTTTCCTCAAACCTGCAAACAATTAATTGATCTTCTCTATTCTCAGTTATTGTTGTTTCTGAGCCTGATTCTGGCACTGCCATGAGCACACAACCACACTGGCTTCTTTTTCAGAGCTGTCAAGAAATAGTAATTGGTACATTTGTCTTCACTCTCTTTTGTTCTTTTTGACAAACTGCAAATCCTGTGTAGCATTAGCCTTTGTAGTGTTGCGTTACGTAGCCCAGGGGGATGTTTAAAAAAGGTATCCAGCGTTTATGCTTCAATTATTATGACAATTACTAGACTGGACCTTCTTTCAAGGCTTATTTTTGAACATTGGAGAGAGCTAAGCTAGTTGTTTCCCTCTGCTCGTTGCCCTCATGCTATGCTAAACGAAGCAGATTGCCTCCTGGCTCTACTTGTTGCAGCACATAAAGGACATTTATCATATCTAAACCAACAAACAGCACAGCAGCAGTCTGTGTTTGACACTGTTTGTCCTATTCTGTGCGGCCACATGTTGAACAGTTTCACCTTTCCTAATTGGCTCCAAGCAAACACACACACACACACACACAACTATAACACTGTATTTAGAGAGGGTGTGCTAGATGAAAGGTAAACACAGATGCTTTTTTATACAGTGGGGCAAAAAAGTATTTAGTCAGCCACCAATTGTGCAAGTTCTCCCACTTAAAAAGATGAGAGGCCTGTCATTTTCATCCTAGGTACACTTCAACTATGAGAGACAGAATGAGAAAGAAAAAAGAAATCCAGAAAATCACATTGTCTGATTTTTAAAGAATTTATTTGCAAATGATGGTGGAAAATAAGTATTTGGTCAATAACAAAAGTTAATCTCAATACTTTGTTATATACCCTTTGTTGGCTACGACAGAGGTCAAACGTTTTCTGTAAGTCTTCACAAGGTTTTCACACACTGTTGCTGGTATTTTGGCCCATTCCTCCATGCAGATCTCCTCTAGAGCAGTGATGTTTTGGGGCTGTCGCTGGGCAACACAGACTTTCAACTCCCTCCAAAGATTTTCTATGGGGTTGAGATCTGGAGACTGGCTAGGCCACTCCAGGACCTTGAAATGCTTCTTACGAAGCCACTCCTTCGTTGCCCGGGCGGTGTGTTTGGGATCATTGTCATGCTGAAAGACCCAGCCACGTTTCATCTTCAATGCCCTTGCTGATGGAAGGAGGTTGTCACTCAAATTCTCACGATACATTGCCCCATTCATTCTTTCCTTTACACAGATCAGTCGTCCTGGTCCCTTTGTAGAAAAACAGCCCCAAAGCATGATGTTTGCAGCCCATGTTTCACAGTAGGTATGGTGTTCTTTGGATGCAACTCAGCATTCTTTCTCCTCCAAACACGTCTAGTTGAGTTTTTACCAAAAAGTTCTATTTTGGTTTCATCTGACCATATGACATTCTCCCAATCCTCTTCTGGATCATCTAAATGCTCTCTAGCAAACTTCAGACGGGCCTGGACATGTACTGGCTTAAGCAGGGGGACACGTCTGGCACTGCAGGACTTGAGTCCCTGGCGGCGTAGTGTGTTACTGATGGTAGCCTTTGTTACTTTGGTCCCAGCTCTCTGCAGGTCATTGAGTAGGTCCCCCCGTGTGGTTCTGGGATTTTTGCTCACCGTTCTTGTGATCATTTTGACCCCACGGGGTGAGATCTTGCGTGGAGCCCCAGATCTAGGGTGATTATCCGTGGTCTTGTGTGTCTTCCATTTTCTAATAATTGCTCCCACAGTTGATTTCTTCACACCAAGCTGCTTAACTATTGCAGATTCAGTCTTCCCGGCCTGGTGCAGGTCTACAATTTTGTTTCTGGTGTCCTTTGACAGCTCTTTGGTCTTGGCCATAGTGGAGTTTGGAGAGTGACTGTTTGAGGTTGTGGACAGGTGTCTTTTATACTGATAACGAGTTCAAACAGGTGCCATTAATACAGTTAACGAGTGAAGGACAGAGGAGGCTCATAAAGAAGAAGTTACAGGTCTGTGAGAGCCAGAAATCTTGTTTGTTTGTAGGTGATGTTAGTGTATTCTAGAACCCTGAAGGCAGGAGAGACTGAAAAGAGTCAAGGGAAGCTTATAAAAGTTAACAGCATTTAATTACACAAAAGATGCGGTGGTGTACAAAATGAAATGTGCGAGTGGAGGTGCTCTCCTCATCCAACCGGTCAGTCCAGGTCAGCAGGTAGAAGAGGTCAATTATTGGCTTGCTCTTCCTTTTGTCATCTGAGGTCTTCTCCTATTGGTCGGCGTCGTCGGGGGGCGGGTCCAATGCAATTCCTGCCTTTTTCTGTTGTTAAATTACATCATTCTGGTGTCTGTGGTTATTTAAACATTCCCTAATAAACGTTATTCAGCGGCAATAAATGAGTGCTAAACCCAGTGTGCTCAGTGTACAACATCACATGTAATTTCACCTTTGATTCACGGTTTGAAAATGCAGCATTTCGCCACATGCTAATGCTAACCGGAAGTGAAGCATTTTCAGAATAAAAGTATTAAGTTAATAGTTAGTGAACTTCAGGTTTTTCAGAATAAAACTGATTTAAATTAAATAGTGTATTTAATTCAAATTACGCCATATCAACATTGATTTTAATTTCTAACAGTGACCAAATACTTATTTTACCGAGGAATTTACCAATTCATTCATTAAAAATCCTACAGTGTGATTTCCTGGATTCTTTCCCCCCATTCTGTCTCTCATAGTTGAAGTGTACCTAGGATGAAAATTACAGGCCTCTCATCTTTTTAAGTGGGAGAACTTGCACAATTGGTGGCTGACTAAATACTTTTTTTGCCCCACTGTACATCATTTAAATGCAGGATTATGTCCTATATTATGCAACAATATCAGGGTTGCAACCACGATTTGACAAGAGACTTCTGGGTAATGCAGTGTGAGAGGTTTTGCTAAGTGTAGCTGTCACAGCGCAGAGGTCCAAAAGGATCAGCAGCCGTTGTGCCATCTGGGTCACCTTGGCCCGTCGCCCATGGTAACGACACCCCCGCCCAATTTGTGCCTCTATGGTATCCCCAATGTTCACTTCATATCAGAGCTGCTGAGACGCTTTTATTTTGGTAAGTTGCAATTTTTTTTTTACTTTAGCAAGTAAGTGAAGGTTTAACTCATTGGAGCCTAACACGTAAACGTTCTTCCCATGATGACGCGTCGAAGGCGTGATGTAACACTACAAGCAGAAAGATATTATGTAATATAGCATCATGAAACCAAACTGAATATGCTTGTGTACTGGGAGAATGATACAATACTGTTCTGTTCTGTAAGCTAATTACACAAATCATTAAATAATGTTATTGTACAATGAGACACTGATGAATATTAATTACGTGTCTTTTGTTTTTATAAAGAAAAATATTTTGACTTTGTTGATTGTATAGATAGTTTTAAATCAAAGACTTGCCATTTGTGTCATCCCAACTGGGCTCCCTGTTTCTAATAAAATGCATTTTAGCAGTGTGGAAAAACTTTAATTGTCTAAAACTAATTACATGTCATCATTGTTTGTTTATTCCACAAGATAACAAATAGTTAGTTATGATGGTTATACATATTGTTCCCTTAAAATCCATAGTAGGACAAACAAACCTATGGGAATTTCTACTATTTGTGTTGTACAAGTTGTGTTTTCTTTCACCACTTATTTGTTGGGCTTGTTTGTTTACTTTAATAATGCCGTAAATGTTTGGTTACAATAACACAGCATCAGCACTTCTTGCACAAAGCATTTACACTCACCACTGATTTCTGTTCATTTGTAACCGTTTTTGTTAGGTTTGGTTTACCATTCATTGGTTGTCTTCACATGTGACATTTTACTCAAAAACATCTTTATAAAAGCTCAATCTGAATTAGAAATATGTGTAAACACCTTCACTCCACATATTCATGCACCCTGGACACTACAGTTGCTCACCAGGCGATCATTTTAAAAGTGCACAAATAAAGAAAATCTATATTTCCATGGTTGGAAGTGGAGGATTAGAATCCCCATTTTACTAGAAAGGCCTGGGAGAGAATCACACTTTCAGAGACATCACATTTTGTGCAGAACACCGTATTAAATTAACATCTCATCAAATATTAATTCAGTGGATTGGCTCCGAAGTGGCAATTTGAAAAAGTATTTTGATGCTGTGGATCAATGTGTGTTAAAAAGACAGGGTTTGTGTTCCCTGGACATACTGTAGATTTAACAAATGAGATGGATCAGTAAATACACATTTAATGGATCAGACAACTTTCTACTTTATATTTAAACTGTGTGAATTGTGTAAATGCCAAGGAATGGCCCATGTGTATTGTCTATTTCCAGCTCTGTGTCGAGAAGAAGCACCGCCCTCGCTTGGTGCTCTCCACCGCCATCTTTTTGAAGTACGTCTTCAATGGTGAAATGTCAAATGAAAACATTTCACCCCCCTCCCCTCCACACACTTGCACACACTCCTATCTGACCCTTTTTCTCTCTCACAGTTCACACAAGGGAGCACCAGCCTAACACCCTTATCTTCAGAGTGTCACCGAGGTCTGAGTAGTGATGAAGAAGGTCGAGGGAGGGGGTGTTGCATTTGGTGAAGTGGGTAAAAAGAGGTCTCCTGCAGGTGCAGTATAACACAGTCAGTAGTAATTACATTAAAAAAAGACTAGAAATGTGTTATCTGTGTGTGACCATCTGGTTGTCAGCTTTGAGATATTGATCGAGTGCCTGGATGAGAATATCAAACTTGATTTGTCAAGATGGAGAGGGTTTAAGTTTGTGGACTTTTATGTGGCTGGAAAAGCCTGCAAGAAGCTCATTATGTTCAACTAAGACAAAGTTACATGCTGTATGAGTATTAAATACAATACCCTTATAGTACTTTCAACATCATCCAGCTAAAAGATATTGCATTATTACAGAATATGTTTGACAGTAATTAAAAGGTGACTCACTGATTGTATAGCTCGAGCAGATGTTAAGTAAAAAGTAAAAAAATACATACATAGTAGGACAATGTCATTTCAACACACTGATTAAACAAAGTGGACCATTTAATCCATTATTCATATCTAAACAAAGGTAAGACTACCTCTTATTTTATAAATATAATTTCTGTAAGTATAAGAAGTTTTTTAGAGTTAAAACCAACCCTCTAACATAAAAACTAAAATCACTTCATGAAACAAAATGCTAGAGACACAGTTTACCTGACAATGTTAGCGTATGTATCGACGTTAGCTAACCGGTTTACTACCGTCATTTACCAAGCATAATATCCAGGCCATTTGTTCGGTTTGGTTAGATATTAGATTTGTAAAAAATACAACGTTTGCAACAAATACATCTTCTGTGTAGCATTTTGGCACGGTGTGGTAACACGTGGATTACTTATTTACAGTGGCGACTGGTCATTAGGGGCAGGTGGGGCACAGCCCCACCTAGTGTCAGTTTTTGCGTGGCTGTGTCTTTAGTTGTAAGCCCAGTGACGATCTGTTCATCTGTCATACTGATCATACAGTCAATAACTTTGTTGTTATTCTGAATACTAAAGACTTTTCTTTTTGCCGCTGCTTTTAATTGAACTATTCACATCTTAAACTGCACTGTAACTTTTATCCATGTATTTTTTCTTTTTTTTCTTTTAATGTTTATTTTATTATATTTTCTTTTTAATGACTGATTTTAAATGCCATTGTCTTGATGTCTTTCGTTTTTTGTAAAGCACTTTGAATTGCCTTGTGTTGAAAGGTGCTATATAAATAAACTTGCCTTGCCTTGCCTTATTAGCATCTGGTTAGCTAGCTATGCTAACGAATATAAGAAGCTTTTTCTACAACCAGTGAGGTAAAGGCACATCTTTATATGATCATTATAGTTATACAAAAATAAGAAAATAAAGTAAACAGGTATAAAATACTATATGACAGTAACAAAAAGTTGTTATTAATAAACAAGAATACAGTTTGAAAGGAGAGTGATTTGTAAAATATCCAAAAAGAAAAAGAAATCTGCTTACAGTTCTGTTTCATATGGGTGTTGAGAAATGTATCCATAGATCTCTTAATGTTGCTCTCAAAGTGCAAAAATCTTCATGTCCACATGAATAGGAAACTAAATACATTTGCACACATCTTGTGTCCATATCTTTCTGTTTTGGTGGGCATGCCACAACCTTGCACGTGAATGCATGTGCGAGTCATGGTAAGATATCTGGATTAAGAGGTTGCTTTTTCTTTGCACAGCATGAAAGAAAGGCGAAATGAATGGGCTGTGATTTTAGTATTTTTAAGCAGAGGTCAATCATTTGTACGGCCCTCGGAGGATGTTGAAAACATTGAAATGGCCCTTGAGAAAAAAACTCGATCCTGCCCCCTCCCTCTCACTGTCTAAGTGAACGGTGACTGTAAAAACTATACTGCGCATGCTCAGAGTATTTTCCTATTTAATGTGTGGCAAAAAATAATGACCATAGGGGCACTGAGCTGCCATCCCCACCATACGTCATCTCACATAATTTAGAGCTGATTGGCTGTAAGTATGTGTGCCGCGAAAAGTGTGGTGTGTGAAGAGAGTGAAGAGCAGGTGAAGAGGAGGAGAGAGACACGTCCTAAAACCAGGAAGTAAGCTGCGCATGGCTTCCCTCCACAAAAAAGTAATGAGATTTCTCCATAGGATTTTAGAACATAGCTCAAAATAAGATCTGTGGGAAACGTAGCTGTTAGATAAATGTACGTTTTGTTCAGCCGGATAATATCCACATGTCTACCCTACTTTTATAATTTCCGAATCATAAATCCATCATTTAGATTTATGATAGACTTTTGAAACAAGAAGATAAGGAGGACTTTTACAAAAAAGTAATAGAGATTTTTGTCCAGAAGGATAGGCAAATGGACTTCATCTTCAAGTCAAGGTAAGACCACCATTTTATTGAAAATGGGATCTTACTAAGAGAGAACAATTCAATATTTAAATGATAAAATTACATTTTTTGGGTATCCTTCTGTTGAACTGTCTGTTTAAAATTAATTGAAGCATCAGACTAAAGAGGCTTTTGAAAATAATATTATATTTTGATTTAGGTCAAAATATAATATTTGTAAACCTGAAGAGCCAGTGCCTCACCAGCCATGAACCTCACTGCAGAAGCTTATATATAGACATCTAAGTTTTTTGTGCCCCACCACTTTTGTACATATAGAAACGCCGCTGCTTATTTAGCAGCCTTCCTGCTCCATTATCTAAACCTATCAAAGTTACTTTCACCAAAAAACATTGATTACTCCTCTAACACGGAAAGTACAATTAAAAGTAAAACATAGCAACTGTTTTAAAATACAAGACGCCAGGACACAGTTCTCAAACAACCGTTAGCTTGATTAGCTAGCAACAGCTAATACAATCTACCATCCAATGTCTGAAACAAATAATTGCTTCAAAAATTAGAGTGGGTAAATCTGCCCCTGTTATCATTGTGAAAATGAAAAGCTGGAGGTGTACTGAGAAGGGAAAGAAGATTTTTTTAGGGCAGCAACAGTCAAACAAAAGAATACATTTAAGTGACAGCTGTCAGCGTCACATTGGTACACCGTTCCCTTCGCTCAGAGAGGCTTCTGTACGTGACCAGGCCCTATAGTGGCACACTGAATAAAGCATGAGGCAAACAGAGGAAGATATGTTGGTTTAGGCACAGAGATGCATCAACTTCTCCATGACCTAGATGTCAGGCATTGGGAGGGATGTTGTCTTTCTGCTCTGTGTTTCATCTGTCCTTTCACCATCTTTAATTTATTTCGTGAGACATTTTAAAAGCTAATTGGAATCATTCTTTGGAATAGCACAGAGTAGGGGTAAGAAACCAAGAAGAATTGAAAGAATTTCTCAAACATGAGAAGTACCATTTGGAATATAAACTGAATACTGTTTAGTATCAGACATTGTGTAAGAACAGGGGCGGATCTACCGGGGTGGCAACTGCCACCATAAAAAATAGCCTTGCCACCCCAGCTGCCACCCCAGTTGGCATCTTTGTTTTGAAAGAAAAGTTGTGGCTCATCGGACATTTATGAGAGAAAGTCTCTAATGTCCGAGTGCAAATGAATGCAGCACAAGACGCGAGCCTTGTAACCCCTCCCCCGGCCCTGGCGCGAGCTTGGAAATATGACTGGCGGCGATTTCATGTGAACGGGGGACGGCGCAAAACGAGAAGCATCTGGACCCAAGTAGACGGAAGGAATGAGGTATTTGCGGTCTACAAAGACAGAGAAGAGACTGTCAGTGTGGCTGTACTCAGCATTGAATCAATATGCACTAAAGCTTTAAATATTAATCAGTTTGTGAGGAGATTGGCTGAACAAGATGGTAATCGCCGCATTCAGCTGTAATAGGCAACTTGATGCTCTGCTCACGGATGACTCGATGAGCATAAAAAACTGTTAAGATGATGACCTTGTATGTGTGTATATATTTATTTTCTTTGTGGGGGTCTGCCCCCAAAAAAAATGTTTAAGTCCTGAGAAAGTCGAATAAGACGGTGTGTAAAACTACACTGCCCAGCCAATAGAAAGTAACCACTTTGATTTAACTAGGCCAGTAGGTAAGGGCTTTCCACTGGATCATAACTGCAGCGATGTTTGAGCTGAACACACGTTGTTTAACCCTAACTGATGCAGTTAGTCACTTCTTTAATGTTTGTTCTTTCTGATGTAAAGTCCAGGTTGTAACTGTTTGCTGTGAAGTCATGGGGCGCTGAACTGTTCCTTTGAATCTTTTGAATTTTAATACATGATATAATTACTTGTCTTTCAAATTTTGAAGGAGGGTGAGCAAGCATCTTGAGGAACATTCATCATTAACTAAAATATAGTTTATTCAATAATGAATATGTGAATCATAACAGTGATTGACAGCTGATAGGAATAATATGATTGTTAATAGTATCATATTCATTCAGACAAACATCGATGAGACAGTTAATGAATGTACTTACTGCAGCAGTCTGCATAGATTTGGTACCCCTGCTGGTCTAAGAGTGAGACAAACTCATTCAGTTCAGTGTTTCCTCTAGGATGGAGTCATAGCAGCGGTGCTAAGGCACGTGGGCCCAGCATAAGGCGCATTCACACCGCAGTACTTTTCCCACAAAGGTTCATGAGGACTCTTTAGTTCTCATGAACTAAGTACAGATCGCGTTCACACCGGAATAAGTCCCTGGGGGAGGATTAGGCAAATGAAGCCGCTGACGTCACTTCTTCTTCTTCTGCTTTGGGTTTACTGGCAGGCCGCAAACCACTTCACGGCGTATACTGCCGCCCGGAGTCCCCGGAGTTGGGGACTGGCTTCAGTAGAAGCTGCTGGGACTCCCAGCAGCTTCTACTGAAGCCTTCCGAGTAAATCGCCAGAACGCCGACACCTCCTCATCTCCACCGCTTCCATGTTTTATGTTGTGTTGCCATAAGTTATTCTCTCTGCGTTGGTGCGCTGGGCTAATGCTAATGCTAATAATGCTAATGCGAGGATAATAAAATGGCGGCTTCACAAAACTTTTTGGGAGTTTTACGGGGCGTGGTTTGCAATCCGCCCAGCCAATCAGAAATATAGCTCTTTTCTCACAAGAGAGCCCCTCGAAAGTCCCTGCTCTCTAGCAGGGACTTTCGAGGGGGTAAAAAGGTTCTCATGAACTAATTTTAGTTCCGGCTCTTTTTGGTGTGAACGCGACAAAAGAGTTCTCATGAACTAAGTTCTCATGAACCTTTGTGGGAAAAGTACTGCGGTGTGAATGCGCCTATTGTGACATTTTTTAGTGCGTGCGAAGTGCGCCCCGCCAATTTGTTTCTATGTGTCTGCCAGCACAAGAAAGGCTCTTGAGGCCTAGTAACAGGGCCGGTTCTAGACAATTTGCTTTGAGATTGTAGGCGAGATTTTATATATAAAGAATCAATGAAAAATCTCTGCAAAAGACAAATACACTACAAAAACAGAAACTTATCGACATAGGTCATATACGCCGCCGCTATTTGTATATAGGGGAAACACTGCAGTTATTGTTCAGTTAAAATTCATTACATTAAGTCTGCCACCTTATATATTTCTATTTAAGGCTTTACCGATGTGCCACAATAATGTCACCTATGTTATTGAGTTAAAATATTAATATTGTGGCTTTCCAAGTTAACATTGATTGATATGACTGCGATTAAATCAGCATATTCTGCCAGGGGATGCCACCCCTCCAAATCTCCTGCCACCCTCTTGGCACTCCATGGATATTTGTCTAGATCCGCCCCTGTGTAAGAAAGATCCACTTTGGAAGGTCAAGGAACATGTTTTGTTTACATAGTTCACCACTGAAAAGGCAACACAATCCTAATATGTAGAAACCAATACTTCACAAACAGGAGTTCATATTGATATGTGCGACTATTGATCTCTCCAATATGAATATGTTACTGATTCTCACCCTTCTTAGCCTGTTGCCTTTCAGCCCATACTCATATTAAGATGTGAGCAGTTCGACCGGAGTGACTTCCCTTTATCTGACAAGAAAAAAGCAAAGATTGGGGAAAAGTTTGGAAAAAATAAAATGTGCAGATTATAATTTATTTCAAATATATTATTTAGAATATAGGACCAGAACAGCTCAGACTTGACATGACAGTTCAATTATTAGGTATGTGTATGCAGAGAAAACTGTTTTTTTGATTGCAGCAGTTGTTGTTTTTGGCACTAAAATGCATTCTTTGGGTGGGTGAGGAGCAGCAGACCTCCTATTCAGTGTTTACGTGAGGGCAGATTCCTCTGGTCTCTAGGCATTGGTGCAAGGCAGACAAAGAGACATAATGATGGCTTATTAAACTGGGTTGAAAAGGTCAGAGCAAGAATGGCTGTAAATGTGTGTGGAGTTGGGGTTCTGGCAGATGAACGCTTCCATGTCTCAATCCTCTGTAGTTAAATGTAGGGCAGCAGGTCGATTGCATCGGCAAATCTTTTCAGACCTCGAGCTGCAGGAGTATTTTCAATGATGAATTTCTTCCTGGAAGCCTATTGACGCAAGAGGGAAGGGCAGGAGATGGTGAAATTATTTAAGTAAGTCATTAAAAACCACGCAAGTGAACATTATGACTGAGTACTACTTGTCAAAACACAACCACAATCAGTTTAATCTATCGCATCACTTAAATCTAAATGGCCTTTCATCAACGGTAAATTGTTCAGAAAGCAATTACAGCTTTAAGCCTTTTCTCCATGTGTCGAACCTGTGGTCCAACTAAACACATGTATGTCTTCATCAATACCCAGTGACACAGCCATAGAGCTGCAAAGGATACGGGCGCATCCAGTTTCGTAGTATGTTACCAACCATAGGATCTCCATGTCAACCACAGTATGGATGTTATCCTCTGAACAGGGACACACAGGAAGGGAATCTGTACATGATACACAACTGCTACCTGAGACAGGATTCAGATGGATGCCTCACTTCTTCCGTGTTTTCACTTATATTCTAGATATTTTCTATAATAAATATGTTGAAAATGGTGGTTTTAAGCTTAGCTGTGAATCGAATCTTTAAATGTTGTCATTTGAAGACACTGTATAAAAGTACATTTCACGATTGTTGGTACGCGTCCATAGAGAGGCGAAGTCCCGCCCATCTACTTCCGACCCATGGGACCTTATTTCGGAAAAAGTATGTATTGAAGTCAATGGGGAGAGAAAGATTATCTTTCGATCCCGTTTGAATTGTGCCACGAATTACATGTTTGTCAATCTTAAAAAAAAAAATCCATGTAAAAAAATGCACCATTTGTCGTACATTTTTTGAAATATAAGACTATTTAAAATACGCAACTAGAAAGACTACAAATCCCAGAATCCCGGTCCCGCATGCTGGCTCTTACGGAACCGACTAACTCCCCTTGTGTGTATGTACAGCTCGCAACGTGCCCAGACTTGTAGTGATTTTCACCTCTTTTAATACTTTTCACCTCATTCTGAAAGAAAGAAATGAAATGTGCCAACGTGACGGCCGTCTTGGTGTGTGGTGCGAGATGGGAGATGTAGTTAATTGAGCGGTTCACACAAAGAAAAGTGTTATTTCACAGTTTTACAACACATTTTTATTTTTTTGACTTGCAAAAGTATCTTTTAAATTGACAAACATCATGTGTAATTCGTGGCACAATTCAAACGGGATTGAAAGATAATCTTTCTCTCTCCATTGACTTCAATACATACTTTTTCCGAAATTAGGTCCCATGGAGGGAAAGGGAGGGACTTCGCCTCTCTATACGTCCACAGAAAATCCAACGGGCCAGCCTCACATGCATACACATTTGGGTATCTGTTTTCTTTACCTGGCAGAAAAGGGCTTCCATAAAATACCATAAATCTAAGAAAATGTCTTTTACCTTTCACGTGAAGCTTTTATGAGGGAATACTGCACACAGCTTGCTGACTTAAACAAATATCCTGACAGCATTTTCCACATCTTAATGTCAATTTCAATTCTTCATCTGAATGTGATTGATCTAAATAGTCTGTCCTTATTGCATCAATATTTTGATGTGTCTTCCTGGTCGTATGTACTTATTGTAAGTCGCTTTGGATAAAAGCGACATACTTCCCATCACCATGCTGCAGTCCCTGGGTGGGGGCCTTACTGTTTTTGACATTTGAGCCACGGGGTGAAGGCAACTGTTAGAGAGACACAGCAGTGAGCGCCCGTCCAGAGGGGACGACACGCAGCTCACCCCTCATCTCCTGCCAACAAATAATTCATGCCACTAACATTTACTTTGTTCAAACGCCGTCCGTTCTTTATCCACCGCCCTGCCTGTGAACCTCAAAGTACCTGTTTGAGGTGAATTAACAGCCTTCAAAGAAATAACAGCTTTTAGAGTTTTTTATGCAGTGAAAGTTGAAAAGTGGTCAACAAAAGAAAAGTCTATGAAGGACTTCATTATCATAAAATAAAAATAAAAAGGTAGTTTGAAATACACTTTAATCGATATTCAGTGTACAATTGAGCTTTACAAAAATCTATTCCTTGAATAAATAAAAAGAAAAGAATCCCTTGAAATTAGAGATGTCAGCAAGCTATAAAAGTGAACGCTAAAGCTGCATCTGGCTCAGAGGGAGAGAATAGTGTAAAACTTTCCCAGAAATGACGTAATGTTGCTTGGATCTGAACTTCTTCCTCTTTGTGGCTTCAGGGCTGGGAGTGGAGACTTATTCAGGACGTTCTATGGGCAGAGATGCACATAGTGTTCATTAGAAAAGTTCCTCAAGTTCAAATAAAGGTGTTGTGTCTCATCTTCTTCAGAGGTTTGGTCGAGGGTCGCAGCTCATCAGGTCCGTGGGCGAAGGCACAGAGTTCGGCCTGCAGGGGGCAGCGCTGAGGGTGGTGGTCGTAGAACCAGCAGGCGCGAGTTTTCAGGGCCCCGGGGGCGAGGGGCTTTCTTTTTGTATCCGCCCTGGAGGCCTTCCTGTCCCGCCAGTCTCTTATATACACCCGCCCTCCTTCCACTGAAAGAGAAGGAATGACGAGATTTAAAGCCTCTCCAGAATGAAGTGCTCCTTCCAAAAACTACAAATAAATCTTTTTGCCTGAGTTATTTTCAGGATCCAGAACTCATAATATTTACTGCGTATCAGAGACGATACCTGGTTGAATCATCAGCAAAGATCTGAGTTACGGTGTTGGAAGATATCTGACTTGTATGGGGGAAAGTGGGAGACCTTAGAGATGACAGGGAAATTAAGAATATTGAGGGAATGAGGAAAATGTACTATTGGATTTCACCAAAGAATAAATATGTAATTTTTCAGGTTCATATCAGTATTGTGTGCCTCTACTATCACATCTTTTTAGCCTTTGCAGACCATTGACATGCACAAAAACCTATATAACAAACTACAGGAAAGGGAAAACCCCAAAAAGCACAATAGGACCTCTTTAAAAATATCTATATCGTAGGACTTGTGCGATAGAGAGACATTTAAATAACACATTTAAGACAAAATACCTGATATTAATATTGAGACTATATTGTAGCTTTCATAAAAACACAATAACATTTTTTACGAATAAATAACCATCAGTAATTTCGATATTGAATTGGTGGATAAAGACCTATTGTGAAAATTAGAAAATCACATTGACGTATTGCAGCCTTTCAAAAACAGGGAAAGGACAATATGCCAAATAATGATATTGAAGTCTAGTATCAAAATATTGATATATTGGCCTGCCATATTTGATTCCCTTTGTTCAAATCCACGTGTCCAAACACTTGTAGTCCTAATATGTTGCCCTTTAGGGAAAAACACACAATTTCCTCTATTGTATGATAGCTAAGAGAATGTATATAAAGCGTATGGTCCAACTACCTCTGAAGACTTGGTGGTTGTTCTTCAGCAGCGTCTGGAGGCCTCCACACTCGTTCTTCAGGAGCTGCAGGGTTTCCTGCTTCATCAGTCCAGCCGCCTCGTTCACAGAGAGGCTTCCTGAGGAGGGGGAGAAGGGGATAGATAAGAGCAAACACGAGTGAGGAGGTCTATTGATGTCACAATCATCAATATATTAATAAGCTGCCTCAGAAATCAGTTTTATCCCATCACTACAGAGTTCAAAACAAGATTCCGATGAAGACGATTGGCTGGAGCCAGTTGTTTCAAGAGAGGCAGTGCTATATGAGAATATGCTAAAGAAGAGAAATGTGATCGATGCTACGTTGGAACATTTTTAAAAGGACACCTCAGTCACTGTCTTTCTGTGTGAGTAAGGCCTGTGAAATGTGCTCAATTACAGCTGCTCAAACAAGCTCAAACAAGCTGTCAGACCAGCATGCATTTCACCGCTGCATCCCACTAACATCTATTTCAGTGTGTGAGTCACTGTTGTCACCCCCCACTGGGACATTCATTTTAAGGGTGGATATTGAAATGCCTATGCTACAAGTTAGCGAGTAGTAAGCATATAAAGGGCATTGGAATGAGATTTTCTGTATTTTTGGAGTTGCCCTTTTACCCCCAGAAGAGAATTCAATCATGGTTGACCTTTAGTTTGTACAATTGACAGTCTGCCTCCTTCATCTCTGACATATTGGAGAGGGACACAAACGCATTCGTGCTAACAATATTCGACTTAAATCTGCAGACACCATAATGCAATCTTCATTTCAGGTATGCACTGTTGGCCTAGTGATTATTGAGAATGAGTGCATTTCAATGTGTCATATTTTCATTCCCTTTTGATCAGTCTTCAGTTTGGCAAATAAGTAAATGTACAATTTGAAAGACAATATATGGAGTTTTATTTGTACTTCTACATGACATCTTTGATGGTGATTGTTCTCAGTTTTCTGAAACATATTTTCCACCCAAATGCATCCTGGTGAAATTGCTGAGTTAATACCTAAAATATGCAACACACTCCCACATTCACAGACACTAGCAACGGCCAAAAGCAGTCCAGTGCTGATTGTGAATCTGGGCAGACTGCCGTCCTATAGCCCAGACTCCAGGGAGCTCAAGGCCTTAATATAATATCAATACAACGTTTAGAGCTGCCCTTTAATGCCTACAAAGTTAATGTGGATTAATGGGAGAGGGGCAGTATTGACAGAGAAGACTGTGCTTGGCGAAGACCAAAGGAGATGATTATGAATTGATCGGCTTGATGTACAGTACATTTTTAAGCCTAAATGTCCCTTGTGCAGAGATGGCCGGTGATTGATTGCTTTTTGGTGTTTTTCCTGCTCAAGCCAATTCAGAATCAGGCTGGATGGAGTAAAAAATGAAAGAGAAAATCTGTTATAAAAATTAGCATTAGCTTTACCCGAAAATCTGAGTTATCAAAAGGGTTCACAAGTCATTTAACAAGTTAGGAGATAAAAGGAACAGAACTATCTTTTATTTTTGTATTATAAAATACATTTGTGTAAAAATTGAGAGAACAAATGTACTCATCATATTAAGATATATTGTAACCAAAATCAAAAATGAACTGTACTGTAAATAATCCCAATCAATTGCCTCTAAATGAATGGCCTTGAAAACCGAAACATGGCAAACATCTTTCGTTTTTGAATCCCGACATTATATAATGTATTGTCATCACAGAATAATGAGCCATTTGCATTCCAGATTAATGGTTTGTTCTTTGGAACATTAGAAAATGCAGATTGCAATTTCCCAAGGTTTAAGTTGACATTTAAATTGCAATCACAAATTAATTCTCTACCATCATCGGTGCAATCTTTTAGATGGCTCATCAATAAATTCAAAGGAATAATCGTATGTGTTGGGTGAGTGCAGCATACACTAGCAGAGTGCACTTTGATATCCACCAGTTGTTTGTCCTTTTCGACTTCGAAATCAAATCAAAATCTCACTGAATTGTCCCTCTCAGCTTCCTTACAGTGAAAAGGGTGGCTAAGCTAACAAAAACAGTGTTATTTATCTCAGATCATGCCTAATTTTAGTGGACCATCACATATCGAGTATAGAATTAATCTGCAGATGCTCCGGGTCAAAATTAGACTTACCGATGACACTTTTTGAGCCCAAAAAAGGCCCAACTGTGACCTGCAACATACAAGTCAAGGCTTGTTTTTAACTTCCCCATACGCTGGAAAGGCTTTTTGCTACTGAAGCAGTTGTTGATCACCAAGGGGTTAGTGGTCAATGACGGTAGTCCATCAAATACTTTCTTTTTTAATTGTGAAACCATAAGAGGTCCTTGAACACAGTCATATATTAGCACAGCTGATATTAGGCTCATAAGTCGAGTAGTAGTCTATGCAAGATTAGTCATAAACAGATACACACACACGAACAAATGAATCACTTCCAAGCAGAGATAATCAGGGAGGGAAGATGATGATGCAAAGAATAACAGCTGGGTCTTCTGAAGGATTGTGGGAATAAATTCAAAGAAATTGAATGCACCCGTCCGTTATAATACTGTGCCCACTCTCTCTTTAATGCAGGCTATTTCTGTATAGAACATATACAGTGGGGCAAAAAAGTATTTAGTCAGCCACCAATTGTGCAAGTTCTCCCACTTAAAAAGATGAGAGGCCTGTAATTTTCATTCTAGGTATACCTCAACTATGAGAGACAAAATGAGAAAAAGAAAATCCAGAAAATCACATTGTCTGAATTTTAAAGAATTTATTTGCAAATGATGGTGGAAAATAAGTATTTGGTCAATAACAAAAGTTCATCTCAATACTTTGTTATATACCCTTTGTTGGCAATGACAGAGGTCAAACGTTTTCTGTAAGTCTTCACAAGGTTTTCACACACTGTTGCTGGTATTTTGGCCCATTCCTCCATGCAGATCTCCTCTAGAGCAGTGATGTTTTGGGGCTGTAGCTGGGCAACATAGACTTTCAACTCCCTCCAAAGATTTTCTATGGGGTTGAGATCTGGAGACTGGCTAGGCCACTCCAGGACCTTGAAATGCTTCTTACGAAGCCACTCCTTCGTTGCCTGGGTGGTGTGTTTGGGATCATTGTCATGCTGAAAGACCCAGCCACGTTTCATCTTCAATGCCCTTGCTGATGGAAGGAGGTTGTCACTCAAAATCTCACGATACATGGCCCCATTCATTCTTTCCTTTACACGGATCAGTCGTCCTGGTCCCTTTGCAGAAAAACAGCCCCAAAGCATGATGTTTCCACCCCCGTGTTTCACAGTAGGTATGGTGTTCTTTGGATGCAACTCAGCATTCTTTCTCCTCCAAACACGTCTAGTTGAGTTTTTACCAAAAAGTTCTATTTTGGTTTCATCTGACCATATGACATTCTCCCAATCCTCTTCTGGATCATCTAAATGCTCTCTAGCAAACTTCAGACGGGCCTGGACATGTACTGGCTTAAGCAGGGGGACACGTCTGGCACTGCAGGATTTGAGTCCCTGGCGGCGTAGTGTGTTACTGATGGTAGCCTTTGTTACTTTGGTCCCAGTTCTCTGCAGGTCATTGACTAGGTCCCCCCGTGTGGGATTTTTGCTCACCGTTCTTGTGATAATTTTGACCCCAAGGGGTGAGATCTTGCGTGGAGCCCCAGATCGAGGGAGATTATCAGTGGTCTTGTATGTCTTCCATTTTCTAATAATTGCTCCCACAGTTTATTTCTTCACACCAAGCTGCTTACCTATTGCAGATGTAGTCTTCCCAGCCTGGTTCAGGTCTACAATTTTGTTTCTGGTGTCCTTTGACAGCTCTTTGGTCTTGGCCATAGTAGAGTTTAGAGTGTGACTGTTTGAGGTTGTGGACAGGTGTCTTTTATACTGATAACGATTTCAAACAAGTGCCATTAATACAGTTAATGAATGGAGGACAGAGGAGGCTCTTAAAGAAGAAGTTACAGGTCTGTGAGAGCCAGAAATCTTGTTTGTTTGTAGGTGACCAAATACTTCTTTTACCGAGGAATTTACCAATTAATTCATTAAAAATCCTACAATGTGATTTCCTGGATTCTTTCCCCCCATGCTGTCTCTCATAGTTGAAGTGTACCTAGGATGAAAATTACAGGCCTCTCTCATCTTTTTAAGTGGGAGAACTTGCACAATTGGTGGCTGACTAAATACTTTTTTGCCCCACTATATATAATAGATGTGCAAACTATACAAGGAACATTATCATGAGACACCATGTGAACTTTTGGCTTACTGTACATGTCTTTTGAAATGATAAAATATTGCATTGAGTATAGTACATGTTATATGGAGAGCTATACACTGACTTTCATTCCGAGCAGCTTACATAACTACCTGAGTCCGGTCAGCAGTAAAGCATGCATGAATTAGTAAATCCACTTAAAGCTAAAGTAGCAGCATCACACGTTTGCAACTTTCACGCAATAACGACTATACAGTATTTAAACCTCATTGCACAAATATGAAGCGAAGTAACAGCAGCAAGGCTTGTGTATTTGCTTTACATAATGACATTTGCTTCAGTAAAACATAGTCTCTCATGATTTTGATCAGAAGATACTTGTACGAATTGTAATACACAAGCCAAACAATCACTTTTTAATACTCAATTGCTATGAATAGAAAACCCCTAGATAGCAGTATTTTACACCCACTATCACATTCAAAAATCTACCTTTCTTTCCCCTTAATTATTGTTATTTAAATTTTAAATGACTGTTTGTGTTGTATTAAAGCTTCATCTTGCAACAACTCAGGAGCAACTGATAAATTGCTAATATTTTTAACAACATTGGGCTTACACTAAAGCGAGGAAGCTATTTAATCAAACATCTACTAAGTACTCATTCCAACATTACAAATTAGTAGATTAAAACATCAAAAATCCTCAGTCTTTGAAGAGGCCATTTCAAATGGAGAGAATTGAATCTCAAATGCCTTTCGATGACTGAGGTTCTTGTGGATCTTTCCAATATAGGCGGGTTCACCCTGAATTTACCCTTTGTTCCTTCAGGTAACTGGTAGGAATACCTCCATACAAATGCATTCTCATGCATAAATCATAGATGCTGGTGCATTATTCATCAAGTCATCTCTATACAGGGTTACTGACTCCCTTTATTTGCTCTCCCTCATATTTTCTACAACTAAATGCAGCACTGACATCACGACATATCATTTTTCAGTTTTTAATCATAGTATGTCCTTATCTCTTTCATATGGGATGTGTGTGTGTGTGTGGCAGCAGTGGTGCAGAGGCGTTGACAAAGGTGATGCGTGGGCAGTGCATATGTGTGTGTGATGCGGCGTGCGTATGTGGCACTCTCTGTAGCACGCAGTGAAGGAAGTGCGGCTGGCAGAGAGATAGCTACAGAGTTCAAAGTGGCGTCACTGTGTGTCATGAAAGCCTTTCCGGATGATGCCGAGAGGGGGACAGGGATAGAATACATGAAAATATATTTTAAGGTAGTAGGCTACTGAGGAATGTGAGAAGAGATTATTTTGTGTTGTTTTGGAACATACCCTTTCACTTTTGCTGCTTCCCAGTTTGTATTCCTTGTGCTAGGCTAAGATAACAAGCTGCTGGCTTTAGAAATATATGAATGCATACATGCCAACCTTTCCAAATCCAAAAGAGGTAGGTTTGCGCGGCAAATGTGCATGCCCAAATGTGCACGCCCAAATGAGGTAATCAGAAGAAATGGAACCCCAGTAATTACATGTATAAACCATGTGTTTAACATATATTGCATAATTTTATGCATTTTTCAGAAAAAGTGGTAGTTTGATAAACAGTGACATCAACGACATGTTTGGTCTTTAAAATGGCCAAAAAGTAAAAGAATGGGAGATAAATATCCCAAAGTCTCCACATTTTATTATATTTGTAGTGTGTTTCCGGTCCTCTTGAGACAGTGTAGATGAAGGATGTGTCAGTATGTAGAACTCTAGTGTGAACATTGGATAAAGCCAGGTTCATATTCTTGTTTCATGTTGTTGACATATTAGAGTCAAAGGTTTGCACAAAGCAAAATATCTTTGTGTTGCGCCATAAATCAGAAAATACTGCATTAAAAAAGTAATTTCCTGCATGTTTCTACTGATAAAGTGTGATATAAATAATGTACAGGCTTTCAGATTGCTGTAGTTCACTAAACAGAGACATTAACGACATGTTTGGTGTTGAAAATGTCAGAAAAAGTGAAAGAATGGGAGATAAATATCCCCAAATCTCAAAATGGTATTATATTTTTTGTGTGTTTGTGGTCCTCTTTCAGTTGAGACACTGAAGGATGCTTCAGGAAAAGACCAAACACTGGATGTCTTTCAGTCGCCAACATGTGTTTTCGAGACACTGATATTAACGGGGAAACCCTGCAGGACTCAAATGCCTCGTCTCTGTTCCCCTAACTCATTTGGGAGTGATTAACCATCAGGTGCAGAGGAAAGGCAGTGTTACTCCCGGTCTGCACGTTGTTTCTCTTTCAGAAACACAGAGGACTGTTTGTATGATGCGATCACAGACACGCTGCATACGGTGTCCGCCAAAAGTCGAGTCCAGTGTCTATGTAGTGTCTTTTTTATTTGTTATAGTTTGGGAAGATTGAAAATCGGTAGGGAAAGTCGGCTAAGTCGGTAGGCGGTAGAAACATGTCAAAAGCGGTAGACTACCGCCCAAATCGGTAGGGTTCGCAGATATGTGAATGTATAAAATGTTAACCATTTAATACCTGAACTACGTTTTGAGATCTGTTATACCATATAAAAATAATATGCCACACAAATGTATACAAATTTAGAGGTTTTATAAATTGCTACAAAACTTAGCTAATGGTATGAATGCTACTGCTAGCGTTAGCCAAAGCTAAAACTAAATTAACCTACTGACCTATTGTTAATAGTGTAAAAATACTAGTTCCACATAGTTAAATGAATCAGCTAAACCTAAAGCCTGAAGGAAAAAAAACAACAACAGGCCAACTCCTGCTAAAGCTAACATAACTAGCTTAGCCAGAAGCAACTATCTCAGATTTTGAATCTAGTTGAATTCATGCCATAGCAGGTGCCTTTAAAATCACACAATGTATTCAATTGAAAAACAGACACCTAGCAAAAGAGATGTAAACAATGATAATGATTTGATAAACACACCAGTTACAATGTAGGACAAAGCTAAACTAAAACATTGTGTCTGTAGATCCATAGAGTGTAGCTAGCACCTGCAATGTTTTAGTATTGTGTTGGTTTCAAAGCAGTGGTTCTTTAAGGTGACTTAAAGGGGACCTATCATGCAAAATGCACCTTTGTACGTCTTTTATACATGAATATGTGTCCCTGGTGTGTCAGGGAATTCACCAAGTGTCAGAAAACACAACCCTCTCTTTTCCTCCATACTCAAAATCTCTAAAAATGGGGCTACAACCAAGCGGCAAACTCTGGGGAACAGCCGGGAAGCCAATACGGAAGTGCCACACACTGCAGTTCATACATGGGCCGCTAGGGACTGGCTGCAGAAAGGAGTAATTTCCATAGACCCCCATGTTAAAATGCCCAACTTTACAGCAGAAAAAAACATGTTTCTACCCATGGATGCAATAAATATTATTATCGATATAGTTCGATTCCACCTTCATGATTATGAATCTGTGAGTGAATTGTTTTCTAACACAACCCTTTTATTTATATTAGGTCTTAAAGTTTTTGCATACATGCCTCACTGTCAGCCAACAGCAACTTGTCCACTCTGCTAGGCTACAACCATAGAGGCTACAACGTTAGTTAGTTGTAGTTACTGTACTTGACCCTTTAGCCGTGTTCGTGGTGATTGTGCCTTTTAGGGAATATTGTTACAAATACCAGACAATTAAAATGTCGTGCTGTGCGCTTGAATGTACTAACAGAACTTCCAAGAAGTCTAAAATTATAATATTATACATGTTAACCCCGTTCGCAGGTGTTTGTGTGCTTGGTAGCTTAGCTTGTTACTTATTAGCCAGCTAAGGACGTAACCCTTTATGCATACATATACATTTTAGTTTATGATTCAGCCTTGGGTAAGACTTTTATAGTCTATGGCTATGACGCCCATAATGCTAAACGGGAGCAAATGTTAATAGGGGACCCAATTATCCCAGTGGTGGCCTCCGGAGCTAACGGAGCCGCAAGGGGCTAGCTCCAGCCGGCGTCCCGGAGCTAGCCCACTGCGGCTCCGTTAGGTCCGGGCGGTGGAGTCCGTCTTTTCTCAACGTGTGAATGGCAAGCATTAAGAATAACAAAATATAGCTAATTCTCTTGCAGATTGTCTCATTTGATTATGAATGTAACGTTTATATAGGGGAACTACACTGTTAGCAGTAACTTGGTATGCATGTATTTCATGTTAGCTTAGCTTCTTTGCCTGAGCTAGCTCTGTTTACTTCCAGTTCGGAGGCAGCAGGTCCCGCCTCGGCTCCGCCTCTTTGCCCTTATTTGGAGCAGGCGGGATTAGACTCTGACGTCACAGTCGAGCCGTTATTGGCCGACTCCGCCTACTAAGGGCTTCACGGCAACTCTGCAGAATCCTATGGGTGACGTCACGGACACTACGTCCATTTATATATACAGTCTATGGCTACAACGGATCTGATACAGACTGATACAGATTTGAAAATAGTCTGATGTCAGTGACGAGGAGCTCCGCCTATATGGTCAACTCTCCATCAATCAAGGGAATGAGAGGTTTCCGTGGCATGGTAACAGCATGGTAACATGACGCTGGTAACTCGGCCCCTTCCTTTGCAGGGGGGCGTGATCAGCTGCAGCGCATGCAAAGGCAGGGGTGGAGGAGAGCAAAATAGAGCGAAATGAGGCATGGCTAAAATGCATGATCAGTTTGGTAGAAAACATATAAATATACCTTAAATAGGTATGGCCCTACAATATATTATTCAAATATAGCATGATAGGTCTCCTTTAATAAGGATATTAAGAGTCCTATCATAGCCTTAGTATCTGTAACGTTTGCCAACCAGCCTGGAAACTTTGGCCCTTATCTCCTCAACTTCCCTGCCTCAGTAGATACTAATCTCTCCCTTTGTAGGAGATATTTATAGCTGCTCGGCAACAGAAGTAATGAATTCAGAAACTCCCAAAGTGCACAATAACATGACTGGATCAGTGAGATTTTCTGATAATGTGTTCTACTCTGGATTTAATTTGAGCCTGTTCAACGCTTCTGTAGCAGCAGCTCATGCCCAGGGAGACTGATTTGTGGGGTGTTATGTGGGTGTTGTGGTTTACCTCCTCGATTCCAGTCACTGGAGGACCCTCCGCCATCCTCTTCAGTCATTCCCAGGATTACATTAGCAACCTGCAGGACCACACCGTTGACCAAGTCCCGCGGGAGAGCAGCACAGTTTCGAACCGTTTCCACCTTGTCTCTGGGCTGGAAACCAACTCCCCAGCTGCTGTCAGGGGTCCTGTCAGGGTCTCCCTCTCCATGGCAACAGTTCCCGTCACTTCTGATACCTGACCTTTGAACTGTGGCCCCAGGGGCTTTCTGGCGGCCCTGTATGTAATGAGCTCTTCGCTCCTCTGCCTCGGCAGATATCTGGTAGTTTCTTGACTTTCCCACCAGACACACCTGTGGAAAAAGAAGCTAAATGTCAGTGTTTGAGTCCCATGGGTGCCGAGTGTCCAAGGTGTACAAAAAACACTTAAGAATACGAGTCCTAAATACAGGTGTTATTATGGACAGAAAACTGAATTATGCCCACGCAAATCATTTTAAATATATGTACTGATGTTGTGGAAGCTTTCCCTCGTGGGACCTAACCTCCTCTCGGGGGGTCCGGGGGCATGCTCCCAGTTTAGATTTTTTTTTTTTAAATGTTGAAGTTAAAAGCATCAATCTGGTGCACTTCGAGAGAAAAATTAAGAGATCTATAGATACATCTCAACACCCATATGAAACAGAACTGTAAGCAGATTTATTTTTCTTTATGGATATTTTACAAATCACTCCCCTTTCAAACTGTATTCTTGTTTATTAATAACAACTTTTTTTTACTGTCATAGTATTTTTTACCTGTTTACTTTATTCTCTTATTTTTTTATAACTATAATGATCATATAAAGATGTGCCTTTACCTCACTGGTTAGAGAAAAAGCTTCTTATATTCGTTAGCATAGCTAGCTAACCAGATGCTAATAACAACAAAGTTATTGACTGTATGATCAGTATGACAGATGAACAGATCGCAAAGACACAGCCACGCAAAAACTGCGTCATGTGTACGACTCCTCATGAGTACTGCAATTTTTGGAAGTGCCGGAGCGATGTTCTGGTGCTCTCCGTCAGAACTGCACCCCTGTCAGACAAGACATATACCACGTGATGACACGTTAGGCTCGTGTTGTGTTCAAAGACCCTGATCTTGGCCAGGAAAACAGGCACTTGCTTGTTTAATTTGTTTGCAGACTAATCTTTTTCTTTTTTGCGTGTGTTTATAAATTAACAAGAGGGCCGTACCAAATGGTCTCGCGGGCCGTAGGTTCCCCACCCCTGAGCTGTACTGTACTGTACCCAATATACAAGCTGTTAATAAACTTTTCAATCAATGATTTAGTCATTTGACACACTTCTACTGCTAAGACTGTGAAAGTGTTGTATGTATTAACAGGTTACAACCATCCTTTCTATTATTGTGGTATTTTCCTGAAAATATTCTAGGTAAAATCAATGGCACAAATGATACCTTAGTAATTTGTTATTTAGGCAGACCACCACACTGGTGCTTAGTACCAGGTTGTTATCATACCAGCAATGGGTATTGCTCGTTCTTTCGCTTCCCGTCTGATGAAAGGACCAGGAGTGGCTGGATCAAGTTAGCTAACTAGCTAGTAGCAAGCACGTTAGTTAGCATTACAGTCTTAGCCTTGTCATTTTTATTAGCCTCAACATGAAGTAACCCAAAATGTTAAACAGTAAGAGTAGTAGTCATATTTCGTGAATCCTTTGAAGAGTACTGTCACACTGGTGTGATCATTCTATAATACACCATTTAAGCCCGGGGGAGAAATGATAACGCTACATTAGCATCGGCGATCTAGCTACTTCATGCTATCTGCACAAATGGTTGACATTAAACATTAAAAAGATCAGGCAGTTCAGAGAGAATCAAAGGAAAGCAGGCAGGCAGCTTTGCATGACATTCTTCTGGACGTGTTTCATTGTGGTGATAGCAGGGTTGCCAACTCTCACGCATCTGGCGTGTGACACACGCTTTCACTCTCAATGTCACGCTCTCACGCTGCCCAAACTATTCTCACGCCAAAAACAAGATGAACTGGCGATCGTTTTTGGTTGGTTATTTACAATGTTGAGTTGACAGCTGCTCAAGCTGTCAACTCAACAGCTCTTAACAACGGCTCTTAACAACGTTAACAGACAGCAGAGCAGTGGGAGCCGGTTGGTCAATCCGACCCGTATTGCGCATGCGCAAATCTAAGATCCAGTAGAAATGATAAAAAGTAAAAGTCTGCTGCTTATTGTTCTACTAGGTCAAAATAGAGTCAAAGAGTATATGAGAGTGAGAGTGTGTTAATTAATATATTTGGCAGTTTGGAGTAAGTCTGTAGATTTGTTTGTGTGTGTGTTTCATGTATTGGCCTCTCACGATAATTAATTTTGTTGGATACATTTTCACAGAAATTATTGCGATAAACGTTAATATTGTCGGCCGTTGTATGACCATTTTAGACCACTGCCATAATGATAATATATAATAATAATAATTCAAGTACATCCTTTCAAACTGCTAGTCACATCCTCATGTAAATGGCAATCTATCGAGGTCAGAAAAATTATCGAGTTCATTTTTATTTATCAATTAATTGCTTATCGCGACAGGCCTATGCACACAATAAAACAGTGGAAACAAACATGTGTTTGACTTTCATTAATGAATGAAACTTTGTGCCCTTTATAGTCTGTGTCCAATATTGTGTATTGTATCATATATATATATATATGCTAAGGTCCCGCTACTGACACGATAGCAGTCATTTAGTGCGCATATGTGTAATTAAACCCATTATATCAAAATCTCACTCCAGCCAGGTACCCAAAGTTGGCAACCCTGTGATAGTGAGGGTTGTCAATCACTTTTTTGACAAGACAGTAGTGACGGCCGTCTTGGTGACGTGTGTTGTTGTGAGAGTCTGCGAGACCAGAGATGTAGTTCATTAAGCGTTAAAAAAATGTATTAAAAAAAATGTGTTACTTCACAGTTTCACGACACATTTTTATTTTTTTGACTTGCAAAATTATCTTTTAAATTGACAAACATATGTGTAATTCGTGGCACAATTCAAACGGGATTGAAAGATAAACTTTGACTTCAATAATTAATAGGCTTGTTTGAGACGCGTTGCGGCTCGCCTCGAAAGTAGACGAGAATAGCCGATCGCAGCCGGGGGAGGTCTCAAAAAGCTCGCCTGAAGTCGGACAGCTCGGAGTCGGCTTCGTCTTCTCTCGGTTTTTTGGCGGATTGCAAACAACTTTAAGGTGCATACCGCCACCTCCGGAGTCGGCTTGACTCGGTTTGCATTTATAAAGAATGCACACGTGTTTAATCGTTAATGTCAGATATGTACTAAGTAAATACATTTGTTCCTGCTCAAGATTAGATTCAACTTTATTGTTATTGCACATATTACAGGTACTGAGACAACGAAATGCAGTTTAGCTTCTAACCAGGTGCAACAAGCAGTAAAGTGAAAACTAATGTACACAATAGACAGAATAAAATATAGAATGAATTGAATGATGAATAAACAGTGAGGGGTATGAATACACTAGATATCAGCCTGTGAGCAGTATGAACAGTGTGTATGAATATGCTAAGATATATAAAGTATGAAAACGGTAAGCAGTGCAAGTATAGTATAACATAGATATTAATTTCATGATGATAAACATTGTGGAACAATGATGAAAAATGGGAATGGATGTGGCGACGTAAAACTGACACAAAAAAACAACAACAAACTTTTGCCGAGCCAATTGGAGAGTTTCATCAGCAGCACGGGGAAAAAACCACCAATGAGCGCTCAGCTCGAGATACCAGCGAGTCGTTTCCCATCAAGCATTTCGCTTCCGCAGCCCGTGGAGAGTACTGCGCCGCCGCGCCGCGCCCTCGCTCTCAAGGCTGCGGGCGTCTTTGTCCCACGAGATTTCAACGTCTCATGTAGGCGAGCCTCCAGAGCAAGTCGGACAAAATGACTAACCATCATGCAACGCACTAGCAAGACGTTGATCGCAACTGCGCAGGTCTCGCTTGTCTCAAACAAGCGGCAAACTGTGGGGTAGAGCCGTGAAGCCAATATGGAAGTGCCACACACTGCAGTTCATATATTGGCCGATAGGCGATGGCTGCAGAAAGGAGCAATTTCCATAGACCCCCATGTTAAAATGCCCAACTTTACAGCAGAAAAAAACATGTTTCTACCCCTGGCTCCATACATTTTTATTATCGATATAGTTAGATTCCACCTTCATGATTATGGATCTGTGAGTGCATTGTTTTCTAACGCGACCCTTTTATTTATATTAGGTCTTAAAGTGTGTGCACATATTAGGGCGTGGTCACGTTGATTGACAGATACGTGCCTCACTGTCAGCTAACAGCAACTTGTCCACTCTGCTAGGCTACAACCATAGAGGCTACAACGTTAGTTAGTTGTAGTTACTGTACTTGACCCTTTAGCTGTGTTCGTGGTGATTGTGCCTTTTAGGGAATATTGTTACAAATACCAGATAATTAAAATGTCGTGCTGTGCGCTTGAATGTACCAACAGAACTTCCAAGAAGTCTACTTTCAGCTTTTTTCGGTGAGTAAAATGATAATATTATACATGTTAACCCCGTTAGCAGGTGTTTGTGTGCTTGTTAGCTTAGCTTGTTATGTAGCTTATTAGTCAGCTAAGGACGTAACCCTTTATACATATATACAGTTTAGTTTATGATTCAGCCTTGGGTAAGACTTTTATACTATATGGCTATGACGCCCATAATGCTAAACGGGAGCAAATGTGAAAAGGGGACCCAATTATCCCAGTGGGGCCGCCAGAGTCCACGCCGCCGAAGCTAAAGGGGCTGCAGGGGGCTAGCTCGCTAGCGCATCCCGGCCATAGGTCCTGGCGGCCGTAGCTAGCCCCCTGGGGCTCCGTTAGCTTCGGCCAGCGGCGGCGTCTGGCGTTATAACTGGAGATCAAGGAATGCATCGAAACGCGGACTTGGTTCGCCTGTAGCCCGCTGTAGTATTAGCTAAATAAATGATGTTGAGCAAGGTTTATTAAGCTGAACACCGCCACAATTATTCTGCTATGTATCGGTACTTATTTTATTTTATTAACGTGTGAATGACAAGCATTAAGAATAATACCAAATAGCTAATTATCTAGCAGATTGTCTCGTTTGATTATGAATGTAACGTTTATATAGTGGAACTACACTGTTTTATCAAAAACCAAAGTGCCACGCAGTGACTTGGTATGCATGTATTTCAGCAGGAAATGTGCAACCTAGATGACATTTACCAACACATACTATATAGAAATATTTTTTTAAGTTGTTCGTTACTAAGTGAACGAGGAGCGGTGACTGCAAGCTGGGTTGTTAGCATAGACTGTGTTGTTAGCATAGGTTGTTAGCTTAATACTGAGAGCATGTTAGCTTAGCTTCTTAGCCTGAGCTAGGTCTGGAACGCCACGCTCGTTGGCAGCAGGTCCCGCCTCGGCTCCGCCTCTTTGCCCTTATTTGGAGCAGGCTGGAGAAGGCGGGAGTTAGACTCTGACGTCACTGTCGAGCCGTTAGTAGCCGACTCCGCTTACTTATGGCTTCACGGCAACTCTGCAGAATCCTATGGGTGACGTCACGGACCCTACGTCCATTTATATATACAGTCTATGGTCTCAAACAAGCCTAATTTTTCTGAAATAAGGTCCCATGGAGCTCCCCCGGAAGGGGAGGGACTTCGCCACTCTATGACACCATTAAGTTGCATTGTGGGAAGTGAAGGATGTAGAGTTTTGCTGCATGACCCAGGATAAGTGGAGCTTTGTGTGTTGATATTAACCATTCAGGACCATAGAACTTTTGAACTTGTTTTTGAGTATACAATAAAAAGGAAAAAAACATGTTTATCCCACAATATGACAAATATTTAGAATAAGAGAAGTCTTATATTAAATATATGAAGTCAACATAAGCATTGGTGTTTAGTCCCAACTCTGTGAGCCTACCCGTTTGGTGGAAGGTATTCTCAGGCAGTCCTCTTCTGTGTTGAAGCCACTGACTACGCTGACCTCCGTGATGAAGTCAATGTATTCTTTATACTGAGACTTCTTACAATGCCGTCTCTGGTATTTTGCAAAGAAGTCGAAGAAGCAGCAGGGGAGGACGAAGTACCGACAGGAATAAGATGATCTGAAGAGAGAGAAAAGGAATATAATCATACCCTGTGCCATCGAAAATAACAACTACAATTATTTGGTCTTTTCAACAGAAAGGAAACAACAATCCATTCCTAGAGATTATCCTCTGTGTCACTTCAAAGTAGATTTCTCAGATTGAGGCTCAACATCGCCACCAGGTGGACGCTTTAAAACAAACTAACTTTTGTACTGACTAACACACACACACACACACACATTCACACATCCTCTCTCTGCCCATAATGTTATTCCAAATTGGGGAGATCAGCTGGCCCTTCAGCTGCTGAGTGAGATTGTGTCTGCTGATGACTTGCCTGGCAGCTATAACGGGGATCCAGGGTGTGAGTTCGTCCGAATGGTTCCCAATCAGCCAGTCCGTATCCGGGAATAAGAAGCTCTCGCTGGGAGTAATTGCTTTTTCCTAAAATAGCAAAGACCCAAAAAGCACAAGAGATCCTTAAAGCGGGGGAAATGCAAGCTGGTGTGATTTAATTCTGAATTTGTATTTAAAGGAAAAGTCTTATCTCAAACTTTTTATATATCAGTGTGAAATGTATGAAAGCTGAAACTTGGTTGGTTGATTGGATTCAATTGCTTTCTTGGCAAAATAACACAATTCCAGCAAATCAAGCTAATACTCTATGTAAAAACATGGTATATCGCACCAACATCCCACATATTGAAGCGTAGTAGCACTGAAACCTGTGAGGTTCAGAGAGAGCCTCCAAATAAAGGTTTGGAACTGCACACAGTACCCCTGGGGGCCCAGAAAAGATTGGTCTGGCACATCCGCTCCCAAAAAATCAGTCAATAATAGATGAGCTGAAATGGAAGCAGTCAGCAGCTTGATGTCAAATAAATGAGGAGGCAGACAGGAGAGTGAAGTGTTTTCGGGACAGGGTACCCTGCAAATGTGTGAATGTTCACATGGATCCGTCTTGATTCACTGTTAGACTGTGCAGCAGTGCTGTTTCTCATTTTGTAGTTTCTTTAAGTGTAACACTGCCAGGGTCAAATGTTTCTGTTTTATGACTGGTAAATAACAGGTAACGGGTTTTTCTTGCTGATTTCTGCAAAATGCTTCGAATCATCTGCAAGTATTGGATACATTACATTTATTTTTTTGTCCATTTAACATCTTTTAACCCAAATATATTGAGTAATAACTTGTACTGTATACAACCAATAAAAGCACAAAACCTCTAAAAGCAGGACATCTTCACATTGTCCATATAAAACAATGAATGGGTTATCAAAATTGTTAACAATGGATTTTTCTGTCAATCAATTCATGGACACATTTTTACAAACAGCATCCCAAAGTCTATAATAGGATTGCATGAATTAAACTTTTAATGGCTAATGTTGGGTACAAAAAAAGACATTTTAAAAAGGTGTTTTGAGTGTTATTAAAATGTAAAAACAATGGAAATTAAACATGACTTTTTCTTTTTACCAATACATGTATTCATGATGTCTTATTTTATATCTGCAACTCAAATGTAATCCTTACTTTCTTTGGATTTGTACATTCAAAAAGAACAATCTCACTTCCAGGTCCATAATTAGGTATCACATGACGCATAGTGTTTACAAAATGATCATGGAGTTCAATTGTACTGTTTCGAATCCAGCTACACAGACACCTACAGCCTGTGATATGGCTTCCCTGTATTGTGTCAAGTTATAATAAACCTAAATAAGTTACAATGAGCCCCCCCTCTTCACGCTCAGCTTGCTCACCTCCAGCAGAGTCTGGGGGCCGAACATGTCCCAGATCTTCCTCCTCCGAACATCGATGCCCTTTCCAGGATGCTGCAACACAAGACGGCATGACGGTCAGCCGGTTGCAGCGTGCAAATTCAATTACACCTGTCCTAGTTTGTGATTGGTCGTTTAAGCGACACGGTACTGTGGATCTTATGAATTCAGAGACACAAATCCCCTCACTATGCCCCACCAGCCCTGTGTCCTTGATTAGGCTGCTGGTGAAGATTTAAAAAGAACTCCAGTATTTAAATAGGCAGTTTATTTGTATTTATTAGTAGTTACATTTGTTATTCCTTCCTCATTATGAGAAGCAATTATATTCATGTGAATCCATCTTGTTAGAAGTGCCAATAAAGCAAGTGGCATGGCTCTGGCAGTCGGTCCAGACAGGAGATGCAATAGTTTGCTTTCAATAAATTGATTAGATGATCTAAAGACGATCAATCGGAAACTTGTTGAATAATTGGTTCATTGCTTATGTTAAAAAAAAAGATTAAACTGTCCTGTTTTTCTATCTGCTGTTTGATTTAATCATATGTGATAGTAAATATAATATGTTTGTTTCAACTTTTAGATTTGGCCATTAAATTCTAAAACAATAGTTAGTAGATATCTCCTGTCAAATGTACAAACCTCCACCATGGAGACACTACCGGCAATTTTCATAAAACTTTGTGGAAGGGTCAAGGAGGAACCAATTACATTTTGCATCAAGAGGGAAAGCATTCATTATTTTTCACAAGTTAACATTGAGAGACAGGAGCATCTGGCCTTTGCGGAGGTCACTGCTCGGTTGTGCTTCTGAGTTCAGTCTGTTGTGGGTTTTAGGTGTAGGAATTTAGTTTGGCTTCCTTGTACTTTCCAGGAGATTCAGTTAGCTTTTAACCAGGGAGTAACGTACTGTAAATCAAAGACAGCCAACATTCATCCAGCACGTTGCTTACCCCTTCATTGGCCAGTATGTGAACCAGGAGGCCGTTTCCACAGCCCAGGTCCACAAAGGACTGTTTTTCAGTCAGACCTTTCTCCACTCGCTCCTCCTCCCACAGCACCTGCAGTTCAGTGACAGAGATTCAACACCACTGTCTGATCAGGAACGCTTTAATCACCTGCTGCTCACACTCTTTCACCTGCCTCTGGTGTGACACATAAATCAATTTACCGAGTCAAAGCCTTTTTTCACACTCTGATTGATTCTCTCTTGGATTCATGACCTTACAACATGTGACAGATAAAAAAAAGAGCTTCACCTTAACATATATGTACAGAATGGATGTGTTACTTCACAGTGGTCATACAGGTTAAAATAAATATGAAAAGACATGTTGCAAAATAACTCTCAAATCGATCGTTATAAAACAATATTCAAAACCAGGTTTGAACTCACGAGGAGATATGTAGCAATGGCAACGTCCTCGTAGACAAACTTCTCAGGATCCGTAACCTCAGGCCAAACCTAAAAAAAAACATTGGTATTCAGTATTAAAAATCAAGAAATAGAATCAACAACACAGTTCAAACGCCTCTGTCGCTGGGCAGACTTTACCTTGACCATGGCCTTGTACTTCTCCTTCAGCGTCTGGTACATGACGCTGTACTTCTCCACCGGCAGCAGGGACAGGGTGCTCCTGAACTCGCTGCTCTTGCACTCGGTGGCCCAGCGCACCAGTTTGGGCAGCAGATCTGAGGACAGCCAGGGCAGCCTCGGGTACGCCACGCCATCGGAGAACCACTGGTCTGAGGCCAAAACATGCAGCTCCAACGACCTGCAGAGGAAGATTATTGTTACCGTCTTAAACTCTTTTATTGTGAAGTATTGTACTATCACTAAGAATATGCATTGTATGTCATGTCAGGTGACTTTACCGTTAACACCATGAGCTTCAGTGTTACTCTGGGTTACCTCATTTAAATTAAAGTGAATACGGGAATATGCGCCAACTGTATCACAGTAATGAAAAGACCAGGTCTTTAATGTTGGAATTTCTCCTGGTTAATAAAGCAATATTAAGGGTGTGTCTTCAGGAGTCAAATGTCAAAATCAGTTGTTAAGAATAAAAAATGGGAATGGAGAATGACTAATAAACACCCTGCCGATAACATCCCCCTCTGTAAAGTCACTTTAGTTTTGTTTTTGCTTGAATAAAAATACATTTAAAAAATGGTCATGTAAAAATGTTTTTGTATTAGCCACTCACCATTCCTCACAGTCCTGATGGAGGAGCTGGAACTGATAAATGTTTCCCCTCTTGAGAGAGACCTTTCCTTCTGAATCCTCTTCAAACGGAAGAAATGTCACCTGTTGTCTGCCGAAGTCTAAAATGGATTAAAGAGATATAAAGAGGTTTGTATAGGAGAACAGAGTTTGGTAGAGCTTTTCATTCAAATCCACTCTCAGAGGTGGGAAGTAACAAGTACATTTACTCCATTACTGTACTTAACAATATTGAGATACTTGTACTTTTCTTGAGTATTTCCATTTTATGTTACTTTGTACTCCAATACAATTCAGAGATAAATCATGAACTTTTACTCCACTACATATATCTAATTCCTTTAGTTACTTTACAGACTTTAGATTAATGATGTGAAATATAATCAACACTTAAATACGACTTTAGTTACACCTGGAGTAAATTCTCAAACTACCCTTCAGTATACAAAGTAATTCAAACAAGCAGCACCTTTACCAGTTTTGATAACACTTAAATACATTAATAATTATAATCAAAAAATATACTATATATTATTCTGAAATGGACCAATCTGCAGAATGAGTACTTTCACTTTTGGTACTTTAGGGATATGTAAAGCTAATACTTTTGTACTTGCATTTTGATTAACTTAACAGAGTATTCCTACACTCGGGTACTTCTCCCACTTCTGTCCACTCTTACCTTTGAGGATAACCTCCTTATGCAGGTTTGTCCCATAGTTGTTGACTTTAGGAATAAACGTCCTGACGCTGGAGACCCAGGGGGTTTCCTTCTCGTGTGTATTCTCAGGTGTATTCCTGCAGCAGGCCATGAAGGAGAGCACATCCTGAGCGAGGTCAGGCTCCTCCAGCAGCGACAGCACCGCCTCTCTGCCCACATCCCTACTCTCCGTCTCCTTCACCCCGCACAGACGCTTGTTCACCACGTGGGGTTTCTTTATCCACACGTCCACAGCTGACCAGAAGCCTTCGGGAAGAGTCTTACATTCTCCTGGAAACTTTATCTCAAAGAGTTTTGGCATAATTGGGCGTCAGACAGGACCACAAGCCATGTGTTTACATCTGCATACGGAGAGAAAAGGACTTCCGGGGTCTTTTTTTACGTAGATAAAGAAAACCAGATGGAGTGGCTTGTAGAATTAGCTCGCTTAGTTTCCCAATTCACATCCTAAGATTAAAAAACAAATGTTGAGCTTTACTATCAACGTTGTCCTAGGAAAAAGTAGAAACATGTTGTCGCGGTGTGATGACGTTGCCACTTACAGCCAATGACTGTTATTACAATCACACAGCAGAGGCCGCTGTTGCTATTTATTTCCATTAAATCAGCAGACAGTGTATGATCAAATGTATATTTTTTAGTTGTTTTTTTTCTCTAACCAATAAAATAATTAAACAAACATATTCCTAAAAGCATGACCTCGCTATTTCTATTGTGATCATGAGTATTCTTACAATTTTAGGATGCATACTCAGTGATGCATTGGTGCCTGCTACTCTTTAAACCATAATGACCTCAATTAGACCCATAATAAGGTAACATCCCTTTGACATTATTCCACATTGTTTTTACATATTGCATGATTATTATCTCTCATGCATAAAAAGTATAAAACAAATGTATTTGACCAAGAGTATCTTTGTTATTTTTTTACTTTAGCGACACATTCATTGCAAGACGTGTAGCAAAAGTCAAGGCCGCATATTCGTCTATTCACACTGCCACAGCACAGATTTGTGAAGTTGTAATGACTGATTTGAGAGGTTGTAATCACCAAGTTGCAGTTGTAATGGAAAATATATTCTAAAAATATATATTTTCCTCACTAAGTTCATTTTTTTCCTACAAGCTACAAAACTTTCTGTGACTTCAAATGTGGTTCACAGATACGTGGATATTTTATACAAGTGTAAATGTATGCACACAAGCTCAGATTTTTTTTCTGCAAGTGCTCACATCAGGTTTTATAAGCTCTCTCATTTTGCACCAGATCTACCTTCATAAGAGGCTCCCATGCTGTAAACTGACACAAAGTTATTTCAGCCTCAGAGACTTAAGACAGCAGGAGGAGTGTAAGCATCTGAGTCACACACTCCTTGTTTGGCCTGCACACAAGACTGCTCATCAAATCCTGGAAATTACATGTTGTACTAATACCTGTACAGTGGGTTAAAATTAATGAATTCCTTAAACTGTTCATTCTTGTGACGCTTTAATTCCTATTAATGAAGTCATTATACTGTACGTTTTATTTGTATTGTTTGTTTGTTATTGTTGGTTAAAGCAGTTGGCCTTTCACAAAGATTTCTTTACACTAATGATGTAAAACTCACATGTATTCCTGCAACATGTCCCTTTCCTTTATTAACAACAAACTGCCATTTGGTCATAATCCATATCTAGTTAAAAGTGCATGAGAGAAGTGTGAAGCTTCTTTTTATGAGTTCCTTTGGATAGCTGCTCCATTGAAATCCATTGTGTGGGGGTGGTATTGAGTAGTCAGGAAACGAGGCAGGGAGGAACGACTAAGGGAGATATGTACCAGGAAGTGCAAAGTGCAGGCAGGTCCTCCACAGCGCTGCCTGGTTTGCATTCAAATGAACACACATGTAGGAAGTTAAAAAAAAAATCCTGTCCAACTTGCTTGGCAACAGCAGGTATGGAGAAGAGGAAGACAAGGACACAAACACATTTGAGTTTCTTCATTTGACTCATACTTAGAGCAAGTTTCTGTTGAATACAAACAGAAAGAAAACAATTGAACATGGCAAATGGAGACAATTAATCATGTTATTTACGCTAAGGGAAACAGTGTAATCTTAGCAATGACTCATTTTACAAGTGCATAATTATCCAGACCAAAAACATAACACATCATACCCACTTCATATGACTTGATTTTACTCAATTTCCTATTTCATTATACTTCTGGCTTATAACTAATGCAGTCTAATACAGCTGCATTACAATAATTCATTCTGCAATGGAGGTTACAGGTCTAATGTTTATTTTTTTAACTGTTTTACTTATTTATATGAAAGGGGTCATTTATTGAATGATTGATTAATTTAGTTTCATTAAAACTAAAACTAATAAGGTGCAATAGCTAAAACTGTTACAGCTAGGTGTACCCAAAAACTAGCATTACATTTTTGTAAAGCACTTTGAATTGCCTTGTGTTGAAATGTGCTATATACATAAACGTGCCTTGCCTTGTACATTGTACAATATGTGCCATGACAATAAAGACATTCGATGTTGGTGTACACAATAAACTAACAATGTATTACTTTTGGTGTAGCCTATCAGATAAACTAGCATTTCGTTTTAGCTAGCACATTGTAGCTACAATATGGGCAATGTAAATATAGCCATGCGATGATGGTGTACACAATAAACTAGCAATGTGTTACATTTGGTGTAGCCTATCAAATAAACTAGAATTTGTATTTTTTTGGTGTAACAAATAAACAAGCATTTAGTTTTAGTTAGCTGCATTAGGTAGCATACACCTAAATGCTAGTTTGTTTGGTATAATATAGATGTTACCCAACTTTTTTTTTTTTTATTAGCTATATTTTCTTGACTTTATGATAATGTGTAATATTTTAAAATACAGGCTAAACACAATGTGTATGTGTGTGTGTCATTTCCCTGTCAGGTTAACCCTGTTGACTCATTGTTAATGAGTGACGTATACTCTGTGTTGTGCGTACATTAGGCTATGTCATTAGGTAACGTTTTTACCTGTGCAGGTAATTTCATAGTCTGGAAGTTTGAGCTGTTGTTGAGAGCTCAGGTGAGAAAGGCAGGAAGAGGTGTGGTCAGTGAAGAAACTGCAAAGAGGTGGAGAAAAGAGCTGAAACGCACAGGTAGATCTCACAAACCCGCTTCTAGTGCCTCAAAGAAACGCGATACAAAAACGTTGACATCTCCTGCCAGAATATTTTTTGGAGAGAGTTTAGGATTGAGAGAAGAGTTTTGATTTGTGGGGAAAAGCCTCCGTCGACGTTTCTGGAGGTTTCAGCGCCAGCATGGATCACTTGTCTCGGGCGTGTAAAATATAGGTGTCAACTAGCCTACCGGATATCTGACACATTTTGATTAACGGTGAGTAAAATGAGTTATCTGACCGGGTTTTTGTGGACTATGAATTATGAGGAGATGCTGAATGTCAGAAAGAATATCAACATATCTGGTTTCAAAAAGCTCTGAAATATTAAATTAATACCTTATAGCATTGACAAAAAAACTGTCACTATTGTGTTAATAATATTTTTTTTTTTTAAAGTACTGGTTTTTCTTGAGGTTTAATTGTTTTTATAAAGGCTACAGAAATTGTGTTCATGTGTTCATAAAATATGATCTATTATTATGGATCAAACTACCAAACCATCATAAATCACTTTACCTGCAACACTAAAATGCTGCTTCCTGCTAAATACTATTAATGATGGATTACAGTAATCCGTCATTAATAATAAATCCAGAAATGTAGCATATCATCGAGTGGCTATTCTGCTGAATTAAGTACCTTTTAGTCTTTATACATAAGTACAATTTGCTGATTATAGTGATGCATTTAGATATTTTTACCTTGTATTTATTTAAATGCAGTATTTTACATTGCAGTATTGCTATTTTGATTTAATTAAAACAAGTCTGCTCATGACTGCACTCCTATTGCTGTACATGAAGAAACACACAGTATCTTGGGAAAGAGGCACACTCGTGTAGTAATTTATATCTGTGACATTGTTCATTCATGGGTGACTTAAGGGGTCAAGTGGGTCACTGCTGGTTGATCTCCATGTGTTCGTGGAAGGAAGCGGCCATCACCAGTGTAAACAAAGGCTATAAATAACAGTGCAGATATTGAAGTTGCAGATAATCTTGTGCAAGATAAAAGTCAAGCAAATTCCACGCCTGCCTTTTTATTTAGCAAATTAAGCTATTAACTAAATAGCTGGATGCTTGGTCACACATGCCATTTAGGCTGCAAGAGTTTTTCAGTAGCTGCCAGGCAGGTTAAATATTGATCACTCTGTACATAGAGAGAATGATCACAGAGGTCTCTTTGTTTACCATCTATCCCCTCTGAATTTGAATATAACCCGCAGACAAGACTCAGTCAAGTTGGGTGCAAATGAAATTTCGGAGTAGTCCCTAGTAACTAATGCAAGCCCAGGCTAGTGCCCTGTTGCACACTTCTGGATTTTAAAGCATCAGTTGGCCTAGAGCACGAGCCCAATGATTGCAAACAATGTGGCTTTGCTAGTTGTTTAGCATATTGTTAATTTTTTCCCAGGGTAGCTGACAGGGGAATGCTGAAGGCCTTCCCTGAATCGTGCCTGCTGGCCTGATAAGCATTGGGTGTATTGCCGTACAACCCTCTAGTAACACTTAGAGCCGAAACCAACACAAGATGTATTACATTTTCATTTTAAGCAATAAGGAAGTTGTGCAAACTCATTCTCGCTATTGCACCTCTGAGTAAAGGCACTGGAATTTGCTTATTAAAAGATAAGATTGCACATTAGAAAAAATATATTTAAGTTTAAAGTGAAAATGAAGCTACAAGAAGAGCTGTCATGCTGTCAACACATCACATGTTTAGCACTTACATGAATGCTGTGTGTGAACCGGATCCTGAATGACAGCTGCCCTCAAACCACAATCAAGCTAATGTTTCCACCTCTCAGTTTTTCATGTTCCCTGCAGTGTCATCGTCTTTGCGGTTCACGTTAGTCACAAATAAGTTCCCAGCACTGATGATGAAACTACGAGTACATGCTTCTAATGAAAAGAGGAACTTTTTAATTTGGAAGTGTGAACTAATGCAAATGACTACTACTACTACTACTACTTAAGCTTAAAGTTGTAGTAGCTGTAAAGAGTACACAGGACTCTCATGGGATACAAACCGACAACTTGTTAAAACGTTGGCACACAGCTAAAAGCTCACCAACCCCCTCCGGCATCCCACATCAACCGTTTTTGTAAGGTTCCCATGGTTACGTAACAAGGCCTAAGTGGGTTATTGTTAAACAGGCTCTTTAATGAGACAAGGAAGACACAAATAGAGAACTGGTTTACTGTGTCAATAGTTTGATGTGATTCAGGGCTTGATTTCTCTTATCGTGAAGTTTCAACGACCTAATACCAAAGATTTAATGTAAAGTATTTTATTTAAATCAACAACAAACACACAAAAGTTGTTATAATTGACGTTGAACCTTTGACCGTGCAGGTGGGTGGGTCGGGTGATGCTGATGGACCAGGACACTCAGTGGCTGTACCATCTCCTGGTAGAGGTCCAGTTGGAGAAGTTCTACATGCGCCTCAGAGATGGCCTCAACATCACCCGCATCGAGCACTTCAACTACGTCAAGGAGTCCGACCTGGAGCACATAGGAATCAGCAAACCTGGTGAGCAAGCTTGTTTCCTTTGAACATCCATACGAGTACAAATCCTTAGGTATCAGTCTCCTCAGACAGGGAAGATTTCCCCTTTGGCACAGTGTGTCTCTTCACTAGACAAAGAAAGGTTTAGCATTGTCTTTTGTTTACCCAGTTTAAAGTGTTTTGTCTTTCAAATGTCTCTGATTTACGGTGTTGATGGTTAAATTATGTAGAACAGCATTCATTTGTCAATGATTTTGACAAATATGACCATAAGTCATTTGTTTACTCATTGTGACTTCGCTATTGGATGCAAAGAGTTATTGTTGAGTACACATTTTTTCTATTCACTGTTCAGATATGTATTGCATGTTGTATATAATTATATATCTTTTTTTCTCTCAGCACAAAGAAGATTATGGGAGGCTTTGAAAGGCTACAAGACAAATGCTCGAGGACGGCCGGGGGTGGCCAAGGTCGGACACATGTAGTATATCTTTGATGTAAAGTTAATATATATTGTGTGAGAACTACATGTACTCAGGAATGGTTATCAGTAATATGTTTTTATTCCTTTAATGATACATAAAGGTTGCCAGCTCTCGAGTTCAGGATGGAGGGGAGCAGTGGAGTGGGAGCGGTCCGGTTCAGGAAGTTAGCCGGGCTCTTCCCAGTCTGATCCAGGACAGCGAGCTGATTCTGGCAGAGAAGCTGGGCTCCGGCTCCTTTGGGGTGGTGAAGAGGGGGGAGTGGCACACGCCTAATGGGAGAGTGGTGAGAGACACTTTTTGGGCAATTCCTTCTGATAGATACTGTAACATCTTCTACAGATAGTTACCCTCCATTAGAAGTGTGCTATGAGATAGATGGAACATTTTAAGTTTGATTGCTGCTTGCATGCCAATACAGTATAAGTACATATCAAATGCATTTATTTAGGGATAAAGGAAAATGCTTTTAATTTACTTTGTTGAACATGTGATGTGATTTTAAAATCAACTAAGTGTTGGTAAAGGTGTGTGTGCAGGATTCAAGTATTGTTCACAAAGTTGGAAGTTACAAACCCAATAATTATCAAGCATCTTTCGCAATCCTCCTCAGCTCATGTAGCTTTTGTTCTCTTAGAAAATAGCACTTAAGAGTATTTAAGTGTCTATCGGCACTTTGTTCTATTATGTTAATGTTAGCGTTATTTTCAGTCGCAGCAGACAGCCATTTTCAACCATTAAAGGCTCTAATAACACACTGTAAACTACTCTTTCCACACTTAACAGCAGACAGACACAGGTAGTGACTAACTGATATATGACAGTATCAAATCACGTTGCACGAAAGACGATGAAAAACATATGGTATGAGCGCCAGTAGGAAAAGCTAGAGCAAAGATAATAATCATAGTGTAAATGAAACTATGCAGTGGTCGACCAATATGTGCTTAACACGCAGGTCTAAAATGGCATTCAGTTTGTTAAAGAAGGCATTATGACTCATAACTCAAACTCGGGGACAGTCCGAGGAGTATATGCTTGACGGGAAAGGGATAGTGACAAATGACAAGTCTGGTCTTGCTCTCAGAGGGTTACCATGTCCCGTTACACCCTATCTGGAAGTCCCAAACACTGTCTGGTTTTTAACATGGCGCACCCTTATTGTAAAAACCAGAGGCTGTGGGTTTAGATGCAGGATTGGGATTGAACCTGCGTCTCTTTTCCATCCTCTCAGTTACCTGTAGCAGTAAAGTCACTGAGGAGCAGCATGTCCAGGCAGACAGAGACACTGACAGACTTCCTCCAAGAGGTGACCATCATGCAATCCCTGGACCACCCCAACATCATCCGGCTTTATGGTGTGGTGCTCACACAGCCCCTCAAGATGGTAAGATGTTTCCATTTGATGTTTTAACATTGAGAACATATATGGATCTATTCAAACTAAGATGTTTTAGAGGCTGCAATACACAATCACATATTTTTCTTTCTTCTAGGTAACAGAGCTGGCCCCCATCGGCTCACTATACGACACCCTGCGCTCCCGTCAGTTTGAGTACCCTCTGGTGCGTCTCTGGCTCTTTGCTACCCAGATCGCAGCGGGTATGGACTATCTGGAGATGAGGAGATTCATCCACAGAGACTTGGCTGCAAGAAATGTCCTGCTGTCATCCAGGGAGATTGTGAAGATCGGAGACTTTGGCTTGATGAGAGGCCTGAGCCAAGAGAAGGACCACTATGTGATGAAAGCACACAGGAGGATACCATTTGCATGGTGAGGAGTGTTGAGAAAATGGGCTGGAGGGGGAGATAACATTGAAAGAGGACATGTTAAGGTTTCATACTTGTATTTTGTCCCTCTACTGTGACATGTTTACCTGCTATAATGTTCAAAAAGGTATTTATATTTCTCATACTGCCTGTGCTGCAGCACCTCTTTTCACCCTCTGTCCAACACCAGAGCCCAGTCTGCTCTGATTGGTTAGCTGGCCGGCTCTGATTGGTCAACCGCTTAGAAATGTGTCGGAAATATCCCACCCTTTAGCGTACAATGTGTTGGAGCGCTAGCCAATAGAAGGGCAAGTGTTACATAGTGAAAGGGGAAACACCAGAAAGCATGATGGGGCCTCTTTAAAATTCTCTATAATCACGTCTTTATTTACTTCTGTCTTGCAGGTGTGCTCCAGAGAGTCTCCGGGTCGGCTCCTTCTCCCACTCCTCTGACGTGTGGATGTTTGGCATCACCCTGTGGGAGATGTTCACCTACTGCGAGGAGCCGTGGTTCGGGCTTTCAGGCAGACAGGTACACGCTTGTCGACAACATGTGAACACGCTTTTGGTTTTTGTATCCATGCCAATCGGCGTGTTGGTCCTCGTTGGTGGAATGCGTGTCCCCGCCCTGATGGCTGTGTGACTCACAGTTTTAGCATCTCTGACATTCACTCTCTCTTTAATCCAGATTTTGTGGCGGGTGGAGCGGGAGGGGGAGCGTTTGGAGAAACCGCCGGATTGCCCCCAAGAACTGTACGCCGTCATGAGGAAGTGCTGGGCCTGTAATCCTGCTGACAGACCCAACTTCGCACAGCTCATCACTATGGCGTCAGAGGTCAGCAAAATAATGTGAAACTTAATATCCCCGGTGAAGAAATCAGTGGAGGGACTATTGATCAACTCTTATTGGTTGGAAGAAACCTTAAATGTAATGCATGTTTGCCCTCAACTCCTCTGTCTGTATTCACAGGCTAAACCAATGGAAGTGCAAGCAACCAGAGACTTTGCTGAACCCAGAAAACTTGCACTTGTGCCCAACGACCTTGTGACCGTCATAGACCATGGGTGGGTGGGACTTAAAGAGTTGACCTGCACAATGGGCCTTTGTTAAGATGAAACAGGGATTTAAATCAGCCTCTCGAATGGCATTCCAGCCGTAACTCGAGCACATTTTGCTTTGTTTGTTTGAACAAGTCGAGCAGCTATGACACGATAAAGTGTTTCTTTGCCGAACAGATCCAGGCTTAAGATGTATTTGTTGTGCCACAGTCTGCTAGTGTTCTTTTGCATACAGAAATCTTCAGTCAGCAATAAATACACCTTAATAAGTATTTAAAAACATAACTTCTTTATTGTTATTCAGCCTCTGGAAGGGCCCCTAGTCATGCATTGAAACTCGCCTCTGTCAAAATAGAGTGCCAGTGTTTAGTGCCAGTAAAATAAACTGGTGTAAGAATACATAATATACCACGATTCAACTCTGTAGGTATTGTTATTAATAACACAGTAATAATTCAAGCTCAAGCCATTTATATTAAGCATTTTATGAATCAATGTATGCAATATATTTTTGTGTATCCAATCAATCAATCGTGTTGCAACACATGTAAATGGAGGTGTTATTTAGCCTTTAACTCTTCTAAAGTAAGGCTTAGAGAAGTTAAGGAAGTCTGGTAACACAACATCACATGCATCCTCCTAGGAACCGGACAGTTTCTGCCAGTTAAAGCCAGACTTTGTAACTTTAAAAAGAAAAAAATAACACTTCTATCCTCTTAGAAAATGAAAAGTGAAGTTACATTCAGGGGTTTTGTTGCCACAGACTTACTCGATCTAGTATTACCAGTATCTTATGGTTTCTAATTCCAAGCTTAAGACACATGCCTACTTGTTCCACTGTTATAGTAGAAGTAAAATTTCACTTTAAACAAATGAAGCTGTTCAACTATTGTCTCTCTCTGTGCAGTCTGGAGCTGTGTGAGTGGAAGGGTCAGAACCAGAGGACCCTGACAGTGGGCTGGTTCCCTGCCAGTCTGACGGTGCCGTCACTTCCTGCCGCCCCCCCTGCTGCTGCTGCTGCCAACAACAATGGATCCAACCCTACTTCCACCCCTTACATCTCAACCCCGCTGAGAGGCAGCCTGCTGCATGTCGCTCATGGAGACATCAAACCTGAGTTCTGCAGGGGGGCACCTGAGAACCCGGACATGTCAGTTATTCGTTACTCTCGTCTAAAACAACATCTGATCGCACAATGGTGCAAAATCTGCTCTTAAGAACAACAAAAACTCACATCGTTGTTCTTTCGTGATCCAAATGTTCTGCTGTCAAACTCTATTGACGCTAAACTGAAAGTACTTTGTGTTTACTGCAGGGATCAAATTAAGTATGCGATAAACTGGAACTTACATGGCAATAAAATGACTCAGGAATTATAGTTTATAGACTCAGCAAAGTGATAAAGTAGTCAGGATCTCATATAGGCTTCTTTTTCATTTTCATAGATGGTGAGTCAAATTACTTGCTGATAAAATGACACCATGTAACAAGAGGAAAAGGCCCCGAGGTTCAAAGTTCATCTGGACTGGCTGTTTTTTTACAATATACTGTAAACTGTTTAGTGTGGGCGTGCCTTTTATTGCTTTGTAGACTCATATTTCCACAGTTATTGGTTGCCCTACACAATACTGTAAAACTGAGAAAAAGAGTTGTTAGCTGTGATTTCCAAGTTCCCTTTACATAACCAGCATCAGAAATAGAACGTCCATCTCAGGCCCATTACTCACTGTGTTTTATTGCTAACAACAGTGCAGCGCTGAACTTTGACCTGCTGTCTGACTAATGTGCTTACTGTTCTGACCTGTGCAGCAGCGGCAACTGGAGGACAGTCTTCGGCAGGGAGAAGGAGGGCTCCAATCTGCAGGATATGGCAGGTAGGCAATACAAATAAGATGGAGTGAGTGAAGCTGCAAGATGTACGAAAATATCAGAGACATTTTATCATGATCCAAACATCAATGTTCTAAAAATGTGTGATGACATCAACTGTAAAATATGCTCCACAGAAATGAATTGGGAAATATGTTCTAGCTGACACTGAGAGCATTCAGGGGTTAAGGTTACACAAGAAGCGACGGCTCATTCAAGATGGAAGATTCAAGGCTTTTATTGTCATTCGTTGTGTAGTGTAGATATGGCAATGAAAAACTTAAGTCACAGGCTCCTCCAACAGTGCAACGTTAATATATCTATAGGACATAAAACAGATCAAATAGTGCAAGAGAATGTAAATGGAATATGATATATTAGATAAATAATTTGCAAGATGCAAACGGATGAATGTTTGTGTATAAAATCAAAATTAGTTTATTTAATTTGTGGAAATACAAAGAATGGGAGAATGTTTTTTTTAGTTACATAGGATAACATATTAGATTTTTATTATAAGAAGTGTTCCCCTTTAAAACTATTTTACATATAGCTAATAATGCTTTTTGTCCATTTATTTATTCACACACTCTATTTTTATATTTTTGAAAGCTGTAGCTGTTTGTTATGCTATCACTATAAGCATCTTTTCCATCCAGGAAGTATTTATGCATTCTGCCCTCTAGTGTCTCTATCCGTTCCCACATCCAATCTCAGCTAGGAGAACTGCTTTATAATTAGTATTTCATTTTGCCCCTGTCTTCAGGTTTGTCTCATAGTTTAGAGTCCGTAATGGGTGGGTCCCGCCCCCGATCTCACACTGTGGGCGCACTCAGAGTGGATCAGCACGGCAGACTCATGCCCCCAGCTCACAATTTGTTGATGCAGCAGGACCCCCGGCGTTTCAGCGAGGCTAGCGTCAACCCGCCTCCACGCCCCCCACCCCCCAACCGCAACAGGAACCCTCTGAGGAAAACCCCAATCCACCCAGTGCCGGGCACCACATGGCCTCCCCAGGTGAACATGGTCCCCCCACCCCCGCCTCCAGCTCAACCCCCACCCCCGCCTCCACAGGGCATCGGAGGCACCAACCTGGTCAAGATGAACCAGTTGGCACGCTCCACCCCCCAGCTGGATGATTACCCTGACAGAGGGAGAGAGAGAGACAAGTCCCCTCATGTGCAGAATACAAGAGAAAGTCTCACCGCACAGGTAAACCACTGATTGACAGGATCATCGGTTTGCTTTTCTGTGTTAAACGTGTTCAGTTTTCTAAATGAAGCAATGGTCGCTCTGCTCTTCCCAGGTTATGGAGGCAGTTCACGGAGTGACCCTTGAAGAGGTTCATGTTGCCCTTCACCGTAGTGACTGGAACCCGCTGCGAGCTGAGCAACAACTCAAGGTCAGAACATGGAATGAGAGTCATAATAATGGCGGTAAAAGAATGAAAATATAAACAATATTAAAATAAATATCAGTAGCATATAGAAAATAGTAAACAAATACAATTTTAATATAGAAAATACTAGAAAAATAGGCCAAAAATAAATGTAGAAATACAGGAAGACTGCATGAGCAACTGGGTGTGGGGGACCTAGAAAATAAAACTGCATATCATCTGGATTTGGTCATTGCATCCAAAGTACAGTATTTCACGTGACATGCACCAGTTGCCTTTCTATCATGCGTCCTGTGTTGTAATGTAGATTTTTTTATTATTTAAATAATTTTGCATATGTCTAAATATTTAAATAACAATTTAAATAGTCCTGCATGAAACCTTGGTTATCTGGAATATGGGTAGGGGGTTGTGGCAAGGGTTGGGTTCACATTATAGGTTAATCCAGGCAGTGAAAAAATGTAAAGCCACCCCAGAGACTTAGCAAGACTTTCATTTAAGTTCTTTACCAAGCAGGGATCAAATCCAATCGGAAGCATGTTTTCTCTAACTAATTCATTTGCGTGTTTATGAGTTTTTGCGATTGATTACTGGTGCGTGAGGTCCAGGGGAGGCTTGTGGCGCAGTGGATAGAGCCTCTGTGTTGGCATCAGGGGGTCACAGGTTCAAACCTCACTGCAGTCAGCATGTCGTTGTGTCCCTGAGACACTTCATCCCAAATTGCTCCTGTGGGGATTGTCCACTGTTTTGTGTGTAAGTCGCTTTGGATAAAAGCATCTAACAAGTGTCATGTAATGTAATGTCCAGACAGAAGTGAAACCTGCCTGGAACGTGCAGAAAGATGCCCGTTTTCTTTTCTTTGTCTCCATAAATGAAGGCAGAGTCTCTACAAAGGTATATTTTGATAGCCGCTCCTGATCCATTTTCCCTGGATGTGTGTCTTTCAGTTGGAGCAGTTGTACACGCTGAGCCTGTGCTCCAGAGAGGACTGTCTGAGGGTCCTCTCCAGATACCAGTGGAACCTGCAGCTGGCCAGCAGATACCTGATCCGTTGGTCCCGGGACGACAGGCCGGGCCCCGGGGACAGGGAGCGAGCGCAAATAAGCGCAGAAAGGCGCGTCTAAAGTGTTCTTCATTGGCTGATTTCACCTTTGAGTTTCCTGAGATGGTTTACTTTCTGGCACTGGAAGCTGCCAGACCTTTCATTGACCACCTCCATGTGGGAACAGATAGGAGGTCATAGAAAAGTGAAGGTCTTTCAATGTAAAATGAAAAAATTAAGCAGAAATTGGCTCACTGTTTTTGTATTTGAATGATACACTCTCCAGCAGCACATTTTGTGAACATAGTTTTTTGTATCTTAATGAATGTGTACATATTGTATTAGAAATTATTGTTTTATTAAATAAAATGATTATGTTGTCTTAGTACTCAGCTGCTGTGTGATGTATGAGCCGTTTATTCAGCTGGTCTTCAGAGAGATTAAGTGTCTTTATGTTATTAAATATAAAGCCTTACATATTCCTGAATACAGGGTCAAAGGTTTTAAGCCTCAATTATATTTTAATTTGAGTCTTTCCCAGCAGCATTGGATGGACATGTCCACACGAGGAATACTCTTCTTGTATTTTCCCAGAGGGTGGAGCAGTATGATACTGAATATGTGACCAGAGGAGGTTTGTTGCATCTAAGATAGGTTAAAGGAGCTGATCTGGACCCCACAACGTGCACGTTGCCCAGTACCTAAAGCAGAGCAGCTGCTGATGTTTTTGCAGAGAATTAGAGACGAGATTTCCCTTTGAATCATTTCTTCCAAGTGAAAACAGATGTTCCACATTTAGTCTTTAGAGCATTCCCTGCCAATAAGTGTAGCGACAGGACACAACACCATAACAATGGATTCAATGGCTTATCATTTATTTTGAAAGGACAGGGTACTTGTGATCTGTAGAAAAATGATATGGACAAAATAAATTGTATAGAATTATGATAGAAACAGGAAACTGATGCCAAAGAAGAAGCAATTTAAACATCACACAAAGAAGAAGTAATCGCAGTGAAGGTACTGTACATCCTTTGGCTCCTTTTTCTTTCCTTATCAAAGGTCAGCAAGCTCAAAGGCGGAGGGTATCACACGTATATAAAACACAGAACATACATGAGAGCACTAGTAGCAACAAGCCTCACTGGAGGCACACCCATGTTATCTCACAAGAACAATTACATACTGAGCTTTGCATTCAACGGCCATTTCCAAACATTAACCTGCAAAACTACGGAAACCCAACGTGTTTCCTTAAACCTGCCAATGACCACTGTGTAGTCAAAATAATATTCACTAACCTCAGTTTCTGCCTTATTTACTTTCACTCCTTTCTCAAGATATCCCTGCTTAACCTACACATTTCAGTTCACTGAATGTTCAAGGCAGTGACATCTGGAGAATAGGAGGGCAAGGTCTGGCTGTGGTTTCCGTCTCCAAGGCAACCAGCTAACCACAGAGGGAGCATTAGAGCATTGACACTTGTATTATTATGTTCACTTGGAGAGAAAGAAAGAGCACTTGGTAAATATTGTCAATAATAAAACATGCTCCCATCCGTCTGCTAACATAACCACCACTTCCCTACACACTAAATAATGAGCATATATTCCTGCTAATGATTACATTTTATATAAAGCTTTTGTTAACTTGTAAAAGGACTAAGGCTCATCAGTGCATTGAGCTAAAGCTAACATGCTCACAATGCTAACAGATACAGCAAGTAAGTTTACCATGTTCACTTTTTTAGTTAGCTCGTTTGCATGCTATCATTTGCTAATTAGCATTAAACACAAAATAGCAAATAGCTAAATATAAAAGGCAATGAATACAGCGTATACAGCCACAAGGGTATTGCACTTACAGAAATCTATTGCTCGTTTTCATACAAAATAGTAAAGTGATAAGCATATGGCATACATATGAAATGTTAACGCCAGTGTAGCATAGAGCACATCTAAACACATGTTGACATCCACTATTTTAGTTTGTATATGTAGGCACTTGAGGGGTTAGGTTGACTGTTTTTGGCAGAGATAATATCTCAGCTGGAGGTACGTTCATTCAATCAAAATGGTCAAACTACACACTGTATGTATGGAGTGTAAAGAACATGAGCAACATGGCGCAGTATCATTGAGTTTCCCCAGGCATCTGGAGTCAGAGTTCTTTAGCTTGTTTTGGTCTGTGTGTGTGTGTGTGTGTGTGTGTGTGTGTGTGTGTGTGTGTGTGTGTGTGTGTGTGTGTGTGTGTGTGTGTGTGTGTGTGTGTGTGTGTGTGTGTGTGTGTGTGTGTGTGTGTGTGTGTGTGTGTGTGTGTGTGTGTAAAATGATGGCCAGATTGGCACCGTTTAATGGAGGGAATGATTTAAAAAAGGAAATGCATCTACATTAAAGTAGATGAACTGTGAATGCATAACTGGCAATTGCTCTCCCCTTCCCTTGTCCTCTGTTATGAGAACACAGAGCTGCGCTGGTTGGCCTCCCCGACCTTCTCGAAGAACATGAAATCCTGGCAACACAGAAGGAAATGACCTCTTTAGACACATATTTCAAAAACAATTGCTGCTATTCAAATCAAAATAACCGAGTTACTTACAATGAGGAAGCAGGCGCCCATGAGAACAGCTTTCAACTTCACGTCCATGTCCAGCGGGAACTGGATGCCAAAGTTGTCCGTGTCTGTGAAGACTTCCTTCAGAAGGCCGCTCCACTGCTTACTGATGCGACCAACCGGCTGGTCACTATCTTTACTCTTCAGCTGCAGAGGAATGAGAACAACTTCTTAAGGACGGCTTGTCAAGTGAACTATACTGTGATCCTATAATGTTATTTACTAAAAGTGCAAAACTTAAAAATGTCCATATGTTAATTCAAATATATAGTTTTGGAATTAGACTTATTCACTTTCTTGAAGATATTGAAACCACCCATGTTGGTGAGATAACAATTCTATGTGCAATATACACCTTTTTTTAACCATACTTATAACTGTCTGCTACTCAACCACTTTTATATGTTCACTTTTCACAATGCTGCTTCTTGCTTCTAACCATGGCTGTGTGTAATGTTTACCCTTTTATCTTTTTCCCAAAGCGGAATCAATGTAAATTCCCCCGCAGTGGGACGAATAAATGATCCCTTTTTCTGATATATGTGAAGCTACTGGGAGATTAGCTTAGTTTTGCATACTGAAATCACAACAGGAAACAGCTAGCCTTGCTGTGTACTAAGGTGTGTCTGCAGCTTCATATCTAATGGACAGATATGAGTGTTCTTGACTTTTTCTAACAAAACGGTCACATGGCCTCACCTCAAAGTTGACGTCCCCACAGCAGTTGCAGGCGAAGCAGGGCCCGTCCAGCTTCAGCAGGGTCTCCTTGTTAGGTCCCTGGATGGAGAACTTGGGCAGGCAGGGGTGCCAGTCCTGTTTGACGTAGCCTATGGTGGTGCCCGGCGGTGCCTGGACCTCCATCTGTGGGTCACAAACATAATTAAATACAAACATGCCATATAATTATAACGTTATCGCAGAGAGATTGAAAATGCTTCCTGACAGCTATAGATACAACATCACGGGGTTAGCGTGCCACAAAAGTCACACGGGACAGCAGGATTGATAATTGCTTCTCACTGCTTCATTGTGGCGTTACAAAGGTAACACATCTCACATGGCTCCTGTCTGAACAGAACCGCGGTTTGTGCAGCTTGGGTTCGATCCAATGGGAACATGCCATGCAGAGATGAGATTAGACTGAGAGAGCTTTCTCAGAGCCGTTGCAGAGGATCGGGGGAGTCTAGGAGATAGTTGGGACGGACAAAGGGCCTTTCATAGTCTTAACAAAACCCTGCCTGAGCACACTGATGCACAAAGACATCCAAGCGCCTCTCAGAAACTCAACAGTAACACAAGACAAAAGCCTCTGAATATGAGCCTCTGAGAGCAGATGTGTATGTTTAATCAATGCTATTAGAGGCTTTGTAACTTTGCTGAGGTAAAAAGTTGCCAGAAATGACCCGATGACCCCATTGCACACCGCATCAACACTTTCCTAATGGGACTATTGGTTCAGATAGTGGACGTTAAAACGGAATATAGCGCAACGGGGGACATGGTTTCCAGAAAGCCTAATTGCTGATGCATTTTGAATGCTCTGGGCACAAGACATTGACATTGTAAGGATGTGGCAGAAGAAACATCAGCGAGAGATGTCTCAAAATCTGGGATAATAATACCAAGATCTGTCTCTAAAGGAAAAGGCTGTTAGCAACACCAAGATTTCCTGGGTGTTTTTATTTGTCCTAACCAGTAAAGCTTGATTATGAATCAACTTCTTTATCGAGTTATTTTCCATTGGAAACTTTAGCACTTCAATAAGGTTAGGTATTAACAACATCATTAATGGAACACGTTATCTTGGCGCACTATGAGCAAATATGATAACGAAGGTATCAGTGAGTAATTATAATGAACTATTGATTCAATATTGGTCTTGGTGTGGTACATCAATATAATGTGAGGCTATTCAAAGTGATTCTGACCTCTTGCAGGCAGCAGGGAAACCAGCAGGAGACGCAGCGGAAAGGCCGTATGATGCGGATCACCTCCCGGTCCATGGTGTCCTTTATCTTCATGTCGAAGCTGCGCAGCGAGCCGCAGCAGTTCCTGGTGCAGCAGTCGTTCTTCTCTTTGGCGTTGTAGATCTTCTGGCCCAAACTGTTCTTTATCTCGTACTGGTTGTTGGTCTCAAACCCGATGAATGCTGGGCGGGAGAACGGAAAACGGGTGGAAACAGTGAATCACAAAGGGTAGATAAGTAAGGAATTCCAGGGACAAGTGTCACATTATCATTTGATTTATAGTGAGAGGTTTAAAGTTCGCCAAAGCTGAACAACTGCTGAGGTTGTGTGCTGCTTACAGTACAAAGTGACAAGTGCAGATCCCGCATGAATGGATAAACTAAACAAATCTTACCTTCTAGGAGTTCCACTTTTTGATGGATCAGGATCTGGTCAATCTAAAACCACAAGAGAAACGACGTCAGACAGCTAACAAAATATGTTCATCTAAAGCAGGGGTCGGCAACCCCTGGCACGCGTGCCACCACTGGCACGCGGCACCGTAACCAGTGGCACACTAGGAATAAGTGGAATAAGTGTGGAAAATATTTAAATTGTATTTTCGGATCCTGAACAAGACCGCCGCCAGAGCGCGTCTCCCCGTTACCCGCAGAAGGAAGCCATGCACGCAACGCAGCCCCGCACTCTTTATCTCCAGGTGACTTTCTGCCGCTTTCCTCCGTGGTGCTGATCGTTTCACCACGGAGGAAAGCACTTCACTAATTGCAGTACCCACAAGGAGCTGTACAAATGCAGCAGTTTTTGCGTTTCTGTGTATTTAGTTGAAAGCCCAGTGGAGATCTGCTCATCTCTCATCGAAATAATATGCTACAAAGGGGCGGACTGGCCATGTGTGCTCTGGAGAATCACAGAACGGACGATCGTCCTTATTATTATTATGCTGTTATAACCAATTATTTAAATGTGTTTGTTAAATTCGGCATCATGTAAGTTAGTGATGCTCCGATCGATCAGCCGGAGCTCTCTAAAAATGCCGATCGCGAGAGCCGATCGCAGGACGTAAAATACATGACACTTTTCTCTGTGCACGGCAACACAAGCTCTCCAAAATGGCTTCACCGGTCTGGCAGTATTTTAAAGTGTCCGAATATGACAATAAAATAGCGGTATGCAACGTGTGTGAAGCAGAAATCCCGCAGCTCCACCCGCTGTGACGGACCGGTGAGCGGAGCAAAACACACAAGAGTTAGACCTAACACACTTAGCTATGTTATCTACCTCTGGAACTAGCTAAACTAGTTTCAATATATTTATTCTTCACTGTCGGGTCATTCATTACTGGATCAGTGAGCTGCATGAGACGATACTGACAGGCTGTCAGGAGAGAGAGAGGGGGAGAGAGGAAAAGAGAGCGCTTCCGCTCATTTCTCCCGTGATATTATCCAAAGTGAATGTAAACTTGAATAATGTACTTCATTTGAATGTAATAATTATGTTGGTTGTTTGTGGAAGCTCCAGTGAATGAGCCCCATTAACTGAGTTTTAAACATCACTTTAAATGGAAGATCCCCATAGGCCCCGCCCACTCTATCCGATCGGAGCATCCCTATAATGTAAGTTGCGCTGACAGGTCCACACACTGCTTCCCCCCGCCCTCCTGTTGACAGTTCACGAGCGTCGAGCTCTTCGCCCCCCCCCCCCCTTGATAATTCACGATCGTCGGCACGCTGATAAAATAATTTTTTTTTAATGGCACTTCATATCAAAAAGGTTGCCGACCCCTGATCTAAAGTCTTGTTCCTCTTAAAACAAAGAGGAAATATAATAACTTACTTGCAATGCAAAGCAGCTTCTTTCCTGAATTAGCATCAGTCACAGACTCAATGCTAGTTTCAGCTCAGTCATGTACAGTAGGAGGGGGCGAGTACTTTCCCACGCAAACTCAGTATTTACTAGGGATGTGCATCTCCATCACTGAGGCCGATGCATGCGCATCTCCATCACTGAGGCCGATGCATGCGCATCTCCATCACTGAGGCCGATGCATGCGCATCTCCATCACTGAGGCCGATGCATGCGCATCTCCATCACTGAGGCCGATGCATGCGCATCTCCATCACTGAGGCCGATGCATGCGCATCTCCATCACTGAGGCCGATGCATGCGCATCTCCATACGTTGCCACGATACGATACATTAACCATACATTTGAAACTCCAGGCATAGTGCGAAGCAAAGATCGTCTCTGCTGAGTGCTGACTGGATGAGAGGATATTATATGAATGAATCGGTTTTTTACCGATGCAAAGACGCTACAATCGATGCATCGCGAGTTCAACCCAAACTGTAGCCGACGTGCACTCTCTCAACCGGTGCACTCGCGTCTTGAACGTTTATGCCGGTGCACCGATGCGAATCGGTGAATCTTAACATCCCTAGTATTTACAGATGATGTTCCTTTTTTGTCTGAGAGCACTAATAGTAGGTTAGTATGTTCCAATAAGGAAACTTACAGTTTTGTGAGACAATAATCTTAAACATTTGAAAGGTTGTGATGACTGAGTTCATACTATATTTGTATTGGGAATAATAATTGATATTTAAGTGCCCAAACTAAAAGCCAAATAACATGTTTTACTGTCATTTACTAAATGACCATCCACTGTAACTTTACTGTTGATTTGAATTCAGATCTCGAGACGTGCAATAAACTAAGCCGTACAAGAAGATAAACCAATTACAGCAGCTTTTTCTACGTCAGGTTTGAAAAAGGGTTTCCCTCTAGACCTGTTCACAGCTGCTAACAATAAGGAGCCCTCCGGCCATAACGGGTTTCTTATCAAGAATAACTATAAGACTTCCAGAGTACAAATTCCAGATGTTAAGGTGTGGTGTCCAAGTGAAATGCAGTGGCTATTCAAGTGTTTCCACGTGAGTTCCCCCTCCTACCTGTGTGAGGTATTCGAGCCCGGGGGGCACGCCGACAGGGGCCGCAGCTGCCATGGCGGGGGCGAAGGCTACGGGGGGGGCACCGTACTCCGGGACAGGGCCAGGCTGATACATGACAGGAGGCGGGCCTTGGTTGTAGCCCGGGTTGAAGCCTGGTGGAGGGGCTTGATGGGGGTCTCCGTACCCCCCATGAGGAGCGGGATAAGGGGCTACCGATTTGTCGCCGTACTGAGCCATGGGGTAGGGTGGGTTGTTGTAAGGGCCTGGGTAACCTGGGAAAAATATACTTTGATATCAGGTTAATCATTACATGACATCACATGACATCGCAACTGATCGAACGAATGATCCTGTACAGTCTTTTGACAGAAGTAATAGTATTTTAAGGAAGCTACACAGTCGTGGTTTTGCAACAGTAGAAAACCACATTCAAACTGAAACCGATAGAGATACATTTTAACATTGAAACATTAACAAAACATAATAAGATGGATTCAAATAACTCAAACTAGGAACAAAACAAAGAAAAAACACAAGTATCTAAAAACTGTTATCAGACGTCACAGAGAAGTGCAAGTTCTTACCTAATCAAATGAACAGCTCTAGACAAAAACGCAGCTCATTCAAACACAATGGTGGTATACACGGAGGAAATCCTGATCTGTGTGTCCTGATAGCAGCGCGTTGTGCTCGTAAGTGTGAGAGAGTGCGTCTTTACTGCGGATCATGCCCTCTCCTCTCTGTCTCTGCTGTTACCGCAGAGCCAATAAGCTACTTATTACCCGAGCCAGAGAGGAGAGAGGAAGCACTACAGGGGAGCACATCAACAGGCAGTTTCAACGGTAAAAACCTGTTGAGCGGGCGGGGGGCTATGGGGCCAACAGGTTAAAGAGGTAAACAGTACAATCAGTAAGGGTTTCGGGGCAGTTAACTACTATTTCATGTGCACTTACTTTTCTGCTTATTTTGTTTACCATGGATATGTAATCTGCTCATCTAATTGTTGTCCTTTATCTTATCTGTATCTGTGTTGTCTTTTACCTTCGTTTATCTTCACACAACAGGCAGTATGAGAAGAATAGATCACTTTTGGAACGTTAAAGCATGTAAACATGTCACAGTAGAAGCACAAACTACAAATATGAACCTGAAAATGAGCATAATAGGGACTCTTTAAATCGCCCCAATCTAAATCACTCCTATGTGTGACTAATCATAGTGATGCCATATGTTAAGCATTATCTTTGTGCCATGCACTGGAGTCAGTGTCATAGCTGACCAAACTGGTTTTTGTTGCCATAGCAGGACAGTCCATCAAAAACAGTCTTAAAAGTCCTTTTCATAGTGGGATTAATATCACGGTCATAGGTTAGCGTTCCGTTTAATAACCAAACCTATGTGATGTTTCATCTCAAAACAAATGTGAATTAAAGCCATGTCTAAAGAGTGACAAGGAGGACATGAGTAATCTGCTTCGTGAACTTAGAGGCTTGTTGTTGCCCCACCTCTTTCAACATTCCTTTCCTAGCAGGAAACGAACCCAAATGTTTAACCTTAAGTTAGCAGGACGGCAGCCCTCGTGTATTTACACAAACAGACACGCCCACACAATGTTACCTTTTCACCTCCTAAACTTTTCTTTTCCATCCAGAGGGAGGAGTATGCTGTACCAACGGCCAAAATCACGTTTTTATCTCAGGTTGCGTGCAAGCATTCTGGGGATTTATTTCAGATTTCACCAATTTGGCAAAGATAACATTCCTAAAACCCCCAGTATGGAATCTGGGGGTTGAACAGGTTGCCTATTCATGTCAAAATGATGCTCAGGGAAGGGGAAGGCCTAATGGAAACTTCTACTTCATCACCTAATCATTTCCAGAGCGGCATGACATGGTTGAAAAAAGAGGAAGTACTTAAGCTAACATGTAAAACTGTTATAAAAGTGAAGTAGAAGCTAATGATCTCCACATTTTCTGCCTTAAAATTCAAACTACAGATCTGAAAGCACTTCTTAGTTGCTCCACACTTCAAGCTTCTTACCAGGAGCAGACATGGCGAAGAGTTGGATGAATCTTCCCTGGGCTCGGAGTAAAGGAGGTTGTACTTCCCTGTCCTGTCCCACAGTCTCTATGGGAAACTGGAGGAATGAAAGGGAGGGTAGGGGTGGGAGGGATGGAAAGGGTGGGGGTTTCACATAAACAGAAAGTGACCATGAAAAACAGTCCAGCAACATTTAACCACAATCATGTTAAGAGAGACTTCTATTATTCTTTAAGAAAGTTTTTTCCCACATCATAATGGTTGCATGTTTACAACCTAGTTCATAAGACCAGTCTGTCCTTCAGCCAGAAACACATCCATGTGATGTGATGGAAACTAAAGGGCAACTCTTTTGTTCTTGAAGCAGCAGGTTTTTATTTATAAAATAATGGATGTTTTAGCAGAAGCAAGGGACCTGTCATTACTGTTTCTACTAGTTCCTCCTGCTGATGCTTTGATGTTGCTATCATTACTATATTCGTATTTACCTAATTAACCTGAACTTTCGGTTAAGACAAGGTTTAAAAACAAGTCTCTTGGAATAGATCACTTTTTAACCCACATTCATAGCCCTGCCCTCTATTTAAATCTATTTCCGCAAAACACGTCTGTTAATCCCAGATAAGACCTCTGATCCTTGACGTATTGACAAGAACAAAACAGACATCTCACCTCTCTTGCAGCGGGTTACTTATCAGTCCCAATTACACAAATAACAGAGAAAAACAATAAATCCAAGGTGTGGGGGGGGGAAATTGTCCAATAAAGGAGCCAAGGCGGCTTTTTTCTCTCGGCTTCTCCCTAACCTGTTCCTCGTCGCCGCTCTGCTGCTGTCACTCCTCCCTCCTATCAATATGTTGTATGTTCCCCTCCCACTTTTAGGCTCATGCGTCCTTCCATACGACCTTTATTTAGTTATCGGTCTACTTCTTCCTTTTATAAATATTAGAGTTATCAATTAGCTAGTATCGCATTGGCTGTCGCATACAGAGACTTGCATCATTGAATGGAAGCATGTTATTACCTGCAGCAGTAACTGAAGTGGGCGGGTCTGTCAGTGTTAGTACCAACCACGAGAGGGCGCCAATACCCCAGTACTGACAGGCACATGTAAGTATACTCAAATAAAAAACGACATTAAATACAGAAACAACTCCAAGTATTAACCAAACATTGTATAGAAATACAAAGTTAGGTAATCCTACTTATTCTGCCGAAAAATAGATGAAGCCTTGTTGGACTCTTATCATGAAATAGTTTGGGGTAATATCTTGAAAGCTGCAGGCCTTGTGTTCTGTACCTGTATTACCTGTATAACCGTATAACCTGTGTATAGTGTGTATACATTAACGTTTCAGCTGTCGGTAAATGTTAGCTAAAAACTAAAGTAAAAACGTGTCAAACAATGGTTTATGCTTTACTTTTCCCCCCTCTCAAATGTAGTGAAGTACCTTCACGTTAGCATACAATGGTAACTTAGCATAGTTGCGTGATTCTCTGAATCGGGTGCCTTTTGGGTCTTTTTGGCAAAAAGTAGCCATGCTAAGACAGCACCACATGGAATTTAAGGACATCATAAAATTGTAATATTTTGCTAAACTATTGTTTAATTTGTCCTAAATAATTGTTTACTATAAGTCATTCATACAACAGAGTTGAAATGTTGAGTTTGACAATCTCAATCTGACAATAAAAAAATGAAATATAGGTAAGAAAAGACACTTGCCTTTCTTTGCCGCCTTTTCCTCAATAGATTTATGTGATGTCACTTCCTCAATGCAGATGTCACATGGACTGATCCATTATTTTAATAGGGGGTTGAAACAAACTGGGGGACGAAATAGTTCATGTATTTTTTCAGATTTTTTTTCTCAGTTAAAGTACACACGCATTATGATTATATTAGCATCAAAATGTTGGTATAATTGGCAATTGTTATTTGTTTAATATTCAATTAATATGTGATGATGCTCAGTGAGGACATGCACACATGTGTGTTGTCTACTACAAAGACAACTAATTATTATAAAACAAAAACAAAATATATATATATTTCGTTTTACATTTTACACCCTGTTCCTGTTAAATTACTAAAACTGTTGGCTAGCACTTAATTACCCAAAGTACCCGGCTAAAAGAAAATTAGCGAACAATAGGGAACAAACAAGTAGGCTAAGCCAGAATGACACTGAATATTGAACTTACTTTTTTCAAGTATTTTGTGTTTTGCAGTACACTTTAATAGTTGAAAACTTGAGTAAATAAGTAGGTAATTTATGTAACAGCATAGAACAGGTGTAACAAATAACATTAATGATGCTGCATGTTATTTCAGTTGGTGTTTCACATCGTTAATGCGATTGGTTACACACCTGTGGCAAGTTAATGACCTTATGTGATCCCTTTTGTTCAGTGCAAGTGTCTGTAAACAACACAATTAACTGATTTGGCATTTAACTTCCCTTCTGACCATATTTAATCTGACAAATGTTTCAAAACTTTATGAGGTTTTCACCAGTTCATCTTTTATATTTTCTAGGTTGCCTGCATTTGTGGAAGGAGCCTTCTTTGTCAAGTCTATATTTGGCACCCACTGCAATGCCTGGTACTTATAGGGCACTGAACCGGGGCGGGGTATGAGATGTAACACACACACACAAGTAATAATGATAATTGAAGAGTTTATCATCTCAAAAAGTTAAACCTCTCGTCTAAAAAAAGGACAATGTAACATAAACTAGACTTAAGTGCACAACTGTAGGCACCCCTAGTATTTAGATACTCTTTTATTTGTACTAATGGTTATGTTTATCCTTGAATTTATATATTCAAGTACGTGTTTTTAACAATGAATAAAGAAAGTGTAGTTAAGTGCAATCAAAGGAATAGTTTGGCATTCCCAAGAGTTAGAAAATGAATAGTACTCCTGGCTAAGCGAGTTATCTTTTACCAATTCAATGTTATCAACCAGACACTTATTGTACCCTTAACTAACACCTTTCGGAAGTTAGGACAACAATATGTCCCCCTCTATAATGTAGGCAATAATATAACCCCCCCCCCCCACACCCCCACACACACACACACACACACACACACACACACACACACACACACACACACACACACACACACACACACACACACAGTCTCCTAATGAGGCCTGTATCTGATAATGGAGGTAATCAGTGCAGCCTATCTGGCCTCTGCCCCTGCTGCCATGCTGCCAGCCTTGCTTTGGCTTATTTATACACGCCTGGTCTATCAGCGCTGCCTCTATGTTTGGTGGGCCTCAGTGTCCCAGAATAGAAATAATTAGGACAGGGCGGGAAAAGAGGAAAAGTGAAAACGTGTCTGAATGTGCATATTCTCATAACAGACCCCCGCCCCATCCTCTGCCAATCTCTCCACCCATCCCTGTACACTGTCTCCCCTCTGTGTTGTTTCCCTGAGACAGAGGCAGCTGCGGGCGGTGTGTGTGTGTGTGTGTGTGTGTGTGTGTGTGTGTGGGGCCTAGCATTGCTTGTGGGGACCTACATCTGTTTACACAGTCACGTGTGGGGACTCGCCTTCCTTATGGGGACAAATTGGAGGTCCCCATGAGGGGAATCATTAATTTTAGGGTGAAGACTTGGTAAGGGTAAGGTTAAGGGTTAGGCATGTGTTGGTTATGGTTAAGGTTAGGGTAAGTCTCCAGGAAATGCATGTAAGTCAATGTAATGTCCCCTGAAGTGATGTATACATGGTGTGTGTGTGTGTGTGTGTGTGTGTGTGTGTGTGTGTGTGTGTGTGTGTGTGTGTGTGTGTTTGTGTGTGGTGTGTGTGTGTGTGTGTGTGTGTGTGTGTGTGTGTGTGTGTGTGTGTGTGTGTGTGGTGTGTGTGTGTGTGTGTGTGTGTGTGTGTGTGTGTGTGTGTGGTCTGCTTTGGGTGGCGATCTACCGGTTAAGTCAGGCGATACTAAGTGATCAAGTTTTCAGGATCACCACACACACTGATCTCTATCTCTGATCTCTCTGTCTCTGTGCCTCTCTTTAAACCCAAACACATTGATTTAATACAGATAGGAGTATTGGATAAACTGATATTCAGCATTATTATTTCAATTTAGACTGCAAATTAACTTTTTGTTTTATCATATATGCTATTTATTATGTAGAAATATAAATAGTTGCTCAATTTCCTCAGTTTAATGGCTTTTATAGTGTATTTAAGTCTTTTGAATTCCATACTTAAAGCACCATTTTCATTATTTTGCATGTTTTTATAGACTAATAAAACATTTCTTTAAGGAAATATTGTTATTGTTTGAGTAACAGTTTAGTACAAAAGATTAACTTAATATTTTTCTATCTGCCAAATAGAAATGATAGATAGAGTCAGTCATTTTTGCAATTTTTGTTTATTTTCCTGATTCTGAAACCAGCCTCAGGGTAATGTATATTTCCAAGACAAGCCTGTACACATCCAGCTACAACATCCTAAACAATGAACTTATCTCACTCCCATCTCCCCTGCTGAGAAAATGGGCGAGGGCGTGGGACAGTGCATGTATGTGTATGTATGCGTGTGCCAAGGCATGTTGTCAGCACTCAACATCTCTTACAAGTAGCTTCAGAGCTTTAACACTAATGATGACAATGCGACAAGGCGGCAGATGTAATTGGCTTGTCTGTAGTCAAACAGTCTCACACACACTCACTTAGCCTAAACAGCGCCTGATGCCAGTCCCATAATAAAAACCCACCCTAGATTCATGGCTACAAATACCGTGCACGCTGAACAGCAGCTCAGAAGACGTCACCGTTTTCAGGACGGAACTCCACAGAGAAAGCAGAGGATTTAAGGTGAGCTTGTTGCTTCTTCTAACTTTAAATTGCATTTGTTTTCTGTTACTGACTCTTCCTACCTTACTCTGTTCAGATGCTTTACTCCAGGTGTGTGCTGTCTTTCCTGGCTCTCTACATGATGCCCGAGGCGTCTCCTTCTGTATTGCCAAGCAGATGCAGACACAAAAGGGTAAGGTTTTCACAACATCCTCGAGCTTTTGTGGACAACTAAAATACCTGAAAAGTGTAATAATCTGATTGTCTCTCTCAGGAAGTCGATTGGATGGACCAAGAGCTCTTCCCTCACCCCCATGGTCGCTCAGAGCAGGGAGATCTCTCAGAGGGAGACGCTGCTGTGGAGATGGACAGGGGAGTGGAGAGCCGCCGCCGCCACCATCATCATCCAGAGACGTTCCTCGCCCCAACAGAGAACCTTACTCCTCAACGCCAGGGACAGACACAGTTTCAGCGTAAAGCCAATGAAAAGAGGTGAGGAATGAGAGCCGACTTCTACCATAGTTTGAATTGATTTAGAAGTAGTTTTGTTGTGACAGATGATGAAATTAACGCTTATATTGCTTTACAAAGGGTAGTTGGAAGTTGTTTAAATAACTTTGTCAACCATCATACATTTATCTGAGAGAATCAGTCATTCTTTATTTTTTCTAGTGACAACTGCATATTTTATTTTCATTCAGTAAATGTTTATGAGGAAATAAATAATAAATTGTGTTAGTCACCGTGCATCACAGACATTAAGGGAATTGGACAGGATTGACTATATATAGTATACATTTGTACTTTAACCTCTTATTAATGATATTATTAGATAAATATTTGAAATTGTATTTCTTCTTTGTGTACCTTTTATTAGACATTTTATGTTTATATACGAATATCACAAATTTCCTCGGGATTAATAACGTATTCTGATTCACAGGAGGAAGGTTGCTCCTCTGGACTCCATCGGCAGCTTTCAAATGGCCAGTTTCCGAAACAGAAAGGTCAGTTACAAGATAAAGATACTGTGGGACAACTGTTCATAAAGTAACTACATTAGAAGCTATACTTGGGGAAAACGACAGTGTGTTGTTTAGTAATGCTACAAGATACAGTTTCAATGAGCACTAATTATCTACGTCAGTTATTAAATGTTGTAATTGTCATTAGAGAATCAGGGTCTTTTCCATTTCTCGGATAACATTTATTTGTCATCATTTGCTTAAAGAAACCTTGGCATGGCTAGCCAAGGTTTTCACACCATTAGCTTGATAAGCTTCTGATTTATAGCATTGCTGATTCGAATTAGGTGAACAATTGAGCATTTGTCTTTTACAGGATGATCCCTGAAATCTCCTGGGGAAAAACACATGGAGTGAAGCGCAACTCCAATTCCATATTCATTCTGCATTATTTAACTAACCAGCGAGATGCCTGTCGACCATCTCCCTCTAGTGGTAGAAGATGCAAACATGACAAACACTGCTGTGTGCAAACATCTAATTAAATGTGACAAAATAACTGTTAGGAAAGTCTTTGTTGTATGTGTCCTTTTAATAAAAATGATTTGAAATATCACTTTTATGCTCCCAAAGACTTTTATTTTTCAAGCTACAATTAAAGAAAACAATATCAGACTGCAGAAAATATAGATTTTGCTTGGGTATTTTCTCTCTTCACTTTCACATATGTACAGTTGTCAAAGAACAGGATATGTACACAGAATTGTAAGTTGTAGAGAGAGTGCAACTGCTACTGGAGACTTACCAAGACTCTCCCACCAACAAAAGAAAAAGCCCATGGTAAAAACCAAACATAAACCATCGCCGCAACCTATGCGGCGCCAACTTATTTTCTGTACACTACAACTTTGTTCTCGATGTGAGACAATCTTATGTCCATTCTCTGATGTGGGGCGCATCTCGAATCCCGCTTCTCAGAAAGCTAAGAAATAAACAATCACATGAAACAAAAACAATATTTTACAACCATTCATAAATGAGCCTCATAGCCACTTTGATAGTGAAAGGACTGCCAAACCCCTCGTCCAACAGCAACGTCACGACCTCATTTCATTTTAAACATGAGAAACTAAAAACCACACATGAAACAAAGACATCAAAAATTAACAGCTTTCAATGTAAATGTTGTTCATGGTAAATGGCTATCATTGATTAACAAGCCAGACAGGGAGAAACATTAAGCGCTTAATAATGGATGTACACAGCGACATGCCAAGTACAGATTTAAACCAGCCGTAGCTTATCATATCCCAAATACTACCCAAACACGCAGTGGATTGACATTTGGGAATATATTTAAAAAAGTGCACTGCTGAGAGAATTGTCCATCTGCAATTTGAAATGCAATTGCAGATTCTATGAATTTAAAGGTTAGACTTATTCTAGAGGAGTGACATCTCTATAGTTAAAGTTCAGTGATCATCACTGACAACCGAAACAAAAATGCAAACTCGATAAATCGCCAAAATACGATCAAAAATAGAATGAGCTGCCCGTATCATTATGACATACTTCTAAACAAATAACAGGGTTTCCCAACTCTTACGTTAAAAATGTTCTCAATGTGTAAAACTTTGCATTGATTTGAAGTTGAGAGGAAATGGCTATCAACCTGAAACACTTAAGGACAATTCCACTGATTTGTCTAAATCCTCAAGAAATAATTTAAGTCGAAATGCACCTTCAGTTAATAAGAGAACAAGTGTTTATGTGCACATCACAAGCACAGTATGCAACAATAAAGCCAATTAATTAGGAACAAATAAATGATTCTCCACTGTCACTGTTGTCTTCAGTCCAGTTCTTCACATTAGCCAAATAAAATAAAACGTAAGAAACAAAAAAAAACAGAAACCGTGAAGGATAAATAAGAATGGTTGTGATTGTCAAAATAAATCATACAAACTGACAATACAGTTGCCATCCAGGTGATGATTTAGGCTGTTTTGGCTGTAGGCTTCGAAGAGAACAAGTCAAGAGGACAGCAAAAACAGGGGGGGGGGGTAGCTCCTCGTCCCTCCCGTCCTCTCCATGCCTACGGGTCCTTTTTGTTTCCAGACCGCCGCACGTCCCTGCACTTGTGGCAGTAAAAGATGTCCGGAACGTTGGACTTCTTGATCTTCGCACACGACAGATGCACCCAAATGCCGCACTGGTTGCACTCGATCATCGGCCGTCCTGCGAATGGCTTCCCACAGTAACAGGTGATCAAGTCCCATGAATCATCGCCTGTGTTGACCAAGAGAACAGAGGTATAGGATATCATTATGCTGGCATGCAGGAAATCATTCTCAACTGCTATTGTTTTATATGATTACCGATACTGGAGGGATTGGATCATATTTCAAATCACAACACTGTTTATAGTTCAGAAATATATTCAAATGAGCAGTTTGTGATTTGTCCTTGATCACAAACTGATCAATCTTTTTAGGACCCGTCAATTTTCTAGGACCAAACACATGTGTTTTGTTAAGCTGGGATATCTCTGGCACACAAAAAAGGTATTACAACACATATTTAGCTTTTTACAAATATTGTGATTGCTGCGATTTGGATATTGCACTAGTCCATATTGTAGATTTCAATAAAATGTTACGCAGCCCTTAAAATTATAGCTGGTCAAATGTCTTCAATCAGTGTTTATTTAGGGCAGTATCCCTTTTAGAATTCATAGTTTGCTTCACATACCTGACTCCACCATAATGTCTTCGTCAGCGATCCAGGTCTCCCCCTCACTGGAGCTCATCTCTGCTTCCTGGAGGGCCTCCTCCTGCTGCAGCTTCCCCAGGCCCTGCATGCTGAGGGTGGAGCCCACGTGCTCCGTCAGCTCGTCCCTGGCTGGTCGTACCTCCGTATGCGTGTGCCGTGCCTCAGAGTCTGTCTCGCTTTGAGTCGCGGAAGTTTTGAGCTTCTTAGGCTTCGGCTGTTTAGAGTTTTTGCTGCGTTTAATGCGTGCCCTTTTCTCGCCTTCGCTGCTGCCGCTATCAGCCCCCGGCATGGCAGAACCAAGCGAGAGCTTTTTCAGCTTTTTGTCCTTCTTGCGCTCGGCCTTAGAACTGGCCTGGCTCTCGTACAGAGAGTCTTTAAGGCGCATCTTGTCCAGCAGAGTGCTGTCAGAGTGCATGCGGCGAATACTTTTTCCCTTGTTTGCTCGAGCTTTGCGAACAAATGTGTGGATGGTGTGGATGTCTGAGCTTCCATCTGCCCATGTGTTGCCGGTGGAGCTGCTTCCTCCACCACCTCCATCTGCTGATAACCCCGAACTGTGAGCAGAGCTGGAAGATGTTGGAGACCAGGAACTTTCCTTTGAGACAACAAGAAAGAAAGTTTTGGAATATTTTCACAATCTGTAGTAGCAGTCATTTCTATAATCAACAGTGACATTCAAAGCAGCTTACCTCTTTTGGACTGGGGATGTAACCAGCATACGCCAGGACAAAGCTGCAAAACTTATTGAAGTCCTCAACAGTCCTCTTTTTTCTCTCGGGGGGCTAAAGAAAGTTAATGCATTTGTTTAGCAAAGTAAAGACAATATAAACAAAAAGCGACTAAAAGTATAACCGAGTGCATTTAAAGAAACTATGCAAAGTACTCACCAAAGTTTCCGTTTTGCACGACAACAGTGAATCTGGTGGAAAAGAAAGGACAATGCTGTAAGTCAAAAGTGAACCATTGTTGATTCCCTTGTTATTTTTGCACAGAAACAGCTTATACACAGCATTACCAAGCACCTTGTTGTCTGGGGGTGTGATGGACACATGGGGACCAACGGTAGCATTAGCTTGCTAACACGGCTCAATTACTTAATCGGGGTTATTAGTGATGAGCTGTTTTAGGAGCCGTGTTTGTTTCGTTCCGTTCAATTGACCAACAGGGTTTAAAGATAACCATTTGAGCGGAAAATAAGCAAAACAGTCATCGAGTGTTAACGCTTTTTGACTGAGTCTGCCAACAACTGCAACCGGTGTCACTTGACCACCATCTGAACTTTATCCTAACTCTTTATGATCCGGAGTCAGTTACCATTATTTGTTTATCGATTTATGATTACCGCTTAAGCAAATTGTTGTCTTTGAAGAAGGTTGGCTTACAAAGCTCATTTTGTTGGCTGCCAGGCTTTTAAACGTGTGATTTGGTATTGTGTGGATGCTACCTGCTAACGTTAGCTGACATTTAGAGGAGAAGCTAACAACACGTTATGTCGTTTGCAGCTATGACTGCAACAGGGTTTTGATAATCGCGTGTCCCTTAATGCCCTATTTATTTACGAGATGAATATAAACTCGACATTGCTGATTGTTAATTTTGATACAAGCTAACTTGTGCTAACGTTCAGCAAGCTAATCACGTTGGCTGATTTGAAATGGAAGTGGGAGGCTTATTAGCAATGCTAGCTTGGTGTTAGCCAGGTGTAATCGATTTGAACCAATGCAAACATAATGTTTTCATTGTCTAACAATAGATCTATTTCACGTTAAAGATGTCATGGTAAATGGTGTTTTCTGTGGGTTGGTTCTGGTAACATTAGCTATCCAGCTATGAAGCTACATGGAACGGCGCGTTAACAAACTAGCAAGCTAACTTAACTGCAACACATACGTTAACATTAGGTTAGCTACAGTCTTCGTAAATTAACAATAGATCAACTTTGACCACAACTTCCATGGCATTTTGACGACAAAACACAAGTTGGTCATGAGCAAGTGGTTATTAATACAGCATACGCAACCAGACGTAGTACTAACGGTAGACATAACTTACGCTGGGTTAGCCATCTTAATTTCCGCAAAACACGACCGATTTCAACAGCGAACCCATTAATATCGCTCGGAACAGTTTGTAATGTCGTGCCGAATATAATGTTGAAACTTACCTTGGTGCTCAGACATTATGTCAAGCATTGTCGCCTCACCAACAAGGCCCCGATCCAAGAAGCAGAAGCAGCAGGCGAGCTAGCCGGACAGTAGCGGCCGTCGCGCTGTGCCTTCCCCCGGCGTGGCTGCACCTTACCGCCGGGGAACTTCAGCACCAGCTAGCCAAGGGCGCGGAGGACCGAGCACACTCTTCCTCAAAAACACTCTGGGTCGGGTCCGGGTATCCGTAACAACAGCACAAGCAAAACGCCTGTGCTTTACACTGGACGCCACACTAACGTTATTAGCTCTACAAAATACTAATTCGTCTGTTGCTTAACGTGCTGCACTTAAAGCTCCCTTTTCTTCGTCCCTACATTTATATAACCATCGGTGGAAAAATATTGCAAAAACGTAAACATTCCTTCGATCCAGTCGATTATTAGTCAATGCAAGTCCGTAGTGTGAACTTCTCAGATCAAGTTTTTTCGTTTCTTCGCTGTAGGCAGGCACACAAAACGACTGGAGTTTTGACTTTATTCCGCACAGCCTTCTCCGTGCGCGGCAGAAACCTCTTGAGGCTGCCAGCGCAGTGTTTCCCGCGCGGCATGCTGGGTAACGTAGTTAATGTTGCGTTCATTCAACCCGTAACATGCATTGGTTGTACAAATGAGTGAACTACATTTCCCTTTTCTGAGCAAAATAATGTAAGGGGAATCCTGGGATATGACGTTTTAAGAATGTACACCAACATGCTATCTAGCGAAACATGCTGGACTTTGTTTGGGCTGAGAACGCTTTATTTGTAATGATATATGAGTTTCTGCGACGTTAGGAGTTCATCACTCTCAACCGATAAGTATCGTTTCTCTTGCGTTAAATTCGTTCGGGTAAAAAAACAACACATTTATGTCTAAATAGGTGGTGAATCAGAGGCATGCTAACTAGCTGTAGCTACCTGGACCTTCTACATTTAATTTATATAACCAAGTACAATGCTGCCTGAATTACTGCAAGGCGTTGATACTGGAGGGCTTCTCGTAATCCAAGGTAAATGTTGTTTAGTCTGTTTTGCTTAGAGTATATATATATATATATATATATATATATATATATATATATATATATATATATATATATATATAGTAGTATAACTATGTAAACTGAAACCATAACATACAGTAAAGTCATGTAATTTAAACTTGCATTTTTAGATTCTGCTTCTTATTCTGGCCGACATCTACTGCAGAGCTTCATCAATGCTGCATTGAACAGGTATATTAAGAAATGCATTGTGAGTGACAGTTGGTTATGTATGTACAAACACTTGTTTCTAGGTTATATAGTTGTTTAAAACAAACAAACAAATATATATTTACACCTATCTTCCTTCGCCATGTTGTGAATTTAGAGAGGAAGCTGTCCATGTTCTTGGCTTTGAGGTCAGTGAGGAAGAGCTGAAGGATGGATTGAGAGGATCACCTGTACAGAGGTAATTTGATATTATTGTTGACAGAATAACTTTGATTTAGCTTAATCCCGTTAGTCCATTATTAAGCAAAGTGCAGGATTGATCATCTGTTGTCTGTCTTCATTTTTGCAAATAAAAAATGGATTCCTAACATTTTTTAGAATGAATTATTAATCAATGATCCTGAAAACCACCAATAGATAGTCAATCATCGGTTTTATTGTCATTTCAGACTCCACTTTCACAATGCTTACACAGACCCCCTGGGCTGGACCGATCACCCAGCTTTCACAGTTCACCAGTTCTGTTTGGGGGAACTTACACGTCTGGTCAAGCACACATCTCACTCCAAACCGGCTACCTTAGTGATCGACTCTCTTTCGTGGATTTTGAGACATGTCAGCACTCCCGATGTCTGCAGGACTCTTCAGCAACTTAGAAAAGGTCTAAATCATCTTCCTATTGTGTTGTCAGTGTGATGTCAAAGTCATTTTATTGAATGAATGAAGGTTTACATTTAGGCTGTAAAAATCACTGCTCGTCTTTTTTCTTTCATGATACTTTTTAGAGAAATCATGGTAATTAAAACAAATTAAACTGGTTGATTTATATAGATGTCATTTTTCACCAAGGGTATTTTCCTGTGTTTTCATTAGGGGGAGCCGTGAGGTCTATTATCGGTCTGCTCCATGCAGACATGCACCAGAGGGGGACTGTGGGAAGTGTATGCCACTCGGCCACTTCAGTAATCACTGTGGAACCTGCAATGAGGGGAGACGAAGCTGTGGCAAAAATAACTAAGCGTTCAAAATCTGGGAAAGTTATTCAAGATGTAAGAATGACTATTTTTTTGTTCCTTCCTTTTTAAAAATAGTTTATTGCTCAGTTCCCTTTTGTAATGGTTTATAATTGTTTTTGTCCATAGGAGGAGATTTTCAGAATCAAAGATGATCTTACAGTTGTAGTACAAAGCAAGTCCAGCAAGGGAGCCAAAAAGGCCGACTCTGAAGAACAAGAGGTGCAATAAAACATCAACTGAATCCATCCACACTATATGTGGTTCAATGGAATACAGATGAGGTTTACATTTTGCTGACTGACAATTGCCCTTTCTGTTTTTCTATAGACGGACCCAACAGCCAACTTGACATTCAACCTTCGATTATCTGATACAGAGCGTGAGGCCAAACAGAAACTTGCACTTCCTTTTGTGTTCAGCAAAGAAAAGTGAGAACAAAAAATAATGATTACATTCCACATATTTTGTTAATTTGTACAAATAACTTCAATGTTGTCCCTTTTTTTTATCTTACAGGAAAACAGCTCTGCTACACTCAGGCCCAGGATCAGGACGAATTCATTATGAGCCGGATGCCAACGATGACTATGACCAAGAGGATCCTGACGATGATCTTGATGTGTAGAATTCGGCCACAAAACCCACTTAAAGCAAAAGGGATCCATGTTTCATGTTATCCCTGCTATTCAAGAAACTTTTTTGTTTATAGTATAGGACTCTTACCGCCATCTCATGGAGTTTTGAAGATATCAAATAATGTACATTGCTGCAGGAACTCTATATTATGTTTATAAAATGGTTATATCCAAGAGTGTTTTATAATATTATTGAGCGCATTTTTGTCAAAGCACTTTTTTTTCTTGCTGAATAAAACTATGCTTTATCCAACAGTTACAGCACTTGATTATTTTGTTTACATATTGAAGGTTGTCCATGTTAGGTACAATCTCATTTCCATCTAGTCCATCATCTAACTGTCTCTTTACACAATGATCTGTTGCAGTTGTTCCCAACATTGGAGGTCAGGACAAAATAAATATTAGCTGGGTCACAAGACTATTTCATAGATAAGGAATCTGTCATTTCTTTGCAAATGATGTTGACACATTTTGATTCCTTAATGGGGGACCTCAACTATAGTCAATGAATGCCAAGGTATATGTGCATAACATGATACACATTTTCAGTGATACCATTTCCAATTTGAAAATACACCACCAAAAAATCTGCTATTTACATGCTCGTGTCAGAGGGGATTATTTATTAGTTTCCTAAACATTTGAAGTAATTATCAGTGTAGAATGAACTGCTAGTGAGCAAGGCCACGTGTCTTCTGACAGCTGTGTAAACAGACCCTGCCAAATATGACATACTGTGCATATCAAAAGTGTTCACCCACGCCTACTAAGCATTTTCATGTTTTATAGTTTTACAACTTTCAATCACAGTGACATGAGGTTAATTGAGACCAATCAAGCCACTGTTAAAACATGTTACCAGAAATCATGTCATATCTTGTTAAACTGCACGACTCTCACTTAAATGGTTGCTGAAATAATACATAACAGACTCAAATTGCTGATAAAACTGGTTATTTTTCCCAGACTTTCAACCCGGCTCACATTCTTGCTCGTCCACGTCTGTTTATTTTCCTTCCACGTGGACGTGCTGCGCGCTACCACAGGATTCCTCGCGGAAGTGACGGCAAGGCGGCGATGGCGGCTCGCAGTCTCATTCCGGATTTCCACTGGAATACAAACCTATTTTAACCGGACCGGTTTGACTTTGTGGAACTTTTCTAAAGCCGTCTCTTTTCGGACGCTGCACACAGTGAAGTCGCGTTGAACCGGAGCTTGACAACGAGCCACCCCACTGCTTTTTTGGGGTATTTTTGTCCTAGGTTCAAGGTGGTCACCCTGTCGAGCTAGCGGTAGCTTGGTGGATGCTAGCTAACGTTAGTGGGTACACAGCTAGCTCCACAGCTAGCTTGTCAACGAGTTGCGTGCTAAGGTCCACACCGAAGCAGCAGTCGTCGTGCAGCAGCTCTTCTTTAGACCACGTCCACGTTTGTATTTCACAGTAACGATGCGAATGCACTCCATTTAATGCTAATTGTGCCACAAGTGTGCAGAGCGAGGTACTCACACGTTTGCTTGGCCTCATGTTAATTTGAATTGCTAGTTTGGCGGCTGTGGCTAAAACACGGGGTTTGACTATCACTAGCAAGCAAGTTCCCTTAGTAGTTCTCCCGACAACTTCGGGAAAAGCGTGCTATCGATTGAGAATATAAGATACTGTGGGGTCTTTGCGTGCTCGTCAACATGCTGAAGACCCGGCAGTGTTTACTTGGCATCCGCACTTTTCTCGGCGTAACGTCGAGAATATGGGGCTTCATCATGTACATCCTCAGGAAGCACCTACGAACGGTGAGAAGGGGTTTGAATTATATCTAGCATTTGATTATTTTCTGTGACAAGTGGGCACGGTCTTGCCACGTTGCCATGGGTCTCGTGTGCCTAAATAACTATTTTCAATAGTCCAGCTGGCTCTCAGGAAGCTAGACTACCTGTGTGTCTCACCTGTGCTGTAATCGTCAGTTTCTTTTCATTCATCCATCGTGATTTTAGTTATGGTAACCCCACTGTCGGAGTAGTATCAACCTCCCACTCAATACCATCAGTGTCAATTATGTTGCTGCATAATTCAGCAGAAAGATGCCTAGGACAAGCTTTTATGATATTGATTAGTCTCAACACATTTAATGTACAACTTAGTTCACACCAACTGCACCAAAATGCACAGCTGCAACCAAAAAAACTTCCACTATAAATACATCTAATGGTTATTTTTACAATTAGCTGATTGCACTATTTTGACATTGTATAGCAAAAATGGTTAAAGTGTCTGTCACAGACAGTACACAAATCAAATGTTTAAAAAGATAATCAATTAGAATGATATAATATGTAGAAACACTGATAATCATACTGGAAAAGCTAAACCAGACATTGTTTGCTGTTGTTGGTCAACAAATATACTTATAAAGAATCAATACCCTAATCATTTTTCAGTTCAAATTGGAATCGCTTAACCATACCATTTGAGGAGCAGCAAGTACAAACCCGCAGGTCACCTTCAATTGCTAACAAATGCCTCTACAATAAACATGGCATTTAAGGTGACAGAAGCTGGCCACATGTAACTAAGACACTCACACAGGTGTTGTTGAGTCTTTAATAGACATGCATATGTGCTGTAATATGAGCGGACTTCGACTCTAGCGCCATATCAAGCCGACACAGCTTCCAGGAGTGTCCCTGTGTGTTGTAATCGTCTTGCTGTTTGAGCTTTGTCTTCAGTTTATTGTGCGTTTAACAGGCCCTGAGAGTGAGTAGACCAGTCCATGTTATGGCTGAAGTGAGGGGGATTATCTCAGCACAGAGAGCGTACTGTTCCCTTTCTGTTTCTCTATCTCACTCATAGTTAAGCGCTGTTGTTTACAATATGTGATGAAACATAGTCATGATCCAGTGGCCACCAAAGTAGCAAGGAACATAATGAAGGTGACCGTAAAGTAAGCAGGTGGATTTGATGAAAAAGATTTGCGCGAAACCTCAAACAAGGGATGGATGCACGAGTAGAGCACTCTAGGAACTATTATAACCCAGTTTCTAGATCTAACAATCTCCTTGTTCACTTCTTCTACCGATGCCTGTAAATAAGGCAGGGCTCGCAGTGTTCCAGTTTGAGAAGGCCGCAATCCATGGAGTAACCTGATCCAAACATTTGGATGGATATAGGCTCTATTGGATTATCAAAGTTGGCAGGTGATAATCCCATGCATGCCACTTCGGGTCAACAGATGACAATATGGTTGATTATTAATCTTGCATAATGGTTCGGTTTATTATCAGACTGTAACAGTGTTGAATCAGGTGTGGAATTAGTGCTGGAAAATCTTGGCTAACAACACATTAGTCCTACTTTAGGGGTTATCGTAGAATTTAAATGGTTTAGTTGATCAGGAAATGAGACTGCAACAATTCTGATAATCATTTGTTTAAAGTTGTAAACAAGACTACGTCAACTTGTTTGGTTTTCAGATTCCCAGTTGTTGTAGCATATTTAATATCTGGGAAGCTGTAAGAAGTTTGAATCAAGTCAAGTCCTGAAGCCAATTCATGAATCACAATAATCTACGGTAAAGAAATCATGTTGGGGTTTGGAGAGCAGGATTATTTGAAATGTCAGTTGTAGGCATCCCTAGTCTGGAGGAAAGAGTCTGAATTTGCGGGCCTAGGGTCCAGATGGAGACTCTTGTAGGTGCATAGAGTCGGGGGTGAGGTTCCCCCCCAGCTGCTGAGCACCAATAGGCTTTCCCCGACGGACTCTGCCAGGCAGCACTGGGAGGGGACACCGAGGGAGGCCCTGTCCCAAGCGTAGAGGCCGAGGCTCGGTCAAAGTCACCCTGCGAGTCTCCTTTTCTCAGTGTGCCCCACGCTCTGCTGACACCAACCGACAGCTGGGGGGATAAAAATAGCCCTGTGAAGAAAAGTGTAGAGCCCCGGGGCAAAGAGCGGCACTGGAAAGGTGCCTCTCTGTAGTCAAAGTCGAGAGGGGGAGCCATGGGATGGTCACGACTGAGTTCTTCCTCTGTGCTCTTGCCCAATTGCTGATGTAAAGCAAAGGGGGCTGATTACGAAATAATGGATTGTTTTAAAAGTTCAACTAGAAGTTTTTAGGACCTTTCTGGTGATGTAAGTCAGCACCCTTTTATATCTCCGTTTAGTTTGAATCGTGATGCTCTCTCTGAAGATTGCAGCAATAAACAAGACTTAAAACTACGAATTTTGTGTCAAAGGATTCCCAAACAGAGCTGCCGTCCACTCCAGTTAAATAAAGTCAGAATGAAGTGTAAGACCTGGTTAAGTTAACTCCAAGTCAAGACCAAGTTCAAAAGAAAAGGTCCAGAGAGAATCCAGTCCTGGTTCGGACACTGTAGGCATAGTGTGTTTCCAGTGCTAATCCTCTGCTATGCTCGTGCATACACAGCCTGATAACAGCTCACTTCGGTTAATCCATGCAAAATTGTAGTCAACAAACTAGGAATGATGGTTTTGATGACAAATATATTAGAGTTTAAAGTAGATCACTGGCCCTTAATACTTGAGTTATGCCAGTCCAGATTAAACTAATGCAGACCTGTTTCCAAAACTCTAACACCCATCCCCGGTTTAATATCACACAAAATGAAGTTGGAATTGAAGTCCGACACTTTGAAAAGTCTGTAATCAGTAAAAAGCGCACACACACACACACACACACACACACACACACACACACACACACAGTTGAAAGCTATCCGAGATGAATTAATCGCAACATGGTGAAGTATGTTTGATATTTTGTGTGTTGCTGTAGCTGTTATGTGTGACTGGCTGTTTCCTTCTCCTTGTTCCTCTGCAGATAATCCAGTATCAGACGGTGCGATACGACACTTTGCCTCTGTCCCCTATCTCCAGAAACAGACTCAGTGAGTACATGCTATGATGTCATCACACGGCTGCACAGCTACTGTTAGACTGTCAAGACTTGTAGAAGTTGTTGGCATAGACATGGTAAAAACTGCTTTAAGATGGAGGAACAAAACATATTTGCATCAGGAACTGTGAGTGCAAGTTCAACCAGTCTGTCAAGGAAGAAGTCATTCTGCAGAAAAAGTTATCATTTGTGTCATGACTGTTGTTTGGAGCTGTATTAATAAGGAGGATAAGACGGGTGTGTTTTCTTGCTCGGTTGATTCAGAAAACCTGTTTTGCTACATTGGTTTGTTATTGTCATTTGGCTAACTTTTAGTTCATAAAGCTCGATGAGATGACATTCTTACATCGTTGAAAATGATAACCAACCAAGTAAAAGTAGTTATTTTGCTGACGACATACATGAATCCCCTCGGGTAACATCAGCACTTTAAAGGAAATGTCAGTTGCACATCGGTAAATGTGCATGTTTAATGAGATTAATACCTGACAATGAAACAAGAGCAGAGACTTCCAAAACCACATCAATAATAATGAATCCGGACCAAGACGTAGTACAGATTCTGCATAATCTAAATGAGGGTTGACATTTTAAACTCCACTGCACACAGCAACCTTTACCCATAAAGAGGCAGCAGACGGACCAGAGTGTTCCCACCTGTAGCAGAAATCTGAAATTAAAAGGTTAAAAGCAATTCTCCAAAAACCCTCTTGAGAAAAACTGTGAATTTTAGTGGCAGTTAAATGTCAGGAACCACCCAACATGGTGTGACGGAGAACAAAGTATCTTCCTCCTCTGACGCTTATCAGTGACAAGGTGTTAGTGGTCTGGAAGTTTAGAGGAAATAAAAAGCTTAAAGGCGGCACTGAGACTGGCAGAGCTTCCCTCCTGTCTGCGGAGAGCTCATTCAGAAGCACGCTCATGACACGGAGGAAAGATATGATTTCAGTTTCACTCTCCTCACCTCTCACTCTACTGCGACCTCAGCTGGAGACCCAGGTCCAGTTTCAAGTGGATGAGTGACTCCTTGAGCTGAAGGTGGCTGGTATTTCTGCTGGTATTGTGGGCGGAATCAAACTAACGGTGGTTTACAAGTCTTCGTGGCACATACCTCTCTCATACCGCTCGCTTCAAAATAATGAAAAGGCAGCTCCTGGAGGTCCTCGTCCAAAAAAGAGCAGCCATTTTTATGTAGTATATATTATGTAGTTTAAGGCTTTTTCAAGTAACTTGATGGCAGTATGCCGAGTTGACTTATGGCACATTTCTGTTTGTATTGTTTTATTTTGGTGTTATAACTTATGTAACCAGAACTCCCTGAAAAGCAGTTTAAATCCTTGGTGTATTATCTCATAAGTGAAGTAAGATGATTTGAATTGGATGTGTAGGCCCCAACAGCTGACAATGTAGTCATCATCTTGTGTTTAAAATAAGGACATGTTAAGAACCTGGTCGTCATTTGATTAGAACACATGTGAACAGCTCTCATTACAAGTCTGGATTCACCCAAGACTCATTGAGACACGATCACACACACACATTTGGAGGTGGTCTGGGCCGCATATGGCTGCATCACATTGAAGAACCACCTATTCGACTTGGCGTAAGTTAGCGCTCAGATGCTAGATTTGTCCACGCCTGTAGCACTGTGTATTTTTAAACATCAGTCATTTCAAAGCGTAGTCATGTTGTAGAAAGACCTCCAAGAAGGACCCTGGTGGTTCAGATCCTATCATGCACAGGACTGGACACCCACCAGCCTGCTATTATCCTCACTTCCTCAGCTTTTATTTGTATGTTCATAGAATGTATCCAAAAATACACATTCTTATGTGAGTTGGTGTACTTAAAGCTGTCCATTTGTGATCGCATCAAAAGGTGCATGTTAATGCTAGATTTTAGACCTAAATCCAACTAAAAGTTTGAAAAGAAGGACATTAGGTAGCCCTCTTTAATTCTCAAGAAGTCATTTCACCTTAATGTTAACTATCTCTTACACAGACGAGTATAGATTGCAACTTTACATATTATGTATGTATGCCTATTATACAGAGTCAACTATTTACATGGGAAACTATGTACTTATCTTTTATGAGGTCTATGTAATGTCATGGGTGGGTGGTGAAACTGGGTGTGTGGCTGTGACAATGGTGGGAAATCATCTGTGTCGCTGTGTGCACAATGTAAAACCATTGTGCGTTTGTACATTTGACCCAAATAACATATATTGAGAATGATGATCAGCCTTTGAACCTCATACATATGAACTGTCCTTACCTACAGAGCCTTTCCTTTCAATGCGCTCTAAAAAATATCAAAGGCTTTTCTTATTTCTTCACTAAAACACTTGGCAAGTCATGGTTTCTAAATGAGGTCACATGATTACTGGCAGTAATTATCAACAGATTTCACAATAACCATAATTACACTGCATGGTAACTCATTTGTGTCAGTAACCTGGTTTCTTGTGTGCATGTAAATGTACTGAGATGAAGTTGCTCAAGTGTCTATTTGGTGTGAATAACTCAAGATGCAGTAAAGAGGAAGATTCTGGTTCTGGACCTGGACGAGACGCTGATCCACTCTCACCATGACGGGGTCCTAAGGCCTACAGTGAGACCTGGCACGCCGCCAGACTTCATCCTCAAAGTAAGAGCCTTCAGCCACATCTGTACATGTTGGAACACATGTGCCTTCTAAACTAAACCCTGTCTGTCTTTCTCTCTCTATGCAGGTCGTCATTGACAAGCACCCAGTCAGATTCTTTGTACATAAAAGGCCACATGTTGACTTCTTTTTAGAAGTGGTGAGTGTCCCTCTGTGTTCAGTGTCACTTTAATCCTGTATTAACATGGAAGGGGAGCGCACCGTGACTTTAATACATCATGTCCCAGGTCTTTCCCATGTCCTCACTGCCATCCCTCTCCATTGAACTGCACTCTCATAATAAATATTATACAACATTATTTGCTTTTGCAATGATCCCTCGTGCCTTGCGCAGCGCTTACTGTAACTTGTTGACTTATACTATTGTCTGCCTTATGTGTGTACACAGGTGAGCCAGTGGTATGAGCTGGTGGTTTTCACAGCCAGTATGGAGATCTATGGCTCAGCAGTGGCAGACAAGCTGGACAACAACAGGAACATCCTGAAACGCAGATACTACAGACAGGTACCGCTCTCTATACTGTATTTACACAACATGTATTAATGCTCTGGCTTCTTTGGACCCATTGGCCTATAAAGTGTCTTTATTCTCTCCATTTGTTTTTGTCCCTCTCTTTTTGCCAGCATTGTACATTGGATCTAGGTAGTTATATTAAAGACCTGTCTGTAGTACACGATGACCTGTCCAGTATTGTCATCCTGGACAACTCGCCTGGCGCTTATCGTAGCCATCCAGGTAAGACCACAAGTTATAGTCAAATGTATTCAGTATTGTTCACATTGACTCTCTGAATTCGGTGTGCAACCATCTTTAAAGGGACGTTTCAAATAAGCAATCATACACGAGAGGCCGTTCTTGAACGTCATTATTGGTACGACAGTACTGGAGTACCAATAATGACGTTCAAGAACGGCCTCAAGTGTATGATTGCGATTCTATTACACAAACTATCATTGTAATCAACAATATCGTAAAATAATTTCATAATGTGGGCTAATATACTCCCAAACCTACGCTTTCTGCTTGAGTTAATCTCCGTCAGTTCCTAGAAAGTAGTTCCCATGGTAACGATAGCCGATCAATCGAACACTCCTGCTACCCCGCTTACAGTTATTGATATAATTATAGTAAATAATATATTATTAACCAATTTATTGAAAACAATTTATTGAAAACAATTCATTGAAAACAATTCTTGAATTAGGCTATTTAAATGTCTGAGTAATCACTGTGTGGGATTAGCGGAACAAATCAAATCAGGCTCCATGGTGCTGAAACATTTTGGGTTCAGAATGAAGGTGGATGTTCATGCTGCCATTAAAGTGCAATTCTTGAAACAGCTCTCCATGAACTCCATGCCAGACTTTTTTGCAGGTGGTGCTGTGGTGTTCACGGGTAGGACTACGTTATAGGAAGAGCTTTCCTCCAGTGGCCGTTTCATGGCGTGTCCCGGACCGGCAAAAAGCGCGTTGCTCCACATCTTTCTGTTGTCTAGAGATGGAGCCCAGTAGCTGCGAAGCGATGACTTGTTTTTATGTCCGCTAACGGACATGATTTCTCTGGCCTCCAACCCTGCCTCCGCCAGCCGCTGTATGCCATTTTGTAGCTACCGATTTCCAACGAGAGACAATGTATAACCGTGTAACGGCTGTGTGTCGCTAAACGTCGCTATGGAAACCACACGATGTAGGCTCATGGAAGTAGTTTCGGTAGGCTAGTGGCGTGTGTAGGCCACTGGATACCTTGTGATTAGGCACGTTCTATTTGATCGTTGTTTGATCGTGGAATCAAACACGCCTATTGACCAATCAAAGAGCTTGCTCAAACCTATGTGTTATAGAATCAGTGTTGATGGTCAATGTAATCCGATAAACCCACAAATTCCCTCAGTGTGCTATCTTGACAGAGTTAACCTCCTTAGGGAGCCCTGCCAGGAGGGCATACATGTACCAGGATGCATTGCGCTCAAGTTTCATCCAGGCTTTTTGGCCATCCATATCCTCTTTGTCTCATATACATATTTGATCAAGCATAACGATGTGTTTAAACGCCTCTTAAACGTAGCTTTCAGAAGAAGCCCGAGAGCTTCCTAGAGGAGCAGAATAAAATAATCAAAGTAGGCCTTTCATATGACTTTGACACTGTAACATCCATGACGGTGCTATATACAGGAATCACAGATTTTGCAGTTGCCAACACAGCTTTCTCTGTCAATATAGCACGCACTGAGGACTTTATAGGTTCAATCGATTACATTTACCATCCACAATTTGTGTGGATCCTAAAAGAAGGTGACAGATCTACTCTTTTGCGTAAAAAGTCAACACGGTTTCATCCTAAACGCATCAACCTTGTGACGCCGCAGGAAGAGGTCACATAATTGAGCGATTTGTTCTAAGTACAAAGCTTGTATTGTAAATGCTGTAACGGTACATTAAATCTGCAGACACTCTAAAGCAGTGGTTCTCAACTGGTCAGGCCTCGGGACCCACTTTTTCCTTTGTCAATACATCGCGACCCAACATTTTGAAGCACTCAAATCTATTCAACAAAAAATTGTGCTGTAATATATACGCTTTTCAGCATACAATATTAACACAAGTGAAGTACAGTGCATATATCCCTTCACAGAACTAAAGTATGCTTTTAAAAAAGGTTTAATGAGATGATGGAATCAAAGCTGAACTATATAAAAGGCACACATGCTGAAAACCCAACCCCAGCTGGGGGGATTCTCCCCCAGGAGATTTTTAGAAATACTAACATAAACTATGCATTCTGGTACTCTTAAGAAGAAAATAAATAAATCTATTACTACCCGACATATTAATAATATTGTATGCCATTGTTTGTTTTTCACTTTGTTCTGACATCTTGCTGCGAGAAGAGTAAAGAGGAGAGAGTCTGTGTGACTTACTTTAAATTGTGGGTAAGGGTAGATAGCTCCCATTGTTCTGTGACCTGTCAGTCATCAGACCGGGGGTCATATTTCATTATGTGTTCATTGTTATCTGAAGTTGTACCCATGGATATATAAAGAAGAGTTCTACCGCAAAGTTATTCTCCGTGGGGACTGCCGGCAACAATCTTGATTCTGATTGGCCAGAAGACTCGAAAAAACATCAGCAAAGATATTTTATTGAGAAGATGATCACTATGTGACAGAAGTTTTCAAAACCGTTTATGGTCTCCGGTACTTCCAGTCCAACGCCGACTGCATGCACAGCGTTAGAAAATCAGGCCTTCAAAATAAAAGTTTGACTTTTTCCAAAAAAAAATTCTTCACTCACACATCCGCGACCCACTCGAAACGGGTCCCAAAAGTGGGTCGCGACCCACCAGTTGAGAACCACTGCTCTAAAGCTCCGTGACCTCTTTAGCATAGCAGCATAAAATCACCACCATGTCCATTTCACTGACACAACCATTTTCTTTCCCACCCTCCAGACAATGCAATACCCATCAAGTCCTGGTTCAGCGACCCTAGTGACACAGCACTTCTTAACTTGCTGCCTATGCTGGATGCACTAAGGTAAAAGGCATAACACATGGCATGAAAGCAAATCCATAATGCAAACACTGTCTGTATACAAATGCTCTGGTAATGCAAGTTAATGCCTTTAGGTTGACTGCAGGTAACAATAGTATTTCAAAAAAGCCATTGACAAATGCTTATAATAATATTGTAGTTGACGGCATGATTATGGACAAGATTTGTATCTACATGGCACTACAGTGTCAGTTTCTCTCCAGCCTTTAGGCATACACCTTACCTGTCCATCATGTTGAAACATCAGTATACTCTAAAGCTTATCTTGGGGAAACAATAGAATGTTCCTCGCATATACATATTTGCTTTCTTTCCGATTAGGATTAGAAGGTTGATAAAACTCTTATTGTAGTTTGTTTTGTTAATATCAGATGCAGTTAGACCTTGATTAGCACTCCTATCTGGGAACCTGCACTGTAGTCTGAGACGGTAATTCAGTACAGTTCCACATATTGATTTAGTGTCTTGTAAGTTATAGCGTAACCAGCACGAGAAATCCGTTTTCTTTTCTTATTATTTTAATCATGTATAGACTTAAAAAACGAGATGCAACGTTTGTATTGGTTATCTCCAGAGGTGGTTTTATTTTTACTTCAGAAAGAGCCTGTTGCAACCTGTTTCTAGTCTTTATGCCCAATAAGAAATATAAATCTTATCCAAACTAGTGCTTTAAAAAATGTACAAAGTCCTCGTACTCTATAAATGTGTTTTTAAAGGTTCTTTATAAATAGATAAAGCTAACAAAAAGTATTAATGTGAAGCTCTTCCTATTTTAATCGCCTCTCTCTTTTACTCCTAGGTTCACCGCTGATGTGCGCTCCGTCCTCAGTCGAAACCTCCATCAGCACCGACTCTGGTGATTGGCTGAATCCAGAGGGGGCGGGGCTTGTTGACCGGCCTCTTCCTCTCTGCCGGCCTCCGTCCTGCCCTCCGCTCCCACACCGAAGGCCCAGCAGCCCCCTGTGAGCCCCTCGGGCGCGTCCTGAGGAGACGAGGGCTGGGGTAACCGCCTAACATGGGACGAACAGTACGGGATCACCATAGCCCACAAAACTACTGAGGAGGGTGGGGAGGGGCCAGCTTGTATTTTTTTTTCCTTCTTCTTGATTCTTTATTTGTATTTTTTTTTTTTTTTCAAAAGAAAAACAGAGCCTCTCTGCCTTATTGCTCCTGATACTGACTGCGTGCGTATGGAGGTGAGCTTGTGAGTCGGAGTATGCTTGCTGAGTTCGTTAGTCCTTTTTAAACTCTTTTGACAATTGGGGGGGGGGGGGGGGGGAGAGATCAGCAAAGCAACAAAGACAATTCTACATTATTTCTTCTTCATCATCAGACATTGCACTTAAGCAGACAATTCATCGTTTAGCTGTCTTAACCTCTCAGGGCAGCTGAGCAGGGGAAATAGAAACCGCCCTTCTTTTAGATCCACGGTAGTTAATTGATTCCTAAGGTACGGTTTATTTTCCTGAATGGATCAACTTCGACGGTATCATTCGTGGACTTCTGCTTGCAGCACACCATCACACAGGCATTTTTTTCTGGACAAATAGCCGAGCGAACCCTGAGATTTTTGTTTTTCTCAGCCATAACCATCAGTCTTTCCTCGAAGCTCCTCACAGGACTCAGTGACTGAATAAAAGAATGGCTTGTAACGATACGTGGACTGCCGTGCCGCCTTTCCATATCTGATTGTTTCTCTATTATAATATGTGATAATATGAATTCTGCATACCATGACATTTCGCTCTCCCCTTCGCCATCTGATGCCATCCTGATTTCACCGAATAGGAATTGCACTTAATTTTCTTTTTTCCCTTTCTATTTTTTGTTGCAGTTGGTTTTGTATTTGATTCAGATTTACAGCCTTCCTCTATCAGTTTCTACCCGCTCCGATAACTGTATGGGTTCAACTACTAGACCCTCCTCCGTCTTTAAAATGCCTTCTGAACAATGTCAGTCCTGTCAAGGCTCACACTGGCTTCTTATTGGCTCTGTCTCCAGGTCTGTGTTACTAATAAAACACTTGTCAGTATCGACCCGGTATTATCCCAGCTTGTTTTCTTTATATGCACTTTATTCTGAGGTCTTGGTCATACTTGAGGCAGAACATTTTGCCCGATTGCCTTTGCTATGGTAAGAGGGAGGTCCAATGGGTCACAGTTTCAGATTGAGGTAATAGGTGGGATGTTTGCTGGTCATATGCTGCCATCATGTGGTGTGACAGGAAACTGCAGGGAAAGGCACACTGCAACGTGGAAAGGGAGGTAACATGAGCATCCGTTAGTAAGTGTGTAGCCTTATATGGCCCCTTATAGCTAGTAATATGTGTGTGTATAGATATAGCTAGCTAAAACTAATGCAGCCTAATACAACAGATTCAATGTTATAATGAGAGGCGTTCATTCAATTGTATGATAATTTTAGAGGATAAAGTCTGGTGATTGTGTTATTTTGTACACATAGGTATTGCACCACAAACTACAGCCTCCTGTATTATCATTATGTTTAACCAACACTTCTATTGACCAGTTACCACAATAGTAACGCATTATAACCCTCATGGATGAAGGATTTATTTCAGGACTGTTGTAAATCACTGCTTCAGCTTTAGCTAAATGTATCTGGTTAACGTGCAGCTGACTGTAAGCAAGTGTAGGTAAATATCACCTTTTTAAAAGTGACTTTAAACTCACTTTTCTTTTTTAAATGATTATTTTGTAGGTACATCACAACTATGTGATTTACCCCTTTAGTTGTATCCTAACATACAGGTAGGTGCCTGAACATGTTAATCAATAATTGTAAATGTACTGACCAGTTAGAGCTTAACACACACGGTTTAAGCAGTTTAATTTTTTAACATTTAATAATGAGACATACATATCTTAATGTTAGTCATTCTAGTGCAGGGGTAAGCAACAGTGCTATTGCAGGCCAGCCTCATTATTACGTTTCACCTTCTTTGTTGCATTTGTCAATAATTCCTGGGAAAGGGAGGAAAGGAGGAACTGAGCAGACTCTGATGCAGGAGTGAGCTGTAGCTGCTGAGAGTTGGTTAGTGAGGTAACTTCATGGTTTGTGGTGAAATGGGTGGGTTTTACATGGAATTTTTCCCTAATGATGTGAAGTTGTAATTTACCATGTAGATCTGTCATACCTGAATTCCCACAATAACACTCCACTTAGTAAGACTCAAGATTTACTGTACAGCTCACTTTTAATCCAAGAAAAAAACAGTCCATGAGTGACTCGCCACTTATATCATGTGTGGGAGCAGAACACTATACTATGATCACATAAGTTATCATTGTGGTTTCCATTTAGAATGCCCTGAATGTAAAGAGAAGTCAGACACTTGAGGGGCTTTTAAGATTGATGTCTGCCAAAGCACAACGGAGATTTGAGTTGGAGATGTCATTTGAGTAGATAAGAGTGAGTCAGAGCTCTGAGTCACATGCACAACCTAAAGGTTAGCAATTTTTCCTATAAGTGTTTGAGGACATGGAAACATGGCAGTATGTTACTTAACTCTGAATATAATCTGTTTCTAGAATATTCCCAATATATATAGAAATTGTATTCATTGGGATAAACCCCTTGAGATGCACCATCTCGTTTTCAAGGGGGTCCCGACAATAGCAACAACTTACAGACATACATAAACAAAAAGACAAAATGCAAAACATGACACACAAGACAAACCACATACAGTCCGTTAAGTGAAATTCAAGCAATGCACACAATCATTACAATTTGAGACAGTCAAGCAAATCAGTTTAATCAATATCAGTTAATAACAAGTACAGACCAGTTGACAGTGAGATAACAATGCATGTTTAAACATACCCAATGATGCAAGAGATCTAATAGCAGCAGGTAAAGTACTCCAGTCTGTTGGGGCTTTAAACATGAACGCTCTTCTGCCAATCCATTTTTTTGCAGAGGGGACAGAGAAATAAATCTGGACAGAGTGTCTAACTTGATGAATTGGTGAGTAGGGTCCAATATACTGCTTAAATAAGGGGGATAGTTAAGATAAATGCATTTAAATATCAGCTGAAGCCAATGCAAGTGTCTTCTTATATTTAATGAAAGCCATTTAAGTTGGTTATACATTCTGCAGTGATGTGTACGAAAAGGACAACCAAGAACAAATCTGCATAGTCTGTTGTGGGCTATGTTGAGTGGAGCAAGATCTGATTCATGTGCATTTTGGTAGACAACCTCACAATAGTCCATAATCGGAAGAATAAGTTGAGAAGCAATTATTTTTCGGATACTGAGCGTAAAACAATTGCGAGAGCGGTGTAAGACACTGATTCCGTAATTGACTTTTTGTATTACATGCTTTATATGTAGTTTAAATGAAAGTTCAGAGTCTAGCCATACACCAAGATATTTAAAGCTATCAACTTTATGCAGAGAAGTGCCATCCTTACATGTTATTACTACATTGGGTTTGGATTTGAGCTTCTGCCTGGTACCAAAGACCATGGTATAAGATTTTGTTTTGTTAAGCAGTAGTTTATTGTGTGATAGCCAGTCCTGTAAGATATTAAATTCCGATTGAAGAGAGATCTGAATTTGTGAAAAATCTAATTTGGATGTATATATGACAGTGTCATCAGCATAAAGGTGAGAACGACAATTAATGAGACAAAAAGATAAATCATTTATGTAAATAGAGAACAGAAGTGGGCCCAGAGTTGATCCTTGGGGTACACCCTTTTGTTGGATCAACAGGTCAGACTGTTTTCCATTAACAACCACACATTGCTTTCTACTGTGAAGGTACGAGTTAAACCATAACACTGTATTATTAGAAAGGCCAATGCCGTGAAGTTTATCCAAGAGCAGATATCGATCAACAAAATCAAAGGCTTTTGTCAAGTCAATAAAAATGGCACCTGTGAGTTCACCATCATCTACAGCAGAGTACAAGTCATTCGTAAATGTAAGTAGGGCAGTTGTTGTGGAGTGATTAGGCCTGAAACCAGATTGAACCGGAGATAAAATATTATAAGTATTGAGATAATGTGACAGTTGATTATAAATTATTTTCTCCAAAACTTTGGAAATAGAACAGATTATAGAGATTGGTCTATAATTATTTGTATCAAGTAAATCACCACCTTTATGCAGTGGAATGATGCGTGCACATTTCCAAATAGTCGGCAACTCACAGGTGGACAAAGACAGGTTGAACAAATCAGCAAGTGGGTACATGAGAATATGGGACGCCAATTTTATGAACCTGTTTTCTATACCATCGAGTCCTGCACTGCCATCCACTTTTAATTCTGTGATAGCATTATGAATGGAGGCGTGTGGCGCAGTGGGTAGAGCCTTGGTGTTGGGATCAGGGGGTCACAGGTTCAAACCCCATTGCAGTCAGCATGTCGTTGTGTCCCTGAAGACACTTCACCCCAAATTGCTCCTGTGGGGATTGCCCACAGTATAGAGTATGTAAGTCGCTTTGGATAAAAGCGTCTAACATGTAATGTAATGAACTTCGTGTGGTAGAATCTTCTTAAAAGAAAAATAACTATGAATTACTATTAGAAATACCAGTCGTCAGATAGTAGTGTCGAACATACATTAGCGAAATGCTGATTAAATATTTGGGCAATGGATAATGGGTCATGAATTATTGTATCAGCAGTTCTTATTTTATTAATATAATGTTTACCTTTTATCCAATGACCTTTTCCCTCTCTGTCTGTGTCTGTGTATTCTCTTGTTCCGATTAACCCAGCCAAATCTTTTTTCTTGTTTTGTATCTATATCTACGCCGGGATCCGGAGTCGAGGCTGATCCTCTTGCTGTAGTCCTGTGTCCTGGACCCTCTATCCTGAGATCTGGATTAAGTCGTGGACTTCAGGCCGTCGCTGAACCTGTCTCTGCGGTCCTGCCTTGGGTCTCGTCATGCTGCTTCTCTGATGGCTTCCTCAGGATTGTAGCTGACATCCTCGTGGATTCATCTTCTGATTACAGACACATGCATTTCCTAACATACGGGCAATATGCTGTAAAATGTATTATCTCTTCGATTTACACACGGCATCTATTGCACGTCTGTCCGTCCTGGGAGAGGGATCTCTCCTCTGTTGCTCTCCCTGAGGTTTCTCCCATTTTTTCCCCTTAAACTGTGGGTTTTCTCTGGAAGTTTTTCCTTGTACGATATGAGGGTCTAAGGATAGAAGGTGTCGTTTTTCTCATACTGATATTCTGAACAATCTGTGCTGTTGTATTAGCTGTAAAGTGTCTCTACTGTAGGCTATTTTTATTATATGTACAGCGCTTTGGCTCGGCCAAAAATCGTTTATAAATGTGCTATATAAATAAAACTTGATTTGATTTGATACATGCGATTCATGATTGTAAAGATTGCTAGATTCAACCATTAATGTAAAACAGACATACAAGACATTCAAACACAAAAAGAAAAATACAGAAAAACACAAAACAACCTTTAAGAAGGCCCAGCAGCCCTGGACACCAAATCCCAGAGCATTACCATGAGTAAACTTAAACATAATACATAATTACACATAGCTCAGTCTGCATTACGAGGATAAAGAAGTCATAGCTCAAAGAAATTCATCCAGAAATAGTTTTCTTAAACCAGTATTCACCTCCATTAAAAAGTTGGTGGCCCACTAGAAAATTGACACCTTGATTTGTTACCACTCTTCCTATTATTCTTTGCGAAAACGGGTCGAATAAGGAATTTTACGGAATACTTGTTATTATTTCTCTAATGAGGAAACTTAAATCCAATGTAGTCTACACTTAGCTCGGATAGTTAGTCAATATGCCTTCAGTTTATAATAATTCCCATTTTTTGAGGACTTGCTGGATGTCTTTTGGCCCAGATTTAAAGCACACACAATCTATACAGCCAAAACCCCTGTTGTGTATCACATGTTTTTCCGTTTCTCTGCTCTAGCTGCTAACTCCTGGGCCTCGGTCATATGACAAGGACAGCTGCCTCTTCACTGCCCTGCCTCTTGTCTCTACCCGCAGCGGTTGATCAAACATAAAATAGTTCCAAAGAAGAATGTCATCCCATACGTTAAAATATTTATTTTTAAATGTGTATTTAAAGGGAACACATTCCAATTAAATGAATACCCATTTTCAGAACTTAACGTTTACGTGGTCTGGGAACGCGAGAAGTAAACCCTGCGAAGTAGACCCTCTGCAACGTCATGTTGTTATTGTATCCCTCCGCGGCAGTCGCACTAGGAAAACAGCTGAGACGAGCTCTAAGCTAGTTAGCAACGTTTGTTTTTGTCGAGAGTGGCAGCGATTTGAGCAGTCTCTTTAGCAAACCGTTATCACGCGATTTAGGAGTGACTGACTTGTTGTCTGTCATCTCTTTCAACAATGAAGTTCCAGTACAAAGAAGAGCACCCCTTTGAGAAAAGGCGGTCCGAAGGCGAGAAAATAAGGAAGAAGTATCCGGACAGGGTACCTGTAAGTATGCTAACGTTAGCTCCCTTACGCGATATATATTGCAATGCTAATGCTAGTAAATTGTTAATGACATCTCTTGAACACAAATATAATCTTCATATAGTCATGTAGTTAAGTTGTAGCCACATCAAAATATGATTATCTTTCGCCATAGTTGACTGCCACGTTAGTAAACAACAGTCACTCAGCTAACAAAGATAGAGGTGAACCAGCGGCCGCACCTAGCAGGCCAGCTAGTGATAGCTTGTGTAATCCTTCCGTGTATGTATTTATTTTAAAGATAACATTACAAAACCATAAGTAATATTACCCAACAGATGTTATAATGGTCGTATGGGTAATACAGTGTAAGGCGTTGATACTGATCGTAGATTGAACGCGTAACTGGGTGTCGTTTTAGGGTGTATGTTGAAACAGCAGAGCACCTTAAAATAGTATGCGTCAACACACAGGATACTTGTTTACGTCGCCCTGGCGCTTGGTTATAGGTGATTTAGTCCACCAAAAAGAATAGCTTTTTGCCACTCAAACTGAACCAACTATAATATCAGTATATTAAGGTGTTTCTGTAATGTATGACGAGCTTGGTGTGTTTTTTCTAGAGCAATCCAGTTTCATTTTAGATCTCTTATCAGTCATGGAAGTAACAAAAATGGTGTAGCCTGTCTAATTATTGAGTAGAACTACAATTATTTTTTCTCAAGTAATGCCCGCCTTGTTTTGTCTGATCAATAGTTCAAAACTAAAGATATATATTTTGTTGGTCATAAAGGACAAAATAATCTGAAGATTTTCACATTTGACAACCTGGGACCAAAATATTTTCTTGAAGAAATACATGTAATAGTTAATGAGTAGTTATGGTTGCTGGTTACTTTTCTGGCCATTAACCAATCGTGGTTTGTCACTGACAGTGTGTGGGAAGGTAGCATTCAGGTAGTACTCCTATTTTTAGACTAAACAGAGGAACCTTTAAGTAGTTTCATTTTTGTGCTCCGACAGTATTAAATCAGAAGACTGATTTGTACACATACAAATATACTAACTAACACATTACTGGGCTCCAGATACTGTTACTATGAAACGCCTTATCTTGGTAAAGAATATTTCCGTCCTTGCTTATCAACCAATGTTGTTGGTTTCAGATCACTTTTCTTTGAAAGGTGGAAGTAATTTGCTGAGGACATGTGCTATGGTTATTTGTTCAGGTAATTGTGGAGAAAGCCCCCAAAGCCAGAATAGGAGATCTGGACAAGAAGAAATACCTTGTCCCCTCCGACCTGACAGGTAAATATATTTTTTAAGTGCAAAGATACTGGACCACTTCTATAAAACACATGTACGACAATAAATAAAATCTTCTTTTTTTAACAGTGGGCCAGTTTTACTTCCTCATCCGAAAAAGAATCCACTTGCGGGCCGAGGACGCACTCTTCTTCTTTGTAAACAACGTCATTCCACCCACCTCAGCTACCATGGGACTGTTGTACCAGGCAAGACTCATTTTCTACCTCACTGACCATGTCGTTATCCATGTATTGTGTCATATTGAGATCTTATGTTTTCTTTCTATTTCTCAGGAGCACCATGAAGAGGACTTTTTCCTCTACATTGCCTACAGTGATGAGAGTGTGTACGGGAGCAGCCAAAGGGAAATCTGATCCCACTACCATCCCCCCCAACCACTACCCACCTTTCGGAGACCTCCACCATGCATTCATTTAAATATTAAATCCAGCCGAGCAGCTTGGAGTTCCCAGAGTAAAAATATGTCAAATGCACTTTCACCACCCATACAATAGCCCTCTCCCACCCATATATGTCTATTATTCTGCAGTCTGAATTGTACTTGCCTCCACTTTTCTTTTCACTTGCGACATGAGGGAAGTGGTCTCGTGGCCAGTTGTTTTCTGGTGTCGTAATTGATAATGCTTTACAAACTGAGCAGGAATAACAAAGTAATGTTAGAACTAAGCCGTAAATATAGTTACCCCGGGGTTAAGGGAAGAAAGACATGGTAAGTAAGTTCAAATCAGATCTTGTTGACATTATTGTTTGTCCAATCTGCGTGCGGGCAGGATTATATAAAGTGTGTTTTGAGTTTAGGTTAGGAAATTAATTGCATCTACCAGGTAAAGGTAGCTGATTTTGTCTCGGGCAAAGTAAAGGATAAGTGTTTTGCAGCAGTTCTTTTCCTAGAAAAAACTGAAGTCTGAATGGGAATTTAGTGGGCCGCCCCACATCTGACCTTAGCAAGGAGTGTAATATAATTCAGACTAAACAATCATCCTCTGCTTTAGGTGGTAAGACTATACTGACTGCTACTATGATTATTGTTGTTGTTATTGTTTCTTTAGATGGCTTATTTCTAAAAGGTATTGTAAAGCTGAGTGCAATTTTCTCTTTTTTTAAGTTTATCTCCTTTTTTTTAAAGAAAAAAAATAGATTTGAACTCTGTATACAGCTGCATTACTGGCTCTTTCTCTCCATGACCATACATGATTAAATGTGATTAAAAGCTACTTGTGTTACTTGTCTTTATTGGTTATTGTATTTATCATATTGGTTACAGGGTTATTAATTTAAAGAAAACTATAGTTTTCCTTGTGTGAACCTTAGTGCAAAGTTGTTGATTGATGGACTGAAGAACACTGTAAACATGAACAACCCAGAATCTTGATAAAGTTCAGCCTTTGTTACTGTATTTGCATTAGTTGCCTAATATCCCGTATTACGGTTGCTAAAAAAAATGGTGAGCCTTACAAAATTGAGAAATAACTATATAACAAATATTTACATGTAAAATCCAGAGGCTAAAGTATGACTAGTAAAATGAACAGTATGTCCTAAATCCAATACAGTTTAGATTAAAGTTAATTTTCCTGACAATTTTACCCCAATGGGACTTACTATAAGTGCAATTAACCATAAAGAACAAACTCGAAATAAGAAGAAAAGTACAGACATTCAAATCCAATATGCAAAGCCGTTGTAAGTAAGTGCTGGTGCAATAGTTACGAATTGGCTACGTAGCCTATGCTAATGTATCATATGTGGCTTTATGGCTTTAAAGTAAACTAGCCTACTGATGTTATTATGGTCATGTGTTATTGTCTAACCGGCATACTAAGCAAATGAACAGAGAAAAACAAATCGTATTCCTCTGCTTCACCGAGTGTTCTTTGGAAAGAAACAACAAACAACTGTAAGAGAACCATGTACAAATCACTTGTGTTAAATGCCAGAACCCCTGGGTGACGAAGGGGAACGTTATTATATTTTTAGGCATGTAACGAAATATTTCAGCAAATGAGACGAATAGAGATCAAAAACTGTATACAATGTTCTCTGGGAGAGACTTTAAATAGAAAATACGCCCTTATATGTCTCACACCGTCTCTGTGGCGCAATTGGTTAGCGCGTTCGGCTGTTAACCGAAAGGTTGGTGGTTCAAGCCCACCCAGGGACGAACTTTATTTATTTTCAAGCGGTGTTTGAAAAAATGACGGAATTTAAAAGGAAAATCTGTTTGGGATACCAATATATATTTTATATTTGATAACATTGTAATATCAATATCGCTCTTTCAGGTTTATATGTACAGTCCATGTTTTGTTTATTATGAAAAAGATCCATTCTACGTAAATAGGGTTCAAATGAGACTTAGTTTCATGTGTATGTATCCATCGGGTATCCATGGTAGTATACAGGATGACGACTGTCTTTGACGTGTTAATTTTTGAATATTTAGACCAGATTGTGTCTTGGGGATTTGATAAACAAGGAGAAACTACAAAACCCAGAATGCAATTCGTTGGGACAAACCGGATGTGTTGCTTGGCACCGGAAGCGCAATCACCCGGGCTGAAGGCTGAACGCCTCTACGACTGTTTATATTTTTGATGAATTCCGTTTGTTCAACTGACACAATCACAGTGGACTTGCATTCAATTTAAAACCGCACGACGGTTAGGTTTTAACAAACAACCCAGAAAAGCAACAAAAGTAAGATTTGTATTGTATTTCATTACTCCGCCGAAAATAAGCCATAAGTGCTTAGCCGCTAGCTAACTCAGATTAACGTTTGCTCTTGGGCATGTTGGAAAATATAACAATTGATGCCGCTTTACACATATTCGCTAGAGATATGTTCGTACTTAACTATACATGCTCGGGGATGCATTATAAATAAATATACTGTCCTTTAGCAGTCAAAGCTTCCACTGCTAACTTAGCTGTTAGCCCAATAGCAGCAAGGCCTTCCCCCAGTGGTATTTCCTGTGATAGATAGCATAAATGCTTTTTTCTCTTAAACTTTATTAATCAAGAGTCATTTACAAACCTTAAAGGCACATATTTGCAGTCAATGACATTGAAAATGAAAGTGCAACTACATTATAGATAACATATAATAAACAGAAATTACATAACAAAAGCAATCATTCACAACATAGTATTCAGAGTAAGGGTCTATTCAAGTCCAATAAATAAGTCAAATAATAAGAAAAGTTCCTGGGCGTTTCTTTCCTTTTATGTAATGACATTTTATTAAAACATTTCTTTATTACATCCAGTGAGGTTGGGCTTAACTTTAAGATGTTTGCATTTATGTATAGATAGCATACACGATGGACTATGTTACATGCATGTATTCTATGTTTTAATCTCTTTTACTCTAAAACTGAACATTGTATCTACACCAGCTGGCCCCTCCTCTGCCTGTCACCATGCCTGCCCTTTTGGAGAGACCGAAGCTTTCCAACGCCATGGCCCGAGCCCTCCACAAACACATCATGAGGGAGAGAGAGCGCAAGAGACAAGGTATGTGCCCCTGTGTTTAACACTACACTAACCACACAAACACTGTCACAACTGCAGAGGTACTAACCTGTACTTCTCACTGCATATATTACATTTCACTTTAGTCAATATGAATGTGTTTCCTGACTTATTATTTGCCATTTAGTCTGTTTTCCTTCCCCAGCATCTACTCACTATTCCCGTAAATATGCAAATCTCTCTACTCACTCAAAAATATTATGATAACATTATACTTTGTGATAAGTTTTATTGATGTCTGTCTTTTTGCAATACTGCAGGCGACCTCACAACTTAAAATATTTACTCTGGGATATTATGAATCCATAAAAGCAATAAGCTAATATATATTTAAATGACTACACATAATGTTAAATGCAAGTTCGCATAATTGGTGCACTTAACATTAGAAACCCATTTAAGCACAGGGCAATGCTAAATGTGTTCACATGTAGACAGTTATTACCCTTTAAGGATAAGGACATTGGAAACAACATTCATCAAACGTGTCTAGAAGTCTGTAAATTGGGTATTTTAGGGATTTGAATGTATTTTCACCATCCCTGAAACATGTGTGACCGTTTAGAGGAGGAAGAAGTGGACAAAATGATGGAGCAGAAGATGAAAGAAGAAGAGGAGAGGAAGAGGACGAAAGAAATAGAGGAGAGGATGTCTTTGGAGGAAACAAAAGAACAGGTTTGGAGATAAATATCATTTGCATTTTGGTTTGGAACAATTATATGCAACTTGTTAACTTGTACTCTGATCCCCAAACTGGCTCTCAGGTCATGAAGATGGGGGAGAAGCTGCAGGGACTCCAGGAGGAGAAACACCAGCTCTTCTTACAGCTGAAGAAAGTGCTTCATGAAGAGGAAAAGAGGCGCAGAAAGGAGCAGAGGTAGTAAGGATGACGCAGCTTTTCACTACTTTTCGTACATAACGGTATGACAGAATTCGGTTAATAAACTAAGCGTTTAGCTGAAGTATTTTTGGTATTCATTTGCATTTTTGTTCTTTTCCAGTGACATTACAACATTGACATCGGCGAGCTACCAGACCAGCCTGCCCATGCACTCAGGGCAGCACCTTCTCAGCATTCAGGGTACGGCTCTGGGGTATCTGGAGAATTCTCTTTCTCACGATGTATGTAGAACTCAACTGATCCTTCTCTTTGCCTCTCTCAGGCAGTCCAGTCAGCCACAGTCGACCTGGTGCACTACTTGGAGAACGCAGTAAACAGCTGTTCCCTGCTGCTGTGATTCCAGTGAGTAAAGGGGCGTTTAACTCAAATAATATCCATACATATTTGTTTTGTATATATCTAAAATATCGTGCCAAAGATATATCTCCTTAAGAGTAATGTCTGATCTTTAGATTGCTGGTGATATTTAGCTACTTTATTTAGGCCATCGATATTGTAGTGTTGACAATTGATGCTCACCATATATTCACACCATGAGAATGTTACAGATAAACATCAGGAATATTGTAATTGGCTAAGGGGTTGAAAGGTAAACAATGGAAAATACTTGCATACATACCTTATTTTAAAAACAGGTTAAGACAACACTTACTATACGACAATATTCCACATAGACGATACAAGTCTCATGTCATTATATCAATATAATATTGATACATTGCCCATTTAATCCTCTGTGTTTAGAAATGTCTCAGATTTTCCCTGATTTATGTTTTTTTTAAATGAGCTTAAGGAGATGGATATTCAGACTCCAGTCTTGCCTATAACACAGTGTAACCCTCCTCTTCCTCCTGTTAGGCTCGTCACTATCAGACCCCCGGCTTCGGCTCTAGTCCAGCAGAGCACGGACAGTTCAGCGGGAGCCAGGGGGTCCACGAGCCCTACGGGGTGTCTCAGGCCCAGCACCCCTCCACCTACGCCGCTGGACCATCAGTACCTGTCAGTTTCGCCAGCAGCTCCCAGATCAGAGGTAAAGGACACCTGTCTGTCTATAAGGGGCAGAGAGCACAAATGATGGGTAATATAAGAAATAGTGTGCCAACTGAATTTCTGTAGTATATTAAATACACACTGCTTCTCATTTTCTGCTCACATGTGATATTTTGGACGCTTTTCATACCAAGTATATACAAATAAAAGTTATACATGTGGGTTTTATTTCATATTTATTAAACGTAGCACTAGACTGTTGTCGAAAACAACCACTGTTAGATTCATTGGTTTATTGAGCAGTCTGTAATATTATTGCAGATGAATGCTCATCACTTCCGGAGAGGGGACAGTTGCCTGTGGGATTTTAAAGAACAACGTAGTGTACTTATATTAAGGGAGTATCCAAATTCAGCCACGGCATCTTTCTGAAAAACAAGATATTCTCAGGTTATTTTTATTCCGAAGTTTAATAGTCTTTTATTCAGCTTTACTTTGGTTTCCTGCTGGTGTGGTATGTTCAGATCCATCACTTGAACCATAAAAGTATGCTGTAATGATCGCTATGAGAACAAGTTTCTTTTGTTCTCCCAGGTGCGTCTGCGTTTCAGGCCATGCAGTACCTCCCCCACCAGCAGACTGGATACCCCGTCCACAGTCACTTCACCTCCCAGCCTGGTCAGTTCCTCGGTTACAGCACTTATTACTTTAAATAACACTCAATAAATAGAAGGTATTGTAATCAACCTGGCGTCTGTATTTGATGTAAATGATTGTTGGATAACAAACGGTGGTTCTCATGCAGGGTACATTCCTGGAGCAGGGATCCCCCTCCAGAAGCAGCTGGAACATGCCAACCAACAGTCCGGCTTTACCGATGCAGTAAGAAATGACATATCAAATTGACTCCTTCAAATCATAGTATTATTATTCGTAAGTATCAGACTGAACATCAAAATACAACGTTTGGTGTGACATAATTGAAGCAGCTAGCATAGACTTCATGACCTGCTCTGTGCTTCAGATCCTCTCTTCCTCCTCTGATTACACTTCTGCTCCTCTGTTCTGTCTCGTTGATGTTCTCACAGGGCGCTCTGAGGCCCATGCACCCACCCACCATGCACCCGTCAGCTCCTGGACTCCTGCCCACCCCCTCCATGGGGGTCCAGATCCCCACTGCAAAGGTGAAGGCTCAAAACGCCCACACACACACATGCCTCTTTTTATTCATTTTCATCACTTTCTCTCAAGACTATCAGAAGCTTTTCCACCCTGAGGCCTTATTTAAATGAGCCACGTTATGCTTTGTTCTCCCTTTTCTCTTGTGTGTTACATAGGTATTTGTGCATGTAAATGGTCTGCAAAGGCTAAAATTCCCTCTAGTGGGAAAAACAATTATTATTATTGTATTAAAATTTGACCAATCATCACAAAGCTGGTTTAGCGAACTAATCAGAGTGGACTGGGCTCTGGTTTCAGACAGAGGGGGACAAAAGGCAGTAGGAGAAAATGAATGAGCTTATTGAACACTAACGCATGTTAACATGTCCCAGTAGAGACACAAAATAAAAATATGAACCTGAACATTAGCATAATATGGCTGTGTACATTTCATTTAGCTGGGGCTTTTATCAAGAGGAACATGCATTCATACCAGAGAGAAAACTGATAGTAATGTATTGTCTTACAAAGGGGCCTGGTTACCTTTTTAAATCTTACTTAGAAATGACTTGTTTTAGATAAATGACTCCTCCACCCCTTCATTCTCTTAATATCCACTTTTCTATACTGTCATTATGTGTTTCTACTTCATCAGCTGTTACACAATATGCCCCTTCCTGTCTCCCCCCCCAGGCCTCGTTCCAGAGCTCTCCCCAGGGCGCCCCTCGCCACGGCTTCCTCCCCCACAGCCAGGGCGGGCAGAGGTTCTACCACCACGGGAAGTAACCCCCCTTCATCACCTCCACTTCACTCAAGAGAACCCTTTCGACCAGAAATTGCTTGATTTCAGCAGAAAGTCATTATTGTGCCATCTGATTTTATATCCTGTACAGTTTGTTTTTTGGACTTTCCTAATGTGATCTGCTGATAACATGCTTCTGTAACCTTTTTTTTTTTTTTACAAAACTCAATTTGTAAAATAATTTGATATATTAAATACACTGTACAGCAGGTGCGATTGTGCACTCAAATGTTAATATCTTCTCGAAACAGAGCTTATTCTTTGTATACTAATATTCATTATTATCAGTGGAGGATTCAGTGTTTAGAATATGTGGATTAAATCAACATGTTTCCGCTGAAAGGTCACGCTCACACTGATGAAGACCACTGAAACTGAAAGACTCTATTTCACTGTGTTGCTGACTCCTTGATCACATTAGATCAATTGTGTTTAGTCACCGCAAATGAAATTCAAATGACTTTTCTGACTAAACAATGGAGCTTTCCAGTGTTTTCCTCTTCTACAGAAGTCGGCTGTTTTAACACTTTTGAGGTTGCTAAATAAAAACTATAAGCAAACGCCAAGTCCAACTGTTTCCTCTTTTATTTTAGACATTTTCCACAGTTTGGCTTTGCTGTATGAACACAAAGAAAAAGGATACCAAACTGCCACGAGTTATCTTCTCCTGACTCAGGACAAATTAAATCTGACTCACTTTCAGCAAAAGGCTCTCTGAGAAGGGGCTTTGAAAGACTTTGAAACAGTTGGCAATTTGTTCTTGTTGCTAGGTTTCTTTCTTTTGGAGACAAAGAGACAGAACCAGTGCCATGTAGGTATGGACTCATGTCGGGATGAACTAAACAGCAGGAGGTCCCTACAGAAAATATGTACTGTGGCAGCCACTGAACAAGCCTTAAAGGTCCCATGTCATGCTTTTCTGGTTATTACCCGTCCCCTTGTGTAATGTAGCTTTTTAAGCATGTAACGCTCTGCAGAGTCACAAACCCTCAAAGTACACCCTGTATAGTGACGTTACGTCCGCAGAGCCGTTACGTTACACACACTCAATCTTTTCTCAGCTGCAGCTCTGGGGATTTCAGCCTGGGACGCGACGAGGCTGTGGGTGTGTGTCTCGCTTTCTCGCAGCCGGCCACTGGGCTCACAGGGGGGGGGGGGAGAGAATACACATACTATACAGAGATGCTGTATGAGAAACCAATGTGAGTTTGGAAAATTGCACAATGTATATCTATTCTAGTAGACCTCAACAATGGAATTATGATCAGTAGAAAATGGCCATTGTTAGGGAAATAATTGTCCTAGACTCCTAGACATGACGTGCATGACCAACCCTGACGTCTGTTATCTCCTTTAAGGAGATAGGCTGCTTCAGCCATAATGTTGTTCCCATTCTATGACCGGGCAACCCTAGGTCACAGATGGTTTATTGTTGTGGGTACACTGGGACACTTCCTTCTCTGTGTTTGTGGACTCTAAGGTGTGAAATCTTCGAGGCCATAAGTGTCAGATGCAAGTAACTCAGTGTTCCCAACTGTTTAGACTATCTTCTCAAACATGTTGATTACTCTGCGAAACCAGTTAAATGTGCTAACGAGAGAGAGGCGCTCCAGAATTGACGTGGCAACTCTACCGTGAAGTCAGAACCTCTGGCTCTTGGACTTGTGATGTGAATTCTCCGGCCGAAGCTTCTAAATAAACCATCAGTGTTTGACATCAAAGCTTCTGCTCTTCTCGTGTCTCCTTCCTGAGTCGGTGACTCACACTGCATTGCTCCACAGAAGTTTCCCCCACAGCCATGACATGGGACCTTTAAATGCCCTTCATAAAACAGGAACGTATAAAAACATGACCTTTTTTCCCTGATGGTAGGAAGCTACTGTTTACAGACCCATCAGTCATTGGTAAGAGACCTTCTTTCACACCTTGTTATCTATTTACATCGTCGTCCAGACTCATGTATGGTTTGTACATAGAGAATCTTTAACGTTAGACATTTCCAATCATCTATAATTATAATTTGTATTGTTATTCTGATTATTGTTTTATATATTTGTAATGAATTATTACAAATATATTTGAACTCCAAGAAAAGGAAAGGAAAAGTCAACTTTCACTCATTAACTTTTTATGTCCATTAGACTGCATGTTATGCTGTTCCTGTAGGGGTACAGGAGTCGAGGTGGTTTGCAAGACGTTATGTTTAGATAAAATCATTCACTGTTTAATGTAAATGATTGAGTACTGCTAAAACAGTGACGTAATTATACACTCTTATTTTGAAGATGCAGTTGCAATGTTTCCGGTCTTCTCTTGGCTCACTTCTTAGCTTGACGCTGCTCTAAAGACAAACTTCAACAATTTGCATGCGGTGCTTTTTATTCTAGTGCCGCTTGAAAATGCAGGTGTTCTGGATTCATTTAATTTGCATGCAGCTTCTACTAAATGTTCTTATTTGGTTTGTTAAATAAAATAAAGTGATTGAGTTTTGCTGCCATATGTCTTTGCATATTAAAGTGTAACAGTTATCATCCAGAGTGAAAGCACAAGGCATATCAGTTTATGTACAGGACTTTCCATTGACCAAAAGAAAGTTCAATTAACATGATATCTTCTTCTTGTAATAGCCCTGCATCTTCGAAATGTCAGTATGCTCCTCTAATTCACTCTGCTAATAATAATTACACTTATATTTAGTGTTTTTATTTCTATACAGACACATTGCTACAAAGAATGGTTTCGATGAACATGGCAGTTCTTACTGCTGCTAAATGTAAAGCCATGAAAGAGGAGATGGCCTATGCTCTGGGCTATAGGCCAGTTAAATGCAAAGTTATTGTAACCTGAACTAGGCAATTCATTTATTGCTTTAATCCTATGCCAAATGAAACTTCATATAGCACCCACAGCAAGCCTTCAGAGCTCAATAACAGCCCTTATTAATGACACCTTTCCTGATCAAGATGCTTTGTAACTACTCAACAATGTAACACAGTATTGTTACAGTAAAATGATTATATTATTGAAATCCCATCCATCATAATGTTGAAGCCTGGTTGAAGCAAGTCTTCCCTTCCTCCTCCTGGTCAAAAACAACACTTTTCTGATCAACCAATTAATATTGAGGAACATTTTTATTTGATGCTAACTTCATTTCAGAGGGACATTTTGTACATTAATCGCTAGCTGCATCATGCTTCACTGGAAACTAAGATTGCACATTACCAATAATATATCATGAAAATAATCTGTGTCTAGCCTAGGGCCCCTTGTCATGTTTCAGATGTCTACAAAAGTATTAGCATCAAAATATACTTAAATTACCAAAAGTAAAAAGTACAAGTGCTTATTTAAGTGTTCACATTTCACATTATCAATCCAAATCTGCAAAGGAACTATAGGCTACAGAATAATTGTAGTGGAGTAGAAGTACAAAGTAGCAAAACATGGAAAATAATGGAAATAACTTTACTTAAGTATAGTACTTGAGTAAATGTACTTTTAGTTACTTCCTACCTCTGTAATGCCTGTATGATACATTATGATTCCAAGTGACTGGGTTTATTTAACTTTGATATATTATTATACAATGGCAATATTTCTGAGTAGGCCTACATTCTAAGGTGCAGGACAGGCCAGTGTGGAGCCAGAGGAAAGAAAGGCAGAATATAGGCTATTTGGTTTGATGTGAGCCCAGTGGCGTAGCTGTGGGTGGGCCCGGGTGGGCCTGGGCCCACCCACATGCACGTCTGGCCCACCCACAGCCAATCAGCGCATCATAGCGCAGAGCCAGGAAGCCCAGAAGGAAGTGCCACAAACTGCAGTTCATCTAGTGGCCGACAGGGGATGGATGCAAAAAGGAGCAATTCCCATCGACCCCCATGTTAAAATTCCCAAATTTACAGCAGAAATAAACATGTTTCTAGCCTAGATCCAATAAAACTTATTCTGGATATAATTAGATTCCACCTTCATGACAATGAAATAGGGAGTGCATTTTTTTACCGTGAGTTTTTATAGTAAGTAAAGTAACTTTTGCCGCGAGTGAATGAAAGTATTATTTCTTCTTGAGGTCTGCAGTTTAGCGTGTACACATTTGCTGAATATGAAAAAACTCAGTGTGTGCCCACTGTGCGACTGTCAAGGATAAACAACCTGTGGCCCCCGAGATATGTCGTATGTATTATTGATACACAAACATTACATTGCAGTTTAAGTGTCGCCAACTCCGTTTCTAATATGCAAAAAGACAGCAAAATGCATCTGATTATTTTTAGTATTTTAGATCTTTCCAATCCAGACGAGAGATCTCTCTCCCCCGTCTGTGTGCGAGGGGGCGGGGCAGTTTACACACACGCAGCTGCTACATGCAGCAACACACACACACGGAGGAGATGGCGGAGAGAACGCGCTCCGAGGTGTGGTTAAACTTTATCCGTCTCGATGTGGACAATACTCGTTACCAAAGGTGGAATAAGAGTTTAGCATGTAAGGGCGGTAACACGAGCAATTTGTCAAAACATCTTGCAAAAGTGCTCCACATTCAGACGGAGAAATGCACCGGGTTCGACTGTCTTTCTAGTAGCTCTGTCGCCCCATCCAGGTATGTTATGTATGCTAGCAGCAACACACGGAGTTAACTACATTATACAAACATGGGTTAATGATTAGAGGTAACTGAGTTATTTATTTTGTTAAAGTTTCAGCTATTCTGTTTACAGTTCTGTCATCAGATTATTTAATACGATTTGTTAAATCACTGTTGTTTCTTTTGATGTGAAATATTATGTATTTAATTTAAATAAAAAGCAATGTTAGTTTTGTTCACAATTTGTTTAGTTAGTTTACCTTATTTTTTTCTCCAAAAGAACCGATAAAAGTACTGTTAAAGGACCGGATTGATAAGCGCTATCGATAAAAGTAGTAGTACCATTAAAACCTTAACGATACCCATCCCTATGGATGTCAGTTTTACACACATTCTGAGGCCGCCGTGCCTGTTTTTGTTTTCACTGCTAATGTATGCTTATGTTCTAATCATTAATGAAGTTCCAGCTCAGACCCCACGCTTAATATGTCTCCCCCTGGCCCACCTACATTTCTCCAGGCCCACCCACACAATAATTCCTGTCTACGCCACTGTGTGAGCCCCTGTACTTATAGAGCACATCCAGAGGGAGGCACTAATGCTGCCGGGAAACCCCAAAGAAGAAGAAGAAGAAGTAGAAGGAGAGAAAAGTTTCGCGAGGAGCCGGAGGGAGGGGACTGCGGTGTGATAGTAAAGTAATCCGACAGCGAGCATGATCGAAACCGAACCGCAGAGCGCTCCACTGTCTGCCCCCGTGGAGGAAGAGCCACAGCCGGAGAGAAAAGTCATAGGTGGGTGAAGAGAGTCCTTCTGATAGCCTACAGATCTGTGAGGGTCAGGTGGTTCAGCACTCTTTAATCTTGACTTTGATCCATGTTTTATGGATATGAGTCGGATAAAAAGATTTATGTTGATGCAGCATCATTTTTCAACTCATGTAAAATAAAACTTTTTCGTGTGTAATACTGTTGTATTTTAAAAAGTGTCAACTCTTGCAAGGTAATGGTTATTAAAAAGTGCTAACTAATGGAGAGGCCAATCAATCAGTTGTTGCGGTTTTGGAGAAACACGTGCCCTGAGTTTAACAAATAGGAAGCAATACCAAACAAATTCAGACTTCTACTGTGAAACTAAAAAAAATCGTAGGTGCTTTTATTGGCAGACTTTTAATGTAATTTGGTTCATAAGTTTACCCAAAATTAGAGCACTAGCACACCTGATTCTTCCTACTTTTTTGCGCACATTTTTAAAGCAGCTTCCTTTTTGTTTCCTACACTAAGAAGGAAACAAAATAAACGCTTAATATTTATTTAAGTTTGTTTAACAGTTTGAACACATGACGTACATCTCCTTTTTTATCAGCTGTCTCGCGCTGCCACCCGGCCTTTGCACGCGCACGCGCACCCTCACAGGTGCAAACGATTTAATTGATCAGCTAACGTCCCAATTAAATGCATTGAGGTGACGTTTTTTTCAAGAGCATCTTCAATTGTGACTGTCAAAATTCATATTTTTGTGACCACCGAGGTGTAACATAGCGTTGTTGTTTAGCATTCTCCCCCCCCCTCCCCCTCCTTCCTCGTGACCTAGTGCAGACCAGGTTTCAAAGTCTTCCTGTTAATGATTGACACACAACTCTGCTCTTTCTTGTTGTAAGCAAGGCTGTCATTGATATAAGCAAGATAAGAACATGCCTATACTGTATTCTTGGAATGGTTGTAAAACAATGTCTTATGTGAAATGTCACTGCAATACATATTTAATTATGTGCTACCTGTTATTTTAGCCACCTTGGTCCAAGGCACAGTGAAGTGGTTCAATGTGCGTAATGGATATGGCTTCATAAACAGGTATTGTGTTTCCTCAACATAATGTTGTCTGCATTACTTTACAATTTTAGTGCATCTTCAAGTTTTGTGTAACTGTCCTCAATAATTCCAAAACTAATCGGGTTCTATTTCTCACAGAAATGATACCAAAGAAGATGTGTTTGTACATCAGGTAAGGAAAGGGCCTTTTTGAATTAATGTACATGGCTTTATTTGGAATCATTGTTTGATGTTAAATCTGTCTCCTCAGACCGCGATCAAGAAAAACAACCCCAGGAAGTTCCTCCGCAGTGTCGGAGACGGGGAGGTAGTAGAGTTTGATGTGATTGAAGCCGCCAAGGTGAGAATCTCGGGATCCATTTTGTAGTATGGCATTATGACAACAGTTTAAGATGTGTTGATTTCTATACATTTCCCATTGCCTTGGTGTCCCACAGGGCTCAGAAGCAGCCAATGTAACCGGTCCGGCCGGTGTTCCTGTCAAAGGTAGCCGCTACGCACCCAACAAACGCCGCTTCCGTCGAAGGTTCTTCCCCAGGAGCCCAAGGCCTGATGACGAGAAAACAGCTGAGGGCCAGTCCTCTGCCGTTGAGGGCGACGTATCGGGAGAAAACGATGCAGGGAAACCTCAGCAGCGCCGCCGGAGGCCCCGCAGACCACGGCCAGAGGCACAAGAGGTAAGCTGAAAGAGAAGGGTTAGCACAAGGGAAAACGACCACAACCTTTTTTGACAAAATCCCAAAGTTCAATAAGTGTCTAGCAGCTTTTTATTAAACACAGTTTTGGCTTCTTCATCTTTCAGGTTGAGGCTGGAGAACAGAAGAACGGAGTGGCAGAGGGCGACGAGACACCGCGACCTCAACAGCGCAGATTCTGGCGCCCGTACCGCAGGTGACATGACGTTTTCATTTTTATGTTTGTGAATTACAGAACTGAAAAGCTTGACTTCCATGTCCTCGGTCACAGACCGTTCCGTCCTCGCCCACCAGCTGCGCAGGCTGCAGACGGCGAGCAGGCTACTCCAGAAAAGAGCCAGGAGCAAGAAGAAGTGAAGCAGCGGGAGACCTCTGAAAGCCCCCAGACCAACGGAGAAGCAGCTGAGGACCAGAAGGAACAACGCCGCCAGACTAGACGCCGCAGGACGAGAAACTCGGAGTCCTCGACCTCGAAAGTGAGTGTTAAAAGTATCAAGTGAGATATGAGCTAATTGTAAATTTAGAGTTCAAAGTTCATAAATTCAATTCGAGCACAAGGCATATGCAGAGTAAATGCAACACATACAAATGAGCTTTAACGGTTTACATGATAAAGTATGTTCTCCACCTTGCCTCATGTCAAACAAAATTGTCCTCAAACAGGAAGTGATGTCATCAGTGTAGTTGACAGCGCAGTGTTTTACAATACGGGCTGATGCTGCACCACTAAATCAATGATCACTTTTGCTTCAATGGTGTCATGTGACCTTGTGGTCTAATGGCGCATTTCCACTGCAGCGGGTAGCCCCGTTTAAGCGTCCTTAATCGTCCTCAAGCGGCCAGGCCAGTTGTTGGTGGCCTTTCCATATGGCATAGCACCGGCTAGCGGGTACTTTTTCCCTCTTTTTCTGGCCCCATAAAATCGTGGTTCTATCAGGCCAGGGCTGAACTAGTGACGTCAACACTCTCGATTGCTGATTGGTCAGAGAGAATCGTCACAAGATCGCACGCGAGATCATCCCTAGCGGCGCATATATATCTAGAAGCAAGCTTGCAGCATTTTTATACACAGCATTTTTGTAAACGGAGGAGCTACAAAAATGGCAACGTCAAAGAAAAGCACACCGTGGTCGACCGAGGAGGTGACGACATTCCTACATCTCATTGGGGATGATAAAATCCAGCGGGTGCTCAACGGAACAACTCGAAATGTGCCCCTCCTATACTGCGTTGCTACCCCAGGTCCTAAACTGTAATGGAAATACGCCACGGCCTCGGACGGCCAGCGAGGCAGCCCGATGCCTGAGCGAGGACGCTTAGGGATGCTTAAACAGGGCTACCCCGCTGCAGTGGAAATGTGCCATAAGTGGTATACAATCATTTAAACCTCACTGGGTCAATTGTATTTTAGATTGAAAGCCATTTTTGAAAATGTTCCGGAAGTTTAACTCATGGTAAGCTATTGCAGAATGATACAGAGAAGTCTGCATCCGAGCCTGGTACCCCTCCTCCGATGTCCAAACCAGGTGACCTTAAGTCCACGACAAAATCACCCAAGTCGTCCCCTAAAACCTCTCCTAAACCGCCAAAATCACCTGAGGTAAGATGCTAAAACCAAATTTAATTTTGTCTTCTAATTTGTATGGTTACTAGACTTTGTTGTGTTGAGACAAATATCTAACCTGTGTCTTTAGCCACAACAGGCAGCTGCTACAACAGACCCAGCACCAACAGAGTGATGCTCGTGAGGGGACAGTCCTGTAACCCTTGGTAAGAGGTGGGTGAAGCAGGGTGGGGGACATGGGGGTGCGGGGTTGTACGTCCTATTCAGGTGCATTTTACACAGAGTGCGAGGAGACCTACGTTAAAGATATAGTTGGGATGTTTTGGAATTGGGTTGTATAAGGTATTTATCCATCGTCAGCGTATTGCCAAAAGTGGAGGGGGGGTCGGAGAAACAAGAGTCCCAGTAAGGGAGCAGAGCAATGTACTGTTCTGGATGAGAGCAGCAGCATAACATATTTAGTCCACCAACACCTACTTTATTTAGAATATCTTAACTTCTTTAACATGCCCTTTCTGACTGGTAGCTGAAGCCGTTATCCGTGTCAAACTCAAAGCCACCAGAATCCATTGTGCTTGTGCTGTTCTCTCATTCCCTTTGTTGCCATGTGTTTTTTTCCTTTTTCATAGTTCCTAGGGTTGGAGGACTGGACCTATTTCAGAACACATGCACTGCTCTCCCCTCCCTCCTCCAACCCACCCTGTCTCGCTGTCATACCTCCGGCCCCCACCCCTCTCATTTTGTCTTGTGTTGTCCTGTCTAGTCACTGATTTCTGGAAAGGGATGAGGTAGGGAAATGGGGGATAAAAGGTAGTTTTGTGCATATAAGTAAGTGCATCTTTAAAATAGATTATAATAGAAAATCTGCTTGGTAGCCCAGTTATTCCAACCCCCCTTTAAAAAAGGGTGTTTTCTTTAATTGGCTGGATGGGACGCATCAAGTAGTTTACAGAGGAACCAACCTTGATTTTTATTTACCTTTTTTAAAATTTGGTTGAAGAGGGGAAAAACCAAGCAGGTGTTAGGTTGGTGGTGCATTGTGGGAGTCAGTTATGTTGCCACCTCAATCCATTCTTAAAAAACCAACTACTCCCTTCATCTCCTCAGTTGAGGATAGATTGATAAAAAGAAACTTTATTTATGTTGTTTTACTTATTTGTGTGTGCTTTTTCTTTGGAGGGGATTATGTGCAATGTCAGTAGTTGAAATGTTAGTTAATAAATCATGTTGCAAATCTCAAGATGCAGTCCTTATTTCTTCGTAGGGTGCACATATGACTACTTTTGTCCGCATTTGTGTAAAATTACTTAATGCAACACAATTTATAATTCTATATAGAAATCACTGGAGACATTCACAGGTGTTTTCAGTAACCTTATTTACAGCATCCTATTGACAGCAGCATCACAATTCATAATACAAATAACAGGTCCTCACTGAACAACCTCAATACAAATCTTCAGAAGGTAGTGCTACACACCAATAAAGAATAAACGGCACACATGACAGGAAAATACAGAATAATAATCTACTCTATACAGGCAGCCCTTTGGTTGCACAACGCTCTAGTCTAGTGCATCAGGCTTCTGTTTACACGACCAAACAACCACTGGAGTGCATAAAGAATTGAAACACTTCGACCCTCATACCTTAATATCAACAACCAAATAAAACACTATGTACACATGGAGTACTAAAATATAATTTCTTTAACAGTAGCATTTCTGCAGGTTGTGCAAAACGTTTCTCATGATCAGAAATATATGTTGCGATTGCTTTAGCTGGGTCGACACTTCATGATTTGAAATTGCAGTTTGGCAATAAAGTTTTTCAGGCAGTCCACATAATAAATGCTTGGGTTGCCTTATTTTAAGTTCTGGGACAGTAAACGCTCACAAAACCCAAATGTCATGACGTCCCTTTCAGACAAACCCTAAATGATCACAATCTGAATGCTGTCAATGTGTTTGAATCGGTAGCATTTACACAGGAGTGTTCCCAGCTGGAGTACAAAGTATGTAAGCACACTACTTTGATGATCTTATTCTTGAAGGTGGGGGGGGGGGGGGGGGGTTACCTCCAAACTCTGATTAACTATAGATGTCTCTGTACATAAAGTGCAGGAATCCCAAGTCTCTCCACCTCCGTCTTCTGTCAATATTGCCACAGAGTGCATCACCGTGGAATAACATCCCACCACACGCACAGGCTATGCCTCAACAATGGAGATATTTAGCTCTGAAGTACATCTTATTTCTTTAAACTACAGTAGTCTCTTCTTTGTCAAGGCTCAATTGGTAACCCAATATTGCAGTAGTACCAGGAAAGGACACTTGTCACAAACCTTTAACACTGCTTTGGCACAACAATCTATATGAATACATCAATTAACCTCAATATACATGTCAGAAAATAAAGTTTTAGAGTCAGGCCCACATACACACTTCATCCCAAGCTAAACACGGTCTCATTTCCCTACAGAGAGACCCCTCAGTGGTTGCTTTCCTCCCCCAAATAGTCCAGCTCGGTGCTGGGCTTGTCCAGATCCATGTCCAGATCCAGGTCCATATCCATCATTCCTGCAGAGCGCTGTTGGAAGTTTGCTGCAATCTGGTCGAATGTTTTGCCCCGTGTCTCTGGCACAAGGAAGAATGTGAAGATTAGGAAGACGATGAGGAGTGATGCGAAGATCAGGAAGACATATGGCCCAGTAGCGTCCTGGAAGAGGATGGGGAAAAGTACATATTACAGTTAGAGAATGAGAAGACCATACTTATTTGTTTAGAATATCATCAAGGTAAGTAATACTCACAGCAACAGATTGGAAGCACATGCCGATGATGAAGTTAGCGGTCCAGTTGGAGAAGCCGGCTACAGCCATGGCGGCCGGCCTTGGACCCTGAGAGAAGAGCTCAGCTACAAAGAACCAAGGAATGGGACCCGGACCGATCTCAAAGAAGGCCACAAAACCGAAGATGGCCAGCATGCTGATGTAACTCATCCATGGAACATGCTCCTATCAAGTGGTAGGAAAAGAGTGGTTTGTACAGACAACATCCATAACAGTAGAGGAATAATTGCTTCTCTGCAGAGACTGACCAACAGAGCGAGAGCCGTGGTCATGATGACGGCACAGATGGCCATCCCGCCAAGTCCCAGCATGTGGAGCGTCCGCCGACCCATCCTCTCTATCAGGAAGAGCTGTAAATAACAAGAAAATGGGGTAACTGAATTATTCTCAGGAGGTGACTGGATGTAAACCTTACATATTCTACTTTGGTTGCTTAAGTTAGCTTTTCACCTAGCTTGTTCTGAAATATGATTCATTAACAAAGAAAGCTAGATTATTTATTTATGCTAGCAGCTCTATTCCCTTTAAAGGTGGTGCTTTGAGACAAATGCTACTAATGCTAACATGTTGATACTTGGCAGGTTTAATGTTGCCCATGTTTGCATGCTAAAGTTTGCTATTTTAGGCCCATTAGCAGCTACAGCTTAAGCTAATAATCAAAGTTTTGACAATTCACCTTGAGGAGGATATTCATTTTTACACAACATTTCAAGCAATTTGCACACGCAACCACATGATGGTGGATCACCAGCAAATAGTGGACACACCAAAGAGCGACGCTACTACTAGCTAAAAGTCCTGCTTTGGGACCAATATTGTGACATTGAAATGATCTTGACCAGCTAAACCAAACTTGACCTATTTGGACGCAGGAATGTTTGAGAGGCAGGCACAAGAAGAACCTGTAGTGTTAAGTTATTTGCTCTTTGATAACATTGTTAAAGGTCCCATGCTTTTCTGGTTATTACCCGTCCCCTTGTGTGTTATGAAGGTTTTTCTGCATGTAAACGGTCTGCAGAGTCACACACCCTCAAAGTACACCCTGTAGCGAGTAAAACTCTAACACAGAAAATACCTGTATGCTGCCCCAGAACGCCTCGTTGGAGATTTTTTTCTTTTTCTTCCTGGGTACAGTGACGTATTGGGTGTATAGTGACGTTACGTTACGTGCGCGGAGCCGTTACGTTTGGACCAATCCGCGGACTTCCTCACACACATTTTCACGATTTCCCAGCCTGAGACGGCAGGGTGTGTGTGTGTGTGTGTGTGTGTGTGTGGCCTAGCATTACTATACTTGTGGGGACCTAAATCACGTGTGGGGACTCGCCTCCCTTATGGGGACAAATTGGAGGTCCCCATGAGGGGAATCCTTAATTTTAGGGTGAAGACTTGGTTAGGTTTAGGGTTAAGGGTAAGGATTAGGGTTAGGCATGTGTTGGTTATGGTTAAGGTTAGGATAAGTCTCCAGGAAATGCATGCAAGTCAATGTAATGTCCCCTGAAGTGATGTATACATGGTGTGTGTGTGTGTGTGTGTGTGTATGTGTGTGTGTGTGTGTGCACACACACACAGACTCACAGCCAGGCTGCGGGTGTGTGTGTGTGTGTGTGTGTGCACACACAGACTCACAGCCAGGCTGCAGGTGTGTGTGTGTGTGTGTGCACACACAGACTCACAACCAGGCTGCAGGTGTGTGTGTGTGTGTGTGCACACACAGACTCACAGCCAGGCTGCAGGTGTGTGTGTGTGTGTGTGTGTGTGTGCACACACAGACTCACAGCCAGGCTGCAGGTGTGTGTGTGTGTGTGTGTGTGTGTGCACACACAGACTCACAGCCAGGCTGCAGGTGTGTGTGTGTGTGTGTGTGTGCACACACAGACCCACAGCCAGGCTGCGGGTGTGTGTGTGTGTGTGCACACACAGACTCACAGCCAGGCTGCGGGTGTGTCTGTGTGTGTGCTCGGGCTGGGTTTCTCAGACCCCACGCAACATTCTCATCTGTTAGTCATTGCTGGTGTCATTTTCTGGTTGCTAACAAACGCCATTGTAACACATAATCACGCATCAGAGCACAGTGGGCTCATAGGGGGGGGGGGGGGCAGGAGCTCCAACAAGGCGTTTAGGACAGAGAGTGAATACACATACTATACAGAGATGCTGTTTGAGAAACCAATGTGAGTTTGGAAAATTGAACAATGTAAATCTATTCTAGTAGACCTCAACAATGGAATTATGATCAGTAGAAATGGCCATGACATAAGAGACATGCTTTGGTACATAGCAGGACTGTTTTCTTCATCATTCTAAATTCACTAGAGATTAACGTTTCAAAATGAGGTAATTTAATAAGGAAGGAGTAGAGATATTAGAAATCAGAGATATGCTACTGACCGAGACCACAGTGAAGGCACAGTTTACCACGCCTGCTCCTATGGTGGCATAGACTGGACTCTGGACTCCTGCCTTCATGAAGATACTGGTGGAGTAGTAAAAAATCTGACCAGAGGGGAAATCAGATCAGAATGACGCCATATTATACAGCACTGATTCACTTTCCTTTTTGAGACTCTATGCAAAGTGAATTGATGTCATTTGTACAACTAAAACATTCAAGAATAATGTGATATTTCTTGCTGTGAAGTTGAATTTAATAACACGTACTGCATTGACCCCAGACAGCTGCTGGGAGAGCTGCAGCATGATGGAGATCATGATGGGCTGCCGGTAGAGCTTAGCGCGAAAGAGCTCCAGGATGGACACCTTCCTCTCCATGTCCATCTTCCTCTTCTCTTCCTTCATCTCAGCCAACATACTGCCCACTTCCTGTCTCCCCGTTAACCTCCTCAGGCCTGCACAAAGGAGACATGTAAAGCGTGATATCTAAGAGGTCTGTATGTTTCATTAACATATTCTATTTGAGTTTTGGGACATTTAGACACCTGTTCTAGTACATTCAGACCCAGAAATATTACGTGATGTCTTCTCGTACAGCATGGTTGGAGATATTGGCTGTAGAGATGTCTGCCTTCTCTGAGATATAATAGGGCTAGTTGGTTCCTTTATGATCGATAGAAGACAGACATCTCTACAGCCGATATCTCTAACACTTAGCATCTTGCTCACCTCTCTTAGCTTGGTGCTCCTGGCAGCGGACGATGTAGAGGAAGCGGGGGCTCTCGGGGCAGAAAGGCAGAAGAGCCATCTGAAAAACAGCTGGAACGATTGTTAAACCCAACAGAATTGGCCACAAATGTTCAACACCCAGTAAGGACTCCAGACCGAGGATCTGCAAAGAGAGAGGGATCAAGTGTGAGGGAATAGGAAATGAAACTATACTAATACTATACTAATAAGTAAGGGCTATTCCAAAATATGCAGACAAAAGAGAGAAAAGTTTCATAATGTTTGCAACATTAATATCAGGGTGGGCTGTCCTACCTGTGCTATGAGAATACCAGTGACTATAGCCAGTTGGTGCAGTGTCCCCAATGCCCCTCGCAGACTAGTAGGAGCTATCTCCCCCACATACATCGGAGTCAAGCCTGATGCCAACCCTGCACAGAGAATAGGTTGGATGAGAAAAAAATGAGTAGCCGTTACTGCAATGTACTTATAAGTAATACGTAAATTAAACAAATTAAAAATAGAAAATAGCGGATCTCTCACCGCAGTAGAGACCGATTACAAAGCGGCCGAGGATCAACATTTCAAAGGAGCCGCAGAGCTTGGACAACCCCATCAGACTTCCACCAACGAAGGCAAACATGTTGTTTATGAGCATTCCTTTCCTCCTGGAGAAAAACACAGACAAGCATCTTTGTAGAAATTCCCCAGACATGAAATTGTACTTTGACATATTAAGTCAAAGGATCTCCGAGAGAGTCTTGCATTTGGAACAAAGATATAATGGGTCTTCAACATACGTTATAATGGTACTAAATGAATTAGACAGACCTCTTTTAGCCTCCAGAGAGCAGTGTTGGTCAACAATATTGAAGGCTTTCGTTAGTGGCGTAATCATTTGTCTGATATTAATAGTAATTGTTCATTATGACTTTAATAGGACATATTTGACTTTATTTCAATTAAATTGTTTTTGATCAGCAAAAAAAATCCTTTCTTACAAATCATTATATTTTAAAGATCCTACAAGCCTTTTTTGCTCTGCTTTGAATACTAATTATACTGATAATAATAAATGATATTTATATAGCCTTTCAAGGGACCCAAGGCCGCTGTACATGGTGGACAAACAAAACAAACAGACAATCAAAGGATAAACAAAAAATAAAGGAAGCCGGGGGACCAAGAAAGGGCTAGGGCCCGAGGGCCAGGGTGAACAGGTGTGTTTTTAATGATGGTTTGAAGATGTCCAGGGAGGCAGCATTACGGATCTCGGGAGGAAGTGCATTCCAGAGGGTGGGGGCTGCAACACTGAACGCCCTGTCACCAACAGTTCGGAGGTGAGAGCGGGGGATGGAGAGCAGGCTCCGAGAAGGGGTGTAGGGATGGAGGAGGTCCGATAAGTACTGGGGGGCGAGGGTATGGAGGGACTTGTACTTGAAGAGGAGTGTTTTGTACTGAATCCGGGACTTGACCGGCAGCCAGTGTAGGTGGATGAGGGTGGGGGTGATATGTTGCCATGGCTTGGTGTGGGTGAGAAGCCTGGCGGCAGGGTTCTGGACGTATTGGAGCCTGTCCGGGGTTTTGCTGGGAACCCCGGACAGGACTCCGTTGCAGTAGTCCAGACGCGATGTGATGAAGGCGATATGTTTATTTACCGACAACGATGATCAGTTGCCTTGTTAAGAATTTGGAAAAATGACATCTACTTTCTCTTCCTGTATCCTTTACATCCAAAATATATGCCAAACATTTCCAAAAACACATCTGGAAAATGGTGGGAAAATAAAATGTGTGTATAATTTTAGAAGATTATGTGAAAAATGTGAACATTCTTCAAGTCGCCTTCTGCACCTAAATCATTCTGCACAGCAGTAAAACCTGTGCCCCCCATATTTCCCTCTCCACTGTGTCTCACCCACCCACTCTTCTTTGTGCACTGGAGACTTAGGTTGCATCTAAATCACTTTGACTTCAGAGTTCGACGCGTTTCCCACTGTCTTCAACAGCCAAATCGATGTCCTCTGCTTTTTTAGGAAGACCTTGTCCTGAGTGCACCGAAGCTGAATGCTCCCGCCCCCCCCAACCCCTCCCCTGCAGTGTGCCAGCTCTGTTTGGATCCCCTTTCAGTCAGTTCAGGTTACAGAGGGAAGCTTGGTAGACAAGGAACATCCTGGGAAGAGTTTCCCCTCAGTGACTACAGGCTGGACATTGGGATCCATTTTAGATCCATGCAGAGGTGGAAAGGATACCCTGATGTATCATGACTCAAATATTTGGCCACTGACATATTTGTAAATGTACCTGACTGTCCAAAAACAAAGAAAGCATTGACTCAGAAAATAATTGAGTGGATTAACTATACAGTATGTACATTTTATAATATTCTGGTAATCTAGGTTTATTTAGGTGCGATGCAGTTTAAAGGCATTTCTGTTTACATTGATATATCTCTGTTTTTGCACAAATAATAAAAATAGTAATATGCATTTAATCTAAATGGGGCCTAAGGATTGTATTGGGCAGCATATTGTTGATTGTCCTACTCACCTACCTAAAAAACCCTGAATGTACAATTTTAATGTAATAAATCAGTTGAAGACTGGAGGATAGAAATATATATATATATATATATATATATATATATATATATATATATATATATATATATATATATGTCCCCTTTGTAGTGTAGTGTCTTCGGCCATCCTAAAATGAACACATATTTGTTTCTCCGAATCGAAGGGGAAAATTACAAAAGCATTCAACACAACTTAAACCAATCAATGTTGTGTAATTAACAAGGATAATCTGGTGTGTTTGAGTTGATGAGTAGTGCAGATATCACTGTAAAATCAATGGACAGTAAGGGGAATACTTAAATCCTCCGTTATCCAATGGGAATGGACGCTCACATTGCTCTCCGTAATACAATAAAGGGGACATGATCAAATCGGAATATAATGTTCTTTTAAAAAACGTTAACTAAAGGGAACAATCTATTGGACACAGCTGAAGCTCTGGCCTTCCTTAAAAACTAATTTAATAAAAATCACAGTTGTATTACACACAATGCACTGTTTTTTGAGAACAAAAATTCGTAAATAATGCACCATAATACATTCTGACCAAAAATAAAAATTATTATGAATACAAATACAATAAAAGAAGCCCCCGTGAGTTACTACAAGCTATAAAGTAGATTTTAAAAACGTTTTATAGAATAAAAGCTCACTGCAGGACTTTGTAGAAATGTGTGTGTGCACCACGACAAAAGAGCATCATTCACTTTACATTGGGGTTGTTTGCGTGGTGCAGACACGTAAATGTAGCAGAGTGCGTGACTCCAGCACGCAATGCGGTGTTAAGGAGTCGTGGTGGAGTCACGCATTCTGGTGAGACCAGGTTGGTACAAATATCTCCACAGTAGGAAAACCTAAACCATTGTTGCATCCTGTGTGTTTCCCTACCTGCCCAGCCACTCGGAGACGAAGCCCACACAGAAGGAGGACAGCATGCCACCGATGGAGAAGATGGCCACGGACAAGGACCAGAGGGTGGTGAGGGTCCCCGCTGGGATGTGCTCTCCATACCGCTGGATCCATGTTGAATTGTACTCTTGCTCAATGATCTGCACAGAGGTGAGAGGAGACCCGGAAACATGTTACCCTGGATCCCAACTACTTAGGAGTTAAAGTCTCTTTGAGAGCCTACATGGTTGGTGGCCCTGATAACTGGGATTGAAAGTCAGCATTTGTAAATGTAATTATTTGATTGACATCAAAGGCTGATTTTTGGGGTTGACAAAAATGTGTCAGTAGCACAGAGTCTTTAAAGCTGTAAAGTAAAAATACAAAAAGCTGGCATTGGATGTCATTATTATGACCACCCATAGGGCGGTGGTGGCGAAGTCCATAGAGACTTGGCTTGGCAACTGGAAGGTCACCAGTTCAAGTCCTGGAAAGAGTGCTACCGAGGTTTCCCTGAGTAAGGCACTGTTCCCTACACTGCTCCCCGGGCGATTTACATAATGGCAGCCCACTGCTCCTAACACTAGGATGGGTCAAATGCAGAGAAACAGTTTAGTTACATAGTACCTGTACTACACAATGACAATACGTTGAATCTTCTTCTTCTTATTAGAATAAGTGTCCTAAAACATGCTTATATTTCTGAAAAATATACATTTATTTTAATATAGGCTCATGAGCTGCATTGAAATAAATGCAAAGGGTTTATCAACAAAGTAAAAGTAAAACAATGGGAGGACAATCCATTAGTTGAGCAAAGTGCAGAAAATAAAATGTGTTGTGTTTATTAATTAAAACTCATGTTTTATTTGGATTGAAACAACCAACACTTGGTAGCCTCGCTCAGCTGTTGGTTTTGTCACCCGTAACAAAACCATCAGACATAGACACAGCGGCTCAGCTTCTATTCTAGGTTTATTGGCTCTGTGAAACTCCGTCAGCTGGGGGGGGGTTTGTAGTTGAGTCTAAAGATACCGAGTCAGAGAAACTCACCTGACATGGCTCGGGTTCTCTGCATCCATTCACCTCTAAGACTGTGTCACTAATGTCCAACAAATGTGTTCTTTTTTTTTTTATGACATATGTATTAAGTATTTATTGACACGTACCAGTCCTTATAATAGGAGAACATGCATGTAGGAGAAGTCATAAATCACATATTTCTCACATGCAGTACCCGAGCATGCCTTCATTCTGGAACACCTTGTGTGGCTGCAACATGAGCAGCAAGAGCATGTCAGGTTTGCAAAAATCGTGTGCCTCCATCTATATATTCAGTGTTTAATGCACAGGCTCCATAGGTTTGTGCAGCACTATGTCGCATCCCAGATCTGACAGTAATCCAATAACCCCCCTTTTCCTCATAAACAAAGTATAAATACCCCTCTTTGCAGTTACACAAGGCAGGGTTTGGCATGGCTGTTTTTCCATAAACACAACTAAGATGCTCCATAAACTTGCTTTGCTGTTTCATAACTCCCTTGTATTTATATCAATACATCATGTGCCAGGAATGTATTGTCATTTTCCAAGTGTATTTTCTAAACACCATTGTCACCGTTTGAAGCAGCATTATCAAATCAGGAAAATACAAGTAACAGCTGAGTTGACATCTGGTAAAATGTCACGGCCTCCCGCCTTAAACAACAGAACTCCTTTGAACACACCTTCTTGATGTAATGTAGATTAGCACCAGTTTGGCAAGATTGTATAGGATTTATTGGCTGACTCTGACCATCGTCTGAGCGATCAGTGCTTCATTTATACCTTCTGCGGTGCATTGATGACGCCAATGTTGTATCCAAAGCCCAGAGATCCCAGGACAGCCGTGAAGACCGAGAGAACGAAGGTTCCAGTCACTGTCTGAAGTACAAAGAAACAAAATACAGAGAGGTAGAAACACATATGTCAGAACATTAAGCGTAAAGTGTACTATGGACAACTTGGATTCATTTATGTACTGTAGCTCTCTCGCCAACAATTGACTATATATAACTGTGATCCTGATGAGAACAGATCTCTCTCTTTAACTTCCCTCATGTTTCCCAGCAGGCTACAAGCAGCTGTCTCCATGGTGACAGATGAGACGACCTTCGGGACATTGGGTCTTCCCCTCAAAGGGTGTTTAAGTCTTAAAGATACCTTTCATTAACCTGCATGTAAGTTACAAAACAGCCTAATGCTAAAAAATGAACAGTTTGACAGAACAACGTGGTGATTTTAAAAGCTTTGGAAAGGCTCACAAAGTCTTTGAAGACACACCCAGCGTGGCTTACTGTAAAGATGACATTTTGATGATGTGGGCCTCCTGACAACAACAATGTCATGTGACTCTAAACTCAAATGTGGGCCAAACCGCCTTTTCGTATTGTATGGTTTCAGTGGATTATTATTTGCATGTAATATGTGTGACTTTGCTGTGTTGAATCCCCAGATAAGTGCTGTTTAGTGTTCATGGACCAACACAAAAGTTTCTTGCAACAGAAAAGTTCAAACCTCAGGAGCCGTCAGTTATGCTCTACTACACGTAATGGTAACTGCTTTTCATTAAAAATTGACATAGTTGAATGCTCGGTAATTCATTTACTTCTCACTTATCATGAATAAATCTGATTGTTGTGTGTTTGCTTTTTGCTTTGTTTAAGTTTCCACTATTTATTTTACACTGTAGGACTGAGTTATCAAATGTGCCCACATCCATGGAGCATCAACCTGTTCTCAGATGGTGTCCTAAGATAACTCTCTTTTGTTTCCAGATTTGAAATTAAACTGTGCAGAATCCCAGGAGGGACACCTAAGACTTATTCAGACATCCACCTGACCTATAAAGCATTTCTCAAAAACAACTTCTGGTAGCATACAACACAGACATTGTTTATGAGGGAGGTGAAAAGGAACCGATCAAACTAGGAGGCCTTTAACAACCCACAGCACTCAGCTCTGACCTGTCAACTCGCACATTTGGTTGGCCAAGGTCACTGCTCAGGACTAAATAAGGGCTAAACTCGTTCAGATCAGGGCTGGCTTTGTGTTGTTACTGGATGTTACAGAGGACATTGTTGTTGATATTGTAATTTTGAGACTATGTCAGTGAGAAAATAGGCCATTTCTTTGTTTACTGTCAACGTTGACTCTACACAACATGTTCTAGATCTGGCGAAATAAATTATATTTATACTATTTTAATTTTCCGATTATTTTTTTGGACAACGTGTTTCATTATGTATTGGATTATGTTAGGCAAATGAAATCCGGCATATATATTAAATGATGTTCTCTAACAGTCTTTGCGTTCTACCCAGATTACACCGTGCGTACAATCTCTCCAAATACAAATGCGCACCGAACAAAATGAAGGCTTTCCTTCGCTTTTGCAAACTGAAGGCAGGTCCAGCCACATGTAACATTTGTGAAAAGCACTCTAAAAATCATTACCTCCCCTCCAAGTTGCTGAAACCCGGCCGGCATGACTTTAGCAGCTCCAGGCACCGAGCAGCAGTCGATGACAAATGCGTCTGGTGCCAAATGGAGACACGTGAAACTCTCTCAAAAGTACAACAAGCCCCGACTGAAACGTTTGGCACTTCAGCAACAAAAATAGGTCTGAAAGGTAAAATCCAAAAGAGAATCCCGAAGCGATCAGCCTGGTCCTCCTGAGCTGCAGGGTGTCCTCTCTTCTTCTTTCAACTTTGTGTTGTGTCCGTCCAGTTTGGATAGAGTGACACCCGCACACCGATTGCACGCCACTCTTCGTATCGAGAGGGGGGGGGGGGGGGGGGGGGGTCGGGGGTGTGGCTGTGGCTGCTCCAGGCCAGAGGGGCCCAATGGGCTGATCTTGAGGTCGTTCAGCAGAGGTCGAGACGCCAGCAGGAGGCCTTTTTAACCTTAACTACTATTGGCTAACCATGAAGTGCAACAGAAAACTTTCTTACAGACGGGAGGGGGGGGGGGGGAATGCTGTGATTACATATTAAGATTCCAATAATAATTTATCCCAGTAGCTCATGAGCCAGAGGTTTGCTGATGGCCAAATTTGGTAACAATGTTTACAAGCCTTGTTGCATACAGTTGTCATGCATTTTAAAGAATTCAGTGCTAAAAAGAGACATTTGAATACAATGATGTGGCACATCTAAATCTTTTTCTGTGATCATGAGGTGCAAATTGGCAATCATATGTTAAATATCAGATTTGTATCTGTGAAGCAACCTCCAATAGAATGTATGTTATCATTGTACCGGTGTTGGACCTCAGACGAACTCAAGTCAGTGTCCAACAGCTATCTTCTATGACTCATCATTTCTCATTCACAGGGGCTCGTCTTTTGACTGCCATTGTCTGTCCTCTCAGCAGCCATAAATCCCTTTCTATTTCAGATCACATGGCAATGGGGTCGCACACCACGTTCCCCAAACCCTCCCCCTCCAAACAAAGCTTAATCCTCCTCCAGCAGGCAACAGGTGGACCCTAAATTTGAGCCATGCCACCCGAGTTAGTGGTGTAAATGTTGTTAGGGGAAGTTTGGGGATGGAGAGACGGCGTGTCCGAGGCGGGGATTAGGGGGTGTGTTGTGGGAGGGTTACACTGGGCGGGAAAAGGACAGATATGCCAAAGAGCGCAGTGGAAAAATATCTGCTCTAGATATCTTAAACAAATTATTCAATTCCATCCCCTCGCTGACACACCTCCACATCACGCCACGCTTGCCGACTTTGCCTTTTCCTGCCCCCATTCGAACATTGAGAAAGAGAACCTGACACCCGTCATGCAGACCCAAGGGGCCCCAAGCATAGTCATGTGGGTCAGTGTGACTATGACTAAATGTAGAGAAACTTTACACCGTCAGAACAGTGGCGTAGAAGCATCACCAATATAGTTTAAGGGTTCATGTGCGCAACCAGGGCCAGGGAGACATTTCTAAAAAGTATCACGTGAATTCATACAGAGAGAGCCAAGAACAAGAATAGAACTACAAGTACTGACTGAGAAAATCTTATAAATACGCGTACAGGCACAACCTAGCTCGATTTGGTCAATATTTGTAACCAAATTCACTGTATGCTCAGCCCTATTTCACAATGCATAATGTCACCTGCTATCCCCAAACACACCTCACACATCATGTATTTGCCGTCTATTACGCACCAAAATGTCATGCCCAAATGTGTGTGTGTGTGTGTGTGTGGTTGGCCAGGTCAGTCAGTTCAAAATCATGTTACACTGAAGTCGTGTGATGGAAGGTAGGTGTTGTACGTGTGGTCAGCGTCACAGTGTGGGACAGCCAATCACAGTCACACCAAATTGCATGTCAGTCCAGTCATCTGCTGTGAGAAAAACTATAAAATCATATGTTTAAAAACCTCAGACACAAATAAGTTATGGGTTACTTTATCGATACAATGAATGACCATCAAATAAAACATTTACTAAACTGCAGATCACCAACTATGATTTTACAAAGTTCAAAAAGAGGTAGGCTATAGATGTGAATTCAGTTGACTAATTTAATGGCACATTTCCACTGCAGCGGGTAGCCCCGTTTAAGCGTCCTTAATCGTCCTCAAGCGGCCAGGCCAGTTTTTGGTGGCCTTTCCATATAGCGTAGCACCGGCTAGCGGGTACTTTTTCCCTCTTTTTCAAGAGGCGCATTCACACTGCGGTACTTTTCCCACAAAGGTTCATGCGAACTTAGTTCATGAGAACTCTTTTATCGCGTTCACACCAAAAAGAGCCGGTACTAAATATAGCTCTTTTCTCACAAAAGAGCCGCTCGAAAGTCCCTGCTAGAGAGCAGGGACTTTCGAGCGGCTCTTTTGTGAGAAAAGAGCTATATTTCTGATTGGCTGGGCGGATTGCAAACCACGCCCCGTAAAACTTCCAAAAAGTTTTGTGAAGCCGCCATTTTATTATCCTCGCATTAGCATTATTAGCATTAGCATTAGCCCAGCGCAGAAATGCAGAGAGACTAACTTATGGCAACACAAAATAAAACATGGGAGCGGTGGAGATGAGGAGGTGTCGGCGTTCTGGCGATTTACTCGGAAGGCTTCAGTAGAAGCTGCTGGGACTCCCAGCAACTTCTACTGAAGTCCTCTTACAACTCCGGGGACTTCCGGCCGGGGACTTTGGGCGGCAGTATCCGCCGTGAAGTTGTTTGTAGCCTGCCAGTAAACCCAAAGCAGAAGAAGAAGAAGAAGTGAAGTCAGCGGCTTCATTTGCCTAATCCCCCCAGAGACTTTTTCCGGTGTGAACACGATCTGTACTTAGTTCATGCGAACTAAAGAGTTTGCATGAACTAAGTTCGCATGAACCTTTGTGGGAAAAGTACTGCGGTGTGAATGCGCCTAAGAAGCCCCTCACTGCAGTGCGCAGTACCTCAAGATGGGCGGGAGCTCAACATGGGCGGAGCCTCAACGCCCCTCCTTCTCAACCTTTGAGGCACGTGACGAGCTTCACAGATGTTTCCGGGGTAGCAGTTCTGTTCTGTTAATCATAGTGTCAGAGTAAAATGGAGGTAAGTAATCCCTGAATAAATTAACTATTTGTTTTTGCTGCGGTTTAAAATGTGTTGATTTTAAGTCTCACTTATTTGCTGTCAAATGTGCGCTGTCGCTACTAGGACTAGTGATGCAGAAACTACATTTAATAACTCTTAATTATAACTACAAACTACATTTGTGTTGCTTCAAAATAGTAGGATTGCTGTAGCAAAGTCCTGAAAACTTTAGGAAAGTCTTTATATTATTTTTGCTCTACTTGAGAAATACTAATAACTATACTAACCATATTTCAATTCGATTTTTACAAAATAAATGTATATGAAGCTTATTTTATACCTGCCTATTGCCTAACTACTTTGTTTGTGTTTATTTTCTTTGACCAGAAACACATCACACACTGATGAAAGTTCTCAGAAGGATAGAGCTTGTGCCAGAGCTGGCGGGGCGCATACACAATCAATTTGCGGAACAACTGTTCTCAGGAATGAGGAAAAACAATTACTTTTCGAACATGAAATACAGCTTGATGTCAATGGGAGGATATCATTAGGTGAAGCCTTTCTTAGAATCATTATGTTCTTGTTCTTGTATGTGGTTATCTGGAGATATCTACTAAAAACGAATATTATTTCATTTCAACAGCTCCTCCTTCACAAGTTGTGATGGCCACTGCATTTTCAGAACACCACAGAGATGGTCAGGAGCAACAGGAGTGTAAGTTATCTGCTTGATATCGACAACTTGTATTCATACAAGTCGTACTGTATAAAGACATACATTTTGTGTTGTTGATTTGTTATCAAGTGAATGATGCCAAGGACCAGGGAGACTTTACTAGTATCAACACAGTTATGGCAAGCACAGGTTGCTGGGGACAGGAGCTTCAGGAGGTTCAAACAAACAAGTAAAGTGAACTAGTCAGCAGTTCAAAATATTGTATGTAAGCTAAATAGCCTATGACTTAAAATGCCGGTTTTCTTTTTCTTTTTTCTTCCTTTAGCTGGCACAGGTTCTGGACAAGACCTAAAGCCCAAACACACATCTAGCCTTTGTGAGCAAGATGGTTCTCAGATCTTTGGAGTTTGGGTTTGGCTACTGACATGGATGGGATGGTAATCAGACGCTCTTTGTTTCTTCTAACTGATTTTGTTTTAATTGTTGGCATGTACTCTGTATTTGACTGTGTTTGTATTCTGCCAGATCCTGAACAGCTGTCTTACAGTTATTAAGAAGGTATTGAAGCTGTTCTAAAATATGTAAATATATGTATAAAACATACTATATTATACCAAACAAAGATATTATATTATGAAACTATCTGTTACAGAGAGTAGATGGCGTGTTTGCTGCCAACAGTTATTGCTGCCTGGTTTCCACCATCTTCGCTGAATCCGATGCAACACCTGCCGGTATCTTGATCATGATTATCCATGTTGCTGCTCCATGTTCTCGTACCAACTCATTACTGTAGTCACATCAACACAACTGGTTTTTTGCTTTTCCAGGAAAATTCAGCAAATCTCCAACGGCTTCTCCTCCCAGTGTGGGAACCTGGACACTCTGTGTGAGTACATGTACTTCAGTCTTTTGTTTGTTTACTGTACAATGAAGTTTGCCATGCCGCAAATAGTGTTTCTATCTTTCAATTCAACGCTTCATTTAGTTGTATAATACCGATCCTACAACTTTATAATATAACGTTTGTATGTCAAAGTATACCTGTTGATATTAGAACATGTGATATTAACAGACACTGAGGCCACAAGCTAGGGAGATTTTCTTTCTAGATCCCCTCCGTGGCACTGGCTGGAGAGATGATAGTCGCATTGTATTCAATAAAAGGCATTGAACTGAACCGTAGATGCCACTTGACAGCGGGGCTGTTCTGTTTTACCCCTTAATGACTTTTTTTTTGGAAGTTCAAGTTTGTTCCTGTTCCAACAGTGTTCAAAGATTTTCTGCATGATTTTCGAGTACTTATAAAGTTGAATTCAATTGTACTTATTCTTAACTTTCACATGCATCGTGTTCACAGAAACCTTGCTCAGATCTTGTGGCCTGGGCCTTGGGCAAGTCTTGGTGTGGATGATGTCCAGGTTAGATTTGTTAAAATGATTCTACTGAAGAGTATGATGTAATTGTCACTTTTCACACTACAACTGTAGTGTAGTGTGTGTGGGGTGTTTGTTTTGATGGTAAGATACTGGATATACAGTATACATATAGTCGTTCTATTTTTCTGTTTATAATAATGAATACAAATGTATAATGCTTTCAGCATGCTATGCACTCCATTATTGCTCATAGTTTGAGACATGCTGTGATTTATTTATATCCAAAACAACATTCACGGAGGAATATTGTTTGTCAATGAACACCATAGCATCACAACAACCTAACATAATATACTATTTCTTTATTTACAGTACGCATTTTACATTGTGGCAAGAGCCCAATTTCACAAAAGAAGCAGGCCATCATTTGAGATGGGGTCATGAGTGACCGCTGCTGGGGGGGAACTGTTACAATCAGCTGTATTAGGTTCACTAATGCCTCAAAATGTATTCGTTGTCACGATCTGTCTGTGTATTATTTTGTCCTGTCTTGTCTGTTGCTTTCTGTGTTCAATAAAATTGAAAGTCCTGAATTCAAAGTGTTTCTTAAGTAAAAGAGTATAAGTATTATCAGCTAAATGTACTCGAAGTATCAAAAGTAGAAATACAGTATGTGGAATGGCTCTGTTCACAGTATTATATTACCATTGATATTATCCTGTCAATTCTATCAATGTGTCTACGATGGCACTTTTTTAATATATTTTTAAAATACTGGTAGGAAATACAGTACTATGATTTCATTTATATCACATGTTTTTCAGTAAAAAGTGAGTAAATATACAATATTGCCTCTGAAATTAAAATTAAATTAAAATTAAAAAGGTGTATGTCAAAAAACAAATGAAGGCCCTTTCTTGAAGTCATAACTGAAATAATTGATGCAATTAACATGCAAATAGACATTAAAATATGATTTGAAGGCTGTTAATGTGTTTAATTTGAGTTTTACATTTTTAAATGCCGTTGCCATGGCGACAGATCACTCGCCATCATCACAGACCTCAAGGTATCATTATATTACCGGTATCATTATATATATATATAATATGTTAAAATAGTTAATACTCTGACGCTATGATTAACAGAACAGAACTGCTACCCCGGAAACAGGATGCAAAGCGTCATCTGTGAAGCTCGCCAGGTGCCTCAAAGGTTGAGAAGGAGGGGCGTTGAGGCTCCGCCCATGTTGAGCTCCCGCCCATCTTGAGGTACTGCGCACTGCAGTGAGGGGTACTACTCTTTTTCGTGGTTCTATCAGGCCAGGGCTGAACTAGTGACGCCAACACTCTCGACTGCTGATTGGTCAGAGAGAATCGTCACAAGATCGCCCGCGAGATCATCCCTAGCGGCGCATATATATCTAGAAGCAAGCTTGCAGCATTTTTATACACAGCATTTTTGTAAACGGAGGAGCTACAAAAATGGCAACGTCAAAGAAAAGCACACCGTGGTCGACCGAGGAGGTGACGACGTTCCTACATCTCATTGGGGATGATAAAATCCGTGGCGCATTTCCATTACAGTTTAGGACCTGGGGTAGCAACACAGTGGAGGCGGGGCGATCGGCTTTTTTTTCACATTTCGAGTTGTTCCGTCGAGCTCCTGCTGGATTTTATCATCCCCAATGAGATGTAGGAACGTCGTCACCTCCTCGGTCGACCACGGTGTGCTTTTCTTTGACGTTGCCATTTTTGTAGCTCCTCCGTTTACAAAAATGCTGTGTATAAAAATGCTGCAAGCTTGCTTCTAGATATATATGCGACGCTAGGGATGATACTGCGCGCGATCTTGTGGCGATTCTCTCTGACCAATCAGCAGTCGAGAGTGTTGACGTCACTAGTTCAGCCCTGGCCTGATAGAACCACGATTTTATGGGGCCAGAAAAAGAGGGAAAAAGTACCCGCTAGCCGGTGCTACGCTATATGGAAAGGCCACCAAAAACTGGCCTGGCCGCTTGAGGACGATTAAGGACGCTTAAACAGGGCTACCCGCTGCAGTGGAAATGCGCCATTAGGTAACAATCTATCAAAAATAAACGATTGTAAATATGAGGTAAATAAATGCTTGTCTGAAATAAATAAAGACAAGCATCTTTACTAGAATGAGTACAGTAAGTATTGCTAGAACTATGGGACAAGAGGCTGAGGATCAACGTTAGTTAGTCATAAACACGAGAACAAAAAGTGTTAACCACCCGGAACTGGCTAGCTTAGCAAAAACACTGAAAACAGGGGAAACGGCTAGCCCACTTTGTCAAAAACGAATTAGGCTAAGAGAAACAAGATTTTTTAACAGATTAATTCATTAATCATCTTGAAATGTGCTGGCAGGTGGATTTGCTTACCATTGGACAGGGCAGACTATTTGTTTCCCTGCTAACTTTAGTCTTACGGCCCGTCCACACAGCAGCGTGCGTTTAAGCTTCCAACGCTTCTGCCCATTGACTTTGAATGGGGTGACGTCACTTTTAGCCGAACTGCATCGTGGGAAGCGACGCGGAGCGTTGCTGGCGTGGCTCGCTGCAAAAGTTGAGCAATGTTCAACTCTTGAAGCCTCGGCAGAAGCGTCAGCCAATCGAATCATATGCCAGTACAAGCTCTAGCCAATCAAACCGCTGCTTGTGTGTCAGGGGCGGGAGATTCGTGTGATTGGTTGTTGGTCGAGTGTCAGACACGCCCGCCGGCAAGCGTCAACGCACGCCGCTGTGTGGACGGGCCGTTAATGCTAAGCTAAGCTAACTGACCTCTGGCTGTGGCTTAATATTTACTGTACAAATATGAGAGTGGTATCCATCTTCTCATCTAACTCTCGGCAATGAAGCAAATAACGTTTTTTACCAAAATTACAAACTTGTTTTTACGTTAAAACTGCCGCGTCTTCAAACTAAAGTGAGTGTTTGATAGTTACACATTGAGTTAATATTGACTATTGCCATGTATCTGCGTGGCAACACCCCAACTAATTATGAAGCTTTCTGCAGCATGCTTGCAGTCATTCAAGACTGTGGGGTGAGACTGTGTGTGAGACCCTTGCCAGTTCAGGATAAGACACCAGCAGGGTGGCACAAGTGGCTCGATCAGAGCCGGCCCGTAGCACTGGCGTTATAGATGTTCGCCTAGGGCGCCAGATCTGTGGAGGCGCTGCGCTGGTAGCTCTGGGAGGGAAAAAAACATTTTTGACCGTTGGTGCTCATCCTAATTTTCGGCCTTGATGTAACAACATTCATAATTAAGTAAATGTAATTTACTGTAATGTAATTTGCCCTGTGCGATGAGCGCTGTAAGTGATGAAAATGGAGAATGTTGGCTTATCTGGCGCCCGCAGCTCACAGCCAAAATGCGAGTGAGTGAGGGAGAGAGGGAGGGTGCACCGGTACCGGCGCTGTTGTTATTAGAATCTGGTGCTAGCTGCTCTAACTGATATAAGAAGAAGATGTTTCTACAATAATGTGGAGGGAGAGTCCTCTTCAGTCAGACTGAGGGGCGCCAGCTAAAATCTCGCCTAGGGCTGCAAATTGTCTAGAGCCGGCCCTGGGCCCGATGCAGCAGCTGCAGGCACCTAAAGTCTTTACTGGAGTTTCTCAGCAGCTCTGGTCTCCATGGAATAGAAGTTTATCTAATCAGCACATGGACATTTCAAGGGTGATGAGGGGTGACGTCACCCAGCCTGTAAGAGCAGATCATGTAATCAATACACAGCGTTTTAGTGTGAAAGTAACAGATTTAATCTCAAGTTTTAAACCCAATATACAGTAGGACTATCTATCATGCTGGAGAAATTCCTTTTAGTCCTTACGTAAGGTGATGCTGCTTTAAAGTTGACCCCTGACCTCCCTCGAGAGAGAGAGAGAGAGAGAGAGAGAGAGAGAGAGAGAGAGAGAGAGAGAGAGAGAGAGAGAGAGAGAGAGAGAGAGAGATAGAGATAAGATTATAGACGAGAGCGAGTGCGGAGAGAGGAGAGAGAGAGAGAGAGAGAAGAGCGAGCGAGAGATAGAGAGAGAGAGAGAGAGAGAGAGAGAGAGAGAGAGAGAGAGAGAGAGAGAGAGACATTGGAGTAATGCTGGTTCTGCCCTCAAAGATAGCTTTACAGGAACTCAACCAGCTGCAAGGTGTTACAACTTTACTGTGCATTGTTTTGTGCATGTAATACTTTGGAATATGTCATTACGAATATGGTTTGTTGATGATGCTGATGTCTTAGTGTTGGGGTTACGAATTGGACACCCACATTTGCAGTCATGCAATGCAATGGTTTACATTAAGAAACAGTTTGAGTCATTTGAAAACTGTATTATATTATAAATGTTGGGTCCTAAAAGTTGAGGTTAACCTTTTTTTTTAAATACATGTTTACCTCACAAGGACGTGCTGTTACCTTCAGATGCTCATAAGAAGCTAGTATTTTCTAAGACATAATATGTTCAGTGTTTTTTTGCAGAAAAATGGACTGTGTGTCACTCCAGAGTTTGTCAACATAAAGGTTAATCTTAATCCAACCGTAACCAATAATTAAACAATCTACAAATATACATCCATGACATGCAACTCCCTCTATTTTTTGTGCGGTCTTTCTCGAGTTGGAATATTTCAGGGAATCATGAATGCAGCAGCAGCATATCGCGATGTTTCATTTGTTTGCGTCAGACCACATGAGGCTCTGTGATTGGCCAGCGAGTGGAGGTTAAAAACCTGCCCATCCCCCTTCCTTTTGGTGGGATTCCCCGACAACAACGTGCTCCGCATAGTCCAAAATATTTTTGACTTTTTCGCCTGTTTACTTCGCCTCATCCAGTGACTCATCTGCCTCGGACAGCAGTAGTGGGACAAATAAAGGTAGCATTGTTGGCACACATGTGTCATTCTTAACAGCAAGTCACCCAGCGCCAGTTATTTGTCCGATAAAAAAGTTTCGCGGCTGTTTGGCTAACGTTTGTCGGTCGAATTCCGAAACGTATTGCCAACGTAATTAGCTACTTACGCTAAAGCTAAGCTAACACAAGTGTGCGTTAATTGCGTGACGACACCTTTATATACAGTCTATGGACGAAACCTGTTATACCGTCCATAGAGTTTTGCTTGTTTGCACATTTTGGCGTTAAATTAAGTGGCATTCATTGAGTAATTTTGGAAAGTGCCGATATGGAGGCTAGCTTCATTCAGTTTGTGAGGGCCTCTTGCTAGAAAGAAAATGGACGGTAACGTGTTGTCTGATGTTTTTGTTTTGAGAGTCGCTCATCACCAAACTAGCTTACCTTGTTTCAGTTGTTAACTTAAACACAGCTTGCTGTAATGGGCTTTAATATTCAAAATGCGCAATTATATTAAATGTTAGATAGGTTAACTTCAGCGTTAGTTAGCATTTTATTGAGCAGAAAGTAAATTAAGAATAAGTGCAAACTTTACTTATTTTCAACGCTGTGAATTGTAATTTCGGTGTGACAGGCGAAGTACAATGTTTATTCTTTCTTTATATTTCGTTACCCTCGCCATGCATTTCTCCTTGTCTGTATATTATAAGTTAACTGACAGCTCATTCGTCTAACAGAAGTCATATCCTGGTTGTCTATCTATTTTCAAATGTTAGTTTATTTACTATTGTAAAATGTTTCTATAAAGATTTGTCTGACACCTACTTCCTGTTTATCCCCTTAGCGCTCTGCACCTTTGCTCTTCCCTTTTTGAAATGATGATGGAAGAGCAAAGTCTGGACGATCTGACATTGAGCCAAACCATGCCGCTGAGCCAGGACTCCTTCAGTGAGCTGTGGAACACTGTGTAAGTTGTGTTATTTTAAAGAAAACATTTCAAAATACTAGTATACTCCAGAAAAGACATGTTAACTAACTTGTGACTTGTGTTTGGTTTTTGCAGTTCAGCTCCCCTCTTCTCATATCTCACCCCAACTGTGATTAATGTGCCTGAGGAAACATGGAAAACAGATGGCCACATGGATATGCTGGTAAACATGCACATTACTTTGCTTTCTGTCAATACTCAAATGATGGTATGTTCAATCTGAATTGATTTCTTAATGGTGGTTGACTGTCTTTGTCATTCCCCTCCTTTTTACAGTTACTTAATGATCATTCTCTGAACGAGGTTTTTGATGAGAAGCTATTCGAGCTGCCTCCTCCGGACATGTCCACCATGGATGGGGTGAATCCGACTTCCTCCACAGTCCCGGTGACTTCGGATTATCCGGGGGAATATGGATTCCAGCTTCAATTCCAGAAGACTGGTACAGCTAAATCTGTCACTTCGACTGTAAGTAATTCCAGGCATGGTCTCTCCAAAGTTAAAAATAATACTTATTTGACCTCACGTGTATACCAGGTGATTTGTCTTGTATCCGTTCTGATCGATAACACAAACTACTACTAACACAAAAATAAATCTGTACTTTATTGAGTAAAACGCTTAAAGAATTTCGTCTGAATCTAAATGTTGAGAGAAGTTGAACAGGGCTGCAGATGACCCTGCAACCTAACATGGCAGGGTTCTCCTCTGAGAAGACAAAAGGATTTTTTCAGCTGCTAATTTCTGCCATTTCCTGCTCCTCTGAGGTCCTTCCATCCATAGTGTTTTTAATGTAGAATCCTTCAACCTGTGATGTTTGAATTCCCTTTATCCAAACCGATTTGACCATACAGAATTGAAAGGTTAAATAACTGAAATGTTTGGCTAAATTGAACTCACTAACAAATCATTTTTACGTTTTTATCACCAACAACTCATTTAAAACATTAGGAAAAGTTTTTCCGTACAAAGTTTTAATATCTTACCTTCAGTATTGCGTTTAAAATCCAGTCTTTCGTACATCTCATGGTGGCATTGGAGTGGGATCTTATTCATTGTGACGATTCGCTGAATTTGCAGGTCTTGAGCCAGTCACTGTGTTTGACGAGCCAATGGCATTAATGTATCCACAGTGACTCACCCAGCAGAGCGCTGCAGTTGGCCGGTTTAGTAGAGGTTAGGTTGGTGGGCCCTGAAGGTCCCGCCCCCTGTGACTTGTTCTCTGTCTGTGGGATAGCGGCTGTAAAGCTCTGCCCTGACATGACGGGGCATGTTCCTGCTGTCTTCCTCCAGCACTGAATGGGTTAAAAACAGACGAAAGCAAGGTAAAAGTTGTCTTTTCATTTGACATTTTTAGACTTGCTTATTTAGATACCTTGATCGCTTTCTTCTTTCTTTTTTAGACGACAATTTGGTTAAAAAATAAATAAATAGCGTTTTCTTTGTTAGATGGACATCTTATTGTCTTCAACATAGAATATGGTCTATAGCGTGAGCACAGTCAACATGAAGTGAAGAAAATGGTAAAAACATTGGCTTTTTTTTATTGCTTTGAGAGCAATCAAATACGGTTCAATCAAGTGAAATTAGCTAATTCTGCGAGGAGTCCGATCGGTGAATGTTTGAATGAAAGTGTGTTTTATAACTGTTTTCAGTTGGTGACTATATTTCAAATAGCCAGCTATGTTAATTTTGGGAACAATGGATGGATTACAGGCCATTATAATATGTACTCACAGCTCTATAGCTCCACAAGTGCACACATCATGACCCGTGTGGTTTCTCCATGTGCTTTCCCTCAGTATTCGGAGCAGCTCAACAAACTGTACTGCCAGCTAGCCAAGACCACCCCAGTGGAAGTTTTGTTTGGGAAGGAGATTCCTTTAGGGGCCATCATCAGGGCTACGGCAGTTTATAAAAAAACGGAGCATGTGGCAGAAGTGGTACGCAGATGTCCCCATCACCAGAACGAGGACGGTAAGAGAAATATTTGAGAGAAAAGTTGCTTTGGATGTACAGAGGACACGTTTCCTCGTTGAAGAGGCCATTTTAACATTTTCTAATCTGTTCTCCTTTCAGCTGCCGACCACCGCAGCCACCTGATCAGGGTTGAGGGCAGCCAAAGGGCCCAGTACTTTGAGGACCCTAACACCAAGAGGCAGAGTGTGACTGTCCCCTACGAGCTCCCTCAGGTACGCCCTCCCCACCCCACCTGTCTGAGGGGTTGATCTTGTCCACTACAGCAGTCATATTTTACTCCTTCACATTCATGTGACCTTTTCTACGTGAGTATATGAACACTGTACATTCAGCAAGGAATTTCAATGTCCATGCAAAAGTTGTGAAACTGTTCATGATGTGTTTCATAAATTCCAAAAGTGTAGTGCATTTTGGACAACCAGGTGGGTCGATGAAGATTTTAGGAAAATAGCAAAGTTCCCTTATTGTATGCACTTTAACCAGCATTGTTTAAAAACATCCTACTTTCTCTGTTCCAGTTGGGCTCAGAGATAACAACTATTTTGCTGAGCTTCATGTGCAACAGCTCTTGCATGGGGGGCATGAACAGGCGCCCCATCCTCACCATCCTGACCCTGGAGACTGCAGAGTAAGTCCTGCTTCTTTTAAAACCCAGTTCAGTTCAGCCGGTGGTGGCGGCAGTGTTGTGGTGATCCTGCTACATTTAAGTTGTTTGTGCTGCTCAGGAAGCCTTTTGAGCCCTCCTTTTTGTTCGTCTCCTTCCTAGGGGGCTCGTTCTGGGGCGGAGGTGCTTAGAGGTTCGCATCTGTGCTTGTCCAGGCAGGGACCGCAAAACCGAGGAGGAGAACAGCACCAAGGTGCAGAGTGGGACCAAGCAAACTAAAAAGCGAAGTAAGTATTTCCTGCTTTCCTTTATATTTGAGCCCGTTTGCTGCCCCCTCGCTAACCTCACTCTTCCTCAGAGAGCACCCCCGGGTCCAGTTCTATGAAGAAGTCCAGGCCCACCTCCAGTGCAGAGGAGGAAGACAAGGATGTGTTTGTTCTGAATGTAAGTTAAGATACCTAAAGCTCAATTTCTTTATAAAATGTTGCATTCTGCTTGAAGAATGTCCCTCTTTGGTTTCTCCTGCAGGTTCGTGGTCACGAGCGCTACGAGATGCTGAAGAAAATCAACGATGGTCTGGAGTTGCTGGACAAAGACAGGTAAAAAAGGCATCCTGGAAAACAACCTGAATGACTTTCAGAGATTGCAGTTCAAACCTTAATTTCTCCAACTGGATTTTTAGCCCCGTCTTTACATATAACCTGACACTAGAGGTCACTGTGTGTTATATTTAAATCCAATCTGACTACCAGGTCAACTGAGGTTATTCAATCATTTTAAGAATCTGTCTCACATGCCATCATTTCTATCCCTCACTGGATTGGTCCTGCTTCTTCTCTACAGGAAACCTGAGACCAGGGTGAAACACGAGTTTGCTCTGCCTTCCAGTGGAAAGAGACTCCTTCACAGAGGAGACAAGAGTGACAGCGACTAAGGAGTTTGTCGCTTTGATCATGAGAACTGACGTTCTCTCTTTCTCCCTCCCTCCCATCAGGTTTATGTCAGGCTTTTATTCGCCAAAATCATACCACTTCCTGCCTCCGTGCCCTTGATCCGATAACTGTACTGCCGTCGACCGTTTACTGTACTCTGCAGTGTTTTTGACGTTTAGAAGTGAATAAAGGCTGAATAGGTTATGTAGGGGGTGCATACTGTAAGCAGGACTGCTCCATCCTCAATGTCCTCGGTGCATCACGAGGTCCTATAAAATTGACAATTTGTTTAGGATGGACTTTATTTAATCAGTGTTAACCGTGGCAGGGATTTTCACGAGTTTCTATCTTTACATTTGTAAGTCATGTCATTTATAATGCATTATTTTTCTTTACAAGTGTTTTTTATTTTTGGCGTTTTGTCATTTATTTGCCAGAGGATAGTGTAGACAGGAGGGGGAGAAAGATCAAAAGGGGAATAACATTTGACAAAATGTCCTAAACTAGAAACAAACCAGTATTTGGCATGTGCCGTGACCACTCGGCTAACAAGGCGCTCCCTATACTTGTTTTTAGTCGAGGAAATCTAAAGAAAATGTTTCAGTTTTCATAGTTTTTTTTTTTTAACCCTTAAGAGTCCCTTAAAAAAAAAAACACTTATTTGTTCCTAAGGCCATAAAATGCCACCTTCACAAAAACTGCTATAAAAATATGATATATCAATATTTATTTCCACTTTCAAAGAGTCAGTCTTTTAAAACTACTCCAGCCTGACATACACATGAATTATATTTTGGGGATTTTAACCTTTTAAATGCCAGTTTGTTGAAAAAACTCCACAGTTTTCTTATTGAAAAGAACAAAAAACTAGAATAATTTTCAAAAAAAATAATTCAAGGAATATTTGATTATTGTTATTATTAGGTCAATGATTGGCAGCAAAATTTATTTGAATGCATTGTTATTTTTTTAAACAAAAACTCACACTCGTGTTCCTAAGGCCAGAAAATGCCACCTTCACAAAAGCTGCTATAAAAATATGATATATTCATATTTTTTCCCACTTTCAAAGAGTAAATCTTTTAAAGCTACTCCAGCCTGACTAAAATGAATAATACCAGATCATTTTGAACCAGAAAAACATTTATTTTACAAAGATGAACATCGAATGAACACTGAGTGTCTGGCTGTGAGAGTCCAGCTCAGGTGGAGCAGGGGCTGCAAATGGACAGACTGTGGTCCTTGCATATGAATTTCCCACATTTGCAGCAGGTGCTGCAAACTCTTCTGTCCATGCAAAAGTGGCACTGCCTCCTGCTCTTCCGTTCACTGATGAGAGAGGGGCCTGCAGCAGTACCCTGCAGATCTGACACCATTGTTGCAGCGGCTGATGAGCGGGGAAGGCGCCCTCTCTTCTTGATGTGTGGGGTCACCAGCATTTCTCCCACCTCTTCAATGAAGAGCCTCCTCCTGTATGGTTTCTGCTGCTGCCAGGATGGCTCGATTGATGTCCACAGGACGTAGGCGTTGTATTGGGAAATGTCAACCAGGTTGTGGAAGAGGGCAAGTGGCCAGCGATTTGTTCTCCTCCTGCAGGAGTAGGTGGCAACAACCTACAAAAACATAAAACAATGATTCCAAGCATTTTCTCTCATGATGCAAATATTAATTATTTTATAGGAAAATGCTCATTTGAAAAAAACCTACATATATTTCAGACAAGAATATAAGAGTAAGAATACATGTGTGCCTACCTTATCAAGGTTGTCGACACCTCCTTTGCATCGGTTGTAGTCTTTGATTATGACTGGCTTTCTCTTCATTTCGTCGCTTACGTCTGGTCAGCGGTGTTTCGTGCTTAGAAGCAGCACATTCCTGCCACGCCGAGGGATGTAAGAGACCAGTGTGTGGGTCTTCGTAAAGGCAAAGGTGGAGGAGAGGATCGCTCTCGCTCTTGCCTGGAGCAAAATAGGGGGAAGCTCAGGCTTGTTTCGGCGAATTGTGCCAACCAGGGCCAGTTTTCTCCTGAGCAGCTCCTCAGCCAGTGCGAAGGACGTGAAAAAATTGTCACAGGTAATGATGTGTCCCTGGAGCCCCTCTGTCATCTCCAGGACCACCCTCATCCCCTGGTTGACTTCAGAAGGACTGCCAGCTGCTTTGCCTGTATACACCTGCAGTCTCCAGGCGTATGATGATTTTACATCACAGTTTGCCCAAATCTTTATACCGTATTTGGCCGGCTTTTTTGGCATGTACTGCTTGAAGCTGCACCTGCCTCTGAATGGGACGAGCTGTTCATCCACGCAGACGTCGCTGAATGGGCTGAACAGCATCGGCAGGCGGTGCGTCCACATATCCCAGACTTTGCGGAAGGCAGCCAGCTTGTCATCACGGCGCCGCGGTCGGGATAGCTTGTCGTCGAACCGCAGTGTTCGACTGATTTGGTGAAACCTCTTGTGGGACATCGTGGCTCGGAAAATGCTCCGTCCCGATTTTTCACTCCAGAGGCTGAGGGTCGATTCATTTTTTGATCTGTAAACACCGGCCAAAATGAGCAGCCCCACGTAAGCCTGCAGTTCCTCTGTGTCCATATCTCGCCACTCTGCAATTGGCCGTCTCCCATGCAGGTTTGTCATGGACACAATATGCTGCAGGATGTCATCTGTCATCAGCATTGCAAAGCTGCATGCCGGGTCACTGATTCGGGCGACAGCATAGTGTATTGGTCCCGGGGTCAAACTTCTGGCTGCTGGGACGTAGCGGAGCGTCTCAGTGTTTGTGGGAGACCAAAACACTTTACCATTTTTTGAAGTCCATCCTGCAGCTGCTTCCTCCAACTCCCCTCCGCTCTGTTTCAGATGAGTCTGAGTTGGACTCTAGCTGGTCTCTTCCCACCTCTGAGGCGTCCTCCGTGGACTCTGAGGCCTCTTCTGTGTCAGCCTCAGAGTCCACGGAGGAGGATGAGGAGCCATCCTCGCAATCAGAGTGCATGATGATGTCCAGAGCTTCCTGTGTGCTGTAATGCCTTGCCATCTCCAAAAAGACTACTCCTGCACTGATAGTAATACTTATAACCATGGCTGCAGTGCACCTGTATAAACAACCTGAGCGAGAAAAGTTTTGGTTCTCGCAATTCATTGTTTTTATTATTGAATTAGATTATTACGCAGTGTGGCCTTCTAAGAGAAAAGTCTTTTGAAGTTGGACACAAACACGTGCGCACACACACACACACACACCCATACATACACACACCATTATCCAACATCAAAAGTGACACACACATATAATTTCAGTAGCAAGTGACCCTTGCAGAAAACCGTAAAAAGTGTGACATTTTGCTGCAGGCTTCAAAGGGTTAAAATTATCGCCATCTTGTAGACAAATGTGAAAATGTAAAGCTAGAAGTTCATAATGAAATCTTAACATAAAGGAAATCAAGAGTTTATGATAAGATAAATGTGGGGTCAAAAAAAGCATTTTCAATGGGGCATTTTTTGCCGCTAGGAACTAATGTGTCGGTTTTTGTGTAGCTTAGCCATTTTAGGCTAATTTAAAAAAACTGAGACGACAATTCAATATACAACTAAAAAAGAATATCCTCTGGCAAGTTTGAGCAATATTCATTCAACACGAAAACCCGAATGGCTGAAAAATGGCCCCAGGGACTCTTAAGGGTTAATTAAAACAAGTCACTGCCATTTGTTAAAAGTCACGCTTGGAGAAGTCAAATGGATGTTACTGTCCATGAATGTGGCTGTAATACTGTCAGGGTTTAGACACGGACTTGGGACCAAGTCTCTTTTTGATGTGGGCACACCGGGGGGAAATACTGATTGCAGCATTAATGGGGCAACAGCTTTTTGCCTTTTATGTCTACCCTAATAAGCTTGTCTAAGACTCCGGCAGATACCCTGACGGCATCATATTATATGATCATTATATAATTCCAAGCTTTTGTGCGTCCATGTTAGGTAGTTTGTTCATATGTTGCTGCTCAGACATAAAAATGAGCTGGGAAGGGGATCAAAACGGCCAGATTAAGGAATTCACAGGCTTGGCTGCTTTTCTTTTTTTATCACGATGAGCTGTAACTACATTTCAGCCCTGTTATTTCCAATCATCGGTCAGTTGACCTCAGCGTTGCCGCCTCTTGAATGCTGGTGATTCTGTTTGCAGGGAACTGTAAAATGTGCTCTCGCTTTTTTTTTGATAAATGAACAGCGGATTCGGTAGATATGGGGCTGGCTGGATCACCCTTTTCGTTTTTGTAACTTTTATATACAGTAGAACTTGTTGGAACAAATACATTTGCACTCAAATTTGCATCACATCGCCTTCTGTGAATTATAAGATGCAAGGCACTGTTCAGATGTTGATTACTACTGCCTGGGTAAAGACATGTGATCTGATGTTCTGTTTAAATGTTTGGCCTCAGACCATGCGATGTGTCACCAGTTCTCGATGTGACCAATCCCTGTCAGTCCGTTCAACCACTTTTTGTTTTTACACTGCCAAAAAAAATAAAGGAAAGGCATTTGTTTCATTTCTATATCTTCGTTGATGATTTGGGAACTTAGTTTTGTATGAGGTTTATCTTTCTATATTTTCATTGTTATTTTTTCATGGCTTCTTTTGTACTAATTGGCATTTTTGTAACTCAAAGCTGTAAGCCAAAAATAAATGCTTAACATACATCTATTTTTGTATTCTTTTATTCAACATAAATGTGTGTTGTTGTCTTTGTATCTACCTGGTTATTGCCCCCCCCTGTTTTGCATGTACAGGAGACTGATGCAAAACCAGCAGCCTTCATACTAAGATCCCCTGCCTTTATTGAATGGAGTCAATGTTTTTCCAGTCAAATGAGCTGTTCATGAACCTTTTCCTATGTGTTACTGGAACAGGTGTCTATTTGTGTCACATCTCATCCTGAGATCATTTCCTCCTGTTCAGAGAAGCAAGATGCATCTGTAGCCTGGGTGAGTAATTAGACGCGTACAGTATTAGTAAAAACTTAGTTTTAATGTATTTAACTTGGCTCCCACTTGTTTAGATTTTATTTGACAGAATCTCTTGCATGGTGACATTTTAAGAAGCTGCGCTGAATTGAGTACCGTCACTAATTCAACATGGGACAGACATCTCTTAAGAATGGAGTCCCTATCGTGGTTTCTCTGGGTGAGTATTTTTATAAATTGTATTCCTCTGATAATTATAATTAATCATTTTTATGAAGCAAATTTAGCTGCAGCTAAATAGAACTATAATCAATTATCCCTAATTACATTTGTAGAGGTCCACTGAATACAGCCAGTGATGTTTGAAATTTAATTAAAAAAAGTTTACCTTAAATGTCATCTCTAACTTTTATTTAAAAAAATAAACAGATCTTAAGTTCGTCGATAGATTACTTTGGATTGTGTTAATAACCAAAGAGATACATTTTTAAAAATATTTATTTGGTGAAAAAATCATCGGAATATGTAATTATTTGAATAAACTGTTGGTCAATTTTCAAAGAACGGCATACATACCCATCCTCTTAACCCTTTCATGCATGAATTATGAAAGCCTCAGTCAGGATTTTTTTACCAAGTGTTATTATTGCTCTTGGTGCATGAAAAACAAGATTTGAACTTTTTTTTTTTTAATCTAGTTTTTTCAAAGAGATTTCCACACAGGTGGACAGTATGCGTTCAGGGTTTGAACTGAAGAGATGTACATTTTGAAAAAATGATAAATAAAGATGTGCAAACTTAAAATTACATTATAATAACATAAGTATATTGATTTACGGCCCTAAAAGATATTGCAGATGAAGTATTTTCAAGAATAAACAGGGCCAATTTGAGGCCCCACGCACAGTTATTTGATGAGTGCTAGTGGAGCCTCGCAGCGGCGAAACCGTGCCGTGCCACCCTAATTGCGCCACATAAGCGCGCCTCAGATGAGGCCCCCCTCCGCAAGGTGTGGCCCCCTCGACAAGGTGAGGCCCCACGCAGTCTGCATGATCGGCCTGTAGGGAGGGACGGCCCTGGGAACAACAGCAGCAGTACCAGTATGAATTGTAGTTGAAATATAGCCAGTGATGCATGACGTCCACTGTAGTGGACAGGTGGTTAATCGTGATTTCCTGCAAACATAACATCAATACTTTGATCATTTATGAATTATATGATTCCTTAGTTGTTACTTGATGTCACCACCTTTTTTATACCTGCAGGGGACGCTTTCCATAAAAGGATTGGCAGGATATAGATGGGTGACTTGGTCCATGTGGCTTTCTGTCGTCCATCTTGGTTTAGAGACATGTATCATGCACTTACACTGACTTAGCACTGAGTGGCAGTGTATGGGATGATGCAATAGGGTCCTATGTAGTGGCTGATGGTGCAACTATGCAAAAAAAAACAATGCATATACAAGAATACACCTTTTGAATAGCTGTCCACTGTAGTGACCTCTATGCATGAAAGGGTTAAAGGTAGGTAGGTAAGAATGTAGATACCAGCTCGAGTGCGCTAGAATTTGAAACTACGCAGCCGAATAAAAATCTGCAGTAACAAAAAGTGTTTCTGAAATAAATTACATACCCCACCTTTAATACTCTTTTTTGTTTTCAATCCCTTTGTTGGACAAAACACGAAATTGAAAAGATTTTGTCTGCGTTTGAGAAATTGGAAATGGCATTTATTCCCCTACTTCAGAGCTTTGTCGACAAACAACCAAGCTCCATGTCTGTATGTCTCTCTTTAGCTCTGGTGTTTGCTTGGAGCGCCGCAGAGCGAGAATATTTCCTTCATCCGAGTAATCGCACCTGGGAGGAGGCCAGGAACCACTGCCAGGTACAACGCGAAGATCAATATAATATACAAAAAGAGACTAAAACATGAGGCTAGACAGTATTCTAGGGGTTGCGTTTTTTAATCAGAAAGGTAACAACAATTTGAGTATGTAGAGAACCATCTTTGTCATAGATGTCAACTCCTTTAACAAAACAGAGCAGGTGTCACAACTTGTATGTAAAAAAACAAACTTAACTTTCTTAATATCACAGTATGACATAGTTGCGTTATAATAGGGCTGCTCAATTAATCGTATTTGAATTACGATTTTGGCTTGCAACGATTATGAAAACATCGAAATAAAACGATTATTTATTTTATTTTGTATTGGTTTTTCAGTTGAATTATACTTACAGTTCAGGGTAATCAACTGTTAAAAACATACTGTTCACATTTTCTTTCCAATAAATGGATGTTTTCAAAATAAATGGATAATTCTTTTTAATAATCGTGATATCAATTATTGACCCAAATAATCGAGATTATGATTTTTGCCATAATCGAGCAGCCCTACGTTATAGCAGATGTTCTGTTGAAGATTGACTGTCCCCTTCCACGTCCTCTCAGGCCTGTTTCAAAGACCTGGTGACACTGACCCCCGAAAACGTCCAAACCGTCTCCAAGTTACTCACTTCTGACTGCTGGGTTGGCCTCCGCAAGAACTCCACCAGCAACTCCACCAACAATGCCACCAACAACGCCACCAACAACACCACCAACAACACCACCAACAACACCATCATGGATCCCAGAATGCCGTGGTTCCGCTGGGCCAACGGAGACCATCTGATCTTCCAGAACTGGTACCCTGGTTGGCCCGTGTTCAGATCCTCCCTCCCAAACAGATACTACTTTGTCTGCCCAGAAAAGGCCAGCCTGGAAACAGCAGCCCCGGAAACGGTCACCCCAGAAACAGTAGCCCCAGGAACGGGAACTCCAGACTCGGGAACCCCAGCAACGGTAATCCAAGCTACAGGAAACGTGACTGGTCATCTTCAAGAAACCACATTTGCAACAGCAACAGCCGCATCAACCCCATCAACCCCAGCTCGTTGCAAAATAACGCCGTGGCCAGAAGAAGCGCATTACGTGCTATTGCCAGATTTCCCCAAGCCTGATAACAACTACATTGAAGACTCGTGCGTTGCCATGCTCAGCTTCGGGCCTTGGGTTGAAAGGGTCTGCTCGGAGCTGCTCTCTTCCATATGTTACGAAGGTAGGACACCTTTAAAGCCCATATTATTTTTTCTTTTACTCATCAGGTGACCAGCGGTTTAATCCTACTACTGCCTATTGAAAAACCAATTCAATAGGCAGTAGAACCAATTGTTCTTTTTGTATGTTAAAGCTTCTTTTTAGTCTTCCACCAACTCAAAGTGCTTTACACTATGTTCCAACCAGTCTAACAACCAATTCACACACTGATGACAGGGCTGCCATACAATATACATTCCATATAAATCACATTTTTGAACCCACACAACTTTTCTGATTCCTCAATTTAAACTGTAATGGATAAAACATGGATACAACAATTTCCCTCTGATTTCCCACTGCAGATCGTTTCTTTGGCGAATTGAACGTGACTCGGAAGACTTCTAACAGCTCCATTCTCACTTGGCGATCCGGACCTGGAAATATCACCCATTACCGTGTAGAGGTTACCGAAGGCGACAACATGCTGAAACGCAACTTTACTACTGAAGATTTGACCTTTGACCTCAACAGCCTGACTCCAGGCACCCGCTACTCCATTCAGGTGTTCGCTGTGAAATGTACGAGAGACCTGAACCCGCAGGAGGACACCTTCTACACCAGTGAGTTCACCTCGATCTGTAAAACCTGCATTCTATTTAAATACACTTCCACTTGTTAGCTCCAAAAGCGACCAAGCCTTTTTCCTATAGTAACTTCATATTGTGACTTGCTGAGCTGAGGAAATTATTTGATTATAAGCAATCGTAATGTGTTTTTTTTAGCGTTTACAATGCACACTGTTTCCATACTTGATATTAAATCAGCATTTAATAATTCAAAAACAGTACAATTTAGAGGTACTCATTTGACAATTTAGTTACTTTCCAGATCCACATTATTGATAGTGAATTTGACTAATGTATGATACATTGATATAGATGGAATTACCCAGCGTTATGTAAAGTAATTCAAATAAGCCCCACCAACACCAGCTAGGAAATAAAGGTATAAATATTTTATTGCATCCAACCTAATATTCCAATATTATATCTTATTTGATTCTTATATAGAAATGAAATGCAAGTATTTTTAAAAGCTTAATTTTGTTCTTTTACTCAACAAAAAAACACAATGGTGCTCTAGGAGGAGATTCAGGTGATAAGATGGGGGGGGGGGGGTTACTTTGGTTGGTTATTTGCTAATGGTTACACAACCCAAAAAAACATTGTGACGTCATAAAGTGGCCAAACTCTGATCAGCTAAGTTTCACACAGGTTTTTATATATAAATGGATCGGGACAATAAGAAAGAGAATCCTTTTTACTGAGACTTTCCCGATCTCTTCACACAGAGGGGACACATATTTATGTATAAAAGACAAAAGGGTGGATTGTTTATAATAAGGGAACTAAGTAAAAATGTTAGCGTAGGACTTTTGTTACACTGATTATATCTCTGTTTTCTTTCAGCACCGAACAAAGTGGAAGACCTCAAATTCACCAACGTGTCAGAAACCTCCGTCTTCCTGAACTGGACCAAACCAGCTGGGAATTTAGATTTCTATCTGATTAAGATAAAAAATGGGAAGCAGATTAGTAGCAAGACAGAGGGCAAGGAGGTCAGAGATTTGATACCTGGAAACTTTTACACCTTCACTGTCCTCTCAGGAGTCGGGGATAATTCCACCTGGAGTGAAGAATCCATCGTCTCACGAAACACCAGTGAGTGTTTATCGCATAACGCAAAACATAATGCATGATGGGAACTGCTGTACTTTCCCCTACGATTGAAGTGTGTTATTTTATCTTTTATTTGGTAGAGCATTTCACCAGGAAGTAAACTGTATGAATAAGACCAGTGAACACTTGTTCAATAAAGGACATTTTTATAGCTAGGCATTTCTTTCTACCAGTCTATACGATTTAAATAAGCAAATGAGAGCCATATCTGAGCTGAACAGTGACTCATGTGATATTGTGATATGGGGGGGTAAACAGTGACGTTGTGTCCGTCTCCCTTTCAGAGCCTGGGAGAGTGTCAGACCTGAGGGTGTCTCGTAATACCCATCATTCACTGCAGCTCAACTGGAAGAGTCCCGTGGGAAATGTCTCATTTTTCAGGGTTGTCGCTACAATTAATAAGTATGTATTTGTAGATAGATCGTCCAGAATTTATTTTTTCCTCACTTAAACTCAGGTACATTAATAGTTTGCCTCGCTAACGTACATAGAAATAAATCGAAATGACTTTGGTCAAAACGTCAATACAGTAGGTACAAAAGGTACAGCATACAGAAGGTAAAAGTGGTAATGCAGGTTGTGATGGATAATTTAAGGAGGGAACTATAAAAGGTATACCCAAATTGAAATAAAATGGTGTCATATTTTGTATTATTGTTTTCTCTTCCTAGCAAACCGCTGGTCCCTCAAAATGTGACCATTACGGAAGTTAACGTAACAGGCCTGCCAATTGGCTCCAAGATAACCCTCAGTGTGACGGCACTGGTTAATGGCAACATTGAGGGAGACAGTGTAACCATTGACGACTACACCGGTAACTCATATTTAACTAATTATTTATATAAAAAATGGTCCTCCTGTGTCATTAACATGCCTCTGTGACTCTTCCAAAGCTCCTGGACCAATTCAATACATGAATTTGAGCTCAACAGACGTGTCGCTCAATGCCTTGTGGAAAACTGAGGGAGATTCTTCATCTTTCGTCGTCGAGCTCCTGCTGGAAGGCAAGGTCGACCAAAAACTAAAAACAAATTTCTCTGAGATCACCTTCACCGGTCTGAAGACTGCAGCCGAATACAATGTGACCGTGTACGCCTTTAACGGACATCTCAACGGCGAACCAGTGACCAGATCCATATTCACCAGTGAGTCGCCTTGGTATTTGTCGTTTTTTGTGTATTTAAAGTTATCTCAACATTGTGGTCCCGGTTGATCTGGCGACACACTGAAACGGTGACTTTAATTAAAGATTTCACATAACTGTATTAAGTTGGTTGAAAGCAAATATATTAAGTTTAAACAAAGAAAATATTAGGTTCAACTTAATTATTGCTTTTAACTAACATAACATACCGTTTTGTGACATGTGTTGACATAATACGTTAAATTAAAGTCCACGTTTTAGTTTTTCAGGGGAATGGCGATTATTTCACGGGAATCTCTTTAACTTCATGGTTTTTATACTCACTTTATTACGATAAAGATAATCTGATAAAACACTGCCTCATTTTCTTTCTGTTCTTTCCAGTGCCGTCGCCGCCTACTAATGCCAAATCCACTTATCAAAATAAATCCAGCATTACCTTCGAGTGGGATCCCCCTGCCAAAGTAGGAAGAGTCACGTACGCTGTGGGAATCATCTCCAGCTTCTGGGGCCACACCGTGTCTGAGAGAATCGAGAACATAACCACACACACGTTTACGGGCTTAAAATCAGGGACCAAGTACGACTTTCAAGTGCAAACAGTGGCGGATAAAGAGCTGAGTACAGCAGCAAATGTGTCACATTGCACAGGTGAGACTTCATTTTAAGACAAACATTTTCACAGACAAACTTTGGTTGTACATTCCCCTAAGATGACCAGCTGTGTTTCAGACAGAAGGATACGGTTATATAATAACATTAAAGCAACTGTTCTGATACAAACATGACAGGTTTAAACTAGAAATTGGGCCGAATGTGTCCCCTTTAATAAACCTTAAATGTTATGCTATATTGACATTAACATTCCTAAAAATGATTTAAGAATCTTAACGTTGGTTGTTGATTTAAGGCACCATATGAAGGTTGTTGCCCTCAATTTCTTGTTGATGAAAATATGTGGCAAAAACATGAAACGGTCTCGAGTAAAAATCTTTTAAAGAAACTCCAACACCTGTTTGATATTCATCGGTTCAAAAGCATACACAGGCTATGCTAACCAAGAACGCTAACATTAAACCAACATGAGTTTTGTAGTGATTCATTAAATAAGTTGCAGCAAACTCTCACATTTTAGGTTTTGGAACACCTATTTGCAACAATATTGTCATTAAAGCCGACACATTCTTGATTGATTTTCTGCCACTATTTATTTCACAGAGACAAATCTCGCCAAAGCAAACATTCTTGCAAGATGGCCGTTAGATCTAACAAGCTGTTTGTCCCCCAGATGCAGACAAAAGGGAAATCAGCCTGTCCATGATGTGCTCTTCGGCTGAGCCTCTCCTCTGTGATGGAAAAGCCACGAGGGATAGTGTGTTTGAACAGGTATGTCTGATACACACACAAACTGGGTTTAGTTTGAATCTGAAACAGTAGTCTCTTCTCTACAGTCACGGAGAGCAGCGGTTATTTGGAGTGTGTGGTATGGACTGGATTAGCTTTAACAGCTTGTGTTTGTGTGTTTTATTGCAGTTGCGCAAACATTTCAACGAGGTGCTGGGGGAAAATATTTTCTGGAACCTCGAGTTGCTGGAACCCAAATAAAAATGAAGAGACATCATTTATTATTTTTACATTATTTTAATGTTTTCTGTCTTGGTTTTCATTTTTTGTAGATTATTGTTCCTCTGCTATTTAGCGAAAAACACTTAAGCTTTTATTTGAGTGATTTTTTGGGAAAACTAAACTGCTAAAGTCTTTGTCATACTGGATGATTTTTAAATGTTTTCTCATGTGTGCTCATCCTGTATTTCCACCTGGAAAATAGAAGACATGTATTGTAGGACAGCATTGTGACATATACTCTCATTTAGTCGAAATAGCACGATAGTCATTCAAATGACCATTTTAGTTTTTTTTAGGTTTTCAAATATGTGTCTGATTTACCTGAATAAATAAAAAACGTTTTTAGTTAATTAGCATTTTTGGGGTAATTATTCTTCTCTGAAAAGTAAACGAATGTATGTTCTAGCGCTCAATAATGTTGGGCGCTTTAACCTTTGCAGACCATTTGACTCAAGGATGGTAAAAACATATAACACACTACAGGAATTGGTAACTATAAAAAACATTACAGTTTTGTAAGGTCGATATTATTTGCCCACAATAAAACTGAAAAAAAAATCACAATTTAATAAAATGTTCAACAGGTTATAGTTAACAAGTATCATGTTCTACTCTACCTCTTAGTTAGAGTCCATTCAGATTTCAAATAATTATGAAACAGAACAGATAAAATAGCACAGATGTACATTTCTTCGGCTATAGGAAATCAAAAGTCACAGACCTAAAGTGACACTCACCTTTACCAGAGTCCATAACGAGAAGACCGTCGGTAGATAAGCAGCAGATAGATGACGTCAGCAGATAAACAGAGAAGTGTCTGAGTTACTGCTGTCATGTGAGGGTTCAGGCTCTGTCTGCCCCCCCCCGGTCTGCTGTCAGAAATACAACTTCACATATACGTCAGTACGCCTGCCAGCTTCCCCTGTTAAACATCCAAGTAGTCATTTATAACTTGAGTTCCCATGTTTAAGAGAAGTGCTGTGATATGAGGAAGGGGCGGCACAAACCCTAACCCGATAGTGAGAATGTGTAAAAGAGTCAACAAGCATGTAAAAAATGTCAAGTAAGAGGAGAAAGAGCATCGTACAGTAGCATGGACTTGAGAAACGAACAGGATGAGGCGAAAAGAGAAACACCTGCAGGTTAGTTTTAAGAACATGTTTAACCTAAATGAATAATAAAATTAATTGTTCTACCTACACCTCCTCTGTGATCCTTAAGTCAACTCACTCATATTGTATCAACTCGTTTGTTTCATAGATTTGCTTTTTTTTAATGTTTATACGTACTGGATTAATGTATTGTAGTCATAACATAAAAAGAAAATGTGCCATGTTGGAAATAACACTACATATATATATTGCAAAACAGTTTCTGTATCTGCATCACAGTTAGACATTGTTATAACTCATCAGTACTTTGCATAACAGCCCATTAACCTCACCCAGTTAAATGCTGGACAATAGCAAGCTGACATTTTCTTCTGGTTAAAAGTCCAAGTTTACTTGTCGGAGAAAGTGTCCCAGTTTTATCTTAATGGGTGTCAGAGGTCAAAAATGTGTTTTAGTGCTCAAGTCATTGGTTAACAGCTTTATGTATATCCTACGTTTAGTCATTTTACATTGTCATGGTAAGATAACCTTTCTTGTTGACAATGACGATTTCAGAGAAACGTCTGCTTACATGACGTTTTAGTTTCATGATTGTTCATTTTTTTACTCCACAGTTGCAGGATGCTGTCACACTTGTCAACTGACAACTCGTGTGGCTGTTGTTATGGCAACATCAATTCTGGTGATAGGACTTCTAATGGGTTTGGTATTATTTGGTGAGTATAAATGTAAAAATAATACATGTTATATGCATTGATCCTATTTGTGCGCGCATAAATAAAAATAATTTAGGACTACAGTTTATTTTACATTTCATTATTTTCAAACCATAATAAGTCAGATATCAGGTATATGAATACAGTTTAAAAATAACTCGTATTGAAACATTTAAAGACACTATGTTGTAATTGACATGTGTTTTGATAATAAAGCGGGGCATCAACATCTATTTCCTGTTATTGCTATACTTGTCATCATAGAAATTACAAACCATCTTCAGGTACACTGCATCAAGTTACTAAATGACTCGTGTCACGTGGACAAGAGCACCAGAAGTGGATCAGACCGCCAACACGTCAAGCCATGAGCTGATGGAGAGACTGCTGCAGTGCCAAAGAGAGCGCCAGGAAGTGAACCTGATGCTCCACACCGTAACTCAAGGTGATTTATATTCTCTTCTCTGATGCCAACATCTCACATCCTGCCCATGTGACTTCTCAAAGTGTGTGGGTGCAGTCGTAAACACTTACAGGACATTAAGATGGCAGATCTTTGATTGATGACAGTGGTGAAAGCGCTCATGACATCTTGGTATGTTGAGTTGTATTAACCGGTGTGTTGAATGCATTCAGATCAGTGTGTGCGTCCTGCTGTGTGTAGACCCCATGTGCAGTGTGTGTCCTGACAGCTGGCTGGGGTGGGGGCGGGGGTCACTGCTACTTCTTCTCAGTGGGACAGCAAGATGATCGTAGCTGGATCGAGAGCTCAGAGTTCTGCCTGCAGCTCAACAGCAGCCTGGCCGTCATCAGAGATCCCGCAGAGATGGTAACAACACAGAGATAACATCAGGGAGCGTTTCTGGATATAAAGTCATCTTAATGTCTCTTATTCTTTAGGAGTTTATCCAAGGTGTGATGAGACGGTTCCCTCTCTTCCCCTTCCTGTGGGTGGGACTGACGGACGCTCAGCAGGAGGGGCTGTGGCTGTGGGGGGACGTCCAGCAATACATGCCGTAAGTCCAGATTCAGATGGTAACGGGTCAAAGGTTTGTCATATTAAGGAGCAACAATAGAAATGTGGAACATCTGCTTATAAAGGCAACAGAACAGATCAATGAGAGGTCAGTATGTATGGATAGATGAGGATGCTCTTGGTTTATTTGTGAAGCAGCAGACAGCAGAAGTATTATGCTACACTTCTAATGATACTTCTTAAATTAAAGCATCATTTTCATAACATGAACATTACAGTTGAAGCTGTGGTGACCAAGATGTGCTTACTATTACAGCAAGTGATCAAGGAATGCAAAAAGATATTAAATAATAATATTTATGTATCCAATTTCAAACCGACAATAATGTTCGTGAAGAAGCAGTAGAGAAAGAGCATTTTATATTTATTCCACGGTTCATTTCAACATCCTAGCCAGGTGAAACACACATGAGTATTATGTATATACCGTAGGAAACAAAATACGACAAAAAAACACATTAAAATCATTTGATGTGTTTCTAGTTAATAAATCATTCAAACCAAAGAACATTAATATCCTTTTGAAACATGTGTTTTTTCTGTAAACAAAGTGGACCAAAAGGCATTTCTGCAAGTTCAGCTGACCTGTTGAACACGATTCTAAGTATTAGATCAAATATCTCTTTTAGGAATTACGAAAAAATACAGACCTGTGAAATGAAGCTGAGACTAAAGAGCAAAATGAGGACCTCTCGTTTGGCTCTTAAATCGATTGTATAGTCCATGAGGTATCGATACGTGGATAACCAATTATTTTCTATATTCTTGGAGAATAACACTCACTTCATACATTGAAATGAAATGTTTTATTATTACAATATATACATATAAACAACCATTTACATAAACACTGACATACAACTGATTGTATTTGTTTACATTTGAGTATTTATTCACATACTCTAAGTTTGTTACCACAGATCATCTTTTGGATAAAATTGCGACATGTCCCCCTTTGTCCCTTTGCAGGGTGACGGTGGAGTGGGATGCTGAAGACAGGGACTGTGCAGACCTGCGGGGGCGGCAGTCTCTTTGCCTCCAGCTGTGAGGCTTACGGACCCTGGGCTTGTAAGAGAGGCTCCTGACACACATGTAAACACATTTTACTTTTATTTAAAATATAAAACATTTGAATAAATATAAATTGTCATGCAAAGAGAAGAACATCAGCATTGTAATAGGGTCAAGTAAAATGTACAAAGATTTACATTGATGTCAGAGATAAGAATGAAAAAACACATATTACAGTATGTATATAAATATTTATTGCAGTTCTGAAAGTGCATTATAAAGTGCATAGATACGGGATGTGGGATCTTTCATGTCCACACATAAATAAGGAAATTCTGAAAAAATTAAGTGTAATTTTCCAAAAATTCCATGGTTTAAAATAAATACTTGACACAAAGTTTAGTTTCAATGTTTTTGTTTCTGACCGTCAGATGAAACATCTCCACTTCTGCTATGATCAGATACATCTATATACAGCATCATGAGCACTTTGATATAGATCAGTCGTCGTTTGCGTATCACTGTTTGACAGCAGCTATTTAAAGCAACATGGAAGGTCAATCAATTCCCCCCCGAAAAACCAACTTTTCCATCAAGTTGCAATGAATCCACCAAAGAAGCTCTCCCAGTAGCTGTATGATGGACGATCCTCAGCACAGTGCGGCCCCCCAGCGGGGCGAACAGAGGGTACAGCTTCCCCCTGAAGCTCCCAGTGAAGGTGTAGATGTGGGTCTTTGTCTCTGCGTTGTAGAAGGAGATCTGGCCCTCCTCATAGTCTAAGTAGACCCCCATCCGTTTGGGCACCATGCCGACGGGCTGAGCGCTCTCCGGCTTGGTGCAGGCGTAGAAGTTGTTGTTGCTGCGCCACAGGACCCAGTAGCCCTCATTGGGGGTCATGGGGAACCGGCCGAGACGCTTGGAGTCTGCGGTGGTCACTCCCAGACGCCAGAAGCCATTTTTGGATATGTCCACCTCCCAGTAGTGGCGCCCGCTGCTGAAGCCCTCCCACCCCAACACGCAGGGCCAGCTGTCGAAGCGCTGGGGGCTGAAAGGCAGCTCGGCCTCAGAGAGACCCTCCTGGACCTGGTCCTCCGACATGTGCAGCCAGTGGTGGTTGGTCATGGGGTCCAGAATCACATCAGCTGTTAGGGAACAGAGAAAGCACGAGGTTGTTGTCAAATAAGTGTTGTTATACAAGACAAGATAAGATGAATAAAGGTTGGTCTTACCTGCTGCGCTGCAAATCCAATTCCAGACTGCAAACAGAGACATGTATGTTATTGAATGTGCAGTGGATAAACAACAACAAACGTGTTAATGAAATGCTGTGATTGACAGAGGATGGGACACATGATCAACCTTAAGCTTAAGATGATTCACAATACACTTACTAATTCTTTTTCTCAGCATTATGCTTAACCCGATAATGTTCCTTTAAAATACTCTTTAGGCCTCTACAACTTATTCTAAAAAGGACAATCCGTTTGTATTTCTACTGCTCGCACCTTATAACACAAACTGTGTTGAGTTGCTGGAAAGACGAATAGCTTTTTATTAAATGATCAAAACCTCCACCGTCTCAATCACATCAGAATAATATATTGATCGTACTTCGGGCAAACCTGTGTCATTTTTCCAACAAAGAGTCAAATGATTATACAATGATTTGTTTTAATTCACACCTGAGTTGGGGATGTATCTTGAAATCCCGGCTTTCCAGGTCCTTTGTTTTGCCAGTAACCATAGCTGTGGAATCATTTTCTGAAATGGGAAAACAAAAAGGTAAAAATCACTTTTTTCCACAAGAGCAACACTTTCATTTCTCACCATGAATCATGTTAATGTGTGTGATGTACCAGTGCTTCCTGTTAGCACGTTGATACGTTTGGCTGACTGTGGTGATGACCCTGGATTTATGAGGGCAGTAATGCAAAATAGACCAGACCACGCACCAGTAGTCAACGGTCATTTTCAAGTTCCTCATTGTATTGTGTGCCTCTACTGTGACATTTTTGCAGACCATTTACATGCACAACCCTATATAACACACTACAGAAAAGGGACACCCCCGAGAAAGCATAATAGGGCCCTTTTAGAGCCATAATTAAACATAAATAGAGAAAATGCAGTTTATTGTTACTGCAGGTAGTGGAAATTCCCGTTTTCAAGCATGAACGAAAGTAAAACTGGACTCTAATTGCGATATAGTCCTTCAAACTTCAATAAAATAACTTTGGCCCGTATACCGCGCCTTCATCTGCGTGTGAGATGAAAACTGAGCAGATAAACTATCAGTTATTAAAGACATTTATTATGGAAGCCAGGGTCATATAAGCCAAATCACCGAGTGCATTTATTGATGCTCTGCACGCATTCAGGGAGCAGGGTTCACTTTAACCACATGCTATGTAATGTTGCTTCATGTCACACACGTAGCATATTCCAAGCCAATTATTCCTTTTCTGGTCAGATTAAATGTTGGTTTCTATTTCATTTCAGCCTTCACAGAAACAACGCAATGTTATGGCAGACATTTTCTCACCGTGCTGTCTTCTCTGAGCAGGGACCAGGTGATGAACTCCAGCAGAGGAAGCAGGTTCCCCAGACGCTTCTTCTTCAGGCCGAGCTGACTCAGCACTCTGCCCAGCTCCTCGCTCGACACACCACAACTCTGCAGACACAAACACTCAGTCAGCTTCGAGATTTGGCATTGTTTTCCCCTTAAAAACCACACACTCTTACATACTGCCTACTGTAAAGAGAGTACAACTAAGTAATTTCCCTTCATGCGTTTACAATTCCCAACTGAGATTAACAGATACTAAAAACCTTTCTACAAGTTTTTTTGGGACGTTCTTCTGGTTTAATATCCCTCACCTCAGTTGCTGTCTGCAGCTCCTTCGCCCACTCCATGATCCTCATCTGTGGCTCCTCCTTGAAATCCTTCTTATTTTCTTCACTCTCCAACGCCGAGGGCATCTCCTTCAGGAACTGAGGACACACAATCAGTAAGTTAACATTGATATTTCTTTCACAACCATAGCCGTTCCAAAAAAACAAAACGGAATAGTATTTTTGTTGTCATGTTCTGACCTTGTCGACACGGTGCAGCTCGTCGGCCCACTCCAGGATCAGCTTCCTGCTCTCCTCCAGGCTGCGCTCAGTACGGCTGACTGCACTCTGGGCTTCTTCATCACTGGGACCCTCGTGTGGATCCCCCCCGCCCTGCTGCAACACAGCAACACACACTCTTAAAAACACAATGTTACTGTAAAATACTAATAAGATTTAAGATTATTTATGTATTACAGTGAATATTTCAAACAACAATTCATTCATATCGTTATCAGTCATTGTACAACACTTTATATATCGTTAAATCCCATTTGTATATACTTCTTATGTTAATGTAAATATTTAATCTATTTTTTTTCTCATTGCATTTGATTTAAACTCCTTTTGTTTATATTAATATATTTATTCTATTTTAATTTTAATACATTTTATTCTAGAATAGAGCAACTTTTGGGAACTAATTTTCTTATTCTGATTCTGACCATAAAATGATGTTTTAAAAAAAGCACATATGCCACACGCGGGACATTTTCCCTTTTACGGATGTCTAAATAGAAAGTTACAGTTAAATAAACCCTCTATCTGTGACTCAGCACGGCAAGGCAGTTAACCGGGCATCATAAACAGGTAGCATCCACCCATTCAACTTACTCAGCTACAGTATCTGCGTGATCAGGTAAATGTTTCCCACGGCAACACTCATCTGTTTTGGTCATAAAAACAGGTTCATGAACTCTTAACAGACTGAGATAATCAGCAGTCATTGTTACTGTTCAAATCAAAGCCATGTTTTACTGAGCTGGCAAACAACCAGAGTCAACATTGTAAGGAAATGAATGTTTAGAAATACGTTTCCTTCTCCTGTTCCCTTAAGTCTACCCTCTTTTCTGTTGTCAGATTGTTCTTTGCTATTAAAGACAATAATATGAGTCTGCTGAGACACTGACTCACATCTCCTTCCTTCCTTCCCTGATGTCCTACCTTGCAGACTTGGTCCACTTGCTCCTTCCAGTGATGGATGAACTGCACACACTCCTGCAGGCTGCGCAGATCCTTCAGGCCGTTCTGACGAGGGTGTTGCTGCAGGAAAACACAACAGGGTATGGTTTAAAAGAATGTAAACCAAAACGGAATTCACAGAAAAAATATTTAAATGAAAAAGCAGTTTCCATGTACCTGTGAGCGGTGAGTGAGGTTGATGGCGGCTCTGCTCGGGGCCGAGCTGTGGATCTGCACGTCCTCCTCGGGCAGGTTCCAGCGCACGGCCCCGATGGAGCTGCTCTGGGTGTTCCTCTCGCCCCCCTTCAGTATGCCCACTCCTGCAGGGGGACACATTCAGAATCACAGTCAGAAACAGGTTTATTACCAGGTAGGTTGACACGTACGAGGAATCTGACTTGGTGTTGTGGTGCATACATAAAGGTGAAAATATATATATATTTTCAAATATAGCAGTATTTAAATCGACATAGAATGGAATAAAATATGTGCAGTAATAAATACAATAATAGATACATAAACATAATTTGAGTCTCATTCATTATCACTTGACATAAAATCTAGCAGAAAATGTTGTTATTTTTCCAACAAAGTGAGCAAACATTGCAATAATGAAACTGCAATTATTAGCCTTTGTGATTATTAGCTTGAAGCTTTAACAGCCACCATTAAAGGCTTTTAATCATGAAGGACATACTTTAATGCCTTTATCTGATTGGATGTAAGCTGTATTTTCCAGCCACATCAGACACAAGTTGTTTTAACATGCATGAAGCAGGACAAATGCAATTGGCAGTGATTGAAAATGGATTTATACATACTTTTAGCAGGTTTCAGAATAGTCATCTCCATGGTGGCGTCCTATGTTCTGTAGCAGAGGAAAACAAATGGTTGGGGAACCAGGGATGTAAAAAGTAACAGCAGCTGTATAAATAAATACTTGCATTATGTGTTAAAGGTAAAATGGCTGGTATTATATTATTGAATATTGTATTTGTTAAATACTCTTTGAGAACTAATTTAACAATTTGACAGACTATTGTGTAGTTTAGTTATGGCAATATAACATGGATGTGTTATTATTATTCCAGATATACATTATTTTTGAAAAGAAAACCTCAAAAACAATGAAAAAATAAGTTTTGTGGAAATGTGAAACCTTTTTTTTTAATAAAATAATAATGCTTTTAATGATAAGCGACACCTACCAAAAATATGTAATAATATAGGTCATTAATTTATACTCAAATCAGTGATGCTTGAGTATTTATCTGGAAAGAAAGAACATGTTTCTCATGTTTAAAATAATATAATAATTCAATCTATATTCAGCACATACGTACATGTTGAACTACAATGCAAAATATATTTTCTAAAATGGTGTTAGATACCATACAGTCTAAATGTTTCAGCCCCACACACCTGTACCATAGACATACATCGTATTAAGCTCTGATATTCATTGTGTCCTACCTGTAGAGGAGGAGGGTGGTGCAGCTCTGCTGGTGGAGATCTCTGGACAGATGCTGCTCTCTAACCCGCTGCGTATTTGTTCCTCTGCTCGTTCTGACCTATGGACCTTTTTTATTACTCCCTCTGAGGTGGCGAGGAAACCTCTGACAGAAACCCTGATGCTTCTCGGCAGCCGCTGGAGGAAGGCGTGAGGTTTAATGACCGCTGTTAAGTCTCTGCATATCACTCAGTGACGCACAGCAGCGATTCTGCTAGGTGTTACTGTACATACTAGGTATACATTACATTATATTACATGTCACTTGTTAGACCAGGGGTGTCAAACTCAATTCAATCGCGGGCCACATCAGCTGCACTCAAAGGGCCGGTTGTAACTTTAAGACAATATAAAAATACATATATAAATATATATATAAAATAATGTATTATATTACATTATTGCCTCTGCATTGGATTATTATCAGATAGGGTAATAACTTCATAATTAACTACGTCTGAAAGCAGAAGTCTGGGGGAAATAATTGCAAGTCTCTTCAGTGAGAATGTCACAAAATGATTTAAAAAGAAAAGTCAAATTCTGGATAAAAAGTCTAAATAAAAAAAGAAGAAGTGACATTTAAAAAAAAAGAGTCCAATTCTGAGAAAAGGGCACATTCTAAGAGAAAAGGCATATTTCGAAGAAAAAAAGTCAAATTTGAGGTGCATTGTGGGACATGGAGTTTATGGGCAACGTGCTTCTGTAAATCATCATGTAACCGTATAATAAACACATAATATTCTTTGCAAGCTCTTGTGGGGCCACAGAAAATGAAGTCACGGGCCGGATTTGGCCCCCGGGCCTTGAGTTTGCCGCTTTTATCCAAAGCGACTTACATACTCAATACTGTGGACAATCCCCACAGGAGCAATTTGGGGTGAAGTGTCTTGCCCAGGGACACAACGACATGCTGACTGCAGTGGGGTTTGAACCTGTGACCCCCTGATCCCAACACCAAGGCTCTATCCACTGCGCCACATGCCTATAAACAAGATGGTAACAGTAAAGGTGTTTTCCATGTAGTGGCTGCTTGGGTCAAATTGGCAAACATAAATGAACTCATAATAGACACGAAACACTGTTTAAAATACATAAAAGATTTTGTTAAAAAGGTTTTAAAAAACAAGGTGTTTTGTTCTAAACTGGATTTATGCAGAGGTGGAAGAAGTACTCAGATCTTGTACTTGAGTAAAAGTAGAAGTACCAGAGTGTAGGAATATTATGCTACAAGTAAAAGTCCTGCATTCAAAATGTTCCTCAAGTAAAAGTACAAAGTATTAGCATCAAAATATTATTAGTCCCAAAAGTAAAAGTAATCATTTCAGATTGGTCCATTTCAGAATAATATATGATATGTTTTGATTATAATTATAAATGCATCAAAGCTGGTAAAGGTGCAGCTAGTTTTAATGACTTGATTATAATTCAAATCATTAATCCAAATTGCAAAATAACTAAAGGTACAAAGTAAATGTAGTGGAGTAAAAACACACGATTTTACCTCTGAACTGTAGTGGAGTAGAAGTACAGAAATACTCATGTATCTCAACATTGTACTTAAATGTACTTGGTTACTTTACACCTCTGTAATATTTTGCTATATAACTGCATGTATTAGCATTGAAACACTATATCAAGGCTTGGAGATAATTGTTTAAATCTGTTTTGAACTGTAATCAGTCCTTATTCCCCTCCAACATAAACTACCATGACACGGTCAAACAACAAAGCGTTACGCTGCGTGAAGGCCTTTTGCCTAGTCATCCATTCACTTCCTCGTTAGCTACTGGAAGAGTTGTAAGAGTGAAACTCATTGCGTCAAGGTCCTACACTACATCAGCCCCCTGAAATTGTTTTGAATATAAGTATGACTCTTAAAGTTCTCGTACTGTAGATAGATAGTCCCTGATTGAAATGTTGAGTATATAAGATAGTGTTATTACTGATGCATAAAACTCCTAATATACTAACTTATGAAGAATTAAATAAAGCAGAACATCATATCGTATAAACTGATGCCATACTGTAGCAACACATTCAAAGTTAAATGACCTCAAACCTTTACATAAGTGTAGCATTTGAGTTCATATTATGCGCTAATTCCACCATTGATTCCACTCGACGATCAATTAAACAACCTTATACAAAACCTGTCATGGTCCGAGGCTTGGCCAAAACAAAATGATGACAAAGAAATAAAAACCACTCTCTACAAGTAGCAAGCAGTTCAAGTTTTATTTGTCAAATGCAGGCAAATCTGTGACACTCGAGCATCGTAAAAAAAAAAGACTTTATAATCTTTATCTCTAACAGAATAGACTTTGCATTTATAAAAGTGGCATCATATCTCTTTTCTAACTATTTCAAAATGAGCTACAGTGTGCTCGGTACCTTTCAAATATGTACATCGGGTCATTGCATATAAAAAAAGTATTTTGGATCAGATGCCATCGGTTTTCAGATGTACAGCGTCTTCTCCTCGTGCGCAGGATGAGTCACATTTTAGTTCCAGCTCTTGAAGAACTGCTTGAAGATCATGGTCTCCTTCCCCTGGGGCAGAATCTCCACCTGCAGACACGTTCACTGCTTATTGCATATCTGATAAAGTCACAGTGTACTGAATCTGTAAACAATCCATCTCAACAACTTCTAAAGAACTATGAGCGTACCTGAGTCTTCCTGGGGTATTTCATCTGTTCGATGAAGTTATCCGCCATCTTTAGGGCCGACTGCTTCTCCTCAGCATTTGCTCTTTTACCTGAAAGTCAATCAATGACTCAGATTGGGAGCAGCATTCATAGAGATTGTATACCATATTGCCCAAAGCTGGATCATACATGCACAATTTAGACTGTTCATCTTCAATATCTGTTATAGTAGCACGTTTTCAGTTTCTCCTGGTGTCCACAAGAGAAGATATCAGCCATTTTAAGTCAAATGTTTTACTAGGGCAATACAATTATGTAAAAAGTAGTTCCCATAGTTTCAAACTAGCTAAATAGAAGTGAAATACAACCAGCAGCACTACCAGGGCTGTTTCCAATGACTTCTTGATATAACATGAGTCCCTTCTACACCAATCATATTCCCATAACTCAAAACTCTGAATTTCTTTCAATGATTTCATTTCGACTGTTATTGTACATTTACTTTCCCAACAAAGAGATGTAAATGTCTTAAGCTTCTCCACTCTGCCAGGCTTACCTGCAAAGTTTTTTTTCGCATTGAAATTAAATTCTGTACCAGGAAATAAACTCTTAAAAAGTGTAATGTTAATCATTGATGTAAGAGGTATGGTTTTATCCAGATATCAGAAGAGACAGCAGCTTTGTTTTAGGGATTGTACACCCTGCACTGCACTGGGGACAGTACAGAGCTGTAATTTAATGCTGATGTTCTTAAAAAATGCTTTCGCTCCACATTTTATGGGTCTTGAAACTCTCACATATTTCCCCCAATGCTAAACTAAAATCTGATTTAATTAGATAGCTTACATCACTGGCATGGGTGCATTTGCTGGTTCGGGGTAAAGCAGTATTTTCTCACCTTTCCAGACGAAGATCTTCCCGTTGGCGCCGTTATCCAGAATAAAGCAGTCATCACAAACCAGCAGATCCCTGGCAAACGGGCTTTTCTCTGACACTTTGGTCATCGTCATGGATCCTGTGGCATCAGACACCTGTGGAGTGAGATATACAGTGTTATACTGACATGTAAACAGGTAGTTTGAAGTTTGAGTGCAGGTACAAAGCTATGCAGGTACCGTGTAGAGGGAGGCAGAGTTGGAAGCGTCTGCTTTGCTGTCCTCTTCTGGTGTGCTCTCTGCCAGCTGGGGCATCTTTCCCAGAACCTGCCCGGCAACAAGACAGGAAGCTCAGAAACCAAGAAGATCCAACAGTCTTTTTCAGGAATAACCCCAGAACTTCCTTTGCATGCTTTTAAAGGTCTCCTATTATACTGTTTTTCATCAATATATTATAGGTTTCGGACAAAACATGTCTCTGAAGTGTTTGGGTGGAAACACCAAACAGATCATTGCAGCATTACCCATAATCCCCTCTGTTTCAGCCCTGTTTCAAAAGTGCTGATTCTCTGCCTGTTACTTTAGATGAAAATAAGGAGCCCCTCCCCACGACCCTCTGAGAGAGATTTGGTTAAAAAGAACACAATGGTGCTCTAGGAGGAGATTCAGGTGATAAGGGGGGGGTTACCTTGGTTGCTGATTGGCTAATGGTTACACAAGCCAAAAAAAATCGTTATGACATCATAAAGTGGCCAAAATTTGATCAGCTCATTTTCAAACAGGTTTTTATATAAATGGATCAGGACAGAAAGAGAGGGGGTCTTTTTTCCTGAAACTTTCAGAATGTCTTTCCACAGAGGGGACACATGTTGATGTAGAAAAGACATGTTGCATAATAGGTGACCTTTAAATGACCTCCTCTATGAGTAACATGCATGATACAAGTGTGCAGATACCTTGAGCATCTCCTCTGGCTCCTCCCCCTCGTTGCTGTCCACGATTTTGGCTTTACCGTGTCTCTCCGTGTCTCGGATCAGCGAGGCGATCTCACGCACCTTCTGCTTCTCGAACATGTTGGCCTGAGAGCCGATCCACGACACAATGATCTGGAGGGCAACGAAATCATGAAATGAGATGAGGTCTTCCTGGTTATGAAAGCTGATATGTGTTGTTTGTTCTCTGGCAGCTTGTTTGACAGTTTGTTTCCTCACCTCCCCAAGGTCCAGGATGAAGCAGTCCCCTTTGTTGAAGCTGCTCCAGGACAGCTCCACCTCCCTGGCTCGGATGTTGCGTTTCCCCTTGATCTGGTACAACCTCTGCACCGTGCCGGAGCCCTGAGTCCTCCTGAAGCCCGAGTCCACACCGCCCGTCTGCACAGAGGTTCATGGGATACTCATTTAAAATGCATCAAGGTTTTTATATCTGTTTTGTATGTTTCGTCCTGCTGGGAAATGTCTGCTTTTAACATCCTCTTTGGTTTTAACAAGCTCGACTTGGCGCCCAGGAAAATCAAAGGGCATGAATGAACTTCGGCACAGGTGCTGTAAAATAATAATCCATCCAGTAGTAAAACAAATTATGGATATAATATGTCTTGCATCTAGTTTATTACTTATTATTTTAAAAATACATTTAGATTATCGTTTAATTTACATTGCAAGTAAATCAAAAGTATCAAAGTTTAATCTTTTTGAGTAAAAGTAAATGTTAGAATTAACTATAGGCAAACTTACAATTGAAAATACATTATACTAAGAATTACATTTTTACAATATATTTTTTTAATTTAATTTACCGTGCCTTTCAAAATATGATTTGTTCCCCTTGTCTAAATGCCCTTTCCTGTCTGTGGAGGAAACTTCTGTGTAGCAATGCTTTGGGAGTCACCGACTCAGGAAGGAGACACGAGATGAGCAGGAGTTCTGATGTCAAACACTGAGATTTAATACAAGCATAGGCCGGAGAAATTCACATCACAAGTCACACAGTCAAAGGTTCTGACTGCACGGGTGGATTGCCATGTCAAATCTGAATCACCCTCTCCTCTTGGTAGACCTTTTAACCAGTTTACAGAGAGCCAAATCCACATATTGGGGGAAGAAGATATCTGTGAACACCTGGAGACACTGAATCACGTATCTGACTCTAATGGCTCTGTGGCCGAGAGTTGACCGGTCATAAAACTATTAATGTCAACAATAGCTGAAACTTCCCACTCCTTAAGACAGATAACAGACTTAGGCTTCGTCGTAAATGTCAACAGGCCGAAAGGTCAAATATCTTAAGTAAAGGCACAATTAATCCCTAACATTGTCTATAGCATATTGTGCTGTAATATTGAAATGAATAATAAATGAATATATATTTCCAGTATATCTTTTAAGGGAAACTAACATTTAACCTATAAGTTATACCAAATGATATCTTTCCTACCAGAAACCACTTGCACTGTGCATTTGTTTTGCTGACAATGGAGATATTTATATAATTCTCTCACATTTCAATGACATTTAAAGCATCTGAGCTTCAGCACTCAGGTATGTCCCTCCCTCACCTTGTAGCTGACCCCTCTGGGGAACAGCGCCATGAACTCGGGGGTCTCGTAGCCCTGCACGTGTCTGTGCTGGACGGGGTCTCCACTCAGGAAGTTGTCCAGCTGAGTGGCCAGCATGGCACACGCCACCTGCTCATCCCGAGACGACTGCTCACCTGTGGGAGGAAGGAAAGAAAACATGAAGCTCAAAAAACACTAAGAACCAAAGAGACACTTTAAGTTTTAAAATAAATGCAACAGAACACAGACATCCATTTCTTATGCATGAGACATGAAGTCAGCATTTGGGTTGATAACCTTTCATTAGGTTTTGTTTCGTTTGTTTGTGTTTAATTCCTTCTTGAATAAATAAGATAAGATAAGAGGTACTTTATTGATCCCAAATTGCAGCAGCATAAAAAACAACAACACAGAACGAGGCATTGCACATGAGTTCAAATGAAAGAGTAGAAATAGACAATACTAGAATTTAAACATCTCAAAATAGAATTAAAGCAGCATTAAAAAGTAGAAAATATACAGTAGAGCGTGAAGATACAACATCTATAAACTCTGACAATTAAAACACTATTGAAGGGCTTTAGACAAAATATGAATAAATAAATGGACACTTTGACAAAGCCAAAATATGATACATTTAAAAGCCCTAGAAAATCAACAGGAAAAGAAAAGAAGACCTTGAGACGGGAGGGTCTATTTTTCCATGGTCAATAATTCCAACTTTCACGCTTAACTTTTAAGTCAACATTTACAATTAGTCTTCCAAGTCTTAGTTTTCAGTTCTGATCATGTTGTCAAACCAAACATCAGGTAAACAATAAGGTGAAGGCAAACATAAGAGTTGCAGGAAAGAGTGATGGAAATAGAGGCAGTGAGATCACATGAGGGAAAGAGAGCATTAGGAAATGAGGTCAGAAAGGTGAGGATGTCACCATGTGAGGAACAAAGAACCGCTGACAGAGGTGATGGGTCATGGAGACAAAAGCGAACAGAGTGTGGCACAAAGACAACACCGGGGTCATCAATTGTAAACAAGAGGAGGAGGAGGGAGGCTTCGGGACAATCAGCTTAGTGTTACCTAAGCACCGGATACATGCTGGAAACAACCGCAGCATTTGAGTGCTATAACACAGGCCTCGTGCATCTTTCATGGGCCCTCGCTCCAAAACCTATCCCAGTTTCCCTCAGGACTTCTGCCTCTCTTTCTCTCCCTCTAATCCTCCCTCTCTCCGCACACAATGCTGCAGCAGGTCAGCGCTGTGTCTCGTGTGTCATCACCATCAGCGGGGCGGGGGGGTATTTCGCTTTTCACCCGCAGCGCAGGACAATGGTCAACAGGCAAATAGAAAACAATATACCGCTTTGTCGAGACAGGGCTACACATGTTATGCTAAAAGGTCTGAGCATGAGTCTCTCCTGGCAACCAAAATCACTTGTGTGTTTCAATAGATCAGCAAGGGTATTTGATTAAAGGTGGGGTCGATCATTTTGGAGAAACCAGCTCGAGATCGCTAGAATTTGAAAATACACAGCCGGAACAAATCTGCCACTTCCTTACAGAGCCCCTCCTCCAACACACACGAACGCGCACATGACCAATGAGGGCAGGAGATAAATGTGTGCCCCGATGGAAGGCTGACAGGCAGGTTGGCCATCCAGTTACTTTAGCCGGGCCGGCTAAAATGATTGGTCGTGCTTTTTACAGCGCTACGGCTTCCACAGATGACATTTTTTTTATGGATTTATTGTCAAAGCACTTCAGATATTCATTGCTATCGGGATGTTAAGAGCATTCGATGGAATATAACAAAAAGTGTATCTCGAGCCGGATTCTCAAACGTACATACCCTACCTTTAACTGACAACAAATCAACATGGAGAGCACCTCATGAACTGAAAAAGGCCTTATTATATCTTGTTTCATTAGATTGGATTGGATTAGATTGTTTTTGTTAAATAATCTCTTTTCAATTGTTCCTCTTGTCTTTTATTTGTGGAATGATATGATCACTTCTCTTCTTGTGTCTCGTACATATTTCCATCTTCCTCTTTAGGATATATATTTAGCTCTCATTTGGTTTATTTTCCAAGTTTTTATTGCTCTTAGGAAATCTGATTAAGAAATAAATGTTTGATCTCCACAGGGAAATTAGGATACAATACAGCTTCCTTCATTTTGGAATAGAAATATGTGTAGAAATTATATATATTTTTTAATTTGCACAATACTTCGACAACTGTAAACAATGTGTATACTACAATACTGTATATAAAACAGTATAAAAACAATAATATGCTTAAATGTGGTGAAATTCAAGAAAGTCATAAGAAGATTAGATGAAATGTACATTATATAAATCAATGCAGTTGTTTTATATTATTATATAAACAATACTATATTATCAGTATGCAGATAGTATTGTGCCTGCTTCTATTTATCACTAAGTGAAATGTGTATGTGAATGTTAATAATACATTGCACTTAAGTCAGATTGATGCATGCTCAATAACCCTGCTGTGTTGTGATTTACAGACACTCAGAGTATACCCAGATGTTTGCCTCTCACCTATCCACATGTGGAGGTCTGCTCCCAGCTGCCCGCGGTTCTCCAGCACTAGATAGGAGTCCCCGTTATAAAAGGCTCCCACCTCGGAGGGGTCCAGCAGCACTGCCTTCATCTTCTCCACCCTCCACACTTTGAGGCCCTCCTCCCGGACCTCCGCACCAAACTGGCCTGGCGCTGCCATGAAGGGGAGCATGCTGCGATTGGGGAAGAAAGTCATGGTGAGACAAAGGTAGAGAGGACACACTTTGCCGTAGAGAGGGCATAAAATAGTGTGGACTCCAACAGAAAGAGTGATATATATGATCCACAATGGGTGAGTCACACTCAGTCAGGGGTGGCATGACACATGCAAGTGTTCATACATAGAGTTGTGTCACTGTTTCCAAAGGGAAATGGATAGAGAAGTAAAAGCAGAAGTCAAGAACACCAGTGACGTTTTCTCCTGGAGGCCAAGGGAAGCCAGGCTTCCCCTGTTTTTTCGGATTGTAGTTATAATTTTAATAAATAAATAAAAACAATTAGTTTAGTTTCGGAAATTCTTTGTTGTGTGTTGCTGCCGGCCCGTCTCTCCCCCATTCGCATTGAGTATTTTACAAAGAGTGAAACAGCGCCCCTCTAGATGTTATGGTGAAACAGTAGATTGCACTCACTGTTGCGAGAGAAGGCCAGCCGAAATTCGCTTCCCTTGGTGAAAAAAGCCAGAGGCGGCTGGCTTCCCTTGCTTCACAATCCAATCAAATCGCATCAACTTAGTGTTGCAGTGACGCGTCCTAAAACCCGGAAGTAAGCTGCACTCGGTTTCCCTCGACAAAAAAGCAATGGGATTTCTCCATAGGATTTTGGAAAATAGCTCGAAATAAGGTCAGTGGAAAACAAACCTGTTTGATAAATGCACGTTTTGTTCAGTCGGATAATATCCACATGTCTACCCTACTTTTATAATTTTCGAATCATAAATCGAATCGATAGAAGATAGATAGCGCCACTGCACCACTCTCACCGCCGTTAGAAAGTAGCAAGCAACTGAAGCAAGTGCAATTATGGAGGGTGGAGATTTGGAGAATTTAATCAAAGATAATTGTACTAAACTTCCGCTACAGCAGCAACAACAAATACAATCTGATGACAGGCCAATGCCCAAACTGGAGCTGTGTACAGAGAGGAAAAAAGGAGCGAATCGGACGTAAGACTTAAAGGTCTCCTGATTTAGTTTGTGAATGAATGCTTATTAGAGTTTTGTCTGGAGAGTGCATGCGGACCTGTCGGTTAGATCAGGGGTTCCCATCCCCCGGTCCGCGGCCTACTGCCGGGCCGCAAAATAGCTGTGAGTTTATCGTAATATTTGCAGAATTATAAATATATAAAAATATTTTATCATAATATTTTTTTAAAAAAGTGTTTAATGTTCGCACCTATACCAGTCATATTATTTCCTCCAGTAGCCTAGTTAATCTTTCACCAGATAACCGTTGAAAATGGCTTTTATGATGTTCCGAGGGATTGGGCGGCTCAGGTCTCAGCCTCTTGTGCGCACGAGAAAGTTACCGGTGCGCCAAGTAGGAAGAGGAGCTCACAGGAGACAACCGTTTAATTGCAGACTGTTATGTTTATGTGGGGAAATGGCAGTGCATACATTATTTGAGATATATTTCAAACTCGGACTTCATTTTAAGGACATGTCGGCCAGGGGTGTAGAGCTATATGTTTATTTTATTAGCTTTTCTTTTTAATGACTGATTTTAAATGCCATTTTCTTAATGTCTTTCATTTTTTTGTAAAGCACTTTGAATTGCCTTGTGTTGAAAAGTGCTATATAAATAAACTTGCCTTGCCTTTGTTTAAGCACCGGATTGGCAAAACAGGAGAGTTAACCAGTCTGCCTTGATCTATGAATTCATGCCGGGACTCTCACGGTATCTGCTGCCCGCAGCTGTTTTATAGAAGGAAAACCTCCTTCACTTCATGAAATGGCTGCAGGCCGCATCAGGAGGCAGCGGGGCGTGTAACTCCGCTTCTGAGAAGTGCAGCACCAGCGCGCCGAGAGCTGTGCCTTTTTACGCACCGCCTTCGCTGTGTTTACCTTCATCAGAACAGCGAGTGACTGCAGGCTGCTTCGTGTTAATCACACACACCTCTACACACACCTCTACACACATCTGATAACTCCATAGGTAGCCTATATGCGGGTGTTCCCAAAATAAATTAGTTTAATCTTAATCTCGATGTAGTGCTACATGCTGTCGGACGTGCACCGGAACGAACGTCACTATTATAATATCTTCTGAAAACAAATGCCAGTGTCACACACACACACACACACACACACACACACACACACACACACACACACACACACACACACACACACCCTTCATAATGCGCCTTCTCCTCGTTTTCCCATCATATATCCGTAAATCATACAAACAAAACCAAAAAGGTGATTTATCTGTTTTCCCGTTTTGGTTTAAAAACTGAATAACGTCGGTTTTTTGGTTTTCCGCTTTTCCGAAAAAACAAAAAACGACACGGTTCGTTTTTAAACGTTGTTAATATGTTTTGGATGCATATTGTTCTAGTATTTGTTCAGGCTGTTACATAGAATTAGCCTCTGTTGCTACCTGCTGGTGGTGAGTAAATATTAAAATCAGTTAAAATTGACAACCGGTACGCGATTTTTTTTTAATGTATCTGCGGGTCCTTGGCCCAATAAAGGTTGGGAACCCCTGGGTTAGATAACAGGTGTGTGTAAATCCTGCATCTGTATGATACAAATGTGTGTAAAATGATACCGGGTGCTGTAATCACTCATCTGGTTACGTTATTGCATTGACCACCACACCCCCGACCCAAAAGAAAGGACTTATTATTGGCTTCCCCAAATGTTTTCCCCACGCCACGCTACTGAAGAACACAAGCAGGTGACAAATGGAGGAAGTTCAAAACGTGTCACGATCAGACGATATTTGAAGTTAGGGGCCGATGTTTACAGAAATGTACGGTTCACTGAAGTGTTACAGACACTTAAAAACACCACTCCCTTATAGGACAGACAGAGAGAGTGTGGTTGACCCTTACACTTGGGCTTGACACAACATGAGCGGTTGTGATGCTTCTTAAAAACCACGGGCTATGACGTATGAAACACAAGACCAAACAGGCTTTACTAAAACCAAAAGGTATAGTGTTACAAAGGTGGCTTTATGCATGCTACATCATGTCTTGGAGGAGAATTATCTAGATTTGGGTTGAGTCACTTTAATATACCCTCTTCTCGGTATTGTAGTTTAACCCACCCTGTCAGAAAGGAATAAGAATAAACCAAACCCACATCCTGTCTGTTCTCCCTTCTATATTTTTACATCGCTGAAAGGAAGTCAGGTTTGTAGCGAGTCTGTTCTTTTTACTTTGCACAGAGTGAGATACAATCACTGCTTGGTAATTTCATCATTTTTAGGTAAAAAAAACATGTTCAAACCCTTTAATCAACACCACACCCTAACAAAAGGTTAACTGAGTGATGGGGTGGACACATACAAAAAACACATCCCAGAGCAACACAAAAAATTGTCTTGATAAATGAGGTAATAAACTGAAATATGCTAATTGTTACATAACTAAGGCTGTGATAAGAACGGAGTTATTGGCACAGAGGTAGAGTAGTTTATATATGTTGTGCATGATAAGTATGTTTTGTAGAATTCAAGTCTGAAACAATATAAAAGTGTATTTTATTTGTAGTTGTGTGCTTCTACTGATAATCAAAAGGCCTTTCCTGCTTGACAACACACACATTTGAAGCCCTATCAAACCCATCTCGCAGTTACATCCAGTTTCCTCTCTTCTGATAGGGCGCTGCAGCTTTATGGCAGTCGCTATATCTCCCAATAACATTGATATTAGTATCGCAGTGCGAAAATAAACATCAATTAAATACGGGCGAAGCATTTACTACACTGTTTTCGTGTCTAGAAATAATTACGTAACTCAGCAGTTTATGTTTCGATTTGGCTGAGACTGACTCCAGGAAACAATCATGACTGATATGAGAAGATTAAAAAGCAATTAGCAAGAGTGATTAGAGTCTACCGAGGACACTGATCCAACAGGTAAAATACTGCTGCCAAAAAAAGGCCTCATTAGGCAGCGGAAACAAGGGAAATATTATCTCTACTTCAGAATTGTGGTCAGTCAAGCATTTAAGGAAGCAGCAGCTACGCCCCTTTAAGTGTCTTTCAGTTTGGATGACAGTTTATTGACTCTCCTCTCTTGATATTATCAGCATTTACATATCTTTTACATAAACTGTAATCATTAGAAAGGTGCGGTTTGATGACCACAACAAGCAAGTTAAAGAGAACAGATACATTTGTAGAGTGGTGGAGGTAAGGCAGCGATGGAAACAGAATAAGGGCCAGAGGCAGCACACGCAGGGCCCTGAGTTAGGGTTACAATGCTTGGACAGCCGCTCCAAGAGTAAGTAAGGATGCCAAAGAAAGGCCCCGTTCCACTTAACTGTAAGATCTCCTCTGGTACCTCCGGCATGCTGTCTAACTCGGGCTCCATTCTGCGTGTCCACTGGGGTGTGTGTGACCCGGTGTGTGAGGATGTAGGGAACTGAGGAGTGTTTGCGCTCACCTGGCCTGGTTAGCTTATATGAGGGAGGTAACTGGAGCCGGTGTGATGAAAGCCTACCTGCGGATAGGACGCTACGTGGGGGGGGAAGCAGAGTCGGGTTCCTGCTTTCTGGCTAAAGCTAAACACCAAGTGGATAATTACTGGGAGAACAAGATGCTCCTCCATGTTTCCACTGTTCCCTTTTCTTCCAGCTTTCTTTTGAACCCTTTGCCTTCTATTCACTTATACTACGCAATGGGAAACAAAGAAAGCAACAGGTACGAATGGAAGTTTAAACATCTCACAGTTTCCTTCCCACGCAAGGCAAGGACTTGTACGGCTCCCTAAAGATGCTCAGAACACTTCATCTGAACACATCTTTTTGAAAACTCTGCAATTGAAAGAGGCCCTATTATGCTCCTTTGGGCCTTCCCTTTCCTGCAGTGTGTTATATAGTGCATATTAATGGTCTGCAAAGGCTATTATCCCAAAGTTCCCTTCAGAAGGAGTTTCTCTCCCACGGATTCAGGTTGTTAAATTGTACAAGGGCTTTCTATTTGTAAAAGCATGTGATAAATGATAGGCCTCCCTGATCAAGAAGTAAAGCCCTGTTCATTTTGTGCACAGATGCAAAATGGAGAAATATCTGGTTATTCATCAAAAAGCAAGAAAGGTGCTTTCCTGTTAAAAAAAAGCGTCCAATCTCGGACAGAAAGATAGCCCTTTATGCCATGGCTTCTGTGGTCAGAGGGGTTTAGGTGGAGGTCACCGATATGCTTCAGGGGTCACTGACTCAATCAGTCAGTCATGCGTCGATAACCAGACAGAAATATGAGAGCGACAATATGCAGGCGGACAGAGCAGCAGGCGAGGAGAGATCTGAGAGCAATCTGTCAATTGAAGCCGAGTGTATACAGTGTGTGTGTGTGTGTGTGTGTGTGTGTGTGTGTGTGTGTGTGTGTGTGTGTCCTGTATTATATGAGACTGAAATCAAGACATGCTGATGTATATGGGGAGACATTGAAAGGCCAGAGTACAAAGAGGAAAGAGTGATATGAATAACAAAACATTCCTTTACAGATGGGGAATTTTATGTAGGGACATTTTGCAGTTTAAATGTCAAGCTAACTTTTTTTTCTAACACATTTTCCAGATCTGAGGCTGTTACCACTTTGGGACCGCGCCCTAACTTCAAGGAAGTTGCTGCAAAAACGACCAGAATTATGTTCAGGAAGTGAGACAGGGAGGGAAGAACATTATAGGCTGGGTTTTCCTCACTGATAACATAAAGGTGTAGCAGAGAATATGCAAAAAGATTGATATCAGAGACATTTGAGTCTCGCTGAAGCTCAACTATAGATTCATTGTCCCACTGTGAAAGTCCTCGGCTGAATGGGAAAAGGCTTTAGGGTAAAAGCAGAAAAACAAGTAAAAACACAAAGAGAAAATCTGACAGGATCGAAGAGCAAAAAGAATGGTTGAGCTAAAACCTACCTTGGAGTGTGAGTTGGTGGTGGGGCAGAACACGTCTGAGCAGAGAAGGGAGAGAAATGCAAGGTGAAATATGTTTCGAAGACACACAAATTCCTTCCCTCTGTCACACACACACACGCACACGCACACGCACACACACACACACACACACACACACACACACACACACACACACACACACACACACACACACACACACACACACACACACACACACACACACACACACACACACACGCAGGGCTTTCCTGCCTCTGTCTGGCTGTCTAAGCCCAGCCCTCTGACTCAACCACAAAAGAAAGCATTAAGTTCAGAAACTTGATTCAATCAGGACTTTAAGTGAAAAGTAAGCTTATGTGATCAAATCAATGTTTATCTCATTAAACAGCAACTTTTCAACGTGATTAATACTTTTATTCAGTTACAGTTTCTTAATCCTTTATTTATTAAAGGCAGTACAAAAATAAGATGTTACACAAACACTACATAACAACGTTCATTCCCTTTTTAAAAGAAACTCTCTTTGTAAAATCTACCCTCTCAATATAATGACTCAACATCTCCACAGTTGGTACATATCACCACAGTAACTGATCCAAACACACCTAGCAGTCATATACATGGAGTCCCCTACACAAACACGCCCAAGTGTGTAGACAGCGAAGAGCAAACTGAGATCATTTTATGACAAAGTGAAACTGCTGGTTCTCACAGGTAAAGATTGACTTTCAGTAGAGGAAAGGTCACTGTCGGACTGGGATTTAAACATGCTTAGTACCACGGAATCAACTAAATGACAATAGATAAGTTAAGTTAACGTTTTAAGTGAGGTAGAATAACAAATGTACTGAGGAAAAACAAGCTTTTGAGCAAACAATAAAATGTATCATTGCAATGATAAGGGACATAGAGCTCTTATGTAGATGTATTACTTGCAGACGACAGGCCATGTAGCTTTTTTCTTACAAACGTTTATTTGACACTAAGTCAGTCATTATCATCTCGTATTGGGCAGCTAAACATTGTTCAGACGCAACAAACTTAGTTATGCAAAGTTACCAAAGATAGCATACAACAGGTAGGATTTTAGGAAAATGTGCATAAATGAATCATGAGACTCCAAGCAGAAAAACTGTGAAACCGATTGTGTTTGTCAGTGCTAGGCTACAGCCTAATATGTCAGCCTTTGAGTGGCCTCTTCTGGGGAAACAAATACACTACAGGTCCAGCTCTAATGTTTCTGTGACCCATCATCAAATAGTCCTCTGTCCACTTGATAGCTAGGTGTGCTGGAGAGAGACGTTCAAAACAGATGAAGCTCAAAAAAATATAAAAAGACACCAAAGCTTTTGCTATTTTTGGAAGGCAAATAATACACATTTTACTTCCAAAAATAGCAACATATTTCATTTTGGTATGTGCATCTATAAGATAGATCTGTAAGCACAACTGAACTAAATGTAAGGTATTAGATAAAAGTGTAATGTGTACACTAGTCATTTAGCTTGAGCTAGCTAGGTGTATGGTGACTAGGTGTCTTAGTTATTTGATATATTAAAAATGAAACTTAAATCCTAATCACACCGACTTACTAAACATTTAAGAGGAACATTAAACGATATTTGGCTTAAATGATCTATTAAACAAACTAGCCTGCAGTGGTCAGATTTAGGTTGCTAGCTACTAGCCATACATAGATGTCTAGCATGATTACAGCGGGAAGAGAGCGCCCCCCTGCGGATAGAGCGTGCTAGCTCCCATTGAGAGGAACCAGATCACGTGGTTTACCGGCACACAGGTGCTTCCCATCTGGGCCTATGAGAGCTATCAAGGTGTTTGACAGAAAGCCACATTCATACCACCACTGTACCATCCTTGAAAAACACAATTTCTTGAGTTTTGACAATTTTAAGTCTTTTAAAAGTATGTGCTTTATTTATAAATGTTTACATGGAATGGCCCCTTGGGGGAATTCATCCACAAAAAACACACTGGACGCTGCATAGGTCAGAAACCAGAGGAGACTGTGAAGTCCACCGCAGACGGACCACTTTTGAACACAAATTTCCTCTCCGTTAAAGGCAGCTCATTGTGGAATAGCCTCCCAACTGAGATACGGGATTGTCCCACTCTCAATAGCTTCAAAGGCAGGGGCGGCGGGTACTGTAGTCTTGGGAATGCTAAGCCTTCCCAAATATTTGTGTCACTGCATCCTGGTAAAATAAAAATATAATGTCTGTGTCTTTGACATTAGCGCTGCTATGCAGCCACCTGTGCCCTGTACTACGAAGCCAGTTCAACAGACCCTGGATATGTTTGAGTTATCTTAACTAACCCTAACAAAAGAGATCTCGCTAAGCGGTCCTACGACGCTGGTTATCAACTCGGTAAATCAAGCCAGGGTTTCTCTCTCCAGCTGAGAGCGCGTTCACGTGAAAGGGGCGGGGTTAGCTACATTTGACCAATCACAAACAGGGACAAGTGTACTGACAGCGCAGTGTCATACTTCATTCATGAAAAGTAAACTAAAAGTAAACTAATAGTAGACAAATATAAACTTTAAACATCCATGACTTAAACATATAATCCAGGATACAGCATATAGTTGCACCTGCAAGGTGAACATAGAACAACTGGTTAAAAAAAGTGTTTGAAAGCGTGCAACAGTTTCATGATACTGCCCCATCTAAGACACGAGTGGATCTGACTTTAATTACATTTGAGTCGAGTGTTTCGTCAACTTAATGTGTTGCTTAAAATAATACTTCACATGTAACTACACGGCCAGATACGGCTCGAGAAGCTGACTCAGATAAGGAAATAGTGTGATATTATATGATCGATTATCCGATTGATGATGTGATATGAATGATAAGTGCGACACGTCGGCGTATTCTCTGCAACGGCAGTTTAAACTGTCCTTTATCCTATAATATGACTTGATAGATTTAAACCCCGCATATTGAGCTCTGATTGGTCAGCAGGCGTTGCTTTTAAGGAGTTGATCTCTTTTCTTTCAGGTAAAAAAAAAAAGGTTATTTAGCCTTCCCAAACCTGAACCTCACGCGCCGCCTATGTTCAAATGTCAACTCAAAGAATGGTTGAGAAACAAACATCCGTGCAATCACCGCTATCACCGTATCTTCTCTCGCACTTTAGGTAGCTCTTGTATCCTCTCTTGCACTTTATATGTCGTTGCTGCTAGATTGTATTACCATGTGATAAATACTTGTATATAATGCTGCTCTTGCTCTTTTTGCATATCATGTATTTGCTATGTTTGTAAAATGTAATTTTCTTAAATGTCTTATGTGAGGGACTGCGGATGGAAATGAGCTCAAAGCTAAATCTGGCACATTTACGCTTGACACATTTTATTGTTTTAGTGGTCATTGATGTGCATTGTCCCTGCTAAATAAACGATTAAATAAAACTAACAATATAGCAAAGCAACTGTACATAATTAGGGCCTAAATGTTAACGTTCATTAAAGTACAGGATAACTTACTTTAAATCGTGAAACGGTATAGTTGCCATTATGAGTAAGTATCACTTTAAAGAGTGTTGTAGAAATTATTTTCAGATTAATTTAAGCAAACTGCTCATTGATCAGTGAATTCATCTACATATTTTATTAATTGGATACTAAAATTAAATCTAAAATGTTGTTTTTATCCCCAAGTGACACATACATGTTAAAGTCTTAAATTTGTTTAGCATGTGTAAATACTTTGCTCCATTTACAAAAATGTTGGATTAAACTGGCCTTAAATAAGCAAATTAGTAGCCCGATTAAATAAAGCTTTAATATATTGTACTTGGTTTCGTTACCTACTAAATGCAGCGTTCTCTTTTTCCTACATATTATGAAATGCATTAATCAATACAAAAAAAGACAGACATGTAGTAAAACTTTTATTCATTTTTTCCAAGTCAAAAAACAAACAGAACAAAGATACAGAGAATGAGATAATGAATTGATTTCTATACAGCGGCAATTTCAAGTTAAACCTTCCTTTGCCCAGACATGTGAAGTCTTTCCTCAGTTTGAAACCATGTCTCGCCCTCACACACTCACACACACATTCATACCACCTGGGAGCCCCGATGTCCTGAATTGAAATGGACGGCACACAGTTAAGACAACAGGATTAGATGCAAACAGTGGACACAAATATCACAATGTCTGGGGCTTCGGTCCACCACAATATTTACTAAGTGCAATTACCAAACCTGCTTTATCTCAAAAGGCCAGAAGACGCAGTCATTTCAATTCAAGACCCATCTTGGTAGCAATGTTTCAAAAATCATGACAACTAATTTTAACATTCTCAGAACCAAAAAGATTACTGGCTGTGTTTTATCTCCTCAGGACTCCCAGTCAGATTCATCACGTCCCCCCTCCCCATGATTTCCCCTCGTCACAGGTACATACACTGGTAGGAAAAAAAAGAAACACTGATTTCAGAAATGAGGATCACTTGTGGATGAAGAGGGAGGGGACCCAGCTAAGTCTGATCATTTCAGAAACCGTGGGGAGGAGGAGGAACAAAAGGTTTCCATTATCATCATCGGGCGTAGAGACGGTTCCCTAACACAGTCTAACCGAGTTGAATCATGTGAGAAAGCACCTATATTCAAAAAGAAAGTTCACACTAATGTAGTGGGTAAGGTTGTTTTTGTTGTTTTTTTACAGAGAGCCCAAAAGTGCCGTTTCTTTTGACAATCTCTGTTTAAAAAGAGAATAAACTGTTCCAAAGGCCAACGACATGGACACATGTTGCCCTCTGGCATCCCGAGAAGTGAAAACTCCAAACTTTTAGCCTCCGTCACAAAATGGTGACATCATGCAACATGTTAGTGACTAGAGCAGCAAAATCAAACTGTTTGGAGAAAGAACATGGACGACAATAAACAATAAAAAGCCTGCCCTCCATCCCCTGCCCCTTCATCCACAGCATAGGAACACGAGCCTCCTGCAAACAGCTTTACAAAGTCACCCAAAGCAAAACGAGAAAAAGCCAAAAGAAAAGATTCTTCGTTTTCCTCAATTCATATTCACACAGAATAGTAAACTGTCTTTCTTAAATAATATTGAATAGTCCAAATAATCCTGTGTACACATCAGCTATCAGAAATGGGACGAAGATTAGCGAGAAGTGGGATTTCAACAAATTTTAAACCTAAAGTTTGATTAAAATGTATTAACATGTGCTACTCATGCAAACCATGACAACGCAGCAACGCCACAATACCTTTCCCTCGTCCACGCGAGCCCAATTTCCTCCTAGAATCAAAATTAAAGACAGAATAATCATTCTATTATTTTTGTTTCCATATAAATCATTTAATTCCCAGTGTCAAGGGAAGAATAGTATCTTGAAAAGTTGTTGTTTTTTGCTTTCGATGTACAAGTCTCCAAAACTGGTAGAGGACAAGAGGATGCTGGTGGGTGTTTTCATGACATCTTTCAGTTTTTGTCTTTGGGGTGTGAAGGAGAAGGAGGAGAGGGCAATGGGTACATACAGTAATGTATTAGTGATGTTCAAGAGACATTTCTTTTTCCCTGCAAGCCAGTTTCTCTCTCCAATCCAACTTTCTTCTTTGGACAATCTGACCCGACCATTTTAACACCTAATGCTCCACTTTTGTTGCATAAAACCCCCAAAACTGGCAGCAACTATACTTTTACAAAAGCAGCAAAAGGGTCTAACAAAATACACCGAGGTGAAGTATGCAGTAAACAAAGTCTAATCCTTCCTTCCTTGTTTTTTTTCTTTTTAGTGATGAATACAATCCACTTTTCAAAAAGGCTTTTGGCAATATGTACGCTTCCCACAACTAATACACCCGATGTTTTTAGAGAATGAGAGAGAGACTGGATGCAGTACACTATAAAGTTAAAAAGGGACACTTCCTCCCCCCGGTATGTGTTCACCACATCCTCCTCTCCTTGTCATTCCCTCTTGGGTTTGCACCGACACCCCGTGGGAAATAAAATAAAAAACTATTTCAAAAAGGCAGCCTTTTTTCTTTCCTTCAGGCAGAGCAGTCAAGTCTTCACATAATAGTTTAAACATGTGGTAAAGAGGGGCGGGTCTTAGATGGAGCATAAAAGGATTTCGCCCATCCTGTGTCCAGAAGCACAGTCACCTCCAGCTGGTTAAAGGTGCTGTCCTTCAGGTGACGGGGTGCTGTCCTTCAAGTGTCCCCCATGAGGTGAGTTTCTTCAGGCGCCCCCCCTTCTCCTCCTCCCCTCAGTTGTTCTCCTCGTCGCTGTCGTCGGGGCTGATGGCCGGGCTGTAGGTGGGCGACGTGGGGCTGTAGCCCGGAGAGGTGGGGGAGTACGTGGAGCCTTTGGGACTAGTCGGCGAGTAGGTAGGAGACGTGGGTGAGTACTTGGGTGAAGTGGGGGAGTAAGTAGGAGAGGTCGGGGAGTATTTGGGGCTGGTAGGGGTGTACGTGGGGGAGGTAGGGGAGTAGGTAGGAGAGGTGGGGCTGTATTTTGGAGTTGTTGGGGAGTAGGTGGGCGAAGTAGGAGAGTACTTCGGCGATGTTGGGGAGTACTTCGGCGAGGTGGGGGAGTACTTTGGAGAGGTGGGGGTGTACTCCGGGGAGCTCGGGCTGTACGAGGGGGAGGTGGGGGTATATTTTGGGGAGGTGGGGGAGTAGGAGGGGGAGCTGGGGCTGTATGAGGGGGAGCTGGGGGTGTAGGTGGGAGACTGAGGGGTGAAGCGAGGACTGGAGGGCGAGTAGGACGGAGAGGTGGGGGAGTACGAGGGGGAGGTGGGGGAGTAGTTGGGGCTGGTCGGGGTGTAGTTGGGGGAGGTCGGGGAGTAGGAGGGCGATGTTGGAGAGTAAGAGGGAGAGGTGGGGGAGTAACTGGGAGAGGTGGGGGTGTAGTTGGGCGATGTCGGGCTGTAGCTCGGGCTGGTCGGCGAGTAGGAAGGGGAGGTGGGGGAGTAAGACGGGGAGGTGGGGGAGTAAGATGGAGAGGTTGGAGAATAAGAGGGGGAGGTGGGGGAGTAGGAAGGTGAAGTGGGGGAGTAGCTGGGTGACGTCGGGCTGTAGCTTGGCGACGTCGGGCTGTAGCTGGGTGAGGTGGGGGAGTAGGAGGGGGATGTTGGGGAGTAAGACGGGGAGGTGGGGGAGTAGGAGGGAGACGTGGGAGAGTAGGATGGAGAGGTCGGGGAGTAACTGGGGGAGGTGGGGGAGTAACTGGGGGAGGTGGGGAGTAGGAGGGAGACGTGGGGCTGTAGTTGGGGCTGGTCGGGGAGTAAGAGGGAGACGTGGGGGAGTAGGAGGGGGAGGTGGGGGAGTAGCCGGGGCTCTGGGGGGTATAGCCTCCGGGGGAGCGAGGCTCGTACGCGGGGGAGGTGGGGGAGTAGTTGGGTGACATGGCTCCACCTGAGGAATGAAAAACAAATACTTTAACAAAGCGTTGTTTGTTTTCGTGAAGTTCTACAAATACGGATCCGTTTATTACATACTGTGAGAGCTGTTTCTATAGTTACGGTTATTTAGCAAGATTTTTACTTAAATACAAAAATAATACTAGATATATATTTCCAAAACTTTAGAAATATTTTAAGATAAGTTTCAGCATTTGATTTGTTTTTTTAATAATGAGTGAAAGCTAATTTGTTAACAAAAAATTAGATTTCACAAAATGATTAAGCTGGTATGATCATACGCATCAAAGGATCCAATCAAACAGTTGTTATGTAGAAAACTAAATATTGAATGAAGCAAAAAATGTTTAACAATTAGCTTAAAATATCCACATGTATTTATAAGCTTTACTGTCAATCCTCCCTGCAACCTGTGTGTTCTGCAGTGTCTCACCTGGAGATGGGATGTAGGGGCTGGCAGGTCCTGGAGACCCCGGAGAGCCAGGAGTGGGAGACCAGGCGGGGGAGTAGCCGGGAGAGAAGCCACTGGCGTCTGACGCCGCGCTGGGAGAGAAACCTGCCGCTCCGGGGGTCATGCCGCTTCCTGGAGGAACAACACAAAAGGGCAAAATTCAGAAAAAGAAATCCAAAACACAAAAAAATAAGAGACAACAGCCCGGGGGTCCACTCACCGATGCTGGGGGACCAGGCTCCGTAGGCGGGGGTCGCTCCTGTGTTCCAGGGGGTCATGGCAGGCGACATACCGCTCATGGGACTCGGCACTGTGCCAAAGAACATTCCAGTAGCTGCAAATAGGACGGGAACAGAATGTAAATATCATAGCTCCTACTCTATAGAAACCGTTCTGCATTATAGCTCAAACTCTCTGTACTCACGTCCAGCCACGCTGATGCCAGGAATGTTTGTAGGGATCTCCATGCCGTATTTACACTTCTCCGCATCCAACAGCAAATCGAAGCATCCTGTACCACATGGGGCCAGCTGGCCGAGCATGATGTTCTCCGACACACCCTTCATGGGGTCGTTCTCAGCGTGGGAGGACGCCTCCATCAACACATCCACCTGAAGACAGAGACATGGAGCGTCCTTAAAGTGGTCCTTTTTTTTCTCCTATCAGTGTAGTATCAGTAGAGTGCAGTTTATTTACCGTTTCCTCAAAGGAACACTTCATGAGCGGTCCTGTGTCTTGACGGTTGATGCCGTGACGCGTGATGGCCATCAGATGACCGCGGGAGGTCATGGTGTCACAAAGCAGAGACAAATGGCGGTAGTTGACGTAGGAACCGTCAAAGGAGATGACGTGGTTCAACTCCCTCTCCAGAGCCTTCCGCACCGCCTCAATTCCCAAGACCTAGGTAGGAAAGAATGTTAGGGAAAATGTTAAGAAAAACTAGTACATGTCCATTTTTCCACTACAGTTCTTTTGTTGAAACCAAGCTTTTTTTGTAATGCTTTCGTACCGTGAAGATCTCCACGATGTCGTTGGAGGTGGTCCTGACGGGATCCACGTCCTTCTCGCTGAGGACCCTCATGAGGCTCACACCGTCCGTCTCCAGGATCCACTCTTGCAGGGCCTTGAACTCACCTTCCTCCGTGATGATGATCTTCTTCTTGTTGTCAGTCTGGGGCAAATGCATGTACACCTGGAGGAGAGGAGAGGGAGGTTTGACTCATGGCCACAGGCAGGTATGTCCCTTCTGTTACCAATGACTGAGGGTGGGTGGGGGTCTACCTTGCTGATCTGGTCAATGCCTTGCAGGGTCATGTCAGTCAGCATGTTGGACTCAATGCACCTCAAGAACACGTCATCGTCCATTTTGTCCACCACCTCCTCATCCTAGAAGAACAAGCAAATATTTATGGTTACAAATAAAGCCAACTACAGTGTAAGTATTTTCGTTGAATATCCAATCAGTGCTCGCCTCTTGGAACTTGTTCTCGTCGCTGTTCATGATTCGGATTCGCAGAACGAGCTTCTCTGCATTGTCGTCATTGAAGATGCAGTTCAAATCATCTCCGAAACCTTCCAGGTAAAAAAAAGAAGAAGGGGTCGTTAGAAAAAGCCATTGAGTTTATATAAAATAAACGTCATATCTGCACACCACCCACCTGAGTTGATCTTCTCTGCGATCTGCTCCATGGTCAGCTTGCCATCGGTCATGTGCTTGCGGTCGAGCTCAATACGCAGCAGCCACGGTGAGATGCGCGTCACGTCAAAGTCGGGCATCTCATAATAGACGTTCACCCACTCCTGGTCCTCGGCCACCACCGTGTTCTGGGGGTTGGGGTCGTAGTAGATGGCGGTGTTGGCGGTCACCTGAGTAGAAAGAATAGCTTTTAGGCACTGCTTTTAAAAGTAAGTTGTCAGGCGAATTCGTTTAATCTCATTCTGTCGCTCACCTTCCGCAGTGTGCTGTGCTCCAGCCTACAGAGGATGTCTTTGGCCCTCTCGGCGTCACGGGCTGCCTGACCCAGCAGGAACACGGTCAGCGAAGGGGTTTTGGGCTTCTTGGAGATGTTGATCAACTCCTTTAGACGAGGCACACCCAGTGTTACGTTCTTGGCGGACACACCGGCGTAATGGAAAGTGTTCAGGGTCATCTGGGTGGCGGGCTCTCCCAGAGACTGAGCAGCCAGAGCGCCCACCATTTCTCCAGGGTGAGCCTGGGAACGGAGGAAAACACGGAGGTCAATTGAAGAAGAAATCTCCCAAAGTCTAGCCGTGAACTCTTAAGGTGCTGAACTTACAATGGACTGGTTGAATTTGGCCTCGATCTCTCCCAGCAGCCAGTCGTAGGCTTCAGTGGAAAGGCGGAACTCCTCCGTCATGCGTTTGGAGCAGAGGGTGGAGCGCAGGTGGATGTTGAAGAGCAGGGTGGCGTTCTGCTGGGCCTGTCGACTGAGCGGGTCTTCGCCGTTCACGATCACCAGCTTTTTACTCAAGTCTTGAAGACCTGGAGAAGCAAAGAGCACATAAATTCAGACTCATGCTGCAGAGTTTTGGTTAAGTTCTTACATTTATACAGCTTGCTGGGGTAGTTTTATATCATCTAAATAAATACAGAACATAAGCTATACAAATTGTGCACTAGCATAAACACTTTTAAAGAGGCAATAATCATATTTTTTTCTCCAAGACAATGTTATATTTGAGATGTACCTCAATACAATTCTCTCTCTAGTTAAGCGACATGGACATGAAGTGTTTTTCCTGTTATGTAACACATGAGGATCCACCAGTGAGCTTAAAGTGGCTTAAAGGTGCACCCAAGGTCAGGCTCAGTCCACCATTTCTAAAATCTACAGCAGGTGTTTCTACACAGTTCACAACATCCTGTAACTTAATATGTGGTGAGGAAACTGTCTGAGTGTCAACATGGCTGTGTGAGTCAACAGCTAATGTAACAAGAGGAAGAACCAACTGAGAGTGGTGACATGTTGCACAAGGTTTGTTATTTTTTAGCTTACCCTCTACCACCCTCAGAGGGTTGAGGTCTGTCGGGGTCCGAACGTTGATACGGAAGATCTTCTGAGCGTTCCAGATCATTCTGGCCAGGTTGCATGGCAGCACAACCTGAAGGCAAGGATGAGAATTGCGTTATATGATTATGTTTTGATTTGGCAGAACAGTGGCATGTTTATAGGAGAGAACACACACCTTACTGTCCCCGGTGGGGAAAATGGCTCGGAGGACCTCCCTGTCCTCCTTCATCCTGTCATACTCTTTCTCCAAAGAGCTCTGCACATTGGCATTGGTCAACACGTCTTTAACTACGTCCTCCTGCAGCATCCGCCTCAGCGCTCGCTCATTGGTGCAATCAAACCTAAACCTAGAGACAAAAAAGGAGAAAAAGATGGTTAATATTAAATTAAAATATGTTGTTACATAGTTAAGAAACGTACGCCATGTTTGGGACCATAACTCTCTACCTCAATTATATACAAATACAAGTGAAAATGCTTTGATTCTCCGCGTGTACGATGTCTGACATACTTCTTCTCGAAGGCCTTGTGTGAGGGTTTGAGCGTTGCCACATTCTGAAACTCCACGTTCTCTCCTGCCAGGCCGTCCTCTCCGTAGCGCAGCTGCACCACCTGGTTGATGGAGTTACGCACGGTGCCGTCGTACTTCACCATCACCGACTCCATGGACTTGATCAGACGACGCTGGATGTAACCTGGTGGGATAAAACAGATTTAACATGTTAAAAAAAAAACATTTTCCTGTATATTTATGAAGCTTATCCTGACTTGTGTCCTTCCACACTCACCAGTCTCGGCTGTCTTGACGGCTGTGTCGATAAGACCCTCTCTGCCTCCCATGGCGTGGAAGAAGAACTCAGTGGGCGTCAGACCGGCCAGGTAGGAGTTCTCCACGAAGCCTCTGCTCTCAGGACCGTAATCATCCTTGATGAAGTGAGGCAGCGTGCGGTGTTTGAAGCCGAAGGGGATTCGCTTACCCTCCACATTCTGCTGCCCCACCACGGCGATAACCTGGATAAAGAGGTAAGATAAGAGATGTTAGAGTAAATCAAAGCGGTCATTCATCTAGGAGATGGGGAAAAGGAGGGGTTCCTGTACCTGTGAGATGTTAATCTTTGAGCCTTTGGACCCGGCCACCACCATGGACTTGAAGTTGTTGTACTCAGACAGAGACTTCTGGGCGGATGATCCAGTTTTGTCACGAGCGTCGTTCAGGATACGATTCACCTGGTTCTCAAAGGTCTGCCTCAGAGTGTTACCGGGGGTCGGCTCCAGCTCGTTGTTGTGGGCTTTCTCGATGACCTGGCAGACAAAAAGGCAAAGGAAATAATTAACATTTCTGTTGGTAATTTGGTTGAATGAGAAATGTTGGTGACCCTACAAATAGGCAGTGCTTACTTCTATCACATCCTGTTTGGCTTTCTTGATGGTGTTCTGGATGTCGAGGTAGGTCTTGGCATCAGCAATGGAGTCACCAATACCAATGGAAGCACCTGGAGGGAATATCAAGAGTATACTCATCAATTTTAGGGGAAAACTAATTTGAAGGTTTGGTTGCAAAAACTCCTTAAAACAATCAGTTGTCATACAGCAATAATGGTGTGTTCACGTACCCTCGATGAGCAGCCAGTGGTTGACCACAGTCTGAATGTTGGAGTAGAAGAGTCTGGTGATGTCATGGCCCATCTCCAGGTACGAGATGTGGACGAGGGATCCGGCGGAGGTTCCCAGGGACTTCTTACACAGGATGCCCATGATCAGCTCCCCATTCTCCACTATGACCTGTGTGTGACAGAGTTCACCATGAAGTCACTTGTCGTCCATTTCCCCCCGTTTCACCTATACATGATAATGCAGGGAAAGCACCTTGGTGTCCCCGGGTGAGATGTGCTTGTAGGGGCCGCTGTCCTCCTCGTCGGGATGGGTGCTGTGTGTGCGGATCACGTTAATGTGTCCGGGAATGATTAGGCTGAAGATCTGCTTCCCGGTCCACAGAGGGCGGGGCTTCAGGAGGGCCGGCTGAGGCACTTTTCCATCCCAGGTGGAGAGGAACATGAGGAGGTTCATCACCTCCCCCTGTGGTGGAGAAACGCAGCGTGTTAAACCTCTTTCAAGACGGAGAAAGGCGCAGCTGGTGATCTTGTAACAATCCCCTTACCCTCTCTAAGAAAACGTCTCTCTTGGTGAATTTGCGCACGGCTGTGAGGGTGTCCTGCACGATACCCATGACGGGCCTGTTGGACTGGGGGGTGACGATCATACGCGGCACCATGGCCAGCTCCTGGATTTCAGCCCTCGTCTCCAGGGACTGAGGCAGGTGGAGGTTCATCTCATCTCCGTCAAAGTCAGCGTTGTATGGGGTGGTTACACTGGAGGGAGGAGGAGAGAATGGGATGTAAGAGCAGCTACAGCATATTTCAGTAAAAGGATAATGTAACAGGAACTTGTATAAAGACCCAATTAAAACCAAAAATCACTATGATAAAACAACTGGAGAACAATTATTATTAAGGTTACTGTATATTTCAAGGAAGACAAAGGATGTGTGCTTTTTATTTGGTACCTGAGGTTGAGTCGAAACGTTGACCACGGCAGGATTCGGACCCTGTGCCCCATCATGGACATTTTATGTAGTGTAGGCTGTCTGTTGAAGATGATGATGTCACCGTCACACATGTGTCTTTCAACCTGAATAAGAAACAAATTCAAACAGTTTTAGTGTGTGAGAAGATTTAAAGGATATTTTTTAAATCATCGAACAAAAAAATGCTGTAGTTTATAGGTATATTTTAATCTTACCTTGTAGCCGATCTGCAGATGAAGGTCACTTGGTTTGGGGTGAAATCGAAGGTCAATTCGGTCTCCGTTGTCCCGGATGATGTATTTGGCTCCTGGGTACTGGCTGTTGCCTCTTCGTACCAGCTCTTGTAATCTAAGACGGACATCGGAATGAATTAGATGACATCACTTTCCATAATTTGGAATACAGGTTCTCCCACATGACATGAGTTTGAATCTGCTTTCTACACGGCAGTACCTGTCGATGTTAAAGGGTGTGACGAGTTCTGGGAAGGTCATGTTGGCTGCGATAGATCGAGGCACGCCTACTTGGTCGATATGCAGGTTGGGGTCTGGCGTGATGACGGTACGCGCGGAGAAGTCCACACGCTTACCCATGAGGTTACCTCGGACTCGGCCCTCCTTCCCCTTTAGACGCTGTTTAAGGGATTTTAGAGGACGGCCAGACTTTTGCATTGCCTGTGAAAGAAAAACATGATAGTAAAATAAGCACCATGGAAACACAGAAATGGTCAGACAGGGCTGGAGGAATTGCATACATACCCTTGGCAGGCCTGGCAGCTCATTGTCAATCATGGTGGCTACGTGAAACTGGAGCAGTTTGACATCTTCAGCGATGACGTGAGCTGCAGCGCCGCTCTGCTCGTTTCTTCTCAGCTGGTTGTTGATTTTGACAATATCCGCCAACTTGTGGGTCAAGTCATCCTTTAGAACACAAGTTAAGGGGTGATTAATTGTTAATCACATTTTTTTACATCAATTAAACATGCAGGAAAAAAATAATCTGTCTGTGATCCTATTGCTTTACCTGGTTTCGAGCAGAGCCCTGCATGACGACGGCAGGCCTGACAGCCAGGGGAGGCACAGGTAACACCGTTACAATCATCCACTCTGGTCGGGCAAACTTGGGGTCCAAGCCCAAGATGACGTCTTCTTCATCGGAGATGCGCTTGAAGATCTCGTGCACACGTTCAGGACTCAGCAGGATTTTCTTCTCCTGTGAATCCTCGTTAACGTGCTTCCACTCGGCGTACAGCTCCAAGCCGGTGCGTTTGATGCGGGGTTGGTAACGCCCACAGCCACCGTGACCCTGCGTAAGTCACATGGTTGGAGAAAATAAAGTGAGAACGAGAATATTTTGGACAGTGGCGTAAATGTTGAGACAAAATGCCCATTAACAATGACAACAAGATTCCACCCAAATACCTTGTCCTTGGTAAGGTCCTCCTCAGCATCCTGCTGTTCCATTCCAAACTTGTTGTCCATCTCCTCTCCTCCTTCACAGATGTTTTTTCCCTTGCACAGCTCGTATACATGTGTCAAACGTTTTCTGTGCTGCCCTTTAGATTTTATAAGGATGTCTTTGATCTTTGGATTGGTCTGGAGATAAAAGCAAAAAGAAAAGGCTATGAACAACACTGAAATCTTACTTTGTTGGATTAAAATGGGTAGATTATCATCACAATGTACAGATAAATACTGAATGTACTTACTGGATCCACTAGAAGCTTAGAGCAAAAGAAGCAGACACAACGAAGAATCTTCATAATCTTTGTTACGAAGCCGACGTGGAAGACTGGCTTTGCCAATTCTATGTGCCCGAAGTGGCCAGGGCATTCTGTCATGTTGCCTGAGGAAACAAAAAGCATGTTTATATTATTATGATTAATGACACCAGTTAAGGACAGCAGCCACCTGATCATATATTTTGGTAGGAAGTGCTAAAATTATATTATACCTGCACATGTCTGACATCTCCCAGATCGGTCTATGACCCCTTGTCTGGGGTCCATAAGGCCACCCATTTTAGGACGTCCTCCTTCTGTTGTTTCGGGGTATTTGATACCCCCCTCCGTAACGGACAACCGTTTCTGCAGACAAACACATCATAGTTGATGCTACACATTTGACAATAATCGGAAGTTGATCACCTACTGCATATAATAAAATAAAATACCTCTGCACATACATCAGTTATAAATATTTATTTTTATCAAGCATTAATCGACATCAGGTAAAAAATATTTTTTTCAACATCATATAGTGTTTAAAACGTTAAATTCACAGAAAAAACGAGGACAAATACAGTTCTGTAAACATAAAATGTTACCATTATATGAAATGGTATGCTCAATTACATTTGCATTCCTAATCTAGTATACATTAATGCCTAAAACTACAACACCTCATCTTAAATTAAAGAAAACATGCATATCAAAAATTGTTGAAGTACCCTTTTATTCGTTTATAGCGAGTACAATGCGGTGTATCAGTGGTCAAACCAAGCGAGCTATGTCTATATATCGGAAAGCATTAAAGTAAGCAAAATGTCTACTTACTGATGGGCCTACAAGGTACATTGAATACATTAAAAGGGGGTTTAATTCATGTGATAGCATGTATACTTTGAGAATGTTGTGCTTTAAGTTTTCGAAACTTCCTGCAACATGCTAGTTAGCAGAAGCTCCACCAGCCTGATACAGCTAGTTAGCTAAGCTAGGCTAACAGCGAGCATTTCACGTCGTAAACAGAACCATGTCTTTGCCATATATGTTAAACTAAAAGATCAATGAAGCAAATGTAAGAGTGGTGTGTGATCTAAACACAAATTATTAAAATACCCCATTCCCCCCCAAAAAGAAAACCTACAAGCTCATCTGGGCTGATGATGCCGAATTGAACTCTCTTGATCGTGCGCAATGGGCATGCGCTGTCGCCGGAGGGCGGTCCATGCATCCTGTCTATTCAAAGAGACGCGTCCTTCCTCGGCACGCCGCTTTGTGAGCAGGAACAGTCTTTAAATTGTCACCACGACTCTGGTCAGGCCGCCAACGGTGACCGGAAAGTCTCCGAAGGCGATATCCCAGGGACCTCTGTTGTCGGTTGCCTTTATAATCGAGATATTTGTGTTTTGGTCCTAAGTAAGATGGCTACCGACTGCTCCCTTCCCTTTTGAGGTCTACACTCTGGAGCGCTCTTAGCGCTTCTGAACATGAAGCGCTCCAACGTTTGGTTTTATAGACCGAGTGCCTACTACGGGGTTGCACAGGCAGAAAGACAGGGGCTGACTCTTTGGTAGGTGGGACATGGATCTCTGTAGTAAAACGCTCATTGGCCATTCAATGCAGTCACATGAATAATTAATGTTGCCACACGTACAGCCAATTACAGAGCACGTTTATTTTTTTAACGAATCACAAATAAAGGCGGGCGTTGATTTAATCTAGACTCACCCCGATTGGCTTTATTAAAACGGAGAAGGCGGTGCGATGTCTAATTTGCATGCAAAATGTGAATATTCAACTTAAATCATTTCTATTCGTCCGTTGTCTTATTAATATTGAGTAGTTGAAAAGCGATGACCAATGGCTACGAAGAAATGAACCTTCTTAGAATAATTTCAACAAAACCCGCCCTGCTTCCGATGGTTGCCGAATGTTGCCGATGTGAATTTCTTCCCTCTGAGCAAAATTAAAAAAAATCTCTGTTCTCCCGTTCGTCTCGCTGTAGATCAGCCTGGGCTCTAAGAAAAGAGGCTCAGGGCTGAGGCCTGTTAAGACCTTTGATTAAACATGGGGAAATGGTCGAAATACATGATATTTCCATCTCGAAACATTGCATCGTGGATTATTTTCGACATACTTTAGAAACACATCGACTCTTGGGTTTTCCGTCCTGTGCAATTTTGGATCTATGGGACTTTGTCTCAAGCCTCGGACTCGCCTCCGAGTGGTGTCCGGCAAGTCGAATGGATTTTCCGTACGCCCTATAGGAAAGACTGGGGGAAGCCTTAAGTGTTGATTCTACATTTGTTTTCCAGCAGTTTTTCACGAATTGTATATGAACATGTTATGCGTGTAATATATATGTAATTGTTTTGTTCAGTTGTTGTTATATTTTCAATATATTTGTTAAAATTATAAACGTTGTCGTAGGCCACGTTTTGAAAGCAGTCTGATATACTGTCGTTTTGGCGGTTAACGCTAAGTTACATTACTTCGCTCATTATTTAATTGGAAACTAACTTTAATCACTCGAAACTGTGATCATTACAACTAATATACTAGCCAGCTGAGGACAGTTTTAATAACAAATGTAGCTTTCTTAGCAATTAGAGCCAGGTTAGCTCAACGTATGATTACTTTGCCGACAACGACGGTATGATCCCAGCTTTCTGTATTTGTATCGTACCCATGGACACTTATTATATATAGTTAACTTGATAGGCTTTCATATGAATAAATATAGTATTTGAAAGTTGGGTTTTGCTCAGAAGATGCAAAAAAGTAAGCGAAAGGACCCGAATGGTTTAGCCTCGGAAAGAACGCTGCGGGACCAAACGGCCAGCTAGTTGCTAGCAATAGCTACGTTAGCTTAGTAAATCGCCGGTTCTGCTAGTCTACCTTTGTCTTGGTGTTAATGCTATAGTACAAGAGTGTGCGTTATAGCAGCAGATAGGGTTTGTATTGTGTTATAACTTTACCCCGAGGTCAAATATTATATATAGGCTATCTAAGCTAGCATTGTTGGACTCCTCTAGCGCCCAACATGGCGGTGTTCAACGATATGCTTCTTGTTGAGAAAGATGGAGTCTGGGATGTTCTTGTTGGCCAACTTGACTGGCCACATAGCTGCGTATTTAGAAAATAAATACAAATGTTGAGCACCTTGATAAAAATAAGGAGCGGCTCAGTGTACGTTTTTAAATGGCTAGTTTTAACGTGATTGGATATAAAGTGTGGATACGTTTCAATAGTCCTTACTCTTCGTCGAAGTTGAAGCCATTTTGCTAGCTAACTACGTTGATATTAGTCTGTTATTGAAAGAATATGGCTGCTGTCTACTCAATAATAGGGTTTTTACAACTGATTTTGCAATGAATATGACATTGGAGGCATCCCACCCTTTTACTCAATCTAATGATTACATAAAGTTTAGGTGTTATAGGTTAAAGTAATTATCTTGTCTCCAGGGACTTAGAGATGCCATTAGCTTGTTACACAATAGATTTATCTGGTTCGCTCTCCTTGTTTACAGCACAAGGGAAGGGAAGACGTTTGCCCTGGGTTAATGGCAATATTGTTGTCTAAAAGTAGAAGGGAACACTGTTAATGTATGGTCCTTTTTGAGAGGCATGCATCTCTATCTTCCCAAACAAGCAGTACTTTATATTTCCTTAGAACAATATGTTGCTCTTGGCAGGCAGTGCATTTTAAAGAAACGAAAGTAACATCTAACTAGTGCTGTTGTTTATATTTCAGTGCTATTATTGCATAGGTATTTGTATACCTGATATTGTTGAATTAAATGTAATTTATATGTAACAGTGCTCAGAATGTTGACCCTGTGTGATACATGTTTTTACTGCCTTCTGTTTAAATAAAGACACTGAACCAATATGGTGGACTGTGGGATTTTTTTTATTTTTGAGAAAAAATTAAACAATTAATTGAATCATAGTTGTTCTAATATCACTGTCATGTTAAATGGGACAGCTCATCAATGATGTGCTGATACCAGCATGAACTTGCCTGTTTGCCCTCATCTCTTTTTTGGTAGGTTCAGCACAGGAAGGAAACAAGATGCAAGCCAAGAAGCAAGAACGGATCCACATCTGCAGTATCCTTATGGAGTCAAACCATGTTCTGTTTTGAGTAATTCAAATGAATATAACACATTTGTATGCTAGGTTTGACATGGAGAAGAATGTGACAGTGAATCACTTTGTTCACCATGTGCCATGCTATACCATGACTATACAAAGGATTCATTATTGACCAGCTGGCTCCCTCCTCTGGCTCATATTGAGAATTGTCAGCGTTACAAAGACATTGCACAACCACGTTTTCAGTGGTTTTCGGCGGGCTGTCAAAGGAGCTCCCTCTACTGCTGCAAGAAGGTTAGTACATAGATACTGTGGGCAGGAATTCATCCACACGTTTTGAATACATGTACAATCTACACCATTTATGCAAAATATTACAAATACATGTGGCTACTGCTTGTGAACATAATGACAACCGAGATCCATTAAATATAATATCCTTCATTGGCATGATTGTAACAATTACAACATAAACCAAAGCATATACAATGATTTATAAATGATGTCGATTTGGACTTGTAAGCAAAACATTCTTGCACATTTGATACATGCTTGATATATTTTTTTCTAAACTTCAACAAGCTTTTGCTGTAAAATGGAAAAAGGAGCTGTTTGTTATAAGAACATTTAACAAAAAAAACCTGTCTACTCTGATACTAAGTATATTTTGCTGTAAATACTTCTGTAATTTTACCAGAGCAACATTTTAATGCAATACTTTAACTTATGACTTCTGAGTTCTTTAATTCTATTGTATCTTTTGTTTGACTCTTCCACCGCTGCAGTTAAAACATGTTGGTTTACATTTATTAGATGTTTGCAGGGAATGGGTTAAGAATTAAAACAAAGAATCCGAGCAAAGGTATTTTTTATAAATAAGGTTGAACAATATCACACATTAAAGATATGTGGCATTGTTGTTGTTTTCAGACTGTTGATATTCTGATATTTTTAATTAGTTATGGAATAAGTCATACGTTTTATTTCTAATTTGCGGTATTTAATCTGCTATAAACCGTCTTAAATCAAGGATGATGAAATTTACCTCAATGACATGAGGCCTTGCTAAAGAGCAGTTGTTGGTTATGGATTTCACTTGATGGACCTTTTTGGTTCTGTGTGGCTCTCCAGCAGACATATTTAGACATTAGGTATATTGAGGTATTATGTCTTTATTTGGCAGTTAACATGAAATATATGTGCCTGTTGCAGCATGTATATTCCTCCCAGTGGCATTCATTCATGAAGTGGATTCATGGATCTAGTGGGTGCTCTTGTCTGTTGGTGTCAGCCTGACAGTGAGTGTTTTCAGGGGTTGGTGGAGAGTAGGGGAAGGGGGAGCTCTGTAGCACAATAGGCGTACAAGTAGGGAGGGAGAGACAGCCAGGCAGATGCTAAGCATGGTGGGAGGAACAGACTACTTTTTTTCTCGCCAATTTACAATTAATGAGCTAAACTATAACGGCACTCCGGCTTCTCCAGAAATAAACATAAACAGAGCTAGCGAGCCATCAAATCCGAAGCACAAAAAAGTATATACTTGCATTTTCTCTAAACAATTCAGTTACTGTTTGTAAGCATGAATGACCTCCAAAAACCAAAGCCACATGTCCTGAAGGCTGTGATGATTTTCTTTGGACACAACATCCCTGCAGACATGCATACCATGGCAATGTTGTGGGAAAAAGTCTCAAGTGTGTATTAGATTCTGGGAAGATATTGCTGTAATAATAACAAACCCTACAGTATCAGCCTAATATGCAGCACCACATACTGCTATGAAATGTGTGTATCTTAAGCAAAATAGGAGATATATGAATGATAAATGATCTGTTCTCATCCACATTTCCCCTTAAGTCATGCACCAGGATGTTATTTTGTAATAAAAGCGTGTGACGCAGGGTTGGAGGCATGCTCTCTCCGAGCCCATTGGAACAGGCCGGCCCATTTCTGTCTGCAAGAGAATGTCCTGTTCTTTAGATGCTTGTTTTGGCTGATGTCAGCCCCAGCCAAGCGTCTTCATCTTTTCTTTTATCCTTCCTTTTATCCTCCACCCTTTCAGACCTTCCAAATTCTCCTTTTAACGCAGGATTCTTCCTCTGTTTGTAGAGAAGAGACTCAAGTAGGAATGTTAAGTCAGCTATGAGTTTTGCCGGTTTTGTTAGGGTTCTTTCAGCTTCTTCCTGGAACTATCTGGGTGCTAAATTAATTGCTCTTGATCCTACCTCGCGTTGCAATCGGCTTAGTGCTAATCTGGGTTTCTCACAGTGCCGCCAAGTCTCGCCCAGGCAGTGCTGCAGCGCTGAGCTGTCCACTGCGTTCTTCTCCCGAGGATTTGACCCCTGGCCCTGTCTGTCATGCTGCCCTTTGGCTTACATTCTCCTCTCACTCATTGGGAAGCCTTTTCTTAAAGATTGTGAATCAACATGGCCTACCTCTTCTCTGTCACATGATCCCTTTTCCTACCTCGCAGACGTGTCTCTTTTATTGTCTGAACCTCCCACTTGTGCACAAACCTTCTTCATATTTTTCTCTGACTCCCACTCCCACCGTCTCATCTTCCCTCCCTCACCCCGCTCTCCTGCACACTGAGCCTCTGAGATGACCACATGCTGCCTGCAGTTGCCATACAGCTTGCTTCTTTTCTCACTTGTTTGGTTTCCTTGCTCTGCTGCTGTTTTCTGTCCCCTGGCTCGATGCCATTGCCTCCAACCATCTGCCTCATTTTCTTTTCCCCTCTTGTTACTGCTTTTCCGTTGCTTTTCCTCTGAAGTCAGTAAATATGAGTTATTTATTACTTTATTTTTGATCACAGTATAAGTTTACTTCATGTTGTCATTGCTCAAAAACTTGTTCTTTATCTTTGCGAGACTTTCTCAGCTTCCTGTCTTTCCGGGAGGTTCTGATTGAAGTTTCTATTTAAAGAGGCACGCAGAAAAGCAGGGTTGTTTACAGTGCTCTCAAAATTACAGGCTGTCTAGAAACAGGAAGTACCATCGCCCCGAAGCGCAGCAGCACACAGCATCAGCCGACATGCAGCTACTTCCTCCTCCTCATGGCTGAACAGAGAATCCAGCAAAACAACCCTCACGCTTATCAGAGAATTATGCACCCCTCCCCTCGGTGACCGTCCTGCTGAATGGCGCACATACACAGCAGGCTTTTCACCCCTCCACCATGTCCTATCTCGCTTTCTCCCATTCTCTTATGCCAACTGCCCCTCCCCTCTTTCCCCTCGACTCTCTTTCGCCAGTACAGCATGCCTGAGTAGCTGCCTGGAGATGAAGGAGCTAATTAATTTGATTTAGCCGTCCTCTCTCTGGCAGTGGAAAAACCAGCCGTCCGTCCCCCTCCCTTCCTCCCTCCTCCACACCGTATCAGCCACCCCTCCCGGATGATTTTCCACCTATCCTCTCCAGTCTCCTTTGGCAACCTCCATGCCCCAAACCCCTCTCCTCCTCTTCTTCTTTGCTTTATTATTATACAACCATATTTTGCCAGCGGTTTATGCGTATCAAACTAAATGTCATGCCAACTGTAACTCCTGTGCGGCCTGCACCCATCTAACTCACTTTACTCTCTTAACATTTTATCTCTTGTGTGTGCCTAAGGCTAGTTTGTGTGACTCAGCAGTGTTTTACCGCTCACACTAACACGCTGAACCTCAATGTTTCTGAAGCCAGTGCTTGATGAAACCCCTACTTCTGTCATTTGATACTCTGATGGAGCCGCCCGTTGAGTTCTATTAGAAGTCTACAGCACAACTATAGCACTGTCTGACATCACTTGTCAACATAACTCCTTGAATCCTTTCGGTGCTTTGATCCTGAACAGCATATAGACATTCTCTCAACTTTGCAGCATGCAGGTTTTGGACATCTGCTCAGAATGGCCTCTGTGGGATTTGTTCGTTTTAGTCCCTTACGGCCCGTCCACACAGCGGCGTTGGAAGAAGCTTCCAACACTTCTGCCCATTCACTTTGAATGGGGTGACGTCACTTTTCGCCGAACTGCATTGTGGGAAGCAGACCGGAGCTTTCCTGGCGTTTCAGGATGCAATAGTTGTGCAATGTTCAACTTTTGAATCTTCTGAAGCTTTCGGTGGAAGCTAAAACATAAAAGATTCAGGCATTCACAGCTGTTTGAAGTTTTTCATCAAACTGAAACTGATCAGCTCGGAGCCAGAAGGAAGTTGATAAGCTCTTCCATTTTCATGTGATCACTGGAAAATGACTTCTAGATCTTGACATGATAAACTTGTTTTCTTGAGGTCAAAACAATATTTTATTAAAGAGGCCCTTTTATGCTTTGGGGGGTTTTCCCTTTCCTGTATTGTGTTATAAAGGTGTTTGTGCATATACATGGTCTGCAAAGGCTAAAACCTCAAAAGCCACGTTCACACCGCAGTACCTTTCCCACTTTAGTTCTGATATAGTTCCGAAATGAGCCGTAACTAAAATTAGTTAATCGGAACCTTTTACCCCCTTTGCTAGAGAACAGGGACTGTTTTTTACTTGATTGCTTTTTCTACACCCCTTGATGTGTCTGGAAAGTATTTGGAAGCTTTACTGCGAGGTATAATCTTGGATTTCTTAAGAAAAATGAATGAATATGCATTTTGCATGTTTGACATATATCTGGCACAATACGATACACAGTGGAGTAATACAGTAATTCGACCGTTAAAGGCTGCATTCTTACTTAATAATGCACGTCATGGCTCATCTGGAATAGATGAAATTCTGTGGTTTCTATTCACACAGAGAACATTTTGATCGACAAGTGCTTACATAAAAGGGATTTTACATTGGTTAACAGATATAGATTAGGGATGCATGCAAAATGTAAACTGAAGGGTTTTCGCCCCTTAAGCTGTTTTTGGTTTGTGTGTTTTCTATTCCATATTGTTAGAATGCAGCCCTGACATTTTGTTGTAATCAGCAGAGAGGTGTTAGCTCAGGACAGGCTCCAGCACGCTCAGATTTCCCTATTCCAAGAGACGTTTCCTCAAGTTACCAACTGTCCCGCCCCCAAGTCTGTAAGACAATGCTGAGGGCTTAAACACCCATTCATCTGTTTGCGTGTGAGAGTACAAATGTGTACATATGTCATGCTTATCTGAACACGTACTTTCAGAAAATGCATGTTGTGTTTTCACTTCATCTGTCTGTTCTCAGATTTCTGTTTGAAGGCTGCAGACAGGAATTGCAGCGTCGTTCTTATGAAACCCCTGCTTCCTCTTTAAGAAAATCACTGACATTTGAACTCCTCGAGCATCGTTTGACTTCCCACTTTGATCTCAGTCCAAGTCAGCTGGCGAGCAGGTTAGTCATCGCAACTTTGAGATCATTGAGGATGTTTACAAACCCCTGAGCATGCCTCAGGATAAATTCGCACACAGGAATTCAGTCTGAATAACAAATGTTGCAGACAATGGACTCATGCACTCTTACTGATCTTGCTGCCCTTATATTCTTCTGAACTATCTTTCTCTACTGACAATCTTTCAAACAAAACCAAGCTAAAGATTTGATTTTTCATATGCAAGTCAACCAAAGATTCAGTTGCACTTAAACTGACATCAACTTTTCCCTTATCAGGAAAAGAGAAAGCTATTCACTCAGCGTTTTTGCTAGAAGCCACAGAGCACATTTAGTAGGTCAAAGTGGGGTGATTGAAGTCTGAGTTGTGACATTTAAAGTGTTAGCCATTTTAGCTATAATTAATGTTCATGATAAAAGTAGCGTAACAGGGGTTGTTTAAAGAAGTGAATCCAGAAATATTTATAACCAGTAGACAGCAGTTTCGAACATGAAAAAAACCCACTAAGTACCAGCATTAAGGAGCATTCAGACGGTTAGCAAGTTGCTTATGAATATAGCAGAGCTTTTAGAGAAAGATATTTCCCTTAGGAGGCGGACAAAGCTCTGAAATGGTTGGATGTGTAAATACACATTTTATTGTCAACTGAAAAGATGGTGATATGCCCAAAAAATTATTGTTTTTTTTACAACATGAAACATTTGCAAAACATTTTTTAAATGTGAAATGCTCTGTCATATTACGTTGTCTTCTCTTACTGCCCTTCACAGTCAGCAAAAGTGGGTCTTTCTTTACCCCTTTTATATATACATATCTGCGACACACACATTTCATCGCGGGCCACATTCGCATAAAGGTTGCACTCAAAGGGCCGGTTGTAACTATATAAATATATAATATATATATATATATATATAAAATAATGTATTATATTACATTATTGCCACTGAATTGGATTATTATCGGATAGGATAATAACTTATAAAACGTATAATAAACGTATTATATTCTTTGCAAGCTCTTGCGAGGCCACATAACATGAAGTCGTGGGCCGGATTTGGCCCCCGGGCCTTGAGTTTGAGACCCCTGCTCTAATGGGAACTTTGTGATTTTAGCTTTTGCAGACCATTTACATCAGGGATGGGGAACCTTTTTCCTCTCAAGGGCCATTTCAATTTTTTCAACATCCTCCGAGGGCCGTACAAATTATTGACCTCTGCTTAAAAAAACTAAAATCACAGCCCATTCATTTCGCCTTTCTTTCATGCTGTGCAAAGAAAAAGCAACGTCTTAATCCAGATATCTTACCATGACTCGCACATGCATTCACGTGCAAGGTTGTGGCATGACCACCAAAACAGAAAGATATGGACACAAGATGTGTGCAAATGTATTTAGTTTCCTATGTGGACATGATTTAAGTGGGGGGGGGGGGGGGGGGACCTAACCTCCTCTAGGGGGTCCGAGGGCATGCTCCCCCGGGAAGATTTGTTTTTAAATGTTGAAGTTAAAAGCATCAATCTGGTGCACTTTGAGAGCAACATTAGGAGATCTATGGATACATATCTCAACACCCATATGAAACAGAACTGTAAGCAGATTTATTTTTCTTTATGGATATTTTACAAATCACTCTCCTTTCAAACTGTATTCTTGTTTATTAATAACAACTTTTTTTTACTGTCATATAGTATTTTTTACCTGTTTACTTTATTCTCTTATTTTTTTATAACTATAATGATCATATAAAGATGTGCCTTTACCTCACTGGTGGGAGAAAAAGCTTCTTATATTCGTTAGCATAGTTAGCTAACCAGATGCTAATAACAACAAAGTTAAGTTATACGGCCCGGGGGCCGGAGGTTCCCCACCCCTGATTTACATGCACAAAAACCTACATCACACACTACAGGAAAGGGAAAACTCCAGAAAGCATCATAGGGCCCCTGTAAAAAAGGAAAACAATTTGGACCACGTCTTGTAAAAATAAAATCAAAAATCTAAATAAATGTGCTGTAAAAATGAGCCAAACACCTCATGAAGGATTCATCTTAACGGTCAAATATCAAACTGCTGATATTCTTTTCTTTCCTCGTGTATCTCTTACGTCCTCCATGCTAAGATTCAATAATGGTGAGCTAATGGTTGAATTTTCTGCCAAGATGGCTTCCTTGGTTCCTCCATCTTTGTGTGTTCAGATGTGTGTGTCGCTTGGTAGCACAGCATGAAAAGCTATGATCACGTTTGGTCAAACACCCATGAATAGGGACGTCTGGACAACAGGGGAGCCTCTGAATACGGACTTTGCAGCCGGCTGCAGCCACGGGACAATGCCAGCACACATGTGTGGACCGAGCGGTCGCACTCCTGGAACACACACACACACACACACACACACACACACACACACACACACACACTATTGTCTTCTCCAACGGGCAATCTGATTCACACACACAGTCTCTCTTTCTTTCACTTTTCACAAATTGTTCCATCTAGCTTGAATTCCACTGTCCTATCTTGAAGCTACTCACAACTGCTGTCCCATCCACACACAGCCAGCATGTCTTCAAAGCGTGCAGGAGTACATGAGAGAGGACAAGGGGTGGGGGGGAGCAGAGAAAAAAAGTTCACCCAACTCCAACAGCCAGAGAGGTCACAGGAACAACACCCAATCCCAGAGCAGTTCCCATGGAGACAAGTGTGGCAGCGTACAATGAGGGTTGGAGCGAGTGATGAAAGAGAGGGAGAGAGGGAGAGAGGGAAAGGGCAGGGGAAGAGTAGGAGGAGGAGGGCGGGATGTTGGCGTCAAGGTTCACTTGGTGGGTACTGGTGGGGGGGGGGGGGTCTGTGGGGTGGCAGCTCAACTGAAAAGGACAGTGGGAAGTATAATTGGTTGAAGCATAGCAGTGCTGGAACATTCTTCCACCCCTCCTCTCATTTTCATGCCCTCTTGTCCCAGCTGACAGAGTACCTCCTGATCTAGGGCCGCCGAGTGGCTCATGGCCGCCGGATTGAGAGCAGAGATATGTGGAATTTCCACTGACCGTGACATGCATGGCCCGGGAGAAAGCCAGGAGGAAGAGGGTTGTTGTGAGGCATTTGGCATGGATACGGGTGAATCAGAAGTAATATCCAGCTGGAGGACGTGATGGTGGCGCCTTTGCTTAGTTTTGTTGAGGAGAGCTTGTGGTGTAAAACAAAAAAGGTCCTTGTCACTGGCAGTTTAAGTTCCGCAGTGTCAGAATCAGATACACCCGCCGACATAAAAGCAGTTAATTGACATGGCTGCTGATAGCACTTGAACCCTTTTAGCAGAGGGCATGGACAACTAAAATGGGGCCTTGCTCCAGTTTCTGCTCTTGTCTGTCCACCTTTACCACCTTTTTTCTTTTGAAGAGGCACTCCACTGATTTTACATATGAGGACCAGTATACTTGCCATCGGGAGTACTATTCACATTGTGAAAACAGCTGTATAATAGTCCGGAGGGAGCGTTATAAAGTATGAGAAAATAGAAAAGTGGTCTCTTAGCATTTTGGTACCACCGCGTTGGCACATTTGTAGAGGGCTCAGACAAAAAAGTTGATCCTCAGAATAATTTTACCAAATTAGAAATATAAAGCCTGCTAATGTTTGTAGCCACCACCATTTGCGATATGTTTTCGCCATTCAATCTTTGTACAAGTGGCCCCTGGCTCTACTTTTCCCACAACCAAAGGAAACGTCTTCTGGCACCAGAATTGAGTTGGGCTATTAAATGTGTGCCAATATGGCAGACAACTGTTTATGTGCCAATTGTCAAAATGGAGGTAGAACTATTGTCGCTAAAGTCATATCCAGATCTCAAAACACTCTGGGTTGTTTGCAGTTCTTCAATGCAATCCCAATCATTATGGGTGACGCAAAGCACAATACGCAAACTCAACACACAGATGGTGGACTGGAAAGTGCATGCAGGGTAAAAGTTGTGGCCAATGGCAGGATTTGACCCTAAATCTACTTTTGGTTGGCTAGATTGTTGTCGCTGTGAAAACGTTCCAGAGTTCTACCATCATCAAAGCTTGTTGCGTTGTTTTCACGCCTGGTATTTTGGATCTGAACGCCGTTGAAACTAGGGAAGTGGAGTTTGAAAGGACTTGAGCATTTGCCAGGTATGGGTAGGGAGTCTTGAGAAAGACGCTATCAAGTTGCATTTTGGGAAATGTAGGATACAGCATTATTGGAGCTTGACCAATACTAGAGACTTATAGTCAGATTTCAAGGCCTTCTTTTTGAAATCTGTCCCTAAAGTGCTAAATCACTGGATTTCTCCTTTAAGGCCTCCATTTTTCCATGAACTTGACTTGTTTCCCACAGTGTTCCCATCCGCCATTAACTACCACCAGTTTGTCTACCTTCCTCGCCGTCTCTCTGACTCACTCTCTTCTCGCTCCCTGTCTGCGAGTTTGTCCGTCCTTGTGCCCAGGTTTTTCAAGTTGGCGTGGTTCCTGTTTGTTTTCAGCCATTTTGGGGACTTGCAGTGCTCGTAACAAACTGCTTAAATGGCGTCCTCATGCTTGCTCTCCCACTCTGTCTCCCTCTGCCTCTCCCTATCGCTGGGCTTTGTGTATATAAAGTAGTGTGTGTGTGCATGAGCGTGTGTGTGTGTGGAGAAAGGGAGAGAGGGAACAACACTTCCAAATAAAAAGAAGATTGGATTCAGTGGGGGTTTGGATGGGGTGGGGGTAGGGGGGGGGGGGGGTGCAGAGGGGGAGGAGGGAGGATTCACTTGCTGGAAAAAAAGAGCAAAAACACTAAGAATCGAGTGTCAAAGGCAAAAACTGGAGTGAGAGAGGAGAGGCAGCAAGAAAAAGGGGGGGAGAGAGGGAGAGCAAGTTCGAGTGTGAGAATCGCTCCTGCCCTCTGTCTTCACACACTGCTGCCTGTATGTGTGTGTGTGTGTGTGTGTGTGTATGTATGCATGTGTGTGTGCACCGCCTCTCCCTGCGCTCTCTCTCCCCTCGCTCTCACACACTCGGACGTGCGCATACACAGACCAAGGGGGAGAGAGAGAGGGAGAGTGAGGGGAGAGAACACATCGCAGCAGAGATGCAGCAGGAGGTTTTCCGAGGTAGGTTCTCTTGTATGCTTGCCTTCCTGAGAGACAGCCAGGGAGAATAAGAGGAAGAGACGCTGAAATCTGTTGTTTTCCTGCCTGTGTTCCTGCTTCACTCTGCTGCTGTGGCACTGCTTGCTCTGCGCGTGAAGAGGACGAAAAGGTTTTTATTAAACCGTGCGTGTGTCGGGGCGTGAGTGTGTTTTTTATGCAGTGTGTGTATGTGGACGTGTATTTTTGTGTGTGTGTCCCTGTACTGGATCTGCCTGTGTGTGTATATGTGTGTGTGTGTTTGTGCCAGGCCTCGTCTCCCTCATCCCTCTTCTCTGTTGCTGGCGCACCACGCAGTTCTCTTTGAAGAGCGATGACTCGTTTTGTGATTGTGATGAAACTTTTAATGTATCGAAAGCCTCTTTGTGATACACCGCAGAAAGGGGGCGGGTGGGGGGGGCTGCCAAACACACGTCAGAAGAGATATGAGGTTTGTTGTAGGGGGCTTAACATGGTGGGCCCATCGTCCAATCCTCAAGTTACTAGCAACATCCCAGGAAGTGTTTTAGCAGACAAACTTGCATGTAGGCAACGGTAAACATCTCTGGTTCCACCGGCTGGTTCTGTCTCTTATTTCGGTCATGGGCCGCCCAGTTTGTCCTCCATTTTCCCAGCCTGTTTTTCGGCTGGAGGTTGTCTCTGGTAGAGCAGCAGAGGGCATATTGATGTCACCAACCCCGTTGTTGCTGCCCGAAGCCTTACTTTTTTTTTCTTTCTCCAACAACAACACAGCATCTGCTGCCAACTACTCCACATTCCTGGTTTCCATGGATGCCAAGCCAAGCCCCTCTGCTTACTATATGGAATATATGATGCACACTGCAACAGTAGGGTAGGGGTCATAGGTCAGCAAGAGGAAGTGTACTTTCTCGCTGCTCGGTGGCGTCACACGGATGATGTTGTCATTTGTATTTTGGTCAGTTGTGCCTGGGTCCCCCATTGGAGAATAGTATTTGTCTTTTTTCTACTCTTTATAGATATGCTATCATGCAACTCTTAAAGACTTCAAGAACAAGTTGGTTTGCTTTGTTTTATTATGCAGATATTTTAATATATGCAACGAACATAACTTGCCATAGTTTTACTTGCAGTTTACGGTGACTGTTGTAACATGCCGTTCTGGCTCAGCCTTACTAAATCTAAAATGTGTCTTGGTAGTTTGAGACGGAGAACTCCAAAGGGGGCTTTCACACCCCTTTTAAACAAGGAGTACGCATGAAATTGAAAATGATTTTGTGTAAATTACCTCAAAAGGTCACCGGTGTAGTGTTACCGCGCTCCGGGGTTACTATTGTGGCCCTACTGTTTCCGAGGGGCCTCCTATGATTGTGTTGCAGCGAGCGGCATTATTGGAATTACGTGCTGGGCTGGGAGTTAACGGAGCGTGGAGAGTGTGGCGATTTTAGAACATGGGCAGGTTTCGCTGGTGCGTGGAGCTGCATGCGAAAACACCACCAATACGACAGTTTACACGTTAGGGGGGGGGGGGGGGGGGGGGGAAGAGAGAGGGTCAGTCATGCTGAGGGGGGATCTCAAAGACAAGGAAACCATGAAATGCGAACATGGGCGAGACGTGTTTGAAGTTACCCCTACCTCCCCCCCCCCCCCCCCCCCCCCCCATCTCCCACACACACACACACACACATCTTCCTGCGAACACATACACTCTCCTCTTCAGAGACCAACTGCTGCTCCAATCGCTGGGCCCCTCTGGCTGCCCCTCACTGGGGAGAAAGCCCAACCGACACCTTCCTCTTCCCACATGCTACACGCCGCTGGCTGGCTGGCTCACCGGCTGGAACACCGAGGCCCCCCACATTCTGCGTTCCAGGCACTCCCCTTAACCCGCCCTCCCAAAAAACACACACACATATGTTGACAGCACATCAGCGTTAACGTTTTGGTTAAATGATGAATCTGGTTTATTCGAATGACCTCACTCTTATCAGTCAATATAACTTTGCACTCAGTAACCTTTATGCTTGGATCTGCGAATGCGGTGATGCTGCTAAAGAAATAAGTGAAATTCAAAGCGGACTTCCTGGTTCAGTTTTGCAGTGTTTCAGGCACCAGTACAGTCAGGTTCCTGTTGCTTTGTGAACATAGGTTTCCTGTGTAATAAGGGATTATTACCAACGTGTTGGGTGTGCTCACTGTCTGTTTCATCTCGAAATACAGTGATTTAGGTCCTCTCTAAATTGTTGGCTCATTTAAAGCCTGTCGCCTGATCACCAGTTTTTCTTGGCCTCACACGGTTATGCTTTTGCGACGTTGTTGTGTTCCCAGATCTCAATAGTGGAAAAGAAAACCTAAGTTATAATCAACCAGGATTTTGTTTCAATGGTTAGAGTGTAGGGAAAGTAGATATGACTTGATCTTTTTAGCTGTAATTTTAGGGGTTTTCAAAAATTTTAGCGGTTTACAATCATATTGAATTTTTAAAGTAATTTGAGAGGTACTAAAAAGGTATTAAAATGTAATTTGCTGTGATAATCCTCAATTATATAAAGTATTTGACCAAAAGGCCCAAAACTTTTGAATTTGGAGCCAAAGTATGTCAGTTTGAACCGCACATTATTACAATGCTTGTGGTTGGCTTATTACGGAATTTTCTTTGAGATGGAAAATGGCAAAAAAACAAAAGAACAAGCTTGGTGATTTAATCCTCACAGTTACAAGAACTCGTTTCAGTGTTGGAATAAACAGATTGCTCAACGGCTGGTTCAAGGCCTTGAGTTGGCACCAACCAAACGACTCTGCCGTCCTGCCTCATGTTATGCAAGGCCGCTTTAGCACTGATGTTCCTAGTGATTGATTGACCATTTCAACTGAGTGGATTACTAACTAATGGCTTCCAAAGTCATCCATGCTCTCCAGATGCTAATGGTAAAGTGAAATAATGTAACTTCAGCTCTTTTGAATTGGTCCCAAAATTCAAGCAGACGGTTTGTTAGGATTACGATCCAAGAAGGTCTTTGGATATCCGTGAGTTCTGCAACTTTCTAATAATTTTGAACTCAAAATAATGAAAATTCCCAGAATAAAGCTTCCTATCTGTCATTTCATGTGTGGAAGATTATAAGGGCCAAAAGTGAATTTTATTTTGCACTTCTTAGCAAAAAGTCTAACACAATTCTGACGTTATTCGCAAAGCTAAATGAAAATTCAAAATAATATGTGGCCATACTGCTCAAATTAAGTTCACATGTGGCTCTAATGGTCTTCCGTAGCTATGTGATACAAGTTGAATCCATGAGTATAGCTGAAAGCAGGCCATTGTTCGCTAAGATGATTTGTCCTTATACCAAAGCCAGTGCGTTTTGTAGGTGTTTTAGGTTTACGTGTGTCTAGTTAGTCATTTGTCTGGCACCAGCTGAGAACCTGTTACTGCTTTGCGCTTTAGAGTTGCCACAGGCCTAAATAGATGAACCCTTCACAGGTTGACCAACAAGTTTGTTTTGTGCGGAAACACCCTGTCGCAGAGAGGTGTGGGAACAAGGTTGCTGTTTATCTTTATTTAGCTTTAGAGTCCTTGCCACATTCATGGTCACATTTGAGAAGGATGTTAGTGTGGATCCATCTGCTCTCGTGATTAAGAGGTAAAAGTATATATCTGCGTGTCATATACGTTTGTATACTCGTATGAGTGAATCCAGCACATTCAAAGCACGTTAGAAGCTGCCTGTCACAGTCAGATGGCGTGTCGTGCTGGCTCTGCTTGTGCAGCGCCTGTGTGCGTCACAGGGAGATAAAGAAGAAGAGCGAGGGGGCGACATACGCATTTTCCTGTCCCCGGCGTAAGCATCAGTTGAGATGGTGAAATGTTTAGTCTTAGCGCCGTCTCTCAGTGTTTCCGCCCACTTGTAGCAGACTTGCCATAAGGGATTTCCTGCACAACATCTATTGCTCAGCAAATGTGAGTGACAATGAAGGCCTGTTTCGATACAAACAAGCAATATGGCAAGCCTTGCGAGACAGAATTCTGTGTCCTAGTTCTTGTATGGCCCGGACTGGTTTGTTGTCCTCGTACAAGAACAAACATGTGCTTGTGAGTACGTCATGGTAGTCCTTTTGTTGACTTGACTTTGTTCTGCACTTAGTGTCAGTGCCATGTTGCACTCAGATTCACCTTTTGGTTTTGAATGTGATTTACAAGTGGGCCCATCCTTGTTGAACTGCTTTGTTTATGCCCGTCAGTCTTGCTTGTGGGCAGGCATAAGTGTACGTATAGTGCTGAGTACACATGCATGTTTGTATTTTGTGTGTGTGCATGCGTGTGGTGTTTGTCATGTGCTGTTGTGAGTGTGATTGTTTGCCTGGGCTCCTGTCTGTCTGACAGTGCAGTGTGTCTGACTGTTCCTGTTTCAACACCCCACCTCCTTCCTCTTCCTCTATCCTTCTCTCTGTCTCCTGCTCTCCCACTAACCCTCAGCTTCTCGCTCCCTTTTTCTATCACCCTCTCTCTCTCTCTCTCTCTCTCTCTCTCTCTCTCCTCTCTCTCTCTCTCTCTCTCTCTCTCCTCTCTCTCTCTCTCTCTCTCTCTCTCTCTCTCTCTCTCCTCTTCTCTCTGCAATAACAGTGCTGACCTAGTTTCTGCCTGTTCAGGGCTGCCTGTGGAATTTTACAGCGGCCTGCCTTCCTGGCTGCTTTGCTGCTTGAAAACGCAGGCAGAAAAGCATGACTGAGGATTTTTCTTCTCGTCGCATCATTATGGCCTTATATATCTTCTCCGTTCTGCTCCCCAATCTGCAGACCTAAATAAATGAACCTGTTTTGAATAAGTAATAACAGCAAATTGCCTTTCGGGCGAGAATCTGCAGTTATCTTATGTACGGTGAATTTGTAGCAGAACTGCATGCGCCCTCATGGCGGGCGAATTAGAATGGAAATGAGAATGGCCTGTCGCTCATCTTCCACAGCTTAGCTGAGATTGTGCCGGATGCAGAAGGCAGAAAAACACCCCTTCTCTGTGCACATGCATGCAATCTCCCTCCCCTCTCCTCTTCCCCTCTTTCCTTCCCTTCCGCCTTCACAAATAAATGGTTAGAGTCATGCCCGGCAAACACTGGCCACTGCCAGGAATGGCTAACAAGCCTCTTGCTCAAACAGCGAGAGAGTGGGACTATTTTTACGTGCTTTTCGGGCCATGGATCTAAGTCAACACTCTATTCTGAGAGAAGCTTGATTAAATCTGAACGCCTTCCAATTAGGCAAAGGGAATGTTGTGTCACAGCCGAGAGAGATGGATCTCTGGAATGCCTTTCTGAAGGCTTGGTTGTGGCACGCTGAAATCTAAACCAGCACTGCCGCAGATTCATTCCTCCCCCCTACCCTCTCCCTCCTTTCACCATTCCTGGCTGAGCCGTTAGAGTTCAGTGTTGCTGGGGCATTCGGTTCACTTTCTCAAAAGTGTTCCACAGGCATCATGGCTGCTACTGCAAAAGCTTTGGATGTAATTATTTGCTTCATGTCGATATAAATGTAAGTGTCGTACATTTCTCTGAAGAAGTTCATAAAGCTAAGACATACTTTCTGATTTCTCTTTCAGATTTCGGGGGCTGGTCATGGTGTCCGGTGAAAAGGTGTGGGACCCCCTCCACACGGGCCTTATTCAGTCACGTCTGAGTGAACAACACCTGGCTGCTGGGCTAACTCCCCTCTGCAAAATCACACACAGTGCAATTAAGGACACCACGTGCCAACAGAGTCGGCGGTTGTCACCTTTGTCTTCCCCGTCACCGCCATTAGTGGCTGGAGACACCCTTCAACCGGCCCGGGACTCCTCACGCCTGCCTGTCAATCTCCGCGGCTCAAGCAAGATCGAAGGATTTTACAAACAAGTCCACTGTCTTGGAGGGGCCTCTCATTCTGAAGAAGAGGAGGAGGAAGGGGAACCGGAGGAGATGAAGGGTAAAAGGCACGTAGGCCGGGGAGAGGCCATGATGGAGGACAGGCTGGAGGACATGGCCGACGGACCTAAAAATGCAAAAATCACCCTAAGCTTCCCACTTAGTGCCGCCCCCCTCCCAGCCTCCCTCACATCTCCGAACCACTGTCGTAGCTCTTCCTCGTCCTCCCCTTCCCCTCACCGAAGGCGGCCATCTTCCAAGAGCTCGGACGAGGGGTCGCTGTGGAAACTGGATGCTACCATGGACGTAAAGCACAGACCTTTTAAGCCCCCGAGGCGCGACAGCTCTCCGTCCTCTTCGCCTTCCTCCTCCTCATCTCCCATGACTGTTCATGCACTTAGCAGGAAAGATATAAAATCCCCGCCTCCTCTGAAGTGCTCCAAACTCAATTCAGAGACTCAGTTCCACAGGTCTCCCCCGAGATCTTCGGGCTGTTACGGCGGAGACGGGTGGGACGAGAGGCACAGGGTAACCAACAGCACCGCCTCCCCCTCTCAAACGGCCCAGATCCTCTTCAGTCTGGGCACGTCAGCCTATCAGAGAGGAGGGGATACAGAGAGGAGAGAAAAAAGACCAGCTGGGAAAGTGGGAAGCCCTCACGGACCAAGTCTTCACCCGCCCCCCCTGCACCTCCCTCCTCCCTTACCACCTCCTCCTCCTCCCCCGTCGGAGGATCTTACCGACCCCCCTCACTCCTCATCCTATCCCCCCACAGCCAGCCTGAAGCCCGAGCTGATTTGCGGTGTGTGCCATCGGCTTTTCAGCTCGGCCTCCTCCCTGACAGTCCACATGCGGCTGCATCGTGGCAGCCGCGTCCTCAGTTGCCGCTTCTGTGGCAAAGTCTTCATCCACAGCAAGAGACTGCAATCCCATGAGTCCTCGTGCCGGGTGCCAGGCCTTCCCTCCAACAGCCTGGGCCCCCCTCCTCTCACTGTGCAGCCAAAGGAGGAGCCGCTGGAGGAGGGCGAGGTGAGAGTGGAGGGGGGAGTGATCGTGGGACAATCGGAGATCGGAAAGGTGCGGCAGGGGAAGAAAGCCCGGAGCCTCCTGGCACGTATCCAAGGTGATGATGCAGCAGCCGCAGAGCTACTAGCAGGTGATGAGCACCATTTTGTGAAGGTGGTAGACGGCAATGTCATTTACTTCTGCTCCGTGTGCGAGCGCTCCTACATGACCCTCTCCAGCCTGAAGAGGCACTCTAACGTACACTCGTGGCGACGCAAGTATCCGTGCCACTTCTGCGACAAGGTCTTCGCCCTGGCAGAGTACCGCACAAAGCACGAGGTGTGGCACACAGGAGAGCGCCGCTACCAGTGCATCTTCTGCTGGGACGCCTTTGCCACCTACTACAATCTCAAAACACACCAGAAGACCATCCACGGGATTAACCCCAGCCTCATCTCCAGCGAAAAGACAGCCAATGGGGGTTACAAGCAGAAAGCGAACGCACTCAAGCTCTACCGCCTTCTCCCCATGCGCTCCCAGAAGAGACCCTACAAGACTTACAGTGACAGTTTGCATAATGGCCTGCTTCTGCCACCAACTGAGACACCTTCCCTGCCCGGTTTAGGCTGTACTCTGGGCCCTGAGGACCTCCAAAGCCTCATCAGCGGGGCCCACCCTCAGAGTGTAAAGCCTGACCCAGATGACTTCCCTAATGGCTTTCCTGTTTCCGTGTCCGCTGAGGACGGGGACCTCTCTGAACTAACACCCCTCCCCCAATCGGACATGCCCCAAGTTAGAAAACATGAGAGTGAGGCCTTGGAGTTAGAGCAGGGGAGAGGCAGCTTCAAAATGTCTAGTAGCAGCAAAACCAAAACTCCCAAAACGGATAGAGGCTCAGAAACAAGCATGCCTTCCGTGATAACATATGGCCACACGAAACCCTCTGTGATAGTTCACGGAACAGCAGTGTCATCCTCCGTCATCATGCATAGCAACCAGGTCACCTCTGGGAGTGATAAAAGCCCAGTGAGCAGCCCGTCCCCTGAAACCAGCAGCAGTTCACATAAAAGCATTCCCAGATCATTCAAAAGACAGAGAGATAGTGTAGATAGACACAGAAAGAGGTCAAGAGGCAGTTCAGATACAACAGAGGAGGACTCAAGAGGTAGACGGGGTGCGGAGACGGGCAGATTATCTCACAAATCACGGAAATCCCACAGCAAGAGCGACATGTCGAACTCAAAGCTGCTGTCAGCGTCTGTAGGGTCACAGGTCAGAGAGGCGGGGCCATTGTGCCAGATTACTGTACGTATTGGCGAGGAAGCAATAGTGAAGCGCAGCATCTCCGAAACAGACCTTAGGAGAGACAAGAGCCACTCTCCTCCCAAAACCAAACGGGGTGAAACGTCATCAGTGCGGGATGCCAAGGACACACGCCACTCACACTCCCACCACCATCACCATAAACACCGCCCCCACCGCAGAGTGGAAGAAGAGGGTGATAAGGAGGGAGGAGATTGTGAGGAGGAGGCAGAGCAGAAGAGCTCCAAATCTCCTGATGAAGTGAGGGAGTACTACTTCCGAAGGGAGGTGCGTCATCAGGAGAGTGACCACGATGAAGAGGATAATTTATGGCGGCCTTACTACTCCTACAAGCCTAAGAAAAAGGCACAAGCACATCTACAGAGGGTCAAGAGCTGGCAGAGGAAACTGAAGTTCAAGCGCTCCATCCGGTTGAAGAGGAGGACAGATAGAATCAAGAACCATGTGAGTAAAGAAACGGAGAAATCACAAGACGAAGAAGAAGAAGAAGAAGAAGAAGAAGAAGAAGAAGAAGAGGAGGAGGAGGAGGAAATGGAGGAAGCTGAAAAAGTGTCGAAATCTAACAGAGACATGGGAGAGGGGAAAAAGAAAGATGATCTCTTTGCCCCGTTAAAGGAGAAAAACAAAGAGGCAGAGGAACAAGAGGCAGCGGCCCGTCAGGAGGTTTCCACTCCTCCTCTGCACTCTCCAAAGCCTCTTCCCTCTACCCTAGCGGCTCCGACGGGAATAAAGAGGCGGCCTTGGACCAATGGGAACGCAGCAGAGTGTGGAACATGCGGCCGCTGGTTCTCAAGCCCCAGGAAGCGAGACAAACACGAGCTGAACCATCTGCTGGAGTTTGTGTGCCTCTTCTGCCGGGCCACTTTCGCCTCAAGGGATAAGTTGGAGGACCACCAGAGAGCCCAGCATCCCAAGCCTGCCGAAGCCCCCACCGTACCCCAAAACGAGGAACGTGGCCAACAAGTTGAACCTGTGCCAGAGATTGCAAATGAAGAAAAAGGGGCGCAAATAGGGAGTCCGAGTCGCCTAAGCAGAAGAGCGCTATCGCGACACACCTGTCCGCAGTGTCACAAGGTTTGCAAGACATCTTCTGCGCTAACTCGCCATATCCGACGCCACGAGTTAAGCAGTTCCCCAGAGAGAGAAAAGGAAGATAAAGGGTCATCGCCAAAGACGACTGAGACAGTTGTTAACACTGTTAGCAGAGACCTAGAGACGGAAAAAGGCCCCAGTGCTCTCTCTGTGTCAGTTATCAGCTATTTAACACCAGACCCGCCCAGCAGTACTGACTCTGTGGCATCACGGCCGCGTGAAGACCCCCTCAGTGAACCGACACGTGAACATCACATGTCAGAATCCGGTGACAAACTTGAGCTAACACATCCGGTTCTAGAGAGAGAGCCTAGTCCAGACCCTCCATTAGAAAGCCCAGTAACCCCTACTCCCACTAAATTCCCGCCTGCCCCACCCTCTACTCTCCAGAGTGTGCTCGTCATGAATGGACCTGAATGTCTGGACTACCGCACTCCCGGGAAAAAGAGCCTAGACAGCCAGATCCACAGAATACCCAGCCCTGTGCACATCGTGGCATCCAGCAACACCTCTCAAAATGTGCCCACAGCGTCACAGACCAGAATAACCACTGCTGCTCCTCCTGTTTCCATGACAACAGCTCTCAGCTCCGAGGGGGGATTTATGAAACGGGATGGGGTCATTATGGACAGAGAGAGGCAGGGCGGGAGCGGGATATTTCGTCACGTGGTTTACGAGGAGCCCCCTCGGGTCCAGGATCTCAGAGTTCAGTCGCTGTCCAGGAGTCCCTCTCCCGACGAAGCACAAGACCTGACCATGTCCTCCATTCTAGCGAGAGAGAGGGAGATAGAGAGGGAGAGACAGAGAGAAAGGGAGAGGGAAAAAGAGATGGAGAGGTCCCATCAAATAAGTAGAGAGATTTCAGATTTCCAGATTTCTCTGTTGGTCCCTAAAGAGGAGCCCTTGAGCCCTGTGCCGTCCCCCCAGCATATCCCCCCTCAAACCACTATGAATGGATCCTCGTCACACAGGCACACTCCCAAATCCCCCTGCCGGTCCCCCTCAACTATTGGCCTCATAGCTCAGGCCAATCGCCAGGTTCACTCCAGTTCACAAGGCCTCGACAGACTCCCCCTGCCCACTGGAGCAGCCGGTGGGTGTGAGCGCCCTTCCGCCCACGCTCTGCTTCTCCCCCGGGCCCCTCAACCACCTGAGCCGGAGCACCACGATACCGTATCTTCCAGAGATAGGGACGCCACCCCAGTGGGCTACCATTCCCATAATTACCCCCTGCCCCTTATTGTGCCGGACAGCTACCACTCCAGTAAAAACCAGGAGGAAAACCTGCTCATGTCCTCCTATCCTGCTGGAGCTCTTCCTTTCGGCCCACTGGGAAAAATGATGGTCCCGGGTGGCGGGGACTTGGCTAAGCTGCCGTTTTATCCGGACCCTTACCAGCTGCTCTACGGACACCAGCTGCTGGCCTACCCTTACAACCTGGCTGCTCTTCCTGTGACTCTGAACATGATGGCACCTGGGGGGGACAAAGTGGAGCCTCTGCCTTTCCTCCCGGCCATCTTCAACTACGCAGCCACCGCCGGCCCCTACATGGGAGCAGCCCCTCACCAGTTTATGGCAAACCCAGGGCTCTACAGCAGCAGCAGCAGCAGTGGCGGCGGCGGCAGCAAGAAGCCGCGAGACAGCAGCAAACCGTAGGACACAGAAGCACTCTGAGGAATATATTTCAGTGGTGACGGCCTGGCCTGTTAAGGATGGGAGGGGAGGGGAGGGGTGGGTGCTCACTGGGTCACTGAGTACACTCGCACAGCATCCCTGCCTCTCTTTCAATGAGTGGAGATCAGAGCTAGGCATTAAATCTGGAGTAGGATGAAGGGAGGAGAAGGAGCAAAGGAGCAGGGAGAGGGGCCAGTGACGTATCCCCTCTCTTTACTCCCGCTCACCTTTCTCAGCGTCTCTCCTGTCTTGCTGTAGTGTGTCGTAGTTCTAGAGCTTGATTAATCTTCCTCTCTGACTCATTATATTATCAATAACAATAAGAACTGCTAACAGGGTGTGTGTGTTGTGACACATTAGTTGATTCTGCTTCCCTTTATAGCCACCATGTTACAAGGATAAACAGTCTTCAGGGAAGGCTTGTGGATGAGATCAGGATAAGGGATGAAACAGAATAGTCCTTACTCAACACAGCTGGCGGTGGAGTGTTAAGCATCCTTATTTGTATGAGTGAATGAGAATGAAGGTGTATCCTGTCATTAAATTGTCTATGACAATTTGTACATGCGAGCAGGAATGTGTGCATGCAGAGGTGGGCCTTAGCAGGTATGACTGTGTACACTTTGAAGTGTGTGTTTTGGAGTATGTGTGTGAGTGCCTAGATCATTCCGTGTGAGACTTGCACAGCATTCCTCCTATTTGGAATGGCTGCTGTAGGTCAATGTGTAGAAGTGCATTTAGAAGTGATTCTTCATATCCAAATCATTAAGAAGTAAATGCTATGGCTGGATGCGAGTCTATGACAATGACAGATCATTTGAGCTTCTAATGTCTCGACTAACCTGGCGACTTGGGGGCCAAATGGCATTGTAGGATCTTTATAGCATTCACCATAGTTTTTATATTATGTGCACAAAAATAGAAAAAGTAGAGGTCACTTTATGGGGACACTTGTAGCTGCTTGGGATATGTAGCTGGCCACTGGGTTAGAAATAAAGGCTGGTAGGCCATTGCACTTCCGCTTCTCATCTCATTTCCTTCATGTAAAATAAGGAAAAGAATACAAACCAGTCAGCCTTCATCTTGTATAGCTTTTTGCTCTTTGATTGGAAGAGAAAACGGCTCCATTTCCTAAGCCAGAAAGAAGAAAGTGACAGCAAGGAAGGAAAAAGACAAATGGATTCAGGGTATTTTCTGTATAGGAAAAGAATATATGGGCACAAAACTGTTGGACTCTTGAGTCAGAAGGACCCACAGAAATGACTTTGGGGACAAAAAAACGTCCTGCTCCCCAACCGAGGGGACTGAGGGGTGTTGGGAATAGCCTGGGCTATTCCTCCTCCTTCCCTTATTACTAAAAGGTAGGAAAAGGCTTAGCAGCCAAAGCGGTGGCCGAAACCCCCCCAGGTGCCCTCCTGGGGCCTTTTTTGTTTTACGTGTAATGTTATCTTTATATGTTTGTTTTGTTAAACTATGTTGTTGTTTATGTTGTTTAGCCCTTTTACCAGATGGAAATGGCTTCAGTGAAAAGGGCGAGTAAACTTTAAAATATGAATGTAAATGTAGTCATGAGGTTAATGAAGTACAGCTGCATTAATGGTAGAGATGGTTCCTTTTTTTCTCTTTTGACACAAATAACCTGTTAAAGAAACCGTATAACGTCTGGTATGCATATATACAGTAGTCCTAGGAACATGTCAGTAAACTTGGGTTCTGTATCCACAAAGCATGAGCATCACTTGCTTCCTAACCGTTTATATCCTCAGCAGATCTAGCATTGTGCGCACAGCTTTCGTTTCCGTTTCCTTCCTCTGGAGATATTTCTGGCCTCTTCATCCTCACCTTTTTTCATTTTTTGTTGTATTCATTGTAGACAATTCCATAAAACATGGGGCCACATTTACTTCTCACAGTCACTACTTAGGAGAGTTCTCCTTCTTCCCTCAAACACACACTCGCACACCTCTGAATGAAGTGCATATGTTTCAGTGTGTGTGCATGTGTGATGGTTCTCTGGCACCTTTTGGATCAGACAGGAGTGTTCAACACACATTGTGACCAACTGCAGGGGTGCACAAGCGTCCCCCTTGGGTGTGGTTACAAGCCTTTTGCGGGTAGCCGTACGTACGTGTTTTGTGTACGAGAGTGAGTGCCTGTGCGAATATGAAAACCAAATTAAATCTGCTGGAGCAGCAGACCCCTTGGCAGTATATGGGCCACTTGTTCTTTTTTTATTTTCCTGTGGGTTAGTTTCAGTGTAAAAAAGCCTTGCTGTCTCCAATACACTATCTCAAGCCATTCCTTATAGATGGACCTGTTTGTGTTTTGGGCCATTTCTTATGCCATAGTTTGCCATCATGGTTATCATACAAACCAAAAGCATGCAAATCGACGTATTGTAGTGACCGAACTGGAATCTGGTGGTAATATAAGACTATTCACTGTATGTTTTCGTTTTTAATGAATGTGCCTCTGCTTTGATATTTAAATAATTATCTATAGTATGATGTGAATCTGCCAGATTTCAACTGTTAAGGTGCCTTGTTATGGCATAAGAAATATGAATAGCAAATGAAGCGCTTTCTTGAGAAATGACGAAGAGTTGGAGATAGATTTCATGGCTTTATTTGCTATGAAGCTGTTCATAGACGTAGGGGTGTGGCTAAACTGTTTTGGTATCGTGTACATGTCTAGGGTAATACTGTGCCATATAGAGCCCACAAAATATGTTAATGTTATTTTTAAAAGATGTTTTAATGTTGCCTGATGACTTTGTCTTTAGATTTGATACAAAGGCTTGTAGCCACAGCTCTCCCAAAGTCTGTAGTCTCCTTTTTCCGACATTCTTCCTGTTCTCTCTCTTTCCCCCTTGTTTCCGTCTCTCCCTTCCTTTATCTTTGCTGCAATCAAACAAAATAAAGTATTAACCTGATGACCCAATGAAATCAACACTAGTCTGGCCTCGTGTTTTTTAAATCAAGTCTCTTTTAATCGTTACATGTTGATCTCGAGTTCTTAATGTGAACCATGTGCTTAAAGTTGGCGTATGCCTGTTTCCACATTGTTGGATAATAATAGGTGCTTATTGTCCACTGAGATATTCATTTTACAATTAGTTAGTGATTTGATAAAAGCAGAACAAGATATCGTCACATTTGCACTTCTTTTAAGCACATGGTCCACTGGTTTATACCTGTTGTAAATAGTATTTGTTATCTTTGGTAATTCCTTCCCAGGTGTTTTCTTTTATGAATAATTAACCGCAGCCACGTCTGCGTTGTTTTTGGTTTGTTGCTGATTTCAGGGAGTTGATTCCTTATCATCCGTAACTTAACACTTTCGCAATAGTGACACTCAGTGGTTTGAACAGAAACAGTCAGTCATTTAACTTTGCACTCTCACAATGTGATGTCAGAGATACTAATGAAATAAAAGTATTGCATCAGTGATTTTTGGGTTTTAAAGTTACAGTGCCAAAAGTAATTCAGATTTTCAGGAATGATTTGACCTCAACGGTATTTTTTCCCAAAGCAGACGTTTTAGTTCACGAAAGTAGAAAAAACGCAGGTGTTGACATTACGACACTACCATTCTGTGTTTTTTTCAAATGCCCCAGAGACGTAGCCTACTCCCCTCCACTTACAATATAAAACTACTGTGAAAAAAAGCCTATTCACGCCAAACTTAATAGACATGTGACAGACTTTGAGTTCAAACATGAGAAATGCTATGTTTTGGTATGAATTTCAGAATAACACCTAAACAAAAACGATTGTCCCTTCCTGTGTGTGGGGTTTTGCACTTTACCTGGAAATTACAGCTTTCCTGGAAGGAGAATGTGTCACTGTAGCAGAGTTAATCTTTCATCACTCTCTCTCTCCTCTTTGAAAACACAGAAGTGATTCCTGTGTATTGGGTAAACATCAGTCTGGCTTAGGTCACTCACCGGACTCACTCTATGAGCCACCACAAAAGCCAGAGATATACAGCCCATTATTACATTACATTTAATTTCATTATAAATGAACATTGAAAAAATGTTGGATTATTTCTTAAATAACTTTGTTTTACTGCTGCCCCGTCTTTTGTCTAACCTACACAATTGCACAAGTCATTCCCCCGTACTCTGTGTGGATCAATACTGGGCATTCACCAATAAATATGTGCTCTCTGGACCCTGGACAGTGAGCCTGCTCAACCCCCGCTTCAAAAACCTCCTGCACTCTGTTCCTCAGCCCATCACTGCACCTCAGGTATAACCAGACCACCTAAGGGCTAAACTGTCTGGACACTGTGAGACCTGGGTGTGTGAAGACAGTGAAGGATGGCCGTGATTTGGAAACCAATGGCAGCTGGACTGCTGCTCACTGTGAGCCTCACTCTGCTGGGATGGGGAGTTGAGGCGCAGGGGGGTACACAAGCAAAGGTATGTTACACTGGTATGTGATTGTTGTTTTAAAATTGTCTACGGATAGTCTAAATCTTGTGTATTCATTGGCCATATCAAAAAATCAATTTTATTGTCAATCAATCTTCCAGTTTGTGTGATCAATTCATTCATTTGATTCAACATGAAATCCTCATATGAATATGGATAAACATGATGCCGTATATATGCATGTTGTAGCTTTAATAAAGTCATATCTTAATTGTTCCGAATAATGTGAAATATATATATTTTGTATTGATTAGAGCTCACACATTCTGTAATTCTTAGATTCATCAGTCACAATGGCAAGTACAAAAGACAATTAAAAACGTCTTTTAATTCATGCTTTGTTTTATAGGTTGTTGAAAGATTGAGAATACAAAACGTGCTTTAAAAGTCAAAGATTAAAATCAACTCATATACAATTCAGATTTCAGTTGAAGAGCTGTTTCCTGAACTCATAATAGTTTATTTACACTTTGGACTTTGCTCAGATCGTAGGAGGACAAATAAGGGCGCTATCCAAACCATCCGCTGTTTTGGCCCAATTGAAGGATTTTCTATCTGGTTTGATAATAACCATTGTTTATTAATATACTGTAACTGCAATATGGTCCTCCTTCACATTGATTCCCTTGCTAAACCACTCATTAGCTAATTAAAACCGAAATCCCTCAGTTTAATACGGTTTTAACCATTTGGCCGCCAAAATAAGGACGATAATGAACATGAATTGTGCAAGAAAAATAACTTAACCGTGTTAAATGAATGCCTTGTTGAGAATGTGCCTTTTCTAGAAAGTAGTATCAGGCGAGGCTACGGTCTACCTCGGCCAGGACAGAGACATCTGGAAGCCAATAATCCACACCGTGTCAAACCTCAGTGACATCAGCAGGTACGTCAACAGGAGCTGGTCTGGAAGGCCTCACATCAACTTCTTGCTGACAATACAGGACTGTCTCAGAAAATTAGAATATTGTGATAAAGTTCTTTATTTTCTGTAATGCAATTAAAAAAACAAAAATGTCATACATTCTGGATTCATTACAAATCAACTGAAATATTGCAAGCCTTTTATTATTTTAATATTGCTGATTATGGCATACAGCTTAAGAAAACTCAAATATCCTATCTCTAAATATTAGAATATCATGAAAAAATATACTAGTAGGGTGTTCAACGAATCACTTGAATCGTCTAATTAACTCGAAACACCTGCAAGGGTTTCCTGAGCCTTGAAAAACACTCAGCTTGGTTCAGTAAACTAAATCACAAGTATGGGGAAGACTGCTGATCTGACTGCTGTCCAGAGGACCGTCATTGACACCCTCCATCAGGAGGGTAAGACACAAAAAGAAATTTCTCAAAGAGCAAGCTGTTCACAGAGTGCAGTTTCAAAGCACATCCACAAAAAGTCTGTTGGAAGGGGGAAATGTGGCAGGAAACGCTGCACAACCAAGAGAGATGACCGCAGCCTTAACAGCATTGTGAAGAAGAGTCGCTTCCAGAATTTGGGGGAGCTTCAAAGACAGTGGACTGAAGCTGGAGTCCAGGTATCAAAAGTCACTGTTCACAGACGTGTCCGGGAAATGGGCTACAATAGCCGTATTCCCATGGTCAAGCCACTTCTGAACTCAAGACAACGGAAGAGGCGTCTGACTTGGGCTAAGGAAAAGAAGCACTGGACAGTTGCACAGTGGTCCAAAGTCCTCTTTTCAGACGAAAGCAAGTTTTGTATTTCATTTGGAAGTCAAGGCGCCAGAGTCTGGAGAAAGGCTGGAGAGGAGCAAAATCCAAGTTGCTTGAAATCCAGTGTGAAGTTCCCACAGTCAGCGATGGTTTGGGGAGCCATGTCAGCTGCTGGTGTTGGTCCACTGTGTTTCATCAAGCCCAGAGTAAATGCAGCTGTGTACCAAGAGATTTTAGAGCACTACATGCTTCCGTCTGCTGAAAAGCTCTATGGAGATGAGGAATTCATTTTCCAGCATGATCTGGCACCTGCCCACAGTGCCAAAACCACCAGTAACTGGTGTACTGACCATGGCATTACTGTCCTCGATTGGCCTGCAAATTCCCCTGACCTGAACCCCATAGAGAATATGTGGGGTATTGTGAAGAAGAAGCTGAAAGACACCAGACCCAACAATGCTAATGAGCTAAAGGCCGCTATTGAAGCATCCTGGGCATCCATAACACCTCAGCAATGCCACAGGCTGATTGCCTCCATGCCACGCCGCATTGATGCAGTAATCCGTGCAAAAGGATTCCCAACCAAGTACTGAGTGCATTAATGGACATTTTCAAATGTTTGATTGTGTTTTGCTGTTATAAATCTTTTTTTTTTACTTGGTCTGAGGAACTATTCTAATTTTTTGAGATAGGATTTTTGAGTTTTCTTAAGCTGTATGCCATAATCAGCAATATTAAAATAATAAAAGGCTTGCAATATTTCAGTTGATTTGTAATGAATCCAGAATGTATGACATTTTTGTTTTTTTAATTGCATTACAGAAAATAAAGAACTTTATCACAATATTCTAATTTTCTGAGACAGTCCTGTATATGGTGTAGGAGGCAAACGGCTCTTTCATATTAACATTAATGCCGGACCTGTAAGCTGGATAACATTTTGCAGACGAATGCCCAGATAGGAATTCTAGTCCTGTTGGAAAAGTGTTGATCCATGCCTCCTTATTCTGATAACATAAACCTATAAAACCCTTCATTGTAAAACCTTTGAGCAACTCTAGGCTCCTACTGTAACTATTAGTGATCTTTACCTTGTCTGGGTAAAATGTAAGGCAAAGTATTGTTGGTCATCTTTTTTTTTAATCACCTGCAACTCCTTGAATTTAAGACTATTCTGTTCTGTTTCTGCAGTATAAAGTCAACATTCCAGTTACGGACCTTTGACCCGGAAGGTGCCATTTTCTACGGAGATACCAAAAACGGGGACGACTGGTTTGTTTTGGCGTTGAAAGACGGCCTCCCTCTGATGCAGTTCAGCATCGGGGGCAACCATGTCAGTGCGGAAGGCGGCCCCCGGCTCAACGACGGAAAATGGCACAAAGTGAGTTTTGTTTTAATTTGTAGCAAGTGATAAGGATCTAAATAACACAGATCTCATTTCCTCAAAATGGACATCTTAATAATAATCATACAGTATTTTGGACATGAAAAACGGTTTGTCTGAATGCTTCTTGTGCTCCTGGTGCCTCCCAGCTGGAGGTGAGCAACCAAAAGAATTTCGTGATTCTAGATGTGGACGGCTCCAAAGGGCTGGTGGTGGGCATGGGGGGGCCGTCCAAACAGACAGAGGAGGTCCAAACAGGGGAACTCCGACTAGCCCTCGGCGGGATCTTAATCGACAAGGAAAAGATGATGATTCAGGTATAGTGTTCATTTACCCGGGAATACTTTGTAGTGGGTGACATTTTGTCCGTCCTGTTATTTTGTAATGCTATGGCCTAATTGTCATCAAGATGTGTCAACTACATTCTTTTACTTCATACTTTCACTAAATGAACATGAACCTGTCAAGTTAATAACGTTTTCTCAGGAAGTCTAAGCGGTACTATTCATAAATAGTTTTGCAATTAAGTTCAGTTCGAGGACCTTGATTTAAAATGACTTGCTCCACTTTTGAAGTCTTTAAAGGGGAATTTGTTTTTCATCTTGAAGTACTAACACCTGAAAATGTACTTCAATGTTGGTGTTGCACCACACTGCAACATGACTTAGTGTCAGCATGTGGTCAGTTATCCTTGGTAATAAAACAGACGTAGCACCATTACGTCGGTCTATAAATCACAGCGTGTTTTTTTGTGGTTGTTTTACTAGTAAGTTGTAACAATACTGTAAGGGGGTTTTCTGGTGGTCTAAGCGCCCTGTAACAGGACTGTGACAATGCATACTGAGCCACTCACATGTTTGTCTTGCATTTCTCTCCCCTAAATGCAATGTTTTTTGTTATTTGCCGTAGTTTGATCCTAAAATGGACGGCTGTGTGCGTGAAGGCAGCTGGCTGAACCTCAGAGCCCCCTGGGAGGTGGAGGTGGAGGAGCTCTGGCCCTGCTATCAAGACATCATTCCTGGCAGCTTCTTCCCTGGCACTGGATTTGCTGTTTTCAACACCTCAGGTGGAAACATTTGGCTCAATTATACAAGCTATAGACAACATTTACCCAGATTATAACAAGCTTTCAAACAGGCCAGCATAATGCATTCTTACATAGCATTGCATTTTAGGTAGCAATATACTTTTCACCTGATTTCAAATTCTATTCATTTTTTTTCTGGTGTGCAGTTATCCCTGTTGAGGAAGGGAAGGGGGTCAAGATTGAATTTCGGGGAAATTTCACTTTGATGCATGGGACCATTTTGAGCATCAGGGCTCCTGGGCAAAAGATGATGCTGACTTTAATGGCCGATAATAACACACAGGTATGAACACACATCTGAGATGAACTGAACTTGAGAACACTTCCATCTCTATACATATTTGAGACCACTTTGAATGTATTCACAGAGCTATATTACCTTAACTTTGTTTCTCTTTTTTGAATATGCAGGAGGTCATCCTCACGTTCGGTTCAGAACAAATCAATATAGAATCTGATAATATGAAGAAGCTGGTGATAAGATTTGAAGAAGAGATGCTGCAAGTATTTCAAGTTGGAGCCAAATTTGAGGGTTTACAAATCAAATCAGTGAGAAACTCAGGTTTTTTGACCACCTGGAGAAACGGTCGTATCGCCTTTGGAGGTCTCTTAGGTAAGGTTAAACAGCGATGATATTTTCAGTCTTGAATAATATCTGAACAGCTTGTCTTTATATCTAGAACAAGTTTGCAATACAAGGTCAACAGTTTTTCTTTTCCACTTTTCAGGTGAGGGTGACGACAATGTGGGCTCCCAGTTCTTGACAGGCTGCCTGGAGATGATCCAGGTTATGGGCAGGGATTTGGATTTGGATTTGACTGTCAAACATCCATCAATCGTCTCTCACAGCTGCCCTGTATAACAAATGAAAGTACACATGTTCAATATGTGGACTCAGATGCATTTGGTTCGAATTAAAACAAAAAAATACAATGTTTTTAAAACTAAAAATTGTCTGGTTACGGTTTTTCCATAAGCACATTTGACATTTGTATTAATAAACTCCTAAAGGGTGGAGAGTTTTCAATAAACTATGAATCTGTTGTTGAAAATATATCTCTCCCACTAGCTACATTTTGAAAAAAATATGATTGTTTTTAATATGGCTATTAAACGACATATTCTAAGCAAACTGAAGGAAATTGAAACACTGATTTAACACTAATTATTAGTATTGAGTAATGTATGAGGGAGGCGGAGATTTAGGACATGGATTTTGCTCCCTCTAGTGGACTGTTAAAGATAATGTTAGAGTCAAACCATCCAGAGTGAATTATTACTCTTACAATGAAACACCAAAAGGAAAACTATATTGTTTGTCATCCAATAATTGATTTTAGCATATGAACAAATGTCCAGTTGAAAATGAATGCTCTATTGAGTAATTGTATGTAGCCTACCGCAGACTTTTTTAAATGTTGTATTTAACAATTTGCAAACATCATGGCTTAAAGATATTTATGTTAGACAAATAGGATCGTGTGCATATACAAATTCAACACACAGGCAAACAAATAATAATCAAGGGCTAAGTTTGTTTTGGTAAATCATATTCTTATTTTATGCGAGAAATATTTCCATTGTATTATTTCTTATGACTTTAATAGCTTTCATGCTAAGCCTGCTTAGATCAGTGTTTAACATTTCCGAGAATGAAATGTTATTATCCACAAAGTAATCATTGTTGTAGTCCATGTATTACATACATAATAATAACAACAATAATACAAAGCTTTATTTATAAAGCACATTCTCAAGAATAAAACACTATCAACCAGAAAAGCATCTTTGTTGTGGTCCACGTAGGCTATTAGAGAAATACAAAATAAATAATAACAATTATACGTTTTATTTATATAGCACATTTCATACATCAGCTCAAAGTGGTTTAATACATTTGGCACACAATACAGAAATGGGTGCGGTGCGGTCCAGTCGGTCCAGCCCTATGGATTGCAGTGAGATTGTAGTCCGTTATCTACCCGCTGCCACACACCGGCCCATTCCCAAACCGCCCCCTACACCCTACCCCTACACCCTACCCTTCCGTTTGCGCGTTCACGCGGAGGGTCCGCCATATTGAGGGCTGTTCCAAAGCAACGAGTGTGGAGGGGGAGTGGGCTATCAAGCCCTCATACAGCGAGTCTGCAGCGGTGCTGACTTGAGACCGGTCTCTACCAAGCCCCCAGGAAGTGCGCCGGACTCAGATGAAAATATTCGTGCTGGCCAAACGGCGGTACTACACTTCCGTTTGGTTGCCGGGCCCGGAAACACTTTTTCCCATTGACTTACATGGGGAAAGAATGGTCTGTAAATCGTTGGATAATTTTTTTTTAAACTAAATAAACTACCCAGTATGAACACTTGTATAGCCCTTATTAAAAACATTTGTTCCTCAAGTTGTAATAATGTGCTAATAACGTTATTCTGAGAGTTATTTCCCTCTGCATTATGAACACGCATCTAACCCACGGGACCGCGCCGCCCGGCACGTTCATGTTACGTGTCCCGACCAATCAGAGCACACTGCTCACAGGGAGGGTGGGGGCTGGAGCTATTGGAGCTACAACGAGCCGTTAAAGGCAGAGAGTGAAATTCAGTGAATACACGTAGTTTACAGAGATGCTGTTTGAGAAACCAATGTGAGCTGTGTTTATCTTTACCCATGGATGCACAATAAGAACAGACCCATATCGTCTTACTGCCATCCCACAGAGCTGTAATAATGGATATATTGCACATGTTTGCTGTAATTCATTATCATACGTGGGCTGTATGATTACATCTTGTACCGTAAATGTTGTATTAAATAAAGTTTTACTTATTATTATAAGTGCAATAATTATTTCATGCTAAATGAAGCTCTGTTGCTTGGATATCACTAGATCCTGTTACAGCGTAATATAAGTACATAACGATTGATGTCACATTAGCATAATGACTAGCTAGCCGCTAGCTGCGAACTGCCGCCTCGTTAATATCAAATCCATCATAACAACAATCCACGACCATGCTGTCATGAATGTGCGGTGCTGTTACGTGTACGCAAATTGACGTGCTTGATGTGAACGAGAATTTGGTTAAAGTTGCGCATGCGCTATGAGCGCACATACGGGTACTTCTCAGGCATGCCGGGTAATCTGTGACGTTTCGCTCTCTCAAAATTTGGGCCATTTTGGCCCAATCCCAAACCACTCCCTCGACCCTACCCCTCCGTGATAGAGTGAACTCCGCCTGTAGCCACACTCGCAGCTCAACGAGGCTCCCTCCTGTCAGATGGAGGGAGTAAATACAGCAGCAAGCTTTGGGACGGCCTCCCCTCTCTCCGGCAGAAACAGGAAATGCCTTAACTGTATGTAACAACGGTTTCAAATCAGCATCTCTTAGACAAAAAGTTTAAATGAATAACTCAAATAAAACTCCAAACATCTTTCATTGTGTTTCAAAGCTCTTTTAGTATTAAACCTGATGTTTATAAGCTTCTTAGTTTTTGCAACGGTCTGTAAATATACACAACTTTATAATAAAATGCACACATTTACCTTTTTCTAGACTAAACACAGGTATGATCCTAAGTTAAAAACATATGAGGTTATCATGAGGTTGTTAACATCGCAATTTAGTTAGCTGGAACTACTTGTAAACAGCGTGTTTCCTGACGGACACAAAGCGTGACTCCGGTCAGGTAGAGACCGGTCTCAAGTCAGCACCGCTGCAAACTCGCTGTTTGAGGGCTTGATAGCCCACTCCCCCTCCACACTCGTTGCTTTGGAACAGCCCTTAATATGGCGGACCCTCCGCGTGAACGAGCAAACGGAGGGGTAGTGTGTAGGGGTAGGGTGTAGGGGGCGGTTTGGGAATGGGCCTTAATCTTCATGCGCCAATGAGCAGCTCTCATAGGAATGAATGAGGCCCCGCCTCCCACGCTGTATCCAGTTCTTATTATACATCCATGAGAGGCTTCTCAATTCTCAAATTTCCCCTCCTCAACTCCTCGACTCCTCGACTCCTTGGTCCTCCGGTAGTGACCCCGGAAATTAATTTCAGCGCGCCATTTTGAAGGACATCTCATTTCTCTAAATGCACACCGATGACCGAGCATCGAGCATCGAGGAGGCTCTCTGGAGGAGCTCTAACCGAGGATACACTGATGGTTCCTCCAGGCTCCTCCGTAGATGCATTTCCGGGAACGGTGGAGGCGTGACGCACGGCCGGACTTATCTCAGCCAATGACAGCTCTGCATGCATCCCCTGGATATTATTTTAGAAACTGCTTTCATCGCGTCACGATGTTTACAGTGAGAACAGCTGTGAGGTCCGTGCAGAAAGCAGAGCAGTGTGTGTATAATATATATCACTGAGTATAACAGGCCTACTCTCTTTATTTGCTTTAGTTTAGTAGATATCTACAAACAAAGAGTCGATATTTTTCTAAAATCATTTAGTGCTTCACATAATAAAATACACAACGGCTGTAGCCTGATTATGCTTTAGGAGCTGTAGGTGTGTGTGGTACAGTGTGTGTTATACAGTGCGTAGATGCGGCGGACAGACGGGTCTCAGTTGGTTTGGTGTCCTCTGCTTACTTTTAATACTTGTAAATACAACTTTTGGCCAGTAATTTCAATTCCCCATTTCAGCGAGGGGGGGGGGGGATATATCCAGTCTCTGATTGTGTTATTATGAGAGTGCTCTCATACTTTAAATTGTATATATTTATATACATATATTTGTGTGTGTGTGTCCGCATCTGTAGCCTGTTATTGTCTCATTATACCGCACTCTCAATTAATTCAAAGTAAATATGTGGGAGAACAATGTTCAGCTGATCTAACAGATATTATAAAATACAGCTGTTGCCACGTAATAATGAACGGACGTCGCTTTAAAATGACCGCTCAGAGGAGATGAGTTCTCATTTCTTTAAACGTCTGCTGCTTCCTCTCCTCTCTCCTCGGTTCCCCTCCTCGGTCCTCCGCTCGCATCTCCTGTGGGCGGGACTAAGTCTCGAGGAGGGGAGTCGAGGAGGGGAAATTTGAGTATTGAGAAGCTTCTATGGTCTCTACCTGACCAGAGTCACGCTGTGTGTGTCCGTCAGGAAACACGCTGTTTACAAGTAGTTCCAGCAAACATCCACTGATTAGATGCTGCGTATCACAGTGCACTGAGATTTGTGACAAACTGTAAAGCATTAACCCATCACTGTAACCTGTATGCAAGCGCTGGTTTGCTTTCACTAACTGTACGGAGGCTCAATCACTGGTACATTTTTATATACAAAGCCATGTTAGGGAAACTTCCATCTTATATCTGCTCCCTGATCTCACGGAGAATTGTAAGTGGCTACTGCCTGAGATCGAATGCTGTGGTTTTATTAAATGTGCCAACTGTTAGGACTGTCTTAGGGAAGACAGCTTTTAGATGCGCAGCTCCTCTGTCTTGGAATAGTCTGCAAATTAAATGGAAACTGAACAATCTGGTGCCACTAAATGTTTTTAAAGCTCGGTTGGATGCTACTCAATCGGAAGCTATTGGTATCTGTTTATGTGGATAATTATGTAAATGATGCTGTATGATGTCCTTTTGTTGTTCTATTTATGTTTTTATGTTTCATGTGGAACTACTTGAGCAGGTCTCCCTTGAAAAAGAGATCAATGATCTCAATGGGATTTATCTGTCTAAATAAAGGTTTGAAATTAAATGAAATGACTGATAAATTACAATGGTAACAACCTCATGATAACCTCACATGTTTTAACCATAGGTTTTAACTTAGGATCATACCTGTGTTTAGTCTAGAAAAAGGTAAATGTGTGCATTTTATTATAAAGTTGTGTATATTTACAGACCGTTGCAAAAACTAAGAAGCTTATAAACATCAGGTTTAAAACTAAAAGAGCTTTGAAACACAATGAAAGATGTTTGGAGTTTTATTTGAGTTATTCATTTAAACTTTTTGTCTAAGAGATGCTGATTTGAAACCGTTGTTACATACAGTTACGGCATTTCCTGTTTCTGCCGGAGAGAGGGGAGGCCGTCCCAAAGCTTGCTGCTGTATTTACTCCCTCCATCTGACAGGAGGGAGCCTCGTTGAGCTGCGAGTGTGGCTACAGACGGAGTTCACTCCATCACGGAGGGGTAGGGTCGAGGGAGTGGTTTGGGATTGGGCCACCGTTAGCAACTGCCGCAAACCGCTACTGTCGTGAATACTGGCCGCCCACTGAAGATGGCGGCGGAGCTGCATCCGCGGAGCGGAAAGCTAATCGGCCTGTCCAACTCGAACCGAACCGCCCGGCGCAACCAGCCAGTCCAGGAGTTCAACCATGGGCTGGTGCTTAGTAAGGAACCGCTGAAGGACCGGGATGTCTTCACCGTCCGCATTGACAAGAAGGTAAACAACAACAGGCCCGCCGCTGCTGCGCCTCCTCAGCGGGGAGGAGAGCAGCGGGAATGCGGGAGCAGCGCCTGCGGGACGGGCCGGGGGTCTGCCTCTGTCCGCAGTGACAACCAGGGGGTTTACACTGCTTGACAGCGACCAAGGTTGCTGCAATTATTCAGGGTCATATTACAAACACTGTCAGAGATTTAGCTGGGACACATGAACTTAAAAACACTGTGTGCACATTTTAAACGGATGACTTGGCTAACGATACCTTGCTTGTGTTGCCTTGGTACCGACAGTTAGCCATGCTAATGAGCCGCTAGCCGGAGCAAGCGGTGCGAGCTCAGGCTAGCTGGGGTTAGCTTCTCTGGAAGGTGCTATTGGAGCACTGTTGTGTGTTGACATGGACTTCATGTTGTTTATTGCATGACGGGAGCTTGACTAAGCTTGTTAACGTAGCTCTGCTTGGTTCTGTCGGTGACAGTCGTAGGTGCCTGTCAGCCTCTCTTCCTTTCTGGCTCGGTGGCTAATAATACTGCAGTGCTCATACCAGGTTGAGCTAGTGACTCAAATGCTATGTGTGAACCTAAATAGACAACAATGCGGACAATTAGCCGCTGATATTAGTTACCAGTGTCATTATATGATATTCAGTGACGTGTTACTATTACACACATCTTGGTCCAGATATAAAGCATATTCAGACCATGATTCAGACCCTACCAACCTGCTCCTGCAGCCCCGCTGGTGTATAATGCATGAGGAGTTGGAACACTTATAGGTATACATCCTAAAATAAGCCACTTTCTCTTTTATTGCAAGGACATTTGCTCTCATTTAACCTATTTGTAACTCAGTGACAATTTCAAGACATTTTACATAAAAAAATCAACAAATTATAGGAACAATTTGATTTATTTCTACGTTATCTTTATGTCCATATTGTTGTGTATTCATCCAGACCCAGATATGTTAGTGTCCTTGTTTCCTAAGAAGTTCCTCACATATTCTTGGAAAGGTCTCCCTTTTGTTACACGGAAGATATATCAGATTTGCCATTAGAAATATACTGTTTACATCCATTTTATTGTAAGGTTTAGTAGTAATGCATCCGTTTTTATTGATTGCATTTTTTGCTGGCAGCCAGCTTATCATAGTGCCGATGGCGCTTAATTGATTATTTTAGAAAGATACATTATCATGCTGAAACTCAACATAAAGTGTAACAATATTATCCCCAAAATGTCGTGTATCTATTCCCATGACTACTGTTCAGTATGAATACTTGCATATTTAATTTGAGTTGTGTGAAAGAGAAATGTAATTCTTCCTTACGTACGTTTTTAATCTTTCAACGACTCAGACGTCTCCTTATCAACGACTCAGACCTCTCCTTATCAACGACTCAGACCTCTCTCCATATCATATCAAGGCCTTTCCACAGTGTTTACATTTTGGCTCTTATCAGCGTAGTTTGGTATAATGGCTTCTGCCTCTGCAGTCTTCAACCCTTCTGAGTTTGTCAACAACATGTCCGCTCCAGAGTTAGTGCCAACTGGGCCACACACACCCTCAGAATGACACAGTTGGGGTGTTTGGAAAATCTGCCATGATAAGACACAGCAGCATGTGAGACAGTGAGGCTGCACATGTGTTTTAATAGCACCCACTGTATGTGAACGTCAATGATTATCCATCCCTTATGGTGCTCTCAGCCTGATGAGGGCTCTCATAAACAGCCTCATGCTCTGATATGACATGCATCGTCTGTCTGAAAATCAATACTCTTCCATCATGGAGCGCCCAGATGGGCATGACTGGCCATCCTCTCTACTGATGTCAGTGGATTTTGAAAAACGAGTGCAGGAGGCAAGCAAAGGAAGCTATTCATTGGAACGTTTTACCCAGAGTAGGACGCTCAGTGCTTCAGAGTATGTGAAGCTTTGATCTAAATAAATCCAGAGGAATATCACATACTGTGCGCGTTAGACTTTTGGTGTTGGTTTTAAAATCAAAATGCCCTAAATTTTAGTACCAATTATATTACTACTACTACTATTTCTACTTCAAACTACACTCTATAGTGCCAGCTCTTCAGTTACTGTCTAAATCTTATGATAGTAAACTGAACATATTGGAGTTTAGGACAGATGTTTGTTTACAAAATAAACAGCTAGATTTATTGTTGATGATAATAATTGTCACTTGCAGTGCCATAGCAAACATTACCCTTAGAATGTGACTTGTATCATATTATTCTGTTATCAGTAGAGCAGAGCGATTAGTTGATTGGAGGAAAAATAATGGCCAACATGAAATAATCAATAATTGTTTTATTTGTCTTAAATGCTTGTGTTGTTTTCAGACTATAACATATATAGAAATGTCCTGCATGTCTCTGTTTTACATTAAATTAATGCAAAACGGGACATGTAAAGACCAATAATCGAAAGCCCTTGTTATTAGTTTTGTTTTGCAATATCATACCCACTATTGAAATGGCTTTATACAGTATATCATGGACTTAGGATGTTACTTATAATGTTGTCTCGATTTGTTTACAAGGTCTGTTAGATGCATTTCCTGTTAGTCCTTGCAGTGTCTCGCAGGCTCTGCTATTGATGCAATTAATTTTTCATTCTTTTTGGAAGCTGCCCAGTAGCCCTACTCTGCATGTATCCTGTAGTTCTAGGTCTTTAGAACAGAAAGGGAGAGAGAAGGCTGGGAGGCAGACGCCCACAGGCTTCTGTTACGTAAGAGATCAGCAAAGGAAGTATATGTCTGTCTCCTCCACACACTGGCCCGGTCAGGCTGAGTTACTACTATATCTGTTAACCCAGATACCCAAGCTTTCGTAGCACACTGCCTTACATCGCACCCGCCACAGAGCGCAGGAGGACACAATGGGAGCACACGAAGGAGAGGAGGCTGTGTAAAAGACAATATATTGAATATGACACCGTCACGGAGTAAATCTTTGTTTGTTATCTCCTCGGTACGGAGGTGAGCTGCAGAAAAAGAATCCCAGGAGCTGATCGGGGATTTCAATGTTATGTTCAAGGTCACTTTATCAGGGTGGATATTTGCTAACTTGAGCTTGATTCCCGTGGAGCACCAGGGGGGGGGGGGGGGAGGAGGAAAGGAAAACGTAGAGGGAAGTGAGATTGATAACAACAATTCCGGGGACTTCATTCTTTTTTCTTGAGGAACAAACCGCATGGCTTTTTGTGGGATGCTGTTCTCCGGGGGGGCAGCAGGTGGAGTGCAGCGAGCCAGGAGATCACTCCTCAGTGGAATGACGCGGGGTTCGTGCCCCTGTGTCGGCGAGCATCTGCCAGGCTGAACTATCTCGAAGCAACACTCCGAATCTCCGCCAGCTGCACTGACTCGGCACTATTGCTGACACGGCACTCCTGTCATCCACAATGAAAAATAGAATTCACCCCCGCAGATCAATAAAGTATGGCGTTATTGTGAGCTGATGTGGAGTCCTCTGTTTCTAGGAAGACATGGATATCTTCTGCAGCCTGTTATGCGATATGATTCCAAAGTCATGCAGACACCAAGGTAGCTTCGAGGTGAAACGGCTCTTCTTTTCATATCTTGAATCTTTGGGAGGACAATCGTGAAGGGGAAGTGTTCTTGCTTGATTACGACTCGCACAGCTTTAATCATCACAGCTGGACCGTAAATAGTTAATACGTCATGTTTGTTGAACCTCTTACTGTTGTTTCGGTCGCTGTACAGTTTAAAGGAGCAGACATTATAAAATAAGTGTCGTTGGTAAATCAAGTAGCTGAGGAATTATAATTCACTCCACCTTTTGTTGAGTAACACACAGATTGTCTAGGTGTTATCAAAAAAATATACATACACTAGAGATGATCTTCTCACTGTATGGAAGCTTTGATGCACCAAAAAAGGATGCCTTTTGGGTTTCAAGTTCAAGTCAACTAAATGAGCAAAAGTATACAAGACTAAACAGGAAGTGTGTCATACTCTCTTTTTTGCTCTTTAATCTTGTCTCCTGCAACTGGTCTATATATAGTACGGCTTTGTACATCAATGTGTTTTGCAAATCTAATTTTAGAAGTGCTGGTGTACTTGGAGATGAGAAATGAATTAGTTTGACCCTAGGTGAATTCTTCTTCCTCACAGTATTAAGCTATTATTCTTAGACGCACAGTTATTGCTTCTACATTTTGCTATCGCATGAGTTAACGTGTTCGATTGTGTCACCGTGTGTTCACACTGTCCTGGTTCAAAGCAATGGTCCCTGAGCTACGTTCTTCACTGACAGAAGGACTAAAAATAACAAGATGGATCCTACAACAAGGCACACTTTGTTTTCCCTCAGATATCTACCTGTACTTTTAGCACAGCTCTTCTAACATCACAGCTTAGAGTATTTTTGTGATCGGTGTAACAGCTGCTGAAAACTGTCTTGCGCTATTATAGTAGGACTTGACCGTGACTAGTCCTTATTGTGATGTATAAACATTTAATGTTCCTCCTCAGGTGAACTCGTGGAGCGGTTCCATTGAGATTGGTGTGACGGCGCTTGACCCTGGTGCTCTGGACTTCCCCAGCAGCGCCACAGGCCTGAAGGGCGGCTCCTGGATCGTGTCGGGCTGCTCGGTGCTGCGGGACGGCCGATCGGTCCTAGAGGAGTACGGCAAGGACCTCGACCAGCTCTCAGAGGGCGACCGCGTGGGCATCCAGCGCAGCGCCCGCGGGGAGCTACACCTCTGGGTGAACGGGCAGGACTGCGGAGCGGCCGCCAGCGGCTTGCCGCCCAAACTGTGGGCGGTGGTGGACCTGTACGGGAAGTGCACTCAAGTGACGGTGGTGAGCTGTGAGCCACCGCCACCCTCTACAGAGAAAGAGACAATAGAGCGGGACGAGGAGGTGGATGAGGTGGATGAGGATGAGGAGGAGGATGAGGAGGAAGAGGAAGAGGTGGTGGTGTGTGGGGGACGGGAGGATGCGGGGATCACGGCACTGATGAATGTGGCAGCAATGAATGGAATGATGAATGGAGATGAAGGTAAGGGGCTTTTTTGTGTCTATCAATATGGTTATTTTTTTCCCAACCCGTTATCTGGGATTTATTGCTTCACCCCTTTCTCTCTACTCGCTCTCAGTGCCTGAGCTTAGCTGCAGTCACAACAGACCAGACAAGTTCCCCAACAACCTGGAGCCTGACACAGGTACGGGAACATTTAGATCCGTTGATGCAAAATGTGAATCTGGCTTATTGCCAAGTAGCTTTAACCTAAACATAGTAAGATGTATTTGGTTCTCTAGAGTTGTTTCTCTGACCAGTATTCACATCCTCCTCTCTCTCCACAGTTCTAACGGAGCACCAGCTCTTTGACGTGTTCAACAACGCAATAGTGTCTTTTTATCGCTCTGAGGATGAGGGTGGAGGGGAAGATGGTGGAGGAGGACCAGGAGGCGGCAGCGGTGCAGGAGGAAATTCAGGATCTGAATCCTCTTCCAGAAACGACAGGGGGAGCAGCAGTGGAGGAGGGGCAGTTAACAGCGACAGTGGGACACCAGGAGGAGGTGGTGGAGACAGTGGAAATACTAACAACACTCCGTCTGGTAACGGAGGGGTGGGGCTGGCGGCCGTGACGGGTGTGATGACCACCAACGACGCGCTGCTCTTCCACGAGAAATGCGGCACACTGATCAAACTGAGCAACAACAACAAGACGGCGGAGCGGAGGAGACCGCTCGACGAGTTCAACAACGGCGTGGTGATGACCAACCGGCCGCTCCGACACAACGAGATGTTTGAGGTGATACAGTCACACCAATTATACACATACGGTAGTACAGCTGGAGAAGCACTACTCTTTATTCACCCTAATGTCTTTGTAGATAGTTGTCACTGTAGTAGAGCCAGCTGATACTGAAATAATAAATATGACAGTATATCTGACAAAAGGCGTTGCTATTGATAGTTTTATATTTAGCATAAAACAAGAGTAGAGCTGCAACAAATGATGAATTGTTTATGAAGGTAAATTGCCAAATTTCTAAAGAAAAAATTGTCGAAATTCCTTTCCTTGCTATGATTTTATTGATAAAGTATATTCTCTAAAGTATATTTATCTATAGCCAGCTGAGTAGCACTTGAAATGTTTGGCTCTATGATACCTGCTGTACTTATATGATTCTGTTTTTCTTCTGGGCTGTGTCTTCCTGGTCGTATGTACTTATTGTAAGTCGCTTTGGACAAAAGCGTCAGCTAAATGCAATGTAATGTAATGTAATAATAAAGGTGTTTCTGAAATGTGCTGTCAAATACAGTACACAGTGTATTCTCCCTTTTTAGTCACACAAATGTCATGTACTTTATTCCTGATGGTCTGGTGCTATTCATTACTTGTACTTTAACCAGAATAGACAACAAAATTCACTATTATAAAGGTTAAAATCTATTTCTTTTATATTTCAGATCCGCATTGATAAGCTGGTGGACAAGTGGTCAGGCTCAATAGAGATTGGTGTGACCACACACAACCCCAACAACCTCGACTATCCTGCAACTATGACCAATCTGCGATCAGGTAAAACATACACACAGAAACTGCTCTAATCAAAACAGTGGTTGTTCATTGTGAAATGACTGACACTGACCTGGCTGCTTATGTTAGGTACAATCATGATGAGTGGCTGCGGGATCCTGACCAATGGGAAAGGCACCCGCAGGGAGTACTGTGAATTCAGCCTCGATGAGCTCCAGGTTTGTGATGACGCAGACACACACTCTTTCTGCCACCTGCTGTGTGAGTGTTAATAATCTGCATCCACTCCTCTCATCCACGTTCAGGAGGGAGATCACATCGGGCTGATGCGCAAAGCCAGCGGAGCGCTCCATTTCTACATCAATGGCATCGACCAAGGTGAGGCTCACGGAGATGCTTCATCAGGGTGTATGATGCCCCTGCTGGGGGCTTGGAAGTGGGTGGTCACAGTAATGGGGCAAAGCGAACCGTGAAATACAGATGTTCAGATTTGTATTGTCCCATGATGCTTTACGTAATTATCTGTTATTGACTTATTGCAAAATGGTTAGGATTAATGGCCGGATACTCACAAACCATGGCTGTTAAAAGCATCTGTAGCTATATTAAGATCTGACTAAAGATACACTACCTTTGTAATTATAATCAATATTACGGCGGGGAAATACAAGTTATTATAAATATTATATTGATATCATGAGATGACTAGATATTCTAATATGTAGCCTTTTCCTGCTTTTAAAGGCGGGTCCAGCCGTATAGCTTTTCCATTATTGGCCCACTTAGTCAATCGATCCAAAGCTCATGTGTGATACATAATATCGAGGTATTTTGTCCAAATGATTGTGATATTTAATTGTCTTTGTGTATGTACACCAGGGTTCTTAAGGTCATTAAAACCCTGGAAAAGTCATGGAAAACAATATTTTTCCCAAAGTTTTTGAAAAGTCATGGAAATGTAACTAAAGTTGCATCAAATATAATTTATATTTTATCTAATCGCCGAAATAGTAATACTATAATGATAATAAATACTGTATCGTAATGAAACGTAAAATGGCATTTAACTGACGAGGTGTTTTGCTGGTGAGAGATTTGAGTTGCTTTAGTGTGTAGAAGCTAGTAAGCCTACTATTTGATTTGTTTTAGAGAGGCACAACATGTTTCAGACCTTGTTTTCCTGTTCCATTTTAAAATAAACCATTTTCAGTGCTACCGCTGAGAGAGTAATTTTTTGGTCATGGAAAATTAGGTAAAGGTCATTGAAAATCATTTGTGAAAAAGTGTATGAACCCTGGTACACGCATAATAAACCCAGATACTGTTGGCTGTGGAACATGTGTGTTTAAAGTTCCTCTGTTTCCCTGCTAACCCCTCACTATCTGTCCCAGGTGTCGCTGCAGCCCAGACCCCCGCTGTTGTCTACGGTGTGGTCGACCTCTACGGCATGGCTGTCAAAGTCACCATAGTCCACAACCACAACCACAGCGACCGCCTCCGACGCAACAACGCCATCATGAGGGCTCTATCGCCCGACGTGGGCCGACGTGGGCCAGCCCTCTCCATCACCCCGGACTCTGAGGGGGCAGACCGCCTGCTCTTCCACCACAACTGTGGCCAGAAGGCCGCCATTATCAGTGAGGGCAGGACGGCGCTGCGGCCACAGTGAGTCCAGCTCCCATGATGCCTCTGAGTTATTTAGAGGCGTTATTATTCTTTACATGGATGCTATTACTTTCAAATCTGTATGGACAACTGACAGCCTTAAGGCAAGACACTATATTGTTTATTCATACACTGGTCAGTTTTGCTTTCAGAAATGTCTTTTAAACATCTGACTTACACATTTAGGTATGTATTTTATTACACTTGTGTTTTGTATGCACCTTTTTAATATTCACCAAAAAGCAACATAGATAACGAATGATATACAGTACATGTTACTCTTCTTAATGTAGGTTATCTTTAGCAATGGAGAATGTGTAGAACTCCTCTACTTCAAACATAAACTGTTACGCATGAATACATTTACAACCCTGCTTCCACAGTGCGACTGACGACTTTAATCACGGCGTGGTGCTGAGCAGCCGGCCGCTGCGCTCCAACGAGGTGTTCCAGGTCCGCATAGACAAGATGGTGGACAAGTGGGCGGGTTCCATCGAAATCGGTGTCACGACGCACAACCCTGCATACCTGCAGCTGCCCTCCACCATGACCAACCTTCGCTCAGGTAACATACAAATATAACAGTGGTATTTACATTTCTTTGCAAGTCTTGATCCTGCAACAAAAACTTGTGTGATTTTTAGGGACGTGGATGATGACGGGTAATGGTGTAATGCACAACGGGACAACAATCCTGGACGAGTACGGACACAACCTGGACCGCCTCAAGGTGAGTGATGTTTGTTTTTACATCACCCTGATTCCTTCCTCCATTATCCTGCAAGGCTTTTCTTTGCCTTTTTCTTTAAATGTAACCCTTTCTTCCGTCTTGCAGGCAGGTGACACAGTAGGGGTCGTGCGGAAAGAAGACGGCAGCCTCCACTTCTTCGTAAACGGCGTTGCTCAGGGCCCCGCAGCCTGGAATGTCCCTCCCAGTGTGTACGCTGTAGTGGACCTCTATGGCCAGGCTGCTCAGGCCACCATCATGGACGACATGGCTATCATGGACGACATGGGTGAGAGGGGGAGAGACACACAGGGCTCCATTTTAAGAAAATAACTGATATTCAACTTTGAAGGGTGTCAACCTATCTCTGTTTCCCCCTTTTCTCAGGGGACCTCTTGCCTCTCACAGAGGACAGCTCCGAGTGTCCCACGGCGATGTCCCCCGGGAGCCCCTGTTCGGTGGGAGGAGCCAGCACAACCAACGACCTGCGATTCCACCATCTGCACGGCACGAATGCCGTCATCACCAACGGGGGGCGCACAGCCCTGCGTCAGAACTGCCGCAGCGAATTCAACGACGCTATCGTCATTTCCAACAGGTGAGGAAACATATGACGAATCATTTCCAGTTAATCATATCCACCTATAGATCATCAAATGCTACTGGGAAGTGTTGTATGGCTTGGCTGGGACACCTCTGTCTTCTGTGGCATTGCTCATAAAGCAGGAATATGAACTGCTCCCATGAGCTAATAGCAAATCGGCATTCAAAGAATATTTTGTGATGTAGCTTCCTCTGGATTCTAAACTTGTTTTCTCCTTGCAGGTGCCTTCGAGATGGAGAGCTGTTTGAAATCATTATTCAGAAGATGGTGGACCGCTGGTCGGGTTCAATCGAAGCAGGTGATGTTTTTCTATTGTGTTCATACTGCTTTTTTAACATGTGAATACGTTGCATAGCAAAATTGACCATATATAAATGCTACTGTATGTTACCTAACCACATGTAAGACTTAACGTGAAAATGTATTTCATGTGTAATCACCACAGATTTTCTCCTCCCTCCTCTGTGTCCAGGAGTGACAGCCATCAGGCCCGATGAGCTCGAGTTTCCCAACACTATGACCGATATTGACTATGACACTTGGATGCTCAGGTAGACCACTTTATATACCTCTAATGAATATTAACACAACACAAATGTGTTCTTATCTAATATGAGAAAGAATGAAAAGCCAATTAGATGTGAAATATTTAAATGAGGCTTTTCAGGTCAGACATTTGCAAGATAAAACCATTTGAACATAACAGTAACAATCTCCTTTTTTCACAGTGGAACTGCCGTCATGCAGGATGGCAACACAATGCGCAACAACTACGGTTGTGACCTGGACTCCCTGACCACAGGCTCACGGATTGGCATGCTGCGCTCAGCCAGTGGTGACCTCCATTACTACATCAACGGTGTGGATCAGGGTGTCGCCTGCACCGGTTTGCCACCAGGTAAACATCAGCCAGAGATACAGCCTTCTTGAGTTTAGAGTATAGGTTTTATTATGAGCCAATACTTCATCCATTTCTCTTCTCTCCGTCTCTCTCTCAGAGGTGTATGCTGTGATCGACCTGTATGGTCAGTGTGTTCAGGTTTCCATCACCAGCTCCTCAGGCCCGCTGGACAACAGCCTCTGCACCAGCAACATCACAGAGAAGAGCTTCCCCATACACTCTCCAGGTACACCTCAGGGTCCCTACATAGGTCCCCTTAGTTTGCAACAAAATATATAGGCTGATCTTTTGTCCACCAGAATCTTTTGTTTAATCAACACTCTATTTAGTTGAATGATTTAAAGTCTTCATGTATGGAATTTTAAGACCATTTTGGTATTAATGTGTTTTATGTATTGGTTAGTTAGGATAGCAAATAAAAAAATGAATTGTCTTCTGAGCTTCATCTCCATGTTTCCGTTTCTTTTCTCTCTTTCTGTGTGGTTTCAGTAGCAGGTGTTGCCCATCGACTCCACAATAAACATGGTAAGAATGTGGTGTTGCTCGGCGACGGCTGCCAAGGCGTCAGAGTCGGAGGTTACGCTCACGGCATCGTGTTCAGTGCCAAGGAGCTCAAAGCAGACGAGCTGTTTGAGGTAAACAAACAATTGCTTGATTATTCAGTTTCTAATAAATCTGCTACATACCTTGCCTTTTTTTGTTAAAAATATTGTGTCTGCATCAGTAGAAATAAACATTTCTTCAATGACATGGTTTATGTTTTCCTCTCCTAACTGCTACTTGTTTTCCTCTCTCCCTGTCTCTGCAGGTGAGGATTGATGAGGTGGATGAGCAGTGGTGCGGTTCGCTGCATATCGGTCTGACCACTCTGGCACCTCCGGAGCTGCCGTCCTGCCCGCTGTCAGGTCTCTCCCCCTCCCTCCCGCAGCTCCGCACCAAGGTCACCTGGCTGCTCTGCGGCTCTGAGGTCCGTCGCAACGGCGTGCTGCAGCGGCAGAACTACGGCTGCTCACTGGACCGGCTGACGGTGAGCTGCAGCTCCCTGCTCTGTCAGTGCAGTGAGATAGAGGTCACATCAAAGACGTTTAAACCCTCCAGGAGCTTTTCTTCTTTTAAGGATCCATTATAGGAGCCCTTGCTGCTGCTTAAGAATAAAGACGTTGTTAGAGCTGTGAGATTATCAGTCTGAAAGAGAGGGGACTTACAGGAATCATTTCAACATTTTAAATCTCTTTTTTTCTGTGATTCTTTAACCACCTCACCATCTTACTCTCTCATCCTTTTTATTTCTATTTTGTTTTCATGTAAAAATATTGCCAAAGCACTTAAAAGCATTATAGTGTTCTTTTTAATACGGCTATACAAATAAGAAACACTAGCATTCACACTGCCACCCGAGAGATGTTTATTTGCAACCCAAAAATCCTTATTCCATGTTAACCTTAAAGAGAAATGGCTGTGAATGTTTTATTTTAATGCAGAAGCCTTTACGTTAAATGTTTTTTAATCTTGATTATTGTTATACTACAGTCAATGATATAAAGGCTATTCAAAATGTAAATTAAAGAGGGAAATGTTTTTATTATGAATCATTATTTTTAACGATCATGCTTCCCCTCGTATAATCAAACAAAAAGACAAAAGACACAGGATGAACACTTCAAAATAAATGCAGATATTTCAATATTTATTTTTCTAACAACAATTCTTCACGTTGTTTGATTGTTTCTCAGGTGGGGAACCGCGTGGGTGTGAAGAGGTGTAGTGACGACACCATGCACATCTTCATAGATGGAGAGGACATGGGACCTGCAGCCACTGCAGTAGCCAAGGTACACACACACACACACACACACACACACACACAATACACAGCTTCTCAGCCCCACGCAGCCACTGAGCCCTTCTCTCTGTCCCGCTGCAGAATGTATACGGCGTGTTAGACCTGTATGGGCGGATAACGGCGGTGTCCATTGTGAGCTCTTCGTTGATGGAGGACATAGAGAGCGTGAAGGCGCCGTCGCTCTCCTCAGAGAGCTGCAGCGAGGCAGAGGAGGAGAGCACCCCCATCAGAGAGGTAGGAGCACCTGTCTGTGAACAAAAAGCATTAGTCACTGCATCATTGGACTTTCCCAGAGACACTCACTCTTTATGCTACCTCCAGGTTGAGACCGAGCCGTGTGCACTGGTGCCCACCGCCGTGGCCTTCCTGGAAAACCACGGCAAAAACATCCAGCTGTCCAACCAGAACCTGACAGCAGCCAGAGTGTCCAGCTACAACCAGGGCCTGCTGGTGGCCGCCCAGCCGCTGGCCCGCCAGCAGCTGTTCCAGGTAACATCACTGTTATTGATACACATGTTGATGAGTTTAAAACAAAGACCAGGGAATAATCTCACCAGCAACAATACAAAGAATTAAGACATTCAAAGTCCTCTCTCTCGTCACCAGTTTCAAATCGACCGTCTGAACCCGTCGTGGACATCGTCGCTCTCGTTAGGGGTCATAGGTCACTCCCCCGACCGGCTCAACTTCCCCTCCACAGCCTGCTGTCTGAAGCGCTCCGCCTGGCTGCTGCAGAGGGACTCCGTCTTCCACAACTCCCTAAAGGTACACACCCACACTGTCATACATCTGTCTGTCATGTCTCAGTCATTTTAAAAACAGCTGTTAATAAATATTAAGTCATAGTTTTCGTAAATTAAATGAACGCTGCTTTTCTCCCCCCTCAGATATGTGAGAACTATGGTCCTAATCTGGACACCTGTCCAGAGGGGACGGTGTTGGGTCTGCTGGTGGACACCAACAGCTGTCTCCACCTCTACGTCAACGGCATGGACCAGGGTGTGGCGGCGCAGGACATTCCTTCGCCCTGCTACACCTTCATCGACCTGTATGGCCAGTGTGAACAGGTAACACTACAGATGCAAAGACATTCTAATATTTAAGAACCTCAAACCAAAAGACGGTTGAGCTTTTTGCTCGATGCCTGAAACAATTTATAAATCGGCTTGATTAAAACTTGTCAATTACATTTGAATTCCTCCCGATGGATTAATCGATTCGGCAATACTTAATTAAGAACTAAATTCTATTCAATTAATGCTGTCATCATGAAAGGTTACCATAGTAACAAACAACGTGCCAGCTGTGGGTGGAGAGAGTGGAGAAACCCGTTGTCAAGGCGACATGGAGAAGGCGGACATGGTTGACGGTAAGAAGCCACTTGCTTGTTTATCTTTTTTTAGGTTCTGTCCAGTCTTTGAAATATTGATATTACATTTTTTTTATTACATTTTAAAGTACAATTTGTATATCTTGTTCGTTTTGAAACTCTGAATTTGACCCGAATAAAGTATTTAAGTCATTGGAAATCTGGATCTTAAATGATCGGACCTTTGAGGATTATCCGGAGAAACCTCTTTAACGTTATTAACTGAAGGTATTCCCACCTGACTGCTATGACAGCAATAAATGTGTGGACAGCAACTCCCATGATACCTCACACCAAGCTGTAGTTTCTGTTATTGTTTTAAATGAGAGACCCCTAGTGGCAGAAAGTGAACATTGTGTGTTTTGTTTGTAGGAATCAAAGAGAGTGTGTGCTGGACGCCCCCTCCAGAGGTCAACCCCAACAAGACGTGCGAGTACCAGGCGCTGTGCGCACGCTTCAAGGACCTGCTCACTTTACCAGGTCAGTTTCACCCAAAGCCTTTCAGTCATCATCTCTGTTTCAGATATAAACTCATGTAACAAATACAACGTTTGTCTCCTTAACAAAGATGGCTATTTTAATGAAGACGCAAAGTACAACCTGTGCTACTGTGAGTCCTGCCACAAGCTCCGGGGCGATGAGGCTTATTACAAGAGAGGAGAGCCCCCCCGGGACTACGCCCTGCCCTTTGGGTGGTGCCGCTTCGCCCTCAGGTGAGAGGACCGGGTCTCAGTCACATACATGACAGGGGAAAGATTATTAAATGACCCTTTTTGAAGTCACCATTATTGGAAGTAATGACCAGGGAATTATCACAAATGCAGGGAGAGAAAAACACTGAGTTTTGTGTCTATATCTAAAGCTGAAGACATAAAAACATTCTCTGTCTGTATTTAATAGTGAGTTTTGAACATCTGCACATGTGAGTCTATATAAGTGCATGTACCCTCTTTGCGCAGGATCAAGACCCACTGTGAGGTTTCTAATGCACTGAAGAAGTGGCACATCGCGTACCACGGCACCAGTGTAGGAGCCCTGCGGCGCACACTGGACCACAGCCAGCTGCTGCCTGGTAGGACTATACTGGTTACCTTTTTACAAAACACTCTTAGTTTTTACAAAACACTCTTAGACTGAACTGGGTACATTTTCACAGTTAACTAGAGGAATGCTTCAAAGAGGACATATTATGCAAATGTTTAGCTTAGTATGTGGTGTCTCTACTGGGACATGTCTCCATGCTTTAATGTTCAAAAAGGTCTTTATTTTTCTCATATTGCCAGACTCCATTCTGCTCTGATTGGTTAGCTGGCCGGCTCCGTTGTGATTGGTCAACAGCTTAGAGATGTCCCGCCCCTTAGCCTATCACGTACAATGTGCTGGAGTTATATGGTGACGTCACTATGTTACGGAACTAAACAAAGGAGTCCAATTAAGGTGTTTTAAGGCAGGTGGGGGAGAAACTCTCCAAATCAAACTTTGAGATTTTAGCCTTTGCAGACCATTTACATGCACACCTATTTAACACACTACAGGAAATATAAAAACAAAAAAAGCATGATAGGGGCCCCTTTAAATGGATTATTTGAATATATTGATGCATCTAATATCTCATGTAAGGAACAGATAAGACCTGTAACGTCTGTGAACTCTTGTCATTGCAGGGACGTCGTCGATCTTCTCGGTTGCCCCGGTGAAGGCGGAGGGGCCTAATGGCTACACTGAGCCAGAGGAGAACTGCGCCCCCGGCAGGGAGGTCCCCAGGGTGCGGCTCTCCCCCACCATGCGCTACTCCGGCATGGAGATGTTTGCCCCCAAAGTGCAGTAAGTCAAGGTTTACAGTGGAGAGCTAACCAGGAACAAGCTGGTGGAACACTCACTGATACTTCTCTTTGTCCTCATGCAGATTTCGGGACCCCCGCTCTGACCGTGCCCACCAGGCTCAGGTGGGCTTCCAGGTGTGTGTGCGTCCGGGCTCCTACAAGATGGGGCCGCAGACACTGGGTAACAGCGAGGCCCTGGACCCCCGCTTCAGCAACTCAGAGATCGAGTGGATCACCAAGGAGCAGGGCGGCACGCTCCTCTACGGACTGCTCATCCGGGTGGAGTGAACAACGGAGAGACAAGGGAGGCATACGGGTGGGAGGGGGGGGGGGGGCGCACGGCGCTTCCCACTCTTTTAATAAACTGACAACCAAATCCAAGCCCTGCCTTGAGCGAGAGACTCCTCTGGAATCCAGCTGTTCCACCTGTGGATTGTTGACAATTCAGCATTAAGATTCGTTTTGTTTATTTTTTTTTTGTTGTTTGCTCTTGGACTCTTTTAATGGCCGGGGGCTACGGTGGTCTCAAAGAAGAACAGACACTGCCTGCACTTTATGTTTCGGACACTCGATTTTTAAACGTTTCATCGACTCGACACAACACGTTTGTTCATTCGCTACCGGTTTTTTTTTCCAACACTTTTTTGTTCTAATTCTTCCCGACATATTTTCTTCCACACAAACATCTTTTTTTTCATTTGGCACTTACTTCAACACCTCTGCTCTGGTCAGTGTTGTTTTATTTAGTTTGGGAGGAGCTGTCCCCTGCCAAGCTGCACGTTCATGGACTGTCACCTCAAAAGACTGAAACGTGGGTTAAAAAACAAGTGTTTTCACCGGAATATAAAAAAACAGAAAGACAATTGAATCTGAGAATGATCCCAAGAGTGTCTTGTGATTGTTTCATTTAGTGGGGGGGCGGGAGACTTTAAAACTAGAGGAAGAAAAAAAAATGTTTACAAGTGTATGTTGGTCTTTTCTTCGTGTCTAAGCAGTTCTTTATCTGTCCCCGTTCTGTTTCGTGGCCTAGCATCACGCCTGACTCATCCGGTCACAGGCTTTAAACTGTGGTGAAAAACTGGAAGGATTGACGGAAAAAAATGAATTTGGGAAGTTGTGTGTTGCGATAATGAATGGCAATGATGTTCCAGCCTTGTAGCTTGCGTGTTACAACTGGGACGATCCATCATGAGATATTTAAATATGAATATTTAATTCTAGGCTGTTTTATACAGAAAAAGGGGAAAAAGTTCAACATTAGTGGAAAAGCTCTCTTGCAGAGATATCAATCTACTCAAACTCTTAGCAAGTTAGAAAATATCCCGTAATGTGGTACTTTTTTTAATTAAAAAATAGATAAATGGACTAAAGGCTTAAGATGCCTCGCTTCCCCCTCGTGGTTTACTCTACATACACCTCCTCCCTGATCGATCCATTAGTCATGTCTGACTCTGTTTACCTGGCAGGACCTCCGGAAGTGTTTACATGTGAATGTCATTCATTAGGGCTCTGCGGTTCTTTTTTTTTTTGTCGACTAACATCATTGTCAAATGTTTATACAAGGGTTTATTTAATCCATCACATCCATCTAACGATTGATTGTATGTGAACAGCTTTTCAAAGCACTCTTTTATTCACAGTCCTGTTGCCAATTTGATAAACGAGCTTACTGAACACGCCCCCCGACATTTTTCACAGTTTTCCATGAGTCAAACTCAAAAAATCTAAATTGAAGGAGCTCAGTCGTCTTCTAAGAGCAGCTGTGATCTGACTGGAGTTCAACGGGGGTTTGGCCGAAGGAAAAAACTTCCAATCAAAAGAAAATGTGAAAGATATTATTATATGGGTTATTTACAGCCCAGTGCTGCTTTGTACAATTTAATTTGTATTGTTTTCTTTATTTGTTTTTCTGTATGTTGCGTTGTACAGGCTGTTACATAACAAATCATATCTTCCTGATTTATAAAAAATGAAATAAACTGACAGACGGTATGCACAGAAGTATGGGTAAAGATGTTTCTTGCTTGTAAAACAAAAAAAGATGAAGAAAAGACAACCAACTAGTGCTTTTGGTTCCTTTTTGTATTTATTTAATTAGATTTAGAGTAGGAAAAAAAAGTATGGTTACTGACAGTTCTAGCAGTGTTGCATACTTACTCAATCACACCTTTTCCAAAATGCTGTTGACTAATTTCTCATTAAGGCCGGTAGTGGGTTCTTTCAACGCTTTGTACAGAAATAGTGGCTGCTTCGTCTTGCATTTAAAGAACAGACACGCACACAGTTATTGAAAAATGATCAACTAAAAAGGATGCTAAAATTGTACAAGTAGAAGTACAATAACGTACCTCTGACCATCCTGTGTGTGATCCCGTTTGGTTGCATAGTCGGTTTTGTTTTTATCCATCTGTCGCCAGCTTTAAAGACTCATTTCTGCACAGGCTTTGACTTTAATTGGACCCTGAGTTTCCCTTTTTTGTTCTAATGTCTAACTTAGAGCTGCCAATCTGATCCTGACCACTTCCTCCAAATAGTTCCACATTTCGAATCCGTTTCTTTCTTCAAGATCATTCATGTTGTTTAAATCGGACTCAAACTGAAATGTATTTCTGGTTTTAGAGGGTGTTAACTATTGCTGGAACTACTTCTTGACAAACGCTTTATCCAGCCGCCCAGTACTTCTATGGGAAGTAGATAAATAGTTAAAGCACATTAACGTAACCTTTTTGCATTTCTGTTTGTAATTTTGTTAACTTGTTTTTATTTGCTTCACTTTTCCCCCAGATTCAAGTCTTTATGCTATGCTAAGCTAAGCTACTACTGGCTCCATCCATTTATCGTGCAGACTAATTCCCGTCAAGAAAGCAGGTGAGTGTAGATCAAAAACTCTTAAACTATTCCTTTCAGATTCCAGGCACAATAAGCTTTGATGCAAATCTAGCCTAATTTGCTTAAGATCTCAGAACCGGAAAAAGGAACAAAAGGTTTTTGTTACAAAATAGTATTGTATGAGAGAAACTGAAGTGAAGCTGTTGATACTGAGTTTGTTTTGTGGGAGATTTAAGCAGCGTCGTGTGCGTGTTGAAAGATTTAAAGTGTTAATGGCGAGGGTAAAAGCTCTGAGAAGAGAGACAAACGGACAAAGACGATGTAAAAGTTTGGTTCAGCTTCATTCAAATATACATCTTAACTTCCACGCGCGCACACATACATACAAACTTCCAAATATGCCAGAAACCAACGGCAACAAAAGTCCCAGACAGTTTAAAAAAATAGCGAAAAGTTCTTTGTACATGTCCACATAACAACCGTTAACATGTTTCCCAAACCCTGACGTACGACTTTCACTCCCGAACATAAGCATCAAGCTACAGTGAGGGCTTTTATAAAAACGAATGATCACAGTAGTTCAAATAAAATGGCTCATTTTTGAATAAATAAAACGGTGACAAAATGACCTTCAGTACAAACGGTCGGCGAAGGATTTCCACATCTTTTGATTCATCATCACTTAAAAAGAAAAAGCTCCAGTTATCTGACTACAGCAGCTGTTCTTGCTCCCAACACACACACACACACACACACACACACACACACACACACACACACACACACACACACACACACACACACACACACACACACACAGCTCATTGCCTCACCTGCTGCACCACACCAGTGACTTTAAAGATAAGCCACATATAAACCTCCTTGTATAAACCACAGGAAAATAACCGTCATAATTTACACACGTTTCCTGCACATTACAACAGACCCCCATCTTTGTTTTAGCTTAAAAATCCAAGATGTTGCTTTTGTTACTTGGATACACAATCACCACCCCCCTGAAAGCCCCATTTCCTCTGATCCCACTCCTCTGATTCAGCAAGTTTTGAAGAGTTTAAACATTTACAATGTACTTCAGAGAGTTTGATTTTGAGGAGGAGGTTGCAGGTGGTGCAACCGAGAGGCAGAGCAGGACAGCAAAGCTAGCACTCAAGGAGAGAGCACTCAATGTTCTTTTTTTCCCTCTCAGGGGGAAGAGACAGATGGAAAAGAAAGAAGGGATAGTTCTCCCAGAATTCATTGTGGCTGGTCGTGGGAGGAAGGTACAAGGGCTTTACAGAGAAAGAGAGACAAAAGGAGGTCACTAAAAAAGAGGAGGAGGGAAGGAAGGCGAGCAGCAATTTGATTCGAGATTCGTCTCTCATCTACTTTACACGTTTGTTTTTGTTTGCCTGCAGGATCAGCGGCTTCAGAATTTCTTGGGGCCCCAGGCGGATGTTTGCTTCGGGGCCACACCTGTCCCAAACGTGGGGAAATCCTCTGCACTGCTCATGTCAGGAGCCTGGAACAAACATCAAAAATGTTTGCTCTTTACCCAGGATGCAATGCAACACACTCCAGGAACAAAACAGAAGTATTTCTCTAAAAGTAGAAGCTGCTTTTCAACAATTTAAAACTACTTCTCTAACGCTTCTACATATCATCCATCCTACATTCATTATTGTAGAGAAGAGAAAAATCAGTGTGCTCAACCTTGTTCCCTGATGCGTTCCAAGGGGCGTCGCGCACAACAAAGCCCTTAGCCGGACCCCCGCTGCCGTCATCACCCCCTCCTGCTCCACCGGGCCCTCCATAGCGAGATGGAGGCTTCATGTAGGCTGCCAAGGTCTCCGTCTCTGTCACGTTGAGCATCTGAGAGGTGAGAAAAGGGTCGGAGGGTGAGGAGAATCGCTCATTAAAACAGTCTCGGTACCCAATTCACTTCTTCAGCACTTTACATGTTTAGTGCTAGGATTTCAAAATGTTGCTACCACTACAGTCTTTGCATACTCACATATTCCTCCTCCAGGTTGAGCAGGTGGTCCACAGCGTTGTCCACAGTCTCAGGGAGGCCGGTCACCGTCGCTTTGTCGGGCTCGTCGGAGCCTGGCTGGGGGAACCTGATATCCACCTGAACGATAGGAACGAGACGTTATAATATATAACAAAACAACAACAAGAGAAAACCAAATAAGATTTAAAACAAAACCAACCTTGAACTCCTCCATCAGCTTGCGGATAGCTTTGCCCCGGGCTCCGATGATGCGAGCGTGGGTCCTCGGGTCCAGGCGGACATCTTGGCTCACCATCTCCTGCAGCTCGGCCACCAGCTGCTGGATGGCTTGGCTCGCCTCCTCCACGTTACGCTCGTACCCCGAGATCACAATCACATCCTGAAGATGGAAAAAAAATGGATGTAGAAAAAGGGAACAGCAGATTAATGGAAATGTATTAAAGTCTCAAGATAAAACACATACTTAATACTTATAACGTACCTGCTGCTCGTCTCCTTTGTCGGGGAACTGGATGCTGACGTCGTGGTCTTTCCTGATCTGAGAAATCACCGCTCCTTTGCGACCAATGATCTTTGGATGAAACTTTGGATCTACGGACATGGTCACCTTGAAACTGCGCAGGGCCTGAGAAAGGACATGGAGCAGTGTAAAACACCTCAAACGCTCGAATATCTTTACAATATAATAATTGTGATTACTCTGTTGGACCCTTACCCTGTCCTCCTGTTCCGCCTGCAGGTCTTTGACCCGCTCCATCAGACCCTGTTTGGCCCGCTCCACGTTGGCTACCAGCCCCGTCACCTTGATCACATCCAGCTGCTTCTCCGGCTGCGGCACCCAGATGTTCACCTGCAACATGCAAACAATAACTTAAAGATCAGTACACCCAGCTTCTTTACCAATTAGACGTACCACATTATATAAGCATGTTTAAAGCAGCTGTAAAAGGCAGAGCTTCTACATGGAGTAATAACGCCTCATGGCCAGTAGATGGCACCAGAGAGTCAGATCTCACCTCGTATTCCTCCATCATCTTCCTGATCCCGCTGCCCTTCTGGCCAATGATGTAGCGATGCAGCTCGTAAGACACTTCCACATCCTCCGTTATGGGCACCAGCGCCTGAATGAGGAAACAGTGACAGGATTAGGTAATGGACGATAAGAGAGGATAGGGAGCATTATATCCGTACTTAAATAATAGTATAATGGCGCCTACCAGCAGGGCGGCTTTAGCCATTTCACACTTCTCCTCATGCCCAGCGATGGTGATGATGTCACACTTGCGGGGGACGAACTCCGCCTCTGGACTGACCTCACCGTTTTCCTGTGGTGGAGCATCCTGACCTGAAATGTCACAAGACGTCATGAATTTAAAGCCAGTTTGGCAGCAGTTTCATGTCAGAATAACACATTTTCCTAGCAGCCAAAATGTAAAAATATCACAAATGAACACAGTGAACAGTGACCACCCAGTGTCAGAAGATCCCCATATATCCTAAAACCTCACCAGTACTTTCTTATTACTCTGCCCTCTTTGCCGTGGCAACACATTAACAACATCATTAGTCTCACAGCTCTTGTTCTCTCGTGTGCTCCTGACCTGCAGCGCTGTCGTCCCTCTCCGGGAACTTAATTTGGACTTCATTCTCCCTGGTGATGTGCTGGATGCGGCAGCCTTTGGGCCCCATGATGGCTCGGTGGAAGCGCTGGGGGATCGCCACCTCCACACACACCTGGGACTCCTGTAGAGAGGGGGGGAGAGAGAGGACACAGCTGGGTGACAACAGCAAACAGACAGGAGTTCAGATCACATCCATTACTCCTGGATGTAAAATCAAAGTGCAAATATGCAGAGAAATATACGTTTTATATGACTTATGGTATCTTCATTTCTCATTGTCTCTTACCAGGTCCTCGATGATCTCCTGGATGCGTTTCTTGGCGGCGTCCACGCAGTCCTTGGCCCCCTTCAGAGTGACCCTCTGACTGTTGGCCCCCGTGCGAGGGAAGCTGACGGCCACGCCGCCGTACTCCTCCGCCAGCTCCCGCAGCACCTGGCCTCTCCGGCACACGAAGTGGCGGTGGTGACGAGCGTCTACGACCATGCCGTCCTCCACCACATCGTCCTGGAGAGGGAGAACAAGGGGGTATTTAAAAAAGAATACGTCATAATGTAATATACACTTTTTTCATATGCCAGCTGGATTATTCTAACCCTATCAACCTTTGCAATATAACATTTTCACTGAACTTTTGTTGTTGAAATATACAGTAAAAATGGCCCTGGCACTTTTGAATGACTGTGCTAGTAAAATCCAAATTAAACACAAGAAAGACAATCTGACAAAAAGAGCAAAAGAAAATTAGGTAGGCATATTTGTTTAAGATTGAAAAAGTAGTAAAAAAGTAAACAAATGAAGGAATCATTCTTGAATATAATTTAAAAAAATCAAAGGAGATAAAAACAAGTAATTGAAATGTAATTACCAGGTTTTTGACCAGGCTTTCCAGCTCCTTCTGGGCCAGACGCACGGCCTCCTCCTTCCCTACGATGGTGATCAGTTCCTGCTCCGTGTCGTCCGGTGACGGGAAGATGATGCGGGCCCCCGTCTTGTCCCTCACTCTGCGAATATTAGCGCCGCCACGGCCAATCAGGAACTTATGATACTCTGGTTTGGCCTGGAGCTCCGCTGTGAAGTTGTTGACTTGCTGAAAAGGGAAGGAAAGAAGGACAGAGGACAAGAAAAGCGAGTAAGTATTTTCCTCCTCTATAGTTACTCCATCCCTTTTCTGCCCCGCCCACCTTCTCCTCAGCCAGCTGCAGCAGCTGTTTCTTGGCCTTCTCCACCTCCTCGACGGGCCCTCTGATGGTGACCTTATCCGAGCCGGACCCCTCGGCGGGGAAGTGGATGTGGACGCCGCCGCAGTCCTCCATGATGGAGCGCACCAGGCAGCCTTTAGAGCCAATCAGAGAGTTGTGCAGCTTGGAAGGGATGGCGACCTCCACCTCCTTCATGTTGGCCTGAAGGGATGAGGAGAGAGTTTAGAGCCAGGTATACATTAAGGTACGCCTACATTTGAAGCTTGTTTTCCCTTCGCCTAACCTCTCTTTGATTATAAAAGAAATGTCCAAAATATTCCCTCACTAAACTTTAAGACTCGCCAAGTTTATGGTGTAATCAGACTTATTCGACTGAGCATAACAGAGTGTGCTTGACCTCAGAAAAAGGTAGTTTTCAAGATCAATTTACTAGCTTTCTCCAGCTTTATTTATTAGAATTGTTGAGCATTGTCTCTTAAATAGCAAGCAAGAGCTGAAAGGGGCAGGAATGAGCGAGAGGACATTCGAACCAGCATTGTTGCATTTAACAACTGCCACCATGTTTGAAACCACCTCTCTTATCCAAAGAGGAGGACAACAAGATATGGCTCAAAGTTCTTAAAAAACTGGGAGGTGGATCTTACATTTGTTTTTCTTTTTATCTGTTCCTTCCAATATATCCTGGAAGTTGCAAAAAATATGAAAAGTTCTTACCAGTTCTCTCTGGATGGAGAGGATCCGCTCTCTGGCCGCCTCACAGTTGCTCTTCCTGCCTGTGATGACGATCAACTCCGAGTTACTGTTCTCTGTCGGCAGGTCGATCTTAGTGGTGGTCTCTTCCCGGATCTGGCATAAACAATGTGTGTATTTTGAAGCCTTGAATATTACAAAACCGTTAACATTTAACACTGGTTGATTATTACGGAGCTTTATTTAATGATATTGCCTTGAAATGAATGTCTAATAAGTGACCGTTTTCGAATTACACGGTTCATTTCAAAGTCTCACCTTTTTAATATTGGCGCCGCCTTTGCCAATTATGTTTTTGTGGAACTGCTTGAAGATGGGAACTGAGAGCGAGAAGCTATTCTCAATCTGGAGAAGAAGAAGCTGCTGTGAATTCAAATGTTGAAAGATAAGGAGAAATGGAGAGAAAGCATACGGGGGCTCGTACCAGGTCGGCGATGATTTTCTGCAGGAACTTTGCACATTTCTCCACCTCGTTCTTCGGCCCTCTCAGCTGGACGATGTCACTCTTCTGCGCCGGGTCGGGGAAATTGATAATGACCTGGAAGCAGAGGATATTATACTCGTCAAATGAAATTAGATCTGGATCAAAACTAATTATTTCTCTGTGATGAATGGGAGAGATAAAGCGCAGGAAGGGTCGGAGGAGACGCTCACCTCGGGGAACTTGTCTCGAACTTCTTTGATCTTCTCTCCCTTCTGGCCGATGATTGTCCGATGGAACTTCTGCTCCACGATCAGGTCTTTGGTGCGCTCGTTTTCCTGGGAATAGGACAATTATTTATTTATGCCAACCCACAAAATAAATGAATGAACCACCCTGAACTTTGACCCCATCCTCCTCACCATTCTCTGCACCATCTCAATGAGCTCTCTGCGGGCCATCTGGACTCCTTTCGGGTCGCCCTCGATCCGGACCAGGCCGCTGCGTTCAGAGTCCTGGGGGATCCGCACCGACACCTTGTACTGCTCCTTGATCCGATTGACTGTCGTTCGGGAACAGATTGTTTAAACAAGGTAAACATTTAAAAGAGGGTTGCAAGTGTTTAACCCTAATTATTTTAGAGTTTCAATTGAGGAGCAAAACACGAACCCCCTGCAAGCCTGGAAAAGGGTTGTAGGTTTTGCTGTTATATAGTATATTGGCTGCTTTACACTTTTAAAATGGTTCTGTGTATTGTACGGTAACAGACATGAATTGAGGACAACCACGTCCAATATGATGCTCAACGACAGCTGATATTACCGTCTTTGTACAGCGCCCTTTCTAGCGCTTGAGACTTAATTAAAAGCTCTTTGAGGGGTCGTAAAGATTGGAAAAGCGCTATATAAACGCAGTATATTGACCATTTCATTACAACAAACTTAAATTGTCTTGGAGTTTCAGTGAATGCCAGAATGCATTTCGATAACCATGTGAATAACCGCGTTAAAACCACCGACTACATAGTAAGACTGTGAAATAATATGATGATTACATTTAACTGGTTGTTTCCAGTGCCTAGCGTCATTATGAAACAATGAAATAATCACACAATCAATTCAACTCAATATACACTACTCAGTACAGATGGCCTTCAGTGGCTTTTACTTGACATTAAACTGCAAATTGATGAACGCAGCAAGCCTGTCATTTATATACGGCAACCAGATATGAGATTGTGCCTTTGGACTAATGACAGAATTAGCTGTAAATATACAGTGTTTAGTGTATATACATTTGACTCGGCAACTGCCCCAACACATCTTATGCACCACATATGTCAGACTGCATGTCTAAACCAGGTAGAAACAGCAAGATACTAAATAAATATAACATAGAGCATTGTGGAGACCGTAATGTATGCAGTGTTTCTGAAGTAGCTGTTCCCAATAAATAACCGACAAGTAGTTTTGCACAACATGTGACGCTGCTGACTACGACAGTATAAACCAAAAGCTGAATCTACTGAGTCAGTGGCTTAAAAAGAACAGCAAATAAAATGCTGGTCGCTCTGCCATTTGAACTCTAAAGCCCAGGAGTGTTGATGTCCCAGATTGCTTTCCTGTTGAGATCAGCAGAACAAAGTGCACTCACTGTTGGCTCCGTTTTTCCCGATGAGGTGTCTGTGGAAGCGCTGCTCTATGATGACCTCGGTGTAGTCCATCCTCACCAGCTGGATCACGGAGGGGGGGGGGGGGGGCAGAGGGACAGTAGTCACTGAACGTGTCCCAGAGCTACAGAACTGACCCTTCAACCCTGGGTTATTCTTCTATAGTCTACCCTCTGGCGTATCAGCTTTCAAGGGTCTTTATTCTAAGAGTTCATACGAATGAACTGCGGCCTTTACAAGATATTTTAGAACTACCCTATTATTACCTTATAAAAATATCCCAGGTAGGGCTGCAACTAACCGCTAGTCTCATTTGTGATTTAACTTGTAAAATGTGAAAAATGACCATCACAATGTCTTGAAGAGCATTCTAAAAATGCTTGTTTTATCTGACGAAGAGTCCTAAGAGATATTAAGTTTCAAATACAGACGTAAATCAATCTTCCTGTACGACGTATAACATCACTATTATGTCTTTATTTTCACTACTGTTGTAGTCTTGTTCACATCATACCATAGGTCATCACATTTTTTTTATTACTCACCAGGTCCTTGATGATCTCCTGTATCTGGGCCTGAGCCTGTTCCACCTCCTCTGTCGGACCCTCCAGACTGATGCGCTCCTCTCCGTCTGTGAACTCTATGTGAACCTACACACACACCACACACACACACACACACACACACACACACACACCACACGCACACGCACACGCACACGCACGCACACCGCACACACGCACACACACAGCAAAGAAAGATAACCCAATGACCATAATGCTGATGCCAACTCCCCTCTTCTACATGAAAAGCACTGTTCCATGTTGTCCGTCATATGGTCTTTGATCATCCCCTCTTACCCGTGGCAGCTGCTGTGTGATGCGCCCGATGTTCTGTCCTTTCTTGCCGATGATGTAGCGATGCAGCCAGGCCGGGGCGGTCACCTCCACCACCATCACACTCTTCGCCTAAAGAGGGACACAAGGGCTGAAAGGTTCAAATTCAACTTACATTCATAACCTTAATGAAATCTCTAAAAAACAACACACTTTTAAAGCATATTACAGACTGATGATTCAGCTGCAATAAATAACAGGAAATCAAAGTTCCACAAACCCTTTTTTTACATTAACAACTGATCAAATGCCACTATGCAATTTAAGGCTTTTAGTAACCAATACCTTTCCCCTCCCCCCCTCACCTTAGCGTACACCTGTGTGAGCGCCGGCCCCAGCTTGTCCGGCTCTCCCCTGAGGATGATGGTCTCTGATCCGGAGTCCAGAGGAGGCATCTCCACAGAGACCCCCGTGGTCTCCAGGATCTCCTGCAGGGTGTTGCCCTTTGGCCCAATGATGTACTTGTGCTGAGACTTCTTCACCTCCACGGAGATGGTGGTGGTCTTTCTCTTCTGCAGGGGGAGACGGGGAGAAGAGACGTGAGTGGCAAGGAGGAAGGACAGATGTGGCACAGTGAGGGATGGATGGGCTCACAGCAGGAGACAGGAAGAGGAAGGACGGACAGGAAGAGGAAGGACGGACAGATGAATGTCAGTCAGTAGGTGGACAGGGAGAGGAAATAAGCTGTTTCTGCCTCTCATGCATATGCTCTGAATGACATTAGCATTCTCATCCTGTTGTTCTCTGGCCAAATCCAATTGTCTCTACCCATTATCTCCAGCCTGTCTATCACACACACGCACGCACACACACCACGCACGCACCACGCACACACACACACACGCACACACACACTCACCACCAGCACTGTTGAGAATAATGATACAACCTCCTCATTCCAAAAACAAACAGTTTGTGGAAAGGTAATATGTGCATCTACGTGTGTGCCATAAACTCTAAACTAAAGCACAATCTGTTCGGTTATCTAGCAGGGAATAGAAGTTGTTATAAATAGCTGACAAAGCGACCAAATGTCCGATGATCCAATACACTAGCCGGTAGAATTGTGTGAAGTACTCCAGCTTACACTCAACTGCCATGATTCCATTTCATGTTGTTTAGTTCCTTGTTTTGCTTTTGGGTTTTTCTTGAGATGCTCACAGTGATAGGTTTTCTTCTTAATTTAGAAAGCTTTGACATTTTCAAAAATAAAATCTACTTCATAAGCAGTAAATTAAATATTTTAAGCACTTATTGAAAGAAATATGTAAGAAATATAGATTAAAGACTGACTGAAGCAGCCAAAAAAAACAAAAAACAACAAATAGTTCATCATAATATTAACAGTTAAAGGTCAGGTAAGAGTCTAAATTAAGCTGATTCATCAACTACTGTATACACAATATTTATGGTTGGAATGTAAACGGCCAAGTTTTCCTCTACAAGGATACTTAATTAGATTACAGATTTAAGACCACTTTCACAAATATAGGTAACGGTTTGGTTTTCAGCTGTTCTTCAAAACCAATTTGACTTTACAAACCAATTGTAAAGTCAACCAGGAAGCGCACCTTGTCGTCGTAGATGGCTCGGATGCGGCTGAGCGCCATGGCGACGGCCTCCTTCTCCCCGGTGATACCTTCGCTCAGGTAACATACAAATATAACAGTGGTATTTACATTTTTTTGCAAGTCTTGATCCTGCAACAAAGACTTGTGTGATTTTTAGGGACGTGGATGATGACGGGTAATGGTGTAATGCACAACGGGACAACAATCCTGGACGAGTACGGACACAACCTGGACCGCCTCAAGGTGAGTGATGTTTGTTTTTACATCACCCTGATTCCTTCCTCCATTATCCTGCAAGGCTTTTCTTTGCCTTTTTCTTTAAATGTAACCCTTTCTTCCGTCTTGCAGGCAGGTGACACAGTAGGGGTCGTGCGGAAAGAAGACGGCAGCCTCCACTTCTTCGTAAACGGCGTTGCTCAGGGCCCCGCAGCCTGGAATGTCCCTCCCAGTGTGTACGCTGTAGTGGACCTCTATGGCCAGGCTGCTCAGGCCACCATCATGGACGACATGGCTATCATGGACGACATGGGTGAGAGGGGGAGAGACACACAGGGCTCCATTTTAAGAAAATAACTGATATTCAACTTTGAAGGGTGTCAACCTATCTCTGTTTCCCCCTTTTCTCAGGGGACCTCTTGCCTCTCACAGAGGACAGCTCCGAGTGTCCCACGGCGATGTCCCCCGGGAGCCCCTGTTCGGTGGGAGGAGCCAGCACAACCAACGACCTGCGATTCCACCATCTGCACGGCACGAATGCCGTCATCACCAACGGGGGGCGCACAGCCCTGCGTCAGAACTGCCGCAGCGAATTCAACGACGCTATCGTCATTTCCAACAGGTGAGGAAACATATGACGAATCATTTCCAGTTAATCATATCCACCTATAGATCATCAAATGCTACTGGGAAGTGTTGTATGGCTTGGCTGGGACACCTCTGTCTTCTGTGGCATTGCTCATAAAGCAGGAATATGAACTGCTCCCATGAGCTAATAGCAAATCGGCATTCAAAGAATATTTTGTGATGTAGCTTCCTCTGGATTCTAAACTTGTTTTCTCCTTGCAGGTGCCTTCGAGATGGAGAGCTGTTTGAAATCATTATTCAGAAGATGGTGGACCGCTGGTCGGGTTCAATCGAAGCAGGTGATGTTTTTCTATTGTGTTCATACTGCTTTTTTAACATGTGAATACGTTGCATAGCAAAATGACCATATATAAATGCTACTGTATGTTACCTAACCACATGTAAGACTTAACGTGAAAATGTATTTCATGTGTAATCACCACAGATTTTCTCCTCCCTCCTCTGTGTCCAGGAGTGACAGCCATCAGGCCCGATGAGCTCGAGTTTCCCAACACTATGACCGATATTGACTATGACACTTGGATGCTCAGGTAGACCACTTTATATACCTCTAATGAATATTAACACAACACAAATGTGTTCTTATCTAATATGAGAAAGATGAAAAGCCAATTAGATGTGAAATATTTAAAATGAGGCTTTTCAGGTCAGACATTTGCAAGATAAAACCATTTGAACATAACAGTAACAATCTCCTTTTTCACAGTGGAACTGCCGTCATGCAGGATGGCAACACAATGCGCAACAACTACGGTTGTGACCTGGACTCCCCTGACCACAGGCCTCACGGATTGGCATGCTGCCGCTCAGCCAGTGGCTGACCTCCATTACTACAGTCAACGGTGTGGATCAGGGTGTCCGCCTGCACCCGGTTTGCCACCAGGTAAACATCAGCCAGAGATACAGCCTCTTGAGTTTAGAGTATAGGTTTTATTATGAGCCAATCCTTCATCCATTTCTCTTCTCTCCGTCTCTCTCTCAGAGGTGTATGCTGTGATCCGACCTGTATGGTCATGGTGTTCCAGGTTTCCATCACCAGCTCCTCAGGCCCGCTGGACAACAGCCTCTGCACCAGCAACATCACAGAGAAGAGCTTCCCCATACACTCTCCAGTACACCTCAGGGTCCTACATAGGTCCCCTAGTTGCAACAAAATATATATAGGCTGATCTTTTGTCCACCAGAATCTTTTGTTAATCAACACTCTATTTAGTTGAAATGATTTAAAGTCTTCATGTAATGGAATTTAAGACCATTGTGGTAGTAATGTGTTTTATGTATTGGTTAGTTAGGATAGGCAAATAAAAATGAATGTCTTCTGAGCTTCATCTCCATGTTTCCGTTCTTTTCTCTCTTTCTGTGTGGTTTCCAGTAGCAGGTGTTGCCCATCGACTCCACAATAAACATGGTAAAGAATGTGGTGTTGCTCGGCGACGGCTGCCAAGGCGTCAGAGTCGGAGGTTTACGCCTCACGGCATCGTGTTCAGTGCCAAGGAGCTCAAAGCAGACGAGCTGTTTGAGGTAAAACAAACAATTGCTTGATTATTCAGTTTCTAATAAATCTGCTACATACCTTGCCTTTTTTTGTTAAAAATATTGTGTCTGCATCAGTAGAAATAAACATTTCTTCAATGACATGGTTTATGTTTTCCTCTCCTAACTGCTACTTGTTTTCCTCTCTCCCTGTCTCTGCAGGGTGAGGATTGATGAGGTGGATGAGCAGTGGTGCGGTTCGCTGCATATCGGTCTGACCACTCTGGCCCCTCCGGAGCTGCCGTCCTGCCCGCTGTCAGGTCTCTCCCCCTCCCTCCCGCAGCTCCGCACCAAGGTCACCTGGCTGCTCTGCGGCTCTGAGGTCCGTCGCAACGGCGTGCTGCAGCGGCAGAACTACGGCTGCTCACTGGACCGGCTGACGGTGAGCTGCAGCTCCCTGCTCTGTCATGCAGTGAGATAGAGGTCACATCAAAGACGTTTAAACCCCTCCAGGAGCTTTTCTTCTTTTAAGGATCCATTATAGGAGCCCTTGCTGCTGCTTAAGAATAAAGACGTTGTTAGAGCTGTGAGATTATCAGTCTGAAAGAGAGGGGACTTACAGGAATCATTTCAACATTTTAAATCTCTTTTTTTCTGTGATTCTTTAACCACCTTCACCATCTTACTCTCTCATCCTTTTATTTCTATTTTGTTTCATGTAAAAATATTGCCAAAGCACTTAAAGCATTATAGTGTTCTTTTTAATACGGCTATACAAATAAGAAACACTAGCATTCACACTGCCACCCGAGAGATGTTTATTTGCAACCAAAAATCCTTATTCCATGTTAACCTTAAAGAGAAATGGCTGGTGAATGTTTTATTTTAATGCAGAAGCCTTTACGTTAAATGTTTTTTAATCTTGATTATTGTTATACTACAGTCAATGATATAAAGGCTATGTCAAAATGTAATTAAAGAGGGAAATGTTTTTATTATGAATCATTATTTTTAACGATCATGCTTCCCCTCGTATAATCAAACAAAAAGACAAAAGACACAGGATGAACACTTCAAAATAATGCAGATATTTCAATATTTATTTTTCTAACAACAATTCTTCACGTTGTTTGATTGTTTCTCAGGTGGGGAACCGCGTGGGTGTGAAGATGGTGTAGTGACGGACACCATGCACATCTTCATAGATGGAGAGGACATGGGACCTGCAGCCACTGCAGTAGCCAAGGTACACCACACACACACACACACACACACACACACAATACACAGCTTCTCAGCCCCACGCAGCCACTGAGCCCTTCTCTCTGTCCCGCTGCAGAATGTATACGGCGTGTTAGACCTGTATGGGCGGATAACGGCGGTGTCCATTGTGAGCTCTTCGTTGATGGAGGACATAGAGAGCGTGAAGGCGCCGTCGCTCTCCTCAGAGAGCTGCAGCGAGGCAGAGGAGGAGACGCACCCCCATCAGAGAGGTAGGAGCACCTGTCTGTGAACAAAAAGCATTAGTCACTGCATCATTGGACTTTCCCAGAGACACTCACTCTTTATGCTACCTCCAGGTTGAGACCGAGCCGTGTGCACTGGTGCCCACCGCCGTGGCCTTCCTGGAAAACCCACGGCAAAAACATCCAGCTGTCCAACCAGAACCTGACAGCAGCCAGAGTGTCCAGCTACAACCAGGGCCTGCTGGTGGCCGCCCAGCCGCTGGCCCGCCAGCAGCTGTTCCAGGTAACATCACTGTTATTGATACACATGTTGATGAGTTTAAAACAAAGACCAGGGAATAATCTCACCAGCAACAATACAAAGAATTAAGACATTCAAAGTCCTCTCTCTCGTCACCAGTTTCAAATCGACCGTCTGAACCCGTCGTGGACATCGTCGCTCTCGTTAGGGGTCATAGGTCACTCCTCCCCCGACCGGCTCCAACTTCCCCTCCACAGCCTGCTGTCTGAAGCGCTCCGCCTGGCTGCTGCCAGAGGGACTCCGTCTTCCACAACTCCCTAAAGGTACACACCCACACTGTCATACATCTGTCTGTCATGTCTCAGTCATTTTAAAAACAGCTGTTAATAAATATTAAGTCATAGTTTTCGTAAATTAAATGAACGCTGCTTTTCTCCCCCTCAGATATGTGAGAACTATGGTCCTAATCTGGACACCTGTCCAGAGGGGACGGTGTTGGGTCTGCTGGTGGACACCAACAGCTGTCTCCACCTCTACGTCAACGGCATGGACCAGGGTGTGGCGGCGCAGGACATTCCTTCGCCCTGCTACACCTTCATCGACCTGTATGGCCAGTGTGAACAGGTAACACTACAGATGCAAAGACATTCTAATATTTAAGAACCTCAACCAAAAGACGGTGAGCTTTTTTGCTCGATGCCTGAAACAATTTATAAATCGGCTTGATTAAAACTTGTCAATTACATTTGAATTCCTCCCGATGGATTAATCGATTCGGCAATACTTAATTAAGAACTAAATTCTATTCAATTAATGCTGTCATCATGAAAGGTTACCATAGTAACAAACAACGTGCCAGCTGTGGGTGGAGAGAGTGGAGAAACCCGTTGTCAAGGCGACATGGAGAAGGCGGACATGGTTGACGGTAAGAAGCCACTTGCTTGTTTATCTTTTTTAGGTTCTGTCCAGTCTTTGAAATATTGATATTACATTTTTTTTATTCATTTTAAAGTACAATTTGTATATCTTGTTCGTTTGAAACTCTGAATTTGACCCGAATAAAGTATTTAAGTCATTGGAAATCTGGATCTTAAATGATCGGACCTTTGAGGATTATCCGGAGAAACCTCTTTAACGTTATTAACTGAAGGTATTCCCACCTGACTGCTATGACAGCAATAAATGTGTGGACAGCAACTCCCATGATACCTCACACCAAGCTGTAGTTTCTGTTATTGTTTTAAATGAGAGACCCCTAGTGGCAGAAAGTGAACATTGTGTGTTTTGTTTGTAGGAATCAAAGAGAGTGTGTGCTGGACGCCCCCTCCAGAGGGTCAACCCCAACAAGACGTGCGAGTACCAGGCGCTGTGCGCACGCTTCAAGGACCTGCTCACTTTTCCAGGTCAGTTTCACCCAAAGCCTTTCAGTCATCATCTCTGTTTCAGATATAAACTCATGTAACAAATACAACGTTTGTCTCCTTAACAAAGATGGCTATTTTAATGAAGACGCAAAGTACAACCTGTGCTACTGTGAGTCCTGCCACAGCTCCGGGGCGATGAGGCTTATTACAAGAGAGGAGAGCCCCCCCCGGGACTACGCCCTGCCCTTTGGGTGGTGCCCGCTTCGCCCTCAGGTGAGAGGACCGGGTCTCAGTCACATACATGACAGGGGAAAGATTATTAAATGACCCTTTTGAAGTCACCATTATTGGAAGTAATGACCAGGGAATTATCACAAATGCAGGGAGAGAAAACACTGAGTTTTGTGTCTATATCTAAAGCTGAAGACATAAAAACATTCTCTGTCTGTATTTAATAGTGAGTTTTGAACATCTGCCACATGTGAGTCTATATAAGTGCATGTACCCTCTTTGCGCAGGATCAAGACCCACTGTGAGGTTTCTAATGCACTGAAGAAGTGGCACATCGCGTACCACGGCACCAGTGTAGGAGCCCTGCGGCGCACACTGGACCACAGCCAGCTGCTGCCTGGTAGGACTATACTGGTTACCTTTTTACAAAACACTCTTAGTTTTTACAAAACACTCTTTAGACTGAACTGGGTACATTTTCACAGTTAACTAGAGGAATGCTTCAAAGAGGACATATTATGCAAATGTTTAGCTTAGTATGTGGTGTCTCTACTGGGACATGTCTCCATGCTTTAATGTTCAAAAGGTCTTTTATTTTTCTCTATTGCCAGACTCCATTCTGCTCTGATTGGTTAGCTGGCCGGCTCCGTTGTGATTGGTCAACAGCTTAGAGATGTCCCGCCCCTTAGCCTATCACGTACATGTGCTGGAGTTATATGGTGACGTCACTATGTTACGGAACTAAACAAAGGAGTCCAATTAAGGTGTTTTAAGGCAGGTGGGGAGAAACTCTCCAAATCAAACTTGAGATTTTAGCCTTTGCAGACCATTTTACATGCACACCTATTTAACACACTACAGGAAATATAAAACAAAAAAAGCATGATAGGGCCCCTTTAAATGGATTATTTGAATATATTGATGCATCTAATATCTCATGTAAGGAACAGATAAGACTTGTAACGTCCTGTGAACTCTTGTCATTGCAGGGACGTCGTCGATCTTCTCGGTTGCCCCGGTGAAGGCGGAGGGGCCTAATGGCTACACTGAGCCAGAGGAGAACTGCGCCCCCGGCAGGAGGTCCCAGGGTGCGGCTCTCCCCCACCATGCGCTACTTCCGGCATGGAGATGTTTGCCCCCAAAGTGCAGTAAGTCAAGGTTACAGTGGAGAGCTAACCAGGAACAAGCTGGTGGAACACTCACTGATACTTCTCTTTGTCCTCATGCAGATTTCGGGACCCCCGCTCTGACCGTGCCCACCAGGCTCAGGTGGGCTTCAGGTGTGTGTGCGTCCGGGCTCCTACAAGATGGGGCCGCAGACACTGGGTAACAGCGAGGCCCTGGACCCCCGCTTCAGCAACTCAGAGATCGAGTGGATCACCAAGGAGCAGGGCGGCACGCTCCTCTACGGACTGCTCATCCGGGTGAGTGAACAACGGAGAGACAAGGGAGGGCATACGGGGTGGGAGGGGGGGGGGGGGGCGCACGGCGCTTCCCACTCTTTTAATAAACTGACAACCAAATCCAAGCCCTGCCTTGAGCCGAGAGACTCCTCTGGAATCCAGCTGTTCACCTGTGGATTGTTGACAATTCAGCATTAAGATTCGTTTTGTTTATTTTTTTTTTTGTTGTTTGCTCTTGGACTCTTTTAATGGCCGGGGGGCTACGGTGGTCTCAAAGAAGAACAGACACTGCCTGCACTTTATGTTTCGGACACTCGATTTTTAAACGTTTCATATCGACTCGACCAACACGTTTGTTCATTCGCTACCTGGTTTTTTTTTTCCAACACTTTTTTGTTCTAATTCTTCCCGACATATTTCTTCCACACATAACAATCTTTTTTTTCATTTGTGGCACTTACTTCAACACCTCTGCTCTGGTCAGTGTTGTTTTATTTAGTTTGGGAGGAGCTGTCCCCTGCCAAGCTGCACGTCATGGACTGTCACCTCAAAAGACTGAAACGTGGGTTAAAAAACACAGTGTTTTCACCCGGAATATAAAAAAACAGAAAGACAATTGAATCTGAGAATGATCCCAAGAGTGTCTTGTGATTGTTTCATTTAGTGGGGGGGCGGGAGACTTTAAACTAGAGGAGAAAAAAAATGTTTACAAGTGTATGTTGTCTTTTCTTCGTGTCTAAGCAGTTCTTTATCTGTCCCCGTTCTGTTTCGGGTCGCCTAGCATCACGCCTGACTCATCCGGGTCCACAGCTTTAAACTGTGGTGAAAAACTGGAAGGATTGACGGAAAAAATGAATTTGGGAAGTTGTGTGTTGCGATAATGAATGGCAATGATGTTCCAGCCTTGTAGCTTGCGTGTTACAACTGGGACGATCCATCATGAGATATTAAATATGAATATTTAATTCTAGGCTGTTTTATACAGAAAAAGGGGGAAAAAGTTCAACATTAGTGGAAAAGCTCTCTTGCAGAGATATCAATCTACTCAAACTCTTAGCAAGTTAGAAAATATCCCGTAATGTTGGTACTTTTTTTAATAAAAAATAGATAAATGGACTAAAGGCTTAAGATGCCTCGCTTCCCCCTCGTGGTTTACTCTACATACACCTCCTCCCTGATCGATCCATTAGTCATGTCTGACTCTGTTTACCTGGCATGACCTCCGGAAGTGTTTACATGTGAATGTCATTCATTAGGGCTCTGCGGTTCTTTTTTTTTGTTTGTCGACTAACATCATTGTCAAATGTTTATATACAAGGGTTTATTTAATCCATCACATCCATCTAACGATTGATTGTATGTGAACAGCTTTTCAAAGCACTCTTTTATTCACAGTCCTGTTGCCAATTTGATAAACGAGCTTTACTGAACACGCCCCACCGACATTTTTCACAGTTTTCCATGAGTCAAACTCAAAAATCTAAATTGAAGGAGCTCAGTCGTCTTCTAAGAGCAGCTGTGATCTGACTGGAGTTCAACGGGGGTTTTGGGCCGAAGGAAAAACTTCCAATCAAAGAAAATGTGAAAGATATTATTATATGGGTTATTATACAGCCCAGTGCTGCTTTGTACAATTTAATTTTGTATTGTTTTCTTTATTTGTTTTTTCTGTATGTTGCGTTGTGTACAGGCTGTTACATAACAAATCATATCTTCCTGATTTATAAAAAATGAAATAAACTGACAGGACGGTATGCACGCAGAGTATGGGTAAAGATGTTTCTTGCTTGTAAAACAAAAAGATGAAGAAAAGACAACCAACTAGTGCTTTTGGTTCCTTTTTGTATTTATTTAATTAGATTAGAGTAGGAAAAAAAAGTATGGTTACTGACAGTTCTAGCAGTGTTGCATACTTACTCAATCACACCTTTTCCAAAATGTTGTTGACTAATTTCTCATTAAGGCCGGTAGTGGGTTCTTTCAACGCTTTGTACAGAAATAGTGGCTGCTTCGTCTTGCATTTTAAAGAACAGACCACGCACACAGTTATTGAAAAATGATCAACTAAAAAGGATGCTAAAATTGTACAAGTAGAAGTACAATAACGTACCTCTGACCATCCTGTTGTGATCCCGTTTGTTGCATAGTCTGGTTTTGTTTTTATCCATCTGTCGCCAGCTTTAAAGACTCATTTCTGCACAGGCTTTGACTTTAATTGGACCCTGAGTTTCCCTTTTTTGTTCTAATGTCTAACTTAGAGCTGCCAATCTGATCCTGACCACTTCCTCCAATAGTTCCACATTTCGAATCCGTTTCTTTCTTCAAGATCATTCATGTTGTTTAAATCGGACTCAAACTGAAATGTATTTTGGTTTTAGAGGGTGTTAACTATTGCTGGAACTACTTCTTGACAAACGCTTTATCCAGCCGCCAGAGTACTTCTATGGGAGTAGATAAATAGTTTAAAGCACATTAACGTAACCTTTTTGCATTTCTGTTTTGTAATTTTGTTAACTTGTTTTTATTTGCTTCACCTTTTCCCCCAGATTCAAGTCTTTATGCTATGCTAAGCTAAGCTACTACTGGCTCCATCCATTTATCGTGCAGACTAATTCCCGTCAAGAAAGCAGGTGAGTGTAGATCAAAACTCTTAAACTATTCCTTTCAGATTCCAGGCACAATAAGCTTTGAGCAAATCTAGCCTAATTTGCTTAAGATCTCAGAACCGGAAAAAAGGAACAAAAGGGTTTTTGTTACAAAAATAGTATTGTATGAGAGAAACTGAAGTGAAGCTGTTGATACCTGAGTTGTTTTGTGGGAGATTTAAGCAGCGTCGTGTGCGTGTTGAAAGATTTTAAGTGTTAATGGCGAGGGTAAAAGCTCTGAGAAGAGAGACAAACGGACAAAGACGATGTAAAAGTTTGGTTCAGCTTCATTCAAATATACATCTTAACTTCACGCGCGCACACATACATACAAACTTCCAAGATATGCCAGAAACCAACGGCAACCAAAAGTCCCAGACAGTTTAAAAAAATAGCGAAAAGTTCTTTGTACATGTCCACATAACAACCGTTAACATGTTTCCCAACCCTGACGTACGACTTTCACTTCCCGAACTAAGCATCAAGCTACAGTGAGGGGCTTTTATAAAAACGAATGATCACAGTAGTTCAAATAAAATGGCTCATTTTGAATAAATAAACGGTGACAAAATGACCTTCAGTACAAACGGTCGGCGAAGGATTTCCACATCTTTTGATTCATCATCACTTAAAAAGAAAAAGCTCCAGTTATCTGACTACAGCAGCTGTTCTTGCTCCCAACACACACACACACACACACACACACACACACACCACACACACACACACACCACACACACACACACACACACACACACACACACAGCTCATTGCCTCACCTGCTGCACCACACCAGTGACTTTAAAGATAAGCACATATAAACCTCCTTGTATAAACCACAGGAAAAAACCGTCATAATTTACACACGTTTCCTGCACATTACAACAGACCCCCATCTTTGTTTTAGCTTAAAATCCAAGATGTTGCTTTTGTTACTTGGATACACAATCACCACCCCCTGAAAGCCCCATTTCCTCTGATCCCACTCCTCTGATTCAGCAAGTTTTGAAGAGTTTAAACATTTACAATGTTTCAGAGAGTTTGATTTTGAGGAGGAGGTTGCAGGTGGTGCAACCGAGAGGCAGAGCAGGACAGCAAAGCTAGCACTCAAGGAGAGAGCACTCAATGTTCTTTTTTTCCCTCTCAGGGGGAAGAGACAGATGGAAAAGAAGAAGGGATAGTTCTCCCAGAATTCATGTGGCTGGTCGTGGGAGGAAGGTACAATGGCTTTACAGAGAAGAGAGACAAAAGGAGGTCACTAAAAAAGAGGAGGAGGGAAGGGAAGGCGAGCAGCAATTTGATTCGAGATTCGTCTCTCATCTACTTTACACGTTTTGTTTTTGTTTTCCTGCAGGATCAGCGGCTTCAGAATTTCTTGGGGCCCCAGGCGGATGTTTGCTTCGGGGCCACACCTGTCCCAAACGTGGGGAAATCCTCTGCACTGCTCATGTCAGGAGCCTGGAACAAACATCAAAAATGTTTGCTCTTTACCCAGGATGCAATGCAACACACTCCAGGAACAAAACAGAAGTATTTCTCTAAAAGTAGAAGCTGCTTTTCAACAATTTAAAACTACTTCTCTAACGCTTCTACATATCATCCATCCTACATTCATTATTGTAGAGAAGAGAAAAATCAGTGTGCTCAACCTTGTTCCCTGATGCGTTCCAAGGGGCGTCGCGCAAACAAAGCCCTTAGCCGGACCCCCGCTGCCGTCATCACCCCCTCCTGCTCCACCGGGCCCTCCATAGCGAGATGGAGGCTTCATGTAGGCTGCCAAGGTCTCCGTCTCTGTCACGTTGAGCATCTGAGAGGTGAGAAAAGGGTCGGAGGGTGAGGAGAATCGCTCATTAAAACAGTCTCGGTACCCAATTCACTTCTTCAGCACTTTACATGTTTAGTGCTAGGATTTCAAAATGTTGCTACCACTACAGTCTTTGCATACTCACATATTCCTCCTCCAGGTTGAGCAGGTGGTCCACAGCGTTGTCCACGTCTCAGGGAGGCCGGTCACCGTCGCTTTGTCGGGCTCGTCGGAGCCTGGCTGGGGGAACCTGATATCCACCTGAACGATAGGAACGAGACGTTATAATATATAACAAAACAACAACAAGAGAAAACCAAATAAGATTTAAAACAAAACCAACCTTGAACTCCTCCATCAGCTTGCGGATAGCTTTGCCCCGGGCTCCGATGATGCGAGCGTGGGTCCTCGGGTCCAGGCGGACATCTTGGCTCACCATCTCCTGCAGCTCGGCCACCAGCTGCTGGATGGCTTGGCTCGCCTCCTCCACGTTACGCTCGTACCCCGAGATCACAATCACATCCTGAAGATGGAAAAAAAAAATGGATGTAGAAAAAGGGAACAGCAGATTAATGGAAATGTATTAAAGTCTCAAGATAAAACACATACTTAATACTTATAACGTACCTGCTGCTCGTCTCCTTTGTCGGGGGAACTGGATGCTGACGTCGTGGTCTTTCCTGATCTGAGAAATCACCGCTCCTTTGCGACCAATGATCTTTGGATGAAACTTTGGATCTACGGACATGGTCACCTTGAAACTGCGGCAGGGCCTGAGAAAGGACATGGAGCAGTGTAAAAACACCTCAAACGCTCGAATATCTTTACAATATAATAATTGTGATTACTCTGTTGGACCCTTACCCTGTCCTCCTGTTTCCGCCTGCAGGTCTTTGACCCGCTCCATCAGACCCTGTTTGGCCCGCTCCACGTGGCTACCAGCCCCGTCACCTTGATCACATCCAGCTGCTTCTCGGCTGCGGCACCCATATGTTCACCTGCAACATGCAAACATAACTTAAAGATCAGTACACCCAGCTTCTTTACCAATTAGACGTACCAACATTATATAAGAATGTTTAAAGCAGCTGTAAAAGGCAGAGCTTCTACATGGAGTAATAACGCCTCATGGCCAGTAGATGGCACCAGAGAGTCAGATCTCACCTCGTATTCCTCCATCATCTTCCTGATCCCGCCTGCCCTTCTGGCCAATGATGTAGCGATGCAGCTCGTAAGACACTTCCACATCCTCCGTTATGGGCACCAGCGCCTGAATGAGGAAACAGTGACAGGATTAGGTAATGGCGATAAGAGAGGATAGGGAGCATTATATCCGTACTTAAATAATAGTATAATGGCGCCTACCAGCAGGGCGGCTTTAGCCATTTCACACTTCTCCTCATGCCCAGCGATGGTGATGATGTCCACACTTGCGGGGGACGAACTCCGCCTCTGGACTGACCTCACCGTTTTCCTGTGGGTGGAGCATCCTGACCTGAAAATGTCACAAGACGTCATGAATTTAAAGCCAGTTTGGCAGCAGTTCATGTCAGAATAACACATTTTCCTAGCAGCCAAAATGTAAAAATATCACAAATGAACACAGTGAACAGTGACCACCCAGTGTCAGAAGATCCCCATATATCCTAAAACCTCACCAGTACTTTCTTATTACTCTGCCCTCTTTGCCGTGGCAACACATTAACAACATCATTAGTCTCACAGCTCTTGTTCTCTCTCGTGTGCTCCTGACCTGCAGCGCTGTCGTCCCTCTCCGGGAACTTAATTTGGACTTCATTCTCCCTGGTGATGTGCTGGATGCGGCAGCCTTTGGGCCCATGATGGCTCGGTGGAAGCGCTGGGGGATCGCCACCTCCACACAACCTGGGACTTCCTGTAGAGAGGGGGGGAGAGAGAGGACACAGCTGGGTGACAACAGCAAACAGACAGGGAGTTCAGATCACATCCATTACTCCTGGATGTAAAATCAAAGTGCAAATATGCAGAGAAATATACGTTTTATATGACTTATGGTATCTTCATTTCTCATTGTCTCTTACCAGGGTCCTCGATGATCTCCTGGATGCGTTTCTTGGCGGCGTCCACGCAGTCCTTGGCCCCTTCAGAGTGACCCTCTGACTGTTGGCCCCCGTGCGAGGGAAGCTGACGGCCACGCCGCCGTACTCCTCCGCCAGCTCCCGCAGCACCTGGCCTCTCCGGCACACGAAGTGGCGGTGGTGACGAGCGTCTACGACCATGCCGTCCTCCACCACATCGTCCTGGAGAGGGAGAACAAGGGGGTATTTAAAAAAGAATACGTCATAATGTAATATACACTTTTTTCATATGCCAGCTGGATTATTCTAACCTATCAACCTTTGCAATATAACATTTTCACTGAACTTTTGTTGTTGAAATATACAGTAAAAATGGCCTGGCACTTTTGAATGACTGTGCTAGTAAAATCCAAATTAAACACAAGAAAGACAATCTGACAAAAAGAGCAAAAGAAAAATTAGGTAGGCATATTTGTTTAAGATTGAAAAAGTAGTAAAAAAGTAAACAAATGAAGGAATCATTCTTGAATATAATTTTAAAAAAATCAAAGGAGATAAAAACAAGTAATTGAAATGTAATTACCAGGTTTTTGACCAGGCTTTCCAGCTCCTTCTGGGCCAGACGCACGGCCTCCTCCTTCCCTACGATGGTGATCAGTTCCTGCTCCGTGTCGTCCGGTGACGGGAAGATGATGCGGGCCCCCGTCTTGTCCCTCACTCTGCGAATATTAGCGCCGCCACGGCCAATCAGGAACTTATGATACTCTGGTTTGGCCTGGAGCTCCGCTGTGAAGTTGTTGACTTGCTGAAAAGGGAAGGAAAGAAGGACAGAGGACAAGAAAAGCGAGTAAGTATTTTCCTCCTCTATAGTTACTCCATCCTTTTCTGCCCCCGCCCACCTTCTCCTCAGCCAGCTGCAGCAGCTGTTTCTTGGCCTTCTCCACCTCCTCGACGGGCCCTCTGATGGTGACCTTATCCGAGCCGGACCCCTCGGCGGGGAAGTGGATGTGGACGCCGCCGCAGTCCTCCATGATGGAGCGCACCAGGCAGCCTTTAGAGCCAATCAGAGAGTTGTGCAGCTTGGAAGGGATGGCGACCTCCGCCTCCTTCATGTTGGCCTGAAGGGATGAGGAGAGAGTTTAGAGCCAGGTATACATTAAGGTACGCCTACATTTGAAGCTTGTTTTCCCTTCGCCTAACCTCTCTTTGATTATAAAAGAAATGTCCAAAATATTCCCTCACTAAAACTTTAAGACTCGCCAAGTTTATGGTGTAATCAGACTTATTCGACTGAGCATAACAGAGTGTGCTTGACCTCAGAAAAAGGTAGTTTTCAAGATCAATTTACTAGCTTTCTCCAGCTTTATTTATTAGAATTGTTGAGCATTGTCTCTTAAATAGCAAGCAAGAGCTGAAAGGGGCAGGAATGAGCGAGAGGACATTCGAACCAGCATTGTTGCATTTAACAACTGCCACCATGTTTGAAACCACCTCTCTTATCCAAAGAGGAGGACAACAAGATATGGCTCAAAGTTCTTAAAAAACTGGGAGGTGGATCTTACATTTGTTTTTCTTTTTATCTGTTCCTTCCAATATATCCTGGAAGTTGCAAAAAATATGAAAAGTTCTTACCAGTTCTCTCTGGATGGAGAGGATCCGCTCTCTGGCCGCCTCACAGTTGCTCTTCCTGCCTGTGATGACGATCAACTCCGAGTTACTGTTCTCTGTCGGCAGGTCGATCTTAGTGGTGGTCTCTTCCCGGATCTGGCATAAACAATGTGTGTATTTTGAAGCCTTGAATATTACAAAACCGTTAACATTTAACACTGGTTGATTATTACGGAGCTTTATTTAATGATATTGCCTTGAAATGAATGTCTAATAAGTGACCGTTTTCGAATTACAGGTTCATTTCAAAGTCTCACCTTTTTAATATTGGCGCCGCCTTTGCCAATTATGTTTTTGTGGAACTGCTTGAAGATGGGAAACTGAGAGCGAGAAGCTATTCTCAATCTGGAGAAGAAGAAGCTGCTGTGAATTCAAATGTTGAAAGATAAGGAGAAATGGAGAGAAAGCATACGGGGGCTCGTACCAGGTCGGCGATGATTTTCTGCAGGAACTTTGCACATTTCTCCACCTCGTTCTTCGGCCCTCTCAGCTGGACGATGTCACTCTTCTGCGCCGGGTCGGGGAAATTGATAATGACCTGGAAGCAGAGGATATTATACTCGTCAAATGAAATTAGATCTGGATCAAAACTAATTATTTCTCTGTGATGAATGGAGAGATAAAGCGCAGGAAGGGTCGGAGGAGACGCTCACCTCGGGGAACTTGTCTCGAACTTCTTTGATCTTCTCTCCCTTCTGGCCGATGATTGTCCGATGGAACTTCTGCTCCACGATCAGGTCTTTGGTGCGCTCGTTTTCCTGGGAATAGGACAATTATTTATTTATGCCAACCCACAAAATAAATGAATGAACCCACCCTGAACTTTGACCCCATCCTCCTCACCATTCTCTGCACCATCTCAATGAGCTCTCTGCGGGCCATCTGGACTCCTTTCGGGTCGCCCTCGATCCGGACCAGGCCGCTGCGTTCAGAGTCCTGGGGGATCCGCACCGACACCTTGTACTGCTCCTTGATCCGATTGACTGTCGTTCGGGAACAGATTGTTTAAACAAGGTAAACATTTAAAAGAGGGTTGCAAGTGTTTAACCCTAATTATTTTAGAGTTTCAATTGAGGAGCAAAACACGAACCCCCTGCAAGCCTGGAAAAGGGTTGTAGGTTTTGCTGTTATATAGTATATTGGCTGCTTTACACTTTTAAAATGGTTCTGTGTATTGTACGAGTAACAGACATGAATTGAGGACAACCACGTCCAATATGATGCTCAACGACAAGCTGATATTACCGTCTTTGTACAGCGCCCTTTCTAGCGCTTGAGACTTAATTAAAAGCTCTTTGAGGGGTCGTAAAGATTGGAAAAGCGCTATATAAACGCAGTATATTGACCATTTCATTACAACAACTTAAATTGTCTTGGAGTTTCAGTGAATGCCAGAATGCATTTCGATAACCATGTGAATAACCGCGTTAAAACCACCGACTACATAGTAAGACTGTGAAATAATATGATGATTACATTTAACTGGTTGTTTCCAGTGCCTAGCGTCATTATGAAACAATGAAATAATCACACAATCAATTCAACTCAATATACACTACTCAGTACAGATGGCCTTCAGTGGCTTTTACTTGACATTAAACTGCAAATTGATGAACGCAGCAAGCCTGTCCATTTATATACGGCAACCAGATATGAGATTGTGCCTTTGGACTAATGACAGAATTAGCCTGTAAATATACAGTGTTTAGTGTATATACATTTGACTCGGCAACTGCCCCAACACATCTTATGCACCACATATGTCAGACTGCATGTCTAAACCAGGGTAGAAACAGCAAGATACTAAATAAATATAACATAGAGCATTGTGGAGACCGTAATGTATGCAGTGTTTCTGAAGTAGCTGTTCCCAATAAATAACCGACAAGTAGTTTTGCACAACATGTGACGCTGCTGACTACGACAGTATAAACCAAAAGCTGAATCTACTGAGTCAGTGGCTTAAAAAGAACAGCAAATAAAATGCTGGTCGCTCTGCCATTTGAACTCTAAAGCCCAGGAGTGTTGATGTCCCAGATTGCTTTCCTGTTGAGATCAGCAGAACAAAGTGCACTCACTGTTGGCTCCGTTTTTCCCGATGAGGTGTCTGTGGAAGCGCTGCTCTATGATGACCTCGGTGTAGTCCATCCTCACCAGCTGATCACGGAGGGGGGGGGGGGGGGCAGAGGGACAGTAGTCACTGAACGTGTCCCAGAGCTACAGAACTGAACCCTTCAACCCTGGGTGTATTCTCTATAGTCTACCCTCTGGCGTTATCAGCTTTCAGAGGGTCTTTATTCTAAGAGTTCATACGAATGAACTGCGCCTTTTACAAGATACATTTTAGAACTACCCTATTATTACCTTATTATAATAAATATCCCAGGTAGGGCTGCAACTAACCGCTAGTCTCATTTGTGATTTAACTTGTAAAATGTGAAAAATGACCATCACAATGTCTTGAAGAGCATTCTAAAAATGCTTGTTTTATCTGACGAAGAGTCCTAAGAGATATTAAGTTTCAAATACAGACGTAAATCAATCTTCCTGTACGACGTATAACATCACTATTATGTCTTTATTTTCACTACTGTTGTAGTCTTGTTCACATCATACCATAGGTATCATCACATTTTTTTTATTACTCACCAGGTCCTTGATGATCTCCTGTATCTGGGCCTGAGCCTGTTCCACCTCCTCTGTCGGACCCTCCAGACTGATGCGCTCCTCTCCGTCTGTGAACTCTATGTGAACCTACACACACACACACACACACACACACCACACACACACACACACACACACACACACACACACACACACACACACACACACACACACACACACACACACAGCAAAGAAAGATAACCCAATGACCATAATGCTGATGCCAACTCCCCTCTTCTACATGAAAAGCACTGTTCCATGTTGTCCGTCATATGGTCTTTGATCATCCCTCTCTTACCCGTGGCAGCTGCTGTGTGATGCGCCCGATGTTCTGTCCTTTCTTGCCGATGATGTAGCGATGCAGCCAGGCCGGGGCGGTCACCTCCACCACCATCACACTCTTCGCCTAAAGAGGGACACAAGGGCTGAAAGGTTCAAATTCAACTTACATTCATAACCTTAATGAAATCTCTAAAAAAACAACACACTTTTAAAGCATATTACAGACTGATGATTCAGCTGCAATAAATAACTGGAAATCAAAGTTCCACAAACCCTTTTTTTACATTAACAACTGATCAAATGCCACTATGCAATTTAAGGCTTTTAGTAACCAATACCATTTCCCCTCCCCCCCTCACCTTAGCGTACACCTGTGTGAGCGCCGGCCCCAGCTTGTCCGGCTCTCCCCTGAGGATGATGGTCTCTGATCCGGAGTCCAGAGGAGGCATCTCCACAGAGACCCCCGTGGTCTCCAGGATCTCCTGCAGGGTGTTGCCCTTTGGCCCAATGATGTACTTGTGCTGAGACTTCTTCACCTCCACGGAGATGGTGGTGGTCTTTCTCTTCTGCAGGGGGAGACGGGGAGAAGAGACGTGAGTGGCAAGGAGGAAGGACAGATGTGGCACAGTGAGGGATGGATGGGCTCACAGCAGGAGACAGGAAGAGGAAGGACGGACAGGAAGAGGAAGGACGGACAGATGAATGTCAGTCAGTAGGTGGACAGGGAGAGGAAATAAGCTGTTTCTGCCTCTCATGCATATGCTCTGAATGACATTAGCATTCTCATCCTGTTGTTCTCTGGCCAAATCCAATTGTCTCTACCCATTATCTCCAGCCTGTCTATCACACACACACACACACACACACACACACACACACACACACACACACACACACGCATACGCACACGCACCACACACACTTCCTCACCACCAGCACTGTTGAGAATAATGATACAACCTCCTCATTCCAAAAACAAACAGTTTGTGGAAAGGTAATATGTGCATCTACGTGTGTGCCATAAACTCTAAACTAAAGCACAATCTGTTCGGTTATCTAGCAGGGAATAGAAGTTGTTATAAATAGCTGACAAAGCGACCAAATGTCCGATGATCCAATACACTAGCCGGTAGAATTGTGAAGTACTCCAGCTTACACTCAACTGCCATGATTCCATTTCATGTTGTTTAGTTCCTTGTTTTGCTTTTGGGTTTTTCTTGAGATGCTCACAGTGATAGGTTTTCTTCTTAATTCTTAATTTAGAAAGCTTTGACATTTTCAAAAATAAAATCTACTTCATAAGCAGTAAATTAAAATATTTTAAGCACTTATTGAAAGAAATATGTAAGAAATATAGATTAAAGACTGACTGAAGCAGCCAAAAAAAACAAAACAACAACAAATAGTTCATCATAATATTAACAGTTAAAGGTCAGGTAAGAGTCTAAATTAAGCTGATTCATCAACTACTGTATACACAATATTTATGGTTGGAATGTAAACGGCCAAGTTTTCCTCTACAAGGATACTTAATTAGATTACAGATTTAAGACCACTTTCTACAAATATAGGTAACGGTTTGGTTTTTCAGCTGTTCTTCAAAACCAATTTGACTTTACAAACCAATTGTAAAGTCAACCAGGAAGCGCACCTTGTCGTCGTAGATGGCTCGGATGCGGCTGAGCGCCATGGCGACGGCCTCCTTCTCCCCGGTGATGACGATCTCGTCCTTGGGCAGGCTGGGGGGGGGGATGCTGATGCGAGCGCCCGTCTCCTGGCTCAGCTCCTGCACCAGTCTGTTGTGGGCTCCGGCGATGAAGGGGTGGAAGGCCTTCTCCAGGGAGAGACGCTCCACTGCACGCTTGTCCTGGTGAGCGTGAGGGTGGTGGGGGGGGGGGGGGGGGGGGTCAATGAAACAATAGAATATGTAAATAGGGACTGCCAAGATCAAAGAGGCAATAAAATCAAGTTTCAAAGAAGCGAAAAATGTAGTCTCTGACCGGGGATTTGAACCTATACTTCTGGGTTCAGGGCGACGTTCTTTAAGCTCACCTGTTCAGCAGAGATCAGAAGTATTTCGTGGCGGGCCTTCTCGATGCCCTCCTTGGTGCCGGTGATGCGGATGTTGGTGCTGGGGTCGTCAGGGCGTGGAATAGCGATCTTGGTGGCGGTCTTCAGCTCCAGCTCCTGCAGCTTCTCACCGTTCTTACCGATGACAAAACGGTGGTGCTCCTTAGGGATGGCGACCGTAGCTGAGGCCTGAGTGGGAGAGAGGAAGTGAGTAAGACTTGCATTGTTACACATTGGAAAATGGCCGAAAATCATTGGATCAGTGTGCGTTATCTTGCAGGAACTGATCTAAAGGGCATTAAATCAATCTTTAAAGTTCAGATATATCCTTAAAAATATAGAATTGTTGAAGTTTCCACATTCATATGATATTAGAGAAGAGAAAATGAGTTTTGTTTCTCACATTTCTAGTTTACCAAGGACATTATTAATGGCAACAGTGGAATATGTGTGTTTTTTAGTTAGGTAAAAAAACCAGAAGCATTTGACCTTGTGAAAAAGCCAGATTGTTTTCCTGCACCATCGTATCAATAACTGCAGCTCAGCTAAGCAGGTGGACGTCGGTGCAGGTATTGAAGTGGAAATCAGCATGTTTACTGCTGAAGCCCAGGAAGGCGGCCGCCGGGAGCTGACGGTCATTTTTCAACTCAGACCAGCACATAACAGGCTTGCACCAACATAGATTGTAACACACTGCATCAATGCCAAGAAGATATGATAGGCATGTTTTTGTTATTTCCGTGTTGTCATGACGTTCTACAACTGGGTAACAAAGGCTACAAATTGCATATATAGAAAAACAACATATATAGTTTATATTTTTCCAAGTCAGATGCAATATTGGTAACATTACTTTAATTTGCAAGAATGGACTTGACCTTAAATGATTTGGACGAAGGTGTCTGCTGAACATTTATTAAGCCAAAGACAGCATTTTAAATCGATCTTATCAACATAAAAGCACCCTGCCATGACTTCAGTATCCTAGCAGTATGAACATGTAACAAACCCCTGCAGTCAGTTTACCTGTGTCTGCAGGCGAGCTACGATCTCCTTGCGAGCCTTCATGACGGAGTCCAGTTTTCCGGTGACCATGATGGACAGGCCCTGGTCTTTGGCCAGAGACAGCTCAATGTGGGCCCCCGTGCGCTGCATGATGTCCAGGCACACTTTGGCCTCCTCGCCCTCCCCGAACTGGCTGTTGTCCTTGTAGCGACGCTCCTCCAGGGGAACATGGAACACCTACACACAGAGCGGGTGAGGGTTTTTTTGCATGATTAATAGACCTTAAAATGACAGACCAAGTGTTTTCCAATACATTTGAAGACTTCTAGTTTCAAGTCTTTATTGTCATTTGCACATTAGCTACAGTGTAGATATGGCAATGAAAAACGTAGGTCACAGGCTCCTCCGACAGTGCATATATATATATAGGACATAGAAAAACTAGTGCAAGAGAATGTTTTGACATTTGCAAGTAAACACAAATCAAATAGAATATAAATAGTGCAAGAAGAGACTAGACTTGTATCTGTATATACATTCTGTTTCCTGTTTATGTTCTTAGTGACTGGCTGCCTGACCTGGGTGATGACAGAGGCTTTGATAGGCCTGATCTTGCCCCCCCACGCTGAAGCTGGCTCCCCCGCCTTTTCCCCTGGCGCCTCCTTCTCTGGCAGAGGAGGGAAGGCCTCCAGGTAGGTGGGGATGTAGGCCTCATCCTCCGGGACGCAGCCTGGCCCGGAGACACACGAAGGAAGGGATGAAATCAAGGACAGAGGGAAAACACAGAATGCATGTATGGATTGTTGAAGGAGCATGTCAAATGGAAGCATAGATAATACAGGAATAGGTATGATGTTTAAAGGAGGACCTCAAAGATCGCACCACCCTCAGGAAGAATCTTTACAAAATACACAAAACGAGAATGTGATATGTTTTGGCTAAAAAGTCACAAGTAGCTTGAGCTTCTTACTAAAAGTATAAAGAGATGAGTTGATGGCAGGCGGAGGTTACCTGTGTTCTCCTGGTCCTTCAGGCCACTGCGATGCTCTGCAAAGCTCTCCGGGGTCAACACTGCCACTGAGCTCATGGTCTAAGATTTATTCCGCTATTCCACTAAGAGGTGAGAAAGGATGGAGTATAACAAAAAGGACATTAGTTGCTGCATCTGCGTATTCCTAAAATAGTTAAACCCTCTGCTAAAGGCACAATAACTGGTTCTCCTTCCCTCCCTCGGTTTGTATTTTCTCTACGCTTGCTTTCCATGAATCCCAGAAGATTAGCTTCGCAGCACCGATGCAACATGTTACACCTGAGATGCTCCAATTAACACTTTAGAGGCCTCAGACAAACACACAGCGCCCCGGGGAGCGAGTTATCACAAGTCTAAAAACACCCGCTGCCTGCTGGTGCTCCTTGTGATTCAGAATCACGGGGTCTTCCCAGAGTGCTTTTTAAAAAGTCACATGAAAGAACTATAAATCTGCAAACTGTTCCTCTGACTGTGCAAGTTTTTGTAAACTGAGCACAAAGAGAGTGTTCTGATTTAGGGAGGATATTGGCTTTGTATAGCTACTGGTGCAGCAATAAGAAAAGCAGTCGATACAATCATTAAAGTCCTAAAAGAAACCACACATTTAGGAAAACCCCTAAAAATGTGTTTTCTATTTAAGTTAGTGGAGAAAATCTTTTACTTCTATTAATTGGATTTCTTGGAATGAGCAATGGAAATGACGGTTGAGCATCCTTAGATTATTGGGACCAGAAGTTTTCCTCGCTCTTAAATAGACATGTAAATCCATCCCCTCACTGTGTAAGGCCTCTGGAGTACAACAGAGACTTTGTGTTGTAATCTAATATCTGTGGCATGCTCCAATAAGATGGCTTCTGCCGAAATGTAACTGTGCTCTCAGTGAAGATAATATCTGTCGAGTGAAATCTCCTCCTGCTGGTAAAGACCGCCTTAAAAGCCCTGAAAATTAAACTACACACAAGAAGTATCTCATGGAGGGAAAAGCAGCCGCGTAGGCAATATAAGAGGACACAGTAACGCTAAGTTAAAGCTGTGGGAGAATCGATCAAATTGTATTTTACAAAGTGAGCCCACGCTTACCTGCAAAAGGTCAATTGCCAGAGAGTCCGTCCAGTTAGCGGCTACCGTAGGCGCTTCAGTGTGAGTGTGTGTTTCAGCTCCTGGGTGCACAGAGAAAAGAGACTGAAAGTGAACACTGTAAATCAAAAAGGCTGTAGCAGCAGCAGCAGCACGGAGGCTGGGTGAACACTGAACACCCACACTGCACTGCACCTTACTCCGCCTGGATCTGATTCACTCTCCTCCCCTCCCCTCCCCACATCTCTCTGCTCATCTTCCCTCCATAGTTCTACACACTCATTGGCTCAGGATATTAGAAAATGAATGTAACCACAGAATATGAGAATATACGTGCAGCTGATCACACGGAATAAGTATGCAATGCCTTTTCTCTCTTACTTGTTTTAGGTTTAGATCTTGATGTTGAATTGGGTTCACAGGGGGCTTGGGGGGCCCAGCTGTGCAGCCAAAACTCTTAAACTTCGTTTTTAATTGCTAGTTGAGATGAAAATGTTACAAAATTGCTACAGTAAAGTTTCAGAAAGTTAATTAAATGATGTAGAGATAATGTGGAATATTTCCAAATTAAGGAATAGTGCGGACACAGAATATATGGAGTCTTGGGTTTAATGTTTCATCTTCAGTGAAAAGCTGAAATCAATCTGTTACAGATTGTGTTACTAGCCTACTACAGACTTCTAATTCACTGTATTGCAAATACATCTACAGTTATTTGAATTAGACTATTGAGCAATAGTTTATTTGCAGAAATAAGATGCATACCATAACTACAATGAATGTATGAAATATAATAGATCTTGCATCATTGTACACCTAATAGAGCAGCAGGAATAAGCCCAAAATTGAACAAATACTACAGGTAACGGCTACACATTAATGAAGCAATACTAATTAATGTTATAAGAAACGTAATACAACTGACTGAGAACGTTATCATATAATGACATAAAATGTATTTGGCTATTTGCTTAGGTACAACAATCACACGCACGCGCGCACAGACACACACACGTTTGCACAGCAGCAGGTACAACTGTGAACTCAGTACTTTTAATTGTTTGTTTTGTGTAATTTGGTATTGCCACAATACTTCTTCCACCACTGGTTAAGGGGTTAAATAAGTAACTACTGCCGCAAGTTTCCCATGGCGGCTCAGCGCCTGCTAACACTTTGTTACATTGCTAACAATTATACTGAAATGCAATACATGAATGAAAGAAACAAAGAATATTTTGTTCTCTGTAATACAGTATAGCGTTTCTTTAGCCACCACTGTGCCTAACAATACTAGTACCACCAGTTATCTACAGGAATGAAATAAAGACGGTGAAATTAATCCCACTGTGCACCATGCTAGCTAACGGTTCAGTGAGACGCATCTCTCTTTAGCCGATGTATTGCTAGCTTGAGGATGCACTACATGGCTTAATCTGCAAGCATAGGCGGACACATGCAAAGGGTTTGAAACATTATTCAGCCGGGTTTGCAAGGCTAACACACATCACTGTACTCCGACCTCAGCCGGAGATGATTAGGCGCAAGGACTTTCTGATAATCGGCTAAAAAACAAGACAGGCGGACAGATAACCAGCTCCAGCTCCGGGGGCGCTGTAAAGGCTGCTTCCCTTTGTGTTAAAACCGGCTTTTTCGCTTCCACACATACACTCTTGAATCCATCCACTGTTTGGCACAATTAGATTAAAAGAAAATATGAAATAAATACATAATTCCTACCTTTCAGAGAGAAATATAGCAGAGGGTTTGACAGGTGATGGTGTAAACACAGATGTGATTGGTCTACGAGCATTTCCTATGCCCGCGGAGTGATACCAGCATGCACTTGGACTCACATAGTAGAAAGGAAATGCCGCAGTATCTTTGCGCAACAGGAGCATCCAGGTTAAATAGATCCGTGGGATTTTAGTCCTGTTCTTCACACCCTGATGTTTTATTGAGGTGTAAAGGAGTCATATGGGGTGTTCAGGATAGTAATTGATTATTGAAATAATGTTTTCAAGTTATCAGCCCTCGCAACGTCTCACGTCCGTCAATCTGACCGGGACTACTTATCATTCATGATGCCCTGTGTGCTCTCAAGGAAGTCAGAGCGTCACACTTTCTCTAAAGTTATAAATGCGTTATATTCTTGTTGTCAATTCAAACTACTAGATAGTAAGTCCATCGTTTTAGTTACTACGTACATGTTGAGATAGTTAATCACCCAAAGACCTAAAAAGACGAAATCATGAGATAAAAGTTTAGTCTTTGATTGATACATTTAAATCATCACCTATTCAATTACAAATGTGGCCTTTTTTATGACATTTTTAGTAATTAACTTGAGTTGTGAGACTAAGTGAAACGATGTCCCTGAGCAAGGCACTGTTCCCTACACTGCTCCCCGGGCGACTTACATAATGGCAGCCCACTGCTCCTAACACTAGGATGGGTCAAATGCAGAGAAACAGTTTCGTTACATAGTACCTGTACTACGTAATGACAATAAGTTAAATCTTCTTCAAGATAAGATACTTAATTACTTTTAGGTATAGATCATGACTTACTTTTAACCTATTGTTGGATTTTCCTAGCAGAAATTGCCTTCCATAAGGTATTGATTTGCAGAGCTATTAAAATATACATGTAATATCTAAGGAATCCAGTTTAATGGAAACTTCATGTCTGTTCCACTCTAAGACACTAGGTGGAAGTATTATACAAAAGTAAAATCCAGGTCCAGATACAGTAGCCAAGTACAGCCTTCTGTGCACCTGTAATCTGACATGGTAATATATTGTACGCAACAATATAAAGTAATTCTGTAGGTCGTAAAAATGTGAGTGTTAGTTAATGAGTGCCTGTTTTATATCTTAAATAGAAACTTGTTCTCAGTTTTTTTTTTTCCAGCACGGATTTTAACGTGAGTTACAACATATTTGTTTACGATACCAACAAAAAACACAACAAATATTTGTATTATAGTTCTCGGACGTAAGTAGATGGAAGGACCGAAGATGTACACACAGGAAGTTTCCGATTTGTCACATTTTGACTTTCAAAATAAGAGTAAACTAAAATTAATAAAGCATTACCATAAAGAAGTCAATTCATATATTTGATTTAATGAAACACAAATTGTAATGATTTCGATGAATTGTGTAGTTTATGCAAACATATGGGGATATAATTAATTATTTTTTAATTTTGCTTAATTTTCAGCTCTACTTTTTGTATCTCATGTATGGAGTACATCTAGCCATTATTATCCCACCCAATCATCAATTGTTAAAATACTAATACACTAATATCCATTTGATCACCTATTTTCACATAGGGGAATAACAGAAGAGAAACTGTCAGACATGGCTGAATAACACTGGTGAGTTTTATTCCATATTTTAATTAAAATTGTAGTATTATTGATAGTTAAAGGTGCGGTTTGGTAGGCGTTTACGGATGAATCTGGAAGCACCTGTTCCCATAAGAAAAACCTACATTTGGAAATGGGCAAACTTTAAATATTTTATTTTTGAAATCCCTCACCGGAACCAGTAAGCATTACCATGGGTAACTTGAGGCTTCAGTCCTCAGGGGGGTCGCTGCTCTGTACCTCCCGTGCTCTCCTCTCATACATGCTGCTGCTAACAAAGGAGACAACAACAGGGGGATGATGGGAGCTCAGACAACAAGCCTGTCAGAAAAACAATAAGAGACTCAACCGGGTTGCTTTTACTTTGTGGATATATATTTTTTAACTAACTATTCTTTTCGCCGCGGGACGACTTACGTTTAAAGTAACGTAGCAGTGCACCGGACCGATTTGAACGTAAAGGTTTTTTTCTTTCCAAAGCTATCCATGTTGGACTGCCAACACTAGAGGCGAATAACAGAAGAGAAACAGTCAGACATGGCTGAATAACACTGGTGAGTTTTATTCCATATTTTAATTAACATGGTAGTATTACTAATAGTTAAAGGTGCGGTTTGGTAGGCGTTTACGGATGAATCTGGAAGCACCTGTTCCCATAAGAAAAACCGATGTAATACTTATTTTAAAGATGAAAGTGACGTTTTCATACTGAAAGGTAATTGTTTAAGCTTTGTGGTATTTATTTAGAATATCCTGTTGTTTAATATTTCGACATATTTCCCAATCTTGTACTAGGTAGGTGACGATACTACTCTACGCCATATAATACGCGTTTTAGGCATACAAATAATTACGTTAAATGCACACTTTAACATGTTATGAATAGCCCGCCATTGACACTTAATTCGTCTTTGCGTTTTTTTGTGTTTCGTTAGTATCATCAAATAGGGTAGACCACCATTGGCAGCTCCAGATGTGATATATCCTTAAATCACAATCAAATAGGACCTAAACATTATATCTACATTTGCAAATCCATAGGTGTGTTTTTCTTTTTCTGCTTATGTCACTAAACCAACTGTGTGCTTATTCCTCTTTCCTGTAAACCCACTCCTGTGTGTGTGTGTGTGTGTATGTGTGTGTATATATGAGTGTGTGTTTTCCAAACCGACACACCTTTTCCGTCTCCTCTTCCTGTCCAACGTGGAGCACTTCACACATGTATTGTAATGGTAGCTCTCTTGAAGCCCCCCTACCCGGTTTGTGTACACACACACACACACACACACACACACACACACACACACACACACACACACACACACTGACCCACTAGTGTCCAGATGGTTTACTGCACACACACACACACACACACACACACACAGTCACTCAAGAGCATAGTGTTAATGGTCGACCCCTTTAAGCACTTAAGGATTGTTCTCAAGCTGGTGTGTTTTAAGGGATCACACCATATTTGATTTTTCTGGACTTACCAGGACACACACACTTACTGGAATGAATGACTGGCCCACTGACCCAGCCTGAGTGTGTGTGTAGGGTCCAGTAAACTAAAATATGTTGCCATTGAACTAACCAGGTCAATAGAGCAAACAGAGACACAAGAGAAGTGAATTTGGGGCTTTTGGAAAGAAAGTCATGGGGGAATTGTTACCTCAGGCCTAGCGTCTCACTTGGTCTATAAGTGCATTGACACACAATCAGAATGTGTTATCACCACTGTGTAGAAGAGTGCTTTGTGAGTGTACACACCCTCCTATTTGAGGTTTCTATGTCACCCAGTGGACAATGATAATAACCAGAGGGCTATAACTGAAAACTGGTAAGACTTACACACACCCATAAACACACACATTACTGTGGTGATGTCATGTTTCCCAAAGTATTGATTATAAAGTACTCAAAAAGCAATAACTTGAAGACAAAGATGAAAATAGTGCAAAAGGGCGTAGTTTTTATAATGAACCTCCTGGCGTGTTAATGCATTTCCTTCATGCTCTCTGAATTTGTAATTATCTAGTGCATTGTTGTCTGTCCACACAGAAACATTTTCTTTGACAGACTGAAACATGAAACCCTGTCTGTCTTTTTTTTTATGAGCTTCACTGACTGTGCAGCAAAGAAACTGGTCCGACTAGCCGGTGCACTTTCTCAATAACGTGTGTTTGACTTTGTGTGGAAAGGAGCTCAGAGATAGATTGCTGTCTGCGACGCTTTTGTTTACCTGCTGGTATCAGACGCTACGCTTGTTTAATTTCCCAAAGGTGTTGCCTGGTTACTACATTATATAAAATCACTGGCGCCTACATCCGATGGAATCACTGTCATCTTTTACCAAGTGAGAGAACACTCCACTGAATTGGTATTGCTCTTGCCTAATGGTGGGTGACCTGCAAGAGATACATTTACAAATAAATTAAAATAAACCTTTGATAAAGATTCTTTTTTACTTTGAGTCGAGGCATATTCTTGGCAGGATGGGAGGACATCTGAAAACCGCTTACCATCTCTTCTTCTTGTGAAGTCATGTTACCCACTCATCTAATCCCAGGCAAAGTGTGGCTTTGACACAAATACGTTTTTAGTGATTGATACAATCAATCAATCAATGTTTATTTATATAGCCCAATATCACAAATGTTACATTTGTCTCAGTGGACTTCACAGTGTGTACAGAATATCAGTATGACAATACGACACCCTCTGTCCTTAGACCCTCTGTCCTTAGACCCTCACATCGTACAAGGAAACACTTCCAGAGAAACCCCACAGTTTAAAGGGAACATGGGAGAAACCTCAGGGAGAGCAACAGAGGAGGGATCCCTCTCCCAGGACGGACAGACGTGCAATAGATGCCGTGTGTAAATTGAAAAGATAATACATTTGCAACATAGGTAGTCCAAATGTTTGGAAATGCATGTGTGTATAATAGGAAGATGAATCCACGAGGATATCCATCCAGGACCTATGATCCAGGACCACAGCCACGACTCAAGATCCAGGGCTCGCGATGCAGGACACAGGACCGCAGGATCATCCATGACTCCGGATCCCAGCGTATATAGACACCAAAAAGAAAGACATTTGGGGAAGCTGGGTTAATCGGAACATGAGAGTACACAGGTATAGACAGAGAGAAGGAAGAAGTAAGATGTCCCCCGACAAACTAAGCCTATATCAGCAAAACTAGGGGCTGAATCTAATCAGCCCTAACTATAAGCTTTATCAAAAAGGAAGGTCTAAAGCGCACTCTTAAAAACGCATACAACATATCAGTAAAGTGTCCATTTGCTTCAGTGTGAGATCTCATGTCTGCAGGTCAGTTCAAGCTCCAAAAACACAGACTAAATGGCACTGCAACCAGACCCGGCGGCAGACATCTCTGGGCGGGCATTTGGTTTACCAGGGCGGGCCCACCCCGAAACTTACATTTAACGGGAAATCTGAATTGTCAACGGGGCCCATGACGCCGGGTCTGACTGCAACCAGGAGTTATTTTCCTTATCAATGAATCAGCCATTACATTTCCCAAAACCATAATGTATTGTTCTTCTCCACCAGACTGTCAAAACCCCAAGATTGTACATTTCCAGGAAAAGTTAATTGTTCTTATATTTGAGAAGTGCAACAAGTAACTTTAACTTCACAAAATCCTTTTTGCGATTCATTTTTTATTTCAGTAATTGTTTCAGCATTTGTTTATGCAGATAGTTATTGAGATATTTCAGCCTGGAGTGGTCAAGTGGACCAACCAACATGAACATCCATAGAGAAATGCTGCTAGTTGACATATGATGACTTGGGGTTAATACGATATAACTGCCAGTTGCTTATTGGTCTCTTTATTTTTAACACTTGCTAAATGATTGATCAATGTATCCGAAACTGAGTCACTACATTTATCCTCAATTAGAGCTGTTTTTAAGTTGCAGCCTTTCAATGAGGCGTGTGTAGTCCCTAAAACATGTAGCTACATGCAATATTCATGTTTGAAAGAGTCACACCAAGTAGTGCAGTGACGTCTTCCTCTGCATGACGCATAACATGAGACCGTCCTTTGGTTCGGCAGGGCATCAGCTGTTGCACACACATCAGAAACACCATGAGAATCTGCAGCATGGCCATTTGGTCACCGCTGAATCTGTTTCTTTTTATAAACATCATTTGACTGCTTCATTTCACTAGAGTCTTTTTAAATAAGGACGTTTCTCAGTGTTTGAATATTTAAAGACTGAATCAGTGTGGATTAGGGCTGCACGATATTGGAAAAAACTCACATTGCAATTTCTCCCCCCCCCCCCCCCCCTCCGCGATATATATTGCGATATGAAAACATACAGGAATTGAAGAAAAGACCGTTTTTTCCCCCGCAAACCATCCTTTCTTGAACTTTAAGGCTATACAATTGGTATTTTTTTTAACTATATTTAACCGGATGAAGGATTTTAGACGTCTGGCTCTTAAGTTATCAGAGCAACAAGCTGAGCTAGCTCGGTTAGCAGCGCCAAATTGCCCTGGAGAAACACATGAAACTACTTTATTCAGTGTTTTTACCTTTAATCACGGGGTCCATTTGCTTTGGAGATTTGATTGTGATTGGTGGTTTGCTGTGCATGCAGAGCCTGCATGTCACTCACTCAAGTACCCCTGACATTAGAGCCGCGCAAGTTTTCCTTTTGTAGCAAGCAGCAAAATAATTGTAACATGACGTGTTTGAGTTAATTTGCCTACATAATATCGCAAGTCCTAAAAAAAGAAAGAAAATTAAGATAAAAAAATAAAAAATCGTCACGTCCTGCGTTATATCGTCACGACACGATATACCGTGCAGCTCTAGTGTGGATTTACTGCGGTCTCGAGTGTCATGTGTGTACATATTTAATGACCTTCCGATATGGGTTTTCCAGCACAACATTGAAAACACAGAACACACTTACGGCCCGTCCACACTACAGCTTCAAAAAAAGCTTGGAGCTTGGAGCAATCACATGAATCTCCCGCCCCTGACACACAAGCAGCGGTTTGTTTGGCTAGAGCTTGTACTGGCATATGATTTGATTGGCTGACGCTTCCACCGAAAGCTTCAGAAGCTTCAAAAGTTGAACATTGCTCAACTTTTGCAGCCTGAAACGCCAGGAAAGCTCCGCTCTGCTTCCCACAATGCAGTTCGGCGAAAAGTGACGTCACCCCATTCAAAGTGAATGGGCAGACGCGTTGGAAACCGTTTTTGAAGCTGTCGAAGCTGTAGTGTTCGGACAGACGGGCCATTAGGGTAACTTTTCTTATGAAAACATGGACTTCTATGTGAAGAACAATGAAGGCTTTTCAACCTGTGTGGGGCAGCAGCTGACAGGGTGGAGTGCTCGTAAAATAAGATTTGTATTGAAACAGTGGTTAACTATTAATTGAATTACAACAGTGTGCCATCCATCAAAGTATGCCGTTCAAAATGTTGTCTCGCTATCTAGGTATTACACATGAATGATCAGCAAACCAGAGGACAATTGGCTTTTAGATTACCGCTTCAATGTGTCTTTTATACACTGAGGTTCAAGCTGTAATAATATTACATTTGAAAATAGTTTCCAAAGGATGACGGCTCTGAAATCGAAACCTCTTTGATCGGCTTCCCTTCTCTGATACAGTGACGCATTCCAGCCATTAAGCCCTAAATGAATAAAGAGAGTCACACTTTTATGCTTTGATTCATTAATACATAACAATTTAAGATGTTTGGCAACTTTACAATGGAAAAAATCAATTATCTCTAACTGGTTTTCACTCCACTGCGTCACCTTGTAAACAGACATGTCGTTTTCTTTGTGAGAATGGGAAGGGTTTGGACTCCTTGCAGTGCAACGCTCATTTCCCTCTGAGGCCTTACAGTGGAAGAATAGAGCTCAAAGTCTAATTGAAGGATTACACTACAATACAAACACTGCAATATGTAGTGTTTATTGCGTTGTGTAAATGTTTATTTGAACTTCACAAAACGATAATTTGATATGGCCTTTTTTAAGTAATCACAGGCTTAAAAAGATAATAACGACTAACTTAGAAGTTGAATGCGCTCACATGTAATCACTACATCCCCAGTTTAAAACATGTCTTTTCTCTCCACTCCCTGTTGGCTGTTTTCCCGCCAACAACAATAACTTTCAAAAAACTACTTTGAACACTTGTCACATTTTTGAAGCACCCTCTGTTTATATTTGAGTTGTATTAGTTTGTTATAGTGAATTTTTTACTTAATTATTTAAATGTAACATTGTTTATTCTATAGATACTCTATATATCTATATATTTCTCCTGTTTATGTATTTCTTTACCATTATAACCTGCTGTTCCTAAAACCAAATGGTCTATATCTACAGTAGAAAAGCTTGACTTCCTTTTTCTTTACTCTTCAGGTGGCGATGTCATGCTCACATTGACCTTTGCCGTGAAAGCCTGACCTCTGATTGGTCAGCGCTGGGAGTTCAAACACCGTGAGAGAAGACTAGCTACCATGTCTGTTCAGGACACATCCCGGCGGGCCACGACGCCACCACCCCTCAAACCTGAGGCCAAACCGCGACCGCACATCCCCCCGAAACCCTCCCCACAATGCGCCTCCCCTCCCCTGGGGGAGAGAGGCAGCCTCTTGAGGCTTTCAGGAGGGAAGGTGAAGAGGATCGTGAGCAAGTTTAGTAACAATGACTTAAATGAAGCAGAGGAACAACCCACCAATGGTGCCGCAGAACCAAAGGCCGTTAAGCACTTCAAGAGGCCGCCTACGGTGAAGCCCAAACCGAACCGAGCCAGTCTGCAGCTTCAGCTCGGGGGGGAGAAGGCCCCCCCGCTGCCTGTGAAGAGGAGCCGCACCTTCAAGAGGCAGAACGAGATTGAGCGGGAGGCGGACAGCATCGGGGTGGAAGGAGGTCGATCAGGTTGGCGGCATTATTCTCTCTGCCCATGTCTTTATATTTATTTTGGACTTTTGTAATGTGTCACTATAGTTTGTCATGATTGTCACCCAAACAAGAAGTACAAAGTGAAGTTTCACCTTTATGACCTTTACAATTGATAAAATACCCACAGAGTAAAGCAAGGGCAGTATTACAAAAGAAAACCGTTGTCACTCCTCCAGCTCGATATCAGGAAGGCGTGTCACGTGATTTCTAGAAAATGAAATGGCTGCCATTCAGACCTGGCAACATTTAAAGATACTCATAGCAGCTTTTATCTGCAGGAGAAAGATCAGATGAGACTGGAAACAGTGTTTTACTCACTCAGTGTAGTTGGAGATCAAAGGTCAATCTCATCGATAAAACCCAAAGAATAAAACATTGTACCTTCTGTGTGGAGACCATTGGTAGAGACTTTTGCAAGTGTGTGCTTTATTCATTTTAAAGTGAAATAAGCGCATTTAAGGTATTGAACTGAATGTAAACTCTTAAACAGACAGGTGTGGTGCCACTGGCAATACTGAACCAACTAAACAGGTTCTGATAGTCAGGTGTGTGTGTGTGTGTGTGTGGTGTGTGTGTGTGTGTGTGTGGTGTGTGTGTGGTGTGTGTGTGTGTTGTGTGTGTGTGTGTGTGTGTGTGTTGGTGTGTGGTGTGGTGTGTGTGTGTGTTGTGTGTGGTGTGTGGTGTGTGTGTGATGTGTGTGTGTGTGTGTGTGTGTTTGTGTTGTGTGTGTGTGTGTGTGTTGGTGTGTGTGGTGGTGTGTGTGTGTTTGTGTGTTGTTGTGTGTGTGTGTGTGTGTGTGTGTGTGTGTGTGTGTGTGTGTGTGGTGTGTTGTGTGTGTGTGTTACTCTCCTAAGTAATGTGAAGCAGAAAGGGACGTTACTGTGCTTACTTAACTAATAGAAGAAACCATGGCATTCTTTGAAGTCCTCTCCTCTAGTCGTAAAGTCAAGGACTTTCCATCTCAGTCAATCTGTAGCTCCTTTACACCAGACATGTGTTGCTGTGTCATGATGTCCATCTTGGCCTGACTCAACATATAAGAAAATACATTCATTGTATTGTCTTTCCTGATTTATTGGAAAGTGTATGTGTGACCCACCCCCAGTTACTCACACTGAGCTTTCACTTCCTCCTATTGGTTCCCCATCAGCAACAGGAGGTCTCTGCGCAGAACGTTCTTACCATCAGTATCCATATTAGCTTCAAAATCCAATTATCTTTCTACTGGAGGTTAGGACTGTCGTCTGTGTTGGTCTCATTGACCCAGGACTCTCCCTCCTCTATTCCCTCTCTCGTTCCTCCACTTCTTCCATTTCCTTTCGTCCGTATTGGATTTTTTACACATGCAACCTTCCAAAGATCTTCATGAATATTTTAGGAAAGCACTCTCAGAAAAGCTGTATTCCTCTAGAGCTGAACTGCTGACTTGACGGTTCAGGGTGTGCAATGTGAAGCTGGTAAACAGCTCTTAATGAGAGAGAGCCGTCCTGTCTGAGGAGATGCATGAAGGGAAGGAGGGACAGGAAACAGCTCCTTCTCACCCATTAGCTTCAGAGTCAGCTTCAGAGCCACACAGCTTTACACAAGGGAACTACTTTGGGTTAGAATGGGGCATACTGTACACAAACACAGTAGCAGGAAATGGGCTGTAGAAAAGGAGCAACAAATAGAATCTTATAAGAATAATTTAAATGCTTTTGTAACATTTAAAATATTCCAAGAAATGTTCACAAGAAATGTAAAAAAACTAAAATATTTGTAATATATCAGAATTTATATTGGAAAAAGCTGTTTTTAAGGAATAGCATTGAACAGAAATATGCAAAATAAAGTAGAATGTGCAATGCAGGGGTCCCAATATCTGTCAGCCTGGGTCCTATAATAATAATACCTTTTATTTGTATAGCACACTTTAAAAACAATGTCATCTCAAGGTTCTTCACAATGTGATGAGGAAAAAAAAAAAAAATCAAAACATTTTAAAATTCAAAACTAGGGAGTTGAGTTAAAAATGAAAATAGGTTAAGAGCATCAAAGGTTAAAGATAATAATAGGGAACAGGTGCGTCTTAAGGCGTGGAACAGCTAAGTGTCTCTTAATTGTATAAATACATCTATACTCTTCCTGTAGTGACATTATAACGAGCTCATTAACAGAAGCTCTAACTATGTGTTGCTTCTTCTGATGCAGCTCCTGATGGAAAAGAGGTGGAGTCTCAGATGGTGGGAGGGGGTGAGGTGGAGGCGGAGCTTAGTCCTCACACCCCTCTGAGTCCCAGCTGTGAGCCGGGCTGCAGCTGTGTGTGTCACCGGCAGTGGCCTGGCATGAAACTCATATGGGTGCCCGTGGACGAGGAGGAGGAGGAGGAAGAGGAGGAGGAGGAGGTGGGAGACGATGAAGAGACTGATGTGGAAGAGCAGCAGCAGCAGGAGGAGGATGATGATGACTACTGGGAGGAGGATGAAGAGGTGGAGAGGGTGGGGGAAGGGGAGAGCGAGGCGGGGGACGAGGTGGAGAGGATGTCGGTGATCGATGAGTACGAGGTGTCCAAGCAGGACAAGGCGAAGTTCCACCAGAGTTTGGACGTTTTAATCTCCGATGGCAACAGGAGGCGCTCGGACCCCGGCCCTCACTGTTTACTCACTTCTCTAGCCGCCATCCGCTCCGAGTCCCCCCCTGTCCCCCCAAAACGGTCCCAGTCGCCACAGGTCCAGCCCACCCAGAACGAGGAGGAGAATATTTACGAGGCCACCCTTCCCATGGTCGAGCAAGCTCCTAAAAGGACTGTGTGCAAGGAGCTGGATATTCCTCTTATAAAAGTGCGCAAACCAGCCCGCCGGAACAAACTGCCCTACAGCTCCTCAGACCCCACGTCCGACTTTCAGACTGAACCCCTCTCCAGCCCGGACGAGGAGCCCCCTGCCGTCCCACCCAGGATGCCTGTTCACCCCGATGGTCGCAGCCTCACGCCCGTACACAGAGCTGGGATCCCCCTCCCACAGCCCACCCTGGAGGAGTGGCGCAACCTGCGGCCCGCGTCCCCCTGCGGCTCTGTCTCCAGCGGCCTGAGCCCCCAGAGAGCCCTCACTCCTCCACTCAGCCCTTGCAGACCCCCCCCTCCGCCACCAAAGACAGACCCCAGGAGGCTCAGCAGTGCCTCCATGCAGTCCCTCACACAGAGAAGAGGTTAGCACCGAGCTAACCTTATTATGGAGAGGAGCTATGAATGATCCGCACGTTGATGACCGTAGTACTTTGTCTTTTCAGAAGAAGAGCAGAACGGGGGGAATGAAGGCGAGACAGCAGAAGAACAGTGAGTTACGACCCCCACTTTCAACTCACTTCTATTCTTTTTAGGATGATGATATTTTAGATTGTTCTAAATCCCAACAAAAGCCGTCTGAGTTTAGAGCTTATACAGATACATAGCATTTAGAGACGCAGTAACTACCCTCATATTCAGAATCAGACTTGGCATGTCCCAATTCCTAGTTTATCAAAGAATGCATGGGTGGAATATATCAGTAAGCCCTGCATCCAGTTGCATGTTCTATTACACAAGCCAGAATGCTGCTCTGGCTTTTTTGACCCATAATCCTTTGCGCGGCAGGTATATAATCCAGAGGGTCAAAGTTTAAGTTAGGTCGAAGTATATTGTCTCAATTGCATGTATACTGCGAAACAGCACATACCTTTTAAGCTCAGATTTGGTATGCAGCCATTGTTGGGGTTGTATCAATAAGACATCCTTCCCCTCCATGTCAACATTGATGTTGTTGTGTGTATGTAATGATCAATAACTGTGTCAGTCACTCTTTTGTTGAACATTTCCATATCTCCCTTGTTAATCCTATTTTCTTCGTTCCATACTCTTTCAGGCGTCCAATCAGGAGCGGGTCCCTCAGGATGGAGACCTTGTTCAGCTGGGAGTCCCGCCTGCAGGATGGTAGGCTGACAATCTGTTATACACAATGTCAGTATGTTGCTATGCTAACCATGAACACTGCTTTGTAACACTTTGAGAGAAAGGCTGAAGACTATTCTATCTTAGCCAATAACTATTCTATCTAACTCTACAATGTAACTTTGAATTAGATTGAAATAGCTGTCTTCCTCTTGTTTAACTAATATTCTCTTGGCTTTTTAATGACAGTTCTTTGTATGTGTTTAAATGTAATGTTCTCAGAAACAGGTTTATTACCAGGTAGGTTGACACGTACGAGGAATTTGACTTGATGTCATGCTGCGTACATAAAAGCAAAACAAAAATTAGAAACACAGATAGAGAAGTAGAAAAATATTTCAAATAATAGAAAATATAGTCAAATATAACAGTATTTACATAGAAACAGAATGGAAATGATAATGTTTCGTTCACACTGAAACCCTTTTAACTACCTTTAACATTTCCTTGCCTCAGAGCCTCTGTACCAGACGTACCGAGCCACTGTCATCACCAAGGAGATCCGACGGCAGACAGTTTGTCGCAACATCAGCAAAACCAGTGTGGACTACGCCATGGACTGGACGGCCCGTCACCCAGGAGCCAGTACAGGGACCGGGACCAGCACTGGGTCTGGGACCAGCACTGGGTCTGGGACCAGCACTGGGTCAGGGTCCGGACCCCCCCGGAGCAGCACTCTGCCTACGCCGGGTCAGAGCACCCTGTGGCAGGACCTCCCAGCTGTTCGGGAGGCAGGGGTGCTGGAGCAGCTGACCCCGGAGCAGTGCAAGTACCAGGAGGTGAGGGATTGATGTGAGGAGGGGGGGGGGGGGGGGGCTAATGCACTGAGGAGGGATCAATGATGATGATGAGGAGGAGGAGAGGAATGGAACATGCAGGATCAAGTTTGAAATCACATCTCAAAGTGATGTTTTTATATCTGCCCGGCTCATCACTCACTGCTGTATCAACTATTGATCATCTTTCATGAAAGCTTTTACAGTCAACTTTCCAACATCAGGCAGGACTCTTTGAAGAAATGCATCTTTTGTTAAGTACAGGAAGGGTACTTTAAATCATGATGGTGTCATAACCCACCAACACATCAATCCTTATAAAGAACGCCCCAATGTTCTCATAGAGTGGACTCTTGTCACCCACAGGCTGTTTTTCCATGTAATACGTCACACTCCAGTCCTGAGCATCATTTGAAGATGTGTGTGTGTGTGTGTGTGTGTGTGTGTGTCTCTCCCTGGCAGAGTATGTTCGAGGTGTTGACCTCCGAGGCCTCTTACCTCCGATCCCTGCGAGTTCTGACCGAACACTTCCTGGACAGCCGGGAGCTGGAGGAGACTATGATCATCAGAGAGAAGAAGACCCTCTTCTCCAACATCCTGAGGATCCGGGAGGTCAGCGAGAGGTGAGCTATGGCACAAGGAAGGAAGGAAGGAAGGAAGGAAGGGAGGGAGGAAGGAAGGAAGGGAAAAGGGAAATGTGGATTTCTGCAGTGGTTCACTCTGCCAGAGTGTCCTCAAAAATGTGATATATATTTATATATAATACATGTATTCTTTATCATTAACAACTGCGTATGTTCAGATGTGGACCATATGAATCAATTGCTTAAACGTATTAAAACTGTAAAGTTGAGCCCGAATTCGATTTCAATTCAAATGAAAGTGGTATTTTCATGACTTAAATGGTCAGTGTTTGTGTTAATTACTATGAAGCAGGTCTGAAGAAAAACAGTTTGATATAAATAGTTACAATGGCGGTGTCCTAGGCAAATGTTCCCCATGGTACTGTGCGAGGTCCCTTGCCTCACAAAAAGGTAGTAGCTATGAATAGGGCATCGTCTTTGTTGCTAATGGTTTAGTAAAGCTGTCTGTCTGACTCGCAGGTTCTTGAAGGACCTGGAGGACCGAATCTTCCATGACGTGGTCTTCTCTGACATCTGTGACATCATCCACTACCACGCCCAGCACAACTTCCCAGCTTACATCGACTACGTCCGCAACCAGATCTACCAGGACAAGACCTACACCTCGCTCCTGTAAGGAACAAAAAGCATTCTGCACACAAAGGAAATGCCCGTCTCCTCCGTGTGCATTAATGCCTTTCTGTGTGTCTACAGGAAGAACAACATGCAGTTTGCCACGGTCATCACTCGTCTGCAGGAGTCTCCTAAATGCCAGCGGCTGCCCTTCATGTCTTTCTTGCTGCTTCCCTTTCAGCGAATTACACGCATCAAGATGCTCATTGAGGTGAGCAGCATCACAGCAACACTAGTTACTGTAAGCAAGTACAGAAGTTTGATTGATCCAGCAACAAGGGGATTAGCTTAATTTAGCATTGAAAACTGAAAGTAAGCTAAAAAGACCGCTAGCCTTCTTGCTGCTGTCTACAGTGGAATCGGAAGTTGACTTTAATGCACATTCGATCATCCATCCATACCGTTCTTTATTCTTAGCTAATGTATAAATGTAAGACTTAATGTAGAGCAGGCATCCTAAATCAGTGTCACAGTTTAGTGATTGGCACAGGAATGCAGTTCGCCTTTCCAAACGCTACATTCTTTCCACCAGTGTCCGAACAGCATGCCGCAGGACATGCTGTGTAACTGACCCTGCTACAAGCCATCAAAAGGCAAAAGTCACCACGGTGCGTTGCTCGCTGGAATGTCCTCATTCCAGCGTAATCTTCCCCGCTCACACTTGTCACTGCCTCTTGACCTATGAGCAAACCCACACCTCGTCTCAACCTATTGACCTTGTTTGCATATAGATGGAACAAATGTATCCTGTTTGTCCGTTGCAGAAGTAGAAAGTTGTTGTTTGTGGTTGCAGAACATCCTGAAGAGAACACAGGAGAGGACAGCAGAGGAGCAGACGGCCTCCAAGGCTTTGGCCTCAGTCTCCAAGGTAAACGCCCCTCACCCCTCGTCTGCATTCAAATCCATATCATTCGCATGCCGCTGGATATCTGACATCACCCATTGTCTGATTGAATGATTTCCTTTTGAATGAGCTCTGCAGTGAGAGTGAGTCATGCGTGTCAGCGAGGACAAAGGCAAACAGGGAGACATCAGTCAAAGCAACAAACCTGATACTCCCAAGGAGAGCTAGTTTGGAATAACAGCTGATGGAGGAAGTGTGGAAAGAAGTCTACCCAGTTAGTGCTTATTTGATCATCTTTCCCCTCTCATCTTCAAACGCAGATCATTGTCGAGTGTAACACGCAGGTGGGACAGATGAGACAGATGGAGGAGTTGATCCATATCCATCAAACGCTTGAGTTTGACAAGCTCAAGGTGAACTTGTGTGTGCAATATTTTCTTGTAAGTGCTTAGTTCATTAGAAGAATCCCGAAAGGAGCCTATATTTTTGTGTTTTCTGCAGGCCGTCCCAATCATCTCCCAGACACGACACTTGGAGAAGAAGGGAGAGCTGCAGGAAATGTCCAAAGGAGCGACTCTCTTCCACATGAGGCCAAAGTTCACCCCCATCTACCTCTTCCTCTTCAACGACCTGCTCATCATCGCTGCCAAGAAAGGGTGAGAAAGGAGTGATTATTACAGAGCCAGTGGCCTAGATCTTTGAATTGCAATGTCTCGGTCTATCAGTAGGTCGCACACTTTGAAATGAAGTTGAGTTTTTACAGGGCGAATGAATCCGAATGACTTCTTCCTCGAGCGCCATTCCAACTACCTTTTTCAAGTTCTGTGATCTTTTGCCTCAGGATCAAATACCTGCGACACAAATAACAAAGCAAAGAGACTCAGCTTTATTATATTTATTAATGCAAAGGACAAGCCAAACTAAAATTGTACACATAAGGTACATTCCGATGTTCACGTTAGCTCATGTTAGCATACAGTAAGCATAATTGTGTTAGCATTAATCTGAAAGAACAGCCTCACACAAATGAACACTGTGTATAGCATGTTCTTTTCTTATCATGACAAATTCAGTCTTTGGATATATGGGACTGCATGTTCTTAATGTTTTAAAGTCATTTGCACACATGCAGTTCAAATAAAACCATTTAATTAACACAATACTGGTGTTTTTACACATATTTCAAGTGTAATTATTTTTGTTTGATCATAATATGTCAACGTTGTACTCGCCCAAAGTATGTCCTTACTAGATTTGAAGACTTTTGGGCCCAAATTCCTACAGAACTCTTTTTGACTTCACACTGACCTACATGACAATGCGTGTCTACTAACAGCGCTAATTCATTCAGCCATGCCTAAGTATGCACTTATGCTTGTAAGTTATTAAGCATAGCTGAGTCAACGTTACACCCAACAGCGAACCACTACACGCCTCGAGCAAAACGCTCCAGCAGCTTCTGTCAAACAATACCCCACTTTACTTTGTTGCTGTTCAGTAACTGAAGTTTCGTATTTGCCTCAGGAAAGATGCCGTTTCAAATTCATACACTATGGTTCATCATGAGAACAAAAGCTTTCGTAATGCTACTTTAAACATCGGGAGAATGTGACCACTGACCGCAAAAGCAATCCGGACTCTTTAACCGTGAGTCATTACAAGTGAAATGACTCCAAACTTCCTCAAATGTGGCTGGAAATAGTGTTTGAAGAGCTCTAAGAGGAAGACTGGATTACAGTACTAACATGCCATTGTTGCCACAGACAGAACAAATGATGGCAATATAAAACGCCCTAAATGCCTTTACCTCTGCAAATGTATATTCATCCCAAAACTCACCCTTCTTTTCTTCCACAGTACGGAGCGTTTTGTAGTTCTCGACCACGCCCACCGCTCTCTGGTGCAGGTGCAGGCAGCAGATGAAGGTGGGGGGGGCAGCAGCGGCCCCCTGGAGCACTGCTTCAACCTCACCCTGCTGGAGAACCACCAGGGGCGCATGATGGAGCGGCTCCTCAAAGCCCCCTCGCAGTGAGCAGCTCTTTGTCCCTCAACAACACGTAAACAGCCTCAATTTACTTTCAGGCGGCATTTCAATCCAACATTGTTTATTTATTCCAGGTCAGACATGCACAGGTGGATGGCGGCTTTCCCCAACCCCACCAACCCAGATAGAGATGAAGATGAAGTGATTTATGAGGACTGGGGTGAGAACACACACAAAGTGAATGTACAGTATGTGGTGGTGCGTGTTCCTATACTCATTGTGATGTGTGTGTGTGTGTCAGATTGTCCCCAGGTGCAGTGTGTGGAGCAGTACGTCGCCCAGCAGGCAGACGAGCTCACCCTGGAGCCCACTGAGATCATCAACGTCATCCGGAAGACCAACGAGGGTAAGAACATGGATGGAAACTCAAACTAGGAGTTATTCATTTGGTTTAATATAAAAGAAAGTGTGAGATGGGCCGTCATAAAGCTCACTTGGTAGAACTGCCCATAAACCAGTACGGAGGAACTGGGTTCAACTCCACCTCTCCAGTAAAGGCTTTTGTGACTCAAAGAATTATCAGAAAAGATTATATCGAACAGGATTGTAAACATTTCCTGTTTTACAGAACCTCAAACTTAAAAGTGATATGAAATCTGTGCTTGCGTCAAACTAATGTGTCCTCTTTTGGTCTATATTTGACCTTATTGTTTCAGATGTGGAACCTACTGACTCGACCTTGTGTTGTTAACATGCCTCCTCCTGTTACTCTGCTTGTTTATACACCCTGATCCCCGTAACTCCTCAATCCTCTCACCTTAGCAGTTACTTGATTTGTTTTGACTCTCTTGCATGACAGAAACCTCCAATCTGCCCCTTGTTTGTTCTACCCCCCCCACCCCTTTTCTCCTCTCTCGCAGGCCTGTATGAAGGCATCCGCCTGTCTGACGGTCAGAAGGGCTGGTTCCCCATCGGAAACGTCATCGAGATAACCAACGAGCATGTGAGGCGGCGGAACCTCCGCGAGCGCTACAGAGTGATGCAGGCTGCCAGCATGGTCTCCAGCAGCAAGGCCAGCACCATTAACTGAGATACAGGAAATCACTCTTTAAAAAGGACCAAGAACTCTTGATTCCAGAACCAGGAAATGAAAGATAAAAGGAGATCATGACAGACCTTTAATCATCGCCTTATTTATATGACTGAAGTGCGTGAGTGTGCGGCTGGGAGCTTGACAGAAATCATTTACTCCCGACACTGAGTATGAAAACGATGTGAATGACTTGCATTACATAACAGCAGCTGACAGCATCACCTCCTGCTAGCATGTGGCTCTGCATCAGCTGAAATGCCAGTCTTTCTAGTCATTGCTCAACCAGATTGTACATATCAGACCTGAAGACAAAAGGGTTGGGCTTTCCTGTAAACGCCCCTTGTGTCACATGCACACACAAGTTGAAACATCTCATTCCTGCCATGCACGACAACCTGTCATGTGTCACTTCTGTGGTCAGAATACAGGATATGACATGTTTTTATGGAACAACAATCTTGTAGAAGGCTCATAACTACCAGTGTTTTAAAGCATTTTATCTCAGCAAAAGACCAACTTTGGAATACATATTATCAGGAAGTGCCTTTTGAATAAACTCTAAATCCCTATCAGGGCTTCTATCAAGCACAATAGCTTTGTAAAGGCATGTGGACCGAGCTGTACTGCCAGTCATTGTGCTGTCCACTACCTTGTGTCAGTAACCGTTGTGGAACAATAGCACCCCCTGCTGCGTGGGGTCAGTAAAGGCAGGATATTATATGTTGATATGCTGTAAATGTATTATGTTGTAAATAATAAGTGCGGGATTCTCTCCTTCAGAAACAGTAGTAACGCTTTTAATAAAAGAAACATGTAATGCTTTTGATAAAAGAAACGTGTCTTTTAAGCTCAACTCTTCATCATTTTTACAGTAGGAAAATATATGCAACTCAAATGTAGACTTTCGGAGATATTAACTCTCATCCAAGAAAAATAAGGAAGTGTATGAATCAAGATCAACCAGTGGTTTGCATAATGAGGTCGTAAAGTCCCTTTTTAAAGCTAACACACAGGGACAAGAAGGTAACAACAATATATAAGAATAATCTTAAACTCCTGTGTCTCCTAGGCTCAAGAGGACATGCACAACATCTCCCTCAGAATCTAAGATGTCCTTTACCTTAGTAAACTCTACAGAGGTGCCTAATCCTCTCCCTGCCTTTGAGCCTGAGGACAGTGAAGACTCCAGTAGATGGACTTCATCATCATTCCTTCCCTCCTCCAAATCCCCCCAGTCCTTTTTTGGCACAATCGGTAGTTATGAAGGCAGGAAAAGTCTCCGAACCGTGTTGGCTTTCAGAGCTTCGGGATGAATCCTCATGACGAGGGTGAGGAAGTGTTACTGATGATTTTTGTGGCCCTGGATGATTCCCTCCTGCTCCACCAGTCTAGAGAATCTCAAGAGTGTGTTGGCAGCATCAAGCTCTGTCTCTGACCAACACCTTCCCTGCTGAAACTCAATGGTTTCCCCTGGATATTGCAGATCACTAAGGAAGCAGGGATTGGGAGCTGCAGTGAAGTCGATTGTTTCTGGATTACAGAACGAGTTGGGGTTGACACTGGTAAGGGTCTTATCCATCTGTAAAGGCTCTTCTTGGTAGTGCAGTGTCAGGAGGTTAGTGATGGCCTGGTCCTCCTCCTGGGTGAGCTGGAGCACAACCTGGCCTTTCTGCACTGCAGGGTGGAGGTTGTTGATTTCCAGAGTGAGGTGGCCCAGATTCCTGGTGGGGTTTGGTCCGAATTTGAATGGGTCTGGACAGGGAGGTGGAGCCGGGCAGGGGGACATAACTGGTGGGGGAGTGTTGAGCTCGAAGCACTCGAAAACCTGAAAGAAATACACGTTTAAAAGAGGTTTTAATAGAAAATAGAGCATCACGGGTAAGATTACAGTTCAATCATGAGATGGCTTGAAGCTGAACAGAGGAAATAAGAACATGGGTGTCTTCATGTTCATATAAGCAATTATTATGTGAACTTCGGTTTCTTTCAATAATACAATCATCGCAGGTCTTTCATATTTGTACCTAAAAGGAAAAACACTGATAATGTCTTTACAGTCAAAACAAACTGCCTCTTTCCTTCCTGCCTCCTGGTCTTAGTTCCACCTAACAGGACTGAGCCTATTTTATTAAAAGTCATCGTCTGCCTGATCCCCTCCATAAGCTCTGCTCTCTACAACAAACACTACATACAAAACACAGGACAGGACCTCAACCAGTGTTCAATACATTCTCACAATCCAGGGTTATATTGATCAAAACGTTTGTTTTGCAGTTGGTATGAGTTCAGTATACCAGTCCAGAGACACCCTGTGCCAAATCAATATACAGAAATATCCCCACATATTCATTTAATAAATGTTCAGTATTATGCAAGTTACTACTTTGAGGATGAATGGTTGAGGGCTCACATTGCCCAATTGTTAATGGCCAGTTTTAATCTAATACATCTGAAAAAAGTCTTGAAAATGCATTGAACTCAACTTAAGGCAGTCTTGACAAAGGCCCAATTTATATTGATAGATTCTAAAACATTGATACAACGACAAACATCCAATATGTCAAAAAAAACAAATACTATATTTAAGACGTTCAACTTAAGTGAGTGTTCGTGTCTTCCAGGGACTTAATTCTACGGATATTGTCGATGTCCATGGCAATCAGTTTTTTAAGATATGGGTTTATGAAGTCCACTTACCCTCAAATCACTTACTACTTGGGGGATCCTTCCACAGGTCAGGGTGGGATCAGAGTAGAAACACTCTGCTGGGCCGAGGGGAAGGACTGGAAGAAGATGGAGTTGTCAGTTTTACAACATGATCATGGGATCGTGGGTCTAAGGACAGAGGGTGTCGTTTTCTCATACTGATATTCTGCACAATCTGTGCTGTTGTATTTGCTGTAAAGTGTCTTTACTGTAGGGTATTTTTATTATATGTACAGCACTTTGGCTCGACCAAAAATCGTTTTAAAATGTGCTATATAAATAAAACTTGATTTGATTGATCATGCACAGCTAGTAACAGAAACTCCTTTAACCGATCTAATAAAGGCTAATTATTATCATTTATGATAAGGGCAGGGAAACAAGAATCCTACGTCATTTATAGCATATTAAACATCCTATAAAAATATTGAGTATTACAAATTACTGATAATTTCTTACTTCTGCATGTTAAGCAACATTCATTTGCATGTCTGTCTGATTAGCAGTACAGTGCATGAGCAAAAGGTTAATTATTGCATATCTTGAAATGAAAAGCTTTAGTTTCATATTCCAGTTGTTCATCAAAACATTTTCAAATTAGATTATTTACACATTTTAATTTAACTTAATACTTAATTAAGAAATTGTAGTTGTTGCATTACTAACCCAGCCTTCCACAAGTGGTGAGTAATCTCAAAACTGTATTTGTTATCAACTGTAACAGCAGAAACTTAAAGGGCACCTATCATGCAAAATGCACCTTTGTACGTCTTTTATACATGATTATGTGTCCCCGGTGTTCCGGGGAACTCACCAAGTGTCAGAAAACACAACCCTCTCTATTTTCCTCCTTCGCCAAATCTCTAAAAAAGGGGCTGCAACGGATCTGAAAAAAATGGATCCACATTCCGACACTTTTCTACGTCACAAAGACGTACTCCGCTTATTGGTCAACTCTCCACCTATCAGGGGAATGAGCCACGGCCACGTGCATTGCCAAACCTCTCATTCGCATATAGGCTATCGGCAGGCTACCCCAGTCACATCTGTGTTTTTGCCTGCTCTTGCCAGGATGTCTAAGCCAGTTAAACCACGGACATGTTTATGAACTTCTCTCAAGTCCAACACGGATATGCCTCCAAACTAATGCTACACCCGGGATCAATACCAACCATCCGGGACCAGGCCAGTGAGGACACATCCAACTCTGAAGCTGTAAGTTTTTATTTAGCTGTGTTTTTCCTGATAAAGCTATCTCTAGCTTGTAGTATGTAGCATGTAGCTTCGCCGTATCAATGTCGCCTCAACCCCAACTAGTAATCGGTTACGTGTTTATATGTTCTTGTAACATTTTATTTTGTACGCTCCGCAGTCTTTGCTTTGTCTTTTATTTTAATTATCAGGCATTTGCGAACATGTTCAGACTGCCGTAATGGCGATCTGTGTGAAGGCTGTAAAGCCACGCCTAGCCTAGCCGATAACACAAGTATTTATTCTCCTATGTATTAGTATTTTGTATCCTCTAAAAAATCATATTGAGTAAGTTATAATAACAAACGTAATCTTCTGGAGGTAAGTGCCGTTTTTTCCAGCGTTATGTAAAAGCTTTTGTGATTGTAGTCTGTAAGAACGATCAGATATCATCGATCTGTAAGCTACGCTACGCTAATGAGACATGCCGTTTTTTGCAGTATGTTTACTTGTTTGCGCACATGAATATAAATGGGGGTGTGTTAGGATACAACACTGTATGTATGTATGTATGCGAGGGGACACACACCACGAGTAAAACGGAGCTAAAGCCCTGGTATGTTGTTGTTGACGACATGCATACTAATCTAAACCACTTTTTTTGTTGTGCTTTTTTTAACATTGCACAGGCTACGTGGCCAACTTGATGGACCTCATCTTCGACCAAGTCTTTGTGGACCCTGCACCATTATGAGCAACCTGACAGGGAGGAGGTCATCGCCGGGTATGCCACACGGTTCAGTTTGGCTGCTGTCTGAACCTAACATAGACATTTCACGGATCAGAGGACAACGCAGGCCGGAATCACCACTCTGCTCCTCTCTCCAAGGAAGCCCCAGCACCAGCTCACAAAGCTCCTGTTTTTTATGGGTTCAAATAACCGTTGATTTTGACAATAAAGTTCAGAGTTGATATCAAGTGTGTCGTGATTATTCATGTTGGGATGGGTAAAGAATATTCTGATTTCACAAGCATAAGGTTGTGTGTGAACTTTCCAACGGTTGTTGCACGATGTTGGAAGAAAAGGACTGTAAACTATTAAACGCAATGAGTCCATTGTATATATGCTGAAAATATGAATGTCTCCCTTTATAAATATATATATGTATCGCTGTGTTTGCGTTACAAACTGTACACATTGCATTCTCGCTAATTAGCCAAAATATGAATGGAATAAATAGCCACCATCGTAACAAACAGAGTAAAAATAAATAGGGACAACAGCTTGTCAACTAACCATTCAGAAACGTCCTGCTGCAACCGAGATGTTTGCACCTCCACCAAAACCTCCGCTGCTTCAGTTTCTGGATCAAATTGATAATATGCTTGAACACATGCATTGCTCTGAGATGACATGTGTATTCCACACTCGTAATCACAGCAAGCATGGTAACGTGACTCTCGCCGGCTCTTCTGCAGGGGGCGTGGTCAGCTGCTGCTCAGAATTTTCATAGGCAGGTTTGGAATAAAGCGAAAATGAGCGAAACGAGGCATGGCTAAAAAATGATCTGTTTGGTATTTTGAAAAATAAAATGTATAAATATACCTTATATAGGTATGGTCATACACTATATCATTTAAATATAGCATGATAGGTTACCTTTAAATCGGAGGTTTAATACAGCTTTAAACCAGGGGTGACCAAACTTTTTTCACCGAGGGCCACATACAGAAAAACATACGAAGGTCTGGGCAGTTATATGTTAGCAAAATCAATCAAATGTAGGTAAATGATGCTTGATACTTGAAAATACCTTAAGACAAAAACAGCCTTCATCACAGCGCTCCATAGGGTTTACTTTATTTTGTTGGCAGCTCATTCCTTAAAACAGAAGCTTATAATAAGGGGAAATATGAAGGGTATTTCAAGCTTAGAAAATGTTTCCAACTTTTATTGACTGAATTTATTTGAAAAGTGGGCTTATTAACACATTAATAATACTGTGTAATATATTTGTACATATATATATATTTAAGTACAATATAAGACAAGCACACATTTCATTATACTTTTTTTATTTGGCGAGGGCGATTCAAAATGGTCCGCGGGCCGTAGTTTGGACACGGACACCCCTGCTTTAAACTAATGTGGGTAACTTAAAAATCAGTTTACCTGTTAGGCTGGCACAGTCGGCGTGCTGGTGTGTATAACATGCAGCCAGGTACAGAGGCATGAAAGACGGGTGGGTCAGAGTCCTGTTGGAGACCGGAGGCAGGGTGGGCTGCCTGGGGCTCTGTGAGGAGAAACCCTATGGGAGAAACATGGAGCATGCGTTTCAACTTTTAAGTAAACATTGTGCAGGCGAGCGAATAAATGTGATAGAAAACTCACCACAGAATAACTTTCATTGTAGTTCATGGTTGTATTTTCATTTTTCAATGTTGTAATTCGAAGAGAGTCATAAATGACATCTATGTTGCATCAAAAAGAAAATAAGTGAAAAACAAACAAGAGTTGCTGTTATGTCTAAGCTAGCAGCTATCTGGTGACCGCTAGCGTCCCCTGCTGTTTGGCTTCAGAGACCCCGTTCGTCTGATTGCTGAGCACGAATATACTAATAAATATCTTAGATTTGTTTTCTTAGATTTTTTCTTGGACAGAATCTTGGATAATTTAAATGTTGGCAAAATGACAAAACAAGTAATGTCGAAAAAATGCTAAAACAAACAAACATGGTATTTTATGTCCATGTTTGCCATAACTATACTATGTTGCATTTTGTATATTTCCCACATACTATACTACTTCGTATTTTGGCTTATTTTCCTCATAGGGCTTACTATACTATTTCCCAGATTTTATAACATAATGTACTTTGCCTGTTTTTCTCATTTCCTCATTCCATACATTTTTCTTCATCTTCTGCTCTTCTTCCTCTTCTCGTACTCGTCCAAAGAGCTGGCTCCATCCGAGTGGGTTTTCTGCTCTATCGTTATTTTCACTTTTTCAACATACTAATAGTAATTATTTCAATTTTTTTAACACACTATATATGTACTTTGCTTACATGTTATCTAAATACTATACAATACCGTTATTTCTGATATTCTCAACACCAATATTATGCTTTTTTTCTCACATTTCTAACATAGCACTGTAGTTAGCTCAAATGTTTTAACATGCTATACTGTCAATCAGATATAACAACACTGAGTATCAAAACTGCAAGTTGTAGTGCCGGGAGATATGGAGTCGGAGGCGGTGCATCGAAGGTGCAAAAGGCAACTTTATTGCGGAGCAGAAATGCAGGTGTTGTCGGGTCGCAGCCCGGGACAACAAGAGAGTGAAGTCAGGAGGGCACACAACATATATAGTAAACACATAACATGTCCGTGTGGGAACAATACCCCCAACTGTAGTTCCATGTATGAATTATGAACCAGTGTATTAATAGGTGGTCACTACACAAGCCCCCCCAGAATTCAACCATGGACACTATCCCCGTGTCCGGGAGGAAGCACCACAGGGGCCGAGGAGGGTGGGGCCGGGCCATGGAACGGGCCGTCGGAAGGGGGCCGCAGGAGAGGGCAGGGGCCCTAACGAGGGCGAGGGCATCCTCACCGGGGGTGGGAGACGGGCCGGAACGGGGCCGCAGTAGGCGTCGTAAGGGGGCCGCAGTGCTGCGACGTGGGGACGGCGTGAATATCCCGGTGGTCCCCAGCAGGGAGGAGCGCTGCCCGGCCGCAGGCGAGGGCACAACGGCGGCGGGCACAAAGTCCTCGGGAGGAAAGAGCCGGGTCCCCGGGGGGCAGGAGCAGCATCCCCGGGAGGAAGGAGCCGTGGACAGGGGAGAGGCCAGGCAGGGTCCCGGAGCGCGCCACCCACGGGCCGATGAAGGCATGGGCGACGTCCGAAACCGCCGAGGCAAAGGAAGAGGCCAGACAGGCTCCGGAGCGCGCCACCCACGGGCCGATGGCAGCATGGGCGACGTCCAAAACCGTCGAGGCGAAGGAAGAGGCCAGACAGGCTCCGGAGCGCGCCACCCACGGGCCGATGGCAGCATGGGCGACGTCCGAAACCGCCGAGGCGAAGGAAGAGGCCAGACAGGCTCCGGAGCGCGCCACCCACGGGCCGATGGCAGCATGGGCGACGTCCAAAACCGTCGAGGCGAGACGGGGTCCAGGAGTGCACAACCCAGGCGTCGATGAAAACGTGAGTGGCGTCCGGAACCGCCGTCGAGGTGGTGAAAAAGGTGAGAGTGTCCACATGAGGTCAACCGGCCGGTCGAACCTCCTCTCCGGCACCAGAAAAAGCTCAAAAAGGGTCGTACTGTCCACGGTCAAAAACAGGTGGGCGAAATCGTGAGAGGATCCACACGAGGCCAACCAGACATGGTCGAACCTCCTCTCAGGCACCAGAAAAAGCTCAAAAGGGTCGATAGCCGTTAGCAGCTAGCCGTTAGCTGTGGCCGTTAGCTGGCAGCCATCGGTAGCTGCTAGCCGTCGTTAGCCCCACGTGGATAGCTGCTAGTCGTCGCAGCCGCACGCACCGAAGAAACCAACCCACGAGGCAGCAATCGGGTTGCTGGTCGACCCAGCAGGTCGTGCATGGTCTCCCTGTAGCAGGAAGGCCGATGCGGGAATGGTGAGCAACGTCCCCAGCCATTCCGCGGGGCGCACACCGAGCCTCAGTCCGCGTGCCGGTGGCAGCCACGGACGATTCCAATCCTCCCCGGCATTTCGAGTTTTTCTGCCGTGTACGGGTCCGTCCCGGAAACTTCACGAAACGTATCAGGGTCACCAGTGTAGTGCCGGGAGATATGGAGTCGGAGGCGGTGCATCGAAGGTGCAAAAGGCAACTTTATTGCGGAGCAGAAATGCAGGTGTTGTCGGGTCGCAGCCCGGGACAACAAGAGAGTGAAGTCAGGAGGGCACACAACATATATAGTAAACACATAACATGTCCGTGTGGGAACAATACCCCCAACTGTAGTTCCATGTATGAATTATGAACCAGTGTATTAATAGGTGGTCACTACAAAGTTGACTTTGACTAGACGACCTATCATAATGTTCAAACATTTACAAGATCAATTACTACGTTCTCTAAATGTATTCACTCAGAGTACAAAGGTACAAATACTTTAAAGAAACAAAAGCACGTAATCAGGTTCTTTATACATTCCAAGATTGATTCACTTTTAAAGATAAAAACCTGTGAATAAAGATTAATATAATGGATGGTGACTATATAGATTGCAAGTAACACAATGAGTTGGCAGATTTGGACCATTTCACTTCTCCAATAAACTGAGTAGTTTCAGGTGTTGAAAGCATCAAACAAGTTGTGTGGCATATCATTAAAAAAAGCTCACGGTTTCAATATTCATAAGCAACAACTCTGGCCTCAAAATATACTTAAAGTAAAGTACCAAGAGAAAAGACTGGCCCATTTCATTATGTTACAGTTTGTATATGATATGACTGGATGATGATTATTGATGCATTAATGTGTCTGGCACAGAGGTTAAATGTAGTGATGCATTTAATTACAGTTTCATCACAAGGCACCTCTGAAAAGGAGTACAGGCACCCTATTTATAAGACTAATTTGTCTGTCCTAAAGCAGATGAAAACGAGGCCTTATCAGGATCAATGAGCTAATCATAAAAACATCTGTCTTTTAGTCAACTTGAATGACTTAACAATTAAATATAAAATGATTGATTAAGAGTGATAAAACAGAGATTTGCAAACGTAATCACAGCCGTCACAAAGCTCTCCTAACGCTTCTCTTCACTTCACAAACTCCTCACCTCTTTTCTCCCTCCCTCTGGGCGGGGTCTGGTAACTTGGAAGATGCAGTGACTGGGTGTTTCTCAATGTCGAGGACGCTTCCTTGGTAGGACGTGTCTTCCGAGTCACTTCCTTCAGAAGCGAGGCAAGAATCCTTCCTAGCGTCGGAAAACGAAGAATGGTGGAACAGGCTAACAGGTGTGCAGGTGTGCGTCATATGAGAGGCCCCGCCTTAAATGGAGCGTGATTTCCGCCAAAGATTTGGAAATTGGCCCGTGCGCAAAGCATTGTGGGGATTTTAAGACTGCGGAGGATACACATGTGCAGCCTCGAAATTTCTCGCAACGAAGGACGCCTGGACATTGGAACAGTCCTTCGGCGGGACTCGATAACGTAGCATCCTTGAAATAGTGGCTCTGGAGCATCCTTCCTCGACATTGAGAAACACCCACTGTCTCAAGGTGCGCTCCATCCAGTCACCAAAGCTTCCTTCTCTGATGTTTGAGTATATCTGTGAATAAAACATTGAACAAATTAAAATGTGTCTCCTCATGGCAGTGGCTGAGGGGGTTAACATAAAAAGCAGTGCAAACTGGCCGTTATGACTAACTGTATTTATAAAAAAAATAAGGGTGTATGACTTCTTCTATCAACAAACAAACACGTCAAAATGCATCAGAAGACTAACCAAGTTATTGCTGAGCCCTATCTGACTGAGTGCTACTCCACTAACAGTATACAAACAAGCTAACAGGAAAACCCGAGCAGCATTATTTTTGTTACCATTTCCCAGTGTGCTTCAATTTACATTCTGGGCATTTACAGTAATTGTAATGGCAGAGTAAGACTAGAATTGTTCCTGATATTAATTGTTGGACTAATGAGGAGCCTGGAGCCAGCTCTCATTGGAAAGGGACATTATTATTATCACCTTCCAAAAAGAAGCCAATGTTTATACTGAGGCTGCAGTGTACATTGGTTCAATAACGGGATGTCGTATGGATCAGACTCTGAGTGGAGAACTCGGCAGCGCTGTGACTCGGCGACATGCTGCCGTGACCTGGATCAGGTTATGAGCCGGCTGACACTCTGGGAGTCTAGAGGTTTAGTTTAATTGACTTTAGTTGATGAAACACGGTGAAACAAGACAGAAGATAAAAGGAGAACAAAAGGAAGTACAACAAATTGAACATTTGAGCAGATGAGATTAAACCCCGAACGTAGAAAGTCACTCCTAATCATTTTTAATTCCTGCAGGGCTCAGCTCGAGTTTATTGAGCATTTGTCGAGTGATGAGACCTTTCTGCAATTACGGCATTGTCCAATCTAAGAGGGAACAAATTATTCCTAAAATGTCTGAAGATCACATCTGACCTCGGTATGCGCTGCTCTGAAAATATTTGAATTTCTTTGACAGCAGGGTGTCAGAGTGTGAGAGAGGAGGGATACAAAAAATGAGAGAAACACAGGATGAAAGAATTGCAACAAAACAAAATAATCAGCAGGGGGGGGCCAAGGTCACCGAATGTGAGAGCGGCTGACTTTGAGAGAGACAATGCTGCAGAGGATTGTGGGAAATATTTCAAATAAGAGAAAAATACAAATGATATCATGCAAGATCTGATAGAAAACATAAATGTATGCAGAAAATAACCTCCTAATGTTATTAAAACACCACCCTGTCCTCTCCCGCACTCATAACTCTGTTTTTAAGTTTAAGAAATCCAATCATTTCTATAGGTCTCAAACTTCAAGCCCGATCTTTCAAACAAAGGCGGGCGAATTTGATTTGAGGGAATTCAGGAGCTTTGTGCCGATGAATAAAACATCGCGTCTCCTTGATGTTACCCGGACTTATCAAGTCACAGATTCCCCCCGTTGAGCTCGCTGGTGACAGAGTGCAGGAACCCCGGCGCAGGATGAAACAGAGGAGATGAAGTTTCTACAGTATGTCTTCAGATTGGCTGCGAGGAAATATAAGGGCACAGAAGATACATTCAGGTACACCGAAATGAAAAGAGAAAGAGTTGATCTTCAATTTCATCACATCTGTCATGAACAACGATATGTAAAGATTAGTAAAACTGCGTGGGAGCCGGTACACACTACTACACATTACTTAATCCACAGTTTTACAGGCTAAGTGTGATTATTGGCTGTGTTTAGCATTCATACATATTTAAGTGTTCTGGAAGCTGATGTGGGTCAAATTAGTAATTGAAATGGGACTTAAAGTAAGCAATCAGAAGTGGAATGAGCAGTTTTGAGGCCAGAGATTGAAAAAAGCGACACCCACGTGTAATCATTCAAACTGTCAGTGCGTGGTGTTGAACATGTAGGCGGCTAAATCGCTGCTAAAATGTAAAGTAACAACGTACTGGAGTAATATTCCCACTGGGTCTCTTTGTAGTTCACCCCAGACGCCTTTTAAAATCCTGCAAAACTAACTAATGCGAAAACTTCTAAGGCTTCATGGATATTAAAGAGATATTTAGACTATTAAAAAGATAATGAATGAAATACAGCATGTTAAGCTAGGTAAAGTACACAGCAGAATCAGCAAACACTAATCCGAGTATTCAAGACTTTAAAGGTGTTTACAGCAGCAAAAATAACTTTTTGAAGTGTTGCTATTTAAACACTAATCACGCTAACTAGTAAGCCTTTTTGTAATTAAATAACATCCCTACGCACTACAGTGTTAGCCTTTTCAAACATGGCTCCAGGGAGGGCCGGTCTTTAAAAGTGTTGTTAATTTGCAAATATTAGCTTGCTAAAATGCTGCACATGGGAAACATAGCCTACATGCTAAACATTAGCAAGTTAGCAAGATGACTTTAGCCTTTAGCTTGGCTTTACACTCTTAGCCGTTGTCACCCTGCTTACACTAGGGCAGGGGTCGGCAACCCCTGGCACGCGGCACCGTAACCAGTGGCACACTAGGAATAAGTGGAATAAGTGTGCACAAATATAATAAATTGTATTTTCGGATCCTGAACGAGACCACCGCCAGAGCGCGTCTCCCCGTTACCCGCAGAAGGAAGCCATGCACGCAACGCAGCCCCGCTCTCTTTATCTCCAGGTGACTTTCTGCCGCTTTCCTCCGTGGTGCTGATCGTTTCACCACAGAGAGGAAAGCACTTCACTAATTGCAGTACCCATAAGGAGCTGTACAAATGCCGCAATTATTTAAATGTGTTGTTAAATTCGGCATCATGTAAGTTGCGCTGACAGGTCCACACACTGCCTCCCCCGCCCTCCTGCTGATAGTTGACGAGCGTCAAGCTCCTAAACCCCCCCCCCCTTGATAATTCTCGATCGTTGGCACGCTGATAACAATTTTTTTCTAATATATCAAAAATGTTGCCGACCCCTGCACTAGGGTGTTAATATATAAACATATCTCTAAAATAATATACAATTAATGACAAAGTCAACTACGCTGTATACTGTTTTTTAAACATAGCAATGATTTTGTAGCATAGGATAGACATTAAAATACATAACGGTAAGTGCTGATAAATTAAGTGACATGATTGTTTTACATTATTTGATAAAAGTCTATATTTAGTTGAATTGAATACTCATTTACTGCAGTCATCCAGTTTGGCTTTAGCACTTTAGCATCACAGTTCATTTAGCTTATTAGCTTTCTCTTAGCTTAATTGAATCAGGAAATATGTAATATTTTTTTCTAGTTTTTGAGAAACCTGAACAATTAGCATTCCTTTGCATTGATTGTAATACAGAACAGATTCGATATTCATGTCTACTCATTCCTATTGTAAGCAGAAAAACTACCTAATCTAGAGATCCATATACTTAGATACAGTACATAACACACCAAGCTACATTAATGTATCTGCATCTACATACAGTGCCAACATGCCGAAGTCTCCCCTCTCCTCAGCAGATGGCAGCCTTGCACTGTGCAGGCTGACACACTGCCTGTCTGAGCACCGTGTCCACACCACTACAGTGTGCGTCTTGTTAAGGAAATTGTGCAATCAAATGTGTTAACATTGCTAACCTTAGTTTCTCTGATTAGGTCATCTCTCTGGGAGTGAACCTTAAATGTATGTGTGGTCAACAGACGTGTCTTGTAGGGTGTGATGGTTTTGCATACAGTGCCAGAGGGGGTCAGCTGGCCTCCCAGAATGTTGTTGTAATGTACATCTGCTTTGATGTCCTCTTATAAAGAGAGCCTGTTTTACTCAGAACAGTATGTGCTCTTTGGAGGAGACGTCTACTTGCAAGTATAAAGCTCCTTATTGCTTTTAATACGAATATTGTGTTGCCTTACTGATTATTCTCTCTAGACCACAGCTGATTTTAAATCTGTGACGACAGTCTGTATCAGGGAGAGAATGTGAATAAGAAAGAAAAGGTGGGGCTAGAGAGAAAGAGGTGAAAGATTGTTTTGCTGTATTTAAGTTCTAGAAAATAGTGAAATCCATGAAACATGCATGCAGGTTGAACATTGGCAACAATTGCACCCATGGGGCATCGTTAAAATGTAATTTCATCCAGTGTTAACAATTCAAAATACAAACAGATGGGTCTATCTGCCACCATCATTTTGTATATTTTCTCAAATACATGATTTCTAACTACGTAGTAAATACTATCAAAGGTTTTCCATAATATGTATTTATGCCATTTTCTAATTGCATTATTACACCATCAATCAAATGATCACAACATGAGTTGACCATAAGTGTCAAACAAACAAGCTTTAAAGGCCGTGACACACCTACCCGATTTTGGGAGTCAGAGGCAGTCGGGCATTCGCGGCGCCCTACGACCATCGTTGCTTTACGGCACATTTTCACACCTTCCGCGGCCTCCCGCTGCCGATTCAACATTGAATCGGCCAAAGAAAGTCGGCCAAAGAAAGTCGGCCAAAGAAAGTCGGCCAAAGAAATCACTCTGATTGGCTGTTGCCTCTTTTGAATGACGAATACACACTACCGCTGCCTGCTGGTAAGGACAGTTATTGCCAATCGTCGACTGAAGCCTTTGCGGTGTGTTCGTAGGCGGGCGGCATAGCCGACGTAGCCGACGTGGTCTCAGGTTGGTGTGTAGCAGCCTTTAGGAAATATTTAGGGAAGATTTACAACGTTCCCACTGTACTGTTGAATGTAAAGTCCAAACCATCGAATTGTAGTTTCATACTTCCATAATGTTCAGAAGAGACACTCCCCATGTACGTGTCAACACTGGATCCTACCATTCACAAAAGGCAACCTGAAAGAGTTTCCCTCACAGACTCATTCCTGCCTGCTGCATGCCCATTTCTTTTAAAGCGCATATATAAAGAAGTCCTCACTAACAATCAATATTTACATTCTAAGCCTCAATTATTGAGCGTTAAACACTCAAATACTTTGTCAATCTGGTTCTTTAAAAGGTGACATAATCAGATTTGATTGACAGCCACTAGAAAACTGCCAACTGCCAATTGAACCTTTTCCAAATGGGCTTCTTTTGGCTTTAAAGCCAGTGAAAAGAGCACAAAAAATGAAATACAGGTGTAAACGTTATTATACTGATATGGAAATATACCCAACACCCTTTAAATCTAACTCTAGCTTTTACAAATTCTGTTTTCTATTCAGGGTTACATTTTTACTTTTAACTTGAATTTTTTTCTGTGTGTTTCTGTAAGTACACACCTGTATTTTCATGGTACATGTCTGAAAATTACCACTGCTCAAAAAAATATGAGCTTTTTACTTTAGCCTGAGGAGTGAAAAATATCCTGCTGAAAGCGGCCCTCTCCTAGCCAATCATCTTGTTTAGCATTTCCTTTGACCACGCTGTGATTGGGTACAGCTTGCCCCAAAAGAGTGCACCACACCACAAGGCGGTGTGAAAAATGGGAAAAGTGTTCTACTTTTCATGAACTCATGAACTAGTAAAACGGTTGAGGGATTCCTGTTAGCATGGCAGAATATTTTTGAATAATCCAATGCGAGTGCAGAGCTTCCTGTAAGGCTCAGCTGGTAAAGCGTGACAGTAACACTAGCAGGGTTAGTGGTTTGATTCCCTGTGTGGCCATTGGTGAGAGAACTGTATGCACACATATCGAGCAAGAGGTGATAAAAGCTGCAAATGCTATGTGTAGTGAATGCTAATCCTCACTGAAACAGCAGCATTACACGTATCAATCTCTTGAATTGAAAAGCCACTGTACATCAGTGTAAGTACAATGAGGTATTGGCTCTTGTTCAAGGTAAAATATCAGCCCTGTTAGTCCTGTCAAAAATACATCTGCTCCACGCTCTATTCATGTACCCTTCAGTGGACACAAAGAACGAGGATAAAATAAAAGATTTCACAAAAGCGTAGAAGTGTGGTTTTTCGAAGACAAAAAGTGCAAAAGGGAAAGAATGAGGGTTGATGTGGTTGAGCAGCGGCGCTTCTGAATAGCACAAGTAATATGTAAAAGGAAGAAAAGAAATACAAACTTGACTGAGTTTTGCGGTTAAAAGGTGAAGACAGGAGGTGTGAATGAAAGCTGAGAAACAGCATGGAGAATGGTCTTTGAGAAAGACAAGCATTAATGAAAATCATTGTAAATGTCAAATTACTTTTTAGTTGAGAGCTCATTCATTTCAACGATAAAAGCTAAAAGAGTGTGAATGATAGAATAGCAGAGAAGAAGAGGTCTCGTATTTGACTCTAACAAGAACAGAAAAAGCTGGAATAAGCAGAGCTGCATTATAATCTTACCTCCACACACTGAACGTGGCTGCCGTACAGTCTCAGATAACATAGATTCAAATACACTGTTCATATGGATTGATGTGCTTTACACAATGTACTCGTCTCTCACGTGCCGGTCTATTCACATGGCCTATGTGCGGTGTGAGCGTCCATTTAAAAGTTTAAGCATCCTGTTTGCCAACGTGTGTGTTTATTGTTTTGAGCTTGTTCGCACTGTGACTGTCACTCGCCTCCATTATTCCCATAAAGCTCGCCATTAAATCATTCAGGATTCAATTTCAAAACTGGGAACCATTGAGGTTATTTAGGGGCTCATGCATCAACCCGCTGAGGGTTTCCACATTGCAGACATAAAAAGTAGATTAGGAGCCAATGAGATGTTTATATTAAGACTAAAAACCCTTATGGATGGAAGCAGTTTGTTCCTTTATAAATTCAACACATTGCTATTGATTTATTCTATGAAAAATATATACATTATTTGTGGGTTAGTTTTGACATCTTTGACATTATATAGCCGCCAGGAAAAGTCTATATTCATATAGATTTCAAGAGGGTAAACAATTGTTAGAAACACACGACACATACAGAACTTGTGAATACATCTTGAGTGTTTGTGTTAAACATCTCAAATTCTACAGTCAAGTGGATTGTCACATTTTGTAGCAGATATGCAGTACTACCTTTATATATACAGTCTATGAGTACTACATGATTATTCTACCCACACTATTTCACCCAGTTCGGCCCTCCTACCTTTGTTACATCACACATAAAAACTAAAGCTTCATAACTTCTGGATTGTCAACAACAACTTAAAAGTCCTGTAACCGTTTTTGTATTCTAACATTGCTGCTGTGTGAAAGATCTACCCCGTCCACCACAACATCCTCCATGGTGGCACCTGCTTGACAATAATGGCTGAAAGGTGGAAAGTGTGGAGGGAGATGTTGTTTACCATTAAATATTCAACACTAGCGATCGCCTCGACAGCCAGTTTGTAAGATGTGTGGAAATAAGCAGCTCCCTGTGTGCCGGTTTGGACGTAATTTGATCCTAACACATAGACAAGGGAAATAAAAAAGATCAGATTTGATGTTTACAAGAAGTCCTCACTCTCCTATTTCCTACAGCTGTCTTCTTTAAAGAATATCTATTGATTGACTGAGTGAAAAGGATGGAGACTACAGTGGGTTAACTTACTGTAAGTGGAGAAGAATGTGTTCTGTGACAAAACAAGTGATGTTGTCCATCCACAAAACGTAACATTTCTGAAACTTGTGACACATTTATTGGAAACTTTAAAGGAGTAAGTTTTAAGGCACATCATACCAAGTATTTGACGTTTGATTTAGGGTGCTGCAACTGAGCATTTTTGTGACTTTTAGAAACTGAGAAGCACTCGGGTGACGTCTTGCGCTCTATACAGCACCAATGTTAACAAAGTTGTGTTGGTAGTCTGAAAGTTAATATGAACACAGAGGAAAAGATGTATACACCACACAGAGGCCAGGTCAGGGCAGGGTACAGGAGCTATTGGAGGGTACAAGACCAGACAGATTACACAGAACAGGACACACAATGATCCATTACACTTTGTCATTCTGCTTTTAAAGAGGAGCTTTTCCAGAGGCATGACCTTGAAAAACTTAAGCCATCCATCAAAACACAGAGATAAGTTACTGAGCTGTGTTCAGAGGAGGGGGGGGGGGGCAGTGTATAAACTGCCCTCTGTCTTATGGCTCATCAATGTGACTAATTCCCACAGTAACTAATGGCAACGACAAATGATGGAGGCTAAAGGGGCCACCTACAAAACATTATCAAACCAGCTTTCAGTGGTGTGAGAAACTTTTCTCTTTCTATTTAAAATATGTGTGTGTGTGTGTGTGTGTGTGTGTGTGTGTTTCTACTTGTTGGAGAAATGTTTAATAAATACAAAATAAATGGGCCTAACGCTATTCACAATGCTAACAAATGCTGATGTTTAGCAGGTATAACTTTTACTGTGTTCACCATTTTAGTTTGAATGTGTGCTAAATAACTCTAATAACAAAACACAGATACATCTGATGGTAATGTCTTTTGTTTAATAGGAGTACAAAGGATCTTTGCTGTGATTTGAAAAGGAATAGTCAGCGTGTTCAAAGTTCTGCATCAGATCAATGTGTGCATTCAGTCAATCCTACGACAGCCATAACTCTGCTAGAATAAGAAATGCAAAGCATGGGACTGTTTTCAGCACACCACAGCAGAATAACACATGATCATATGCAGGATATACAGCATGACAGCAGAATGCTCGAGTGTGACTAGTGTGTTTTGTAAATCAAGCTGGAAACAAGTTACTCTGCAGCAGAGCTGACTGAGCTAATATCTAATGGCTCTAAATACTGCTGTTGTCAGAAGGAACGTCAATACGGAGTGGAGAAACACTGAGATAAATAAATGGGTAAAACATAAACGCGGCTAAGTGGAAGAACCAGGCAGCATGAGGAAAAGATTGACTCTACGGCAGAAGGAGAGCGATGGAACAATAAAGGACAATGAGAAGAAATGGAGGTAAAAGAATAAGAGACAAAGTGAGAGACCGAGGGGAAAGGATGGGCCTGACATCGAGAATCAAGTAAAATAGAAGTAAGAAATATATGGCATTCTGAGGGAAGATGGATAGAGGAGCATTTAACCGGGTACTAAGCTGATTTCCTATAAAGAGCAGCTGAAGCATAAACACGTTAGCTCTTAACACACTGTGTGTTTTAGGTAGAGGCACTGTTACATTATTGAGGACACGTCGAAGAGCCATTAGATGATGCATAGCACTCAGCATCAGATTGAACCAAAATCATTCACTTCCTGAGCTCCTACTGGCAAGAAATGCAGCATAAGCCTGAACATGTCTCGTCTTCAATACCTACAGGTCAATAAAGCAATGGCATCTGCAATTTTCAGCACTAAAGTAAAAAAACATCAATTCAAAGTTTTTGAGTCGCTTCCTTGGTTTTTTCTTAGCTGGGAAAAGATGCCAGGCAACCAGCGGATATTCAAGGAAGTTGAAATAAGGTAAAAGTCCACCATTAACAACGTATAATATGTTAATTCTAGAGGTGCTTGTGGGCAGATTTTTTTTACATCTGGCCAAGCAAGCAGTTTTAATGCTAAGCTAAGCTAATACGCTTCTGCTCCAAATGCATATTTACCATACCTACATTTGTGGAATCAATTATTCAACACTGCAAAAAGCAAAAAAGCACATTTACCAACACGTACTTGTTAGGGCCAGCGTTTCATTTGCACTTTTGTGAATTACTTTTTTTCTTACATGACTGAATTATGTTTAATTGCAAGGATAGTTTTATAGTTTGAAAGCAAACATGATGTTATTACAAAAGACAGTTTAAACATTACAAAAATGATTATGATAGATGTTGTGGCTAAGTCTTTTTTGTGGAAAATGTAATGACGCATTTATATGATTTTCACCAAATAGAAATAAAACAATTTGACTTTAGTAAGAATATCTGGAAGAGATCAACTTTTCTCATGTCACCAACTTTAACGTTTTTTCGAGAACATTATGGAGGATACTTTCTTTAGCGATTCCTACCCAGTGTTAATTGGATATATTTTCCAGGAAGAAATGAGGGGTTTAACTACATGAACTTTTAGTTATGGGATGGTCTGGTGGTCAGACAGACCTCTAATTAAATGTTGATAAAATATGAGTTGGAAATGCTGAGTCCTGTTATCTCTCCTGTTCACTGGGCTCATTCCAAACACATGGCCACAGGGACCTCATTTAGTGAGCACCAGCGCTACTCTTATTTAAAAAGGTAATGGTCACACATGAAATATTGAATTAAATACATGGGCCTGTCTACATGGGCTTAAACCCAAAGGCCCTGACTCTGACATGTGTTCATTGTCTGTGTTTTATTAGCATATGGACATGAGTGCCTGAGTTCCACTAGGGAGAAGAAAGAGCACGTCCCCCTCACTTTTCAAAAGCCTTGTTATAGTTCTAGGTTGATTTACTTAATACAATCCCTGCAAACTGTTTCCTCAGACTAGTAAACTTTTGAATATATATATACTAGCTGCATCAAATATTAACAACAGTGTGCATGTTAATCTAAACCCTGTGATTTGCTATGTTATATCATGATACACTTTATTATATTATCATCATTACTAATGTCCATCTTATGTTAATGTGTTATAGTGTCTTGGCTCATATCATATATTTACAGAACTTATTTAAATCCATCCATCCATCCATCTTCTTCCGCTTATCCGTGGTCGGGTCGCGGGGGTAGCAGTTCCAGCAGAGAGCCCCAAACTTCCTTTTCCCTGGCGACATCAACCAGCTCTGACTGGGGGATCCCAAGGCGCTCCCAGGCCAGCGAAGAGATATAATCCCTCCACCTGGTCCTAGGTCTACCCCTTGGTCTCTTCCCAGCTGGACGTGCCTGGAACACCTCCCTAGGGAGGCGCCCAGGTGGCATCCTAACTAGGTGCCCGAACCACCTCAACTGGCTCCTTTCGACGCGAAGGAGGAGCGGCTCAACTCCGAGTCCCTCCCGAATGACCGAACTTCTCACCTTATCCCTAAGGGAGACACCAGCCACCCTGCGGAGAAAACCCATCTTGGCCGCTTGTATCCGCGATCTCGTTCTTTCGGTCATGACCCATCCTTCATGACCATAGGTGAGGGTAGGAACGAAAATGGCCCGGTAGACAGAGAGCTTTGCCTTCTGGCTCAGCTCCCTTTTCGTCACAACGGTGCGGTAAAGCGACTGCAGTACCGCTCCCGCTGCTCCGATTCTCCGGCCCATCTCACGCTCCATTGTTCCCTCACTCGAGAACAAAACCCCGAGATACTTGAACTCCTTCACTTGGGGTAAGGACTCATTCCCTACTTGGAGTGGACAATCCATCGGTTTCCTGCTGAGAACCATGGCCTCAGATTTGGAGGTGCTGATCCTCATCCCAGCCGCTTCACACTCGGTTGCGAACCGATCCAGTGAGTGCTGAAGGTCGCAGACCGATGAAGCCATCAGAACCACATCATCTGCAAAAAGCAGTGGTGCAATCCTTAGCCCACCGAACCGCAGACCCCCCCCCCCATGACTACGCCTCGAAATCCGATCCATGTATATTACAAACAGGATTGGTGACAAAGCGCAGCCCTGGCGGAGGCCATCCCTCACCGGAAATGGGTCCGACTTACTGCCGAGGAGCCGGACACAGCTCTCGCTTTGGGAGTACAGAGATTGGATGGCCCTGAGTAGAGACCCCCTCACCCCATACTCCCGCAGCACCTCCCACAGTAACTCCCTGGGAACCCGGTCATACGCCTTCTCCAAGTCCACAAAACACATGTAGACCGGATAAGCGTACTCCCAAGCCCCCTCCAGGATCCTTGCGAGAGTAAAAAGCTGATCCGTCGTTCCACGACCAGGACGGAATCCGCATTGTTCCTCCTCAATCTGAGGTTCGACAATCGGCCTGACCCTCCTTTCGCGTACCTTAGAGTAAACTTTCCCGGGGAGGCTGAGTAGTGTGATGCCTCTGTAATTGGCACACACCCTCTGGTCCCCCTTTTTAAAAAGGGGAACCACCACCCCGGTCTGCCACTCCTTCGGTACCGTTTCCGACTTCCACGCAATGTTGATGAGACGTGTCAACCAAGACAGTCCCTCAACACCCAGAGCCTTCAGCATTTCTGGGCGGATCTCATCCACCCCCGGGGCTTTGCCACTGTGGAGTTGTTTAACAACCTCAGTGACCTCCCCCCGGGAGATTGGTGTCGATCCCCCGTCATACTCCAGCTCTGCCTCTAACATAGAGGACGGAGTTGTCGGGTTCAGGAGTTCCTCAAAGTGCTCCTTCCAACGCCCTAACACTCCATCAGTTGAGGTCAACAACGTCCCATCCTTACTGTACACAGCTTGGATGGTTCCCTGCTTCCCCCTCCTGAGGTGTCGGACAGTTTTCCAGAACAACTTTGGTGCCGCCCGAAAGTCCTTTTCCATGTCCTCTCCGAACTTCTCCCACACCCGCTGCTTTGCCTCGGCCACGGCTGAGGCTGCTGCCCTTCGGGCCTGTCGGTACCTTGCAACTGCCTCGGGAGTCCCCCGGGATAACAAATCCCTGAAGGCCTCCTTCTTCAGTCGGACGGCTTCCCTGACCACCGGTGTCCACCAGGAGGTTCGAGGGTTACCGCCCCTTGAGGCACCTAGGACCTTGAGACCACAGCTCCCCGCCGCGGCTTCGGCAATAGAGGCTTTGAACACCGACCACTCTGGTTCAATGTCCCCAACCTCCACAGGAATGCCCGAAAAGCTCTGCCGGAGGTGTGAGTTGAAGGCCTCCTGAACCTGGGCCTCCTCCAGACATTCCCAGTTCACCCGAACTACACGTTTGGGCTTACCAGGTCTATCCAGAGGCTTCCCCTGCCACTCGACCCAACTCACCACCAGATGGTGATCAGTTGACAACTCCGCCCCTCTCTTTACCCGAGTGTCCAAAACATACGGCCTCAGGTCCGATGATACGATAACGAAATCGATCATGGACCTTCTGCCTAGGGTGCTCTGGTACCACGTACACTTATGAGCATCCCTATGTTCGAACATGGTGTTTGTTATGGCCAATCCATGACTAGCACAGAAGTCCAGTAACAAACCACCACTCCGGTTCAGATCAGGGGGGCCGTTCCTCCCAATCACTCCCCTCCAAGTGTCTCCATCATTGTATGGGGTCCCACAGGGCTCAGTATTAGGCCCCCTGCTATTCTCCCTCTATTTGCTCCCTCTTGGGTCCATTTTTAGAAAGCACGGCATCGCATTCCACTGCTATGCTGACGATAGCCAGATTTATGTCCCTCTAACAAAGAAGGGTGGTTACTTAATTAGCCCACTGATAAAGTGCCTAGATGACGTAAAGGCCTGGATGGCGTGCAATTTCCTTAAACTCAATGAAGGAAAAACAGAAGTAATGGTTTTTGGTAGCACCACTGACACCACTTCTGTAGACCTGGGTTCCTTGCATCAGTACACCAAGCCCACCGTTACAAACCTTGGTATTAAAATGGACCGTGAACTCAAACTTGAGAGTCAGATTAAGTCGGTGGTAAAAACGAGCTTTTATCACCTGAGGCAGCTAGCCAAAGTAAAACCTTTTCTCTCCAGACAGCAGTTTGAGACAGTAATCCATGCCTTTGTTACCACCCGGCTGGACTACTGTAACTCTATTTACATGGGGGTCAGTGGGTCCTCCCTCGCACGACTGCAGCGGGTGCAAAATGCCGCAGCAAGGCTCTTAACAGGCACACGGAAGTATGACCACATTTCCCCTGTTTTAGCTTCTCTCCACTGGCTGCCAATTTATTTTAGGATCCATTTTAAAATTCTTTTATTTACTTTTAAATCCCTAAATGGCATGACGCCACCATACCTTACTGAGCTGCTACAGCATTACACGCCGAACCGCCCTCTCAGGTCAGCGGACCAACTGCTCCTGAATGTGCCTAAAACCAGGTCAAAGCTCAGAGGGGACCGTTGCTTCTCTGTAGCAGCTCCCAAATTGTGGAACGCTCTGCCCCTGGAGATCAGACAGGCCTCCACACTGCCTGCTTTTAAATCGCTTCTTAAAACCCACCTCTTCTCCTTAGCGTTTTAACATTTGGCGTTTTAACATCTTTCAGTGTTGCTTTTTTGCTTTTAAATTGTTTTTTGTTTTTACTTGTACTTGTTTTATGGTGTGTGAGCTGAGCTGTGTTACTTCTTTGTATGCTTTGTTTTATCTATTTGCCTGTACAGCACTTTGGTCTGGAGGTTTAAAGTGCTTTATAAATAAAGTTGTATTGTATTGTATTGTATTGCCCACATGTGCGTTGAAGTCTCCCAGCAAGATTAAAGAGTCCCCTTCAGGAGCCCCATACAGGACTCTTTCCAGGGTCTCCAAGAAGGCCGTATACTCTGAACTGCTGTTGGGTGCATAAGCACACACAACAGTCAGAGTTTTCCCCCCCATAACCCGCAGGCGTAGGGAGGCAACCCTCTCGTCCACTGGGGTAGACTCCAACAACGAAGCACCCAACCGGGGACTTGTGAGTATCCCCACACCCGCCGGGCGCCTCACACCTTGAGCAACTCCGGAGAAGAATAGAGTCCAACCCCTATCCAGAAGTAAGGTTCCAGAGCCGACGCTGTGCGTAGAGGTGAGCCCAACCAGATCCAACTGGTACCGCCCCCACCTCCCGCACAAGCTCCGACTCCTTCCCCCCCAGAGAGGTGACGTTCCACGTCCCCAAAGCCAGCTTCTGTCGCCCGGGTCTGGTCCGTCGAGACCCTCCGCTTTCACTGCCACCCTTCTGGCAGCGCACCCGACCCCATCGTTGTTTCCCGTAGGTGGTGGGCCCGCGGGATGGAGAAGCGGAGGTGTTGCCCACGTTGCCTTTTCGGGCTGGGCCCGGCCGGGCTCCGTGGCAAGCCCGGCCACCAGACGCTGGCCGACGAGTCCTCCTTCTGGGCCTGGCTCCAGAAAGGGACCCCGGGCTTCCTCCGGGCCGGGTATCCTCACTCCTTGTGTCGTCTTTCATGAGGTCTTTTTGAACCAATCTTAGTCTTATTTAAATGTATTGTTTTATTAATTATGTAAAAACAATATTTTCCACATTTACTTTTTCTCTATTAAAAAACAAAGAGTGATTTGTGCATTAGTTATACAGAGAATGTAAAAACGTTGTCTTTTTATATAAATAAATAACCTAAAATTAACTTCATTGTTGCTCAGTGAGGTACGGTGAAACTGTCACATGTGCTCGATAAAGTAAATTGGCGGTTATCACAACCGTCGCAACATTTAATGAAATAAAGTGCATAACTAATGCACACATTATCGTTGCTGAATGGCCTTGAACGCGGTACATTGCTGACATTTCAAAATGTATTATCAAAGGGTGATGCACGGATGACATGCTTACCTTATAGAAAAAATTCATCCAGTGACCTTTGTTGTGCATCCTCCTCCTCTTCCTCCTCCTCCTCTAGCTTTTCTTTTCCTTATCATCAGTCAGATTTGGGGCATCAGTAACCTATAAAAGGAGTACAGATCAGTTAGTTAAACCCCATGTTGGATCAGGTCACGTGGATGTGACTGAGATGAGTTTCCCCTCAAAACCAGAACCAACAGGACTACGCACAGCGTCTTCCCTTCAGCAGTCAGACTGCTGACAATGAACCCCACGCTGTCCCATACTGCCTAGTGTTGTCGTGTGCTGAAGCGCAATTATCCTTGCACATTACTGCTGTATACAGTACTGTATTCACTGTATTTATTATTATCTGTGTATTTATTCTTATTTATACATTTCACATCTATTTACCTTTTTTTTGTATCATTTATTTTGTACATACTTCTGATAATTGTGTATATAACTGACTGTTTTGCACTCTGGTTAGACCCTCCTTAATTTCATTACACTGTGATTGCATTTTGTAATGACAATAAAGTAATCTAATCTAATCTAAAAGTTCTCTCATATGGTTGAGTAAGCCTTACATTGCAGAGGTTTCTTGAGGGGCATTATTTCTTACGATATTTTACAGGTACCTAACTCTAAACACTGACAATTTTTCTGAATGTTCTATTTAATATTCTCCATTTAGACTTGTATTTACAAAATATCTTGTCAGAAGAAATAATAATAAACCTTAATTTTGTCATGGCTCGTGTGTGCAGAGTATATGAACCAAGTATTTCAGATATTTTTCCAAAGTAAAATACTAGGCCTACTGGCAGATACATGAATCATGAAGGTTTCAAACAGGGAAGAGAATCCATAAAGGCAAATAAATCCAACATGGGGCAACAATATTCAGGTGACTACAGAAGAAACAAGCAGGTAACACAATTCAGAAGCAATGTTAAAGGTTTGCAAATAGCAAGAAGCACATTCACACTGGCAAGGAGTGTTTGGGAATGGATAATTAGGGGCATTGGAAACAGCTGAGAGAGTAGAGGTGTGACTGCAGGGCTAACGAGGAGAGAGGTTACAGGTGTGTGGGTGGGAGAGGATGTCATGTGACCTGGACCTGATGGCATCCCTGGCCGTGTTCAGTTCAGCTGGCAGAGGTGTTCACAGACATCTTCAACAGGTCCCTGCTGCAGTCTGTAGTCCCCACATGCTTCAAACACTCCACCATCGTTCCTGTCCCCAAAAAGACAAAAATCCCCAGCCTCATTGACTACCGCCCAGTAGCACTCACCTCCATCATTATGAAGTGCTTTGAGGGGTTAGTCAAAACCTTAATCACCTCCTCCCTCCCTGACTCTCTGGACCCCCTGCAGTTTACAGAGCAAACAGGTCCACAGACGACGCCACTGTCCTCTCACACCTGGACCAGAGGAACACATATGTGAGAATGCTGTTCATTGATTACAGTTCAGCCTTCAACACCATTGTGCCCTTCAAGCTCAACAGCGCCCTCTGTGACTGGATCCTGAACTTCCTGACGGGCAGACCCCAGGCAGTGCGGGGGGGAAACATCACATCCTCCACCCTGATCCTCAACACCGGAGCCCCTCAAGGCTGCGTGCTCAGCCCTCTCCTCTACTCCCTGTTCACTCACGACTGCGTGGCCACACACAGCTCCAACACCATCGTGAAGTTTGCTGACGACACGACCGTCATCGGCCAGATCACCGACGGCGACGAGACGGTGTACAGAGAGGAGGTCAAAAACCTGACATCTTGGTGCCAGGAATCAGGATAACAACCTCCATCTCAACGTCAGGGAAACCAAGGAGCTGATTGTGGCTTACAGGAAGCAGCAGAGAGAGGGACACACCTCCATCCCCATCAATGGGACTACGGTGGAGAGAGTCAGCAGCTTCAGGTTCCTTGGTGTCCACATCACTGAGGACCTGACATGGACAGCGGCTCTTCTTCCTCCGTAGGCTGAGGATGTTCAACATGGACTCCAGGATACTCTGCAACTTCTACAGGTGCACCATAGAGAGGATCCTGACTGGCTGCATCACGGCCTGGTACGGCAGCTGCTCCGCCCTCAACCGTAAGGCTTTAGAGAGGGTGGTGAAAACTGCACAGAACATCACCAGGACGGAGCTGCCATCCATGGAGGACCTTTACTCCCAGCGCCTCAGGAAGAAATCCCTCCGGATTGTAAAAGAACCCCATCACCCCAGCCACAAACTGTTCTGTTTGCTGCCGTCTGGCAGGCGCTACCGCAGCATCCGGACTAAACCACCAGACTCAGGGACAGTTTCATCCCACAGGCAATACGACTGTTAAACACCTGAACAGTTGAAACAACATCCAAAATATTCATCTTAAACATTATTTATCTATATATATATTATTTCATATAGACTCTTATTGCACTATTTCACTTTTTAAAAACTATTTTCTTGCACTATATTTTTTCTGTTTATCTGTGTTATTGTGTTGCTCTGTTGGAGAGGCCTGTGACACAATATTTTCATCGGCATAACTACACTGTAGCTATGTTTGTATGACTAAATAAAGAACTTTGAACCTTGACATCTAGTGGAGGGTTTGAGAACTGCACCATGAAGAAGAAGAAGAAGACGACATACTTAAGCAAATAAAGAGCTAAGCATAATACATACATTTGCCCATACATTTCAATAGACAGAATATCAGTTTTTTGTTGTCAAAGCCTATATATTTCTGCTTTACTAAAAGATGTACTTTAATTTGGTTTGTTTGGTTATGACCTATTTTTAACAGGTGGGAACTCTGTAGATTGGTTTCAAATCTTTGTTGGTGATCTATGAACCTGGGGAAATTGAAAATGGTTTGGCAAGGGGAAACATTCACACAGTATGAACACCATGGGAGCACCTTTCTAACATTGACTTGCAGACCCTTTGACTCATGGCTTAAACATCCTTCTTTTTAGATTGTATTTCTAAAATGTCCTTTCATCCATTTCCATTCATCTGCATCAGTTATTAAAGAGTTATATGAATCTGGTAGATAAATAAAAAAATAGCAGCCTGGAAATGCACTGTGTAGTCTGAAAGTAAATCATGTTTTTCATTTAACTCTACAGCTGCACTAAACAACATCACAATCTAATACAAGCTATTTCCAGTTCAAGGGAATGCACCTAATGGCTTGTACCACAGGATTACAGTTAACGCTGAAAGCACTGAAAGGGAAATTTTCTCAGCGATAAGTAGACACCTATAACCCAACATGTGGGCCCAGCCTTTCCGAGCTGTAATGAGTTTAAGTCCTGTACTGGCCGACTGCGCTGTCTCATTGTTTGATAGTGTTATCCACACTCACTTACCCATTCTCTTAGGCACTGCAGGGCCTCGGGGACTACACTCGTTTTGTGTGTTTACCAATTCTCACAACCTAGCCGGCACTCTTGGGGCGTCTCTTGGAAATTACATTCTGGAAGGTCCCTCAGACTATTTAGCTGATGGGTCATGATTGGAGGGCAGAACAAATCTATCAAGTACAACTTTCTACACATTATATGTATATGCAGTGAGACACATTTAAAAGTATATGGATAAAAGAGACAGTTAATATATTCCTGTAATTTCATGCTAGTAGGGCTACCAAGCTATCATCTCTTTTTTGTTCCAATGTTGTGTACATATTTGATTTTTTATTAAACTTGGTGTCCTGTGTTTTATATTCACTGTGCCTTTGCAACATTGTACAGTTCCCTAATATGAGATGAAGGAAGGATTTCTGATGACAATGAATAAAGTTAGCAATATGTTAAAGTAGCCTTGTACATGTAAGCATTCATTGGTTGTTTTTTTTGTCCACTTGGGGGCAGCAGAAGGCAAGATCTAAAACTATGATCTAAACACGGGACTGGCAAATAATCACCTTCAGAAATGAAATGGCTAACGTTTTACCAAACAGCTTGGATATCAAGCAGTTACAGAGCAACATTAGCATTTGTATACTGTACAGCTGTGTTTACTGCTCCCTGAAGAATGTATCTTAGTACAATAGATTATCCCCTTCAGCAACTCCTCAAGGACATTTCGAGCTAGCTGCTAAATTAACAACATTAAACATTTTTTGCTATATTTTTGTCTCTTCCAACTTCTAAGGAAATTATTGGCACTCTAGCTGCTTAATGCTCCACTATGATCACCAGTTTAAGGCTAACTTTGTCTGACTTAGATGCTAGGTAGTGAACAGTGGGCCTATAACGGCCTTCTTGCTGTTCAAAAACCAAAATGAAAACCAAAATGATAAGCTTATGCTAACTTTGTAGATTTGAGCGGAACTGCAGTCTGGTGGAAGTCATTTTATGCAATGTTTATACCAAAGAAAATGGATAAGAGCAGCTATAATGTTAAATGTTGAGTTTATAGTATATACGTTACGATCAACAAAACCACCAGACTCATAATAAGCACTGACACAATATCCTGCATTTGAAAGGAATTTAATATGTTCCTATATCCAAATGTAGACAATGGAATGGCCAACTTAACCTTCGGACTCACATTTCTTCACATGAAATGCCAAACGTCTGTCTATTTGACCTATCTACCCGCTTTGAAGAATACAATGACTGACTGACTGAAAGAGGCAAAAGGTAAAGAAAGAGTGTCAGGAAAAGGAGGGGTGGGGGTGGGGGGGGGAGTCTGATAGAGTGAAAGGGCATTATTAGACTCATTCTGCATTTTTTGTGGGAAGCAACTCTAGGAAATTGGAATCGTGCGACCTGCCAGCGACCGATAGGAGCCCTTTCAGTGAAATAAATAAACCAAAAATAAATAGATGACCCAGGTTATTTTTAAATTAAAACAATCAATCAAAGGGAAGGAAAGGGGGGGGGGGGGGGGGGGGGAAGGCAGGCAGAGTGTGCAGAGACTGGCCATTCAGACAGTGGTGGGGTTGTTATTTCCGCACCTGTGGAAGGGCATTGCTCAGGCGTGTGAGCAAAGCTGAATATAATAGCGGTCAGACATACTGGACACAAGCCACAGCCATTATCTGACACACACACACACACACACACACACACACACACACACACACACACACACACACACACACACACACACACACACACACACACACACACACACACACACACACACACACACACACACACACACACACACACACACACACACACACACACACACACACACACACACACACACACACACACACACACACACACACACACAATAGCTCATCGCAGGCTTTATTTTTCAGTTTTTTCCCAAGAGCCATCATTGCTCTTAACACCTGACATGTGAATCAATGTGACTCTGTACATACATATATCATTACTATTATTATTATTATAAAAATACACACTATTATTATTATTTATTACATTACAGATTTAATTTTATACTCCGGGAAATAATTACTGCACTTTACTCTTTATTCCTTTATCCCTTATTCCTAAGTAAGCGTGTATTTTGTTGTCTTATGTTGTGATGTTTTGTTTTGATGGCACCCTTGAAAGGGAGAATCATTTATCTCATTCTATTCTATCCTCCATATCTTCGGAGAATTCTCACCATATGTTGCCATTTTTTAATAAGCAAAACAATGAGGTAAGAATTGACGTTTAAGTACGGTTTACTGGAATACCTTTAAGCTTCACTCTGTGGGATCAATGCTCCCAGATAAAGCAGCTTGCTGTAATGGAGTCCCATGTGTGACCTTATCACCCTGTCACACATTCGCCATAACAAGGCGGTTGATGTTATTGTAAACAACTGATATTGTTAGTCCCCTCAGCCTTCTGTCCTCTCCACACAGCGAAGGCCTAATTAAAGATGGATTTAGATGCTGGCATTTGGGTTTGTGTGAGCTGAATGATGCTTTCTGGTAAATGACCACATTAACGTGATGATTCCTCTCAGTGTCTTACCCGCTCCTTCCTCTTCCCTCTTTCCATTTCCCACCATGACTGTGATACAGCCAGTAATCCATGCAGATGTGAGCCCCCCCCCACGCTGAGGCCTGTCTAATTGTTATCATATTTTGTCATCTGCGGCCTGTTATTTTAGCCATCGGTTAGGGATGCATATAAATACCCACTGACGTTTATTGAATGTCAAAGGCCACTGGGCGGCTGATTGATTTTGACCCCTTTTCCCGTGATGTCAGAATGTGATTTGTTGCCACATCATGGCAATCTTAAAAAGCTATTTTCCCCGCCAGTGGAAATACTAACTATCACTCTGGGAGGAAAGCGAGACTCATATAACTCCAGATTAAGATTAATGGGCATTTTAGGAAGCCTGCCAGAAACTATGAAGATCTTTTTTTGGATACATTTAAAATAGAAAAGGGAATGTCACAGACGGCAATAATGAATAGAATTTGGGTACAACTTTTCAAAGGTGTGTGTTCGAGCATGTAATGATGCAGAGCTGGAGCTTGCAGCACAGAAAATAATAGTCCCTCGGATTAATATCCAGAGTTGTGCAGACTTTTTCATATGCTTTCCTCGTTATCATTAGAATATTTAATAAAGTGAATATCAATATGGCTGGCAATTACATTTTATCATCCACCTTCGAAACCTCTCCGAAGAAGTCTATACAAATGAATCATAAATAATTGTGTTACATAATTGGTCTATATTGAGGAAAGTTAACTTTTATTTCAGACTTTGATTTTTCTGTGTAGGTGTAAAGTTTCCTACATAACTTCATACATCTAAGATTTATTATAAGTTCTAAAAGAAAGCACTCAACTCACTTTTTAGATCTAATTCAAGGTTGTGTCTTCCTGGTCGAATGTACTTATTGTAAGTCGCTTTGGATAAAAGCGTCAGCTAAATGCAATGTAATTCAAATGACAATTTCTTTTCACTTTAGTAAATCAGGGGCAAATGAGAAACTTACTTGCTAATATCCATTAATGCAACACAACTAAGTTATTTCAAGGCCAGAAAATACAAATCGGAATCTACAAATGAGCCCCTTTAATAAATTATCCCCAAGTATATAACGCTCAATTTAAGAAGTTTTATCCATAGCTATTTACAACGGAAATAAATAATGACCTTGCCCTGTGCGATGCAACAATGTATATTGTATTGAACTTTAAAAAATGATTTAATTAACTTCAGGTCATACAATTCAATAGTGTGCCCAGACAAAGAAATGGTGGCCTTGTTATACCTTTTTTGATTTTGTTGGCCACACAAGGGCTGAAAATGATTTGTTGTGTACCAAATGGAAACTCTCCGAACAAACTTTTAACTGAAAATAAAAAACCTAAATCAAATCAGATGTAGGCGAGACATGCCTTTTCCTAACCAACCACAGAAAGCTTCAGTTAAGGACACATAGACCCAGAAGTGTTTATCAAGTATGACTCAACTATTGTCAAGAGCAAGGAGATAGAGAAAATAATACTATTTTTTAAAAAGGTCAGACGTCATTTCAGAAAAAGACAAATTCCTGATAGATACAACTGCAGACAAGACCATTAGGACTTTGGACAGCTTTGCTTCTTCAACTTCCTTTGAGCTTCATGCCTTTGGAAATATCATTAAGGCCAATCAATTGTGCAGCACGGCGGCGAAACACAAGACACCACAAACTCAGGCAAGCTATTACCTGCTCATCCACCCACGTCGTCTGTCTCATCACTTCTTCCTGCGGATGGCGATATAAGAGGAAGAGCAAAATGACTTTTGAGAACACACATTAATGAGTGTCGAAAGAAATGAAGACACGCGACAGAGGTCAAGCATGTAATGAGTGTCCTTAAATTCAGTGGCGTGTGTGGGCGGTGCAAGTAGCCTTCAAACTTTATTTACCATGTGTCAACATTTTCAGTGGGCATTATTGTCAGGAAATGTCAGCTGGTAGTGTTTTTGCTTCAGCTATTTCGCTATATAACCATTAAATCAGTCATGGGCTGTCGGCTGGACCTAAACAGACAATTTGTTTGTTTGCATGCTATGATGGATACATTATTCACACTAAACTGATATGCTTTACACTGCATTAATTAGGGATGCTGCTTAAATAGTTTCTAGACAGTTGTTTCAAGCATGTACATGCCAGATACGTATTTGAAAATAACATAAAAAGAGTCAGCTGGCGTTGCTGTGCTAGTTATTATTATTAGTGTTGCTCAAACAGAAAGCTGACTCCTAACCTTAACAGTTGGGAGATGAAACATTATTCGACATTAAAGTAATATGAAACTGTTGGCAGGAATGTATTGTGTATAATTGCGTTAACCCTTGTGCCTCGCTAGGGAACTTTTGGGATTTTTTCAAACATTTTGTCTGTGTTAATGCAAATGGTTAAACATTGGCAAGTGTGAGAGTCTTTAATAAACTGCCAAAACACAAGAAGACTCCAAAGGACCAACATGTCCCTATTACAACACACGGTTTGATCCCACAAACATTACTGTATATTATCAAACAATCTATTATATCAGGCTTTCAATCGACAGCCTTTCCTTTCCTTTTCTGGCCTATGGGGCAAATCTGAGAATAGGCGTGGTGGGAGGCGTGTGGTGCAGTGGGTTGTGAGTTGGTATTCGGATCAGGGGGTCACAGGTTCAAACCCCACTGCAGTCAGCATGTTGTTGTGTCCCTGGGCAAGACACTTCACCCCAAATTTCTCCTGTGGGGATTGCCCACTGTATTGAGTATGTAAGTCGCTTAGGATAAAAGCGTCTAATAAGTGACATGTAATGTAGTGTAATGTAATAAAATCATGCTATTCCCCCTCAAGGCTTATTATAGCTGCTGCATTTAGTATAGAAAACAGTATGTAACCAAAGGGGCGTTTTAAATGATAACATTGTGAATACAAATACATATTTAGTAGTTAGGATCAGCACTGATGGTTAAAAAAGGAATTTAGTGAAAGCAGGAAATGGACCTTTTTGTCCTCATTGGAAAAAAATACAGAAATTATTTAAGAATTAAAGAAATTAAAGTTAGGAGACCCAAAACCTTTTTTCCCCCGTGACACATTGTCATTTATCCGTTGAATCTGACTATCTACAGACTGCCATTAAAGTGTTGTGGGTTCAAAGAAACCAGGAGTGATTTTGAAGGTAACTCTTGTTTGTCCGTTTCCTGTGTTCTATCAGAAAAGTTGCAGCGTGCTCTATTAGCAGTAGAAAAAAAGACAGCCAGTAATATTGAGATTGTATCATTCGTCTCCAGCACTGAGTATGAATCATTGTTTCCTCAGATAGTCAGCTCCAGCAGAGAACATTGCTTTCATCGCTCCAGAAAAGTGGGCCCAGCCTCCACCTGTACCCAATCCCAGAGCCTTCTCTGGGGTACACAGTCTGCTCCCTCTTCCAACTGTAATAAGATGGAAACTCTCACACTCTGTAGAGCAGGATGAAAATAGACACATGCTAGACAGGAACACTTTAATCTTTTCCCTCTCTCCTTCTGCCACTGTCACACAGCTGCACAATATCTTGGGGTATAGGAGTATGGGATTTGAAAACCTATATCTGCTCTGCGAGACAGAACTGGATCCCTGCTCCTCTTTTGTGTTTCACTGCAGTCATACATTTTGCATGTGGGAGCGCCGCTTACTGACTCCTAACAGGCGGGGGCTGCTATTAAACAGAACCACAGCTCCTCAAGCCGCTCGGGAGAGAGGCCTTTCTGTAGGAGGAGAGGGACCACGTGCTATCTGTTCAGCACAGCGCCGCTGGAGGTGCAAGCCAAAGCCTGGTTTGGTATTCAAAGCAGAAGGCCTTAATGCATTGATCCATGAAGGGACGGGCAGCACAGACAGAGATGACTATAAATCCACAGCCAGCGAGCTATTAGGTGGTAATAGCAATGACCGGAGAGGTGCATACGTCTACAAGCAAACAACGTCCGGACAGGGTGTGTGTGTTAAGCAGAGCAAGCTGCATGCATACACATGTGTTACTGCTCACTGCACAGATGAGAGCACTCAGTACACATTCAAAATTGAACTTAAGGACAAAAGTATTACTTTTAATTGACTTAAAGTAAAAAGAGGACAAGTATTCATGGCTCATTTTAGATGTATATGTCATATAATTGTGTTATTTCATTGATGCATATAATGAACTGCTGGGTAGCGTAACCTGTTATAATAGATTTTTTAGTAGATTTGTAAAAAATAACGTTGATCTACAAAATAATTAACCCTGTAAAGTAAATGTAGTTGAGTAAAAAGTACATTTGCCTACAACATGTAGTAATGTGAAAGTATAAAGGAGCATAATGTGAAAATACTCGAGTAAATAACCAAAAAGTACTTATTTACATCCCACCACTGCTGAACACACACCATCAAAGGGTTAAGGGGGTCTCTTGGTTTACTGGTGGGCTCTCATTTGTGCCGCTGTAAATTCAATACGTTGTTGTGTGTGAATGTTTTATAGATTCATGAGAAAACTCTGCCTGTTCCAACTGACCCCCCCCCCCCCCCCCAACTATCTCTCTCTTCGCTACTATCTCACACACACTGGGCGTAATCACAGCCCTTCTTCTTCTCTCCCTCTAACACGTGTGTGCACACGCCAAGAGAGGGCGAGCGAGAGAAAAAGGTCATCATATTCTGTGTGATCCTGCCTTCAAATCTTTGCCCTGCCCACCTGCAGCCTCCCACGGGATCATGGGAAATAAATGACAGCCCTTTCCTTCGTAATGGTTTACACATGATCGAAGGCGATGTCAACCCTTCAGCCGGAGAGGGGAAAGTTTGGCGGTCCATGGATTAGTGTGCCAGGCTTGGCGTCTTAGTTTATGAGCGGCTCGGAAAAATGCCCCATTTTTTGGCCACAAATTACCTCCGGGCTCCCCTTCTCCTCCCACCCATGCCGGCCTGGCTGGATTTATGGCACCCGGCTAACACCTGACACCGAGAATTTACTTTGGAGGGCTCAGTTTCTCTCCCTGGCTGAGGAAAGGTTTGAGTATAACTGCATGTGTGGAGGAAGACACACAGTTCACAGAAAACAGATTTTATATGTGCTTCGATAGAAACTATGTACACTGTCGGATATAAAGCAATCAAAGCATGCTGTTTGTATTTAAAGCCATTTTTCAAACACACTTTACAGAGCACACAGAAGGAACGAAGGTGGAGGCAATAAAGCAGAAGCCTTAATGTATTATGTTCATTTTAGCTGTTTTCTATTCTATAAATAAGTATAACTCTTGTGTGAAATGTCCTTGATTGTTTTCATCATATTAAGTCAACTGTATCCTGTTTTTTTAAAGCAAGATCTTGGTCAACAAAATAAATATGCTAGTATCGTTTTAGATGTTGAATAATGAAGTGTGTGGTGCTCATTAGTGATGCGTTGTTAAGGTCGTTAGCACTCATTATCAGGTTAAAAATGCAAATCACAATGGCACATTCTGAAATTGTTTCTCCTACCTTCAACACTATTTCTACATGTTAAAACACACAAGTTAATACATGACTTATAAATAGTATTCCAAACAATTATGGCACTTTGCAGCTCGACAGGGGGCTTGTATACTATATGATAAACGCATGCAGGCAATTTGCAACGACCTGACAAGCATTTAATGCATTTCAGGAGCAAGCAGACATGTTTGAAGTCTCACACACACGGAAATGCCATGAAGAGAGGTGACGATCCCACAGGTGTCAGAGTGCTATCTCCTCGCTGTCAGCAGACAGGCTCTGCTCCATTGCGTTTTGTCACGCACACTGACCCTCTTTGTCTCCCCCTAAGCCTCACACTCAGCTCTCTTCTGGACACTAAAAGGCTGTTCGTCTCATCCCTCCTTCCGTCAGACACACTAAAACCATGCTACATGTTTTAGGCTTCTGATAGTATGGCATGTGGGGTAGTTGAAAGTGATTTATTGTTTTCTTTAAGATCTGGATTGGAGGACTCTTACATAAAATAGAACCCAGTTCCATTCAAGCCCTCGCCGAATGTGTTAACAACATTTTGAGTACACCTTTCGCCGCATAGGAAGCTCTCTGTATTTCAAAGTATTTTAATGGCGTTCTAGCAAATGTCCCACTCTACCACATCGATGTGTTTTACGTCAACTAGAGAGCTAAAGGGGGGAGAGACTAAAGCAATCGAGCAGAATCTGGGAGTTAGGTAAAAGCGAAGGTGCACAATCTTTAAAGCTTCCTAGAAAACACTATGCAGTTGATGCTCCAGATATAAAAGTAGCCTTAGGTAAAAAAAGGAGATATCATATCGTCATAAGCACGTGTCGATACCGCTATGTGCTTACTGTCCTTGCCAGAGGGGGGAGACACATTTCTGAACTCCAGCTAAAAGCATATGTAATATTAGAGGAAACTATCATCCATGCTGAGGTTAGGGACGGGGCTGACAAATGGATAAACGTACTAATGAAAAGGGAAAAGAAGAAGGTGCCCCGTCTTCATTGCTCCCAGTATGTGTATTAAAACTCTTCCCTCACTCTATATCGCACAGGGAGGGGAGAAGCCTCCGACACAGCGGTGGCTTTCTCTTTCTTTCAGCCCCCCAAACGATGCTACCTTCAATCAAACGACACAAAAGCACACAGTCAAAGGGATAAAGTCAGAGATGGAAATCCATTCTTCATTCACAGCCTGTAGACAGGGGAGCTGCTCGAGAATTCTCTGCAGACGCCGTGTGAGTATCGCTCCATTTTCCCATCCATAATCCTCATCTTTCTATTAGGAGTCTAACAATTTATTAAGATTAGATGAAACTTTAATGACTCCTGTCGGAAAATGGGTCGATGCCGCAGCAAAAGGGATAAAATAAAGTGACTAGGGAACACGCTGATAAAGTATCGTATTAAAATTAATCTAACAAATAGAACATTTAACTTTGGGAACAATGTTGATGTATGATTCTGAATAAAAAAAGACCTTACAATTCAGTTTCTAGATATATACCTTTATTTTCAGGTCACCGGTAAAACATATCTCATCTATTAGTGTATCCGTATCTTCAGAGTGTCTCAGGAGAAATGTAATGTATCGCTTGTTTTTCAAGAACAGCTTTTAATTTGAGCTGAGCAGTAATCAATCTCATTCGATTTACCACCGTGCATTTCATATTCACACTGCATTAATAATAATATGTGTTAATGACCGGGTCTATTCAAAGTTCTATGGAAACACAGGAAAAGACAACCTAAGATTTCGAGATGTAATTGCACAAAATGTCGATTTGTTTACTTATGCATTTGCTATGCTAATGATAAAGAATGAAATAATTTTTTTGGGCAAATTTTACGAAATATTTACAGAATTTTAAAATGGTAAAATATGACCAGGTTCTGTGCAAGGATTACAGAGCATGTTTATGAGGGATTGCTTTCACACAGCTGTTATTATGGTAATAGCCAAGAGGGTAGCTAGCAGCTAACAATCAAAACAGTAAGAACAGTACCGACAACAACAATGGTTCTGAGCTCACAACGTTAACCTGAGAGGGAACTGGTGGGTGGGCGTTACACTTCCGATACCACGTTGTCAACACTAACAGCTGTACAACATGACAGCTATGTAAACAAAGTATAGAGAAGAATAACAACACAGAGAAAGTGTGACTGAATTATCTGCTTAGGTAACCAAAACACTACTATATGTTAACAAAGCAAGTTTTTGCTGCTTTAGTAATCTTCTGGATAGTATAAACCTTTAATGATCTATATTGAGATGAAAAAAGAGAAATGCCTAGCCATAAGGTAGGCTTCATCTGTCTTTTATATCTATCAATCTGCACCCATCTGTCCCGCAGCACCCTCTGTACCCTTCCCTCCAGACCTCCTCAGTGCCTGCTCATCCCTATCACACAGCTCCATCAGATGCAGACCGGCGCTCCAGCGAGAAGCCATGCAACCATCCAAGTGAACATAATCAATTCCTCCTCCGATGGAGCACAATGCGAGCATTACGGCCCCTCACCCTGCCATCCATCCGGCCCCCCCTCACCCCGGCAGCAGCAGGCTGTGCCACACAGATGGGCCTCTGCTCTGCCATGAAATGAGCTCCGTTTGTGCGCTGTACATATTGTGTATGTCTTTTGACACACACCAGGTGAAGGTGATGACAATGTGTGATATATTCAGGTGGGGATACAGATGAGACAAACTGGTGTGGGTTCGCCTTCCTGTCCGTCAAACTGAGGTGGTTCTGCTGTCTGCTCGTGTCAATCACTTACATGGCCACCAAAGGATAACAAGAATAATACTGATGCTTTTTCAAGTTGTTGTGGTTTCCAGTTTGTCTCCACTCAGTCAGCACAGAGAAATGAGGCTTTGTTTTTATTTTTCTTCAGAAGAAACTGCTTGATGCTATTTCTTGCTGCTACTACCAAGGCTTTTACATTTCCTGAGCTGGATAATCTATCACAGAACATTTGCCTTTGTTCAAACGTCCCTTTTATTTTTGATCTCATTGTGACCAAATTGATTGTTTTCATATCAGAGACTGCACATTGGACCTAATGTTATTTTAGGCTCACTGACTGAAAGTGAAAAAGCTGAAAATGTTCTTGTCACGATGTACAGTACTTTACAAAGCAGGATAATTATGTCTTTCCACATTTACTGACATGAGTTTTTGGAAAAGCGCTATACAAGTCTCATGTATTATTATTATTATTATTTTTGGGGATTTTATTATTTTGTAGTTCCTGTCAATCTTCTACACCAGGGGTTTTAAAAGTGTGGGAAGGTGAGCCTCCCCTCAGAGAACATAAGAACAGCCGCGCCCCCCCCCTCTCAATTATTATTACTATTATTATTATTATTATTATTATTATTATTATTATTATTATTATTATCATTGTTGTTGCTATAATGCAGGGGTATTATTATCCGGTGGAAAGCCCTTACCTACTGGCCTAGTTAAATCAAAAGTGGTTACTTTTTTTGGCTGGGCAGTGTAGTTTTACTACCGTCTTATTTGACTTTCTCAGGACTTAAAACTGTTTTTTGGGCGCAGACCCCCACAAATAAAAAAATATATTTACACACGTAAGGTCATCATCTTAACAGTTTTTTATGCTCATCGAGTCATCCGTGAGCAGAGCATCAAGTTGCCTATAACAGCTGAATGCGGCGATTACCATCTTGTTCAGCAAATCTCCTCACAAACTGATTAAGATCTAAAGCTTTAGTGCGTTTTGATTCAATGCTGAGTACAGCCACACTGACAGTCTCTTCTCTGTCATTGTAGACCGCAAATACCTCATTCCTTCCGTCTACTTGGGTCCAGATGCTTCTCGTTTTGCGCTGTCCCCCCGTTAAAATGAAGTCGCCGCCAATCACATTTCCTTGCTCGCGCCAGGGCTGGGTGAGGGGTTACAAGGCTTGCGTCTTGTGCTGCATTCACTTGCACTCGGACATTAGAGATTTTCTCTCATAAATGTCAGATGAGCCACAACTTTTCTTTCAAAACAAAGCTGCCAACTGGGGTGGCAGCTGGGGTGGCAAGGCTATTTTTTAGGGTGGCAGTTGCCACCCCATGCCACCCTGGTAGATCCGCCCCTGCTTGACCGGTACTTGCTTTTGATCAAAGTAAATGCGGAAAACCCGCACTCACACAGGTGGTGAAGGGAATGAGCACTTTTACAGCCTTTTTGGCGAGGTGGGGGAACTCTGTCTCCACAGACAGCCAAAAGTGTGCAAGTGACATTTTCTGCCAAACGCTGTCTCCTCTCTCACTTTAGGTAACTTCACTAAAAATTGATCCATGTTGCCGCTCGCATAAAGTTAGCTGAAGTTAACTAGTTAGTTTCTCGTTATTTTTTTCTCACGCTGCGCCTCTCCTGAAGCTCTCTGGCACTGAAGTCTTCACTAGCACAAAGTTGGGTCAGACATTCCAAAATTAAAATGTATTGGTGACTTAAATGTTGTAGGGCCATCATAAGTTCATTATTATAAATATATATATATATATATATATGATGTAGTACCTGCAATACTAACTCAATTTAGCTTCAGTTAGCATTTAGCACAAACATATTTGCTTCATCAATGGCAAATGTGAGTATCTTTGCACTTCCTTATCCCATCTACTCTCCTTCTCTTTCTACAACATACAATACATCTGTAAATACTCCCCTCTCGAGCTTAAAAGCGTGACACATCTCAGAAAAGCATGTGGCTAAATGAGAAAACTTAACCTCATAATACCAAACACAAGTCATGTGACTGTGGTGTAGTTTGTTGATAGGCTAATGTAAGCTATTTACTTTTACATTACTGTACTAAATATATATTTTATTCCTATTGTATTTCTACGAGTAAACCTATATTTCAACCATATTCGATTTAAATATTGCTATATTTTTTACGTTATTATAGTTTTCTTAAAATAGTTTTTAATCAATGTTTTAAGTATTTGTATGCATGTTTATGTATGCACCAAAAACACCGAGACAAATTCCTTGTACAGTATGTGTTAACCTAATTGGCAATACACCTGTTTTTGATTCTGATTCTGAAATAGACACCTGTGAACAATTTTTAAGACGATGAGCCATACTATGAATAAGGATTCAAACACTATCACACACCTTGCTACTGTCCACTCGTGGCACTGCTGACACATCTGAGTCCTGTCACAAACACAGCAGATATCTCCCTGCTCATAACTCAGCGGTGTACTGTACGTTAACTTCCACAACCCCGGCACACTCTGCACTCCCCGAAGGAGGGACCTCTGTCACAATTTTCGGAGGAGTGCGGTGTGCTGTGTAGTTATTTCTCTGCCCAGAAACTGATACATATAATTATGGCGCGAAACGCAGGGGGTAATGGTGGGGTAGGTGACACGTCGATGTTTACTCTGTACAGCTGCTGTCAGAGAGCAGGGAAACAAAGCGTGGTGTAAATAAACACGGTGAGCAGTAGTCGCACCTTTTGAGGTCAAAGGAGAGGAAAGTAAATCTTACGTAAGAAGAGACACAAAGAAGAAGGGGAAGGAAATAAATGCAAGGAGGTCCAGAGTTACTTTTCCACCAGAAACATTTGGAGAACTTGTAAATAAATATTTTCATATTACCCAAGCTTGTGATAAAATGATAACAAAATTAAATATATTGCTTCACTATAATTCATAAGCATTTAAAAAAGAAAACTTCTAGTGTTTGTAAGAAAACTTTGCTTTTCTGTTGGGAACATTGTTATTCAAGTTTCAGTTAATACAAGCTAAAAACACTAAGAGTTGGCTTGAGAAAACAACTTATTTGTGTCAGAGACATTTAAATGAGGAACTGTCTGACTGTAACTCTTACACTACACTTGCGCTAGCCCATGCTCTCATTTCACTACCACATAAAAAATTCAAGACCCTGTTGCATAAATCCAAGTATTGTTAAATATAGCAAGGGCTCCCAGAAGGCATTACACAGGCTTACAGCAACATATTATCTGACCTCATTGTTCCTGTGTGTCCTCGTGCACCCTCAGATTGCAGGCTGCTGGTTACCTGACTGACATGAGAGGAAGTCAGCAGGCGGCAGAGTGTGCTCCATCTCTGGAATCGACTCTCCCCGTGTGACTAGGGAAGCAAATTCTGCGGAAGCCCTAAAATCCACTTCCTGGCAAGGGAGTTTTACAGTTCCTTCTTCTACCTCAGCATGAATACAGAAACCCACTGTTGGGAGCCCAGTTAGGGCTGCCTCCTGGTTACTGCTATATGTGTCTGAGTGCATGTGGCTGAACTTGTTATGAGTATGTGTGGGGCTCTGCTCATCTTTTTCAGACCTGGTATAATGGTACTGGCAGTGAATACAAATTGTCAAGGTGCTGAATCCACAGCTGTCATATCTCGTTGTCATGACATGTTTATCGGTTACATTGGGATTTCTGAGGAGGGGGATAGTCCAATGAGGATAGAGGTTGTTCCAGCAAAACACAACTTTCACAGTGTTGATAGAGACTATTATTTTCATGTGTCCTTGGGGAAGACACTTCACCTGAACTTGCTACTGTGGGTATTGTCCACAGTAATGACCATTACATGTATGATATGTGTGTAATGTGTATTTGTAAAGCGCTTTGAGCATCTGGAAAAGCGCTATAATAAATGTAAGGAATTATAATTAGTATAATTGGACTGTTTTTTTAAAAAGGAATAATGCCAAGAGATTTATTTGTATTTGTTCTATGCTGCTCAACAATCTAAGGGTAACTTATAGGCCCAATAAAAATAAATAAATAGTGTTTTTATTATAGCAAATATTATATTTTCTCCCGGAGAAATGGAGTCTCTGAGCAACAGCTTACCTTAGCATTCCAATCAATAAGACTATCTCAAGATCACAATATCAGATTTGAATAATTAATCAAGTTGCTGTGCCGCATGCAGACATTACGCACAACCCTTCTTTCAATTTGGAGACACGAATCGATCCTGCCACAGCTATTTAATAAAGTGAACGGATAGAAGACATTTGATCGGTCGGTGGGAAAAAGTGTTGAACAGAACTCTAAAGGCGATTAGAAACAAGTATTTTCTATGTCCATGGTGCATTGCTAAACTGCTAAAAGTAGACACTGGCACAAGGTGTTGGTATACATGTAGAGATGGTTTATGTTGCTTGGCAGATGGAAACTCCTGCTTTCTGGCTTCAGCAGACTCCCTGAGAAACAGTGACAAAGAAGCTAAAGGTAGGAATTAAGGAAACAATGGGAAAAGTTGGGTTCAGCCGAGTTAATGCACACTTGGCGTCACCGGAACAGAAAGCTCTCAGCAGGACTTATTCTGCCACACAAAAGGTCTGCGTCTTCCCATTGTGCTTCAAGACAGCTGCTTATTCCGTCTTAGCTTTCCGACAGTTCTTTCACAACAACTCCCTGAAAGAATGTAGACCTGAGATATGTGACATTTTCAACGTTTTTACTGCATAATTACTTTCAGTTCAGTGCTCAAAGCAGCTGCTGCATCTATGAGACTCGTTTTTATCTTTGGTTGCGTGCATTCTGAAGTCCTGATGTTGTATCCATATCCAAAAGCGCCGTGTTTAGCCGCTCACAGGGAGATAAATACCTGCCAGCTCCACTGTGTTTTGTCAAAGCAATTTATGTTTTGGTGGGAGTCTATTCCTCATCTCAAACAAGCCAAACTACACAAGATTTTAAATAGATTCTGTCAAAGAACACTCCTTTACATCACAAAATAGGTTAAAGAATGCTAATTCTCTTAGCATTTTCCAACACATTTGAAAGCTCAAGTTAGAAAAATGTACATCTTTTTAGAATATACTTTGGGTTGTCTTTGATTTGGCCATACAAGTTCAGTTGAAAGTGTGATAAGGAAAAATGGCTTGGACCGTTGGATTCATTCCTGTCTGCCCTTGTGAGCTAAAGGTAAGTATTAAAGATAAGTGGCTTAGCCTGATTACCGTTTAATAACTAAGAGGTGTCATAATTACATTTCCATCAATCACGCTACCCCGCCTCTAACAAATGTCTGAATCATCTGAATCATTATGCAAATGAATAAGTAATATCTCTGAATAAATTGGTCTATTACCCCGAGGTACACGCTCTATCTGCAGCTCAGTGTGTGTCTTTAAAACACGCCCACGTGTGTAGCTGATGTGATTTAATTGTGGACGTTTTTTCCACGACATTTGAAGCTTTTTGCGCCACTGAACTGAGAAAGTCAAACACAGGCGAGAAAACATGCAGGCGAAATAAATAAACATGGTCCTCTGCAACCTTTTGGTTATCAAAAGAAGTAGAAGTGGAACACTGCAGTCATTACAGCTGAAAAGTTAGAACACTGTTATTAGAGCTGAGAAACTTTTGACGGCTGAAGCTTCAGGAGCATGAAAAATAGGGCACGAAAATATCAATATGAGATATGAGCGATGGCGGGTGCTCCCTCCCTTTAAAATGCTGGTGGCGGGAGCCACTCAATATTCATCGATTAGAGACGCTGCGTCGGCGGGAGAGAGAGCTGACGCGTCGTGGGAATGCTCCTCATCGAGTTCCTCTTGTTTTTCTAACCCCACAAATGAGTTATTTTGTCTACAAGGCAATTTATTTCAGAGATAAAACAGCCTGTGGGTTATCCAGATCCCGGCAGCGCCTTTTGCCTTTGCTTCTTGTTTTGATTTTGTCTCTTATGCATGGGGTGTAAATTGAGGGAGTAAGCCTAACCCCGATTGGTTCCGCTCTTAAGCCAAAAAGCAAGTGTTCAAAGACAAAGAGTAGAGGTGGATGTTTGAGCTGTTTCCCACATTCTCAATAACTTCTATTCGCTAAGGCAGGTGAAGGTGCCGCCGCATCTCACTGTCTGTACTGTCTTTATCTCCATTTCAAGGGCCTCTGTCGTACACTCTTATGCTAATATAAAGCAGCCATATTCTAACCCCCTCATATCAGAAATCTACATACGACACAGCACGTAGCCTCTGCAAGAGAGATGGAATTTAACTTTGCCTTCCTTTGATTATTGCTGGATGTTAGGTCTCTATCTGTGGCCACCAGCTAAGCTCCTCAGCTGCTCCTCTACATAAAAGGCACACAAACACACACAATACAAGTAGTGGAAAGAACGAAAAGTGTGTAGGAATGTGCCATAAACACACTGCGCTTAGCTGTCTGTCTTTCACTTTTCTTTTGTCTTACTGCGTTTCAAAGTAAAGAATCTCAGCTTTCACATAAAAGGAAGAACTTTCACACCTTCCACCTGCTTCTTCCCTCTGCTGCTCACTCACTCGGCATTATCCCTCTTGATTGCGCTCGTGCCATCTGCTACATTAATTGATCAAAAAGGCTCTGAATGTTCCTCGATGTTTGCTTGATTGAATTTGGGACAGCCGGAGCCTTTTTTGTTCAACTTCCCGAGCGCTTCGAACACTTAGCCCTCTTCCCTCTGCTGTTTTCATTGTCACTCTCTTTTATATTGCTCTACATTTGAACACCTACACACTTTGTAATATCCTCGATAGCATATCACACAGGGGGGGAAACGACATTTATGTAGCGGGGAGAATCTGATTCGCTCAAAGCCAACCAAAAAATGTGATGGTAGGGAAAGTTGAAGATCTTATAAAATAAGTTTTTTAGTTTTCTTAAAAAAAGAAGTGCCTTTAAGGGGTCGTGCCACATCACATGCTGCTTGTTCTTTATGGGGGGCACTGGCTGTTCTAAATGCCAATACAAATACCCCGAATCAAGCAAGAACCGGGACTCCCATGTGATTTTTATTGGCATGTGCATCTGAGCATTCACTACTTCCTTTTTTTGCCGTTTCAAATGTACCTGCATGTGTGTTGGTACTTTGTTAAACTGTTGTTGTTTCTGCCAGATAACCCCGCTGTGAGCTTCTGTGTAGCACGAGGCTCGGATATCAAACAGCAGCTTTGCATCGGTTGGACCTGAGAGCGAACACCAGAGACAAACATACATAACAATTTACATGACCTCTTAGACGCAAAGTGGCTCTTCTGGGGGGCCGACCCTATGAACACTACGCCCCCCCTGATGCTATTTAATGAGCTCATGGTGTTGGAATTTGAAATGTGTATGTTCATTCTTCTCTTCAAGAAATGTGATTAAATGCCAATCATTAATGCTATTTCTGCCCACCACATAGCATTTAAGCGTTTTCACTCCCAGTACAGTAAGATTGAGGCCAAAGACAAGCTAATACAATATTTATATATATAAATATATATAAATATATATAAATAAGGGGCCCTATTATGCTTTTTTCCTGTAGTGTGTTGTATAGGTTATTTTGCATGTTCATGGTCTGCAAAGGCTAAAATCTCAAAGTTACCTCCAGAGAGTTTGTCTCCCCTCGCCTCAAACATCTCCATTGGACTACTTTGTATACTTTCATAAAATAGTGACATCACTATGTAACACTTACACTTCTATTAGCTAGCGCTCCAACACATTGTACGTGTTAGGACATCACTGAGCAGATGACCAATCACAACAGAGCCGGCCAGCTGACCAATCAGAGCAGACTGGGCTCTGGTTTCAGACAGAGGGTGAAAAGAAGTGCTGCAGCACAGGCAGTATAAGAACAATAAAGTAATGACATTCTGTCAACGACACATTTTCTTTAACTACTTTACTAACTTTCTTTAAAACTTCCTACTTTTCACACAGGGCCGTCTAACATCATGGGAACAACATATGCCAATGTTGATTTAGTTTGTTGTTTCCTTTCATGTCTTGCCAATAAAAGTGTCATGTTGTCGACAGAACAAAAGGAAAAATACGGGGCGTATCAAAGAAAGTCAAAACGTATGTAGTCATGTTGTCAATGTGCAAGAGACATTCATTTGCAGGAATGAAACAGCTTTGACATTGCGGCTGAAGCGGAAAAAATATGGCCTTATCTTCATGAACATGCCAACTTGGCTCGACTATGATCAGGAGAAACAAGGAAGATTGGAGACGGTGAAGAGAAATAGTCCTGAAAGAAGCCTGCAGGTTTGCTAGCGATATTGATATAGCTACTGTGGAGAGAGCAAACACACACACACACGCACAGGAGGCTTAGAGACTCAATGAAGACTGTGCTAACTCTTAGACATCAATAAGAAGTGTGTCTTTGTGTACGTCTGCCCGCATGAAGAGAAGAAGAGACAGACACAGAGAGAGGAATGCAATCAGCGAGCGTATGAGCTTTCTCCAGAGTGAGGATTTGGGTCATTTGAAAGAATACGGCTGAATCAGCAACACTGCCGCCACCGCTGAACTTAATCTACTGAGCAGTTCTTCAGGCGGGAGACTGAGCGAGGAAGAGGAGGAAGGGGTGAGGATGTCGGGAGAGGAGAAGATGAAACAAAAGAAGGGGGGGGGGGGGGGAGAGATACAGCGAGAGATACAGGGCGAGATGGGAGCGGCCGGGGAGAAGAGAGATGGGGAGAGACAGAGGAAGTGAAAAGCAGTGGGTGAGAGATTTATCAGAGGAGACGGCAGGAGCGTGAGGGGAGAGGGGAGAGGGGAAGGAGAGTGGATGTGAGGGGAAGAGATATCGGAGCCAAACAAGAGGGAGACAGAGAAAGCTCAACCACTGTCTGCCAGATTGTTCTCCCCCATCAGATTAACAAGAAAGGGGTTGAGAAGTCACCCCCCTCCCCCTTTCCTCTGCTTATTTTATTATCTTCTGACATTAACCCCATTTTATTCTGTCTCATTCGCTTCATCCCACCCAGCACTCGGTCTTTGATTTAACACAGAAACACTAATTGTTTTTAAAGTGTAGATCAGCTCTGAATCACATCATTGCTCTTGAAGCATGTTGCACTTAAAGGTCTGGTGCTGCTTTGCTATCAGGCAGAACCTAAAGCATCGTATCATGGCTTTTATGGGAAGAATGTTGGAGGTCACTGGATGAATCTTCTTGGAGACATATGGGACTACTTCCCCTACACAATGAACATTTTTAAAGCAATTACTCACCTTGTGATACTCGACTTCTTGAAGGTCGGTTTTCTCGTATGCACCAATGGTGAATGAAGGATCCAGAAACCTGGTAAAAAGAAAATGTTAAAACAGATAAACAAATTAAAAACAGGCATTTACAAAATGTCACATTCATCTCAGTTCTTCCCAAACATGCCTTTTTTGCCGAAACTCTTTACTGCTTATTAACTTTTTTGGAGTTGAGTGCAAAGTGCCACTGGATTCTTTGTTTATCCTGGAGGCATTAGAGAAAAAGAAAGTTCAAGAACTCAGGAATTCAAGGTGAGAATTGATCCTTTTGGGTCTAAAGTGTTTCTATAAAACTACCAACCTGCATGGCTTGTATTGACTTTTAGAGAAGTCACCTCTCTGTCAAAGTGAATTTTACATCGACCTTACACTAAGTCACAGAGAAGATTGCTTTCCCTCCAGGGTGAGTACGTTCAATATTAGTCGTGTAACATATTTCACGACCGACTGAAATGTTTCCCTCTGATAGCAATCCAGGACGGAAAACATGTCCGGTGATACTTAATAGGAAGTAGCAAGTTAGTTAATGTACTTAAATATTATAATAAAACACATACAAACTAATAAGCCACTTAACATGATCAAGTTAAAACTCAGGGTACAAACTGCTTCCTGGGTTTTACAGTATATCTTATATTTGCTTTTCTACTCAATTATCACCTCTTCTTCATCATTATAAATAGTCAAATCCATGACTTTATTAGGAGTTGATCGACTTGTGGTAAACATAATCCAACAGAACTTCATGCATTCGAGTTTTAACCTACATCGACCATTATTGTCTCGATGTAAATGTCAGATGCCCTCACAAGCGTACAGTGGTGGAGATTAACTCAACAGAGTGCAAAGTAATTCATCATTGACCTTTATCAACACACAGGAGCCTACACATATACAGTCTTCATATATAGCTTTGGCTTTTACCCAACTGAGCCAAACACTGGACACTTGTCGGACGAAGCAATGTATGAATGTATCGACTAAATAAGAGAAAAACAGTTAAAGGCATGAAATTCAAGTTTTTTTTTAACAAAAACTTGGAGGGTCTGTGACTTGGAATCAAATTGAATGATGTTATTGAGAAGCAACACTGTAAAAAAATTAATATTTAGCAGATATTTTACTTAATTTACCCTTTATCAAATCATGGTTTGCTTAAAAAGTCCCTATTTTGCATTTAATAGAATCAAAATGTTAGTGTTGAAGTTTTAAATCTGTGAAAAACAACAGTTAATAGAATAAGTGCGTACTGACTTTTTGGCTTCTATTAAAGAATAGCTCCAATTAATTTGTAAAAAGCAAGGTTGCTATATTCCTGAATAGAGCCCGACATGACAACAGCACGAATCACGGCCAGATCCAATCATACCTGTTCAGCTGGAAAAAACAACAACTTCACAAATAAGTATTCTATTCTGCTTTTCAACAAATTGGATGGAGATTTGCCATCTAGAACCCAGCTCATGAACACAACATCCCCTGACTCTCTCCCCCCCCCTCTCTCTGCCTTCAGGTCTGTCTCCTCACCACGAGATGGCAGGCGTGCTATGCGCCGCCACCAGAAGCCCCTCTCCCTCTCCCTCGGCTGAGCCTAATGGCATGTGGCGGCTGGTGCCTGTGAGTAATGCCGCAGGAAAATGCGTTCCATAACCTATTGTTCTTATTGGAAGAGAGGAGAGGGACACAAACAAAACAAACAAGAGAGGAAGAAAAGGACAGAGAGAAAACGAGTGGCACCAGGCGAGCGCCGTGGGTGAGGCTTGTGCGGTCCTATCTTCTGACAGGAGGGTGGGGGGGTTACTGGGAGATACAGAGGCAGCAAATGGTCTGCTGATGTAGTTGGTGTATTCAACACTTGTGCAGACACACAGAGACACATATACTTTACTGCTTTAATGCTCCGATTTGCAGTATGGGGGGGAACGCGATTCTAAAGGCGCACTGACTGAATGGGGACCTTCTTTCTTTGTTTCTACTAATGAAATGGTTACACTCGCCTCACAACACAAATCAATGCCCAGGTTGAGACTTCTCTCCGATCTTTAATGAGAACATTCGGAATCTTTCTTTAATTTGAAGCAAACTTAATATGCTGAGCAGCGCAGAACTGCTTCCCTAATTTTCCGAAATAAAAGAGATGTCTCCTGTGAAGCTAATGGGCTGCAATTAGCAATCGTTAATGACATAGAGACACAAATGTATTTTACAAATATTGGAGACTTAAAAGGAGCATAAATGAGGACAAGAGGGTAGACGCCTAAAAGTAAACAAAGCAGTATTTTCTGTAATTAGATTCCTGCTGATGAAATCCTCCCATCAGGATACTTGGCCCGGGGTCTGCAGGGGGCGAGCTGATCAGTCAGCGTGAAGTCTGCGTACAGCTTCTCTGACTGCAGTCTGACACACAGCAGGGCTCGGTGTGTTTTTGAGGGTGTACTGTACACAGCGTGGGTTCTGTGCACTGCCCACTAAATCACTGTGCGAAAACAACAAGGAACGTATTGATCTTTCTTTTATAAAAAGATAGCAAAGTTAGAGAGCCTGTGATTGAATCCAAATATACACCTTAATTAGTTAAGACTATTATCTTTGTTACTGAATCACTCGTCAATATTATCTCTAATTGTGTGTTTTAGAGCAACATGTGTGGATTTAGTTTCCTTTGGATTATATTAAAATACATGCAATAATATAAACTAATGTGGTTATTATCTTAAACACAAATATAAGCAGCCATACCTACACATATATAACATATTAGTGATATTCTTCCTATCAGAGAAGGGAGAGAAAGGGGTAATACTTTGTGTAAAATACCCCCCACCTTTTCAAAATCTGCCTCATGCCCCCCTCTGTGCCTCACACTTCCTCATCTCCCTTTACTTTCCCTTTTTTATTCCCTAATGCCGGATTAGATGAAACTCCAAACACTTTTGTTTGCTTAAAAAGAGAAAAAGAGGGCAGGGGGTTCGGCTGGTGGTATGACTCATGAGCGAGGCTTGATTTTCAGATCGTTATATCCTCCTGAGAAGCGTCTGAGTACAGCTTGTAGAGCAGAGGAAAAAGGCAGGAAGCCATCACGCTAGAGTTTACTTTCCCTCATCTCCCCACTGCTGGCTAGAGAGGGGTTCCCCATTAAAGTGCTTGTGACCTTTGCAATAGAGGGGCAGGGGTTTGATTGGACCTTTTTGTTAAATTGGGCTCACAACGAGCACAGGCACAGCGAGGGCCCATTTACTGGCCGCAGCCACTGCGTGTGAGCCAGAGAGCTGTGGTGCCCACACTGCTGGTGCTATGAAAAGACAGCTGCAGCATCGGGGTCTTCCTATTTTTACAGAGAGATACTGTACTTGATAGAAGAAAACCCACTTTACTCTATAGAGCTGCAGTGACGGTGTGAATTCATATTTCTTTTAGGCATTAAGAATACAGGAAGCTGCATTTATAACTGTACTTGTGTGCTGGGTGAAGTAAAAATAATAGATTTGATAGAAATTGATTATGAAAAAAGACTACATATAGTCAGATATGGGCAATACGTGCTATGATTAGTATTTTTAAAGAGTAAATTACGACTTTGGGTCAGCAGAAGAAGCTGTAAACCACAACATTGACATATAATTATCTTATAAAATCCAAACAGCGAACACGCTTGGTAACAGTTGCCTGTTCACACATCTAGCCTAGACGAAACAACATTAGAATTCAGAGTTGTGCCACCCGTATCCCACTTTTAGCTCTTTTTTGGTCTCCATCCATTCCTTAGGTTCAAATCTGGCTTGTTTGCCTTTGTCTGTCTGCTAAAACAGCCAGGTCCCTTAAACCACATTATCAAATTGCGTTATTAATAACATTTTGAGGAAAACTAATGCCAAGCATTTTCTTATGGCACCTATGTTTCCCTAATTGGCACGTAGTTTTATGGAAATGTCATTTTTTGTAGTGGGCCATTCTTTTTGGATTTGTTCAACTTCGCACTACTGGAAAAAGTAGCGAACCGAAACAGTGAAGTTGCCGACCTCCCAACCAAAACAAAGCGCTGAAAGACGCTAAAACACTGGAGTTGACCTGTCGGTTGATCATTTTATGTAGGTTCCCCTCTGCGAGTGACCCCTTTCACATTATTCGTAGTTACTTGATCAATTGTTTTAAACATTTTTTTAAAGAAATGCAGCACTAACATGTAATTACCATATTTAAGTAGCACTTCAAAAAAGCACTAGTAAAATCGAATGAAACTGAAAAGGCGTTGTTTTTCCACAAGTAAAAAAACCAGCTGAAGAAGTGGTCAGAAATGTTTATTGTACATGTATTATCTATAACAGACCAACATATCTACGAGATAAAGGCTATGGTCCACACAGCGGCTGACATGCCATTGAAGTGTGAAAATGCTACAGATGCACTTTGTCAAAGCACTGGATATATTGTCTCTCACTCTCTCTGAGTGCTTTTGATATTTCAAAATGGCTCTCTCCATTTATATGTGCATAATCTTTTGTCGGAGTCTCTTCTTTTCTGATTTGAGCCTTCACTCACAAGTCCTGTCATCCTGCAATCCTCTTAAAGCAGTTTCTTGTCAAAGGAAATCAGACAAAAGTAATCACCACTCACAGACCCTGCATCCATCTGCCCTCTACTCTTTTATACCACCATTTCTATTGGCCTATACTACTTTCTCTCTGTGTCTTTTTCTCTGTCTCATTACTTGTGTGTGTAGAGCCAGATGTGGAACCCTACAGTAAATGGGCTTCACTTTCACACATTTTCACATGCAGACACATGCGCGTGGCTGGAAAACCCTGCTATAAATGTGTATGTTCATATACTGTACTGTATGTGGCAAAAAAGCAGTCGTTTTCCACTCCGCATGTGTGACAATCTTTGGAGGAAAAATGGTGCATCCCAAGTTATAATAATGGACTCATATATCAGGAACAGTAGGGATGTAGGGCCATGAGAAGGAAATAGGAGGAATATAAGGACAACGCATAGTGGTAGGGAAGGATGCTAATAGTCTTGGCAGAGTTGTAGCAACTTTGTGTCCAACTTAACTGTCTCTTTGTTTGGGCTGCCATCAGCTAACGTGCGCCGCATAGCAATTCCTCCCCTGGTGCAGGAGTGATTCTTTTAAATGGACACCTTTTCCTCCACCTCCATCCCTCGGTTTAAGTCAATATATCCTAATTCGGTTTACCAAGTACAAAGATGATGGAGGATGACATTGATGATGATGATAATCGATAGCGAGGGGAATGTGATACATCCGGAGTAGTGCACTTTTTTCTAAATGAAAAGATTCTTTCTGTGCGTGTGGATGTGACTTCCTGTAGCCGCAGCCTTTTTAATCACCAGATCAGCTAACAGTGCGACTGTGACTGTGTTTAATAAATGGAGCGTCATATCTATTTCCAATGCACACAGACACACGGAGGCGCATGTGTTAATCTGAAGCGACATTGACTTTAATAGCCACTTTAAATGCCTTTATTATTTTAAAGCACTTTATGAGGTGCCCCTGGTGTGGAAGAGAGTACAGCATGAGATTGGACTTGAATCACGGCAACAAAAGCTGGCGCAGACTCGTTTAATGCCCCCACACCCACACCCCTCCTTTTGGCCATTTGCAGGTTGCAGAATAAGTCTGGTTTATTACAACTTAAAGTGGTCTGTCCGAGATTTAGTATTGCACTTTAATAAAATTGGGCAAGACGGAAAAAAAAGGGGAAATGGTAAAAATGGCAGTAATAGAGGCAGACATGTACTGACTTTTAGTCTGGAGTGTGAGTCAAATAGCTTCAAAGCTGCATCATACAATTCCCATAATGCAACTCAGAGCATATTTCACTAGACTCCCTAAAATGTCTCCACAATAAGTGTACTGACCTTTTATGTGTACTGTAGCATTTGTTGGAGTCTCATCTTTAAAAGTTTTAGGGCGTAAATCCTGTCAATTACAACAATATTGTCAAAAGCTGAGACATTGGAAGGGTTTTCTTTCCAAATATAAATGTATCTCTCCATTGTCTATTTTCCTACATGTCAGGGTTTATTTTGCATTGTCTTTGATGTCTTATCCACCACACAGGCACATCTGTAAGTTGCCAGTCATTGGTATGCACCACCAATCAGTGATTTTATTCTATCCACAGAGGAAAGAAGCCACACAAGGAGAGCGAAGGATTCAAAAGGTGCTGTCTTGGTAAACACATGTAGTCTAACCCAGTTATGACCTTCCGTCTTATCAGTATTTTGAATGCGGCTCTTGTTTACCTTTAATGCATGACTAAAAAGCTGCTGAGGCAATACAAAGCTGCCTAGAGGTCATTAAAATGTGAAGACACTTCCTTATCCTGATGAAAAAAAGGAGACTTTTCATTAAAAGACTGGCACAAACAAATCTGTGTCTAAACTGGAGACAGAGGAAGATTACCTCCATCGCGCCACGAGCTAGTGCAGAGAAAACTCACAGACACATCCGTAGCCTACACTTATCAGCTGGGAAATGACACAATGCTGGTACCAAGGGGACTTAAATATTAATTCCCAGCCTGGTGAATATAAAAATAAATCCTTTTGCTAATCGTGCCGGGAGATGCTCGACGGCGGCAAAAAGGTTTTGTGTAAATTACTAAAAGATTAGTTCCTTCGCCGGTTTATCAACAGGACCAAACCACCGAGGTGCACTCCTCAAGCGCCGAGAATCCCTCTCAAACTTCCACACTGGAAATGTAAGGATTTACAGCAGCTCCTTTGAAATCCTGCGATTGTCTCTGGTGAAACAAGATAGTGATGGTGCTTTGAAGGTGCGAAGCTGTGACAGGATGGTATTACCTGCGTCAGATATCGCTACGCGGGAAGTTTTGGCCAGACGGACGTTTGTCACATGTGACGAGAAAACGCTGTTATTTCTCATGGGATTAGAGCGCATTAGCCAAGGTGGGTGCCAGTCAAAACACACACAGACAGTTGTGTTTACTATTCTTAATCTTTAGCAGGAAATAAACATTGGTAGCAAAAGAGAATTTAAGCTTCTCTCTACATCACCAATGAACACTGATTACTCGCCCAGTTAGTGGACATTTTAGCTTTTAACTGAAATAGTCGAGGGACATTTTGTATCACACACTTAGCTAAAATGTTAAAGCACCTTAGAAGATTACCCGTTGCTTAAGGCCTCACTTGGATATGATAATATACAGAGGTGCCAATGCGCCTTATAATGAAATAGCCAATTTGCGAGGAAGAGACAGTTATAATATCTCAATAAAAAACAGCCTCCACAACTGACCAGCATCAGCACTGCACACAGTTATGTCAAGATTTGCTTGCGGTTGCACATACAAGTTTATGAGCTTGCTACACTTAAGGATATAGACTTCCTGGTCCTCTTTGTGTTTAAACCACAGGACTGGCTTCTCACAGGAGTCAGCTGATCAATTAAAAGCTTATTGATCTGTTATGGAGGCGGCGGGAGTGATAGTGGAAAGGAACATGGTAATTACTTTGCCACATAAAGCCGTTCCCAATCCCACCTCTTCAGCGTTAAATACACACTTGGAATTAATAAAAGATCCGATCACGTCAGGGACTCGGCTTTAAAGCCTCATGGTGTACATGGCAGGTAATACTTTAGAAACGTGTGGTCGAGGTGATGTGGTCACCAATGAAAGGACTCATGTTGCTTTTCAGATACACTAGGTCTGAATGAAAGTGTTCAAGGTTAGAGAACTGTACCCTTTCAAAGCATGTTCTCTGTGAAATCTGGTAGTTTCTTTCCTTGAGAATACACCATGAAAGAGCAATTTCTTTCTCCCCAACGCATGCATTGCTTGCTTTTTCCCGATATCATATAGATTGCGGTGACTGGTGCACAGACACACTGCGCAGTGCGCACATGCCTCTTTTAGATACGGATAAAGAGCTTAGGCCTACACACCTTTCTTTCAACCCTTCATCGTTTGATTTTTCCTCCTTCTCCTTTGTCACTTTCTCACCCCTCTCGAGCACAAACAGAAACTCACACACACATGCTCACACACCCCTGGAGCTTAATTTGCAATAGAAGACTACTTCATTTGAATGTCTTTGATGTAGTGTGGCTTTGCTCAAATGAAGTATCTGATCCCAATCCCCTGGACAGATCTACGTGGGCGTATCGGTTTAACCAACCAACCAACTAGTAGCCTCCCCATCCTACTACTAGCTCCTTTTCTTTGTGCTCCTCACCTACAATGAACACGCCGTCCCCTCTCTATACCCATCACCCATCTACCCTTCACCAATTTCATTCATTTACAGTTTTAACAAGCGTGCTTACGTGCCTCTTCATCCGGGTAATTTATGGAGATGGGGTCTCGGGCTCTGTCCCCTGGTGGCCGTGTGGCCTTGATACGTTGCTGAACTTGTCTTTGGACTACACAAGTCTTAAGGAAGAGGGGAAATGTAGAGGGATGGACGTTTTCAAGAGCCAAACTGGTGTTTTTGCAAGTTTTGTCTAATTGACATGTTCCTTTATTGCATTATTATTGCATATACTTTGATTTGAATACTGTATGGAAATCAATACATTAATTAATAAGTACATCTTTTTTAAGCTAAGGGCTCCTGTTCCGCAACGTGCTTTCGAGTTTTAATAAGGGTTATAATGCAATCATCTAAGTATTAGTCTCAAGTGTCAGTGGCACACACTGACACAGACATGTGACTTTAAGGGATTAAAGAACCCCTAAGCCCAGGTTTGCCATTGACTGTGAATATAAAGGAGAAAAGAAAAGGGCAGCTGAAAATGTGCAGATTAAACAAACATGCCATGGTATGTTCTAGGTACTCCAGGTGCATGCATTGCTGGAGTGGCATATTGTGAGGGGCTTACAGATGCCCCCATAGACCCCACCAGCGCCGGCAAACATGAAGAGCATTGCTGAAGTGTTCTATTCAGGCCATAAGCACGCTGCAAAATGTATTGAAATGACCCATACGTAGAAAGAAGCTGGCAGACAGCAGCCCCAAAAGTACTAATTATGATGATGAGGGAGTGGGCAAACACTGAGGAGTATCAAATGGCATGTGTTGAACAATAACATTATTACCTGCTCTTACGTGAAAAACAAATTCATTATGCAAACATGTAATTTTTATTCTTGAAAATCCAACTAACAGCGTAACAATAATGACATTTAATTAACCTCACTAACTGTTAGCTGGAAAATAATGGTGTTTGCTTTCGAAGGTTTGAAGAAATAGCTCACGTGTTGAAAATAGCCATAAAAAAAGGTGCTTTCTTGACAAGAATTAGATAAGATAATTACTGCGGTAATGTTTGAGCGAAAAAGAAAAGGTAACTATTATCTCATGAAATATGCGCATATTTTAACACATTTCAGGAACCGAAATCTGAACTTTGGATAAAGCCAGGTTCAAAATTCTTGTTTCATTTTTAGTCATATTAGTATCTAAGGCTTTTACAGAAGGCATTTTGGATATCTCTTTTTATCACTCCATAAATCAGAAAATACTGTCAACAGCCCTAAAATATCAATTTTCGCCATGTTTTTAGGTACAATATTGTATAATTCAGGCTATGAATGATATATGAACAAACCCTTCTGTAAAAGCCCTCATAATATTGATAGGAATATAACTGGAAGGTTTGGTGCATCTACGTGCTACTGAAGTGGACATTTCGAACTAATTTTGAGAAAACGACCTTTAAAGATTGCAGTGAGGCGCTAGCTAAACCCTCCTGTTCTTTGGATGACAGCTTGCGCATCGACGCACTCCGTGAAGGTGTTTCATGTTCGGGGTCATTTGTTTTTTGTATAACCTTGCTTCGTGCAAGTGACAATTGTTGTCGTCTTCTCTGTGAACGTTTTTTTCGTCGTTCTTTTGTCATTTTGAGATTTAAATTTCTAGCGGAAAGCTAACCAGGAAGTGTTTTAGCTCACCACGTGACGCTTCTTAACGAATCACGTTGTCAGAAATTGACACCAGCCAATGAGATTTCGTTTCTTGTTTTAAGACCCCTTCGTACTTTCACGATTGGTTACTGATACAAAGGAAATGACCATATTTGGATCTGATGAGATTGTGCAGGAGAGACGGAGCTTTCCAATTAGAATTCTAACTTTTGGTGAATTTAGGAGGAATCTACAGATGCAAATAGACAAACTATAGTATAAATAAACGCTTAAATGTGTATTGTGTACGTTGTCCTTCAAAAAGCCTGAAAGAAAACATGTTATGGAATCAAAATAGCACAACATCTCAAAATTGACCAGTGCATGAAAAACGATGTTTTTGCCTGCCGTGTCTCGCCTTAAACAGGATAGTGTTTTCTCACAGCAGAATTGAACTTTATCTCCGGTAGAATTCTGATCAGGCATTAGCTCCGCCTCCTCTTCTTCTTTTTTTCAAGCTAAGGACCCAAGATCAAAAGAGGGGTTTGAGCAGTATGAGGCATGGCTACAATGGGTGAACTGTTTGGTATTTTGAAAAAAAAACTTCACAGACATGTTTTGTATAGGTACAAATATACAATATATTTTTCAAATATAGCATAATAGGTCCACTTTAAATTATGAAAAAATTGAATTATTTTTGTTTAAGTTATTGGTTATGTGCCAGAATATGTCTCATTTAACTTGATAGTGTATACAGCTAGTAAGTGCATTTTCCAAAAGGTCAAATTAATCCATCTTATGTCAGTTTTAATAGTAAAAGAGCAATCTTTCCACCTTTCTTAAGCTCTTTTCTGTTCTTTGGTTTTAGCGCCTGGCCGACGCGCTCACACATCACTCAGAGATATATTGTTTGTTTTTGGTACATTTATTTCCATGTTATCATTTCCATTTATTCACTGTTCGTTCTCTTCTTTAAAGACAAATGAAGGTATCTTACCAGACGATGTTGAAACAGTTTTCGTCACTTAAATAAAACAAATCTTAACTTCTCTGCAGTGCAATGCAGCGGTCAAAAAACCGTGTGGCTTCATAACCAAAATAGAACACAGAGTATAATCAGCAGGACTCTTTTAACCAGCTGAGGCAATCGCAGAACCAAACAGCCGCTCCGCCCAACCGTGGATGCGGATCCCGATCAAATGACACCAATCAATTATACTCCATTACATACATTAAATGATTAAATAATCAAAATAATAAATCAACGTTTTGGCCCCTACAAATAGAGTTCCTAAAACATAATTTAAAGCCCAATGTACATAAAGATTTACCTTAAAGGCACAAACTCAAGCAGCAGAGCAGAGATGATCTAAAAGCAGAATCTGTGTTACTTTAATCAAAAGTAAACATTCCAGGCACCCCCTGTGTGATTTCTACCTCAACTGCCCTCTAAATTATGAGCATATCTCACCTCTAGTTTGCACTTTCTGCCACAACCTCCTTGACCTTCAAGAGCGTACACAGGGCGCCTTTTCTGAAGTGTTCACTCATTGGGTTAGTGTTTGAAGTGCGGAGGACGGCATTCATTGAGGTTAAACAGGGGTAAAGAGGGTCGGCATCAAGTAAGCCTTTAAAGATTGTGACGCGTTGAAGTGTCTTATCATAAACACTCCGTCTGTGCCTCATTATTTCTGAACCTGTACTGAACACGATGCACAGTAACATGGACTTAGCATATCTATCCTTTAATATTATGTGTGGGGAAATCTACAAATCTCTGAAAAGACGATCCAAACACAAAGAGCTGTCACTATAGCAGCCATTTCATGCATTTAATCTGTTGTTTTGCTGCTAAATTTCCCTATTCACTGAGTTAATAGAGAAAAGCCGCCCTCTGGTTCTCCATTCGTTGGAGGCGGGGATTTCTGGAGTTAGTTTAGTTGTTGTCTGGCCTTGCTTTGCTTGTTTACCTCTGAGCACAAAGGAGAGGCTGATAATGTGGCAGCAGAGTCATGGCTGCTGGCCCTTTTTGATGAGGAGAAAGGTCTGTTTGACTAATTACCCTGGTGGTCAGACACACTGTTTTTTCCAATGCCACATTTTAACATCTTCTCTCTCACTGGCACTCTGATTATTTTTCGTCCTCGGCTCCTGGGCACATGCGCTGAGCCATGACATCTGTTGCTGATATTTGCATTTGAATTAGCGCTCAGAATCACTATTTATTGATTACCTGCAATTACCTTTCTTTTCTTCCTCGGTTCACCATTTGTTAAAGGGTATTTTTACTGCTTTCATGGACTCATTTCTCACCTTCATTGTTTTCCCTTTCTCAATTTTCTCCTTTCGGACTCCAGAGTTTGGGCTTGGCGGCAGTTCACCTTTACCAAAGGTGACTAATGCACAAATCATTCTTTGACATGAAATCTATAATCTGCAAAGTGGATCAAATAACTCCTAAATGCACCAATAGGCCAGGAGTTATTGATGGCTATTGCATTGGACTGTAGGGGAGGGAGAGAAAAACACCTATGTGGTAATGGTCCGATCACTCCAAAGAGTCCAAACGTGTATTTAACAACATGTCCATTATAAAATCCTTACTTTCATATGAGCAATGATTTAAGGTTGGGCCCTAATGGAATAATATTTATGAAGTTTTAGCTTAAATCCCCTTCCATTTAGTGTGAGGCTTGTTCGCACATTGTTATGCATTTTAACCTATTAAATATACATTTCTGTCTGGGCACAAAAACCCATCCATGGCCATTTTCAGGAGTTGGGTTCCATTTTGTCTCCTGATGAAGAGCTTTGTATGGACCACCTGCGCTCAAGGTTTGGACAAGCAGAACTCTGATTGCAAGGTGGACGGAGCACATGCAGCCAGGGAAGAGGCACCATGCCGGGGCTAAGTGGCACTTAAACATGCAAACGCATCTCTGGCTGTCCACCTAGACGTGGGCACCGCCATGATGCCAAAGATTGGTTTGCTGAAGGACACAGAGAAGCAAACAAGCAAAAGGCTGAAGCACAGGGAGGTTAACAGGGAAGATGTTTTTAATGATGCTAAATGATGGCAGGTTTTTCTCTCCCTCTCTTGTTAAGGTTTTTTTGTTTATTCCCGACCAAAGCAATGCAGTGACTTCTTGTCTTTCGGGGACAGATGGTGTCTGTGGGGGTGGTGAATGATAAAGTTAGTATCCACCCAGTAAAGTAGTCTTAGCTGAGAGAGCTGCAGGTGGCTTATCATGTTTGTTCGCTAAACTGCTGACTGATATCCCTCGATTAAAGACACCATTTTGTATGTACTGGTGAGAGGAGAATACTTCTGTCTTCTCTCTCTTAACCATTTGCCATAAAAATATGAAGAAACCTTTGCACAAAAGAAATATTAGGCTCAAGATTACATTTGATCTAATAATTGTCACCAAAAAGTGATTTGTAGCACCAGTTGTTAATTGTTTTGTAGTGTTTTAAAAATGTATCTGTTGGTATTAGAAAAAGGGCTCATTCTATATGGATGGAGGGTAGACCAAGGGAACCAGACTGAAGGCCTCAATGCGGATACTCGCTGTTACTGTAGATAAGTCGGGGGTCATTGACCTGATCGATTAAGACTGATAGATACGAATCTAAGCTCAGAGCTCAAACTGTGGCAAGGCCAACACAGGACAGGACAGGCTGTGCGGGAGGCATACTGTATGAGGAATATTGAAGTTTCAGTAAATGTAAATAAAGGGCAAACAACCTTGAAAAGAAAAGAAATAACAATGCATGTCATGTAGTTCAAAGAAAAAGAAGTGGGAGTAAATGTACTCTATATAAAGTCCTATTACTTTGAGGGGGATGATCTTTCTCCTCACTTCGCTCTAGCATCAGAACTGTTACATATTTAAAGGGAGCAGTCAAAGTCAGCTCAGCTTTGCACAGCGGTTTCTGGAGAATCCTCAAAGTTCAGATCTGTTTTGTGCAAACACAGTGAACTTGAGTCATTCCCAAGACGTTTGGGCAGTGGTGTAACTGTGATACCTACAAGCTTGTTAGCATCAAGACCAAGATCGAATTCATACTGTTGTAATAAGTAAGTAAGTACCTCCTAATCTATATATCAACTTTCAACATTTTCTGAGATGACTATTTTACTTAAATCTAAAAGCTAGAACGGTTTACGACGTGTGATGGCCCCCAAAGTCTCAGGGGCCCCTCTGGTCTTGAAGTGGAATATGTCACTGTAAGAGATGCAAAATAACCACAAATGACCATAAAGGACTCAAAAGACCCACAAAACGTCATGTAGTCAGGACCAAAACACTTACAACATGACTAAAAAGGGACACAAATGACCAAATAAAACCACAAAATGACCTCTGAGACACAACATGACATCAAAGAGACACAAAGTAACCACTAAGAGAAACAAAAAAACCCTATAAAGACTACCTGGAGACAACAACAAGGTTTGCGGTCTTGCTCTTCTGTAAAGGAGGTGTTGGGGACTGTTGTATAGTAATCCTCCAATGGCTATGAGGACTGCTTTGCTTTTCATTACACATGCGATGAGTCTCTTCAAAATAGATTGTATTTGAACACTACATGAGCGTAGCTCAAAGAAAGATAATTACTGTCACTGACCGCAACTAAGTTGCCATGCCTGCTGGCCTGCTGTGCGCAAATATTCATCATGTGCACCACTGAAAGGAAATGAAGTTGCCCTCAAACTGCATTTGAAGGTATACTGGGAAAATTATCTGGTTTGTGTAGGCAAACTCGAGAGTACATGAGTGGGAGTGAATTAAAGAAATGTCCAACCAATATGAGGGAGGGGGAAGAGAGATAGAGACTGGATTGGCCTTTGCATGAATAGATGCCAGAGAAAGTAGATGTAGGAAGATACATTTATATAACCTGGGTGGATACAGCAGTGAGGTAGAAGGGGGGCGAAGGGGAGAGGAGCAGGGAGATTAAGTAATTATCCTTTCAAGCCTAATTTGAGGTGCTGTTTGAAATTAACCTATGCAAATGAAGTGGCTAAATCACATTGAGGACCACGGTGACTCAGACTACACGAACAAGATAGGATTATGATAAGATGATGAAACCAATCAAATGCAAATTCTGAACTGGAGTGAAATGCCCATGGAATTGTTGAGGAACAATTTTCCATTGCATGTAAATGGATCATTTTGGTTTGTTATTTATTTGTACATTAAATATAGCCGGCGATGTGTTTCTTTTGAGTAGAAACACACCGCAATACGAGCAGACTGGGCTTTGGTTTCAGACAGTATGAGAAAAATAAAGACCTTTTTGAATATTAAAGCATGGAAAGATGAAGCTGTATTATCATAAATTAACCACCACCTTCTGCTACTATCTTCCTTGTTCACAAACAGACTATCTTTAAGCAACATCTCGGCGCTATGCGTAAGCTGGCACAGGCCCATGAATGTGACCTTCTGCAACGACCTACAGCAGAGCGAGATCCCCAGTGTGCGAGCGGGAGGAGAAAAGAGGAAGTGAGGCGCATGTGTTTAACTGGCGGAGATGAAATTAAAAGCGGTGATTTCCCTGTCGATTGCTCCCTCTAAGCAGCTGCTTGCTTCTCTTTATGGTGAGCGTGTCATTATTTAATTCATAAAAGCGTTTTTTATCAAGCTCTTTCACCCCTCTGCGCACAATCACTTGCCGCCTCTTGCTGTTTACTCAAGCTTGTATTTCTCCAGATTTACTCTGCTTCTGGAATGTTCTTCTACTCTGTAAACACTCTGAACTGGTGAAAATCAAACTAAATGTTATTTATCATGAACAATAAAAGCACTAGGAGTTGTACTGTGTCGTCTGGTAAGGTGCACGTCACTGAAGATCTTTTATTCTGCACAAGAAAGAGACAAATCAATAAACATTTATATACCGAGTGTTGTATTACTCAATGCATCCATGCAGCATAGTAAACTGCATGGCCGCAGCTTTAGAAAGGGATGAATGGACATTATGAAGAGCTTGCTAGGGATCATCTTGCGATCTAAATGCAAATGTAGGAAGGGTGTGAAAGCACTGAGGAAGTTATTACCTACATGGCTGGCTTTGATGAACAGCTCACGGCATTTGAGGCAAATACCAAAGTGGAGGATTGCTTCCATGTGATTAAGATGATTAATTACTCTTTTAAATGTATTCCCTTTTTTCTTTTCTTTTTTAATACCTCCTTCAACCTTAAAGCAATCACAGGAGGTGTGTGCGGAACCCGTGCTGCCACTTGTTTGAAAGTGTGCTGTGGATTCAAGTGTGGCAGTTGGCAAAGGCATGAGGAGCCCACGTGTAATCAGTACAGATGTAGTGAAGTGAAAACCAGGCAGGAGATGTAATGTAAGATTGGCATACGAAATGTCGAATATGCTCCGAGAACGCTGACATTCCTCGTTCAAAAGAAACATTAAATGCTGTGAAATCCTCAAAAAGAAGGGCTGCCCTAATGTAAACCGTGTAGTCATGCCTCTCTTTGAATCTCGCCCCATAAACATTTGGAACAATGTTCATTGATGCTAAACACATCAATTTGTGGTACTGCTTTGCAAAGATTCCCAAGGACATTTCCAGAGACATATGCTGATGTGACATCACTCAGCGACAAACCCACTTAAAAATAAACTCCTAAAAACACACTTTCAGATATAAAAGTCACCTTTAGAGGGGTTTGGGGGGGGGGGATTCTGTGTGAGGGAAATGAAAGCAATTTTTCCTCCTTTTGAAATGTAAATGCGAAGCCATTTGCTGAATACCTTTGAAGAAATCATGTTTATTAAGAATCAGGTGTCGCTACGCAGCCACCATTGATACGGAGTTCATCATTTTTAAATGAAATAATATTTCTTCCTCTTGCAATTTCTTCACCCTTTTCACTTCTCCTTAAGTGGCGAGTTGGATTTGTGTGAAAAGGTCACATGCTTTTCAAGGAGCGCACACACACCTGCTGACAGGCGAATGTCATCACTTTCCTTTAAACTTAGTAATGATTCTTTTTACCAGCCTATATGCACCAAAACATGTCACTAGGCTTCTTTTTAAATGTATTTAGCCTCACAGTATGAAAACATGCAGTTCAGTTAACTGTCACTTTGAGAACTTTAATCTCAATCTTTATTTATATAGCACATTTAAAACAACCTTCAATTGACCACAATGGAGAAATGTACTATTTACTAATGTACTACTATAAATGTACTATTTATGTTGGTGTTCATAGAGGACATCACAAACAACTTCATGTATCACCAACACAGATTTGTTTTATCCAGCAGCCACTTGGACCATGGCTATAAGGCACTATTGGCAATAACACAAGTAATACAACTACAGGGATATCAATATAAGAATATTCAACTTTTTCTAGCCTCGGGAGTGTGGCATAATGTGTGTGTGTTAGGAGTCTGTGTGTGTGTGTGTGTGTGTGTGTGTGTGTGTGTGTCTGAGATGAAACCCTGAACAGAGGCCATTTATTAACGTTAGATCACAACACTGATTCCAGACTGGGAGTAAATGAATCACTTTTCTTATCTTGTTGTTTTTTATAATCAACAATGTCATGAGCAATTTTAATTAGGTGGAATTAAGACATTAGGAATGAATTAAAGTGCAATTGTGCATACAGGTAAAACTAGAAATAATAAACCGCAAGGCAAAGCACACCACAAGAATATATCTTACCAACCTATTATGTTTCCGTTAAATTGTCTAGTGTACTTTGGAACATTGGTTTTTTGGGCTAAAGGCTAATGATAGCATGCTAACATGCTCACAATGGCAATGCTAGAAGGCTGTTAACTTTGTTCCCACATATTAGTTCAGCATGTAAGCATGCTAACAAATAGCTCAAGATACAAATAGAGTACAACTTTTTAGGTATTTGGTTTTAAACCCAATTATTGAATATATTTAGTTATTAACTAGATGAAAGTGATTGTTCAGCACACTACACATTTTCCTGAGATATGTGTCACAAATGTATTGTTAGTCTATCCAATAGGCGTGACTGCATGGGCAGAATAAAACACACTTTGATATCTATTGATTTGACTTATTTTAGGTTGACAGTTTTTAAATGAGAACAGGTCTTTTTCAGGAACAATACACTGAAGGTGCAAAAAGGCACTTATACTGTAAACACTGTAATTTAGCTTCTGGAGTCAGAGCTCTCCCTTTCCCATTTCAAATGTGTTCATACTCCCACAGTGGGGTTGAATTCATCATAAAAACTACTACGATTCCGTTGATATGGAACAAGAGCAGATTGGGTGACTGATTCTGTTTGTTCAAGGTATCAGGATGCACTTATCTGTGACTCAGGGGTGCCCAAAACTTGTATTTCTTGGGTCTGATGAATGAGGATATCACAGTTGTTTGGTCTCCTGCAGTTTCAGGGAAAAGTATCTATGAGTTTATGTCATGAATGGCAGTGGTGAGGGAGCTTTGTGGTTTCTTCGGCCTTGGCATTCACATGCTGTTGTGGAACATACTGTAGAGGCGATCATATCTGTTGCAAGTGGATGACAATATGTCATGTTTAACTCTTTACATTTGCTGTGTGATTTAAATGAAGCATGTGGGGCACACACACACACACACACACACATTAATCTTCAAAACAGTCACTTCTGCTTTTTTTTGGAACAGAAAAACATTTATTTTGACACGCCTGGATGATATATTTAAAATGTCATGCTGTTTACTAATGATTACTCATTTCCTAAATGCTAATTATGGTGTCATGTGCCCGTGAGTAATAAATGCCCACACCAGGTTGTATTTTGGACGTTCTGCCTCTGCCTCCTTGCTTGGTCGGGCCGCTCAACGCTCAGCTTCACATTTGAAGTCATATGCTCATAGTAGGGCTGCACGGTTTGTGGAAAAAATCTAATTGCGATTTTTCTGACAAATATTGCGATTCGAATTGCGATATTTGTTTTTAAGCGACCCAACGGAAGTTTATTGTAAAATGCGGCCATAACTCCGGCTAGGAAGGTCGTATCGACCTACTCCCGTCTCTAGCACCCCCACAGCCCGAGCTACGAGTGAAATAACTAAACTTACATGAAACTTCCGTTGGGTTGCTTTAAAGTCAAGCTTCAGTTTAAGACTCACCCTGTAATAGAAACACGTGATGGAGCATTACTAACCTGACCCAGATGGTTTGTTTCACCAAACCATCTAAAGCTCCATTGGAAGCCATTTGGAAAGGGCAGGCACTTTCAAACGCACTTGGCAGGTGATTGGATCAATCTCCTTCTATCATGGCCTACTTCTAATTGATTAACAATGGCTGGTACATGTGGAGCACAGCACTTCTGATTGGTGTGGACGACTGACACACAAGAAAAAAAAAATTGTAAAAAAAATAAATCACAGGCTTTGCGATTTGATAATAAAGCAATGAAGTGAAGGAAATAGAGCAAATGTATATCCACAACCGAGTAATAAAGAACACATTAGCATCCCATTAGAAAAACTAGCTGTAAATTCGGGCTTCCTCAGGGTGCCTGTTTTCCCAAACGGTCAAGTTTGTTGGAAAGCTGCGCAGCCAAGGAAAACACATGGTATTGGACAGTTAGTGATGACAACCCAATAATATCAATAGAAGTTGTTTATGAAAACCAACATGGGACATGATCAACTTGCCAGAAGGCAATGAGCAATGGAGTATTGTAGTGACTTCCCAGAGTTCCTGGCAGAATATAGTCTAACTGCCTCACAAAGTTCATCGGAGCAACAACTTAAAATTCGTAACCAAAAGTAGGAAACTTTGCCATCAATGATAACACCAAACCAAACTTCTCCTAAATAGTAAATACCCCAAAAGTTAGAACTGTGGAATATGACGGATGCAGTCACCAATTATTTTTCCATGTTCAGTGCCAGAATAAAGGAGATCATTAATGTCTTGACATATACCATTTATAAAACGTAATCCTCAGCCGTATAATTGCTGCCACCACCCACTCACACCTGCCAATCCTCGAGAATCAAGGCTCCCTTAAATCCCAGTTTAACTCCCAGGTGTAGGGTACATTCAAGTGTTGTTACCACAATTCAGACTTACTATTCAAAGCTCTTATAAAACTCTACAACCAGCCTCATTGCTTTGCCATGACCTCCATTTCAGAGTCTTTCGCTTTCCACGCTCCCACATACAATCCATATTTCTCTCTGTATTGTTTCAGCCCATTTTATTTTGCTCCTCTGGAGGAGAGGTGTGTTGTTTTGTCAGGGATAGTGGTGTGTGTTGTAGCCTGCTGAGCCCAGGCAGTTGGTTGGTTAAACCATGTGCTTGCTGAGCACTGCTGCCGTCTGGCATAGATGCAAGCAGTTATCACAACCAGCGGCCGATTCCCTTCACTGCGTCTTTCAAACTTCTTTACTTTCTTGACTCTGTTTGTCTTAGCAGTCTCCCCCTAGTTGCAAATCATTAAGTGAAAAAAGGACCAAATACAGTTGCTGGGTGTTTCTTACCAGCAAAGGTGCAACAAACTTCCTGGCAGTACCTCACGGCTAATCTTAACAACATTCATGAAGTTTGTTCCCATAGATTGAGGCAATGACATAAAAGCACCTTAACTCGTAAAAAATCAAACATGTGGACTTTATGCCTGCGACATCAAGCTGAAAGGTATAAGGGAGCGTCTGCTCGCCTTTATCACTAATGGAGCCAAAACTGCAGCGCTTAGACTGAATATGAATGTAGCTCCGGTGAATTATTAATGTTGTGGTGTGCTTCGTATTCTGCCTGGCACTTCCAGAGGTGATCCACCTCCCACGCGGATTGGAAGCTGTCACCCGTAATTGGAGAAATCACGACAGCACGGAGTTAAGTGCTCCACAGTCCCCGGGTGAAGAATCTGACACAGCACACTGCGGCACCAAGAGGTGGGAACATTCTCCTACAGTATAAGCTGTTTTTTAACTTTCCCCCCCTCACCTTTTCTCTCCTCAATATTTAGTCTTTCTCCCCGATCTCCCTTTTTATAGTTTATTTCACTCTGCAGGTATATTTAATTTCTGCTTTTTCTTAATCTATTAAGGATGTCCCAATGATGTAGAAATTAAGTTTGAGAAATACTTAGAAGGGAGATGACAATGTTCAGTGAGTTCTTACAAATCAAGATAAGCTACAGCAACTTCCATCATGAACTTTGACCCCCAAGCATTCCCCCGAACGTATTCCACAAACCGCGTCTGATGAACCGCGTCTGATGAAAAACATTGTAATATCGCAGAAGGCGCCATTCATGAGGAGTCTGCGGTACATCTTTCTGACAGAGTGACAACCCTGTGCAAAGCGTGTGGATCCCAGGGTCCTGCGCAGGGCCCAGGGCGGCATCAAACCGACAGCTCACAGCACACATGGACCCCCGTGTTCCAAAGATGGAGGCAAAGTTGTTGCCCCAGCGAGGAGTTTTGATAGTCCTATTGGCCCTTGATCAAAGAAATCTGTCACTTTTCATGACAGGAGCACGAATGCAATGCTTCGTTCTGTACCAGCATTTATGATCCATGGTCGAATACTGGCACATCTCAGCTTCAGCGACCATGGTTCTTGGAGGCACGTCTGTCTGTCAGAAACAGAGCGTATGTTGACAGAGGTTCAGGTCAGAGCGGGTCATGTGTGAACTGGTGGCAATGTCCAAAGATGATATCCATCCGGGTCTCGTCTGTAAAACCGTGGAGCGATCTTCGAAGCGACACGTGAAGCTTCGAAATTGGATAAGAATGCTAAACTGGGGCAAGGATTTTGCTCTGCCTCACAGGAGCACACTTTTGTCAAGAGGAGTCTGTTTTTAGCTCCACAATTGGAACTTAATCGCTATAATCCATTCATTGGATTATGACGCCACTGCTTCGAGATAAACCATCTGTGTGAGAAGGTGCCTCTGCGATACATTTAGAATTCACCTTTCATCACTTGTAAATGCATTTCACTTCATTTTCCACTGATTTATTTTCTATATTTGTTCATGATTCTTATAAATATCCATTTTAACTAAATGTTTTGCTTACACTGGACATATATCTAATACATTTTCACTTCCGCTTATATAAAAAAAACACATACTGTTAATAAAAAGACACTGACCCTAAAGGTATTTCATTTCCTGTCTTGGTGAACGTGAACAGGGGCAATATTGCAACAGATTTAAGAGATAGGTTAGTGTGCTGTCTCTGAAATGCAAATGCTATGGACATGAAAAGGAAATGAGAAAATAAATGTGCCACCATCAGAAAAACAATGGAAATGTATGCAACCATAACAAGAATGTAATGATGTGTTTAAAATGTAAATAGGTTGGGCAACCTTCTTTCTAACCTTACACTAACGATCAGATTTGAAGGCTATATATCTAAATGTATTTACTGGTTGAAGCCATTCACATATTTGCCAATGAAACCCATGAATGAGGAAGGTAGGTGTTGCTGGTTCAGTGATGATGGCAGTAAAGTTGGTGTCCTTGATTTTAAGGGCCAGCTTAGTTTACATTATTTTTATACCGGAGCTAATTGGATTGTAAACTTGCTTTGTTTGTTGTGTGAACTCGGTGAAATTGACTTTGTAGTTAAATGGCTTCCGTTTAAGTACATTTCCTTTGGCTGGAAGACTCATATCACGGATGTTACACACATAGTTTCTTTAATTAAAAGTAACTATCAGCAGTCATTTAAAGACAGCTTTCCGTTTTAATGTGATCTTACAAGAATACAGTCATAAATAACATCTTTAAAGTCTAGAAAAGCAAACTAACAACAACACAAAATGTACAGGGAGCATGAAAGTACACTTAGCTAGTCAAAAAGCTGAAAGTCATTAATTACGTGTTTCTACTAAACAATAATAAAGTTAATTTAAATTGCACTGATAACTTTCTTTAACCTGGTTATTTAAAGAGCAAATGAGAGTATACTATATATGCTATCTTATCCTGAACATGTGGCTTACAAAAGCCGCTATACATAACATTTAGGACCTTCATTTCCTGTTTGTGAAACACCACACTAAACCACAACAATCGACAGGCATCAGTAATAGGAGACATAAAGTCAATATATCATGTTTCCCACAAACACTTACTTTACAGTAGCAGAGTATATCTCCAACAGCTGAAGAATCCCCCCCCCCCCCCCATACAGAGCGCTTGAGGGCAGCCTGTACCTCTGGCTTTTCGAATGATGAGATACAGAATAATTCAGATGTTGAATTTTTAATAAAAATGTATGAGCCGATATGTGAAATGCGTAATTCTTTTCAAGGATTATGTTTAAAAAAGGCTAAAATACTCTGTATTGAGGGTCATGGCGAAGGCCGGTGGTGCACCCTTCAACACCACTTTGGAAGATTTCAAATATTTTATCTGAGTTGAACTTGTATCTGTGTTTAGAAAGTGCAGCAATATTGTGGATATTAAATATTTTCCCAAATCTACTGAATAATTCCATGTATATTGATTGCAGTATTGATGTTTCTGATGGGTTTGCTATACCTATGACGTGTTATAGCCAACAATAAATAAAGCTTAAAACACCCTGGCTTTGAGCACTAACTTGATGTAGTTAGTTACCTGTGTTTAAAGGGTATTTACTATAGTACTGGTTTTAAGTACAATGTTGTGGTTCTTTAGTTATAATTTTCATTTCATACTACTTAGTGTTTCAACTCCAATACAATTCAGGCAAATCATGTCATTGTTCCCAAATTACATTTATCAGAACACTTTTGAAAACTAGTTATTTTCAGACTGGTAATACAAATATGATCAACAAATGCAATGGGTAAAAAAAAATCTAAATGAATTCAGACATAAAGATAAATTGATTAAAAAACAAAATGATAATCCTTATAAAGTTGTTAAGCCCCACCTTTACTCTATGTGAGTGTCAATAGTACCAATCTAATAAAATATTTTGTATTATTTGGAAACAGAGTATGTGTATTCTGCGGTAGCTATAGCATAAACAAGTACAATATACTGCTTCTTCCACCACTGGTTGTTAGAATATACAAAGTTTTACCAGACTTATCGTAAAAAGTTTTAACAAGAGTATAACATAATGTTGCCCTTCATTGTATAGGCGTTATGAGGCATATAAAGTACGAGTGTTGTCCTTCTCCTTCTCACTTCTTTAATAGATTCAAATGAATTCAGCCTCGCCAAGAGCAACTGACAGAGTTACGATATGTGTGCTGGGCCGACACCCTTGTTCCACTCGTCTCTGTACAAATTCAATTTCCATTTGAAAAGCTCACTTGCTGTTATTGCACATTTGTCAAAACATCAACATTAGCCTGAATAGTCCAGTGGGGGAGGCTCTGGCATGTGTTGCTTTCCCGGAGGAAATCAGATCGAGCATTGTTAATGTCTCCCACACACCTTTGGTTTGGAGCTGAGAGTTCATTCTTTCAAACTGAAGTGGCAAGACAGACCTAACAACAATAGCACGAGTCTGTATGCCATTTAAGTCTAGGTACAGTTTTTATCTACAGGAGAGTAAAGGGACTTTTTTATTATCGGAATAACAATATGGATACAGTAGACACATGAAATGAATTCCTTTGAAAGCATGAACTAAAACCTCCACAGCTCACAGTGTAGGAGGACAAGGGGAAGGCTAGTTTGAAATAGAAAGTTTGAAAAAGGGAAATAGCATTAAGGTCTTTCAGCTCAGGGTCAGCAGCACTAAAGGCTCGCCCATGGAGCCAAACTTTGCGAGAGTGTGGGAGAGGCAAAGTGTTTGAGAGGGAGTGAAGGGCTGCTAGAGGTTGCAATTTCTTTTTTCTTGGATCGAGTGCAAACAAAGATGCTAGAATTGCCGAGACGACTGTTTGTCAGCATATTGCGCCTTTCTGGCAGCGTCAGATGAAGAAAGACTTGATGGAGAAAGAAGAAGGTGAATACATAAAGGGGAGATATTGAATTGTGAAACATAAGCAGTGGTTTGATTCACCTATTGATCTTGGCAGACTGACACTCCCTCTCATCCTTCACAGTTTCTTTCTCTCTCCCATCTGAAATCCATTTTTTGCCAATGTCAGCAGAAAGGGAGGAAACATGGCTTTGTAGTAACGATGAGTCAACCCGAACGTGCGTCACATGATTGTTGGTATGAGGTTGAATACATATTTGGGTAAGTTGCTGAGAAAAAGTTTAACATTTTGGGAAATATCCTTATCTGGTGTTTTGACAACAGTCCGATGAGATGATCAATACCAATCTCAATATCTTTGAAGTACATAGATTCAGCCAAGATGAGGTTAGCCTAGCTTAGCATACAGTCTGGAAGAATGGAGAAACAGTTAGCCTGGCTTTCTTTCTATAATATTTCTTAAGAATACACAAACACCAAATTCTGGGGTAAAACAATAGCGTCCATGCTGGAAGTGCATCAACACTGCAGTTCCTTTAAAGGCCACTTGAGGCTGGCTACACAAGGGAGCAATCTCCATAGAACTCCATGATAAATGTCCACATTTAAATCAGTTTTAAGAAGTTTAAAGCCTGATCTATAGAGCTAATTACGGTAAACACATTTATGGAACACTTACGGGAACTCTTAATGTACTTAAGGGGTCCCAAGGTGCTAAGAGGCATTTTAAACCCAAGTCTGACTAATGATCACTGTTGCATCGCATTCTGTATCCTCGTGCATTCTTTACCTGAAAATTGGCTTACAAATAATTGTGACAATAAAACACTTCAGGCTGAGCGCTTGATTGTCATTTGTCTTGCTAGGCTTCAGAAATACTGCACATCAATTTGGAAATGATTGCTTTAAACGGAAGGGGCAATTTGCTTTCAGTCAAATGAAGTTGACATTAAAAAATACCGTGCTGAAAAATACTGTGACTTCTGGAGAAACAAAATCGATCGATAATTTTGATCTGAAACAATTTGACAGTTGGACTGCAGATAATATTTGTTTCACAAGTGAAGTCAAGTATTGTGTTAGTCAGGGTCAAAGTGAATGTTGAAGTGAGCATTCACCTGCCTGATGAAGTGGATTTAAAGTCCCAACGTTAGTTTGACCTCTTTTCTTCATCTGCAGTGTACTATCAGCTATATACTTGATATTGGTATGGTGATGTAACGATCAACCATCTAAAATAGTTGTGTTAAATAAACGCACAAGGGGTTCTTGAATGAAATAATATTATAAAGGCAAAACAGAACTGATAAACGCCGAATCTACCCTTTCCACAAAATAAACAGAGATAGGTTTTATGTTGACAGTTTTCCAGCCAAACAACACAAACAAAATTAAACAAAAAGTCCGCTCTGTGAAACCCAAAAGTATCTTTACTGCCTAATCCAGGCCACTATTGTTCATTGGAAAAAACTGCTGCTCCTGCGCCCGTCGGCAGCAAAAACAGAAATGTTTGTAGGCCTTTTCAAGCTGAATTCACAAAACCCTGCGTTGTAGAGGATATCTGTCTCTATCCTCTCCACGGAGACGTGCTTCTTGGTCGGTCGATGCAATATCCACACCTTCGGTTATTTTCATTTGGAATTTAACCGCATATAGCAGATGCTAAGGAAAACTTCAATAACCTGCTGAATACCAGCATTCGCCACACACACTCTCTCCTCCCGTGAGAACCAAGCTCTCGCATCCCGGTGACACGGCCACTAAAACGCCTCTGGGCGCGCCGCGACAGGTGAATATGCAGATGAGGCTTGCAGAACCACAACTTCAAACCGTTTCACCTATTTTTCATAGTTTAAATGAAAAATTCATTCATATCATTCTATTTCCATGTAAATTACTGCTTTATTTTATTGCTATTTAACTGTATTTTATTACGGTGTAAAATATTTTGTGTTTTATATTAGATTTCTTGTTTTTTTATATTTTATGTAGCACCATGACATGAAGTCAAATTCCTAGTATGTGCGAACTGGCAATAAACCTGTTTCTGATTCTGATAACAGTGGACATTTGAACAACAGCAGTTAAGAGGATAATACACATCATAGTTTTCATTTCATTTCAATACAAACCACATGCTTTAAACCTTTTCCCCTGCCACTACAGTTTATAAGAAACACTGAAATCAATGTGCGACCGTCACAGTGTTACCAAGGATTATACTCTCCCAGGCTCAGAGCATATTGCTTCAACATCTTTCTGAATGTGTAATATAATTAGAAAAACAATTCACTACATAAAATGGCTTGTACAAAGAAGTTTCATTGTTCTTCACATCTGAAATAAATTATAAACTTTTGCAGAATCTCATCAATTAGGATGCACAAGTTAGTTATTCATTATTATCATTCATCATCCTACTTATTAAATTGAAATCTAAAAGCCCTCAGAACAAATATGTAAATTGCGGCGTTGCTAACACAGGAACAGGTTTCAATTGATGCAGAGCCACTCATTGGAGCTATTTCATTGATTACACTAGGGGCCAAAATTCACTGTTTATATTATTAGGAGCCTTTTTGTGCAGTGTCCAGACTCTGAAGGTTTGCTAGTTGGTAACATGCAATGCAACAACACATTTCACATTTCAGATACAATGGGAAGGTTGTAACTGTGGAACAACCATTTCAATTTATGCACTCAGAGTGAGACCCGCCTGTCTACACCCAAGTCCCTCATTTGATTCAAAATGGATTAGCATGACATTTTGTGTTCATATTCCCCCTTCTTATTGATTGTTGTGTATCTATATTCTATGGTGCCGTCAGCAAGCCAATCTCAATCTCATCTTGGCAACTCAAAATGCAAGTCCTTCATCCCAAGATCAATCACTTTTCTTAATTCAACAAAATGATTGAGAAGATCTACAGAACACTGTTTTAGTGTGTTATTTCATCTGTTTTTTATCTCTCTTTTTTGTTTAGTAAGCCCGAGACTATTGTTCACCCTTGTGGACAGTAAAGGTGTATTTTACAGTGTATTGTATAAAGAAACAATGGTCAGGTTTGCATAGCACCCATGAAAGGAAGAAAATAAAGATATGGTCAGACATTTATTTCCCAATCAATAACTCATAAAACAGTACTTTCTGTTCATTGGTTCTCCAATGGGTTTCATTTTGAGACCCAATGTTCTTTACTATACATCGATATCGGCCAACTTTTTCCTACGTATCTGCTGACCTGTTTATCATGAAGGCTCAATATTGTGCTTTGGTCACCGAACGAACACTGTCATCTACCCAGTGCGATGTTTGTCTTTAAAGGTAACGGCTAACTGGGGATATTATTGGGCCTTGCTAGAGGTCTGCACTGTGTACGTATTTTCTCTTTGGCCATTAGTTGCAGAGATTGTTTACAGTGGCTTTACTTTTGAGGATCAACTACAGAGAGCAGTCCAGTTGGGCTTCCTTTTGTTCCGAAACATCCATTTGTTTTTTATCCTATATAGATTTACTGAAAGTTATTTGGAATTCTACAGCGATCGTTATTCCCACCTCAGTCCTCTTCACACATCTCTTTTCAGAATGCAGTTAGACACAGGATACATCCTAAGTACTCTGGTGATCACCTCATCTGGCCTCTAGCATCACCAGGGGGGGGAAAGTTTTCACTTATCTTGTCATATATCTCCACATCTAATACATTCATTCATGGTTGTCAGACATTTGATTTTAATAACTTTTTAGACCCCCTAAGGATTGGAAACCCATATTCTACTTTAAATTATCCCTCTTCTAAACTTTGAAATCCTGATCTATCAATCTGCTTGACCACATTTCAGAGGACGCTTCTGCATTCAGATTCAAATCTAAATGTAGAAGTTTAGTTGGCTAAACTCCAGATAATCCAATGGACTCTCAATATTCGCTTGAGTTTGAGAAACCGGCTCGAGATACACTTTTTGTTATATTCCATGGAATGCTCTTAACATCCTGATAGCAATGAATATCTTAACTGCTTTGACAAAAAGTCATCTGTGGAAGCCGTAGTGCTGTAAAAAGCACGACAAATCACCGGCCCGGCTAAAGTAACTGGATGGCCTACCTGCCTGTCAGCCTTCCATCTCTGCACAAACTTATCTCGTGCCCTCATTGGTCATGTGCGCGTTCGTGTGTGTTGGAGGAGGTGCTCTGTGAGGAAGTGGCAGATTGTTTCCGGCTGTGTATTTTCAAATTCTAGCGCACTCGAGCTGGTTTCTCCAAAATTACCTACCCCACCTTTAAGTTAAGGTACGTTTATATGCAGTATATAGCACATATGGAAATTCAATGTGTTTTACAACATATCTAAACGTCTGCATGTTTCTAATGCCATAGCTAATGTTAGCATTGCACACAGAGTAGTTTGATATACCTTGAATCCTGCTAGGTTTTATATCAAGAAACAATCATCCCCATCTCCCAGTGAAACTGCAAATCAAATAGCTGTCAAGCTAACCTGACAGGAATATTAACTCCAGAACTTGCTGCAACCTTTCACAATACTCTGCTTAATCTGATGGCAGGGAATGTAAAAATCAATCATATACATCCTTTACATACATGTAAAGAAAATCGGTAAATCATATCCATGTCATGACCAAGCGGTCTTAAATATAAAAGTCAATTTATTCCCTTATTTCTATGAATAACGCCTAAAATCTTCATCCAGGAAAAATGAACTTGTTGAATTGAAATAGCAGATTCCCAGCTTTTAGCAATTCAAAATAGTCTTGCAGTTACGGAAGACTTACTGGAAACCAGATTACATTTAACAGCTTTTCTTCTGCATTTTTTAATCATTTTGCAAACATGACACAATGAAGTGAACCTTGATTAAAAAAGAACATTGTCGCTTCGTCCCCTGAGAGCCGTTTTAATCAAAACGCATGTGAACATCAAACTTGTCTTAATATTGTGAGCGTGTATCAAGGAGAAAGGGATTGGGTCATTTAATTCTCCGATCAATAAGTCATTGAGAATGTTTCAGAATGGATATTTCCCCCCGGAGGTGTACATTAAGACTGTAAGCTGTGATTTAGTGTTGAGGTCCTGTTGTTTGTTGCACCCAGAGTTCCTCTCTTCACCTTTCATCATCGATTTCCATCCCACCACTTTTTTTAAATAACTAACTCCCTCTAAGCTTCAAAGGACCTGGATTTCCAGTTTGTTCTTTGTGCATTATGAGAGGGAGTCTTCATGTTCTCTCCACTGTGTCCCCCTGTGCATATTAACAGTAAACAGCAGAGATAGTCTCAGATAGCGCACCTCAGCATAACACATTTGTTAAGCCAGGTCTTTAATCGTTAAAAAAAGTTCCATCATACATCACACAGTGTGATACATCTGCGAGAATTCATTTGAATGTATTTGTGAGTAAAAAAGGGGGTAGAGATGAAAAGAAACATCAACAATATTTCCTTCAACAGCTGGTGTAAATTCAAATCCATCCTTGCAAGACTGGGGGAAGCGTAAAGTTCCAAAATCAAAGTCTTGCAGGTGCAAAATTGAATCTTAAATTTAAATTGATTTGGAGATCAAACATTCCCCTGGCCCTCTATCATTTTAATCAGGCAATGTCGAGACACTGCCAGAGTAGAGAGGTGCTTGAAATTCTGAATTCACCAAATGCATCTTCCAACCTTGATTAAGGGTGTGTGTGTGTGTGTGTGTGTGTGTGTGTGTGTGTGTGTGTGTGTGTGTGTGAGAGAAGGATGGGGGCTCAGCTGCCGGTGTGACACTTTTAAGACAGGTTTGAGAGTGTGATATCTGCAGATTTCGGCATGTGTTGTGCTAATTTTAGTCATCTGAGACGTTCACGAGGTTAGCAAAGTTAAGTGTGGTGTATTGTGGTCGGTAATTGTAAGAATCAATCCAGCATTTTGAGATGATAGAGGAACTACACCGACCTTCTGACACTCATTTCAGATGTGTTCAGAGGAAAGGCACTACAGACATACGGGAGCCAATAAGGGCCATACAGATTTGAAATGTAATCATGTGAATCTAATCACTACTGATTGAATGCCAACCTTTATAAAACTTACAGTGAGCTGTTTTTCGTAGGGTTAATTTATGTATAGATTGGATCTACAAAATCCAATCAAGTCATAAAGTGCAAGAGCTAAACATTTAAAGTAAGTACATTTTAGCCAACAGCTTCAGTTCAAAAGTGACACTTCTACTGAAATAAGTTGTGTACTTTATCTCCAGTATAAGTATTTTTATAAAGATTTCACAACTTGACGACTGAAAATGTCAAAGAGGAGAATTCCGCTGCCAACATCTGTTAGTGCTGACCTTAAAACACTTAAAAGTTGTCTTTATGTGGATGGAGATGTTCTTAACTTGTGCTTGTTGTTAAGCTCCTCGTAAAGAGACACAAAACTTGAACCCGCTATGCAAGAACACTGGGACGGAGACTTAGGTGAAGTGTCAAAAACACTGGAAACCAGTCCACAAAAACCAGGCAGGGGACAAAGCAAACTCTGAACAGAGTGGGGAGAACGTGGAGCAGGGCTGAGACGGAGGTTGGGCTGGACGTGGCAGGCAGGACGGAATGGAATGTGGAGTTTCTGGAACAGGCAAAAAACAGAACAGGATTAGCATACGAAAAAATCCAACAGGAAGAAAATCTAGTCAGCCGGAACTGGAGTTTACCACTGTGAGTATACGAAGAACTGGCGAAGTCTGATGATCGAACCGGAGTTTTAAGCAGCAGCAGGTGAGTGGTGGTAATCAGTGATGATGAGAAACAGGAGCGGAGGTGAGTTGGCGGAAAACGGAAAGTAGGTCAACCACGCCCAGCCAGGAAGACAGACAAACAGACAGACAAACAAGGCTGGAAAACCATGTTAACAACATGTCCCAATTGGGTTTGGACTAAGACTCAGATGCATGGCTTACAAATTGAAACATTCAGGCCGTATAAATATAATTTGTGGCACATAACATTTCAACGTTCACTTGCTTGTTAGATACAAATGTATGGCCATTATTTGCTGTATGTACCGGATGCAAAGACCCAAACTGCAACAATTCATCTGATACCCAGAACTAACATCTGTGCTGTGATACAAGACTTTGGTCCCTTTGGTCTTCTGAGAACATCTTCTGTCTTTTATTTCACTGCCCTTCGTGCATTCTTGCTTCTTTTGACTTTCCGTCTTCCTTTCTTAACACAGTCTGCTCTCTTTATGCCGAGCTAATAATAACTGCCTATAACAGGGGAATAGTGTAGGGGAGATAAAGGTGTTAGCAGGCTAGCACCGCCCAGCTAATTACCCATGTGCGGCTAGCGTCACTACCCCCACCTCCCACCTTACCCAAGAACAGATTAAACACTTGGGAACGACCTGCCCTAGATTTTATGCTACATTGAACTCTTAACAAATTATAGGAGGGTCACCCACGGACAGCTAATTGCAAGAAGCATATGGTGCATTAACTCATAATCAAGATTAAATCACATTTCCAACTTAGATAGACATTTGGCCTCCATCAGTTTGCATTAGCCACTCAAGTCTGCTTTTGGTATAAATTGCCACTTAAATCAAAGCAAAAGAGCATAAATACTGAAACTGAGAACTATGTTGGTTTTAAGACCAATAAAATACTTTTCAAAAGGCTGAAAATGAGACTGTAATTTGAAAGGAAGGAAATCTATCTAACAAAGTGTCTTCTGACGCCCTGTCATCTTCCATTCGACAAAACAACAAGAGATAAATTAATCATATGTTTTAATTCTCTCATGAGTCGCTCTGCTTTGGCTTATCGTCTCACAGAGACGTTTTCTTTTTAAAGACACTATTGACAAAATGAATAGATGAACAATTGTGGGCTTCATGGGAATGGCAGATGGAGGCAGAATCAAAGTGAGTGTAAACTGTAAGGGCTCAGCAGAATTTACGAGGGGGGGGAACAACAATGCAGATATGCCAGAGTTTCTGTTTCAAGTCTTCTGTTGTTCAGGAAAACACATTGATTCATTGTGTGAGTTTCTGCTTTGATGTGCCATATGAAATTACACAAAATAATTTATTTGATTTTAAGTGTGGAGTGTGTAAAAAGTTAAAGTTCATTTTGGAAATACTCAGCTATAGTGAGTCAATGGTTGAGAAGGTTCCCAGCCACCAGATATCATCGATTTCCACTTTCTGAGAGGCGTTTTGGACGAGCTATCAATAGCTAAAGCAAAAGCCTCACTTCATCCTTCGGAAAGATCCACACTTATCAGTCTTGCAGTTTGGAGCATGACCTCCTTTGTATAACACAATAAAGAAACTCAAAAGGCCTCGACATTCATGTTGGCCTTTAAGTGGCCTTTAACTCCTTTTCTCCGTTCCTTTAGAGAAAAGTCATAAATAAGCTCGACCGATGTGTCTTTTGTGGCGATATGTCAGAGAGTTTGTGTTGCTGCCGGAATTGGAAGGAGATGCGGGCCGAGGTTGATGCTCAAAAGTGAAGTGAGAGAAAGACACGCCAAAGGATGAAGATCCCCTGCCAATAAAGCTGACATTTCTCCTCTGCGCTCCAATATCTCACCAATAACAATTAGTTCGGTAATTGTTTGGCTAATTATGATTAAATATCTGGTGTGGTGCCATCGAAGTACTCCACTTCAGCATGTGCATTCTCACTTTTGATAATGCAAATGTCAAGAGGAGGAAGGTGTTGGTTTGAAACAATGCATGGCCTAAATAGGGACACAGACAACACTATTGCCGTTACCGCAGTTCAATTCCATAACTTGTTTCGATTAACAACACCGACCAAGTATTTAAAAACCGGCTATAACCTTGAAGAAAATACATTGCCCTTGAAAAGCAATTTACAAAAAAGGGTATCAGTATTGGAAAATATTTTGTAGTGGCTTGACATTTTTGCATAATTGGTAGAACATTGGATTTTTACATTGACAAATCTGCATGTTTAGTTTAACCAATAATCGTGAAGGTCTGAATTGTACAATTTTACCTCGAGCGCTTGGGAACAATGATGGGAGTTTGTTGCCATTGTCTTACATTTGCAAGGAAAGGTTTTGACATTGTCGTTTGGTCAGTTTCTTGCTACCAGTTGGATGAAAAGATTGATACCACTCTCATATTTACTTGGTAAATACAAGAACACAGCCGTTAAGCTTAGCACAAAGACTGGAAGTTGGGTGAACCGCTAGCCTGGCTCTGTCTGCAATCCCAACAATCCGCACCTCCAAAGCTCACTTATGTTGATTTTTGTCATTGTTAAATTGTCACGGTTAACAACTGCCAGTCAAACCCTATTGTTCTGTACTCAAAGCTTAAACACAGTGATTTGTGACATGCCCTTTGATAACCGGACAATAACCCCAAATAAACGTATTCACATTCATCTTATCACCCCTCGCTGCCTCCATGGCGATCAACAGGGACAGGTGAGCATGCTATTGCTGCTTCACTAGCTCTTTACCCGCGGCTCCAGCTGTGTCCATATTGCTGCTGTTCCGGTCTGAGTGTTACCTCTTCCCCTCCCTCCCCTCTTCTTTACCTCCCTTTCGCTCTGGGGCGCTCTTCACTCCGCTCCTGTGGCGGAACCGCCAGGTCCTTGTTGCTCGGCAACGGCTGTCTTAAGGTTTTCCCAGTAGAGTTTTGAAGGTAATAAAACAATGCCCCAAGACAAACAGCAACTGGAACCGGAAAGGCCTCAGGGAGAGAAAGAGAGGGAAAGAGGGAGGGAGGAAGGAGAGCTATGAAACTTTGCTTTTAAATTAAAAATAAATGTTGTTAATGGCACCAAACCTAATCTGTGAAATTCATTCCACAGTTACACCTCCTGTTACTTAAATTGAAATCTTATCTCATGATGACTGAGCATCCAAGCTGAGAAACAGCTGTCTTTTTCAAGGTGACTGAGCCCCAAGGTTATGCAACATTATGGTAATGTATTACTTCCATCTCCGTCTAAGGATACACCGCCGAGCTCACTTCCATTACACTCGCAGGATGTCTGCATGGGAGTTTTGATTGACACCTGTCTGTCAGATTTTCTACGTGTTCCCAGGTGACCTTGCGGGGGATGGTCAGCCTTTTATTCACCTACTGGGATGGCTCTTTCCTACAACTTTGGCTGGAAATAATTGTGAAGAAAACTCCTATGTGTGCACTCCCAAACAAACCGATTTGTAAGCCATATTTGATCGGACGACGTTTTCTTTTTCTCTCCCTACAAAAGATTCCCTGTGAAAACAAACAATACATTTTGGAGACGGCACAGAGATCCTCTGGCACGCTGAATTACGCCGAGGCATGAGGGAGATGAAACTTTTGTTTTATTTCATCTGCTGTTTTCCTTTTCTCCCCATGCAAGCTCTAAGGTAGGAGTTTGAACATCAAAGGCAAGCTCTTACTAATACAAGAAATAAACGACTCCCACATGGTTTGAATTTAGCTGTTCTTTCCCTACGGTGCGATCTTTACGAGTGACACGAGACAGCTCTTCCCGTATTTTGAAAAGTGAACAATAAAAATGGATTCTAAATCATGACAAAAAAGATCAGGTTTTGAGGCTTTCTCGCGACACTAAGCAACAGGGAAACACTACTCCAAAGTATTCATCAGACATGACATTCAAAGAGATCTACAGAGCCCCCCCCCCCCCGCCCAACCAGCATTCCTCCCATTAGACCCATTATTTAATTGTATAGTTTCAATCTGTGCAGTTGCGGTTAGATTGTCACGTGTGTTGCCGGGTGGAATTGGAGACGCGAGAGAGGCGGTGGCCCCCTCTAATCAAAATGCAAATATCTCTCTCCCTATTGGGGCATTAGTGCATGTTGTAGGCTGAATCTCAAGGCTCTAAATTGAAAGATGATGAATGTGCAGCTTGTTTTTTTCCATGCTTGCGATGTGAGGCAGCTCTGAAATGAAAAAGTAGTGAAAATAAATAAATAAAAGTAAATGGTGGGAGGGTGGAGAAGAAGAGGGGTTTATAACAACATGCTGCCAAACACCACAGCAGACACCAGGTTAAGACTTGATTACATGCTACAATGACAAACGGACTGCTTGCCACTCGGCTATCTGGCTGTCAATCACGGCACGCACTCGGCTAACATGACAGCCGTGTCCTTTGACCATCAAGTGTATCAGCCTATCTGGCAGAGTGTTCAATCGGCGTGTGAATTTTTGAGGCGCAGACTTCAGGACTGGAGTATTTTGTGAGAAGAGACAGATTTATGAGGCTAGGATGGTTACGGATCATACTGAAAGTGTTCTTGGGAGTCTTTTATTTGGCCTTGGCTTTTATAAAAGCAGAAGACACTTGTTTTCAGTTTTGCTCAGATTAAACCGTCCAACTAAACAAATAGTATTGAAGTTCACTGAATGGAAACCTGGTCACATTAGGTTTGTTACTGTGAACAGAAACAACTGGCATTAAGCTTAATCTTGGAATGCCAGGATTAAAGCACACCATTTTAACCTTGCCCATTTTTTGTCGGTTCGTAAAGCCCTTTCTAAACAGTCTTCAAAGGTTTTGTTATACCGTGGTATTGCGCCTCACATTCCTCACTTGTTCTCAGTATTGATGGATATTCATGTAAGCATGGAGTCATATCATTTATAGGATTATAGGTAGTTAGCGCACACCAGATGAACAAACCAATTTGTAACTTTTGTTTTCCCATTTCAAAGTAGTTGTGGTCGTCCATTTTTTACTTACATTTCAAGAATATCAAACATATCTAAAATGGAGGCATAGTCCACTAAGATATTTATTATGTTATTAACACTTTTTTTATTTCAAAAACTAAAATCCATTGTAGATTTAAAAGCAATCGCATACCATTGTTCTCTATCGTCATCGAGGGCTTTGCTGTACGTAAATGCTGTTTGAATGTTTGTTGGTTCATAAAAGCATCAGGGATTCTCCCCCAGATCTGTCTGGCTGCTGCCTGCTTCTCTTTCCCATCAGGTTCTCATCTCCCTCGCCACATCTGTTTGTGTTATCTGAGTCTGGGACTTCTGATTTAGAGAAACAACACAGCTCTGTCAGCAGCGAAACCCCCAGAGCAAATCGCCAACACATCACCAGCGTCGCAGCAACTACCGACTGACAGGGAGATACGTGACGTCCCCGTTCCAGATTACATGTGATGCATGAGCTGTTTGTCGGAACATGCTTGCGGATACAGATAAGCAGTGGTGGAAGGCGTATTCAGATCCTTTATATGGGAGCAATAGCACACTGTAAAGATACTCTACTGCAAGTTAAAGTCATGGATTCAAAGTATGTATCACCAAAATGTTCTCAAGTATCAACACTAAGTACTGATTATGATGTGGGTGTTTAACCACTAATTATTATCCTTGATGCGTTATTGTTTAGCATTTTACTTCTGGAAATGTTTGAGGTTTTACTCATTTTAATTTATGTATATACTGCTAGGTAATGTTATCGACATAAAAAAATCGTTGTATTCTAAAGATCTTTAAATATTGTAGCTTTGTTGTTGTCCTGTGAGAGACAATTACATTTAAAAATCAACGGTTTTTAAACTTTGTGACATTACGTTTTCCAAGGAATCCCAGAGGCTTTGTAAGTGAACACATTTAGAGATACGTGGCTATCACTTGATAGGGAAGTTATGTGAAGTTGTCAAGTGAATGGAAGAGAACATTGAGTTTGTTAACTTGCTGTCTTCTCCTTTTTGTGTTTGTTTTGAGAAGTCTTTGCTTGGTTCGATAAACAAACATTACAGGTGAGTAAGCTGTGTTGTGGAAAAGACCAAACATGTGGGCGAAAGCAGTTTTTCAAATGCCAACATGAAGGTATGAGGAAAGCAAAACAAAAGGACATATTTGCCTCTCAAAATGATGTACAAGTATGCTTGAGTTTGGCTTACGAAGTTTGTAAGTAGTATGGCAGTCCATATACTCTATTACATTCCTCTTCATCAGAAATATGTATTGATGATGCTGTCTGTGTACGACACTATGGGATTGTTCTGCCTTGAGATTCAGTCAGCGTTCATTGTTTAAAGTCAGCAGTCAGCCATTTGAATCTGTTTCAGAGTTCAAATCTTCTATATTGAAAGTCTACAATAAATTAAAGGACCCCTGCTGTTAAATAAACTTGCACCTTCTGGTTTAGAAAGTCCTCTCTTTATCAGCACACTTCATTATCATTCCTCCAGTCATTCACTGTCCTTTTCAGGCTGAGCTAATCTTATGAAGTGTCTTTTACTGCTCTAATGGAGAAATCTTCAAACATCTGGAGCACCAATTAAAGAAGCGGCCGTCGTCATCCTTGAGCCAGCCTGAGAGCTGCAAGACGAAAACCCTTCAGATCCTGAAGATCTTTATTCACGTCCTCTTTCTGTCCTTTTCTTTGGAAATGTTCGCTGTGGGCACTCTCTTGACCTTCAGTAATGTATCCACACTTAACATTTAAATCCCAGCAGGGAGTGGGCTTCAATGAAACTCTCACGATGCATATCTTCTTTAATTTAGGGCCAAATTCTTAAGCGGAGACGCGTGGTAGAGCCCTTCTTCGTCAAGGGCCATTGATCCTCCCCTGTGAAATGCGTTGCTTTACCACGGATCAAAACTCGCATCACATTTCCATACTGGACGCTGTCAATTTCCTTCATTCGGAGGTGTTGTGGCAGCATTTGGACTACAAAATGCTGGATCAAAGGGTTGCAAAGAGGAGGGATTCTGGCTTATTTACATGTCAGATGGCGCCTCTTCTCCTGCTGTCCTGTCGCTGAGCTACTACAGGAGGGTCATTAGAGGAAGGAACATATGCCATTCAGCATGCATGGTCTGCTGTCCAATTAGTGGCCTGGAAGCACTCGGCTGAAGCCAAGCAGAGAAAGTGGAAAAACACAAGTAGGGAGTAATCTGGCTCACATTGTATACCTGCATGTTTGAGCAGCTACGGTTGTAAGTTTTCAGACTTGCGTCTTAGTTTGAATACATAGTGGGGAGGAAGTGAGATTTCATCAGCTTCTCGCTACGGGAGTGTACACATACAGGAACACACAACCGGCTCCGTGTGTTTCATAAATCTTTTAAACTCCTGTCAAGTCACACCAATATTCCCCCTCACAAAGAAAGTGTGTCGACTCTCTGAACATCTTAGAAGAAAATATCTTTCTGTAGCTATTTATTTACTTCTCTTTCCCCCCCCCCACCTCGCCCACACAATCCTGGTGGTTCTCATCTTCTTCGTAGGTGCTGATATCCAGGATTCTGGGACTTTTTTTGATTTGCTGTCAGAGGAGAAGGCAAGGACGAGGCTTAGCTAGTCACACAGCAATAACCAGCCAAAAGCCTGAAGCTTGTCATATATCATTCACAAACAAACCTTAGTGCACTACAGCAACAATGGATAAATAATACTGAACTATTGCAACTGGAAGCAACAGGTCAACTGAGCAAGACCAAGCAAATACATGCTTTATATGTGTGGATAAAGGCAAGTCTCGCAATGATCTATACATATATAAGTGGTGAAATGATTGAAGGTAAAACTCAGCATGGGTTGAACAAGCCACAGATTCATGCTGGGGAATGTCGGCCATAGCTCAGCTTACATCACTGCACTCCTAAACTGGAATGCTAATTTCATGCTAATGGTAAAGATTTGTATTCCCTTGATTTATATGCAACTGTTTATGAGAGTCTTTCAAGTACAGTACATATTCTGCACCTATACAAAACACCACGTCAGCCTTAAATAAGAGACAGGAAATGAAATAATGTAATGTGCGCATTTATATATTCCTGCATTGAGCATTTTGAGCCGACGGTCGCAGCCTCTCACAGTTGATAGAAGTCACTGATTCAATTAGAGATTGGACTGGAAGCTAGCTTATTGATCCTTTAAAGGTCATCCTCATGACTGTAACATACAATGTATCTGCTAGTAATTAACTATATATAAATGCTATAACTAAGACACAATTATAGCTTTCTAAGGCAGTAGTAAAAGTTGCTCTTAGAATAAAACCTATAGGGATTTTGTGAATATTTCACCAGGTTTTCAGTGAAGATGCTTTTATCCTTAAATCAAATGAAATAATGTGGTCTTCAAATGGGTTCTGAAGTATAGTAATTACTAAAGTGCTTTTGCATGTAGGTGTGACATTTGTGAAAAGAAGAATTTGTTTTTTGAAAAAGCTGAAGAGGCACACGTGGGAGACAAGACAAGCTATTAATCAGGGCCGAAAGATTTAAGTGTTGCTGTCCTCGTTGAAGGAGTTCTCAACTTTTTGCTGAAACAAAGTAGAAATATCAACATTTTCCGCTTACAAAAAAGGAAGAGTTCTGTATGGGAGACCTTCTGTTTAGTTTGGACAAAGATGACCTCAGAGGAGCCAAGGACTAGCGGTCCAACACCCCGAGAAAGATGGATTCCACTGCTCGGAATGTGCCCAGATTATCTCTCTGGCACAGGAGTGGGAAGAAAGGGAGGAACATCTCTGGGTGGTGAAAAACGAGGGAGAGAGATACTATTTCTCCTTTAATTCACAAAGGGTGGCCTGGCTCTGCTCGCGATAAGACACAAGTGATCAACATCCTTTGAGTCTGCGGTGACTTGGCCTCCGAGACGCTCCCCTCTATTCTCCCTCGCTGATATGCAGGACGTATTTTCGCTTCCTCCAACAGGTATAGTGTAGGTAGAGAAGAGAAATAAAAAGGGATGGGGGGTGTAATCTTGAGGCTGTAGGCACAGAGCTACTGCAGAGCCCAGATCTGGATTTATGATCATGGGCAGAAGAGAGTGCTCCATTGGGCCTGGGGGGAATGTCGGGGTACTTTGTAGTCCCTTTTTTCTCATTTCATGTCTTGTTTCCACATTCTTTGTTGGATTTTCTCCAAGGACAAACCTACACTGTAAACGTAACTCCGTCTCAATCTTTTAACTTTCTCGTCCTTCCTTATTCGAAGGCTGCGTATAAATAAATCTACACGCCTGGTCAAACGTATGTCTGTCTTACCTCCAATTCGAGGTGTTTTACACTCGGCCAACTTCAGTCATTCAAGTGGAGCCCCTTGTCAGCAAGTGTTGTGCGTTTGTGAATATTCAAATTAACTCCGTGAAAGGAATCTCGCTCGCTTCATTTAAAGCATTGTTAACACTCAGGCACTTCCTGTTCAGTGGCTCAGTTTGCTCCAGAAAACACAGTGTAAAGTAATAAAGGCAATCAAGGAAAATGTGATCAAACAATATCCCTTAATTTAAGCATTGTATTAAGCACTCCATAAAATGTTGCATTATGCAAGGATAAAGAACTACAACTCACTACACAAAGCTGCTGTGTAATGACACAGATTATTTCATTTGAACTGAAAAGCTACCTTAATTAGATTGTTGGATTCAGACTACAAATGGTTTGACGAAATTAGGCATCAGCTTGTTTCGTGACACTTATATCAGCTTCTTTTCACATTAAGGAGTTTGGTTCTGAAGAGCGTGAACAAAAGGATCCCATCAGAGACAGAAAAGAGCCACTTAGAAGAAATAAGGAACATTTAGTTTGTTGACTTGCTGTCCTTTTCGTTTTGTTTTCAGAAGTCTTTGCTTGGTTTGGTTAAGAAACATTACAACTGTGTGAACATCCAGAGTAAGCTGTGCGGTGGAAAAGACCAGACATGTGGGCGAAAGCTGTTTTCAAATGCCAACATGAAAGTATGAGGAAAGCAAAACAATTAAGGAAGGAACCTGTAGCTCTGTTATCTGCATCCTCTATCTCACAGGCGATACAAATTGTAATGGAAGTCCCTGTTCCTGTCGTACACTCTCCCTAGAGCTGGCTCCGTGGTGCTTTATCTCACCTCGGTCAGGACACATGTGAGTGATTGCTGGTCTGTTTCTGTGACCAGCAGGCTGACACCAAGACTTGGTTCCACAAGCTCCACCCACTTACAAGTTTTCTTCAAGTTGTCACAACCAATGAAAGCAAAGGTCTCTCAAAAAAAACCCAAGCCATGATTACATCTCCAACTCTGAATTACCTCAGTTTGGGCTGGCATCTACTCAATATCGGCTGATAATTACATTCTTCTAATTAATTAACCTGCAAATGACAATTCTTCAACTTCAGATAATTCAACTACGTGTGATCCATTGCTGCAGATTGGTTTAATTGCATTAACCGAGTGGAATGAAAACAAAGCCTTTTCCAAAATAACCAAAGAAGTACCTTAACAAGTTTTCATTCCAAATTTAAAAGGAGTCCTTCAAAAGTGCTAATTACTTGGCTCTGCTGAACAGTTTCTAAATACACCAATTAGTGACAATATCCGTGCTTAATGTTGGGCAATGTAACACAGCCATCTGATACAGTACTGTTATGTTGGATTTGTGGAAAACTCCTGAGGGGTTAGCTTTATGAGATAAATGGAGCAGTCAAATATCCATGTTTGCAAAATGTTGACCATGATGGATGGATTGGTTGATGGAAATGGGTCAGTATTAAAGATGTGCTATAATGTTTTGGGGTTTTCCCCTTCCTGTAGTGTGTTTCAAAGGTTTGTGTGCATGTCTGAAGAAGAGAAAAGAGAAATCAAAAAGAGAAAAATAAAGCACTTTTAAACACTAAAGCGTGTAAACATGTCACGGTAAAGGCACACAATACAAATATGAACCTGAAAATGAGCATACTTTCCAATAGTTCCAACACAACAACCAACCCAAGCCAATCGCTCTCAGCTCTCAGAAGAACACTAAGGCTGCCAGTATGTTCTTCAGAGATGCATGTTGGATGGTTAAAAAGCTTTGTATCCACACATTTTCAGTAAATGACACGAGTGTTTGCTCTATTTCCATACTGTGAAACTGACAGAGGGTGTTTCTCAATGTCGAGGAAAGCTACTTCAGAGCCACTATTTCAAGCATACTACGTCATAGAGTGCCGCCGAAGAATACTTGGAATTCTACCGAGCCCGGCGTACTTCGTAGCGAGAAGTTTCGAGGCTGCACATGTGTAGACTCCGTGGTCTTAAAATCCCCACAATGCTTTGCGCACGGATCAATTTCCCCAAATCTGTGGCGGAAAATGTAAGGCGGGGCCTCTCATATTACGCACACCTGCACACTTGATAGCCACTTTTTGTTTTCCGAATGCCAGGAAGTATTCTTGCCTCGCTTCTGAAGCAAGTGACTCGGAAGACATGTGCTACCAAGCAAGCGTACTCGACATTGAGAAACACCATGAGTTTTGAATTCTTAATCTCTTGAGCCAGTAAACAAAATGGCGTAGTGTCAAGTGTTTGATGTTGGACTTTTATCCTTCTGTAGTTGAAATAAATGGATAAACAGTCTTTATCAGTACTTTGTAATCTGTAAATCAAGATGTTTAAGATTCTTGTTATCTACCTGTTTGTGTGTGGGTTTAGAAACATCATCAAACACCAGAATTGTCAACCCCTGAATACATTATTTTATTTCTTCTAAAGATAATCCTTATGGCCTTCGATCGTCAAACCAGTGCAAAAAGCCTTGTCTAAGAATTATTAACGTCATGACATTTAAATATCACATAAACATCACAGTGTCCTCTGATTGGATGGAAAGCATCTCATCCGATTGCTTTGTAATGAAGCGCACCTTACTTTTGAAAGATTCCCGTTCTTATGAATTAAGGTGTATCTGCTATGATTTCCTAATATCCCATCTCCCGTAACAATCCTGACATTTTGATTATCTTATTTGTTTCTCGCTGTTTGTCTTCTCTTTGAAGGTCACTCTTAAATGACTTTAAAGCATGCAAATCACTATATCCACAGTCCACCTTTAACGCTTGATGAGCAGAGGAAAAGCAACAGAGAGGAACACTGTGATCTTGAGACATTTCATACATTGTATTGAGTAGTAATTAACTGGCACTCTCACACATCCCTTCCCTAATCTTTCTGCTACTCTCATAGGAAAATTGACTGTCATACTCCATAGAGATGTCGAAGGTCAGTTTCAAAACAGTTCTCCAAGTGCTGGCAGTGATATCTTGTACAATGACGCTAATGCTGAGACTGAGAAATCTCTTGTAAGAGGTGCCCTTCAATTTGCCAGTCAAAAGTCCTATTCATACAGGCCTTTTATACTCCAACTTGTAATAACTGCAGAGGTCTTCTGTATTATTAATCCTGCAGTCCACCACAAATGACTTAGCCAAACAGAGGTCACATGATGATATCACACTTGTGTGAATCAGCACTTTAGTAATTCTGCGTTGTGCCTTTTTCCATGAGTCTAGTTAGCTTTTCCTTCTCCCTCCTCCCCCTTCTTCATGTCAAGAAGTATGACGGCTGCAGTGGAAATTATTAATGAGGGCTTTGATAGATTTTTCGGCTGCAAATTCAGAAGGCTCATCTAGCTACTCAGCATTTGGCGAAAGCTCAAATCATTTTGTCAGGAAAAGTGAAATACTGAGAAAGGCTGTAGACTGTACTGCAAGAAACACATTACATTATGTTCACTGGTAAATAAGACTAAACCTTGACTTTTAAGGGATGTTGCCTCGTAGAAGTTGCCATGTATACAGTCCAGTATCCTAATAGTAATATAGGCAATTTTAAACTTCATTATGTAGGCTTTCTGCCTTACAACACTACTTTTGGACCTTCTGTTAAACATACTTTTGGACGTAAGGGTGTGGTCGTGTTGGTCAAAGGCATCTCACCTGTTATACCTTCATTCTTTAGTTACTTCATTCTTTAGTTAAGCGTCCTTGGATTTCGTGAAATTATAATTATTATTTATTACTATTCCCGATTTAGAATCCCCAAAGATGTGTGAAGAATCAAGATAAGAGGACTTTAGGGAGAAGTTTAAACAATGACGTCCTCAATGCCTCATCAACACAGCTAGCCAATCGCAGCGCCATCATCACGTTTTCAAGGCTATTTAACCATCTGACAAGCAGCTCTGATGAAACTAACTGACCCTTTGACAAAGTAAGCAAGTCTTTTTACTACCTAGTAGTAGGGCTGCTCGATTATGGCAAAAATCATAATCTCGATTATTTGGGTCAATAATTGATATCACGATTATTAAAAACGATTATCCATTTACTTTGAAAACATCAATTTATTGGAGAAAAAAAATAATTTGAACAGTACGTTTTTAACAGTCGATTACCCTGAACTTTAAGTATAATTCACTGAAAAACCAATTAAAAAAATTAATAAAAAAATAAAATAAAAAAAGTAATAATAATAATAAAAAAATAATCGTTTTATTTCGACTACGTTGTTTTTGTAATCGTTGCAAGCCATAATCGTAATTGCGATTAATTGAGCAGCCCTAACTAGTAGTCATCCATTAACCCTAGTTTTTTTCCAACAACCCCAACCTCCCCTTACCTTAACCGTTGCTAACATATTAACGCTCTTATCGATCATAACCTCCGTCTTTTACTAATGATTAGCCTTTACTATACCGGTATAATATATTGGATTTAGTTTCAAAACATGGCTGTTTTTGGTGTGACTGCCATGTAGTTATCTCATACTAAACAAATGTCTAACTTCCGTTCTATGTTAATAATAAACTGTTCACTGTTTCATTCTGTTTGTTCGAAAGTCTTCACAGATACTACATTTGCTGCAGGAGCATAAGAGCACTCCTCCTCCAGGCAGCAGTCTGAGTGAGCGCTGACCCTTCTGGATGTGGAGAGCCTGTCATTGTTTCACATATTCTCTACATCCATCCTTTTAGTAATATGCCTCCTCTTTCCAGCGTGTATTTGAATATTTCATTCAAGACAGATGGAATCCTAATCTTAGCTCCAAGCTGTGGCGTTTTGTCACCGATCCATTTTCCCATCAGGCAGTCTCCATCTACTCCTCCATTTTTCCTCCCTCGCCGCTCTGCTTTGTCCTCCCTCTGGCTCTGCCACCCATCGCTCACTCACTCAACTTTCTTTCTCGCCCTCCTTCTTTCTTCGAGGTGCGTCAGTTTGAGACGCTTGAATATTTCATTCCCACCAACATTTATTATGTTGTGGCTAATGAGCATGCATTAATTTACCGCCTTGTCATATAATTGGCTTAAGGGAGTGGGAGTGTAATGCCAAGTGATGACTCATGTTGAAAAATGATTGCTTTGTTGTTAAAAGAAGCCTCTGTATGAACATCATAGGTACACTTTATTACTTGTATTAGAATGCATGTAAGACAAAAGAAAGAAAAAAAAGGTGATAGAAATTACACCGTGTGTACTAATTGCTCATCATGGCTGGGCTGCAGAGCAGAACGATTTAATTTTACTACAGCGGTTTCACATTTGCATGTGTTAAGCAATAGTCTCACCCACAGTTCTTAGCTACATTATGGTAAGTCCATAATGAATAATGAATGTGGGAGGACCTAGACAAGGAAGCAGTGACCTTAAGCTCCGAGATACACTGCTGATAGTGGAGGTAGCCCCAGTGACAGAAATGCTAAGTAGATATGAAGCATTGTATCCTCAGTCGACCTTTTACTTAAAGCTGGGATCCTAAAGATACTGTTTAACAGCCAGTGCAGACTAATAAAGAGAAAAGAGAAAACACCTTTAACAGCTTCTTTGGCAGAAATACAGCAGAGGAGAAGTGGGAGTATCAGTTTACAGTGCAGCCAAACAAACCTGCAATATTTCAAAATGATCCGCTGACAAAGAAATACTGAAAGATATGACCGTGATGAACAGAGTAAACAGTGAGATTCAACAACAAAACCAAAGGCTTCACATGAGTCTCTTGTACTCACAGAAATAGAGAGGTAACACAATGTTAGCTCATCTTGAAGTCAACTGTTTTTTGTACATGTTCACGTTTTATTACATTACATAAAATACGTCGGTGAATACCCCACTCGTAAATGTCCCGAAGCTTCTATGTATCTCGCTGAGCACAAGTTAGCCTTTAGCTTAGCAGTGGTAATGTAAAGCCATGCCACCTTGATGTAGCTTTTCACTTCCCGCAATTGCATTCGAATATTAAAGTATTGTATTGTCCTGTTTCAACAATTATAAAAGTATTGTTATATGTGGAGATTGTCCTGCTGAACAACTGTGTACTTTAAGTATCATTAACATTTTTGCCACAAATTGCAGATGATAAATAGTTTTGGTATTTTATGGATTGCATTCAGAAAAGTCCACATTTGGTTGTTTAAAGTACTATTATTGTGTATGTATAATCATCCCAGTGGATACAACTTTACATATGTAAAAACAATAATGTTAATCTTTCACTGATGTTGTGTTAACATTGTGCTCACAGTAGGGCTGCACGATTTGTGGAAACAATCTAATTGCGATTTTTCTGACAGATATTGCGATTCGATTTGCGATATTTCTTTTTAAACGACCCAACGGAAGTTTATTGTAAAATGCGGCCATAACTCCGGCTAGGAAGGTCGTATCAACGTGCTCCCGTCTCTAGCACCCCCGCAGTCCGAGCTACGAGTGAAAAAACTAAACTTACATGAAACATCCGTTGGGTTGCTTTAAAGTCAAGCTTCAGTTTAAGACTCACCCTGTAATAGAAACATGTGATGGAGCATTACTAACCTGACCCAGATGCTTTGTTTCATCAAACCATCTCAAGCTCCATTGGAAGCCATTTGGAAAGGGCAGGCACTTTCAAACGCACTTGGCAGGTGATTGGATCAATCTGTCTATCACCTTCTATCATGGCCTACTTCTGATTGATTAACTATGGCTGGTACATGTGGAGCACAGCACTTCTGATTGGTGTGGACGACTGACACACAAGAAAAAAAAACAAAAATTGTAATCGCTTTGCGATTTGATAATCGCATCATTTAAAATCGCGATTTCGATTTAAAATCGATTAATCGTTCAGCCCTAGTACACAGCCATCAACCACAGAAAGAGAAACACAATTCAATGTATTAAAATCTTGATTAGGATGACTCATTCAGATGTCGATCCTCGGGTAGATGCTTCTTATTTGTATCGAGCGTGATGAAAGTTTTACAGATTACATTTTTTCAGTTTGAGGAGGAAATCTAACTTTTCTCATCAATCCTTATCAGCCACTCACCCATAATGGATAAGGGTTTGTTTACCTGACTCTCTAATGGTTCATCTCCCTGATGAGTGTTTTTACTCGCTACAATTAATTATCACTGCTGAATTTGCCGAGGAGAGCAGCATCCAAACAATTCAAGCTATCGTTCGCTAATGTCAACGACGGTCCGTCTATCTCTCTGATGGGATGGAATCGGTTTTTATTTGAGGTGTGTCACCTTGACAACAAGTCTAGAGTAAGGTCCCAATGGCACACTGTGGAGCATGAAAATGAGCTTAGTATAGATTTTGTGCAAGTGTGCTTTCTATTATTCAATGCAGAAGTCCGGCAGATGAATCAGGAGCACAAACAAAATCATTTCTAAATCTTTTTCAACGATTATGCTGGTCCGCAGTTTTCAAACAGTATGTTAGTATGAACTTATTTGAGTGTGTATGCAGGAATGTGTGTTTGTGTGTCCCTCCGGGTTGTCAAATCCTATTAATTACTTCCTCCCTGCTGCTTTAAAAAGTTGTGACTAGCTCACCCCCCAACTGTCACTCCGCTTTCATTATTTACCTATTCAAATGAGAGAGAAATGTTCACGTCAACATTAATGACTCCACGAGAGAGAGGAAGAGAAGGACTAAACTAATTAAGGAAACTGACTCACCTCACCATTACAGATAATTTAGTGGGGATATAGCAGCGCACTTCCACATCCCCCTCCTTTAATTACCAAATTAAAACGTTTTTCTTTACTGCAACAACAACAGAGGAATAGGAGGTGGCTGACGCTTTTTCTTATACTGGATGTTCTCAGCAGGACTTTGCATTTTTAAAATAAAGGGCATCCATTTTCTTTCAAACGTAATTATTGCAGCAGAAAACACATCAGATTATAAATAATGATTTGGTCAAGTATTAGTATAGACACAATATCTGTTTACATTGATTTTCTGTCGACCCTCCTTCAGAGGATGATTCTTTCAAACTATTTTTCAAACCCTTTTAATAATATTCCGTTTCACTTAATAATCTAAAATGATTATTCATCGATGCATTCTTTAGAAACAGCAACTTTAGTGAGACACTGAATACAACACATTAGCATTAACATGTCCGCAAGCTATAAACCAACAGGGTTCACTGAAATGAAACAACTTATAATAATTAATATGGATAGAAGTTCTAATTTATGCCACTTAAAACCCAAGGAAACCGAGACATAATTGAAAATCTAGTCCTAACGGCAAACCTTTCAGATACTGATTTGATATGCATTGCTAACTTGTAGACATTGTTGATTTATATTGAAAGGCAAATTCAAGCTATTTTACACTTCAAATGCTCTTTAGCGGTCTTTGGGTACAACTGTACATGTGGAAAAACCTCTATTTTAAAAGTCTATTTTCTCATTTCAGTTAATCAAAGTTTAAAAATAAGGTTTAAAAATGCTGTTAACAACCTTACGTTATTAACCTATGGATGTTTTGGATTAATTTGGTCTATAAAATAATGAAAAACCACCATTGAGAACCTAAAGTGACATATGCTTGTGTGAGGTTTTGTCTAACCTTTTAAAAATCCCTATTAACTAAGAAAACTGTCAATAATCCAGAAGATATTCTCCATATCTCCTTAATATATGATTTAAAATGGATAGTGAATTGTTTGTAATGCCTATTTGTTGTTGATTCTCTTATACTCTGTTGGTCTTCATCTTATTGGCAGCGTATGAGTCATATTTGGCTGGATGTATAAACCATATACGAGTATTTATAGCATCTATTAATGGCAAGTGCGTCAAAATGAATGGCCTGTGAATGACAGATTCTCAGGTTTATGAAAAAAAAAGAAATGGAGAGAGGGATTTAGATGAAATGGCAATGCAGAACAGGCAAGACTGATTTCCTCTTTCAGTGGAGGCGACTCCAACAGAAGTACCTGCTAAGCAAATTTATTTCACTCCAGTCTAATGCTCCCGGCCTCTCCCCCTCTCTCTCTGTTTCCCCATCTCTCCCACTCTCCGTCTTTCTGTCAGCCCCCTCTCCGTTACTTCCTCGAAGCCCTTTCACAATACTTTCAAGACAAGCGCTTTCCCCGCTTTAAATCACATCCCTTTATTTGCAAGCCAGACACTTTTTTTTCTTCTAAGGGCAGGCTTTTAAGAAATTAATCTGGATGTTGAAAAACACTATTGCTAATACCTCCGCAGACACTGAGAAGGCAATCCTGACTATTGAGCGGGTGGTAAATTGCCAATTAGAGGGTAACATTGCACTGAGATACCTATATGGGGGCTTTTCCTATGTTGTAAGACCTGTCAATCAAACAGCACCTGGGGCCATTTTGTATTCCATTAAGCCATCATTAATGAAGATAGGTGTTATTCCCTTCCATTAGGATAAAGAGGCAGGCCTTCCAATATGAACCCATATTTCTTAAGGAGTAGTAAGGCAGGCTTTGAAAACAGCCCATAATAAGGAATTCTCTGTTCATGCCACGTGTGATATGTGGGTGGAAAGTGTCAGTATGTATAAGCACAACTGGAGTCATGGTGTTTGCAGCAGAGAAAAACTGGAGGAAAATAAGTCTTAATTGACAACAATTGGTCGCACAAGTGTCTCTTGTTTTGTCTTGATGGTTAGGAACATGACTTTAAGATTTTAATTGAATACCCCAACATTAATGGAATTTGGGTATTCGGTGATTTAAGAGTGGGACCCTTACTTGTGGACTAAATGTCAGGATAGCTTGGTAATTCTTCTTCTTTACGTCTCAGTCAACCAATTGATGGAAAAGGAACATCAAATAGCTAGAGAAAAGATTTAATAGAGCTGCCTATGGATATATACAAAAATAAATGTACACAAAAACATTACATGGTAAAAATGTAGGGAATGTTGCTAAATATGTTAAAATAAATTAACTATGTATTTTGGTGCTGCACTAGAGTAAAAAAAACAAGCGGTTTTCTACGGATTAATAGAACATTCTTGTTTGGTTTAAATCTTAAAATTAAAAGAAAAATAATCCAACATGATAATTTTAACTGATAGTCTGAATCATGTTTAAAAAGTGATAATTTCCTTTAATATCACAAATCATATCAAATTACAATAGGTCAAATAATCACAATTTGCTATATTCTGCCAAATCGTGCAGCCCTAATCACGCCTTCACTCAATAATGTTGTAATATTTATTTCTTACAAACCGTTCTCTCGTCTATTCTGTTAAAAACTGTAAAATGAATTCTTAAAATAACAAAGAAACAAACAAGGTGCTATGTATAGCAATCTACAGTATGAGCCAGCAGAGTAGGTAAAGAGAGATGGCGCTACACAAGTTAATCAAGGTTTGCATGTTAGCCCTCAGGCTCTTTAGTGGCTGCCTCCATGATTCCTCGCTCACACAAAGCTTAATATTTACAGGGGGGCAAAATGTTTAGAACGTCTGTCAAGGTTGTGAGTGTTTTTTTAGCATTTGAAAGGTGAGTCCTGAGGTGATATTTTCCTCACAAGTGTGATAGAAGAAGACAAGAAGAGAACTGCGACTGCGTGGGAGGGGTTGAGAAGAAAAAGTGCATTGTTGTCTGCCGGGGAGGAAAAAAGGATTATGAAGAATTCAGCGCGGTGATGGAGTTTAGTTTGACACATCGGCACTACAAATCTCAGCCTGCGTTTCACAAAGACAGTTGATTTCATTTCTTAGAGAGCCAGGTGTGTTCGGGGAAAACAGCAAAATATATTTTAGTATTATATAAAAACACACAGAAAGCTCTCTTACTCTCATTGGCATGTCGAATTTGCTACTTTGGTCATCAAATCAAATCAAATCAAATTTTATTTATAGAGCACATTTAAAAACGATGTTTGGTCGAGCCAAAGTGCTGTACATGTAATAAAAACATTTTACTGCAGTGCAATTGTAAAAAAGACAGTCATTTAGCAACAGCAAATATAAAAAACAATACACAGGGAAATGTCAGTAGTCGTGCTCCGCTCTAGCTAGAAAGCCTGAGAGAAGAAGTGAGTTTTTAGATATGATTTAAAAACCCCTAGGGTCTGGGCCGACCTCACATGGAGGGGCAGAGTGTTCCAGAGCCTCGGGCCAGCTGCTGCGAAGGCTCGGTGCCCTCGTGTTTTGAGCCTAGTCTTCGGCACTACCAGCAGCAGCTGGTCAGCAGACCTTAAAGCTCTGGCTGGGGTGTAGCGCTGGAGGAGTTCAACTATATAGGCCGGAGCCAGCCCATTTAGAGCTTTAAAAACTAATAAAAGGATTTTAAAATCAATTCTGAACTGAACTGGAAGCCAGTGTAGTGAGGCCAGAATTGGGGTGATGTGGTCGCGCTTTTTGTGTCCAGTCAGCAAACGTGCAGCTGCATTTTGGACCAGCTGCAGGCGTTTAATTGACGCGTGGTCCATACCCACATACAGAGCGTTGCAATAGTCCAGTCTCGAGGTCACAAAGGCGTTGATGACCCTTTCCATGTCTTTAAAAGATAAATAGGACTTGGTTTTGGCCAATAGTCTTATTTTAAAAAAGCAGGATTTGACTACGCTGCTGACCTGCTTATCGAATTTAAAAGTGTTCGTCAAGGTCACGCCAAGGTTCATGACCGAGGGGAGGATGTTTAGTTGGAGGGAGCCCAGAATATCAACCTGAGAGGCTGGAGGTTGTGGTCCAAAAAAGATGACCTCCGTCTTGCCCTCGTTAAGAGTCAGGAAGTTGTTGCTCAGCCAGGATTTGATCTCCGTTAAGCAGTCCATCAACTGCTGTAGTGACTGTGTTATGTTTGCTTTGAGCGGGAGATAAATCTGGACGTCGTCAGCGTAGCAGTGGAAGGGAATGTTGTGTTTTGTTAGAATAGAACCTAGGGGCAGTATGTATAGTAGGAACAGGATGGGGCCCAGAATCGAGCCTTGGGGGACCCCACAGGTAAGAGGGGCTTTGGCAGAGGAGAAGGCACCTAGCTGCACTGAAAAGCTACGGTCCTTAAGGTAGGACCTGAACCATGCGAGGGCAGAGCCTGTGATGCCAGCGGACTGTTCAAGCCGTGACAGCAGGATGCCATGGTCCACGGTGTCGAAGGCAGCTGTCAGGTCCAACAGCACCAAGACAGCTGGGCTACCTGAGTCGGCGGCTAGGAGCAGATCGTTAAAAACTCTTAAAAGGGCTGTTTCAGTGCTGTGCATGGGTTTGAAGCCAGACTGAAACTTTTCATGGATGCCATGAAGGATTAAAAAAGACTGCAGCTGGGCGTAGACTACGCGCTCCAGGGCTTTTGATAAAAACGGTAGCTGGGAGATGGGCCTAAAATTTGCGAGAGTGGAGGGGTCGAGACTTTTCTTTTTAAGTAGTGGGGTAACCACGGCATGTTTAAAGGCAGCTGGGACACATCCTGAGGTAAGAGAGGTGTTTAAAAGTAATAAAATACTTGCTCCAACTGAATGAAAAACCTCTTTGAGAAGGCGTGAGGGAATGCTGTCCGAGGAGCAGCTTGTCGGTCGCAGGTGCTCCACTATGTCCGAGAGAGAAGAGAGGGAAATAGGCTCAAAGTGGTCGAGGACAGCAGGGCACAGAGAGGGAGCAGGATCGGGGGTAGCACTAGTGTGAGCTAGCCTAAGAGCAGATATTTTTCCAATAAAAAATTTAAGAAACTTATCGCAGAGAGCAGGCGATGGCACAACAGAAGAAACATCACGGGGATTAATGATGGAGTTGAGGACATTAAAAAGAACCTGAGGTTTGTGGCTGTTTTTAGAGATGAACAGAGAAATGTGCTCTGTTTTGGCTGCTTTGACTGCCGTCTGGTAGTCAGACAGGGAAGCACGAAGGATTTCCAGGGAGACATGGAGTTTATCCTTTTTCCACTTTCTCTCAGCACGCCTGCAAGCGCGTCTGAGAGCACGAGTACAGTCATTGAGCCACGGTTCTGATAGAACTTTGTTGCGTCTAAGCGTAAAAGGAGCAACAGAATCCAGTATTGGTGTGCATGTCAAGTCAAACATAGAGAGAAGCTCATCAGCATTAAAAGCACAGTCCACATCTAATTTACAGATAGGAGAAGCATTAAAAACATCAGAGAACTGTGAGGCAGTCAAGGGGTTAATCGAACGCAGACGACGCGCAGGGGCACGTGATTCGACTCCTGCGGAAGGGATGGAGGTTGTAAACAGAACCGGTAAATGGTCTGAGATACGCGTTGCTGCACATATTTCATCCACAGATACAGACAGTCCAAACGACAATACCAAGTCCAAAGTGTGTCCTTTTTCGTGTGTTGGGCCAGCCACGGACTGAACAAGACCAAAAGAATCAAGGAGATTTAAAAAGTCCCTAGCCAGAGGTTTGGACTCACAACACACATGGACATTGAAGTCTCCGGAGATCAAAACACGATCATAATTCACCATGATCCCGGACAGAAAGTCAGAAAAGTCATTTATGAAATCCTTATTGTGCTTTGGCGGACGATACACAACTGCGCAGAGTATAGGCGAGGCCGGATTCAGTTCAAAAAGCTGCAACTCAAAGCTAGCATAGCTAGTGACATGGTGTAGCAATCGGCACTGGAGGCTAGCTCTAAACACCGAAGCTATGCCCCCGCCATGGCCGGTGGCACGGGGGGAGCTGAAGAATGTACAGTCAGGAGGAAGAAGATCAAAGAATGATGTGTACTCGCCAGCGTGTGCCCAGGTCTCCGTCAGGAACATGAATCCAGTTCACGGGAGGTGAAGAAGTCGTTCAGCAGGAACGTTTTGTTAGCTATCGACCTAGCATTTAGCAAAGCCAGACGTAGTTTTTGCTCCGGGCTTGCCGACGGTGTAGATCGTCTCAGCTGACGAAGATGTCCGTGGTGAACGCCGCGCGGGCCGGGAGCAGTCAGGCGGGCAGGAGTAGCTGCCAGTCGGACAGGAGGAGCAGTCAGTCGGACAGGAGGAGCTGCCAGCGGATCCAGCAGAGTCCGTAGCTCCGGAAAGACAGGGCGAATCCACCGATCCCTCACATGGCGTGCAGCGGGAGGGCCATGACATCCGAGGCGTGGATAGGTCCCGGAAGAAGCCGTCAGGTAAGCTTTAAGGTGGACCAGTGCACCACCACGCTTTCCCCGTCGTCTGAAGCGCTTTCGGCGAGGCAGGATGCGGGGCAACCGGCGCAGGTAGGTGGGTATATCCAACAGAAGAGGGGGGGGGGGACGATTTTTGGTTGCCAGATGTGGTTTTGGGCAGCAGTATCAACTCCAGTGAGGGTCTGAGGTGGAGGAGAGCTTGGCGATCATAGACGAGCAGAGCAGAGACATTCTGACAAACATAAAACAAAAACAAGAAAGCTATAGGTAGACAGCTGAGCGAGCGGCGGGCCGACACAGGCGCCATCTTGAATCACGTCATATGAAGCAGAAGGGCAAATGAGAACAATAGCTGAATTGTTTACACTGAACTTACAATAAAGCATTTCACTGTAACATATTCAGAACACAATACAGAAAGAATGTGGACATTGGGAATGGTTAAGAAACGTCATATTGGGTGTAAATGCAAAGACGTGTTGCATTTAAAGACTAAATGCATTAACTACTGGTCAAAATTGAGTAAAACACTTAATTCTGACACTCAAATGATACAATATAGAAAAGTATCATTACTGTGAAAAGAGCAGCTGTCACAGGCAGACATGATGATTTTAATATGTTCAACGAGAATCTGAATAACGTTTGAAAAAAGATAATTCCCTCTGCTATCGCCACTTATAAAGAATTGCAATATCAGTCAAAAATAATAGCAAATCAGTTTTTTTCCAAGATCATCTAGGCGGTTAAAGTAAGGGTTATAAACCAGTGGGATAGCCTTAGCTTAAGATATAACTATATTTCTCTTGTGTCTGCTAGGAAAGGTCCCCGAATCCATATCAAAATATGAGGAAGTTCATCACTTATAATGCCAGTGGAAAGTTCTATATAGTGTCAAATAATGTGAATATATACATATTAAAATTCATTGGGGACACCAATCAGATCAATGTATGAAACAATTATTACCATAGTGTGTATTTTAATATGTAAGCTCTGTACAAATCATTTTTGAATCTTTTATGAACAAGTCATGTGACATTATGGCTTGTTATTTTCTTCAGTAAAATGGAATAAAAGCAAAAAGAAAAATACCTATTGGCGTATCCGTCTCTTCAGTTTGTAATTAGTACAAGCTAAATCAAACCTAATGGATGAAAAACAAAAGATTAAACTATTTTAGCATACCAAGAAATAAAAGGTTTCAGCATTTTTTAAGTTCTAGTTATCAGATGCAATACTTGAATGAATACTCATATTGTAATTCCAGGTGTAAATGGACATAGTTGTAAATGATAATGAGGCAAAGCAAACCACAGAGGACCTTTATGAAGTGTAGATCACTAAAATAGGAATAGAAGGTAATCTGTTAATCCTCAAATTAACGTTTCATCACCAGACATCCTGAACAAGAAAGCAACCCGCCTCATTTGTATTACAAACACACTTCTTGTTTCACATACCACACTTTCCTGTCACATTACATCAGGTCTTGGGAGACAAAGCAATCTGATAAAATGTATCAGTATCTTCTGGGGGGCAAAAAGTGATCGAGCCTTTCACGCTGTCAGTTGGATCTTCTTTGTCCTGGAGTCAATCTGTGAGCTTTAGTGCAAGTGTGGAAATAAAGATAAAAAAGCTCTTCCTGAAAGGAGCTATTCAGATGTGTTTTGTTTGTCAGTGAAGTATATCCAGAGGGGTGGAAGTTTGTCAAAAGAAATAAAAAGTATGAAAAGAAATGAGATGCATGCTTAACAGCTTGCCCCAGATACAAGAATGTGTGTAGGCCTTCACGTCAAATGAGTCAAATGACTGTTTATTATGTTATATTCCCCCTTGGGTGATATTTCAGGGTATACGGTTACAACTCTTGCATCAGCACTTTTAGCAAGTGGAATTAACCAGGAATTATCTTTTAAATTGTACTTTTTGAATCAAATAAAAGGTCTAAACATTTTAAAATTAAAAAGGAGGAGGAATTACATTCGAAACTGGAGACAAAAAATATGATTCATTTGCGCTTAACATGTTTAAAGTATTTCTCGAGTCTTCAACCTTGCTCGCTCCCTTGCCCGTCGGATGCAGTTGCCATGACAACGCTCATTACCTCTTGATTGGAGATCTAATGTAATCTTCGAAAATAAGCTGTGCCGTTTATCTGCTGTTAACACAGCAGTGGCGGCATTAGCAGAAGTCAGAGTCGGACAGCCATAAGCAGGGAAGGAAAGTCATTAGAGTGAGGAACGTACCGTGGTGCCTTCAGGGCTGAAAGTGGGCATGTCGGACCACACCTGGAGTCTATGGTGTTAGCGTACATCTGCGTTCAGGTCTATGACTCAGTGGCTGAATACTTCACAGCAAATTGTGGTGCCAACTGAGCTCTCAGCGCAGAGACACAAAGATAAGCTCTCCCGCTCAAGCTCCAGATCCCCACAACGAAGTGAGACAGGATTACATCAAGAAAAATTGGTAGCTCGCTGTTAACAAATCTGCTGCGATGCCACATGCTCTGGATTTCTGTCAGTCGGACCGAAAACGAAGAATTGTCGCGCACCTTTTCAGGAATTCAACCAAGAGATGAGGTGTTGGTTTGAAGAAATATGTTAGAACTCGTAATGAAACAACATGGAAAGCCACTGTTGTCATTGCTACCAATCTGATGGGCTACGTATGGCGCCTGCTGGGCTTCTCCAATTAAGTTGAGGGACAGAATAAAGGGATCGCAGCGTGGTAAATCACAACCTTTCCTCATTTCCTGTCTTTGCGTTTCCTTCCCTAAAAATGTCACTGCGAATCAATCCTGCCACCACTTTTCTCCATATGCAACAAATAAAAAGTGACTGACATCAAATTATTTCCAAGCTGATAGATGTTACACTAGCTTTGTTAGTGTTGTCACTTCTTTGGAGGGATCTTTCGAGTTTAGAATAATTGAAAGAGTAACTGAGTTTTCAGACAAGTCGAGATTGGGTGGAAAAGTTGGCACCGGTAAGATTACTTTCTCTCTTTCTCTTATATCACCGTCATCTCTTTCTCGTTTGCATTCAAGGAAGAAATAATGATATTGGACTGCTATGGGCAAATATATAAATATAAAAAAGAAAGAAAATGAGCATTGTGCAACGTAAAATATGACATCAAAGTCATGACACTGACAAGACAACAAAGCCACACAGATCGACGTACTACACACCTGAGCTTCCAGTATTTGTCGTTAAAGAAGAAAAATGAAAAACAAACAAAGAAGGACAGCGACAGTATGAGATGTTGGCTATTGTCTCTTATATTGCCCTGGATTCCCCTGAGTCGGCTGCCATAAGAGTTGTTTTGATGAAGAATATGAGGGATGCTTTTTCAAGGACAGACCTATGTATCCATCTAGATTGCTTTTTAAACTCAGAGGACATAGTTTGTGCTGTAAAACATATACTTCGTCATTTTTTATATAATATGTATTATATAAGCTCTTTTACCATTTATCTAATACTTTGTGTTAACTATTTAAACTGTATAACCATTACAGTAGTTATTGCTATTTCAAATGATAAGCGATTAATTTGAGCAAACTATTTTTATTGTTTAACCATTACTTTGAACTATTTCACAATTTAAATTCAACCTTACTTTAGTTATCTATTCAAACTTATTTTTCATTATGTTTAGCTATTTAATTTTTGTATCCGTTACTTTTAGTAAACTTTGACCCAATACAATCACACCAATCTGTAAGTCATCTAACCAATGTGTCATTTGCCCATAGGAATGTGTCTTAACAGTCGCAGTTTAAACTCAATTGTTACAGTTTTACCCCTTGGTTAACGTGATAAACAGCAAAAGTACTTGGTTAAGTTTAGGCAAAACAGATACTTACAAAATGATTTAAAGGTCCCATGTCATGCTATTCCGGTTATTACCCGTCCCCTTGTGTGTTATGAAGGGTGCATGCAGAGTCACAAACCCTCAAAGTGCACCCTGTAGCGAGTAAATCTCTAACACAGAAAAGACCTGTCGATGCTGCCCCAGAACGCCTCGTTGGAGATTTCTCTTTTTCCATTTTTCTCTTCCTGGGTATGGCGACGTGCCCATCCAAATGGACCCATTGGAGCTCCTCACACACACTCTCTCAGCAGCGAAACTGTGACGCGCTGGGGGCGGGGGGGGGGGTGCTAGTGGAGCCTCGCAGCCGCGAAACTATGGCGCGCTTACACTGTAGGTGCGCCGCGTATCGGGTTGTCTGTGTGTGTGGGGGGGGGGGGGGGGGGGGGGGTTGTGGATACACATAATCTCTGATGTTCCGCTGTAACGGTGGTGGACTCATCAGGACAGAGTGGGCGAGCTGACCAATCAGAGCACACTGGGCTCACAGAGAGAGAATACACATACTATACAGAGATGCTGTATCAGAAACCAATGTGAGTTTGGAACATTGCACAATGTAAATCTATTCTAGTAGACCTCAACAATGGAATTATGATCAGTAGAAATGGCCATGACATGGAACCTTGAAGAAAAAGGATCATGGTTCAAGTTTAAAGTCACTCAACTAACGGACTCAAATATGGAACGTTCCTTAAAATAAATGAACCGTGACTTTTGGTTTCATAACAGGACACAACAACGGGTAAAAATATGACCAATTGAGCCTTCCTAACCCTTCTGCCTTAAGCATAGTTATTGCTCTTTCAAATACCTAACCTGACTTCCCTCTTTGCTCTAACTATATAATAACAATGGGCACTAGACGTCTATAAATAATATAAATGTAAATATGGGTCATAATAGGCTGCTTTTACTGACCAATGGGGTTGTTTTATAGTGGGGAGACTCTCTATGTGGATCTGTTTTTCTAGCAAACAGTACATTTGTTTTTCTCCAATTAGCTAAGCCTCTCTGCACTTTTTCCAAATACCCCCTGGCCTCTGCAGAAGTACTCCCTATTGTACAGTATGAGCTGGTTGGAAATCCCTACCATAGTGTATACTACACTGTAGACAGAGTTTAACTGTAAATAGAGAAGCATCATCTCTCTCCTGCGCTTGTGAATACATCTCCACAAATATTCACGTGACATACTCCCTCCACATCCCCCCAACATGCCCCGAACAGATCCGTGACAATGTGTGTGTTTGTCTGTCGCTTCATTAAACATGTATTCAATCAGTCACACACACAGCAGCTTGGCACGCGGCGCCGCAGTCTCCTCCCGCCCTATAACCCGTCTGTCAGTCAAACGGCTGGAGTTCATTAGAGACCCTGAGACCCGGTGACAACTCCCCGCGGATCTGACCCGTGTATTCAAACGCAGGTGAGTTGACCCTCTAGCATGATATCAGCACAGCACGTAAACAAAGATATATCTTTTTTTGCTCGAGAGCAGGAGAAAATACAGGCGTAAAACACTCCATAAAAAACAGCCTGTGGGATGCGCACGATCTACAAAGAGAGGCAAGCAGGGGGAACATTGAAAAGAAAACACTACTTTTCTGTTTCTGCTCCAGGATGTTATGAATTAATAAAACACTCACACATAAATTGAGTCTGGTGGCCAGTTAGCTACATAATGTATGTGTAGCTAAAGAGACAATTGGATTCTAATAGATTCCATTCAGCATTGCAGAAGTCAAGTAACTCTCAAGCTACACATATGCCTTTTAATGTATATTTAAAAAGGCAAATCAATCTTTCATTGAATCCAACTGAATTACATTGGTGGCTGCCCCTGAACAGGTTTATGGTGGGTAAACACAAGTTAGGGGGGATATGTTGTGTGGCGAAGAAAGTCCTATGCAGTTAATAAGATTAGAATGTGAAATCATAATCGGAAAAGGCTTAATAATAAATGGTGGGTATTAAAAATGTAATTAATTCAAATTCCACCCATGCATTTTTAAAGGTACATTATTAAGAGTGCACCAACAAGCCATTCCATTGATGTAGTGCTGTAACGCTAAAACTTAAGCTACCACAGGTCTAGCGCTCATCCATTCATTTCCCACATGCTCAACAGAAGTCTTTAGGAAAGAATAACGGCTAGTTTGACAGCGAGGTGAGGTAAAGCGCCCCCCCGCTCCCCTCTTCCCTACATCCATTCAGCATTAGCGCTCACACCTCCCTGTAAACTGATTGCTGACAGGAGGCAGAAAAACGGGCCCAGGGTCAATCATTTAAGGAACTTGAGGCTAATTTTAATCTATTACCCTGCTATGTGCATACAGGGTGTCCAAGGTAAGGCCAGGGAGGGATCCGTCATGTGATTCATACACCGGGGAGTGAATTAGTTTCCTGACACATGGTAATTTAATACATTTTAAGGAACTCAGCATGAACTCAGCATGACTTGGCCAGGCTGACGGAGGGAGGGAAGGAGGGAAGATGAAGAACCAGAAAGATATTAAATGGTGGAGCACATTAACAGAGCAATCTGTCTTAGAAAGATGCCATTTCTTTACAGCCCTGGATTGATGATTATCTGTTTGTGAGGGGCCTTGTAAAGACTACAAAGGCTGTGATAGGTGGAGACTTTCTCCATAAGGGACAAATGCCTGGGTCACCTATGGAGTACAATTACATAGTATTAAAACAGCGTGTACTTAAGAGCCATTTGCTGTAGGCTACCATTACCTTAGCCCCTTAAGCATTTATCATAGCTTTATAGGTCAGTGAGAACACAATGCTAACGTACTGGTGAACAGATTGTTGGAGAACTCAACAACCTCTCAAGTTTAATTAATATTGATTAACACTAACACCTAGTTAAAATTTAACATATAATTAACACTTAAGGAAATGGTAATAAATAAATTACTAAGTTAAGACTACTTATCTTCGAGAAGAGTGACGGTGTTGGCCGAGTTATTTAATTGAATATGTATAAAACAAGCCGTTACAAGGTGTGTTTTAATATTAATGACAATGATTTAGTTCCTATGTTGTTTGAAAACTATTTAATTGACAATTCCTATTCAAGATGACCAAGTATCTAAGTAAGTAATGAGTAAAAAGTTTGCCACTTTTATAGTAAATTGTCATGTGAAATAAAGAGTTTAGATGAGGTTTTCACGAAATGGACTACAAAGACAAGACTTGCCAAAATCAAGTCGAATAGTGACTTCATCTGGACTTTGACTTGAAAATACATGAACAATACTAAACAGAATGACGACAAAGTGAAAGACGGGGACACAAATGACATAACGTTTGGTTAAGAGTGCATCACTCCATGTTTACGTAAGGAACGTTTAGGACTAGAGTGCTGTGACTTGCAAAGCTTGGCCTTACCTCTGGTAAACATTTCAGAAAAGCATTAATCAACTATCATTTACATGAACAAACTAGTTATGTGTTATAAAGCATTCATAAAGCATCAAATGTTGTATTTTAACATTTTTCAAAATACAAAGTGTTTGCTTCACCGCTTGACTTTTTTTGTTCCTTCTGCTCTTTAATCCCAGCATGAGGGCCCTACGTTTCTTCTCTAAAGTACACTTGAAGTTAAACTCTGACAGGTAAGGTCGAGCGGCGTTTCTTTTACTTTCCGTCTTTCTATTCAGCGCAGTCACACAGGCTTTGTCTCGCCCGGGTTCATGCCTTGCAGCCCGGGCTGGAGTGGGGAATAGTAAACTAGCCTATCGCTGCCAGGGCTTACTTCAGAGAGCAGGAAGGCTTTGGCTGTCATAGGTTCTCAGGATCAGAGCCGAGAGCGGGGACAATTCATTTGCCGGTGCTGAGGAGGAGAAGAAGGTGGAGCGGGGAGGGTGGTGGGGGGTGTGTGTGTGTGCCAGGGTCAAGTGCTGTGGAAAATGCCGGGCAGTTATCCAATAGAGCTTTGCTCTCCTCTCTGCTCTCTGTTAGTGTCTTACGCAGCCCACTCTGTCCCGAGGCTTTCCAGGCTTTGCTCGGTTCTGTTGTGGCAAGGGCATCCTGGATCAGCATTTGAAAGGCATTAGAACTGGAAGAACTGGAGCCGGTCTGTTAAACCTGCAATGCATCAGCAATTCATGAGGTGTAAGAGGCCCATCTGAGGGAGCAAAGCATGTGGATCAGAAGCTTTTCGCGACTTTATTGTGGAAATGAACAGAGATCACGGTTTCCAAAGCAGAATATAGAGTGGCGTGTGCTTCAAAAAATAATTCCGAATGTGACAAATGCAAGGGGATCAAAAGGAGTCGTGTTCTCATATGGAACCCTAATTACTCACACACTCCTTAATCTCAGGAACATACGGGCACGGTGCTATAATGTGTTGAGCAGGTGCTGTAAACAGGACCGTAAAAACAAAGGTTTGACACTTGCAGGTAATGTGCTAGTGAGCAATTACAGGGAAGGGAAGAAGACGTGGGTAAAGTAGATAATAACAAATATCCATGCACACACCTGCTACAGCACCTAGTGGAAGTGATAGGCATTGCACAATTGTCTTTGTGAACCAAAGCGGACTGCTTGCCAGGCTTATTGGGCCTAATCCCTCCTTGCCAAACACACACAAGCTTTTTGTCAGATCCCACTTCCCATACTCACTGGTTTGACTCATGCACACACAGATCTGGAAATAGGATGGGAAAGAAGAGCAAGAGGACAAGGATGAAAGGGATCAGATAGGGACAAAGTGAGAGGAGCGGGAAGGTATGAGTGGGAAGGGGATAACACATAACGCCTCACTGAGCCATACAGAGGGACAGGAAGGGGTCATCTGACATGCTGGAAGCCCACCCATCTGCCACTTACAAGCCAGTCTGACATTACCACCTGGCAGGTAGCAAATGGTGATAAAATATGTCTTTGGAAGATACATCAAAGTCACCTGCTAAAGATACCTGCAACGTTTTGAGGTATTAACATTTTGACTGCCTTAGGTAGCTTATACTTTGGTTAAAGGCTCTGAGTCCTTGCCAGTTCCAGTGCTTTGTGACGCAGTAGCATCAGCTTTGATGGCCATTAGCCAAATGCTAGTTGAGACATTGCTCCCTTTGGGAATGATGTAATGATTAATTACAGACTAGAGCCACTGTTTGACTTAGATTAAGTGCACTTAATATTCTATTGAATGAAAATGGCCTTAACATGTTCGATTTTTATTTATTTATTTGACCACACACTTTAGACAATGCCTATAACTTCTCACGATCTAATCAGCAGTCACTCAATAAGTCATGTTTTTACAAATATAAAGTATAGCTATCTATTAAGAAGAGTACTCTGGCAATTTGGGAAATAATTACATTTATTGCAGCTACTTTAAGATCAAATGGGGCTGACTGGCTTTTATGCTACAGCCACAGTTCATTGTTTTTATTACCAATTGTAGTACTATAAGCTCAATGTTATCATCTAAGTTAGCAAATGTTTATACATTTCCAGTATTTAAAAAAGGGAATCCAACCGATAAAGTTATTATCGAGCAATGTAGCCTCTTTGTTTACAGCTTGATTGATTTCACCGCGAGTCAACTCCATCATCATCATCACAAACATGTCATCTTTCATCACCACCTGCATCACCATGATTACCAGGAACCATCATCACAATCATCATCATCAAAACCAATCACGATAGCTAACATTAGCCTCCACAGTATCCTGATGAAGGTCAAATCCTCAAAGTCAACGTGGATGAGAAATCCCTGCTCCTATTCCCATTTGATAATAAAAGAATAGCATCGGTCTGTGGGTTTCGATATAGGTATACATGTAAGTATACAACATATATACTTCTCATTGTAAATTCACTCAATAGATAGTATAAAAATACCATCCAGTGGAAAATTAATACAATTCTGTTTCTCTCCAAGTAGTTTACTTGCTGTACTTTGTTGGTTTCTCCAGCTCTTACTTTAAGTGCGTGGATGTGTCAAGTGATTTCACGGAGCCATTCTTCTCTTGTAATTGGACAGACGACACTACCCACCTTTCAGCAGAGAGTGGCTTATTAACCCACTCATAAAGTCCCCTTGTTTTTCTTCTCTCGTGTTTTTGGGCATAATTACTTGGAGACATTTTCTTGATTAAAACTCTTGGAGAGGAAAGAGGGAAAAGGAAAATTGCCAACAGCTTGGTTTATTTTTTTAAAAAGGGAGAGAAGTGCACTTTTGCTCTGAAATAAATGTTAATCTCTGTTCTCTTTTTTAAATTAAAGTGGGCTGTGTGTCTGATGAAAAAGAATAATCTGTGTCTTAGGTTGCAGATCTGGAAAATTATAGACACAGTTTGTCGTTACAAAGTCCAAATGAACAACAGTTAAGGGCATTGCTCTACATCAGGGATGGGCAACTTTGATGGTGGTGGGGGCCACATCATTGATGTACTGGCCACCAGGGGGCCGCAGATTCACTTGGAACACACACACACAAAAATGCCATGTGTTGTATGTAATTATTAACAAATATACTAAGTCTGACATCTTCATTGACATTTTACAATCAAAGGGAACATCCCCAAAAAATGGGAACATCCTCTAATAAGCTCACTAAACAAATATCAGTTCACAGAAATGTTATTTCATTTTTACAAGGCATGTTTGTATTGAACAGGTTATCAAACAGTGGAATACAACTATTTTAAACTATTGGAAAGCACGGAAAATGTGTGTGTATTGAGATTAATCATTAAGATGACATACACATGAACTCATGAACACTAACCCAGACATTAGTTGTCTAACTTGAATCTAAGACACTTGTAGCCAGTCTCTGCATTCCCCTTATTCCACAATAAGGGGAATGTGAACACAGACACCTGTCAGCCCGCACTCTGCTGTTCCTCAGCGCCGCTCCCCCTCCCTCCCGCTGAAATTATGAATGAAAAGCGTAGAAATCATAGATAACACGGCAGGGTCCGTGACAGTTTGTTTTCATCTGATTTCAAATAAACAAAGTCTTGGCAAATTCAGATGATAAAAACAACTTTTAAGCTTGTAAAGGCATAATTACAAGCGGCAACTTAACGTCACAGCAGGCATAACAACAGCCGGTGTTTCTTGTGAGGGTTTCCCCGGGAAACAAACACAATACACACAAATGCGTCACAGATTATTTCACGGTATTTGAAATCATCTACGCAGCTCGCAACGTAACTAGGAGTCTAGTGGACGGTATCAGTACTACAAGTAAAAAAAAAAAAAAAAAAAATGAATAACATTTTTTTTAAATGAATTACGTTGTTTATAAATGAATCTGAGGGCCGCAAAAAGAGGAGGTGGGGGCCGCCATTTGCCCATCCCTGCTCTACATGAATGAAAATGCCTCTGATTATCTACAGACTGCAGGTAGATTACGACTTAAAACTGAGTTCACGCCTTTTATCAAATAACAATATCATGCACTTAAATGATCAAGAGATTTTCCAACTGTTGATTATACATACGGATCACAGTTATAGGTCTTTGCACAATGTGACACAGGCACTAATGCAACATAGATATACTTTGACCTAATCAACCCTCAAAGTATCGGAAATACTGGAAATGACATTAAGCCATAATATTTTTTACATCGGTAAATTCATTGTGTCTTCTTGCCAGTGTGGATGTAAAACATATATAGCTATAAAACACACTTAGACTGAGTAAATACACTATATTCTTCTACATTCAATGTTTTTGTTGCCGTTCATTAAATCAAACCCCATTATTGGAAACATGTTTGACCAGTGATTTTTCTATATAATCAATGTTTTGTGTGTCCCCACCATTCCAATATAAAAGGTATCCAGGGGGGGTCTACAGAAAATGAGGGATATAAGACTGCTTTATTATTATTATTATTATTATTATTATTATTATTATTATTATTATTATTATTATTATTATTATTCACTCTCTTAACAATATAAGGTATTGCATGCCAACCAAACACTTCCTACGGCTGCTGCTGCTAAAGAAAACACAGCATGTTTTTCAGTATGAAGCACTAACAGGAACCACAATGCATTTGTCACCAATTAGGGTACAACTGCAATGCTCATTTCTAGCTCGATGCAAAAGGGGCCAATTATTGCCCAACATAGGTTGGTTTGGCTGCATTGTAAATAAATACACCAGTTTCTCTTTACTTTTTTCTGACAAAGATGTGCTCGAAAAGTTTGCAGCACCAGCAACACAGTGTCAACAAATTAAGACTATAGTCAAGCGAGGCAAACACTGTACGTAACCTTGGTACTCTCCTAGTGTCCATCCGGTCCATTTGAATACATGGAGAGAAAACAAACACTTGTGGAGAGGAAACTGCATTGTCTTTAAATCACCCATCCGAACAAAATCCAAACTTCATTGCATCACAACGAAAGGTGTTCATGTGTGGAATAACTGTAATGATGAGCTGAAATACTGTGCAACTTTATCTAAACTAAAACTCTTATTTAGAAACCAAACCCTCAATGGTTCTGAGCAGGACCTGTGAAGTGATACTTGCTATTTCTTGTCGTTGTAAAAGTTATTTCTTTTTGGTTCGTTTGTACAAAAAACTGTTGTTTAAAACAATGAATCAAATATCACGGATGCTGATGATCGTAACTTTTATTTTCATGAACAATGTGCGATAGAAAAGTTTTTAAGCTTCTTCTTGCCCCTTTTGAAAATCACGTAGGATTATATTCCGTATTGCACTTTAGAGATTGTTTTCTGCACATTAGAGTTTGAAAATCATGGTTCACACCTCTCTAAATAAACCAGATTGGTTATAAACACGCTTGTGGGAAAGGGCCTAGGTGTAGACATATGGTATCTCTTGGGTTGACACGGTGACTCGCCTCCCATCGCAGAGTGAGCATCAACATCTGGCATTAGACGTTAGGGGGGCTGTGAAACATTGGTGGCACTGTGGGGAATCTCAGCAGGAAACCAGCTCTACACAAGTTGTCCATTCATCGTAACAAAAGCCAATGATTTCAAATGTTTGCTGGTTTTGGGCAAACTGACTCAAACAATCACTGCTATTCGTTGTTTGCTGTTACATGTATGCTGTGTGTTCTAACTCCAATTAGATGACAAAGCCACCGCATGCGAAGTTCATTTGAAACTCGCAGAAAGGGCTGGAAATAGGCTAATGGTTATGAAGCAGCAAATATGAGTGTGTATCATGTCTCCTCTCTAACAAGCACATCAGTTTCAAAAGTGAACAATAGTGTCAAGTCGCCTGGGATGATCCCCCTTCAATGAGTGCCGGGATTACAGTAAACTGATTTTCCATAATTTACCCTCACCAAGTGGAGAAGCACAATCCGGATTCACCTTTTAACTCACTCGTCCTAGCTTGTTCCTCACGTCGTTGTTGTCCCAAGAACAAATATGAGTTATGTCTGCAAGAGTCAAGCTGCAAATGGGTTATTTGTCAAGTTGGCAAATTTGCATCGTGGGTCAAATCCATGTATTTGGGACACGGTTGCTGCTCTAATAGCTTGCCGTTTTTTTGTCTTCCTCTTTGTAGTCAGGGCTTTTTTAGTAATGACACAGAGCAGTTCTGCTTTCTTCACCTCTTGTTCATGCTTCCGAGAGGACAGACTGCCATCCCTATTATTTTCTCGAAGAGTGGATTCTCCTCTGAATCCCATCCCACACATGTGCTAATAAGACATATGACACCACTGTTTTAGGGGGACTCGTGACGATAATGGAGCAGCAGTTCCACACATTCACAAACACCTCCTGCCGGAAAAACATAGTGCTTTCTGTAAATGCTGAGCTCCACAACATTCAAAACATGGTGTCAGAAAATAAACAGAAGTTCCTTGGAGTACTTCTTGGTCCCCTCCTCTTCTCCCTGTACACAAACTCGCTCAGATCTGTCATTAGCTCGCATGGTTTTTCATACCACTGCTATGCTGACGACACCCAATTAATCCTGTCCTTTCACCGCTCAGAGACCCAGGTCGTCGCACGCATCTCTGCTTGTCTAGCTGACATCTCTCAGTGGATGTCTGCTCATTTCTTCAAGCTCAACCTTGACAAGACTGAACTGCTTTTCCTTCCGGGAAAAGATTGTCCCACTCTTGACCTAACAATCAACATCGGCACCTCTGTTGTTTCCCCGACTCAGACTGCAAGGAATCTGGGTGTGACACTAGATAACAACCTGTCCTTCACTGCAAACATCGCTGCTACAACCCGCTGCTTCAGATACACGCTTTACAACATCAGGAGGATACGTCCCCAGCTGACCCAGAAAGCCACCCAGGTTCTGGTCCAGGCTCTCGTCACCTCACGCCTAGACTACTGCAACTCCCTCCTGGCTGGTCTACCTGCATGTGCCATCCGACCTCTGCAGCTCATCCAGAATGCAGCGGCTCGTCTGGTCTTCAACCTTCCAAAATGTTCCCACACCACTCCGCTCCTCCGCTCCCTTCACTGGCTCCCGGTAACTGCTAGAATCCACTTCAAGACAATGGTACTTGCGTACCATGCTGCGAATGGATCTGGCCCTTCCTACATCCAGGACATGGTTAAACCGTACACCCCAGCACGTGCACTCCGCTCTGCATCAGCCAAACGACTTGCTGCACCCTCGCTGCGAAGGGGACCCAAGTTCCCATCAGCAAAAACACGTGGGTTTGCTATCCTGGCTCCAAAATGGTGGAATGAGCTCCCCATTGACATCAGGACAGCAGATAGCTTACACACCTTCCGGCGCAGATTGAAAACTCATCTCTTTCGACTCCACTTCGAGCGATAGAATTACTAACAAAGCACTTATATACTAACATAGGACTGGCTTATCTAAAGCCAGTTGAGTAGCACTTGAAATGTTTTTGCTCTATGAAACCTGATGTACTTATATGATTCTGTTTTCTTCAAGGTTGTGTCTTCCTGGTCGATTGTACTTATTGTAAGTCGCTTTGGATAAAAGCGTCAGCTAAATGCAATGTAATGTAATGTAATGAGTACTATGCTAGCTCTGTGGAGTCCACATTAAAACCCAACAGTGTGGAGGTACCTTTAACTTTATTTGGCTGCTGGTTCAACCTTGTTGTTGCCTTCAAATGCTAATTTCAGTTTGTTGAGTGTTCTGTCCATCACTTTAATACTTAAGTTAAGAAGACTGAATACCTGCAACACAAATCACATTTTCATCTGCCTTCTACATTTGTGTTTAGCGCTTGTAAGCTAACGTTAGCATGCTGTCATAACAAAGATTATAAGCATTATCATTGTGAGCATGTCGGCATGCTGTTTGTAAAACTTTGACATTCATATAAATGCAAAAATATTTAATTTGAATTACTATAATAGTCATGGTGCATTCAATATCAGACGACTTTTATTTAATTAGTCGGGGTAGATGGATTACCGCGAGACATTTTAGAGTTGTCTAGAACGCAGCATACGAGTGGCCGAGCAAAGATGCTAGCATATCTGTATACTTTACTTCTTAATACCAACACATAATGGTCTTTTATACACTTTTTTGATATGGAAGCAAAAAAACTTACAACAAACTCATTGCTTTATTGGCTGGTAAACGTATAATGTTAAATCATCATATTCTGGCAGAAAGTTTGACAGGATATTCTCTTGCAAACACAGACAGACAAAGAAACTGGCATGAAGAGCAGCCAGGCCCCGGAGCAAACAGTGAAGTTGGCTCACTGTGTAGTTTGCACCTTCCAGCATTTGTTATTGTTCCTTATTACTGCCCATATTTTTCTTCAGCACACTCCAAGCTGTCTCTACGCCCCCTCCCCCGCTCCCCCGCCATACCCTGTTATGCATTGTTATGTGAATGTCTGGATCAAGCCAGTTCTGACTGACTGACAGACTGTTTTGCAGGTCAATCAATACGATCTGAAATCATGCATGGAGGAGCGATATTTTGCTATAAATGTATGATACTGGAAGTGCTTAGAAAATATTTCCAGGTGAATTGGTCAGTGCCTTTCAGCTTTGTTCAATTAACCACCATGCTCTATTGTCTAGTGAAGCGTAGGTGACCTGGTTCACCTTCTGTATATTTCATTTCTGCTGTCTTCCCTGTATACACAATACACCTCTATCTTTCTATATGCTTTCAACAGTCTGATCCTAACCTATGGATCGAATATCTACAGTAGGATTAAATGGAAACAACCAATCAGCCAATTACACCAACATGTCCTTAGGAGGATGCTGTTGGCCCGATGCAGTCTTTACTGACCACGGAGTGATGAAGTGGGGAAATACGCCATCATACATTTGCACAGCCAGCGGCCATTATAGCATTAGATCAATCTCTGAATGATTGCCTGGGTTTGGAGTGAAACAAAAGCATCTCGTTCCATTCTTATCCCTCTCGGGTGCTGTACAGAGGCTGGATCTGAGTGCATGCTACAGATGGGAAGCGTTTTTTTATTTCATTTAAATACCAACATCGCTATTACTTTGGAGTTATAGGGATACCTGAAGGGGCTTTGCACTAGAAAAAGGCCTAATTGCCAGTATTTATTTCCTAATTGCAAGTACTTATTTCGAAAAAAGGTAAAGGACTGTGCATTTTCTCCCCTTTCTGCTGAAGTTAGGGTTCAATAACAAAAGACTATTTTATACTTTGAATAAAGGAAAGATTATTGATTTATTCATTATAAATACATTAAAAGATCAAATCACAACATCAAAGAGATAGCTTTAAGGTAAGCCAGAGGTCATCAAAAGTGCATTTGGACGAATGTGGAGGAGAGCAGTCCATCATCTGCCTTTCCACAATTAAAACTACAGGAAATGAATTTGATGTAGTGTTTTTGCTGAGTGTAAGTTTGATATTCACTCACTTGTAACAATGTTTGGATATCCATAAACCTTGAAACTTTGGAGTAAAATATCTGTCTTTTGAGCTGCTAAATGCTCCACGATATTAACCAGCTTGTTGCTACCTATGAAAGTCTGCTATTTTACGTGATTGACAGGTTGTATATAGAGGGTTTTTTGTGAAAGTTGTGAACAATTTAACCCAACAGTAGGGTTAAAACTGTAGGGCTGTAAATTCAGGTGATAATTCCAAACCAATTTGTGATTTATTATATGTAAAAAAAGGGATTATTTAACCCCTTATCCCCACACAAATAATTAAAAAATACTCCCTTATTGTATTTGTCCCTGAAAATGACTAAACTTCCACTTGACTGCCAAACAAACAACACCAGGACAGGGCAAACATCAATTAAAGTTGCAAGAGGACAGCTTTCTCTCCAATGCCATTAATTGCCAGTAAAGTCTGGGGGAGAGCAGGTAATTGGCATTTAACACTATTGATAGCAGCATGTGTTGGTATTTAGCTGTCGGGCCACAGAAGGGCCATGTGGAGTCAAAAATGGTCAGGGTGGTGGTGAGCCAAATCCTGCAGGAGCTGAGGCAGGGCTCAGTGTGATTAGGCAGGGTTCTCATGTCGGTGCCAAGAGGAGAGGACACCAAGGTCAGACGTGTTGTACCAAATGAGCCGGCCTGGACTGGGACGCTGTACCAATGTGTGTGTACAGATGTATGTGCTAATGCTAATACACTCCTAGACATCCCCTCAGACTGTCAAGTAGGTCAGGCAGAGGGCTTCTTTGGTTAACTAACCAGCGTACCATTGTTATAATTCTTACATCGTTGGAGGATTATTTATTTCTTGAAGGCAGCATACATTATAAGCCAAACCTGGCCCACACCATCTGTTAATCAAACACAGGTATAATGTATGTATGGTATGGTATGTTGAGGTCATTGGACAGTGCGTTCCAAAAAAATTCCATTAATAATGTATAAAAGTGCGGTTGTAGGCCGTTTACAAAATGACTGCCAGGAAGGAGAGGGAGCAGAGAGACTTCCTGGAGTAACTGCTGTACTATTAACTTGTATTTTTTTCAATTTGATAAAAACACTGAATTCATAATGAAATAAAAGCGAGAAAAAGACCAAAAGCAGTGGTAGCTGATTTGCTGCCAGGGCACTTTTGGGAAAATCAATACAGAAAATGTAAACGACCATTTTTCTTTTCCCCTAACTGCCACCAAAGTGAATGTATTTATCTAAAAGCCATATGTAATTGGATTTTCAAAGTCAGATATATTGTATTGTTAAGGTCACGTTAAGGTCACAACTGTAGACTCAAGTATGCATTCTTGAGCCGGGTAAATTGAATGATAAGTGAAACTCATATGCTGATGTTGAGAATTGTGGAGGAGAACCCCATGCCAAGGCCTGGAACAAGAAATAAGAAGCAAATCTTTTGACAACATCACATTCCCTTTGTCTGTAAACGCCTCCAACATTTTCCGTCTGGGTTAGAAACGGTCAATTTTCTCTGTTACAACCCTGAGATTACCGTGGAGCATGGGCCTCGCTTCACAAACTGACTTTTCAAGTGCTTCAGAAACGGATTTGGCTTTTTAAGAAAGCGCCATGCTGGGCTCTCCCACAAAACACAGCAGTGGCTTGACGAGGCTAAAGCATTCAGCCCCTCACTTACTTTATTATTTAAGACAATATTCAGCTGGGGTGATATTACAACAGGTTTTTAGGTAACGGTTGAAACGTATGTTGAAAGGGTTTAAAGAAAATGTAGAACACTGGGTGAACAAAGCAAGACTAATGCTTGCAGCAATGTGTGCCTAAATGCTAACTTAAGCATGCTAACATGTAGATGTTTAGCAGGTTTGTTTGTGTTTGACGAATAAAGAGGAATTCATTTGAATCCTCCATAAGTAGTTTCCATATATATGTTACCATGTGAGCATGCTAACATTTAATATTAGCGGATTGTTGTTAGATTTGCTGGTATTAAGTTATAAACCAAAGCTACAAAAAATGAAAATTTGTGAACATACTGGTGCAACAGAACAAGTCAGAGGAGCACTAAAACTACTGCTACTAATTCTGCTAGAATTGCTAAAAATGCTAAATTATTATATACAATTACTTGTGTTGTACGTTTCATTCATTCCACCAACCTAACATAAAGCCACAAATCAACCCGCCTTTAGAATCTCTTCTGCCTGACAGCTTTTTCACCCAAGTAGTTATTTTGCCAGTGTACCAAGACACAATCGCTATAATCTTGCCCACCAAGGCTATGGAGTCCTCGGTTCTTGAGAATTTGAGAGGGTGTACAAAAATCCAAATCAAAGCAGAGATGAAAGAGAAGAGTCCTACCTGATGAGAGCGCCTCCATGTCTCTTTATCTCTCTCACTCATTCCGTCTGAAAAGAGAAGGAGAAGAAGAAAAGTCATGATGGGATTTTCTAAAGCAGGACTCGTGCAGAGATATGATCAATGAGATGAGGCGTCACAGAGGGCTTAATTGAAATGAGTCTTATGGAAACCTGAAAAACATTTTTGATTTTGTTTGCCCGCTGTGCCCTCTCACGCCTTTGCCCGTCGCCTGAGAGCAGCTACCACCAGCGCTGGTTGGAGTATCAGGCAAAATAAGCCATCTAGCCAAATCATATATTGAAGAAAACATCCACGACCTGGTGTAAATCTGATCATGGAATGATTGCGTTTATACCTCTTCCTCTTATGCTACAACAGCATTGATTGATTTCTTATTACCTTTTGTGATTGTTTACTTGAAGCTTATCTTCATTGCATTGTTCCTTTGTTTCACTATCTTTCCCATCCTGCATGTCACCTTTGTTTCTCGGAGACCTTTGCTCAGTACACTGTGTTCCATGGTTTTAGGTATGGAACATAGACGCCTCGTCACAGATGGCACATTTGTGCTGATAGCTGTAACCCCTGTGGTCTGCAGTCATGGTTTGCAGTTGCAGGGGGAAGTGATTGTGTGGTGTATGAATAGAAGCTCCTCCTAATCTTCCATCCAATCTGCAGAAAATCAAGATCAGAGCCACTGAACCAAATCTTTGTTTTCTCTTCTCTCCTCAGAGCGGAGCTGTCACTGACGAACAGGGAGACGGGGTGAAGGAGAGAGGAGCGAAGGGAGGGAGAGGAACACTGAGAGAGAGGCATGCAGGGAAGGTGTGGGGAGGGGGAGAAGGCGGGAGATGGACGGAGAAGCACACTGTGAGTGCTGTCTAAGGATGTTTACGAACGCCAGAGAATTGACCAGGGAGGAAGCTCTTAGAGGATGTTGAGAGGAATGAGCAGGAGGTAAGCAGGGGGGATAAGAGCGAGAATTAAGAGAATCCTCTGCAGCCAGATGGTGCCACTGGGCAGGAAATGGCGTCATCTGTGCTCTTTGGTGCGCTTTTGCTATGAGAAAAGATGCATGGATGCAAATGCAGACGTGACGAGGTAGACAGCAAATCCTCTGCTGAGGCGGGTGCCAAACATTAGCTGACGACCAGAAAAGGGCACAAATGAGCCAGAAAAGCAAATGAAATTCTCATCCTGGACACAAGCTGTCCAGCTGAGAGGCAAAACATTTCTGCTCACTCCTAAGGTACGTTGTGCATTTATCAATACCTTCGCCAAAGAGGTTATTTGTTCAGCTCGGTTTCTCAAGCTTTCAGCAAGCGAAAAACTACTGGCGTGCTTTTCATGAAACTTGGTGGAAGGGTGTAGCCTATGCCAAGCAAGAACCCAATCAATTCAGGAGTGGTTCCAAATCACAGATATTATGTTGCATTCGCATGATAGGGCATTTATGCTGCGTTCGTATAATGTGGGGAGAATCTGAAAAAGAAGTTCCTGACATGGGAATTCAAATACAAAAAGGCCCGCTCAATAACATCTAGGAAACAGCATAACATACAACACATCTTCTTTTTATCGTTTACAGCTGGGTGATTTGAAATATATGGAATGTCACAATTTTTTTGAATGAATACCTCATTCAGTACCGTGATGAAATTGTAGGGTTGTCTATTTGGGTGTTTTAATAAAGATATTTATACAATGAGTGTTTTTTATGAATAATCCTAATTTGCACAACATGACTTGATAGGTAAAACATAATGACATTTTAAAATAAGTCGCTTTACTGTAATGCAAATATTAAAACCAGGAAGAAACTAAACATGCCATATAACAATAAAACATGTAACATAATCTTTCGTCTTAATCTCGAAATACAACATATATTGCTCAACCCTACATCCATGTCTTTTTCTCTAAATTACAACTTAAAGTTAATGAACACACCCAACTTTGTAAAGGGGACCATTTGAAGGGCATGTGAACCCACCATTGGCCCGGGCGGGAACTCTGAGTTCTTCAAGGGCCATTTTAGTTATAGGACGTCACCAATTGTAAATACAATACACCTGGAGCTGGTGCGTAACCTTGACCTTGTTGTTGTCCGCGTACAACAATTACAAGGTGTTGCAAAGCTCTACAGACTGGGAATTGATTTATCCCATACCGCATTACCTATTCCTGGCCACAGGATGCAACTTTATGCCTGGAGGCAGGAGCTGTTTTGGAATACCAACTTTCCGCTGCCTTAGTGTTGGCCAAAGTTCTGCCTGAACAGCTGTCAGTCATCCTGAGGAGATGTCTGTTTTTAAACATGATCGGCAGTGGTACTGAGCAGATGCAACCAGCATATATAAGCAGACAGTCTGTCGTGGCTCGGCCTCCAAGTACTTGATAATCACAACACAGCTCATCTCTCTGCATTTCAAGCATCAATAAAGAGCCAGTGTCAGGGAAACGGGGATTTAGAAAACTTCATAGAAGAGCAACATTCAAAAATAAACAGCTGCTGATCACTTCCTAAAGGCAAGAAAAGTATTTCGTTTTTTATCATTTACATCTGCACTGCTTGCTGTTTCTCTTTGCCAAACTTTTATAAATAGTGACAGTGGCTGTGCTCAAGTAGAGGCCAAAGGCATTTATATTTGTGCACCCAATTTCAGTGGCTGAAACATTTCAACAGTTTGTTTTTCTGTATCTCTGCAAAGCTAAAACAGAAAATAGTAAACATGGATGATGCAGGCCAGAAGGGACGTGCAACACCGAGAAGTATGTTTTCTTATCTATTTACAATGTTGATCACTGAAAGAAAGAACACAAAGAGATGTCACTAGCAACCGTTACATTATGACGTTTTTATGTTTTTGTTCAAATCGTTTCTTTTAATTCTCTTTAAAATGAGTTTTGTGTCGCTAACAATACAATAAGGTGCATTTTGGTCTAATAGCAAACCACTGAAAACACCTGAATAATATCCTAAAATGGTTAACATTCAAAATGGTTGAAGTTATTAAACTTTAATTACATTAACCAGGAAGTGAGAAAAAGGATTTGAACGGGCCCCTTTAAAGTGGACCTATCATGCTATATTTGAAACATATATTGTAGCGCCATACCTATACAAAACATCGAACACTCCGTTCGATGTCTCACTATGGGATGCGCCTCAACGCGTATGCAAACAGAAGCATCAATCTCATTACGCCAATCCTGATTGGCTGGTGATCTTGACGTCTAGTTCAGGGAATCCACCCACCCTTTAAGTAGCTTGCGCTACGTCGCAGCGTAATTCAAACACCTCTTCTCGCTTCAGAGCACATCTCGAATATCAGTAGCCGGGCTAGCTTAACGGTCCACAGACTGAACCCAAGCTAACATTCGGTCGACGGGCGCTTGCCGGTTACTTTTTTGCTTTGCAGAAGAATTGAACAAATATTAACACACCAGTTAATATTGTAATTTGCCCCGCCGTTTTTTCTCTCGAAATAACGGTAAGGTTTGATTTTTTTCTTCAAACAGTAACATACCTGTTGCTAATTTATCCCTCCGCACCGACACCACGGCGAGCGAGGACGGACTCTTCTCTCCCTCACACCAGAGGAGACGGAGATAAGAAAGATATTAACACACCAGTTAATATTTTGTAAAGAAAAATCTACCCCGTCGTTTTTTCCTTTCGGAATAATGATAAGGTTGGATTTTTTTCGGTAACATACCTGTTACTAGCTTGTCCCTCCGCGCCGACACCCCGGCAAATGAAGATGGACCCTTCTCTCACTCACACCAGAGGAGTCGGAGGCTCGGAGGCTCGGAGGCGCGGCTCTGCGGCTGCGGGTTTAGGATCTCGGAGCCCCGCGCCGTGTCAGGCTGGGACCCGGTGGCGACAAGAGCCGCGAGAGTGGAGCCCCGCGCTGTGTCAAGCTGGGGCTCCCAACTGGACCTCACCGTGGTTCCACCCGCGGAGGATGTCTTACAGCTGGATTATATGGAGGAGGATGAAGAGGATGCCTCTGAGTTCCTCTTATCCGACTCGGATGAGCACGAAGATGACATCTTCGTTTCATCTGCCCAGGCTGCCAAGCCGGAGGCGATGTCCGCTCCCCCGGGCGAAAGCACACCAGCTTCGCCCTGCCTCAGTATGGACTTGCAGACCGTGTGCCAACGCGCTGCGTCCAGGCTGGACATCCCCTGGCCTGAAGTGGCCAAGGAGACCTCCAGATCTCGCTATGAGGAGAAGAACATGCCCCAAGCAGCGAGGATGAGGAAGCAGCTTCTCCCAGTCTTTCTGAAGATGCTGGACGAGGTGTCGGTCTCGTGGAGAGACCACCCTTTCAGCAACCAGGCCCCAATCCAGGGTGCCTCCTCTTTGGACTGTGTCGGCATGACGTAGACGTCAAGATCACCAGCCAATCAGGATTGGCGTAATGAGATTGATGCTTCTGTTTGCATACGCGTTGAGGCGCATCCCATAGTGAGACATCTCACTTCATGTTACTCTGAGAACTGGGGTTACGTAAGTAACCTATAGTTTTTTTTTTAAATACCAAACAGATCACACATTGTAGCCATGCCTCATACTGCTCAAACCCCTCTTTTGAAGCCCTGTTAGAGAAACGCGGATCTTGGGTCCTTATGCTGCGTTCACACCGGACGCGATGCGAATATTCGCATCGCTCTAAACGCTCGAGTTTCACCGCGGCTGTCAGCTGTGTTTACTCGCGTCATTCAAACAAGACGCGCTGGCTCGGGGGCTACAAAATGAACATATTTTACCGTGATTAAATTGTAATACACGTTTCTAACTGATGCCGAAGTAACAACATACTGATACCGGTTAGTAAAAACGTTGTGTTACGTATTGTAACCCTTGTTATATTAGCACAGGCGGAGCCCTCTACTGGACTCTATGGGTACTAACCTCTATGCAAGCATTCACTTACTGAGACTTCTATAGACGTAGCCGGCCTACGGCGGGCCTACCTGAATGCGCGCGCATCACACCGTATATAAGGAGGCCTCGCCTCCTGCCCATCATCCCAAGAGATAAAACAAAAAACACTGTATATGTTAACACTTTTCTCGTTCTTAATATAGACTATATTTAGGGTCGATATGTGTTGACTTTACTTTAAAATAGCAGATCACTGTGACCGGATATATTTCGGCTTAGTGAACGTGTGTCTCTTCCTTGGAGGAGCAGCATCGGCCGGACTCCGCTGCTCCTCCGTGCAGAGAGTCTGCAGCGGTGTGTGTCAGCGACTTGCAGTCAGGGGAGGCACGGATTGGCTATCGGGAGAGTCGGGACTTAAATGCCGCAGCTTTCTGGCTATTACTTAGCATGTGGGACCGGACAGCTTTGATCCCCATCGACCATGGCCATTCTAGAGTCTGTGGGCCCCTCGAACCAGCTTTCATCACCATCAGTGGCGCCCCAAAGCACTCACATTTCTCCCGTGTTATTATTCAAAGTTGATGTAAACTTTTGAATAATGTACATTATCTACTACAAGTAGTTTGTTTGAATGTAATAATTATGTTGTTTGTGGAATAATTTATTGAAAAATGAATCTGAATTTTTCGATCTGTTACGATTATAAACTGAAGCAATATAAAAATGAGCCCCATGAACTGAGTTTTAAACATCAGCATATCTGCTCATAGTCCGATAATTACCTGCTAAGGGAAACTCTGCTACACAACTCTTATTATTATTTTTGAAATATGACCGGTAAGTTTCAAATTTGTCCGGAAAAATAAATTCTGCCCGGACATTTGACCGGTGAGAAAAAATCCTAGCGGAAACCCTGCTTGGAAAATACCGTGTAATACTTTTTAATAGCCTTAATTTTCTGTGGTTTTGTTTTGTCCAGTTTCTGAACAGATATGAGGAGCTGTGAGCTCTGTGTGCTAACTGCTAACGGCTGATTGAACGTCAGTGACGGCAGGCTGAGATCCTCACCGTTGATTGGCTACCGCGAGATCGCGTCACGCGAATATGACGCTGGAGTTGAAAACATTTAACTCGAGCGTTTGTCGAGGCCCCCTTCAATCGCCTCAATCATGCTTGCCGTCGGAGCGAATTCGCGTCTGTCCGCGTCTCTGCATTGACTTTACATGTAATCGCGCTGCCCCAAACATCGCATCGCAAGAAAGAAGAGGAGGCGGAGCTGATGCCTGATCAGAATTCTACCGGAGATAAAGTTAAATTCTGCTGTGATAAAACGCCATCCTGTTTAAACCACATCAAAGATTATTTCTGAAATAGTATGGAGCTCAAATGCTTTTTCTCTTGCGGGTTTATCACAAGGTGAGTTCTTTTTGTATTTCCTGCTTTATAAACACATGTGCTCTCCAGTACAGGTTAGCTCTGAGTGTTAGCGAAGCTTGCTAACGTAAACAAAGACGAGATTACGTCCAAAACACGTCAGGCATTGTTTCTGATAGCAACTTTCTGTGGGTCCGCCGACGATTTGACGTCAGTTCGGATGGAATCTGTATCCGCTCGTTGTACCCCCGTTTTTAAAAGATTTGGGGACGGAGGAAAAGAGAGAGGGTTTTATTTTCTGACGCTGACGCTGCGTGAGTTCCCCGACGCTCCGGGGACACATATTTATGTATAAAAGACATCAAAACCTGCATTTTACATGATAGGTCCCCTTTAAATATCATAACAACAGCATTAAAGCAACATTGCTTACACTATTTATCATCATTTTTTTTTGTTTTTCAGCTTGATCAGTTTGCTCATCAAACATCTGTCGTTCACTGCTGCTCACACTTTGATTCAGGCTCCATTCAGCACTCGACAATCACTTTATCATTTACACAAAGCCTCCTCTATCCAGCGGAGTGCTTACTAATGCTTGATCTATGTGCAAATGCTTGTGTAAAGTAGCCTCAATGGCTTCCATCCCTTATTGTAAACAGTGGTTACAAACAGATGACCTGCATTTGTATTCCAGGCCTGCAGCTAAACAAGACCAGAGAATGTTTTTGCCCTCTTTGGTGTCTTATCTATAGCACAGAGGAATGCGTCACAACTCGGGGACAGGGACACGTTCCCCCCCACACACTTCTCCAGCTCTATTTTCCTCCCGTAATATGTGTGTGCTTGTGTGTTCTGGACAGGAGTTAAATAGGTTGTTGAGTGCCAACAATGTGCGAGTGTGTGTCCTACAGAGAGGTTAAATGGCTTGTGGAACAACACCAGTGGCTGTGTGTGTGAGTGCGTGGTGTGTACCGAGGTGGAGCGCGCGCGTCACTGTTGACAGATGCGTTTTTCTGCTGACAGCCGTGATCAACGGTGAGCCCCCCTGGCTTGGCACCAAGCTATTACTTAATTCATTGACATTTTGTGTAATTGCCTCGGGGCAGTTTGCAGAGGAGGTATGGGGTTCTAATGGGATTAGATTAGAGAAATACAATTACCATTTCACATATAAAGGGAACCATCTTTAAGCAGGAGAGAGAAAGAGCTACCGGAATCTATATGTGTGTTCCTTTTTTTGTCCATGTACAGTATGTGCACATGAAGGATTGTGTGTGTGAAAAGACCCTCTTTCACTTAGTCTTTGGGTTTTCTTCCCCCCTCTCTATCTTCCCGGGGTTTATCATGGTGGCTTGCCATGGCAGCCTCAGAAATGGCCTGTCAAGGCTCTTGGAAATGTCGATGTGCAGATAATGACATGTTGAAAGCCCTGAACCCAAAGCTTGTCACCTGCTGGTAATTGGTTCTTCTACCAGTTTATTGTCTCCAGCTGCACTGCTCATCACTGATATTCCAATTTTAGCAACAGAGGAAGAGTGAGAGAGAAAAGGAAGGAGATAAATAGCAATATATTCATGTTTCGCGCACATGGTTTTGGAAGGACTACAGGTTTATATTTGCCAATCTTTTTGTTGGCATATCCTTTGGGGTATTGAAAAAAACACTCGTTAACTAGTTGACAAAAAAAACATGGGGCACTTTATTCATCTTATCTTGCCAGTGGTGTTTCCAACTTTGCGGGTGCTGAGGAAGATAACCCAAGCAATCCTCAAGCTGTTTCAATATTTCAAACCATAATCAAACGTCTTTTGGCATTGAGAAGATTGCATTGAGTCCAGGCTTTGCATCAACACCACTGAAGTTTAATCTGCTGTGAAGGCAGTGCCTGTGTCAAGGATTTTTCTTTTTTTTTCACTGGGAGATAGGAGAATCACATGTTACACAGCAGATATTGAGCTTCGGTGCTGGACATTGCCCTCTGGCAGCTATTGCATGGAACATAACTCGCCTTTTGTGACAAAGGAAGCATTCCCTCACCACCTGATTTGCAGCATTGGGCACGGAAAAGCCTCGAGTCTGTGTCATTTAAAAAATTGAGTTAGCATTTCCTGTTTTTGTGCTGTGTCAGTGACTATATATGTCTGTCACACATCTTTAAACCCCTTATTATAAATTCACACATTCAAACTGAGAAATGTGTGCAAGTTCCTTAAACGCTAACAGTCATTGCACAACACCATCATTATCCCAACCGGAAAACACATACAGAAACACAAATCTAAAGCAGCCTATTACTACTTCATTAGTGAAAAGCTTTTACAATTTACGTGTGGAATAGGTGTAGGGCTTTTTAGCTAGCATTAGCAGCAATTGCCTGGCAGTTAAACCAACAATGTTGATTTGAGGGCAGAGGAGAATAAAACGTAATCACAACATTTATATTGCATCACCTTATGGCCAATGGTTCACCAAACAACAGCCTATTTATAGACATGAGAAGCATTGGAATTTTTTTTTTTTTTTTTTTTTTTTTAGATTTTGTCCACTATCCAAATGGACCATAAGTCAAATACTAGCTCTTCTTGGAGCTCTACTTTGGGCTCCAACAACTCTTAAAACAATTATCTGGCTCTTTCACCCCTACATAGTCCTGTAGCTATTTTTCTCCTGCCTTTATATTATGTTTAGCTGAAAACAGAACCCCTGCCACTGCTGTAGGTGTTATCCAAATGAGTAACATTAGGGGCTGTTAGAGCAAAACAATTAGCTTAAAGACAATAAGGTGCTTAAGGAAAACTGCACAGTTAAATGTTCTGAAGTTTCATCACTAGAAGCATCTCCTTCCACAATGAGGTAATCATTCTCCATTGTAAATATGAACAATTTATTTCTGCAGCTTTCTAAACTCATAATATTTGCTAAGCTAGTATCTTTGAAAACAGATTCACACGTCTGGAGGTTTTAACTGGGGAACATATGACATCTTATACCTCTTAAGTCTTTAAAGTTGTGTTTGTTGACTTTCTCCAGAAGGTTTCCTGGTTTCAATTTACAAACTCAAAACAGACTTTTACTTCCTGAAACAGTGTGTATCTTTCATAATTACACTATGGCGATACCATTCTTAGAAATACTAAACTTTAAAACCATTACATAATTACAAATAATCTCATATATCATTTAACAGGATATTCATCACCTGAGGAGGCCCGATTCAATGAAATTGCTCTGTCCTTGCCTCTTGAGGTCTCCAGTAATAAATGGCTAACATTTCACATCGGGTTCAAGCGTTATTTGGGATGTTCTTTTCACTCTTCTGGGTCAAGTATGTGTAAAAGTATTCTTGTGTGCTTTCCTTCAAGGTCCAGCACAGGAGAGACCAATTCAGATCGCCAACAAGTAGTCAATATTAAATGTCATTACTGAGCGATACACACCACCTTGTCTGCGCCCTCGTTGCTCACGTTTCTCTCATTCATCTTGACCTTGCAGTCAGCATGTGTCTCCACTCATAGGGCACTGAAGATTATGGCAGTTCAGTGATTTTGTCAAAGGAAGGCCCGGGTGATGATTTATCAGGCACCCTCTATTAATTTTTCAAACACAAATGATGGTCATGAATCATGCTATGTGCTGACTGCCCCCTTCCTGACCAATGTTGACCTTTGCATACATCTTGAACGGCTAATGTGCTAACGCTTCAAAGCTGCCTGTGGCGACTTTAATGAGTTTGACTTATTTGGAGAAGTTTGAAAATAAGTTATATGTAGTAAAAACTCACCAATCTACGCATGGTAATTTGCCGTCCAGAGAAAGGTGAGCTAGCTATTACATCTTGCCCTTTTTCATTGCTGTAATTTTGTCTATATGATGATTGAATCTCGAGCTGTCCTTGACCTTTTAGAGCAACACCATGTCATTCTTTTTTTAACAAGCGTCATAATACCTGTGGTTTGAGAGAAAATGGCCAAAAATCCATCAAGAGGACTTTACTGGGGTCAACAGCTTTTCAAAACGGTTGTTTGTCCGAGACTAACTCACGATAGAACGTGTTAACAAGGTGACGACAGCGGGCAGCGGCGGTATTTCAAACCATTTCATCTGTCATGTAAGGATATCAGAAGTTTAATGGCGACTGCTTTTAACCAGTGATGTTTAACCATCTTCCATTAGGAGATCTGTTCCACCCTGTGATTTATCTCTTCATTTTGACCATTGGGTTTTTTTCTCTCCCTCTCGCCACCAATTTCTCCCTCAGGGAATCGAAAGTGGTGAATCTGGAGTCGTGATCTTGTCAGGTGTTGTGAAAATCCACTTGGCCCAGCAATTCATCAGCATCCACATTCATCTGTCTCTACGGAAGCATACAAATCAATTGATTTGGCCAGCAAAGTGCCGGCCTTCTTTCGTTTTCATCACAGTTTCTCATGATTTTCATTGAACAGTTTTGCTGGAAGCTGCTAAACTGTTACAATACTTCCTGCTGCGACTTAAAAAAAGGTCATTACATTTGTCAGATTGGTTATCAAACATCCTTGACACTAAAAGGCAAACAAAATACATAAAGTCAAAAAGTAGTAATCAAACCTTTTAGTAATAGGTTGCACTTACATGGGTAGAAAAAAGTGACATGTTGGACAATACAAAAATATTTGGGATGGTGGGTTGAATCTTACTTATAAAACAAGGCTCCCCACTTTGTTGTTGATATATATATATTCAATGGATCATCCCCATGACTTAGAACATCTGAAAAACCCTAAAACCGTGTCCATAAAACCAAAACAATGAGCTGAAAGATGCTAACAATCAACTAACGGGGACTGGAGAACTGGGCAAAATAATTTATGTTTCTCTCATTGCGAATCAGACCATTTACAAAATGCAATAATGTGACTCAATGTTACTACAAATATATTGATTATTAAAGGTTTAAGGATGAGCTGGAATGTAAGCCCACACAATGACAGTATGGTAATAATGTGTCATGGTGGTTTGACACACACCAACTCTTCAGAAAGCCCTATGCCAACACACACATCCTCATTACTGAACCATGACTAATTATACTGTTTGTACAGTGTGTGTCTGGTCTCAACTGTGGGAGTCGTTTAAAATGTTTCTTTGTGTTGTACTTAGTGGCAGAAACTACTTCTATCTGATTATGTTGTGTTCAAAGGCATAAATCAATACCAAACCAAAGTTAGAGCAATTACAATTCTTTGGACACTTTATTTGATATAACTGGCACGCAGTAACAAGGACAACAAACACTATCAGTAACAGAAAAGCGAAAGAAGGATTAACATATGCCTTAAGGTTCTTTCTTTTATGATAATTTCCGCTGAGAAGCATGAAAGCATGTTTACAGCAGCGCAGCTCATTAAAAGCTGCACAGAGTTACCCATCATCCGAGTGCCGCGTCATTGTCTACTTTCTCAAATGGAATGGTCACCTTGCCATTAGGCTTCTGAGACACGGCTATCTAAATGGCGTCTAAAGAGAGGCCCACTGTCTCAGTCAATGCTTATTCTTGGCAAAGAACAATTACTGAAATACTGACTCATTAGTTTCCTTCACATCCTTTTCAACAAAGTGTAATCTATCTCCCTTGTAACCACATCCTGTCTGGGATGTTTTCAATTACTGACTGTGTCCCTTTCCTTTACCGTCTCAGCGAAAACCTCTTCCTGCCCTTAAACTGTCCATACAGTAGCAGCCTGTCTGTTTACATTATGGAACATTTTTCAATCGGTGGAAAAACATTTATTGTCAAAGTGAACATTTGGTATATGTTAGTTGAGTGAACTGTGTCAACACAACAGATAAAAAGCCCTCCACACCAGTTGTACCGAACTACATTACAAATGATGTGGAATGTTTGAAGATCATTGGTGTTCCAGGAAGAATAGTTCCCATTTCTCTAACCTTGGTTATTTCCCTTCCCCTTCAGTCATGCGTTTCCACAAGACTGGCAGTGTCATTATCTGCCCGACAGCAAAGCCCCCTTGTATTTTTGACTAAACGTATGTATTTGTGATTGTGGCGCTGCGGGGGGTGCGGTGATATCAGCCACTCTCAGCAGCGCTCGGGGGCTTTTGTGTGGCGCTTCAGAAAGGTGTTGTGTCCCCGGGACTCGACACCTTACCAAGCAAGACGGATTCCCAGCCAGCCTGCCTCCTGATAAGCCTCTGTGAAATCCCAGAGAAGGGGGATTCGATTAAAATAATCAACAAGGAGGGGGAAAATATCTCCATATTTCTGGTGTGACATTGTGATAGAGGAAGAACCATTCACGGAGGGGGAAAAGAGTATGTTGTTGAGCGAAAGGAGTTTGTGGGGTAAATTGCACTTATAAATGCGTTTTTGTCTGCAGCACTGCCAAAACGTTATTTTCAGTTATCCCTGTTGCCCTTTTTACCTTTGCAAGTGTGTGTTCGTGCCTGTGTGAGCGTGACATAGTTGCTGATCACTTGTTGGAAGAGTGGGAGGAAGCGGTGCACGCTGCCAAAACGTCTCATTATCAGGTTCAGCGTCGAATTTGACAGCTCCCAATCCCCAAGACTCAACCCTCCCAAAAACTGCCACTTCAAAGCCATTCCTAAATGTGTCCAGCAGTTTGGGCAGACTTCTAACATATTCCGCAAATAATAAGCTCCACAACTGCTAGAGGAGAAAAACTGGCACGGCTCCAAGGCAAACATCGCCTCCTTTAAACAATCTCATTTAAGTGCGACTGTATGATGTGCTTTAACAGTAGCGGAAAACCAAGACCAATCAATAATATACATCAGCATTTCACCACAGAGTGCAGTATGCAGAGGGGATCCTTTAAATAAATGAACATCACAGGAAACATTTACATTATGAAAAAGGTAAACGCACATTAAGGCGACACTAGAGCTGCTATAAGTCTGTCTCTAAATATATTCTATTCAGGTGTAAATTAGTGTGAACCATCCCAGCGGTATAACATCATGCCCTGCTGATTGACGAATTCTAAAAATGAAATGTGAAAGACAGGTTCGGCAGCTCGAGGCGCCTTGACTGAAGACAAAGAAGGTGATTTATTAAATCTGTGTGTTTATTATGCGTGTCTTTTACTTCACTGCATTTTCCAGAATACACTCGTAGGCCTCAGATTGATCTTCAGATTTGAGTGAAAAGTAGAGAAAGTGTGTTGAAGTCAAGGACTTACAAATCTAAAAGGGAAATATGAGGTAACTTCTTCTGCTTGTTACCAACCAATACTTCTGCATTATTCACAGGGTCGACCCAGTGAATAGATTCTGAATCTTTGTGTTTTCAACTGGTCAATATAAGTTACTTCATTTTTTTATTATTACGTGTTAAATGCCTATGTGAAGCACTTTTAATTGCCTAATGTGTTATACAAATAAACTAACCTTGAGGCAATATAAAGACAATTATCTATGCAGACACACTGCTTTTAATTGGCTATTTAACAACAATAGAAAGAAATATAGGGAAGTATATAAGTGGCAAACGTAAAAAAAACGAATAAAACAAATACAATTAATATTGTTTAATTGGTTTTAATGTTATATATGTGTGTGTCATTATTAAATGGAAGATGACAACCCTTAAGTTTCAGCTAGAATTAAATGATTAAACTTGACTTTTTCTCCATGTGTTTGCTGATCCCTTTCTCATGGGTTTACCCACTCTCACTCCTTCCTCTGTCTATGTGCGTAAGCTCCACATTTAGAATAGGCTCGCAGCAGTGTGTTTGCACCCACCGCGGGAACAAGGTGCCCACGTAATATCCTCCTGCTCACAGTGGAATGTTCTTACAATAGTTTTATATTTATCATAAATTCAAGATCTAAAAAACGGTTTGTTGAATTGTGAAATCTTTCATTTTGATGTTTTTCACCCTATTAACTTAATTTGTACTTAATTTGACAACAGCTGTTGGTGTCCAGTAGCACATACTGTATGGAAGATGATACATTTGGACATTTTGATGTCAAAAACAGGCTGAAGGTTCATTCAATCCTGATAAAGACAACAATCTAACTATAATGTACCGTTGAAACATGTGAATAACATTACAAAAATACATACAAGTACAATTCAGTACAATGATATGTAGTGTATTTCACTTTTAAGTTTTTCATTGTTCAAAAGTAGTAGTTGTAGTTTTCATTGTTCAAAAGTAGTAGTTGTAGTTTTCATTGTTCAAAAGTAGTAGTATTCTATTCGTCCTTGTTTATCTTTTCTTTTTTCATATCCCATTAAAAGCAGAATGTGCCCAATCACCTTTACCCCTCAGGTCACTGACGCAGATATATTCAAACAGGATGAGTGTAAACTACATTTTCGGAGTGTTTACTAAAGGTTTGCCATCCTATAGGAAACCAAACAATAGCCTGTTTTATTGGAAAGCAACAAGAGTGTTTGCCAACCAAACTTATTATTTGACAGCCTTTATCATGATTCTCAAATAAAGCTTCCCATTCAAATACTTACACATCAATGGCATTTTCAGAAAGCCCCTCTCTACTTTTAAAAGCTCTGTTTTTTAAGTCGATGGAATCAGTGGAAAAAAAGTGTTGGTATACGTGGGCGTGGCCTTAACGCCAACCATGCTCATGACTTGGCCAACTTACTCACTATAATGAGGTATAATTAGCCCTATCTGAGACATCACCTTCGATATTGAGAGTCTCATGACGGTGGCTATGGTATACGTCCAAGTAAAGATGGAAAGAGACAGGGAAGCAGAAGGAAGAAAGATGGATGACAACGAAGGGAGGGATCTTTTCTGGCACAGATGTTTTCACAGAAGCGGTGTGAAGGTGATGAGACTTCTGCACACCTCTCTAAGTAACTTCCAGTGATCACCGCAGACACAAAGAGGTCAACAGCAGCCTGAAGCGATGCGCATTAACTTCACACAGTACGTACACATGTTGTTGATAGCCTCTGTTATCCAGCCATAGTGGCTCATGTGAAAAGGATAAATGAAAAAATCTAAATCCACGCCTTCTGAGGATACTGCATCGGTCGCCGTGCTTTTCTTCTCTAGGTTCTGTGATCTATGCGGGACAATATTTCAGACACCACATAATATGACCGCCATAAATAAAACAGTATTAATCATCCTAACTCCGACTTGAGGCCCTTCTCACATTTATCAGGCTTTTAATATTAACATAGATTAAGGACATGTCTCACACCTTCAGTCACTCTAGTAATCTTGCTCCAGATAAGAGCTGTGAAGAAGGCTTCTGCGATGTGCTACATAACATTAAATATGTACTTCAAAAGTCTGTGAAAGAGACTAAAGTAATTCAAAGTCTAATCATTCAAAAGGATTGTAAGGTGAATTAAATAGTAATCATGTCTTGTTTCTTGCTACTTACTATACATTTACAATAAAATATAATAATAATAATAATAGATTTTAATTTGTTAGCGGTTTTACAGGTGCTCAAAGACGCTTTACAGATATAGTGAAGGGAAAAGGAAGGAACAACAAATAAATATATAATAAACAATCACACATTAAAAGCCAGATTGAAGAGGTGAGTTTTTGTAAGTTTTTTGAAGGTGGTGAGGTCAGTGCAGTCTCTGATGGGTTGGGGGAGTGAGTTCCAGAGGGAGGGGGCAGTGACGGAGAAGGCTCTGTCCCCCCAGGTCCAGTGATTGGTGCGGGTGGGGATGGATAGGAGGTTGACTATGTATGATATCAAATATTAGCTATGTATGATATCAAATATGTGATGTATGTGTAAACTATGTGACAACAGTAAACTGTATTCTTTATTTAACAGCATGAGGATCTCTTACATCAGTGCAAGGGCTAAATTAAAATCAGTCATTCAGTCAAATGTTCTATAAGCTATGAAAACTGTCCTGCTTTGGGTTTTTGGACAATGGCATGTCAGAGAAAGCTAACCCTAAACAGAAAAGTGATAACAAAAAGGACATTTTAATTTGAACCCATGAGGTTACACAGTGTATCCTACATTTCCTATAACGCATGTTGGACATATCTGGTTGATTTATGTCTTCATTGGTTGGCAACATTCACTATACTGCATGTTACTGGAAAATGGCAAACAATATTCCCAAAAATAAATGCAGAATGTGCGACCCTAATGTTTATTATTAACCATTAATCTTCTGCTTTAATTGCAATTAAATCCCATGTTATAAGCTCCTTGCTAGTGTTCTAGTGTCATTGTCGAACCATCTCACGTTTTCTGATTAAAAGTTATACTTTTTCTTCTGATTCTATTTCTCCATCCAATACACCTTTTCTTGTTTCGCCCTTCTTTTGTAGACTGAAACAAGTTGTCCAATCACACACCTATTCCAGCCACTGCTCCAGGCCTCAATAAACCCTCCTGAAAGCGAGGGAGGGTGCAAGTTCCACAACGGCGCTTAACACTGGGTTCTGATATAGCTTAATTGGCTCCATTTTAGATTTGGAATTCTACATGCTAATACGCAGGTGTGAGAATGTGTTTATGTGTGAATTTCTGACTGCCATTGTGCATCTGACAATAGTCCTTGATTATGGGTGATTCAGCCACAATGGGACAAGTTTAAAATGTAGCACATAGACCACATGCTGGCACACGTGCACTCACGTAATGTGCCTGCTGCTCACTACCAGACTGTAACTCCCATTGAAGATACGGCAAACAGATCTTTATACAGTAGTATAAGTATTATATGTTATATTCAAATGCAATTATTCTAATACATCTATTGCTTTAACTAGATTCAGCGATGGCAGACATTTGCCAAGGACATAAGTACAAATGAATGTGGTTGTTCTTTGACACATGCACCAAGTCTAATTAAAACCAAGCCAGTAGTTTGATTTAGTTAAAAATATAATTGTGAGCCTTATAATGGCACTGGAGGAAAAGTGCAGGGATTACCAGATAAACCAGTAAGATACACCATCTAGTAACCATGAATGGCAGTAGAGATACATTCTTCCCAAACCACCGTGCAGAATGGATTCATTCTAGGGGAACATACATGTTAACCACAGTGTATCGCTATCTATTCAATCATTTTCACATCAAAGTTGCACTATATATAAAGAGTAAGGGGATCTGCAGTCTTAGTGGTTCATCCTGTTGAAACCATGACTACCTGTGTACTTTTGTGGTAAAAAAATACTGCAAACTGTTCACTAAAGTAGATGACTCATCAGCTAATATTTATTATGACAAGAGAGGCTATTCATTTTCCCAAACCACCAATGCACTCTCCCTTATCTTCCTCTTGCTGTTAACACCTGCTCTATTTGTTGAAACACATACAAAAAACTAATCGCACTCACTCAACATGCATTCATTTCGTGTTTTAAGTGCCAACAACTTCAACCAAAAAATAAAGCAGATAAAAGCAACATTTCGCTCAAGTTTTAATTATCTCCCCCCCTCCTCTCTCTGTGTAGCTGTTTCTCTCCAACATGTACACACTCTGCAACATTTATTTTATCCTGATGTAAATTAGATGACAAAGCTATTACCTTGAATTATAAGAATGCGATTGTGTTGCTTATCTCTACTTCTACTCAGGGCTTTTTGGCTGAGTTGAAAGTGTTAAACAAAATGACCGTTCACTCTATTACCTCTAAAAGATTATGAATACAAATATTAAAATAAAAACATAATTTTGCCAGGACTGATAACACAATAATTACATTTTTCTTTAAACATGCACTTTCAAAAGTAAACTGTCTTGAATCAATGTGCTCGTAACCCTGTGCATTCAATCCAATACATGTTTGTGAAAGCTAAGAACTGTCCTCACATGAATCCAAAGCTGCTGTCCAATTGTTTAAGGCATCAGCAGTGAGGTTTTGTCACACCTCTGCTCCCCCCAGGCGTTACACTTCCTTCACAGTGGCCTTTGCACAACATGCGCTCTGAGCCTCTCTCCGGCTAATGGGGAATTCTCCTAAAGGTCACATTAGGATGGCAAGCCAAACAGAGAGGGAGAGGATAATCCCTCTCCAGCAATTCAAACTTCAAACTCTCCTGACACACACCGCCATGTAATCACATGACGCACACACGCATTTCTTCACGCCTACATATTCATGGAGCTCTGAAATTGACAACATGTAAAAGGTTATCAGGCATACCAACATGTCATGTATGGAAGTCAATAGCAAAAGAATGAATATCGAAACAGGAGTAAAAGGCAAAGTATTTAAGTACAGAAAGTAGGAGACATATTCCTCAAAAAAGCACATTGAAATCATTCCTGTTGAATCGATATGTGTTGAGAACTGATTCCAAGTTCCTTTGAATTGCATGGAACCGCTATTGTCACGGTTGTCATGTCAGGTCACGGGTCTATGTCTAGGTTTGGGTGTTTTCACTGCTCTATGTCATGTTTTCCTCCTGGGTTATTGTCTGGTCCTTTTCCCTGTGTTTTTCCTCCTGTCGTTAGTTTCCTCACCTGTGTCTCGTTAGCTGATTGTGTTCACCTGTGGCCCTTGTGTTTCTCCTCCCCTGCCCGGCTGTGTCTTGTCTTGTAATTATCCCTCCCTGTATTTAGTCTTGTCTCGTCCTGTGTTCAGTGTTGGTGCTTCTTTTGTTTGTGACCTGGTTCACCGTAGAGTGTTTTGTTTGTTAAAGTTTATGTATTAGATAAGAGACCTTGAAATAAAGGTATTATCAAGTGTTATCTGCGTTTGGGTCCTACCTGCTTCACTCTGCGCTATCAGAAAGCACCAACCAGAAATGGGCCCAGCAGATCCGTTCGAGTGGGAATTATTGAATTTTTCCTTTTTTTTGGCTAACTGCTCGGATCGATGGAAGAGAGCACCCGGATTTCAGCAGCGAGAGGCTGTGTTGTCGGAGGCGCGCCAAATGGCTAGAGAGAAACCAGGTTTGGTGAAGTTCTTACCTGGCTGGATTTCAAAGATCCTCCCGGTGTGTGATTCCCGGCCTGCTAGCCCCAGGCATGCTAGCTCCCTGCCTCCCGATTCCCAACCTGGCACCATACGCCTTGGTGGGTTCCGTCTGGAGTCAGCCCCGGCTTCTTCCCCATTTCCTGCTCCTGTCCAGGATCCGTTCTCGGGTACTCGTCTGGCTTATGGAGGTCCACGGAGTATTCAGGCGGCTGCTAAAAGGAGTCGCAAGGCCAAGCTAGCAGCCCGAGCCCCAAGAGCCATGGCTCCAGCCCCAGTTCCGGCCCCAGCAGCCATGGTTCTGGCTCCAGTACCGGCTCCAGTACCCCTGGTCCCGACTCCAGTTTCGGCTCCAGGACTGGCTTACCGGCCAACGCCAGCTCCCCGAGTCCTGTCGGCATACCGGCCGACGCCAGCACCCCGTGTCCTGTCGGCGTACCGGCCGACTCCATCACCTCGTCTCTTGTTGGCTCCCCAGCCAACACCAGCTCCCCGTGTCCTGTCGGCGTACCGGCCGACCCCAGCACCTCGTCTCTTGTTGGCTCCCCAGCCAACACCAGCTCCCCGTGTCCTGTCGGCGTACCGGCCGACTCAGCACCTCGTCTCTTGTTGGCTCCCCAGCCAACACCAGCTCCTCGTGTCCTGTCGGCGTACCGGCCGACTCCAGTACCCCGTGTTCTGTTGGCGAACCAACTCTCTCAAGTCCCCTCTCAGGTCCCCTCTCGAGTTACCTCTCGAGTCACCTCTCGAGTTCCTTCTCGAGTCCCCTCTCCAGTCCCTTCTCCAGTGTCCTCTCGAGTCACCTCTCAAGTCAACTCTCCAGTGTCCTCTCGAGTCACCTCTCAAGTTTCCCCTCAGGTCTCCTCTCGAGTTCCCTCTCAAGTCCCCTCTCAGGTCCCCTCTCGAGTTACCTCTCGAGTCACCTCTCGAGTTCCCTCTCAAGTCCCCTCTCAGGTCCCCTCTCGAGTCTTTTCTCAAGTTTCCCCTCAGGTCTCCTCTCGAGTTCCCTCTCAAGTCCCCTCTCAGGTCCCCTCTCGAGTTACCTCTCGAGTCACCTCTCGAGTTCCTTCTCGAGTCCCTTCTCAGGTCCCCTCTCGAGTTATCTCTCGAGTCAACTCTCCAGTGTCCTCTCGAGTCACCTCCCGAGTCAACTCTCCAGTGTCCTCTCGAGTCACCTCTCAAGTTTCCCCTCAGGTCTCCTCTCGAGTTCCCTCTCAAGTCCCCTCTCAGGTCCCCTCTCGAGTTACCTCTCGAGTCACCTCTCGAGTTCCTTCTCAAGTCAACTCTCCAGTGTCCTCTCGAGTCACCTCTCAAGTCAACTCTCCAGTGTCCTCTCGAGTCACCTCTCAAGTCCCCTCTCAGGTCCCCTCTCGAGTTACCTCTCGAGTCACCTCTCGAGTTCCTTCTCAAGTCAACTCTCCAGTGTCCTCTCGAGTCACCTCTCAAGTCAACTCTCCAGTGTCCTCTCGAGTCACCTCTCAAGTCAACTCCCCAGTGTCCTCTCGAGTCACCTCCCAAGTCAACTCTCCAGTGTCCTCTCGAGTCACCTCTCAAGTTTCCCCTCAGGTCTCCTCTCGAGTTCCCTCTCAAGTCCCCTCTCAGGTCCCCTCTCGAGTTACCTCTCGAGTCACCTCTCGAGTTCCTTCTCGAGTCCACTCTCCAGTTTCCTCTCAAGTTCCCTCTCAAGCCCTCTCTCGAGTCCCCACTCAAGCCCCTACTCATGTCCAGTTGGAGGTCCCGCAGACTAGTCTTCTGCCGGGGGTCCTGCCAACCCCATGTCCTGTACCGTTGGAGGTTCCGCTGGGGGTCCTGCCAACCTCATGTCCTGTCCAGTTGGAGGTCCCGCAGACTAGTCTTCTGCCGGGGGTCCTGCCAACCCCATGTCCTGTCCAGTTGGAGGTCCCGCAGACTAGCCCTCTGCCGGGGGTCCTGCCAACCCCATGTCTTGTCCAGTTGGAGGTCCCGCAGACTAGCCCTCTGCCGGGGGTCCTGCCAACCCCATGTCCTGTCCAGTTGGAGGTCCCGCAGACTAGCCCTCTGTCGGGGGTCCTGCCAACCCCATGTCTTGTCCAGTTGGAGGTCCCGCAGACTAGCCCTCTGCCGGGGGTCCTGCCAACCCCATGTCCTGTCCAGTTGGAGGTCCCGCAGATTAGCCCTCTGTCGGGGGTCCTGCCAACCCCATGTCTTGTCCAGTTGGAGGTCCCGCAGACTAGCCCTTTGCCGGGGGTCCTGCCAACCCCATGTCTTGTCCAGTTGGAGGTCCCGCAGACTAGTCTCCTGCCGGGGGTCCTGCCAACCCTTTGTCCTGTCCCGTTGGAGGTCCCGCCGACTACGCTCCTGCCGGGGGTCCTGCCAACCCTATGTCCTGTGCCGTTGGAGGTCCCGCCGTCTACTCTCCTGCCGGGGGTCCTGCCAATCCTATGTCCTGGGCTGTTGGAGGCCCCGCCGACTACTCTCCTGCCGGGGGTCCTGCCAACCCTGTGTCCTGTCCCGTTGGAGGCCCCGCCGACTACTCTCCTGCCGGGGGTCCTGCCAACCCTTTGTCCTGTCTCGTTGGAGGTCCCGTCGTCCACCCTCCTGCTGGGGGTCCTGCCAACTCCTGGTCCTCTTCCGTGGGGGATCCTGCCGAAGCCTGTCCCGCCGGCTCCGGTTCCTGTCCGGCCGACACCGGGTCCTGCCCGGCCTCCGGAGCTGTCTGGTCTTCGCCCTCATGCTCAGCCCCCTGAGTTCGCCCGCTGTGGCCTTCGCCCCACCATGGACTCTGCCTTGCCCCCGGGCCGTCCGCCCGAGTTCCCCACCTTGGACTCTGCCTTGCCCCCGGGCCGTCCGCCCGAGTTCCCCACCTTAGACTCTGCCTTGCCCCCGGGCCGTCCGCCCGAGACCCCCACCTTGGACTCTGCCTTGCCCCCGGGTCGTCCGCCCGAGTTCCCCACCATGGACTCTGCCTTGCCCCCCGGGCCGTCCGCCCGAGACCCCCACCTTGGACTCTGCCTTGCCCCCGGGCCGTCCGCCCGAGTTCCCCACCTTAGACTCTGCCTTGCCCCCGGGCCGTCCGCCCGAGATCCCTTCCTGGTCCCCTACTGGGCTCCTGGGCGGTCAGCTTAGTCCCGTCCTCCGGACCCCCTCCACCCACCCTGCTGGACTTTATTGGATTTTTGTTTTGGGGTTTAGGGACGTCTTGAATCCGTCCCTTGAGGGGGGGGGTTATGTCACGGTTGTCATGTCAGGTCACGGATCTATGTCTAGGTTTGGGTGTTTTCACTGCTCTGTCATGTTTTCCTCCTGGGTTATTGTCTGGTCCTTTTCCCTGTGTTTTTCCTCCTGTCGTTAGTTTCTTCACCTGTGTCTCGTTAGCTGATTGTGTTCACCTGTGGCCCTTGTGTTTCTCCTCCCCTGCCCGGCTGTGTCTTGTCTTGTAATTATCCCTCCCTGTATTTAGTCTTGTCTCGTCCTGTGTTCAGTGTTGGTGCTTCTTTTGTTTGTGACCTGGTTCACCGTAGAGTGTTTTGTTTGTTAAAGTTTATGTATTAGATAAGAGACCTTGAAATAAAGGTATTATCAAGTGTTATCTGCGTTTGGGTCCTACCTGCTTCACTCTGCGCTATCAGCTATCATGACTGTTCAAAATACAATTACAGAGATAGTTATGACCTGTTAAACTTTCAACAGTATAACTAGCTATCAACATTGTATAATGAAAAATAAAAACTACAAATGCAAAAGAAAATGTTAATCAAAACAGATATTTCAATAAAAATACAATCCTTAACTTCCTATTCATTTTAACTGTGTGTTTAAATGTCAACAAAGTAAACAATCTGAAAAAAACATTGCTATACGTTTTATTTTTCCACCAAACAATTAGTATAGAATGATATCAACGTAAACCACCCCTCTGTGGGACTAATAAAGGTATTCTGATTAATAAACAATTGTTTTGATGAGGAATCAATGATGTAATCGGTATTGATTAAATATAATAATTTCCCTTCCCAAGTTACAGAATCAATGTAATTAATGATCAGGATCTTTCACATGTTGTAGATGCGAGGGATCTCATGTCCCTTTTCTAAAACTGTCAAACAAACTAAACTAGGTTTCTAAGCAGCGTAAAAGCTTTCAGTACATTTTGACAGTTTGGGACTTCAAACATGCGTGACTATATTTCCAAGAATATGGCACTACTGTCAATTCCCTGCATTTGTATCAGAACTAACAATTCTACTAACAATATAACCGATAAAAAGGGATAATAATAAATCCTTAGAATACCAAACTTTAACTAACTGCAGACACTGTGGGGAGTCTTCCCGGGGAAATGTTAGATATGCAATGTGTTAAGCGAGACTTTGGAACACAAAGACCGTTCAGTTGGCGAAAAATAGAGCACCCTTGAGACGGGGGTCCTTGATGCACAGAGACGCACTGATCGTCTGAGGGTCCCAAAGGCTCTTTTAAGTCCTTTTCCTCGCTGTAGTTATGGCTCTATGCTTAAGGTTACTTGGAAATGTCAGAAGAGACCTATTAGCTTATGATAATGGCTGCCACCATAGAGTATGTCACTTCATACCCTTATTCCTGCACTAGGTGCTAATGAGATGACTTGGGAGTGGAGCACCTCTTGATCTCCAGGTAAGAAAATCACACAGTTGCAACAACGCTGCCACGGGTGTTAATTCAATGCCGTGTGCGCTGTTTCAAACAAAGCCATTTAAAAAGTTTGACACCTACATGATTGTTAGAATTAACACATTTTCTCACCAGTATCTCACTTGAAATCGCAGACACCTGTCCCTTGTTGGAAGGGGATATATTTTTGTGATGCTGTTAAAAATACCTTAGATGCGGGTGAAAAAAAAACAAGATTAGACCCAAGGTGTCATTTCTAACTGTCAATCTGGAGTATTGTTATATTTGGAGGCCGCGAACAGTCAGGAAGTATGTTGAGTTCACAGACGTGACTCTCATAATTGTTGGCAAAGAGTGGCGAAGTGATTTCTGTCGCCACTAAACCCTCCTGTGAGATTCACAGCTTGGGCCTTGGGACCACCGCCAAACTAGTTTAAGGTCACCTTGCTGAACAAGCTGGCAGGAAGTGGAAAGCTCCTGTACAGCTGCTCATCCAACATGCCTCTCTCACCGACATTCGGCTTAAGAGGAGGGGGTTTCTGGCAATCATCTGTCTCGCGACGCTACCTGCTCGTATCAAGCCCACGCCTTGGCTTTCGTTTTTCACCTTCTCAGAGTGTAGCTGTGGCCGACTTGTGCTGCCCCTTCTCTGAACCTTACAAACCATTTCCCCGTCGCTGTTATGTCGAGCCTGTGCTCCACCTAACAAGGTCCTGCTGACCTCCAGCTCTTGTCCTCTTCAGTCCTGGCCTTGGAAGCCAGTCCCCACCGCAGGGTTTGCAAGTTTAATTAACCCCAAACCAGGATCGGGTCAGTTTCGACAGCTTTCAAGCATCTGGGCTGCCTGCGAGTGGTGGAGCAATAACGATTCGTCCGTAGCCATACGCCCGTCTGTCGTTACTCAGCAGCATGAAAAAGGACAGAGCAGTCCTTCAATCCAAATCATATATTTTAAGGATCATGTTTTGGCTTATAGAGGGGTACTGCAGCATTGAGTATTGGACGTTTCAATACATTTAGACAGAAGACAATAAACTCCTATTAGTAGTAATATTTGTATCACTTTTTTATTTCATATAACTCAAATGTAAGCCTCTAAATGCCCATTTCATTGAACATAAAACAAAAAGTCCAACCCTGTTCTAGATTATCTTAAGGAACTTTTAACACCTTACATCCCAGCAAAGCCCTTAACTTGGATATCCGTGTTTGGAAGAGATTTCCTCTCAGTTTGAAACTGGCAGACTTGACTTTTAAGTGATTCTTTATTTTATTTCACAAGATGGCCTCAACGTTGTTTCCCTTCTTCTGATGTATCACCTCATGTGTCCTCTTTATTTTAGTCTTTTATGGGTTTTATTTTTATTAGCGCCGGTGTCATGCCGTGTTGTGCATGCCCACTGCACCTCGCGGGAGCGCGCTACAGCGTAAGCAGAAACTCCCAGACAGTTCAATGATTTGTACGGCATAGTTAGGTCTGGAAACGACATAAGGGCATAACACCGGAGCCCTGCTGCGGGGAAACTTTGGCGCTGTTCTGAGTTTGTTCTAATCTGTCAAAATGACGGACTGCTTTCACGCAACCTCTGATGTAGACCCTTCTTGCAGTATTAAACTATTTTTCTTTTTGTATTTACCATTTACTTGCACTATATTTGTCTGTTTATCTGTGTTATTGTGTTGCACTGTTGGAGGAGCCTGTGACCTAAGATTTTAATCGGCATAACTCTGTAGCTATGTTCGTTTGACTAAACCTTGAACCTTGATTGGTCGCCTTAGAAAAGCTCCACTGCCGAGCAACAGAAAACATTATAGAACGTTCTTACAATGAGAACCAAACTAACTTTTGTATATTAAATTCATGGAGACCCACTTAATAAACACAACGGGTTGTTTAATTAATAGTTTCTCAGAACTGCAGCAACGTGTGACATGATTTGAACCGCCCGCCTGTTCAAATGTAAGAACAGGTGGTTGGAGGTTGGACAGACGCACCGAACAAAGCATATCTTATACTCCTTTATATACCTCCAAACTTTTTCTAACTAGCTTGCTTTTAATTTAAGTGAATACAGTCTCAAACATCATCAAATAGCCCAGACTCTCTCTGGCAAACCAGCTGCAATTTCAAAGTTCAGTAGTTAAATCAAAAGATAAGCGAATGCTCTTTTTTTTCCTTTCTTCCCGGCGTTTATCAAACAGCCCGTCATTTGCATGCATGAGGGTTGAAAGGAAACCATATTGAATGAAAATACAACCCCGATCTCCCTTCGCAGATATGGGTCAGCCATATTTCAGACATCAAGAAGATTTTCTTATTTCAGGACATGTGCAAGGGCAATACTTCAGAGGGGGGAGGGGGCTGGGGAAGGAGGGAAGTCTACGGGATTGCAGACGTTCACTTGTATCGTGCGCTTTGCAGAACTGGATACCGTATTCTACTCACAACTGAGCTAATCACCGGCAGACAAACCTAATTCAGAGCCGACTTTGGAGGGAAAATCTAATTAACATAATAAGGAATGAAATGGAGCGAGGAGAGGAAAAGGGATTGTTTTCACCTGCTGGTTGGGGAAGCAGGCGATAGGTGAGAAAACCATGGAAAGAGAGATAATTAAACTTGTAGTTGTAATGTGGAAGAGCAGAGATCATACAGCTCTACTAAAATGAGATTAACATCTTTGTATTTCACTCATGAATGTTGACGATCGTTAATATAATATAGAAGTAGTGTAGTATGTGAAATTGGGAGAAGAGAAACCAATATATTATCCTGAAGTTCAATAATCTATTACCAATAGTGGAAAAGTACATTACTTACCTGAGTATTTGTATTTAATGCTACCTTTTACATAGTTAGTTACTTTTAGTTATGTGTCTTAAAAACTATGATTGCCAACATGAGACTAAAAGAGAGTATGAAACGTCATCACGCCGTCACGAGACCGGCAGTAGCTTAGCGGTGGTGATGCGTAGCCATGCGACCTTGATGCAGTTTGTTGATAGCCTACCGTTAGCTTTTTACTTCTGGCTATTGCATTTAGCGTTCAAATATCACAAAGCGCCGTTGATACGTGGAGATTATCCTGCTGAGCAAAACGTGTCAAATATCTGAAATGTGTGTATGCTTTGGAGTTCATTTTCGTCTTAAACAAAACACTATTGGGAAAATCCATTGCTTTCTGTCAAGGGATCCTTTGCGATGCTAACTTCTGTGTCAGCCTACACACACATGTCATTCCTGCACCACTCTACCATATGATATATACAATAGTTTATCACTACATTCTTTATAATGACTACTTTGTTTAATTTAAAGTATATTTTGATGCTTTCTACCTGTACTTCAGCAATGACCTTTGTATTTTAAAGTAAAATATCGGAATACTTCTTCCACTGCTGGCCATTGCAAAACTAAAGCGATGGCAAAGGAAGATGATTCCTGCCCTCTCATCCCAAAGTCAGTGACAGGTGGAATCTCATTTGCAATAGCTCTTTGAAAAGTGAACACGGAAGAAGAAAAAAGCGAAACTCAACAGCCACCTCAGCACTGCTCTGTGAATACCTGGGCAGTGCAGCACCTTGGAGTTCTTGTCACTGCTGTCACGCATCAGTGTCTCTTGAAATTGGAAACACAGAGAAATACAAATCTTGACATTGCCGCTATCTGTATGACATTGAGCACGTTAAACTAACTGTCTGCATATGCAAGTACTTACCGGTGCGCATACCAAACAATGGCTTTTTTTGTGGAAGTGCTACAACTGAGACAAAGTTTTTGTCCTTCTTACAATATTATCTAATAATCCAACTCTGCATCTACTTCCTCTCATGTGTGACGGTCGAGAGGAAGCTTGGCCTATGCATTAATTATATCCTCTTTGCTAGGTCACAGCATGGGCCAGAGGACATGGGGAATAATTCATTGTGTCAGCAGAGCCATTGGACCCCAGTGGATAAGAAGTCCTGTTGATGAGGGCACAGGGCACAGGGCACACAATTCCCCTCCCAAAACACCCACATTTAGACTCAAAAAGCCCCTGGTTCCCTCCTTCCTTCACCTTCCTTTCGACCTCCTTCCCCTGAAGCTCACTCTCCTACTTCCTTCACTCCTGGATGTCAAGGAGTTGTGAGGAAGAGAGAGCGTGTCCTTCTATTCCTCCTCTCTCAGTGGGAAGCCCTCTTAAGATTCAGCAGCATCTCAAGATTATTATTCTCCCCTCCTCTTTCTCCTCCCTGAGGCCTCTTGAGCGGGTAACTTCTACCTATTTTTCAAGTCCTTATTCCCAAGGTCTCATGCAGGAGACGGAGAGAAAAGAAACAAATAGGAAAAGAAGGTGGTTGAAAAACAGATTTCCTCATCGCCAAGCAGCTGTCTTAATGAGATCCCTAAGTGTGTAAGCACTGAGGTTAGTTTGCCCTTAACTGTGCCAACAAAACACATGTCTATGAATTTTCATTTGAATAAAAAAGGAAACGACGAAGGACGCAACCAAATCTGACCGAATTCCTAAACGAACAGACTAAAATTGGAGATAAAGTTAATCTCCTATCGTTGAAGAAAATATTTGAAACAGACACAAGGGGGCCGTTGGCACAATCAAGAAATTAGCTAATGACAAGAGTGCCAGGTGTATCGCCAGGTGTGGTTGATTAGAGGCAATGAAATGCACGGTGAAGGTGACAACTGGCACTGCGCTCCAACTGGGAGGAGAAGGGACTTTACTAATCAAAGGAGAGCAGAGGACAAAAAAACCCTGAATGATCTCCAGGCTGACATTGACGAAAATCTTTCCCTTAAGGATTTCCACCTTCTGTGTTTTGATATGACTGAATTCCAGATAAAGTTTAAGTAAGATGAACAAAAAAAAGGTAGAAATTGGCACTGCTGGTTAGCCCAGTAAAATTGGTTTTAAATATTCACCATACTGGAATTGGAGTCAAAATTGGCCCGGACTAAAAGCCCTAGCCACACTAGGATTTAATTTCAATGGAAATCAATTCAGTGCGATGGAAGCAAAGCAAATCCCTGCAAATTGTTCAGTTCAACTTCTATAAACTTTGAATAGCACATTTATTTTAGTTGTTTAATTGCAAATAGTTTCAATTAAGGAATGGGAGAAACTCTAAATATAGGAAGCTATTGTAACCTATAGCTGTGCAGCACCATTTCCTTATAATTGCAGCGATTTTTGTGTGAGTATAAGCTGGTCTAGAAAATAGTAATGTTTTGCAAGAATCAATGGTATAACTACGACTTTAGTATAAACTTTGAACTATTGTCTAGTGTGCTACCTAGCAGTTAGCATGCTGTTATCAGCATATCAACTCAAAAGGTGATAATATGTCAATGTTGTGTTCAACTTGTTGCTGCTACCCCAAGCTGGCCAAAAAAGCAGTCATTGCAGGTTCAATTAAACTCTTGATTGAATGAACTGAAATAAAATAAGTATAGGTGACGTGACCAATGTTTCAAAACCAAAATATATCTTCCAAAAAGTTTTGGAAATGTCGTTTCTGAATTATAATCCAATATTTAAAGTGGAACTAAATTGGGCAAAAAGAGCATATTGACTCATCATTAATGAATCAAAACTCAGATTTGACTCAGACTTGGGACCTGGCTGTTCAACATTCGAGTAAAAAGAAACAAGGTAGATGAAGAGCTCCAAGTTTAGAGGTGAGAATCTTAATCCCACTCTCAGTCCACATGGTGCCAATACTATTTGATCACAGATGATGGTGAAATCTCTCAAAACTGTCAATGAAGACATGTTTTAATATGTACACAGCATTAATACCAAGGTTTTAAAGGGTTATCTGTCTGTGTGTCAGTCGGCTCGTTAAAATAATCATAGATATTTGCAGTTTTCTTAAAGGGCCACAACCTATTATGAGTCTGTTTTTGGTCATTTCCACCTAGTTTGCGCATAATGGCCCTCATTCATCAGGGTAGTGTGCGCTCTAATTGGATCTGAAAGTGTTCCTACATTCCCTTCACTGAAAGTCAATATTTCTCAATAGCTAGTTTGCTGTAGCAATCTCACACCAGTTCAGGAAATGTTTACAAAGATCTAAATGTTTATATTGCACAAATACTTGATGAAGCCATATCTAGGAGCTTATATTATTTAATAGTTATCCATTTATTTTATTGTTCTTTTTTGTTTATTGTAAGTCTTCCTTTTAATTCTTATTTAAGTTGATCAAATAAGTTGTACTATGCCTCTGTTTTTGTAAAGGCAGCCTTTGGGCACCGGGGGAGGGGAGACCTGCTCATTATAAATATGGGAAACAGGTGGTAGTGAGCGGCGCACCCGGTAGGCTTATGGTTTCTTACCATCGGGGAAGAAGGAAGAGAAATGCTTGACGTGTATAATAAATTGCACTGAAACGACTTTTGCTCGGACATTGATTTTTACCCATGCGTAAGATTAGCTGACGGGTGTCTCAGCGGCACTTTGTGTTATATTTCTTTCTTATATTTTTATGATTTTGGCCGCTATAATACTATTGAAATTACGAGCAAGAATGTACCCAGAAGTGTGAAAAAACACTAACAGTTAACGTTTTAGTATAAGTTATGGACATTTATTTTTAATAGATACAATGTTGTAAGCCAATACAAGTCAATACTAGCAAACCCCTAAATCGGAAAGGTTTGAAGTATTGTTTTGGCCATTAACTAAAATCAATATCAACAGACAGACTCCATTCTTGCCATCGTTTCAGATAGGAAATGCTCTGTTATGTATAAAACAGTTTTAAAGGCCTGTCTTGAAATAAAAATATCTATTTGGTCTAAAGCATATTTATGCAAGATCTGAGAGAAAGATCAGTCTTTCATTTCAAACCTTATACTCTCTCGTCTGATTCATCATTCCTAATGTGTGTCTGTCTGGATCTCAGTCAGCCACGACACTTGAAACAACAATGCAAGAACACTTCTAGTAAGTGCTAAATCTGTGCAGGCGAGAGAACTTCTAAAAAGACATAATTGATCCTGACCTTTTTAAAAAGCGCATTTACCACAAACTCTACCCATGTCGATGTTTTTTGTTTATTTCTTTGCACAAAAAAGTCGTAGCGGTGTGAAGCCTAACAATACACATTTGAATTCGTTGCATCAATGCCACTCTTTTAAAAAGTCACATTTGACTTGAGTCACTTATCTGTCATTTGAGTTCAATTCAATTCTGAAGTTTCTTTGCACCTGAAATGAACTAAACACCAGAAAGTTTTGATATGAGTCTAGCTTGTGAGTGGCCTTGTTTTATTAACTATTCCCGTCCATATCTTCCGCTGTCTCACCTGATTATGTACCAAAGGAAGCACTAACCTAAACAGAAAGGTTTAAGGGCTGTACCCTGACTTTGAGTTGCTGGTTGGCAGTTTGCAGGTCCGGTGATGCTGAAAGTGGAGCCACACACAGTACATAGGTGTCTGCCTCAGGCAAGGCGAAGTAAAGTACAAGTAGGAATGTGCGTTTCTCCTGCAGACTCCCTGAGGGCATAGAAATGGTCAGCACCACGGAATGGAATGAGGTCCATTTTTCTGAACGGCTTTTCCTTAAAACCTAGCAACAGCTCGGTGAAAAACATCCAGCTTTTTCTGGCAGGCGTCAAGGGTTTAGCGAGGACACTGACAGCTGAACGGGCTCTATGCAAAATGGGGAAGAAAAACCCATACATGTCAGATTCCTGGAGATATCTGATACATCTGTGTACTGCAACGTGTTTGCCGGGGCCGCTGTCATCCAATAGAAATATTGTAGGTGGGCTCTGAGATTGGGAACAGAGACAAAAGGGACATGGAGTGCCTGTGTGTGAGAAAGAGCTGGGAGGTAGGAATAATACAAGTGTTTTACTAACCCTGATGTTTATAGCAGACAAAGAGAAGTGTATTTGACACAGGAAAAAGGCCATGGAGGTATCAAAGACCACAACAAAAACTCTCATGACACAACAGCTCCCGTTGACCTCAGAGAACTCTCTTCTTCAAGGTCATCTATGTGTGCACACTATCTGGCGCTGCTATTAGCTCCTAAAGCGACGTTCCTCCCCATCAGCGAGTGTGTGAAATATTAAGCAGCAGCGGAATTGGACAGGGGCTTTAAACCGCTGTGAGCAGATGCTCTGTGCTTTTAAGTGCTGAATAATACATTTTGGTTCAATGTCTCTGTCTCCATTAATGGCTCAGCTAAATGCTGCCGGGATTTCGCCTCTACGTTATTATTTCTCATAAACACTACTCACACCCTGACAATCAAGATATGTTAGCACTCATGCAGCACACAGATACACACACAGTTTTGCACAAACTCATGGATACACACACATTGAGCCATTACGTTGATAGTGCTCCGTGTGCAGAGCCACTCAGGCGGATACCCTGACGGTCAAAATCACCTGCTGCCCAAAAGGAACATTAAACCAATTTTTTAAAGAGTAATAGATCTCATCAGTCAGTGAACCTAAAGCATTATACTTTGGACGCGCATGAGCGCACGGCCATTAATCCGGTCGTCCTGATATTTTGTCACGAGCGCCGACTGCCCTTACAACACCCTATATATTTGATATAGAAGTTTAGTTTAATCATACTTAAGGCTATATGTTCTTCTGATAGAAAGGCATTGATTTGCTTGGGTTGTCTGGTGTTGCCTCACCCATATTAAGCTATACATACATTCTTATTCTATGGTTAAACAGGAAGTAGTATGCAATCAGAAAGCCTTTTGCTCACAGAGGAAGGTAATGTCTTATAATGTCATTTCCTTGTCTCCCACACTAATCCTCAATAGGGTTGCAAAGGGGCGGAACATTTCCGGAAAGTTTCCATGGGAAGTTAAAGGTGGGGTAGGTAATTTTGGAGAAACCAGCTCGAGTGCGCTAGAAAATACATTACATACATACATACCATTTGAAAATACACAGCCGGAAACAATCTGCCACTTCCTTACAGAGCCCCTCCTCCAACACACACGAACGCGCACATGACCAATGAGAGCACGAGATAAGTTTGTGCACAGGTGGAAGGCTGACAGGCAGGTAGGCCATCCAGTTACTTTAGCCGGGCCGGCTAAAATGATTGGTCGTACTTTTTACAGTATTACGGCTTCCACAGATGACATTTTTTTATGGATTTTTTCATTGCTATCGGGATGTTAAGAGCATTCCATGGAATATAACAAAAAGTGTATCTCGAGCCGGTTTCTCAAACTTACCTACCCCACCTTTAAGCTGGGGAACTTTGGAAATATTCGATGCAAAATTAAACAAACATTTAAATTGTTGTTTTAAGTAGAACAGAACAAGTTTTAATTATTTTATTGAACAATTATTTGTTTCATTGAAGAACATCACACTGAGTCTTCCTCTTCAGTGTCACTGTCCAGCCTTGTTGAGGATGACTCTGTGTCAGGCTCAGAGAGCCTTAGGTTTGCCAGAATGCCAACCAGTTTTTCCACTCTCACATTGTGAGCCTGTTGCGAACCTTTGTGTGGTCTCAATAGCCATGTAGTAAGCAGTGTGCTATGGCATGGATATTCAAGTGTACTTGAATGGCATCTGTTTGTTTTAGTCAAGATTATGCTAAAATATACTTTCCCCAACTATATTGAAGTTCCCTATGAAGAGCCAACCTTCAATTAAATTCCCAGTTTATTCCCATTAATTCCCGTGGAAAGTTTCCATCTTTGAAAATTCCCGGAATTTTGCAACCCTAATCCTCATCATACAAGAGTTGTCAAACTGTGCGTACCTTTTGGCTTTACCCTCCGAAACCATTTATCATCTTAGTGGATTGACGGAGGAAGGAAAACATCTCCCGCGCCCCGCTGATGTAGCCGTCTTACTGTTATTCAATTACAGCGCAGCTTGCTTCCTGGAGACCGCGCGGACTAACAAGCCCCCTATTGTAAGAAGCAGGGAGAAGATGAAGTGCAGTTATGTCAAGGTTCACCAGACGCCCACGCTAAGACAGTAACCCCCCCCCCCACGACATCTCTAATCCTACAGCAGGCGGGTCGATGCGTGCCTCGCAGATCGATGGCCATTGACAGGTCTAATTGATTTCTGTGGGAAACGGATGCAGGCTCATTCAGCTAAAAGCCTGCAACTACTACATGCACAAACACACGAAAGGCTGCGCCGAGAGAGGCCAGGAGAAACGTGAGCATCTAAAGACTGTTCATACTGCTGATGAAGGAGTGCACAAGTTAAAGTCTGACATTGTTCCACTTCCACTTGGGAAAAAGATGGACTACATCACTGAATGTAAATCATAGAAGAGTCAGATCCCCAGATATGAGACCCACATGTGATTTATAAATGTAGGATCTAATCAGAATTTGCAATGCTTGACCAAACATACATTATTATTCACATGAGCAAAGAGGGCATATCAGTGTGTTTCATCTTGCAATAGACCAAGATCATGTCCCAAAAAATGCATGCGTGTTGCCGCATTACACGCATGTATATCACACATGTATGCCTGGCTGTTGCACCGAATCCCAAAACGGGAAATATGCATCTAGCCGCGTGTACAGCGGCGGGCTGGCCATCGGGACGTTTGGGACGAATCCCGATGGGCCGGTACTGAAGTGGGCCAGACAGACGATGTGGGCCGGTCGGATAAGTCACTAGCACCCCCCATCCCCCACCGTTGACAATTTACTAGCGGTATGTACTTGCGGTACTGAGGTGGGTCGGCGGTACCGAAGTGGGCCGGTCGAGAGTCCCGGGCTGATCTTTTGTCCCAGTCCGCCCCACGTATACGTTTGGACATCTTAATCAGTGAGTTAAGACCTCACCACAGCAGTGATTTGTCATTGACCTGCTAGGGGCCCTGGGGCAAATGAGCTCTCGGTTACCCCTTGCTTTTTCTACTCCCAGTGCAATATGTTTATTTTTCCTTGAATGCTTACATCCAGCATTTCCTTGAATAACATTGGTTTTGGAATATGCAACAAATTATAAAGACAGATCTTTGCATGAATTACTGTCTTATGGTTGTTTAGCACTGCATACAGGAGTTTACATCCATGTCTGTCCAACTGACATCAATTCATCCTTTAATCTTTTAAATTTGAAAGTTTAATATATATGTTTTGTGAAGTCGTAGTAACGTTGACCTTTGAGCAAAATTAAAATACATTTGCTTTGGATTTTTTGTGAGATATTGTGTTCACAACCCTTGACTAAATAGTTCATCATTGAGATAAAGTGAATGTTTGAAACCACATTTAAAAGAAAGTAAGAAGGAAACATTTAAAAGCAGCTAACTAGCAGGATCCACTTTAAGCCCTTAAAGTGGATATTGCTATTAAGTGTTGCCTTTCTAATACTATTCTCCATTGGATTAGTCCAAAAGAATCAAAGGCACTAAAGCCGATATATAATAACTAAAGATCTTTGCCAAGCTAGTAATCCAGTTTCTGTAAATTAAAATACCAATGTAAATATCCGACTTCCTTTACACTCGGGACATGCTGAAAGTGGACTGATCCATTGGATTTAAGAGCCTGGATTCAGATCTCAAAACTTGCATTCTTGGATACTTTTTGTTGGTGTTTTATCCAGACTCAGGAGGATAAAAGGGTAATCTATCCTTGATTGTCCATTTTTGCACTGGCAAATTCTCTAGCTCATGTTACTTTACGATCAAGACCCAACTCATCCAATAATGCTCCAACACACTGGGTGTAAGTTAAGCTCAGCACATTTGAACGATTTCTTGGCACCGTGTGCACCGTAGCAGCGCCAGCTCCTTTGATTATCCTTTAAAACTTAAGCACATAAATGGCAGGACATGTTTTGATTGCCTGAGAGTCTGCACACTCCCTGAAATACCATTCAATTTTTTATAGACTAATCAACAGCTCTGCACTGCCTAATTAATCTCCTTGAAGTTTTTGTGATTCATCATTTCATATCTCATTGATGTCTTTGGTGTTCAATAGAATGCAGATTTCTTGTTTTACCTCAGCAAACAGATGGCAGGGACAGACATGCTGTATGTTTGTGGATGGCTAACAAAGCCATCCAAGAGAAATTGATTTGTGCTTGAAATTTAAATCTGTTGAGAATAACTTGGACATGGTCACGTTTATTTGTTTCTTAGCTTACGCTTCAGGAGATATGAGGAAACAAGCTAATCATGATAATGTTGATGTTAAAGCTGGTATGATCAATCTTTGATTATCAAGTGACAGTGTGTGGGTCAAAGAGGTTGCTACAGACCATTAGCTGACTGCAGTTACTCTTTAGCATTTTATTGTGTATTTAAGCTAATTTATTTAGTTTGCGTGCTAGTAGCTTCAATGTAGACTCACCAGTGGAAGCCTCACCTTGATGAAGCAAATCTTAGGAAAGAAGACTGAGAAAGATACTGTATACTATGAGCTATAACAAAATGGTGGACAGTCACAGTCCGTTAGCTAGTGGGGAATTCAGCAGCTGAAGAGACAGATATTTTCCCTAGGAGTAAAGAAGAACAAGTGATGGAGGACAGGTACACATATGAATCTAGATGATTCAAAAGCAACTAATGCCTAAAACAAATGAGGTTCACTGCAGTAATTGTATTTTTGGTTTATCTTGGAGGTGTGTTCATGCGTGTCAGGAGTGAAGAGTTGTTTGTCACATGGGTTAATATATCACATGAGTCACAGGACTATGTTAACTGATTTGCTTCAGGTAACCAAATAGCAGATTACTTTACGTCATAATGCCCTCAGAAGGTTTTTACATGACATGTTAGACACTTTTATCCAAAGCGACTTACACACTCTATACTGTGGACAATCCCCACAGGAGCACATTGGGGTGAAGTGTCTCAGGGACACAACGACATGACTGCAGTGGGGTTTGAACCTGTGACCCACTGATCCCAACACCAACGCACTAGACCACTACGCCTCACGCCTTTTATTTTTTATTTGATGGGTGTTACACTCCATTCTAAATGAAGTGGATTCAATGTTAGTGTACAGCTTGGTATTTAAATGAAAGTTAGACATTTCAGACTTTTGTAATGCAAAATGTCAGCACACTGATAAGTTACTTTGAGAACAGGAAAATATGTGTCTTATTTATATTGATCTTTAGTATATTAAATGTAATCTTTATTATATAACCTTATGAGATATAAACAAATAATACAAGAGTTACACACATATGGAAGAACAAACCACCCTTTAAACTATCATGCCTTTCTTCAACAAGTTCCACACAGAAGCTGAGTGGTGCTTGCAGAATAACACTTCCTGCAAAAGTAAATTAAACTGATTAAAAACTAATCTGCCGCCTTCTAAAAGCACCTCCATTCCTGTAACATGTTAATATGAAACGCAGTTGGAATTCAATTAAAACGACGTGTGCTGTAATGCAAAGAAAAGGCTTTCCCATTTGCAATACTTTTTCTATCTGAGTTTAAGTAGGTGCCTGGAAGGAACATTTCATTTGCCTTTTGTAATTCAATTAGGTTTCATAAGTTTGAAACGTCTGCTGCGGTAAGTTGTTGATGATTACAAAACCCCAATAATGTTGTTTAATGCTTTATTATTAAGGATTCCTGTCTGTTAATAACTCGTATTAAATGTGCCGCCCAGGCTTCCGGACATGTACGCATATGCACACAAACCAAAACACTACTCCATAATGTAAATGTGGTGTGGTCTTGTGTGGTTAAATGAGAAAAATAGCATTAAAGCATCAATCTTAAGCTTTTTCCCTGTAAATTTGATCTAATTAACAGATTTATTCTGTTAACAGGAATGATCTGCTTAATATTCACTAAGCCTAGCCGTCACCTTTAAGCATGTGTCACATTAACAACCCATGACTTTAAACCTTAGCCTCCGCATAAATTAGACAGTTCTCACGGAGCCGAATCTCAGTGGAAATGTTTTCTGCCATGCAGTTCATATTTTATAGCACACCCGCTAGCACTAATTGCATTCCCAGATATTAAGACACAAACTGCTTTTAATATAAACTACTTCAGACAGCAAGTAATGACGTTTCCCTTTTTCACATGTTTCATTTTCATGGCTTGTGAGAAAAGTCTCTCAGCTTTCTAATCAGAGCTCGTCCTCCGCAATTTCTACTGTTTTTCCAAATGTCACTCGATAGAGGTCTTAATTAATAGATCAGCATGCAGACTGACTATATTTGACCATCTTTGAATGGATCAGGCACATTTTGCAAGCAGGATATGGTTAAATCATACACTCCAGCATGTTGCTCTGCATCAGCCGGCTGCTCCCTCACTGAGTGGGACCCCAGTACCCCTCAACAGGTGGATGCTATCCAGAAAGTCAACACATCTTCCGTCGCAGACTGAAAACCCATCTGTTTCACTTGTACGTTGGCCAACACTAAAATACGTAGCACTTTTGGCTTATTGTAGGTCGCCTTGGATAAAAGTGTCAGCTAAATGTAAAGAAATGAAGTTTGTCAACATTAACGCGTTACACCTCGTGAACAATTGGGAAAGCAACATGTATTCATCACGTTTCCGCTAAGTAACCTTTTATTTCCCACGGTTAATAGAATTGAATGCTAGTCATTTATATCCGTTCTTGTATCAATTGACAGCCTTAAAGGTCAACTATTATGCAAAATCCACTTTTTCCTGTCTGTTCTACATAAACATGTGTCCCCTCTGAGTAGATTCTGAAAGTTTCAGGAAAAATATTTGCTCACTTTTCGTCCTGATCCATTTTTATATAATATAAAATATTTATATTGATCTGAAAATGAGCTGATCAGATTTTGGCCACTTTATGATATCATAACGATTGTTTGGCTTGTGCAACCATTGGCCAATCACCAACCAACCAAGGTAACCCCCCCCCCTCCCCCATTGAGTTCTTTGTAACCAAATGTCTCTCAGAGGGGCGGGGCTCCTTATTTTCATCTAAAGTAACAGACAGAGAATCAGCACTTTGGAAACAGGGCTGAAACAGAGGGGATTATGGGTAATGCTGTTTGGTGTTTGGAGCCAAACACTTCAGAGACATGTTTGTATATATCTGAGACCTATAATATTTTGATAAAAAACAGTATAATAGGGCACCTTTAATACAATTGAATGCTAGTAATTTATAACCGTTTTTTAATCAATTGACAGCCTTAAATATAATGTAATCTTAATCTTATAATTGCACAGCTTTAGGGATCCTCATGCCGCCTGTCCTTGGTCCTTTTTTCCTTGCTTTCCATCCACCTGAGACCCCCTGGTAGAGGAGCATCAAGCTCCACTCTGTCACGGACATGCTCTCTCCTCTTCACCCCTGGGTTAGGCCATCTATTTGAAATTCTGTGCGCATGTTGCTGTGGCCTGGCCTTCCTCACCTGGCTACCCCCTTGTTCTGCTCTTTCAAACTATCCGTGTCTATTCAGGTCAGTGGCCAGTAACCGCCTTTCTCATTGCTCAGTTGGCCCAAATCAATCAGGCAGCAACAACATGAATTATTGCTTATTTTCCTTATGCCCAAAGTGCGTGAACTAGAACAAGTTTAAAAATGAAATGAATGCAACTTCCTGATGATAAGTGGGTGATCTAAATAGAGTTATAATTGGTACATAAACCACCTGGAGAACAATTATGTGCAAGTGAGAAATTAAAGTAAAAAACTATGCAAAAGCACCTATATAAGACACAAGGGGTCACACAATGATTTGATTGACTGTGAATATATAGTGTATCATTAAGAGGTGCCAGTCTCAAGTTATAATGGGAGATTTTAGAGCAACATGTTCTAATGTCATCTTTCAACACCAAGGAATACAGTCTAGCAGAAATGCTTTGAGCAATATGCTGTAACAAATACTTCAAATCTTGTTTTTGGTGACCTTTAGTGGACAACTCACATTGATGCAGTGATGGAGAAGTGTACTAAGGGGTGTGCCAGTACACGGTGACATCATCTTTGAGTGTGGTTAGAGGTAAACAGGATTGAAACTAGTAAGTTACTATGTTAAGTAGTAAGGTGAGTAGATATGTCACAAGGTGGATGTGAGCATGGATTCAGTTATTTGCAGGTAAAATAATGTAATAGCAATAACATTTTACCTAACAAACGACAGGAATACACACCTAGATGTTTAAAACCAGGTGATCCAAAACTAACAACAACAAGTAATAGCGTTTATATGATATATTGTGGTCTTTCAGATGTATTATAACATTATTATATTGCTCGACCCAGTTTTTAGTGCCACAACTATCCATGTTCTTATGATACATAACCTACAATGATCCCAAAGAGTACCACGCAGTGAAATATACATACAGCAACACAGAGCACTGGAATGGGGTTTGAAAGGGTCTTTGGAAAGAACACCTGATCCCATGTATCCCTATATTACATCCACTTATCAACCAAATTCTACTAAGTATTAAACCCAAGACCGTCCTCCTTGTGAATTATTTAACTTTTGAAGTACAGCGGCCATTTCCTTTATAGGCAAGACATTATGACTCATTATTTTTTCACCTGTGATTTTCCACCACTTCAACAAGTTTAGGTCCATCTTAATATTTAAAATTCAAAACTCTCAAAAAGCAGCCCATACATCTATAGCAGAAGAAGTTGACTATTCAATATTTTCTGCTAAACCTTCCAAGCTCCGTGAAATGACTAACATGAAAGATTATTACCCAGCAGGAGGTCCGTTTTCCTGATGGCGGGGAGTGTTTAAAAAGAGAGAGGTCACTGACAGTGCAGCGCCAGCCTTTCCTCCTTAATGGCGCCTCAAAGTGAGAGCCCATCATTCCCCCTAATTATTGTTGATTGCATCATTATGTCATGTCCCGATATCTTGGAGGCGCCGTTGGTGGTTTCGGGCTAAATGGCAGCTACGGGTTAGCTTGTTTCTCAAAGCTAATTGGACGTCAGTTTGGAGAGGCAAACAGAGAAAGAAGAAAGTGTCTCTCATCAGCAGACTGTCCATTGCCCAATGCATTTTTTATGAGCTGGCAGACCCCCGCGCCGAGCAGACAGAGGCCTAGGGTTGTGATACTCGCACGATGTCAAGCACCTCGTCGTAGAAATCCCCCAAGCTCCGTTTTAATGAAATTAACAAGCCTTTGTTAAAGAGTCCTATTTAAAAAAATTGTCACATTGACATCTGACATACCAGTGGGTTACAATCCCTAAATAAAGTTTATAAGGAGCAGCTGGAAGTTCAAGACGAGTTTGATGGAAATTAAAAATACGTCTTTATTATTGCAGCACTAAGTTACAATACGATTTCCATGTATTACTCTTACAGTAAAATGAATGAGAGTATACGATTCAAGCAGCTAGTAAACGTATCTAAGGGTACCGAAGGGAAATCTTTTGTCGTAGGGTTACATTTCCCCCCAGAAAAAAAGAAATAGAACAGATTAGAAAAGCACTCTGGGAGCAATTCTAAATCTCACAGATCAGCAGTGAAGGGACTGCCAAGCTGGCAACAGAGATATGGAGGCACAATGGTGAATCACTCCCACGCGTCCCCGTACAATGCAAGACAGGGCCAGTGACTCAGAAATAGTGATTCACCTGTATCCTTACTTTCCCACACTCAACCAACATCCTCGTAACTATTTTGAACACTATGCATTTTGCTTTTGGCTGCTCTCCATATCAAGAGAATATAAGAGAAAGAGTTTCCCTGTAAGACACTGCTGAGGGAATATTAAACCGTACTCAATTACACCGAGCTACTGTTCCTAATGTCCTGTGAAAATCAGAGCCAACAGACGGTGTTTGCATTTTTACAGGGCTCACTTAGTTGAGGTGAGGCAGAGAAATTCGTCCACATTTTTCTGCTCTGGTTTCCCCTCATCAGCTTCCTTCTCCAATGAAATCTCCCTTCTGTGGCCTTAATGCAGCTTTCCGCTTGTGTCTGCACGTAAAACAGCTCAGGGCTCTTCTCTGCATTACGGAGATTGAAGCGAGAGAAAGAAAAGGTGTGGGGAGGGGGTGAGAGACAGAGAGAGGGAGGGGGAGAAGTGATCCATGTCTTAGCCGCTTCGCTTTCAGCAAACCCACACAAACACTTCTGATACGGGTATCAGCTCTCCCACTTACTGAGCACGCTGTCGTAAATTGCATAACGCTTTTCCTTCACTGAGTTGGACCGAGGTAATCTTCAACAAAAACATGCTTGTTGTTTTATTGCTAATTAAAATGACCTTTGTTTTAAAAGGGGAAGACTGTCTTTCAAAAGTTACATAGCATTGGTTTAAATACAGTGAAAATGTATTGATGATTATGAGCTGAAATTACTAAAAAACTAATAAAAGTAATGACTACATCAGTTCTACTATACAGTGTGTTGTGGGGAGGAAGTATAGCAGCTTTTCTGGCTTAAAATATAAAGTTCATAAACTCCAAACCCGTGAGTCACAACTGTATTTCCAAACTTGATGGCTCTTCCCATGAGTGGAGAAAGAATTGTGATAATATATACTCTTTTCTAAGACGCATGCACCCAATACAGGTAGACTCCTCAAGCAGCCATACAAACAAATATGGACGCTGCATTTCAACACATCAATGACACCTGAGGAATGAAGAGATTCCTGTCAGAATGTCCGGTATTAGGACAAAAAGCAAGACATAATTGGAGCACAATGTTCCAGCGCTCTCATAGTGTTATACCTCGCCACCGGACTGTGTGATACTCATCGAGGGGGCCAATTTGAGAAAGATGGGTACTGACGATTGCACTCGTCACCACATGGCACTTGTCAGTGCCTGTGCTGACATGTAGGAGTGAGGTGCACCCCCCTCCCCAGCCTAAAGCTCTGAAAGTGAGAGATATATGGCAGGTAGCCTCCAAAAACTCTGCCACTTGGCAACACTGCATCATTAACGGGCCTGATCTTGGCCCGCTTCCAGGAGAAGAGAAGGGAGAGTTCAGCGGTGTTCCTCCACCCTCCTCCTCCTCACTCCCTGCATCCATATATCACCCTCTATCTTTAGAGTCCTATGCAAAGTCAGCAATCTACCTTTTGCACATCAGATGCATGCCCGCCAGCCTCCATTTCAAACTGGGTTCTGAAAAGGAACAACAGGAGAAGTGAAGGAAAGATAACCATTAGGAAAGCCACCCGGTGGGTAGCGCAGCACCATTGGGGGGGGAAAAGTAATATTGATTATATTTGACTGATCATGCAATTAGCATAGGATTTACGAGGGAATGGTCAGTTTTGCATCACATGTGTCCATATCATTGAAAACATGAAGTAACGTGATCATAGATTGATTCCTAACCAGGATCCATTTCAAACAACTCATTTTCTTAAGTCTGTAAAATACTTATTATTATTTTTTTATTATTATTATAACTAATTATTTGGGAGCATTATTGTTATTAAAAAAAATATTTGGAGTTTATATCATTTAAAATATATTTATTTTTCCTCCTTCACAAAATATTAAATATTATATTCTCAACATAAAAGCTTTAAAACAAGAACATGATTTGTAGGCGGGTATCTCTGCAGATCCATAATACTTGAATCAAAATGAAAACAAATATTGTGCTGAGTGCCATTTGAATATTGCACTAGTCCTTATAGCGATTTGAATAACTCCGGTTCACTGTGCAGCCCTACTGGTGGGTGATGCTGCTGATCTCATGTGTCCCTTTCTCCATCCTTATCTCTCCAATTGCACTGAAACACACTTGAATTCCACATCTTGAGTTTAGATCAAGTGACTTCGCCCTAATACAATCCACTTTACTGTAAAACACCAATTACTGGAATACAAAAAAATCAATTTGAAGAGAAAGTTGCATTATTAGAGCCGTACGGAGTGTCTTTATTAGAATGCAGGCTTAGCAGAACTTAACAAGCGAGGCATCTAAGTGAAGGACTTCAAAGAGGCCTAACTCGAGGAGTTGCACGAGTGGGCACAAATCACTTATCATAATTATAACTGCTCCCTGTCCCACCCCAGGCCCGGATTGACAGGAGGAACGAGTAATCCTGAGACACATTGAAATGCCACGTTCGTGAGGCGGTTAATTACCGAGGGTCCAAGGCAAACACATAGAAGATGCTTTGATGAGATGCAGCCAACATGGGATACACATCTAGGAAGGATAATATAATGAGTGCGGGAAAGTGTTTGTGCTGGGGGTCATCTGATGAACCATGGCCTTTACCCGGCGATTTATGGGGCCTTCAGATGCGCACCCGGGAGAAAAGATGTGTCGGGTGGGTTTGATGTGTTTTATGAGCCTTGCAGGCCGCCCAGTCAGTGGCCATTACAGGAATGTTAGAGACTAATCCATGAAGTCGACACCTCCCCATAAATGATTTCTTGACACCAGCTAGTTGCTCCTCAGCCATGCCTGTGACATGCTAGCAAACCTCATTAATTTCCGTGTCAGTTTGTGAATAAATACGAGGGTCTGCTTGCTATTCTTGACCTACCATAATCTTTTCATGTGTTTTCATCATTGGGCGTCCATTTCTTCACTATGCAGCGTTCCAACTATGACTGGTCTGACGGTTGGCCTCCGGGGAATACTTCTATTGAGTTAAAGCCATCTGTTAGCCACTGGGGAAAGTGACAGTTGTGGTGGTCATATGAAATGTTCGTTCTGCTCTTTTTCTTCAAGGCTGCGCCATCAGCAGCTCGTATACACAGGCAGTATTGTAGTTCAGAGTGTGTGTTGTTTTTCAAGCGAATACTTTCCCCTCCAGTTATGATGGAGGCCAAGCTCAGAGACAAGACAAGCTTTGCGTTTGAGTTGTAGGAACAACAGTGGCCGGCATGGTTCATTCATACAGGGATGTCACAGGTTATTCTGGCCGGGGAGAAGTCTTTTAAAGCTAGTTTGAATTTGCATGTACGACACTACGTATCCAGGAACGCACATACATGTTTCATTACTTCCAGGAATAATGTCGTTAACAATGCTTGGATGGCCAGATTGGACATTAAAGAGAGACTTTGCACGCCGTCGCTTGAAGCGTTACTGTGAAGAATAATCTTCTGGGATTCAATGCAGAGCCAATGTTGAAGAATTGGAGACGGAGAATCTTTCATCAAACACGGAGATTTATTGAAGTAACGGCCGGAGAGGATACACTCAGTTTCATACAGTTAACCGTCTTCCACCGAGCGGACCCTCTGAAAGGTTGCAACAAAACACACCCAATATATTGAAACAAGCGGATCTAAGATTTATGCGCCTGTCTCTGTTAACCATAACATAATGTGCACACTGCAGAGAAACTCAGAGGCACCGGATGACCCCCCTTTCTCCAGAAAGCCAGGCGTCTGACCTCTGAGTTGACCCTGAGAACGACATGATGACATTTTCACAGATAGGAGAAACAACACTCTTAACCAGAGAAGAAGCTCTGCAGATAGGGTCCTAATTCCATATAAGGAGACAGACATGATTAAAATATTTCCCTAACAGTTACTGCAGGTTGAGTTACTCTGTTCCATCTTCACGCTTCAAGAAGTACCAATTTCGTCAAAACGGGATTTGGCAGTTTGGAAGCTATGCAGTCCATCTGTGTTATGTCTTCATCATTAATCATTGAAGTACCTAATATTGCGATTGTGAGCTTTTACTTTGTGTCATGTATTGCATATACTGTGGTACCTTCTGGTTGATAGGAATGAGTTAGGGCTGCACTGATTAATATTTGTTATAATATTAACAATGGATCAAACTACTTTGTTTATGTAAAAGGGATTTAATATAGAACTAAATAACTGCCAGTAGCAAGCTAGTGAACACAGATCCACCTAAGGGCTAAAGAGTCACATATTTTCTTTAAGAGTAAGTGGACATACATTCATGACACAGAAAATAACTTGAAGTGCTACAGTTGCCTACGATCATCAGATATTCTAATTCACTTCACATCTTTGTTACTATTATTGTAACATGTTTAACTAGAAAGGCAATCAGTGCAAGGCCAAACATCAAATGCCTGATCTCACTAGGTTTATCTATCATGTGTTTCCTCAATACTTGAATGAAAGACAAACGGAAAACATAGCCTTCTTGGCACAGGTAGCAATAACTTTGTTAAAGTGGCTTTTGCATGGAAGAATCGTCAAAGGTAAGAAGGCAGAAGAGGAGCTGCATATTCTGTGCCTCCACTATCTCCAAATATAATGTGCACATAGACATGGTGCTGAAGGGATAGTCTGGGTTACGAGTTGACATTTCACCTTACAACATTATTTTCAGGCAACAACACAAGTTTCTCTTCTAGTATTTGAACCCAACTGGAAACTAGCATCTTCTTGTCTCTGTTCATCTGCCTTTACTTTGACATTATTCTAAGTTTATAGTATCAACAATAAGCAAGCTTCCAAGAATTCCAAGTGTTTACAATTAAATGCAACTTTTACAAACTAAATGATTGTGAATGTCATTGATGTATTATCCTTTAACAACTTAATTGTGAAATGAGAACAAACTTGCATGTTTTACACAACTATGAATGCCACACACCACATTTAAATGTCCTGCTGCCAATGACTCATCAACACACAACAATGAGAGTGGAAACAAACCCTTGTGTTTTACTGGCTGTGTGTTTAAGGGTTCTTACATGCTGTGCACCTGCCACCAGTGAGAGTGATCTAACATGAGGGCTGATGAGGTGCTGAAACAGTGGAACAATCTGACCACCTTGGGCCAATGATTTCACAGAAAAAGAGCTACAACATCCCTCAAAACTTGGTGCTTCACTTCTGAGGCTGCTTCTGTGTTTATGCTTGGCTTCCTTCCGAACTGTCCAACTGCATTGATTACAGCAGAGGGAAGTCTCGCTAACAGAACTTTGGCCATGTTTTAAGGCTAACAAGGTGAACAAATGATAACGAGCCAACCCAAGAGAAGAAGTCTCAGAGCTTCCAGCACTGTTAGTATTCCCTCCATCCAAATCATCCATGATATGATCCTGTTGGAATAGACTGCGCTGAGTGGAAAGTTTGTAACGGATGTTCGTTGTCCATGACCCTGCCCTTCCTGACCCTGCACTGCAAAGTACAGAAATAAGTGGAAAGCTCTTGAAAACCTTTCGAGTCATTTTATCTGTGTGCTTAACGGCATGAATCATCACATGCTGAGGGAGAGAGGCTGAAATAGCGCACATACAAATGGCCGCTGAAGTGAACAACACTCAGTGCTGCAGCGAACAACACTCAGTGCTGCAGCATATGGTGGCCGTTGTCCACAGTTGTCTTTTTCTCTTGTTTGTGTGGCTTGAAAACTCTCAGTGAAGAGCTTTTGGCATGTCAGCAAAAGCTGTTGGAAGAGCAAATAGTCATTATCTACTACCCAGGCAACTTTGAGCAGCTTGTTGCTTAGCATGAGACCGTCTGTTGGTGATGTAAGCCTGTGCACTTCACAAGCACCTTCAAAAACATTATTTTATCACTGGGTGCTGCTCCTAAGATTTAGTCCTCTGAATTAAGTCATATGTGGCCAAAGCATCCACAAGGACACTATCAGCATGATTAACAATTCATAATAACAACAAATACTCAAGCAATACAGCAAATATTTATTAGTATTTTCCAGGGATTAGAAAACCCCTCTAAATCATGCCCTCTGTATATCAGTGCGAAGTAACTAAGTAGGCAAGGCAAGTTTATTTATATAGCACCTTTCAGCACCAGGCAATTCAAGGTGCTTTACAAAAATGAAAGACATTCAGACAAAGGCATTTAAAAACAGTAAAAGATAATAAAAGAAACATTAAAAGAAAAACAAAAAATGAAAGACATTAAGAAAATGGCATTTAAAATCAGTCATTAAAAAGAAATGCTAATAAAATAAACATTAAAAGATCAAAGTTACAGTGCAGTCTAAGATATGAATAGTTCAATTCTTTAGGTTCTTGATTTTTAATGTACTCAAAGAACCTCCCTTTGGAAATCCGAACATTTCCATCCAGATTTTTAATTTAGACAGACTGTTTTCACCTTGTTTTGCTCGCCTGACATCCACAATCGGACCCCCAGGAGGGTGTACTAGCCCCCTACTCTGCTTTGCGTTCCATAACAAAGTCTTTAAGTGTTACCTGAACACCCCGTGTTACCAAAACACTATTTTTCACCCGTCGGTGATGTGATACTTGTTCCTCAGTACAAATCACCCAAAAACTGATCGTAAACCCTGGCTACCACGGATATCCCAAATATCCTACTTTCGAGCAGTCCCTCTCATAAATGTCATGGAGTTTAATTACTTTTAACTTTAAACAATTTAGACACTGTACATCTCCCCGAGCATTGAAAGCCTTCTTTCCTTCACATTCATCTTCAACCTTAATATTTTCTTAAATCCACGGTACTCTGCTTCATCCTCCCAGTATTTTAAACACTTTCTGTGAGTGTCCAGCTTTTCTAAGTCTTTTACTTTAATTGTATTTTTACCCTTCATTCCATCCTCAAGTACTACTAACTTCAAGTAATGCAATTAATTAGAAATGGTACAAGGGGTTCCACCAAAGAGTGATATAACCTCCTTCTTCAACACTGAGTATATTATATTAATCAAATTAAAGGTTGTATTTTATTGCTAATGAATTCCACTTTTAATCAGTAGGAGAAACAGCTTGTTATAGTAACATCAATCTCATACGCCATTCCTTTTTGAGACCGTTAAGCCTCCACATCAGCACATCTTTTTCGGGTTCCCGTTTCCCGTTGTCCAATTGAAGACATATATTTCTGTGTGGCAGTAATTGTTTACAGTGTGATCAGTATTTTAAGACGTGAGAATGAAGTTGGAGTTGATACAACCTTTATGTTTGATTTCTCAACAAGTTGCAAGTTTACAATCAGTTAAGTTACATTTTTAGCAAATACAAAGCTAAAAGAAAATCGGCAGACGATGGCAGATGGTTGGAATTGAGATACAACCTATACGACCAGATTAGTTAACAAGTGGCAGGTTAGTTAGGCTAAGTTAAGAGTTTTTCTTTTCAGATAATAAAAAGCAGCAGATGATGGCTAATGGGTTTCATGGTTGTACTTCGCACAATGTGTTGCACCTCTTTCCTTGGTGACCTTTACTCGTCTTAAGTCCACTCAATACTACATAGACTACAAGTGGACCACAAACAGAAACCAATAGGCTTTTGATTTCAAAATATTTTTCAGTTGTCTTCAGATTAGGCGCATTCACACCGCAGTACTTTTCCCACAAAGGTTCATCAGTACTTAGTTCATGAGAACTCTTTAGTTCTCATGAACTAAGTACAGATCGCGTTCACACCGGAATAAGTCCCTGGGGGAGGATTAGGCAAATGAAGCCGCTGATGTCACTTCTTCTTCTGCTGCTTTGGGTTTACTGGCAGGCCGCAAACCACTTCCGGAAGTCCCCGGAGTTGGGGACTGGCTTCAGTAGAAGCTGCTGGGACTCCCAGCAGCTTCTACTGAAGCCTTCCGAGTAAATCGCCAGAACGCCGACACCTCCTCATCTCCACCGCTCCCATGTTTTATGTTGTGTTGCCATAAGTTAGTCTCTCTGCGTTTCTGCGCTGGGCTAATGCTAATGCTAATAATGCTAATGCGAGGATAATAAAATGGCGGCTTCACAAAACTTTTTGGGAGTTTTACGGGGCGTGGTTTGCAATCCGCCCAGCCAATCAGAAATATAGCTCTTTTCTCACAAGAGAGCCGCTCGAAAGTCCCTGCTCTCTAGCAGGGACTTTCGAGGGGGTAAAAAGGTTCACATGAACTAATTTTAGTTCCGGCTCATTTTGGTGTGAACGCGACAAAAGAGTTCTCATGAACTAAGTTCTCATGAACCTTTGTGGGAAAAGTACTGCGGTGTGAATGCGCCTATACATACAGAAATAAATATCTCAACCCTCCTCAGATGTATCTATTGAACCAACCCTACTGTAAATTGTACTGGAATTAAAACAGTACAGTATTATTACATGGTAGCATTGAGTCCTTCACTTCTTACTGTTGTTGCACAATCTTTTTAAAAGTTGTTGCATTTTCCACATATAAAGGAATAAAGGAAATCCTTGGCTCAAGGTTTGACCATGGTGAACTCAGAATGATATAACTGGAAAAAACAAGCAGACGGGCACCCAAACCATAGTTGTGTTTAATGTTGAGTTGGTGATAGGAGGGGTTGTGTTTTTCATACATGAATTTTTCACACTGCACCCCTGCCGCCTGTCAGAAAAACTCCAATAGGCCGCCTTTGTACCGACTGCAATCGAGGGAAATTGCACTGATTAGTGACTCCATTTGCTCTTATAATTACACAAATATCAAAAGGGAGACATTTTAGAATGGGAATAAACAAGGATTGTAAAAGCACAAAGCTGCGTCATTAAAATGTCATGATCCACTCCACAAGGGGGAAACAGGGATCTAATTCATGTAATCAGAAAATTGCTCTGATTGCATTGATAGAAAAGGGAGGAGGGGAAAATAACTTTGAACTAAAGGTCAACGGACCAAAACTCAAGGGCTCTTTATTTAGTGATTGGGCCTGTTTGTATTGGATTTAGAAAACATTGGCTCCTATCTACAGTATAGGGCGCCATATATCTCTCCTGGCAGCGCTGTCATATGACATTCGAAGCGACAAATATTTACAAGTTTAATATAAGATGCTGTCTTGCCCTCCATGGCAGGGACATTTTGAAAAATAGGTGCTATTCTAGTTTGGACACTGGGGATATGACAATGATTAGAAATTGATTTTTCCTTTAACCCTGGGTTCAATTATCGGGGTTTATGTTTGATGGGACCATAATGATGCCTATCCCGCCTCATGCCATGCTGTTTTCTTTTCCATCAGGTTTGATCGAGCTGTAATTGATTCACTAATTGCCTTTAATTATAAAATAAATGACTTCTCTCTACAGTGCGAGTTGGGTTATCTGTTTTGGTGGCTATCAAAGGAGAAGTTAATAAACTGGATGAGAGGGTTAATAATCACAATTAATGCTGTAATTCTCATTAGATCTAAATATGCATAAAGAAATGCAATTACTTCATGAGCATAATGGCTTTGTACAACATCTAATGCAATCGTTGTTACAATTTTCCAGAATAAAAGTGCAAAAAATACATTTTATTTCCCCCCTCTGTTTGTTGTGAGGTTGAGGTTACACCAAAGCAGCTATTTGCAGCTTATCGAGTAAAATAAATCACAGGATGGACATTCTTTTGCACATTATTACTAAAAGAAGACCCCTGCTCGATGGGGGCCGAGGAAAAACTGTGTTGAGATTTCTGCTGCTGTTGCGGTTGTTGTTGAGTTAAACACACCGCTTGCTTTGCCACCCCTGATAAATAAAACATTCAAGTTCTCCGGGAGAAGAAAAAAAGAGGGCTGCCTGCATCACACGTTCCCTGAATGCACCATGGACACTGCGACTCTGCTTTGACACCACACAGTGCTTTTCACCCTTCGGCACCCCCCCAACATTGCGAAAATATTCCTCCTCATTCAGAAACATTGGCCTGTAATCTCCCCAGAGTGAGAACACAGCCTTACAGGACGCCCAGCAAACACACTGTAGTCATCATGCCTTTACATGGATGCCTGCACGCACAAAGACAAAGCTGAGATTGAAAACAGAGATACTTGTGCTGCATTAATCCCCCCTGCTTTTAATGTTTGAATAATCCCCTTAAACACGTATTGGTTTTAACAGATAATATCATTAATACATGTTTGAGGTATGAAAGGATAAGCTAAACTGGGGAAAAACAGGTTCCTTTTTTAACCCGTGGACTTCAAACGTGACTATCCTGAACGCCTGCTCAGTCAGCAGCAGCATGCTCTCAGACTCCTCGCAGTGTTCCACACAACCCCTCGCTGAGTGCTTTCTGCACAGTCAAACATCATACATTCATAGATAAGAACCGCATGCATAATTTAAACCACACGCTGAATGGCACGACATGGGAGAGAAGAAAACAATATTAACGCGGCTGCGTCCGGGCACCTCCTTTTACTGCCTCAAAAATAAACAAGAAAATGAACAAAATGGGGGCCCATGAAATGTTAATGGTTGAATATTATTTTTGCTGCACTGGGCTAAATGGCTGTTGGAAGGTTCGAAAGATATTTGGTCCTGGTTTAGGACCACGTTGGGGCACATGAGACACATATACCTACGCGGATTCCACTCTAAGGATACAATAATGGTGATGAAGTACATATGTAAGCCAGAGAGCAACACAGTCTGTGAAGTGAAATAAAAACAGGGAGATTTGAGCAAATCAATGTGAAGCTGCTGTAGAGAAAATGGATCTTTTATAGATGCTTATTTCAAAAGCAATATAAAGAGAATTGCTTTTCCATTATCTTCAGAATCTGAATTGTCCTGGTGTGATGATCGAACCAACCCTTCAATTCTTTGCAAATTGTAGGGTTGGCCTTTAAAACAAATAAGCATACTTCCAAGTGTTACCACTTCTGATTGAGCAATTTGTAATCACTGTCACTTAACATTCAATCCAGTGTGACAGAAAGTTCTAAAAAAACTATCTTCATACTAAAACATCCATTTGAGGCGTTGTATAAAAATAATTGATGACACTGACTAACCTTTTTGCAGCATCAGTACGACTAAGGTTCATTTTGCCAATGTTCATCAGCCTCTCTGTTTGTTCCCTTGCAATATTAATGAAAATGTAATTGCTCCGTTGAAATCACAGTTGCAAGCAAACAATATTCTATCCTCTTTATATGGCCATGACTCTCAGCACTCTGCCACAGATTGTACTTCCTTTATTTTACTTTCCCTGCCATCTGGTCAAGTAGTGGAAGTCAGGATCTAATGATGAATCACATTATTACCAGCCCTAGTTCCAAATCATGTGTAGTTTATTTTGTGCCAAGATAAGGGTCCTTCTGTTTAGGACTGGGGGCTACAGCTATTCCCAAAACCCTGTAGAGGTCGACCCTCTTTACAAAAATCTTGTGCTGCACTCCACACTCAACGCCTCAGCTAGCTGGGAAATTTGCCTTGAGGCGACGGCGCTATCTACACATTTTAAACGGAATAATTGGACAGAAAACTAGAAGATTCATCCTTAAAACATGCTTGTTAAATAAGTAAGTTAGACACTGATTTAAGTGAAGTCCAAGTTCCAACACTTTCAGAAATTCTCATTGGAAGACATTCATGCGCACAAAAGGAAACAGAAATAGTTTGTAAAGAATTCAAAATGAAAAGTTTGAGAGGTAAACGTCCTCACCTGCCAACAACTCGGTGTGGACATTTTCGTTTTCCATTATCTGATAAGCAGTTGAGTCAATTGACACCTTTGGGTTATAAATGGTCGATTCTCAAGGTGTATGGCTTGATTAGTAGAAATGTACACTGTCCTCATCAAGATATTACAAGATTTAAGGCGACATATGTTGTATATTTGAACTAAGTAAAAATAAAGCTGTGGAATTGTCTGAAATTGTGTAACAGTAGTCTGAAAGTAAGCGACAGCCGGAAAAATGCATTCCCTTCTCTTTTACTATTTCTCAACTTTACCTTTCTGGGAATGCATTGTGCGCTACGACGGCTAATCCACTGGGAGGATGTCTTATACTATTCCGGGACAAAAAAGGCTGCTTCAGCAAATAGTGAAGTACAGGAGCAATGACAAGGCCCCCTCCCTCCACCAACACCTCTAGCACTTTACATACAAATAGCTGTCAAAACAAAATTGCCTATTTTGAATAAGAATATGACTGGGACGACAACACAAATATATGAAAGGACAAAGCAGCCCAGTAGAACAGGCAGAGAAAGCATGAAATAAGATATGAATGTGTTCTAAATTGAAAGGCGTTGCGTTATGACTTTGCAAATAAAGTAACACTTTCAACACTTCTTTCATATAAATGCTATTTTCTCACTGTGAGAGGTCACTGTGGTGTTTTGTTAGAGGTTAGCCTCCAGAAGAGCAAAGTGAATAAGACAAGTTTTTGCTACAGAGACCATGATAGTAACTGTATCAAATGCTCGTGAGGTAACTTTAAAGGTCCCATGGCATGGCCATTTCTACTGATCATAATTCCATTGTTGAGGTCTACTAGAATAGATTTACATTGTGCAATGTTCCAAACTCACATGTTTCTCACTGGTTTCTCATACAGCATGTCTGTATAGTATGTGTATTCACTCTCTGTCCTACACGGCTTGTTGGAGCTCCTCCCTATGAGCCCACTGTGCTCTGATTGGTCAGCTCGCCCACTCTGTTCTGATGAGTCCACCACGTTACAGCGGAACATCAGTGATTATGTGTTACAATGGCGTTAGCAACCAGGAAAGGACACCAGTAAGGACAAACAGATGAGCATGCTGCGTGGGGTCTGGGTGCCGTGTTGGCGGGACGTTGCGCGGCTCGCTGCTGCGAGGAGCGGACAGTGTGAGCTGGGTTCATTACCTGCTTGCTGTGTGGGGTCTGCGAGGAAAGGGGGGAGGGGGGTGCTGAGGGGGCTGCAGCACCCCCATCTGCGAGGCTCCACTAGCATGTATCAAAACTTGACTATATACAAACTTCATTCGAAAAAACAGGGACTGACATAACTTATAGCTTGACAAAGCAAAGGTCCTAATCTTCAGTTTCTTGTGGTTTTGTCAGAAAAGTGTAAATATAATCATGTTATTATTGAGGTCATAGTTGAAGGAGGTATTGTACTGGTCAACATTGCATTAAAAGCTGCATTATAAAAGTAGACAGTATGGCAAAAACAATATATTTGGCATAAATGGGACTAAACAGGTGTATGTGGACACAGAGTAGATATACTATGTTTATTTGTATTTTAATTGTAAAAATGTTCATAACATTGTTAACTTACATTCATTGGGTTTTTGAATGTGGCTTTGAATGCCTCGTTACAAAAAAAAAGTTGAAATGAAAGGAAGTCATAAAATGTTGAGTCTCATTCACTTCCATGATATGCTGATCAGAATCAGAAACGGGTTTATTGCCAGGTAGGTTCACACATTCGAGGATTTTGACTTGATGTCGTGGTGCATACATAAAATATAAAACAAAGAATCTAATATAAAACCAAAAATCTTTAAGGACAATAATAAAATATAGTTAAATAGAAATAAAATAGAGCAGTAATTTACAGCGAAATAGAATGCAGTGAATTATAGAATATGAAATAAGTCTACGTTGTGGCTGTGGGGGGGCCGGGCCTTGTTTAAGAGGCTGGTAGTGGAAGGGAAGAAACTGTTCAGGTGGCGAGAGGTTTTGGTCCTGATGGAGTGCAGCCTCCTGCCAGAGGGGAGGGGGGTGAACAGTTTGTGTCCAGGATGGGAGGGGTCGGCCACTATCTTCCCTGCCCGCCTCAGGGTCCTGGAGGCGTGCAGGTCGTGGAGGGATGGCAGACTGCAGCCGATCACCTTCTCTGCAGAGCGGATGACCCGCTGCAGCCTGCCCTTATCCTTGGCTGTGGCTGAGGCGTACCAGATGGTGATGGAGGAGGAGAGGATGGACTCAATGATGGAGGTGTAGAAGTTCACCATCATCGTCTTTGGAAGGTTGAATTTCTTCAGCTGCCTCAGGAAGATCATCGTCTGCTGTGCTTTTTTAATGAGGGAGCAGATGTTCTGCGGAAAGACTCCACAGCAGTTTCTGGGGAGTCACACAGAGTGATGGGGGCGGGTGGTGCTGCGTTCTTCTTAAAGTCCACAACCATCTCCACTGTCTTGAGAGTGTTGAGCTCCAGGTGGTTGTCCCTACATCAGGTCACCAGATGGTCCATCTCCCACCTGTAGGCAGACTCGTCCCCACCAGAGATGAGTTCGATGAGGGTGGTGTCGTCTGCGAACTTCAGGAGCTTGACAGACTGGTGACTGGAGGTGCAGCTGTTTGTGTACAGGGAGAAGAGCAGGGTGGAAAGAACGTAGCCTTGAGGGGAACTGGTGCTGATGGTCCGGGGGTCAGAGACGTGTTTCCCCAGCCTCACGTGCTGCTTCCTGTCAGACAGGAAGTCTGTGATCCAAGTGAGGGACCCAAACAAACTATTAAGAAGGCAAATCTGTCTTCCGGTTATTGCCTCTTTTGAATGACGAATACACACTACCGACGCCTGCTGGTAAGGAGAGTTATTGCCACTCACGCATGCGCAGTTCGTACTTTGCAACTTGGCCGTCGGCTGAAGTCTTTGTGGTATGTTTCAGTGTGAAACATGGCCAAGACGCAGGAGACGTGAGGCGACGTGAGCCGACGTTCCGTTGGACGTGTTCTTTGGTGTCAGTTTGGTGTGTAAGGAGCTTTAGACCACGCCAGACAGAAGCAGAGTCGTTTGATGAGAGCTGGTGTTGGAGTTTCTCAGAGTATTGTCGTTTAGCATCTCTCACCGTCTTGCTAAAGACGTACTTCGACTCTCTAAAGCATGCCTTATCACCACTCCTAAACGCCTCCTCCTTTTGCAATCTTAGCTGTTTCAGTTTGTGAACCAGGGCTTGTTGTTGTTGAAACGTACCCTGGTGCATGTTGGTACACAGCTGTCTTTGCAGAAGCTGATGTATGACGTCACAGTCTCTGTATATTCATCCAGACTTTCATGACCGAAAGAACGAGACTGCGGATACAAGCGGCCGAGATGGGTTTTCTCCGCAGGGTGGCTGGTGTCTCCCTTAGGGATAAGGTGAGAAGTTTGGTCATCCGGGAGGGACTCAGAGTTGAACCGCTCCTCCTTCACGTCGAAAGGAGCCAGTTGAGGTGGTTCGGGCACCTTGTTAGGATGCCACCTGGGCGTCTCCCTAGGGAGGTGTTCCAGGCACGTCCAGCTGGGAAGAGACCGAGGGGTAGACCTAGGACCAGGTGGAGGGATTATATCTCTTCGCTGGCCTAGGAGCGCCTTGGGATCCCCCAGTCAGAGCTGGTTGATGTGGCCAGGGAAAAGAAAGTTTGGGGCTCTCTGGTGGAACTGCTACCCCCGTGACCCGATCACGGATAAGCGGGAGAAGATGGATGGATGGACTTTGAGTAGCAGTCCTAAACATGTCCCAGTCAGTACAGTCCAAACAGGCCTGAAGTTCCTCCATACCTTTACTGCTCCACTGCCTGAATGTCCTCACTACAGGTTTACACAGCTTGAGTTTCTTCCTGTATGCAGGAATCAGGTGGGCCATGGTGTGGTCAGAGTGGCCCATGCAGCGCGGGGGACGGCGTGATAGGCTCCCTTGATGGTGGTGTAGCAGTGATCCAAAATATTCCCCTCTCTGGTGGGGCATTTAATAAACTGTTTCTATTTTGGGAGTTCGTGGCTGAGGTTGCTAAAGTCACCAAGAACAATAACTAGGCAGTCCTAGTTATTAGTAGTCCAAGCACGTTCGCATGCGGTGGGATGTAAACACCGACCAGTATGAATGAAGAAAACTTGCGGGGGGAATAAAAGGGTTTGCAGTTAATGATAAAAGTTTCCAGAGTGGGAGAAGAATGCTGCAGAATCACCGTCACATCATTGCTCCAGCCACTGTTAGTGTAAAAACATATTCCTCCAACTTTTGATTTGCCAGAGAGCTCCATGTCATGATCCGCTCTGAACAGCTGGAAGCCTCCCAGCTGCAGCGCCAAGTCCGGAATCGATCCACACAGCCAGGTCTCAGTGAAGCACAAAAGACAAGATGAAGAAAAGTCTTTCTACTAACCATTAGCTGAAGCTCGTCCAGTTTATTGCTTATGGAACGCACGTTGGAGAGAAATATTCCGGGTAGCGGAGTCACACGAGTGTCCCGGCCCGTTTCCCTCTCCTGTGGCGTTTCAGTGTTCGGATGCACGTGAGGGTACCTTTTATGTCCAATAATTCCACGGAAGAACAGAGAAAAGTGGGAAAGTAATCTGCTGAAGTTGTATCTCTAATGTTTAGGAGCTCTTCCCTGGTGAAAGAGTTTGGTGTACTGTATGTAGACTAAACACTGAATTAACGCACAAAACAAGACAAAACAGAGCGCACCAAAACACCGAAGCAGCCATCTGCAGCGCCATCTTAAGGATGTTACAAAATGCAAAGGTATTTTTGAATTAATTGCATGCATTGTGTATACTTTAAGGTAAATGTGCAGTATGAAGTTGGTACAGCTTAAGGTAGGTCTAAGTTTAGGGAAAGACGTGACATGAGACTGCAGTCATACTGAGTCCAAACATGGGCATACAATAGGGAATTTGAGCTGTGATCACGTTTATGGCTGCCGCTATAAATCTTGCCAGTAAATTTGATCACAGCAAAGCCTGTGAGGTCAAAGGTCAAATTGCTCTAGCACCTCTATAAGCTGTCATTTCATTTGTTTTCTGAAGTACCATAATCACTGACCATTATTACCTTCATCACATAATGTAAGATATATGGGGCGAGAATTGCTGCAGCATTATGTTTGTGATATTCATTTGGATTTTAAGTAATATAGATAGAATAATCAAGAAAAATGAGACTATTATCCATCAAGGGCATTACACCAGGCATGAGCCAATTTATCCCCGACGAGAAGCCTCTGAATGGGCTTGATAAATCATCAAGAGAGGGAATATCATTTGGCCTCACAGCGAAAAAAACTGTAGCGCAAGCATATTTCAAACTATTAGGGGCTAAAGTTAGCTTTCGCCCCCCCCCACACACACTACCCGCCAATCTATCAAAGGGTGTGCAGTCTTGGTTGTGAGCCTCACAGCAGGAGCGGCTGTGTGCCTGTAAGGTGCCCAAAGAACAAATGTTTCATTTTCATTAGTTACCAGGTAGTGTGTGCCTGGGGGCAGGGGTAGGCTCTTCAGGGATGATAAGGGACGGAGAAAAGTTTTCCAACACTTTCCAGTTTGAGGAAGGGTGGAAGTGTCACTTGGAGAAATACTGAATATCATAAGAGGTTATTCATCTCACTTGAAGTAGGTATTTTTCCTACATTAGAGTGCTGCTGATATGGCTTCTTTCAGCAATGATTATCACAAGGACTGTGAGCTCAGATATAGCAGATGTGATTAGGAACTAATTCCTTTTTGCCTTAATGGCCTTGGTTTGCTTAGAACTGTCCGTTCAAATTTGCAAATGTTCAAGGTTTCACCCATTACAGCCACTCTAAGAGATTGAAGTACAATTGCAGATAATAAACTACAGACGACATTAAAGTTGAGAAAAATGCAACACTTAAAATACCTTGGTCAATTATTTTCTTTCATCAATTAAAACAACTTTGGTGCTGGGTAATAATAATCCATTGCATGCCGAAAAAGTCCTCGTACACACTGCTAGCTCATTCCCTGCTATTCTACATAAACACAAAAACAATTAGGATAGCAGTTTAGAGGTATTTTCCATATGTTAGGTAGAATATGAAGATTGTGGTCATTAGTTAGAAAATAAACAACAGTATCTGGATTAATTACCTCTCAATATGGCAGTTTTTATATGGCAGAGCCTGCCATTCTTGTCATGAGAACATTTACGTTGGCTGTTTACCTCTAATTACATAGCAGTTTTCATCGCTGCTGGTTGAGTCGGCCATTTCCATGCTGTATTCAAAATGCCATCTGCAGGATGGTTCACAGGAAATGTTGTACTGTATGTAGTCCAGTGCTACAGTTTAAAAAAAAAAAATGGTATTTCATTGATATCATACATTGTGTCCTTGGGCCCTTACTCACATTTCTGTCAATGTATTGACCAAATGATTAATCCAGATTATACATCAAAAAACTAAAGGGGAAGCAATGAACTCATCCAACTGTGCTAACATGTGTTGGACGACTACAGCAAATGGGAATATACAAATCCTTTGTGACTCCAGAAAGTCCAACAATATTGCTTCAAACCCTAATAACCAAACTCTGGTTAGTTTGTAGCATCATGGACAATATAGGCGGCTGGCTCTGCCAAGATAGAAACATGGCAGATATATTTGCTCTGCTGCATCAATGTGGATCGCTTCCTTTTTAAACTGGACACCATGAGTCCGACAATGTTAATGGAGTACACTTGTAATGACAAATATTTGTAATTTAAGACCCGTCAATTAGCAGCGACGTACCTATAAAATGTTATTCCAACACTGTCAAACTATGCTTTCTTTCTTTTATCTCTCATTTCCCGATATTACGATAAAGGAATTCATATTGTAAGGCCGGTCTACGTGTAGAAAGGCCAGGCAGCAGGAAGTATTGAGCAATAAACTAAAAACCTCATGTCTAACGCCTTGATGCTATAATTCTTCATTTAAGAATTAAATTTCCCTATCCACCAGACTATTAGCTTACCTTCTCCTGACACACATCTCACCTCAGTAATCCCCAAGTCAATCAGCGTTGAGATTTTTCTCCCCTCCCTGCTCCTCAGTCTTTTATCTGAACCTGTCCAAAGACCCCCGTCACCACATGCCATCGCCTCAGGGTCCAACAAATGGAGGGAATGTAGACAAATGTGAAGGTGGGACAAACAACTCCTAACTGCCCGAGGGGCCCCCTGAGTTATTTTTTGCTGGTACTGTAATACCCTTCCAGGAAGTAATAACTTGATCTCAGGGAGGCTTATGAAGAGGAGGACCTCTGTTGGTGGGTTCTGACAGGTCTGCTGGAACAGGGCTTTATGTGTCCCTTTCATTTTCACACTGCTTGTCCTTGCGAGTGCCAGTTGATTTGTTGTCCTGCAAATGTGCCATGTGGGCGGCACGCAGACAAGTACTGGGGAGCGTCAATCTTCAGCTGAGATTTGTTGCAACTTTCGGAGGCTATTGTGAATTCAACACCCTGAAGGTTCGTTTCATACAAGATAATAGGCAAGCACTGTTTTTTTGTTTTACATAGAATAAAACGATATCATAACTTCCCTGGCTAGTTGTTCTTTTATCGTAAATCTAAAAGAGTTTTCATGAAAACAACAAACAGTGGGCAGCACCCCCTAATGAAAGCATCATGTCGTGAAGCTTACACTTACAGGTTTGTTTATGAAATTGCCGGTTGTGGTCAAGTTGAACAATCAGAACGGCCTCCTGTGTCAAAGCAAGCCTTTTTTCTTTGTTGACAAATTATGGTATAGCAAACTGTTGATTGGGTTTTTCTTAACAGGCAAGTGAACCTGAAATGACAGGTGCGAGGAGACAATTTACAAATCCAACGAAAGTGACAGCTCTGCAATCATTCCGCCCTCGATTCATTTGCCGCCGTTCCCGTTCAGAGGGCTCCATTGGTACATGAAGATGAAAAATCTCAGAGCAAACAAATATATGGCTGTGTAACTGTTGCACTCCATAAATTGATTAATAACTCTGAGAGGCTCACCGCCTCATTGGTGCACTTTCAATGATTATTGATTGCCTGTAATTGGACTGTCAAAACGCTCTCTTGTAATATTGGAAATGAGTAAAGAAAACACAATGGTTTAACACAGGATGAGGGATCATGTACATGCATAGTGTTGTTTAGTGGAGGAAGTGTTTAGTACATGTACAATACTACTCTTTAAAAATACTCTATTGCAAGTCAAGTACAGTCCTTTACTAATTTCACTATTAAAAGCTCTCAACTGAATTTCTTTGGTCAATTTTTTTGATCAATGTAGTTAGACTACTAGATCACAGAACATCCTAGCACCATTTAAACAGTTGATTAATAGAGAGCTTTTTGGATTTGTGTTTTTTCTAACTGGTTTTAAACATGATGGGCTCTGTTGTAAAAGGGGGATGTCATGTAAGAATTTAACCTGAATCTTGTTCTTTTAACTGTTGTTAATATATTCTGCCATAAAACTGTCACTCAAATCTGATCCACACAGTCCTGGTGAAGCTAGAGTTTCTGAACTGCACCTTGATGGTTGCTTATTTAAGCAAAAATATTACATTTTATAACAAAATACTTCATACCATGTGTTTTAAAGGGGAAATGTCACTTTTCTTTTCAGGTTCATACATATTTCAGGTTTCTAATAGAAGGCAAGGCAAGGCAAGTTTATTTATATAGCACCTTTCGACACAAGGCAATTCAAAGTGCTTTACAAAAATGAAAGACATTAAGAAAATGGCATTTAAAATCAGTCATTCAAAAGAAAAGATAATAAAATAAACATTAAAAGAAAAAATACATGGATAAAAGTTACACTGCAGTTTAAGATGTGAATAGTTCAATTAAAAGCAGCGACAAAAAGAAAAGTCTTCAGCCTGGATTTAAAAGTAGTCAGAGTTGCAGCGGACCTGCAGGTTTCTGGGAGTTAGTTCCAGATATTTGGAGCATAATAACTGAACGCTGCTTTACCATGTTTAGTTCTGACTCTGGAGACAGAAAGCTGACCAGTCCCTGAAGACCTGAGATATCTGGATGGTTAATAATTTAGCAGGAGGTCAGAAATGTATTTTGGGCCTAAACCATTCAAAGCTTTATAAACCAGCAGCAGTATTTTGAAATCTATTCTTTGACACACAGGAAGCCAGTGTAAAGACTTCAGAACAGGAGTGATGTGATCCACTTTCTTAGTGTTAGTGAGGACTCGAGCAGCAGCGTTCTGAATCAGCTGCAGCTTCCGAATAGATTTTTTAGTGAGACCTGTGAAGACACCATTACAGTAGTCCAGTCTACTGAAGATAAAAGCATGGACAAGTTTTTCCAAATCCTTCTGTGACATTAGTCTTTTAATCCTAGATATGTTCTTTAGGTGATAGTAGGCTGATTTAGTAACTGTTATAATGTGACTGTTGAAACTCAGGTCAGAGTCCATGACTACACCTAGATTTCTGGCTTTATCTGTTGTTTTGAACATTGCAGACTGAAGCTCAGCGCTAACTTTTATACGTTTTGCCTTGGCTCCAAAAACCATTACCTCAGTGTTATCTTTGTTTAATTGGAGAAAGTTCTGACACATCCAGTCATTGATTTGTTCAATGCACTTACTCAGTGTTTGAATTGGAGCATAGTCTCCTGGTGAAACTGTTACGTAAATGTGTGTCATCCGCATAGCTATGGTAACTTATGTTGTTGTTCTTCATGATCTGAGCCAGAGGTAGCATGTAGATGTTAAAGAACATGTTTACATGCTCTGATGTTAGAATGACGCATTATTTTTCCCATAATGCCCGTGTGAATATACCAGTATTCACCCTCTGTCTGTAACGCTCTGTTTTAGCACCCATCTCTTTAAGCCCCACTTTATGTTCTGATTGGCTTGCATGAAACATTTCAAAGGTAGTTTTAAGACGTTGTTGGGATAATCAACTCGGGGCCTGAATACTGTAAAGAGCCTGCATGTGACATACAGTCAAGAAAGCCAAATCTGAATGGTTAGTTGAGTGTAGATACATATTGAATATAGCAGTGTAAATACAATCTTTAAAAAGTCTCAACATTTGTGTTAAAAAGATTATAACTGACATTTACAATAATTTATGTCAAAGTGCATTAATTCCTTTCCAATGTGTCCATTCATTTTTTAAATATTCCACAAAAAACCATCAGACTTTAATGCTGGAGATGAAAGTACTTGTTCCAGCGCTATAAAGTAGTTTGACACCAGATTAATTGCCATCTATAATACGATGTATAATGTGATTCATCTGGTCAAGAAGCATGGAAATAGCGTGAACGGACCCCATAGAGCTTCACTGACTGATCTAATGAATTTGAAAGTGCTATATGTGAAGCCTTCCTCGTCTTCCCTTGTGGTCTTTATGCATTTACTCGGATATTACGGTTGGAAATATTTATGGCGTAGAAGATGAATAAGTATTTATGCGAGAGGTCAATCTGAAACCACAGCATGATATTAAGTCACACAAATGCACAGCAATTAAGTCAATCTGGCTTTACTTGTGTAGTGTCTAATTGGAAATGCTGAGAATAATTCATTTGCTGACCTTTTTTTCACGTTTTCAACCGCACATGTGATCACCATCGATGTTCATGTGTGTGCAGAGCACTACGAGAAGCCTGTGAGTTGTAGTGGTCATTTTCTCCTTGATAGGAGCCACAGAGAACAGCTGTCAATGAGAGTGACCCCAATGATAAATAGCCTCTTCTACAGGGGCCAGCGAGGCCATTTCAACCAGGGAACATTCACTTCGAAAACGCCCCAGTTCTCTAGTAGAATTTATACCCGCCACCCTCTCCCAAATCAAAAGCTGTCTGTGTCATTTTCACTCGAAGCGTGAGAGGTGCATCTTCTTTCTGGAAAAACAAATAAGCAGCACAACACAACAGAACCTCCCCATGGGGAAGCCTTGAAATGGATTATCTGTCTTTAAACACCCACACTCCTTCCTCGATTTCTCTCTTCTCTTCTTAACATCTCCTGTTCTGTGATCCAAATTATAAATCTCAACTGGAGGGTGAAAGATAAAGGTTCCCACGGGAAAACAGAAGAGGGAGCGCTATGTGATTGTAGACGCACAAAGATGGCTTTAATAATTTACCCTAAGGTGTATAATTAAAGTAAATAATCAAATGTTTTCTCTTCCTGCCGCAGTGTAAAAGGATACAATTGACAAACAGGGCTGGACTGTATATGTATCATGTTATAAGCACTGCATAGCTATGACCAAACCTTTGTCTATATTTAAATTAGAGCTAAATATTCTGCAACACTTATTTGCTTCCAATTGCTTCATAGATCTTTTTACTAAACACTGACCCACTTTTAGAAAGAGTGTGCTTAAAAAGTGTGTTTCTTCTTGGAAAAAAATTATTTTGCAAACTCTGCACTACATATCATTACCTCCTGCTAATGGTCGAATTTCGGGGAACATTTCTCCACAGGCACAGAGTGGCTTCCATGGCAACAGGCGTAGACTGGCATGAATCGAGGCCTGGCCTTGCTAACCTCAGTGCTGCACCTGACAAGGTAACCAATTCCTACGGTCATAATATGATGTCCACACTCGTGTTTTACCGGCTTCATAACAGTGTTGCACTGTGAAGGACACTGACCTTATTCTTGTCCAAAAACCATGGAACCATATTTCTATTTTTCAAGTCAAACTTTATACTAGAGGCAATAAAACCTATAACAACATTGCAGCTATTTTGCATACGTTTCTATTACTCAAAGGAAGTTAGAAATGTTTTTAATAAGAGTCTTAACTTCATGTCTCTTGGTGGACGTTTCCCATGGCAGCCGTTTGCCAGCCAACCTTGCTACTCACAATGTTGATAAAAGACACAATAGTCCACAAAGTATCAATAGTTATCAAAGAGGCAGCCTTTAGAAGCAGCCTTTTGCAGTTGATTTGAGTGAATGGTCAGACTGTCTGGCAGCCAAACACATCAACCAACAATTTATATGCATTGACATTTCTTAAATTCAGAATCTTTAAAGTCTGTGGTTGAATCGTGTTACATCAGTTGCTGTTATTTTTTTCATATGCTTTGACAAGAAGATGATCGCCATGGTCCACCATTAGTGCCTCATGTCCAGCCTTGTTTTGGTTTGATTTATTTTTCTATCACAGTGTTACTGCTTTTGTTTAAAATCAGTGTTTGCTTGTTTGTTACCTCCCTGACCTCTCTGGACCGCTTGGCAAAAGGAGCACTTTCACAATTCATAACGCCTGTCTGAAATAGTGACTTGCTAAAGGCAGCCAACCAAACTATATGCTCTGGCTTCAGCAGCAGGGTCAAACATTTTTTGCTGACTTTATATCAATCTATAAGTTGGCATTAGTGCCAAGTCGCGAAAATGGAGCCAAATGTTAAAGGAGTGGGATCAAAAATCCTTATAGAGCAAGAGTGCATCCCATAAAACTCGACTTTCCTGGCAGACAAGCACTAATGCACCAGATGACCTGGTCTAATTGGCTTCGTTGGACCCCAACACGGATTTTGTACACACTTAAACACGAGTGATTTAGCATTTAATATTTGATCCAATGGAGCTGGAGACATTAAATTACATGGAGTAGAAACCACAGTAACGACCACATATTGAAACTGTTATGCAATTAACAAGCAAATACATGTTTTAAGAACAAATTGCAATTGGACTGAATGATTAATGCTATTAATATTAAGTAAAATTATAGATTTTGGCAAGGCGATACAAATAAATGTCTGGTCATCAATATTGTGATAGTGTGGGGTTTACCATTAATGCTTTATTCAAATAATCAAAAATAACTTAAATAAATAATAAATAAATCAGCAGTTATGTGGATTTTATGACTGAGTCGGGAAGGGAAGTAATATAACTACTAGAACAGTCTGATCAATTCAGAGAAGCACTTTGCTGTAATGCAGCCTTCAAAAGCAAAAGACAACACTTAACATACCATATCTAGTCTTGCATCACAATATCGATATTATATTATTATTATTATAGCCCAGTCTTAATTTGGTCATCTGCGTTAAGTTTGCTGCATTAATACAGGATGTAAAATATATAAACTATTTATAACTTTCAATATTCCATCTATTGCCAATGAGCTTTGCATATAGTCTGCGGACCGTCCAATGCCATCCCATTATGTTTGCCAGCAAAAACCTCTCCTCCTCCTGCTTCATGACATGGGAGTTGATTAATGAAACAGATTTCAAGCTATCAAGCTGGGTGCAAACTGTTCAATTATGCATCTTGGAATCTCCTTATATCATGTTTTAGTAGCCTCGCTAGCTCGTGGGACCGATGTGTGTGGGAGGCCTGGCCTCAGTAGCGTGAGCTATATTCGTCTCAGCGATAACCTTTGCCATTGCGACAAATTAAAGTGCAGTGATTGGTGGATTGCTGTCAATTTGCTCTTTGAGAAGGTCTTTGCCGGGGTTGTCACAGTGATCCTGGCAGGACTCGCATTTGGAGTTAATCATGATGCACGACTGAGGCAGGAGAGGAGGCAGCAGGCTCACGCTGTAAACAGTAAAGAAGCCGTTTACAAGCCGACGCAGACATCTGTCCTCATCAGGCACAGCTGCTCCGAGACCGCCTCATGATTGTTTGGTTGCTTTTGCAGACACTCGTACCCCTTTCAATATTTTATATTGGAGGGCGCAGTTTGTTTTACAGAAGTCTCTTTAGCTGATATAATTCTTGGTGGATAAAAAGCCTTGGGTGTTGCGCCGGTGGGCTTTGAGAAACAAATCATTCACATCTCAGCAGGTGTAAGTTGATATTATCTCTCTTATAAGCACAAGCATTGCAGACACTTCTTTTGAATTCAAACTAAACAACCATGAGTTGCCTGAAAGACCTGCATCTTTCTTATTAGTCTAACTTCTTGTCTCATGCCTTTAGAATAACTCCTGCAATGAGCAACAAGCCTTAATATATTGTTGTATTATCATTTACTTCACTGGTATTTAATATAATGTAACATGAGTAAGTATACCAAGTAACAAAGAACACTTAGCAACTGTAGAATTCATTAAATGTGACACATTGCCAGTTGCTTATTGAAATCCCACGACCACTGCTGTCAATTGTTGGTGAAACCATAATAACACCATTTATTAGTCATTATGATAATAGATTTACAAAGGGCAAATGGGAAAACACTGCAGTCAAGACAAGTCCATCAAGTCAAAGAATAAAAATAGTAATCAATACAATGACTCATGTTTGAATAACTGGATAAATCATTTCAGAGTTTCATACAATATTAAGAGGTGACTGCAATGTGTATGGAATAAGACATTTTCAAATATTTTAAACCAGAACTTCATCAAAAAAAATCCAGGAATGAAATGTTATTATCTTGCTGATTTGTGTTGATATTGAAATGCGTTTAGCATACTTTTAAATATACACCCGCGTTTCTTGGGTACACCACGCACTACATTACACCCCAACATTGTGAAGGTTGAATTGTCAATTATCACATTATGATATTAATGCGTTGATTCAATTTGATGGTTGGTGCGAGAGATACTTTGTGGTACTTTTAAACTGCATTGTAATATACTGAGAGCTGCTTCTAATATCACAACTATCTTTTTGATGCAAATGATGAGGACACAATATTATTTTTTGCCGGTCACAACCACTTCTCACTCTGGGCGTTTGTGTTTGGTGATGATTCCCTTGTGAGTGATATCACAGGTGGGTGGATGGACAAAACAAAACATCAAATCAATAGTTTCAGCTACCGCTTAATTGCACAGTGGGAGCCAAATGTTTTTTTATTACGAGCTCTGGTCAAACTTTTAATACATCTCCAGTCTCTAGAGTACGGTGTTCCCGCACACCTAGCTTTGTGTAGAAAAACAAAAGGCTTGCTCTCCGTTTTTTAAACAACCCTGTCTTCCAGTCAACCTCAGCAACTTGCAGTTTTCAGCAGAACAGTTTTCAAACAGCAGAGAATGTAATGAAGTCACAGTATCTGAATTAAGCCGCTTATGAGATTAGAGTATTCAGCCCACCTTCTCTGGTGTGGAAATTATTAGAAAACAAAAGGTTTACCAAGCGAAGAGATTTAAAGTGAACTGGAGATTTTCCTCCTCACTTTAAACGTAATGCCATTGAAATGTGTGTGCTGAAAATTAGTAATGCGGTTTCACTTTTAATCAAATGTGGAGCTCAGGGAAAAAGGAATGCACCTCTGAAAATACTCGAGGTTGAGTCTTCCTCCCTGTAAGCTCCACATTTTCGTGTCATGGTCGTATGCGATTTTGAGCCTTGGATAATTTGACAAAAACAATCAATAATGGGAATAACATGGTAAGGTGTTGAGGATGCTTATTGAGGCAGTTCCAATTTAAAAGAGAAGCGCCACAATGTAATGTGCTCCAAATAAGGCACAAATGATCTCAGATTTATGATCCAAGATTACACCCAGTGAATTCATCATCGTAAGCTCATACAAGTTACACAGCTATCACGACGAGGAATGTGAAGCGTGACCCATCAATTGTATTAATCAGGCTCTGCTGCCAAATGAGTAAACTCTCATTAGTTTAACAAATTAGCCAAAGGGCAATCTCTGGAGATGAACCTGTGCTTTATAAAGTACATCTCTGTTTGTGTAAACAGCTTGTTCCTTCAGAGAGACACAAGTATTCAGATTGTTACATGAAGAGTTACATGTAAATAATGCATGAGTGTAAAACATGAGCATAGAACGTGTTATAAAACATTCAGCAACACAAAATTGGCATCATGCGACTTTTTTCCTCCCTGCTAAAAGAAAATCAAATGTAGTGCCACAAATAATTAATTTGGTAGTTTCAACACTAGAGGTTACAGCCATGCTAGCAGGCACAGTTGTGCTTTGAGCTAAATGCTAATGCCACCAGGGCAATTGTTATTTTAGTGTTCCGGGTTAGCTTGCTAAGTAGCAGAAATCATAAAGCACCGTTACCAAAGTAACTGGTTCATTTCTAATTTAGAGGTAAAGCAAAGAGATCACTGGAATTGTAATAACCTTTCCAAGGGGATCATAAATGTCAATGGTCCATGCAATGGTGGCCGTGACATTTCACATAAAACCAGAAATGTCAACCTCATGTTAGAAAAGTGGGGGGCCATTAAAGTCATTATGGTGCCTCTTCTGGGGACCATGAGTGACTCCAACTAAATGTGTGCCAATCCATACAGGAGATTTTTGAGATATTTCGATGTATTGGTAATAAGTACAACATTTTGACTTACCGGTAGTGGAAGAGGAAAATCCATTACAAAAATCATTATTCGTCTTAGGCAATCCATTAAAACGTTTTTGAGGCATTTCACTTAGAACATTTCAAAAAGGCCTACCTTGAGATGGCACCAGTTGAGGGAAGTGTGCAGACTATCATCTGGAGACCATGAACGTCTGTATAGGCAGTAAGTGCGGAAATAATGTGCTGGAAACAATGAAACACAATTTGTCTAACCTGGAAGTTAATGAACTACAAGACAAAGTATTTCCCTTTCAATTTGGAAAATATGAGGCTTCCAAGGCTATCATTACCAAAATTGGATGATTTAAATTATGTAAATAACAACGATTGGTTCAAAGACTCCTATGAAGGAACATTTTGACCTTAACAGTATGACTTCATGGATCTATTTTGAAACAAGTGATGCTGCAGCAACAGAGGTCAGAAGGTATATTTAATTAAACAATAACTCCACCCATGTCAGTCAATCTGGGACCCCGTGAATTATTAGTTAGGAGAAATCACCTCCCAAATATTGCATGGATAGCTACTTATCTATTCTCAGTTCGAGACTCTATTCAACATTTAAATTGCTGGATTAAGTACTGTTTATCTTTTTAAAGCTCTTTGTGCATTATAAATAACAAGAAGTGCAATGTGATCCCAAAACAGGCAGAGCGTTATTATATTCTTGAGGGTCCAGCCGATAAATACTTAGCAAATCTCCCGGTTCAAGCTGTTTACTGAAGAAAGTATTGTTAAACTACAATAAAAACAACTTTAATTTGAAGTATTTTTTTAAAAATAAACATATTAGAAAACAACAAAAACATATAATCTAACAATTCAATACAACATTTAAAAAAACTACTCGGCATTAAACTTGAGCTAGCGAATATGCAACTAGGTTAGCTTGTGATTAAGTTAGCTAGCGACTAGGTCAGCTAGCTAACTTAATCACAAGCTAACCTAGTTGCTTGTGATTAAACAAGGGAAAGTGCTAGCGACTAGGTCAGCTAGCTAACTTAATCACAAGCTAACCTAGTTGCTTGTGATTAAACAAGGGAAAGTGCTAGCGACTAGGTCAGCTAGCACTTTCCCTTGTTTATGATTGTTGTAGGTTATATAGGAACTTAGCATCTTAATGATACTGAAAATGTTTTTCGGGGCCTGAAAGTAAAGTTAACAGCAGAAACGGCTAGATTTTTAAGGATTTTCGAGCTACGAGCAAAACTACAGTAAGTCAGAAGGGACAAAAGGTACAAACAGTCTTCAACAAAGGGGCAGAACAGTGACAACAGCGTACAGTACACAACTATTAATATAGTATGGTAATTTGGCGATAAAGAAAGTAAAAATAGGATAGTTATTTTTCCCTTTGGCTTTTCAAGCTGAAACAAGATCACTTTGTAACTGCTCTCATCTAGCCCACACACTCTCTACAAAAACAAGAAATCTTTTCAAGTTTAAAAAAAGGACAGAAAGCTATTGTTCCGTATCAACCTGCTTTGAGTTTGATTTGGATTTGTTTCATGCCAGCCGCTCGCAGGGTAATGTTAGATTCAGAAGTCCTTGCTGTCCAGCCTCTTTCCCCTTCAGCAAACAGATGTGTGGGCAAGGCACAAACAAGCTCCTGAAGCATTGGCTCGCTCCATAAATAACCTGTTTGTCTTAATCCATCAAGGCTGTGGAAGTAGGAAGCGGTACCTTTGTAGCATGTGGGGGCTGAGTATTAGCTGGGTGTCTGCATTATCATGATGTATAAGCTTGTTCTTTGAGCAGGGGTCTGGTCCACTACAGAGCTATTATGCCAGGCTAGTACCACCAATCCATCACGCTTAAGCACTGTACAGCCTATTTCACTTGGCTGCCTGCCACCGCCACCCTCCGCTCACCTATTTCCATACTCAAATCTATGGATGTGACTTATTCATAAGGTTGAGGAGTTCGGAGATATGGTCAGAAGGTCACAGGGACACATGGGATTTACAGCATAATCTCTTTCCTGAATTTATATTGGCACACAAGAATATCTACATTGGTGGAAGAAGTACTTCAATATCTTTTCATAAGTAAAAGTAGAAAAACTATGTAAAACTTGTCCTGAATTAAAAAAGATAGGTCGGAAAAATGTAAAGCTTTAAAATAAAAAAATGTAGTCGTTTTGCAGAAAAACAGCATTTATATAACTATTATGCAATTTGTTAATATGGATGCAATAGTGAATAGATAGCCTTTTCCTGATGTAGCTTGTTGTGGAACTAGTTTTATACTATTTTAGTAAATATGATCATTAATTGGGATGAAAAGAAGAAAAAAAAGCTACACAATCTTTATTTTTACGATACAAAAAAATTGGCTCTTGGGCCTCAAATGTAACAAATGGCACTAAACTCCTATTCGTCAGGGGTCACAAGACAAACAAAGGTTGTGAATGGCCGGTTAAATATATAATTATCAACTCATCATATGCATATGTTTGACCTATCCTAATAATAAACAAGTAAATGTTGCTTTCAATTAAATGTAGAGAAAGTTTATTATTTCCCTCTGAAATGTAGTACAGTTGAAGAATCAAGAAGTACCTTCAAAGTGTATCTATTGCCCCTTTGTCGAAACTACCTCTATCACAAAATATGCCACGCCAAACTATAAATTGAGTGCATTTGATATTAAAACTAGACACATTTTTCATTACATATGCCACAAAACTAGCACATCTTGCTCCACCCAGAACCAGTATCGCTCCAAGATATGTTTTCTTGGCCCGCTTTGTTACCGAGACAAAAACAAACGACGTCCCAAAAGGTCCCCTCAGCAGTCATTTTACACTCTGAGCAGGAGTGTTATTTTTCCACTTTCTAATTATATCCTTTTATCAGGCCACCCTGTGATTGGTTTTAAGTGATAAGCAGGGAGTCGGAATGAAAAAAACAAGCAATCGTAATGCTGAGAATTAGAGGGAGAAAACTGCTTTCTTGTTATCTCGCCGGGGAGTAAAACGGGAAGTAGAAGTCGATTTTGAAATGTTACGTGAGCATTAGTGCAAGGTGACACGGTGTGGCATGGCAATCAGCTCCTCGCTTTGTCTTCCAGAAACTTGGGTTTATTGATCTCTGCAAAGATTTTCAATGCTAAGAAGAACTTTTTGTGAAACCGAGGTTGTCTACTTTAAAAAAAACTCTTCTCTGAAGTCTGCTCACCTTTTCACAGCAATCCCTTCCCTGATTATCGCACTGAAAGATCAAGACGAGCAGTCTCAGAGGCGGCGTCTGTGTTAGCAACCACTCCCACGGGGGAACATTTATGCACTACTGCTCTTTTTGAGGACATTTGGTGGATCTAGGTGGGAGGATGTGAGCACAGGTACATTCTTAAAAGCGAATCCCTTTCACATCACTAGGGTCACATTAGCATTGCTAATAAGTGGTGGATCAAAAGGGAAGCCGTCTATGCCCTAATGATTCAAAGAGAAATGTTAAAAGCAGGTAAGAGATTCTTTTTTTTATTTCAGCTATTAATTAGATACTTTTCTATAAATTCATTTCTGCCATGTGGCAAATAAAATATGCAAATTATTGTAATATAAATGTTATATATTGTAGTACAATTCACACTGATCAAAATATTTGTATTCTCTTTTATTTAAAGGTGGGGTTAGGTAAGTTTCAGAAACCGGCTCGAGTGCACTAAAATTTGAAAGTACACAGCCGAAAAGAATCCGCCCCTTCCTTCAGACTTCCTTACAGAGCACCTCCTCCAACACACATGAACGCGTACATGACGTCAGCAGACTGGTGAAAGTGGCCGTCTGTTGCTGGCGAGTCATTGAAGTACTGCTGCAATGCACGCCCAATGACGGCACGCCCAATGACGGCACGCCCAATGACGGCACGCCCAATGACGGCACGCCCAATGAGGGCACGAGATACATTTGTGCGTGCACGAGATGGAAGGCTGACAGACAGGGCTGCAATCCAAGGTTGTACTTTTTACAGCGCTACGGCTTCCACAGATGACATTTTGTTATGGATTTTTTGTCAAAGCACTTCAGATATTCATTGCTATCGGGATGTTAAGAGCATTCCATGGAATATAAAAAAAAGAGTATCTCGAGCCGGTTTCTCAAACTTACCGACCCCACCTTTAAATAGATATTTTTATTGAACATTCTTATTTTAGTTTGTTATTTTTATTAATGTATCTTTTATTTATTTCATCCTTAAATGGAACACATGCTACACAACCTAATGTCCTATATTACAAGCGTGTGTAATATATGTTATATTATATTAGAAAATGCACAAATATAAATATTTTCTATTCTCGTTTATCTAACTGTTTTCTTTTCATTTTTATATCCGGGATGGATCAAGTATTCTGAAAGCAGGTAAATACTGATTAAAAACGTAGTGTTTTTGTGTAATCCTCATAAACAACACAGCATGGTGGGCAGAGAGTGACAGAGAAAAAATAAGACAGAAGAAAATGTGCCCGTCAGAGACCTGCTGAAACTCTGGAGCTACAGTCTATTTGTTTTTGATTCTCCTCAAAAGAGGCTCCAGATGCTCGGTCTGAAAACAGAATGAAACTAAAAACTGCAGACGCGTGTTTTTCTTTTTTTCTACCCGCCTCTGAAATAGTTGCAAATGAATTTTAGGTGCCAAGGCACATTGTTGATGGGTGCCAACTGCTCTGGAAAATTGGGGAATAAATGGCCAAGACAAACATCTGAAGCAACGTCTGGGAGAGGGCCGTTTGTATATCAAAGAAGCTCCGTCTAAGTATAATGAGAACAAATGAGATATTAAAATGTAATCCAACGACTTGTATTCATACAGGTTTGTTGTTGCATGGCTGCAATCCACTTTGCACTGTTTTACCTTGTTATCCGGCGCTCTGACTCAGAAACTAGCAGAGTGTGGACACACACACACACACACACACACACACACACACACACACACACACACACACACACACACACACACACACACACACACACACACACACCAGCTTTCCTCTATATAATCAAATAAATTACCTTTGTCAGACATTATATACAGCGTGTTCTCACACGGTGTTCTTCTGCATTCAATTGAAACCCTATTAACAATACAAGTATCTTCTAAATCAGACCGTAGCAGATGATGTGAATCCATGAGTTTTTTTTGTATGGGAGCCTTTGGCACAAACATGATCTTGACAACTATTGGCAACAAATAGAAATGATTACCCCTTCTGTTGCCTTGTATATCGGGCCAATAGAGCTTCCAACAATGGAAACATGCAACTTAACTTAAAGGCTATATTGTGCTCATTTTCAGGTTTCATAATTGTATTTTGTGTCTCTACTGTGACATGTCTCCATGCTTTAATGTTCAAAAAGGTCTTTCTCATACTGCCTGTGCTGCAGCACCTCTTTTCACCCTCTGTCTGAAACCAGAGCTGATTGAAGTGCTATCCAATAGAAGCGCCAGTGCTGTCAAATTGTTGAGGAAGTTAGCAAAGTGAAAGGAAATGGAAAACCCAAATAAGCATTTTCATAATAGGGCCCTGTCATCTTTAAATATTGGATTTTAACTACATGCAGAGCACAATAATACATCCACAGAAAGTACAATTTAAATTGCCCCAAAAGCTCTTTTGAACCAACTCCACTTTACTCTACTTGACTCTTCTACATTGTGGCATACTGTAAACAACGTCTGTATAATTTATTTGTCAAGAGGATATATGCAAAGTAATCCTTGAATATTGTACCATTTCTATGAATACTTATCTCTAGTTTCATCCCCAGTAAGACATGAAAGGCAACATTCTACCGTGCGTATCAGCACAACAAACATAACATGAATCCCTCAAGAAGAAGATGCCTGCTTTGCACTCGTCACCGGTCTTTTGTAAAATAAATATGCAGCTCTCCTCTCCGAAAATGGTTTGGTAAAGCAGCTCTTATAACAAAAAGCCTTTTGAAACACTCCCAAACAAGTCTGTTCAACATTTAATTGCAGAACAGAGGACTGTGAATGCTTGGAACATTTTACTGCAGGGAAATGAGGGCTATTACAGCGCTATGGAGGAAAAGTATGAATGCCCAAGGACAGGTTATGGTGTCCCTGCTATCTTGTAGATTGATAGCTGTAAAAATAAGATCTTGGATCTGTTTACCAGGCAATCATCGTGGGACCTCGTTTGCACAAACAAATCTGAAAACAGCATCTGAGAATATACTAATGGCTCATGCTTGCAGGGCCCACACAGGTCAAATCGATGGGATGCTTTGGCTTCGAATCACTCTTCTAATGTATTGCCAAGGGTTTTCCCAAGTCGCCCAATTTACAAGTTGAGAGATTTGTGTACGCCGATAAAGCCAGAGCTCAAACTTTGATTTGCTTGCCCTTTCTCATCCTAAAATGCTCCATAATCGAACATTAAAGGCAGAGAACGATTAGAAAGGTATGTTTTCATGTCGGGCAAATGCCAGCAGATATAGTTTGGATGTTTTATTGGCATCTTTACTTTGTTTAGTGTAGGATATGATATTGTAGATGGATACAATCAACAAACACAGAACTAACACATTCTTGCCTTCGCGAAATAGTTCCAAACCTCAAACTGATTTAAACACATATTTTTAAAGAGATGTAATGTTTAATCGGCACCAATGGAGAGACACTTTGATTATCAAGAGCAAGACAATAGGTCAGAAGGTTGCAGATTTAATGGGATTCAAAATAAACATTGGAAAGCTATGTTTTGCTCACAGTACATTCATTTGTGTTCTCCTGATAAATGTGGAAATGACTGCAGTGATGTAATAACTAATTGATTTCCCATCATGCACGCACCTATTGCTACACCTGACTAAACAAACAGGACTTGTCAAGATGTGATTCATCTTTGCTTTGGATTTCAAACTTTAAAAACATGGGGGCCTTCAGGAAAAGGCTTTAAACTATCCATCAAGATTGCCAAATAAAGAAATCCGAGGCCAAAGATAGGCCACACACACTTGCAGTGCCATTTTAACACCTACAGTGGTTTCAATTATTTACAACAAGGTTTTCCGGTGGAGATTTGAAAAAAAGAAATAGGGCTTCATTAAAAATACATTGAAGCTGTTGTAGGTGACTTTTGACTACCTGGGGAGCAGAACTACTCCAAACAAACTCACAGCAACACACCTTTTGTATAATTGATCAAGATTGTAGCTATACATTTAGCAGACACAGAACAAAACTGTCTGGCTGAGAGATGCTGGTTGTATCCTTGGCTTGGGGTGCCAAGTCCTTAAAATGACATCTAGATATGTGGCTCGCTAAAAGTTTAATGGGGTTCACTAGTTACCTATTTATCTATTTTTGGACAGCCAACAGTTTTCACCTGAACGCTGCATAGAAATGTAGATCAGAGAGGTGAAGTGATGACATATTGTTAAGGCCAACACGGTAGTTAGCAGTGCAAGGTTTCCCCTGACCAAAGATTTGGGATTTTTCACTGGATTTTGGGATATTGCTTAAAATAAGCTCCCAGTTGAACCAACGTTTATGATAATTACATGTTTTATTCAAAAGGACATTTTCCCTTTTCAGAAAGATAAAACAAAAAATACTCTAATAATATCAATTGAACAATAGAATAAGTTATTCGTCCATACTCTCTAGAACAACACACGGAAGCATTTTATGATCTGACTCATATCAGAAGACTTAGTGAAGTGACAATGACTTTGTAGTTGATGTTAAAATAGTAACTACCAAGCTGGTTAAGGGTTAGATGCAAACACGGCCATTGTTTGAATATTTGAAAACATTACATTGTAATTTAAATGCTGACTGAATCCCTTTCCAAACCTCTCTTTGTATCTTTGCTTGGGGATTAAGGAGATTAAAGACAGTGTTGCTGGTTACGTTTTATTGTGGTCTCTGAAATAGTCTCAGTAGGACAGTACAGTGTTGTTTATTTGGTGGCTCGGGAGCTGCTGTCAATTCAGTGACATGAATACAGTACTAACGACACTTTATGTAATACGAAAAGCTATTCTGGGAGTTATAATTAAACAAACTATGTTAGCATCACTCGTAGTCACTTATTTGAAGTATATTGAAGTAACATATGCAACAACTGTGATGAATCACGCTTTAAAAAGGCTCTAAGTAGTATGTACATTTCAGAAATATCAGTAGTAAGTAAGTGGTTTTGACCATTACATCCATCAGTGTTGCCCACCCCCGGTCTTTCCTGCAAGAGGAGAATTTGCTCAGTGATGAAATATTCATAGAACGTTAGGGATTCAACTTGTGGAGTCATTTGCTATACTTCAATTGAAGTGTGTCTTGAATTTCTAGATGCTTTGAAGTGAGTGCTTTGTATGTGTAAAGAGAGTGACAGAGCGCACATATGGTACTTGAGGGTCTCTCAACGGCCCCATTCGCTCCTCGGTGTCACTCATTTCCCTTGCTCTACGAGTTTTCTCTTCCCCTGCGGACCCCGGAGGATCTGAAAAACCTGTGGTTTATGTACACTTCATATCTCAGCTGCAATCGTCTGAGGGGGACCTGGACTGTTATCCCAGCAGAGAACAACACATCATTTTCTCCTGTCAAGCCTTCTGTTAGGCCTCATCACAGAGAGCAAGCACTCAGGATCCATGATATTATTAGTCTCCAAGGGAGGGTTCATTCAATTTTCCCAACATTGCACAGTAGCAAGGTCCCTTCAGCGTGAAGGAAAAAAAGAGAGAAATAAGAGATAGTGCCGAAGCACAGCTTGTTTTAACCTTGGTGTGGAGCGGTATATCTTGAAAACAAGGTGATCCAATATCCCCACGATTTGTGTGGACAGAGCTAAATGTATGGAGTGTTGTCCACAGAGTGTTATAACTTCCCATTTCTCAGGGTTTAGTTATGGGATACTTGTGCTTTCAGAGCAAGGCTGGAGTGATCAATTGAAGTCTTCCATACAATACTGTGACACGGTCAAGGAGGTTCTTCAGCTTGATACAAATATTTGCACCTCAATAGACGCAGGAAATGCCGGCGCCTGCCAACGACTTCAATGAAAAGGGAGTGGATCTTTTTTCTCCAACATACACCCGATCCAATCTGAGGCATCTGGAAAATGCAGGGGAAAAAAAAAAGTGCTTCTGCTGTATTTCAACAGGGCTGCACAGTTCAATCCCACTCTAACTTTCAAAGCCCAAGGCTTAATCCCCTCACCGGTGAAGGCGTTTGTTTGAGGATCGCCCTCACCGCTGGCGCTCGCCTCTATGTCCTTGCAATGCCCTCCAAAGGCGTACTGGCAGATCTTCACTCAGGATTCCTCTTTTTAAAAACAAAAAGTCTTCCCTTCCAAGCCTACATTGAAACTTCAATCTTTTTGGTCCTTGGTTTGGTTTTGTTGTTAGTTGGCAAGTGGTATCCCATTAACACCCTGTTCAATGTTGCTGAAAAAAGGCTTAAATGTTAGTTTATTACACAAATAAGTTATGATACCAACTTAGTTACCTTATTGATAAAAAGTGGTAATATAAGTTATTGATGCAGACATGCCATTTTACGACATACAGTAGGGCGGTAAATAGGCTTGCTTTCATGGACTTGTGGCCATAAACAAGGAGCTATTATTAAAGGCCAACGTTCAATAAGGAATGCCAGTATGCCTCTAAACTGTGAGAGGTTATTAATAACAGGCTAAACAGAAGTAAATTATATTGACCTTTCATTTTTTTAGATGATATACCGTTCGTAAAAACACATATCTGCTACATTATTCTGTCCATAGGTCATTTATGTCATATTTTTCTTCATCGTAAGTGATTTAATGATTTTTAAGTATTTTTGAATGGCCGTTACAGTAGCAGTTTGGTCTCGCTTCATGTGTCTGTGCTGCTGGTATCAAGAATAATAGTGGTACGGCATTGCTTCACTGTTTTGTTCCCTTGTTTCCTTGATCAGCAACCTTTCTTGTTTCAGGGACATCATCAGTGACTTCATTACCAGCGCTCGAACAAGTGCGTGCCGTTATAAATCTCGTCTGAGCTGTCCACCAATCCCAACCAGCGGATATGATTGTTATCCTTTGAGAAATTCACCAGATGTCTAACGAGGCATTTAAACTGCTGTGGTCGCCCTTCGGAAAAAGAAAGTAGGGCTCAGGAAGAGGAATAATGTCCTTAAATTTGACACACTTGAAGTAAAATGCTGACTGTTTTCAAGGCATAAAAGTAGGAAGTGGGAGCGGCAGTCTTAGAGATGATTTTCACTCCTATTCAGCACTTTCGGACCAAAGGGGTATTAGACAGAGGACTTTCCTACGGGATTTAAGCCTAGCTTCTCACCAGCACGCTGAAAAGAATCCCCCAATGGTGCATAGAATCAAGAAAATTATCTCAATCCTTGCATCATTTTTCATCACTTTTAAGCAGCAGGCATACCATTTGACATGCCTTGCATATGAAATAATAAAGTATCTGAATGCAAATGAAAAGGAAACACATGTAGATCTCGCCGTATGACTTACAAAAGAAAGACACACAAATGCTTTCATATTCAGTTCACCACTTTCTCAAGGTGTTTTTTAAATAAGCAGCACATTCAAAGATATTTCTTGTGCCGACAGAACAGATAATATGAATTTCTAATTCTTGAAAATCTAGGCTGACTCACACACGATAGGGGATGGAGACGAGAGGAAGGAGGAGAGCTGCCAGTGATTGATCGCTGAGCTGTTGAGCGAAGCTGCGGACGGGGGATTGGAAAAGATCGGATTTGAGAATATGCCAATAACTCATTTCCAGAGAAATAAACATCAGCTGCATTTACAGCAAATCAGAGATGCACATGAAAAACAACATCCATTTTTATCCACAAATGCCCGACAGCTCCTACAATGCACGAGGCAATCAAGTCATAAAATCACACATCTGCCTTTATCAATGTGGATCACAGCTATAAAGTGGTGCTTGTTCTCGCTCTGTAGTTTGGTTTGGATGTAATGATTCATATGGAACATAAAATACTCTTGTGTTGTTTTGTACAATAAACATTGATAACCGTATGCACTTACCAGAGTGATGTAGTGTGATATTTGACCATAAAGGAGGCCTCTGGGGTTGTAATAATCATAGTCAAGCTGAACGTGGGTAACACTACTTCAGGAGCTATTGAATCATGTTTTAACCCTTAAAAAGGGGCCCTTTCTTTGCTAATTTTCAGGTTTAATCATTTATTTCTGATGTCACTGTTACTGAAGTAAACAAAGTCCAATCAAGGTGTTTCAAGCAGGCTTTGCAGATCATTCCAAATGCACAAAAACCCATATAACAAACTACTGTCACAGTCTGCTTTCTCACTCACCTATTTTCTGCATTATCATTCCTTAGTCACCTGGTAGTCACACCCTGTCTCTCTCTCACTCTGTTACACCCATCAGCTCCATTAGTATTTAGGCCCACTTCACCTTCACCTCAGTGCCAGATCGTACTTCGCAGCATGCTTGTCTTTCCCGCACTACTCCTCAGATTGCTCTCCCGGTTTCGACCCTGCCTGTCCCTGACCAGCCTGCCTCGCCTGCTCCCTGACCCGTTCTGTGCCTACGACTCCCGTCCTGCTGTCTCCTGGAACCCTCGCCTGTCCCCGACCAGCCCTTTGCCTACTATCTGCCGTGTTGTCTCCTACCAGCCTATAGACTCTAATAAAGCTGGTTACCGACTATCTCTGGTTTCCCGTGTTCTGCATTTTGGTCCTCAGCTCGTTTGTGACAGAACGATCTGGCCAGAAATGGACCAAGCAAACACCGGGTCTCCTAGAGACCGCTTTGAGAGGGTTGAGGATGCCATCCAAAGACAGGAGGTCACAATAGCTACCTTAGCTATCGAGACCCACCAGGCAACCTCAACCCAGAGACAAACGCTGGCTTACCTTACCTCCCAGATGCAACAGATGGCCGCCACCGTACAACAGCTAGCCGCTACCATGGCTGCTACCGTCCCTCCGCCCGCAGCTCCGATGCTCGCTCCAGCCCCTGGGTCGACGGGATACGCTCCGGAGCCTCGTGTGGGAACGCCGGAACGCTACGCTGGTGAGCCGGAGGGATGCAGGCCTTTTCTCACAAACTGTTCCATATTGTTTTCACTGCAGCCACACACCTTCGCCTCCTCGGCGGCTCGGGTAGCTTTCACCGTTAATCATCTGACGGGGAGAGCACGTTTATGGGGAACTGCTGAGTGGGAGCAGCAGACACCAGCCTGCGCCTCGTTTGCTGCCTTTTCCGCGGAGATGCGGAAGGTGTTCGGTCCCGTTCGTCTGGGTCCCGACGCTGCTGGAGGCCTGCTGAGTTTGTGCCAGGGTTCCGGCACGGTGGTGGATTACGCTATTGACTTCCGCACCAGTAGCCGTCGCAGCAGCTGGAATGAGCCGGCGCAGTGTGACGCATATCTGAGAGGATTAGCGGATTATATGAGAGATGAGCTGGTTTCCTATGATCTCCCTGCTTCCTTGGATGGGTTGATAGAGCTCACCTCTCGGATTGACGGACGAATCCAGACTCGGAGAGGAGAGCAACAGACGCGAGCGGCGGGCCGCTGCTCGCGACAACAACTTCCGGTTTCCGGGAGATTTCGACTTCCGGGTTCGGCGGAGAGTTCCCACTCCTACTCTGACTCACGGTACGAGGTCGAGCCCATGCAAGTGGGTCGTACCAGTCTTACCTCTGAGGAGAGGGAAGTACGTCGAAGAGGTAAAAGACAGAGCTCATCAGTAATGGGGAGTATACTGGTGGGCCAAACCTCTGAGCTGATCCCCAATCTAAGACCCTTGTGCCATGCTCGACTCCTCCTGACAGGCAAATCTCAGGCTCTGGCTGTTTTTATCGACTCCGGATCAGATGTTAGCATCATTGACGAGGAGCTCGCACGACAGCTGGGCATCCAACAGGTTCGGCTGCTCCAGCCGGTACCGGCTAATGCTTTGGATGGTCACCTGCTGGGAACAGTGACACACCAGACGACACCGGTCCGTATGCTCATGTCGGGGAACCACCATGAGACAATCCGGTTTCATGTGCTACGGTCCCCCCAAATCCCTCTGATTTTGGGTTATCCGTGGCTCCGCCGCCACAACCCGAACATTGACTGGGCAACTGGGTCCATCCTAGGTTGGAGTTCTTCCTGTCATCAGGTTTGTCTCAAGCAGGCCGCCGCACCTCAACTATCTGTGGATATGAACCTGGTTCCGGATGTCACAGGGGTTCCGGCGGAGTATTTGGACTTTAAGGAGGTGTTTAGCAAGGCTAAGGCGACATCTCTCCCACCTCATCGGCCCTATGACTGCGCCATTGAGCTACATCCAGGCGCAGTCCCACCCAAGGCCCGGTTGTACTCGCTTTCGGCACCGGAGAGGAGGGCCATGGAGACCTACGTCAATGACTCTCTGGCTGCGGGAATTATTCGTCCTTCCACATCACCCGCAGGAGCAGGGTTTTTTTTTGTGGCGAAGAAGGACAAGACCCTGAGACCCTGCATTGACTATCGGGGTCTGAACGACGTCACGGTGAAGAATCGTTATCCCTTGCCACTCATCTCGTCAGCATTTGAGTTACTACAGGGGGCTACAATCTTCACTAAGCTGGATCTAAGAAACGCTTATCACCTGGTACGAATCCGGGAGGGGGACGAATGGAAGACCGCCTTCAACACCTCTTCGGGACATTACGAGTACCTGGTGATGCCATTTGGACTTACCAACGCCCCTGCAGTTTTCCAGGCGTTGGTGAACGACGTACTCCGAGACATGTTGGATCGTTATGTTTTTGTCTATCTGGACGACATCTTGATTTTTTCTAAGAACCTCAAGGAGCACGTCCATCATGTCCAGACAGTCCTCCAGAGACTTCTGGAGAACTCACTGTTCGTCAAGACGGAGAAGTGCGAGTTTCACACTTCTTCGGTCGCCTTTCTTGGCTACATCGTGGGTCAAGGAAGTGTGGAGATGGATCCTTCTAAGGTCTCAGCAGTTACCTCGTGGCGGGTCCCTGATTCCCGGAAGGAGCTGCAGCGTTTCCTGGGATTCGCCAACTTTTACAGACGGTTCATCCGTGGCTACAGCACCGTGGCCGCCCCGCTCACCGCCCTGACGTCATCCAAGGTGACGTTCCGATGGTCCCCTGCAGCCGAGGAGGCTTTTCAGGACCTCAAGGGCCGGTTTACGTCAGCTCCTATCCTTCAAGTACCAGACACCGCTGGTCAGTTGGTGGTGGAGGTGGATGCTTCTGACGTAGGGGTGGGGGCCATCCTGTCGCAACGTTCTGGTGAGAACCAGAAGCTCCACCCCTGTGCTTTCTTTTCGAGGAGATTGAGTCCGGCGGAGAGAAACTATGACGTGGGGAATCGAGAGCTTCTAGCAGTCAAGTTGGCGTTGGAGGAGTGGCGACACTGGCTTGAGGGGACAGAACAACCATTTCAGGTATGGACCGACCATAAGAACCTGGAATACATCAGGTCGGCACAGAGACTGAATTCTCGGCAAGCCAGGTGGTCGTTATTTTTCACCCGGTTTAATTTTTTTCTCTCCTACCGCCCGGGCTCCCGCAACGTGAAGGCCGACGCTTTGTCCCGGCAGTTCGGGAGGGAGGGAGACACCCGGGGTATTCCGGACACCATTCTTCCTGCTCCTCGAGTGATCGGCGTCCTCGCTTGGGAGATTGAGGAGAGGGTTAAGACCGCTTTGGTGGACCAACCCGGTCCTAGTTCTTGTCCTCTTAACCGCTTGTTTGTGCCTCAGGTTTTGAGGGCTGAGGTGCTTCAGTGGGCTCATAGCTCCAGACTTTCCTGCCACCCTGGAATTCAACGTACCAAGGGGATGGTCCTACAACGGTTTTGGTGGGCCACGCTGGAGGCTGACACCCGGGAGTTTGTGAACGCCTGTCCTGTGTGCAATCGGCACAAACCATCTCACCAAGCGCCAGCTGGCCTCCTTCATCCATTACCGGTCCCACGTCGCCCTTGGTCACATATTTCATTGGACTTTGTGACTGGTCTACCACCGTCCCACGGACACACTGCCATCTTGACGGTGGTAGATCGGTTTAGTAAGATGGCTCATTTCATACCCCTGCCTAAGATCCCGTCAGCTAAGGAGACGGCAGAACTGATTCTGCTCCACGTGTTTCGCACGGACTGGCGACTGATGTGGTTTCCGACCGGGGGCCCCAATTCACCTCTGTGTTTTGGAGGGAGTTTTGTGAGCTCATCGGGGCGACGGTTAGTCTCACCTCCGGTTTCCACCCACAGGCCAATGGCCAGACCGAACGGAAGAATCAGGAGATGGAGACCACTCTCCGCTGCATGGCTTCCGATCATCCCACGACCTGGTCAAAACAACTCCTGTGGGTGGAGTATGCCCACAACACCCTCATCAGTTCCGCTACTGGTCTTTCCCCTTTTCAGTGTGCATACGGTTTTCAACCCCCATTGTTCTCTGCATTGGAGAAGGAGGTTACCTGTCCGTCTGTCCAGGTTTCATCCGACGTTGTCGGAGGACTTGGAGGCAGGCTCGTACAACTCTGCTTCAGTCTGCTAACCGGTACGCCACATCAGCGAACCGCCGACGAACCAAGGCACCTGTGTACCAGGTAGGCCAGAGGGTGTGGCTTTCCACCCAGAACATTCCCCTTCGGGTGGAGTCTAAGAAGTTAGCGCCCAGGTTTATTGGACCCTTCGAGATTGTCAAGGTCATTAATCCTGCAGCAGTTCGACTGAGTTTGCCCCGGAACATGAAAATCCATCCCACCTTCCACGTCTCTAGGATTAAACCTGTCCGGGAGAGCCCTATGGTTTCCGCCGCCCCTCCACCACCACCCCCTAGGATGATCGATGGGGGCCCTACCTACACCCTTCGTCGTTTACTCCGTTCCCGTCTCAGAGGAAGAGGGGTTCAATATTTGGTGGACTGGGAGGGCTATGGTCCTGAGGAGAGGCAGTGGGTCCCGGCTCGTCATATCCTCAACCCTCAGCTCATCCGAGACTTCCACCTGCGTTACCCGGAGCAGCCGTCTAGGACCCACGCTCGACCAGGCGTTAAGCCAGGGAGTACTCGTCCGCTACGGACCAGAGGCTTCGTCGAGGAGGAGGGGGAGTCGTCATCGGGCGAGGAGGACGAGGATTTCCAGGAGGGAGAGGCCGAGAGAGCAGTCTCAGACGAGTACTAACCTTTCCCATACCTCCACCTTCCACCCGGTATCTGTAGGGTTTTTTTTTCTTGGGTCTCTTTTGTTGGTTTTTTAGTATTGTTTAGACGTCTGGAGCCGTCCATTAAGGGGGGGGTTCTGTCACAGTCTGCTTTCTCACTCACCTATTTTCTGCATTATCATTCCTTAGTCACCTGGTAGTCACACCCTGTCTCTCTCTCACTCTGTTACACCCATCAGCTCCATTAGTATTTAGGCCCACTTCACCTTCACCTCAGTGCCAGATCGTACTTCGCAGCATGCTTGTCTTTCCCGCACTACTCCTCAGATTGCTCTCCCGGTTTCGACCCTGCCTGTCCCTGACCAGCCTGCCTCGCCTGCTCCCTGACCCGTTCTGTGCCTACGACTCCCGTCCTGCTGTCTCCTGGAACCCTCGCCTGTCCCCGACCAGCCCTTTGCCTACTATCTGCCGTGTTGTCTCCTACCAGCCTATAGACTCTAATAAAGCTGGTTACCGACTATCTCTGGTTTCCCGTGTTCTGCATTTTGGTCCTCAGCTCGTTTGTGACAACTACAGAAAAGGGAATCCACAAAAAGCACAATAGGGCCCCTTTAATAATTAACATATAAATACCTGACCCAAGCTCCTATGACAGCAATCGGTCTACTTTTAAACAGATAAGCCGAACCTGCTACTTGTAAGTGACAGAAACAAGAAATGTAAGCAGCTACCTTATTCATTTGACTTCTAAGTCTACTATTACAAAGTCTTGGAATCTTGTTTCGGAGACTAAATACCCTTTTGCTGTTAGTGAACATGATGAAGTATGTTAGTGGGCATAGCATGGCTGGAGGCAAAATAACTGCCTGAACATGTTAGCTGAAGTTGGCTGGCAAGTTTTGTTGGCTGTTTCTCTGAATGAGTACAGCCCATCACTCGCCCTTACTTAATTAGTAAGTAAACAGTAAGAAAATAAACTGAATCCTCGCTCTTTAAAAGCACTTGTGTCTTTACGGTAAATAAGACTCAAAAACTAGTAGTTTGTGAACTTAGCGTACAGAAAGGAAACGGCTATCATGGCTCTTTTTTAAGACAAAACAATTCACTTACAAGAACATCTAAAACTCACTAATTACCATAGTAAATCACTATTTATGTTGTTTACAGCTGTCTCCCCCGTGATTCCATTCTTTATGCTAAGTTCACCTGCTGCTTGCTGGAGCATCGTATTAAACATACAGACCGCAGCGTAGCATTGATCCGCTTACAAAATGTGTGCATTTCCAAAAAGGTTAACTCTCCTTGTGGGTCGGTCTCTGAATCACTGAGCATTTGACTGTAACAGTATGAGATACAAGTCAAAGCTTAAGAAATGTGTCCCTGATGTTTTTCTATTTCTTTATTTCATTTTGCCTTTAATTCCCTCTTTTCTTGCCAGTGATCCAACTGACTTTTGAATTGTTTGTCAAGCAGCAATCTGAGAATCGGAGCTGGTGCTCAGTGGAGCAGCTCAGTGTCTGCCTGGTATCAGAAGCAGCCATGTGGCTCTGAGAAACCTTTGTTTATGCTTGGCTAGAGTCTTGACACCATACTGTAAAATAGCGTTATGCAATCATACAGGTAGCAAGGGTTGTGTTGCTGTCTGCTAACTTCTACTAACCTATCACACTCTTTTGACGAGTAAAGTTTTAATTGTCAACTGTATTTGTATCAATAAAACTAACTTCCTCATCTTTTAAGTAACGTTATGATAATGTATGTCTGTTTAAAGACGATCCTGTCAACTACTGCGATCAGCAGTCAACATGGTCATAAACATGGGGTTTTCAGAGCCCTCTGATACAGGACTTCCTTTTTTGAAACTTTATAAAAAACGGAATCATTGTTCTATTATTGTAATCACTACCGTTAATTACATCTTGGCTAGTGGTACATCTATTGCTACACAAAGAGTTCAAATTGTGGTTAAAGCAGGGTTTTATAATTGTGGAAACCTGTGGTCACAACGTACAACACACCCTTAAGTATACCTCTACAAAACTGCAGCACAATGGAGGTCAGCAAAAACTCATTTATGAATTTACTGATATGATATTTGTCCTACAAGGTCAACTCTGCTGGTGAAAGTTTTAACATTTTTAAAGATGTAATTGGTATGAAAGGTATATAGTGAAGCTGTGAATTCCATCTTTAAGGCGAGACACCCCAGGTGAATAGGGTAATTTTTTTAACTTAAAGGTATCAGCTAGAAATTTCTCCAGTTAATTTCTTACAATAAGGCAATTGTCTTTTGTATTACAAGTTTTCTGAAATAGCATGTTTAAATATGCAAATTAGCCATTATCTCATTAAATATGCACATATTTGAACACATTTCAGGAATCGAAATCTGAACTTTGGATAAAGCCAGGTTCCAAATTCTTGTTTCATTTTGTAGTCATATTAGTATCTAAGGCTTTTACAGAAGGGATATTGGATATCTCTTTTTATCACTCAATAAATCAGAAAATACTGTCAACAGTCCTAAAATATCCATTTTCGCCATGTTTTTAGGTATACAATGTTGTATAATTCAGGCTATGAATTATATATGAACAAACCCTTCTGTAAAAGCCTTCATAATATTGATAGGAATATAACTGGAAGGTTTGGTGTCTCTACGTGCTTCTGAAGTTGAAATTTCGAACTCCAGAGTAGGAGAAAAAACTCATTTTGAGAAAACGACCTTTAAAGATTGCAGTGAGGCGCTAGCTAAACCCTGCTGTTCTTTGGATGATAGCTTGCGCCTCGACGCACTCCGTGAAGGTATTTCATGTTCGGGGTCATTTGTTTTTTGTATAACCTTGCTTCGTGCAAGAGACAATTGTTGTCGTCTTCTCTGTGAAAGTTTTTTTCGTCGTTCTTTTGCCATTTTGAGATTTCAATTTCTAGCGGAAAGCTAACCAGGAAGTGTTTTAGCACACCACGTGACGCATCTGAACGAATCACGTTGTCAGAAATTGACCCCAGCCAATGAGATTTCGTTTCTTGGTTTAAGACCCCTTTGTGCTTTCACGATTGGTTGCTGATACAAAGGAAATGACCATATTTGGATCCGATGAGATTGTGCAGGAGAGACACAGCTTTCCAACGATATCTCTGTTGACATGGTGCACACAGCGGTCGCGGTACTTTATGTTACGTTAGAATGCTAACTTTTGGTGAATTTAGGAGAAATCTACAGACGCAAATAGACAAACTATAGTAAAATAAACACTTAAATGTGTATTTTGTACGTTTTCCTTCCAAAAGCCTGAAAGAAAACATGTTATGGAACCAAAATAGCACAAAATCTCAAAATTGACCAGTACTTGAAAAACGATGTTTTTGCCTGCCGTGTCTCGCCTTAATAAGAAAAGGTTAAAGGTGGGGTAGGTAATTTCGGAGAAACCATCTCGAGTGCGCTAGAATTTGAAAATACACAACTGGAGAAAATCTGCCACTTCCTTACAGAGCCCCTCCTCCAATGAGGACACGAGATAAGTTTGTGCCCAGATGGAAGGCTGACAGGCAGGTAGGCCATCCAGTTACTTTAGCCGGGCCGGCTCAGATGATTGGTCGTGCTTTTTACAGTACCACGGCTTCCACAGATGACATTTTTTATGGATTTTTTGTCAAAGCACTTCAGATATTCATTGCTATCGGGATGTTAAGAGCATTCCATGGAATATAACAAAAAGTGTATCTCGAGCCGGATTATCAAACTTACCTACCCCACCTTTAAGTATATAAAAAGAAAAACATACAGAAAGTTATAAATAGTCATTGCTCTAATCATTAATGTACTGACATTGTCTATTTGTACCTCTGCATTTACACATTTACTATGAGCCAATATTTACTATCAGAGGGATTTCATTTGACAGAAGTATTACAAAACCTGGCAACAGGAAGAGACCAACACATTATGTTTATCGCCATGCAAGAGGTCGTATTCCAGCAAGCAAAGTACACTTGGTAATATGTATCACAACATCAAACGGGTGCATTATTTACAATAAGGGGAGATGAACAATCTGTTGCCGGTCATGTTTGTCTGTCACAGTGAAAGACTCCCATAGTGCAGGTCTACTCCTGGCTGTATATGAGCCAACTATAGAGAACAACACCAATATGTATTGCAGTATGATCATTCCCTATAACATCATTTCATATTCAGATAGGGTTAGGGTAATACAATCAGACTGACACACGAGTCAGTTTACATTCTGCATTTCCTCAACTGGAGTGAATGATATCAAAGTGGAAATAGATTGCATTTGACTTGAAAGAGGGATCTTCCGAGCCTTAATTCCTCAGAGAAAAAAGGAACATCTGTATTTGTATCCATTTCATATCTCTTTAAAGGCCCTTTCCACTTCCCTCTGGAGGAAGAACAAAACTTGTCAAATATGATTTGTTGATGTGTTCCTTCATTTCATCCTTTAAACCTTCACAGCTTATACTGTATATATTCCGCGCCTTCAGACTGGGTTATGGGAACTGACAATGTGGTGAGGGTAATTCCAAATATAAAAGACCATTCATAGTCTGTAAATGCACACAACAATGCAACTTGTTGAGGCTTTTATGATTTTAAAAGGTTAAAGGGGACCTATCATGCAAAATGCACCTTTGTACGTCTTTTATACATGAATATGTGTCCCCGGTGTTCCAGGGAACTCACTAAGTGTCAGAAAACACAACCCTCTCTCTTTTCCTCCTTAGCCAAATCTCTAAAAAAGGGGCTGCAACGGATCTGAAAAAAACGGATCCAGATTTCAACACTTTTCTACTTCACAAAGAGGTGCTCCGCTTATTGGTCAACTCTCCACCTATCAGGGGAATGAGCCACGGCCACATGCATTGCCAAACCTCTCATTCGCATATAGCAGTGCTTCTCAAAGTGTGGTCCGCGGACCACTGGTGGTCCGTGAGCGCCCCCTAGTGGTCCGTGAGTATATTGGTAACATTTCACATTTGAAATAAATAAATACATTTAAGTTTTCTGCACTCTCGCGGGAATATCTCCGCAATGGAGCGAGCTTAAGTTTCACTTTCGATTGCATGATATAGCCCAGCACAACACCTTCATCACACATGTGGCCACTTGTTTGTACCATTTTCAGGCGATTTGTAAAAAACGATGTGTTTTTGGATATTTGTGGAGGTTAGGTTAGGTGTTAGGTGGTCCGCGAGTGTTTTTTTATTGGTTAAGTGGTCCTTGGTCTGAAAAAGTTTGAGAAACACTGGCATATAGGCTATCGGCAGGCTAAATCAACCCCAGTCACATCTGTCTTTTTGCCTGCTCTTGCTAGGATGTCTAAGCCAGTTAAACGTTGTGCTGTTGTTGGCTGCAAGACTCGGGACAGGGGACTGCATGCAATGCCATCAGTGGAAAAAGAAAAATAATCTGTGGCTAGACATCATTTTCAAGGGACATGTGCCAGAAGACCCCGGCAGATTTCTGTTTGTGTGTTCCAAACATTTTACGACGGACATGTTTATGAACTTGTCTCAAGTCCAACACGGATATGCCTCCAAACTAATGCTAAACCCGGGATCAATAGCAACCATCCGGGACCAGGCCAGTGAGGACACATCCAATTTTGAAGCTGTAAGTTTTTATTTAGCGGTGTTTTTCCTGATAAAGCTATCTCTAGCTTGTATATGTAGCATGTAGCTTCGCCGTATCAATCTCGCCTCAAACCAAATAGTAATCGGTTAGGTGTTTATATGTTTTTGTAACATTTTATTTTATTTTGTACGCTCCGCAGTCTTTGCTTTGTCTTTTATTTTAATTATCAGGCATTTGCTAACATGTTCAGACATACTGCCGTAATGGTGATCTGTGTGAAGGCTGTAAAGCCACGCCCTAGCCGATAACACAAGTATTTATTCTCCTATTTATTAGTATTTTGTATCCTCTAAAATCATATTGAGTAAGTTATAATAACAAACGTAATCTTCTGTTGGTAAGTGCCGTTTTTTCCAGCGTTATATGTAAAAGCTTTTGTGATTGCAGTCTGTAAGAACGAACAGATATCATCGATCTGTAAGCTAAGCTACGCTACGCTAATGAGACATGCCGTTTTTTGCAGCATTATATGTAAAAGCTTTTGTGTGTTTACTTGTTTGCGCACATGAATATAAATGGGGGTGTGTTAGGATCAAGCGGCAAACTCTGGGGAACAGCCGGGTCGCCAATACGGAAGTGCCACACACTGCAGTTCATATATGGGCCGCTAGGGACTGGCTGCAGAAAGGAGCAATTTCCATAGACCCCCATGTTAAAATGCCCAACTTTCCAGCAGAAAAAAACATGTTTCTACCCCTGGCTCCATACATTTTTATTATCGATATAGTTAGATTCCACCTTCATGATTATGAATCTGTGAGTGAATTGTTTTCTAACACGACCCTTTTATTTATATTAGGTCTTAACGTTTTTGCATAAATTAGGACGTGGTCACTTTGATGGACACGTACATGCCTCACTGTCAGCTAACAGCAACTTGTCCACTCTGCTAGGCTACAACCATAGAGGCTACAACGTTAGTTAGTCACAGTACTGTACTTGACCCTTTAGCCATGTTCGTGGTGATTGTGCCTTTTAGGGAATATTTTTACAAATACCAGACAATTACAATGTGCGCTTGAATGTACTAACAGAACTTCCAAGAAGTCTAAAATGATAATATTATACATGTTAACCCCATTCGCAGATGTTTGTGTGCTTGGTAGCTTAGCTTGTTACTTATTAGCCAGCTAAGGACGTAACCCTTTGTGCATACATATACATTTTAGTTTATGATTCAGCATTGGCCTTGGGTAAGACTTTTATAGGCTATGGCTATGACGCCCATAATGCTAAACGGGAGCAAATGTTAATAGGGGACCCAATTATCCCAGTGGTGGCCGCCGGAGCTAACAGAGCCGCAAGGGGCTAGCTCCAGCCGGCGTCCCGGAGCTAGCCCACTGCGGTGCCGTTAGGTCCGGGCGGTGGAGTCCGTCGTTATAACTGGAGATCAAGGAATGCAGCGAAACGCAGACTTGGTTCGCCTGCTGTAGTATTAGCTAAATAAATTATGTTGAACAAGGCTTATTAAGCTGAACATCGCCAGAATTGTTCTGCTATGTATCGGTACTTATTTTCTTAACGTGTGAATGACAAGCATTAAGAATAACAAAATATAGCTAATTCTCTTGCAGATTGTCTCATTTGATTATGAATGTAACGTTTATATAGGGGAACTACACTGTTAGCAGTAACTTGGTATGCATGTATTTCATGTTAGCTTAGCTAGCTCTGTTTACTTCCAGTTCGGAGGCAGCAGGTCCCGCCTCGGCTCTGCCTCTTTGCCCTTATTTGGAGCAGGTGGGATTAGACTCTTGCTGTCAAGCCGTTAGTGGCCGATTCCGCCTACTAAGGGCTTCTCGGCAACTCTGCAGAATCCTATGGGTGACGTCACGGACACTACGTCCATTTATATATACAGTCTATGGTTAGGATACAACACTGTGTGTATGTATGCGAGGGGGGACACACACCACCAGTAAAACGGTCTGTTGTTGTTGACGAGGCCTTACCTCTAGCAACAGGCTAATTAGTGGCTAGCACTCATTACAGTCAGTCTACTGAGCTCAGCCCATCTCCAACACATCATCTGTATTGAGTCAGAAACACAGCATGCACGTTACGGTTCAAAACTAACTCAGATTGGAAAAGGCTAAGCAAAGAGCTTTGCTAAATAGAGAGTTTTAGCCCCCATCTTTTGGGATTTCAGACTATATTTATCCAAATAGCGTTTTCTCATCCTGAATACTAAGTTGAGATGATTTTGTTCTAACTATGTTTTCTTCTTTACAGGCCAGCACCTCACATACTTACAAATTAGTGACAATTTGTACATCCTTTGCTATTATTTACATCTTTTTTTTTCATGGCGGAAATGAAAGACTGTAACTGGCAGCCCTACACTACAATGAAAACGCTGAGCGTGCACAAGCCACTACATCCACTGGAAACCCTCTGTATAAACTGCAGTTCCCAAAGGCCAGGAAGGGAGAATGCAGAGCAAAACCAGTAAAGACTGACCCCACATTCCGTAAGTGTTTAAAATATTTATTATACAACTATTTACAAATATAAAATAAAAAAATTAGAAAGAACTTTCAGTTTTTTACATGCATATACTAATCTACACCACATTTTTTGTTGTGCTTTTTTTAACATTGCACAGGCTACGTGGCCAACTTGATGGACCTCATCTTCGACCAAGTCTTTGTGGACCCTGCACCATTCACACAGGAGCTTCTGAAGATACCCATCCCAGAGGACCTGTGTTCCCAATATGAGCGACCTGACAGGGAGGAGGTCATCGCCGGGTATGCTACACGGTTCAATTTGGCTGCTGTCTGAACCCAACATAGACATTTCGCGGATCAGGAAACTCCCTGCGAATTCTGAGGACAACGCAGGCCGGAATCACCACTCTGATTCTGCATCCAAGGAACCCCCAGCACCAGCTCACAAAGCTTCTGTAGGCTAGATACCTGTGACGTCTGAAATCATTAAAAATGTAGTGTCATTTATACAAAATACAAGTACATTTAGTTTTTTTGTATGGGTTCAAAGAACCGTTGATTTTGACAATAAAGTTCCGAGTTGATATCAAATGTGTCGTGATTATTCATGTTTGGATGGGTAAAGAATATTCTGATTTCAAAAGCATAAGGTTGTGTGTGGACTTTTTTTGTCGTACACATGGGTGTGTTATGCCATTGCTGTGTAGTATATAATATAATAGTCCATGTGCAATGACAGAATGAAAGATTGCATAAAGCCATATACACCAGTATTTATTTCCATGAACAATATTAGCATTCGTTTTACAATTTCAGTCAAAACAAACAAACAAACAAACAAACCACTCACTGCTCTATTTGCCTCAACTGTAGTCCACCATGTTCAGCTCTGTAAATATTCAATACATTCTGCAGGAAGAACACATTCAGGCACACAGACTCCAATCCAGGATGGTCCACCATACAAGTTACAGAGTCCTCAAGTTCCTGCATCCGTCTTGACACCTAGTGTGATAAACATATATTGAATGACATGTGAAAAATGTATTCTCTAAACCAGGGGTGGGGAACCTCCGGCCTCCGGAACGTATACGGCCCGCGAGACCATTTGATACGGCCCTTGAGGTAATTTATAAACACACGCAAAAAAGAAAAAAAATGGAGAAATCTAGACAGCAAAAGAATTAAACAAGCGAGTGCCTGTTTTTGCTGGCCAAGGTCAGGGTCCTTGAACACAACACGAGCCTAACGTGTCATCACGTGGTATATGTCTCGTCTGACAGGGGTGCAGTTCTGCCGGAGAGCCCCAGAACGTCACTCCGGCACTTTCAGAAACTGCAGTACCCACAAGGAGCCGTACACAAGTTTCTGCGTGTCTGTGTCTTTAGTTGAAAGCCCAGTGGCGATCTGTTCATCTGTCATACTGATCATACAGTCAATAACTTTGTTGTTATTAGCATCTGGTTAGCTAGCTATGCTAACGAATATAAGAAGATTTTTCTACAACCAGTGAGGTAAAGGCACATCTTTATATGATCATTACAGTGATAAAAAAATAAGAGAATAATGTAAACAGGTATAAAATACTATATGACAGTAAAAAAAGTTGTTATTAATAAAAAAGAATACAGTTTGAAAGGGGAGTGATTTGTAAAATATCCATGAATAAAAATAAATCTGCTTACAGTTCTGTTTCATCTGGGTTAGGGTGCATCAAAAAAATCATTTTTAACCTGCTGATCTGTTAAGGGGATAAAAATGTTCCAATTCATGTTGTAATAACGTATGCAAAATATTTTTACAATATGAGGTGATTTAGAGGTGCAACGGCCATCATCTTTTATGGCAAAAGGGGGTAACCAGCATATATATGCATGTGTTTACCTTTTGTTTATTTTTTATCTACTTTAATATTACTGTCATTACCAACACATTGTGCATAATGCACTCTAGCTACAACTTCCATTTCAACATTCAACATAATGTTTATTTGGTAGCCATGCTAACCTGAGACAATCGAGGACAATGCTAATGCTAATGAAGCACAATTCTGTGAGGCAAAAAGACTCCACCCTTGATCTGAAGACATTTGAGGTAATCTACTCTTTATTCTTTGTGTTGGTGTACTTTTATTAAGGATCATTGCCATATGAGTTGTACTTTGGTATATTTAATGAGTAAAATAAAAATGTCTATCAGTTTTATGTAATTTTGTGTTAATTACATGCAGCTACCTACTTCGGTCTGGGTGCCAGCATCACCAATGCGGATGGCATGATTACTGGGGCCAAACTGCCAAGTGGTCGTCAGATCTTGCGGTGCATGCTGTACAACTGTGATGTGCAACTACATGACAAGCGACCCGGTATGAATGGAGCCTTGTCACGCTTCATGGCAGCCAAAGTAGTCCTGGAGCAGGTGCGGCCATTTTACGCCAAGGCCAATATCCCAATGGTGAGCGATCGGGGTGCGTGCAACAAGATGGTGGAGCTAGTTGACGTCAACAACAAGCTGCGGCGCATTCCACAGGCCAGGCGCTCCAGTAAGGCTACAGCTCGACAGGTGGATGCAATGGAGCGCAGGCTAGATTCAACATTCCCACTGTGGTCTCCAAACGCAGAGGAGAAGATCCGCAATCCAGAGGACATTGCTTTCCTGGCTAGCATGAAGGGAGACAGAGTGGCCACATTTGGCGCATTCGACGCCAAGTTGCAATCCAAGGTAAAGCGGCGACAGAAGCGTGAAGCTGGGGCAGCTGCCCGGCAGTCACACTTTACCAGTGAGCAGCAGGAAATGAAAGTGAAGTCCAGAATGGCGATGTTGGAGAGCGAAAGTGATGAGGATAGCGTTACAGATTAAATAGCCACTCTACCGGCTGAGAACACACCCCCTTGCAAGCATAAGAAGACTGGCACCACAGCCTTCATTCCACCCGACATCCTCAGCCGGCCAAGTCTCGTGTCACTGGCTACACGGTTGAAGATCACACCGATGCAGCAGGCTGCCTTCACGCGCGGCTTGATCACAGAGTCGGGCGGCAATTGTGCAAATATTTCAGCATCCTACGCGACAGCAGATCGATCACGCCGCCAAGTGCTGGTGGTTGTCAATAAAGAACACCAGAAGCAGTGGACACCATCTCCCATGTGCACCCTGCACTGGGACAGCAAGTTGACACCGACGCTCAGCAATGTGCGCCAGTTGGAGGAGCGTTTGACAGTGGTGGTTGGAGATGCGGAGCAGCTCAAACTGCTTGGTGTGCCAGCATATACAAAGGGGAAAGACGAGGCGTGCGGCGAGATCATCGCCCGCCTGACATGCAAGCTACTGCAGGACTGGTGCTGTGCCGACCAGGTTGTCAACATGGCATTTGACACCACTGCATCAAACACAGGTCATCTCACAGCAGCCTGCATTGCCATCCAGGTCTCACTTGATAGACCACTGCTTTGGTCCGGGTGCCGGCATCACATTGGTGAGGTGCTCCTCAGCCACATCTTCACTAACCTCAAGGTGGAGGCATCACGCTCACCAGAGGTTACCTTGTTTAAGCGTCTGCAGGACAACTGGAACTTGTTGCCGCACAAATACAGTGGCCCATTGTCCCGCTACATTACTGCCAACGCCGAACAACCGTTCCTGGGCAAGTTACGTGCTGAACTCACTGTGTCTGCTGCAGCAGTGATAGACTACAAGCGAGGCGACAACCATGAGTTTGTGCAGCTGTGCCTTGTCTATCTGGGTGCAGATGATGCAGCACAGACTCCAGTTAACTTCCAACGGCCGGGAGCTCTGCACAAGGCACGCTGGATGGCCAAGCTCCTCTACACTCTCAAGCTGGCTTTGATGGAGCAGCATATCGCCTTGCTTCCCCAGGGCACCATCACCACACGGCAGCAGGTGCCGAAGATTCGGGCGTTTGCCAACTTCATTACGCACATCTACGCAACATGGTGGCTGACCTGTGACACAGCCGTAGATGCCGCATGGAATTACCTCAAACTCTACCACAACCTGTACACTTACAAGTCTGTTGACGAGGGCATTGCAACCTCGGCCATGAAAGCACTGGAGAGGCACCTCTGGTACCTGACCGGTGAGATGCTGCCCCTAGCACTCTTCAGCAACAAGGTGCCAGCTGATGAGCGGCGTGCACTTGCGGATGCCATCTTGGAGCACAAGCCAGATGATCTTCCCATGCGAGCCCCACAGCAGCGCTTTGGCACTGGTTTCGGCAAGCCAAAGTTTCCAGTCATCTCGCCGACCACCAGGTTGGCCGACCTCGCCAACCCAGACTGCTGGTTTGGAATGCACCAGCTGCACATCGATCCAGCATTTCTCTCACTCACTGTAGAGGATTGGGCTACCAGTGCATCATTCCAGGCAGGTGTGGTGAATGTGCGTGCAATCAACGTTGTGAATGACTGTGCCGAGCGTGGAGTCAAACTCACATCAGACTTTGTGGCAGCAGCCAAGAGTGAGCAACATCTGCAGAATGTGCTTCAAGCAGTTGAGCATGACCGCTGTGAACAGCCCAATCTTCGCCGCTGCAAGCGCAAGCTGAACACAGTGAAGGACTAAACTAATGACATTGAATTGAATTGACTAGGACTACATTTTCAACCATTTTGCAGTGATGTTCAATACAAATGTCAACGTTTCTTCTTAAATAAACACATTTAGGTCCTTTCAAAAACATATTCTCGATAACTATTTGTTTGTGTGAAATTGCCATGTTATGTTATCCATAAATGGGAGTTCTAAAAGCACCGAAAATGGCACTTTTTGGCAAAATGGCAAAATTTGACATGCTGCGTTGCGCCTCTAAATCTGAATGAAATTTCCTCAAACTTTGCACAAATCATTTGTATAGACATTGGAACAAAATGCAACACCTAACAGTTTGATATTTTGAGATTAAATCTTTTGCATTGCATTTTGATGCACCCTAATCTGGGTGTTGAGAGATGTTTCCATAGCTCTCCTAATGTTGCTCTCAAAGTGCACCAGATTGATGCTTTTAACTTCAACATTTAACCTCTTAAGCCCTGAGCCTGTTTTTCAGGTTTCAGGCTAGAAAATGCCACTAACACAACAAAGACTATATCTTCACTTCTAAAAAGGGGTAAATTAATAATCTTTTCTCTCAAAGCAAGGTTACATCTGTGAGTTGGATGTAGAAGTGTCAGAATCAATATAGATGTTTATATTTTAAAATAAATTCAGATGGAACATAGTAAAAACATGTAAATTCTAATGTCCGCCTAAAAAAAACCCCATTATTTATAGTGAAAACCCTTGAATGATGGGTTAATAGACTAAAAGCTTTAAGAATCCAAACTATAACATATAATAAGTACCCTGTATCAAGATTGATGCAAAACAAGTGAAATGTGACCTTTTTAGACAGATTTAGAAAAATAAAGTCCAGGCGGACTCACCTCTGGGTAATTTGGGAACCATCAGTTCCATTTGAACTTTTTCACTGTAAAAATTATTTTATTACTTTGAATTATTACTATAGGTATTCATTCTATCCAAATACAACTGTTGTGAAAAAAATAAAAATATAAAAATAAAATATAAAAACATACTTTGTTATCCTAACGTCATTTGCAGGAAACATACTCCGTTTCCTGCAAATGACGCGAAATCGCGTCATTTGCAGGAAACAACGTCTAAGGAACCTTAATATTTAATAAACTATGAATAATTTATATCCATATAACGGGAAAAAACTCATTTAACTGATCTTTTTCATCTCGTTTTTCAAAAAAAAAACACAATGCTAACAGTGAGCCTCTGAATTAGCCCAGAGCGAAAAATGCTAACCTATTACTGCACCGAAAATCACTCCTAGCTCCCTTATTACTTATCCTAGCTGCACATCCAACACATCGTTTATGATCGTAAGGAGACACAGAATCTAACGGTGCCCACTTCAACACTGAAAGATACAGATCAAAACAAGTGGCGCTAGGTACTAACATGCGCTAGGCTAATGGCTTACCTTCCTCTTTGTCTGGTGTAAACTGGACTTCAATGGCATTAAAACGATAAAAACGATGATGTAGTTAATCCATAGGATAATATCCAATGGGGCTGTGTCCCCTTTGAAATGTTCTGATAATCCATAAGCAATACAACTGCAATTCCGTTATCTGCTGTCCGCTCTGTGTGCTCCGTGTGCTCTGTCCTGCAATTCCTGCTTCCTGCTTCCTTTCGTAGTAAACAATAAATGAAGTCGGCTGCGTAATGTACTTAAACTTGCTGGCATTCTTTATACTTTACGCAGGACTATATCTCTGGAACACATTGGTCGATTTGTGTGATTTACACCTTTCTCTTAACCATCAGAACCAATAGAATCGATGGGCAGTTCACAAATCCACGTAAACATAGCGGACGTAATAGAGAAGCGAACAAAGCATATCTGAAAGTGCACGCCTGGACTGAAAAACTTTATACCCAGTATATTGCCATAAATATGATGATGGATTATCAGTCAACATTTCTACGTGACACAAAGACATTGGATTAACCTTGAGCGGCGTTTTTATTCCGGTGAACACAACTTTTGATCACAAATCAAAAAAGGTAAGATGTAATTATTGTAATATTTTTGAAACCGGATGTTGTTTACTTTCTCTTTTCTGGCTGATAGCTCCAGGAATTCGGGATCTTACAGTGATGACATTACATGTGTGGAATCTGTGGAGTCTCAGCTTTAATCGGATATCTTGTTTGTGCAGTTAGGATAAGTAATAAGGGCATTTCTACCGTGAGTGCTGTGCAAAATTCCGTTAGCATTAGTTAGCATTTTTTCGCTCCATGCTAATTGAAAGGCTTGGTATTACTCTTGTGTTTCTTTTAGCTAAACATGGTTCACATTGTCAGTTAGCTGAGTTTCTTACCGTTAAAAGGGTATGGAACATTAATAGTTTCATAAATGTTAAGAAGCTCTGAGACATAGTCTCGTAAAAAAACGGTGGGAGGGGTCCACTGGGGGGACCCTCGGGCTTAAGAGGTTAATCTATCCACATGGATAGGAAACTAAATACATTTGCACACATCTTGTGTCCATATCTTTCTGTTTTGGTGGTCATGCCACAACCGTGCACGTCCATGCATGCTACGATTAAGACGTTGCTTTTTCTTTGCACAGCATGAAAGAAAGAAGAAATTAATGGGCCTTGATTTTAGTTTTTTAAGCAGAGGTCAATAATTTGTACGGACCTCGGAGGATGTTGAAAAAATGTAAATGGCCCTTGAGAGGAAAAAGGTTCCCCACCCCTGCTCTAAACAGACAACTTAGTGAAGCTATCAAAAATGTTACCTGTGGTATCTCCATGCAGCACACATTCTCCGGTTCAGAAGGCATCGTGGCGCAATTTGCACATGTACACCTGTAGAAAGAAGTCAATAACTGAGCTTTTAAAAACACATGAAACTACACACATTGCTGACAACTGAGGTGTTGTTGGAGTTATACTTTTTATCACCCTTAGTTATTGAACTTTCCAACGGTTGTTGCACGATGTTGGAAGAAAAGGACTGTAAACTATTAATAAACGCAATGAGGCCATTGTATATATGCTGAAAATATGAATGTCTCCCTTTATAAATATATATATGTATCGCTGTTTTTTTACAAACTCTAAGTTACAAACTGTACACATTGCATTCTTGCTAATCAGCCAAAATATGAACGGAATAAGTAGCAAGCATCGTAACAAACAGAGTACAAATAAATAGGGACAAAAGCTTGTCAACTAACCATTCAGAAACGTCCTGCTGCAACCGAGATGTTTGCACCTCCACCAAAACCTCCGCTGCTTCAGGGTCAGTTTCTGGATCAAATTGATAATATGCTTGAACACATGCATTGCTCTGAGATGACATGTTTATTCCACACTCGTAATCACAGTTAACAGGTAACGTGACTCTCGCCGGCTCATGCCCCCCTCTTCTGCAGGGGGGCGTGGTCAGCTGCTGCTCAGAATTTTCAAAGACAGGCTTGGAATAGAGCGAAAATGAGCGAAACGAGGCATGGCTAAAAAATTATCTGTTTGGTATTTTGAAAAATAAAATGTATAAATATACCTTATATAGGTATGGTCATACACTATATCATTTAAATATAGCATGATTGGTGGCTTGATCATGCCCTTTGATCATGCCTGGGGTTCAACAGGGTACGTACCGAGGACATCGGGTAATGGGGATGTCAGAACCGCCAAGCAATGAAGGGCACAATTACAGTTCATTTTATTCAGGGCAAGTTTACTCCCATGCAGTGGCGACGGGCACAGCCCCACCTAGTGTCAGCAGAAAGTATTAAAAATAATGATTGCAAAAATGTCATGTCTACTCTACTTTTATCATTTTCTAATCATAAATCTATCGATTAGATTTATGATATACTTTTGAAACTACAAGAAGATAAGGAGGACTTTTACAAAAAAGTAATAGAGATCTTTGTCCAGAAGGATAGGCAAATGGACTTCATCTTCAAGTCAAGGTAAGACCGCAATTTTATTGAAAATGGGATCTTACTAAGAGAGAACAATTCAATATTTAAATGATAAAATTACATTTTTTGGGTATCCTTTTGTTGTCTGTTTAAAATTAATCGAAGCATCAGACAAAAAAAGCTTTTGAAAATAATATTATATTTTGATTTAGGTCAAAATATAATATTTGTAAACCTGAAGAGTTGGTGCCAGTGCCTCACCAGCCATGAACCTCACTGCACCTCACTGCAGAAGCTTATCGACATCTAAGTTTTTTGTGCCCCACCACTTTTGTACATATAAAAACGCCACTGCTCCCATGGCTTTGTTACTGTATCTCCCTCCCTCCCACACAACATCGCTGCATAAACCCGATAGTCCTCTGAGTCAGAGTTGATGTAAACAACAAGAGAGCTTCATGTCCAGCCAGAGCCTAGCAGGAGAATGGATATCAACCCAGCGACATGTGATTTGCATAGACAGCACAGAGGGATTAGGGTCTGATCTGTAGCGTCTCAGAATAAGCAACGAAAATAGATAAATGTGTCGCTGCAATTCATGAGCACCACAAGCTTGCAGATTTGTTTTCATTTGATTCCAAGCAGCAAATCCAAATCAGACAGTTATCCTGATAGGAGAAAAACATCCCGTCCTCACATTTAAATATCTGTGGTCGCAACTTTTATCAATGACAGACAGACAACGGCATGTCAGGCGAGCATCATTTGGTATTATGTCCTCCTTCGCTTCATATCTGTGAAGGCGCAAAACAAACAGGTCCCTCAATTTGACACATATTTTGGGCTGCTTTTTACATTTATTGGTGAAATGTGCTGTTGTTGCCCTTTGACAGGCCTGACGGGAAGTCATTTCAAGAGAGGGACATGTAGTGTCTATCAGCCTGTGAGTGTATTTTTAAAGGCGAGGCTGACATTACACCTGCTCCTGCTGTGCGCACTGAAGGGGAATCCCCAGTGGCGCCTTGTCGAGCAGCCATGTCAATTGTTTGTTTGCATACTGAAGAGCTGCAGGCAATATGTTGTCTAGCTCGGAGAATAAGCGGCTCATCACTACCTATGGTCCATCATGTTTCTGTATGCCAGGAGAATATACTGGGATCATGTCAATACAGGTAAAGACATTTGGGTTGCAGATCATTTAAAATAACCCTGATATTGGCACATTTAGAGGTGATTTAGTGGAGAGAATGGACATTTCATCTTATAAAGAACGCGTCGTAAGCTCTTCTACCACAATACACAGGAGAAAAGTTGTTGCTTAGCTTACTTAGCAATATTTATTCGCTTGATCACAACTAAAAAAGGTGGTTAAAGAAGATGAAAAGCAACTTTTTACTTTATTGTTTCCGCCGCTAAGGTCAGAGATTGTAGAACCTGAAACATGAAAGTAGCTTCGGTCCTTTAATATGATAATAGACTATTCTCAATTAGTGTTTACCCCGAGGCTTAAAAGCCAGAACTTTCTGAAAGGCTTGAAAAGGATGCGTGTTGAATGGCTAAATGCGAGGTGCCGAATCAATCGCAGCGCATCTCTTTCTGGTTTGGAAATAAAAGGGCCTTTTGAAAATCTCTGATAGCATGAAAAAAGACAGATGTGGACTGGACAAATGTAACAACACACTTTCTGCAATGCACTTTAGAGACACTTGAATCGAGCTCTTTGTGAAATGAATCAAAACCCTTTTCTATTTCATGCCAGGTTAAGCAAACACAATATTGACATGTGTCTAACTACTAAAAAGCCCTAAGAGCCACTTAAGGCAAACTAATGTACAAAGACATATCATAATAAGGCCTCCTGCCTTTATATACTGGGGTTACAAATATTTGGCCCACCTATTTTATTTTGCATTCAATTAAATCCCATGGGTTGGATGGGTTATCTAGGACACTCACATTGACTTTGAGGAACTGCAGTGAGCATTTGATTGATTCCCGGAGGACAAGAAATATGATTCTGCCTTCACATTGGTGAGAAAAACTAGGCATTAGCATGTTGACTAAATAAAGATACTTATTCTGAAAATTCCATCAAAAAGCTTGCTAAGACCCAGATCAAAATGTAAGCTCCCGTCAATCTTGCCACGCCAATATGATACATGACAACCTGACTTTAATTTTGTGTTGTGAATGTACCGTGTGCTGTGACCAATTTGCGTGTCTTGCACAGCTATTGCATTTTTTGGACAGCTCCAGGGAGAGTGCTATATGGTTGGTCCTCTGTGCTGCCATATAGCACCCCGAGGGATAAATCCTGCTGCGTCTCTTCTCAAAACGCTACATAGATAGGCCCTGTGGGACGTTAGCCTTGGAGGGGCCCTGTCTTCTGGAGTCTTTTTGCTTGGCTGCCTTTCAGTAGGAAGAAAAATGACAGGCTGGACTCAGTGCTGTTCCTACACTATATCGTCTTTACGACCAAATGTGAATGTTTTTAAGCATTATATGAATTTATGGCTCAATCAGCTTTCCACCTTTTGGCATGGAAATGTCATTCTTTTCTTTTTACACATTATGACATATTATATTCAAGGTATGGTATTGTAACTTGCAAATTATCCCATTTCCCAAAATATTAAACTATTCCTTTACATGTTGCCCATCGCCACTGCAATAACTGTTGGGTAACTTAGAGGCTACACAAACAACCTTTGCATTCAAATGTAACATATTTTCGCCTTTTAAATTGACATGAAAACATTTTTTGTCGAATAATTATCTATTCAAAACCCATAGACTAAGAGAAACATAATTTTGGAAGTTTTTTTTTGGGCAACTAGCAAATGTCTGACATAGTAATTTGATTAATTGTTGATATACAATGAGTCTTTATAGCCACTTTAATTATAAATAAATACAAGGGTACAACGATGCAAAATACCTGAAATAAATGATGGCTTCCCTGCTTCTCTCTTTTAATGCACACTATTTCTATTCCAAGAACAATCATTTCAACTTTCTTCTCTTGCCTATTGAAGCTCAGCCTTCCTCTCTGCAGTTCAGTGGCTTGAAATCTCCCAAGATAATTAGATGGGAAATGTATTTCATTTACACATCATACCACACTGGCTATAATTAATTGTTCTGCTGTTCGGGGTGCAATAGTTCACTGACTCCTTTGTGTGACGACAGGATTGTTACTGTTCCGTGATATGTGGTGCCACGCTGAAAACTGCTAACAGATGCTGCTGTCACCGAAAAACGTCCACCTAGGTGACTCCAAAACAAACAATCCCTGCAATGAATAAACAGCAGTTCAATGCTTTCCGACAGGTACGACATTATTATTTGAAGGTTGCCAGTGGATAGATGGTAGTTGTATCTTTTAAGTACTTGGCAGCTCTTGGAATAGTGGCCCAAAATATACTTTTTTCTAAATGTACCATGTTAATATTTTCTATCTTTTTCAATCGAATGTCTGAAACAATCTCCCTGGCTGATTACTTCAACAAACCGTATTTCTGAGACTCTTGGTGATGTGTAAACTAAACCACCATCGTACATCCTGGATTAACAGATAGTATGTGTGCGAGGAGTTATTCTAATGGTTGCAAGCTATTTGCCACGGGCTACAGAAAAGCCTGCAGGGTGTTCACCTTGCCTGCAGTGTTTGGGAGGTGGTAACATATCGCAATTTGCAGCTTTAATGAATCTAATTCCATTGCCCTTCATACTCCACAGCTCCCTTTAGTTGAATCTCTTCCTCTAAATACTTTGCCAGTTTATGGACTGATGCTGCTTTGCAAAAGAAACACACTTCTTCCTGCTGATGAACACACCCACTGTGTTCCTAATGGGAATGGTTAAGGGACAGATATAAGTGCAAATGCCCTGTCTAAAGCATACATAACTTCATACAATTGGATAGAAATGCAAAGTTGAAAGTCATAGCGTTATCTCCAGGTGCTACACCCCAAGCCTACCTCTGAGAAGTCGTACAACGTGCCTGTGAAAACACGTTTTAAATGATGTATTTCTGATGTTACAGACAATAGGTGCTACTCTGTAATAGTCTTTATGCTACAGTGTGTCACAGCATCATTAATTTAAATAAATAAAATAATAAAAGTTTCACAATCCCTTCCTATAAAAAGTAGTATGAGCCCCTGATTTGCCTTTTTTATTTTTATTTCGATGAAGTAAAATAATTGGATCATGGTTTTTCAACACAAAGCTGTTTCTATGTAGCATTGTCATATCACTCTATGATACATGGATGACTAAAAATAAACCATATGGACAAAGATATACAGCAAATTAAATACATGCATAAAGCAAGATAAGCACTGTTTCGGAGGTGATGAGACTGCAAACAAACAATACAAGCCCAACAAACAGCCTTTGAAACGGTAGCAAAGACAAATCATCTGGGAAGACATGAAAAGATCAAATCACAGTTATTTAGTATCACATATCAAAAGACTTCAGTAAGCCAAAGAATATTAAGCATTTAATAATAATACTCTAATTGGATAAGGCAACTATGACTTCTAAAAGACAGATTTGGTATTGATTTGATCTGTAGATAAAGGACATTTTGAGTTAGATTCCTGATGTTTTCCGTCCTTGTAATGCACTTCATAACGGATCACTTAATTTGACTGAAATTAGACATCATGGGAACAAAAGTTGCAGCGCCCTTGGGCGGACACGTAAAGTCACTTTGTCACCGTCGGTGCTGAGCGGCACATCCATTGCTCATTGAAGCTAATCCGACAAAAGAAGAGGAGGTCAAAAGAGAGACGAGCCGATGTGGGAATGACTTATATAAGGTCCGTTCAAATCTTAATATGACTTAAGTGACACAAATTATTAAGAGGGCCGTCTCATCAGTGCCTTCCAATGCAGGCAAAGTTCACAACAGGGTTTTGGTCCGCCGCTATTATGGACTGTCATCGGAGCAAAGATGACGAGAAGGGACGTCTCTAATTAGCCCCTTGTCAGAGCGGGTAACATTCCAATCACGTGTTCTTGTAATTACTTCACTTTTTACGATCTCTCGGCTCATCTTAGGTTGACACCGTAGCACTAAAGCAAGCCTCTTTGAATTAATTTGGAGCTCACTGGACAAATTGTAGAAGGAGTGGATGTTAAAATGGAGGGAATAACTGCCTCGATCTTCCACTTTCAAGCCCTGAGGCGCCTTAACATGGGGGAAAAAAATAAAATGTTATCATCTTCAGTGCATAAAATTGAGAGGTGTGTGGTATATTTACGTGGACTAACGGAGTCTCGACACCAGCAAGTCTGTACTTATCTGTTTGCACACCTTTTAGTCGGCTAAAAGCCCTGAAAAAAAAAAAGCCCTGCCTTCCTGAACTCCTACCAAGTGAGCTGGTTATATGTGAAATTAAAAAAGGGAAATGATTAAACAGCCGGCTGAAGCTAAACACGGTTCCTGGACACAGGGCCCGGCGAGTGATTCATTTTCATCCCATCTTAGAGTGCAAAATTGATACAGGCATTTATGTGTGTTCACATATTTTAGTGTATCTATATATTTAGCAGGTAGGGTAAAGAGAGGCGTTTAAAGAGAGAAATGAGGAGGTTGGCTGAACAAAACGGAAATGTACATTATGGATGTCCAACAAGGAGTGTAAATCCAAAGTTTCATCATAGAACCTTTAAATATAGATTCTCTGTACAAAGATAGGATGTTTGAAGATGTCACAAAATCTGCAGCAATATGACTTGGAGTCCATTACATTCAGAGGCCTGTGATCGATATAAAGCACATTTCCATTCAACACAATTCATTTATCATTTATATTAACTCAAAGGTAAAATATAATCTGAACATTGTATTACTGCTTCTTCCAGATCTTCAATCTAAATTCAAAATATTCTTATTTATGAAAATAATAGACTTGTATAAGGACTGGTTTGTTGGTCAATGCTGCTAAGGACACTTAAATGAGAATAGCTGGTTTACCTTAAAGCTACCTAAAGTGAGCACTGCAAGCTAACAGCGCTAGCACTGTTTGAATGTTTAGGAAGGAGGTGTGCTCTGTGAAACCAAATATTGAAACAGAAGTGCCATGGACATTTCAAATGCACCAGACACAACTGAACCAATCATTGGTCCAGATGGATGGATTGTTATATCCAACCAAAGAAAGTTTAAATATTTCACCAATTTACATTTTTTCTCCACTGTTTAATAAGGTTCCTCACAGGGAGCCCAACAGCATCTCAGACTTATGAGAGACACTTCACATTGCTGATATGGAGCTGGGACATTAGGAAGTATAACAGTTCAAGTCCTGAAAGACCAAATGCTACCGAGGTGTCCCTGAGCAACTCAGCGTTCCCTACACTGCTCCCCTGACGCCTTACTCAATTAACTATGTGCCAACCAACTATGTGCAATATGTGCTATATGTGCAATATTATATTACATGCCACTTGTTAGACGCTTTTATCCTAAGCGACTTACATACTCAATACAGTGGGCAATCCCCACAAGAGCAATTTGGGGTGAAGTGTCTTGCCCAGGGACACAATGACATGCTGACTGCAGTGGGGTTTGAACCTGACCCCCTGATGCCAACACCAAGGCTCTATCCACTGCGCCACACGCCTATATATATATATATATATGCCGTTAATAACGGTGCAATATACCTGGCTGCTAAATCCTAAGAACTGTTACAGGATGCGTATTTTGTAAATTGTGTAACTTTTGTTTGTATTATAGTTTTTATTATATCATAACTTTTGTTTTTACTTTAATACTTTTTAATGCATGTAACATATGTAACATTAAGCTGTGGGTGGCTCTTTTTCTGCTGTAACAACATACATTTCCCCTCTGTGGGACTAATAAAGGTATTCTGATTCTGATTCATAGTGGCAGCCAACTGCTCCTAACACTAGGATGGGTCAATTGCAGAATGTACATTCCCCCTCTGTGGGACGATTAAGGGTATATCAAATAAATAAAAAGAACAACAGAGTGCGTTCTGGATCTCCATATAAGAGAAAAGTCCATGAACTTCTTGATTCTACCAGATGTGCTGTACCCTCCACTGGAACACAACTCCCCAACAGTTTCAAAAACCTCTCCCTGTGGGGAATAATTAGTCGGGACACATGTGACAGCATTTGAATCTGTGACCTTGCAGGCCTTACGGGACCACTGGATCGGTAGACACATCATTGAATAATACACAGCTCTTTTGCTGTGTGAAGCATGAGGGACGGCAAGGGGGAGGCAGCGGAGCATTATGCTAAAATATGTACCGTTCCCTCTGTGGTCCACTGGGCCCCGGCGACTGTTGTTTGTGCCGCGGTGGCTGTCTCGGTTTCTCGGTTTGCTCCATCTCAAACTCGGGCCTCATTATGTGTGACAGCGTTTGGAGGAAGCAGGTAGAGGCTAGAATGAAAGGTGGGGGGGGGGCGGGGAAGCTTGCTGTACAGAGATACAAGCCTTCTCCTCCTCCTGATATCATGGAAGAATCAATTGATGCTGTTTTGTGCACTTTTTCTGCTGACCCAGCAAGAAGGAGGGAAAATATTCGGCCAGTTGCCTATGGCATGGCAGCTAGAGTTTGAGTTTAGCTCACTCTGTCACTATTATACCCCCATCCCCATGCTTCTTGCCACTGCAAGCACACTCGCACGGGAAAAATGTGTGCATGCACCCACGCTCACACTATCCCCTTCGTCTAAAATGCATTTGTCGCCTGTGGTGTTATGGCATTGGACTGTCTGCTAGATGTTAGGGTTGTGGGGGTAAATCTAGATGATGGATGATTTCTGTTGTGCTGTCAGAACCAGCGCTTGATAAAAGACACGGGACAAATGCGCAAGACAAACAAATGGTGCAGGAAAAGCAAAACTCACATCAATATCTGCACTTTCCAAATTCATAACCGGCAAAGCAATTTGATCCGGTGCCTATATGTGGCATCATAGGGCCTTCCACTTATAAAAGTGTTTGCTTACAATGTCACAGTGTCAGATGCTTTTTAAATAAGCCAATACATTAAGCATGCTGTTCTGCATCTGCAAAGTAAACATTATTATAAGTCCTCAATCAAATATTTTCTCATGCACGTTGTGTCAACTCACCAGGCGTCTTCAGCCGACTGTGGGCAGAACAAACGCGCCTCGCTGTCTTGTCTTTAAGATGAATAAATATTGATATGCTCCAGTGGCCTAGTATGTTAATTAAATACATGCTTATTGAAATGCAATGACAGATGGAATTTCACAGTGAGCAGGGGATCTTGCCTCTCCCCAAGAGTGTAAAACATAATTGGTTGACAGCAAAAAGTAACACACAATTAGTTAGGGAGGTTTAATTAATATTATTCAGACGAGGTCCTCAGTTTAGATGCGTCCTACAGCGCTATGCCTCTCCGTTGTACAGATGCAGCAGATGTGGCGCTGGGAGCTTTAGGCGATTGGTTGACGCGTACAACAGGGGTCCATGACTGGAGATGTAACCCCTCAGCGGGAAAAGACAAACAATATGACAACATATTGTGGAATATCTATGCGTCGAAATGTTGTTTCCCAACCCAAAGGCTTGCTTTGTTTGCTATTAGCAATGTGTTTATTAAAAGTATCCGAGTGTGTTTTAAACAAGACCACAAACATGGTTTTGGCTTTGTGAGGCTGTGTTAGGTACAGCGGGGCTTTAAGTTAAATGCTAATCTACATGCTACCATGCAGTAAACACAAAAGGAAGATGAATCTGATAGAAATGTACATTTTTGCAGATATGTAGACAGAAACCAGAATTGGACAAATATTGCACTCGATGGTGGTGCTAGAGTAAAAGTCAGGAGATAACCAATGTGATTGAACTTGATCCTCAAGGGGCCGTCTGTACCAAATTGTATACCAAATAGGCGGATCTACGGGGGGCACCCCAGCTGCCCCCCTAACTTTTGTGTCCCTAAAACTTTACTTGTAGAAACAAACCTACACCATGCCCACAAGCTTCTCAAGCAACGAAACAAGCAGTTCATTAATTAAAAGTGAATCATTTACTTTTTTTATTTAAGAAAATAATGTTGTTTAATCCATGTTGGAGTGCTACAACTACAATCGGTTAGTTTTTTCATCAGGAAATGCAGCCCGGCTCAAACAAAAACATTTTTAATCATCATCCATTCATTTAATCATTTAATTTGATCATTTAATGTATCATATGTTCGCCGAATTGGCATGAAAGCACTAACAAATATGAATTTGCTGTAGTCAACGTCATTAAAATGTTATTAACGTTCCTAAACTCAGTAATTCACTAGAAATAGGTTTATTTTTAATGGAGCCTCGTCATCTCACCACGGGTAAACAAGAACATTTACAGTGTTAATAGTTTACTGTATTATCACTGTTTAATATTACTGCTATAACAATCACACATTGAGTTCATTGTTGTGCAATGATAAAATTAGACCGTTGTTTTTTTAAATGGTCTTTATGAAACTCAGCAACTCTCAGGTGATCAGCTGATCAGCGGGGGCTGTGTGTGACTCTTTGTTTACACACCTAATGGGCCATCAGCCACAGCTCTCCCACCCCCCCTGTGATCTCCCATCCCCCATGTGATCTCTCTTCTCCATCAGTAAAGTTTAATCAGCAGTGGTCTGAAAGGGTCTCTGGAAATATCAAACATTTAATTAAAGTTAAACAGTGACGGGGTCCAAAATCAGAGGTGGAAGAAGTATTCCGATTATTAACCTAGGTAAAACGTGTTACATTCAAAATGGTCTGTTTTTCATTATAGTAGCCTGTGAAAACCATAACAAATATGTGACCTGCTCGCATTGACCCGAAGACACAATATTTTCATTTGGATTACTGGTCTGGGGGAAGCTTGTGAATGTGTGAGTGTGTGTGTGTGTGTGTGTGTGTGTGTGTGTGTGTGTGTGTGTGTGTGTGTGTGTGTGTGTGTGTGTGTGTGTGTGTGTGTGTGTGTGTGTGTGTGAGAGAGAAACTCACAAGAAGCACCGGCTGTTATGCCTGCTGTGACCTCAAGTTACTCCGTTCTCCGCTTGTAATTATGCCGTTACAAGCTTCAAAGTTGTATTTATCATCTGAATTTGCCGAAACAAGTTTAATATTCTGAAAGCCAAGACTTTGTTTATTTGAAATCTGATGATAACAAACTGTAACGGACCCTGCCATCTTATCTATGATTACTATACACCTTACATTCATAATGTTAGCCGGAGGGAGGGGGGGCGGCACTACGGAAGAGCAGATTGCGAGTGAGAGCTGTCATCTTCCCTTTACCAGCTTCAAAAATGTATTTATCGTGTGATTTTGGAAATAAACATTTCATATTCTGAAAGCCAAGACGTTGTTTATTTAAAATCAAACAAAACACCCGAAGCCCGAAAAACTATTTTTGTACGCAAATCCACATTTATTTTGAAAAGAGCCGTTGCGATTTCCGACTGATTTAGATAGAGCGGGTCACATGTATTTAAATGCTCTTCAGCAAACATAACTGCATACCTGCAAACATTACTGAAGTACTGAAAGTCCATGAAACAAACTGAAGATCAAAGTTCACCCAGTTGTCTTGGTCTATTTGGGAATGAAGCGCCATCTCATGGCTAAATCCTGAAATTGAACAAATGGGGAAATCTGGCAACGCCCTCTCAGGAAATAGTGGGAGGGCTTTAAAATCCCAGCCACTGGTAAACGCTGGGTTTTTGGTTGGAATCCGCTGGGTGGAGTCATTTCTAGAGTGTTACATCTGTACATGGCCCTAACTTATACAATTATACAAGCATTTGTACCAGTGCTTTTCACAAGTAGACTCTTGCAGGCCAGAGTATAGGAGTGATTCAACAACAACAAAAAGACATATCTGAGAAGTGATGAGGATGAACAGAAAGAGGAAAAGAGAGTTCACTGGAGAGACCAGGAGGGTCAGAGCAGGAGAAAGCCAGGAGGACATGAAGACATTAGTGAAGAAGAAATGTATGTGATGAATAAAGATGAAGTGTCAGAAAGAGGGACTGAGGCAGGGACCAGGAGGCAGATGAAACCCCAGCTGGACCACATGGTATGTTTTTATTCTCCTTGCATACATATTCCATTACAGCAACACAATCTAGCGGCTCTTAGTATTGACAAATATGTATTGAAATGTGTTTCTGCACAGGTCACCTTTAGCTCTCTTAAGAGATGGGTGATGTCATTTGTGTACTTCATTATAACTAAGTACTTTTACCGTACTTACAGTAAACAGAATTCTAGGGTATCATGAGTATTGAGCTGTTTTATACTATATTTGTGTTTGTTTGTCTGAACACCTTGTTTCTCTTGTACATTAAGAACACTTGTGTTAGGGCATGATTTAACAATAAATAGGCTATATACAGTATAAAATACCACGTACTGTCCGCCCTCCCATGCCACCCTGGCATGACTTCTTGCCCCCCCTTTGCCACCCCATGTAAAATGTTCTAGAACCGCCACTGATACCAGTCCACTCATACCAGTGTTATTATTGACACATTTCACTCGAAAACATAAGTGTTCCTCATTGGGATGCTTTAGGGAAAGTCAGCGGCTTACTAGAGTCCTAAAATGTTTGCCAAACTGGCAAGCTAAAAAGTTTAACCTGCTGGTTACGCGAAGAAAAGCTAGGAGAATTACCAAACTTAATAGGATACATCCACTGGGAACCATGCATATCTGTACCCAATTTCATGGCAAACTCCACAATGGCACTTAGGGGAATATCAGGCGAACATCAGTCTGTATGATGTATCCTTTGGGAACCATGAATGTCCATGCAAACAGCAAAACACAAACATTTAAAATCTCTGGCTACACAAATGAGACTGATTTAGGTCTAATTTGACTAAAGCTCATTCGCACAGCTCTCAGCAAAGCTTCAGTTTAAGAATATTTTTATCAGTGTGGCTGCTCCCTCAGCATTTATCCCACAGTCAGTCAATTTAACATGAGGATCCCGAAACCCATACACTTAATTAATGTTCGCCTTCCCCTATCACCGTTGCTGTCTCCTATATCTTCCCAAAGTGTCGTTGACACCTAGAGTCCTTTGTGACTCATGTATCACAATCACTTAAATGGCCTCACATGGCTTTCGGACAAAAAGCCGCTTTGTTTTGGGCCATTGTGTGAAACATTAAAAAGCAATTTGCTGGCAGACCTATTGAGTAGACCTGCAATCGCTCCCCCAACATCACTACCCTGGTGGATTGTTATTGTCATTGAGTGTACGGGGGTGAGGGAGATCTCAGACGGTAGGCGGTTGGGAAATGTCAGACTTTATTGAGCTGGGCTGGACAAAAGGCAAAACGAGGAATTGGGTTTAAAGTGAGGTTCACTTTGATAATGTAGCACTAAGGGACCATAAACAATGAAACAACCTGGCTGATAATTATGATTAGGAGACATGCTTGCTCTATAGTAGCAGGGCCCTATCAGATGCTTGGCTTTACTTGGACAAACTTGCCAAATTAAGACTACGGGCAGGATTACAAGGGAAAGGGATTAAGATATGTAACCAGAAGCCACATTTCATTGAAATAGCTAAGTTCAGGGCTCAGCTGTAGCTTGAGAAGCTACTGCCAATTTCAGGAGGAATAGGTTTGACAAAATCCCTGCATTACCGTTCAGGAAATAAAAATATACTTTATTTCCACTATAAAAACTGGATCAGATAAACTTACAGTAGAAGATGATATATACTACAGTAATATATTAATTCAAATCCAATTTAGTCCTCTGGCTCTGTATTCCGTCCTTGTGTTGTTCCCCAGGATAACATCTAACAGCATCCCAATCCAAAGGGAATTCAGCACATCTTGTGAGGGTACTGTTGGCCTGCCTCAGCCACACTCATTGTTTATTTCCCCATACAGCAGAGCTCAAACAAACATGACCTGCACTCTGTCATGCCTTCATATCACACCAAGCGACCAGATATGAAAGCAAACAAAATGTGAAATGGGACATTCCAGAAACTGGGCCGTAAACCACACATCTCTGCAAGTAAGGCCTCAGACACACAAGCTATCAAAGTTACAAATGGCAGATCAGTGGAAAGCTGGATGGCCGTGTTTGAAGGAATGTGGGTAAAGAAGTGCTGAACGAGGCTTAAGCTCTCACTTCATTAGTTGCGCCTTGTTCCGGATGAACGCCCACCCCTGAAAGGCGCAACAATCTTTCAATGACACTGTACGCTCCTCAGTGCAGGCACTGATGAATGATCTAGCATGTGTCCAACATGGATTAGCTGCGCAACATGAAACAATGGCAGCTAGATTTGTATGAAAACACTTTAACATGTAGTGTAGTAGTAGCATAAGCTTTCTCCAAACAGCAACTGTCCGATTTGACTCAACTCTTAATAGGCATATCACCAAATGTTGAAATAGTGTCATTATTGGTCTGAATAACAAATGTACTGTTAATTAAGAGTTTGGTATTGATTTTGAGTCTTACCAACAAAAAGATAACACTAATTCAGAAGCACACTGTAATTGTTAGCATATAAGCTAGTTTTGCTAACCATAGTAGTAGCCAAACCTATTGTGAATTACAAAACCAATGAGATAAAATACTTATTTTCTACCTTTTCAACATAAAGAATCAATTTTTTTAATTATTAGAAATTTGAAGTGTGATCATGTGAGATCCGTGACCAAGGATTTGATGTCTTCATATTATGATTAATTTCACATCTGGTCACAGAAGTGATTACATTATTGATGTAGTCATTGTGAATTTGCTATGGCTATAATACTCACAACGGTTCTTGGCAAATAATTACATTATTAACTATAGAAGGAACAATGAAAGATTAGTGTTTACCAAGGCTGCCCAGCAATAAGAGTGGTACATTACATTAGTGTCTCACTTGAATTGTCAAACTTTAATGTTTATTTGCTTGGGGATACATGTACTGCAATATCATTTAGCCAATTACTCGAAGTAACCAGAGGACGTTTTGCCACAAGCAAGCAAGGACACCACAGCTAAGCGTACACCAATTACCACACATTTTCTCTGGCTTGGCACTTCATTTCTTGGACAGAGTCATCACAGTGCCGCTACGGAAGAAATTAAGACAATGTCTGCTGCTTTTCCCAGCACAGATGATCATTTTCCAGGCAATTAAGACGAGCTGTGCTTTAGAAGGTGGGGTCAGTGCATGCTCATGGGAAACTGGTGTGATAAAACCAGCACAGCGCTGTTGTGGGCAATGTAAAATGCTGCTTGTCAGCTGTCCTACAAGCTGGGGTAATTGACCCAGCTTTGAGACAGATCACTGATATGAAAGAGTCATTAAGTTCTTCAGAATTTGATTCCCTATGTTTCCTTAATGCTGCAGTATTAAAAACGTGTCTGTAAGTTAAAACATTATCTATCTTTACTTTACTTCTTTATCACTTACTGACTCAATGTTAGGGATTAAGGAAGAGTCAGGGCAAATGTTTTACTGAGTTAGCATTAGAAGCATGTTATGCAGCTCAGTTTGAAAAAGGGGAGGCCATAGTAAAGTCAACTAAGGCTATCTTTTATATTAATAAAAACAAAAGCTTTCTATTAAGTGGATTTGATTCTACTTCTTCCTGCATCTGGCACAGATATTTGCAAGAACCATTAGCTAATCAAAATGGTCCCTTTTTTGTTGCATTTGCAGATTTATACTGGTTTTTGATGACCAAAAAAACCATCCAATGTGCAGCACCGTCCAGCATCGATCAGACAAGCACAGTGGTCAATGTCAACTAAAGATAACACAATTTATTAGGGTCCGGGATAAGAAAACAGCACCTTTCTGTTTTTCGTGTTAAGTTCTTCACAACTGCGTCCAAACTGATGGACAGTGCTCTGATTATTTTTGATCATGGATGACTCAAAACATTGTCGAGCTTATTTGTGCATTTGAAAGATGCTTCCTTTGGAACAGAAATAAATGGAGCGTTTATTCCATGTGCGGATGTGATGCATACAACAAAGAACCTGCTAATACGTATCAAAGGAAACATAAAACAACATTCACTGGGGCTGGCTTCTGCAAGCACACACCATCTGTGTGATGAGATCCAGCATCTGCAAACCAAAGAGCCACAACCGAGCTGTCTCTTACCCAGAATGCAACAGTGGAAATATTTTACTGTCTGGTATTAAATAAAAAATGTGCATTGCTCCCTCCTGAATATTTACAGAGTCTATGGAAGACTGAAAAAACAAAACAACATGTTGGCATCAGTTGACAATAAACAGTATCACTGGATTCCAGAGTAAGAGTTTTCCGATAGCACCAACATGTGGTTCACATATCTTAAATAATGTCACAACAAATGAAATTATAAGGACTTTGGTGTCAAGTCTCTAGACTTTCCTCTATTACTGTCAGCAGATTAAATATTCATTTTAAAAATGGTAAACATACCAGCTTAACATCAGTATGTTAGCATTGTCATTATGAGCATGTACGCATGTTAACATTATCATTTAGCCAAAAACCACACTGCACCTGTTCTGCTTCAAAGAGCTTCTAGCATCATTGTTGTTTTATTGCTTAATATGACATATTTTGTATAGAGAGTATACATCAAGTTAATTGCTGCACTACATTCACTTAACTTATTACAAGTGCACACCATGACAGCTTTAACATTGTTTATTAATTCTCCAAATATTTAATTGAAATCATGAAATATAATGTAAACCCTAAGGCAGGGATAGGCAACTTGGATGGTGGTGGGGGCCACATAATGTATGTACTGGCCACCAGGGGGCCGCAGATTCACTTGGAACACACACACACACACACACACACACACACACACACACACACAAATTCCATGTATTGTATGTAATTATTAACAAATTAAGTCTGACATCTTCATTGACATTTTACAATCTTTCAGGGAACATCCTCTAATAAGCTCACTAAACAAATATCAGTTCACAGAAATGTTATTTAATTTTTACAAGTGGCATGTTTGTATTGTCATGACCGAAAGAACGAGATCGCGGATACAAGCGGACGAGATGGGTTTTCTCCGCAGGGTGGCTGGTGTCTCCCTTAGGGATAAGGTGAGAAGTTCGGTCATCCGGGAGGGACTCGGAGTTGAGCCGCTCCTCCTTCACGTCGAAAGGAGCCAGTTGAGGTGGTTCGGGCACCTAGTTAGGATGCCACCTGGGCGCCTCCCTAGGGAGGTGTTCCAGGCACGTCCAGCTGGGAAGAGACCGAGGGGTAGACCTAGGACCAGGTGGAGGGATTATATCTCTTCGCTGGCCTGGGAGCGCCTTGGGATCCCCCAGTCAGAGCTGGTTGATGTCGCCAGGGAAAAGAAAGTTTGGGGCTCTCTGCTGGAACTGCTACCCCCGCGACCCGATCACGGATAAGAAGATGGATGGATGGATGTTTGTATGGAACAGGTTATTTAACAGTGGAATACAACTATTTTAAACTATTGGAAAGCACGGAAAATGTAGCGGATGTAGCGGAAAAATAAACCTATTAAACTATCTATACAGTGGGGAAAGCCTTGGTAAAAAGGTGCGTTTTGAGGGCTTTTTTTGAATTTGTCCAGGGTTGGGGCGCTGCGGATTTGGGGGGGGAGAGAGTTCCAGAGGGTGGGGGATGCCACACTGAAGGCTCTGTCACCGAAAGTCCGCAACCTGGTGCGGGGGGTGGAGAGGAGATCCTGTCCAGATGATCTTAGGTTCCGGGATGGAGTGTGGTAGCGGAGAAGGTCAGACAGGTATTGGGGGGCGAGGGCATGGAGGGATTTGTAAGTCAGAAGAAGGAGTTTATAGGTGATACGGTGCTTGACTGGGAGCCAGTGGAGGTGGATCAGGGTGGGGGTGATGTGCTGCCAGGGCTTATATGACATAAACATGAAGTCATGAACACTAACCCAGACATTAGTTGTCTAACTTGAACCTTGCTAAGACACTTGTAGCCTGTCTCTGCTGACGCACAATAAGGGGAATGTCAACACAGACACCTGCCAACCCACACTCTGCTGTTCCTCAGCGCTGCTTCCCCTCCCTCCCTCCCGCTGAAATTATGAATAACACGGCAGGGTCCGTGACAGTTTGTTTTCATCTGATTTCAAATAAACAAAGTCTTGGTTGGTTTTTAGAATATTAAACTTGTTTCGCCAAGTTCAGATGATAAATGCAACTTTGAAGCTTGTAAAGGCATAATTACAAGCGGCAACTTAACGTCACAGCAGGCATAACAACAGCCGGTGTTTCTTGTTTGTGTTTCCCGGGAAACAAACACAATACACACAAACGCGTCACGCCATTTGCCCATCCATAAGTTTAAACTTACACAAACACATCCTGTTTTACTTTCGGTGAGCCCTTACATTAATCCACAAGGGCACCTTGGTTTTACTTTAGTTTTCAAAGAGGCTCATCACCAAAACACAAAGCTCATTCGTTAAACATATTTTAAATTCTAAACAATCTTTGAATTTGTCCTCCGAGTGATGTCATCTGGAGGACAATGATTACAGGAAGTGTTAGCGCAGACAGAAAAGGCCAAGCATTAATGAGCTTCAAAGGTGTGAAAATATGTTTTTCAGTTTGCTTACAATGTTTAACAGTTATTTGTCATTATTAAAATTGCTATTTGAGAAAAAAATGTATTCCTTAATGTTATCAATATGTGAGGAGCAAACAAACACTGACTCTTGACATGCTAAGAGTGTCCACTTTTGTATGAGATGCATCACACACAGTTTAAGACATAGCTTGATTGGGTGAAAACAAATGTAAAATGCCTGTTGCTCCAAGGGGTTTCCTGGTATAATATATTATTGCTTTCTACAGTAGACTTGTTACCAGAGTAAAGATAAGTATCTTACCCTATTGTGATAATGTGCTACCATTATCTTACTAGGTTCCATCTGGGGCTTCCTTTTCCTTGTATTCATAACCCAACACATTTCACTCATCTTCCATGATAAATAATTTAGCAGCACTAACCACATTAATGGGAGCCATTCATCTCTGGGGTGAGAGGTGGGGAGTGGTTATTTATGTACAAATCCATCTGGGGAATTAAGCCTTGTGTTTCATTTGAGTTGAGACGAAAGAAATATCTGGTGGGCCCGTGGGTTCGTTTCACATGTTCAAAATAAACATAGAGACATATTATATGAACAGATTGTGATATTTAATTCATCGAAGACAACTGACATATAGATCAATCACCCAACTTACATAGAAAGTATATATATAGCTTATGTTGGATCTAACTCTTCACAAAGAGTTTTGCAGCGAAAATGATTTGAGTGGCAACAATGACCGCTCTTCAAATGTACTAGCCTTTTGATTTCCTAGAAACCCACCTGATATTCAGTATTTAGATCAGTAATTACCAACTAAACATTCAACAATTCACGACACGTAGCAGACTACTCTTGTGAAATGTTCTGTAGCATTGACAAGCAGGAATTCACAATTAATACAGATAGGAATAACGCACCAAGACGGATGACAGCAGCATAACAGCAGAAATTAGCATCCAGCAAATGTCATGATGCTGCCCACATGCCGAGCAATAAAACAGCCAGCAGCCTCGGCACCCTCATAGATTTCAGATATTGCCTGAGCACACAAACCAGCAAGAGTTTGCAGCTGTTTTACATTTATTTACTGCAGTTTGCAATCAGCAGAAGAGTGGGATGGGCATTGGAGGCTTAATTAGGCCCGTTTATTGCAAAGGGTGCTTTGGATATTTGTTGTTTCAAACTGAGTGTGTCATGTGTGAGCGTGTAAAAGGAGACAGAGGCAGGAATCGAGCAATAAAACCGCTTCCAGCTCTCGACCATCCAAACAATAAACTGTCTGGATGCAGCATTAGCGTCTGGCTAGGAGAATTACGATGGAGAAACCGAAAGTTCACACGTAGTTCTAAGAGAAATGTAAATCAGCATTGTTGCCGTTTGCCAATGTGTTCTGGGTGTAGACGCCATTCTTTCATGATGAGTGCGTAGTTAGCATTAGTCAGTGAACTGCAAGTTGTCTACAGTCTACTCCGAAGTACACTCACTAACGCCATACAGAAGCATCAAGGAGGCACTCTTATTAGACTCTTCATCTGTAATTAACCTAAGACCCATCCTCTCCCAATTACATGCTAATGAGCAATCTAATACTCTTGAGTGATTTGTAATGTGCACAGGCCATCAATCATAGAGCTCAGATAGTGTCTGGGTCTAGGTGGTCCATTGACAATCCATTACAGCTCTGTTGGTGCTTTCAAACCACCACCGTTTGTTTATCAGCTGACCATCATTATTTGAATAACCCAGATTTTATTTTTCAATGAGTTGCTCTCTCACTACCAGAGGACCCAATGTACCACAGACAGACAGGAAACAGAACTTTTTCATGTGTGGGAACATTATATCCGCACAAAGATTATTTTGACTAATGTTAACAAATCTGAGTATGATTCAGATGTGTGTAAGTGTTAAACACCATACAAAAATGATACATTGACTAATGCTGCAGACAAGCAAAGCTTTGGTTTTCAGCTGCATCGGCTCCTCTATCATCCAGCAGCTGCACACACTTCAGCAGCAGCTACATTAAAGTAATTGATATTTGTATCCTGAGACAGTTAAGTAAAACAACCTCTCTGGCTCAAGGCAAGAGGATTTCCCTGAAATGTAAATGGAGCTCGGAGAAGGTTGGGAGTGATTTAAGAGTCAGTGACATCCATACTGTTGTGCTAAGTCAGTGGAAGTGCTGAGTGCAAGGCACCGGGTCTCTCGCTCACACTCTCTCTTTGGCTCCCTCCATCACTGTCTCTCTTCCTCTATTCGACTCTCTCCATTTCCCTCTTAAAGCAGTTGCCATAACTCAGGCTCTATCTTAATCCATTCCGAGTACACAAACGCACACATGCACACACACTGCCACACACACACACAGGAAATCACAAAAGGCATTTGCTAGGAGTGTGATCCTGTTAATCGTCTCTTGGACTTTAAGGTGGGAGCTCAGACTGAAAGCCGAGCAAAGACCAAGCGGGATGCTACGTAGGCACTACTAGGCAGACAGAGTTATTAGAAGGGCATTTAGTTTAGCTACTGTATTAATCACCGGGGCACAATGAAGAATTTAGTGTTATAAAAACACACTTTCAGCTTTGTGCTCCAAATAAGAGAAAGGGTATGATGGAACACAATGGTTTATATATGAATATGTGTTTGTACATCACTACAAGAAAAGTAAAATACAACTGTACACATTAACTACACTAAATTGTCTAAAATAAATGAATAGTATTTTAAACTCGATATTTTAAAGCTGTAAGCAATGCCTGGCCACTAAGCGGGCAACAATACACCAAAAACAAATCTCTAACATACCATGACATTTTTAGTACAAGCTTAGGGTAGGTCGGAAAGATGAGATAAGATAAGATGAACCTTTATTAATCCCAGAGAGGAAATTCAGTTTGTACAAAGCAGCAACAGTAAGCGTGAAAAAAAACAGTACAGCAAAGATTCACACAGATCAATACAATCTAAAATAAATAATAAATAACATAAAATCAAGGAAATAATGATAGTAATAATAAAAGACTAGGAAAATAGGAGATGAATAAAAATAAGAGTAAAATAACTGTCAGCATATATACATATTTTGTCATCATCTAAGTTCTAAAGTGCGGAATAAGTTAAAGTGACAAGTTAACATGGGTTGTGGAGACAGTGTATATTTATGTCCAGTGATTTAATTTGATTTATTTTTCAACATTAACCCCTTGTTGTGCAGCCTGATGGCTACAGGCACAAAGGACTGTCCGAGGCGCTTGGTGTGTTGTCGTGGAGGGATGAGTCTGTGGCTGAACGTGCTCCTCATCTTCACTAGCTCTGCGTGGAGTGGGTGGGAGGGGTTCTCTAGGATGCTGTCGAGCTTCCTCCACGTCCTCCCCTCCGCCACCTCCTCCAGATTGTCCAGTTGAACTCCCACTACAGAGCTAGCCTTCCTCACGAGCCTGTTCAGCCTGCCAGTGTCCCTAGTGTTTGTGTTTCCACCCCAGCACACCACGGCAAAGAAGAGCACACTGGCCACCACAGACTGGTAGAACATCTGCAGCAGCCTCGTGCACACGTTTGAATGACCTGAGCCTCCTCAGGAAGAACAGCTTACTCTGTCCCTTCCTGAAGAGAGCATCAGTGTTATCTATCCAGTCCAGTTTATTGTTTAAGTGCACTCCCAGGAACTTGTAGCTGTTCACCACCTCCACATCCTCCCCCCTGGTGGTGATGGGGGTCAGAGGCGTCTTGCTGCTCCGCCTGAAGTCCACCACCAGCTCCTTAGTCTTGCTGATGTTGAGCTGGAGGTGATTGTTGTCAAAGGAGTAGTCGTCAAAGAAGGGGAAAACAGTTCGCCTGGTTTGACCATGAGTTTGAAAAGTAAGATTTAAATTCAATTGTTGAGCAGTGACCGGTGCCTTTGGACAAAGGTTAGCCTTAAAAGCCAGTGAAATACATTTGGTTCTTTTTTTTTATTTAGTCTGTTTTGGCATTGAAAAAACTATGACTTTAAAGACATCACGGTTTTGGCAGTCTTTATTTTGCATATTTTGTATCTTCTCTATCAGATGATTAGCCAACATTTGAACTGTATGGTCTGCACCAGAGTACGACAAATGCAATCCGTTGAACTAAGTTGAAGCCTCTGAGTGCCCTTAATACCACAAAAGAACACACTTCCTGTAAATGTAGTTCATTTATTTATATTTCTAACTTCATTATAGTCAAGAAACCCAACAAAGTGGTTAGATTTCAGAGGGTAAACTCTCATATTGTAAATGAGAAACGTGTTTTACATGTCAACCAAGAACAGAACTCATATGTGGTTTTAAAGGTTCATGCAATACACTTTAACTAATTAATCCTATACTGGAGTATAGCCAATGACTGGGTTATTTGTGCATGCAGAGCAAATGGAGCCATATGGTGTGTGGGTGAAGAATCTTATGGATGCTACAAGTGTGACTACAGTTTACAAGAATGCATCTTCCCTTTTATTAAAAACTCTTTAGTGTTTGTTTCTCATTTCTAGGTGGTTTCCGTCAGAGTCGGCGCCCCAATGAGAGATACAGTAAATGAAGTGATTAAGCGTGGCAGTCAGAGATACATAATAATGATGGCGGATGGGAGGGATGGCGTTCATATCCATGTATGGTGAGATGGAAGGAACATAGTAATACACAGGATAAAAATAGACATGTGATGAAGGGGGGATGGTTGGGGAGTTGACACTAGCCAACTGCTGTAGAGTGAAACTCAGCTCTTGTTAACCTAAGATATGCTGAACGCTTCATTCTTCAAACAAACTTGCATCCTTTGATCATTTTGAGGTCCTTGGAAGTACACAACAACAATAGTAAACATGCTAATTTATTCCAAAGAAAAAGGTGGTAGTATGTATTTACAATTAAATGTGAATTTCTACAGAGAATACCAGCCTACACTGATACACAACTGTATCGTTCTTTCAGATAAATTACACTGTCTTCATTGGTGGTTAAACAGAACCGGGCCAAATCAGAAATACGCTTCCTGTAATGGAACAAAGAGCCATTGGTTTGCCTATGTGGCCTTATCGGGCCATGGCCGGCTTAACGTGCGGGGACTGTGCGAGAAAGAGATCCAGTGTATCACATCTCAGTGGCTGTGGGGAGTCGGTATCGCACCAGATCTCCAGGTCATTTACCAGGGTGGGTGGTTTCATTAGTCTTCTGTGCAACAATCCTCGCTGATTGCCATCTTGTTTCACAGTGATTTATAATTCGAGCCCCTTGGAGTTTGCAGAAATACCTTAAGCAACTGCTCAAATAAGATAAGAAGGGTTCTTTATGTACGCTGTTGTCTGTGGTGTACATCGGAAAGAGAAAGGGAGAGAGAAAGAAGCCTCGGGGTGACGTTGGGCTTTCTTTTTTGCAAGCATTTACAGTTTTTTGCCGGAGATGCAAGAATGCAAGAGGCTGTTGTCTCTAACTTCTGAAACAAACATTGGCTGCAAATGAATGAGACAGTTGTCAGGTTCCATTTGGTTAACGCGCAACGTTATGCCACCTTTAGAGGATTGCAGAGCATCTATGAGAATAAAGCAAATCCACAGACAAAAGGGTGGAATCATGGCAGTTTTGTCATTTCAGAGGGAAATATTCTGTCTTTTTATCAACGTGTCATTTACATAAACCTGTACAACACCTCGAATAACAAGAAACGCAGATAGAAGGAGGCATACAGGTATCATACATAGAATGCAAAACAGAACAATTAGGGGGACGGAAATAGGAAACTTCTTCACAGAGGTGCGATGCTGTTAATTGGATACTGGTGGAAAGAAACATTCTGTATCAGAATATTCACCTGGATGCAGTTAATCTAACATAACACACAGAAGTTCAAAAGACGAATCAATCTTTACTGAAAGGCTGTTTTAATAACTTACTTTAAATTTGATATGCAATAAACTTCAAGCTGCTGTTCCTTTACAGGATGTCAGCGGTAGAGAGCACACAGCCATGAATTATGCACAGGATTTTTTATTACTGCTGCAAAAACAGCTAATGGGCCATGCATTACCTCAGATTAACACAGGCACCGCTCAGTGCTTCCATGTTTGGGTCTGCAAGTACAAGCAGACACATCCCATGCAATTCGGCTTTAGATAAAGGTCTATAATAGCCATTACATTAACTACAAATCAAATACAGTACAATGAAAATTATTTTAATTGAATTGAATACATTCCATGCACAAACACAACTAAATGAGAACTTTTCTTTCATTTGAATGAGATTGTCTTAAATGTCTCTCTAGTTCTGCACCGGTGAACACATGTCTCTGGTTTACAGACACAGCAAATTCACTGATAAAAGACGAACACTTTTATTTCACAAATTAAACTTGAATTATTCCTAAAGTTTGTTCAAATAGTGCACATTTATCCGTATTTGTATATAACAATAGATTATATAAGGACCGTTTAAACTACTTTTTTTTTTGGACACAAAAAGACACATTAGCTTGCACATACACTATTTATAAAAATTCCATTTACTTAAAATAACATTAAAAAACAACTTATTATCGTAAGCATATCCCAAATGTATCTATTGACATTAATTAAACATTTGTATTGAGTATATTTAATCCATACTTTCCGTTAACTTCCTGTATTTGTATGACAGCGCTCTACGTGTTCATACCATGACGGGCAAGGACATCATGAGGTAATCAGGAGACCATGTGGAGCCTCGTTATTGCCCTTGGATGTGCCTCTGGGGCACTACATCTCTTCCCATTCACTCACTGTCAGAGCTCTCAGAGGAGATTAGCAAAAGGCCCATCAATACCCTATCACATGCCACTCCCACATCCCCACGTTTACAATGGATCCCCTAATAACTTAGCCACATGTCTCACCCTGTTAGCTCACTACCTATGTGCTCAGCTCATTACGGTTATGTAGGCCAGAGTGTTTCTCTGTCCACCCCCCCGATCACAGGGGACAGGGCAGGAATTATCTTGGCCCTCAGCTGTGTGCGGAGTCTATCTGGATGAGGAGTTTAGCCCGAGGCACCTCTTTGGAGAGAGCTTCCTGTCTGCCTCGGCCTTTGCTGATGACTAAAGAATGGACTGGGTGTAATGTGTACTGCGACTGAAGTGGACACTAACTTGACACCCTGATGTGGCTCGGTCCGACTCTGCCCCCTGGACATGAAATTATCCGTGGATGAAAAACAAGGGGGCATGAACTCCCCGGCCCTCAGTGACTTCTCATTAACAGTAATTTGTGTTCTTCTTATCATGGCACACAAACTCTAATGTATGCCTGAACGCAGAAATATAAATAGAAGAAAAAACACACAGTACGTTTCAGACAAGTCCTTAAAGGGAAACTCCACTGAATGTACACATCAAAGTCTGTTGATGGGTCCTATAGAGCACGTTTTGCATGCCTTTGAGGTTCCAGAGGGACCAAGTGAACATCGGAAAAAAAGATGTCAGTTTTGGCTGGGGTTAAAAACTATAGGTTTAAAAAATACCTACATATTTACCTAATACTATTACAACATTTCTATTATTATTATTCATAATTTACTTGGATATGCAATTGTTGATTGTTTCAGATTGCTATGGAAAAAGCACTGTGGTAACTTCCACTGTTTCTCAGATCAGAAAAATTGCAATAAATTAAATCGTATAATGATCCTTATCATATCGCCCAATACACAAACCTACTATACACAAAATATAGCTGAGGCAGATTGAAATGTCATTGATTTTACTCGAATATAGCACTAGATGAAAAAAGCATTATTAAAGGGGCCCTATTATGCTCTCTAATGTCACATGTTTACATGTTTTAATGTTCAAAAAAAGCTATTTATTTTTCTCATACTAAAAAAATGTTGTTGAGATGAATACATTCTGTTGTCCAAAATGTGTGTAAACAAGTGAGACCTCCAGACCATTAAAATGAATGTGGTTTAAAAACTACGCCTGAAACATTTAAATATGTTAGCTCTTTCTTCCCTTTTAGTATAACCTTGCAGTAATAATGTGGAAACCTTGGCATGTTGTGTACAACATCGCTGCATAATAGGGGGCTAAGGGGCCTTATGTTGACATGCTGTCTGTGGCCCTCATCCACGCAGCCATTGCTTCATTAGTTAGACTCCATAATGCGACAGGTACATTTAATTTTACCAACTGTTTTTTTCTGTGCTTTTCCAGAAGTAGCATTATTAGCAGTCCCACTGGTGTTGATTTCGACATTCATAAATGCTTTCAGTATAAATTGAACGTTATGTGTGAGAATAATGTTGTAAGAGAGGTGCATTGTCCTTGTTTTAACCTCTTGCCATTGACGTATGCCATGCTAGGAGTTAATGCATCGTTTAGTTATTAAAGTATACTTTGCTACACGCCACCTTCAGATTGGATTTTCGGCTTAAAGGATCCCTTTTTGTTCAATCTACCTAAGCCTCTAACTGATCCTGACAGCCATTCGGCGAGAGAGGCAAGATCTGTCCACAGTTTAAGTTTAAAAGAAGACAGCCAACCTTATTTCACTGTACATTAAACCAATTAGAGGGCCGGGGAGGAGTAGGGGGTTTGATTTAATGTTTTAGCCAAGTGCTTGTCAGCAACATGTTTTAGGATGGTTCACACGTACCTAATTTTTTTGGAGTGAAAACCAAAAAGAATCTGAGTGTTACATGCTGATACTAAAGGCCGCCTACAGTTTGGCACCGGGAAAATATTCATTGAAAGAAGGCAGACAGTTGCAAAATAATGATGTTCATGAATAATGATAGAGGGGGTCTCGGAGGCTTTACACACATTTTAGTGCCAGGCAGTGAGGAAACTGGCAGGAGGAAGCTTATCGGGCGAATGCCACAGGATTCATGAGGGAAAATACTACAAATCCTGCTTGGCGGGAAAACAGTTGTGCATGCGTGTGTTCATGTACATGAGTGTGAACGTAGGAATTCCCAACAGCGTGCCCTGAGGGTTTTTGGATACGATGTGTACGTGCGAGATTTGGGACACGAACAATATATAGTACAGTGGTGTGTGAATGAACGAGAAGGAAGGGTAAGAGGAGAAAAATAATCCTCTGAATACTCTGGAATCGCAAGGTAGAGGACAATCACAGCCACAGGGTTTTCAGATCCCAGACGAGGGCGCCACAAAAGCCTCGGACAAGCTCCAACACCCAGGGCGACGCATCGAAAGGGCATCTCCGTAAAGCACACCAGAGGCCAAGCAAATCAAAACATAGATAGAGGGCATGGAGGAAGGAGGAGAACAACAATAAACAAGTCAACTCAGTTCTATTCCACAAGGAGATAGCTAAGGTCACTCCACCTCCGCTCAATCACTTAGGAAACGTCTATTGAATAAGATTGGGTTATTAACCTCTGTGGCTGCTCTGACAGGCATTACTTTGATGGGATCATCAAAGTAATGCAAATCCAAACAGCATGTTTTGTTGAATACATTCTGGACATGTGAAGAGCAATTTTCACTTGAACCCGCCGTAAACCCAATTTATTTTCGTGGAACAATTCCAACCGATAACGGCCCTATTGAGCGTTGTTTCTATCCCAACAGCGAAGATGAATTTCAAGTTTCATCTCCACCTACCTTATCTGGGAGAAAATATATTTTGCAAAAGTACACATGCAGGAGTTCTAAACATATATAGCCTATCTGAGTGTCCCAGATTTCATAAACCTGTAAGGGATGGAAGCAAAGAAAAAGAAAGGGAACTGAGCAGACACCAGGGATCACATTTCTTATTCCTCTGTTTTCTCCCCCTCTGTCTCAGGAAGTATTCTGGGTCTGAATTATTAATTCTATCTCTGCATTCGATTTGTACGTCTTGTCACATTTATGAATTATATGTGCATCCTTCATTCTTCGGAGCATATTTTTCTTATTCAATATCTGCATGTCTCCTTTATTGAAATCAACATCTTAGGATATAAATCTGACCCATACTTTGATCATAAATTCTAAAATATCTGAAGGTTATGTCCTAAATAGAATTAACTTTTCCAAAACTAAAAAAGTAAAAGTATCCAAATATATCAATGGCCATCAGTTCAATATTCACTTATTCTTTGAGCTCTGTGTTTGTCAACTCTCAAGGACAATATCTGGCTAGTCGTTAGTTAGACTAGTCTGCCATTTGGATGTACACTTATAAAATTACTCATTGTGAACTGATCTTTTGTAAAAAAATAATAATAATATTGAGATTTTAACATTTTGCTGATGAACTATTATAAATGTTTCTAATGACTGTATTCGGTACTTATTCAAACTATTAAGGTTTAATATTTGATAAAACTTAAAAAGTGCAGTTTCTTGTCAATGGTGCCTTAAGCTGATGATTATATAACAACTTGAACATTCTCACCTGTCAGCTCCAAAGCTATAACCCTGGGGAACCTGACCCCTGATGCGTGACTTGTCAAAGGGAAGCAGTGAAGACTACTTATTTGTGCAATAATGTCAAGTGATAAAATGACTCGCTGTCCATCCGTCTTTCTTATCAAATTGTCTTATCTGAGAAACGAGTGAAGGCACTTGAACCCTGTCACCCCCCAGTTATTACATGTTTTGAAAGTGATGACAGTGAAGTCCGTCCGGTATTTCCTCACCTTATCTTTGCTCCTTACCTCATAAAAGCAGGTGGTGCCGACAGTGGTGGAAGGTGACTAGGCACATTTATTTAAGCATTGCACTTTTTTGTTCCATCGTCCATCGTTTGACTCTATTACATTAAAGAGGCAAATATGGTACTTTTACATGTATTACAACTATATTTGATATTTCAATTACTGGGCATTTTTCCTAATTTAATTTCACTGTTTACCAAGAGGGAAGTCAAACAGTTCACACACAAGAAGCCCTGAGGTAAGTTTCTACTTCTACCACCACATCCATCAGCAGGATATCTCCATTATTTGTGTCCATTCTTATTTCTCACTTAATCACATCCTATTGCTTTAATGATCAGAATGTTAATAATCACTGTAAATTACTCATTAATCTCCTCTGCAACATCAGCTGTCTGCGCACTACAACAGTATTTTCTGCTGTGTTGGCGTGCCATAAGTACTTTCTTTGATCGAGTGAGGGATGGTCACGTTTTTCAATTCAAATCCCCCTTGCTGACTGCGGATTTTCGGAAGAAGAGAATCCATTCAGCACTCCTGCTAATGCATCTTTAGCGTTGAGGCTCGAGGAAAGGATTGAGACATCCCCTGCCTGTACTCCACCTGCCTGTTTCACAATGTGTGCTCTCAGTTTTCCCCTATTATGAATATTGAAACGCCTTTTCGGCTTGCCTCTGTGGACCCTTCCCCTCCCCCCTCTCATATAGGCACACTTAGAGACCTGAAATACTTTTAGCACTAATGTGCTGTTCATTGAACCGTCACAGTTGCCCAGATTGACACCATTTTTTACCCAACCCCCCATTAGTGTCACTCAGCCTCCATCATGGCACATTAAAATAAACTAATGATGTTTCTTCACTAAATGTCTAATGGAGGATTAGCCCAGAGAGTGACTGCTCTGTAGGTACTGCACTTTCACCTAAAAAAGTGGTATAACACAAATGCCTTACTGTGTAGGAAATGTATTACAATTGTTTTTTATGCAAATGCTGGTGGGTAAATGATTTCTGGCAGAGGAAGTCGATGGCTTTTTGCCTTCAGAGCAAGTCAAAAATCATTGAGATGACAAGGCAAAATGACCCTCTTTTTCAACCCTATGTTCCCTGTGTTTCCATTGCTTTATTTAGGCAGTGTAGCAATGCAATGGAGGCGGATCAGTGTCAGCTAGGCATCATGAGGCTTAGTCCCAGCCTACGGCCATCCCTGCTGCTCTACTGGCCTGCACAGAAAGCTACTGAGGACTCTTTGTTCGTGGACAGCCGTCTACCCAACCCTCTCCGGACACCACTCTGGAACTACTGAAGGGGAAATTGAAATATGCTGCCTTTCCGCAAGGTCAGGCTTAGGAAGGACTGACACCTGCTGCTGGGCATGTTCGACATGGCATCCAGAGGCTTTGTGAGTCCCGTCTCACCACTCTATTGTGTAGGGAGCACAGCGTTTATCATAGTATACTTGTTGTATGTTGTATTCATTGAACCACAGCAATAGAGCCAGGCTAGAATGTAGCAAAAAAGCATGTGGAAGACTATTGATTGGCATGTATTTTTCAGTTAGAAGATTGATTTCAGCTCATTACATCCGTGCTTGTGGGAATATTCTTTAAAAGACACACAGAGAAGATAAGTCCAAGCTGATGTAAATGAGGATGAACATAAAACACTAAAAAGCACAAAGAAGTCCGGAAACACCTTAGTATTTTTGTACAGCTGTGGAAGGGTTTCATCTATAAATGTTTTTTCTCTGATCACTTGCCTTCCTCTTTACAATTCTCAACATGTTTTTTTTAATTATCCATGTATCTTTTCCCCATTTTCTTTATTTCTTTATATCATCAGGAATATGTGTTGTGATTTCAAAAGATGACGTTTTTTTAACAGACACATGCAAATTATCTGCAATGTTATTCCTCTCAGAAGGACATATTTCTCCAGCAAGACAGTAAATATATTACTCCAAACTTTTTTTTAAGATTCAAACTAATCATTGTATCTTATCACTGTACAATTCTCAGCCACTATTGCTTTTTCAAATGTGTTCTGAATGACAACTTACATTTTTATGTTATGTAAATTCCAAATAGTGAAAGTATCCCTACTGTGCATTCAATTAATCTATCTCGGGAGCCATGTTGCAGTTTACTACTTCCATTTGCCATGCACACATGTTCTGACAGGGGGGACATTTCATGAAATCTGAGGATAATATTATGGTTTTGGATATCATTTAGTCATGCTGCTGCATAACAAGTTTCCAAGTCACTTATCAAATGAAATGGCGGCTCAATGTAGTGAGCTATTACCATGGAAACCAATAAGGACTTAAGGTGGGTACTGTATTTAATGAAAGTACATTACCTATAGCTTGAAAAAGTTCACCGGGAAAGGCTCTTTTAATGAGAAAACAAGCTTCAGCTCGTGTACTCGCGAGGGCCTTCCGTGTTATGAATAGCTTGGTCGCCTATACATTACGGCAAGAAATTCAACATGTCTGCCAGCGGTACTTGGGGAAATCACATTCCTTGGTGTGTGGGAGTGTTGCTTTTTATTACCTGCCTCAGAGCTTCAAATCCAATTCCATCTCCTCACTTCTCCCTGGGCCTTCCTCTGTCAGTGCAGAGAACATTGGATAGGTGATGATGCAGCCTTATGGATAGAACGGCTATAGCCTGCAGGTGACTTTAAATTAACACCCTTCATTAAGAGCATCCATCACATGGGATCCATAGGGAATCACGGCCCATGACAGGCAAGAAAAGAGCCCAAAGAAAATGGCACTAATTCTGAATACATGCACATTGGTCCTCAGCGAGATAATCTCAAATAGGTGTCCTCAATCGAATATTCCTGGTATAGGTGGAAGAAGTCATAAATTCTTCCTGTGCTGGTTTTCAACTGTGGCTGCCGGTTAAAAAAGGCACATTTTCCGACTGCAAGGAAAGTGTGACAATTCTGCGCTGGAATGGGGAAGGCCTGGGCATACATTCTTCAGTTTTGTTTCACAGGGCACAGCTGCATCCTTTATGAGGTAGAGAATGCCTAACCAGCCATCCGAGACAGCAGACAGGCCAGGCATCCAGGGTGACAGCAAGGGGTTCTTCGTTTACATTCAGGGGGACTTAGTGAATATTCCCCCGGCCAACTTATCCTGCTGAAACAGCGGCCACACTTGGCCGACAGAGCCGTGATTTTTCGGCGGCCTGGAAGTCGCGAGGCTAGCGGAGGCTTTATCGAAAGGGGGGGAAGAGGCAAGGAATCTGGGCTTCCGAGCACACCACTGGGCCGGGATCCCCGAGTTGAATTTCTGAAAGGCTCATTATTCTGGATTTTGGAGAAAGTTGCATTGAGGGGTAGAAGGGGTGAACAGGAGCTCAAGGCAGTGCCGATCAGAACTGCTGTGGTGCGTTTAGACACATCACCGCTGGGACAAATGGGGATCAGGGGTTGGAGCGAAAGCATGTGACTCACAAGAGTCAGTACCACTGTTTCACTGTACAGATGGCGTCATGCTAAGGTAAATAAGGCCCAATACACTTACTTGTTTTTTCTCACTCTCAATCAACTTAAAAAAATATTGAAGGATAAAGACTATCATTGATCATGCACCTGTGACATGATTATGTTTGAATCAAATTAAAACATGAAAGAACGCTATTTATTCTCTTTAATTTGACAAAGAGTCCACTCTTAGTGCGGCGGAATACATTACTATCTCGGTTTACCACACTCATAGCTGACATCTCACCAATCTACATTCAAGGGCTTCAAAAGGGAATACAATTATGAGGAAATTACAAGGCAAGTGAGTTTTGGTCCCACACGGGGAATTAAAATGTATTATCTGTGACAACCTGTCAGCCAGCGAGAACTCAACACACGCACAAAGCTCTGTAAGCCACAGAAGGGAGTTGAAAAAAAAAGAATGATAAAAGAAAAGGGGAAGGAAAAGAGAAAGGGGCAGTTAGAGAAATCATACTCGCACCGAAAAAGCGCCTCCCGGTACGCTGAAGTAAATGTTTTCGACGACTGTGATTTAACAAGCTTGATCTCAATGTACAGTATGGTCATATACATTTTCAGATCCTAGGTTTGTAGTATTTGGAGTGAACTGATCATGGTTTAAGGAAATAAATCGAATGAAAGAGGATACACATAACATCAATAAGCCCTAGAGAGAACATCTACGCATTACATTTTCACATATGATAAAATAAATGCTGAGGCTAAAGAAAAAGCCAAACAAAGGATAAATCACCTGACATTAAACAAGTTCAAGCATAGCCTATCACAGTCACTTTAACCAGTTCAAGGGAATTGCAATACTCTCTGGAGTCTACAGTCAGATGCAATTAGTTGGACTGATGGCAAATTAGACTAAATGATCATGCTATCTGATGTAATGGGCCTGGAATGGTGCTCGCTCGCACTTCCATAGTCATGATGTCATCAACGCGAATCCCTCTGGGACGAGTCCAACATTTTACTTTAATGTCCCCCAAGGAAATCCACTCTGATTCGGTCCACCCACCCCTAAAATCCCACCTGGGAATGCCCGGAGAAATGAAAGCACAGCAAAGCTTAGAGAAAAACTTCAGAAAGAAAGAGCTTCTTAGAAGTTGGTCAGAAACATCCAAGCATTACCAAGTTTAGGCAACTTCAGAAAAGCCTTAAAGCTTGGCTACTTCTTAGAGATTTTTTTTTCCTTTCTATAAAGACAACTAAATCTTTGGTGAGCGGTAGTTTTGACCAGATGTGTGCTTTGCCCCAGCATGAATACGTGAACAGAGTTAGTACAATGAGCCAAGCTTCCCTGTTAAATAATACAGTTGCGGCGAGGAGGGGGGGAGGGGATGAGGAGAATTTTGGTTGCTCATTCCTCGGCTTTGTGTCATCCTGCTGACACATACATTTGCATGGCAGCTGGAGATCCTTGGATTACGCGCTTACAAGAGTATTGCCATATCTCATTTAACAACATAATCATCTTATAAGGAAAGCGATGTTTCATCCCTGGTGCTTTACATAGCTTGGCATGCAGTTTCCACTGACTCCCCCTTGCTGCCTCTCATCTCTCTTGCCTTGTCTCCATCTTCCCTCCAAACTCTCGTTTCACTGAGATGTCTTGCAACTTGTAGTTTTGAGTAAGCTTGTTCAACAGGACATAGAGTTTGTGTGTCCCAGTGTAGATCACGCTATTTAGCAGACAACTCTTTAAAGAACATGTTTAAAGCTCAATCAACATTTCACCAAGGTCTCCGGAACAACCGTTAGAGAAAGGAAGAGCCACATCAAATCAACATTTTCAAGAATGTCTGGGCTCTTTCCAATTTGTTTTATTTGGGCTTCTCTTGATTGTACACCTTTAATTGTTGGGGATTCAAACTATGCTGTACTTAGATACCCAAGAACTTGAACATTATTTTAGACTTTTTTTGTAAACTTTACCATTTACCAAACAAAAAAAGTTATCTTTAAAAATGTTACAACTGAAAGCTTAATAACCAGCATATTAGGAAACAAAGAGAAAGCCCAGACAATAGTTCCTTAAATCGGTAATGGTTTGAATGGAATCACAACGAGGGTTTTTTATTGTGACCTTTCCAGGCTTGAGACAGGGAGATAAATGGCTCTGTGAAAAGTCAAATTATTTTGTCTTAGCCATCGAATCTGGTTTGCTTTGTTTGCTTTTACCTGAGCGTGTGATCAAATCTGTACCCGCTCCTGGATTTTTGGCTCGCACCGTCTCTCCTCTCCACACCATGTTTATTTCATAAAGAAATCCACAATATCAGAATCATCAGATGAGTGCATGATATGAGATAGCAGCACGGCGCAAGAATGTGCTGATGCTGTCAGGACCCTTTTTCTTCTCTCTAGTTGCAATGGTAAGCGATTCATATTTTGCTTTTACAGTGCCTCACAGTCATGATTGTCTCTCCACAAAGAACAAATCAGCTTGACGGAAAAAGCTCCCTTCTTTGTCTACGTAAGGAAAATAGTTTGAAAGTATTGCACACTGTACACGCAAAAAATACTTTAAAATGCTGCAAAGAAATATAATAATGGTTGCATTTGTATTTCAGTGGACTTTAAATGCCTCTAAAATAATAAATGAGAACAATTTTGCTCATAGGTGTTGTCAGTTAGAACGGACAAAAAACAGAGACATACATTTACACAAATACATTAGAGCAATATCTATAAAAGTACACGAAAACAAGCGTGCAAAATGTTTGTTATACACCATGTGACTGAGAAAGTTATAGAACAATTCCTAGATGATTTTATCTATAGATCAGTGGTTCTCAAACTTTTTCTGTCAGGCCACTTTGGAGAAAAAAAAGTCAGGCCCCCCCCGCAACACAAATAGTCAGGCTCAGTGGCGGTGCCAGAGATTTCTTTTGGGGGTGCTGTGGGGTAGCTTGACATTTCATAGAGGGTGCTCAAACATTTAGGGTTTCCCATTAATGTCCCGGGCGCTACAGTGGAATGTTCTACTGCAACACTCCCCACGCAAATACACAGTGTACCCGCGACTGTTACAATGAAGGCTCGATAATCAGCTCACGGCATATAGGTGTAAGCAGGGGTAAAGTGCTATTTTTATAGGTGGTGTGTGGACCTCACGTAGGGGCGTCCGGAGGCATGCTCCCCCGGGAAGATTTTTAAATAATTGAAGTTAAAAGCATCAATCTGGTGCACTTTGAGAGCAAAATGAAGAGATCTATGGATACATCTCTCAACACCCATATGAAACAGAACTGTAAACAGATTTACTTTTTCTTTATGGATATTTTACAAATCACTCCCCTTTTAAACTTTATTCTTGTTTTACTGTCATATAGTATTTCATACTTGTTTTTAATTTATTCTCTTATTTTTTTACAACTATAATGATCATATAAACGTGTGCCTCGGAAATAATTGTTTACATTAATGGTGACCAAATCGTTTGAGACCCACTGAGATAACACTGAGAGAGTCCTTTAGCTCACTGAGTCTCTCAGTCTGACAGGAGAGGACTCTCCTCCACTTTGTTGTTGAAAAAACTCTTTATATCCGTTAGCGTAGCTCGCTAGCACCAGAAGCTAACAACAACGATCTCCGGTACCGGTGCGCTCTCTCTCTCTTGCGCACGCACACAAAATGGCTCGTTCCACACACACACACACACACACACACACACACACACACACACACACACACACACACACACACACACACACACACACACACACACACACACACACACACACACACACACACACACACACACACACACACCGTCGAGCTTTAATGAAACACAGACGTAATAGTACTGTATCATATTATCTTCGAATCAATAATTTTTCAAAATATGATTTTTTTTTTTTTAATAACCATTTTTCCTCCTGGTCTCTCACGCCCCCCCCTGTCATGCCTCTGCGCAACCCTGGAGTGGCGCGCCCCCTACTTTGAGAACTACTGCTATAGATAAACAAATGTAGGTCACTGAAGCAATACCATTCGGGACACCACAAAGCAATAACTGCAAGGACGAGGTAATATTAGCCTTTATATGAATTGTTTACAAAGAAGGGCATTCCCCACAGGGCAGAGGGGTCTTTTTTCTTTCTACAAGACCTATTTTATGTCCAAATACTTTTGGGGACGAAGCGGGTCACGGTGACTACTGATAGCTTTGTTTGTTATTCTCGCGTCCAGGAGAGAAGCTTTAAAAATAAGGAGACCAATGGAGTCTCTGAGAAGGTTCAAATGGGTACTTTAATTAAAATGGCGCGGTAATGTTACAAGCAGAAGATGGTTCAGAGAGAGGGAATGGAAAAGCTCCCTCTCTGGTGCGGCTTTCACACCAGCGCTTTTCCCTTTCTAGCTCCGAGCAGGAGCTTTTCTGGTTCAGCTCCGGTTTCCCTTTTCTGCTCCCGCTCTGTTCACACCGCCCAGAGCTGCCGCTGCTGCGTCATGACGTCACCGTTTATGTGACTGCTTCATAAAATCCAAACCGCGCGGAAATCCCTCACATCGACAACAACAACAATGGCCGATTGTATTGCAGCGCTCTTCGCTTTGGTTATCCTCTTACGAAACAAAATGGAAGGCATCGGACGACTTTACTTAGAACTACAAACATCACATGCGAAATGCAAGACTTCTTTGTGGCATCTACTTCAACCCGCCTTGACGTAAGAGAGACGTAAGCGACGCCGCCTCTTAGCTCCGAAGCTCTTGCCTCTAGGCCGACAATTCTTTGGAGCTGGAAGTGAACCGGATTCCGGAGCTAATGCCCCTTTCACACCAACGCGTTTTCAGCTCCGGCTCGGAACTGGAGCCTGAAAAGTGCAGTTTTTTCCTGTTCACACCGCAGCGGCACCGCCTCTTAGCTCCGGAATCCGGTTCACTTCCAGCTCCAAAAAATTGTCAGTCTAGAGGCAAGAGCTTCGGAGCTAAGAGGTGGTGTCGCTTACGTCTCTCTTACGTCGAGGCGTGCAGGAAACTAAACCCACCTCCCCTCAACATGGGTCGACTGTCATGCCTGCCTACAAGCAGTAGTGCTTATAAACACACTTTATAAAGTCAGGCAACACTAACCAGGCTTTGTGTGATTCTGTTTATTTGTACCTTACTTTGACCATCCGTTCACTGTTATTGATCATTGTGGAGAGAGGCAGACGTTTTGTATTATAGCAGCTATCGGATGGAATCAATACATGGGCTGCACAGGTTGTCGTGTCCGACTAAGTAGAATCATAATAAAAATACGCCGGTAAAATGTGCCTGTAGAAAACGGTTTATGCCACAATAGGATAGCAGTAGTCAGTTTAGCTTCGGTTGCTATGCTAACATCACCCATTTTATACCAGAGAAACTTTCATAACAGCGTTGTGATGCCAAACAGCGTCAATTCAGACTGACACACATTCACTTAGGCTAAGGGGAACTGGGGATATGCATCAGCTGCTTGTGTGAGTCGGACAGTGAATACTTTAGAGCGGCCGCTGCAGTGTGAGCTAACCGGGAGCTAACGGGAGAATAAACTCCCGTGGAAGAGCAGCCAACACTGCAGCGGTCGGTAAATGCCGCAGAAACACATTAATAAACAATGAACCACGGCACTCTAGAGAAAAGCATAAGGTTGGAGAAGTCGTTATTTAATTTAATCTGGCTTCGTGTGATTAAAAGCAACACGATCATCGACCCGATGCAGTTCCCCGTTGTTGTTGTTGTTGTTGTTATAAGTGCCGTAACACAGTTGGGGAGCAAATCAGCGATTTAAGCGGTGACGTCATGACGCAGCAGCGGCAGCACCAGTCGGGCTCTGGGCGGTGTAAACAGAGCGGGAGCAGAAAAGGGAAACCGGAGCTGAACCAGAAAAGCTCTAGCTCGGAGCTAGAAAGGGAAAAACGCTGGTGTGAAAGCTGCATAAGAGGCGGCGCCTCTGCGGTGTGAACAGGACAAAATGTAGTCACCTTGTGACATGAAGGTTACTTTCTTTAGTGTGGTTTGTGTAATGTTCTCCTTGCTAAAAGGATCCGTCCGATTTACATGACATTTAGTGGGAGGGTGTAGCATAGGCCAAGGAAAACCCATATTATTATAGGTATAGCAAAATATATAGAATATTATAAAACATCTATGCAAGTTTCAGGATATCTCAAAAGTAACCAAGCAAAAGAGGCCAGGAAATAATTGACTTTTGAGTCTTTAAAAGTTTAACCAGAGAAAAGGCATTCATACTTCAGTCTGAAAAACTAAATGTTTTTCCGCCTTCTTTTCCCTTTTCCCGTCTCATCAAGTCTCGACACCTGACTTAATGCTTTTCATCAAATCTGTATATTGCGAATGTAGTAAATGTCCAATTAAATCTGTGAACTATTGTACACTCCTTGTCGATGTTTAGCACATTCCATCAACTTCTGTTCAGAAAACAAAAAAGCGCCCTATGCAGTGAACCTTCTAGTTTTCCTATTTGATCACTTTAACCATGACTGATGTCTACCATTTGATATGCAATATGTTATTCATGAGCTATATGGTGTTTGATAGCTGCAGCTAAGCATATGGTGGAGTAAATTAAAATGGGTTGAGGGGAACAGGTGGTCAGGATGATGAGGGGTCTCTGAAGGAAAGGGAAAGGAGATAAAGACAGGATAAAAACATAAATCATCAAATCCTGATGTAGTCTTTAAGTAGGAGACTTAATGAATGAACACCATTGGAAATTATTTGAATGTTTTGAGTCATCCAGTACACCACATACCCCCTATCCTCTCTCCCACTTATAAGCTTCTTTCTCTTTCTTCCAATATCTCCCTGCGAGCAGCCATGGGGATGGGATGTAGCCCGAGGGCATCGATTTCCCTGAGCAAGCAGCCTGCGTTTGCACACGGCCTAATAAACCTGAAAGTATATATTTCCCCAATTTATTTATTTTTTTATCTCTCCCCATATGCTTCCCTTATTCCTTAAAAATCTGAATATATATTTATTGTAAATGTAGCTACGGCTTACACAAATCATATCTCTGGCTTACCGTTCATATGGAGAGAAAAAAACAACCCTCAAACAAGTGTGTGTGTTATTTTTCTTCCTTGAGCAGTATTTAGACTAAAGGCAATTTCAAGGTTGTCTTACAGTGTCTGCTTAAATGAATTACATTCTGGCTTATATTACCCTTTTATTCATATAAAGCAAGTTCACAACACAACGGAAAAGATGTACATGTTAGTGTAAATCCCGATAATCTACTGATGTTAAAAAATGAGTTCTACTGTCTAACTTGCTAAATGTGCATGTTTCATTACCTCTGACTGTAGATTGTACACAAAGCAACAGTTGTGCAGGACATACGGCAGGCAACACGTGGGCACTCTTGTGTAGCACTGCTTTCTGGTACACAGATGTTTGACTAGAGTGGAAAACATCTACGAATTAAGTATTACTTTAATTTACTTTCTAGATTGATAAAGTGAAATATTGTCTAATTATTATCACCCATTTAAGTATAGCTATAATACACAGAATATTATGAAACATCTATGCTCAAAGGGGTCCCTACGAGTTTCAGGGGGTCCAACGTGTAAAATGGCAAGACGGATCGTTCAACCAAAGCCAACTAAATTATTATTTCAGTTTTTCAAATAACAGCTTAACAGTAAAACAAAATGTCATCTCACTATTTGGCCTTCTGCCATTCTGAATGAGACATGTTGTTGTTGCAGGATGTCCTGGCCTTGATATCATATTTTACAGTCCAACTGCCATGTTCCCTGTGTTCCTGGCTTAGGCTGCACACATCTGAAATTCCCCCAAATGACTACAAACTGCCGTTGGACAGGATGTTTATCCATATTTTATTTCCTGTGCAGTTCTAATGTCCTGTGTGTATAGCAACTCTGCAAATGTTTAACAGACAAGCATAATTCAGCACCTCTCCAAGTAGCAGCAGTCACAACAAAGCCCTCCGAGCGAGCTGCTTAAATAAAAACGTGAGGAATTATGTGCTGAGTGCCGCGCATCAATCACATTGATTCTCCAGGCCTCATCATCCTATATAAAGTCCTTAGTATAATAATGTTGTCAGTGGATTTGGCGCGAGGTGTCTTCACGGTGCGAGTGTCAGTTCATTTAGACGCTCCCTCGGAGCCCTGGCAGCTATCATTGCTCATAACCGCCTTGTCAGTCAAAGTCGGGGCACAAACTCAGCATCCTGCCCTTCGGAGGTGCTAACATAATGAAGGAAAGACGCCATGGCTGCGTTAGAGGGTGTGTTAAATGTTGTTCCACGAATACCAGATGTGTGACTTTAATGGAAGTAAACTACTTTTGACACACTCGACTGTCAGTTTGCTTTCATGGTAAAGCGCACTCGCTCCCCGAAAGCAAGTGACTGCGCGCCCCCTGGATCCCTCACTTGTCAAATTGTATTTTGGGATCAGCATGAGGGATCGGTGTTTTGATAGCAGAGCGTCAAATGTCCCCTTGTGTTGAGTGTCACAGGAGAAGTTGAAAGCTTCCAGGACAATAACAGCAGGAATTTTACAGAATCAAAAACAGCAGAATTCAAGAAAACTTTTGTTCAAATGTTCATTTACAGCTTTGTGTTGCTGCATCTAGCTGTGCACATTCCATTAAGAAATAGTAAAAGAAAATGTCCGCTAAAGCCCAAATTCTACATTCCAAATGTGGGTAATAGTTCATTGCGAGCTGTTCTTTGTTCTTCCCTCATCATGCATTCATGGAATGTATTTATGGACTGACAAAAAAATAGGACACATAAAAGCATATGCAGCCAATATATTGTGGTGTTTAGAAAGGTGTTTAAAGGGAGAAGGTTAAAACACCTGAAATAATTAACAGGGCTGTAAAATAAAAATGTTCTTTACAATTATTATTTTTTAAATATACAAAAGGCACCACCTTTGTTTTTAACTTCAAGGTGATTCCTCATGTCCTGCCTCTGATGTTTGGCTTTGAAAAAGAAAAACGCTCATTATAATGATGTGAGCCCTGCATTGAAAGCAAACCAGAATGATATATACGTTCCTTTTTGGCTTATTCATTTGAGATCAAATAGAAGATACAAGGACATGCTTATGATCAAGAGATCGCTCACTGTCTGTGTCTAATCGGAAGAAACACAAAAGGATGGGCGGGGATTGAATCCAACACCACAGTCACCTCCACCCTATGTTTTCACTTCAAGGGTTAGGGTTAGGGTTAGTAACCTCAAGGGAATTTAACATTTCATTGGCAAAAAAAACACTTATTCCTATGTCCTTGTCATCCCCTCAGTAATAAAAGCAGGGACAAAAGTTTAGAAGTTTTCCCTTTGCATGATCATTGTCTACACCTCCCCCCTCTGCATGTTCCACAACGTAATTAAACTTGCGTGGAACAGTGCTGTGTTGCTGCCCTGAGCAGTATGGTGGCTCTGAATGCCCAAGGTGTGTTATTAACTTGTATTAGTGCACCACCTGCCTTGCCATAATGATTAGCTAATTGGCACAGTGCGTGTCTTGAAATAATAAAGAAAAGGAGATATTTTTACTCTGCTTAGGGAAGCACATCAAGGCCACAGGAATCTACCCAGAGTACACTTCATGGCTGCGAGCACGAAGAGAATGTGAACTGTCTGAATGCATCATGAGTAGAGATCGCAAGTAGTGAAACATATATGCTCACTTTTTCAACATGAAATAGTAAAGACTTTAAGCTACTACATTGTTAAGGTCAAAGATATTTTTCCTGTCCCTATTTTAGTTGGAGAATTTGTAAAAGCTATGATGCAGGCTGCATATTTTAATTTATTAATAATGTATTTCCAAATAATAAATAAACAAAGTAGAACATTTAGAAGCTAAAAGCACAAAAGGGCCGAGAACATAAGACATGAGTTATAAGAATAGAAAATATATAAAAACAGCAGCAAATGTTCCTATGTCTGCCGGATGTTCAAATACGCTATCTTTGCCATCACATTAGCTTTGGTAGGTGATAACAGGTCAATGGTGTTAAGGCTTGTTTTCCTGCCCCTACTAGTTTAATCTGAAAGCATAATGTAATATCATAAAAACTGGATAGGATAGCGGCTTACTCATTGGCTTGCCATATTTAAATGATATCGGAATGATGGTGCATCTCATGAAGAGGGTTAAATTACTACAAGAAAAAGTTGATCACGAACTTTCCCAACTGATACAATGAGAAAAACTAAGAACAGTGAAGCTGTATGTGAAATTCACGCAAATCTTTTTTGCAGCCTTACATGACCTTTAAATTGCAGAGAGAAACGCTCAAAGCCAATTACTGAAGATAGTTACAGCTGTTTATCCTCACATGGCAGCAAATTACAGACCAGTCTGCGTCATCAATCACTTCAGTATAGGTCAGCTTTTCCACTGTCTGTTTCAAAAGTATTCCCATTTCAGAAGCGTATTCTTTGCAGTGCCACAAGACCTGCAGACTGAGTTGAAATAGTCAAACACAAAGTATACATCTTAGAGAAAATGAAATATTTCAAGATTACTGACAGCATTTCTTTAATTCCCACATGGCAGGAACAACCTCCTTCCGACTGGGCCAAGGGTACCAGTGAGTCTACGCAATTAAAAAGCAGCTGGTGAAGTTTTAAGCTGATCATTCTTAAAATACAAAACACATCATTTGAACAAAGGGAATGAACTGTAGCCGTAGTAGAACTCAATCAAATCGACATACAGCATATCATTTCACAACCAATTATATAAGTCCTGTTTACTTCACTCACTAGTTTGCTCCCCATTGCACAGCATGTAGCTCCATAAAAAAGTTATTAAAAAAGAGAAACTACAACACCGGCATTTGATGTAAGCAGTTCAACACAAGTGCACACACAATCATATTACAAAGACGTAACAGCAGAAACAACAATTGTTGGGAACTACACTTGACTGCAGCAATGAAGGCAGCAGCTACCACCCTCGGACTGTTTGGCTTGAAGATGAAAGCAGCTGGTGTTCTACGTTGTATTACTCAGTACTACTATTCTTTAGCAACATAACATTGGCTTATTATTTCCAGGAGATAAAAGACACAAGGTGAATTTTTCAGCACTTCACCGATGAAATACTCCATGACATATCAAAAGCTGTGCTTGTCACGTTGGCAACGGTTTACCTCCAGGCTGACATTTTGCACGGATGTCAAAAGTCTTGCAACGGGCAAATGTCAACTTCCCTCACATCAAGGAGCAGGTGTGATATGTCTTTCTAAAACACTATCTGTTGCCATTGGAGACATTAGATTTATGATGCTAACAACAATATTTGTCCCCTTGACGACCCCATTTGGACTCAGAGCCTTCAGCATCCACTTTGAGGAGAGGAGAGACATAGGAAAGGTAAGGGTGCTGAGGGTCTGCCTCAGTAGAAGCAGTGGGCTAGATTCATTAGATAGGTTTGTTTTCCCCAGATTAGAATATAAAAGAGTGCTGGGTTTATGATTGAAGATTCTCTTTGGTTTGGGGTTCTATCGTTTCAAACGGCAAAGGAGAATCCTAGGCACTCGTCCAATGAATCAAAATTAATTGGGCGAAATTGCATGCTAAAACCTGTGCTTTCAAAAGGGAGTCGCGAATACAATGCCAAACCTTCCTGTACAGGGAAGGACTTCAGAGATGTAATCCAAAGTATACTGAAGCGCACGTATTTAAAAGCAACTAACTTTATAAGAGGACTAATGTTGTCTATGACAGGTGTGTCTTCATCAGAGTCAAACAGTACAGACTCGTATTCTTTTAAATAACCACCAGTAATTATAAACGTATCAAGCACAGGATGGTGTTAAGATACAAATCAGAGCTCCTATAAGTAGAGTAGTGCAGGTTTTGAAAAAAAAAAATTACGACACACTATTTTCCGTACGGAACACACTAATTTCTGCCAAATCGCAACAATAGATAAGAAAATAAAACACTCCAAAAAAACATATCATCATCCATGTCGTTATTAGTCAATTACATAAACATCACCAACCCCTTGTAGGCTACTTAAAAACCTACTGTACGTCACTTGAGTGGAATGCATTATTTATCAGTTTAGCTGCTGAATCAAGTGTGATCAGGGACCAACATTATGAATTATCCAAGGATTTCGTAAAGCACCGATCTTAAGCAGTTCTGGGGGGGGTTGCCTACTCAGTCCCAGACCGCCTCAGCTACAGTACTTTGGCAGGGACGGTTGTCACTGCGATGAATAGTAAAGGGGGAAAGTGGCTAATTGTAGGGGTTGCGCTGGTAAGTCCCCAGGCAGAAGAGATAACACGAGCACTCCATGGGGGCCTCATCAATGAGTAATGACCTTGCCTGTGTTCCTTCACACACACATGGCCGTCCACAATCTCCCGGGATAGGGAGTGACATCATCTGAAGGTAACCAAATGGATAAGTGGGTATAACTTTCGCAGTAAGAGGATTGGTTCCATTTTTAAAGGTGCATTGGGAGGCCAAGGAGAGTGGTGGTTAAATTGTCCATTAGCGCAGTCCGAAGATGTCCTCCTGGGCTTTGTTTCAATATGGAGTCACCAAAAGCACTTGGAATATGTGTGTCCCTCCAAATAGGTCATGGGTGATTGGAAAAAACTGAAATAGTCCTTATTGCAGAAAATATACATTTGAAATAAATATTTAATCAGTGAAACAAACACAAATATTATGCTCTTACCACCCTATATCATCTGCTTACGAATGACAGTATGCGATAACCAATTGGAAAAAGTGTTACCCGATCAGTAAAAAACAGTACTTGTTTTTATACTAAATATGCTAGGCCCAGATTAAACCATAAAGGCTTTAAATAACACACAGAAAACCCTTACTGAAAGAACAACACAGCCCTGATCGGTGATTAATAATGTACCCTTTAATAGCATAACTTACTACAACCTAAAGCAGAACATGGGGGTGGGGGAAATGTGTTGTGTTTCCCTGTAGTATTATTGCAAGGCCGCCTTGACTGTTTTTCTCTTAACCCAGTTTCCAACAGAGTGTGTTTCACCTTGGAGCGAGCAGAGAGGCACTATTCAAATGGGGATACAGTAGGTTGACAGTCGCTTTCTCCCTGTAGAAATGTCCCGCTTCTAAACCTAAACATCTCTCCTTGGTCCCTGAGAGTAAATAAAGAAATGTGTCGACGACAAGCAGAAGAAGAAGAAATACTAGCGCTGCTGCATCCTCCCGAGGATAACAAGAATAATTCTTTCATTTGCTCCAGGGCCCCCACTCTGCACCAAGTATAGACATGGCTTTTATGGCTGTAATATTTCTGATTGGCATCCTAGGACAGCCATTTGAATTATTTAATAGAGCTCCCATTCCCTTAGTGGAGGGAGAAAAATAAATATGTTTCTGTTTGTGTTATTGGGAGTTTCTACGAGGCTTCACTCTTTATTGTAACTTTAGTCAAGAGAGGCTTTTGATTTAGCAAACAACTCAAATGTCACTTTAATTCTGAAGAACAATGCCACGGAATATTAAGAGAGAAAACAAATCAATAAAAGCGGAAACAACCTAAAACTACCTTTAAATATTCTTAATGAATAAGCGGTAAGTTAAACACTTCCTCTGGTTTCTCTACACCAGTCGCCAAAGGGTGAATCAGTCGATTCAAAGATCACAATGTACAACACAGAGAGGATAATGAAAGGATCTGAGCTCTTGGCTTTTACCAACCTGATCCATTTCCTCCCGCCAAATAGACGGAAAAGGAGGGATGAATAAGTCTCTGTGGTGGAGCTATCCCTCCCAAGAGCCTTGTGGGAATGTGCAGGTGTTACAAGATCTCTTCTTCTCTGCCCCAACAACATTCTTCAAATCGCTTGCTCTCTTACTTCCTGTTTCCCCCTGTCAGCGTGCATCAGAGATTCGAAAAGACTTGAAATGAAATTAGATAAACCACAGCAAGTCAACAAATCATACCCATTGCTGATAAAGGCATTGTGACCCAGTGAGACAACAAGATAATGTATTTTGAGATATATTCCACGCGCAAGGGAGGTGTAGTCGCAATATGACGCTAATATAAAAGCACCTTGCTATCTGAGGGTAGCGTTTAGGTATGACCATCAACAGCTGGACACGACTCGTTTGACAAGGCCCCGTCTAAACCCTCCCCCCTCCCATCTCCACGTCCTGTCTTTATCAGGACTGATCGCCTCAAGCCTGTCTGACCTTGGCAAGCAGATAAAACAGCAGACAGATAAGAAAGGGCCAAGGGAAAGAACAGGGAGGGAAGGAAAGGCAAAAGAGGAGTTGCTTGCTTTGATATGCATTTTTTCCTAAACTCTTGCTGTTTGAGAACCCCAATTTACATGGCCAGGGAAATCCTGTGGGAAGCTTTATGATAGATGAATAAGAGTACTTTACGAGGAGGAGGAGGAGGCGATGAAGTCTAGGATGACCCGCTTTTGCAAATGTGGCCTTGGGGAAAAGGATGAGGAAGCCAGGAAACTTAAGCTTTTGCAGAGTGAATATCGCTGTTGGGTCCCGCAAGTGACATTAGAGTGCTAAATATATAATTGTGTCTTATTTGGGATTATGAATTAGGCTTTATAACATGTGATCTGCCCCGTCAGCGGGTTAGTCTTTGACTTTATGTAAACCTGGTTTTTTTTGATGATGTAATTAAACAAAGTCATTCCGAATAGATCAAACACTTCTTGTGTATTCAAACCATTGTATATGCAAATGAAATAGTCCCCTTTTTCATATGAATGTGCTATGTTTTTGGGTTGAATAAACCTAAATTGATTTCAGTCCTGTCTGGATTGGTGTGATGTCAAAGACACTTATTGTAACACAGGTGCAAAAAGCAATTGTGGCACAAGGCATCAAAGCCTATGATTATGACCGTGGATTATTGGTGACGGCACAGGAAGAGTTTGTGCAGGGAAGACGCTAATAACCAATCTGTGTGTGCCTCCATGTCCCTTCTTGGACACAGCCTAATGAGAAGTGACCCTTAATTGTGTTGTCCTGTTAAGGCGGCACGCTGTCAGCCAAGACGGACAGAGGAGACTAAACTTTTCTGTTTATTCACAAAAACAATCAAACTGACTGATAGAAAAACACATCTGCTAATAGAGTGCATGTGGACTTACTGTAGTCATCTCAGCATTCAAACTATACTGTTACAAAGTGGTCGAAGAAAACTCCACAGATACCACAGTGAAGAAGTAGATTACAGTGAAATTACAAATGTATTCGCATCAAAATATACTTACGAGTACTTAATATACTAGTAAAGCATTAGTACTTAATTTACTGGTAACTAAAACTACTCTTTATGCAGAATGCCGGTTTCTGAATATTCTAAATCACTGGATTAATAGCGGTTAACTGATGTGTACATGAGAAGTATTTTGTAGCATAAAATGGAAATACACAAGTGCCTACACATTTGACTTAGGTACAGTACTTGAGTAAATATACTTAGTTGGTTTGCACCCTTGCTGTTACACCTTTGTTGCACTCTCATGTGCAGCATAATAATGATCCAAATGTCACAGAAGTACCATATATAGAAGAATTAGGAGGTTTGCCCCGTGTTGTCCAGGGGGCTGAATTAGCTTTTAAACTGTCCCACTGTGTCGGTGCTGTAATTGCGCCGCTCTAGGAAGTGTTGCCCCATGGCTATACCGTTCCACGCCTCCATTTCATCCCGCCATGACAGCTGGATCTCAGCTCTGATTGGGCGGCTGCTGTGAGGAGTTCCTGACCTTTCAGATGGAGCGCGATTCGGTTGGCCGGTTTACATTCTGTCAAACATGAGTCTATGAGGGAAAAGAAAACTGCTTCGCTTCCAGAAAATGTCAAACCAGCAGTGGCAGGTCGTTGCTGGCACTGTACTGTGATATTATGTTGAAAGATATTGGCAGAGGTTGACACGTGTCTTGTGTTTGACCGGAAGAACTCTGATTTGCATACGAATGCTTGTTCAAATAAACAACACTTGCTGAGGTTCATAAAGATCAGGCTTTTAGAAGGAAATAGAGAACAAAGTGCACATTTGTCACATAAATAACACTAGGGCTAGAAAGAGCATGTTATCTTTGAAGTGTCCTAACTTTAACAGAAGGAGGGGATTTTGAAGAGAGCACAAAAGCTACAATTAGTAAGTGAATTACTCTGGTATTAATACTTTATTTGTGATTCATTGAACCGACTGCCGGCTTGACACTTGCATTTCATTACTTTAGATTTGTGGAGATGAGAGTCAGGCTGCCACTGATGTGGAAGAACCCAGCTTACTAGAAAGTTGTGAGGATGTGCAGAGCTTTGTGCTTGAATACAAATAAATATGTGTACATACACATGTGAGCATATGCTTGTGTGCATTCCCTATACTAGAGCTTCTTTTAGATAGGGCATTGCTGTGCAGCAGACATAACAGTTGGAAATACAGTCGTTTTTATGTACATAAATCTGCATTAGACAAGAAAAGAATTGAGCGATAAACAAAGTATGTGAAAAATACAGCTTGCATTGCAGACATGCCCCATATACCCTGTGTACATCCAAAAAAACATGTAGTGTGCGTTTGCCTCAATACATTTGATTGTCAAAACACCAGTCTCACGTTGTAAACCACCAAGTCCCGCCTGTGCAGAAGTACAACAACCAATCACACACACACACGGACAAACATGCCTACTGTAGGTGCAGCACTGGGGGACGGCATTCCAAAACCCTGCATGAGGGTCTTTACAACATGTCCTGTTGGCCGACATCCAATAATCGTTAAGTAACAGAAAAGCCATTAATTAGGTAACATAATAAGCACACTCTTTGCTAAAGAGATATTTCCCATCCCTTCCTGCAGCGTAAGGGGCTGGGCTCTATCCTCCAGAGATGTCAAGTTGATCCCTCTCCTGCCTCCGCTAATCTCAGCATTAATCATTCGACATGACTTCATCTCCTTAGTTTACGTCCAGCAGGAGGTGCTGTGAACCGCCTGTGCCCGTTGTTATGGCGATTAATCTGCAAGTTGTAATGCCGACGACGCTGGGCCTGGGCCCTGAATGAGTAGGGTCCTGTCTGACGAGAGAGAAGGTGATAATTGCCTTTGTGTTCGGAGGAGAAAGGGCAGGGGCAGTCAAGGGCATCGCCACGGCCGACCATGGTAAATGTGTCAGCGCACGCCTCGCCATTCAAAGCGGAAGACTGCGCACACAGACTGTGTTTGGCTTCTCTGTTTGGTAGGCGGGTGGTTAATGGGGTGGGCAATGTGGTTTTAGTCCGTGTCTGTGTGTGTCTGCGGATGCCTTTGCTGTGTCTGGATGCGCGGACAGCTTTGCTTGTTTGTGTTTATATTTGCCTTGGCCCGTGTTATCTTGTCTGCAGGATAAACTAAATGTGTTTTTCTTGTAAACACCATTTCTGCTTTTCGTATTACAGATGCGCGTCAGTTGACTTAGGGCTGCGAGATGGGCATAAATTGTCTGGGGACCATCTCACATTGTAAGAGAGGGATTTTGAAAAGTGGCTTTGATAACCTTAAATGTGTCAAAGTCAAATGTTTGATTAGGTTTGTTCTTAAACATTCATTTGTTATACATTAAATGTGCTTCAAGCAGACATTCAGTAAAAGCTATACACCTTAACTTTGTCTTTTTACTGGAAAATGAATTCCAATCATCTTAAACGAGAGATATTTACACTGGCAATGGTAGCTGAAGGTTAAACATTTAATGTGAAACAGCATACTGTTATCTATTTGGCTGTCTGTGTATGTGTGTATGGCATAATGCACTTTCAAGGTAAGATATAAAAGAGTTGTGTGACACTGTGCTGTTGTACAACCTGTTGGACTACTCCGTGGGTATTGATGACTCTAAAAGGCAATTGTTATGTAATTTTCGAACCATTCTGCAAAATTGTACTTAATATTAAATATGCTTCGTGAATGAGTAATGGGTCTAGTCTCTGTTCTCACGATACTGTATGCTGATATTTTCAGAACTTGCTCTCAGTTATTGTAGATAATACTTCCTGAAAGATCATGTCAGAAGAAACCTCAAGGACACATTCCACTCATATCATTCAGCTCCGGTATTTCTCAAGAGCTCTGGTAACACACATTTACAGTGTTTTTCCAAAAACCTGCCGCACATTCTTCAAATCTTCTCTTATATTCAGTAGTCGGCTAACGTTCTTCTAATCACAGCCGGTTGAAGGACAGTTTTTATTCAAGTAACTTATTTGGAGCCCAAATCTAATGAAGTAATTAACTCCATTATAACATTGACCATGAGAAATGTACAATTTAACTATAGGGACTGTCTGTTGTTCTGACAATTCAGAATTCTGACACCAAAAATATACACTATCCCTGCAACAAAAATAATAATAATGCATTTTATTTATATAGCGCTTTTCACAACTCCAAGACGCTTTACAGTATGAGGGAGGGTAGACCAACAAGGACAGGCAAACAAGTAAGTAAAAAATCAAAAGGCAGTCAAGAGGAAGTTGATTGAGAGGGGGGCGTGGGGGGCTTATGGGTAGACGGAGTTGAAAAGATGTGTTTTGAGGCGGGACTGAAAGACTGTGAGGGACTCAGAGTCACGGAGATCTTGGGGGAGGGAATTCCAGAGCCTAGGAGCTGCCACTGAAAAGGCTCTGTCCCCAAAGCTGCAGAGTGTAAGCACTAAAATAAGCACTTGTTACCTTTGTTGGTTTGATTGGTTAAGTTTAACAAACTAATATTCTGCTAAATAATTAACCATGTGCTTCTGTTGCATGGATACCGTCAATCTTCTGAGGGATGGACGACTGGAGAAAAGGGCATTTGTTTTCAGGACAACAGGCTGTTGACCAAATGGCATTTTTTGGACCATTGAGATGTCAGTACATGGCGCCCTGAGCACCACTACCGATTACAAGCATTGCTAGAAAAAATTGAAGGCTTTTGACGAATGTATTTTAATGAGATTGAAAATAAAGAAGATAATCGACTACAGTGAAGGTGAATGATTTGATGGACAATGGCAAAAGGCATTCTGTAATCTGACAAGGCTGTGTCCTCGCTCGTTTGTTGATTGATTAAACTACTGCCCTGACCCCCATTGTACCTTCTTGAAGCTGTCTAAAACATGTTAATTTTAATGAGCATTTCCATGTAGGGCATTGTAATACCATACAGCAATTGAGGATTGTTATGCTTGTGGGAGTTTGATTAGATCTAAACACAAGAGGCGGATCTGAGTATGTCATGTATACCTGTCAAGGGATCGAGCCTGTATGGAAAAAGACTTGGCGTTAATGTGTTGCAGACAGTCAAACAAGTAGCGCTTGACATTCGCCTTTGTCCAATCATTTGCATCTGTGGCGATGAGTCTTACCAGCGAGATAAAGAAGCAAAGGAATTTCTGGGCTTTATTTTCTGTCTTTTTCTATATTTCGAGCAGATCAGGCGTCATGGGTTGCAACAATGAAATGTTGTGCAGCTACACAAACAACAGCGGCAACTAAAGGAAGTTCTGGCCTTTATTTTTCTGTCTTTTTATTTCCTCTCATTCCGAGCAGATCAGAGCTCATGGGCTTCAACACATTTTATTTGCACAGCTACACAATTTTACACAACAGCGGCAACTTTAAGACACATCAAGGTTCTTTATTCTTCCGAGCCAGAGTTATACGGTTATGGTTGCGCCTTCATTAGACACTGGGGATCTTTACTGTATCTTTTCTTGTTGGTATAGAAACGAATCAAATCATTATGATACAACAGGGTGTCAGTTGAATGCCCTTTTTTCAAATGGTGGCAAGTAATGTGACTCCAAATTGGTTCTGATTAAACTACTGATCCCTAAATGAGATGTGTGTGTGCACTACTGATATGAAAGTGCTGGTTTGTATACATTAAAAGGGAGCTGTTGAGTGTGTGCATGAGGGAGAAAGAGATGAGTTGCTTTGCATGTCGGCCGTGTTAGTCAGGAATTGATCGGCTGCATGCATTAGTAGATTGCCTATTGATGAGGGGAAAGATTTATAATGCTCTGATTGATGGTAGCAATCTGGGAGTATAAATAAATGAATGTGTGCCCGCCCCGGTTGGCGATTGCAGTAAAGCCTTGATTTGCAAGCTCATCTGCAATCGAAAATGTCACATTTAGTATGCCCTCATCACCAGGCACCACTGACGGATAATGTTTACAGTGAACGCTCAAAGGACAACACGTCTTGGTGCTCTTCATTCAAAGTGATGCAACAAAGTGACCCTTAACTCTCAAATACAGCTGAGGGAAGAATAAACCTGTGCTTTTTTTCCAACGTCTTTATATTGTGGTTTAACCCTTGTTATGTTCACATTTCGCACCCTTTGGTAATGTTCGGGTCAAATTGACCCGGGACATATTTCAGGGTTTAAAAAAAATACAGAACTAAATTCAACATGCACAATTCCTTATATATATATTGTCTTTAACTCATTCCCCAACAATATAAATGAAATATATGATTAGTTTTTGAAAATACTCTTTGCTAGATCAAATTTAACAATGAAAGTGTCCATCGTTTTTTGTGATAAAAATGTAATTTATGTTACAAAAAAATACACTTTAATAAAAACTGAGTTTACATTTTGCTCATGCTTTTCTAGGACTAATGTAAATGAAACATTTTTTCATTAATGTTTATTATTTTTAATCTGTCATATAATAATCAAAGCCCTGAAGGAAATAAAGCAATTTAGCAGCAATTGGAACACAAGAACCACACATCCAAAAGTATTTGGCTGTGAAATATAGAGAGAATGAAACATCCATATAGATTACATAGAACAGATATAAACACAAAGCAAATAAAAAACAATTAACAGTCACTATTCATAAAATACAGTATATCTGAAAAATATATTGATGAAGTGACGCTGCAGAACATCATGTGAGTCAATGGGCAAGTCCGTTTAGGAAGCACATGATGTACAGAACTTCTTCGTGTGTGTATAGCACAGATGTACTTGTTGCAGTTGCTGCATGTAGTCTGTGTCTTGGAGTTCTTTGAGGGTCTTCCAGAAGCTGACTGCGGGGGTCTTCTTGCGGCTGGCTGTGGGGGTCTTCCAGCAGCTGGCTCTGAGTCAAGTTCACCTCCACATTATCCTCATCTTCAGAAATGTCTTCCTGTCCCACTTCACCGTGTTCTTCTAATGCATTCCACTCACTCTCATCTATTATTAGCTCCAAGGCTTGTAGTTCTGCACTACACTGTTAATACACTGAGGTTATGTCTCTGTTTAGTCCCTCCTCCGGCATGCAGGTGCGAGGGGGGACAGTGCGAGAACATTTCAAATGTTTATACATTTCTGGAAGATCTAAAATGTTTATAATGTTCTAGGATAGTTTTGTGTACACACTACAAAGGGTAAAGGTCAAGGGAAAACAGGATCAAATAGCTTCTCTGTGCATATGATTGTTTGTGTGTGTGTGTGTGTGTCTTTAGTTTGTGTGTTTGTGTGTTTTTCTCTGTCTGTCTGTCCTGGTATTGTATCCGGGTCAGATTGACCCAAACCTCTTATGAAGGACATAAATGCGGGTGGGCATTTTTTCATAAGTGGAAAACAATAAAAACAATTCCACATGTCCTTCACAATAAATAAGCCACGGCCATTGAGTTTCAGGTTGAACGAAAATATCCTTATATTTTTTTTTATTCATTGAAAATGGAAATCGGGTCAATTTGACCCGAACACCACACAAGGGTTATAGTTGTTGTGGCTCTTTTTAAAATGTGTATACGCAAATCCTTTGAATAGAAATAACAAACAAAATGCATATTTCGCCCAAAAATGTATAATTTGTGAAAATGTATCTGCACTATGCGGAGTACTTTTTCATACCTACAGGAAAATACATGTTAAGTCTGACAATCCAAATATCCCAAAAAAGGTGATACACAAGTTGAAGTTACTTATTTTACTTTAGGTTAGTTTTCCTGTGTTTATATTTCTAAAAGCTATAACAATTATATGCTAGCTTTCTTATGTATTTAAAGTGCACTTTTTTTTAGATAATTTAATATGCTATAGCATGTACTCATTTTATAAAAATGGTGTCAATCAAAAGTATGTACTGTATAACATATGAGTGGTATAGTGCATTACACCATGCAAGTAACTAAGAAGTTTCTTTAATTTAACTAATGTGAACAACTACTATACATTAAGGTTTTCAGTATTCATGCGTTTTGAATCATGTGAGCTGACAGTATCAACCAGGATGTCCTTTTCCAATGCCATTTAGAGGAAGGTCATTTGGTTTGACCCCTGCAGCAATCATGAGATGACTACAGTATCAGCAGCGAGTCGTCTGATAGACTTCTCTATCTGAGTCACAGAGACACTCTGCAGATGCCCTAGAATTTAACCTTAACAGTTAAATCATTTACTGAGGGGGAAATCCTGTGATAGGGTGGCTTGTTTGACCTCCACTCCCAAACTGTCCCTCCTCCCACCCATCTGTCCCCACTGGCTCCTTCCGACCTCTGACCTCCACCCCTCCCAGCCATGCTAAGGGAATCTAATCACACGTATTTCAGATCGCAGAACCTGATACGAACTTCCTCCAGCAACCGGAATAAAAGTGATACGATTTGATCCCCTGGCTGCGTGCCACGAATCCAAACATGCCCGAGTACATTATTTATCTGCTTAGAAGCACCCTTTTGCCCTTGGTGATTTTCACCCATCTCCAATTTTCCTTTTTGGTTCTGATGGGAAGATAGTTACCTAGGGTTAAGTGATGGTTAAGTAGCCTGTCCTTTATCCCAAAGACTCTCTTTTCTCCTGGAACTGCAGTGTTATCATGACAACAGAATAACTGGAGGTGTTGCAGGCTTCTTTTTATAAAACAACATTGAAAATAGTGCCAATTAACACTTCTATCTAACCTAGCTCGCCTGCAAAGTGAATGTGCGGCCCACTGGGGCACTAACCTCTGTGACAATGATAACATTAGTTCTAACGCATTTTACACATGATGTCCTCCTGAGCCTCTTTTAATTTGTATTCTATTTTACCAATGTTTTTGGTACACAGCATAAGATTGTTTGATCATTTCGTCATTTTTTGGACTGGAAAGTCAGGAGGAAGGTCTATTCATGACAATACTGAGTCAATGCAAGATTTCACATTATATTCGGATATATATTTTACTTTTTGGAGTAAATTGTTATCATTTTATTGTAGTTACTTTTTTGTATATGTATATTTCTTTGAAGCATTTCTCCTTATTTGCTCAATTAAGAGTATTTTTTTATAATAGTTATATATTTGACCAACTACATTCCTCTTAATGTGTTCATGTATGCGACAAATAATCGCAATACGTTATCTTTTCAATTTTAAGTAAGTAAAGCAGGACTATAACTACCTTTCAATACCAAATGCAAGCAATATCAAATACTTTATTTTCTGCTTGTGATGCTAAGCTAATGATACCCTTAAGAATGTACAAATAATACATTTGTGTTTGTGAGTATTGAGAGAGAAGTTAATCTATGTACAAAGTGCAGGCATATCTACAGTTTGAATATGCTGACACACAAACAACTGTTGGAGGAACTGTGCCTCCTCCTGGGATTGAACCTCCTCCCGGACAGAATAAATAAATGTTTCTCAGCAGCCAGTGGCCTGCATGCTGAGCAGTCCGTCAAGCTCTCCTCGCTGCTTCTGTGAAGTAAACAAATGCTCGCGCTGATTCACCTGCCACTGTTGCATATTCCCAGAGCACCCCGGGCTTAGTAAAGTATAGAGGAGAAACACGAGGAGATGTGATCAAAAGCATGTCAGCCATGTCTGAACAAGCACTGCCCTGCCCTGGATTTCCATAAACAAGCTCCTGGGTACCTCTTCCCTCCGGTGAACTTCTCTTCACCACCGGAGAAATAATGCTGATAAATTATTTGGACTCTTGAAAATGAGAAAGTATTGCAAGTTTATCTCGCTTTTAATTGGGCTGGTGATAATTATCAGTATCCACTTATAGAAATCAATTACACACACTTAGCATTGTAATCAATTCTATTTTAGTGTTCTGCGCTGGGCTATGCATGATAAATGATATAATTAAGCACTTTAGGTGATTTATGTGGTATCTTCATTTATTTATTTGCATTATTTATTTTATTTGCCTGCTTTTAGCACCGTGGGTCAACAGTAAGTGGAGTCTGTTGCCGGGCAATTTCCAGGAAATGATTTGAAAGAGTTGTTATAGATAACCACAGCTGTTACAATTGCATTGTGTGAAATGCATTAATCCTTTGGCTGCCATTCAGAAAATGAACCATGTATGTGACAGGATGGATTGTACTGCTATATTGTTTTAGTATTTCAGCTCCATTTCCTTTCTGTTTTGAAGAGAAAGGCTGGAGCCACGATTTCAAAATACTGGGGTCATGAGTGCAAAATGTACCCAGCACAACGTGCACAGATGTATAAGAAGTTGTTGACCAGCGGTGTTGGGAAAGCTGCCTGAACAGTTCATGAGAGTCTAATATTTAGAATCTGTTATCTATATTCATATCAAGTCCAAACGTTTGTTGCTAATTCTCATACAACCCCTTTTTTTCAGTAATTTTTGTAAGTATAAATGATCATTTACCAGCCCAAGAGTGTTACTATTTACTATGTGTTAGATAAATCCCATATATCAGAAACAATTATGGCCTATGTGAACTTAATAATAGCTTCAATTGTATTGTATAATATTATTAGATATTTTAAAGTGAAAGCTTAAAAGAAAGGTCAAAACTACCAAGATATGAAGTTCCAATCATTCAATTAACATTCCAAAGAGCGAGAGACTTCCTGTTGCAGCGTCTCCAACACTTCTAAAATGTACACCAATTAAAGTTACCAATCACACTTAATATGACGTGTTTCACTGTTCGGATGTCGTTTGTTAGGCAGGAACAGATGGTCTTAAATTGCCTTTTATCTCAAAATAGGCCTCTTAATCTCAAAAAGTAACATCTATTGTCTCAGTGTTGTCGACGGCATTAAACTGAGTGTTATGTGGATCAGTGGGAGGATGAAGCGAGATGTAATTTTGAAACTCTGTAGAGCACTCGTGTCAGGCACATGAAGTAGCTACAGCTTAAAAGAACAAAAATAAGTAACTACAAAGAGAACGGGAAGTGAAGAGGGCACGACACAAATCGGAGCAAAACGTGAAAAGGAGAAATCAATGCGTGACTGTAATTTGTCCGCCGGGCGATATTCACCAGATACAAATTGATGCTGCCTGTTTTCTGAGCTTTTTGCTTCACTTGGCTTTCAGCATCTTCTCCCTTGGCTGCATCCTCAGGTAGTCTGGTCCCTCATTTGAGCTCCAATCCTCTTTAGATATTGACACATTCGTTCATCCATGCTGAAGCCTAGATGATCCCTCGCACCAATCAGATGTGCACGAAGGATGAAGAGGAGGTTGGGGAAGATGAAGTATAAAAAAAACAGCGAAGTAGGAGACAAATGAATCAATAAGGCTTGTAAACTGTACAGTTACTCTCCAGTTTTCATGATTCATCACCATTCCAGGAAGCGTAACAAATGGCCACCTGACCCGTGCCGCCTTCTTTGTATATTCTTGGAGCTAGAGGCATTAAAGCAATATCCAAACTATTGATCATGTTACACTTAGCGCCTATTAATCAGGGTTCAGAGTTAAGGGGTGGGATGGAGGGGAGTGGAAGGGAGGTTGAAGAACTATGTTGAGCTCGATGGGCTTTACGGTCATTGCGCCATTTAAGGAGAAGGATCGGTATCACAGATCACAAACACTTCAGATACGGTGAGAAGGAGGAAATTGATTGGGGAAAAAAAAGCAGAAAATGTTAGAAGTTGCTCTTGCTGTCTGCGAGGTTTCTTTTTGTTGTAAAGGCTGATTTTGCATTATGATCTCTTCACCATCCCCGTTATTAGGTTTGGCCGAATTGTATTTGTTAGAGATGCTCTGATCGATCGGCCGGCGATCGATATCGGCCGATACTCACTCTCTGCCGATTGATCGGTGCTCTCTAAAAATGCAGATCTCGAGAGCCGATTGCATGACGTAAAATACATGACACTTTTCTCAGTGCGCGGAAAAACAAGCTCGCCAAAATGGCTTCACCAGTCTTCATTTATTTAACAGGGACAGTGCACATTAATGAACATTTCTGTAAACGTGCCAGAGTTAGCCAAGAGGCTATTTTTCATCTGTAGTCCCTGGACAGATTTTAAAAGTCAACCTAAAACACATTTCAGTTTAAACAAGTAAATACAATACATTTAAAACATGCAACAGATATTACTGGGATACTTAAATAAAACAATTTAAAATACAGAACATTAAAACAAAACAAATAAAACAAAACAAAAGAACATTTGAAAGTAATAATTATGTTGTTTGTTGATGGTGGAAGCGTCAGTGAATGAGCTCCATTAACTGAGTTTAAAACTTTAAATGGAAGATCCCCATAGGCCCCGCCCACTCGATCGGCTCGGCGATCGATATCGGCCGATACTGATTCCGGCGATTGGCAATCGGCCCCAAAATTGGCGATCGGAGCATCCCTAGTATTTATGTACTATAAACGTAAACTAGTGAGCTGATAAAAGAAAACTACAGGAAAGTAGGTCTGGTTCATCTTTTTATCTACACAGCTATGACAATAGCAGAAATGTAATAGTCGATAGTTATGCATGTCAGATGCAAACAAGAGAACCCGTTGGCCAACAGCAATCTGGTAGTGAAATAAAAAAGTATAATGTATTTCTCCAAATCCATTACAAAGATTAAAAAGATGTTTGGGAATTTTATTTGATTGAGAATAGCCTCAGAATCCAATGTTTGCTTGTCTTCCATCTGTGTATTTTTTACCCAGCAATTAACAAGCATCCACCCACACGTGAGTATGTTAAAGCATGGGCGAGCCAGAAATTTGAATGGTCTGTAGACTAATTTACATAATATTAACTGCAATATAAAACACATAATCTGATATCCAGCTAGTTGATGCCTCCCACCAAACCCTTTAGGCACTGCGTCTGTAGGCCAAATAAAGACGTGTTTCCAAAAGTGTATTCGAATAAATTATTTATTCAACAAGGTGAAAAAAACATTCAATACGACTGCCAAGCTGAGTGGAGGTCCAGTTTCTGAATAATTGCTAAGTCAGCAGTATTGAGCTAAGCTTCACCAAGCAAGGTGTATTGAGTGGAAAATGACGCGATCTACACTTGTGAAAGTAAGCTGAAAACATAGAGCAAGTTGGGCCACAAACTAAAGCAAATAAACAATGACTTTACCAGAAAGTTGACAGAATATAATAATATTTATAGACTGGAGAAAACACTCACAATTACTAATTTAATGATCAGTTTTTCTGATGTAAGTTAAATAAAAAATAATACTAGCATGAATCAAATAAAAAACTAATTCCAGCAGGGTACTATAATGATGTGCTCCAAAGCAAATATTGTATGACGAAAGTAACTTATGTTGAGGAAAGATCTCTACACGATCGTTCATTAAAAATGCATACAGGTCTTGTGGATGACACAATAACATAAAAGGAAGCAGTGTATAACATACGTCTTTGCATGTCATCCTCGAGAGTATACGATAGGTATCATGGCTGCACTTCAGACACAGGTGCTCTACTTTCTTTCAAATAAAAAAAACGTTTTAAAAAAAGGCGCCACAACTGGTAACCTTCAGGGCTTAGGTGTGAGGAAATGCATTTGTCTGAGCAGTCATTTAACCGGTGCAATGAGTGAAATTAGTATAATTTGTTCACTTGCCTCGTATGATGTTAAACTTTTTATTCTATCTATCGTTTACAGAAATCGTTCAAGGCTTCTGTGTGTGCCCGGTCCTCACCTCGGCTGTATTTCTCTGCAGTGATGTCTGAGCCCACACATGACCTTGAAGATGGCTGGACTATTGTTTAATGAAATTAAATCTATTTGATAGCTCTCCCAGCACTTGAAAATTAGAGATAACTTTCGCCTCTGTTGGTAGGGTTCTGCCTCTTTATCTGTTATCTCCTATTACCCTGTGTGACTGAACATCTATACAAAAGGGTTGAAAAGAAAGCTGTCAACAGTAAATGTTATGTAAGTCTGATCTGATTTATTACAGAAAATCATGGTACCTGAGGTAGGGCTGCTCGATTATGGCAAAAATCATAATCTCGATTATTTGGGTCAATAATTGATATCACGATTATTAAAAACAATTATCCATTTACTTTGAAAACATCCATTTATTGGAAAGAAAATGTGAACAGTATGTTTTTAACAGTTGATTACCCTGAACTTTAAGTATAATTCAACGTTTTATTTCGATGTCGTTTTTCGTTGCAAGCCAAAATCGTAATTGCGATTAAAAAAACGATTAATTGAGCAGCCCTAACCTGAGCCCACTCATGAACTATTCATCTGAAAGTATCAGTTTAACAAATGATAGAAGGTGTTGATCCCAGGTAATAACATCCTGTAAAATTGTTCCAAAGTACAGTGTGTGTCCTTCCCCCTAAGCTGAATGTGTGCTATTCAATTTGTCTTGATAGTAACATATTGGAGGAGTTATAAAGAGACTGATTAACGATGGAAGCCACCGTGTCCCCGTGCACAGACAGGGACACAGTGCTACACACACAGAGAGTGTTACTGGCAGTGATGCCCGCCTGTGGCAGGGCTGCGAAAACTGTTAATTATTGATGAACTCACATGTAAGTCAATAATGCAAACAAGCACAGAGGCTTGTAGCAAACAAACACATTTGGTTTGATTTTCCTCCCTTAGCTTTCTCTTTTATGAGTCTCCAATGTGAACACATAATGTCTATTTGATATGTATTTGAATGGTTACCTCTGTGGTTTATGTCTATGCAGCTTAAGAGTAAAGCTGTCAATTTTACATTTCTGATGTTATGGGTAATATTAGGCAATTGAGGCGCACACATATCCATCAGCAGATCATCCCAGTGGTTGGAAAGGGAGTCAGCCAGCTTCATCCTCATTTACGTCATACAAGAGAACAAGGGGGATGAACAAGCGCATCTACAGGGTACTGTTGCCAAGCCACACGCAACTTGACAACCATTTTTCACCAAGCACACACAACAAGGCCACTCCACATTTAATGACCGCCATCCCTTCAACGAAATGGCGCTATCCTCGATTGCAAGCTCCGGGAACTGGTATCTGTAAATTAAGTAAATTACGAATGATTGCGTGCTCTTTCCTGGCATACCACTACCGAGAGAGCAATCAAGTCAACAACTCCCCGATCTTGTCTATACGGCAAAAACCAGGAAAGCAAAAACAGGCTTGGGATTGTCATGGCAACACTCTTGCTAGTAAGTGTGGTTACAGTGTCAGGGGGATAATCTAACTTGCTGGAGAGAGGCGGAATATGGGTGCGAGGATGAGGCTTTCACAGTTTATTTACTGCTGTTTACAATGTATATTCATCCCCGTGGATTTGGATTTATTTTGGCAGTAAACCTTAATGTCAATCAAAGTTATACTGTCAGTGGGCATTACTTTCCTATTGCTTCTGATCGTCAAAGCTTTAGGTTATTGGAAAGCTTTGCAACCTGGAAGTACAGTTTTTAACATTTGTTGAAGAAAACAGGAAACAACATAAACAGACGCTTCTTCTTGCTGTCATTACAAGCAACAAAGGTGTATCAATCCCCACGCTATCGCATCGTGTCACTTCCTCCGCAACAGCATTTGCGTTCCTGCACGACCGCGGTGAAATCGCAAAACACTTTTTCACTTCTTATCGCCTGCTTGTTTTACTAGTGCACTGTGCTGTTATTTACAGGCATCCACATATATCCCAGCACAGTGTGACACATCCCGAGTCCCTCCCCGGCCACCTCCTGCTGATTCCCCCCCCTGTCTCTTTCTTATCTGGCTCCTATCCAAAGGCATCGGTTGAGGACAGGATTATATTGAGAGTTGTTAATAATTGCATCTCTCACTTCCTCTTCTTCCACCTCCACAGTGCCTCTTGCACTGTCTGCTGGGCGCCTCTCTCCTGAGAAAGAAGGCTTACGGTAGGGATGGGAACGATTCATCGAATATTCGAAATTATTCAGGTATTCGAATATGAGTTATGAATATTTGTATTAATTTTTTTTTTATTTTTTTTTTGGGAGTGATGCCTAAGTTGATTACATATTATCAAATTGAATAATTCAATGTATATATATGACAGTGCCATAGCTAAATGTGTTAGGTGACGTCTACAGGTGTGTTTTGCTCCGCTCACCGGTCCCTCACAGCGGGCAGCGCTGCAGGTGCTGATCTCTCTCTCTCGTGTCCGGTTATACTTCACTCGCGTTTATGTCCAAATCCATCAGATCTAGCTAGTTCTAGCCAATGATACGGCTGCTGCCCCTCCCTACACGCAGATCACGCAGACTCAAACCTCATCTTAGGCCCAAATGTGGCGCAAATGCTCCCCCGCCCCCTGTCAACACTCGCGACACATGGCCAGCCTAAACAACAATAAGCGCTGCTTGGCAACCGTGTGTGGCGGCAAAGTACATAGACATTTTGACAGGAGAGATTTAGTTTTGCCGGTATTCAACATATTTTACCAGTCATAGTCCGGTAATTATTTACACTCTAAGAAGAGTCCTACACAACAGACATGGCGTCAAAAAGGAGTAATGTGTGGAAATATTTCGACCAGGGTAGTGAGTGCGGTGTAGAGGTCAAACTATGCCAAATTAAACCTATATATACATGCTATACCTTGCTATACCCGCAACCTCCGTTCCAGCTGAGAGGGTCTTCTCTACAGCTGGGCTGATTGTGAATCGCCTCCACACATGAAAGCTGTAGGCCTATAGCTGTCAAACTGTGATCACCAGTTCAATACATTTGACAAATTCGACTTGGTTTCTACACTTATTTTTTTTATAGGATATGTACATTTCGATTAACCGGTTAACCGTTTTTTTGGGAGGTCGAATATTCGAATATACATTTGCTTTCAAATTCCCATCCCTAGCTTACGGTATAAGAAGCAACAGCTAATGTGAGAGAGATACAGGCTCTAATGATCATTATAAACATAAACATCACAAATCTGTTTTTGCAACGCCTGTATGGAATTATCTCTTACGATTACTTGGTCATAAGAAAATGAATCTATTTGCTGAAATTGTTAGTTAATGACAGTGATGCAGGTATGGCTGTAGTAGGACAATATTTATCTAAAATATGCTAACATTAGCCAACAGTAGTAACCAAATGCAACTGGTCACACTAGATCAAGTAGCCTAAGGATGTTGCAGGCTACATTAGCCTCATACCAGAGTACAGAATCCAGAAAGTGTTATATTTATGAAGTAAACTTTTAATTTGTAAAAAGCACAATGCATTTGTCTATATTCACTCACAAAGTCATGTAATAACTGTACTGTATTTTGTTCTTTATTATTCTAACTATCTACAACAATACACGAAGCACTGCTCCGCAGTATTATACACGTCAATAAAACCCATAATCATGAATGTAATATACAGTATTAGGATAGACAGACTGAAGAGATCTTCCCTCATCCTGTACAGTATCAGCATTTCATCATGGCAAAGCAATAAAGTAACTTTGATATATTTATTTTAAGATCAATCAGTCACATTTTGACGACAGCAGAAGGGAAGTGTATTTCTAGGTAATATTTCTCGCTGAAGATAGCGGAAATGAAAGGCAAAAGGGAATAAATACAATCAAAAAGCAATAACCTGACCCTCTAATGGAGCCTGAGAGGGCACCAAAATAAATACAGACATATGTGTGTTTCCACTGACAGCTAGACAAATTAATAACACATGATACAGACACCATAACCCCTTCACTGCGGCTGGCACCGCATCAGGTGAGCGAAACCATATGGAATATATGAAAGCCAGATTTCAATATTGTTCTATCAATCTGCCTCGTATGATTGGATTACTTTACGGCTTCCTGATATCCCTGGGAGACTGACAGACACAAATATTGGATATAGCCGCTCCAGAAAACTGATTTAAATTGTGTTTATTAGATTTAAATTTCACCTTTATCCTTTGGTAATGACTCTTTCTTCCATGTATGTTTTGTTTCATATCTCTGTGTGATGCAGGAAAAGTCGGTGACGGAAGCAAAACTGCAAATGTATAATTTATATTCTTGTTGCGAACCACCACAATTATTTTTTGCTTGCACATTGTGTGTGTATGTCATTCTTGAAGCTTTGTCCTAACTGACGGAGCTAGAGACAGACAGTCAGACAGGTAAGGGGGAGAGGCCTGCTGGGTTAACTCCTCAACCGTTCCTGTTCTGTCAGCAAGCACGACGTCTCTCCAAACCCCTCTCCCTGGACTTCGCACCTGCTCCTAGGCATGGCAATGAGCCTCCACACACACATGGAAAGCTGGGACGGGTCCACGTAATAAGATGGAAAGAGTAGAGAGAGGTGTGGTGGATAAGCAGCTAGAGAGGGGAGGCGGGGCAGACAGAGATGCAACAATAGGAAAGGGAGGTGCGCTGGGGAATGTGGCACAGAAAAGTTGCGAGAGATGGCAGGATGATTCAAGAGTGGAGCAGTCAGAGCAGAGGGAAGTTGGGGGGAGACGGAGGTGATGTAGGAACACAAATGATTGATGCCAAGGTTGGTTTGGGAGTGGAAGAAGGAAAATTCAACTAGAAGTGAAAACATGAAACGGATGGAAAGAGACAAAATATGGTAAAGTTAGGACAGGCTACGCAATACTCTGCATGAATTTTAATAAAGCCATTAATTCCAGAAGTGGTTAAGCAAACAGACATTAGAGTCCCCACTACTAGCTGCATTTAAAAGGGTTAAAAGAACATACAGTAATTTAATTAGCAATTACAGAATCCATCTACTTAACAGCAGGAGGTTAAACTTGAAGCTAAGTGCTGGCCTACGAGTCAACCCTTCATCACTCTGTGCCCTATGTGAAGCGAGGCCATTTCTGTCGTCACTCTGATTTGAACAAACGGCCCTCGCTCTGGCATTCAGAAAGGTCACAAGCTGTTGATATAAAGATGTGCTCTCTGAGCGATACCAAACGGTTCATATGAAGCACAGGTGTCAGTCCGGAAAACTGACTTTAATGTCCCCACCAAGCGCATTGTTTCAACTCTTATCTCCAAACGTGTTGCCGCCTGTCAAAGGTGTTTCCTCAGAGGAACATGATGGATTACATAGCCACGGGTTCACAGTGACAACAACATCTTGCATGCAACGATATGGCTTAAAAAACTCAATGAAATCTACAAGACGAAAGCCCAAAACCCAATTTTACTGTAAAGAAGACGAAGGATATTCAATACAAATGAACAGCATTGTGCCGTTATGCTCAAACATATTTTAATATTATTTCACTCCTTTCAGGCAAATCTCAGATAATACAGGCTGCTATGGACTTTGTTGAAATAAAACCTTGAAAAAAGTTTGTTCCAATGGAATGAAAAACTGTGAGGTGAAGTAAAAAAATATAAAAAACAGACCAAATGTAATTATTGTCTTAATTAATAAATGTAACTGTTGTTATATGCAAAACTATAGTACTGAATATGGCTGTAAGACATCATACATATTAATTAGCACAGCAACATTATCCACTACTTAAAATCTAAAAGGTTTTTTTGATGATATTGTCATTACATGGAATATTTTATAATGATTATAATAAAATGTGTGATTCTTTTATTTTAATGACCAAAACTGAACCATTAAATGTAATAGGTAAAGTTTAATTCCATGTGTAGTGTGTATTTTGGAAGTACAAATACTCAATGCTTTGAGAGCAGCTTCAACAGAGGACAGGATACCTTAGTGAGTTAATCTGACCCTTAGTACTGCATCACCAATAAAGCCTCAGTGTTTTCTATGTGAAGTTCCCATGTTCCCCCCCATGTTTATGTGGCTCTTGTTAAAAGGTTACGGTTTGTAGTGGCAATTTCTTTATCTTACCTTCTAAAAGCATTGTCTAAAACAACTATACCACTTCCTGATATGTGCTGTTTTCTCTGCATACTCTAATGAGGGTTTTTATTCCCAAGCGCTTCAAGGCCACAGAGCTGATTTGGCAGACTATGTTGAAACTACTCCTTTTCACACAAAGTTTGAACTCCCATAACAATATGAGACCGTGTGAAAGCAGATTTCCGAGCAAACTCTGTCTGCCCGCCCTTTCTTGTATATAAGCTTTTCTATTTTGTGACTATTGCGCACACTCCTGCAGACTATCCTATACTCTGTGAGACCTGTGTCTTTGAAGCTTCAAATAAATAACCAGAAAGACAACTCTGTCTGTTTCACCATTTATTGTTGATCTTTCTGACTTGTGTATCTCCACAGTATTGACTGGGTCTAAGATTTCCGTAACACACATCAACTTTTACCCTGTTAGTTTTTCCCTTTAGACTTTAAACACAGACCTTAATGAACACACCTCTGAAACCTTGGGATTCAATACCCGTAAAGCACTGCTGCCGTATTTAAGATCAATCGATCATGGCGACCTCCAATATCACATAGAATCCAGCAACAGAGTTATCTTAGGTGTGACTTACCAATTGCTCTCTCTGGTGTCTCTGCAAGACTCCATCAGGGATTGATCCTCAGCCAAGGAAAAGGACACTGGAATCAAACTGGACTCAGGAATCAAGCTGCGTGGGAACAGGTTACATTGCGCTCTGAATTGTCACTTATCCAACAATAATCAGAAGGGCTACATGGACTTTAGTTTTTTTTAGGTAGTTTTATTAAAGTTTCACAAGTTACAACACCACACATCAATACAAAATGAAATGCGTTTTTGCCCAGATACTTATTATATCCGAGATCTTTGCCTCAATACGAGTAAGTAATACGATCGTCTTCCGTTGCTTGCTAAACAAGCTGGAGAGCTCAAGTTCGAACTGGGTTCGAAGAGGAACTGCTCTCCTGCTTCATCAGTCTTCTTTTATCCTCTTCTTTCCAGCGGCTTGTCACATGGTTTGACACGTTTGCATGTAAGCTGGTGCGTTTAGAGGTGTCCTTCTTCGTTGCTGTGGTTAACTGTTCACTTCCAGCGAGGAAATACATAACAGTTGTTCTCCTCGAAATGGGAAGTGCATAGAAAGTTGCGTACTTTGCAACACGGGTCTTTATGAGCACCCATGTCAGGATTTATGTTATACATCCTGTTTATATTGCTAAAGCATTAAACTATACGATACATGACTATGGCATTCAGAGTTTTAACACAGTTTTTAGCATATTTAAGCTTTATATAATAAAATAAATTGTTCCATTTTCTTCCTCTCTTCAACATCCTCCTTTGGAACTATGCATTTTCTTCTCTTCTTTCTTTCGTGTAACGTCAGAGGTCCAAGTCGGTGTCATGTAGCCACGACTCCTACTTCATCCTAGGTCTTGGTACCTGTCCTCCCGGTACACTTCTGTCTCCCGGGTGACCTGTGTAGCCTCTTCCATCATGACCACTTATGAAATCTTCATCCAAACCGGCCCATGTACTTCCACATTTGTCTCGGACCTCTTCGTAGCATCCCTCTCTCTTTGGGTCTGTCAGCATATACTTGTTACCACATCCATCGTCGGTGATAGCAAAATATGAGCTGTCGGAGTTGGTTTTGAAACATATCACTTGGAGGCTTTTGATTCCCCCCCTTGTGTTTAATTCTTTGTCACCTTTATTCTGCCACATCATTGCTGAGCGATCAAGTAGAACTCGGTGCCAGTTTTCATCATACTTCCAGATGTAAGGCAAGTGGGTGAATCCAGGGGCGGCGCCAGGGGGGAGCTAGGGGATGCTGAAGCACCCCCCAGGATTGCCAAAGCACCCCCTAAGCACCCCCAAGAAATATGTGTTTTTTTCTTTTCGAAAATTATTATTATTTTTATTAAATTAAATCAGAAAAATTATTGATTACATCAATGCAAATGTGAAACAAATACATGTTTGACCAAAAACATAAAGCCAACACAGGTGATATGATTAGGCCAATGGCCAGCACCCATTCAATTTTTGAACTACCCATAGGCTAAATTACTTTGTGACACTTGAGTGACTTCCTGTTAGCTGGAGCCCCAAATGATTTGTTAACAGCAAAGTGACAAATGGATCGTTTTTTAGTCCTTAAACGTCCACGTGTGGACACTCAATCAAAACCACCTGAAAGCGAGAGGGATTCTGCACATAATAGGCCTCGTGAGTACAAGTAGCTTATTTCTGGGTCTGTTTCATTCAAGCTCTGCTCTGTGTGTGTCAAGCGAGAGAGAGAGCTCGCGCACCGGTGGGTATCTGGTATCTACCGGAGATCGTTGTGGTTAGCATCTGGTGCTAGCTAGCCAAGCTAACGGATATAAGGAGCTTTTTCAACAACAAGGTGGAGGGAGAACTCTCTCCTGTCAGACTGAGAGTCTCAGATAACCTCAGCTCAGGTGGAGTAAAGGACTCTCAGTGTTTAGACAGTTAACTTTAGTCTAGTTATCTCAGTGGGTCTCAAACGGTTTGTTTTAAAAGGGGAGTGATTTGTAAAATATCTGTAAAGAAATAGAAAATCTGTTTACAGTTCTGTTTCATATGTATGTTGAGAGATACTGTATATCCATAGATCTCTTCATTTTGGCTCTCAAAGTGCACCAGATTGATGCTTTTAACTTCAATATTTAAAAAAAAATCTTCTCCCCCGGACCCCACTAGAGGAGGTGAGGTCCACTCCCCACTTGTAAAAATAGCACTTTACCCCTGCTTACACCTATATGCCGTGAGCTGATTACCGAGCCTTCATTGTAACAGTCGCGGGTACACTGTGTGTGGGGAGTGTTGCAGTAGAAAATTCAACTGTAGCGCTGGTGCATTAATGGGAAACCCTTAATGTTTGAGCACCCTCTATGAAACGTCAAGCTACCCCACAGCACCCCCTAGAGAAAATCTCTGGCGCCGCCACTGGGTAAATTCTCTTGTCCCATTGCGGAATCCCGCGAGAGTGTCCCAGTTCTGTGGACTATGGGTGTACAGCACTATTCTTACTATAGTTTGGTCATTATTCGGGTGCCAGTCTTCCCCGTCCTCATTCCCTGGGAGAACAAGGGGTTGTTCTGGCTTCGGAAATCATTTTCTTCTGAAACCTTTTTCATCAGAGGTTTCAAGGCATCCCGTACTTGTATATGCACGGGAGGTTCTTTATTGTCCAGCCATTTCCCGTATGGTGGACATCTTTCTTTTGGGCAGATGAAGTAGTCGCCTTCCCATGTGGCTACCACCCATTCTGGCGGGACTCTGGTTGATACTTCTACGGGTTCTCCTGCAACATACTCCCCTGCCCATGACGCACACAGTCTTGCGTCCGCTGGGTCACATTGCTTTTTTGTCTTATCTGTGCATTTGGAGGTGACTTGTTTGCTCACCCTTTCTTCATCTTTGTGAGGGGTTTGGCCAATATCTTTTAGTTGTTGGGTTGCGGCGTCTTGCATTGTCTTGGGTATTGGGGCCTTGGTTCCAGGGCCATCAATTTGGATTTGTTTACTGGGTGGCTCACCTTTGTTAGAGCTTTTGACCTTCCCCTGGTATTTCTTCGTTTCATTTGGCGGATATTCAAAACAGGTTTTCCCACCTCTGCTGCTTTTTCCTCCATCAGTTGGTGCCTGGCTTGTGGATTGAGCCAGTGTGTTGACCTGATCGAGGAGAGACGGGGGTCCAAGTTTGGGTGATAGGGTTGCCTCTGAAGGTCCATCATTTTGTGGGTGATGAGAGGTACCTCCTCACTTTGTTCTATTTTCTCCAGGGTCCAAAGCTCCAAGGGCTGAAGTTATATTGGAATATCTCTTCCTGCTGGTTTCCTTCAGTCAGTCCCTCGTCACATTGGTCCACTTCATTAGATATCCTGGGTGGATTGGAGCTCCCGGGTCTATCGGGCTTGTTTCCCCCAAGCTGTCCGTCCACAATTTTGGTGACTGAGGGCTCTGGGAATGTTGGCCAGTTGATGTTGAGGTTTGTCGACATAATGGGAGATATCCTCTTCTTCAAGGGTATGAGGGGAGGACAGGAAAGATGGCAATGCACCTGGTTCTTCATCTGCCAGTAGCTCTGGGGTCCAGGTTTGTTTGGTTCCCTCGCCCCGAGGTTCAATCCCATCATCGCATTCAATGGGGATCCACTGGTCCCGGTTTGGTTTGATTCCACTGCATATCTCCTCATAGTGTATCGTTGTCTGCCATTCTGGTTTCCAGGTAGTTTACTTTCTTTGTACTATTTGTATTATTTCTTCTGAGCTTCCTGGTTTAGTGAACACTTGTATTGTTCCCTCTGTATCACAGCAGGGACAGATATTTATTTTCCCTGATGAACTGTGGAGGTTAAGCTTATGTTGATGATATACTGACTGGATTACGCCTTCCTGCAGATCTTCCTTCTGTAAAATATACATAGCAGATCATACAAGTTACTCCCGGCTGTCGTAGGTTATTCAGTGTGATTACCACGAGCGCTAAGCCTAACCCCTGTTTAAGAAATACATAGAGACGCTGTTTGCTTCTCTTGTGCTTGCATCTGTTCGCCGCCCATATCAGGTAGGTGATAACGGTCGACCCTATTATCAGGGTGAAACAGACATCCACCAACCAGACGGGTCTCAGATAATATTCAAACAGATTGCAAGTACATGATACCACATACAACCCGTAATTTACTGGGCTCCATAAGGGTAGTTGTAGCTTCTTTTGCCCCATGCACATGAATATTACGCTGCCTGATGCATTCCTTTTCCCCGTTGCAAACCATCTCCCAATATTCACCAAGCTATAAATTACTGCTGCAAACAACCATTTTGCCACGCTCTGATAACAAAAAGAGGTAATTACACTTGACATGCACACGTATCCTAATGCAGTAAGTAGTTGCCTTACCACAGTGATGTCTGTGGGTCCTTCTCACTTCGGTTAAATGGATTCCTTGCGTCCCTCACTTGCGTCGTTTCCCTGCGTCTAGTCCCTCCCACCAAGGAAGCATGGAGAGATGCAAGGAAACCACGAGAAGCAGGGAAATTAGTTTTAAGAGCAATGGGACGTCCTTTCCTCCGGAGCATCACATGAAGCGACGTCCGTTTGTGATGACGCTGCACAGCTGATCGTCTGACCAGCTCTGTCCCCCTTATTTTCACAAACACCCCCGCCTCTGTTAGTACACATTTACTGACACAAACATTTGTATCATCTGTTGTAGACCCAAATAAATAAAATACAATAAGAACTAATTCTCAAAAACGATAAACGCCATTCTTAAAATGTATAAACGAACAATAGTTTGATTAATATTGATTAGAGTGCACAATAGAAATAAAATAATTGAGAGAAGAAAAAGAGATATGTTATCTATCAAAACCAAGTTAGATTAACATTCATTGGATTGCACACGTTTGTTTGTTTGTTTGTTTGGATATGTAGCACATTAACATTTTAATAGCACTTAATGACTGATTGAATGGAAATGACAATAAATGAAAATGTAAAACGAAAAAAGCGATCATGAAAATGTTTCCAACAAATGAATAAAATGAGTTTTGACCACTTTGTTGTTCAGATCACATATTTGTAACTAAATGATACATGAATTGAAACAAAACACGGTATAAACTGAGGAGTGACTCCCGCGAGGTTCATGTATTTTCTTCACTCTGCTCTCATGTCAAGAAGCATCAGATCAGTGCATGCGCTGCATCGTCCAATCAGTGAGATACACAGTAAGGGGGCTGGGTGAGTGTCTGAGGATTTCATCGGAGGATGGTCTGATGGTTCCTCGGTTATCGCTCCTCCATTATCGCTCCTCGCTCCTCGGTCCTCCGGCAAAAATAAGGCCATTGGGACGCTACTCAAGATGGCGCAGACAAATCAACTTCCGGTAAGACCGAGACCGAGGAGCGAGGAAATGAAAAATAAGAGAAGTGAGAAGGGCCCTATGTGGCTGCCTGTATTGCCGGTGATGTTCATTCGTTGCTTTGATATTGCATTCTCCTGCCTGCTGTTTTTCTGGGTTTTGTGGTTTCTCAGCTGTCTCCTCAGTTGTCTATAGGCTTTTCTGTGCTCCTCAACTCTCCCGACCTTATCTTTATACTGAGTCTCCTCCTCCTTTCTTCCTCTTTCTAACTTCCCCTTTTTCTTGCTGATCTCGGGGGCTTCGGGGTTTGCCCCTTACTTCATATTTATTTTTCCGTCTACACATACTGCTGCAGATTCTGCTCCCGAACATTTTGCAGAAGAAATACAATATTACTATTCCTATTAATACACCCACGAATATTCCTAGTCCTCATGCCACTTTTTGCACGATTGAAAATACCATTTCAACTACAGGTTTGATCACATTATCATAACCTGTCTTGGCTACCATCACTACTCCTTTTCCAGCCTCTGTTGCTACTTTCATAAAACTTTGACCGGTTCTCCATTGTACATTGGATAGAGTAAAATCATTACTTCCGTCTCTGGTAGTCCAATATGGTGTACACATTCCTTTATGATGTAATTTCCAAAAGGGGTGTTTTTCACCATTGGGGTATGTGTTTGACCAATCTACTTCTGCGATTTCCATAACTGATGGGAGTAGTGCGAGGCTCTGTCTTGAAATTGGCGTAATTGGGGCCAGGCCCCACATTTGTTCCTGCGGCCACTGCTTCACATTTCCTTTAATAATTACAGGTGCCTCTGGTGTTTTACACATGCTCAGAAATAGAGCCGCTGTTCCACCTAACGTTGTTCTGTGGGGGCTAAGGGAGGGATATTTGTCAGAGTCAAACACTATGAGTCTATCCATCCTTGCCCTGGTTACCGCAACATATCTTCCCGTTCTTATGTCTTTGGTGGCCGTTCTGTGAGTAAATTCTGACCACCATATAAATGAACGTATATTTGCAATTTTTGTGCCATTAAGGAATCTAGGGGATGCTATACTTGCTTCAAAAGGATCTATTGGGGCTGTCCTTCTTTCTGGGGTATGTACAAGGAATGTTCGTCTCCCTATCACTTTTGCATCAAATACGGCAGCCTCATATGCCGTCACAGTGCTACCTCCAGTCATATGCATAATAGAAATCCCCTTTTTTCCAATGAGAGTTTCTTTCATGTTTATACCCATATTTTAGTCCTTTGATCCAATTCTTCAATGTATGCACATTCTTTACCGGGGGGTTGTTCATTAGGTTTACTAAGGTATACAGTGGGGCAAAAAAGTATTTAGTCAGCCACCAATTGTGCAAGTTCTCCCACTTAAAAAGATGAGAGAGGCCTGTAATTTTCATCCTAGGTACACTTCAACTATGAGAGACAGAATGGGGGGAATAATCCAGGAAATCACATTGTCGGATCTTTAATGAATTCATTGGTAAATTCCTCGGTAAAATAAGTATTTGGTCACCTACAAACAAACAAGATTTCTGGCTCTCACAGACCTGTAACTTCTTCTTTAAGAGCCTCCTCTGTCCTCCACTCGTTAACTGTATTAATGGCACCTGTTTGAACTCGTTATCAGTATAAAAGACACCTGTCCACAAACAGTCACACTCCAAACTCCACTATGGCCAAGACCAAAGAGCTGTCAAATTACACCAGAAATAAAATGGTAGACCTGCACCAGGCTGGGAAGACTACATCTGCAATAAGTAAGCAGCTTGGTGTGAAAAAATCAACTGTGGGAGCAATTATTAGAAAATGGAAGACATACAAGACCACTGATAATCTCCCTCGATCTGGGGGTCCACGCAAGATCTCACTCCGTGGGGTCAAAATGATCAAAAAATCCCAGAACCACACGGGGGGACCTAGTCAATGACCTGCAGAGAGCTGGGACCAAAGTAACAAAGGCTACCATCAGTAACACACTACGCCGCCAAGGACTCAAGTCCTGCAGTGCCAGACGTGTCCCCCTGCTTAAGCCAGTACATGTCCAGGCCTCTCTGAAGTTTGCTAGAGAGCATTTAGATGATCCAGAAGAGGATTGGGAGAATGTCATATGGTCAGATGAAACCAAAATAGAACTTTTTAGTAAAAACTCAACTAGACGTGTTTGGAGGAGAAAGAATGCTGAGTTGCATCCAAAGAACGCCATACCTACTGTGAAACATGGGGGTGGAAACATCATGCTTTGGGGCTGTTTTTCTGCAAAGGGACCAGGACGACTGATCCGTGTAAAGGAAAGAATGAATGTGGCCATGTATCGTGAGATTTTGAGTGACAACCTGCTTCCATCAGCAAGGGCATTGAAGATGAAACGTGGCTGGGTCTATCAGCATGACAATGATCCCAAACACACCGCCCGGGCAACGAAGGAGTGGCTTCGTAAGAAGCATTTCAAGGTCCTGGAGTGGCCTAGCCCAGTCTCCAGATCTCAACCCCATAGAAAATCTTTGGAGGGAGTTGAAAGTCTGTGTTGCCCAGCGACAGCCCCAAAACATCACTGCTCTAGAGGAGATCTGCATGGAGGAATAGGCCAAAATACCAGCAACAGTGTGTGAAAACCTTGTGAAGACTTACAGAAAATGTTTGACCTCTGTCATTGCCAACAAAGGGTATATAACAAAGTATTGAGATTAACTTTTGTTATTGACCGAATACTTATTTTCCACCATCATCTGCAAATAAATTCTTTAAAAATCAGACAATGTGATTTTCTGGATTTCTTTTTTCTCATTTTGTCTCTCATAGTTGAGGTATACCTAGGATGAACATTACAGGTCTCTCTCATCTATTTAAGTGGGATAACTTGCACACTTGGTGGCTGACTAAATACTTTTTTTCCCCACTGTATGTTGTAGTATCCTCTTTCTTATGACACCCACGACATACACTTCCTCTTGTTGCCCTTACATTTATTACCGGGAGTGTGAGGGTTGAGTAATCTGAGCTTTCATATGAGAGTCTTCCTGTTATGTAAGCTGCTATTTGGTTCTGCTGAAAATCTGCTATTCCTTCAATAGTCACCTTTTCACTGGCTTTCTCACAGTACCTTTTTACTGCTAATGTCCAGTTATGGCTCCCTCCCACTCCCTTCATTCTCATTTTTGATTCCCCTGGGGCGACTCGAGTGCGATCTAAGATCATTGACTGTAATATTCCCCATTTCGTGTGTTCTACTGTGTCTTCTCCATTCCCTCCTTCTGTATCTGACAACAACATTCCCTGGTCTATGAATTTTGGACCAGCCCAGTACCAGAAATCAGTCTTATTAACTTGTTTTGTTAATTCTGAGAGGAAATTACCTGTCCACTGCATTAAATCAGGTTGGGTGTAATTAGTTTTGTCATACCATTTCTTTACTATGTCGTGGGCGAAATTTGGCACTTTTATATGGTGTCCAAATATTTTCCCATCTTGTGTCTGTTTATATATTATTTGGGCTGGATTTATCCCACCTGTTGTTGCTCCTCTGTATCTTCCTTTGAGACCCTTTTCTTCATTGCTACTAAAGTCGTCAGGTACTAATTTTGGTCCATAGGTATGGAATAATGTCCAGTTAAAATATGTTGAGTCACTTATGTCTATTCTATCCTTCCCACAGTATTTACATTGTAATTGTGTCTGAGTTGACCTGTGGGTTCTGCTGCGTACTATTTCCTCTTTCCCGTTTTTAGGGTCTACTCTCTCCTCACTTTTAGCTCCTGGGTTCTTAGCTATTTGTGCTAATAACTGCCTAGTTTCCCTTTCCCAATTCTCGGGCATGCTGAGAGTAGTCCACTCTTCGGTGATCTGCGTCATTTTGTTCGACCCCGTCCTAACCACTTTCCAATCCTCTTTTTGGCATGTGGTTATATTTTTCTTTTCTAAGCAGTTCCTTAGCCTCCAATGTCCTTTATCTAAGTGCTCAAAAATGGACCTGCTCCTAAACCTCCCATCATAGGTGGTACAGGTTATCGTCTTCATGTCCAACCTAGTGTCCTTACATTTTAACGTAATCTTGATGCTATCTTCACTGTCTGTGTACATGATCTTTGTTTCACACGAGGAGTTAAAACTACGTCCCTTTGTTTTGTCCCATAATTTAGACACTTCATCCCATGTCCAATCCTGGTTTCTACATCTGTATCTTTCTCTAGCAGGGAGAGATGCAGCACTGGGCGGTTATGGATTTTGTCCAGAGTTAACTGACATGTCTGTCCTATCAGAACCCCTGTAGGTTTCCAGTACCTTATTCTTTTATCTTTATTAACATTTTCCCTTTTCTCTCCTGGCTTTAATATTTTCATGTCTGGTTGTAGGACTTCGGTTTTGTCTTTTAGCTCATACTTTGAGCGGTGGATCTCCATTTCCCCTATGCCTTGGGAAGTCAGAACTTTGATTTGAGTGATTGAGGTACTAATCATTGTTTCTTTTTCAGGATCTACTCTCTGAGTACCTGTTGTCACCCAGTCCATCTGTAGGGGCTGTGTTTCCTCATTACTGTTCATTGATTCCCACTGTGGTTTCCCATCTGGCCCTTTTTATAGAGAAAATTCCTTTTATTCTTCTCCTCATCTTATGAGTCCTAGTTTCCCATTCCTTGGTTGATTCCCATTCTTCAAGATTAGTGTTTCCCATGCGTAGTGCTTGAGTGATTGTTTTACCTAGTGTTTGAACATCCCCATGCTTTCCATCATTTGACCATCGGGTAGAGTAGCTTTCCGCATATCCTTTCCCTTGGCGTTCTATCTGTCGTGGTATTTCTATTCCCCTCAGGGATCTACCTGCCCTTAAACTCTTTGCGACCGCAGTGTATACCACCGGGGCTATGAGTTTATTGCAACATACGAAACCGTAATTGGTTTTGTAGCATCCACACCCAGTAGGGTTTCCCTGATGATCATATCTTGAAACATTGTACCATAGTATGTAGTTTTCAAAACACCCTGAACAGACGGTTACTTTGAACTGTCCACTGAGTTCCACATCTTTAGATGGTGCTGGCATTGGGAATGCTTGTTTATTTATTTCTGACCTTTTTCCTTTCCACAAAGGGTTAAAGCATAGTTTCCTGCATAACACACAGGGATATACAGGGATATAGTTTTCCCAGTTAGCCTTAGTGCATTTTGAATCAGTTCTCTTTAGAACTGCTAGGTATACACTATTGCCTGTGGTGTCCCCAGAGAGGAGAATTGTCCCTCTTGAGATGGATGCAGGTGCTATTATTTCTCCCTGGTTAAAAGGTGCTTGTTCATTTTCTGTGTCAATATTTTTGTTTTAGTGCTTGCTGTAGTTCTTCTTTTGTGAAGTAGCGAGCCATCCTCTGTAACGAGAGATGCAAAGTAGTTATTATTCTGGCCTATATTAAACTTCCATCTATCATTCTATGATACTTTCTCCTTTAGAAGTTTTCTCAACTTCAGATAAACATCTAAAGTTCCCTTTTCCACTCGTGTGTTTTCCCTTCCCACCTTGCTTCCTGATTTGGTATATCCAGCTGATTCCAGGTGGGTCGTGCTTAGGTCAGAGGTGTTTGTCTCAAAGTTTTGTATTTATTTGAATTGAATTATTTGAAAATAAATCAATTCAGCTCAGGAGGATGTTGAAGAGAGGAAGAAAATGGAAGAATGTATTTTATTATATATACCTTAAATATGCTAAAAACTGTGTTAAAACTCTGAATGCCATAGTCGTGTATCAAGGCTCTACTGCAGCCAACCCCAATTAGCAGATCCGGCCCGCGAGAGGCTTCTTGGCTAGAGCCAAGAAGCCGTTTGCTGATGCTGAGTTAATTAAACGGTGTGCGATAGACATGGCTCGTGAAGTTTTAAATCCTGATGAAAGACAAAAAAAAAGGTTGTAGAGCTACTAAAGCAGGTGCCGCTGTCGGCTAACACGGCAACAAGAAGAGTAGAGGTTTTAGCGGAGGAGTGTTTTTCCAGTCTACTCACGGATTTGAAGAAAACAGAGGCTATATCCCTAGCCATAGACTCGTCCTGTGACCGAACCGACATGGAACAGCTGTCTGTGTTCGTACGATTTATTTGATGGGAAGATATTCCGGGAAGAGCTGCTGTGTTTGCTTACTCTGCCTGGGTGCACGACCGGGGAAATAATCTTCCACGAGCTGACACAGTTCTTCGAAAAGAATGGTTTGAATGTGAGTCAAATCGTCTCTGTAGTAACCGACGGGGCTCCGTCGATGGTTGGAAAGCACAAAGGCTTGGTAAGCAGGCTTTCCGCCGTTAACCCGGCGCTTCTGACATTTCACTGCATCATTCACAAATCAGTGTTGTGCGCAAAACTGTGTGGAAAAATTCAAGGAGCGATTTGAAAGCTCCCCTAAAATCTCAGGTGACATCCTCCTCGTCCTCAGACAGCCATTCTCTGTGTCAGCAGACGGGCAGTGGACTGGAGAAGCCAAAAGGCTGGTGCCTTCCATAGAAGAGGGAGCTCTTCAGATGGAGGTCTTAGAGATGGGAAGCTCTGAGTTGCTGAAAGCTTAACACAAGGATGCACCACTGTGTGACTTTTGGATCAACGTGGTTCCCCAAGCTCGTTTCAAAAACACCAGAGCTATTGCTATGTTCCTACTCACAATGTTCCCCTCAACATATATCTGCGAATCAGGATTTTCTTCAATGAATGCTATCAAAAGCCAGGACAGGAACAGACTCTCCAGTGCACATCTTGGACAGTGCCTCAGGATTGCCACAACAGAATACAAGCCCGACATCAGACAGGTTGCCTCATCCCGCTGCTCTCACTTCTCTCACTGATTGGTGAGTGAACAACATCAATTTATTTTTGCCATTTCTCAATTCTATTGTGGAATAATAATTATTAAGACAAAAATAACCATTTTATGTATATATTTTATATATACATTAACTTCCTAATGCTATGCAGCGTAACTAAAAACTAATTATTGATGAGAGAGCAACAACCTTGGATAATGCAGGGCTTTTAACAACAAACTGGTCAAATTGAATACAACATTAAAATAATATATTACAAATAAAGTAAAAAAAACCCAATACTATTATTTACAGCCTGATATTATTTGGTACACATATTTAAAAATGTTAAAAGTAATAATGCGGTGTATTTTGGTATGACATTATAAAAGTAATTAACTGAAACTCTCTCTCTGTCTTCCTGACTTTCCCAGTGTGGGGGTGTTACAGTGTTTGCTGAATTGGATTGCTGAATTGGATTGAGTTCACTCTGTTGTTTTTTTATTTTTGTTGTATTGTTATGCCCCATCAGACCACGGCAAAATAATTTGTATTTGTTAAAAAGTTTATTTATTATTATTGTTAATAAATGTTTGATTTCGGTCTAATTTTGTTTCAAGGATGCATTTTTCCTTTACTCTCAACACAGGGTTTGTTTAATTACTACTGCCACTACTACAACAATTATAATAGAGGTAACATCTGCATATAGTGTAAAACAACTTTTAGTGACACATAACAATTTGGGCCTTAGGTAAATATAATTGGGGAACCCTGCCCTACTGTCTCCTCCCCCAGTCCAAAGACATGCAGATGAAGTGAAGCGGAGAACTGCCCGTATGTGTGACTGTGGGGTGTGAATCAGCGACGTGCAGTCAGGGGAGGCAGGGGAGGCAGAACCTCACCTGTCATACTCCAATGTAACGGAAAAACAACTAAAGAAAAACTAAAAAGTAATAATAATAAAATGTCTCCACTGATCTGTGTTGTAAATGTGATTTATGTTTGATTCCAATCGCTTTTTATAGTCAAAATCAGCAAATTTGCCGAGCTCCGCTACAACTACGGGTAGCGATGAGAAGAGAGGCAGGGACGAGCTCTGCCTCTCGTAAGCCCACAGTAACTGGCTGGAGCGCGGGCACTAATTTAATGTGGACACTTATTTTGTGAGCGCGCTCAAGCCAGTTACTGTGGGGTGAGGTGAGGCACAGATGAGCTCTGCCTCACCTCAGAATGCGTCACCCCACAGAAACTGGCTGGAAAGCCGGCCCTAAGCGCATGCCTGCACCATCTCACTGTATGTCACCAATGTAATGTTTGTAGATCCTTTATTACATTTATCCTCGCCATCCATAGTCTCTAAATAACTTATTTAACGTATATATGATAATCAGGGCTGAATACAACATTTTAATTGTTTTATTATGTTCAGTGGTGGCGCCAGGGTATACTGGGGTAGGCTACAGCCATACCAAGAAATGGCTTAGCCCCACCATGAAAAATTATGTTAAGGTAAGCAAAATAACGTCCGCCAACTCGCGCGGAGTAAATTGCACAAACAGCAGTTAGTAAGATTGATTTCAGTAGCCATTTGTCTGGAAATACCGAAGACCAGAAACAGTTTTGAAAACGTTTGTCACGTAGTGATCGTCTTCTCAATAGAACATATTTGATAATGTCTTCTGGCCAATCAGAATCAAGATAACAGCGTGGTGTTGTTGCAGGAAGTCCCGATACATCCATACAACATTACGTGTTGATAGAAATCAACACGTAATGAAATAAGACCCCACGGTTTGATGATTGATAGGTGTGTGGGTTGTCTTTCATTGTGACACACAGAACAATGGGGGCTATCCACCCTTATCCACAATGTAAAGTAATTCACAGCCTCTTCCCTCTTCTCTCTGTGAGGAGCAGCAGGTTCAGCAGGTTCAGCTTTCAGAGCAAAGTAACACAAAACTAAAATGGCATTCATTTGTTTTTTTAAATATGTCGTGTAGTAATAGATTTATTTATTTTCTTCTCAAGAGAGTACCAGAATGTGTATTTTATGTTAGTATTTCAAAAAATCTCCTGGGGGATTATCCCCCAGACCCCCTGCAGGGGTTGGATTTTCAGCATGTCAACTCTTTCACCTGTCAAGGGGAGCGTGTATGTAATTACATTGTAAATACTGACTTGAGCCCCACCATGCACTGTATGGGTTAGCTCTACCATAGATTACCCAACACAAATACTCTGGAGCCGCCACTGATTATGTTTATTGTTGTTATTTGTAGGGCTTTGTCCTAATATTTATTTTTGTTTTAAACTATGTTGAAAGATTAGTTTAATAGCATTTTTTTTATTTTGCTATGAAATTCTGAATGAAAGCCTGCGCGCGAGACTGGTTTCTCGCTGGGTTGAGTCGTGTGGGTTTTTGAGTGAGATGCGGCACAGCAGCCTGTCAGTTTAGTCTTGCTAGGTTAGTTTGGCTATTATCATTTATATTTATCTGCAACAATGGATATCAGGAAGTGGTTCATGAAAGGAATATGGCAACTCAGCACCAGATGCAGGCACATTAGAAGACATCAGTTACATTACCAACGAGCTAGCAAGCCAGCCAGGGACAAGGGAGGCTGGCAATCAATTATATTTTGAAGAGAAATTGACTCTCAAGCCGGCTCTCTCACAAACTCCGGCTCTGTGCGCAAGCAGACCGCTGCACACGCTCTCTGCCTCGCTCAATCTCAATCTCTCTCCCTTTCTCTCCATCGCTCAACCTCACTCCACCTCTCCACCCTGTGTGCGCTCAAGTTTGCCTGCGTGCTTGCCCAAGTTGGCACAGCGTTACAAATGTGCAACAAAACCAACCAATGGATGTAACCTATAATAAGACCGTCAACAGCCATATGGCAACCTAAACCCCCCCCTTGACAAATCTCGAGATTTCCCGGGAAATGTAAGTTTCGGGGAGGTGGGCCCGCCCTGGTAAATCAAATGCCCGCCCAGAGACGTATGTCTGCCGCCGGGTCTCATCATACAACGGCAATGAAAAAAGCACCAGGGGAGGCAGCCATAACCTCTGCCGCACTGAAGGGGGCGCAAGTGAGCCCACAGGTTCTTGTTGCTACTGTTATTCTACGCAGAGACGGTAGACGCAAACAACAAACTAGACTTTTGAACCTAGTGGAAGATAAGGAGGACTTTTACAAAAAAGTAATAGAGATTGTTGTCGAGAAGGATAGCATGGACTTCATCTTCAAGTCAAGGTAAGACCACATTTGTAATGAGCATGGAATCTTATTAAGAAAGAACAATCCAATATTTAGATTTTGGGTATCCTTTTGTTGAACCGTCTGTTTAAAATGAATCGAAGCGTCAGACTAAAAAAGCTTTTGAAAATAACCGAATATTTCGATTATGGTCAAAATATGATATTTGTAAATCTGACTCTGAAACAGTCAGTGCCTCACCAGCCATGAACCTCACCGCACGTCACTGGTGTGAATGGTTGTCTGTCTGTACGTGTTAGCCCTATAATAGTGTACTCTACCTCTCACCCAATGCGTGCTGGGATAGGATGATGTAGCCCTGCTTTCACCCTGAACAGGATGAGCGGTTTAAAAGGTGGGTGGATGGATCGATAATTTGATTGTGTGAGACGAGACGACCTCAGAATAACTTGTTTGTTACAGTTTGTGCTGGAGTGTGGAAATGAGAAGCACCATACTTCCCGAAAACAACAATTACAGAGTCAGAGTAAACACGGATATGAATTTTGAGACTTAATTTACAAGCAATTTAACAGTTTTGGCATTGATTAATTCCATATTTATTGTTTGCTCACTTGGCAGTACTGCAGATGAAGAAGTCAGTTCTCATGGTCAGAATCACTATAACAGTTTCTTGGTGGACTTTATCCAAACTGTATTTCTATTTAAAAAACAAATTCCGCCGTCTTCCTAATTAATTTACCTGCTACACTGTTATCCATCTCAGCCCATTAACTTGTAGCTGAACTGAATTTGTTAAGTAATAGCTCTATTTAAAAGACGTGACTGTTGAAAAGCAGCCAGCTGCAAACACAGCAGCAGCAGGGCTTCAAACAGAATAATCACATCAAAGTCATTCCAAAATCCAACTTGAGTCATCAAGTGAACTACACATACTGGCTGTAAAAGCACAAGGAAGGAATAACTAAGAATAGTATACTAATGCAAAAATACCCAATATTTAAATAACTATGTATACATGCTGCCTGTGATAAATACACAAAAGGTAATGTTTCCATGGTTATTTTGTTGTAAAAACAAAAGTTTTAGGAAAATACAGCTTGACATTCCCCCCCACTTATGTTGCCAGCATGCTCGCAGTATTTCCCGCAGATCATTAGCTGTAGCTATGCTTGCCACGGCTTTCCAGCTGTGACAAGATATATTGAATTCGCACAGAAAATTGGGGAGCTGTACACAAACAGTAATGAGTGTAAGGGACACCCCAGAGTGCAGGGATGTGACACATGAGCAGAAGTGCTGAACAACTCAGGGATTATTTCATACTGACGCACACTCCCTCAATGCAAACAACCTGTTCATTATAGCAAATGATTATGTGCAGAAATGCTCAACAACAATGATTGTCCCGGGGCTGGAAAAAGGCCATGACACACCGATAACAAATGTCTGGTTGGCCTTTTTGAATGACAAATACTGACTACCCCCATGATGCCCATCTGCTGGTATGGACTCGGAGAGGTATTTTTTCTCATGCAATCGCAGAAGGTGCATATTAGTTTGCTGTTGTGTTCAAGTGCAACTTTCTGGCCAAGACACAGGCAATATGAGGTGAATTAACTGAATTTAATATGCGTGCATTTAAGTAACAACATATCTTGACTATAGTTATGAACTACTTTTACTCCACACTTAATTTGAGATAACTATAGTTTGAAGCACAAGGTAAAAAAAGTCATGATGCACTGTTAAGCGCAAATAGCAAAGTGGAAACGAACCACTGCACGGAGTGTATAACAGCGCTGCACAGCCACAATGTATCAATTGCGTCTTCATATAACATGAGCAAGTACAACCACATTGCACATAACAATACGGTCTTCGAAAATAGCATTGCACAGCCACAATGTAAAATAACTTTAACCTTACCTTTCATCTTCACAGGCCCGGTTCCAGAACAAAATTACTGAGGGTGCACCCTTATGCACCCCCGTAGAACCGGGCCTGCATCTTCGCCACACACATGTTGCTCCTCTTGCTTCAGTTGCCTCTCTGCTCCGGTTATCCACTTCCCAAGGCTTGTTGTTGTTTATTGTCAGTTTCTGTCACAAACACAGTCTCCAAATGTGTTTCTCCAGTCTCTTCCTTCTGTTTGTTATCCCTCGTCACCTCGTCTTGTTTATTTATTTTTGCTGTCTGGCTTTGCGTAGGCTACTTTGTGTGGTTGCCTATGCTAACGTTAGCGCTGTTAGCTGAAGCAGCACTGTTGCTAGCTGCAGCTGGCGGTGGCATGTTTAAATAACGCATGTTATTTGCAGGTTTTCACCCTCTGCGGCAACTAAATTGTCTTTGTTTATTTTGTCGTTTGGTGAAAAGGTTAATTTTGTTTATCTTAGAACGCTGGTAACGTCTGAAGTCAAACCCGCCCTATTAACTGTTTCTGGCCTCACTTGACCTCACGTGATACATTACACCAAGGGCATCATGGGAGAAATGTAGGCTACCCCTAATAATGCATTATCTATATTATATCTACATTATCTATAATATATAACTGTGGGTTTTCTCTGGAAGTGTTTCCTTGTACGATGTGAGGGTCTAAGGATAGAGGGTGTCGTTTTTCTCAAACTGATATTCTGAACAATCTGTGCTGTTGTATTTGCTGTAAAGTGTCTCTACTGTAGGCTATTTTTATTATATGTACAGCACTTTGGCTCGACCAAACATCGTTTATAAATGTGCTATATAAAAAAATTTGATTTGATATATTATGATTTTTTTAGCAAAGTATTACCTTCAATAATTCCACTATAGCTATTTAAGAATGTTTAATATAATACATAAATGAAACTTAACAGTACATATTTGATCTCACACAAATAAATAAGAAGGCTTCAAAAAACATGTAGGCCTATGCTCTTTGTTTATAGTATTTTTTCCCAAAAAATATCCCTGGCTCTCATTCTGTCTGTATTAAATAATTATTTGTTTGTAAGTGAGTGATTTCTATAGTCAATAAAGATGAATACAGAATCATGGGAGAATATTATTATTATTATTATTACTTTCCAGATTGCTAATCTGGGGTTTGACGGAACTGATGTTTTCATGACTAACAAAATGCAAAAAACGAATCTTGTATACAGTAAAAAATCATGTCAAAGGATTTTCAAATGTATTAGTATGTAAACATGAAGAATAAAATATTTTAAAAAATACAAGAATGCCCATCGCACAAACATTTGCAGGTATGTGGCAATATTCATGTTTGACTGACAGGTGAGCCAGCAGGGGGACAGCTTCAAAGCAAGATACTGATTTGTATTTAAACCTGTAACTGCAGGCATAAATCCTTGTCATACCACTTTATTCTACATTCTTCGAACGCTTGACACATAATCAATGCCGGGATTAGAGAATAGATGTTGATGAGTGATTCCAACCAGTCACTTATGATAGCTAGAAGCCTGTACTGAAGACCTTTCCCTCACTGTGCACTGGTCTCTGTATGAAGGCAGCATATATGTTAGTCCATCTGTGGTCTCTAATTGAAGAGATGTCAGAGCACAATAATGCACAGCAGATCTGCTGGTAAACTGTCTGCAACCTGCAAACAATTGTAGGGAATAACTGCAGGAAAAATGTCTTAATCATCCTCCACACTTTCTACTGCAAATCAGCAACGTGCACCCTGGAGTTGTTTGCATTTAATAACACAGCAACACACGTGACATGGATGAACATCTGGTAAGTATTGAAAAGGTTCAATATTATTGTGGTGGTCACACCAACACAACAGTGGTTAGACATCCAGATGTATTGTGGATCATTATCAGACTGACATTTATGTAATCACAAAACACAACTTTTGAGATCAAATCAAGCACTATTGTGCAATGGAACCATAATACATTACATTATTTTTTAGAGCGCTTTTACAGGTGCTCAAAGCGCTTTACAAGTACACATTACACATATTAGACATGTAAGAGTCATTACTGTGGACATTACCCACAGGAGCAAATGCGGGTAAAGTGTCTTGCCCAAGGACACAGCGGCCTGACGCAGTGGCGGCCGAGGCGGGATTCGAACTGGAGTTCCCCAACGCCCCTTGATCTGATGACCAACGCTCTAACCACTGCGCCAAAACCACCCCCAACCACGTGACAGTATTATTTAAAAAATGGCAACAAACATGATCTGATGTTTAGCAACTAAATTGCACATTTCAGATGATTAGTTTCCTCCATCAAAACGTCTCAACAGGATTAAATAAATAACGACATTAAAGGAGGCGTGATAAAATATACATAGTTGATTTCCTGCTTTTAAGTCCAATGGGAGTTGTTTTACGTCACCGACAAAAATAAACGGCGTCTCTGTCGCCACATGTTTCTCCTCTGTACTTAAGACTTATGAACTTTGCGATATTCATTTCTCTTCCTATCCCCCTTTTCTTTAGCTGATTAATCTCTCCCTTTGTCCCCGCGTTGGGCTACTTTAGCAAAGTTATTTTTCCTCCGCCTCTGCAATGGCAGCCATGAGGAATATGGTTTGATATTGCCATGCTTGTCACTCAAAGTCAGAAAGGTGTGTGTGCATGTGCTTAGAACTGTGACAGATCAAATAGGCGTGAGTTTGCCATTTAGACAGCAATTGTGTGTGTGTGTGTGTGTGTGTGTGTGTGTGTGTGTGTGTGTGTGTGTGTGTGTGTGTGTGTGTGTGTGTGTGTGTGTGTGTGTGTGTGTGTGTGTGTGTGTGTGTGTGTGTGTGTGTGTGTGCAGACAGCAGGAGGGTGGAGGCTGCAGTATGTGTGACAGATGAAGTTGAAGAGTGGAAAGGAGGGAGTGTGTTCGCCTGGGGAGCTGCTGCACTTCCTTGGGTGGGTGGGACCAGGGAGCATGTAGGTAGTGGTGGCAGACGATATTAATCACTTAGGTACCCGTGCATGGTGACAGTGGCACACACTACGGCACCATTTGACATATAAGCAGCAAGGGTGCTTTATATTCAGTAAATACAGCTGTTTTATATCCTCCCCTTTTTCTTGTGAGTGTTCGTCTCAACAGAATCAATCATTTCTGTGAGTTTTACTGTAGAGAAGATGTGTGTTAGTCCGGACCCATGTGGCACAAACATGTAGATGCAGTATGTGGTTATATTCATGTACAGTTGCAAACATAAGGGTGATTATTTGTGCCAAGATAACCAATAAATGTCTTTATAATATGCACTTTATAACACTAACATAGAACATACTGTAACTTATACTTTTCACCGTAGGGTGGTTTCCCATATTGTTATGTTTTGGCATTACAATGATCAATTTAGTTGAAATCAGCTTTATGACTGTTGGGATATCAAACCCCATTTATTCATGTAAAAAAATAAACTTGAATAATAATTCTCAATACATCCATTTAAACATTTTTGATTCTGATTTAATTAGAACAATATGCATAATGTTATTGAATAATAACCATTCCCATTGCCACAAACTGAAAATGCATATTTGATGAAGGTTACAAAAACTGAGATTATCATAAAACATTGTTGTACTGTAATGTACATATGTATTTTCTTTATTTGTTAAACAGGCTATGCATAGACAAATACAAATTGTGTTGTATTTGGGGGATATTATGTGCGAGAGGTCTAACTCCCTTAGACCTTTCATTAGACCTCTTATAAAAAAATTCAAACCAGATGAATTGGGATAGAGGAGGGGTAGTTCTGCATACAAAGTACTGTCAACACCAATGACACATATATATTATAGAAAAGCCTTTGTATCTAACCTTTCTAAATCATTTTACTGTCAGTGTCTTTTTAGTAAGCTGTGAATTCTTCAGTTGAAATCACATTTATACATTATGTAATATTTACTTGGTTAAACTGATCATGTTTTACTCTGAATACCATCTAACTAATACACCTGCTTGCATAAAGCTGACAATGGCTGTAAACTTTTTTTGTGCAACAATAAAACGTGTCACTGTCAGACAATAATAAATTGCAGCGACGCCAAACGACTAAAGCCGAGCAGGAGAGTGTACATTCTGTCCTGCCTTTCAAGATGACAGTTAGAGCTGAATTGCACACCTCTGAGCCTGAAAGCAGGTAATTTGCATTCGAAAAATGACAGCGACAACGTCTACAAGTGCTCATTAGGAACAAGGGGAATATTGGGCTGTGACATTGCGGAGATCTGTTCTGTGTAGCTTGACACTTCACAGGTGTGAACAAAGTGGCTTTGTTTTAGAAATGTATATAACTTAAAAAGAAATGTCTTCTAACCACTTAATATACCCAAGATGAAACACATCAGTAAGACAGGCTTTTATATGAGTCCTGAACATGAAAGGTTTTCACTGCTATACATTATTTGCCCCTTTACAACCATAATAAATATGAACTGTGAATGTGTCCTCTGTTCATCAGTGTTACTTGGCTCATCTTCCAGACTCTATTTTAGTTGTTGGATGTATCATGCCTGGTTCTGGTCGACGCCCACCACCTCAGCAGCACCTCCATCAAACGTACTAACGAGAGGCCTTTCACCCATGATGCAACTGGGTATTGCTCATTCATCCTAATGAACCTGGATACCGACACTCTCTCGCTTAAAATGAGGCTGAAGCTTTTCCAGTGGTCCTATTTTGAATAATCTATAAAAGTGGATGGAAACTGGGCAGAACTTTTATAATACATCTATTTTTATTCATGGGTGTAATCAAACACAATTGTTCCAAAATGTAGTAAAGGAAAAACATTTACCATTTTATTAGGTTTTGATTTGGATAGACAGCCAAACAACTATACATTTGTTTTTAAAACATGTAAGACCAACATGAAAAGATACATAATAAAATAAATATCATATAAAAATGACAACATGTAATTAATAATAATAATAAATAAAATAATGATAGAGAAATTAATAAAAATACACATGTGCTTATATAAATCCCAATTTCCATATTAATATATATATATATTTTCTGTCATACGTCATAATGAATACATTAATTGATGAAGTCTGCTCTTTTACAGTGTAGAAAGGAGAAACACATGACAGATACAAAACAAGGGAGTTTTTAAAGACTTGAACTGGAGACTTTGTGGCAGTTAACTGACTCAATTCAGTATAATAATATTATAAGTCCAAGACATGTTTGTCTTGCTCACTAAAATCCCTGCCAAGCTGCTCACTCCTGCAGTCCCTCCAGCTCTACCTTTGACGAAGAGACAAAGGTTTCACGTGTCTCCGTCTCCTGGGCCTGACCTGTTTCTCTCTGACACGCTTGTAGTCACAACGCCAGAACTCATACCCAGACTCGTCCTCTGATCACTGACCCAGTGCCAAACATGTCTATTTAGAGTCCCTCAAGACACCGGAGACGCAATCAAATACGGTCCTCGGATTAAAAAGTGAGACATTCAGTGTCTGCAGCCATCAGACGAGTCATGCCTTTCCCTTTGTGCATTTCCATTCAATCTGCCACTGCCTTTGTGATCCTTGCAGACAAGGTCCCCACGTGCATATCTGCATATCTTTACATTCCCATATTTTTCATTGCTGTGGGCGATGTGTCACAAGCATTTACTGTGAGGAATGAGCAGGGTGGCACAAACAGATTGGCAAAATATGAAAATTGGATGACAATTAATGCCTAGGTACTTTTTAAGTGCAGAGGATAATGATCGTGTGCGCACCAAGGCCTCGCTCCCACCGCCATTAATATTCAGTGTATGAATAGGCACCTGCCACCATATTCTCACCAGTCTGCCGGCCGTTTTTTATGTCCTCTCTGTGCATAAAATGGTTAAATAGAGAAACTGATGAGGTGGAATGTCGAAGTAGATTGCATACGACAGCCTCCGACTTGAGGAGAAATCATTTTCATTGCTTTTCTTCCCTCTCTTTTCCTTGACCGGCAAGAACTGATGTGACAATCGGATTTGGAATTGCTGCACGTTTCCAAGGGAAGAGGGGGGGGGGGGGGGGGGGTTAAAAGGGAGGAAGGTCTGAGCAGAAGAGAGTGGGGTAGAAGGAGAATCTATGTTCAAGTCTGTCAGTTTTGTGTTTCGGTGTCATTTGAGCGCATGTGGGATGATTGTTGCTGTGATTCATCTCCAGAGTAGCGGATAAAAGGAATGAAGAGATACAGTGCCTTGCAGCCGGGTGGAGAAACACGAGCGGGGAGTGGAGCGTGACGGATAGCATGGAGCACATCGAGCACAACATCTAGAAATCATCTTTAAGGTTGCAGCACATCGCCTTCGAGATAGAAGTCCCTTGTGGATTCATATAGAGCCATGTAAATTCCTCTTGACAATGTTGCTCCAAGTGGTCAACAAAGTGTTGCATCTCAGCCATGTGTTGAAGATCCATGAAGGAGAGGGTTAAGGGTTTTCTATTGAGTCTTCTTTTCTACAGAGTTCAGCCTTCTCCTTTAAGTGCCACATGTATCCTAACACCAGGGAATGAGCACTTTAACCACTTTAACCCTTACCCTCATCTCAAAGGTAATGGGTTTTTGTGCAATTCCTCTTTCGTCAAGCTTAAGAGATTCTGCGTTTTGTTTTACAAACCAAAGATACATCACCAAAAACACAGTTTATGAATTTGTGTCTTTAAAAAAGGCTTTTGCTAAAAGAGACTTCTAAACATCATGATGATTAACACTGGATTGGAGCTTAGCATTGGTGACGTTGTGTTTACATCATGTTTGTACTGTAGTCTAATTCTTTTAATAGCTTTTTACTGAATATTATTTCCTTGAACAAAATCATTATGTTTTCCACAGAGCTCATTTTCTGCAATAATCAAAAATCCAATATCTCGCCAGTAGTTGTTTCTCTCTTGGGAACCAGTGTGATGGTAACTTGGTTGGCCTATTCAAATATGTCATCCCCGCAACTTCATTCGTTGAACATACACCATCATCAACTCACCCCCCATCCCGTTTTCGCTCTGTGGATGATCTCCAATACATCCTTGGAGAACTGAAACGTATCTTTTTCCCCCTGATGACAGCAGCTCGGTGATGTGAGACTGTGTCCATATAGCTGAGCTAAGCCCTGTTCCCATTTTCTTTGCTTCCCTTTTCACCTTTCCCTTCTCAAATAATAGGTCTCTGGCTTTTATTGCAGGTCACGGACATTGTGAGGCCATAAGACAAGACGGTAACCAAAATGAATGGGCCCCCCGGCCTGGACTTTCTCCTGGCTGACCGCTTAACGGTCTACAGAGCATGGACACCCAGCAACAGACTGTTAATGGGAATTGGATGAGGTAAAGCACACACCTAGCCATTCAATTATGGACAGTAAGATGGTATTGACGGATCAGTGTGGGTAGATAGTAGGAAGATATTCCCTTACAAGACCACTGAATGATATATCGCAGAGTGAATCGCTTTAGTCGTTATAAATGTACGTTTGTATCAGTTGAATTCCCTTAGTAAAACTCCACCTGCCTGATTGTTATGCATGCTCGATGATTTTTCGGCTTCCTTAACCTCAGATGAGAACTATTTTTCCTTCGTCTTATCAGCAGCTAGCAAAAAAAGCTTTCTAGGGGGCAACTATATCAGATCCTTCATGCTTGTCATCATCAAGCCTCTCATCAGACTTTGCACCCTGCCTTCTCCCTTCCCTCCCGACAGCATTTTGTTTTCCTTACGAGAAACACAAAGAGGAACATATTGAGGAGAGGGGGGTGAAACAGAGGCTTCTGAGACGTGAACACACATCTCCTGGCTAATAATCCGGCAGAGGAGACAACAGTCATTCATCTGCGCGCCGGTACTGGCAGGTTGACTTTTCTGACTGAAGAGGGGGAATAATTGCAAGGCTCTCATCGCTGATGAATGCATCCGAGACTGTAGTGCATATGAGCGTTCCGACTCCCCCTTTTTTATTCAAGAGATGAAAAGAGGAAATACACACAAAGAAACATTTATGTAGCAACACAAGGAGTATGTATCAAATAAGCTGTGTTCCACTTAGCATTGCTCCGAAGCCGAACAAGAGGAATCAATAGGCACCGGCAATTTTGCCCTCTTGAGAAAAGGAAGCTATGAGCAAACAAATATGCACGTTTTTTTTTGTTATTCCGTTACAAATTCAAACATCTCTTTCGACAATATTCACCCATTCACTAGAGGAATGAACGCGTTTAAGTTTAAGGAATGGTGGAACTAATCAAAAAACTTTGTATAGTACAAAGAGTCGCACTCTGGCATCAATATTCACTGTCTGTATGATTCTTCAGTTTTGATCATGCGGCTCCAACAGAAGTGAAAGTATAAAAGCAAAATGTCTCCTTTCTTTCCCCCTACGATACTATCTCCCATCTCTCCTGTCCTTAACTCATCCCCCCCTCTTTCTCTCTCATCATTCTCATTCACTCTCTCAAACTTGCTTCATTTGCAACACTATCCCCAGGTCAGCCGGGGGGGTGGGGTACAGAATGTGAAGTAATCTCACTTGCTTGATTCTATCAATCCTCTTTTTCACCCGGGTTTTGAACACCTCAATCAAACCTCCCGTCAAGGTCGCCTTTGTAGCATGCTCTGCAGATTAAGTCCCCGTCCGTGTGCAGTGTGTGCTTTGAACTGGAGACATCACCCAGAGAGAGATAAAGGAGAGAGAGGGGAAGGGAGAGGCGAGCGATTGCTGTGAGTGGAGAGTTTTTGGCTTTATCCTTTTGTGGAGGGATATTCGGCTTTTAGATAAACACTTGAGCCATCAAGGTCAAACAACATTAATTTATTTTGAAATCCCTTTCAATGACAAACATTAGAGTAAATGCTCGGATACGGCCAATAATAGCAGATCCATTCAAACTTCTGCAACATGGTTTACATCAGTGCCCCAGCAACAGTCTTAACCCCGAGTCGAGCACTATTGTCCAAACACTTGAGCGTTTCAAACTATTCCATTAAAGCCCGGCCTGTCAGTGGCGTCTAAGGTATATGACGACGATGATAACAGCAGGGAAGGGAAGCCGTTATGAATGGTCTACTGGACGCAATGTTCAATTTACAGCAGTCTGAGATTTCCATCTATCATCGGTACAATGACGGAGAGCCGGAAAGTGAGAGTGAGAGAGAAAAAAGGGGGTGTAGGAAGGGAGAGGAGTGAGGCGTCTTCCCCTCCTGCTCTCCCTCATGAACTGAATACCAACTGGAGCGCTGCGTTGAGAGGCTGCATTGCTCAACCTGTTATCAGAGTGTTTCCACATCTTTCTTTCATCGCGAATTCCTATTTGTTCTCTCTGCTTCTCATCAAACGGGAGGTACAGTATCTCCCGCTTGCGAACCACACGCTCGTCTTCTTCTTTCTCCTGTATTTTGTTCGAGCGCACCTCCCACACATACATCATCGGGCATCACCGTTACGCTTGAGACCCAACTGCATTCATCCTAATATCTGCATGCTATCCAATTTGGAAGAAGAATGAAAAAATGTCACCAAGACAAACCAATCGTTTATCAAACTGCTTGGCCTTGAAGAGTCAACACACCCCCTTTCCACCTCCACCCCCCTTCTCAGCCTTCTGTCGTCATCCACACCGAGCTAAAAAGTGTCACTTCCTGTTGCCGGCATGGCTAACTGCCAATGTCTATCATCATAAAAGATGAAGTTATGCTCACATACCAAGACATTAATACATTCCACGTTTTTCAGGTCCCCTGGTGCCAGTCCATCCTTTGAATTTTATTCCATCTGCACGCTTAAATAAATCTTAATTTAGTGGTGGTAGTTTCTATTTGAGCGCCCCCCCTCCCTCTCTTACATATATCTGCCAGACATATCAGCAAATTATATTAAGTGGGAAATGCTGCCAAGACCCCCACCCTGCCCTGTCTAATTACATGCACTGAAGATCTGTTGCCTGGAAAAAGGTTGCCTTAAGCCACAATCCCCATGAGGATGCCCTCCCCCCCATCCTCTCATCTCCTCCTCTATACATGTCCCTGAGATTTTTCCATTCTTCTCCGCAAGGCCTAATTCGCTCCATCTGTAGCCTCTGGCTCTACCCATGTATCAATGATTCAATTCATTAGTATGGGGCTCGTCCAGAGATTTAACGCAAAAATGATACGTGAGCCGTGCCACTATGAATATCTTAAATTGGTGGATTCCCGACAGGCCGCGCCAGTATACCCTCTTGGTTCTCGTAAAAGGGTCACGTTATTAGAGAGCAGCAAGGTGTGTGAAGGGGAAGAAGGTGAAGCGGTATACATGTTGGACTTGTGGGACAAGGGGGAATGTAAGAATCAATGAAAGCAATCACCATGTACAATTGAATTTGTTGTGAACTGCACAAAGGACGAAAAACAGATCCATGGATTGAACAGAGGTCAGGTTATCATATAGTCGTCGTGAGTAATGAAAAGAAAAATCATACCTTCAGTGGACAATAAACCAGGATATGAAGCCGAACAGTATGGATTCCAGGCTAAGTCATATTTGAAAACACTAGGGTTGCATATCGTTGACTTTTTTACGATCCCGATACCACTGAACGATACCGATACTCAACCGATACATATCGTGATACTTTCATGTTGCATAAGGGAAACATTTAATCATCCCGCAATTACTCCCATGAAGCGCTTTATGATAGTAAACATGTCAAATGAATATTAAATTCAATTGTGGGACTTTTAGCACTGAACAAACAATGAAAAACACGTTATCTATGAAGAAAACAGATTCTGTAATATAATTTATAACAACCATCAGGCGTGAATAGCACATCTTGTCAATGCAAAAAGAAAATAGCACCGGTATAATCAATATTCAACCTGAGATTCGACTGACACATAAAGGATCATGAGATCTCGGCATTGCACGTAAAACAAATAGCTTCATTAAAATCAACATTTGCCTGATGAAAGAAAACAAATCCCATCACAGTTCAGTTTTGTCATCTTCAAGAGGATGAGCATATCTGCTCTCTTGATCCAAACGGGCCCTTTCACAGCGTAGGATATCACCTGCTGAACTGAACACTCTCGCTTGGCACGCTGCTTCCCTGAACACAAAGGTACTTGGTTGCCATACGACAGCATTGGTTGGATGTGTTGCCACCTTTCCTATAAATAAACGTCTTGCAGTGGTTACAGACCCCACCATTCAGACTGGCAGTCATAGCCACACTTTAGATTTTCTAAAGTGACTCGTTTATACGGTTTAAGAATATTACGCCTCACTTTTATAAAAAAAAAAAGTATCGAAAACCGGATCTGATTTCGGTACGGTATACCGTAGCCGCCAGTAACCGGTATTTCGGTAATACCGGGTACCGGTATGCACCCCTAGAAAACACGCTCTCTGTACAGAGACATCAATGTGCACTTACAATTTAAGAGGATGCATGCCTTTGATTTCCGACAAGACTCTCACTTCAAGCGTAATCTGTGGGTATGTGATGAAGTGGGGGAGTGACAGGGTTTAAAGAAAGGACAGCCAACTAAGCATGAATAATGACTAGGGCTGAAAAAACATATAAACCCAAATATTTTATTAAAAGGGAATGCTAGATTTTTCAATTTGACAAGTATTCTACTCTAAACAGAACCCTAAAGCGATCAAATTGTTAACGGTGGTTCATATTTACAATTATTTATTATAAGAATGGATTAGGTCTTTGGAGGTTGATTTTGTAATGTGTAGTCAATTCTTCTTGAGAGCCTTTAAAATCTCCCTCAAAATTAGAAAACGGACCCTCAATATGCTGTTATACTGTCTTCAACGGCACAACAAATCCATCATCCCAGAGCTCGCCGCAATAATAACATTGTGTTCTTCTGTTTTCGGTGGAAATCTATTCTTTGTTATTCAGGACACGCTATCTGATGGCTGCGGGTACTCTCTTTCCATAATTGGCAGCTATAAGTTAAACTCCCTAACTTAATTGGCTTTCGAGAGCTATTGCATGCCAGATCCCTTTGCCAATCATCTGGTGTGTGTGTGGCGAGTGTTTTCACTGTAATATCATAGATGAATCTCAAAATGAACACCTTCTTGAAGTTTCATTCACTGGCAGATGCATCAGACCACAATGTTCAATTGGAATATGTTCATGATTAGCATAAACCGTGATCATTGATCAGATTGTCCCGTTTGAAGTCATATGCCTCGTTCCCTTGACATTCAAGTATCAGCGAACTGCCTGACCTGTCATGTTTCGTTCGTACGTACCTCACACCTCTGACACATCCCTCACACCATCCATCATCTGGTCAGAAGAAATGACCAAGGCTAATCAATCGCTCATTCATTGTCATCTCAATGTGAGCTCAAGGTTAATTTTGCACATGTATGAAAGTTTAAGGAAATGATGGAGCACTTTGACACGGACGCATACCATACATGCAAAGCTTCACGTTACTTCATGAGGATACTTTAGCATGTGAAAGTGAGTACTGAATTCGGTGAATACAGATGCAACACCAGCTGCTCAATCCAAGCGTGACAAAAGACATTCCTGTAATGAATGCCATCATCTGTGCATCCAAACGAATTGGACAAAATGAAACTGGTAAATTGTACCATGAACAGCAATTTGTTGCCCCTCTTTTGCAGGCTCCCCCCCCCTCCTCTCATAAGCACGGTCCTAAGCATCTTGGGGCTGGTTGATGGCTTATGCCAACAGAAGGTAGGGATCGCTTTTCCTACGATTAGTTCAATTTACGTTGCTTTTCTTCACATGTTGGCGGGGATTGTGGGCGGAAAGACGCCCGGTTGGCGGAAGCTAATTTTCCACTTGAGGAAACAGTCTGCAACAAATAATAATCTACGGTTTGTTATGTGAAAATGATGATCCCCCCCCTCAACCCTGCAGGGAACTGGGTAATGGCACAGCGCTGGGGAGGACTTCACGCCATAACTGCACTTTTCCACAACTGGCTTGTTAGCTGGTGAGCCAAAGCCTGTCAACATGCAGACTGCAGCATCTGCCACGGGCTGGCAGGGGGAAGGTTTTAAGAGTGGCGCTGCATGCCGAGCAACATAGTTTATCAGTGGGAAAATGACGTGGTTTGTTTGTGTGGGACATCTTATATCTGATGTTATACGACCCCTGTGTCCATCTGTTGACTGTAAATGAGTGCATTTACATTCATTTGAGAATACTTTTGCATCATACATTTCATTTTTGTGTTTTATCCTCCTACTCCACATTTAGGAACAATACTGTCAATGTACTACACTTTGACAGCTAGTTACTTTAAAACATCCGAATGCAGCAACAACGACTAAGCTCGCATTATCAACCAAAGTGAAACGTAATTGGTTTATCTGCCTGGTAATTCGGTTTGTTATGGGTTCTTCCTTGGCCTATGCTACACCATTTCACGTTCAAGTAATCTTGCTGATAACTTGGCGGATGTCATTAACTTGGCCAAATACAACAGTATAAGGGTAGTTAAGCATAATGCATTGGTAATAATAACCAAATGACATATCATAGTAAAACACTCAAATGTATTTATTTTAAATAATTTGATAATGTTTTAAAAATAATACTCACTGTTCTTCGACAGTATGCATCTTTATGTAAGCAGCATTTCCTTAAAATGGTTTTTCTTTCTATTTATCCTGAGGTAAATCCACTGTGTGTGTAGACATGTTTGAGGAGTTTCTTTCTCTAAAATAAAAAACTTTAAAATTGATCACACCATCAATGTACAATATTTTTTATTTGACTACAATAAAATGAGAATATATATATATTTAAGGTGGCAAAACTAGACAGAATCATGGTTTACTATAAATAACTGTGAGCCATGAAACTTATTACACTCTTCAGTCTTTGCCTGGGACTCTGTGTCGTACCAGTAAGAACTAAAAGGTCATTCTCCACTGAAGAGTTATGCAAGTGGCCTTTAGAGGAGCTTCATTTGGTATGGGGTGTGTGTTCCTGTAGGTGAGGTCTCGTAAAAGCAACACGCAGGCTGCCCGGCGTAACCAGGGCTTCTTGTATTCAGCTCAAGTGTGGTGAGGGGTAACAATCGACTAATCCTCTTTCTTCCCCCTGAAGTTTGTCTGTTGATTTAAATCCGCTGGGCTGAACTTTAAGAGATAAGATGTGGAGATACCACGGTGTGAGATTCAAAGTCAAGGAAACAAGTTACAGGATTCTTTATATTGTTGTATATTTCAACTTTTATCCTTTGGTATAAAGGGTGTTTACCATTGAATCAATGTCGAGTTACGATCTAGTCATATTAAAACATAACTGTCAATGCATCTCCCTTGATGCCTGTCTCCTGCTTTATATTCTCTCATAACTTCCGATTATAGTCAATAAAGCCACCAGCGTGCAGCACAGTGTGTTACAGGCACACAGATACCCAACCTTGAGACACAAGTCATGAAAAGGAGGAATTAATTACCACAGCAGAAATGGTTTGATATGAGATATTTGTTTATTCTTCCCCGGAAAAATACACCTTATTAGCCGGGTCATCTAGCTATTCATAAGGCCGCGTATTATCCGTCATATAATATCTCCGCATTCGGCGTGAAGTCCTCCCCAGCGCTGTGCCATTACCCAGTTCCCTTCTGCTGGAAATTAAGTACTTGAGCTGACTTAATGTGGAGCTATTGAATAAGACAAAGAGCAGAGGTTTTCCCCCTCACTCCATTTTTGACACTTGATACGAGTCTATAAGCGAATTACAAGAAAAACAGAGAAGAGAAAAGAAACAGAAAACATTGTAATTAATGTGATTATTCAATTGAGGATTTAATTACATCATATCGGCGTAATTTGGGTTTTTCACAGTATTGATGACCCACTTAAGAATCCCTTTGATTTCACTCTGTTTGGCTTTTACCAGCTTGGCCTGTTGAGCTATTTAAAGGCAGGTTAAAGGGTCGTGGCTTTTAAACCTGAAGGCTATTATGGTTCTACCCCTATACGCACCCACATGCACTCTTGCACTGCCGCACACATACTCCAATTGCCCTACCTGTTTTTTTTTACAGGAGGCGGGCCAAATTTATAATTTCCCTGTTCAATAATCCATCAACATTTACATTCCATTAATCATCCCGATGTCTGAGTTGGAGTAACGCTCCAGGAAGGGCCCCCTGGGCGGTGCACGGGCCCTCCCTCATTAGCCATAACACACACACACACGCCAATACACACAGGCAGTCACGTGACTTACAGCTCAGGAACATATTGACTTCACCAACCTGATCAATAGGCAACAATGCACCAAATGACGTGCACACATGTTTTTGTCAGCAACTGAGCAACAGGCACATGTGCACCATTCAAGGTTTAAACACACACACACACACACACACACACACACACACACACACACACACACACACACACACACACACACACACACACACACACACACACACACACACACACACACACACACACACACACACACACACACACACACACACACACACACACACACACACACACAGTTCTGAATAGCTTTGAAATCGGGATGTCACCAGGCTGCAGAGGTGTAGCAGTAGGGGGTGCTAGTGAGCTGGTGAGGCATAATACAACCCCTACTGTGCTCTGTGTGAGCTTTTACTAACACACACACACACACACACACACACACATACACACACAAAATAGACTGCAGCAAACACACTCCCTTGTGTACTTTAAATTCCCTCCCTGTCCCTCTCCCCTCTCACACACATCACTGTTGCTAATCTCCTCTGTACAGTATTAGTCCTAAGATTTCTGAGAGATTAATTCCCTGCTGCCGATTATGCCAAACATAACTTGATGTTCAGAAAGTGCTGTACGTGACAGAAATACATGTTCAGTAAAATAGATGACTGATCATAAATGCATAACTTTTGTTGTCACAACACACTCCGCTGTGAGGACTGAGTCGTTTCAAGCAAAATGTTCTGTAGCATAAGAAATAAATCAACTTGCGGATATCTGTTGTTCTCGACATCTACATTCTGTTTCTTTGTGAATTCCTGTTGACATGCTTGTATTGAAATGGGGAATTATATACAGGTCCCTTACAATCAAAGCAATATAGTTACTGCTTTTTATTTTTGCTTGTGTTCAAAACAAGATATCTTATAAAAACACATATTATAATATTTTCATCTCTTCAGCGAACCCAAAGCAACACTGAACTACTGGTTAGTGTAAGGAAATGACCTTGCGAAAAGGACACATTCAATAAATAATGTTTTAAGTCAGTATAAGACCACATAATGGGAAATGGTTATGTAAAGTAACATACAATGGTATTATGGAAGCAGAAAATCATGTTTTTTTCCCTCCATTCAGCTCATGTACTGTGTCAGGCAGGCTTATTCCTTTAGATTCAGATTAAACGTATGCATATAATACATATTAAAAGGACCAGCACTTTCTTTAAGTGTCCAGAAGCCCTTTATAAGTGGGCAAGAACTTTTAGTTAACGCATGCCTGCAAGTCATAGGCTAAAGTTTCTACCAATAATCAGTGAATGAAAGTTTCAGCAGGGTCACACTGGCTACAATGCCTGCAGAGACATTCAGTAAAGCAGTCTACATATCAAATGTCCTGTCTACCAGATGACTAATGACAGACCTCTCAGTTGGCATATCTACACTTTGCACATTAAGGTAAAATATGCTAATGTCGGCATGAGAATATCACATTGTGGAGATTAAAGTCGTTATGGATTAATGGTCACTGGGCCTTGGAAAAGTCTTCATATGTAGTTAACAATGTGTTGAGGGGCAGTGATTCTCAAATATAGGATGGAAAGAAATTGAACTACGGATAACGATTTGTTGTAATGTTGTAATTCTTTAAGGGCTTCAATGCAATGATGTTAAAATGATACGTAAAAGAGAGTTAATGTGTAAAGAAAGGTAAACAATTAGCAAAAATAAGTGAAAAACTACAATTGTCAAAATGTTGATGTAATAAAGGGAAAATATCTAAAATATATATATATATATATATATATGTTGACATAGTGTTGAATTAGAAAAAAGTAAATACATGGGTAAACATTGATATAAAGCTAAAATAAATTAAATAAATTGTTGAGATATTTAGCTCAAAGATAGCCATACATTGTTGAAAGACTTGGTTATTGCATTGGATACATAGAAAAAGGCTGTTATATTTTCAATGGTTAGCTTAAAAAATGTATTCAAAGTTGGATTAGTAAACTCAATATAATAGGATCAATGGTTAGCTAAAGTAATACATTATTGAAAGGGAAAAATCATTGGAAAAAGTGAAAAATGTATTGTACAGTAGCACTTATGTGATAAATAGTGTTAATTTCCACCCAGTGTGAAATAAGTTCAAACACTTTCAAACACGGTTCTTGAGTTCACCTCTCAGGGCTGTGTGATGTAAAATTGGACAAAGATGGTTGGGAACCACTGTATGAGACGGGCGTTCTTCTTAATTAAAACCCAGCATGTTGCAGTTATTTTCATAGTACTGTTTTATATACATAGAATACTTGTGGCTGTTACGTGACTCTTAACAGAGTCTACAGTAGTTGTGAATCGCGTTATCATGTAAGCGTACATTGACTGGTGAAAATAAGTAATTAAGCATCTAGTATGCATGACAAGTTTCTTTGGTTTGTGTGTTGGCTTTTATCACTGACTTTCACCATCATCAACAACGGAAGCCATATAGGCAAACATCACAGGACAACATCCTAATCACAGCAGACCGAGATGAACTATCAGAGGTGCAAACTCTCAGATGTATAGTATGCATGAGAGCATTTTGAACATGGTTTTATATCTGTCAGGTCAAATGCAAACTATACGATTTCCTGCCCATGGCATGAAATAGCTGCTTGAAATAGGATAGTCGCTGGTAGAAGATATACAGACTGAAGGGAATATCAAAATGAGATAAACTTACTGGCAATCAGTATAGACCGCGACTCATAAATGGGTTTTCAGTCTGCAATATGCGCTCTAACATTATATGTCACCAAATATTCAATAATAATCTGAGGCATTTGGCAATTTGCAACTCCAAAACCTTTGGACATGTGTGTATATATTAAATAATACACAAGTGGAAGAGACACCGGCTTTAAACACTGTGACACATCTGGGATATCCCTTTCCACATGTTATATATGTTATTATGTTTGATAAGAATTGTTTTACGTGCAATTGCTTCCAAATTCGTCATTCCCAGTATATCAGCAGAATAGTTCCTACATTTGCATTAAACAGAGAATACCTACCAAACCTGCAGACGTTTGCAACAATAGCCTTGGCAACGGGTCCCCAGACCTAATTAAATTATTTCCGTATTTGCACGCCACAATAGGGAAGAGTAATTTTTTGCTCAAGTGCAATTCATTACAAAGGCAATATCAAGTTCATTAAATGTGTCACAAATTAGTTTGATTAATTATATTTGCTGGAAGTTGGGAAATTGAAACTTCATTCACTTACAATTATACCTAATAGAGAGAGAAAAAAAAAAGGAGTAATAAAGGGTTGGTCATTTACATGAATTGAATTACTTTGCAAGCTTCTAGAAACTGAACATAAAAAAGGAAAGGAAAGCTCAGAAGGAGAGGGTAATAAGGCAAACGTGGACACCGTGAGATACAAGACTGACAGCTTGAATTACGCACTTTTTACAATTGTTTTTTATTTTGTTTATACCCTGCCCTCACACCACCTTAAAACCCATTCATTTAACAACACCTTTTCTATTCTCATCAAGCACATGACCAATGAGGGCACGAGATAAGTTTGAACACAGATGGAAGGCTGACAGGCAGGTAAGCAGGGCTGGCCCTAGACTTTTGGGGGCCCTAAGGAAGCTTTGGCTTGGGGGCCCCCCTTCACTCTAGCGCGTTCTCACTACACACAACACGGAACCAACTTTTGTCTTATGATGTTAGCATAAGCACACATATTGTATAAATAAGCATGTAAACACCGTGGACCTAACCTCCTCTTAGGGCAGGGGTAGACATTAAGGGTAAAAAGCCGCTGGCCCTCCGGGCCGGTGGAATTGTATTATCACTGGCCCCACCATTGTAACCACTGGCCCAGAGCATTCGTCCAAAAAAAATCGACTAATAATGAAGAAAATTAACACATTTGTTGCTATAGTAATTTATGCACTAACTACATTACTACAACATTTGAACAATCAGTTATTCCTCATTTTCCTCAATTGTTCATAATTGGTTTATTAAAATAATGATTGTTAAAAAATGTCTGCTATTATTATGAGTATTATTATTTGTATAATGCACTTTCTGCCTTCCTGTCATTAGGAGTTAGAAATGTAATGGCTATAGATTAGATTAGATCCTTCATTATCCTAAACTGCTGGGACATTTCCCTTTAGCCAATACCTTTATATTTTCTACTCTTCACTTACTTGTCAGCATAGGTTGGCATTGATGTACAGAGCCGACAGAAGACCTTGTTTATATTGGCATCATATTGAGAGGTGCAGCCAGTGACGTGTCCTAAAACCAGGAAGTAAGCTGCTTGTTCCCTCGACAAAAAGCAATGGGATTTCTCCACAGGGTTTTGGAAAATAGCTGGAAATAAGGTCTGTGGAAAACAAACCTGTTTGATAAATGCACGTTTTGTTCAGCCGGATAATCTCCATATGTCTACCCTACTTTTATAATTTTCGAATCATAAATCTAATCGATAGATTATGAAAAGGTTTTAGGACGCGTCACTGCACCACTAGAAGCCAACTCCATCGATCAAGCTGGCTGAAACTTTCTCTCCCTCTTCTTCTCATGCTCCCTGTCACTCTCCTTTAACTCCTCCGGTGACTTTCTTTTATTTGAAGATTGTTTTTTGCCCGGTGCTTGGCCGGTTACCGCTGGTATTAAAAACATTTTGGCGAATGGTGGCGCGATAGTCTGTAGTGAAGAAGCGCGCTCACGCGAGCCTGCTCGCGCTAAGCGCCAGCGAACAGCTGTTTGCTTTTCTCCCAACAACGACAAGCGACTCACGAAACGCTATGTTGTAGCGTTGATAAACGAAACAATTTAACACAATTACTAGTCAAAATACCAATACCACAGGAAACATTTTTTTTTAAACAATATTTTTAGTGGCCCGAGCGGGCAAGTGGAAAGTACGGCCCATTCCCAAACCGCCCCCTACACCCTACCCCTCTGTTTGCGTGTTCACGCGGCGGGTCCGCCATATTGAGGGCTGTTCCAAACCAACGAGTGTGGAGCGGTGTGGAGCATGGTATGGAGGGGGAGTGGGCTATCAAGCCCTCAAACAGCGAGTCTGCAGACACTCACTATGGCCCAATCCCACACCACTCCCTCGACCCTACCCCTCCGTGATGGAGTGAACTTTGGGACGGCCTCCACTCTCTCCGGCAGAAACAGGAAATGCCGTAACAACGGTTTCAAATCAGCATCTCTTAGACAAAAAGTTTAAATGAATAACTCAAATAAAACTCCAAACATCTTTCATTGTGTTTCAAAGCTCTTTTAGTTTTAAACCTGATGTTTATAAGCTTCTTAGTTTTTGCAACGGTCTGTAAATATACACAACTTTATAATAAAATGCACACATTTACTTTTTTCTAGACTAAACACAGGTATGATCCTAAGTTAAAAACATATGAGGTTATCATGAGGTTGTTAACATCGCAGTTTATCAGTGGATGTTTGCTGGAACTACTTGTAAACAGCGTGTTTCCTGACGGACACACACAGCGTGACTCCGGTCAGGTAGAGTCAGCTGCAGATTTGCTGTTCAATCAATCAATCAATGTTTATTTATATAGCCCAATATCACAAATGTTACATTTGTCTCAGTGGAATTCACAGTTTGTACAGAATATCAGTATGACAATACGACACCCTCTGTCCTTAGACCCTCACATCGTACAAGGAAAAACTTCCGAAGAAAACCCACAGTTTAAAGGGAAAAATGGGAGAAACCTCAGGGAGAGCAACAGAGGAGGGATCCCTCTCCCAGGACGGACAGATGTGCAATAGATGCCGTGTGTAAATTGAAAAGATAATACATTTGCAACATAGGTAGTCCAAATGTTTGGAAATGCATGTGTGTATAATGGGAAGATGTTTGAGGGCTTGATAGCCCACTCCCCCTCCACACCGCTCCACACTCGTTGCTTTGGAACAGCCCTCAATATGGCGGACCCTCTGCGTGAACGCGCAAACGGAGGGGTAGGGTGTCGGGGTAGGGTGTAGGGGGCGGTTTGGGAATGGGCCTATGACTCGCGCATTCATGCACGGTTGTGGCATGACCTCCAAAACAGAAAGATATGGACACAAGATGTGTGCAAATGTATTTAGTATTCTATCCATTTGAACATGACTTAAGTGGGGGGTGGACCTAACCTCCTCTTGGGGGGTTCGGGGGCATGCTCCCCCGGGAAAATATATTTTTTAAATATTGAAGTTAAAAGCACCAATCTGGTGCACTTTGAGAGCAACATTGGGAGATCTATGGATACATATCTCAACACCCATTTGAAACAGAACTGTAAGCAGATATTATTTTTATTTATGGATATTTTACAAATCACTCCCCTTTTAAACTGTATTCTTGTTTATTAATAACAACTTTTTTTTACTGTCATATAGTATTTTATACTATAAGAGAATAGATGAAAATGTATTCTCTTATTTTTTTATAACTATAATGATCATAATATAACATTAAAACCTATAATTGCACACTAAAACCATTATTTCAAAAAAAGAACTATTTCACATAAACCTCTGGTTTTTACTGGGGCTGGGGCGGTTCAACTTGATTTGGGGGGTGTGCACCATAGTTTATGGACGCTGTACGCAATATAGGCGTAGTTCTGTTAGTATAAGATAATAAGATGTACTTTGTTGATCCAAAATTGGGAAATTGTGTTATGAAATTTCTAACTTTTTTTTTTTTTCTTTCGCCGCCCCCCATTGATTGATGCGCCCTTAACATTCGCCTTTACTGCCTATGCCAAGGGCAGGCCCTGGTTGTAAGGTTTAAATGCCCCATAATTGATCACAGTAGCATTACAAGTAGCAACAACTCACCCAAAACAAAGTCTCACCAAGGAAAATTACACTATAAGTGAAAGTGGCAAAGTATATTCACAAAATTGCAACATTGATCAACATTGACTGTCCTGTCAGTTTGAAATGAAAACCAGACAGGCCAAAGTGGGGAGCTCGAGGAACTTTGACACCATCACATTTTTAAACTCTTCTACTGTTGTAAAAACAGCTCAACAAAAGAGACACGTATGAAACAGCTGTCAACAATACCTGTGATTGTTTTTAATAAACTATGTGAACTTTCTTTCTAAAGCAAACAGGCTAGTTAATTGACAGATAATTCACTCTTGTTAGCTAGCTCCTGTATTGCTAGCTGACAACTACCAAGAAAGTTTCAACCTTTTTCATATTCAACAAAACTCTTAACTGGTGTATCAAAAACCAATCCTGATCACAAAATGGGAGTCAAGGGTACAGTACCGAGAATATAGAAAAAAGTGAGTGAGTTATGAATGCATAAGCATGTTTTCCGACATGTCAGAGATTAGCTAGCCAGCTGGTTCTCCTATTTCACAAACCAACTATGGCAAAATATTTCACAACAATTAATTCTGCTCTGCTTCATTCTTGTGAGACCGGGCCTTAGTAATAAGTGATAGCTCAGGACATATTGTGAAATAAACAAGACAAACGTTTATAGTGTATTCTTGTTTTACCACGTTGGAATTTACAGCTTGAGTGCATTACTTTGGCCTGCATTTCAGAATCAACGTATCATTAATATAATCCAAACATTGTCTGCATTGACATCATCACCACACTATCAGGCATGGAAGCGAGCCATTATCGAATCACTTTCTTCCTTTCGCTTAAAAGGTGACTCGAAGAAGTGAGGATGAAGGGGGAAAAAAGCCTGTATCCATCTTCACTATCTCCTATCTCTCAGAAGCTTTTTACTCTCTCCGGTAATCACGCAGCACACCTCTCATTTCAATACAGGGCTGAGTGCGCTGAGTGAACGCCGCAATCTGGTCCTTGTAATGAAAACATATTCCCACTCCCCTTCCTGAAAGGAGGCCCCATTAGAGGACTCAGTCTCATTGATTGAAATGCTTTTAAACTTGCACATGTCCATTAATGCAGGAGGGGAGGCTTTTGAACGGCACAATACCATACATAAGCCATTCAATATGAAAGTAGAAGCAGCTCCCTAGTTGTTGTTTTTCCACACAGCCAATGAATATATTCAAGCTCCGACTGAATTAACTCGACATTCTGATACTCAAAGGCCTGCTGATACCAATCAGTAATGCAAACATTTTACTTTCTAATGGAGGGTTGTTTAATTAGAAAACCTGACTGCTCACACACCTTGAAACAAACTCCATTTGATAAACATCGAGTTACTCACTGATGCGTCCTGAAACAAGGACACCAGAGGAACAGCACTGACTTGAATTGGCAATGGGAGTTAGAAAGCTCACCAAAATCCAATTCAGTGGGTTTATAGAGAGCACAGGCTTATGAAGAGACTTCCACCCACCAGAGGATCCGCAATGATATATATCCTGCTGACCCCCTGAACCTGTCTGCAATGATGGTCACTAAGTGAACGGTGAGGTCATATCCTGGACTTTAAAGAGATAAGATGAGTACGTAGGAATGGCTGGTAATAGGCTCAGTCAGCCTCTGCTTTAATGAAGGGAGAGAAATTGATTTGACACACTTCGCCCTGGCAACACCATTAAGAATCCTGCTCCCCTCATCTAGCAGGGTTTTTTTTTCTCCATTATGCATAGGCTACTATCTATTGCATCTGACATAATCTTCTCCCCTTGAAAGCTAAATACAACCCAAACACGTACAGTAAATGGCCCCCACTCCAAACCTGCTAGATTTAATCTTTCCTGCTCCCACCGGAGTTCGCCTCCGCATTCCACTCGCTGCTTTCTCGGGAGGTTACGGTAGCTGTCGAGGGGAAGAGCCAAGCATTTGATCTGACCCCTCAAATTCAATTATGGACCAATCAGATCCCCGAGAGATTGACCCCCGGAGCCAGTCAAAGTGGTCTTGTCTCATTTGCAAAAAAGAGGCACAGATTCAGTTATGCATTCAGAAAGAGAAGTCTAGGAGGTCTTGAATGGGCTGTTCGAGATGATTATCTAATCTAAGGGTAAGGAGCGGAGATAAACGGTAGAAAAGGCAGCGAAGGAGGCAGACAGACTGCGAGAAAGAGATATCGAAAGACAACAATGACAATTCTCTTGATTCTATAAACTAAGACACATCCACTCTAGCTACCATGTTGTTATATTAAATACATTCCGTTTCAATCCTGATTCATGAACTGCTTATGTAGCCAGCAGGTTGCCTTAGATCAGAGCACTTTTGAAGATATTTTCTGAGATGTGTGGGAGCAGGTTGCTAGCACAGCCTCCTTTGGTTTAATTTCTTTGAGTGAACAAAAAAAGAATACAGTGTGCATTTACTCTGAAAGTGCTGCAGGACGCAGACGGATCAATTTTGTTATTGGTGTGGAGAATGCTGTGGGAGAAAAAAAGGGCTGCCTTATACTGTGCCATGACATGATAGAAAGGATAGCCTTGAAATGGATTTTTCTGATGTTAGTTGGTTAACTTAAAAGTCAATAAAACATGTAAATTCCCGGTTTTTCAAATGTTTGTTTTGCTGGAGGAATTTAACATTTTGACAGTAAGCTGGTATGTGGACTCTGCACTTGACTGACACCAGTCAGCCATGAATTATTCAAAAAAACATTCAAAATATCACGCAATATCATTCTAGCAAACAGAGGAGATATATTCATATTTCTCATTTGACTCCTGACCTTTTCACTGGCCTGTTTCTCATTCATTCCTATTGCATCTGTATAAACCAATACAATCTGACGGACAAAGCCCTGATCAAATAGCAGCACTGGGGAAAGGGAAAACTGGAGATGAGACTGTCTCGCAGTGGCAAGCACTTGGCAAGTAAAAATAGCTGTAATAGCCTCAGGTAAGTTAACTGCCTGAAACTCCCCAAACTGAATTTAGGTACAGCAGCAAGTGGGGGTGTGAAAATGGCCCAGAGAGTCGTTAAGCTGCTTTAAGAGAGGCAGCTGTGACGATGCAGGGGAAAAAATATGAAACAGCATGATATCTTAACCAAACATTCTCACCTATTAGCGCTGTTACTTAGTTTGTTTGATAATTAGGCTTTTATTGTTGCATCCAACAAGATTAAAACTTAGCTCTAATGGACTCTTATGTTGAATACAATAAGGGTGAATGGTACTTAAACTTAAAGTCATGATTGCATGCATTTTGATGAAGCTGTGAGGTGCTACAACACATTTACAACAGGCCTGAACTCCTCACGGGGGTCAGGATGTTTGAGGGCTTGCATGATGAGATCAGCAGGGACTCAACATTTTTTCTCAACCCATCATAATCCTTTCACAATGCGACACAGCGTGGATTTGTGTGTGGGTAGGTGGGTGACTGGGTGAAAAGCTGTGTTGAGATGTTACCAAGTCAACCATAAAACACATTTTCTATCGCCCCCATAACCCAACATTAATCCCAAATGCCCCTGTTGGAAATGTGAGATTGCTGCAAAGTATTCATCAAAGAGGATTGAGCCGAGCTATTAAGGCGTTTCCCATTTCCGATGATAAAAAACAAGAATAATTCTTATGAACAAGGACATAAATACTCACATTTAGACCTTATTGTTAATTTTTCATTGCTCCCCCAACCACTTTAGGAGAGCCAGGGGATGCAGGATGAAAATAATTAGTCTGAAAATGATTTTGAGAACTTAAATGCAGTTAGGTGAAGAAAATACATGAAATGCCTCTGCTAAATCTCTTCTTACTTGAGCACTACTCTACCTGAATATGACTTCAGATTATTTATTAGAGGCATTTATAATAAAAATTGATAGAAGATCATAAGTAAAACAGCTTATGATAGGAATGAGGGGCATTACTTTTACTTACATATTTTTACCGAAAATGCTTTTTTTATCCACTGGTCTTATGAGCCCTGGCAGTGTTATGGCCACATTCTACCTGCTGTGATAAACATCAGTCTTACAGTCCAGACATGTCGATCCCACTGCGCAACACGTCAGGCACTTTTCACTAATAGCAGGCTGGGACTACTGTACTCTATTAGAGAGTCCAGACAGCTCCATGTATTATGGCAGCAGTGATTTTAAGTTTCACATTGGGCTAATATGCATTTACAAAAACACGCATTACTTTTCTTCAGGGGAGATGTTTAAGACATCCTTCATTGTAAATTTGGCATGAGTTTGATCTATAATTTAAATCTGTTCAAAAAGCTAATTCTCATGTGAAAAAGATGATATGAAAACTAAAACAGTTTCACCAATAAGAGCACAGCGTTTAAACCCGACCTTCCAAATGAAAAGGTTAAAACAACAGATTGACATTTTTGGATATATACTTATTTGCTGTCTTGCCGAGGGTTATATGAGAAGATCAATAACTTACCACTCTGAATGTAATATAATCCACTAGTTGCCCAGCAACTTCAAGACTTGAGGAAGTCAACTGCGTTCAGCCAATACATAAGACCATAACCACACATATATATTTGAGGTTTTACTTATTGAGCTTTAGAGGAAACCAGATTGTTTTACTATTGGACAAGGTAAGTTCCCAGTCTTTATGCTTAGGGTTAACAGCTGCTGGCTTTAGTCACATATTTACAGCATGGATATGAGAATGGTATGCATATTGAAATGTCAAACTATTGCTGACTTCATCCAAAATCTGCCTAAATGTTGAGCCAATCAACCATACTCTGTCATTAGACCACTATTGGTTTGTAATTGAGCCACATGTGACATTATGACACAGCAGTGTTGTCTGATAACATTAGAACTGTGTTAAAAGATCTCATCTGTGAAATGTAACTGCGAGTCATACTACTTACAGGTAACATTTCCCACTGCTTCCCCTATCTCGTAACAATATTCATTACCAACCTCGGGCCATTCCAGAATCAGCGGGTCAGCGCGGAGCTGCTTTATACCCTTCAGAGAAAAGGCCTCTATCTCGTAAAAGCTTTATGCGGTAGCACTGGCGGACATTTGGCATTTACATTTATCGTCGAGTTGGGTTAATTAAACTCAACCCATCCACCATCTTGATTAAACAATGGTAAATAAAGACAATATTTCTCTGTAGAAGAGAGGGTTGTCAGGGCGGACGGCATGATAAAGACCACAGTCTGAACTATGAGCATGCAAATACGTTTCTGGGAAATGTCCAGCTAAGCAAACAGATAGAGACATCTACAACAGACATGCATACTAAAGAGGACAAACTATGAGCAAAGTCAATCATTTTGCAATTAGATGAATATAATTTAAATTAGATAAATGTTTGTCTCACTGGACTTTGTTTTCCTGTGCATGAAACAGTTTTCTTTTTTTACATTACATGAAATTACATTACGTTGCATTTAGCTGACGCTTTTATCCAAAGCGACTTACAATAAGTGCGTTAGACCAACAAAATACAAACTTGAAGAAAAACAGAATCATATAAGTACATCAGGTTTCATAGAGCAAAAACATTTCAAGTGCTACTCAACTGGCTTTAGGTAAGCCAGTCCTTTATTAGTATATAAGTGCTTTGTTAATAGTTCTATTGCTCGAAGTGGAGTCGAAAGAGATGAGTTTTCAATCTGCGCCGGAAGGTGTGTAAGCTATCTGCTGTCCTGATGTCAATGGGGAGCTCATTCCACCATTTTGGAGCCAGGATAGCAAACCCACGTGTTTTTGCTGATGGGAACTTGGGTCCCCTTCGAGCCGTTTGATTGATGCAGAGCGGGGTGTACGGTTTAACCATGTCCTGGATGTAGGAAGGGCCAGATCCATTCGCAGCATGGTACGCAAGTACCATTGTCTTGAAGTGGATTCTAGCAGTTACCGGAAGCCAGTGGAGGGAGCGGAGGAGTGGCGTGGTGTGGGAGAATTTAGGAAGGTTGAAGACCAGACGAGCCGCTGCATTCTGGATGAGCTGCAGGGGTCGGATGGCACATGCAGGTAGACCAGCCAGGAGGGAGTTGCAGTAGTCTAGGCGTGAGATGACGAGAGCCTGGACCAGAACCTGCGTCGCTTTCTGGGTCAGCTGGGGACGTATCTTCCTGATGTTGTAAAGTGTGTATCTGCAGCAACGGGTTGTAGCAGCGATGTTTGCAGTGAAGGACAGGTTGTTATCTAGGATCACACCCAGATTCCTTGCAGTCTGAGTCGGGGAAATAACAGAGGTGCCGATGTTGATTGTCAGGTCAAGAGTGGGACAATCTTTTCCTGGAAGGAAAAGCAGTTCAGTCTTGTCAAGGTTGAGCTTGAGGTGATGAGCAGACATCCACTGAGAGATGTCAGCTAGACAAGCAGAGATGCGTGCGACGACCTGGGTCTCTGAGCGGGGAAAGGACAGAATTAATTGGGTGTCGTCAGCGTAGCAGTGGTATGAAAAACCATGCGGGCTAATGACAGATCCGAGCGGGTTTGTGTACAAGGAGAAGAGGAGGGGACCAAGAAAAGAGCCCTGAGGGACCCCTGTAGTTAATTGACAAGGGTCGGACTCCGACCCTCTCCAAGTGACCCTGTAGGTACGTCCTTTGAGGTATGAGGTGATGAGGGAAAGTGCAGAGCCTGAAACTCCAAGTTCTTGGAGAGTGCAAAGGAGGATCTGATGATTCACCGTGTCGAATGCAGCAGACAGGTCCAACAGGATGATGACAGAGGAGAGGGAGGCTGCTTTAGCAGTGTGCAGTTCCTCAGTGACAGCAAGGAGGGCAGTTTCTGTGGAGTGACCTGCCTTGAAACCAGACTGGTGCGGATCCATAAAGTTGTTCTGATGGAGATAACAGGAGAGTTGTTTAAAGACAGCGTGTTCAAGTGTTTTAGACAGGAACGGGAGGAGAGAGACAGGCCTGTAGTTTATAACATCAGACGGGTTGAGAGTGGGTTTATTTAGGAGAGGGTTTACTCTTGCCTCCTTGAGACTGTTTGGAAAATGACCAGAAGTTAGAGAAGTGTTGATGAAATGGGTGAGAAACGGTAGAATATCAGGAGCGATAGTCTGAAGGAGGTTTGAAGGGATAGGGTCCAGAGGACAGGTGGTAGGGCGGGCAGAGGTAATGAGGGTAAGAACCTCACTTGGAGAGAGAGGGGAAAAGGATGTTAGTGTGTGGGTGAAAGGAGGGTCTGGTGACCCAGCGGTGAGTAAAGGTGAGTCAGAAAAGAAGAGCGACTATAATCAACCTTTTTTTCAAAGTGGTTAACAAAGTCGGTTGACAGAAGGGAGGAGGGGGAAGGGGCTTTGGGGGGGTCCAAGTGGGTGGAGAAGATGGAAAATAGTTTTTGGGATTGGAATAGGAAGATTGGATCTTATCTTGAAAGAAAGTGCTTTTTGCCTGAGAGATCGAAGCAGAGAAAGAGGAGAGCCTGATAGGTTAGGAGGTCGTCATGGTGTTCGGATTTCCACCGTTTCCGCTCTGCTGCCCGAAGGACGGTTCTATTAGCACGCAGTGCGTCATTTAGCCAGGGAGCAGGAGGGGACTGACGAGCCTGCCGAGATGTGAGAGGACAGAGAGAGTCCAGAGAGGATGAGAGAGTAGAGAGGAGGATTTGCCTCCTCTTTGCCACCCTTGTGACTCCAGCAGGACTCTATTGTCTTTGTCAGCCTTACTCCAGCAGGACTCTATTGTCTTTGTCAGTCTTCGTCTGTCTGACGCTGAAGCTGACGCACCAGGAAAGAGCTACCTAAAATGGACACCTGATTGCTGAGTTCTCACAGATGTGGGGCCACGCCCCTTTAATTAGTTAACTCTCTGCAGCTGGTGGCCCTCAAAAGGAAATCTAGACTGGCTCCCTCCTGAGTTGCTATTGTGTCTTTTCAGTGGCCCAATGGTTTTACAATTACATTAAACCCTAAGTTATAAAGTTATGAGTTTAACCCTTAATACAGTTACACCTACTCAATAAAGCTCTTAGTATTCTACAAATGTTTAAATCAAAGTTAACCCTAGCAGTCAGTTAGTTCAGTTTTAAGGTTTCAGTCAAATTACTTGTCCCAAGTTTCTGCCTGACAGATACTGTAGCGTTTTTGAGATTTAAAATCACAATTTCAGTCAGATCAACTACAGAGCATTTATACAGAGTACACACACTGAAACAGAGAAGTCTAAAAACAGAATGTTACTCACACAATTCTAGAAGTCACCAGTTGTTATCCTGTCAAAATCGAGTTGCACACATTTTTAAAATCTTTATCTGTTAGTCAATCGTCTTAACAGCCCATAAGCCATTGAAGTGCAGGTAAACAAACCCCCCCTAACCCCTTATTCCTCACCCCACCTCTGTGCAAGTGCTCAGCCTTTAAAATTGATCCTAATGACTCATGGCTTGTGCTGGGGCTGTTTGTATGAATGTGGGAGTTACAGTAATTGCAGGGCCATTATAATGCTTTACCTAGTTTGCTTTGATTTTCCTGTTTGCTAATTCAAGGGCTCTCAATTTCAGTGCAGCTTGGAATGAGCACATCATCTTAGTTTGCTTTTAATGGTTTGTGGTCAATTCTTACCTGTTGCCTTGCGTCCTTAAGGAAGTGTTAAGTCAATATATACAAGCTACACAAACACAACCGTAGGAGCTGTACAATCAACATTGATTGATAGTGATTGAGGAAATATTCCAATTTATGAGTAATTATTTCGGTGGACCAACAGCATCATTCTTGTCTTGCCATTTTTTCTTATGCTATTTTTTAAATGAGGTACTTGTGGGCTACCAAGTTACACTGAACAAAAATATAAATGCAACACTTTTGTTTTTGCTCCCATTTTTCATGAGATGAACTCAAAGATCTAAAACATTTTCTATATACACAAAATAACCATTTCTCTCAAATATTGTACACAAATCTGAACAAATCTGTGATAGTGAGCACTTCTCCTTTGCCGAGATAATCCATCCCACCTCACAGGTGTGGCATATCAAGATGCATGATTATTGCACAGGTGTGCCTTAGGCTGGCCACAATAAAAGGCCACTCTAAAAATGTTCAGTTTTATCACACAGCACAATACCACAGATGTCGCAAGTTTTGAGGGAGCGTGCAATTGGCATGCTGACAGCAGGAATGTCCACCAGAGCTGTTGCCCGTGAATTGAATGTTCATTTCTCTACCATAAGCCGTCTCCAAAGGCGTTTCAGAGAATTTGGCAGTACATCCAACCGGCCTCACAACCGCAGACCACGTGTAACCACAGCAGCCCAGGACCTCCACATCCAGCACGTTCACCTCCAAGATGGTCTGAGACCAGCCACTCGGACAGCTGCTGCAACAATTGGTTTGCATAACCAAAGCATTTCTGCACAAACTGTCAGAAACCGTCTTAGGGAAGCTCATCTGCATGCTCGTCGTCCTCATCGGGGTCTCGACCTGACTCTGGTTCGTCGTTGTAACCGACTTGAGTGGGCAAATGCTCACATTCGATGGAGTCTGGCACGTTGGAGAGGTGTTCTCTTCACGGATGAATCCCGGTTTTCACTGTTCAGGGCAGATGGCAGACGCCGTGTGTGGCGTTGTGTGGGTGAGCCGTTTTCTGATGTCAATGTTGTGAATCGAGTGGCCCGTGGTGGTGGTGGGGTTAAGGTATGGGCAGGCGTATGTTTTGGACGACGAACACAGGTGCATTTTATTGATGGCATTGTGAATGCACAGAGATACCGTGACGAGATCCTGAGGCCCATTGTTGTGCCATTCATCCACGACCATCACCTCATGTTGCAGCATGATAATGCAAGGATCTGTACACAATTCCTGGAGGCTGAAAACATCCCAGTTCTTGCATGGCCAGCATACTCACCGGACATGTCACCCATTGAGCATGTTTGGGATGCTCTGGATCGGCGTATACGACAGCGTGTTCCAGTTCCTGCCAATATCCAGCAACTTGGCACAGCCATTGCAGAGGAGTGGACCAACATTCCACAGGCCACAATCAACAACCTGATCAAGTCTATGCGAAGGAGATGTGTTGCACTGCGTGAGGCAAATGGTGGTCATACCAGATACTGACTGGTTTTCGGACCCCCCCAGACCCCCCCAATAAAGCAAAACTGCACGTTTCAGAGTGGCCTTTTATTGTGGCCAGCCTAAGACACACCTCTGCAATAATCATGCTGTCTAATCAACATCTATCACAGATTTTTTCAGATTTGTGAACAATATTTGAGAGAAATGGTTATTTTGTGTATATAGAAAATGTTTTAGATCTTTGAGTTCATCTCATGAAAAATGGGAGCAAAAACAAAAGTGTTGCATTTATATTTTTGTTCAGTGTATGTAGCTAGTTCAATGTTGATGTATCCAATTACATATTGAAAGCTTTGATTGGACAGTGTCTCTCCAACTGGTTGATCATCTTCACAAATCTGAGGACCATACAGCAGATTGATGGTAGATCATTAGTTGAAAGAGAAACAAAAGACCCTGGAATGACCCTTGGGGAACACCTATCCGTGCAGTAACTGCTTTAGATTGTTATCATTAAATACACATTTAAATATACTGTAGGCCTTTATAAGCAATATGAGAGCATCACATGTGTAATCATCTTGTATAAATGACCAGGGAATGTCCAGATATTATTGAAATTATAGACACACTGTCCAATTACATTCGAAAATAGGACAAGTAGTGAAATCTCCACCATGACAGGCAAACAGTATATGCCATGGCGCGTGACATAACAACCTCTCAAGACTAGGCTCCCCAACGCAGTAAAATCAACTCAGTGTTATTTGTGTTGCCTGCCACTTGTCGTTCTTTCACTCTCATTTACTCGCCCCCGCTGTTTTTTTTCCTGACAAAAAGCGCGAAACAATGTCACTGGACCATCACTGGCGCGGCTCAAATGACTTCTGAAATTGCTTTGTTTCCTCTTCCTTGCACACTCATGTCACAGATGTTGTTTGGCTGGGTATGGCTGAATGCCAAAATCAAGCGTGACTTGTCATTAGCAATTGAGCTGACTGTGCAAGGTTTAGTCTTTCTTCCATTATTCATTTTTCTCTGAGGGGACAAAGTAATGCAGACAGAGAAGTACGTGTTTTGTTGACGCAGGGTGCATTTACCCTGTTATGAACCTGGACAGAGAGTGATCTAATACAAGGATGAGTCATATTTAGCCTACGTAACAAAAGTAACCCTTTATGTCTAAAATAGATTGGTGTTACAGACCTTTTTTATAATATTATTAATATTAGTATAGCTATTATTTGAATAACCAATCTAAAGTGTCACATTGATTTGGCCCTTAAAATAATTTAGGTGAATGAGATGACATATACATTTTTAGAAATAAATGTCTCTCTGTATTGTTTGCAGGAGGTTTGGCGAATTCAAGAGTCTCTCCTTCCTCAAGTTGCTCTGAGGTCAACTTCAGATTAACTAACGTGATGTATCCCCGCTGTCACGATGCATTACCGGTCACATTGTTCTCAGGGTAGACTCACAAGGCTGGCATTGCTTTCAATTACACCCTCAACTTTTCTTTTTAATTAAATGTACAGGCAGATTAATTACAGGACAACTTAAATGATGAAAAAATTAGTGGTGTCCTGAAACATTGTGTTTGGTGTGAATCTGCCGGCCCCCCTTCTGCCCCTTCTAGCCCTTAAGCTGTCACGCCCGCTGTTCAATAAGCAATCTGGTAGGGAGGCGTACAAACAAGGGGAGTCGTGCAGGGCAGTTTGTTTCTGTTTGCGAGACAGGTTCGATTCTGTGAGAGACACGGACCACAAAACCAGACACCTAGGGCTGGAGGCTGGGTAAAAACTAATTATCGTGGTGTTAAAAGGCGAGCTCAATGAGGCACAGAAAAGATTCTCAGCACCTCTTGACTTAAGCTCTGCAGGCCAACTGTGGAAGTTGGTTAGACTAAACAATGCTGTTTATGTCGTGGTTTGAGGCACCAACAGGAACACTGCGGCATTGTGTCTCTAATGAAAGAGTCATGTCATTTAAGAAAAGTAAAATAGGATTTTGGAATGAAGGCTGTCTCTATTGAGATCGCTTTAAACTCAAAATAAAAGCATGTCCTCCGGAGGGCCAAACCAGGAAAGTTAACAATTCCGGCTGTATTTTCACTCAAATTAACCATTAGACTGATGAAACGAAATGTTAAAGTCCAATGTCATCGCCTCGTGTTTACGTTCCTTACGACTGAATCAATCGGGTGGTAATACTTACCGTAAACAGATGCATTACTGAATTGTTTCTTCGTTTCTTTGAGCTAAACCCATAAAAGGCTAAAACCCAACGTGAACAATTTGCGTTATCGCGATGTGTTTCTGCTCCTTAAGGCTAAAGCCATTAGCCGCTAAAATGCAACATAATTGATGTGCCTCACTTTTTTGTGTTTACGTTTCTTTGGGCTGAATCCATCGCCACAAAATGAAACATAAAACGTGTGTCACTGCGTCATGTTTACATTCCTTATGGCTGAACCGATAGGATGGTGAAGTGATATGAAATACTTAAAGCTTATTTATGTGTTTCAATACGAATATTTTTTTTTTTTAAATAAGAAGTCACACAGTGAGAAAAAATAAATCACATATAGAAATAAAACGTTTTAAATTGCATCACTGAGTCGGAATCGAATCAAATTGTGCCTTGAGATTCCCACCGCTACATGCTTCTTATAATCCATTTCAATTGATATTCATTCACAATAAAGATGAATGACAGTGCGGAAACATGGATCTTTTCATTTCAGACTCTCAAATGTCTGTGTGAGCCCAAAGCAGACAGATATCCATCACACCGTGCAGATGATCATTGTGATAGAGCTGGTCTATATCTGGAAGACACCAGAGGGCCTTTAAAAAGTGAGAACATTGGATATGTGGGTATCAAATGAAGGCATTAGCGAGAGAGACTGAGTGACACAAACATGTTATGAGAGATGAGCAACATCTGGTGCAATGGATCTGATCCTCTGGTCGCAGGTCATTACTTTGAGTTCTGACGCAGACTCACTATTTGCTCGTCTTGCTGTACTAATCTGGGCCCTAATTCCCACGCATCCCATGGCTTAATGGGCTCTTTAGAGTATTAACATTTTTACTTCCCCTACTTGTTTCTAGTACACTTTAATGTTAGACTTTCTCCTTTTCACATTTCAGAGCTGGAGCTTTCCAATTGTTTTCTTTGTTTAAGTAGCATTACAGGGGATTTCCAGGAACATCTTGTTGTGAATTGAGGTATTAATTCGTAATCATCAAGTCGAGAAAAACAAAGGAATTAAGTGGGATTCTGGCGCCATTGCAACAGTTTTACTCCCATGCAAATGATGAATGGGTTGCTGCTGAGGACTGCTTGGTATTCTGCAGGATATCTCCAGGGATTTATATAGTGCATTATTTTGCTCCCCTTTCAAAACTGCTGGAATGGGAGGAAGAAAGGCAGAGAGCAATACAAGGGGTTAGAGAGGTGGTTGAGACTGCCTCTGACAAAATGAGCATGGCCCCTGAACTAAACCCAGGGGATTGAAAGTGGATTGAATGCATCACACCATATATAGACAGCCAGTGGTGCAGCGGGTACAGCGATGGGGAGAGAGGGGACTTGGAGTGAGTCAACGAGTGGGACGAGGATGAAGAAAAGGAGCACCGGGGAGTGAGAAAAAGAGCAGTGGTGTGTTACCAGCTGACCATTGGAGCTTTACAAACCCCCCTCCTCTCCCATTATACCATTACTGAGACTGAGGGTCCTGCTTTCACTCAGCCATGCGGCATTCTGTTACAGCGCCAAGCCTGCCGAGTGTCCCACCGCCTTGCCGCCCCATCAACACCAGGAAATGGACACAATTGGAAGAGCCAGGCTGATTCCTGGATGGCAAGAGGGCATCGGGTTCCGACGGGGTTAAAATGCCTTAATCTTTTTATCCTGTGCGAGAGAGGACTATTCACAGATTTGATACACTCTAAATCCCTAAGTGGCACGGGAGGGCAAGGCCGAGGGGAATTCCACACAAACAGGAATCCTGGCAGCCGGCCGCAGATGGTGGAGCCATAAAACATCACATTTGGGATTATCATGTACATCCTCACGATTTCCTCGCGGTGATGAAAGCACCGTCAGCTAAACAGATTCATCTGCTGTAATGAGTTTTTACATAGAGTCTTCTCCCCTGCATCTATATTCTCTTCTCTGCACTTTTCTTGGTACTCACATCCTCAGCATCCCCTGTTCTCTAATGAGGCGTGATCACTGTGTTAAACTGCTAATTAAAATCAGATATTAAAGCCCACTACCCATAATCCCTCTTGGCTTGCGCTACAAACACTAGACTGTCTGTCGCTCTGTATTATGCTCCGACGGATCCCAGGCAGCGGGGCAACAAGTCGCCTCACCTTCACATCGAGTATCAATCAGCGGCTAATCTTAAAACTCTGTAATATGGGCCATCACGAGGCAACTTTGATTTCCCCTTCTTCTCTTGGTGTGACCCTTTTAAGGTCGCCTTTTAAGCCGTGAATGAGGATGTGTGCAAAAGCAAACGGATTACAGAAAACATGCTTAAAACATATGGTGTATGTCATCATTGTACATATTTGAACAGAGACACTCTAATTTGAGCAAAATGAGGGCGACATGTCAGCCAATACGCTGATTCTGTCTATGAGGGATCTGGCTTTCACGGAACAGCTGGCGGGCCATTATGGAGCATACACTAATGATCAGCTATGCAACATTGATGAGTCATTGATCTCCGACATATATTGGATTTTAGTGTATGAAATGTGCTCTTAATACACAATATGTTAAAGATCATGTTATAATACCTGACTTTGGTTATAGGAAAGGCATACATCCCATTACACACCTAATTTTACCTCTGAAATCCTTCTCAGCTCAGAAAAAAACATTATTTTTTTTCACCCCCACCAATTTCCAATTAATATTCTCTGCTGTAGTATGGTCAAGACATTAGTGATCTTCTGTGTCCTCTGCTCAGAGCGATACGGAGCTGAGGGCACGGCTCCAAACAAACTCAGGTCTCCACGGTGGAGAATACGGGCGAACTCTGAACTTTTCTCTGCTACCTCATTAGCCTGCACACACACCGGCATCTGTTCCATCATGAACCCTAATATGACCGCATTAATCCGGAAAATAAACTGCTCTCATTGGGCCGCGCGGGATTAGATCAGCGATGACCGGAGTTCAACCACTGCAAGGCCCCATTCAGATTTCATTTGGTTGGAAAACACATGCTTATTCATGGCAAAGAATAACCTTTTTCATTGGTTGTAGTATTTTTGCTTGAATAAAAGACGAGTGGCCAAGAAAGCGGGACAGGAAATCGACCGTCAGAATGAGAGGGGTCATTGAGCACAACAGGGACGCGGGCCCCTGCTCAGCTGGAGGGACTCTGGCGAGGACGAAGCCACCGATCTTGCGGTGACAAGCGGCAAATGGGGGGCCATTACCGCGCGTAATGCCAAACTTTGGGCCCCGGGGACTGGCCACGTTCCCCAAACACAGGGAAAGAAGACCTGCCAGGGTGCATGCATGACAGCTTCCATTCACGCCCACAAGTGCGAGAGATAATAACCGAATAAATCACAAGGGAGTCTTCTTCCTCACTCCTTCGCTACTCTCAATCTGTGTCTTGACTGCTTCTAACACTCGCTGTTCCTAATTGTCCCCTCGTCTATTTTTTCCTCCTTCCCCACCCACTCTCATTCTTTATTGTCTCTTAACAAATCCCTCCTCACTCACACACACGCCGCAATTTTCTTTTCGACGTGCTCTCTTTCATTGTCATATTCCTTGAAATGAAGGGACAAGGACAGCTGGTGAAAACCATTCATGATCATTGATTAGACAATCTATTCTCATCATATCCAAAAATAGTGCTGTTAACGTAGATTGAAATGCACATTATACATGTATGCATCCCGATCTTTTGCAAAACATATGAACGGCATTTATTGGAGAAAATATATATGAATAAAAAGCCTATTTCTGGAATCCTTTTGATCGTATTGAAAGACATGAAAGGAATAACATTTTTAGAATGACTGTGGATTATTTCCTGTTGTATTCGCAAAAAGGGAGAGACTGCACAAAGCAGACTTGTCTTTCTTCCCTCAGGCCTGTGGTGTGAGCACTGACTCTATTTGACATCAAGTTGCAGCGCTGAGAAAGACAGAGTGAGGCAGAGACAGAAACACAGAGAGGGAGACATCAGAGCTCTCATGCCTTCAGGGGTTGTGTAAATGTGAGTCATGCCATGATGGGGCGACTCGTTCAGGGTAACATCACCATTATAACTTTCATTTCGTTCTGGGAGTTCAGACAGTTTCGACTTCCTTGCTCCAACTATTTTCTGAAAAACTGAGATAAAAATACAAAAGTGGTAAACCGAGTTTAGATATTAAAGGGGAACAAGGTGATGTCTCGCTGTGTCTGACCGTACAGTTCATATAACTGAGCTGAGGGAAGACACTGTGCAGTTCACTATATACTGTAAGGACACTGCATATAGCACATAGCAGAAGTCGAAATGCTCACTTATTCATAACGAAATAAATCAACACAATAATAGTATCAAGTATTTATTTTGGCTATATATAACTAAGATTTAGTATAACATAATTAGAATATTTGGGTTTTGGATTATTTAGACAAAACAAGGTTATCCAACAAAATCTTAATAAATCAAACAGTTTTAATCGATTTTCTCTATTACCAATGGATCACAAGACTACTAGGTTTTTTAGTCATTTGAAGTTCATATATTTTTTAAAGGCCTGCAAAATTAGGATTTCAATTTGTTGTTGTTTTAAGTGAGAGTTTGCTGGCTAGCAATCTTCTCTTTTCCGACCTTTATTATCAAGTTTATATATGTTGAGATTTTGCTTCATTACATCACATGTTAGACGCTTTTATCCAAAGCGACTTACATACTCAATACTGTGGGCAATCCCTACAGGAGCAATTTGGGGTGAAGTGTCTCAGGGACACAACGACATGCTGACTGCAGTGGGGCTTGAACCTGTGACCATCTGATCCCCATACCAATGCTCTATCCACCAGCTACATCCATCTGAAAAGATTGTCGTTTTTACATATGACAACAAACTATATCGTTGTCGACTACAGTTGAGGAGATAACGATAGAGAAAGTAAAACTTATATCAGCATGGTCCCTTTTTTATTTCCCATATGTGGCCCTTTTTGAGAACCATTGGTAATAGGCATAGCAAGTTAACATTGCTCCAAAAAGAGGTCACACATTTGACAGGGCTCTTTTGAACCTCTTCATGTGTTTATAGTCATTATTGTATTGGGCTCTTCTTCCACAATATATTTCTTGGTCTGCATTTGTTTGATTCCACGACAAAGAAGTTTCTCCGTGCAAAGAAGCTTCATATATAATGGTAGGCTAATGTGACTGCTACCATGCAAGAAAATAGTACCCACCAGTTGCCCAGAGGGTATGAAATCCATCTAAAAGCATAGTTTGCTTTGACAAATTGTTGGCAAAATCGTAGCATGGATAATTAGTAGTTAATGGGCTAGGACATGCAAAAGCTTCAATATGCTTTTTTAATTAGTTTTTGGCCACATCATTTATTTCTGTTTAGTGCTATTAATCATTTGACAATACGAGGGAGAGGAATAAAGCACGACTTTTCTCCCGTAGTGTTTTGAAACACATGCTTTCAACATAAAGCCTTCTCTTATCCCCTAACACCATAAATGACTACAGCATTGAGACCAATATGAGACGAGCCACAAACCACTAGTAGGGAGAGATGGGAGTAAAACCTTTGGGTAATGCACTCCACACAATGACCCTGTTTACTGAGGCACCTGAAAGAGGGCTGCAAAACCGCACTGTGTAGGATTTGGGGCCAATCACACGGTATCCTTCATGGGGCTGACAATAACACGCAGGGGGGAAAGTGGAAAGCGACAATTCTACGGCATATAGGTTTGTAGGGAATCTGTTTATATGTATACTGTATATATATAGATACAAAGTTGTGTGAGAATATACTAAACGTGTATTTTGTGTATACTGCATTTTCACATAGTGGTTATGCAAACCAGACTAAATGTTTGCTTCTCTATCTTGACATCTAAAATAAGAATATTAATGTGCAAATGTCATACATTTCCCTAAATGTGTAAATAAATATATTCGCAACCGCACCTTATTTTCACAATTCGTAAAACAGAAATACAGTGAAACAGAAAGTTGAAGTGCATTTCAAAGCGAGCAGCCTTGCCCTCTGCATGTGTCCATTTATTTGTCTGCATGCCTTTATACCTGCTTTTAGTTTGTTGTACCGTGGTCCATTTGGTCTCACACAGTAAGAAATGGAGTGGTTGGTGTTAGAGAATCCCGTCTGAATTCCTCAGTGAAAGGGATTGAGTGCCCACCTTCTGACTGTGCATTCCAAAAAGCAGCGGGGTGCCCTCTTTGATATCTGCCCGGAGAACAAAACACAGCTCCATTGCCTTTAAGGTGGCATTTTCTATCAAAGCAAAAGGCCATAATCCAGATTTATACTCTAAATCCTACGTACACTGACATAATGCCCCCTAAGCTGCCTAATTCCTTCTAGAGCCCTCAATGTTTTCTCCTCCGTCTCCTTTTCTGTCTGTCTTGCTGTTTTTCTCTCTTTCCTCGCACAGTGTATCTTTCCTTCATGTCTCTGTTCAATCCCTGTTCACATGCCTGTCAGTTCCCCCACTTCACAGTAATGTTTTTACTTAAAGGTGACCTATCATGCTATATTTAAATGATATAGTGTATGACCATACCTATATAAGGTATATTTATACATTTTATTTTCCAAAATACCAAACAGATCATTTTTTAGCCATGCCTCGTTTCGCTCATTTTCGCTTTATTCCAAACCTGCCTATGAAAATTCTGAGCAGCAGCTGACCACGCCCCCAGCAGAAGAGCCGGCGAGAGTCACGTTACCATGCTTGCTGTGTTTACGAGTGTGGAATACACATGTCATCTCAGAGCAATGCATGTGTTCAAGCATATTATCAATTTGATCCAGAAACTGAAGCAGCGGAGGTTTTGGTGGAGGTGCAAACATCTCAGTTGTCAGCAATGTGTGTTTCATGTGTTTTAAAAGCTCAGTTATTGACTTCTTTCTAAAGGGGTACATGTGCAACTTGCGCCACGATGCCTTCTGAACCGGAGCATGTGCTGCATGGAGATACCACACGTAACATTAGCTTCACTAAGTTGTCTGTTTAGAGAATACATTTTTCACATGTCATTCAATATATGTTTATCACACTAGGTGTAAAGACGGATGCAGGAACTTGAGGACTCTAACCTGTACGGTGGATCATCCTGGATTGTGTGCCTAAATGTGTTTTCCCTGCAGAATGCATTGAATATTTACAGAGCTGAACACAGTTGGACTACAGTTGAGGCAAATAGAGCACTGAGTGGTTTGTTTTGACTGAAATTGTAAAACGAATGCTAATATTGTTCATGGAAATAAATACTGGTGTATATGGCTTTATGCAATCTTTCATTCTGTCATTGTACTATTATATACTACACAGCAATGGCATAACGCACCCATGTGTATGACAAAAAAAGTCCACACACAACCTTATGCTTTTGAAATCAGAATATTCTTTACCCATCCAAACATGAATAATCACGACACATTTGATATCAACTCGGAACTTTATTGTCAAAATCAACGGTTATTTGAACCCATAAAAAACAGGAGGTTTGTGAGCTGGTGCTGGGGCTTCCATGGAGAGAGGATCAGAGTGGTGATTCCGGCCTGCGTTGTCCTCTGATCCGTGAAATGTCTATGTTAGGTTCAGACAGCAGCCAAATTGAACCGTGTGGCATACCCGGCGATGACCTCCTCCCTGTCAGGTTGCTCATAATGGTGCAGGGTCCACAAAGACTTGGTCGAAGATGAGGTCCATCAAGTTGGCCACGTAGCCTGTGCAATGTTAAAAAAAGCACAACAAAAAAAGTGGTTGAGATTAGTAAATGCATGTCGTCAACAACAACATACCAGGGCTTTAGCTCCGTTTTACTCGTGGTGTGTGTCCCCTCGCATACATACATACAGTGTTGTATCCTAACACACCCCCATTTATATTCATGTGCGCAAACAAGTAAACATGCAAAAGCTTTTACATATAACGCTGCAAAAAACGGCATGTCTCATTAGCGTAGCGTAGCTTAGCGTAGCGTAGCTTAGCTTACAGGTCGATGATATATGATCGTTCTTACAGACTACAATCACAAAAGCTTTTACATAACGCTGGAAAAAACGGCACTTACCTCCAGAAGATTACGTTTGTTATTATAACTTACTCAATATGATTTTTTAGAGGATACAAAATACTAATACATAGGAGAATAAATACTTGTGTTATCGGCTAGGCCAGGCGTGGCTTTACAGCCTTCACACAGATCGCCATTACGGCAGTCTGAACATGTTCGCAAATGCCTGATAATTAAAATAAAAGACAAAGCAAAGACTGCGGAGCGTACAAAATAAAATGTTACAAGAACATATAAACACCTAACCGATTACTAGTTGGGGTTGAGGCGACATTGATACGGCTAAGCTACATGCTACATGCTACATGCTACATACTACAAGCTTTATCAGGAAAAACACCGCTAAATAAAAACTTACAGCTTCAGAATTGGATGTGTCCTCACTGGCCTGGTCCCGGATGGTTGGTATTGATCCCGGGTGTAGCATTAGTTTGGAGGCATATCCGTGTTGGACTTGAGAGAAGTTCATAAACATGTCCGTGGTTTAACTGGCTTAGACATCCTGGCAATAGCAGGAAAAAACACAGATGTGACTGGGGTAGCCTGCCGATAGCCTATATGCGAATGAGAGGTTTGGCAATGCACGTGGCCGTGGCTCATTCCCCTGATAGGTGGAGAGTTGACCAATAAGCGGAGTACGTCTTTGTGACGTAGAAAAGTGTCGGAATGTGGATCCATTTTTTTCAGATCCGTTGCAGCCCCTTTTTTAGAGATTTGGCGAAGGAGGAAAATAGAGAGGGTTGTGTTTTCTGACACTTGGTGAGTTCCCCGGAACACCGGGGACACATAATCATGTATAAAAGACGTACAAAGGTGCATTTTGCATGATAGGTGCCCTTTAATTTATTTCCCTCTCTGGCCTTCTCTTTGTCTTCCAGAACTTATTTATACACTCGCTTTTTCCAGGTTTTTTTTTTTCCATATAGGCTCTCATCACAATAACAATATTTCTGTACATATACATCTGTACCAAACAAAACATCTTGAGAGCTGCCGGTTGCTAGGATACCCCGCAGTCATTGTCATTGCTTCTCATTATAGCTGGGATTTGCCGTTTAATCCAGGCAATGTAATTGGCCTGCTCTCCAGTGTTCAGGCAGGCTTAACTCCTCCGACGAGCACGCATTTAGCGATGATGCAGTGCTATCATCTATCAACAAATACAGTGAGCTAATAGAGAATACTCAATTCCAGCACTCTTGTTGCGGCGACGAAACAACGCAGGCTTTGTTTTGCACGCCAGCTCGAAAATAGCCCTTGTCAGAACATGTCACATGACACGGAAAAGTCAAGTTATGGGTGACACGCGGTTGAAATTGTGCTCATGTGTCACTTTCAGCGTGTGGGTGTCATGGGTGGTCAGACACAACATACACACACACACACACAGGTGACTTAGGGGCAGCGTTGACACATCGGAACGTGCTGCTGATTCCTGATGGAGGATGTGTCACATGTACAGTACGTTCACATGTGAGATGACTGTCAGTGAGTGTCGATGAGACATTAAAATGCCACAGAATGAGGCTTTAAAGATTTAGACACATATTCGAAGATTGTGACCAACTTGACACAGATCAATCTGTTTTATGGCATTTATAACTGACGCTTGGCATGAGTTCAGGTTATCCTTTCACACGGTTTCATGTGAAATGCCATGAAAGTTGAATAACACATGAATAATGTAAGGGTTAATTCAATCAAATCTTAAATGATCTTCCATCTGTTGTTGAATGTCTGCACCCTTGAGGTGAATGGGATGTCTTTTGAGCTCCTCAAATAATTAAAATGGCATTTGACAAACCTGGCAAGTAACTTCAATTGTTTGTAACTCAAAATAGTCCACAGATATAGCACCAAACAGTTTTTTAATGGACAGTTGGTGGGCAGAGTGAAGTGCGTTGATAACAAGGAGAAATACAAAAATACCAATATGAAAGAAATAGGAAAATAAAAATCTAATCCAGTGTCACTGCATGTTTCTTGCTACATGCTAAAAAAGTTTCAGAATGAAGGATGTTTGGATGGTAACATGAATACTGTATATCCAAGCTGTATTCCCCAATGTTCGCCCAATTTATGAGCAATCCAACCAAATCACTATTGAACTGCCATTTACCTCCATTGTTTTAGGGCTAAGGCTGCTAGATGACAGTTACATTTCAAAACCTTGAGATAGGGTAAAACAAAACTATACGTGGTCAGGTATCAGGAAACATATATAATTGTGTAATATGGGAGAAGTGCCCCTATAAAGTATCTGTTATAGTTTCTTATATAATGGTGTGTGGTTTTATACTATTAAGATAAAATGGACTTTTATTAATCCCTCGTGGGGAAATTATTTCTCTGCATTTGACCCATCCTAGTGTTAGGATCAGTGTGCTGCCATTTTGAACTGCGCCCAGGGAGCAGTGTAGGGAACGGTGCCTTGCTCAGGGACACCTCGGTAGCACTTTGTCTTGCCGGGATTTGAACTGGTGACCTTCCAGTTGCCAAGCCCTATCGACTTCGCCACCACCGCCCATTCAACATGTGTCACTGCTTTGGTCAGCTTTCCCATACACTCAAACTTGAATTGCCATTGTTAATGGGCTACCAGTTTATTAGTGCACTTGAAGCTCTTCCTCGTTGTGTGTGTGTGTGTGTGTGTGTGTGTGTGTGTGTGTGTGTGTGTGTGTGTGTGTGTGTGTGTGTGTGTGTGTGTGTGTGTGTGTGTGTGTGTGTGTGTGTGTGTGTGTGTGTGTGTGTGTGTGTGTGAATTTAGCAGACTGTTTATGTTCTAATAGAGTTATTTCTCCCATATGGCAGCCATCGTGGTGTCGGCTATATCCAAGATACACACTCACACAAATATGGCCAGCAACACATGCATACACACCCAAATGCACACGCACACTGGCAGCTGCTGGCTATGACACACTCAAGTTCAAGAACCGCAATGGGCCCAGTTTGAAATGCAGATGCATCCCAGGGACTTTTATTTCCAAATAATTAGTTGTAAATTATTGATTTAATAATGCCCTTGCTCAATCTTAGAAATCAATAAGCAAATATATGAACTAACTGAAGTTATTAGGGTTGAAGCACACTTCAAAATTATATACATTTTCAAAAAAAGACTACAACTTTTTTGCACAGGCTTTGCCCACATCAATATGTAACCTTTTGAAGTCAAGTCAAATTCATAGAGATTATATTGCGAAAGGTCCAGCATGCATCTGAATGTAAAACAGAGAAATATGAATGCATTTGTACATATATACATGTACATATATTATATGGTTGTAATCATTCTGTGAGTTATGTACATTATAAAAACACAAAATGCTAAATAAAGCCAAACAAGTATGATCTTTTTGGTACTTTGAACTCACCCTTATGCGAAGCAAACTGTTTTTCAGTAAACAAAAACCCAACCCGAGAAACAATAAATGTTGGAACGCATAAATATCTTTTTATTTACCCATTGTTATTCTGTTGCATATCCAGTTGTGCATGTGAAAATGCATGTGTTGTATGCTAATGATGAGTACACAACGCAGTATGTGTACACGTCTCTGCTTGTGTGTGATAAATGCTCCCCAAACAACCTTGATTAATAGCTCTGAGAGTGTGTGTGATGAAGGTGGTGGTGATGGTTCCTAAATAAGGATTAGCCCATGGTCGTATTATACCTGCTAGTCAGGCGGACGAGCACTGGGTCATGGAGTTGTCTGTGCCTGCCATTTATCTTCATGTGGCTGCTTTCACTCCATCATTGCTGAAGGTCAAGCTGAGAGATACATGTGAATGAAACGCTCCTCTTTTCAGTCAATTATATGTTCACGTGTCAAGGACATGATGGAGTGGATGTGCGAAAGTTGGATTGTTGAGGGCTATGGTATTTTTCAATTTAAGGTGGGAGAATCACATTGCTTGATATGTAGGTTTATCATGTGAGGTGTGCCAATGGGGAGATAGGAAAGATATAGGTCCATAAAATGGGCTTATCCTGATTACTCTGTCTTCACGGTTTTTGCGAACAAGATAGTGAGATATACGAGGAAACCGTTCTGTGTGAGTGTGACACACCATTTTCCAAATTACTATAGGCGCATTCACACTGCGGTACTTTTCCCACAAAGGTTCATGCGAACTTAGTTCATGAGAACTCTTTTATCGCGTTCACATCAAAAAGAGCCGGTACTAAAAATGGTTCATGTGAACCTTTTTACCCCCTCGAAAGTCCCTGCTAGAGAGCAGGGACTTTCGAGCGGCTCTCTTGTGAGAAAAGAGCTATATTTCTGATTGGCTGGGCGGATTGCAAACCACGCCCCGTAAAACTCCCAAAAAGTTTTGTGAAGCCGCCATTTTATTATCCTCGCATTAGCATTATTAGCATTAGCATTAGCCCAGCGCAGAAACGCAGAGAGACTAACGTATGGCAACACAAAATAAAACATGGTAGCGGTGGAGATGAGGAGGTGTCGGCGTTCTGGCGATTTACTCGGAAGGCTTCAGTAGAAGCTGCTGGGAGTCCCAGCAACTTCTACTGAAGCCAGTCCCCAACTCCGGGGACTTCCGGCCGGGGACTGTGGGTGGCAGTATACGCCGTGAAGTTGTTTGTAGCCTGCCAGTAAACCCAAAGCAGAAGAAGAAGAAGTGACGTCAGCGGCTTCATTTGCCTAATCCTCCCCCAGGGACTTATTCCGGTGTGAACGCGATCTGTACTTAGTTCATGCGAACTAAAGAGTTCGCATGAACTAAGTTCGCATGAACCTTTGTGGGAAAAGTACCGCAGTGTGAATGCGCCTTATGGTGTTTGGGAATCAAGCCGAGTTCACCTAATCATGATGGTTAATAAATAATGTCTCAAAGGGTCGGTTCAACAAAATTACATATGATTATATTCATTAATTTACCATTTAGTGGTATTTATTCATGCAAATAGTGGAAGTTGAATGATTTTCATTTGTTCTGATGGAACCATTACAACATTACACTTGAGACAACATGAAATAAAATCACAGCTATGCTAGATAATCCACAGGACACTCCATTAATATTAATACGGACTATTTCTCCACAATTAAGACCGTTTTTGGAAAAAGCTAATTATAGTGAGCTTGTCTGTGGCTTGTTTGTTATGGAAGAAAGAGCGCCACCAACCATATTCCATTCACGTCTCAAAGTGTCTCATCCACTGTGTAGAAGACGTCCCAGATGCATCCAATTTCAAAACACAGTTTGAAAACACTTTCAGTAAAGCATCTCATCCACGCAGTGAACAAGACAGTGGTTACGCTAACTAGTTATCTTGATAAGCAAGGTGCAACCACAATGCCATGGTAGCAGCTTGTCAATTACAAGCTAACCAAGCCCAAAAGCAAAGGTCTATTTTCAACCTGAAAAATGTTTTCTGGTTTTCTTCTATACAATTTGACTTGTTTTTGCAAAAGGTGGAGTTACTCACTGGTGGCCATTGACTGTAAGACTGCACATTTAAAGCACTTCATCAATTACTGTCCAATCTCTAATGAAAAAGGCATACAACTGCTCAACACCTGTTTTTATGTTTCATGTGGAACTACTTGAGCAGGTCTAACTTGAAAAAGAGATCATTGATCTCAATGGGATTGATCTGTATAAATAAAGGTTTGAAATGAAATGAAGCAAAACCCAATCGATCTATATTACTATTTTACATATTTATTTTCATGGATGGTTCATTTAACAGTGATAGTGCACATAAACAAAAGGCCAGTTTTAGCTAGAATGCTTTCCTTTTCTATTTGCAACATGGAAAAACTGGAAACAAATATCTTTTTTGTAATTTAGGTGAACCCGTTACATATACTTGGGTGGTATATAGTAGAGGACATTGAATAAAGTTTTTCTGTTACTTTATCCAATGTTATGCAAGGCTCTTTAACAGCAGCCTTTCCTCATGGGTACACATTTCCGCATTTCATTTTCTGCAACTCCCGATTCTAACTCGTATTGCTAAGCGAGTGTAAAGCACAAGTTGGAGAAAAAATAATAATTCACGTTCCCCGTTATCCTCCCCAGAAAGATGACATCAACCAGTGCTGCTGTCCATCCAACTTTCCGTCTCTTCTCACCACACGGTCTTTTTCATGTTTCTGACTTGTGCTGTTGTTGTTTTCTCTTGTGGGCTGAGTTTTACACAGTCTGTCAATCTCCTGAGCGTCACACATTAGAAGGACCAGTGGAGTGAGACACAGCGAGTGATGCCTCTGGGGAACAACTCGTCTTCCACCCCCACCCTCTCTGTTTGTTTCTCTTTATCTCCCTCTCCTTTTTCTCTCTCTCTGCAGACCCTTCTCTCTCATTCCTCATCCTCGTCTCTTCTTCCGATTCCATGAACAACTCCCCAGACTCCTGGCCAAGTTTGAGCGAGTCAGATCCCCTCTGTTTGGCAAGGCTACGCTACATCTGTTGGCGCGCTCGATGCTCGAGTGGTCGGCCAAACCCAGCCAACATCCCCCAGCATGCATCACAGCGAGCGTGCAACTAATGAACACGACTGAAGGAATGCGCCAGTGCTCGTCGCAAGCCTATTTGTTTGATAAGTTTCACTCTCAATAGGGGCACTGTTTACAATGACTCAGTGCGGAAGGAGCGGAAACATCAAGTCAGATGACCGTGAAATGTTTGTTGAAACCTCTGAAGTGTGGGAGAAAAGTCAGTGAATCACTTGAAGATCCTGAGTGAAGGGAGCAAGAGTTTGTAAAAGTCTGAAGCGGTGAGAGCATCCTGACCCTGTGAAGGAAGAATGACTGCAGCCCAGACATCGGAAAAGTCAAACGAAAAACAGTCGAAGTCAAACGAGAAACTCGACTTTCTTTGCTCTTACAAGCGTTTGAAGGATTGTGTCTTTGAATATGGATATGGGGAAATGTGGGTAGGAGGGGTCTGAATGTAAAAGAAGCTTTTAACTCAAGCTTCCATGTGAATATCCTCACATTCTTCTGGGTTTAATGAAAGCTTCCAAAGTGAGTGAAAGCCTGAAATAGTATTAGCTGGCACACAATGGTAGCCTTAACTGTAGGTATTAAACCTTAATAGCCAATACCTAATTGGCTGACCAGTGAATAGGCCAATGGGTGACTAACTCTTAGGCCACAATGTCAAAATGCCTCACCGTCTAACAGCTTGCCCTTGTCTCCTTCTTCCTCTCGCAAATGAGAGAAAGCTTGGACGTCCCTCTTGATTAAACATCCCTATCGACCCCCTCATGCCTGTTCTTTTGTTTGGGTTCTTTTTACCGAATCACCTGTTAGATTCTTTATTTCCCGTGGAGGTCTCGGCTTCATTTTTCTGCCATAAACTACCACTATCTGTTTTTTTTCGCCCCTAGACATTAGGTCTATTCCGCCTCTCGGTTGCGCATTGCTGCCTGCATTTAACTTGCCTCCATGTGACAAAACCAACACACAAACACTCAGTCAAGTGTAGAAAGCATCAGACTCTTGGATCTTTTACCACATATGGTGGGAGAGGAGGGGGTCCGGGGTGCATCCAATCACTGACTCCAATGAAGTGAAGTACTCCCCGGCCAATAGAGGAACAAGACAGTGGAATGGCGGAGAACAATCATGCAGTGAAGCCCCCGTTATCCAGCCATGTGTGCTAATCAAAACCTTGTGTGCCTGATCAATACCAGTGGACAGCAGATTGCACTCCTGGGGAACTGGTGGAGGCTACAGGGGTGTAGCAAAGGCCAGGGGGAGAGGGGACAGATAAGAGAGCGTGTGAGGGCTAGGGGTGGAATGTGGTAACCAGGGGCGAGTTGAGTGATTTTAGTTGGTATAAAGTGAGACACTGCCTGGCCCAAGGATGGAAAAAGAAAACACGTCGCAAAGTCATTTATGAGGGAATTGCCTGGTGCTCCCCAGCAGTCAATCCTTTATGTGCAAACAGTTTGACAAACGCCTCGTCCTCTGCACCATTTTAGCCTATTTTTGACCACTATATAAACACCATATATGTGCGTTAGGATAAACCAATTACACACATGGCTGATGTACTTCAAGAATGTATTGCCCAGGTGATCACACAATACAAGTTGTGTCTGACATATGTATATCTATCATAATTTCCTATTCTGATACACTTTTACATATTTACAGTAAAAGAAGAATCAAAAAGCACCTTGCTGAGTATCACAATTCATGATGTATTTTGTGTACATTGCTATAATTTAATCATGCAATGTTTTGATAACAATGTATGTGAGAGATTCATTGCAAATGCACCATCATTAACTTTAAGTGTTAGTAAAATCAATGTAACAGGAATCCACTGTAATACTGAAAGACAAAATAAGAGATCAGATCGAAACAAAAAACAAAGCTTTACTCTAAAAAACAAGGGAAGAAAATGAACTACATACTACTCAATAACACATAAAGTAAAGCATTAAAGTAACATGATTCTTTTGTTTTATTTACACATTTAGTCAGTCACTAGCAGCGTATGCACTGCAGCTGTGGAGAATGACTGATGCTAAGCTAGGTGCTATACGGTGAGGGCTCTGCTTGATAAAACTCAGTGTCTTGTTTGTTGTTGTTCTACATGGGTTAAATACAAGTGTGGGTATGGAGAATTGGAGTTGTTAAAAAAACTTCTAGACTAACTATGAATTAGTGAATCATCAGATCCTCCTTCGCACTCTCCAAGAACTTGGAGTTTCAGGCTCTGCACTTTCCCTCATCACCTCATACATTACATTGCATTTGGCTGACGCTTTTATCCAAGGCATCAACATCGGCACCTCTGTTGTTTCCCCGACTCAGACTGCAAGGAATCTGGGTGTGATCCTAGATAACAACCTGTCCTTCACTGCAAACATAGCTGCTACAACCCGCTGCTGCAGATATATACGCTGTACAACATCAGGAAGATACGTCCCCAGCTGACCCAGAAAGCCACGCAGGTTCTGGTCCAGGCTCTCGTCACCTCACGCCTAGACTACTGCAACTCCCTCCTTGCTGGTCTAGCTGCATGTGCCATCCGACCTCTGCAGCTCATCCAGAATGCAGCGGCTCGTCTGGTCTTCAACCTTCCTAAATTCTCCCACACCACTCCGCTCCTCCACTCCCTTCACTGGCTCCCGGTAACTGCTAGAATCCACTTCAAGACAATGGTACTTGCGTACCATGCTGCGAATGGATCTGGCCCTTCCTACATCCAGGACATGGTTAAACTGTACACCCCAGTGCGTGCACTCCGCTCTGCATCAGTCAAACGGCTCGCTGCACCCTCGCTGCGAGGGGGATCCAAGTTCCCATCAGCAGAAACACGTGGGTTTGCTATCCTGGCTCCAAAATGGTGGAATGAGCTCCCCATTGACATCAGGACAGCAGATAGCTTACACACCTTCCGGCGCAGATTGAAAACTCTTCTCTTTCGACTCCACTTCGAGCAATATAACTATTAACAGAGCACTTATATACTAATAAAGGACTGGCTTACCTAAAGCCAGTTGAGTAGCACTTGAAATGTTTTTGCTCTATGAAACCTGATGTACTTATATGATTCTGTTTTTCTTCAAGTTTGTATTTTGTTGGTCGAACGCACTTATTGTAAGTCGCTTTGGATAAAAGTTTTTGGGGTTGGCCAATTGACATTTAAGTCAAGGGAAAACAAGTTTCTTTAGATTCTGTACGTATGGCGCTATAGCGTAGGTGGCAACGTTTTAGAGATTGATGTTTTGAAACAGAAGAGATGTTGGCCACATCTCATGCTTGAGATGTGGTCAACATTCCCCACACTCCTCCACGAATAATAATGTTTACATCGAAGAATTGGCAAGGGAGATGTTTGAGTAAAATACCAAATTATTCGCATGAGCAAAAAACTTTTATACAAAATAATGACTCCTTACATAAGATGTTTTCCCAACTTACACTTTCAATTAATTGATTAAAATCCAGCTCATTGAATCAAACTGCAGTCCCCAGCTTCAAGCAAGAATGACATAGATGCCAATTTCCACAAGTGCACACAGATCAGATTTTTAAATTCTGTCTGCCTAACAGTGAAAAGAGCAGCTTTGTCTGCAGAATACATTGTCTTCTGAATCTATTAATACTAAACGGTATAATAGTAGGCCTGTCTGTAATTGATGCACACAGATCTACAAAAATTAACCACGTCCTTTAATCCGTCTGTCATCTCTGCATGCTTTGAAACAAAAGAGATCATGGAGGGGATTTAATGCATTATACTTTTAATTCTAATCACATCAGTAAAACCGGAGCCTTTTATCCCTTAAAACATTCCTGTTGCTATTTTCCAAAGATGGCAACAGTGGGAGTCTCTTTCTGATGTGAACCAAGTGCTGTTTTCTGCGTGTTGGTAAACAGGAGCTAGGTGTGAAGGGTTGAGATTAATATAAAGTCGGAAAAGTTGATAATATTGCGATTGAAATGGGGGATTGAAGAGAAGGCTTTGGAATGAAACATTAATCTAAGATTATTTATTGATCAATCCTGATGATCACATTAATCCTGGCAAATCACTGTCATTGATACAGCTACATAATGGATTATACCCTCAGAGCTGAATATATGCCAATGTGAGCCTTACTGTAAGGTACAGGGGTTTAAAAGGAGGGTATAACGGTGCAGACACATCTTAACCATACCTGTGATCTATAGAAATCCAATTATGTATATATGAGTGGGAATATAGAGAGGTAAATCATTACACTAAAATTAGCTGACTTCAAAAGCACATGCCATTCATTCTGTTTGAGCCAGCACAAACAAGGTGTTAACCAAGCACACACTCAGAATATAAATGCCAAATAAATAGTCAACCTTTCCAGAATTGAATTTCTCGCCCAGATCTCCCCACTTTGTTGTTGACAGCTGTGTCTCCGGTGAAAAAACACCAACAATAACAACAGCAAATATGAAGACTGCAGCAATTTATTATCTGAGCCTCTTGAACGCAACAAGGACTTATCTGCTAATTAGCTGTAATGACAATAAGCACTTAGGGTGTTTACTCGTATGCTCTATCACGCCCGGAGTGGAAGCACGGGATGTACTTCTTTGAGGTAGAGAGGGCATAGTATTTTTTTACTCCACCTGCAATCTTAGGCTGCATGCTGGTTTGCGGTGTTATTCATTGAAAATCAATATTTTCCATTTCTGAGGATGCAGAATGAATTATGACTGAGATGGGCATTGTGCTGAGATTGAAGGCTTAGTCTGAGGCATCACTCATCTGAAGACTTTCACAAGGACATTTACTCTGTCCCCCTCGGAGTTAACTCTGCGAACATGGTTCTCACCACTGTCAGGGCACATATCACCCTCCGTCCCGAAGACTATATCTCACAGCCGCAGATCCATATACGCAGATATCCAAATAAATACCGCTCGAATCGGTCAGGTTTTTCTGCATTAATATTCTCTCTGTGTTTCGTCCCCGAGGGTTAGGATTATCAGATTTTCCGAAAGTTCCCATGTGAGGGTGGTAGAGGCGAAAACTGCCATTTTTAATGAATGTGTCCAAAGAATGCCAACCGTGTAATTCGACAATGACCTCAAATCCTTTTCGGAAATGGTGAGCTAAGCACAGACACACTCTAATTAACGAGCCACTCACAATAGAGATGAACAAATTATGGAGCCGATTTGAAATGTCAAGATAACCAATTATCAAATAAAAATGGCCATTAGGTGGTTCCTTCTGGCCACAGGTGATGAAGCCACCTGAAATAATGGGAAAAGTACAAGCAGAATGGGCTTTTTAAACATGGTCAAAGGGGAAGTATTAGATTAACCGTTAATGTAAGATGCCTTGGGGACCAAATTTCAGCAGATAGATTTCTCAAGTGTCCATACCATCAAAACGAATGATGATTGGCTTCTTAAGTGACACATGTGCAACACGTATAATTACATTTTTAATGGTATTGTAGTGAAACATTATTCTGTTCTTGTTTTTCATGAGGCTACACTGATCACACACATTCTTAAATCCCCTGGTTAACCATTGGAAGGCAAATCCTTGTTGATAATATTGTATGAAGTGTTGATATAGTATGACGTAATGTACATTTCTTAGCTTTGTTTCCATCCATCCATCCAATGAATGAAGGTATACAACCAACATACAATCTAAAGACAATCAGACGACTCATCGGAACCAATCGTGACAATAGTGGCCTACTTAATATCGAATATGGCTAACATTAAGGCTGCACTTTTCTCAATGGCATAATTGAATGAAATGGTACAAAGATATACACTACTGTATGTGAGAGATTTATTGCCAGAGATTTGACAGGATTCACTTGTTTTACTGTTCATTTCTTTGTAGTTCTTCCTTTGTCAGGACTCGTAACACTGTGTGTGTTCTGTCTTTATACGCCTGCCAATAGAGAGGCGAAGTCCCTCCCCTTCCGAGAGCCTCCATGGGACCCCGGAAGCGGGAAAATATACATTGAAGTCAATGGAGAGAGAAAGGTTATCTTTTGATCCCGTCTGAATTGTGCCACGAATGACACATATGATGTTTGTCAATTTAAAAGAACATTTTGAAAGTCAAAAAAATAAAAATGTGTCGTAAAACTGTGAAGTTACACATTTGTTTGTGTGAAACCGCTCAGTGAACTACAGGTCTCTGGTCTCGCACAACACGCGTCACCATCACAAAGACGGCCCTCACGTTAGCAAATTTCACCTGTTTCTTTCAGAATGAGGCGAAAAGTATAAAACGAATTGAACATCACTACAAGTCTGGGCACGTTGAGAGCTGTACATACACGAAAGGGGAGTTAGTCGGTTCTGTAAGAGCAGCGGGACCGGCTTTACAAGGTTTCGGTGAGTAATATGAGTGCTATGTGTAACGTTAATGTCAGCTAGCTAACATTAGCTAACAAGGTACACTAACGTGTTTTGTTTTAGTAACTAGTTTTCTCCTTAAGAACTTTGTGGTCTCTGTGTATGCTGTGGATAACATTAGTGTTCACAAGAACAAGGTACACTCCCGTGTCTTGTTTTAGTTGCTCTTCAGATTGAAGCGGCCAGTTTTATATCGACTATACTGTATGTGTGATCTCCTTCTACATCTGGTTGTGTCATTTGAGTTTATCTGCTGTGTAGATTCAAGGGTTTGGTTATCTAGGCCCAGCTGTGTGTGACTCCCTCTGGTACACTGGTATGTGTGTGACTCCCTCTGTTGCACTGGTATGTGTGTTCCTAATGTAGAGAGCATTAATTAATTAATAAACTACACACTGAGTCTAGATCCTGACCAAATCCTTTTTTATTGTTGATCAAATGTTTTTCAAAAATGTATTCATACACATTTAGAAAAGTACAATCACAACCAATACAACAATCAGACAAGAGGACAACACTATGGAAAAATAAACCCTCCCACCCCCAGATGCGGACCATCCTTGTATTATTGCTCATTCAATCTATTATAGCATGCTAACAAATGGTACTTACTTTATGTTTACAGATCTGCATGGGAGACGTGATGCAGAGCGCTGTCTGTGATTGTGCACAGGGGATGTACAAATGCAGCCACGCTGCAGCATTGCCATGTGGCAGATCAGCTCCACAGATGTTGAGTGCCAGTGGAGGAAGCCTGGCACTTCAAAAGTAGTCCAGCCGGTGTCTCAACTTTACCAACAGCGAGAGGAGACATACAACCCACTGACCAGAGACATCGCTAACTGTCAACTGGGGGGTTGTAAACGAGGCCGAAGGGGTGAAGGCTTTGTGCAGGACTATCGGGTGACAGTGAGTCTGGTCTCTTTGTGAGTGAGTCGGTGTTTTGGGAGCATCACTGATGGACTTGTGCAGCCATCTGCCCTGCTGGAGGTGAAGTGTCCACACAGCCAGAGGAACATGACCATCGCGGAGGCAGTCCAGTTACCATCCTTCTGTCTCCGTGAGGAGGGTGGGTCAATCACCCATACTGGCACCAGGTCCAAGGGCAGCTGCACATCACAGACCGGAGTCTCTGCTACTTTGTTGTGTGGACCACGAAGGAGGCGATCATCATCCCCAAAGACCCTGCATGGCATGGAAATCTCCTCCTCCTGGAGAACTTCTACACCCAGCATATGCTCCCTGTGTTGGCCAGTAGAAAGGAGGACATTTAAATAAACATACTCTTAACACCCTCGGACTCTGCGTTGTGTTTCCTATGTGTGATGGGGTGTTATGCAGAGGGAGGAAAACAGGACACAGCAGATTGTGGTGGAGATGCTGAGCAGTTATTTAATTGTTGCATGTAATTATTATTATACTGCGTGCTTCTTAGTTATTCCATCTTTTGGTGTAACATGGATCTGTATGTAACTCTATTTACTTGTTATCTACCACACTTCCTTCTACATCATTCATTATACATGATGGTGTATATAGGATATATATATTTGTATACATATCTGTAAATTATATAATTTTATTTTTCGTATTTGGGATTGTTGGAAACGTCTTTTTGATCTCTCTATAAACACAAACTGAGTAAGATTGACAATAAAGTTGACTTTGAAAAATATATATATTCTTTATGAAAATAGTGACTGTTGGAGAAATGAATCCAAATGAAACGTTGGACTGAACTACAACTACGCCTTTGAGTCTCTAGACTGTTTTTCAGTGGGATGGCAGGTTCCTATCTTTAAACATTTATTAGTTTTTTCTCAGAACAGATTTGATTTTCTGAAGTTAATTTAACTTTGCCGACCATGTAAGGTCATTATTAAAAGGTACAATCAATTTGTTTAGGGTTGACTAAAATAATGAAAAACATTTCATTTGGATAATTTACTGACAGAATAAGAAACTCGATGCTCTACTCACCTGTTCCCTTTTTATAAAGTGAAACAGTTGAAACGATAGATTTTAGTAAACTTAAAAACAACCTTCTCCAAAAGCTATCAAGGAATATACCGAATACTTGTTTGAGAACTTTATTACATATTTTTTATATAAATAGTTTGATCCATAATTGACAGAAGCGTGTGTTTACACTGACCTGTTGCTCATATATTAATGTCTTTGTAACTTCAGTAAACCACTACCTCACTAATTTCTTTCATTCATCACGGTTCAGTAAACTAAGTGATGCATGAACCAGTTTAATCATTATAATAACGTAGGATTGCAACTCTTTGAAACTGTGTGGCTCTTAAAAGAGCCGTTGTGTTTGGGTGTGCTGGTCTCAGGTCAGTCTAAGCCCTCTCTCAACTGGATGTCCTTGGGCATGATGGTGACCCTCTTTGCTTGGTTCATCTTACTGGGGGGAGCTACATGGATGTCGGTGCAGTCCACAGTCATTTTGCAGTTGAAGGCAGAATGAATTTATTATTGACTCAGAATGAAGCACAACTTCATGTCATACAATACATTGACTTTATTTGTAATTGTGTAAAAAAATATGAGCATTGATTAGCAAGCAGGACCTGCAGGAACAGAGCGGTGATGGATGGAGCTGGGAAGAGAGAAGAAGAAAACAGATCAACTTTATCAGATATTAAAAATTCTATTTCAAAACAAGTTGCCGCTCCTACAGTTTTCTAGTGTGTAAAGATGATTTCACATGACCTATGCAAAATATCACACTCAATACATGTGTGTCTCTGGGGGGTGCATTGTGACTTTGATGTATATAAATAATATACCATAACCAAATACTATTACGTACAGTGGAAATCAGGGTGCCAGAGCAGGTCAGTGTGCATGTTCCTCAACGTCTCAGCAGTTACAGGTGAGGTAAGGAGAACATTTTCTCTCAGTAAGCACACAACGACTGTCTTTCCAACAAACATATTGACTCACTGTCATCACAATGATCACCCCTGCCTGCCTTCCACTCTCCCTGAACTGCTTCCTTAGCACCCGGTGGAGGGAGCAGTAGGCTACTCTTCAAATGTTTCACAAAATACTTACCATCATGACTACTCTTACTGTTTAATATTTTGGTTTACTTCATGTAATAAAATAATAACTTCATGGTAAGGCTACTAAAACTGACAAGGCTAAGTAATGTAATGCTAACTAACGTGCTCGCTACTCATCGCTACTAGCTAGGTAGCTAACTTGACTATGTTCCATGCACAACATGTATATTACCTATGATATTACCTGATATGTCTGATCCAGCGGCTCCTGGTCCTTTCATCAGACGGGAAGCGATAGAACGAGCAAGTGGTGTGATCACTTTTGTGATTACAACCTGGTACAAAGCACACAGGCATCTTGTAAAAGTGAACCAACCACTTGGAGCAACTTGGAGCATTATCGCCTGTGACATCACTTACGCGACCCAGAATGGGATTTGGGATTTGTAGTCTTTGTAGTCGCGTATTTTTCATAGTCTTATATTTCAACAGTTGTACGACAAAATGTGACTTTTTTGACATGGAAATGATTGTTTAAGATTGACAAACATCATATGTGTAGTTCGTAGCACAATTCAAACGGGATCAAAAGATACGTTTTCTCTCTCCATTGAATTCAATGTATTATTTTTCGCTTCCGGGGTCCCATGGGCCGGAAGTAGATGGGCGTGACTTCGCCTCTCTATTGAAGGTTCATAAGATGCAACTTCTGAACCTTCATGAAGCTATTTTAGAAAACTGGTTGATCATTGGTTGATCTAATGTTTCAAACATTCACACAACTCCAGATTCGCCGGAGAGAAATCCATCAGTTCAAATATATAACAAATAAAAGTGCATAAGTTATGCTTGTATTCGTAGATATTTAAGGGGAAGGACTATTCAATAGGGAATACGTATAATACATTTAATACAAAATGACACAGAGCATATATTTCCACATTATCATTTGTAAGAATGTGTCAAAGTATTTGGAATTTGTCCGAAATAATGTGAAATAGCTTTCTTTGAGCTGAGAAATGTGCAAAAGCAGATAAGAAAAACAAATCTGTAACGATAACAGTTATGCTGATCATGGTATTGTTTATCCAAAAATGTTCACCATAAAGTATTTTTTTTAATCAATCTTAAACATTCAAATCTCCCCTTTAATGGACCACAACTGATTTATTTTATTCACTTGAGTTTTATTTGCGATTCTGTCGTATCCACAGATCAACAGAAGCCGCGATAGCCCCGTTAAGACAACAGGGTATTCGCCTGGCAACTTATCTGGACGATTGGCATTACGGCCGAGCCGCGGTAGATCTGTTCGCATCAAAAGAAAATGCTCAATGTCAGCTGTTTTCAATGCGCGATTTAAATGCACCGTTAGGCGTGGACGCGCTCACACGCGTTTGGCCTCCGGTCCTTCTGTACGCGTTCCCACCCCTGGCTCTGATACCCTCAACTCTGGCCAGAGTGAGAGAACAACGCCACACACTTATCCTGATAGCTCCGCACTGGCCTGCAATGTACTGGCTGGCTCAGAAGGTGATAAACACTATTCAGAGTGCAAGAGCTTCCTCCACTAGGTCCCTCTATGACTGTAAGTGGAGGGTGGTGGAGGAGTGGTGCCTTCAAAAAGGACACATCTCTTTTCAATGTCCTGTCGGGGTGATTTTATCCTTTCTACAGGACTTAATTGATAAACACAGAGCTTTCTCTACGATCAAAGTGTACCTGGCTGCTATTGCTGCATGCCATGTGGGCTTTGAGGGAAAGACGGCTAGCCAACATCCTTTGGTCTGCCGTTTTATGAAAGGGGCTCGCAGGCTCCTCCCTGTTTCCAGGTCACTGGTGCCCTTATGGCTTGGCAGTGGTTTTAGATGGGCTCACTCGACCTCCATTTGAACCCCTGGAAGAAGCTGACATGAAACACCTGTCACTGAAGACAGTGCTGTTACTGGCTCTGGCATCTGCCAAGCGAGTCAGTGACATTCATGCGCTCTCTGTACATCCTTCATTCACTCAGTTTGCCCCGGGGCAAACGAGAGTGTTGCTGAAGCCCAACCCTGCCTTTATACCTAAGGTGGTTGGCTCATGTACCCCCATTGACATTGTGGCATTTCTGAGGAACAGCGGCCGAATTTGCTGTGTCCAGTTTATGCTTTACGCATCTATATGGACAGGTGAAAAGAGTTTCGTTGTAATGACCAACTCTTTGTATCCTGGGCTAACCCTCAGAAGGGCAAGCCCGTTACCAGGCAACGGCTCTCCCACTGGATTGTGGAAGCGATTGCTCTGGCTTATACGAATCAGGGTTTGCAGGCACCAGCGGGCCTGCGTGTTCATTCTACTCGTGGACTGGCTACATCCTGGGCTTTGTTCAAGGGTGTTTCCATCCAAGACATTTGTGCAGCAGCGAGCTGGTCCTCGCCGCTCACTTTTGTCCACTTTTACAGGCTAGATGTCTCTGCTCCAAGTGTGGCCCGCGCAGTGCTGGGTCCCGTGTTGAGACAGAGTTCTACCTGTTAAGTTCTGGTTGTTTTTGGTGATTTTTGAGATAAGCATGTCTAGCAATCCATGAGTTTCAATATCACATGAGACATTGAACGGAGTGTTATGAATGAGAACTATAGGTTCCTTACGTAACTCCAGTTCTCAGAGTAACATGAAGTGAGATGTCTCACCAGACAGCCCTTCTTGCTAAGGCGAAGCGAGAAGAGGTGCTTATTTTGAATGACGCTGTGTCGTAGCGCAAGCTACTTAAAGGGTGGGTGGATTCCCTGACGTTGACGTCAAGATCACCAGCCAATCAGGATTGGCGTAATGAGATTGATGCTTCTGTTTGCATACGCGTTGAGGCGCATCCCATAGTGAGACATCTCACTTCATGTTACTCTGAGAACTGGGGTTACGTAAGTAACCTATAGTTTTTCTTTACCCATGGATGCACAATAACAACGGACCATAATAATGGATATATTGCACATGTTTGCTGTAATTCATCATTTGTAAAATATTATACTACATGGGCTGTATGATGTTAATCTTGTACCGTAAATATTGTATTAAATAAAGTCAATATTACATTACATTTAGCTGACGCTTTTATCCAAAGCGACTTACAATGACCAATTACAGGGACATTCTCCCTGGAGTAACTAAGGACTAAGTGCCTTACTCAAGGGCATACTAGTGGTGGTGTTCCTGGCTGGATTTGAACTCATAACCTTCCGATCTTCAGCACACCTCCGATCTTCAGCCCACCTCACTATCCATTAGACCACCACTATCCCTATTACCGACGTAGATTAACGTTCCTGTAGCTTCTTATTGCACTTGCAATTGTTTTAGTTACTTGTGGGCTACTTAACATGAATAATCACAGTTACTATCCTTTTACTCCATCACATTTCAAAAAGAAATAGGCTATTGTTATTTTAACTCCACCACAGTAATCCATCATCAGCTTTACTTTTTAGATAAAGCTTGAACTCACAATTGATCATAACAGGCTTCAACAAATACATTTTTTTATATTACCAAGTGGTTTCATGTACAACTCACACAAGTATCATGGTAAATGAAGCTCTGTTGCTTGGATATCACTAGATCCTGATGTCAGCGTAATATAAAAGTACATAACGATTGATGTGTAATTTAGCATAATTTACTAGCTAGCCGCTAGCCGCTAACTGCCGCCTCCAGTACCATGCTGTCATGAATGCGCGGTGCTGTTACGTGCAACTCTCATAGGAATGAATGAGGCCCCGCCAGCCACGCTGTATCCAGTTCTTATTATACATCCATGGTTCTGACTGACTGGCAGATACCTCACTGACAGCTTTTTTCTCAGAGCAAAGGCTGCATTCAATGAGAGCTTCACTGAAAAGTATGAGATGCCCTTTTCTGTGTGCGATGAAGGATGGACAGAAGGGGTTAGGGGGAAAAAAATGAGTGAACGAGAGAGAAAAAGAGAACGGGAGAAAAGGGAGGAAACTTTTCAGTTGGTATTTTCCAAAGACATTTTGACAGGGCAGAGCCCACTCTATGGTGGGGAGTGAAGCCATTTTGAAGTCTCCTACCGGCAGCTTGAGGGAAGCTGGGAGACAGAATAGATATATCTCGGGGCTGCCTGTTTTTTTTTACTTCCTACAACCTCACTTTCTTCCTGTTTTTGACAGCCAGCTCCGAATCACCTGAGCAGGTGTCTTCTTATTTTCCTGCCGAAACAGTGGGACAGTGCCCACAAACACTGTGTTCGTAAACAGATACACACAGCAGCAGACAGGGACACTCACACATGCATATTATCATAGCAGTCAACAAGTAACTATGCATGGGAAATGACTGCCCTCCACTCGTAATGTTTTCCACGCGTCTGCTGAAGTTGAGAGAGAGGGACACATTGTGACTATCACAAAATGAGTGTTACAAAACAGAGCCGCTATTTTCGCTCTAATGTATTCATATAACTGGCAGCCATTGACACCGGGGCAAGATTTAGTATGCTCTGCAATTTTTAGGTCAGGAAGGGAGGGGTAATTCATCCTTATTATTCCCTCAACAGATCCTCATAATGTGGCCAGTGTTGCATGCTCAGGCTGGGTTCTTTTGTTGGGGGGGGTGGGAGGAGAATTAGCAGGGTTATTGTGCCAAACTTCCCTTTTAAGTGTCAGACTTTCAAGGCTCTCTCTCCGCGACAAGAGCCGGCTCATTGAGGATCGGAGTGTTGACACTGGAATTATCACAATACAAGTCGCCTCAGACCACATTTGCTCCAAAATAACCCAGACACAGCGACCCTCGTCCTGCTGAAAAAAGGGGCCTCTGAATGGATGCTTTGAGAGGGTCCCTTTTGATGTTGGAGGGGCTTTTGAAAAGCTGTGTGTCTCTCGTGTCACTGGAGTCAGTGATTAAGTTGTGACAGACTAGCTGGGTGGGGGGTGACTAATGCCTACAATGTATATGCCCCTTGTACTGATGGGAGGGATACGAGTCAGTATTTGTAAGTGCTCGGTTCTTTTGAAACCTCTCCATTAGAACAATGAAACAAAGTTAAATATAGTTTTTTTTTTTAAGACTTTAAAGAAATAAGCAGTACACACTATTAGGAATAAAACTACAAAATGTACTAGATCAATGTAATTTTATAAAGTGTTTAATAATGCAAAACAAATCCAAACTGGTTCTCAACTGTTTTGGAAATACTAAATAGTAAGTCTCGACAAGTACGTACCAGAACAGGTCTCTACAGGAGTGTTTCTCTATCTTATTGTCTTATTCCCCCTTAGGAGGAAGACACTATTTACAGTAACTCCCCAATGGAATTCATGTTCCCTGTAAAACCACAAGTCTGTATTTTGACTGACTTAATGTCACGCAATGTCACATCCATAGAGCTTATGTAACACACGTACTTACAACCCTAATTGTGGTCTTTTTTCGGGCCTTGACCTAGTTGTTCTTGTTCATAAATGTGACTTTTCTACACTTTAAACACATGTTACACCGTTAAGCGCAACTGTTTCCAACCATGTGATACAAAGTTAACTACAGTGCTTCTAGCTACTATTCAAACAGGTGTCCCTTTAGCAATAGTTTAGTAACAATAGGACATGTATACTGTTTGGTTGATGTCAAGTTGTTGTTTATATGGTATATTATATATGTATTTGAATATCCAATAAGAGAGTTGATTGCTCCATCACTACTTGGCCACATGTCAATGTGTCCTTAAGAAATTAAACCTACCAATTAATATGCAAGGGCCTCACGTTCCACAGGAATAATGCTGACTCTACAGGTAAAGCAGAGGGAGAAACTAGACCAACAAAAAGTCTTCTTCTAGAAAATACCATTCTTTATATTTGGAGTTCTTCGGGTAGGGAATTCCACAGCTACAGGGCCCAGTTTTCTTTTGTAATAAGAAAGGCTTCAGTGCTAAGCGACTATCCGTATCACTCATGGCGTAAAATCAAGGTCAATATGACTCATGAACTCGACAATAATCCCACTGGATTTCACTTTTCTCAACGGAACGAGAACAAGACACACTACTTCCTTTTCAAATTCAAAGCATGGCAGTATCCATTTTACCCCCTGTGACTACCTGAATGATCTGGGCGGTATTGAAACTTTGTGAACCAATTCTATTGTGTATTGTGATCTCTTCAACAGTACTTGCAAAGCCCAAGGGGGGGGGGAGAAGGCAGAACAAGGCGTCGGGAGTCCCAAAATAGCAATTCGCCAGAGGGAGTTGGAGAGAAAAAAGGCTTGCCGAGCTACTCCACAGCACTGGACGCTTCTTCTCTGCGCTGTTGAGTCACTCCTTGTTGATGTTTTCTCTCTTACCGTTCAAAGTGGAGGAATGCCGTGACATATTACAGCGAGGGCAGCACTACAAAGAGTCGCCTGAGAGTGGCCTTGGCTGGCCGCCATTGGCTGACTTTTTACACATTGTTGACGGATGGTTATATATCTCTCCTGAGGGCTTGCAGTCAGAGAATACACAGTGATGGGCTACACACAAGCTCAACTAGAGACAGTGACTGACACATACACACAGAAAGACCTACACATCTGCATCGGAAGTGTGAATCAATTATGCACCCACACATGCAAAGATGGCTACGGAGGAAGGAAGATAAAGACATGCACGTACATCGGTGCTATGTTAAGGGTTAGGCTGATTCCTCCTGCATCGGGAGTTGTTGGCAGAATGTTGATAAGAGCGTGTGTGGTTGCTTTACATTCACAGCTCTGATAAAGGAGACTGTAGTTCACCAAGAGGATTTGTCCAAAGCATTTATAAACACATCTTTCCTCCTACAGTCCGTGCTCATGAACACAGGAATAGCTTCACCTGCAAATAGCTGCGAGGGTGAAGTTTTAATTACAGTCCAATTAGAAAATACTTGCAGATGAACTCGACAAAGCCGTGAATTGATGTTAATGTGAATTAACAATATATTGCTATGTTCTATAAAGACACAAGTGTTACTTTTTCTTGATCTTCTTTTTCTTTTTAAATGAAGCCTTACTAGTGTTATATTTAATTGACTGAATACGCCCCTAGTTTCACATACCTTAGCAACAGTGAAAACACCCACGCCAATATATCCGTTTAGCAAAATCTACTTTGTTATCACCCTGCTTCAAACTCCTCCATTGGACTCCTTTGTTTACTTCCATAACATACTGACATCACTTTGTAACACGTGTGCATCTATTGGTTATCGTTCCAACACATTGTACATGATAGGCAAAGGGGTGGGACATATCTAAGCGTTTGACAAATCACAACAGAGCCGGCCAGCTAACCAATCAGAGCACACTGGGCCCTGGTTTCAGACAGAGGGTGAAAAGAGGTAGTGAAGCACAGATAGTGTGAGAAAAATAACGTTTTTGAATGAACCTGAAGATGATCTTAATTGGGCCCCTTTAAGGGATTGAATGACAGAATTATCCAGCATTAGACGACAATTCACGCACGTACAAAAGTTTCTTTCCAAACTTTTGTGCTGAAAATAAAAACTACATTAAGGATGGAGAAAAAAGAATGGATTGAGATTGACGGCTTCCCATGGATGTGATATTACAGTTATAATTTTCGCACATTTCCAGAAACTAACTTTCACACTTTCAAAGCTGTAAACACATCAAACAAGACGGATTCTCGTTTTGCTTCATTGGAAAGTCTTCGCTGCCTTTCCTTTCAGATGAGATTTCTATGGAAATGAACCACATCTTGTGTTATATCAGCTGCTCCATGGCGTTAAACCATTGGCAGCCTCTTCACTCTGACACCTCCACTAATGCACGTGCATAGGTCGTATTTGTGTATGTGTGTATTTCATCTGTATAATATAAAGTACACATTTTAATTTCCCCTCTGGATTTATGAAGTACATAATAAAGGATGAGTACCATGTTCGACTTTTATGAATCGATAATTTCTTCTTTGCTTCTAGACAATATGCAAAACATCTATTTTTATTGTGGAACTTCTTGAACGTGGTATTTCACTGTCAAACTCAATGTTCGTCGTCTGATCTGAAACCCCCTCAGAAGAAGAGATAAAAAATACCTGATGGAAAATTCCAACATTGCGGTACCGCCATCAAAGCTGAATGCCAATTAGCGGGAATGTCCTGTCTCAAAGAAACCCTTTGCAATCACACAGTTGGAATGTGATTTTTTTTTCAAAGCGACACAAGACATGTAAGAGAGCTCAATGGTGGCCACATCACCTGGTTTCACATTTCAAGAGCAGCATCATACAAAGAAGAAGAACAAAGCTATGTATCCTCTTGTCTCTTAACCATTCATATGTTTGTCTAACGAGGCAACTACGTCCTGGTTGGAACAAATCAATCAAGTTACGCTAATATTACTATCACTAATCACCATCGCCTATATTAATCCACTTGGCAACCCCTGCAGTTCAAAGCTCCTGATGTCGTAATGATGGTGGCCAAGCTATAGGAGGTAGATTGCTCACCACAGTTACCTACACCTAAGTTCATCAACTGCATTCAGTCTTATTGACAGGTGAGTAAGATATGCACTTTATCAAAGGTATCCTATGGAGTGTTTAACCTCTAGCAGCGCTATACAGCAATGTTGTTATGAATGGGCCCACGTTTCGTTGTTGTGTCAGATTTCACGCTACTCTTGGATAGTAAACACCTTTATTTTGTTCACAATAAAACTCTCCAGGCCACATTTAACTGCCATTACTCATTGTTTTGAAGCTTTAAGGAAAACAACTGTATTCTCCTTGTATGTGTGAGTAACACATACAGTCAGTCAAAGTCTCCTTCTTAGGTGTGAAGAATGTTCTCTGCCAGGTCTCGTTCACACTTACATCTATATCCACAGGAGAGTCAGACCCTCTGCTTTGAAATGTGCTTATTTAGAACAACATGTATTTAATGTCATTGTACAACTACAATGAGATTAAGTTTACAACTTACTAACCGATGCTATAATAAGTAAGGTGAATATTAAAGAGTTAAAATAGTAATACGATCACTTCATAAACAGTATCCGACATAACTCACCGTTGGAGAGTGTGTGATAATTGTAGAGAATGTGTGATGCATTGCTGAAAGACTGGAGAACCGGAAATATTAACTACATAAGGATTGATAGACTGTCTATGAGAAGATATAAAAAAATAACATTTTAGGGCAATACAAAAAGTGAATAATACATCATCTCTTGTCAGGATTGTTTTAATTCCATGCTATCGGTCATTGCGTGGGTGTATGAGTCAGTGTTTTTCAACATCTCGTTCTCCAAAAACCTCTTTTTTTGCAGATGAGGTTATTTTGTAACAATGTTGAGTGCTTTCCCTAGCATAATTTGGGTGCTCTCATCCACTCAAGAGCAAGATCAATGCCACACACAGCTATGACAATCATTACCAGTGATGATGTTGTGCCCTTCATCTTCGTGGTTCTGATAGTAAACACCTTTTCAGAATACCCTAAGCTCAGCTCCACACTGTATGGGGCTGTTCCAAAGGCCTTGGGACACAGAGTTTGTATTTCCTGTTTGAATAAATGCTGGCTGTTGCATTCCAGGCTGTCAGGAAAAGAGTCAAGTGTTGAATGTGAGACTTTGGATGTTTTGAGGGTCGACTTCAATTCTCCAAAGAGGAAGACCATACATGTCACCGTGTTAAATGATTGTTTTGACAGCATGGACAATTACAGAGTCATAGTTGAGCACATTTCTGTTGATAATGGGTTTAAACATAAATAAAAAATGCTTTCAAGTATGTTATTGTGGGAAAGTGTTATATTGTACTAGCTCTTTACACGTTATTGCTCATGAATCATAGTCCATTATAAGGTTGGTTGAATCAAATAACATGCATCACACATAATACTCATTTATAATTCTGAGGGATGTTAGACAACTATATATAGACCACTATGTATATGTGTGTATATATTATATTCTAAATTTCTCACAACAACTGCCTCACTACACTCACATACTCTGAGAAAAAAAGCATATGCAAAATGCAACCTTGGTTCTACTAACCCATTATTGTGTTCCTTTGCTTTTCTTTATACTACAAAGAGCAAAACTAATCAACTAAAAGACAAAAACAACACTTCCACAATACAAGTACAGCACAAATGATTTTAAAGGATTTATTTTATAGCCTTTTGAGGGGTTTTGTTATAATGTGACGATAGAGGGCGCTAGTAAGCAAGGATGAAGCCACTGCTGGAATTCAGACAGCCGTCTGAGAGAGCTGCAGCTGCTGAGACCGGCTCCCTCCCCATTTCTCCCACTCAGCCCCTCACTCCTCCACTCACTCATCCACTGTATAACATCACACAGCGACGCACTGCCTCTATAATAAAAGAGGAGAGCATCCCCAAATCCAAGTTATAGGAGACCCTCACCGACACGGATTAAAGCACAAGTTCCTTCCTTTTATAAGCAGCAAATGCGTATACGTGCTGTGGATACATAAACAAATTCAGCCCGAAATGTGGCAGTCATCACATGAGTGTTCGCTCAACATTGTACCCAAGACAAGTATTACAATGCAGCTGAAGTAGGACACACACCGCGCACACTAATCGTACACATGGAGTTGCGCAGTGGCCGAGAAAGATCGTCTATAGTGCTAACGCGGGAGGGGATTTACTGACTTTATTCCTCTTTACGCAAATTAATTCATATCCACTGTCTCACTTTCCTGGAGTGGACTGAGCAGCATGAGGGTGAGAGACACGGAGCACGCTGAGCCGGGGAGCACAGCCACTGGCGACCACACGCATTGATATTACTAAACCACAGGGACACCACAGCAGTGCGCGCACACACACGCATACCATGTATACATCACTTCAGGGGACATTACATTGACTTATATGCATTTCCTGGAGACTTATCCTTACCGTAACCATAACCAACACATGCCTAACCCTAACCCTTAACCTTACCCTAAACCTAACCAAGTCTTCACCCTAAAATTAATGATTTCCCTCATGGGGACCTCCAATTTGTCCCCATAAGGGAGGCGAGTCCCCACACGTGACTGTGTAACAGATTTAGGTCCACAAGTATAGTAATGATAGGCCACACACACACACACACACACACACACACACACACACACACACACACACACACACACACACACACACACACACACACACTGCCCCGTCCCGTCCCGCATGTCCCGCAGCGTCTGTGTGTCCTCTGCGGGGCAGGGATTTGGAGCTGAATCGTATAAAATCATGAAAATAAAAACTTGTACCAGTGCATAAAAGTTGCATTTCTTGTCACGCAATACATTTCTCTTGGCAGAAGCACACACTTCCCCACTACTCATGGTCGTTAAACATGCTATACATTCTTATAACTTGTATGTATGCTTGTATATCTTCCCATATTGCCCACATATACAGCGAAACTGTGCTCACAAAGTGCCGTGCCACGGTCCGAGGAAATACCGTAAAACGACCATTTATTATTATTATTTAGGCATTTCCTCTCTATGTCGAATTTCTGTCAAATATTGTCTGCCGGTGTCTGGACCCGGCGATCAAGACCAAGTCCGACCCTGTTTATGTGCGCACTTCTGGGGGGAGAAGCAATCCGAGGGAGGTGGAGAGTGAAAGAGAGAGAGATAGGTTGAGGCAGAGGGAGAGAGAGACTGCAATATCATTTGTGAATCCCTCTCACAGTGCTGCAGATAGGGGCTGCCAACACATGCGGCGCGTCTGCAGGTGAGGGAACAGGCTAGAACACACTGAGGAATTCATCCTTTAAAAGACAAAAAGCGACGGATATACACTGTTTTAATCCTTTAGATTTTTCTTCTGAGTGCAATCTTTGCATTGTGGAGTTCCAAAAAAAGAAGAGATAACTGTACTGCCTGCTGTCTGGCTGGAAGTGACTTGGAGGAAGAGAGCAGCAATCGGACAAGTAATTTCATATTCACAATCCTCCAGATCGGAGAGTTGACAGGTCTCCAACACTCGCCGTGAGACGAGTTTGGAAACTGCGCGGGCATTTAAATGATCCTCTGACATATGTGGACATATCGGAATATTGCAGCCTCACCCAAAAAAAAAGCAGATTGAACGACAGACTGTGAGTAAAACGGCGGCGTATGGACTTTCTGGTGAAATGATGATCGGACTATAACATTTTTTGCTTTTACGCGCATGCAATTCGATATCTGTGGGAGCACACGCAGGCTCTCTGTTGAGTTTTGCCTGTCTTTTTTGTACTAATATAAAAGGACAGAGCAACTAACATTCAGTGCTGGAGGAGGAAAAAGCAGACGTGCACTTGCTGCTTTGCACTGCAGCAGGAGCGATGTAAGAAGTCGTCCGGAGGATGAAGTCTCACGCATCCCGCAGCAGAGGGTTTTGCTCTTTATGAAAACGATTTTTTTTTTCAATATTCGGACTCTCCGCCAGTGATTAATTTTCCTGGACATTTATTTTTTCTCATCTAAGTGGACACTATTTCAAGGGGGGACAATGAGGACTACTGGTGCAGTGGACTATTTGTACTATTGCATGCTCATCCTGCAGTTTGTGCATCAGCCGGCTGCCAAGCAAGTGCTCCGGTACCGTTTGGCTGAGGAGGGACCTGCCGATGTCAGAGTAGGGAACGTGGCAGGCGACCTGGGCATTGTTGCCGGGTCCGGTGAGGTGACATTTACGCTAGAATCAGGCTCTGATTTTTTCAAAATAGACAACATTACAGGTGAGCTCACCACCAACGAGAGGCGCATAGACCGTGACAAATTACAGCAGTGCCAAATGATATTTGACGAAAATGAGTGTTTTATAGATTTCGAAGTGTCAGTGATTGGGCCAGCCCAGAGCTGGGTGGACCTCTTTGAGGGAAAAGTCATCATATTAGATATAAATGATAACACCCCCTCTTTCCCTTCCCCTGTCCTGACACTGTCTGTGGAGGAAAACAGACCCATTGGAACCCTTTATCTGCTGCCCACAGCTACAGACAGAGATTTTGGGAGAAATGGAATAGAGCGATATGAGCTTATACAGGACAATGGGGAAAACTCAAGGCGCTTGGGCTCTTCTGGGGATTCATTCAACGGGAAGAGGAGATTTGAAGAAGCCGCAAGCAGGAGCAGCGTCTTTGAACTGCAAGTTGCTGATACTAGTGATGGAGAGAAGCAGCCTCAACTTATCATTAAAGGGGCCCTTGATAGGGAACAGAGAGACTCCTATGAGCTTACGCTGCGAGTTAGGGATGGAGGAGACCCCCCTCGCTCCTCCCAAGCCATTCTTAGGGTGATGATCACTGATGTGAATGACAACAGCCCTCGCTTTGAGAAGAGTGTGTATGAAGCTGACTTACCAGAAAACAGCTCCCCTGGCGCCCCCATCCTGCAGCTCAAAGCGGCTGATGCAGACGTGGGGGTTAATGGTCAAATAGAGTATGTGTTTGGGGCAGCCACAGAGTCAGTGAGGAGGCTGCTGAGGTTGGATGAGAGCACAGGGTGGCTGAGTGTGTTGCACCGCATTGACCGTGAAGAAGTGAGCCAACTGAGGTTCACAGTAATGGCCCGTGACCGAGGTCAGCCACCGAAAATGGACAAGGCCACTGTGGTGTTGAACATCAAGGATGAGAATGACAACGTTCCTGCTATAGAGATAAGGAAAATTGGACGCATATTCTTAAAAGATGGCATTGCTAACGTGGCGGAGGATGTGGTGGTGGACACACCCATTGCCTTAGTTCAGGTGTCAGACCGCGACCAGGGAGAAAATGGCATTGTCACCTGCACAGTGGTGGGGGATGTTCCCTTTCAGCTCAAACCAGCCAGCGAGATGGAGGGAGATCAGAATAAAAAGAAATATTTCCTCCACACTTCAGCAACGCTGGACTATGAGGCCACACAGGAATACAATGTGGTCATAGTGGCTGTGGACTCCGGAAGCCCCAGTCTTGCAAGTAATAACTCTGTTATCGTCAAAGTTGGCGACACTAACGACAACCCTCCTATCTTCAGCCAGAACGTAGTAGAGGTGTCCTTTCTGGAAAACAATGCCCCCGGCGAGAGGGTGACAACAGTGAAAGCCATCGACGCAGATAGTGGGAAGAATGCTGAAATAGCCTATTCCCTAGACTCATCTGTAAATGGGATTTTCTCCATCGATGCAGACAGTGGAGACATCCGAGTAAACACCATTCTGGATAGAGAGCAAACAGAGCGCTACGAATTCAAAGTGATAGCCAAAGATAAGGGCATAAACACTCTACAGGGCTCTGCAACAGTGGTCATCCTTGTGGCAGACAAGAATGACAATGAGCCAAAGTTCATGCAGGATGTGTTCACCTTCTATGTCAAAGAAAACCTTGAGCCAAACAGCCCAGTTGGCATGGTCACAGTCATCGACGCAGATAAAGGCCAAAATGCAGAGATGCGTCTTTTCATTGAGGAAGAGGAGGAAAACTTTTCTATTGAAAATGACACTGGGACTATTTTCTCTACCTTGTCCTTTGACAGAGAGCAGAAAACGACATACACATTCCGAGTAAAAGCTGTAGATGGTGGAGACCCTCCCAGATCTGCCACCGCCACAGTTTCACTCTCTATCATGGATGAAAATGACAATGCACCAACAGTGACTTTCCCATTAAATAGCTCCTACACCCTTCTTCCTCCCTCCAGTAACATCAGAACAGTAGTCAGAACAGTCATAGCCACTGACACAGACACCGCCGTTAACGCAGACTTGAGCTACAGCATCATTGGGGGAAACCCCTTCAGGCTGTTTGAGATTGACGGGGGCACTGGTGTCATTTCACTGGTGGGGAAGTTGGAGCTGAAGCACTATGGCCTCCACAGACTTGTTGTCCAGGTGAACGACAAGGGCCAGCCTTCACAGAGCACCACCACGCTGGTCCACGTGTTTGTCAATGAGACTCTTTCTAATTCCACAGTTGTGGAGGCCCAGGTGGCTCGGAGCCTAAGCACATCTCTGAACACCAACATTGCCGGTGACCCCAACTATGATCTGAGCAAACAGCGGCTGAGCATTGTAATCGGAGTAGTTTCGGGCATCATGACGGTAATCCTCATTATTCTAGTCGTCGTCATGGCCCGTTACTGCCGCCCTAAGAATAAGAATGGCTACGAGGCTGGAAAAAAGGATCACGAAGACTTCTTTACGCCACAGCAGCACGATAAGGCTAAGAAGCCCAAGAAAGATAAGAAAAAACTGAAGTCCAAACAGCCACTTTACAGCAGCATTGTCACCGTAGAGGCCTCCAAACCCAACGGGCAGCGCTACGATGGCGTCAACGAGAAGCTGTCGGACAGCCCTGGCATGGGCCGCTACCGATCGGTCAACGGAGGGCCGGGGAGCCCAGATCTGGCCCGGCACTACAAGTCAAGTTCACCCCTCCCTACTGTCCAGCTTCACCCGCAGTCACCGACAGCTGGAAAAAAGCACCAGGCAGTTCAGGACCTGCCCCCTGCCAACACCTTTGTTGGCACTGGAGATAACATTTCCCTTGGATCTGACCACTGCTCTGAATACAGCAGTCAAACTATCAACAAGTACAACAAACAGGTAAGAAGACACATCTCCATGTTCTTTCCTCTCCCCCCCCCCCCCTCCCCCTTCAACACTCTTAAATGTCTTCTGTTTCTTCCTCTTAGTGTTCTTTCTACCATAATGCTTTCTGACAGGGCTAGTCTCAGTAGTCTTGTTGCCTTTATGGTGCTAATGTGTGTCAAGTTAGCGGTATTGATCTGTTTTGGTTTGGAGTGCCATTCACAGGTAATATTGAAAGGGAAGAAAAAGGTTTAGATTAGCTGACGTAGGGGGTATTACTAGACCAGACATGGCCAACTTTTTCCCTTTCATCCTGGCATTTGTTGAGGCAACCTCTTCCGCCCGCAGTGTCACATCTACTAACCTTAGCAACAATGTGCCGGAGTGTTGTAGACTGCTCACATAAGGCTTTGGTTTGCAGTTAGTTTATCCCAGAGGGGATCATGCCAGGGGCCGACTGCACCCCCCCCCCCCCCCCCCTTAGCCACTTAGCCATGTCAAGCCCTGCTCTGCCCCTCTGTCTGTGACAAGGGGGCCTTGTCTTCTCAAGGAAGAGAGAACAAAAACTAAATAGGATAAGAGAGAAAGGTAGATGAAGGGTGAATGCGGCACAAACATGGCTTTGTGAGTTTTATAGGCTCGGCTTGAGTAGGAACATCTGGCCAGGAGCTAATATGAACATTCCTCTGCATCAATTCATTGACCTAGCTGTGAAACTGGACGTTTTTATATCACCTCCCATATTTTGCCTCAGCTTTTTTCCCTCCCTTTATCGTCATATATAAATGTCCATTATCTTATACCTGCTTGTCTTCCACTATCCTCCAGCGAGTGGTATCTCACTGCTTTTTTTTCCTTTCCTTTCTCCCTGTAGCTATTTTCTTACATTTGCATTGCTGGGGAAAAAAAAGGTGTAGGTGGGATGATGGGATATTCAAATGTGGGCTTTTAAAAATAGTTTTATTCTTTATTTATTTCGGGTCACATTATATTAAGAGTACAGTTTTGCAAATCATATATTTTTAGAAACCCGAATGTGGGCTTTTATCAATTTAATCTTTATATAATTTGTCAGTTTTACCGCTGTGATGTGCAACAGCAGTACAACATGAAGTTAATATGCAATGAATTCAGCTGGTTTGCATTTTCAGGAAAAAATAACCCTTTTGTCTATGGCAGTCTAATTATTGATAATTATTTTAATAATGTCAGCAATACTGCTTTTTGAGGGCAGTATTCTCTCAGAACACAGCTGTTAGCTTTCTTTACTCAATTTCCCCCTTTTTGATAAATCTCTTTGTTCATTTTTTTTATAGTATATGCCATCTATCGCACCTCCAACTCTCCTCTGGCCTTGTGTAGCACATCCTTGCATGCCTTGCCTCCTCCCGTGCTGCCACGCTTCTCCCACTGTATTCCTTTCTTTCTAACTTTTTTCAGCCACGCTTTACATTAGTGCTCTCTTTTTAAATCTCCACTCTCATCTCTCTATATCCCCTCCCCTCTTCTAAAATCATTTCACTGTCCGTTTACTTCTCTCCCTTCTCTACCTCTGCTCTGTCTCTAATATGGTGTATTCACTGAGCTGTTCCCAGAGTGTGAGGAGTGCTGTTGCTTTCCGATGTCTCCTGCATAATTAAAAGGGCACTCTATTTGCTGTTGCGGCAGCAGCATGTATTGTGTGTCACTATGCTCCACTTTTATAATTATTTATTTACTACCTACATTAATGCTGCGGTAACTTTTATGGACTGTGCGTTTGTTAGAAGACAGCATCAGGGGAAAACCAAAATGTGATTTTAGTCCGCTCCGTTCTGATATTCAAATTGTAATACTGAAGAAAGTGTTTACTGGCCTACTGGGCAATATCCACGTTCATTGTGTTTTAGCCTGTTTGGTATTTCATTTACAATAGCTAGCAGGTCATCAAAAAGCCTTTTTATATCTCATGGGCTCAGTAAATATTCACTGTTGATACATTATGTTGGGGTGAATAGGGTGTAATTTAATGGCTACACAAGAGAGCTAATTGAGGAGAAGGTGCGTCTTGTGCGCTCAATTATGGCATTAAACAGCCACCTCTGTATTAGATTAAGTAGCGAAGCGGTCATGCTCTCGGTTTTAGGGACGCAGCCTCTACAAATGTTCTGTTGTCATGAAAGTGGCACTACAGTTTAAAGATATAATAAAACACTTAAGGGCACTCGTGTTTCTCAGTTAATGGAACAATTTGGGCAATATCTGGATTAGTGGTAAAAACTTGTGGAAGGAAACAAGATCATATTTTGTATTTTTTCTTAGAAGAAAAAGGTTTGACTTAGCTGGAATGTATTCAAATCACAGAGGTTACATTTTAAATTTGATTCTTTTATCACATTTACCCAAAAACAAGTTGAACCTGTGCATGGTTAAGATTAATGACAGGGGAAGTTTTTCATTGTGTGTGCACATACACTCCCTCGCCCACAAACCCTTATCCTTTACCACTCCCTCTCTTTTTGTCTGCCTGTGGGAAGAGATAGAGACAGGCACAAGAAAGACGGCCCTGTTAGCGGTATAGAGAATGGCCCCTACTGTTTCACAGGGGACTCGGGGGGGAAAGATAGAGAGAGAGAGACGGGGAGGGCGAGGGAGGGAGAATAGTGCTGACCATTGACTGAGGTATCAGGTTCCGTCTTTCTCTCTCCTCGCCTACCTAATCTTACAATAACTGCAAAGGCAACCTGCTCGGCCAGGTAACCAGGCAACTGAGGAAGTTAATCGGTGAGGCGAGTCTTTCCTTTTAGCCCATCAGACATTTAAACAGTCATTAAGCTGATCTAACTGTGAGGAGAAGCCAGTGTGTCACCCAGCATCTGTTGAGGCTTGAACAGGACGTGCAACAGCCTTGACATTTATTTGTAACTCCATCGATTGGGACTTTTCATATTTCTTGGTTTTAGCTGGCGACTTTACACTTGGTGTATCTGCTCCTTACACACCTGTGTCAGATTCTTACATCCAAAGGCGGATGAGTTGTGCGCGCACTTTACAGAACACTTAACTGTATTACTTTTGGCAGTAGCTTCCGTTCCACTCAGTGCCAGAAAATAATGCCGTCCAACTGTAATGCAGTGAGGAATGAAATAATGTAGCCTTCGAATTAGCACGAGCCATCAGCTTTTGTTTTATCTCCCCAGTTCAAAGCGTCCACTCGTGCCCAGGTGGATCACTTTGAATCAGTGGTGAGCCACAGCAGCTTGTATTCTGTGCTCTCGCAGCGTAGCCCCTCAGGGCAGGAAACACTCTGGCCCCATACTTATACGAGGTTATCCTGCCTCGGGCTGATGCAGCAAGCAAAACTGGACATTGTCCTTAACCCAGCCCCCAGTGTTGGCCCCCCGCGCTCTGGCCAGCTGTTCCCCCTGTGCCTTTTGTAGCTGCAACCTCTGAAACACAAGCCGAGTACAGCGGATTTGCATAGAGCAAATCCTCACCCCGTCGAACAACATCACCATGCAATTGGAGGTCACTTAGATGGTGTTTGTGGCCAAAACATAGGATATGATTGCCCTTCAGGCTCCAGGCAGATCAGGAAACCAATATGGAAATGCAGTACTTTGCCTCAGGCCTCATTTACAAAATGTTGCGCCTACCTACAGAAAGCCACACCTGACCTAATAGAAACTATAAGACCAAGTTCCTCAGCATATCAGGTTTCTTTATTTGAACACCTGTGCAGAAGATTCACGTAAAGCTTTACCTACCACATCAGATATCAATTACTCATCCAGTGTGAACTCAAATTCTTAAAGAAAGCTTACCAACACTAAGAAAAGTCATGTCAAGTAAATCGGACCTGCATTTAACAACAGCATAACTAAATCATCTTGAGCAGTATAATCCAAGTCTCATGTCATCATCCAGTCAAATAGTCAATTCATACCAAACCCATGCATTTGTGTAGAAAACACTTGAAAAAGCTTAGAATAGCACAATTGATTAAATACTAAGATTTAAGTTAAATCATGTGTTTGGAAAGCAGCCACACAAAGCATTTGTTTCAAGAGTATAAGGCAATGGATGAGTAATTACCCAAACAAATCTACTTAGCAGAAAAAGTATTTCTTTAAGCAATCTTTTTTTTACACCATTGTCCAAACCTCTGTGTATTTTTTCTTGGCAGTCATTACCACTTAACTCCCCTGATGGCATGATATAATCTGTAGAGCTGTTGTGGCAGTCAGTCCCTCATTGAGCTCAATAAGGTAATTACTTGATAAGAGGTTCCACAGGAGCTTTAACAATGTTTGTACATGCCCCCCCCCCCCCCTCCATAGCTGCTGATACAGGTCAGCTTGTTTTCTCGAGTAAACTGAGAAAGTAGTAACTCTGTTTTAATTGTCATTGGATCTGACTTCCTAGGACAGTACGTTGCAAAGTCACTTAGCAATCTGCTGATTATCCTGTAGAAGAGCAAAATATGAAAACAGTTTTTATAGCAACTTCACTGAATTCCCGGATAAGGTGGCAGAGGTGAAAAAAACACAATCTGGAAGCCTTGCCTTCAGTAAGAAATGAGATTATGTGGAATGAGCTGGTTTGTTTATTGCCCCATTACTATTAACCTGCCCTTTTGTGTGATGCTGCGTACCGCCGACTGTGGCTAATTTGATCAAAATTGTTTTTGGATCTATTACGGCTTAATTCAATAGATGACTGCTCGGGCTTTTGTTGTTTGTGTTCTGAAGGGAAAATGGAGTAAGAGTGCACGGTAATACTCATGAAATTGCAGCGGGCAGCATTTTGTGGTATAATTTGGTTTGGTGATTTGAATGCATTCGCTCTCAGGCAATTACTAATCTAAGGATTAGATTTACCTGATGCGCCGGCAGAAATGGTGGGGAGTGAGAGAGGAAGTCGGGGAGTGATTTCTTTTGCTGCTATATTACTCTGCATAATATGTAAATACTGAGGTTTTTGCCTCCTTTAACATGGAAATTGTTCTTCTTCCTAGTCTTCCCCTGTCTTCTTGACATACAACAGATGAACCAATGAGCTCTGTTATCTTCATATTGCAATACATGCTCGTTATTGGCCAACATCTGTCATTATTAGATGCCACAATACAGAGAAACAAACTAGAAATGTAAGCTGCATGCCACCTTGATTGCTCTCCACGCCGCTGATTGTAAGTGGCAGTGTCAGGGATGCCACCTTCTTCTCGCCGCTTCTTTCAATTTGATGTCATCGAAAATGGAATTTCATTTCATACTCGGCAGCGATCGCATTAGATAGGCCTCACCAGGATAAAGCTGATTCATTTTTGCAGATTTGCCTTTCCTCTTGCACTATCAATCAGGGCATGCTCACCATATTGCAGACTTGTTTTCCACGCGGATTGTTAGGAAGAGTTTGTACAGTAAATTGACTTTTACAAGGCTCCCAAGCTCTATGATATGCAATGCTAGCCTTGTTGTGTCTCTACAGCTGTCCTCTGGTATCGACTGCACACGCTGGAACCCACTAAATGAGAACATCGCTCGGCTCTTCTGCTGTACAGCCCAGGGGAATAGTCCTCTGTCGACAGAGCTGGATCACAACACGGATCAGATGTGAGGCTTGTTGTTTGCAAGACTAATAGTCAAAACAATAGTGTTTTGTTTACTGTGACACTCTACCTCATCAACATTGCAAAAACGTCTGGCAGAGTTAGCGTCGTAATGATGTTTTGTGTTCTTGTTGTTTTGCAAGAAAGGTCTCTGGCCGTTTGTTGTCTTGATGTTGATTCATATAGGTAGAAAAGGGGTCTTTGAATGAGTTTTTCTCTCTCCATCCCCCCTTCACTGCATGAAATATGACGATACATCAGTTGAATCACTCCCTGTCAGTCTTGCTCACATGGGTCCAGGGTGTCAAGGGAACTGCCAGTGGCGTCCGTGGCCCACCCGTCAGGGGGCGGCGATTTAAACCCCATCCAGCATCCAGCCATGTTGTCACACTTCGTGAAAATGAGAATATGAGCCATGAAAGCCACTGATTCTTGATTTACCACCAAGTGGCAGCTTTTTCTCCAGCAGCCAATTGTAAAACTGCGCAAAATAAACTTGTTTATTAAAGGGGAACCACGCCGTTTTTTAAATACAGGTTAAGCCAATGAATTAAGACATGAAAAAGGAAAAATACTTTTCTCTAAATCCTAAATATTGAGTGCTAAAACTGACATGTTTGATGTGAACAAGTAATAAGTGGTTTACCATTTGTTTTTTTGGCTTTGAGACAGAGTGTCTCATGCGCACACATATAGATTTAACTCTCTTTAAGTCTTAGAAACAACATATTGAAATTCTAAATTCAAGTGGCGTTCCCCTTTAAAATGCCCAAACAAACACTTTAATTACAATGTTGTCTTCCAAAGGAAAGGCTTAGTAAGAGGACGTGTTGACAGGCGAAAAGTTAACAAGTTCAACTGTGTAATTGAAGTGTACTTAATAGGTACAACCTTCACCTAAGGTTCAGGTTCACATTGATTTTTTTTCTCCAAAGCTCTGACAGACATGCACCTGTTCTCCCTCTATTCCCCATACTCGCCCCCCCCCCCCCCCCCCTCTCCCCCTCTGTACTCTGACCTTCCTCTTTTGAATTGCAAAAGTGCTGAAATATTAAGATACACTGAGATCTCCTGGCTGCGTAAGACACATTAAGAATAGTCCGGGTTAAATAATACATGTTAAAGCTGTTTTATTCTACAAAGAGATATAGCCTTTTATTAACAGGCTGCAGTCAAACATATTTGCTAAGCAGCGGCGTCTAATGGATATGACATGACTTGGGGAAGGCGGAGGAAGAGGACAGCTTGACTGCTTCTATTAGCCCTGTTTTGGTGCGGCTCCCACCATGTGGCCCCCAAATGAGATTATGTGTGTATGAAACAGGAGGTAGAGCACTCACCGACCATCCATCAAAGCCTGGGGGGACCTGTGTGAAAGTTTGTGCACGTGTACTCAGCAGGTACACTCGCTACGTGCGTGCATGTGTGAGGGTGTGATAAAGCGTGTGGGTGTACAGTAGGAAAGTGTGTGTTTGTGTATCCTGTGAGCAAATGGGGCCTCCACAGTTCAGCCTCTCCATCATCCTGCACGCCAGGCACACGCGCCGCGACATGCCTGAGAGGGTTTCAATATCCTGTGTGTGTGTTTGTGTGCCGCTGTGTTTACCCAAGGAATGCAGTTCATTATATTTGTATGTGTGTCTGGTTATTACATATCCTCTCTACACACAGATGGAGCCTGAAGGCTGGAGCAATGCGTTATCTCCAACTATTAAAAAACCCCACGACAAGCTTCAGAAGTGGATGACTCTGAGTAACCGCAGAGCGCCCTCGAGCAAGGCACAGGGAGATACTTTGCCCCGGTTGAGCTATTTATTGGACACTGCTGGGACTAATAATGTGGATTTTAACAACCTGATTTAAACTCTGTAGGTGTGTGCAAAAGGGTTGAAATATTCATTAGCAAAGGCGCTCGCAGGGGCAGGAGAAGCCCCTGTATCAATGAGGTCTTACCTGGCAGAGAGCAGGCTATTAGTCGGGCCCAATAACTCTTGTCTGCCTGCTGAAGAATGAAGGTCACGGGGCAGCTGGAGTTACGAGCGGCCTCGCTAGGTAGCTACTATCAAATCAAATGAAATATGAAGTCTAGCTAGTTTTTAAAAAAAAATGCTAATTCCTTGTTGTTTACTTTCTCCAGCATGCTCTTTTAGCACGCAGCGATATGGGAATTGCATTGAAAATAAGTGTACAGCCTTGGTAGAGTTTGCAGTTCACAGACTTTGGACATGACATTGATATATTGAATTTCCACTAAACATCTTCAGTGTTTTTTGTCAAGCTTACATCTGCTACTCAGTAATGATTTAATGTTATATAAAAAGGGAGGACAGAGAATCCTCTAGACATCCTTAAAAGGACACACAATTAGGTGGTCCTGCCAGTAAAACGAGACAAATAAACTCTTTGTTTCCTGCTGGTGTGACTTTTTCTTGCTTATATTTGGACCTCAGGGATCACTCAGTTTGAATGACTGGAAATGTATCATTGAGCCATTCACCAAGCAAGAATGGCTAACATTTGATGCTTATGCCACCATGTTTGGTTCTTTAGATATAAAGGTTTGTTTCTTATAGTAGAGCTCTACATTGTTCTCCCATAAGAAACTGTATATAGATCAAATCAGTCTCTCATATGCTGTACATCCCCATTGGCCAGGCCGGAATGAAAATGAAAAATAAAGTGGAGATGACTAATGCTGGCTTTAGTCCGACATATTCTACTGTGGATTGAGGAGCTCTAGACATTCAAAATGGTTTCAGGTATTGATTTGCGGTCGCTTGCCCTATAGCCTGTTTATTATCTCGCTTTGCTTTCACTTTTTACTTCTTATCGTTGCAGAATCTGAGGAGATGGAGTTCTCATTTCTCCCTTTCTCCTCCCCAGCAACAATGTTCTTAGTAACAACTACAAATAGTCACTCAAACCGACCACTGGCAGAAGGCCGCCATTTTAGTTTGTGAATGAGTGGGAGAACTAAGGTGCTTTAATAATAGCTGTTGCTCAGTTGGCTGCAATCATAGAGGCAGAGAAACAGCAAGGTGTAATCAAGACTGAATGGCTGGTCTTTGACATGCTTCATTTACTCTGAGTTGGTCCAATACAACACTTGGGACACAATAGCCAATTGTAAATTACAGAGTGGATCCAGTGGCGAGAAGTGCCTTGAGGGGGAGCTGGTCCACAGAGGCGGGGGGGAAACGTGGAATGGTGTTACATTTGTTGTTGTTTTTTTGAACAGCAACTGATGAGGTCTGGGATTGAGGGGAAAGGCAAGGACATCAATCAAATTGACATGCCCGGGGGCGGTAACATGATTACAATAATAGTAAACAAAGCCGCTTAAACCAGAGCAGCTTTTTTAATATTTTACCTCAATTTTATTTCCAACCCAGACTTTACTTAATAAGCTTCACATACTGTCAGATTCATCACATCTAATCCGTCCATGATGATATATTAATAACAGACTTCGGTGCAAGGAGGCAAACTACTCGGAACGTAAGTGCATAAAGGAAGTCTATCACATAGTGAAGAGTTCTTATGAACCGGTGACGTGAGGGGAGCTCATAGCGACTTTGACAAGCAGCTAAGTGCCTACATGGGTGACATTTACCAGTGTGTCTTGGAGATCCCCTAGTCAGACTTATAAAGGGGAAGACTTTCTATGTAACCACAATCAAAATTCTGCAGGCGTTGCATCAAATGTTTGAGCAGGGCAGATTATTTCCCCCAGTGAAGTTTGATGTAAACGTAAATGTGCTTAACATGCAAACCGCTCTCCCCTTCCCTTGCCTTCCTCTACACATTTGAAGATTTACATCAGGGCGTGTGCATGTGTGTCTGCTCTTTGATTCTTTTTGAATAAGCCTTTCTTTGCCAAGGCCGCCTCTTCTCTCAGTGAATTGGGGACATGACATGACAATCGGAGACCTTGTAATTTATGATTCAAATGCCAGCGTTATCTGTGCCAGCATGATTTTGTTTGAACAACGAGGCACACTGGCAGAGGGTCCTCAGTCGCTGTTCAAACCATATGTTTGCTCAGGAATCCTTCGTGGCCTATCCATTGTTACTATGGCAATATACCTCCGCCGCGTTCGCCCCCACCTACTAGCAACTTCTCCCATGGCCATATGCCTGGAGTTTTATTTAAAAGGTTTGCACTGCTCTCTCATCGTGCTTGTACCCCGTAATTCAGACGAATCAATGCCAAAAGCGGAGCTCAGGGGCAACGTCCTCCCTGTATTCTAACAGCGTTGGCACAGAGTTGGATGAGGCGTGGGAACTTCATGTCCCACTACACTCTTTTGATAAAACCACCTGGGCAAGCGGGGAGCTTTTCAAAGATGAAGGTCCTCGAACACTAAACTGGCAGTAGTTGCTTCGTTACAATGGGCTCATCTCTTCCCTGTGTCACAGCTCCTTAGGGACTCGTAATTTACTGCCCTCCACACTTGGGGTTCTTGATTCATGGGATCAAATTAGACATTGAGGGGTTGAACAATACTTTGCTCTTTAAAGAAGACATATCATGAAACACTTAGTGCTTGTGCACATACATTAGGTTGTCTAGAGTACCCACTAACTGTGAAATAAGACAACCCAGCTTATTATCTTTTTTGGGCTGCCTAAATCAGAAAATGTGGAATTCAACAAGTCAATCAGATTTAGCTAGCATTCCTATGTCGTATTCATGCTACCAATAATAAAACCCATCGCTAAGATTTCCCCAAATAGTTTCAAAACGACCTTCTCTACGGTGCACCATCATTTTAGGTCAATCATAGCATTCTTTTTTTTTTTAAAGAGACAGGCGCCAGAACGGAGCGTTTAAGAGAGAAGGTGTAATCAGGCATATTCAGACAGCCAGTATTAAAACAATGATGTGTTATTCTAACATTAAAGCATGTAAACATGGTCTAGAAGAAACCCCAAATACAAGTATGGACATTTAAATGAGCATGATATGTCCCCTTTAACTCTTGATATGTCCCCTTTAACTCTATTCCCTCAGCACCGCACGTCTTGTAGCTGTTTAACCATTCCCCACATGTTCCTGCTTGATTAAAGTGCTGTACATTGTGAATTTCAAATACAAGATGGCCAGCTTGTTTTTATTTTTTTGAGGCAGGAGACACAAATTAGCTTGATTTGGTTAAACAAAAGCATTTAAAGATATCTGAGCCCCACATCCAACCCTTTTGAGGAATGGCATGCCTTGCAAGGTCAAGTGTATTATTAATGTGATGCGCTACATAGGGAATTGAGTGTCTTCCAATGCTACGGAGTATCAAATAAGCCATGAATCTTAAAGACAGATGAAACAAGTCTTCTATTTCATCCCATATCTGTGGAGCATGACAGCTGAATAGCAATGAATTCATTCAGACAGATTAAAGGAACTGGTGTCACAGATCAAAAAGGAGCAACGTTGTATAAATACTGTATGTATTCATAATAAGGAACAAACCAAATGACCAAGTGTATGTAGATTGGAAGGCGGTGCTTTAATTCAAAGGTGGCGACTGATCAGCCCGCAGCTTTACACATTACATTACATTGCATTGCATTTAGCTGACGCTTTTATCCAAAGCGACTTACAATAAGTGCGTTCGACCAAGAAGATACAAACTTGAAGAAAATAGAATCATATAAGTACATCAGGTTTCATAGAGCAAAAACATTTCAAGTGCTACTCAACTGGCTTCTTTAGGTAAGCCAGTCCTTTATTAGTATATAAGTGCTTTGTTCATAGTTCTATCGCTCGAAGTGGAGTCAAAAGAGATGAGTTTTCAGTCTGTGTAAGCTATATGCTGTCCTGACTTCAATGGGGAGCTCATTCCACCATTTTGGAGCCAGGATAGCAAACCCACGTGTTTTTGCTGATGGGAACTTGGGTCCCCCTCGCAGCGAGGGTGCAGCGAGTCGTTTGGTTGATACAGAGCGGAGTGCACGCGCTGGGGTGTACAGTTTAACCATGTCCTGGATGTAGGAAGGGCCAGATCCATTCGCAGCATGGTACGCAAGTACCATTGTCTTGAAGTGGATTCTAGCAGTTACCGGAAGCCAGTGGAGGGAGCGGAGGAGCGGAGTGGTGTGGGAACATTTAGGAAGGTTGAAGACCAGACGAGCCGCTGCATTCTGGATGAGCTGCAGAGGTCGGATGGCACATGCAGGTAGACCAGCCAGGAGGGAGTTGCAGTAGTCTAGGCGTGAGATGACGAGAGCCTGGACCAGAACCTGCGTGGCTTTCTGGGTCAGCTGGGGACGAATCTTCCTGATGTTGTAAAGTGTGTATCTGCAGCAGCGGGTTGTAGCAGCACAGAAGCTAGAAAGACAGGAATGAGCTCAGGGAAGTGTGTGTGAATCTAGCTGGAGTGTGTCTCTTCGCTGTAATGACTCTTGGCAAGCATGTGTCCTAATGAAGTGGGACTTTGCCTCAGTTGTGACGGGAACGTGTGTGGTAGTAAGTCACCACAAAATCACCCCGGGGCTGCCTGCGGTGTTTTAACACGTCTTCCTCTGAGTATTTACACAGCTTGAAGATAAACGCTTTTTAACCCTATTATTTCACCAGCTCACACTTTCATCCAGTATGAACAGGCATGCTTTTTGGTCACAGGGATGACAATTTCTCAACATATGCACAATTTAATCAAACATGGAATATTAACTTCAGGTATATGGACTTCTTAAGGCCTCAGTAGGAGATTTAAATATAGTACTCTCCCACCTTAAAGCAGGGTTGCCAGGAACATTGTGGCTCCTGTTTGATTATAGCCTCAGCGTCTCTGTAGAGTTTCTGTCAAAGCTCATAATGAACACTGTGGGCCGTGACGGTGTGCACCTATGTGTGTGAAGGAGAACAAAGGTGTCATGTGTGCCCTTGCATGTGGGAGACATGTTCCTCAGGTGTCAAGCGCACTATATTCCACCCGCCCGCCTTCAATTGCCCGGTCTTGTTTCTCACGGCTTTTTTGTGAAAGACAGCGTCTGGGGCTCAGCTGTTTATTAACAGCCAGGAGGTGTAAAACAGGTTGAGACTGAGGAAGAGTAAGGTACAAAAAAAAATACACTTCAAACTGCCACTGCTGAACTGACACTGTGTAATCCCAACATCCTCTCATTTCTCAAGCCATCGCCGATTATTTACACCATTCGTATTTCCAGTGTGATTTTTCAACACCTACTAAAATATGCTGCTCGGATACTGTGTGCTGTCAAAATGCAAGTGCAAGGAAATAAAAAACATGTCCCTCCCACAAGTAGTGTTACGGTGTCATCTGAGAGTGATTGTGTAGGGGTGGAATGGACTCCGCTGCCTCACGTGTTTACCTCGAATCGGCACAATGACAACAACAGTATAGTCTTTGTGCGGATGATACACCGAGAGGGAGTGACAGGTTTGAAAAATTGGCAAACAGTGTTTGCTGGAAGGCATCCTTGGTGCATGGGGTACCTTTGGAATCATGTGCGAATGCAGAGGACTGTGAATGAAAAAAAGCTGTGTGATCCTGCCATGTTGCTTCTGTCAGGAACGCACGACTTTTCTCTCTCTCTCTCCCTCCCCTCCCACTGCTTGCTGTCACCCTCATCATCTGCCCCTTTAAAGCTCGCTTCTTCTCTCTCATCATCTCTGTTTTTAACACTCCATTCTCTCACCAACATAGCCTCCTCCGTGTGTTTTTCTCTCTCTCTCATTCTCACACTGCCATCCTCCCCCTCTTCTATTTCTTACAGTTTAGCGGACGTGCTTATTTGAGGCTTAGAATCCATAAAGCCGGCCTTAGGTGTGTTTGCTTTTGTTACTTTCCCAAAACGGTGCTGAGACGGCCACATTGTTACCTGTTGATCTTCGATCAGCCACTGTCCGTCAGAGGCCAGTTTCATGTGGTTTAGTGGCGACTTAATCCTAGGTGGAGCCCTGCGATCCCATCAGCAGGTTTTAAGTGGTGCAGCTGCCACTTAGTGGGGAAGTTGAGAAGACATTCTCAAGATACCTGTCTCCCCCAAGGAAAACTGTTGAGGCCCCACCCTGAAGGGATGTGGACATAAGCTCTTAACAGCACGAGCAAGAGACATTTCCTAACATTGTTCTCTATGCAATAAGCGTTGGAATTTTTCATTTTGGCTTTTGTGTTCTGTCCATTCTGTTTGCATGGGTGCAGCTGTCCAACATATTCATCAGAAGCTCCTTAATACAACAAGACCATGCTTGCAACTATGTGTGCGTGTGTACAAGCTTCTGTAAAACAAGTACTCAGATCCTTTTCTTCAGTAAAAGTAGAAGTAGTATGCCCTTAACATACTCAATTACAATTAAAGAGTCCTGAATTTGTTAATGTTACTTTAGTTTTTCCATGTAACTTTTTGAAATCAGTACTTTTAATTAAGTTTATTAAATCAGAGTATTTTTACATATACTTAAGTAACAGATCTAAATACTTCTCAATCCACTGTATATACGCATGCCATGTGTTGGATGGGTAAAAAGTTACTAATAACTAGTGCTCAATAAATGTAGGAGAGTCAAGTACACAATATTTGCCTCTGAAATGTAGTGGAATATAAGTATAAAGTAGCATAACATGGATATTCAAGTAAAGTATGTCAAATGTGTATTCTACTTGAGTAAATGTACTTTAGTTACCATCCACCACTTATTTGTGTCTTTCTGGAGCAGCGAGAATGTTTTTCTACCGCTGCGACACAAACCAAAAAACAGTCACAGTGTGATCCTTCCTGCACAACATCTGTCCCAGATTGCTCTCCCCTTCCTAATTAAACCCTGTTTACCTCAACATTCTTAAAGCAGTCTACTGACTAATTATAAAGCGTAAGCTCCTCAAAGCCCTGTTTAAATCTCGCACACTGATGAGGTTGCCAGTGTCGTAGCTGGTGAGCTACGAGAAATAGTGTTCCCCCTCAAGCACCCCCCCTCTCTGTGTCCGTGGCTGGCCCTGATGATGCCAAGACTCCATCAGAACATATTGGGCTTCCACCGGAAAAAAAATCTTTAATTAATACCGGGGAAGGCTCTGAACAGTGCTTAAATAATGTTTTCAACGGAAGACGGTATAAAAGGGAAGAAAATAATCTAGAACTTGCGGCAATTTCCAATCATACATTTTTAATGTTTATGTCGCTGTTTCTTAATTAAATCCATGCATCTGAATATAGTAACAAGCCTAGTATCAGGATCCGGGATGGGGAGCAGACAGATTTATAATGCATACATTCCCAGGGAATGTCCATGAGGGATTTGAATAGATATGTTCTGAAAGAGATTCTCATGACTTTGTAGTGGAGTTATATGTTTGCCCTCTGGGTCCCGGTAGAAATGGGCGTAAAGCCTGGTGTGTTGTAAGTGCACACACACACACACACACACACACACACACGATATCCCCATTCCGTTCACGTCGAAATATATTGGATGGTTATCTGAAGCGAGGGTCAGACACATTTTAACGAATTTATACGCGATTTAACGGACCCCTTGCAAACACACACCAACTCTCTCAATCGCATGCACACACCGACTCTCTCACTCTCTCACACACACACACACACACACACACACACACACACACACACACACACACACCACACACACACACACACACACACACACACACACACACACACACACACACACACACACACACACACACACACACACACACACACACACACACACACACACACACACACACAGGGCAGCAGCCTGATTCAATTAATAGGAGGCGAGGAGCAGAGAGATGAGGGTCACACTTGCCATTCCAGTCCAAATGGAGATGCTTCCTGGGAGACCCGGCTTTTCTCTAAATTTGGAAGCTCCCGGGTCATTGTTTGATCACGGCTCCCAGTACTGGCTTTAACTCTATAAGTCTAACTATCTTTATATCTTTAATGTACATTTACATTTGAAACTCCTGCTCTCTTGGTGATGTTGTGTTGCTCTGCAGCGCTGCAGTCACAAGTCACAAGCAGCTACTGAAACATGTTGGTTTCTTAGTTATGCTTGTATGTAGGCTTGCATATTACATCATAGATTTAGTTTGCATCCCAACATTCGGACCAAAGGAGGTGTTTTTAAAAGATGCAGAAGGAAAATAACATTAACAAAGTCTATACAATCCTTTATGCTCTCCTACCCCTGATGGAATAATGACCACTCTGCGGCTGTGTTATTGAAGTTTTGGAATGAGCATTCATAATAAGAAAGGTATTAGGTATAGATTTCCTGTAATGGTAGCTTGTGACAACCGCCGGTCCTCCCATCGAGGTGTAATGGACAGCGGGGATCAATGGTGGATAAACACCAGGCCTCTCGCATTTGAGAGTTATTCAAACACGTGCCAGTTCCAATCTCTAATGGTAGTGTTTATAAAGAGCACCTGGCACTGAAAGCCCCCGCCTCCCCGCCTCTGTCTACACGGCCTTGCCTGTAGCTCGTGGCTTAGAAACCATAGGACAGAAAGAAAAACTTCAAATGTACATGTTTCAAGTGTCCACTCTAAGATGCAGCTAGAGGTACAATGAATAGTCGAAATATCCATTAGACAATTGGCACAAATAATCCATGGTTCATGTTCTGTATATTTCGACTATTCATTGATTCAAAACAGTTTGAGGAAAAATTACAAAAACTGCAGAACATGCTGATTTTAGCCTCTCATACAGAACATATTTAGCTTTTTATTTAGCACAATGTATTTGGGTTTTAATAATGATTATAGTTATTTGGTAAAGCCCTATCCACAGTTTTTCTTCCAACAAGGTCCCTTGCTGTTTATCTCCAGAGGATGTTACTGCTGCTTTAGGCCTCTCCTCTTCTTGGTTTATCACTTCTTTCCCTTATTTTGTTGGAAGCCAAACATTCTTGACCTTTCCGAGTACAAGGAGTCCAAAGCTTTTCCGTAGCACTGTTGTCTTTATGTCTTCGAAGAGGACCATGATTTCATAAACAACAACTCAGGCCAGAAACTGGTCCTGGAGGGGCGAGCTGTCAGAGGAGCAGTCGTTTAGCTTAACTTTTACAAGAGCGGGCCAACAACAGCAAAGACACACAGAAAGAAAGACCATAACCAGATGGCTGAACATATTCAAACCAGCTAAGGTAAATAACATTGTTGGGAATATACAGTATACTGTTGTTTCATTAAATATTGAGTAACTAATCAAATGAAAAGAGAAAGTTGTATGCCCTGAAGCTTTTGATCGTGTCAAAGCACAGAGACAAAGGTCTTTTGAAGCCGCCCTTTAATGTGTGCAGATTAAAAAACTTAAAAGGAAGACATCAATGTCAACTGCAGGGTTACGTTTCTCCTCCTTACCACGGACGCGTCTTCTCTTATTAACGTAACAGGTTGTAAATACAAGGGGCGCGACTCCCCAAGAGTTATCATTGTCTGAAGTCAAGTGAGTTTAGTTTCGGCTCTCGGCTCTGAATCAAATTACGTGTGAGGTGTCTTCCCCTCGGGGGAGGAAGGGAAGACGGAGAGAAGCGGGAGCTCAACAAAAACAAGTTCGTCTTGTTTTTTGTATTCCTCTCAGTGATCACTAATTACATACTGACAATGCGCTTCTATAAAAAAAGAAAATACAAAAGGAAAAAAATAACGATGAAAAAACATTAAATACCCAGTGTAATTACATTTATTGTGATAAGTTGGAACAAACACACGCCTCTCATCCTCCGAGGGATTTGTGTGTGTGAAAATGGATCTCTTTTATTGTATTAAACAAACACTGATATGTGAGAAATACGCTTTGAAGTAATGAATTATGTCAAAGTTAAGAGTGTTGCTGGGAGTTTGCAAACCCCGCTTGAAGACGCATTAGCATGCAATTTGGGGAAACGTGATGGGAATAAACAAGGATGCTTTCATGTTGACGGAAGGTGCCCTAACTAGGCCATCTCACTGCCACGTTGGAGCGTGGCACTCCGTCTTCCTCCACCACAAATACTAACCCATTCACAAGCTCCACTCCCAATTCACACGCATCAGCATAGCTACCGGAAAGGAAGCACGAGGTCTCAAGGTTTTGTCTCCGTTTCCTCTTCGGCTAAACAGAGATTATCTACATTGTGGTAGTGTAATCTAAATGATGATCCATTGGATTTTGCTGTGAAAGGGTTGGATGTCAAGGTAAACATGCAACGTTTATTTTCATAAGATCAATTGTTAAGAAGATAAAGAGAAAAGCTGGAAAGACAGCATTCACTGCTGATGTTATTTTTGTATTTGAAAGGGTGCGTCCATCTTTCTGTGTGTGACAGCACTCGTAGAGATGTGGTGTCAACATGGAATTTAAAAGCTTTCATGTGGTTTGAAAGTATGTACCTGTAGGTATTCATCCTCCCAAGAAGCGGAAGACACATTCAGATCATTTACTAAAATAATATGAAAATTCAAGTAAAAGTCCTGCAGTAAAATCTAAACTGAACAAGATTTACCACATTACATACTGCTGGGTGGCTTAATCAATATAATGTATTACGTTGATTGCATTTAAATACAGTACTTCATGAAATGTACTTTGTTACTTTCCACCACTGTTCAAGGACTAAAACAAGGTGTGTATCTCTTGGCATGCAAAAAACAAAATCCAAGCATTATGCAAAGTTATTCAAATTCCTAGCAACAGTAGACTAACTAGCATCAGTGAGTAGTTGAAAGACATTGTTCCCATTCATTCCTTAGATACTACTTTATTATATTCTTTTCTCAAATAGCTACATTCAGAGTATTGGTGGCCTTGTATTTGCTGCTTGCGTGCCACATGAAGGCTTTCCCTGAATAATGGCCGTTCACATTGACTCCAAATGGTTTCAATGAACTCATGCTCGGCTTTCATCTTGCATCCTCACATCTGTGAGGCCACCAAGACTCCTTGCTACCTGTTTTTCTTTTTTTTCCATCCTGGATTTATACAAGGAGATTTTGGCTTATGTACACAGTAATAATTCAGTTCATGTCTGAGGCTCAGAGGAGCCCCGTCTGCTGCTCACGTTTCTCGACCCCTGGATCATTAAAATGCCTCTGGCAATGCACTCCTCATGTAAGCTGTTTCTTGTCTTACACTTAGCTCCAACATCTCATTTTGGCAGAGCATGCTCGGATCAGCTCAGAAAAGTCCAAATAAGGTGTTTTCTGCACAAACACCTTTTTCCCCTCTCTCCTCTCCTGCTCATGCCGAGGCTCATTTCTCCAAATCAGCATGCTCCATTAAAACACAGCCAAACAAGGAGATGTAAGCATGGAAACAAACTTAGGAAATGCATTAGTCAGAGCGTTCTTATCACAAATTAAACTTTCTTTTTTCTTCCCCACGACACGGTTGCCCGGGTGTTGTTTGCAGCGGTTTCATTGGCCTGGTATAATGAGAAAGTTCTGCATATCAATATTAGGGATGAGGTTGGTTAATTTGAAATGATACAGTTTCCAGCCTCCCAATGGTTGACACACTTTTCATGGCGTGTTGCTCTTCGTCTGCCCATGTAAGTAAATGATAGTTAGCTTGTTCGTTAGGGGAAAAGGGAGTTGTTGTGTACCCAGGCAGGATGTGCTAAACCAGGCTTAAAAAAAGGATAGGGGCTCGGTCTTTGTCTCTGTCGTGACGTGGGTCTCGGAGGAAGCAAGCAGCTGCCACTGCTTTAAAACTAGTCTCAGGTCAGCCAGAATTGGGGCCACCAATCCAGACACAGGTAGCTATAATTCTGCCTGTTTTATACTCAACTCCACTTTTTTGTGTTTCAGCTGGATTGGTACTGTGGGTAACATCCAAGGGTGATGTAGCGGGCATGTAGATGTCATTTTAAAACGTATAAGGTGACTAGAAGAACCCAGAACCTGCAAATATAGATAAAAAACAAGTAAGCGAACAACATTCAATAAACAGAAATATGCATTCTTGTCTGCTTGTTCGTGTTTTTCAATATATGAGCCAATTATAGAACTAAAATATGGCCACCTTTAATTATTAATGGAACATTTTTGCTAATACTATTAGAGAAAACTGCACACTGTACTTTATTCAAACTAATGTTCTTTTACAGTACTAATACACATTAAAAGCTGTACTTTTGATCCATGAGGCTGCTATACATCACACCTGCGGAAAACCTACAGCATTGACAAATAAAACAACTTATTCATGATTATTTTCCTTGAGGTATTAATAAAGATTCTGCTTTGGGGTGTATTTGAATGTCATGGGATGAACAGCAATGCATACTTCATTCAAAGAGTACTGACATGCACGAGTATCTGAAGAAAACGTAATGCAAATACTCTTAACACTGAATCATTCAGCGATGTACTAAAACTATGTAGCCTCAGGCCGGAGCGTGCCACCTGCACTCGTCTCTAGCAAACACATAAACTGGAGCCCATCGGTCAACCCTCAAAATCCACTTCATTACTGGAGGTAACCGAATACATTAGCTTACCTCGGCATGCAGAAAATGTGTTCGCCTCAGCATTTTAATCCATAGAAGGCCTCTTTAATGAGGGGGATTTTATACTACACTGCATTATTCAATTAGAAAGAAGGGGCAGAGGAAGGGCTGCTGTTAAAGTCCCCATCGCGGGACACTCGCCAGGTGGCTGCGGGAACACAGAAGAAGAAAGAAAGGGTTGAATAGGAAAGGGAGGACGGTGTCATGGAGGAAGGAAAGGCGAGAGAGAAAGGGAATGAGCAACGCAATGAACGATGCAGATTGCGTGAATGCATTCAGTCCAGGCCAGCTTAATAATGTGCACCCACCTACACACACACTCACACAGACAGCTATTGCCTTGCCAGTGGCAGCAGCACCATCCGCATACAAAAGCAGAATCATAATTAAATATTTTGGCTGGATTGACATAGCAGGCATTACCACTGATGACAGTCGGTGAATTGCAAATGTCTTTGACGGCGTGTTCTTGCGTCGGTGGATTATTACCCTAGTTATTTTGCATTTTACTCTACCAATAAACAAGATAACAGGTTTCTGTGTTCTCATCAGAAAGCTTCGTTAAACTGAGATCTGGAAGAATGTTGCGGGTGCCTAGTCGTGTTTGGTTTTGGCGCTGGCGGTAAACATGAAAAAGCAGGCAGGTGCATAAAACATAGTCTCCATGCACAGAACAACATTTGTCGATTTCCCAATCTGTCGCTATGTGAAGACTATGAGCTCAGTTTCTCGGGGTCCCTGAACAAATGAGCACTGATTGAGCCTGATGTTTTCAAAATGCTTCAGCGCTTTCTCTTTTTCTCTCTCTGTCGGCACACAAAGACATTCATACACACAAACAGGCTGCCGCAGTTCTGTAAAATTACCACATTGACCCCCCGACCTCACGCAGTTTGAAACAGAGTGGGAATACAATATTTTGATTTGCCTCAAAATAGGAACTGCCGGTCGGTGTCTGCGCGGCGAGATTCGGTGCGATTCGGTGCGATTTCTCTTCCAAACAATAACCTGGAATCAGAGAGGCAAAAAGCTCGGACACAATCTCGCTTGGCGGCCAAAGCGGGATAAGAATACAAATGGCCGCTTTGTATGTGGGAGAGAAAAAGCGAGGCAGGCTAGGATTGCACACAAAGTCCTTTAAATCCTCTGAGGCGCTAGGGGCCGTCATGTGCCGAGCGGTAAATTGATCATGACATAGCGCCAAGGAAAAAAAGAACCCAGAACGTACAAGCGTGTCAAAGGCACAAAAGATGAGGCAGTGGATGCAGGGCCTGAGAGAAAGGGAACACACACAGACCGCATCATTTTAACATCTTTGCTGAAAAGCGGCAGTGGAGCTTATGTGTTGGTTGTCTTTGTATTGACACACACACACACACACACACAATGTGCTATATGCATAGATGCTACCCTCCATAGGAAGTAAACCCTTGCAGTTACTTGATGGCTGTTCTGTCGTGTGCTTACCTTTCCTTCTCTTGCAGTTGAATTTGGGTTCATAGCCAAACCCTAGGCTGTGCACAGAGAATCTTATACACACACGTTGAAACCATTTTACTGAATTGCTATATTTTCTAGGTTAAACACACCCTTCCTTTGAAGTGAATTTTCAGTCCCAGAGCATGCAAGTATTATGCTCACAACCTTGAAATATTAAAGGCAGAGTGCTGCAAAGATATCTGTGTGTATATCCTTTTTATTGCATATTTAGACTGTCACCTACTGGATGGCAACCATCTGGATGAACCTTGTAGGATTTAGTAGCATATCCAAATGACCGAAGAAAGTAAATCTACCAATGAAGTATTAGGTGGGAGGTCAGACGTACTGGCTTAACCCAAACAATCTGGCGTTGGGAGAAGACACTGGAGCAATGGGGCTTTCAAACTGCCTGGAATGAATGCTGAAATATTAATCATAAAATGTTCCATTTGACAGGCTGCTTTGTTTTGTTTGAGCGAGAGCTGAGGCCTTGGCTAGACGACAAAAGGCATTTATGTCAACACTCTTTTTTACAAGTAGCTTTTAATAGTTAATCAGGGGCCTTGTCGCTGATCTTTGTTTGGACGGGAATGTCAAAGTGATGCCGATGATGACTAAATGCTTAGATTGTTCACTCAAATTGGAGCCCAGCTTGTAATTTTTTTTGAGAAATGTGTCCTTGCGTGATTTAATATATTTCATTGTGGATATGAAACGCTACAATTTGGATTATGTTCTACTGTAAATTGAAAGTCATGAATCAGAATTTCTTCATTTTCAAGCATTATTCTATAATGTACCTTCCTAGAATGAGCCTAGATAAGTGCCTCTTTGCTACTCCTTTGTCCAACACACTTCCATACAACTGGGCTGCTCCTTCGAAGTGATGCTTACCCTTACCCCTAGATTCCACCGGGTCCGTCTGCGCCACAGTTTTTGTCCGACCTCCTCCAGCGTCATACCCAACCGGGCGCGTTTCAGAACTGTCGGCTCGCAGTTTTTGTTGATTTGGGCATATTTCCTGGACAGGCTACTTTGTACAGACAAAGTTCATAATAATTGTAATAGTCCAGTTATAAACGACATGAACCAACGATGTGTTGCTGTATTTTAGTGGTAAAAAATGCATTCATCATCATAATTATTCTATATATAATTTACACAGTGCCTGTAAACCGGAGGAGAACGCTGGCATTTATTCTCCTACTTGAAAGACTACGGAGGGATAGGGTCTGCAAAATGTGTTTATTTTGGGGATTGACTGGATGCTCTGACTGTTCCACTTCCTGCCCGGCGCTATGCAACGCCTCGCGTAAATAGACCGCGCGCAGCCGTAACGCAGCCGTAACCCGGCGCAGACGGACCCGGTGGAATCTAGGGGTAAGTGTGTCCTTTGATCGGCTCGCCTTGGTCCTCCATTGAACTCTCAAGTCAAAGCATTCCTACACCGCGTTCTACACGTAACATGGGAATTAAAGAAGAGGCTGAATGAGAAGGGGATAAATAGAGGCCATCACCCTATCATTGTTACTCCAAGTGGCGATGAAGCATTCTTCAAGATATTGGAAGAGGTCCGGAGTGGTCTTTTGTACTCAAATGTCTTGTTTGCACAAGGGCCCAGAACATGGATTCCCCTAAAAGTGTCATCCTTGCAAATAAAAAAAAAGGCCCCATTGTGTCGTGAAGAGTAAGTGCTTCTTTCTCCTGGCAGATTTAGGCTTTTAAGAACGGCAAATTGCGTCGGAATATTTCTGTCCCTATTCACAAGACACCATCCCTCTTTCCCAGCAGGTGATTTGGATAACCATTCCTTATGACTCAAGCCAACATCGTTTTCACCCATCGTAGTGGGGGGTACCACTTTGTCTTTTATACAAGCAACAATAGGAAGTGCTGTTGAGTTTCATTCCCCTTTTGACATCAATAGCGTTTCAGAACTATGCCGAGAAGCAGCTCTTATGGCCTCTCTGCCGGGGCTACAGGGGATGCGTACCTCGACAGCGTTTCACGGCTGAAGAACATCCGCTCCCGTCCCCTTGTTGTCTCCAGTCCCTTCCTCCCCCTACTCGCCCGGTCAATTACCAATTCCCTTTTGAGATACAATGACATTGAGTTTCGACAGCTGAGAGTGTATTAGTTGTCATTGAACTTTTCTCTCCCCTCCTCTTTCCCGTTCACCCCTTTTTCTCTTTCTCTCTCTCTTTTTGAAGGTCTTTACTCTGGGCTCAAAGACAGGTGGGGTGGTTGAGCAGCGCGCTAAATGAAAGCATGTGGAATTGTAGTTGCCTCTTTGACCTCAGGTTCTCCTTCCTCGATAGCAGGCCTCGTTACTGGCAGCGGGATGTCACCTCACCGCGAGCCAGATCAAAAGCTGTGTGAAGTGCGTGCTCCCGCGCACACATCTATGTGTATCAGCCAGAATCCTGTTAGAACACCTGATAATGTCAAAAACTGACAAGACGAGAGACAAAAACCCTCTACACGGACACATTTTAACAAACTTTTCGGGGTTCAAACTTCTTTGACAGGCTCAAAGTTTTTATCCGGAAGATCAAATCCCCCTCGGTTGTCATTCTATTTCTGCTTGGCTCCCGATAATCTGCGATACACAACATAAAAGGTCAAAGTCTGCATGAGTAAGACTGAAGCTAATCCATCCACTGAGGATAACTCCTTTTTGATGACACTTTGTGATTAATATGGCCACATCCTGGGTTTGGAGGAGATCTAATATTTGCAACATGCTGTGTTATTGAAAATTAGATTTTCCATCGAGGATAGAAAAAAGCCTCGGCAGACAATAAAACAAAACTATTTATAATATTCTTCCCCTGTAGTTGTCTGGTTCTTTTGATGCCTGAAGCTGCATTATTCTTGCCTTCCCTTATTCCTTTTTCTTCAGCCTGTTTATTTCGTTTTCTCTCCCGTGCCCTCATTCAATCTTGTCTCAATCTGCTGTTTCTGTCTACTGGTGCGGGAACAGGTCAAGGGCAGGAAAATGATACCATTCGCTCATTCTCTGGTCAAATTAGGAGAGCCGCAACCTGCACACACACACAAACACACAGCAATGATAAATGAAAGGTCTTCACCAAGGGTGTAAGCATGATTCATGACTCCTTTGTGGGTATTAGTCCTACACACACACACATGAATGTTCATACACGATCTCAACTGTACTTGTATTCCAGAAATTCACTCTTTTGTCAACACATTTCTTCATAATGCCAGGTGGATTCCACCTCTGGCACTTCACTAGCAACAAAACCTACTACACTGTTTGAATGTCAACAAGAAGAAAGAGGCAAATAACATTCAACACACTGCCTCCAGTCAGTCACGGCAGGTGGAAGTAGGTTCAAGGAGGTGCGTTACACCCAGACACACACACAGACACACACAAACTCACGCTGAGACGCAGATGTTTAATGTCTCTGATAGTATTAGCTTTGTTTATGCGCGCCGTCACACACACTTCAAGTCAATTGTCGAGGAAATTCTTTGTGATTAATGTTCCTTTTGCGCCTCATAAGCAGGCATACATCAGTCTTCACAGAGTCGCAAAACTGGGTGGGAGGAGGAAAGAGAGAAGCAGGCAAAAAGAGGGACGGAAGGATAGTAAGAAGGGATGAAAGAGGAAGGGTAGCAAATAAATAAGAACTACGTAAAGAGACAAAAGACAGGGAGATGCATTTGGGGTAAATATCCTGACATGTTATATCAGTTTATATATGTTTCCCCCTTACTGCTATCAGCAAAAATGTATTCAAGACAGATTGGAGGCAATCGATTAGAACTACAAAATTGGGAAACGAGAACAAAATACAGTTTAATACAGTCATGCTAGCAGCTCCTTGACGCTCAGACACAGAAATGCTAGCTTTAGCATGCTAACAGTGACACAGCTGACATTTCTGTTGAGCAACTATATTGTTTACCAGTTATACCATCTTGGTTTAGATTACTAGCATACTAACACTTGCTAATTACCCCAAAGACAAATTAAAGCCAACTGATAGGCGTTTGACAGGTATTTTTTTCCGGAGTATTTAACAACTTTACATTTTGAACCTCATGGTGGCCTTTTGAAAAGTTAGGGGATGACCAAACTCACTTAAAATCAAACACGGCAGCATCAGTGGCGCTAGAGAGACCATGAAGGTCGATTATATACATTTTTAAAGTTCATTTTTAGTGCAACATGTTCCTTCCTCTACGCAATCTCTAATTTCTGAGTCTTTTCATGGAGTTTCTTCTTCTCTGTATAACTTTTTTAAGTCACCCTGCCTTCTCCTCCCTAACCACCCACATACACATGAGTCTCTTTTTCTTGCACTTATTCTTCTGTGTGGTTTTGTTGTTGACACAGTACAGAAGACGTCTGTTTTCTCTGTGCCGGATGCTCGAATATGACCTATTTTTTCTGAAATACTTTTTTAGTCCAGTCTAGCAAAACAAATTGTAAAAAAAATCCTTACTGCATCATCTATTGTGAATCCCTTGTAAGAATTATTTTACATCCCTAACCAAGGGAACCTTATATGGTTAACCATCAAAGTGAAAAACACAGCTATTCTGTGACTTAAAATGAAATATACGTTGTAGACATCTATCTCTCAGTCACTGAACCCTACAGTTTTTCGTCATTTGTCACAACAGAATTGCATTTCCTACACTTTGCTCCTGTAGAAGCTTGAGAATTATCTCTCAAGCTTCTTTCTCCCAATTACTGTGGTCTGTAACCATGGGAAGGCTCATGGCTCACCCATTGGGTGCTGTCCAGCGGATTTGATCCCCTGCTCTGGCCACGGCCATCTGTGTCTGTTGGCGTTGTAATGAGGGAAAAAAAAACGCCCGCTGGTCTCTCCTCCAATCCCCAGCCTTGAGTCTTTCTGCATGAGCTCTGGACAACAGTAATTTGGTATCAGCCTTTCTTGCGTTCCAACCTCATGGCCCTGTCTCTGCTCATGCTTGCATAACCTTGCGGATGATGAAAACCGGATAAAAGGATAAATATATATTTCAGAAATGGAAAATGAGCCAGGCACACACAAGTACTATTTTGTGTCTCTCTGCTCAGTTAGGCTGAAGCGATATGGGAAACATCCAGCTTATCCTCTGAGCTAATCCCTTTAGACAAACGTCCAATCCCTCAGAGCATGGTGCTCATTGCAACACTAGCCAATGAAGCGCATTGTCAAATCATGACTGTTTACACATATTTGATTTGTATTTATTCATTGACTCTTTATCTTGCCACAGGGTTTCTGCTTTGTACTTTATTTTAAGAAATACAACATATCAGTTATGTTTTATTGGTAATAAAGCCTGTGCAGGTTTGAAACATTTAGGGCGCTTCAATCCAATCCACTGTGAATACTGTGAAAAACAGTGTTTACATATATTTAACAGTAGTTATTTTAACCAATCAATAATATAGTATATAATATTCAATGATATACAGTAACTTTATTTTTATTTTTAAGAAATACTTTTGGGAGAATTTTGAGAAATACACATATTGTCTCAGCTGCTTGCTGTAGGCTTGTTCTAGCATGGCAGGTACATCCTTTTTCATTGAACTCTCTGCATGTCGAGGAATAAAGGTATTTCCCAAATGTTTTATTTTGATTAGAACATTAATTTAAAATAGTCATGTCAGAAAAAAAACCCAACAGAATAGGTTGACTAGCCACTGATGAATAGCTAGGTGAGGTGTAACATATGAACACGTCTTCAAATTGACTTGTGCGTATGAGTGTGTGTGTGTGTGTGGTTCCAAATCCCATAGTGGGTGCCTCCCCATAATAATGATGCTATTAAACCCTGTGCTTAAGCTGACTTTGCTTTCCCTTTTCCCTTCTTCTTTACACCCCTCCCTCCATCTCTCTCTCTCTCTCTCTCTTTAAACCCACCACCCCCCCAACACACACACACTTTGTGAACACTCAGTTGACCCTCCCCACCACCAACATCTCCACCCCACATGCCCAATCCCTCCGTTTCTTCCCCCGCTGCATTATTAGTGCGTATAGCTCTCTCTTGGCTCTGCAGAGGCCATTAGCTGAGATTAGCAGCGGAGGAGCCAGGCTACTCTCTCTCTCTTTCTCTCTCTCACTCACTCACTTTATTTCTTTTTTTTCTCAGGCTAGCCGTAGCTGCCACGCTCGCTGAATTATTACCATCCATTATAGGGCCTCATTGTGCTGACAGAGGCAACTGCTGGCCCTGGCCCCGGTCGTAAAGAAAAAAAAAATAAGAAAAAGAGAGAGACTCATAATCATAGACACACTCCCTGTGAGTGTAATGTGTGTGTCAGGGAGGGAGAGAGAGAGATGATGTGAGTGTGGGTAAAGGAGGGAGGCTGAAAGGATGAGGAGGAGAAGATAAGGCGAAAGAGAACTGGGATGTTAGCATAAGGGATTTAGAAGCAGGAAGTGCAGCCATGAATGCGTAACAAGGGAGGCATTTGGCAGCGATCGGAGCCGTTATTACTTATTTGTTGAGGTTTAATGGATGCCACAGCAATGCACCATGGGAAGTGATGTTAACCTTTGTAGCGAGGTATGGGGCATGCGCTTCCCCGCTATGAGCTCTCAGTCAAAAGCATGCACGCTCGCACAGGTTGCCCCTTTTTTAGCTGCAGGAGTCACACACAAGCATGCTCACATACTCCTAGCACACACACAGTGAAAGCACCGCAGTGAGGATGACAAATCAACTGTCACTTTTTATTTAGATTATATATATTAAAAAAAAAAAAAAAAAAAAAACTTCGAACAAAACAGGCTCATTTCCTGGCTGCTGGCTCAGGTTGTAAGAGAGACGGAGAGAGATAGAAAAACACAGTGAGAGGAATTTTGTCACTTGACTGGAACAAGACGAGGACGGAATATCAATCATTGCTCTAATTTTCCAGCCTCTTCTCGCTCTATGTATAAAAGCAGAGAATGCTCCCTGTCGACTGCTGTTTCGGCCCAGGCCTGAAGTGTAATGTACAGCTCAAACCCCTATCATAAAACACTTTGCAATGTGTTCGGGACAGGAAGCGCGCTTTAAAAAGGTTGCATCGGTGGTAGGAGGGGGGTTAAATAGTACAAATCTGTGTGATTTTATACAACGCACAGAAGGATTTCTTTCAAGCATTAACAACTCTCAGCACCCTCCCTTTCTCAATCTCTCTCAGCTCCCTCTTCTTCGGTGGTTCGCCGAGCTGCATTTCAATGAGACTGTCCCAAAATGCCCTGTCAATATTCTCGACCGCTCTTCAAAGCACGATACTGTAACAGCGCAGAGGAAATGACAAGCGGCGGAGATTCACCTGAGTTTAAATCTGTATCCTGATTTATAGTTTTTGGAAGAGAAAAGAAAGTAAAGAGTCTGTAAACATTTTTCTTCCACCATCCATCAGCTCACGGTCATGACCATGTCTGGCCGTCCAACCCTGGCCCTCTCTACAAGGTCTGGATTAGCATACTGTCAAAATGTACTCCACCCCTCTTCACTTCAATGGCGATCACAGACAACTTGGAGTGTGTGTCTGTGTGTTCATATATAGAAGTTGCCACCTCCGCCATTGGTAAACATGAGCTCCGTATATATGTGTACTCGTACATTAGCTCCTTCTATGATTGCATCCCATTCATCTCCACCCTCTCTCCCTCTCCAGTCGCATCACTCTCAATCCCATCCATCTCTTTGGAGCCATCCTCCCATCTTCTTGAGCCCCCTTCTTTATTTGTAATCTATTTTCTCTCCTTTCAACACCCTGCTATCTCTTCTCCCTCCTTTACTACTTTCAATCTCTCCCCCGCTCAGCCGTGCTATTCTCTTTTTGTTTTCCATCTCGTCTCGCTTACTCCCCCCCCCTCTCTGTCTCTCTTTCTCTGCCCGTGTTTCTCACCAGTCAATAATGAAAATTGCTTGCTACCTTGAATGGATTATGGGTGTGCGCGGGGGCCCTAGGTAGTTTGTTTGAAGGCGCAGCGGTGTCAAATGAAAAGGCCCGGGCCATTTTCTACCTGCCACAGGCCCTCTGCCTCCATCACACCGTGCACACACACAAACACACAGGTGCAGAGACACACCAATAGGCCGCATGATGGAGGCAAACATAAATAAACACACTCCCGCACACACATTTGATCAATGACAGCGGATCAAGCATTACCACTCCTGCCTGTGCACTCAAATGCTCTCCCCTCTACCTTTCTTCTCTCTCTTTTTCCCTGCTCCCCCTCCCTTCCTCCCTCCGGTCATGTATTATGAATGTTGCCTAATTACGCAGCCCAGAATTCTTCATTCGGGCTGGCACATTTATTTGTTTGCTTTGTATCTCTTTGCCTTTCTCTTGTATGCAAAACCCTTCTGTGATAGAGTTGTTTATTCTTTGGCTCTGCCTTGCTTAGATCAAACAATGAGCAGATTGAACAGGGACGGTGTGCGATTGATGGTCAATCCTCGGGTTGATACACACCGAGAGGCGGGGACAAGTGTAAACATGCTAGCGGGGGTACGCGCCTCTCTGCTTCTGGTGGAATCCAATCCAAAGCACATATGCTTGGGCTGCGAGACAAATCTAAAAATATGGTTTGTTTTTCAGCCTGCCATCTTGATTATGCTGCCCTGTTTTCTGCAAGTACCTAATCTGTGTGCATAGATTTGAGAAGCCTCAGTTTGATCTAATATATACTTAATGCTTCCGTCTTTTCTTCCTTCATTTGGATTTTTCTCTATTATCGCAGTAATTGCTTGTGACTCATGACAACTATTGAGCAACCCGGGGAGTGTGTGGGTGTTTTGAAATTCGGTCAAGCTCTGACTGACAGCTTCTGTGCATCGTTATTGAAAAACAGAATCCCGTAAAGTGCTGCATATTGCATCTTCCCCGAGCAAGTGTAAAGTAGCTGCATCTGTTTGACAAATATGTTAAGACATAGTTATTTCAACATTGATGCACAGAGCGGGAGAGACAGGGAGTGTGATTCTGAAGCAGCCGCAATCCGAACCATGCTGCCTGTTTTAGTGTCACATCCATTTAAACGCTACGTCCATCGGCTAAGAGCGGGCACATGTGAGCCGGATTTGCATTGTTGTGTATGTGGGAGGGGGCGTGCGTGGTTGTATGCTTTTATTAAAGTATGAATGTTAGGACATGTGTGGGCTCTTTCTTAAACAACTGCTCGTGTGTGCTCGTTTCTAAGCTGTCCAAGCGGTTTTTTTAGGATAACGAAGGATCACATTTACATGGTGTTACCACCTTGCGGGGGTTGAACAATTTCCATTCACTGATTTTTGAATTTAAATGTACAGCAAATGTTCTCAGTCGATAGCCAAAGTCTACCTAACCAATCAGCATTCCTCCAGTATACTTCAGTTAATTTCCGTGGGATAAAGGCAAGCCTCCTAATCTCTAAGAGCATACTACATTAAACCTTTCTTATGCTTACAGTAACAGTGGGGGCTATAGTGGGATATATCCGTGTGCTAACAACATCAGGGTCTGGACATAGACATCTCTGCCTAGTCCTTCCCGGGCTTCTCCAGTATCATTTTGAGCGAAAAGAAAAGGAATGGTGCTTTCTGACTGAAGCCTGTGAATGCAAAGAGAAGCTTTGGGGCTAAGATTTCACAGTCACTAATAAGCATTCAGCCTCATCTCCTCCTCTGCCTTGTGGTGACTTGGCTGCTAATGTGTGACTGACAAGCCTCAGCTTCTGTGTTGATTGGGGCAGATTTTTTTCAGGTTGGCTAAACACATGGCTGATGGACAGATCTGGGCTGCGTGTGGGATGGGTGTGTCTGGATCTGGCGTACAACATATCATATCAAAGTAGCATATCCCAAAAAAAAAAGTGTAAAGCTTGTTCTATCATTTCAATACGAGCGCTCACTGGCTTGCATTGCAATGTTTTGCTGAGACCAACCGAGAAAGATTCAGTGGATTTGAGCCATTTTTCATGCGTGATGGCCTTGGTTGGCTGGCTGCAGCGGGGAGCATTGGTTTTTATTTTTGCCAGATTGCTGGGCTGCCTCTCTTGTTTGCCTGCTTAAATTAGCCCAGCAGGGACCTTCAGTTGCCAATGTGATTTTTTTTGGTCGAATTTTAAAATGTATTCTGTCCATATATCTTTCTCACTCCCTCCACGCACTCCCTTCCCCAACAACAGATCAATACGTATTAGCTTTAAGCTGACTGCGGGTCACAAGGTCACGTATTAGAGTGCATTGTGGGTCAGGGTTCTAAGTGGTCATTGCTAATAATGTTCCTACATCAGCAACACAGACAGCCTCCTGACCAACCCCTGCATGTCATAAGAATAAAACGGCTTAACTAACTAAGATTGGTTTTAGTTAATGCTCTATAAAGCATGGTGAGCTTTTTCTCCGTGTTTATGTAAACTCTACACAGTATCTTAAGCAGATAAAGGCTCAGTGATCTTCTTAAATCCATCTCAGAGCCACTGTGTTGATTTCCTAGTGGAAACAACGGCAAATGGCTCATTGATCAAATCTCTTATCACGTCCTTCATTGTTATTTCGCTACAATGCCGAATTGTTGGAGTGCCCTGAGGTTGTCTTGTTGCGTTTCTATTGGAAATGGGAACATGCTACGACTGGGCATGCTTTTGTTAAGCCTCTAATGCTGGGAGGTGTAGGCGGGGTTAATCAAAGATCTTGCAATGAATGAGGCATTGTTAATCCAGTTCGGATAGCGTATCTAGGGTAAACCCAAGGATTCCAGCATGCACTTAAGACCCACACCACACACCATTAATGTGCATACACAGATGTCCTTCAGTGAGCACACATGTAATTACACACACACAAAAAGAAGAGGGCACACACTTACAAATTCGTTACAACAATCAACACAAATATATTATCACACAAACTGGGGTGGCTGTAATTAGCCGTGGGTTCTAGTTCATTGTGTGAAGCAACCCGTGGTGATATCACATCTTTAGCTTCCTAATAGAGGGATATGTCCAAGACTAAAGAGAATCTGTTTCAAGCTAATGACTGCGGTCGTCTCTCATTTAGCTGAGCAACACTTTAAAACCAGAAATGCTATTTTATTCATGTGGAATCGGGGGGGGCCTCTCCGCTATATCTCTGACTAAATCTTTCACCCCCCCACCCCCCATCTTCTCACCCGTCCGCCTGCTCTCGGCCACTCGCAGCGATTGAGCTCATGAGGACTTCAGCGAGGGGCTCAAATTAATTTCAACTTGTTAATTCCCTTTGAAAGAAATGTGTGAAGAGAAGAAGGAGAATGAAAGAAGCAAGCCAGGTCGATGTTTGAGTTTCTAATTGCCAAGGCCCAGAATGTGACCTACAGATGTGAAACTCCCCACTTGATGAAATATTAACTAGATTGCGAGGGCTCGACGGAGAACAGCTGCACTGTATAGAGGGAGAAGGAGAGAGACACACTGATGAAGCAGAGAGATGGTGGCGTTGCAACTCAACACGGCTGAGGTTGATAGGGTCGTGTAATGGAATGTGGGAATGAAATGGAACTCATTAGTGGAGACTGGGAAGGATGACAGGGACCTTTATTCATGTGTGTGCTTAGGCATGTGAGTGTGAGGAAAGTTCCCTCCATGGTATAACGCGGGCTAAAGCGGTAATGTGATACACGCCGCTCACCTTATCTGCGGATTTACGACCCAACACGCCATTCGTCTTTCTCTACCTTGTTAGTATTACGCCTCAGCGACAAAGTACGGAGATAAGCCGAGCGAGAGACGTGTGAATTAGGGAGTGGATGGGAGGGTGATGGATGACTTAGTGGGTAATATTCCTGACAGATGGATGAGAAATGAAAAGTTATCGGTGCTGAAAAAACTAACAAAGTCATGGAGATGATCACATCTGGATGGGGCTGGTCCCTGGCACATGTCAGATACAATTGAATAAATAACTCAGCAACCCTCAGCACTGTAATGTAGGATCATGCACTACAGCAAGAAAGTTCATTTACTGTAAAAAGAGTTGCTTCAGATGAAACACTCAATTATAAAATCACATGGGGAAAAAGAAACACCTTGAACTTGATCAAACCCACTCCTTCAGAATCCATGTCAGAGGTTGGAAGTATATATAGGCAGATTTTTACCCCCTGGAATAACATTAAAAATAAAAGTTTTGCTTCTACCAGATGGCGATGGGTTGCATACCAACACAAATGGCCTCAATTTGTCTTTGTGGTTTATAATAATTGGCTAGCCTGACCTGCTTTTTATCCTGGCCGAAGAGGAGGGCCAGAGGCACATCGATGGGGCGGAGGGACTTTTGGGGTAAAGTAAAATACATGGGGGATAACAGAAACTGTAGCCTGCTCTCCCAATGCCCCAAATTCATAATAATCTACACTGCAAATAAATAAAACACATCCAAACTTCTTGCTAGTGTAGAAATATGGGCCAAGCGGCTGTTTATCTTTTTTTAGAGATGTGATTATTATTTTAGCTAGAGCAAACCCCCCCCACCCATGACCTCTAACTCTCAATTTACACAGGGGGTTAAATTAGCCAGCCTGATGAGAGCCATCATTAGCGTGGCGGGGTGCTGTGCTACGCTGCTAGCATTTCTTTCTTTTTTGCTTTTATGAAGCAGTGAATGGAGAAGAACACCTGCTCAGCTGAAACTAGGTATATATGTTTTGAAGCTGCCCAATCTGAGGCGAGTCCTGGCATTGTTCTTAGATCAAAGAGAGAGAACAATGGCAATGTTATACAAGCTCAAATTAAATGGATGTTTTGTCTTTTTATGTGACAGCCTCAATTCTGGCCTTGAGTTTTGATGTTTTGTTTTTTTTCCAAGCGGCTCTGTTGTGGCTGGGTGACAAAGAAAGCAAGATGGAGAAAGTGAAAGAGGGGAAAAAAGAGAGTTGGAGACAGGAAAGCATTTTTTCCTGTTCTGGCTGAAAATCCACAAGGCTGCAGAAAAGCCCCAAAAAATAAAACACATATGGCCAACCCCGCTTCCATGCTGCCATATTGATCCAGCATCATAGATCCTTGATGATGCCGCATGTGATGCACTAGCCGCCTTTCCACTCGTCACCATTATCTGTCACTTTAACCAATAACCATCTTTGAGTCACTCAATAGCTACCCTAGAAACAGCAGCTCCTTCAAGAAGTCTGCGTGTCTGTGTGTGTGTGTGTGTGTGTGTGTGTGTGTGTGTGTGTGTGTGTGTTCAGGCTATCTATCTCCGCTAGCTTAGGTTTCTTCAATAGCATCCATTATTTTCCCTGTTCCCCCTCAAAGCTCCCTGTCCTCTCATTTCTGTCCTATTCCTGATTAGAAGTAGGAGGAGGATGGGGGGGGGTCATGAATACAGTTCTTTCACCTGCACCATGGATAAAGTAGGCAGGTAGGTGGGAGGGGGGGGGGGGGTTATTTCAACGAGACACAGGATCCGTTCCATCTGCTAACCCAGCACACCGCCGCCACAATCCCACCCACTGTTCCCCTTCATCTTCTGCCTCTGCTGCCGTCTCTGGCGGTTATTTTATTCCTAGGATACCAGCTGCCGGTAAGGTGATAGGTGAAACTCACACACACACACTCACTTTTTGACGGCAGAGAGGAATTGGTACACTGTTTCAGAGCTCACCGGAACGCAGGCACAGGTGTCCAGTAATAATGCCTCAATGACCTCTCTGTAACTTTTCATTAAGGTTGAAAAAAAGCTAATATTTTCTGTAATTTGCCTGTTCACTTAATGTCTTAACAAAGAGCTTCTTTGTTGGCATCTCCCATGTAACCTGACCACATTTTTCCCCTCTTTCTTATTCAATAATTGGAGAGCAGCTTGCGGCTTAGCGAGGACAAAAACAGGGCCAAATTGAACTACGCATTTCTCTTGTACTCCTCCTCCAAATGTTTTCTGCATTTTTGACTTATTGGGCAGAAATACCAGAGGGAACAAACAAGCTGCACTGTTAATTGTGTTTTTCCGACACTCCTGAGCCCCCTTAACAAGTGCCACTGGCAGCAGAGTGCTGGAGAACTTGTGACAGTGGGGACCAAAACAACCGGACGCCATTATCAAATTTCCCATTAGCTGCCCCAAAATGGCTGCCCAGTCAACAACTGAGTAATCAGATCTAATAGGGCTGGAGCTGAAAATGAGACCTTAAGAGCACATTGTATTTGTTTCGTAAGCTGGGAATAGTGTAAAAGAGAAAGCAAGAATGCAGAAAGAACTTGAGAGAGACGTTGCTAGCTAAGAGCACTCAAAGGAGTGCCTTGGAGGAGAGGACTATTTTACATGTGGATTAGTGTTCATATCGCTGTCATCAGACAGTGATACTGAGGCTTGATAGACTGTATGTCGTTGATGCCTTCTGAGGCACGCTTTCGCCTATCTTCTACAACATGCTTCTCCACCATGCATGCACTGATACACCCTTTAGAACAGCTGAGATGGGGAAGATTGTTGAGATGTATATCATACGCCTTTTAAAGTCAATATCTGAATAGGCAAACATGCTTTAAACATCCTGTGATTTCTACAGATGTAATCTTTGAACGTCACACACAAAGCCCTACAGGTGTGCATGGTTGATGCTCCCAACACAATCTCTTGCTGCTCTCTGCTCCTGAATGGCTGTGTTGTGCACTAGTTCATTTTTGCATTCCTGCATCTGACAAAATGAACACTGTCGGATGAACGGTTTTTCCACTACCCTATCCCTCAAACACTATTAACATTTCTGTTATGTTTTCCACTTTGGCCCCCCTGGTGAAAATAACACATGGGGATTGTCTGGGCCTGAGCCAAACGCACATACATTTCAATAATAATTTGGTCGGCACCTCAGCAGCCTCACCGGCTTCCTAATCTCCCGCCGCATATCTTCATTATCTGAAAGTATGCTTTCATCTTAATTCCATTTTCATCCATCAAACGTCAGGGAGGTTTGACCTTGCATGATCTCAGCATAGATTGCAAGGAGGGGAAAGAGCGGGGCGAGAGTGACAGAGACTAGAGATAGGGGAGAGAGGGAAGTTGGGAGATAAGGGGGACGAGTTGAGATGATGAATGGGGATGGAGGGAGGGGGCACATGACACATCTGCAATGCCAAGTCTCAGTCTGTTAAATATGCAACTCAGTGTGTGTAGCCAGTCCATTTATTATAACCATTATGTTGCAACAGAATTGAGCATGTTAGCACGTTAGCAGTGCTGTTGAATGATTCTTACCCTCGCTTTTTTCTACCCCCCATTCACCCCCTTCTCAATGTCAGTTTATTCATCCTGAAATTAGGGTCTAATTGCTCATTTGTAGTAATTCCTTTCATTATTGTATGGATGGTAATTGTCTTATGCTGATGTTGTCGGGAACAGGTGGTGGATGGGACCTGTAAGGAAAGTGTATGTAAGTGATATGATCAGGACATACAGTTGGCATTCATTAGACGCGCCACCTGGTGGTGCTATTCTTATTGAATGAGGGGGGATTTAAACACACATAGACAAAAAGGGACGGACATGTGCGACACACTAGGACACACACTACTTATCCCACTTGAATGAAACGTGCCTGCATGATCATACACAAATAGAACGCCTCATTAGCCGATAAGCTGGATATGCTCTCTAACCTCCCCCAATCTATCTCGCTCTTCTATTTTGCCTGTTTGGATGGCAGCCCTGATCCCTTAAACACGGGTTATCTGTCATCAGTGACTCATGATGGTAAATAAAGAATCATTTATCTTCCTCCCTCTCTTATCTCAGCCTTTTTCTTTCTGTATCCTTTCCTTCAGATATTATCACTTTCTTTTTGGCGTTGACATTAACTTGTTTAGATATAGCATTTGAAGGCTTCTAAATCTCTTCTAAATCTGTGCTCGCATGGGACAGGTAGCAAAACAAGTGAGCTTCTGTTTCTCATAACTGTGGCAGCGAGTGCTCAACTCTGGCATTTGGCTGCTTTGGCTCCGTTGATGCCATGTCATGCTTTCTGCTGACATCCAGACCTGTGTCACAACAAGCTAGCGTTAGCGCCAGCCCCAGGCTCATCAAAAACTGACAGTAGTGGGCCGGTGGTCAGATGCATCGCAGTCACTGCTGTGATGGATCCCCAAACACGACACCTAGATACCCAACCAACCTCTATGCCACAACTGGGAGCATAAACTGACGGCTGGTTGACATGTGAAATTACATGACAATGCCAAAGACATGACACATACACTTTCGCTCAGATAAGCAACAAGAGGTGCTCGCATGCACCTGCTCACAAGCACAAGGTACGGGAAATGGAATGCCATTCAGATGTAGGAGTTCAAACAAGGGCGTAATTCAAAAAAAGTTTGAAAGATGATCTCAAGATTTTGCCGGCAGACTCTATGTAAGCAACACCAGGGTCAGGGTTTGGTTGACAATCCTTCCAAGCGTCTGCTAGCGCTTGTGTCAGCAGCAGTGGCTCAAACAAAGCGACACAGGATAGGCCCCATTCATTCATAATGAGAGGATGTAACATAATTCGCGGCTGACAGACGCGGATGTTGCTGTGGAAATTCGCAAAAAACCTACCACAGAATGAACGCAAATACATTAGTGATTTGGTCGACAATGACAAGCCTCCCTTTATGAATTATGAAGCCTTCATATATCATTTTCTCATGTCCCTTTTAGCCTCATGCTACATGACACCAGGCTTGCTGTGATGGTGTTCCTGCAGCCCAGCAGAAAAGCAGCAAAATCCCACAAAGGCTGTTATTTGTCAGTTTGAAGTTAATCCACTGCCACTCAACCCCCCCCCCCCCCCCCCAACCCATCTCCGCCCCCCCACCCCACCAACCAAAACACTATTCTTTTTGCCATTCACAGCAGGTCAGGGGTTGGGCTAAGCTTCTGAAGATGTTCAAACGCATCCCCTCTGAATAGTATCTCTGTTACACCAATGGCCTAATCCGCCACTTGAAGAGCAATTAAAAGTTTAGACCAGACTTTAAGAAAGTAACCACATGTGATCTTCTTTTTCTCTCCATTTATTTTTCCTTTCTGCGGGTCTGACTCTCGGCAGTGCACATGGGGTGCATGCTAATAAGAAAGCGCTAACTGTGGCACTCCTCCAAAGGCATTCCCAACACACTGGGTAAAGGAAAGACAAAACGGGGATGTGGATGAAGACAGAAAATGAAGCTTGGGATGGAAGGATGCCCACTTTCTAATTTCTTATCATCCATTTCCCTTTATTTGTTCTGTTCTTAGGCTCTCTCCAACTTCTGCATATTTTTTCCCCAATCCAATTCTCACGTCTCTTTTCTCAATCAAAAATGGTTCCCAAGGCTCGAGTTCTGCGACTAAGAATGCGTCCCTCAAGAGTTCTTTCAGAAGAGTTTTTGTGCCTAGCAATAACTTTTTATGCCATAACCCGACCATGCAATCATCGGAAGCATAAGGGAGTTCATAGTTTGGGTGTCCTGCTGTCTTTTTGAAATGATTGAATAGACTTTTCTTACTGCAGCACATATTATATTTATACAGCTTTCGCTACTGCTAAAGAGTGCAATAAAGGGTCAGTAAAGACTCCAGAGAAAGCCAGTGAACAAGCGCTGAAGGACATCCTATTGATCGGTGCGCGGTCAGATCATAAAACGACCACATGGTATAAGGGAAGGGTAACAAAATACTCATAGTTTAAAGATCGACAAGAGAGTGCTAATAGCATCATCAACTCTTAACGAGGCTGTGTGATGTCTGCACCTCCTGTAATAAAAGTATTTTTAAAGGTGTTTAAAAAACGTTATTATCAAGCTTTGGACCCATGCGGATCGTATCTACCTGACTCGTTTTTAAATGAACGATCAGCATTCAAATCTCTTATTATATTCCAATCCATTATGAAAAGGGAGGAACAGGCAGCTGGGCGCCCTTGTGAGAGAGGCTGTCTAAAGGATGTGAACAAAAACGACTTATTTTCAAACTCGGCAGACTAGAAAACACTGTTTGCATCTTTGTTGACTCAGAAGACAATGTTGGAAATATCAGACACTGAACTCGCAAGAGCCGCTTTTATCTCGGCTATGCTTTATTCTCTTTTTTCTTCTGCGAGTCTTGGGTGTTCTTTGGAAATGTTACCCTGGTTTTTCCTCTTCATCCTAAAAGACCTGGGAGGAATATGTGAGGAGGAGGAGGGAAGCTTGAAGAAGACGGGGGGAATGTGAGGAAGTGAAGAGGAGCACTGGACCTTGACAGGGCCAAAACTATCAGTCAGGCTAGAACATGATACCTGAGCCTCTGCAGGCAGTTACACGAACAAAGCTACATCCACATCTCCCTCAGAATTCCCACAACTTACTCGGCCCTGACAGAAAACCTTTTTGAAATCCACCTTGTCAACTTACCTGAGAGCCCATCCAAATGATACCTTTATTGTTTGTGACTACCAATGCCAGACAGCAAAGTAGTTTAGCTAAGCATTGCATCGTAATTAAGCACCCAAACAAAACTTGAATCCAGCCTGATCAGATTCCAATTGATTTCCAGTCAGACATTCACCTTGAGGGCCATCTTCTTAATTCATCAGCACTGGAGTTACAGCTTCGCCTGCATTTAAACTTAACAAAGCAGAGCGTCCGCAATTAGGCTAATGCAATTTAAGATCCTGGCAGGTATGTTGTTTGGTGTAGCGTGGCTATTTGGCACTTTCTGGGCGTCTCAGGTGGCGTATCGCAGGTCGCTGTCTCGTTGCCCATTAAAAATGAAACATGGCTTCTTAATTACAGACTGGCACCTTTGGCAATCATGGCCATACTCATGTGTCAGGCCCTTCTCTCACTTCCTCCCCATTCGAATGGCCTCTTTATCCGTCTCTGCATCTCACTTACTCATACTCCACTCCATGTATCCCTCCATCTCTCTTGGTTGACTGCAATAAGACACTAGGCCTGCAGTTTGCGTTTGCTCCCCTAGCCCCAAGTCCTGCCCTGCCACAATGACTTCCTGTGGTTCACGGTAGTGGGTCACTGCCATCCGCCAAAGGTATTTACAGCTGAAATGACACACACTGTGTTTTCTGAGCAGACCTACCTACATCGTTTCATTATCCTTCAAACCACCCGGAGGCTCTGGTGAAGGTGGCTTAATTATAAAACCAGACAACCAGAGAGAACGAGTTCAAAAGGCTTCCTCAGTGGACGAGTTGAGCATAAACACAGTCACCATTGTGTGTTATATACATAGAATGTATCACGAGTGACATTAAGCATGCCAAATGGAGAACTTTTAGAAAATACTTGACATGAAAGCTACTGCATAGTAATGTGCCTTGACTAGTGCCATTGATATGCATAACTCTGAGGTTTCATGTAAAGGCAGAGCACTCTACCTCTAAACAATCTGTTACCCATTCATGATTTGCTGGGAGAAAAAACAAGGTTTAAACAGAGCGATGCTGACAGTGGCTCAACGTTTCAAAAGGGGGAGGGGGAAGGAAATGAAAATCAAATCCGAAAGGTCACACATTATTGACAAGAGTGGCAAGGCGCTGTTTTTATTGTCCGTCAGTCCCATGTGTTTCCCCTTTAGCGTCCAGAAAAAGGCCCGGCCAAGCTTCGGCCAGAGCTCCCAGTAAACCTGTGGCTTGTTTGCATTGTTCATTTTTTGGGATGACGGATTTGCTCAATCACCCGTGGCTGTCACAGCTGGCTTTCAATCACAGCGCAGCCCAAAGAGGCCCCTCCTAAATGGGTCCCGGCATCTGGTACATATAAAGCAAACTGGTGCTAACTTGTAATGAAAGCCATACACTGAATGCTTGGTCACTCTCTGGCAGGACACAGCGCTAGCTATTGACTTTGATGAGGTTGTGTTACGTTTTTCATGATCTCTAAATCCAAGTGTTTAAAATGACCCCTCACACTAACAAACTGTATTGGGTCGTAAGTCATCTTTTTTCTTCAGAAATAGGACCTGTCCTTTAAAATTAAATGGGACTGGGGTCAGGACATTTAAGTGTGTGTGAATGCTCGCTGCTAGATTGATTGACAGCTGAGCGTACCATGAGGGCAGGCAGGTCAGTGTGGGAAGTGGATGGATAGCAATCAAGGGGCATGTACTCAGCCAGGCTTTACAAAAACACCGAGTCTTAAATGACCAGTATCGGGGGAGAGGGGGACAGTTCTGTGCCATATGACAGCATGAACAGACAGCGAGGGGAACGTTTTCACTGCAACACCCACAGCTTGCTTTTATGTCTCACATGTAAAATCTCCCTGGCAATTGCTCATGCATTAAAGTATCTCCGGGGCAGCACAACCCAACCCAGATAGCTTGTGTGAGTATGGAAGATCATTTAAATTGTCCATGTGGTTTGGCCATGTGACAAACCCTTCAATTATTCCCAATTGAATACTTGAAAGAGAGAGAGAGAGAAAAGCATACGTAATGTGGCATTTGGACAATTCATTTGTGTTCCCTGGCTACTTCTTAGACACACTGAGCACACGCAAATATAAGAGAAAAAAGGACAAAGAAAGGATCGCTTTTTATTGTATTCATTTATTGAAAAGACACAGAATGAAGGGAGCGAAGGTCGCTGTGCAGACGGTGGTTGCTGCAGATTCTAATCCAAAGCCTCTGGCGATCTCGGCATGAACTCCGTTTCTGGTCTGCAAACAAATTAGCTTTTTTTTATCTCCCTCCGACTCTTCCATCTTGCTCTCCCTCCAGTGAAAATAAGGAGAAATTCAGGTGAATAAAATCTATTTGTTCATTTAACTTTTTTATTTTCTTCCCGTCAGCTTATTTTCTCTCTCTCCCAAACTCAATTTTCCCCCGGTGCGCGCCTGCTCAAGTGTTTCTTTTCTTTGCGACAGTCTCGCCAGCAATTCATTAGGCAACAGTGGTTTAATTTGTATCATTAGAAAACCGTGTTTCCCAAGGAGTGTGGCACTCCACTGAATCTGATCCAGACAAAGTACTTTCTTTTCCGTCCACACGCAAGCTGTGAGATTTGTTAACACACACCTCACACCAAACAAGTGTTTCAGAGTAAAACAAACACAAATGGTTTTAATATCTCAGCATCTCTTCAAGTGTTATTGCAGTTATTGAGAGCAGTTTTCCTTCTGGGTCCCGATTTTAATTATGCAACAAATGTTTGACTATCCGAGTGAAATTCACATGAATATTTATACCAATTCATTTGTTGAGTGTTGATTGTAATTACATGGAAACATGATTTATTGCCAAGATTGCTAGCCAGCCAGAGAAATAGAAACTGGGCAGACATATATAAATAAATGCAAATGCCCATACAGCAAAAGGAAGCCCATTGTTTTCTCTCCCAGTGGCTTGTGGGAATTTCCATTATCAAAAAGTCATTTTTTCATGGCATGTGCCTGGCAGAGAGTCAGATACAGTAAGTATGAAATGATGACAACATAACACATAAGTTTATGCTGACTACTTGTAGCACTTTGGGATCTGAGATCAGATATAAAGTGAACCCATTATTATTATTATTATTACCTTCCTATGGTGACATGCAGAGATTTTGCCTGTATCTGTGTGTGTGTGTGTGTGTGTGTGTGCTTACACTTCACCTGTCACTCTATTTCTGAAGATGTAGATGTACACGTGATAAGAGCTTGACAGGATGTTTTGGTATCAGCCTCTCAGATCGAATGATGGCAGTAGATTGGGAATGGATAGATGTAGAAATGAAAGACGCAGTTACCGATCACAGTGGCTGATAGCAGATTTCACCTCATCAGGTGAGACAATCTGGGAAACTAATAGGAGATGGAGAGAGAACGACAACATGTTTGAGTAATGGACTTTTGTCTTATTTAATATTGTTATGATTGAACAAGAGGAAGGAGGTGGGGGGGGGGAGCAAAAAGCAGAAGAACAAGTGATGAGGTCCAGCAATGGGTTGGAGAAGCAACATTGGCATGCTCACACTGTGGTTGTATCTAATTAATGAATGGCATTAGACATTTGTAATGCCATTTATTCTGGTAATGACCAAACCTGATCTTCCATTCCTCGCCTCATGCTCATTCTCCCTCTCCCCCCCCCCTCCCTCCCAACTGCCATTACCTTTGTACAATGCTCAGACAGGGATTGAGAGATGTTGAGTGGAGGAAGGCAAACAGACTGTAAGCATAGGCCTCCGATTTAATGACATGTAACTGCTTAACTGCGGACACTGTTCCACAATGTGTTTGAGCCGGCAACACTTATTTAGATTGTTAACCCACAACTCGTCTAGCAAAAAGCTTTTGTGTGTGCGCATGTGCTCACACAATCCCTATTTGTACACACTGGTCTTTGTGCTTTCGCTCTGCGGAGCGGAATCAGACTTCGAGTCGGACGCTTGTTCACTTTGTCGTCTTTTTAATGGGCAACTAAACAAGTAAATACGTTTTTCCCTCCTTTTATTTATCTAACAAACACGTTTAATCAGTTGTGGTCTTGGTCCCCTGAGCTTCACGCAAGCTTGTGAAATCTTTTTGTACAGTCTCACGCCCTGTTCCCTATTACAATGTATGCTATTGATAGATTTCAGGGTGAGAGGAAAGCATGACCTGGTTTGAGGTGATAAAAGGTCTTTGTTGGCTGTTGTGATAGAACAGATTGTAGATTGAGTGTCTTTGTTTTGGGGTCAGGAAGGTGACATCACAGCTAGCTTGGAGATTTATGTAAGCTCTAATGGTTGTGCCCTTAAAATTAGCACATTTATACCACTCCTAATGATTCCTCCAAGTCTCCTTACCCCTGCCTCCTTTTTTCTAACCTATTTCTCCACCACCCTGACCCGAAATCTCTTTCCAAAATCCAGAAGATCGAACCTGTCGTCAAACAATAAAAGTACAACAGTCCCTTTTATAGTGACCCCCGGCCGTTTGGTTTCTCTTGTAGCCGTTTCGCCGTGTGACCTTCTCGGTGGTGAGCCAGCCCCAGGACCCTCACCAGCAGGGATCGCTGCAGAGCTGCTACGACAGCGGCCTGGACGAGTCAGAGACGCCCAGCAGCAAGAGTTCGTCGGGCCCCCGGCTGGGCGCCCTTCCCCTGCCCGAGGACAGCTACGAGAGGACAACGCCGGATGGCAGTGTCGGTGAGGCAGAGCACTTGGAAAATGGTAGGGGCAAACACTAAAGAAGATTAAGAAAGCGATAAGATACAGGAAACACACACGTAGATACTTCCTAGAGCATTCAATCACAGTAGCAAGCCCAACGGGAGATAGTGTCAGAAACATACACAAACATGTGAGGTTCTGTCCTTTTTAACATTTGGTACAGATTAGACCTTTCTTTAGGTGTTTTTGGCTTGGACATTTTTGTTTTTTGTAGTTCTGTAGTGTTTTGAGGTTGTGATGCAGAGGATACTTTTGTGAAAGCTAAAGCCCTTTCACAAATGTACATCATGTGAAGACAGGGTGTGAGATTTATTATAAAACCTACGGTTCTGTTTCCAGAAACAGGCGGCTTATTTGATCAAAGGCGCTACACGGGGGATTATATGAAACAGATATATTCTTTAAAATCAACATCTTTCAGGCCGTCTTTCAATTCCTATTGGGTTTCGTTCATGTGGGTTTCAACTTGACTCAGTGTAGATTTTCTAAGGAGGAGTAACAATAGGGGGTACTTCAATTGTTTTATAGTATAGTAGCTTTATTGATTTGCAATGCGTGCTGGCTTGAGGCCGTTATAAAGGAGTTTATTTGTCTTCATGTGGGAGATAATGGGCTAATTTTCTGTAGGTTGCAATGTAAAAAGAGTGTAGTCTAGAGTGAGTGGGAGCCTATTGTACACTCCTGGTTTTACTGCTGCATCTCCACTTGCAATCTTCTCACAGCTCAACTAAGCCAGTTTCCTACCAAGACCAACATCTGAGCAAGTGTGTGTATCTGGGTGTGCAGTGAGAGATGGGGCTAATGGTCCCATTCATAGTCTCGGAGTCTGAGGCGATGCTTAACAAGGAGGAGCTGTCTCGAGAGCGCTAAGCCTAAGTGCAGAGGCTTCCCCACTGCAGCTTAGGATAAGGATATTCAAATGGCTTAAAGATTCACATCCTTTCTTTTAAGATGGAGCCATTTCAGAGATGATGTCTTAACTTATCTCAGATCAGAAGGGTCAAAATAATTGTTCCGCTGTGTCCACACCCTTTCGGGAGATGGTAAATTGTAGGTTCGCAATGACCCCAAACACTAGGTAGAAAGTCAAGCAAAGCAGACAGATGTGCTCTTCAAACAGGCAGTTACACAGGTGCCCACAGTGAGCTTTCTGGACTTTTGGCCTTAACAGATTAAAAGACATTGTAACCACTTTATTATGAGCAGATAGGGCTACCTGGAGGGTACTTATAATGTCCTATTTTCAGACAATGGGCACTCATTTATTGGCCAAATTAGACCCAATTAAAAGACAATCAATTTAGTCTCCACTTAAAGTCATAGGACAGGGACCACCAATAGTGGAAAACCCAGTTAGATGCAAAGTGTGATCAGCCTGTCAATCAAATACCACTTGAGAACGAGAAATAGCATATATAGACCAATAAAGAAGCCCGTGTTTCATAACATATTGTCCAATGTGAAATGTTTTACAATGACCTAAAATAAAATGGTAATATAATCCCCATTCGTTTGGGCTTCAGCTCAGTGCACATATGTTGTTAATTCTCATTTCTCCACGGTTTCTGCGGGTACTGTTACAAAGTACACTGCAGCTTTAGAGGAGATTTGTTGGAGGAACAGAGTCAAGATCAATATATGAATCAGTCTCCATCCAAGAGAAACAACATGCTCGGCTGTTGCTCGCTATCTTTAGTGGGATCAGCTCAAATGGTGTGTATATGTGTGCAGACGGCACGCTGTATAAAGTGAGTGCATGTGAACGTTGACCAGTTTTGTTAAACACATTTTTTTAAAACTCAAAGCAACCTCGGAAATCTCTTGCAGCATATTTATACAATGCTTAAAGTTTCTTCTCTGAGGCTATGGTGAGATAATCTACGGTTGAAGCACCTGGGTGGCCTTGTGGTCCGACAGGTCATTTAATGCTTAAAATAAATTAGCTACATGTTTGCTGTTAAAGTGTCCTTGAGGAAGAAGCGGAGCCTCTACTTGCTCACTTTAGGTCACCGTGGAGAAGGGCATCAGCTAAATACCTAAGTGTAAAGTAAATGCAATCATCTAAGGTTAGGGCAAATATTGGCAAAGTGCTCCAGCCTCTTGAGGGATGCTAACTACAGTCATTAGCGTTCCCCCTTGTGTTGTAGCCAGCTCGCACACACACACCAGCGGCACGGCTTTATATGAAACCCGAGCCCTTTTAAATAAGTGAGGGAGTTATGAGGAAAGAGGGAGAACAAAAGTTAGCAGATGTGTGTGCTAAGTGTTAGCATGGGCATCATTAGCGGTGTGTAATTGCATGTTTTTACGTGGTAAGGTGATTTTTTCTGTTTTTAGATGAAAGCGATTGGAGTTAAATCAAGATTATAAGAACCTCGACCTCGGGGCTAGTTTGCAAAATGTATTTGAGGATTTTATTTTTGTTTTCCTATTCACAGTGTTCCTGATTCATCATGTCTGACTGTCTTTGCTTTGTGTCAGGGTGAGACGCGGACAAAAGGCTTGTGTCCCTTTTTGATTCCGTGCCTTTTCTGGCTCTAACTTGCTTGTTCTGGATCGATGCTTGCACAATGTGCAGGAACAATCGTCCTCCACTGCAGCTGCTCGTCTGTCTCACACACACGAGTGCACGGACGCCTACACACACATACTGTATGTAGGCATCCGTACTAACACAGACAAACAAATGTGAAGGCAACAACACACACTCAATCTGTTTTTCACTCTCTGTCTCCTCGCTCTTCATCCTGCCTTTATATCTACCATGCACAGATGTGCCAAGGGACCGCATTTTCTTTTTCGCATCTCCTTCATCAAGGTCAGGTTTTGAACTTTATTATCTTCTACTTGTTGACTTTCTTTCCATTGAGAGTGTCAAATAGGAAAATAAAATAGAAAAAAAGCAACCTCTCCATCCGAGACAGATTATTCTTTCTCAAAACAGTCAACATGGGAATATGAACATATTCTTGACCCAATCCACAGTGCCCAAACTTATCTCACAAGACTCCTCTGCACTTTCTTCCCGACGTTGTTTCAGAAGAGTGAGAGACAGTCTATAGCTGCGGGTCAGGAACCTTTGAGAATTTGGTTTGCAGTTGTCAGAATTTGATTAGTTGCAAGATTTAAATGTGTACTCTTGCGAGGAAGATAAAGCATACATTTTATTATTAATCTTAAGCAGCACATCGCTTTGGCATTTGGTACACTTCACGACGTCTTGATCTTTTTGATGCACAGCTGGAGCCCTCACTTATTCATAAGCTTATCCCGGTGCTCATTAGATATTCATAAACGCTGAGTGTTTGGAGTCAAACACTCGATTAGGCCGTTATGGATGTCAATGAATCCTTGCAGATGGACGGTGTTATCTGTGGGTCAAAGCCTTTTGCTCCATTATTGATCTCCACAGTGCGGGGGGGGGGGGGGGGGGGGATTGTTTTTCAATTGTAACCGTGTTAGTTCAAGTACAACTCAAAATAACATGCTTCCACGTTGCCCTTTCATCATGAGTGAGGTGTGGAAGGTGGTTTCATATCAAACCTCAGTGTGAATGTGAACAGCTCCGGGCACTGAAGATGTAATATCATTGTTCAATACATCAGGCTTTGCTGTGGTTGATGCAGTAGGTCACGCTGCTGAGGATGTACGCTACTTGATCCATAGTGTGTATCATTACATATGGATTGTTGCTACCACTTTACAATGAGACTACTGTAGGAGCCAACATGCTTGTTTTACCATTACTTATTACTTCTATTATTATCTTCATTTATGTCTGCATCACGTTTAATTCTTATTGTTTATCACTTTCGGCACATGGGTGTGGTTTATTGGTATTTAGTCACCTGTTGGATGCCGGTTTGGAGGATATGATGTAGGAAGAGGGTGAATGGCGCACTTTCTGTTGACCGTCAGGTCGGGGGTTGTATATTGTTTATTTTCGTTTTATTAAACACTGGACTATAAATGACTTCGGACTCTTATATGGAAGCGTCACAGCAAAGAGCACATATTAGCCTCTCAGCGGCAGAACTCAGAGCGAGTTTGTGCCGCTACAACTACCCTTATAAAGGGTTTACCAATAGTCTGTCATTCATTTATTAATTAGGTTGTGAACAATCATTAATAAGCTTTTACAAGACAAACAGGGCAGCTGTGACCGGTTGCTTGCCAAATAGTGAGCCCACATTTATCTGTACTGCTAAGCCTTATGTTGGCTACCTAGCTTACTTTGTGTTTTCATCAGCCAGCATCCTTGGTATCTGTTGTTCACCGAGTTGATTCTCGCTAAGTAGCCAATATAAGGCTTAGTCATCTTGCCAAATAGTGAGCCTGTGTTGATGAATGAAAACTATGTTAGCACTGGTTTATAAATGGTTATTAATGATTAATAGTGTTTACAACCTAATTCATAACCTAATTATAAACCCTTTTTAATTATTGTAAAGTGGTACCGTATTTTTTATAGACAAAATGCTAATGTGTAGTTTTAACCTTCTTACTTTAACTTCACCTCCTTGTATTCACTAGTTAGTGAACATGTGCTCTGCCCAGCGCCTAATTCTTAGCAAAGGTAAGCCAAGTTAGTGTGAGTCGACATGTAAGACGTGTAAGAATCTAGAAGAGAGAGAAGGAGTTTTAAAAGGTTACTAAGGTTCAGTAATAAAGAGAACACTACAGAGGGAAGTGGCTAAATGGAAGAGTATCCAAGACCATATGGAAAAGGACATCTTGTATGTATTTACGCTCTTGCCATTGTGAGTGCGACTTGAATAAAAGACCATGAGAAAAACAAATTGTAGGGTCCTGTCCATGATCTTATCAGACACGAATAGTGGACATACATATACGTTGTGGAAAGGCCCTGTGTGATTACATTAAAGCCCATTTAGTGGTTGCCATCACATTATCCCAATCAGTCACTTAGACACAACCCCTTTCCATTTACTTTGGAAAGAGTTCATGAAAATGGATTATACATATCACCAGGGTTATTACTATGATGAAATATATTAGAAACTCAAATGATTATCCGCATTGTATCACTGGGTGCATCTCAAAGAGGCTGATTTTTATTTTGCTGGATGCTAAGACAGATGAATAGGGCACATTTATTGTAGCCTCTGAGGGAGTAAAAGCACATCCTACTGGCCGCTAACGTTAGCATGCCTCCCACGTTTCTGTGCTTCTGCTGCTAGACAACCACCCCCTAACACACACACACACACACACACACACACACACACACACGGCTTCTATCTCTGGGCTGTCTCTCCTGCTGAGAAATCTTGGGGTACCACCCTTGGATTACAGACATCATCGTTTAGTGTTTGCTAGCTTGCCCCGATGGAGTAGGACAGACAGGAAGTGGCACATCACAGCAGTTGTCAGCGAGTACAGACTGTCTGAGCCACTGCTTACACATGATGGACAGACTGTAAATACACATTTTACACATAGAAATGAACACACATGCTCATTCACGTACACACAGAAAGCCACGCACATACTCCACCTCCGCACAATCATTTCCCAGCTCTGAAGCACCTCACTAGATCACTTCATAGTTGTTATTTCTGTTTTCTTTGCCCGTTGGAATTATGCTTAGGCTGTTTAATAATGTGCGTGTGTGTGTTTGTGTGAAACTCTGTTCATTAAGCAAACCCAATTGTAGGGCCAGATGGCAAAGCGAGTTTGTTTAATTAAAACCATTCATATTTCAAGAGCGGAGCGGCAGCAGCACTGGTCTTGCAGTAGGTCTGATTTCCCCCAACATGGTGGAGGGATGGGAGTGTGTGTTTTTTGCAGTGGAAGGCTTTTTAGTGAAAAATCACCCAGCGGAAGGCATTCACGCTATCAATCAGCATGTTACACACGCTCCCCCACCCACCCATCGCCATCCCCAAGGTCACAGTCCATGTGTGCACAAGTTAATAACACTACAACATTAATTGGGGAGATGAAAATTTAGATAATGAGTAAAAAGTGTCTCAAAGATTACAGAATTAAGTGTGTGCCTGCAGTCGTGCATCTGTCGCTTACCCCACGCCCCTTGTTTTTTCCCTGTGATATCCTCAGGCAAGACGACAGCAAGGGAGATAGAAAGAACAAGAGGACCTGGTGAGATGATGTGAGAGAAGGCACTGAGGGAAAGCATGGCAGGGCAGAGTAAACGAGTAACACATTGCACAGGAGCCCAGAGACAGATCGAACGATGGGATTTTGGAAAGCGACCAGGAGATGGAGAGAAAATGTATATTAAGAGGAAGAATATGAGAAACAGAAGGTGGGGGAGAAGTGAGGGATGGGGTTACATGCGTGGAGAAGTTGCCAGCAGGGAGTGGCGCTTGACGGAGAGATGATTGATCACTGCTCAGCCAGAGACGGCAGGTATTCAAATCATACCCTTGTGTCACATCCAGAGTCCTGTCTTCCTCTCCACATGGGCACACACGGACTGTAAAGCCCACCCAGTGCAGTCTTAACTCCTGTAACAAGGACACAATTAAGCTTGAGGAAATACCCTTTCTTAAGAGAGAGAGCAGAGGAATCTGTGCTGAAAGTTTGTTTACTGTCAAATTGCTAAATATATTTTGTTTTCATTTAACTCTATTGGAATCTAGCCACGCATAAGTGTTATTTTCCGAGGTTCAGAGAGCCACTTAAAAATATACTTTATTCAAATTCAGCATCAAGATGTATTGCCAGAAAGTATGTCCAGGTTAATGTGTAATACACAGACCTCACTTCTCTGGAATGTTTTACTCTAACACCAAACTAGAATTGAGAAGTGATAATATATCTTATTTGTTGAATTATTTACAACACACTTTTTTACATGATCAAAAGCCAAAGAGGGTTTGGAACCACCTAATTTGTATATGTTAAAAAGTATTCTCCTCAATTGGATTTAGCGTTAGGCAAGTTATTCAGGGTACATTTGTGGATATTTGGATGAACTTAGATCATCTCAAGAAGGAGGACAGGAGACTGAAAATGACTTTTGTACGGAATTGTTCAAAATGGATGTTGTGCCTCTGATAGTACACCTACTGCAATATAGGATACAGAGGAAATGGCCAATAATAAAGAAGAATGGATGAATGTGCTGTCCAGACACACACAAATATTGTGGAGGTCCCAGTGTGGATAATGGAATCGTTGCTGTGGTGTTTTGTGTAGCTAGAGGCGGCTGACACCCACTCCTGACAGAGATTAAAAAAGCCATTCAGCTGGCTATCAAACGCTGATGCACAGCCCGCGATGGCCATTTGGTCCGAGAGACAAAAAGTGCACACGGCCACTCTATATCCACTGTACAGAATATGACCCACAAAAAGGCTGTTTTTAAAAAGCTGCTATTGTCGAGTGCCGGCGATGAAAGTCAGGGAAATAGTGTGTCGATTTCACTTCAAACATGGTTGTGTTTTGGCATTGTCTTCTACAATGTGGAGTTGATAAAGGCAGCACTTGCGGGGGAAAGAGAAGCAGAATGTTTTCTCATGGCACCGCAGCGACATGACTGTTTTTTCAATGAGCGCCTACAGTCACACGCGCCGACATGTGCCTTTTTAGGTGCAACGGAGCGGTTACTAGCAATTTGGCTTGTCTCCAAATGGCACGGGTATTTGTTATGTTCGGAATAAAATCACTTTCTCCGACAGCTGTTAATTTGGAATGCACCTTGCTCCTTTTTTTGGTACTTTTCCCCCACGATATCATCACTTTTAAACTAGGGTATGTGTGTCAGGTGTAGTGTTTGGCGGGGCGGTCTTCAATGAAGACAATTAAACACCTCCCACCCCTCCTTCCCCCCTTTCCTCCCAGGCACTCTGTCTTCTGCTTGTTTCCCCTCCTTCCCCCTGGATCTTCCCCTCCCCTCCTCCTGTTCTTGCTTCTCCTCTAACTTTCCTCTCCTTTGTCAAAATAACTGGTTTGGATTCTGAGCATGATTGTGGAGAAGATGAGGTGAACAGGTTGAGCAGAAGGAACATCAGGTGTGCCGCACCGGGTCACAGTTGGGCGCCATGTTTTTCCCAGCGTGAGGTCTATAACATGGCTGCAAGTATTCCAATAATCTCCCTCGCTGCCTACAAGTGTTTATTTATTTATTACTATTTTTTCTGATCCTCGAACATGGACCAAGCTTCCAAACAAGACCGCTGTTAGGGACAACGATACATATGTATGCGCATATGTTGCGGCATGCCAACTTCACACCATGAGAGAAACACTAAGAAAGAATGAAAGCATTCTTTTTTTTTCTCACTTCGGGGAAAATGTTGAAAAAGAACACGAACAAACAGAAAAACACATTCAGGTGTTCACACATTCTGTACACCAAGCTGGGGCGGCTCATGCATTCATTCATACTATACTTTATGTGCAAACACCATCTCTCACTAAAGCACATACTGAAACCCATGCATAATAACTCGGCTGGAACTCTTTTCGCATTCTCAACACATTCTGAGAAACCCTCAATTTAATTTCGCTCACAAAGAATACAGCGCTGATTATGAAACACATACGATTTAAAGGTGAACAGGAACCAGATGTAACGGGCTCACAGCCAATAAACAGAAATGACTCCATTTAGCTAAGCTTGGCCAAAATGACAGATACCCATGTGTTGCTCAGTGTTTGTGACTTCTCAAGTTTGAATATAAGCAGTGACTCACTTGACCTTTAAGGTAGGAATTGCAAATGGTGTACATGTGTCTGGCTGTGCGTAAGCTTGCATCTTTTAGGCCTTCTCTGTTTATCTTACGCATTGTTTATGTGGCATATGGCCCGCCAGCCGCTTAACCTCCTGACAGTTCCAATACATTATGCTTTTTCACCGCCGCCCACAACTTTGTCCTCCAACACGTTTAAAAAACAATACAAACTTTTGTTTTCGTAGCTTTCTTTTGCCACCCTCTCTAGGTTCACCCACGTTAGCCTATTTGCAGAACAGCTTGCTCGCTGCGCCACATCTCCAGCAGGCATGGCTGGAAACTGGCATTCCTTCTGGGAAAGGGATTTTGTCAGGAAACTCCTCACTGTGCCAGCAGCGTCGGCTACTAACACTAATGATTCCAATTAGGTTGTATTATTTAGGAATTTGACATCGTGTTCGTCTTTAATCGGGGGGGTTTGATGACTCAGAGACGCAGCTAAATGCGGTAAAACTGTCAAAACAACAGCAAACAAATGCTCCACTGCTGCAGGCATGTGCAAAACTAATGATAATCAGCCTGTGTGTGTGTGTGTGTGTGTGTGTGTGTGTGTGTGTGTGTGTGTGTGTGTGTGTGTGTGTGTGTGTGTGTGTGTGTTACAGTATGAGGGAGATGTTCTTAGTGTTTTACTCGGGCTGTGGGCTGTGGGGGGTACGGTAGAGTAAGATGTGATAGTCACTTTATTTGAACGTCAAATAAAAAATGAATATAAACACGTAATACGGTCACTGTTATGTTTTAAACCGATAGAAAGATATCTTATAAGTGTGTATGTATAAGTCAACATTTATGTCAAGAACTATAAGTGGTTGATTAACAATGTACCATAATACAATTTACATTTATCTAAACATGCTTTTGTTAGCGCAACATCAGCTCAAGATGCTTTATTTAGAACAGTTATTGCAAAATTCATTAAGCAAGACTTACTTTTGTTAAAATCCTTCATAATAATAAATACTTTGAAACATCTACGGAGGGTTTAAGGTGAAGTACAATCTGGTTTGTTACAGAAAGTGGTGTGTTTTAATGTTTAACGCTGAAGAAAATAACAGAATGTAATCAAGCATGTGTGTGCAGTATAGCCTTCTACATGTGTATGGATCCGAGTGTAGATGCTTCACGCTCTCGACGGTGCACCGAGACCACCGCGGCCCACCAGAACTTATTTTTATTCCCCTCCATCCGCTCCCTCTCTCCTGCCCCTCCGCGCCTTCCCCTTTAAAAATAGATGAAAGCGTGTAACAATGTGAGACGGGGGTTATCCTCCCGCTCTCTTCTCGCCTCCTCTCTCTATAAGGACACACTTAATGCGTCTCATATGGAGGAAGGGTGTTGGGAGGGGGGGATTGAAATGAACACAGTTTATAGAAGTTGGCCTCCCCTGGTAGTATTAGAGGGCACGCGCTACGACCTTTGACACCTGTGATGGGTTTCATAACGTCCCCCCGAAGACGCATGTAGTACAGAAGGCTTTGTCACACACTACTTATACAGCATGCTTTCACACATGTGCACACTATCCACCTAGAGGGACAATATCCTCCTGAGTTCCTCTAGCTGAGGAATTTCATTATTCCGTCTCTTCTTATTTCCTTTGGCAGGTTTTTTCTCTCGGCACTGCGCTCATGGACAGTTACCCGGGGTCATAAATGCATCAGAGGAACAAAAACGTTTGTTTGTTTTAACAAAGGCTCGTCCATATCGAACCTGTTTCCCTGGAAACCGCGAGGAAAAGCGTTCACATAATGGTCAACATTAGCACCATACATTTTTTATGAAGGCCGAGAGCTCACCCTACTTAAGACAAACATTCGCCGAAGCATTCGCACAGACGTGAAATTGGTGTAGTGTGTGTGTGTGTGTGAGAGGAGGAAATATTGTGTGTGTCTTCTCTCCTGTGAGTGTGAAGCTGCTTTCTTATGCGTTGTTGACCCATTTAAGGGCTTTAGCATTTTCACTATTGTGCTGTCTCTAGTAGCTTCCAATGTGAAATGATTATTCGGATACAGTCAAAGGAAGATGTATTTAATGAGTTTCCACTTCTTTTGTCCGTTTCTTTCTATTCATAAATACATTTTTTCCTTCCATTTCTTTCTTCCTCTTTATCGTCATTCCTCGTGTCATGAAAGGTAGATTGCGAAGAAATGTCGTCAGCTGCTTCGCCAGTGTTTGTCGTCGAGTAGAACAACATGCTGACAGCTCAGGAATTATTTTGGGCCACCACGCACCATTTCCCCCTCACGCTGGGATGAATATTCATTGGCACTCAGTAATTGAAGTGCCGTGTCAACCTGAGCCCGTGACTTGACACATTTCACCCGCGTCTCCTTCCATCATCTGCACTGCGCTCCCCTTTTTCTTGTTGGTTGTCATTTCCGAGCACCTGGTCAAAAAGGAGAGGAAGCATGCATCCAAAAAATACACAACCCGCCTTTCCCTTAGGTGTAGAGTTTTTTTCACCTCAAGGTCACAAAACAATACATTAATTACCCCCCTCTTTGTTCGTCATCCACCGTGGCAGCTGCCTTTTCAAGCCTATGAAACACAGCAATCACCTAACAAAGCTCGGGCTCAACTCCTCTGATGGTGCGGACTTAAGTTTAACTTCCTGTGTGGGATGGGAGTGTCAAAGTGCCCGTCAAAAGCTCCATTTACATCACAATAGAAAATCACCTTAAAGCCAAAACACGTCAGCAGCAAAATGGAAGCCATGCAACACCGACACCAAACAATGGAGGTAAATGCGGTGGGGATTTTATAAAGGAAAACCAGGTGAGTTGTTTCTTTCCCCGGGGGGTTTACAAAAAGATTAACTATTTGAACAAACACTAAGGGGGCACACCTGTTTATGTGCAATTGTGGCAAAGTGTGTGACTCTTTGTCTGTTTCCAGTCCCTTTGTTTGCAGTCCCCGCCCGCAGACTAATGGCTACCTCGAAGGCTAAAACAATAGTATTTATCTTGTCTGCGGCTCACAGTAAGCCTCAGGCATCCACTTGTGTTGTGGGACGAGTCACAGGAGTGTGTCCACAAGGCACACAAGATTATATATAAGTGGGTGGAAAAACAAATTAATAAACAATGGTCAAAAGAGAATCGAAACATTGTTTGAAGTAAAATTGTACTTCACAAGTCATACACTTTTTATATCCTTATTTTTTTTACACATTGTCTCAGCATGAAGCAAACCTTAAACTTGTATCGGGCAAGAGAGAGAAAGAGAAAGAGACTGACACGATGACAAAAGTCGCCTCTGCATGCACCCCCGCCTCCGATGTCCTGACAAAACAGAGCATCCTAATCCAGATGATGTGCCCGCTCACAATGCACACAAACACCCTTGTACACACATATGTGCGGGGCCAGATTTAAACATGCACAAATCACTCTATCTCTTAAGTGAATGCCCTGAAATCAGCTTTTGGCAGCTTCTGCAAACCTTGTTTCGCCTGCAACTCCCTGCGAGTGAATGGATTTGTGTAATTGTTTGAGGGATGCTACTGGGAAGAGGCTTACCTCTGACAAAACCAAGAGCTTGTATACATAGACAAGAAGGGGATCATTTGTGCTGTAGGTGTAAGTGAAAGCTTATATGCAATTTAAAAAAAGCATTATGTCTGGACTGCTTTCAAATCAACACTGGAGTGTTTTTTGGGTTGCAGCTGGCTATTGTGCTCCTCGCTGCGTGTACACTGCGGCTGCAGAGAAGCGCTGTTTAGTCTCCCTCCCACACACAATGTACCACTTGGATTTGAAAATCTTCTGGAAGTGACAGATTGGGTTCACACACTGCACAGGGAAACAAGTTACAGTCATTATCCAGTTATAGCGGTCATGATATACTCGTTTTTGGGTAGTTGTCTCATATCGGGACACACACACACACACACACACACACACACACACACACACACACACACACACACACACACACACACACACACACACACAAAGTGTTTGCCCTTTTATGGTGTTGGCCATTTCATTGCTTCCCCTCACTTAATACAGTACTGCCTTCAGCCAATCAAAATGGAACTCCATTCATTTTAAAAGCGGCTACTAGTATAGGTTTGCTATCGCACCAAATCAGGTTATTTGGCGATAAGCTCAAGGTTGCGCAGCTATGGGGGATTGACACTTATTTTTCACTCACTTACTATTGGTTGACCTATTTTAATTTGATCGGCCAATTGATCGGGAGTTAGGTTATTGGAAAACGCAACATGTTGTTTTTCCCAGCATCCCCTGCGGTCCCACCCCAGCCGGAACGCACTCCCCACATTTGAAAATATAGGACGACTAGCAATTTGGTTGCAATAACTGGTTACATGTGAATGGATTCGAACATAGCCAAATAGTCTGAGCTTGAGTTGCATTGTGGGTAAATGGAGGCACCAGGTTTTGACAGGAAAATAGCATATATATATATATAAATAAAAAATAAAGGCTGGGCTTCTGCACCACCTTTTTCCAACTGTCCAACAGTGTTCTTGGAGTGCTATACTACATCTGAGTGCTCTTTTGTGACACTAACAAACCCACAGTTAGATAAATACCAGACGTGGTAAGAATTTGAATATAAATCTAAACTGTTAGACAGCCTTGGGGGAATTGAGTCTACGAGTGTAATTTTTACCGACACTGAAGAAGAAAAAGAGAGAAGGAGAGAGAGAGAGAGAGATGAATGATGGTTCCATCACCCCACACATTGTGAATCTGAAGTTACGCCAGGGCAGCATAAATCATCTTAATCCCTGAGCGATTGCAGAAAGAGCAAGGACACACACATTCCCACAAACACACTTATAAGCATATACACACTTCTAAACACACACACCCCTCACCTTGTTTCAGAACTCCCTAAATCACCATTCAAATCACTCATTTTTATTAAAAAAATACAGCCTGCACTTCTTTAATGGCTCACAGGGCTTGAGCGGGATTTAATCTTAATCAAAAGCAATCGCAGATTATAGACAAGGCACAGATGGTTTTGGAGTGAAAATTGCATTTTCCAGACATTTTTGATTGTTTGCTCTTTTCTCCCTCCCTCCTTGGTGTTATTATGATTATTACTACCCCAGCTTTGGGTGATTTCATGTTGGTCTTAAAGGCATTATCTGGGTTTAAGACTCGCTCACCAAATCTAAAAACGCTCCTGTCAGGACCTTTCATTAGCGCCAAAGTCTTAATCCACCTCAATACATACATGCAGTAATCCCCCACTCCTCTTATAAAGACCATAGCTGTCAACACTTGTGTTCTTCAGCTGAACTCTGTGCCAGGACAAAGCAATTTGTTTCAAAGCATCAAAGCAGGAGCAATGGGGGGGTTTTGAGGAGAGCTGGCTGCAGAGAGGTTATAGCAGTGCATAAGCATATTTTTGCAGAAGACTGAAAGAATGAAGACAGTGAGCTCCTTTTTGTGCTTTGAGGCTTTGATAGAAAGCCTGCAAGCCAAAGAGTTTATCCTCTGGCAAAGGTGATGATGGCAGAGAGGACATAATGAGACATGGAGAAAGTAATTGTGGGAGTGTGTAGACGCAATTGTATTCTTTTCAAGGTGTTTTCAACCCGAGCATACTCTTTCCTTTTCTTGTGATTAATTGTGTGTGTGTGTGTGTGTGTGTGTGTGTGTGTGTGTGTGTGTGTGTGTGTGTGTGTGTGTGTGTGTGTGTGTGTGTGTGTGTGTGTGTGTGTGTGTGTGTGTGTGTGCTCACACTCAGGCTGGAGATTGTGTCAGTTTAATCTTAAATGCTGATGATGTGAAGAGGGCAACAAATAATAATGAGAAGCAAAGAATGCACAGTCCACTTTCCTTAATGAAATGCAATGTCTGACACATCACACACACACACACACACACCCACACACACACACACACCTTATTCTCTTGAGCTGCAAGGGATAACAATTTAAAGAAATCAATTGCTAAAATGTGTGTAAGTCATTCAGAAAGCAGGGCCAGAAAATAACAATGTTATCAACATATTCAAAGGATTAGTGTGATTACTGGGAACAGGAAGTTAACCGTGCTACGTCTGGAGCCGAAATATAGGCCCAAAAGTACGATCTTTCCCACTATCACTAGCATGAAATCACTTGTTTATGTTTCAGAGGAAAATGAGGCCACTGAGGCGAATGTGTTCCCCTGAAAAATATCTGGCAGCGGTAAGAATACAAATGGAGTTGCTTGAAATCAGGCAAAAGGCAAATGTTCACAACCCACTCAGTGACACCAGGGTTTGGATTTTCAAGCGTGATGTGTGTGTGTGTGTGTGTATGCGTGTGTAGACTGTAAAAGGTCCACTGGACAGGGCTCTCTTTACTCACCCAGACAGGCAGAGGGCTGTAAAAAAGAACTGCACCATATTTCCTCTCAAATCTCTTCTGATACTGAAAAGCAATGTTTTCACAGCTGCCTCATTTTCTCTGCTTTGCAGTTTCCCACTGTGTGTGTATATATATGTGTATGTGTGTGTGTGTGTGTGTGTGTGTGTGTGTGTATATGTGTTTGAGTGTGTCTGAGTGTGTGTGCGTGCTACTTTTTCCTTTTTTGTGAGCAGAAATAAAAACTGAAACATAGGTGCCAAATGTTTGAGGCGCAGAGAGACGGAGAAGAGAGGGTCCTTCTTTGTTCCACAAACTTCTCCCCTCTCCTTGTTGTCTCAACTTCCCTCCCTCCCCTTTTCTCCCCCACAGACGTCTCGCTGTAATCATCTGTTTATGCAAAAGCCTCAATATGATTCACAGAGTAATCAGCTTTCCACCTCCCGAGAAATGTTATTTCTTACATTGTGGTTTTTTTTATATTGAAAATATGATTCTCTCCACTCGGTAGCCGATCGCAATGCGTGGAACACGGATCCCCCCCCTCTGAATACAATTAGGATCCAGTCATCTATAATGACAGCGCTGTGTAGGCAGGGAGGGGGCGGGGAGACAGGGGGACGCAACCGGGACTGCAGCTAATAATAGATTAATAACTGGTGACAGTGTTGCGTCGCTCTGAAAGGAGCAAGTTTCCAATTATTTCTCCATGGGCATGGTTGAATATTACATGTGTGTGTTTCTGAATAGAGCCACATGAATGATGCATGTGAGTCACTGGTTTGTAATGAAATGATTTATACATCAACTTATAGACCCCTTTTAGCGCTGACGTCATGATTACATCACCGTGTTAGCTAGAGGCGACACAGAGAAAGGCTGGAGGCAAACATGATTCACCTCAGAGTGGCAGGCTTAAGTTACCAATGTCATCCGTTTTTGGGTGTCAGGAACAGAGTATGGTTCCAACTTGACATTTTTACTGCATATAAATGAGAAGACAAACTGTTATTCAAGGGTTCAGCTAACTCGATATGGCTAATTGTTCACGCCACTCACGCAGAAAGCTTACAAGAAATAAAATATATACTTAACTAGAAGAAAGATGGGAAGACAAATGTTGCTAAAATACAAAATGTTACAGCTACAGATATAATGCGTACAGTAGCTGTAGCCTTGAGCCTTTGACCTCAGTAAGCAGAAGCTAAATTATTAGCAACATGTTCTCTCCAGCTCTAAAATTGGTCGATAAAGAAGTCCATTGCCAAAGCTTTTGACGCACCTTTTTTTCTGCAGGGCATTTACAGTTATCCAAAAATGTAGTTTCTCTTTATGCACCATCATATGTTTGTTAACTTTCTTAAGAAACACTCATAGACAGTGAGTAGATATTGTCTTTAGCCATTGTTAAAAAAAACAATCTGTGTTTAAAGCATTCAAATGTGCATTTACATTCTTTTAGAAGCCTGTCTTGGCTTATCCTCTGTTATAATCACTAATTGGCTCACTATTATTCTGTTTAAAGATTGTATTGGTCATGAACTTATTTTTATTATTTCATTGCTCTAGTAAAATCCAAACAAGCTGCAATTTATTTCAAATGTTCTTACTTCCAGATTTGAGAATTCGACATTGTATGTACCAAAAACCCCCAGACTCCTATCCTTCTTTTTTGGAAAACAGAAGCTAGAAAGTGTTGTGTTTCACTGCTGATGTTGCACAGCAGCCATTGTATTCTTACAGCAGCAACTACGAGGAGAAATATTGATCAGGAGGACGCAGACAACCTTGGCTTTCTGAAGGCAGACCTTGTGCTACAGTATACATTGCTTGACCTGAACTTTTCTCAGTCTAGCTGAATAGACAAAGCAACATCAAAATGTAACTAATGATGTATTTTATTTTAAAACACAAATGTTCCTTATGGTTGAAACATTGGGAGTGTTAGGGAGAAAGGGGGTGGTCAATTGTACAGGCAAGGCACCTGCTCCAGTAGCCAACGTAAATGAAAATCAAAATGGGTTACTTTAGTACTATTCTCAATGTTGGACTTTTATTTCTAATGGAGTACATTTACAATTAGTATTTTCACTAGAGTAAAGTATCTGCATACCTTAGACACCACTGGAAAGAGGCTATTCACCCTAAATAGAAACAGAGGTACACTTGACCTCTTTATTTCTCTCTGTGTCACATCCAAACCCCTTTACACGCACACTCCTACTGTACATCACATTGGCTTAACCGCCACCCATATGCCAGGACATGAGCAGCTGGACATAAAGCCACTGAATGAATGTTGCAAGTGTAAAGGATTAGGAGGCTCTGTGTGTAAATGTCTCAAACAAGTCTCTAACCTCGGCTGCCAAACTGTGCCCTTATTTCCCTCTCATAGGGCCGGTGGATTAAGATTATACTGCCAGAGCTCTGGGAAAATACTGACCGCTATGGTAACGATACGATTTATTTATTAATTTCATCAATAGAAAAAAATCCAGTTGGTCACACCCCATATGTATGACATCACTATAAAGCCCAGGATGTGATTTTAAGGACTCAAATAGACTGCATGAATGGTGTTTAACATACAGATCTCACAGATGGAACATATGTATTGCGGGGTCTCAGCAAGTGCGTATGAGTCTTGTAATGACATTTTATTGGAAGGTAGAAACCTAAACCACTAGTAGCTGTAGTGATCTCATAGAGGCCAGCAGTGTGTGCTTTGCTGCTGACAGGGAGATGATATACTGGCTGTGGCAAGTGCTGCCTGACAGTAAATGCCTTCCCCCCCTCCTTCATGTTTACAGTAGTAAATGGATTATGGTCCATGGGCAGCTCCACATTAACCTGCACACATGTCTGCTCCTGGGTTCACATGCACCTCTCTGTGATGGGAAAGAGAGCGCGATTCTAGCACCTTCACACACACCAGCGTAGCCTCTGGTTGAACGTTAGTGTGTCGCTAATCACGTTAGCATCGATCATGTGAGTGCCCCGGCTTTGACCTCATTGCATCACGTTGGCTCTGAACTTAGATTGAGGTACCCGAGCTGCACCTCTTACAGAGCAGTTCAAAGGCACAAGGCTAACAGTGTGAGTGCATTAAAGAAGCGCTAATATGTGGAGCTATCACTCAGCACATTGTTTGCAAATTTGACTGTGGTTGTGACAGAAAGCTTACATGTTTTATCCCACGTGTCAGTGAGATGTGTGGGCTGCTGCCGCGGTACCCCCCTTGTAATGCGCTAATATGCATTAGAACTAAGCTCATGCCTCTGAAATGAAAACACTGGAATTAGCCGTCAAAATAAGAGCCACATGGAAAGAATGGAGTGAAAGGGGGTTAGTAATATTGTGAATGTAATTTCTCTTTTCATGAAGTCGGAGATGAGGTCGACACAAATGATTCCCCTCGACGTAAGTCCGGGAAATGAAGCTTGCTCTTTTCAATGCGGATAATTAGCTGAGCTGACAGTCGATCCCCATTTTTTTTTTCTTCCCCCAACCCTAACCCTCTAGTTTGGGACTATAATCCCTCCTTTGAGGATGTGCAAGTGACAGAAGTATTTTTGTGTCCTTCTAGAATATTCCAGCAATTAGAGGAAGTACAATAATACCCATCAACCCAGAGTAATTAGCGAGCATTTGAGACGATGCCACAGAAACTGAGAACTCCTTTGACCTCGACAGGGGCCGAGCAGCACTGATACGTTTCTGTGTCTTAGTGCGTGTTTGTGTGCCTCCGGGTCTCGGTGTACACAGGGGAGTCAAGTTAGGATGAGTAAGCAGCCGGCACAGTACAAAGTGTACCTGCGCCACCCTTCATCTGAACCGCAGATTCAGCATTTATGCGAGAGAGCGGTGTGTGAGGTTGTAACTAAAACCCCAGGCCTTTGCGTATATATGCCTTTGAAAAGTTATCTTTCACGTCTGTTGTTTGTTTACTGCAGCCAACTTGTTGTTGACTGTCTGAGTCCAGCCATGGTTATCACAGCTGATGGTGCCCTTCCCTGTCAGGCCGTGACCCCTTTACTCCCACTGAATTATCATCTGTCAGAGTCACGGCGTGGGAGGGGAAGGAAGGGTACATAAAGCAAGGGGACAGAGGGAAGATTTGGCTGAGTGCCTCAGAGGTGTTTAATTGTCTTCATTGATGACCGCCCCACCTGCTCACATGACACACATTTCCTAGCCAAAGCATGTCACGCATAAACAAGTAACTCATGCACTAGGGGGAGATTTATAGGGACAGACCCAACCCCACAGAATAGGTTTTTGGCAAGCATTGGTCAAGCCAGCACTCGAAAATATCAGGCAGATCCGTTATATTCAAACTTTCTTTCCACTCCTCTCTCCTGCTGCTCCATGTCTCATTTCAGACTCCTTAGAAAGAATGCATTAACAAGCTAACGCTCAGGGTCATTAAACTATGCAACGTGAGGAGAAATATCAGGCCTTCGACCTTGGCCCTATCCCACTCTAGTTTCGCCAAAGCGAAGTCACTTCAAACGATTTAGATGAGCTTGCGCGTCATTACATTTAATTGCGCAGTGTGGGGATAAAATAAAAAAAGATAACGTGAGCCCTAAATAACACCCGTCTCTCCCGCTCCCGCACTTGCGGCAACCTAGATTTGAACATAACAATTGGGAGTGTGTTGTTGGTGGTTGTGGTGGGGAGTCTACTGAAAAAGAACAAATAAAAACCTACTCCTCTTTTCATTTCTCTTCCCTAAAGTTTAGCTTTTCAAGTTGAAAAGTTTCAATTAGAAGCTTTTCCCTCCTCTCCATCTCTCTTCGCTGCAGACAGTAGTTTGTAAAGGTCAGCGCTGTCTGTCGGCTTTATTTGAGGGTGTCTGAAGACCCATTTAAGACTGACTTTAACTTCAAATATGCTGACCTAGACAGCGCTGATTAGCTTGAGCCATGGGTGGCATGCTGTGATTTTTCCCTTGCTGGCTCTCCCTTCATCCATCTTCCTGCATTAGTCTCTTCCCCCGCATTATTCATTTAGATCACTTCCTGAAAGGCTAGCCCTCTTAAATAGCTTAAGCAAGCAACATTTCATGTATGAATTGTAAATAGGTATTCAGTTGCTATGTTGTTTATGGTACAAACACAAAGTGTTACATTCTAACAGCTTTACATCAGTGAATTTGATGGAGGATTACTTGGATTCTGGTTTCACAGCCAGTCTGTCAACCAAAATTGTTACACGTTCAAGAACATGAACATGTTTTAGCAATCTTGATGCTTTTAAATGAAGCAATACACTGCTGGGCAACTAGATTTAGAAAGTCTCTGCAAATGATGACTTGCAAGCGCTCGACACAAACACTTCAGAAAAGATGAGCCTAAAGTAACTAGGTATACGGTAAACTGTTGTGAACCTGCCACATCTTGTTAGTCATTTGAAGTTTTTAGGCAACCGATATTTTAAACCTTCAAAGCCATCTCCCTAAGTGTGATTACAGTGTTTTTCTATGAACGCTATTGTAGGGCACTGAACAATAAAGTAGGTATGACACTAATCGTTTCAGACCAGGATGGAAGCACCAAGGGATGAAAAAGAGACATGAGGGGGGTTACGGTGTGGGTGTAATGGAAGGAAAAGAGTCAAAGAGTGAGAGTCATAAAATGGCCAGGGGCGATGCTGTTGGCCAAAGTGGGCCATTTGTGTGTGTCTGTGTCTGTTTGCATGGCTACGGTAAATACATGTCAGGCCCTATCATCCTTGCCAGCCTAACGAGCCATGGCACTCTCACTAGGTGAGGCCATGGGGGCACGCAGGTTAGTAGCTGTTACAGTGGCTCGCACACACACACACACGCGGTGCAGCCTGTCTCACGCATGCAGCCGGCAGAAAACATTCTTTGCCCCCATGCTGACATGCTTTTAATATCATGAAAATGGCTCAAAAGGCTTAAAAGCTGGCAAAACAAGCCTTTTCTACCGAGAGCTCGTGTAAATTAGCCACTTCTGGGAACATTTAAACATGAATGCAGAACAAATGCTGAATGGTGCAATGTAGGACATGACTTATGTATCATCCCAATGATTGAGTTCTGATCCAAAATGCTATGGGTTCTTCCTGGCCTATGCTTCACCCTTCAAACGGGCAAATCTTTTTTTCTTATTCCTACTGATAGCCAGACACAAATACAGACTGGAGGCCAAAAGTGTAACACCCCAGGTGGAGGTAAATATTACATTCACAAACTGTATACTTTGATTTATTGTTGACCTATTGTCATGTGTTTTAATCTCAAAGTAAGTTTCTAGATAAATAAATGTTAAACTTGAGTGAGGCTTACCGGAATTCCGATTAAAAAACTCACATTTGTTACTGTTTTGGCTCATAACCTCAGGTCCACTGGGTATGATTAAGCAGAGGTTAGAACACATTCGGTCAGTTCCCTTCTCAACGCAAAGAGCCCTTTGAGAAACTAAACTAGAGCTGCATATGCTGCTAGTGCACATTCAGTATGAACTCTTTGTGTGGAGGACACTGAAAAAGTCCTGCCCCACTTTTCTCCTCACATCTTAGTGAGAGTAGCAAACGAGACTCTGCCGTCCGTCCCTTCCTTTAAATAGCCATTCCCTTGGGGGCACCATTGGACGCATGCAAAGGCAACCCGGCTAACCCGACCACATTCTCCAGCACATTTACCCTTCACGAGGGAGACACTTTTGTATCAGCGGTGTTAAACAATTCCAGATTGAGGCCTCAGACTGGTCAAATGAATGCTGAATCAGACACTGCTCTCAGTTTCTAAGAACCGTCTTTTTACCATAATCTCTCCCACACGTATCTTCTCACTTGTCTCCCAACCCGTCCAGCTTGTCCATCAAATCCTACCGCCACTCGCTCATTCACTAAACCCCCCCACACACTCCCATTGTTGCTCTCTCCCCTCACTCCTCTCTACTAGCACATCCAATTTGCAGGGAGTGAGTTAAAGAGGGACGATATGAATCTTATCTCACAGCTACTTTAATTATTCCACCTTCAAGGTGCGTTCCGTTTTGAGGGGGCTAGGGTTATTAAATAGCGTCCGTTTTAATCAAGGCATACTATAGCCCCCAAATTGGGCAAGTAATTAAGGAGGAAAAACGAAATTGAATTGGAGTGACTTCGACACTGGCTCTTTTTCTGCTCGCCAATCAGTCCTCACAGAGAGGCGGTAAGTCCCATGAGACTGTACTGGATTAGTTTCTGAAGGGTCTCTTTCTCATACATGCGTCTTATGCACCTTCACTTCCTCAAACTCTGTACCTTCCCGTTCCATCGCTTCAAGACAAAGGGCCAGTAACGATACCTCCTCATCGCCTATTTTCCTCCAAGCATGTTCTATTCTGCTTGGTGTCCTCAGTCTTTCCTCCACTTTGTAATGAAGCATTACTGTCTCTGTCTTCCAGGCAGACGGGGATAATTACCAGCAAAGTGAAGTCTGTGGTGTGGTAGCTTCATATACCACAAAGAGACCTTTTATGGGATTAGGGTGTCCTTTTTAGTGCGTACCTCTCATGTAGAAGTGTGTTTGAGTTTCCTTAGCAACAGGACAAATCGACTCTAAAAACAGATTTTGTTTTGCGGTTTGTCAATCAATGTCTTGGTCAATATGTGCTGCTTTCAGTAGACATACAGGCTTTTAAATGGAGCCACATGGTTGATGCATGCCAGAGAGGTACATGTTCTTTTGCCAACACTAGCCTGTTATTCTCACACAGCAAGGCAAGAATGACACATGAAATCAAGTCAAATTAATCTTACTTCTTTAGAAACTCAACATACAGTATTTTGCCATGCCATGATATATATATGTTTTGTAAATGTGTCACATTTGCATCAATGCTGTGTAGTACAATGGTTGGATACGCCAAACATAGGAAACCATATGTAGTTGTATTTCATCCATTAAACCATTTTTTGATAGATTTTCATAAACATTTTAAACACGACAATTTATATCAATATCTCAATATAGGATTTAATACCTCACGATAGAGGATACACCATTCCACCTGCCAGTACATAGATACAAATTGTCTTGCAGAACAACACACAAGGTCACCTTAAATGTGAGGACAAGGTTTTTGTTGTATAGCTCCAGGGCAGGACATGGCAACAACTAAGGATCAATAGTTTTATCTGCACTAGTTTCACCCAAACGTTGGTAAAAAGTCACCACCTAGTGTAAACAAACACCCCTTTGCCTTGTGCCTTCCTCCCTCCAAGCGTTCACACCTACCGGAGCATCACTACCAGTGTTTCCTCTTCCCCGTCACCTCATATGCCTCCCCGTCTTTGCGCCCCAAGGTACCCATGTGCCCTATCAACTGCACTCCAAACAAACAGCCGCTGGATCAGTCAGGCTCCCAGGGATATGCCTCGGGGATGAGGGAAATAGGGATATAGAAGAAAAAAAAGCGATGGAGAGGAGTGAGACGCACAAGGAGGAATTGCAAAAATGACGAAAGGGGTTGGAGAAGGGGAACCAACAGAGAGCTCGAACAAGAGAGCAAGAGAGTTGTACTGTTTGTGTGTGTGTGTGGGATATGCCTAGGGGATTGGGCTGCAGAGAGCTCATTAGTCCTTAGTGTACTGTATAGTTCATGTCTATTCTAGGTAAATACACTTCACGCTAGGGCACCTCACACCTTGGAGTGATGAGTAATATCCGTGCACATGCAAGTCTACGAGTGTTGCTTCCGAAATTACTGTATATATTTGCATATTCAGATTTGTAGCCGCATGCATATGAAGTTGTTTGTCAGCAACAACGTTTGTGTGTGTATTTGTCTGAAGCAAACAGTGAGGGGTGGGGGTCTGGTTGTGTGTACAAGGCCGTCAGACACAAGCCCCAAGAACCAGCTCTATTTCTGTTGGTGTCGTGGCAGGCCTTGTGCAGAGCCTCTGTAAGCAGGTAATTAATGGGAGTGAACACTGCAGCTATGGATGGAGAGCAGAAGCAGGAGGGGCTGGTTTGGAGGAGAAAAAAAATCTGAGCAGCGGAGAGACTTTCACTCTATGGAGGAGGAAACAACGGCAGCCTCAACTTGGGGATGTGAAATCAAAATGGCTGCCGTGGAAAAGGCTTTTATCCTCAGTGAATGTGCTGTTTGCTGAGTCACAGCTTAGCTCTTTAGCAACGCTTTACTACTCATTTCACACATTGGAGTTTTCCATTAGTCAACGGAAGCAAAGAAAATAATCAGGTCCAGAAGGGGTGTTGGGGGGATTTGGGGGGGTTGAAGAGAAACAGGCGACATTGATTGACATCCGACGTTGATGAGCAATCCCTCGCTGAGCATTGGCAACTCCTCTGTGTTAATGCAGGTGGATGCTCAATCGACGCGGAGCACAAACACAGTAGCAAGGAAAATCAGCTTGATCCGAAAGGACAAGTCATTTAAGCTTAATGATGCGACAGCGCGTGCCCACCTGCATCGAGTCCAAGTTGCACACCCAGAGCTCACTTCTGTCTCCACACTGGCATCATTATCCGGCTTGTGTCCACTTCCCGAGTCAAGGGTCACAATGACAATTCGCCAGTACCGTATTTAGGAACATTACCACCATCACTCACAGCAGTAATGAGGGAGCAGCAGATGGATGCCATTCTAGAAACCGCTTTTAATGACCGAACAGGGGATTGAGCTCCCGTCTCCAATTGGACCCCGCAGACTCTCACTCTTAAAGGGCAACTGCCAGATATCAGAGCCAAAATGGAGGCAGGAGGGCTCATTTCTACCCTTTTCCCTCTTTTCTTTTTTAGCTCATTCTTGCTCTGGCGATTATGCTCTCCCTTGTGCTTGTGGTGCGTGGAAACAGTAGACGAGAGGGGGAGAATTACCCTCGATTTTCTATCTGCGCAGGCTCAGTGGCGCTAGCTTTGGTTTTATCCAGTGTCGGCCATTTGGGAACTTCTTGTGCTGCCTTGTCCTCCCTCTCAATCCCCTATTCCCACACAATCCTCTGTTTTGTAAACGGATGCTGACGATGGCCAATCAATACTGGCAGATTAAAAATGGGATTTAGCATTACAAAGGTGGTCCCACAACATTGTAATCCCACACCCCCATTCCTCCACCGCTTTTGTTAGGAAACAGAATATACAGTATATAAATAGCTTTCATCAACATAGACGAGCTTAAGAGCTATTTTCTGTCCCTTTTGTTGCTTTTGCATCTCCACTGCCTCCATTGATCATTAATTCAGCCATTTTGCACAGTAATATTTCAGGTTTGTAATTGCCGCACAGAGAGGGCTAAGAGCTGGGGAGAATAACAACATGCATATATTCTTCAAACTTGTGCTACAGCCAAACTGAAAAATAGCTGTTTAGAAATGTGTTGCCGACTGGGACCCTCTGGGGAGGAAGTGGGCGAGGAGTGGGAGCAGGGAGGGAGTCAGGGTGCATCTCCAAGCCCCAAGAGGGGTCCTTGCTGTTACCTCATCTCCCCTGTTTGTAATTAGCGGTGTGTATTAGCAGTTAGCCTGTGCCGATGAGAGCCATTCAGGACAGCCAGGAGACCACCGGGGGACACTGCAACAGGATATCAGGACCTCTGTCTCTGGTCCCAGAGGCGAGCCAGGAAAAACAGCTTAAGCAAACAGCCTTCCAGGTAGTGTCCTCATTAGCGCCATCATCGCTATTAACAGTATTAGTGCCAATGTTTTGATTGCCGTCATTATCATTACCAGCTTTAGCGATGCAGCTACCTAAGAAGAAGTTGACAGTGGGGTATGACAGGTGTTTTAACTCAACCGCACTTTAACCTGTGCTCGAACTTCATAAAAGTAACCAACATACATGCTGTGTGTAATAGACAGATGACAAAGAGACAAGTAAAAAAAAAACGTTAACCTGTGGGTAAAGGTAGCAAGAGGTGAGAAATTTTTTCGCAACAGAGCGGCATTAAGTGAAATATCCAGGCAGCGTGTACTGGTCTCTTAACTGCTCTCGCCTTGTCCATATTGACTTGATTCATGAGCCCATTGAGCGTTGCCGCAGCAAATTGCTTTTTCTCCCATAATGCCCCGCTGGTAACTGCGTGGCATTGTGGTCAGCGGATTCTCATGGAGCCCTGATGTTCAAATATATCTAATGAGATTCAGAAGCCTGCACATGTCACTGACTCTCCCCTGTGTCTCAGTTTTAAATCTTAACTAAAACGGCAATGTTTCTTCTAAACAATTATCTGCCGGCAACCACTGGGTACATAAAGAAACAAGTACCCTCTTGTGAAAGAGGGATTATACTTTGTTGGAATAGCTAAATAAACAAGGAAGGTGTCTGTGTTGGCGGTAACAAGAAGAGAGGGCCAATAGTGGGGGAGGGAGGGAGGAGGAGATAGTGTGGCCTATGCGCGGAGGATTTGTTTTATTTCCGGCTTGTTGCTGTACTGAAGCACACATTTCCCAGGCCATCATGATTGACAGCCCCGGTATCAGCGAGGGAATGTGTGCATCGGGGAACGGTCGTGCTTGCACACATGTGCAAGTGTGCGTTCCCCTGTTAATGTTGTCCGTTTTGCTACTGACCCCGATGTGCAGTGTACACGGTTGGCCGGAGACAGCCACCTGGGAGATGAGAGGAAGTAGGAAAGAGTGAGAGAATAGAAAGAAAGAGAAAAGAGTGTTATGAAAGGAAAACATCCAAGTCTGTTACATGTTCCACCCTTCAGCCAATGTACACCGAGAGACTATAAGCAGAGGTTTGGAAAAAAGAGAGAATAGAAAATAAGTCAGAGAGGTAACCAAGTGCATAGCATTGCCGACGTAAAAGCAGACTGAGGGATGTGTTTGAGAGAAGAAACTGGAATGACTGTTTTCTTCTGTTCTTCATTATGACAAAAAGCTACATTTTGAATGATCACGCAATATATATGAGAAATACAAGGAACGGAAACAAGAGGGATAAAAAAAGAATGCTTCAAAGATGGCAGCCATTCTTCCAGCTTTTGTGCACGTTGTGGCATCCTCCACTCCGGGCCTATGATCAGGTGGTGGCACTAACAAGCATTCGACAGGGAGAGATTAAACACGCGACTGTCAGGCGCCACACCCGACGCATTCAATTACAGCTGCTTACATGTGACATTAAGAAATGTGCCAGTATTAGACACAGAGACAAAGGAGATCCATAGAGTGAAAGAGAGGGGAGGGAGATCGGCGCTGGATGTAATGTCAGAAGAAATTAAAGCCTTTCAACTTCTTACAATGATTCTAGACTCATTGGGAAGTGGGAGAAAATGCTGCAGTGACTTCATAGAAAGTAACTTTGAACAAGTTTGCCTGCATTTGGCAACATGGAAAAAAGGACGTTATATTTACACGTAAGAATACCTGTCAAATGTAGCACTTGACAACTCAACAATATCGCAAGGCAATAAATCCCCAGAATCTGTCTCTGAGCAAGCGAAGACGAGTCGTCCACGAATGCTAACCCAAGTCCAATTGTATCCACCATTTCTAAAGAGCAGGTGTTGCCATTTGTACACTGCACACTGGGGGAGTCGGCCTGCAAGTAAATCGGCATCAACCCAGGAAACCGACATCTTTGCAGTCTAATCCTTCATTGAGGCCATTGTCAAAACCATGGGGGTCATATTGATTGTAATCTGAAAAGAGAAATCTATGGTTTTACACACTTAGTGGCTTTCTCCCTGGTGCCTAACATTGGAGATGAATCGCACCCCCCTTAAGGCCCATTATTCAGCCATTATTGGCAAGTACTTGTGCTCACATAATTGGACAACGTGTCTACAACTGCCAACCCCCTGGGCTGGCCAAGACAGAGCCTAAGCCAATCAGCTTAATTGATCCCAGCAAATGGTAGCAGTCACCCTTCTTGGTGGCTGATAGTGGAAGGAATTCTGGAGAGCTTATGTTGATTCAATTTCTACTAACTATAAAGAGAATTTGAATGTTGGCAAATTCTAAAATGATGTTTTAGTTCTACCAGAAAGCTATGTATTTTCTTCTGAATTTGGCAACTTCTTCCCAAGGGAATTCTTGCCGGTTTTTCAGCTCACTGAGAAATCCCCCATTTAATCTGTAAAACATTGGATACACTCCAGCTTTATAACATATAGACGTTGACGTATCTTATCAGCAAATGAAAACACGACACTTAAAAACAAACAATTGTTGGCCTTAATCCCAAAGGGCTATGTAGGGCCACCCAAGCAGAAGTGTCCTCTAACAAAAGGACTCTTCCTAAGTGATTTAGTGTGGTATCTGTCAGCAAACATCTGTCCATGTCAGTAGCTTCCAAAGCTAATACGCCTCGATTGTTTGGAGAACTACGATGTTCAGAGCTGTTACTTCCAACTCGTTTCATTTCTGTGGTGCAAGAAAGAAAAAAAGTCAGGGGTATATGGGAAGAGGGCGGAGGGAGGCAAGGAAAGAGACTTGCCCCGGAGTCAAACTTAGACATCCAAGGTTCTTTGTGTTTCTCCTTTTTTCGCTCTTATCAAAGAATGATGCACTATTCATGGGTCCTAAAGGAGAAGAAAGGCTTTGGCCCAAATAGAAATAAATAGCACGAGGAATGGAGAACAGAGTATTCGGATCAAATGAGCTCATCTTCTTTGTAAGATGTAAGAGAGGTACAAGCCCACTGTTGTGCGATAAGGTTTCATCGACTGGCCGTGTGGATGGAGACAGCACATGTGTTCAATCAGCTGAACCAGAGTCCTAATGTTGTGTCCTCTGCATATACGTCAACAAAGCCAGAGGAAGTAGAGGGGAGGAAGATCCAGGGGTATTCATCAGCAGGCATTTTAAACACTTTGGCGCTAAGCAGACACATACTGATTCTAGTCCCATCACTCCAGCTGGAGCCAGAGACACATTTACATTTAGTTGCTGATTAGAAACATAAAGAAGAATGTTCTGTGGAGTTTGAGATTTCTAATCACACACTCTGCTATTTCTCCGTGCCAGAGTACCTCTTCAAGTTTGTGATATAGTGGAAGATCCAATCTGGCAAGTCCCAAAGATATGGAAGAGGGGCTGAAACAGACACAGAAATAAATAGATAAATAGTAGAAGCAGAGTCGGGCATGTGTGCGGACGCCTGCTGTCAGGTCCTTCTGTCAGTGAGAAACAGTGCTGATCCCACCACACCTCCAGTGGGGAGGTGCTTGTAACGATTCAGTCCTTGCGGGGGTTCAAAATGTCATCTGTCTCACCCAGCTCTGAGTGTACCAGCGTCCTCTAAGTGTAGACTTCTACGACATAGTTCTTTAAAGGGTATTGATGTATTATCTTTGGAGAAAGTGCTATACGCTGATGCTATTGTTAGTACTGGTAATGAGCTAAAACGGTATTCCTTGCTAAAGAGCTTTGTTTTCCAATAAATGCTGACTGGCACCAGAACAGGAAGTGTGACCACCTACCTAACAATTCAACTATGCTAGACTGACACCTTCCACCATTCTATAAGTGCTCATGGATGCCATTGACTTATACAAGCACACATGTTGACTCTGCAACAGCCCTTTTCCATCCGAGGAGGAATTGACTCCATTTTACACGTTAATTACCAGATGATGGCGGTGCTTTGCCTTTGAAAGCACCGCATTCCAAACTTTTCTCCGCTTCCAACGCTTGACCTCTCACACACCCCTGCTGCTCCTCCTCAACCAATCGATAACCTGCCCTGATGAGTGGATACTCCTTGTCACCAGCTGCTCAGCCAGTAGACATCAATAAAAACCAATACCCATCTACATCCATGAACTCAGAGACTATCAGTGTTTCCGGCTACTCTGTAAAAATGCATTTAAACAAAAAAGGGAGAAGTATAAGGGTAAAGCAAAAGGTAAATACCATTATTCCAGCATCTGTTGGGAGTGCACGGATGGCAACGCTTTCATCTCTTGGTATTAAAACTCCAACATTACCATGTCACTATCTAAATGTATCATTAACTCAACCTTTCTTCCTAGAATTGACCAAAAGCATCACGGCTAAATCCAGTAACTGAGCAGCCTTATGCAAAAATATTGTTCATTTTCTGCAACAAATGTCTCAGTCACAATTTCTAAACCTCCATATAGTTTGATTTAACATTCATATGCTGGCAGAGAGCAATGAGCAGCTCGGTAATAGGCTCCCATAGCTTGTTTGTGTCAGTAAATATGCGCTCACTTTCAAGGAAGATGGCCTAATCCATACTCAGCTGTTAGTGGCTGATATGTTTGTCGTGTATTCAATATGTGGTGGGTTTTCTTGCCTTTGCGATGATATCCAATTGATTGCTGGAGATTTAGTAACCGTAATGCTTCTGTGTTTGAATTACAACATCTGTGCGTGTGTGTGTTGGAAGATTGGTTGGCGCATTTGTATTTCGTTGCACTCCTACATGGAAACACACAAACAGGAAAACAAGAGCTTTGTTCCTGGCAATTTTAAGGATGACACAATATGCTCTTTATAATGCACGGAAGAAAAAAGAGAAGGCCAGTACTGTACGTACTGTCCTCTGTTTATCAGCGTGAGCACCGCAGAGGCCTTTCATATGACAAAAAGCACACTGTAGCATATTATTTCATGCTTTGCAGTAACACTACAACCAGTCTAAAAATAGATACATAGCCTAAACTCATCCCTTTGATTCTTACAGAGGCTTCCTCACTACAAAATCCAATGGAAATGTGATTTATTCTCCCCTTCCCTTTTTCTAATTTATTTCACAAGTGTCATACCAGACAACATGTCTCAGAGCAGTAAGCAAGGGAATGGAAATCAAGTTGCATGGCATATCTGGTGATGAGAGGGGATCGTTTTAACACATCAATGGTACACCTCCCCAGCTCTGAAATGACCAGGCTGACCCGCGGAAACAAACCAAGCAAGTCATTATCTCCGGAGACCAGAGTCGGCTTTTCCCGCCCTTTAGACTGTGGCGGACTCACATCAATTGAATATGCCACCGCCGGCATTCACACAGCATTCCTGTTTCGTCTGGACAGATTTGAAGACTAATCTCATACTTTAGGCCTAATACAATTAAATGGTATTGAACCAATGCGTGGCTCCATACATCAGTTCTCATCCAGTGAGTGATGGTGCTCACTGTTTGCCGCAGGCCTCAGAGAGACATATGAGCCGGGGTGAACAGGTTAGGATTGTGGCTTGGGGCAGGGCCACAAAATGAATCTTGCGGCGCTCCAATGAAAGAAAGCCAAGACCATTATAGAGGATGTATATACATTCACCTGCTGGTAGCAATGGTATATTTCCTTGTCTACTCTTTTAATTTGAACAGGACAGATAGAACAGATTCATCCGGTGGACGCATATAAAACAACGGTCTCGTAAAGCAAAAATAAATGAGTTGCATGCTTGGAGATCTAATAGTCTTGTGTAGCGACGTGAGAGACATATTATGCTTATGGACATTTAGACCTCAGCTAAGCATTGCCATTGTTAAAGCAACATAGTGAGGTAAGCAGTGTGACAAAAGGGCCAAAGAAAGGATTCCTGAGGTATTGTAGAGACAATAAATCCGATTTTCTGTCCAGTTGTCGCTGTCAATGTCAAGACAACTCAAAGACAATTAAACCTGATTTATGTCTTTACTCAATGGAAGAGGAACACATTTGCTAAGCTCGTATTTTGCAAGTACCTCAGACTGCTGTTCCTTTGTCCTTCCTGCACCTGAAAGGCCTTGTTTTAAAAGCCCTGTGCCACAGCCACTATTCATAGATGCACCTTTGCAGTTGTTTGAAAGATTTAAAATATGACTTAGAGACTTCAAAAGCAGTCTAAGTCTCTTTTCTAGGATTGGCCCCCAGCTCCAGCAGGTGATTTTCAGCCGTTGGCAACGCCTTTCACAGACCCTCCATCAATTAGTGCCTGCTGTCAGCGAGGGGCTGCACACTGTGCCCTGACAAGACAGAGAACATTCATAAAAGTTCCTGCAACGTCTCAGCAACCTTGACAGAATGTGCTGTGTGTGTGGCCCCCCCCCAAACGCATCTCCAGAGGCAGAAGTTGAGCGAACCTCCGCTGTTCACAAGTAGCCTAAGAGCACCTGCCACATTCACAGTGCAAAGACGTCAATAAATCTTGCCGCTAATGTACCGCAGAATCCTTTTCTCTCACTCTCCCTCTTCCTCTGCATCTAATATTAATGAATGTCAGCCGAATGCTGCCATTGGCAAAGATAGAACCATGTTCTCTCCACTATCATAACATGTACAAGGTTACAGCTTCCTTTTTCTGAGTGGAATTGGAAAAAACACGCATTTGGCAAGCAAAGGTTTACTGCCGAGCCATGGGTGAGCATTTGCCAAGTGATAGGCAGGATTTCATATCTTTATCCATTCCGAATGGTTATTATTGAAAGCTGAGCCAATGAACTTCCCAGCACCAGGCAAGTCATTATCAGCTAAATGATTAAAAGATGTAATGAAGAGAAATAGTCTCCATGGCGGTTGGATAACAATGAGCAGAACCAGTATAATAATATGCTTTTCCAATTCCTCCACCCAGTGTGAAAGCACAGAAATGGGTTTACGGCACATGAAACCTTGAGGCTATTTTTAGAGGCCGCTTTGCTTGCTACTCAGCAGTTGTAGCAATGAAATAAACTCTTTTCTGTATTCACCCCCCAAAAGAAATGGTGATAATGAGGCTTCACCAACGACCATGTGCCCATTAATATTTCATGCATCTGAACACACCCAGCCTTTTTAAATACCATACACAACACATACAATTGAAAGAATCTCAAAAATGGCACGTGTAAGATGTCACATTGTGTCGCCTTAACTCATGGCTTGTTTTCCCGCCACTCTGGCTCTCTTTAAAGAAGGAACGTCAAATCATGAGGGAGTAGCCGCCTTACTTGGCCGATATCATGTTGTGATAGTCACATGGCTTCTCTGAGACAGCAGTCATTTGTTACTGTCCTTTTAATCATACTAATGCTATCTCTCCCTCTTGCTCTCTCCGTTCAAAGAAGCCGACACACACATGTCGTCGGGAACTCACACGCACACGGACTTTAAAGAACAAAAAAGCGAGAACGAATGGAGTGCCCAAATTCCCCGAAGGCATATGAATATCTTAAGTGGAGAGTTCTATAACTCTGTCTTTGCATGCCTGTGGGCACACTTTACACACATACTCACATAGATTGGTGCACACAAACACGTGGCGAGGAGCAAACGGAGATACCACAGTATTTCATCAAATTAAGTGGTAATTTTTGTATCACCAATGTCTTTGCCCTACTGCTTTTTCTCGAGTGCTGCACTTTATTAGTATTCCGCTCAGACAGGCTACTCTGCTTTCTTCTCCTTCTCTCCCATAGTCTCTCTCTCCCTTCTCCCGGGAGTTGAGCCCAGTGCATGTTAAGTGATAGGGCTTCAGAGTCTTACCGGCAGGGGTGTGGGTGCCACATAGCGCACTGTGTAGGAGCCGTGTGTCGGGGAAGAGAGGAGAGAGGCCCTTTTAGTAAATCCACCCACCCGTGTAAAAATTATCAATCTCATGAATTTGCCAATAGGGAGTCGTTGGCCGATCAGCAGAGACAGAGGCAGATAATGAGAGAAATGGGGGGCGGGGGGTGGGGGAGGAGAGAGAGGGAGGCGAGAGAGAGAACTACATGGAGGAAATATTCAAAGGTATTGGAGGGAAAAAACAAATCGTGGAATATTGAGCGACCGTGAGGGAAGGGATTAGTGAAGACAAAAGAGCAGGTGAGCCTTGATAGACAGAGGTGCGATGAAAGAGAGAATGTGAACATCAATGTCTCCTCAGATAGGATGCAGGAGAAAGGAAGGAGGAAGCGAGATAAATGTGCCATGTCTTCCTCCCTTTCACGCTTTGTGTCCTCTGTCTGAAAGCCAGCAGCCCGTTTTGGCAGCAGTGGAGCAAGGTACATGTTTGGGGTTCGTTTTGTCAAGCGTGAGCAGGTCCTGGTGAGGTAGTGACAAGAGAGGGGGGTCAGGACAGAAAAGAAGGGCCGCATCCTAAATGCAAGGCCTGGTACAGCCTTAGGGTGATTCCTACACTACCAGGCAGCGTGGAATGTAAATGTCATAGGACTCAACAGAGCGAGAGGCTGTCTTTCTCCGTTTGTTTGAGAGGATTTGACGGGTCATGGGGGTACATTCCTCCGTTGTGTTGGTGTCAACATGAACACATGGGGTTGGACATACCGGAGTAGGGTTGCTACTTTGGAAAAACTTGAGAAAAGATGTGGAATTCACACATGTTGTAAAAGAACAACACTGTCAGTTGAAAATGTCCTCGCTCAATGTTTTGATGTTGGTTGTTGGGCAAAAAAAGGAAACAGTTAACTGTAAATAAATACACCCGATTCCTGATCAATTCCACCAACTACCAGCCAGACAAAAAAGAAAGGATACTTCTTGTAGTTGGATTATTAATAATACTACTTCAATACTCTTCTTTGGGCAGTCACAGTATCAGCTTAATTACACGAATATTGTGATCAAAATAATTTCTTTATCGAGAAAGAAATACACAATGATATCAGTAAAATCAACGTTGACCATGTTTATCTGCACTTTGTCTCTTTTTCTGACAAAAGCAGAAAGTGACATACTGCAGTACAGTAGCTGGATTATTTAGACAATGCTATCATGCTAATGCTTTTATACGCGTGTATTATTCAGGTATCTACTTACTTTTGCCATATAGTATATTTTACAGCAGTACAGTTTGAGCAATCATCTACTCTTATTATGAACTTTTGCTCTTTTATCAATTTAATAATCCATAGAGGAAAAGCTGTGTTGCCATGACAATTGTTTCTGTACATTTAACATGGCCTTATAGGCTTGAATGCTAACACACACACACACACACACACACACACACACACACACACACACACACACACACACACACACACACACACACACACCCCCATGTATACATCACTTCAGGGGACATTACATTGACTTACATGCTTTTCCTGGAGACTTATCCTAACCTTAACCCTAACCAACACATGCCTAACCCTAACCCTAACCCTTAACCTTACCCTAAACCTAACCAAGTCTTCACCCTAAAATTAATGATTCCCCTTATGGCGACCTCCAATTTGTCCCCATAAGGGAGGCGAGTCCCCACACGTGACTGTGTAAACAGATTTAGGTCCCCACAAGTATAGTAATGACAGGCCACACACACACACACACACACAAATCCAAACAGGAACCCTTCTCATAAGATGCGCCCATGTCCACTAACAATTCTGTGTATAAAGCTGACTTTATTCAGCTGGAGTCTGAATATGTGTGCAGCGTGTGTGTCCTTAAAGAGGGATAGTTTTTCGAGAATTGCAGCATGAGGAGAAGAAAGCGAATAATTCTTTAAAGTGTGGCCCGAGGCACATTAGCATGTGCGCTAGCAATGGCGGCGGCGCGTGGTTGTTCTTTGTTTTTTTCTGAGGTTTTTTTCCATGCCGCTTCTAGCACACCCCGTTTGTCAGAGGGAAGCATCATCCTTTATCAGCACATTTCATGTTTCCCAGAGGACTCTGTGAAGCGGGTGATATTATTGAGGAGCGCTGAGCCTTATTAAATTCCCAAGCATATTACCAGTCTCTCTCTCTCTCTCTCTCTCTCTCTCTCTCTCTCTCTCTCTCTCTCTCTCTCTACCACTCACTGATTATAATTCTCTCCCTCTCTCTTAATTTGGTTACACACTCCACGGTAGCCCAACAAGCCCCCTCCCATTCGTCTCCCCAAACAAAGGAAGAAAATAAGTGTTATTACTTTTTTGATGCATCAGGTATTAACACAGCATACCCTTCCTTAGCAGCAGCCCTTCATATAACTCACTCGCTGTATATAGTGTTCCTTTCTTAGTGAATTATTTGTATCAAAGGATATAGATAATGCTAATCTTTCAACTGGATAGAAAGCAAATACTCAGCTTTGCTTGGATTAAGTTGGGAATCATCAAAAGGAATTTTAGTTTTCTTTGATTAGAAAGTGATAAATCCAGCACTATTAGTTGAATATCATTTTTACAGCTCTCTTCACGATAAGGGTTTTAATGGGGCCCAAACATGAGCTGTTCCTGGTCTTAACACGGAGAACAGAACATAATAGCATGTAGGGTGATAATGAGGAAGAAGTGACCATGTGTTAAGCTAACATCTTCATCGACCCCTGAAACTTCCCGAGCTCTCCTTTTCAAAGACTAGTTTCTTAGGTCGAGGGAAAACGTGTGACTGTGCACCGGGCGGCGTATTTATCAAACGTGGATTTTGACATTTTTTTGACACGGATGGCGATGCCTCCGTCTCCCTTTGCTGCAAGGGAAACCAATTTGAATATGACCTTGCACGCAGCAATTGGTGGAACCAGTTTTATTTTGCGAGAATGATGTGCTTTTATCTTGGATGTGACAGCAGAATATGAATATGAAAATATGAGAAGAGCAGTTGAGTCACATTGGGTCGTGATATTCATGAGGATTAGACATAATGTGTTTACTAGTTTGGCTGCCAACCGTACTGTATATTGTGTCAATGGACTGTAAGGTACTGCCTGTGTGGGCTGCCAGCCATTTAAATGAGAACCTGTATTGCTTATTTTACATGTAGTGCACATATTGTTGTCGAGGTATAAATGGGAAGCGTAGATACGGGGGCATATTGGAGATTCATTTTCTGTCAATATTGTGAAAATGAGGCAATGTTTTTGATGGTGAAGCAAAGGAGATATTTGAGGAAAAGGCAATTAGTATAGAAAGAGAAAAACATACTGTTACGTATTCATAGAAAAAAACCTTTATTGATAGGTAAATAACAAACGCGTAACACCAGTTATTTTCACTTTACAGTGCTTCTGAGAATCAGCGATTCATACGGTGGAGAAGTACTCCAGAAAGTCTTTGTTTTTATATGCTAATTTGCCCAAAAATGATAATTTAGCCTCACTGGAATGCAATTCATGTTTATATGCAGTTTTGTGTACGTACAGACAGCAGAGCTAGTCAACAGTGATGTCAGTGTGCGTCCATGCATGTGAGTCAGTGTATCTGGGGGGATACAGTAGCGAAGGCCCTGGAGGAATACCACTGTCTCTGAACCATGAACTCTGTCTACATTCCTCATACATAAGCCATGCTGCATCCATTCAGAGAGAGATGGGGATGAGCTTCAAGAACTTCATCATTGTTACGTGTGAGCGTTTGTCAGACGGGGCTGTCGAGACTGCTTGATGTGAACATTTGATGTGGAAAATATCCTGTCTGCACTGCAATTTTAATAAAGACCAGGCAGACGCAGGAATTACCATCTGACCGCCCTCTAAAGACCTCCGATGTTGTCTGGATCGCCAACACGTATTTCAATCATTCTCGGAGAAATGTGTCGCTTAAAACATTGTCTTTTAGCAGAGGACAGGGATAACACAATGATCCACGGGTCAAGACTAGTGCTCTATGGTGTATAATATTAATTAGTCTTTCATCTATTTTCTGGTGGGAAAATGAGCCTGGCCTTTGAGGCTTTCTTGCCCTCATCTGCAGTCTGGCCCTGACTCCACCCACTGGTGATTGATATTTGGAGACTTCGGTGGGACAAAAACAGTTTGAGTTCTGACGCTCATGAAATCAGCTCCATCGCCGATCAATGTGAATAAATATTTCCCACAACCCAGAAGGATTAGAATCAAGGATGGGGGGAAAAGAGGCAGACAGAGGACAGATCAATTGGTTGAGAGCTTTGCTAAACGGGGGTGGTAGAGGGGGGAAAGATAGGCCTGTCAAGCCGGTTGAATAATGAAGCATGTTTTTAGTGCTTCAAAAGGAAAGAGGTATGGTGGAGTTATGTTACAAACTCTATGTCATCTAATGTCAAATGAAATTGAGTATCACATGAGCCAGAAATAATATGCAGAATGATGGAGTGAGCATGGGGCTCCTGAACTCTGAGTATTCATTTACCTTCTTCAAGTGTCTTCTTAAGAAACAATCAGTGGCCTAATATTTGCAGCCAATATCAGCAGGGATCTCTATTATTGCTGATAAATGCCAGGTTAAAGATGTTTCACGACTTCTGGCTGCTCGGAATTCAATCTTCTAACTCAGGCTGTGTAAGTGCTGGAGCTGCTATCCACATGTTAGGGGGGGAAAGGACTTACTTTACAAAATGTCCATTGGTTAGACCCAAAAAAAGGGCAAAATGCTTAATGACAGGGCCTCGATGATCACCTATTTGATTTGGTTCTCATAGAAACCGCTGAGGAACTAGACTATCTTTTACCACACTGACTTTGTACAGACAGGGGCTGACTATACTCCATTTCGCTGCAAACTGACTTCAACTCTAATATAGTGATGGAATTTATGTCCTACATCAAACCATTTTCAGTCAAAATAAGAGAGGCTGAGAGTCCATATTCCCAAGTTCCTGCCCACCTGTCCAAACCTCATCCACCCACAATATGAATCTCTTTCTCTCGGCTTGTCTCCCTCCCTCACTAGTTATTTTGATAGGGGATCCATTTGGTTTAAATTGACTCATTTTGTCAGTGGGAATCGGAGCAGGGAAACTGAAGAGAGAGAAACGGGCAAGGCTGCTGCGGCTTTGATCCCTCCGACAGGCAGCGTGAAAAGTGCATTTCATAAAGGATGTTGGCCTGTGATGAGCCCGCCAGAGTGACAAATTGGGCCCCTGGTGCTTTAAATAATACACTCTGTATGGCTCCAGCCATGGCTATGTAGCTCTATGTTGCTAAACTGGCCTTTTAAGAAGGGTTTTTTGGGGGTTGAAAAAGGGGCATGTTTAGTGACTCAAATCCAGGGCTAGTTTCCCTCCAAATCCTCGACCGTTCGTGTTCATCTGAGTGATACATGCAAATGCTAATGTGAAACTTGCTTTCAAGTGTCCACTCGCATTCCAATCTAGATGTGCGCTTCGGAGATAGGAACCGACTTTTGAGTGATGACTGCAAATAGCCTTATTGTCTCCCTGTGGCGCTTGTTTGCTGGAAACAAAATCATGCACTGATGAATGTTTAAGATGTGGTGTGCCACTGTTGCTGAAACCCCCTTAGCTGGTGAAGCAAAGCAAGGAGGAGAGCATGGTGGAAATGTTCAAATGGGCTTCTTGTTTCTTCACGCTGCATAATTTGACCCGGCATGCGAAACCTCTTAGGGATGGGGAGAGGAAGTGGGTAATGCACACACAGCTTGCATGTCCTTGTGTTGACATGTATGCATAGAAACGCACAGAAATATATGTACATGCATTACTGTGTGAGAAGTAATTGGAATATTTATATTTTATTTAAATATATACGCCTCGAAACTAGGGTGGCACAGATCAGATGTTGTTATCGGTAATCGGACGATACGGGCCCATCTATTCATGTCATTTCTATATTTATGTCTGATTACACATGCACGTATTGTGCCATGCTAGTGAGCGAACAACAGACATATCAGCTGTTTAAAGATTGCACCAACACATTATTTATTATATTTAGTCTAAAATTAGACTAAAAGTTACAAAGTTAGGAAGGCCTGTTGTTGCCTTATGCACAAATGAAGGATCCAGTTACTTTCAAACAATGAGCTTTACTACTAAACACTGGTACCAAATTAGTTTTCAAAACAGAAGTAGCAACCTCGATCAAAAAAGGTGCCTATACAGTAGCTACTCAATGACCTCCCCAACAAACCAATTTCCTTTTCCTTCTCTCTATTGTGGATGCGGAGGAATCACCAGAGGAAATCTGGGGTTAGTGTGACCCACAGTTGAGTCTCCAGTCAAAGATAGAGCGTGAATAAGGAAGGTGACAGCACAGTGGCTCTCAGCAGCAGCAAATCCAATATAGTGCTCTGGGGGGGGAACAAACTGTGGCCTATCTCTGAGATAGTTTATAATCCAGGACACCTTGGCGTTATCGGGCTGTATCGCTCTGAGCTTCTGCCTGAGCAAGAGTGGCTGGATAGTGTTTAGGGCACTCGAGAAATCAAAGATCCTGTTTCTCACAGAGCTCCCGAACCTCCTACTAGTGGGAGCACGACCCATATTTGATGACATCTTGGCATTATGCGGTATATCTAGACATGTTTTAGTCATATGACTCCTATGCAAATGTTGGTGATCAAGACTCCCGCACCAGATGTCTGCTGTGTGGATAAGGCCTTCATGCTGTCATGGAAGTCTTTGATTCCATTTTTGAACACTCTTGTCATTTACCATGGGAGGTTTTGTACACAACAGAGAACCCCTGCTCAGACTGAAGGATATATTAAAGTGGTGCTGGACCTGTTTGTTGACTGGCACATCCTTTCAGCACTTATATTGGTGGCTGCACTGCACAGTGCCATTTGATGCAGTTTGTTTTTAACCTTAGCAGTAGGTGGTCTGAAGGGAGAATTCTCTAAAGCTGCCTGAACGCTTGTTGGGTTTTCCTGGTCATTAAACTGTAAAGCTGTTTTTAGAGTGTTGTCACATCCCAATATCCTCACAGTGAAGACCAAGACTAGCAACAAAAAGATTAAAGGCAGCTGCTATCCTAACACTAAACTATCGTCAATTGTTTTTGGTCGTATATTGTAAAGGAGACTTTGAAGCTATCATTATTTTAGGTGTGACCCGAAAAAACACAAAAGTATGTTCCGACTGTCAATCTCACAGCCGAATTGTAATGTCTAATTTAAAATAGAACTTCTCCCAACTAATTACCATATTAACCTTCTATAAATATTGTTAATGAGTTGTTTTTTCTAAATAACAAAAAAATCAGAGCACTCGCAAAAGAATGTAGCACTATAACAGTTATAATATATTGTAAGCTCAACACAAAACAAGATTGTATAAGCATTTGTTGGCAAGTCTAATTTGTAATTATAACCCCTACCTTATTATAATGTTCTCTCAATAAATCAAACCGAATGAAAAGGAATGTGTGACGTAATAGTAGGCTTTTTTTCAACTGAATCAACAACACTTCAGCAGCTCGGTTTCTCCGCAGAGCTTTGAGGTAGAACACAAGAGTCCATCATGTTTTGTGAACATGCTCAAACACAGAAAACAAATCCCTGTGGAACACACAAGGCCCGGGATCATTTGCCTTTTTTCTGCCCTGGAGTGGATCTCCCTGTTACTGAGCCGACACGGCGAGAGCATGTCCCTCGAGGTTAGCATAATTAACCCCACCACATTTCAACCACTAGCTTTCCCTTAGGTCGTGACTCACCGTGCCCAGCTTGCTATGGCCGAGAATATGCTAGCAGCTGAGAGCTAATTGCTACACTCAGGAAGCATGGTAGAAAGTGGTTGTTATTTGGCTGACACTCAAGCTAACTAGCTAGCCATCATAGCTAAGTACTTATCACAAGTGGAACATTTGTTTTAGACATCAGGTGCTGAGAGAGTACGTTCTGTATTGGGAGGAAAGGCTTTTATCTTGTTTTTGTATCGCTTTTCGTTGCAAATGATGCAACATGGGGAGCTGGTTGGATTCAACATTTTGAAATGAAACGCGTGATTACAACATTATGTGTGTTATGTAGATTATGCTAAATGTAAAGCACGTAATGAAATGATGATGCTAATTAGGTAATACTGTTCGTGTCTTCACCAAGTGGTGTTATACATCTGATGTAATGTACTTTATACTGTAGGGCTAAACATCACATATTTGTTGGACAGTCACCATTCAGTTACCATAAGATAAACAATCCACCAAGACCCCTGGTCATCCTCTTCAAATAAGTATAGCCTACCGTATATAAGCATGATTTAGACGTGTTCTCTTATTATTACCATTGGTTAAAAAAAGCCGAACCACAGACTTCTTTATTTTAGGGGAGTATTACATCGAAATTGTATTTTGACAAATAACCATTTAATGGTGTAAAACCGGCCATTGTGTGAGTGTGCCTGCTGGTGTGTGATAAGAGTAACAGTGAAGAAGGAGCAATGACACTTTTTCAAAAACTAGAAAGAGATGGGAGAGGGTGGGGATGTTTGTGAGAAAAGGAACTCAGAGAAATAATAAGCAATACAAACACACATTTAAGTGATTTAACCATTTGCTTACATACACAGTAGCTCAGTAAGCCCTACCATTTTCTACACACCCCTCTATCCCCTATGCTGTGTTTGTCTTATCAAATAATACTGTGTGCTCATCTTCTTGTCTATGCCTGTGAATGCTGAGCATCGACACACCAGCTTCACGCGCACTGCATGGTTAATGTAAGGTTTGCTACTACCCGCACGGAGTCTGTGTGGTGTGGAAATGAGCTGAGAATGCCATATTGTTTTATCGGTTGCTAGCAGTGTTGCATGTATTCACCATAGCAGAGCGGCTAATGCTAATCCTTACAGGTCTTCCAGAGCGGTGTGAGCAGTGAAAAACTGCACATACAGTAGGAAGTGGTGTTATTTTGTACTGTAATTTGCTTGTTGTTGTAGCGTGTTGGGCTGATGATGCATCAAGACTAATATGAAGTCCTCATGAGAAATTCCCTTTGTTTTAAGATGTGAGGATTTTAAAGTTTTCTTTTAAGCTTTTCAGTCATTTCTTTGTGTGTGTGGCAGGAAGCCAGCGCCATCACTCTTATTAGCAGAGTGGATGAGTCACTGTGCTTCTCTCCTCTCCACATCATCCGGTTGTTGTTCCACTTAAAGATGAGGTTATGGGTCAGAAGCGATCTAAGGACGTGGCCTGCATTCGTGTGTGTGCGTCCACCAGAGACACAGAGACAATATGCCTCCGGTGAATACGGCGACATCCACCTGCTGTAGCTGTGCACACCACATGTGAGCCTGCTTAATGCAAGCAAGATGAATGAGGGGAGCGTGACATGCGGGGACTCTTTATTTATGGGCTCTTGAGTGCTGACTGTTCAAACGGGAGGAGAGGGGTTGAGACCTGGAGAGCGGGGATGTGTGCAAAGGGGAGGGAAAGTGCAAGCCACATTTGATAATTGGCCGCAAGATCGTCACCAGAATGAAATTATGCTAGTTAATCTCTCCTCAATTAATTACCACAGGAACAGGCCGCAGTATTCGTTATTCCAGAAAGAGTATTGACCCTGCTGGAAGAGAGAAGCAGTCATATCATACCCACCTGCCGTGTTCGCCTGTTAGGGGATGGCTAACAAAGGAAGAATGTAAAGGAAGTGGTGTCATCATCTACCTGCGTATAGCCTAGAAAAGTTCTCCTATAAGTACTGGATGTGGATTTGTTATGCTGAGTTTTTGTTCCATGCAGAGGTTGGGCATCTCGAAAAGCGAGGCAAAAGGAGGTGACAGCTCATTACGAAACTCCAGGGCTCTGAATCCTTCCCCCCGCTCACTCACTCTTTCTCCTTTCTGTTTTTCTCTGCGCCCCGTCCTCCACCTCTCAAGGCGTCGAAGGGGAGAAGGGGTGGTGGTAGCGTGTGTGTGTGCGTGTGTGAGTGTGTGTGTGTGTGTGTGTGTGTGTGTGTGTGTGTGGGGGGTCTAGTTTATTCCCTTAGTTGCTCTTGCCAGGCAGTAAATACTTCAAGAAGCTCAGAAGGCAGAGAATAGATCACCTGCTGCTGCTTTCAACCAGCATTCCTGCAGCTGGACTGCTGGGTTACATGGAAAGACATTGAACAATGAGAAATGTGAGTTACATAGGCTTGTGTGATTGAAAATATGTATTCCATATAGCACAGTAATTAAACGAGTGTTATATTATGCTCCTTTCAATCAAATTGACATCAACTTCTTAACTGTAGGTTTGTTTTTAAAATACTGTGCCACTGAAGGAACCTCAAATGCTGACATTAATGCAATGAGTTAAAGCAGTGGCTAGCCGTGCCCGCCGTGACTTGCGATTTCAAAGGGCATTGCTCCCCAGGACTCCCTTTTTGTTCTCACCCCCCCCCCCCCCCCCCCCCCGTACGGCTGCGTAACTCTCCCTCTCCCGCGCCTCCTTAATTGCCCGGCAAACATCTCGGCAAGAGAAAGACAAATATCGCTTTTTCCTGTGGATATTGTTCGGTCTGAACTCGCCGTTAATAATTTAGTACCTATTATTTTTCTCCAGGCTCCTACATATTCCTTTCTCACCCTTACTGTCTCCTCTAAGGTTTATGTTCTTTTTCCATTTCCTGCCATCTATTGCCCATGGCCACCTTTAGTTGTGTATGTATCCAGTGTCTTTCTGCCTGTCTTTTCTTTTTGATGCCGTGGACCTCTTAGCTGCAAGGCTATGCCACGGGGGCCCTTGCAAAGCGAGACACATTGAGACTCGCTCTTACACCGTAATTAGTCGTCAAGTTTCTCCTAATTAAACGGGACCCTGTTAGGGTGTGAGAATGAGCCGAAAAGGAGAAACACTAAGGACAGAGTTGTTTTTGGATTGATATTCATTCCTATCCCTGTCTCATTCCTTTCTGTTTTGTACTGAAGTATTTCCAACAGCTGGATTTTTCAGAATACATATTTCATCTCCCCTCCCTCAGCCCGCATGGTGTAATCTGTATGACACCCGGCAATGTACACTGTCATCTTCACGCTGATTGCTCCGCCTTGTGAAATAGATCTGTCCGTACAGGGAGTCCTTTGACGCGGGGCGCGAGGCAATCATAAGCCCATTTTCAAACTCTCTGTTCTCACACAGGCGCCCTCTTGTGCCTTTTCTGCCAAGCCTTAAAAACTTTTTTTTTTACCTCCTCGTCTTTATCGAGAACCTTCAAATTGGAAGCATGTGGACCCAGACACTTTCTTTTAGCTTTCGAAATGCAGGGAATGTTTATTAGATTAAGTTAATGGAGAAGTAAGCAGCGCCTGACATCTACCTGCACACAGAATTCCATTGTTAGGGAGATAATTAGAAACCTCAGAGGCTAAATAAAGGTCCCTGCATTGACGGGTTAATGTGTGAGGGTTTATTTAGAGCACAGAACGTCTTCTGTTATCAGAAGTTCCCTCTGTCATCGCTCTGTCCTTTCCTCACGTCTCTGCTAATGTCCTCAATTTTTCCTCCTCTCCTCCTGTCTCCCCTACTCTCCTCTCCACTGCTCTCTTTGGCAGTGCGTTTGGCCTGTGACGGCCCAGAGGCAGCCATGCTGTCTTCTCCACTCAATCTGCGGTTTCCCTTTCTCCAAGGCCCTGACCCTGCTATCCTCAGCACACACACTCTCACTCCTTGTCTCTTCGTCCTTTATTCCTCTTCTATCCCTCGTAGTTGCATCATCCCTCCTTCCCTCCTGCTCTGACCCCTATCTGCTGTCCAGATGACTGCAATGTATGTCAAAGACACAAAAACGACTTATTTTCCTTTCTCTGTCGTTTTTTCTCCCACCGTCCTCTCCTCCCAAAGCCTCAGCTGGCCGGAGAGTAGAGGAGAGGGCAAACGGTAGAGGAGCTTCAGTCTGTTGCAGCGGTTCATAGCTTTATATAGAAAGAGAGAAGAGAAGTGATGGTGCGGGGGAAGAAATTGAAATATGGGGACGTAGATGAATGCGGACTAGCAACGAGGACTTGCTGACATGAAGTGGAAAACACATACTACAGTACTGTGACACAAACAAACGTACTAAACCCTAATTACCAAGAAATGCCCACGCAACAGACATTTCCGCGGATAGGGCCAGAAGCGAAGACAGTCTAACACTCCATTTTTCCCACTGCAACATCTTAGCGAGTGCTAAAGACGCCGTATCAAATTGCTACTGTACCCCGACAGTGGAGGTTCTTTTGAAATATCCCAGAGTGTAAGCCAGTCAGCTGATAGAGGGGCCGACTAAAGCCCAGCTAAGAAAAGCTGCGGCTCAACCACTGCAGCCACTGGCCCACTTTCTGCCTGCTTTCTTCAAGAAAAGTCACACAGTATGAGGCGCAAATATCTCGTACAGTAGAGTCTCTGGGTAATCATTAATTCGACAGCCCACGACTTTTGTCCATATGGAATTGCATCTGAGGAAAATGTCCTTTATCTCGATTCTGCCCCTCTTACTCATCTGCCAATTACTCCCTGATCCACCACCGCCACCTTTCCCTCGCGCCTCTGGAAGCTTCTTTTGAGAAAATGTCAAATAAAGGGCTAATGGCTTGGGTTGCATGCCATTGTGAGCATTGGCTGAAAGGCCCTTCTCCTCCAGCAATGGAGAAGGCGGGCACCGAGAATGTGCTCTTGTTCCCTGAACAACAAGGCTCGAGCCCCGGGGACGTAACCTGGTATGGAGGGCCTCCTTGTTGGGCGCTCTGTGTAGCAGGGAGGCTTTTTAACACAGTGACCCACTTGTATTGTGTTATGGTAGATAGTGTGGGCTCGCGGGGTGTTTGTGAATATGTAACAAAAGCCTGCTACAGTGCTGCGTATGCTGTAAGGGCTTTTCTTTGAAGATATTTTCTACGTCCTGATTTCTGAATTGGGTCTTGGAAGGGCCTTTGGATATGTTCGGAAGCACTGAGCGTGTCTTCTCCGTAGAAAAACTTACAATGTATTTTTCATCAGCCATTTTGTAATGCATCTGCTTTTATTCTGCCAAATTAGATTCTAAGATTTAAAGTTAAGTTTGAATAATTTGAACCATTGAGGGTTCATACGGAATATAGTTCCTTTCCATTTGTTGGAGAATAAACAAGAAGATACAGTGGAGATACATTTAGCATTACCTCCAATAGGTCAAGGTTGGAAGAAAAGTCTTGTCCAGCGTTTAAGGACATGTGGGTTTGAGTGCTTTTAAAGCATTGATGGCCTTACCTCAGAGGGGGGTGACACTTTTAAAGACATAAGAAGAGAAAAAAACACAGCATTTTTGCTTTGATAGAGCTCAGTGGGAAATGTCTTCATTTTTAGCAAGCATGCTGAGTCAATGGACCATGGCTAGGAAATAATCAGCCTCCTTTCAGCGCGCACAACACAGAGTGCCGCCTAACTACCTCAGCAGCTGAACGCACAAGCCGGTAAGGACGTGATTCCCATCGTTGGCCGCTTACCAAAGGGAGCTGGAGGAAGGAAGAGGTCCATCCTCTCCATTTCTTCACCACCAGTTTGTCTAAATGCGACCGGGGTGAGCAGGCAATTGGATGAGCATTCAGGAGAAGGGTGGCCTCGTGAGAGCCGCCGTGCTTTGTGGGTAGTGCTTTGTGGGTAGTGTGATGGCTCAATTGTAGGTTTAAATGAGAAAGACAATCAGGACCTGAGATCCCCTTGTCTCTTTGATGGCTGTGTTTATCAAGCTGTGACGGGAATAAGGAGGGAGACATCTCTTCTTCCCATGCCATGATCCATAGCAACTTTTATCATTTTCACCACATCAGCTGGCATGTTTTCCATTTGTGATTACCAACGCAGTTTTGTTTCATTTTCCCGTCTGTCGTCTCATTTATTTGGCTTTTTACATTCCATTAAACAGAACTATTCAGTTGTTTGGGCTCACTAATGACAAAAAGTTATTTGATTTTTCTATCAAGTGGCAGCTCCCTCCTGAGGCTTTGGCTATATATTGACTGGCAATCGTTAGCTGAAGCTTTACAAAAGGTTATTTGTGACATGAAAATGGATTCTAATAGGTATTTAGCAGGAATAGGATTTCTGGCAGCACAGGAATGGGACTCTGGAAATGATATTGAATGTTTTGCTGAAAGGCATTCGTCGTGAACATTATTCATTAGTTGATTAAACACTACGGTCGGCAGGAATTCCGTTATTCCTATCTTCTCTTTCTTTACTCTCCTCGTGTTGGCTGCAGTGTGTCTGCTCTGCATAACATTGTTGTGGTGCTTGGCTACAGTTAAGTTCTGCTCACAGTTTCAAAAGAGTATACATATATAAAAAGATATCTTTATCCCATAAAGAGTGATTTCTGTTCTATTTTTCTTTTACAGGAGAAAAAGAGCATTAAAAGTAAGCCATGGTCCAAAACCTTTTAATTTGTTTTTAAAATGGGCAAAGGCATGCTTGGCTTGGTTTGCACTCACCCTCGCTTGATTTTCTTTTCCATACTTTGCATCAAGATCATAAATTACATCTAACATAGCATCTCTATGACATTAACTTCTTCTTATATTCAAACATTGGTTCAGAATCCTTCCTATCTTCCCTCTGTCTAGCTTTTCGTCTTATATTAAGCTACTCAGCTTACTGTATTTAGGATATTTATTCCACACATTGCACTGAAACAAACCCTTGCATCATCCGACAGAAGTCATTGACAGTTGGGTATCAACTTGTTGTCCTTGTCCTTGTGTAGCATCGTAAGCACATCATTTGATTTCCACAATAATACAGTAGCCTTAGTTAATCTGGGGCCAGCTCCAAGCTAGGTAATTGGTTAAGACCCTTATTAGTGGATTTAAGAGGATATCAGGGCGCTTTAGCTAAACAAAGCTATTAAGCTGCTTAGATCAGGATGTGATTTCCGTCTGTCAATCACATGATAAGAAAATAGGGTTTTGTTGGTGCTCTCAACTCAAACATTCTCAACCATACACATGACACACACACACACACACACACACACACACACACACACACACACACACACACACACACACACACACACACACACACACACACACACACACACACACACACACACACACACACACACACACACACACACACACACACACACACACACACACACACACACACACACACACACACACACACACACACACACACAGCAGGCCTGATTGTGCTTTTTAAATCTTGGATCAGGGCAGACTGAGAAATACAAACTGACCTCCTTCCCTTCTCTCTCCATTTCAACCCCCCTCCCCTTTCCTTCCCCTCTTAGCACAAACACGTTTTGAAGCATGACATTATTTCAACTCTGATTCACGCCACTGTTTTTTTTAGTTTGAGGCTGTTGTCGTAGCCAGTGGAGTCTTCTTTTCATTGGTGTTTTACGTTACCATTTCTGTCATGTGGTTTAGGTTCTGCATGAAATGCAATTTTATCCGTAGAAGCTTAAATCTCTCCACGAGTGATAAAATTCAGAACTTGCATTGGCTGTGACAATAGGTGCCTGGCAACCATCTTGAGCGTTTTTTGTTGTGTTTTGCCTTCTCCATTAACACTTAGATGCACTGATGATGTAATTAAGAAGAAAAATACAAATTCACGCATCTAATGAAGTATTCATAAGAGCCACATACCACACAAAACACCAAATGCTAGGCTTTGTATGAACTCATGTTAGTTTATATTAAAATATCCAACTTTAGTGAAAAACACAGTATCATTTACTTTTGTTTCTCCTTCTGCTTCCTCTAGACTCCCGGCCTTTGCCTGACGTAGCCATGACTGGCAAGTGCACCCGGGAATGTGACGAGTACGGCCACTCCGACTCCTGCTGGATGCCTGTGCACACGTCGCCTGAGCGACGGCCATCCAAGTCAACCACTACCCCTCAACAACCAAAGCTTTCCACTTTCATGAGCGGCAACGGCAGCAGCAGCAGCAGCAGCAGCTCTGAGCAGCCCGACAGCCAAGAGACCCTCGCCATGGCCGCCATGGCCAATGGAGACCCCACCGCTGCTCACATGATGGGCGACCGCAATCGTAACCTGCTCAACAAGAAGATGGCTTCCTCCTCCTCCTCCTACGAGGTCTTCGGCTCGCCTTCCTACGGCTTGCCAGAAAATGGGGAGGAAGTGCTGCGCCACCCCATTGAGGAGATCCCTCTGGCACCTACCGGGGAGTACAAGCCCACTTCCTGTGGTACTCTGACGAGACGGGAGGTGTACCTGTGAGTTTGTTGTGCCACAACATATGGCAATGAACACTAAGAATAGTTGCTTACCCACCACCGTTACAGCTCTAGAAGTTTTTAGCCACCCTTGTTCTCCAAGGTAAGACTAAACTTTCTCCAAAGACTTTACGACAGCTCCTTAATTCAGTGGATATAAAAACACAATTTGTAAAAAGTGCTAATTCCAACCATGACCTGGAAGAAAGGAGGAGGAGGAACAACTGTTGAGGGGCATTGACTAGACTTGGGATGAGGCTATTCTACTGGCGAGTCGGGCTCCTGGGACATGACCTGCTGCTTGACAGTCAATCTGTACAATAATCAACTCATTTTACATATACAGTACATGCATGCATTACCTGCCCCATTTCCTGAAGACGACACTGTACAAAAGAGACCATTTCTTTTTTTGGTTTGTGTTTTTTCTAGAAACAAAGCTGTACATGTGGACTATTTTGACTTCAAAGTGTGTGGTTATGCCTTTTTTTTTATTTCAGAACTCTGCTATGGCCGTGATGTTCAGTGGCTGCAACAATATATTGGACATTATGGTCTCTATCATACTGAGCTTGCTATGGATTCTGTCACCTTGACTGTTTGTGATAAATGTGGCTCTATAGCAGACCAAAACGTAACCGTGTTCCAATCTTATGAGGACGAGAAGCTTTAAACACTCTGCCCAGATTACAACACTTGTGTCAGTCCTTTATTGAGATTTTTGGACACACATGGGAGCCAATGAAATTTGCTGCAACAACACCATGTTACAGACTTCAACAACACTGGTATAATGGACATATGATGACTGATTCTAAGCTACCAGTGTGTACGCTCTTGAAAAGTCACTCATTGTACATAAACATTGGACCACAGCAACAACGCTAACTGCTCTCATTCCCTTTTGTCTTGCTACCTTTCCTCAGTCTCTCGTTATTTGTCTTTGATTGGCAAGGTTGAGACCAAAACCTTATTACGAGATGCAACATCTTACATCTATTGGCTGGAAAAGCATGTGTGTACATGGTCATGCCTACTGTTTATATAGAGTTGTAATACTTACCCTGTTTTTCCCAAACCACATATGCAGACACACCGAAGCGATTCATATAACAGGCCAGTGGCGCTGCCGGATTGATAGTTCCTGGATAAACACAGTGTGTCGCATGCCGAGATAAAAATTCTGGAGGTGCATTTGAAATTGTACGTGTGTATGGCCCCGAAATGCAGTATATAGTGTGTGTAGGCTATATTTAGTGTATACTGTAGATGTACACCGATAATAGGCTTAGGAGGGCGTAGACAAGCTGATCGTGAAACAGCTGCAAGGACAGCTTTTTACTGTTATTTCTTTCTTGTTGTGTGATAGACTGAGCAATAAATATCATAATGTACACGTGACCAACAAGCATCAACTTCTTTTTCACTTCTCCTCAAGCCTTCAAGGTGACACACACACACGGCTGTCCAAGAGTCCTTTGTAAGCACTAGTAGCTTTCCATAGTACATGGTGATGGCATCTTTGAGCACGAATGTAAGAATCAGCTCAATGGAGAACAATCAAACGTCTGTACGCGCAGTTGGCAAGATTGCAGAATGGTGTCAAAAATGTTGTCAAATTAAAACTAAAGCTTCTCAAACAGGATGAAGCATCCCCCGCCCCCCCCCATTACACACAAACAACAGCTTTTATTTTTAGGGAAAACTTTGCTTTAAGTAAACATTTCATGATAGACTTTTTCATGAAGAATGAGATAAGAATGTGATGTCTCAACTAAAAGTCCTCGGAGCTGACTCTTACGGACCACTCTCACACAGACACATGAAAATGTTGAGATGTTGTGCCTCCCTGTCTACGGTGATGTTTCCTTTTCGCAGCTACACTGGCGCAAAATCCCATGACAGTACTAAAGCAAAAGAAAATCAGATGCAATGGAACCTTTTTGTATGTTAGCAGAACCCCCTTGGTTTGACCGGAGCTGCTCTTTCTGCATTCCGGCAATCTATAGTCTGTAAGTACTCGTTGTTCGAAAGAAAGTGCTCCTATACTTATAAACTGTATACATAAATATTTACTTTTTACTGCACGTTTAATGGGAACTTACTTCACTTACTGAGAAGGAAGAAGAAAAAAAACTGTAAAACAAAATGTATAAAAAAATGTTTTCCCTGTAAACATGGAAATTCACCTTGTTGCTTGCTTTTGTTATACCTAAAGAAACATGTAGTACAACTTAGTACATCAGTGAAGACCGTGCCATTGATCTTTTTTTTTATTTCATCGTCTCTTATACCACCACACAAACCTAAATATTTCATATATTTCATTTAAATCAACTTTATACCATGAAATTGTCAATTTTTATATTCCTCCTGGTTTTTTAATTTGTAATCCCATTTATGTGTCACCGTCAAAACCATGGAATTCTTCACAATCACGACAATGTACTATGTATTTTCCTTTTGTTTTCTTTATGCCACTTTGTATATTTTATGCTTCTGAAAAAAAGACAACAAAACGTACAAAAAAACACAAGAGAGTGAATATGCAATTGTGCCTTTTTATACCAATTGGTATGATTTAATCTTGGTTTGTGTATGGTGCATAAACAATTACATGCTTACAAAAGCGAATGGGGTGGCATTTAAGAGCGGACTGAATTTGCATATCTTAGATGAGATCCCATGATGTCAAAAGGTTCTTGGAGGACAACCAGTTAAATGTCAGTGAGCCTGTAGGTCTAACACCCAAAGCGGCCATTGTTCACTCGGTTCAATTACCTTGTTGAAATATCCATTCCTAGCATAGTGCATTACTGAGTGAGTACATCCAAAAGTTGCTTGTTGGTAGTAATATTAATGATATAATGGATTTTTTGTCGTGTTCCACTCACGTACATGTATGACATCAGAGGTAACCTTCTTTGTGCATGAAACAAGCTCTAGGACTGAATATAAAAGCATAGAAAGATAGAGGCGGGGTAAAAAGAAAAAAAATAAGGCTTGGAGACATTTGACTGCTCAGAGTTGAGGCAGCCTAGAGATAAAAATGCTAATGCTACGGTTTACTAGGAGGAGTGGAAGAGGAGGGGGGGAAAAAAGCTTCAGGGGGCGAGTACCTGCCAGAACACACACCTCAGGATGTGCCGAGCAACACAACACTCATGCGCAGATTTATATGCATATCAGTAGGTGATGAAATCCTATCCCACGAACGAGCGTGGTGTGATGCTCGCTATGATACCGCAAGGTGATGCTTTGAATTTCTAGATCAGAAGGAAACAGAGACTCTGTAGTGTGAACCTCAGACTAAAGAGGAGACATGAAAGAAGAAATGCCATACATAGAGTGTACACTTGTTCATTTCTGAGCACTGTTTTTTACTTGAGTTAACTGCTACAGAAATCTGGACTTTTTTTCAGAGAACGTAGCTGCCATTAAAAGATGTTTGTCTCTTGCCGTCCGAGGTGTGTGTTCAGTCCGTGCTCTCCTCTATTCGTATAGCCTTCACGGTGTGTAATGAGATTTGTAATATTAACCATTACTATTTGTCCTACGACTTGGATGTTGATATAGAAATTGAAGAACAAATGTATCATCGTTTAATATGAGTCACTATGCACGCAGCTTAGCTGAACATGGCAAAGTGTATTGAACGCAAGTCCACTTCTATTTATGAGATATTTTACATAATTTAATTTGCTTTTGTACAGGTTTGTGTAAATAAATTGCTTGTCATTTTTGTCTCTGCAGAAATTAAAATATAACATGGTAAAAAAAGTCTACTTGGTTTCATGTTTTTTTTAATATCTGTTATTTTATAGAAATACATTCATTTAAGAACGTATAATAGCCTAAACCATAACAGAATCATAAGGGTGACCCAATGAATAAACAATAATCTACGACAGGTGAACAAAGTGTCATCATGATGCGGTTATTATAACCAAATGTCAAATGTACCATCAGCCACTTTTATGTTTAACTACATCATATTATATTCTCTCCAATGTTTTATAATGTTCACTTAAAAAAACAGGTATTCAAACAAATGATATTCTAATAAAGATCGATGTTTCTGCCACATGGGGGAGGCGACACAAGCTTCAAATCAGACAAATTGATTATGAATTGAGGAATTAGGGCTAACGTTTGAAATATGTACCCGCTAACACATAGCAGACATGGAGCAACATTAGAATTAACATGGGATTGTGTTTTTGCCTGAATGCAAGCCCAATATTCACTCGACTTCTAGCTCTGTTTTGGTCTCAACCAACTTTCCCGAAAAACATTGATTTTAGCAAATGTTTCAAAAGCCATCCCCTAACTTGTAACGCCCTCTTTGTTGCCTGACAGGGTACAGTTTGTTTACAAGAGATTAGGCGCATTCACACCGCAGTACTTTTCCCACAAAGGTTCATGAGAACTTAGTTCATGAGAACTCTTTAGTTCTCATGAACTAAGTACAGATCGCGTTCACACCGGAATAAGTCCCTGGGAGAGGATTAGGCAAATGAAGCCGCTGACGTCACTTCTTCTTCTTCTGCTTTGGTTTTACTGGCAGGCCCCAAACCACTTCACGGCGTATACTGCCGCCCAAAGTCCCCGGAGTTGGGGAAGCCTTCCGAGTAAATCGCCAGAACGCCGACACCTCCTCATCTCCACCGCTCCCATGTTTTATGTTGTGTTGCCATAAGTTAGTCTCTCTGCGTTTCTGCGCTGGGCTAATGCTAATGCTAATAATGCTAATGCGAGCATAATAAAATGGCGGCTTCACAAAACTTTTTGGGAGTTTTACGGGGCGTGGTTTGCAATCCGCCCAGCCAATCAGAAATATAGCTCTTTTCTCACAAGAGAGCCCCACGAAAGTCCCTGCTCTCTAGCAGGGACTTTCGTGGGGGTAAAAAGGTTCTCATGAACTAATTTTAGTACCGGCTCTTTTTGGTGTGAACGCGACAAAAGAGTTCTCATGAACTAAGTTCTCATGAACCTTTGTGGGAAAAGTACTGCGGTGTGAATGCGCCTCTTTTGTCTGAATGAATTAGTTTCACATAACACATTACCATCTTACCATAATGTAAAAGAAGACGTTCAGATTTAAGTTGCCTATAAATGTTTAAGGGTTTGGCTAAAACTGTAAAGGTTGAATTTGTTGGTATAGTTAACTAAAATGATATAATCTGGTGATCATATCTTTCAGAGAAGAGATTATATTTTGAGTGTTATAAATGGAATCAAGTGACAATAATAAAAGTAACGACATTTCAAAATGGTATTTAAAGAGAGCCAATCCAGCAGTGTGCCCTTCCCTGGCAGCTCTGTGTGAGTACATACATATTGAATGTGCCCTTGTTAGCGTAAATGAATATATTCATATGTTTTTAATTATGCGTTTACTATTTTTGCCTTCATGGGTGATGTATGAGGCCATTACAGTGTAGGTGATTAGAGAGCCATTCCCTACGCTCTGATTAACAGCAGCCTCTCCAGCACCCTCAAACTGATAATGGCGTCTTAATAGAAAACTACAATACACAGTAAAATGATGTCTCCAAAGTTTGATCATTTAGAGAAAGTTTTCCTCTCGATTGTCTTTGGAATATTAGAGGACGTACGGAGAGAACAAGAGTGGAGAAAAACATTGTTTTCCCACAAGGATGGGACGCTTTATTGATTCACTTCAATTGAAAAAAAGTCTGCCCATTTTATTTCTGCATATTTTTCTTCAAAAGATCCCACTTCCAATAAATACTAGGTTTGAATCACGTTGATATGCAAATTGTCTCGCTCATTTTCTTGTCCCTTCTGAAGCATGTTGAATTGCCTGGCATGGAATAATCAGCGGGCAGTAATAATCTTTCGGTTGAGAGAGGCAAATTAAGACAAATTGCTATTAATTTGAATGTAATTAATGTTTAGGCGATGCATACCAATGACTTTTTCAAATGATATTTTCTTGAAAGATACATACATGTATTTAAAGTCTTTATTTAGTAAAATAATAATGAATTGTCGTGGAACATGTATTTCAGGTCACAGTGTGAGCGTTTTTCCAATCGCAACGTGCTGGTTCAGAGGTTCATAAGCACCTGATTTTCATTGGCAGCAACAAACACCCCTTGGCAGCGATCCTCATCAATCTGACATTGCCCTCTTATCAACCATCTCCATGCAAACAGGCTCCCACACATAAAGAGGGCCATGAACTCGAGCTCCCATACAGGTTTCAACATGAAAATCCCTAAAAGAGGCATAGGTGAAGCCTCGGTAATGATTGCACATTTACCTGAACCAAAGGTGCCTTCTGAAGTGGTGTCGTGTTCATCCTAAGTGTGGAACAGACGGGCAGATAACACCGCAGGCACTGGAGCAAAGGGTGTGGGGGGGCAGCCTCGGTATGCACGAGAGAGATATCAAAGGTATTATTCCCCATGCTGAAATATGCAAAGCTAATTAATTAAATCATTGATCACTTCTCCCACATCAAGCATGAGGTATATGCCATTTTAATACGAATTCAGTTCCCATTTATGCTCACTGGTGCGAGATAACGACACAAAATCACATCAGCAAATGGAATTTGACCATAAACCTTAAAGGAAGCTATATGATATCTGCAATTTATGACTTTTTTATTGTCTTTAGATTTTATTTTTCTGGCGGGAAGTGGGATCCGAGGAATAGCAGTTAGGGCTTTGTTAAATTGATTTCTATTTCATATTTATTTTAAGACTGTGCCGAGGGATTCAGGGCTAAGTTTGTATGTGTTGTGGATGGTACAAATAAACAAGTTCATGAGGAAACTCCTGCAATAACTGTGATTTAATTGCGTTCACATAAATTCTATCAGCGCTTATTTTTTGCCATCTATCGCTCCCCCGAGGATGATGTCATTACAGTTAATTTTATTGCTTTTACAGCAGAGATGGACACACACATAGAAAATGCAGTCTGCCTCACCCTGTGATCACACTTGATCTGCTATAGTGAGTGTTTTCTATAGGAAATGCATTTGTGTGAGTGAATTTGCTGCAGCTGCTTTGTTGCAATTTGGAATATGGTGGACTGCTTTGTATTGCCTAAACAAGTCTGCACTACAAATGCAGTGAAGATAAGAAAAAGGATTTGAAGTTGACTTGACGGAAACTTTTCAATAGATAAAAGTTATATTGCTTCCATTTAAGGTCAGATTTATTTACCCCAATATAATATTACAAAATAACCCTCTATAATAGATAGAACAATAACTCAACATTGCACCACACTTTCCATCTTGGAGAATGTTTATTGGAGAATGTTTCCTCTTCGACTTCTTAATCATTTCTTTAAGTTTAGGAACAGCTTATACGAAAATATTCAATTAAGTTAATTTATAGATATCTCAATGTGATTCCTATAAGAATTATAGGAATCACATTAATGTCTGTTTTCTATCTGTATGGGTACTAATAATATTTACATTCAACATCCACTGCATATTTACAGTACAAGTCTTACACATGCTGATGTAACGCAAATGTTCCAACTTGGGATCAATAAAGTATATCTTATCGTAAGCTGATCGATGGCTACTGCCATATTTGCAAAATGTGCCTCTGAACCTTGACAAGTGCATGTTTCAGGCTTATCAATTTATGTAATGTAATGGAATGTTATCAATTAACAACAGGGGTCACAAACATAAGACCAGCTGTTAAATAAAGCTCTTCTGACCTTAGCTGGCATGTGTGTATATATGCTGCCCATTATGGGCACAAGCAATTTTCACCCATTTATTAATTATATGTTTTAAATTGGAGTGTTTCGTATCCCCTAAACCTCCAGGGATGTACACAGTTTAATACTGGCAACTTCTTATATGGGAAATACGAAAACGTCTTTTAAAACTACAACTCCCAGTAGAGACGTGCCATAGATAGAGAACATGTTGCGAAACAGAATAGCCAGCATGTGTAGTTCTGGGGACGGGGGGGGGGGGGGGGGGGACGCGGTGGACCCGTTCAAATCCAGTTTTGGACAGTCTGCCGTGGTTCCATCCCATTTCAAGTGCTGTTCGAGGCTCGGCGTAACCCTCGGAGCACACTCTCCAATCACAGAGCTTGAGGACTATCACAGGGTTTGTCAAACAGAGCACATGGTGTAGTCCAAACGATAGCTGGGGATTATGGGTAGTGTAGTGTCTTCTGCCATCCTTTACTCTGAAAAAATATTTGTTTCTCAGAATCGAAGGGGAAAAATAAAAAAGCATTGCACACAATTTAAACCAATCAATGTTGTGTAATTAACAAGGATAATCTGGTGTGTTTGAGTTGATGAGTAGTGCAGATATCACTGTAAAATCAATCCACAGTAAGGGGAATACTTACTTCCGGGTGTACAATTCTCCGTTATCCAATGAGAATGGACGCTCACATTGCCTTTAAGGGCAGCCGACACAAACGAATGCCGTGCTTCCATGAGCGTCATTACCAGTAGAAATACATTGCTTTTAAAATCGTGCTGTGAAACACGAAAAAAAAGGAGAAAATGGTGTTGGTGGAACACGAATCAATAGATTAAAAATCGTGTTGGTGAACACGAAATGCCATGAGACTGGGTTGTCTATTACATTTTAGGGTCAAATAATGTTCTTTCACTTCAATCCATTCACTTTTTGAAAACTGTATTTACTTCTTAGGCTGGTGTCGTCTTGAGGTTACTATACACCATTAGAGTTACACATCTCTAGCACATTATATTTTTATAAAGAAAAGACAGACAGATCTGGGTTATAACTCAATTTTGCACAAAACCTGCAGTAAAATGCACCTTAAATAAGAGATATTTGCAGCATGAGCATATCTCAGCAACTTTTTGGGGTTCCATTATTCATTGTTTTTTGCTCTCATCCCGTCCGTTGTGTACATGACAAACAGTTTTCACCTGCAAACAAGGACACAGGGAAGGCATGAGTTGCACAGAGGAGGGATGAGTGATATCTTTCCAGTGTGTGTCGGTCACTAGTTATTACCCACAAGACTCTCCGTGACCCCTGCTGTGGCGTGATAGATTTCCCACAATGACCTCCAGCCACGAGCCTCCAAGCAAACATGAGGTATGAATGCTACTTGTTGCGAGGCCAGAATCCTGCAGTGGAACAGGCAAATGTGCTGCCATTAATCACACATCAGTTGTGAGTTGAATGCACACAAATGTATATGTGCTAGATTTATGTGGCAGAAGCAATTTGACAAAAATCCATACAAGCCTTAGTAGTCGGAGCCGGGCCGTGATTAATGAGAACTACTTACATAAGAGAAAGTGAGCGGGTGAGAAGAAAGGGGAGACAGAGCTGCAGGAGGCAGAGAAATGACAAATAGATGGAAGTAGACTGAGGGAGAAAGGGATTGAGAAAAAGGTGACTGTTTGATTTACTATACGACACCCCCCGCCCCCTTGACACCCTTGCATTCAGACTTGTTATTAGAAAAAGTAAGCCTGGAAAAAATGAAGACTAACTTTAATTTATTGCAGCCAAACTTCTCATTTCAAAATACTTTTACTTCTGGTATTTCTAGAAAAGGAAATTAATTTAAAAAAAAAGCGCAATTTTCCCAAATTTGTCACCCAAAAAAACAAAATATTTAATTGGCAAATCTACAAATGTTGACTGCGACTCATTTCATTTCATTTCAAACCTTTATTTAGACAGATAGGTCCCTTGAGATCATGGATCTCTTTTACAAGGGAGACCTGCATCAATTAGTTCCACATTGAAACATAAAACAAACAATAGAGGACATCATATTTACATATTCACCAACACTTACAAACACCCATAGTGTCATAAAGCATTTCGTGCAGACGTGCCTTAAAAACATTCAGAGAAAAAAATTCTCAAACAATAGCTGCTTGCAACTTTCTGCTTTACCAGAGAACAGATGTAATACGGGAGTTTGCCCAACATAGCTTTATAAATAAAAGTGTACCAGTGACTGAGCCTCTGTACAGAGAGTGATGGTAAACCTGCCTTGGTATACAGTGTATAGCGTTTTACAATTTGTGACAAATCTCAGAGCGCTGTGATACGCAGCATCCAATTTGCTCAGGTAATTGGCAGGTGCATTCATATACAACAAATCACCATAGTCCAGCACAGGTAAAAAGGTCACAGTGACTAGCCTTTTCCTGGCCTCAAGCGAGAAACAGGACTTGTTTCTGTAAAAGAACCCTAGCCTAACCCTGACTCAAGGGAGGAAATTCTCACAAAAAGAGTGAGACAGACATCTTTGACTAGGCACCTGTGACATTACATTTTCTATTTGTAGGCCCTTTGTTAAAAACGTGTGAGAGTAATTTGAATATGAAAAGTGACTACTGGATCTGTTGAAATACTGAGTAGGAGAAACAGTGAGCAAAAAAACCCTTTCAACACCTTGTTATTTTCTAAAGCGGCATGACAATGAATAGTGTCATAGCTCCACAGTGCTACTAGTGGCCACAAATGCCACTGGTTAACTTTTGGTATTTGAATTGATGTAAAGCCTGATATGTTCTCATTCTACAATACACACTTGTCTTACTGATGATGAAATAGTGCTTTCTTCCACAAACGAAACATTGCTACACTTACAGTATGTCAAAGGTTGAGACAATCAATTAATCAATCAGTTAATCCTGCATTTCAAAGAAGCCCAAATTGGGTGCAAATATCAAATATTATAACCACAAATATGCAAAGAGAATGCTAATTTTAAGGCTTCTCCATCCACTACTAAATATCTTTCTATCAGATGGAGCTTCAACAAAACACTTGCAGACAAATCAGTAGGGTAATGTAAAAATGCTTCAGCAACCACACTTGACAACATATTGGAGGGAAATCCTGTGAGGGTAACTACTACAACTGAACATAGTTTTCAAACCTTTTCATGTTTAATACCTTTAAACCTCACAGGTGTCGTGCAATTTCTGTCTTGTTCTGCTCTGTTACATATGTGAAGAAGCGCTCGTGCACTTCATCAGAACATGAAGAAGACCTTTAGTCAGAGGACATTATAATACATGCTTACAGTACTGAGGCTTTAAAATGATCAAAAACTGGTGCTCATTAGTTTGGGGAAAGGCCACCACATAGAATTGATCACATGTGGAAGACATTGTGAGGAGGATCATCTCTGATATATGGATCAATGTTTAGGATTCGCATACAGTAGCGTTTCTTCTCCCATGGGAATGTTTTACTTTAAACATTTTAGCCTAGCCTCCAGTCTGGCAGTGATGCAAGTCCCCAGACTTATTGCTGACAAGATTCACATCTGCTCTTGTTCTATAGCGCTTCTTTGTTTGGTTCCCCCTCCTATTCCCTGTCTCTGGGATTCCCATGCATTTTCTACATGCTCTAATTTTGCAGAGCCAGAAGGAAAAAAAGCAAGTGAGGGAAGAAAAGAGGGAGAGGCGCGTGAGGGAGAGTTGGTTTGCTGCTCGCCTCACGCTGTTAACATGCACAGGGCACCAGCCACGAGAATGCAGCGGATTTCCTTTTTCTAAGAGAATGATCTCAGTGATCTCATTATTTCCCATGTGGATGAACGTATAATGCAGGGAGCAGCTGTGTGTGAGGGCCAGAACTACGCCTTGAGCCCTCGAGCTCGGGAATTCACCATTTCTCATGTTGTTTGTTGACATTCCGTCTGTTTCTCTCACACTTCGCGAATACAGGGTTTGACTCAGCAGTGATTGTATTGACCTTACAGTATAAGTGTGTGTGTGTGTGTGTGTCGCTATGTGTGTGTTACATCCCAAACTCACCCATTGGCTCAAGGCCGGAGTGCAGAACAGCTATATTCCTTTTTGACACTTTGATAGACAGCGAGCCATTTCCATCCCACTGTGCCCCGCCGGCGATGTCACTCTGCTGCTCTGCTCATTACTGTTAGACCAAAAGGAAATCACCAAGTAGGCAATAGGATTGTGAAAATTTAGAAAGCGTACTATTCCAAAACACTACAAGTATGTGGCCATGTTGGATCATCAGTTAGCTGTATGTCAAAAAACCTATGCAGCTAAATAACTTCCAGTAACACGTAGCAATGCCAAAGAAACTAAGAAAACAAAAATCACTACAAGATCAGGCTTTCAGATGTATGCACCAGGACAAAAACACATTTGTTGGCTCCTTTTCTGAACTCAAGTATAGTTAAACTCTTTACATCTTAACAATGATGAATAATGTACTGCAGGACCCTTTGACATCAATGAGGTTGAGTTTAGGTGAAAATGACTTGTTTCTTTCAGTCTGTAGGAATGTGATATTCGACAAAAAAAGGTTTTAATCCTATTAAGCCGGCTCGGTTCGCTCACAGACTGCACCGCCCTTAATATGTTTTTAAACGGCATCATTGAAGCTGCCAGGCGACAGAGGTCCCCGCAGCGAGACTACCCCCCCACCCCCCCCTCACCTGCGCCACTGCACATGATAACAAAGGCCCTACGTAGCTGTGTACGTAACCGGATGTATGATTACCAAGAACAGCGTCAGGACACACTGTTTTAGGCATATGATAGCTATGTGACAACAATTGATTCAGCCTCTATGGAGATAGACATATGACTGTCATGTGTATTGCTACATGGGCCTTTGCTAATCTGAACTAAACACAGAATACTGCTTTGAACCGGTTACATGTACATTGTGACTGAATAACACCCTCTCTTGTATATAAAGCATGTCAAGGACACTGTTCCGGAAACTAGTTGTACTAAATGCTCTGTATGACTACTTCCATTCTTGCAAGGATAATAAATAGATGTATCCTGATTATTGAAGCTCAAGCCGGATACAAGTGATATTTTCTTAACACCCAGGTTTGAAGATATAACAAATATTTGAAGAATGTGAATATAACAGAAAGCTATTTGCAAATGTTGAAATCATAACAAAGCGGCACAGGGACTACTTCTTCTGTAGAGAGTTGTTTGTAATAGCACATTTTTGGGAATAATTCATACACCTCCATTGTATTTGGTTTGGAGCCAGACATTTCCAAATGATTTATATCTATACCATGAAAACATAAAATATATATATTCTATGGGTTTGAGTAAATCTGAAACTGGTATGATAACAATAACAGGAAGTTTTTCATTTAAAATGATTCCCTAATGGCCTCAGCTGGGAACCAAATTATTCTTAATAACACATTTAGTCAAAACAGAATTGTTATTCTGTCTCTGTGTGCATTTCCGTCACCTATTCCATCTTGTTTTATTCCTCTCCAGTCAACACCACTAAATGCATGCTCACATTCATGGTGTCTGACACGAACATGTGTACACACATAAACTAATGCACTCACTCTAAACCATTCAACTATTGATCTCTCAGTGATCTCTTAAACCAACCGCTGGTCTAACACGCTGCTGTCTATTTACATATCTCATTTGCATTCCAAAGTAACACTGCCCATGACACTTACTCATGAATAATTCACCAGAGCTATATTTACATAAGGTACAAAGCCGAGCCTCAACCTGAAATCTCCACAGGCACGGGAGCAACTTCAAGATGGGACATAGGACATCTTTTGCATCAAGCTCTCGGCCTGCACTAATTAATCAGATAATTTCTGCCTCGCTGAGATCAGTGAATTCGGCTACCCCGAATGAGGGTCGGGAGAAGATCTGTGGGCCAATTCTCCTGGGAGAGCGGCCTCCTGTTTGTGCTGTTGTGTTCACTGTATCCAGTCCACACCAACACCAACAAACTACATATAATATTTATTGTCTGTTTACCCATGCATTATTCTGACAAGGCCAGCACTTTGTCTTTGATGTTTTATGATATATAGGGTTCCTTGTATGCACACTATGCATGGAGGTTCTGCATCATCCCACATATCTGATCGTCATTGCAAAGTTGTGGAGAAAAAAATTGTAATCACTCAGGCATGTACGCATACATGTTTTATTCACCCATTTGCATAAATATGATGGCTCTATGAAACGGGTGGCTTGTGTTGTAGTATTTAGGTTAGAAGCTATGAGAAGAATAGCATAAGGAGAATATCGCTATTTGCATGTACTACATCAAAGGATGCTCATATGTGACGATCACTGCTAGGCTGCTTGTTTTTGATTGATGCATTGGGGTTAGAGGACTTCTATGCATTAGAAATGTGATGCGGCTCATTTTCTACCTTGTGAACTCAGATTCACCTTCAGTGGTTCTTTTTGAGACTTCTCATTATCCTGATGGCCCATTATCCTGAAACCCCAATGGTCCCAAAAGTGTCCCATAGGACCACAAGCTTTTTTTGTAACAGCTGGCTATCCCAAACTACCCAAGCCTTTTTTCTCCAAAAATACACACGCACCTTGAAGCACACAGAAGCACATGGCTTATTATTATTATGGGGAATTATGTCATTCGGAGCTTCCACCTACTGGTGAAGGCATAACTGCCCTACTCTGCCTCTGATTGGATGGTAGACCTCTGACTCATTTCCTTCGTAGATTGGGTTAGTTTAGTTCAGCCCTCCCGCTTCTAAATTGTGTTCATTTGTGTGTATGAATTATACGTTTTTGTTTTTGTATGATTTTAGTAGAATAAATAAGAAAAAAAAAAGAAAGTTAAATCAAGAGGAGTGAGATAGTTTAGGGTTTGGCCTAAACACCAAAGTTGAGGCAGAGTAGGGTTAGTAATGCCGTCCCCATGGAATAAAATATAGCCACCGGGGATGTCCAATGACGTCACTTGAATAATAATTAGCCATCTATGTCTGTTTGTTGCATGGAGATAGTGTATTTTAGGACCAATAGGCGTTTATTTTTAGTATAACTTACTGTCAGAAAGTTGGTCTTTTGGTCCAGTGGTACATTTTTGAATGATTGGACATAATGGACCATTGGAACAAAGCCATTGCACCTGTCCTGTTAAATGAGGGTCTTATTTTGATATCAAGTATGTTATTCTGCCTAGATATGACTTGATATATGTTTGTCTTCCTCATTCAATCCAAGTGTGACCCGTGTGGTCCCTAAAGCCACCTTGTTTACTTCCTGCCTCTCCATCCCTTGCTGGGCCCAATGGGATGTGGAGATTGGTTGGGGGGGTTGGGAGCTACAGTGTGTATCCCACGAGAAGCCATATGTCCGGACCCTTCGCTTAAACCACTGCCGGCTGCTTCCCTCCCTCAAGGAGAGAATATGTGTGTTGTGCATGACTTAATTAGCCCATTACACATAAGCCCACACACACACAGCCACAACTGGCATACAAATTCATTCTTGCCAATGCAAACACACACAAACAAAAATATTCCCACGCGATAAATCCACATGGATTTGATGACGCTAAGCAGCAGGGACCCCAGGGAGCAGCCTGTCTTGACAAAACACAACAGATGTTTATGTGCACAATGTCACCCTAATGTCAGCAGCCATGCTCCTGCCTCTTTACGAATAACACGGCTCTACGATGCAGGCTTGAATTTCTGCTTTGATTTCATATTCTATCTCTGTGCTATTGTGAAAATATGTGATAACAATGCGCGATAATACCACCTGTGTCACCGCTGTGATATTTATGATTTATGCTGTCAGGTTTCATCTATCTCAAATGAAGCACGGGAATCTCGTACTCCATTGACAACTGCTGATAGTGTGCCCTTGAGTATGACCTTTAACCCCCTCTGCAGCATGATTACCAGCATATAGTATACATATCAGTATATTCCTGTATAATAACAAGCTGGTATAGTGCTTCCTAAAAGGTTTCGGGGTAGGGGGTGTGTATGCTTGGGGTGAGTGGCACTGTAATGACTTTAAGAACAGAGCCTGGTTATACAAATGTGATGTGGTTACACTTAAAATAGCCTAGCCTTTAATTCATGTGTCCATTTTCAGAAAATCACCAGGCTATTACCAGCTAATAAACGTGCTTACTGTGTTTAATGTGTGTGTGTGTGTGTGTGTGTGTGTGGTGTGGTGTGGCTTGGACCTATTGCCTTTTAGAACAGTTATACTGGAAAAAGGTGGTTTACTTTCAACATTTTGAAGGTTTAAAGATATATCTACACATAGTAACTACAGCTTATTTAAGGGTAGTAGAAAATGTGTTTATATTTGATTAAAAATAATCTGTTTGTGATGGATGGCAAATCATCTTTTTGAATTGCAGCGCCGTCCAAAGAAATTGACCGTTTCCCCTACAACATATTTGACTCTAGGAAGAAACTATGCATACAGTACTGTAAAACTGCAATACATAGCTTGGTCTTTTATTTGCTTCAATCACTTAAAGGTGGGGTAGGTACTTTTGGAGAAACCAGCTCGAGTGCGCTAGAATTTGAAAATACACAGGAAAAAATCTGCCACTTCCTTACAGAGCCCCTCCTCCAAACACACGAACGCGCACATGACTAATGGGGGCACGAGATAAGTTTGTGCACAGATGGAAGGCTGACAGGCAGGTAGGCCATCCGATGTTTGGTGCCCGAAAACCACACACTTTGGTCTGCAGTGTCCACGTCTTGTGCCTTGGACTGGAACAAAATCATTCCCAGTGAACACATTCAGGCAGATGTTATGTTTCATCCTAAACTTGTCTTGTAAACTATATGGACATCATTTCTAGGAGACAGGGCATCACATGTAATGTTCGTGCTGCAGGAACAACCAAAATGGATGTAATTCCCAGCGATGCTGTCCTGGTTTTTCTCAAGTCAAAAATGTGCACTTCGCTTGGGGTTGAACCAAGCGGCAAACTGTGGGGTAGAGCCGTGAAGCCAATACGGAAGTGCCACACACTGCAGTTCATATATTGGCCGATAGGCGATGGCTGCAGAAAGGAGCTTTCATAGACCCCCATGTTAAAATGCCCAACTTTACAGCAGAAAAAAAATGTTTCTACCCTGGCTCCATACATTTTTATTATCGATATAGTTAGATTCCACCTTCATGATTATGGATCTGTGAGTGAATTGTTTTCTAACGCGACCCTTTTATTTATATTAGGTCTTAAAGTTTGTGCACATATTAGGGCGCGGTCACGTTGATTGACAGATACGTGCCTCACTGTCAGCTAACAGCAACTTGTCCACTCTACTAGGCTACAACCATAGAGGCTACAACGTTAGTTGTAGTTACTGTACTTGACCCTTTAGCTGTGTTCGTGGTGATCGTGCCTGTTAGGGAATATTGTTACAAATACCGATAATTAAAATGTCGTGCTGTGCGCTTGAATGTACTAACAGAACTTCCAAGAAGTCTACTTTCAGCTTTTTTCGGTGAGTAAAATGATAATATTATACATGTTAACCCCGTTAGCAGGTGTTTGTGTGCTTGTTAGCTTAGCTTGTTATGTAGCTTATTAGTCAGCTAAGGACATAACCCTTTATACATATATACAGTTTTGTTTATGATTCAGCCTTGGGTAAGACTTTTATACTATATGGCTATGACGCCCATAATGCTAAACGGGAGCAAATGTGAAAAGGGGACCCAATTATCCCAGTGGGGCCGCCGGAGTTCAAGCCGCCGAAGCTAACGGGGCTGCAGGGGGCTAGCTCGCTAGCGTCCCGGCCATAGGTCCCGGCGGCCGTAGCTTGCCCCCTGGGGCTCCGTTAGCTTCGGCCAGCGGCGGAGTCCGGCGTTATAACTGGAGATCAAGGAATGCATCGAAACGCGGACTTGGTTCGCCTGTAGCCCGCTGTAGTATTAGCTAAATAAATGATGTTGAGCAAGGTTTATTAAGCCGAACACCGCCACAATTATTCTGCTATGTATCGGTACTTATTTTATTTTATTAACGTGTGAATGACAAGCATTAAGAATAATACCAAATAGCTAATTATCTTGCAGATTGTCTCGTTTGATTATTGATTATTTGGTATGCATGTATTTCAGCAGGAAATGTGCAACCTAGATGACATTTACCAACACAGACTATATAGAAATATTTGTAAAAGTTGTTCGTTACTAAGTGAACGAGGAGCGGTGACTGCAAGCTGGGTTGTTAGCATAGACTGTGTTGTTAGCATAGGTTGTTAGCTTAATACTGAGAGCATGTTAGCTTAGCTTCTTAGCCTGAGCTAGGTCTGAAACGTCACGCTCGTTGGCAGCAGGTCCCGCCCTGTCCCGCCTCTTTGCCCTTATTTTGAGCAGGCTGGAGACGTCACTGTCGAGCCGTTAGTAGCCGACTCCGCCTACTTAGGGCTTCACGGCAACTCTGCAGAATCCTATGGGTGATGTCACGGACCCTACGTCCATTACCATTTATATATCAGGGTTGCCAACTCTCACGCATCTGGCGTGTGACACACGCTTTCACTCTCAATCTCACGCTCTCACGCTGCCCAAACTATTCTCACGCCAAAAACAAGAATACCGAAGAATAGAAACGGTTTTGAAAACTTTTGTCAGGTAGTGATGTCTTCTCAATAGAACATCTTTGATAATGTCTTCTGGCCAATCAGAATCAAGATAACGGCGTGGTGTTGTTGCAGGAAGTCCCGACGGAGAATACTTTTGCTGTAGTACATATACATCGATACAACATTACGTGTTGATAGAAATCAACACGTAATGAAGACCCCACGGTTTGATGATTGATAGGTGTGTGGGCTGTCTTTCATTTTGACACACAGAACAATGGGGGCTATCCACCCTTATCCACAATGTAAAGTAATTCATACAGCCTCTTCCCTCTCTCTGTGAGGAGAGTAGCAGGTTCAGCTTTCAGAACAAAGTAACAAAAAACTAAAATGGCATTCATTTTTTAAATATGTGTGTAGTAATAGATTTATTTATTTCTCTTCTCAAGAGAGTACCAGAATGTGTATTTTTGTTAGTATTTCAATCCCCCCAGACCCCCTGCAGGGGTTGGGCTTTCAGCATGTCAACTCTTTCACCTGTGGGGAAATTTCAGGATTGGCTCCAGGTCGCCCTTTTTATTTACAAGACCACACGAGTAGTATTTCATACAGTTCAATTTGGATTGAGACAGGGAAATAATCTAAACCTCACACGTGTTTCACTGTCAAGGGGAGCGTGTATGTAATTACAATGCAAATACTGACTTGAACCCACCACTGTATGGGTTAGCACTACCATGGATACCCAACACAAATACTCTCTGGCAACTGCCGACCTGTATTGCGCAAGAGCAGATCTAAGATCCAGTAGAAATGATAAAAAAGTAAAAGTCTGCTGCTTATTGTTCTACGAGGCCAAAATAGAGTCAAAGAGTATATGAGAGTGAGAGTGTGTTAATTAATATATGTGCAGTTTGGAGTAAGTCTGTAGATTTGTTTGTGTGTGTGTGTGTGTGTGTTTCATGTATAGCTCTCACGATAATTAATTTGTTGGATACATTTTCCCGGAAATTATTGCGATAAACGATAATATTGTCGGCACCGTTGTATGACCATTTTAGACTGACATCATGATAAATATAATATAATTCAAGTACATCCTTTCAAACTGCTAGTCACATCCTCATGTAAATGGCAATTTATCGAGTTCATTTTTATTTATCGTACGATACGTCAATTCATTGCTTATCGCGACAGGTAGGCCTACACAATAAAACAGTGGAAACAAATGTGTTTGACTTTCAATAGTGAATGAAACTTTGTGCCCTTTATAGTCTGTGTCCAATATTGTGTATTTGTATATATTGTATATATATATGCTAATGTCCCGCTGCTGACACGATAGCAGTCTTTCGTGCGCATATGTAATTAAACATGATATCAAAATCTCACTCCAGCCAGGTACCACACCACACACACACACACACACACACACACACACACACACAACACACACACCACACACACACACACACACCACACACACACACACACACACACACACACACACACACACCACACACACACACACACACACACACACACACACACACACACCACACACACAGCAGGCCTGATTGTGCTTTTTAAATCTTGGATCAGGGCAGACTGAGATACAAACTGACCTCCTTCCCTTCTCTCTCCATTTCAACCCCCCTCCCCTTTCCTTCCCCTCTTAGCACAAACACGTTTTGAAGCATGACATTATTTCAACTCTGATTCACGCCACTGTTTTTTTTAGTTTGAGGCTGTTGTCGTAGCCAGTGGAGTCTTCTTTTCATTGGTGTTTTACGTTACCATTTCTGTCATGTGGTTTAGGTTCTGCATGAAATGCAATTTTATCCGTAGAAGCTTAAATCTCTCCACGAGTGATAAAATTCAGAACTTGCATTGGCTGTGACAATAGGTGCCTGGCAACCATCTTGAGCGTTTTTTGTTGTGTTTTGCCTTCTCCATTAACACTTAGATGCACTGATGATGTAATTAAGAAGAAAAATACAAATTCACGCATCTAATGAAGTATTCATAAGAGCCACATACCACACAAAACACCAAATGCTAGGCTTTGTATGAACTCATGTTAGTTTATATTAAAATATCCAACTTTAGTGAAAAACACAGTATCATTTACTTTTGTTTCTCCTTCTGCTTCCTCTAGACTCCCGGCCTTTGCCTGACGTAGCCATGACTGGCAAGTGCACCCGGGAATGTGACGAGTACGGCCACTCCGACTCCTGCTGGATGCCTGTGCACACGTCGCCTGAGCGACGGCCATCCAAGTCAACCACTACCCCTCAACAACCAAAGCTTTCCACTTTCATGAGCGGCAACGGCAGCAGCAGCAGCAGCAGCAGCTCTGAGCAGCCCGACAGCCAAGAGACCCTCGCCATGGCCGCCATGGCCAATGGAGACCCCACCGCTGCTCACATGATGGGCGACCGCAATCGTAACCTGCTCAACAAGAAGATGGCTTCCTCCTCCTCCTCCTACGAGGTCTTCGGCTCGCCTTCCTACGGCTTGCCAGAAAATGGGGAGGAAGTGCTGCGCCACCCCATTGAGGAGATCCCTCTGGCACCTACCGGGGAGTACAAGCCCACTTCCTGTGGTACTCTGACGAGACGGGAGGTGTACCTGTGAGTTTGTTGTGCCACAACATATGGCAATGAACACTAAGAATAGTTGCTTACCCACCACCGTTACAGCTCTAGAAGTTTTTAGCCACCCTTGTTCTCCAAGGTAAGACTAAACTTTCTCCAAAGACTTTACGACAGCTCCTTAATTCAGTGGATATAAAAACACAATTTGTAAAAAGTGCTAATTCCAACCATGACCTGGAAGAAAGGAGGAGGAGGAACAACTGTTGAGGGGCATTGACTAGACTTGGGATGAGGCTATTCTACTGGCGAGTCGGGCTCCTGGGACATGACCTGCTGCTTGACAGTCAATCTGTACAATAATCAACTCATTTTACATATACAGTACATGCATGCATTACCTGCCCCATTTCCTGAAGACGACACTGTACAAAAGAGACCATTTTTTTTTGGTTTGTGTTTTTTCTAGAAACAAAGCTGTACATGTGGACTATTTTGACTTCAAAGTGTGTGGTTATGCCTTTTTTTTTATTTCAGAACTCTGCTATGGCCGTGATGTTCAGTGGCTGCAACAATATATTGGACATTATGGTCTCTATCATACTGAGCTTGCTATGGATTCTGTCACCTTGACTGTTTGTGATAAATGTGGCTCTATAGCAGACCAAAACGTAACCGTGTTCCAATCTTATGAGGACGAGAAGCTTTAAACACTCTGCCCAGATTACAACACTTGTGTCAGTCCTTTATTGAGATTTTGGACACACATGGGAGCCAATGAATTTGCTGCAACAACACCATGTTACAGACTTCAACAACACTGGTATAATGGACATATGATGACTGATTCTAAGCTACCAGTGTGTACGCTCTTGAAAAGTCACTCATTGTACATAAACATTGGACCACAGCAACAACGCTAACTGCTCTCATTCCCTTTTGTCTTGCTACCTTTCCTCAGTCTCTCGTTATTTGTCTTTGATTGGCAAGGTTGAGACCAAAACCTTATTACGAGATGCAACATCTTACATCTATTGGCTGGAAAAGCATGTGTGTACATGGTCATGCCTACTGTTTATATAGAGTTGTAATACTTACCCTGTTTTTTCCCAACCACATATGCAGACACACCGAAGCGATTCATATAACAGCCAGTGGCGCTGCCGGATTGATAGTTCCTGGATAAACACAGTGTGTCGCATGCCGAGATAAAATTCTGGAGGTGCATTTGAAATTGTACGTGTGTATGGCCCCGAAATGCAGTATATAGTGTGTGTAGGCTATATTTAGTGTATACTGTAGTGTACCCGATAATAGGCTTAGGAGGGCGTAGACAAGCTGATCGTGAAACAGCTGCAAGGACAGCTTTTTACTGTTATTTCTTTCTTGTTGTGTGATAGACTGAGCAATAAATATCATAATGTACACGTGACCAACAAGCATCAACTTCTTTTTCACTTCTCCTCAAGCCTTCAAGGTGACACACACACACGGCTGTCCAAGAGTCCTTTGTAAGCACTAGTAGCTTTCCATAGTACATGGTGATGGCATCTTTGAGCACGAATGTAAGAATCAGCTCAATGGAGAACAATCAAACGTCTGTACGCGCAGTTGGCAAGATTGCAGAATGGTGTCAAAAATGTTGTCAAATTAAAACTAAAGCTTCTCAAACAGGATGAAGCATCCCCCCCCCCCCCCCATTACACACAAACAACAGCTTTTATTTTTAGGGAAAACTTTGCTTTAAGTAAACATTTCATGATAGACTTTTTCATGAAGAATGAGATAAGAATGTGATGTCTCAACTAAAAGTCCTCGGAGCTGACTCTTACGGACCACTCTCACACAGACACATGAAAATGTTGAGATGTTGTGCCTCCCTGTCTACGGTGATGTTTCCTTTTCGCAGCTACACTGGCGCAAAATCCCATGACAGTACTAAAGCAAAAGAAAATCAGATGCAATGGAACCTTTTTGTATGTTAGCAGAACCCCCTTGGTTTGACCGGAGCTGCTCTTTCTGCATTCCGGCAATCTATAGTCTGTAAGTACTCGTTGTTCGAAAGAAAGTGCTCCTATACTTATAAACTGTATACATAAATATTTACTTTTTACTGCACGTTTAATGGGAACTTACTTCACTTACTGAGAAGGAAGAAGAAAAAAAACTGTAAAACAAAATGTATAAAAAAATGTTTTCCCTGTAAACATGGAAATTCACCTTGTTGCTTGCTTTTGTTATACCTAAAGAAACATGTAGTACAACTTAGTACATCAGTGAAGACCGTGCCATTGATCTTTTTTTTTATTTCATCGTCTCTTATACCACCACACAAACCTAATATTTCATATATTTCATTTAAATCAACTTTATACCATGAAATTGTCAATTTTTATATTCCTCCTGGTTTTTTAATTTGTAATCCCATTTATGTGTCACCGTCAAAACCATGGAATTCTTCACAATCACGACAATGTACTATGTATTTTCCTTTTGTTTTCTTTATGCCACTTTGTATATTTTATGCTTCTGAAAAAAAGACAACAAAACGTACAAAAAACACAAGAGAGTGAATATGCCAATTGTGCCTTTTATACCATTGGTATGATTTAATCTTGGTTTGTGGATGGTGCATAAACAATTAACATGCTTACAAAAGCGAATGGGGGTGGCATTTAAGAGCGGACTGAATTTGCATATCTTAGATGAGATCCCATGATGTCAAAGGTTCTTGGAGGACAACAGTTAAATGTCAGTGAGCCTGTAGGTCTAACACCCAAAGCGGCCATTGTTCACATCGGTTCAATTACCTTGTTGAAATATCCATTCCTAGCATAGTGCATTACTGAGTGAGTACATCCAAAAGTTGCTTGTTGGTAGTAATCTAATGAGATAAGGATTTTTTGTCGTGTTCCACTACACGTACATGTATGACATCAGAGGGTAACCTTCTTTGTGCATGAAACAAGCTCTAGGACTGAATATAAAAGCAATAGACAAGATAGAGGCGGGGTAAAAAGAAAAAAAATAAGGCTTGGAGACATTTGACTGCTCAGAGTTGAGGCAGCCTAGAGATAAAAATGCTAATGCACACGGTTACTTACTGAAGGATTGGAAGAGGAGGGGGGGAAAAAAGCTTCAGGGGCGAGTACCTGCCCTAGAACACACACCTCAGGATGTGCGCGAGCAACACAACACTCATGCGCAGATTTATATGCATATCAGTAGGTGATGAAATCCTATCCCACGAACGAGCGTGGTGTGATGCTCGCTATGATACCGCAAGGTGATGCTTTGAATTTCTAGATCAGAAGGAAACAGAGACTCTGTAGTGTGAACCTCAGACTAAAGAGGAGACATGAAAGAAGAAATGCCATACATAGAGTGTACACTTGTTCATTTCTGAGCACTGTTTTTTACTTGAGTTAACTGCTACAGAAATCTGGACTTTTTTTTCAGAGAACGTAGCTGCCATTAAAAGATGTTTGTCTCTTGCCGTCCGAGGTGTGTGTTCAGTCCGTGCTCTCCTCTATTCGTATAGCCTCACCGGTGTGTAATGAGATTTGTAATAATTAACCATTACTATTTGTCCTACGACTTGGATGTTTGATATAGAAAGTGAAGAACAAATGTATCATCGTTTAATATGAGTCACTATGCACGCAGCTTAGCTGAACATGGCAAAGTGTATGAACGCAAGTCCACTTCTATTTATGAGATATTTTTACATAATTTAATTGCTTTTGTACAGGTTTGTGTAAATAAATTGCTTGTCATTTTTGTCTCTGCAGAAATTAAAATATAACATGGTAAAAAAGTCTACTTGGTTTCATGTTTTTTTTTAATATCTGTTATTTATAGAAATACATTCATTTAAGAACGTATAATAGCCTAAACCATAACAGAATCATAAGGGTGACCCAATGAATAAACAATAATCTACGACAGGTGAACAAAGTGTCCATCAATGATGCGGTTATTATAAACCAAATGTCAAATGTACCATCAGCCACTTTATGTTAACTACATCATATATATTCTCTCCAATGTTTTATAATGTTCACTTAAAAAAACAGGTATTCAAACAAATGATATCTAATAAAGATCGATGTTTCTGGCCACATGGGGGAGGCGACACAAGCTTCACATCAGACAAATGATTATGAATGAGGAATTAGGGCTAACGTTTGAAATATGTACCCGCTAACACATAGCAGACATGGAGCAAACATTAGAATTAACATGGGATTGTGTTTTTGCCTGAATGCAAGCCCAATATTCACCTCGACTTCTAGCTCTGTTTTGGTCTCAACCAACTTTCCCCGAAAAACATTGATTTTAGCAAATGTTTCAAAAGCCATCCCCTAACTTGTAACGCCCTCTTTGTTGCCTGACAGGGTACAGTTTGTTTACAAGAGATTAGGCGCATTCACACCGCAGTACTTTTCCCACAAAGGTTCATGAGAACTTAGTTCATGAGAACTCTTTAGTTCTCATGAACTAAGTACAGATCGCGTTCACACCGGAATAAGTCCCTGGGAGAGGATTAGGCAAATGAAGCCGCTGACGTCACTTCTTCTTCTTCTGCTTTGGTTTTACTGGCAGGCCCCAAACCACTTCACGGCGTATACTGCCGCCCAAATTCCCCGGAGTTGGGGAAGCCTTCCGAGTAAATCGCCAGAACGCCGACACCATCTCTCATCTCCAACCGCTCCCATGTTTATGTTGTGTGCCATAAGTTAGTCTCTCTGCGTTTCTTTCGGCGCTGGGCTAATGCTAATGCTAATAATGCTAATGCGAGCATAATAAAATGGCGGCTTCACAAAACTTTTTGGGAGTTTACGGGGCGTGGTTTGCAATCCGCCCAGCCAATCAGAAATATAGCTCTTTTCTCACAAGAGAGCCCCACGAAAGTCCCTGCTCTCTAGCAGGGACGTTTCGTGGGGGTAAAAAGGGTTCTCATGAAACTAATTTTAGTACCGGCTCTTTTTGGTGTGAACGCGACAAAAGAGTTCTCATGAACTAAGTTCTCATGAACCTTTGTGGGAAAAGTACTGCGGTGTGAATGCGCCTCTTTTGTCTGAATGAATTAGTTTCACATAACACATTACCATCTTACCATAATGTAAAAGAAGACGTTCAGATTTAAGTTGCCTATAAATGTTTAAGGGTTTGGCTAAAACTGTAAAGGTTGAATTTGTTGGTATAGTTAACTAAAATGATATAATCTGGTGATCATATCTTTCAGAGAAGAGATTATATTTTGAGTGTTATAAATGGAATCAAGTGACAATAATAAAAGTAACGACATTTCAAAATGGTATTTAAAGAGAGCCAATCCAGCAGTGTGCCCTTCCCTGGCAGCTCTGTGTGAGTACATACATATTGAATGTGCCCTTGTTAGCGTAAATGAATATATTCATATGTTTTTAATTATGCGTTTACTATTTTTGCCTTCATGGGTGATGTATGAGGCCATTACAGGTGTAGGTGATTAGAGAGCCATTCCCTACGCTCTGATTAACAGCAGCCTCTCCAGCACCCTCAAACTGATAATGGCGTCTTAATAGAAAACTACAATACACAGTAAAATGATGTCTCCAAAGTTTGATCATTTAGAGAAAGTTTTCCTCTCGATTGTCTTTGGAATATTAGAGGACGTACGGAGAGAACAAGAGTGGAGAAAAACATTGTTTTCCCACAAGGATGGGACGCTTTATTGATTCACTTCAATTGAAAAAAAGTCTGCCCATTTTATTTCTGCATATTTTTCTTCAAAAGATCCCACTTCCAATAAATACTAGGTTTGAATCACGTTGATATGCAAATTGTCTCGCTCATTTTCTTGTCCCTTCTGAAGCATGTTGAATTGCCTGGCATGGAATAATCAGCGGGCAGTAATAATCTTTCGGTTGAGAGAGGCAAATTAAGACAAATTGCTATTAATTTGAATGTAATTAATGTTTAGGCGATGCATACCAATGACTTTTTCAAATGATATTTTCTTGAAAGATACATACATGTATTTAAAGTCTTTATTTAGTAAAATAATAATGAATTGTCGTGGAACATGTATTTCAGGTCACAGGTGTGAGCGTTTTTCCAATCGCAACGTGCTGGTTCAGAGGTTCATAAGCACCTGATTTTCATTGGCAGCAACAACACCCCTTGGCAGCGATCCTCATCAATCTGACATTGCCCTCTTATCAACCATCTCCATGCAAACAGGCTCCCACACATAAAGAGGGCCATGAACTCGAGCTCCCATACAGGTTTCAACATGAAAATCCCTAAAAGAGGCATAGGTGAAGCCTCGGTAATGATTGCACATTTACCTGAACCAAAGGTGCCTTCTGAAGTGGTGTCGTGTTCATCCTAAGTGTGGAACAGACGGGCAGATAACACCGCAGGCACTGGAGCAAAGGGTGTGGGGGGGCAGCCTCGGTATGCACGAGAGAGATATCAAAGGTATTATTCCCCATGCTGAAATATGCAAAGCTAATTAATTAAATCATTGATCACTTCTCCCACATCAAGCATGAGGTATATGCCATTTTAATACGAATTCAGTTCCCATTTATGCTCACTGGTGCGAGATAACGACACAAAATCACATCAGCAAATGGAATTTGACCATAAACCTTAAAGGAAGCTATATGATATCTGCAATTTATGACTTTTTTATTGTCTTTAGATTTTATTTTCTGGCGGGAAGTGGGATCCGAGGAATAGCAGTTAGGGCTTTGTTAAATTGATTTCTATTTCATATTTATTTTAAGACTGTGCCGAGGGATTCAGGGCTAAGTTTGTATGTGTTGTGGATGGTACAAATAAACAAGTTCATGAGGAAACTCCTGCAATAACTGTGATTTAATTGCGTTCACATAAATTCTATCAGCGCTTATTTTTTGCCATCTATCGCTCCCCCGAGGATGATGTCATTACAGTTAATTTTATTGCTTTTACAGCAGAGATGGACACACACATAGAAAATGCAGTCTGCCTCACCCTGTGATCACACTTGATCTGCTATAGTGAGTGTTTTCTATAGGAAATGCATTTGTGTGAGTGAATTTGCTGCAGCTGCTTTGTTGCAATTTGGAATATGGTGGACTGCTTTGTATTGCCTAAACAAGTCTGCACTACAAATGCAGTGAAGATAAGAAAAAGGATTTGAAGTTGACTTGACGGAAACTTTTCAATAGATAAAAGTTATATTGCTTCCATTTAAGGTCAGATTTATTTACCCCAATATAATATTACAAAATAACCCTCTATAAATAGATAGAACAATAACTCAACATTGCACCACACTTTCCATCTTGGAGAATGTTTATTGGAGAATGTTTCCTCTTCGACTTCTTAATCATTTCTTTAAGTTTAGGAACAGCTTATACGAAAATATTCAATTAAGTTAATTTATAGATATCTCAATGTGATTCCTATAAGAATTATAGGAATCACATTAATGTCTGTTTTCTATCTGTATGGGTACTAATAATATTTACATTCAACATCCACTGCATATTTACAGTACAAGTCTTACACATGCTGATGTAACGCAAATGTTCCAACTTGGGATCAATAAAGTATATCTTATCGTAAGCTGATCGATGGCTACTGCCATATTTGCAAAATGTGCCTCTGAACCTTGACAAGTGCATGTTTCAGGCTTATCAATTTATGTAATGTAATGGAATGTTATCAATTAACAACAGGGGTCACAAACATAAGACCAGCTGTTAAATAAAGCTCTTCTGACCTTAGCTGGCATGTGTGTATATATGCTGCCCATTATGGGCACAAGCAATTTTCACCCATTTATTAATTATATGTTTTAAATTGGAGTGTTTCGTATCCCCTAAACCTCCAGGGATGTACACAGTTTAATACTGGCAACTTCTTATTATGGGAAATACGAAAACGTCTTTTAAAACTACAACTCCCAGTAGAGACGTGCCATAGATAGAGAACATGTTGCGAAACAGAATAGCCAGCATGTGTAGTTCTGGGGACGGGGTGGGGGAGGGGGGGACGCGGTGGACCCGTTCAAATCCAGTTTTGGACAGTCTGCCGTGGTTCCATCCCATTTCAAGTGCTGTTCGAGGCTCGGCGTAACCCTCGGAGCACACTCTCCAATCACAGAGCTTGAGGACTATCACAGGGTTTGTCAAACAGAGCACATGGTGTAGTCCAAACGATAGCTGGGGATTATGGGTAGTGTAGTGTCTTCTGCCATCCTTTACTCTGAAAAAATATTTGTTTCTCAGAATCGAAGGGGAAAAATAAAAAAGCATTGCACACAATTTAAACCAATCAATGTTGTGTAATTAACAAGGATAATCTGGTGTGTTTGAGTTGATGAGTAGTGCAGATATCACTGTAAAATCAATCCACAGTAAGGGGAATACTTACTTCCGGGTGTACAATTCTCCGTTATCCAATGAGAATGGACGCTCACATTGCCTTTAAGGGCAGCCGACACAAACGAATGCCGTGCTTCCATGAGCGTCATTACCAGTAGAAATACATTGCTTTTAAAATCGTGCTGTGAAACACGAAAAAAAGGAGAAAATGGTGTTGGTGAACACGAATCAATAGATTAAAAATCGTGTTGGTGAACACGAAATGCCATGAGACTGGGTTGTCTATTACATTTTAGGGTCAAATAATGTTCTTTCACTTCAATCCATTCACTTTTTGAAAACTGTATTTACTTCTTAGGCTGGTGTCGTCTTGAGGTTACTATACACCATTTAGAGTTACACATCTCTAGCACATTATATTTTTATAAAGAAAAGACAGACAGATCTGGGTTATAACTCAATTTTGCACAAAACCTGCAGTAAAATGCACCTTAAATAAGAGATATTGCAGCATGAGCATATCTCAGCAACTTTTTGGGGTTCCATTATTCATTGTTTTTTGCTCTCATCCCGTCCGTTGTGTACATGACAAACAGTTTTCACCTGCAAACAAGGACACAGGGAAGGCATGAGTTGCACAGAGGAGGGATGAGTGATATCTTTCCAGTGTGTGTCGGTCACTAGTTATTACCCACAAGACTCTCCGTGACCCCTGCTGTGGCGTGATAGATTTCCCACAATGACCTCCAGCCACGAGCCTCCAAGCAAACATGAGGTATGAATGCTACTTGTTGCGAGGCCAGAATCCTGCAGTGGAACAGGCAAATGTGCTGCCATTAATCACACATCAGTTGTGAGTTGAATGCACACAAATGTATATGTGCTAGATTTATGTGGCAGAAGCAATTTGACAAAAATCCATACAAGCCTTAGTAGTCGGAGCCGGGCCGTGATTAATGAGAACTACTTACATAAGAGAAAGTGAGCGGGTGAGAAGAAAGGGGGAGACAGAGCTGCAGGAGGCAGAGAAATGACAAATAGATGGAAGTAGACTGAGGGAGAAAGGGATTGAGAAAAAGGTGACTGTTTGATTTACTATACGACACCCCCCGCCCCCTTGACACCCTGCATTCAGACTTGTTATTAGAAAAAGTAAGCCTGGAAAAAATGAAGACAACTTTAATTTATTGCAGCCAAACTCTCATTTCAAAATACTTTTACTTCTGGTATTTCTAGAAAAGGAAATTAATTTAAAAAAAAGCGCAATTTCCCAAATTTGTCACCCAAAAAAACAAAATATTTAATTGGCAAATCTACAAATGTTGACTGCGACTCATTTCATTTCATTTCAAACCTTTATTTAGACAGATAGGTCCCTTGAGATCATGGATCTCTTTTACAAGGGAGACCTGCATCAATTAGTTCCACATGAAACATAAAAACAAACAATAGAGGACATCATATTTACATATTCACCAACACTTACAAACACCCATAGTGTCATAAAGCATTTCGTGCAGACGTGCCTTAAAAACATTCAGAGAAACAAAATTCTCAAACAATAGCTGCTTGCAACTTTCTGCTTTACCAGAGAACAGATGTAATACGGGAGTTTGCCCAACATAGCTTTATAAATAAAAGTGTACCAGTGACTGAGCCTCTGTACAGAGAGTGATGGTAAACCTGCCTTGGTATACAGTGTACAGTGATGTGTAAGCGTTTTACAATTTGTGACAAATCTCAGAGCGCTGTGATACGCAGCATCCAATTTGCTCAGGTAATTGGCAGGTGCATTCATATACAACAAATCACCATAGTCCAGCACAGGTAAAAAGGTCACAGTGACTAGCCTTTTCCTGGCCTCAAGCGAGAAACAGGACTTGTTTCTGTAAAAGAACCCTAGCCTAACCCTGACTCAAGGGAGGAAATTCTCACAAAAAGAGTGAGACAGACATCTTTGACTAGGCACCTGTGACATTACATTTTCTATTTGTAGGCCCTTTGTTAAAAACGTGTGAGAGTAATTTGAATATGCTAAAAGTGACTACTGGATCTGTTGAAATACTGAGTAGGAGAAACAGTGAGCAACAATAAACCCTTTCAACACCTTGTTATTTTTCTAAAGCAGCATGACAATGAATAGTGTCATAGCTCCACAGTGCTACTAGTGGCCACAAATGCCACTGGTTAACTTTTTGGTATTTGAATTGATGTAAAGCCTGATATGTTCTCATTCTACAATACACACTTGTCTTACTGATGATGAAATAGTGCTTTCTTCCACAAACGAAACATTGCTACACTTACAGTATGTCAAAGGTTGAGACAATCAATTAATCAATCAGTTAATCTAATCCTGCATTTCACAAGAAGCCAAGCACCAAATTGGGTGCAAATATCAAATATTATAACCACAAATATGCAAAGAGAATGCTAATTTTAAGGCTTCTCCATCCACTACTAAATATCTTTCTATCAGATGGAGCTTCAACAAAACACTTGCAGACAAATCAGTAGGGTAATGTAAAAATGCTTCAGCAACCACACTTGACAACATATTGGAGGGAAATCCTGTGAGGGTAACTACTACTACAACTGAACATAGTTTTCAAACCTTTTCATGTTTAATACCTTCCACAGGTGTCGTGCAATTTCTGTCTTGTTCTGCTCTGTTACATATGTGAAGAAGCGCTCGTGCACTTCATCAGAACATGAAGAAGACCTTTAGTCAGAGGACATTAATAATACATGCTTACAGTACTGAGGCTTTTAAAATGATCAAAAACTGGTGCTCATTAGTTTGGGGAAAGGCCACCACATAGAATTGATCACATGTGGAAGACATTGTGAGGAGGATCATCTCTGATATATGGATCAATGTTTAGGATTCGCATACAGTAGCGTTTCTTCTCCCATGGGAATGTTTTACTTTAAACATTTTAGCCTAGCCTCCAGTCTGGCAGTGATGCAAGTCCCCAGACTTATTGCTGACAAGATTCACATCTGCTCTTGTTCTATAGCGCTTCTTTGTTTGGTTCCCCCTCCTATTCCCTGTCTCTGGGATTCCCATGCATTTTCTACACATGCTCTAATTTCTGCAGAGCCAGAAGGAAAAAAAAGCAAGTGAGGGAAGAAAAGAGGGAGAGAGGCGCGTTGAGGGAGAGTTGGTTTCGCTGCTCGCCTCACGCTGTTAACATGCACAGGGCACCAGCCACGAGAATGCAGCGGATTTCCTTTTTCTAAGAGAATGATCTCAGTGATCTCATTATTTCCCATGTGGATGAACGTATAATGCAGGGAGCAGCTGTGTGTGAGGGCCAGAACTACGCCTTGAGCCCTCGAGCTCGGGAATTCACCATTTCTCATGTTGTTTGTTGACATTCCGTCTGTTTCTCTCACACTTCGCGAATACAGGGTTTGACTCAGCAGTGATTGTATTGACCTTACAGTATAAGTGTGTGTTTGTGTGTGTGTCGCTATGTGTGTGTGTTACATCCCAAACTCACCCATTGGCTCAAGGCCGGAGTGCAGAACAGCTATATTCCTTTTTGACACTTTGATAGACAGCGAGCCATTTCCATCCCACTGTGCCCCGCCGGCGATGTCACTCTGCTGCTCTGCTCATTACTGTTAGACCAAAAGGAAATCACCAAGTAGGCAATAGGATTGTGAAAATTAGATGTTTAGAAAGCGTACTATTCCAAAACACTACAAAGTATGTGGCCATGTTGGATCATCAGTTAGCTGTGTGTCAAAAACCTATGCAGCTAAATAACTTCCAGTAACACGTAAGCAATGCCAAAAGAAACTAAGAAAACAAAAATCACTACAAGATCAGGCTTTCAGATGTATGCACCAGGACAAAAACACATTTGTTGGCTCCTTTTCTGAACTCAAGTATAGTTAAACTCTTTACATCTTAACAATGATGAATAATGTACTGCAGGACCCTTTGACATCAATGGGGTTGAGTTTAGGTGAAAATTACTTGTTTCTTTCAGTCTGTAGGAATGTGATATTCGACAAAAAAAGGTTTTAATCCTATTAAGCCGGCTCGGTTCGCTCACAGACTGCACCGCCCTTAATATGTTTTTAAACGGCATCATTGAAGCTGCCAGGCGACAGAGGTCCCCGCAGCGAGACTACCCCCCCACCCCCCCCCCTCACCTGCGCCACTGCACATGATAACAAAGGCCCTACGTAGCTGTGTACGTAACCGGATGTATGATTACCAAGAACAGCGTCAGGACACACTGTTTTAGGCATATGATAGCTATGTGACAACAATTGATTCAGCCTCTATGGAGATAGACATATGACTGTCATGTGTATTGCTACATGGGCCTTTGCTAATCTGAACTAAACACAGAATACTGCTTTGAACCGGTTACATGTACATTGTGACTGAATAACACCCTCTCTTGTATATAAAGCATGTCAAGGACACTGTTCCGGAAACTAGTTGTACTAAATGCTCTGTATGACTACTTCCATTCTTGCAAGGATAATAAATAGATGTATCCTGATTATTGAAGCTCAAGCCGGATACAAGTGATATTTTCTTAACACCCAGGTTTGAAGATATAACAAATATTTGAAGAATGTGAATATAACAGAAAGCTATTTGCAAATGTTGAAATCATAACAAAGCGGCACAGGGACTACTTCTTCTGTAGAGAGTTGTTTGTAATAGCACATTTTTGGGAATAATTCATACACCTCCATTGTATTTGGTTTGGAGCCAGACATTTCCAAATGATTTATATCTATACCATGAAAACATAAAATATATATATTCTATGGGTTTGAGTAAATCTGAAACTGGTATGATAACAATAACAGGAAGTTTTTCATTTAAAATGATTCCCTAATGGCCTCAGCTGGGAACCAAATTATTCTTAATAACACATTTAGTCAAAACAGAATTGTTATTCTGTCTCTGTGTGCATTTCCGTCACCTATTCCATCTTGTTTTATTCCTCTCCAGTCAACACCACTAAATGCATGCTCACATTCATGGTGTCTGACACGAACATGTGTACACACATAAACTAATGCACTCACTCTAAACCATTCAACTATTGATCTCTCAGTGATCTCTTAAACCAACCGCTGGTCTAACACGCTGCTGTCTATTTACATATCTCATTTGCATTCCAAAGTAACACTGCCCATGACACTTACTCATGAATAATTCACCAGAGCTATATTTACATAAGGTACAAAGCCGAGCCTCAACCTGAAATCTCCACAGGCACGGGAGCAACTTCAAGATGGGACATAGGACATCTTTTGCATCAAGCTCTCGGCCTGCACTAATTAATCAGATAATTTCTGCCTCGCTGAGATCAGTGAATTCGGCTACCCCGAATGAGGGTCGGGAGAAGATCTGTGGGCCAATTCTCCTGGGAGAGCGGCCTCCTGTTTGCTGCTTGTTGTGTTCACTGTATCCATGGTCCACACCAACACCAACAAACTACATATATATATTTATTGTCTGTTTACCCATGCATTATTCTGACAAGGCCAGCACTTTGTCTTTGATGTTTTATGATATATAGGGTTCCTTGTATGCACACTATGCATGGAGGTTCTGCATAATCATCCCACATATCTGATCGTCATTGCAAAGTTGTGGAGAAAAAAAATTGTAATCACTCAGGCATGTACGCATACATGTTCTATTCACCCATTTGCATAAATATGATGGCTCTATGAAACGGGTGGCTTGCTTGTTGTAGTATTTAGGTTAGAAGCTATGAGAAGAATAGCATAAGGAGAATATCGCTATTTGCATGTACTACATCAAAGGATGCTCATATGTGACGATCACTGCTAGGCAGCTTGTTTTTGATTGATGCATTGGGGTTAGAGGACTTCTATGCATTAGAAATGTGATGCGGCTCATTTTCTACCTTGTGAACTCAGATTCACCTTCAGTGGTTCTTTTTGAGACTTCTCATTATCCTGATGGCCCATTATCCTGAAACCCCAATGGTCCCAAAAGTGTCCCATAGGACCACAAGCTTTTTTTGTAACAGCTGGCTATCCCACAACTACCCAAGCCTTTTTTCTCCAAAAATACACACGCACCTTGAAGCACACAGAAGCACATGGCTTATTATTATTATGGGGAATTATGTCATTCGGAGCTTCCCACCTACTGGTGAAGGCATAACTGCCCTACTCTGCCTCTGATTGGATGGTAGACCTCTGACTCATTTCCTTCGTAGATTGGGTTAGTTTAGTTCAGCCCTCCCGCTTCTACAAATTGTGTTCATTTGTGTGTATGAATTATACATTTTTGTTTTTGTATGATTTTAGTAGAATAAATAAGAAAAAAAAAAGAAAGTTAAATCAAGAGGAGTGAGATAGTTTAGGGTTTGGCCTAAACACCAAAGTTGAGGCAGAGTAGGGTTAGTAATGCCGTCCCCATGGAATAAAATATAGCCACCGGGGATGTCCAATGACGTCACTTGAATAATAATTAGCCATCTATGTCTGTTTGTTGCATGGAGATAGTGTATTTTAGGACCAATAGGCGTTTATTTTTAGTATAACTTACTGTCAGAAAGTTGGTCTTTTGGTCCAGTGGTACATTTTTGAATGATTGGACATAATGGACCATTGGAACAAAGCCATTGCACCTGTCCTGTTAAATGAGGGTCTTATTTTGATATCAAGTATGTTATTCTGCCTAGATATGACTTGATATATGTTTGTCTTCCTCATTCAATCCAAGTGTGACCCGTGTGGTCCCTAAAGCCACCTTGTTTACTTCCTGCCTCTCCATCCCTTGCTGGGCCCAATGGGATGTGGAGATTGGTTAGTGGGGGGGTTGGGAGCTACAGTGTGTATCCCACGAGAAGCCATATGTCCGGACCCTTCGCTTAAACCACTGCCGGCTGCTTCCCTCCCTCAAGGAGAGAATATGTGTGTTGTGCATGACTTAATTAGCCCATTACACATAAGCCCACACACACACAGCCACAACTGGCATACAAATTCATTCTTGCATGTATTGCAATGCAACACACACACAAACAAAAATATTCCCACGCGATAAATCCACATGGATTTGATGACGCTAAGCAGCAGGGACCCCAGGGAGCAGCCTGTCTTGACAAAACACAACAGATGTTTATGTGCACAATGTCACCCTAATGTCAGCAGCCATGCTCCTAGCCTCTTTACGAATAACACGGCTCTACGATGCAGGCTTGAATTTCTGCTTTGATTTCATATTTCTATCTCTGTGCTATTGGGAAAATATGTGATAACAATGCGCGATAATACCACCTGTGTCACCGCTGTGATATTTATGATTTATGCTGTCAGGTTTCATCTATCTCAAATGAAGCACGGGAATCTCGTACTCCATTGACAACTGCTGATAGTGTGCCCTTGAGTATGACCTTTAACCCCCTCTGCAGCATGATTACCAGCATATAGTATACATATCAGTATATTCCTGTATAATAACAAGCTGGTATAGTGCTTCCTATAAGGATTCGGGGTAGGGGGTGTGTATGCTTGGGGTGAGTGGCACTGTAATGACTTTAAGAACAGAGCCTGGTTATACAAATGTGATGTGGTTACACTTAAAATAGCCTAGCCTTTAATTCATGTGTCCATTTTGCAACTCAGAAAATCACCAGGCTATTACCAGCTAATAGAAAACGTGCTTACTGTGTTTAATGTGTGTGTGTGTGTGTGTGTGTGTGTGTGTGTGTGTGTGTGTGGCTTGGACCTATTGCCTTTTAGAACAGTTATACTGGAAAAAGGTGGTTTACTTTCAACATTTTGAAGGTTTAAAGATATATCTACACATAGTAACTACAGCTTATTTAAGGGTAGTAGAAAATGTGTTTATATTTGATTAAAAATAATCTGTTTGTGATGGATGGCAAATCATCTTTTTGAATTGCAGCGCCGTCCAAAGAAATTGACCGTTTCCCCTACAACATATTTGACTCTAGGAAGAAACTATGCATACAGTACTGTAAAACTGCAATACATAGCTTGGTCTTTTATTTGCTTCAATCACTTAAAGGTGGGGTAGGTACTTTTGGAGAAACCAGCTCGAGTGCGCTAGAATTTGAAAATACACAGCTGGAAAAAATCTGCCACTTCCTTACAGAGCCCCTCCTCCAACACACACGAACGCGCACATGACTAATGGGGGCACGAGATAAGTTTGTGCACAGATGGAAGGCTGACAGGCAGGTAGGCCATCCAATGTTTTGGTGCCCGAACCAACCACACACTTTGGTCTGCAGTGTCCACGTCTTGTGCCTTGGACTGGAACAAAATCATTCCCAGTGAACACATTCAGGCAGATGTTATGTTTCATCCTAAACTTGTCTTGTAAACTAGTATATGGACATCATTTCTAGGAGACAGGGCATCACATGTAATGTTCGTGCTGCAGGAACAACCAAAAATGGATGTAATTCCCAGCGATGCTGTCCTGGTTTTTCTCAAGTCAAAAATGTGCACTTCGCTTGGGGTTGAACCAAGCGGCAAACTGTGGGGTAGAGCCGTGAAGCCAATACGGAAGTGCCACACACTGCAGTTCATATATTGGCCGATAGGCGATGGCTGCAGAAAGGAGCAATTTCCATAGACCCCCATGTTAAAATGCCCAACTTTACAGCAGAAAAAAAAATGTTTCTACCCCTGGCTCCATACATTTTTATTATCGATATAGTTAGATTCCACCTTCATGATTATGGATCTGTGAGTGAATTGTTTTCTAACGCGACCCTTTTATTTATATTAGGTCTTAAAGTTTGTGCACATATTAGGGCGCGGTCACGTTGATTGACAGATACGTGCCTCACTGTCAGCTAACAGCAACTTGTCCACTCTACTAGGCTACAACCATAGAGGCTACAACGTTAGTTAGTTGTAGTTACTGTACTTGACCCTTTAGCTGTGTTCGTGGTGATCGTGCCTGTTAGGGAATATTGTTACAAATACCCGATAATTAAAATGTCGTGCTGTGCGCTTGAATGTACTAACAGAACTTCCAAGAAGTCTACTTTCAGCTTTTTTCGGTGAGTAAAATGATAATATTATACATGTTAACCCCGTTAGCAGGTGTTTGTGTGCTTGTTAGCTTAGCTTGTTATGTAGCTTATTAGTCAGCTAAGGACGTAACCCTTTATACATATATACAGTTTTGTTTATGATTCAGCCTTGGGTAAGACTTTTATACTATATGGCTATGACGCCCATAATGCTAAACGGGAGCAAATGTGAAAAGGGGACCCAATTATCCCAGTGGGGCCGCCGGAGTTCAAGCCGCCGAAGCTAACGGGGCTGCAGGGGGCTAGCTCGCTAGCGCGTCCCGGCCATAGGTCCCGGCGGCCGTAGCTTGCCCCCTGGGGCTCCGTTAGCTTCGGCCAGCGGCGGAGTCCGGCGTTATAACTGGAGATCAAGGAATGCATCGAAACGCGGACTTGGTTCGCCTGTAGCCCGCTGTAGTATTAGCTAAATAAATGATGTTGAGCAAGGTTTATTAAGCCGAACACCGCCACAATTATTCTGCTATGTATCGGTACTTATTTTATTTTATTAACGTGTGAATGACAAGCATTAAGAATAATACCAAATAGCTAATTATCTTGCAGATTGTCTCGTTTGATTATTGATTATTTGGTATGCATGTATTTCAGCAGGAAATGTGCAACCTAGATGACATTTACCAACACAGACTATATAGAAATATTTGTAAAAGTTGTTCGTTACTAAGTGAACGAGGAGCGGTGACTGCAAGCTGGGTTGTTAGCATAGACTGTGTTGTTAGCATAGGTTGTTAGCTTAATACTGAGAGCATGTTAGCTTAGCTTCTTAGCCTGAGCTAGGTCTGAAACGTCACGCTCGTTGGCAGCAGGTCCCGCCCTGTCCCGCCTCTTTGCCCTTATTTTGAGCAGGCTGGAGACGTCACTGTCGAGCCGTTAGTAGCCGACTCCGCCTACTTAGGGCTTCACGGCAACTCTGCAGAATCCTATGGGTGATGTCACGGACCCTACGTCCATTTACCATTTATATATCAGGGTTGCCAACTCTCACGCATCTGGCGTGTGCCACACGCTTTCACTCTCAATCTCACGCTCTCACGCTGCCCAAACTATTCTCACGCCAAAAACAAGAATACCGAAGAATAGAAACGGTTTTGAAAACTTTTGTCAGGTAGTGATCGTCTTCTCAATAGAACATCTTTGATAATGTCTTCTGGCCAATCAGAATCAAGATAACGGCGTGGTGTTGTTGCAGGAAGTCCCGACGGAGAATACTTTTGCTGTAGTACATATACATCGATACAAACATTACGTGTTGATAGAAATCAACACGTAATGAAATAAGACCCCACGGTTTGATGATTGATAGGTGTGTGGGCTGTCTTTCATTTTGACACACAGAACAATGGGGGCTATCCACCCTTATCCACAATGTAAAGTAATTCATACAGCCTCTTCCCTCTCCTCTCTGTGAGGAGTAGCAGGTTCAGCTTTCAGAACAAAGTAACAAAAAACTAAAATGGCATTCATTTTTTTAAATATGTTGTGTAGTAATAGATTTATTTATTTCTCTTCTCAAGAGAGTACCAGAATGTGTATTTTATGTTAGTATTTCAATCCCCCCAGACCCCCTGCAGGGGTTGGGCTTTCAGCATGTCAACTCTTTCACCTGTGGGGAAATTTCAGGATTGGCTCCAGGTCGCCCTTTTTATTTACTACAAGACCACGTAGTAGTATTTCATACAGTTCAATTTGGATTGAGACAGGGAAATAATCTAAACCTCACACGTGTCGTTTCACTGTCAAGGGGAGCGTGTATGTAATTACAATGCAAATACTGACTTGAACCCCACCACTGTATGGGTTAGCACTACCATGGATTACCCAACACAAATACTCTCTGGCAACTGCCGACCTGTATTGCGCAAGCACAGATCTAAGATCCAGTAGAAATGATAAAAAAGTAAAAGTCTGCTGCTTATTGTTCTACGAGGCCAAAATAGAGTCAAAGAGTATATGAGAGTGAGAGTGTGTTAATTAATATATGTGGCAGTTTGGAGTAAGTCTGTAGATTTGTTTGTGTGTGTGTGTGTGTGTGTGTTTCATGTATAGCTCTCACGATAATTAATTTTGTTGGATACATTTTCCCGGAAATTATTGCGATAAACGATAATATTGTCGGCACCGTTGTATGACCATTTTAGACTGACATCATGATAATATATAATAATAATTCAAGTACATCCTTTCAAACTGCTAGTCACATCCTCATGTAAATGGCAATTTATCGAGTTCATTTTTATTTATCGTACGATACGTCAATTCATTGCTTATCGCGACAGGTAGGCCTACACAATAAAACAGTGGAAACAAATGTGTTTGACTTTCAATAGTGAATGAAACTTTGTGCCCTTTATAGTCTGTGTCCAATATTGTGTATTTGTATATATTGTATATATATATGCTAATGTCCCGCTGCTGACACGATAGCAGTCATTTCGTGCGCATATGTAATTAAACCCATGATATCAAAATCTCACTCCAGCCAGGTACCCACAGTTGGCAACCCTGATATATACAGTCTATGGGTTGAACGTGTGACCCTCTGGTGATCGTCCCCCCTGTCAGCCGCTGCCTCCTCTGCACAGAAAAACTCTCAGTCCCTCAGTGTCATTTATTGAGTCAGCTGACTTACCGCGGCAGCATTACTTCTGTACTAGTTGGTTGTTTATCTGTGGAAGTGATAGCAGCCCGTGCCATGCCTTCGACCTGGCACATGAGATTAGTGTATGCGCTCTCTACTGTCACGCCAATCAGTTCAACAGACACGGAGGGATGGCAGCCCACCCACCATACACACATGCAAACCACAACAACCAAACACACACACAGAGCCACCACTTCCCTCTGAGGAGCCAGATGATGGCACAGGGCTAGAGCGCTGGTGACAGTTTTTCTTGCGAGTCAACATGAGGAAGACAATGAAGTGTGTTTAGCCTGAGGGTTAAGGGGACAGAGGCGCGGGGGGGAGTGAGAAAGTTAGAGATGTATTGTACACACAGTACACACTGCAGATGTCTCCTACCCATCTGCTGCAGTAAGAGGAGAAGCACAACTTGTTTCTTTTACACCGTCAGTCAGCATAAGGACTTCCTGCACCTGGCTGCAGGTTATTGCTCAATGTTTTAATGTTTTATCTCAGGATTTAAAGATAATATAAAATCCTTTAAAGGAACATTTCTGTATATTTCAACCTGCTGTTGACAAGAAAAGGGTTCATGTAAAAATCACATTTGTTTGGAAAGCTTCACAAATATCACATTTTCCTGAATCTACACTGAACAAAAATATAAACGCAACACTTTTGTTTTTGCTCCCATTTTTCATGAGATGAACTCAAAGATCTAAAACATTTTCTATATACACAAAATAACCATTTCTCTCAAATATTGTTCACAAATCTGAAAAAATGTGTGATAGTGAGCACTTCTCCTTTGCCGAGATAATCCATCCCACCTCACAGGTGTGGCATATCAAGATGCTGATTAGACAGCATGATTAGGCATGATTAGGCTGTGGCCAGCCTTAGGCTGGCCACAGGTGTGCCTTAGGCTGGCCACAATAAAAGGCCACTCTGAAATGTTCAGTTTTATCACACCGCACAATGCCACAGATGTCACAAGTTTTGAGGGAGCGTGCAACTGGCATGCTGACAGCAGGAATGTCCACCAGAGCTGTTGCCCGTGAATTGAATGTTCATTTCTCTACCATAAGCCGTCTCCAAAGGCGTTTCAGAGAATTTGGCAGTACATCCAACCGGCCTCACAACCGCAGACCACGTGTAACCACACCAGCCCAGGACCTCCACATCCAGCATGTTCAACTCCAAGGTCGTCTGAGACCAGCCACTCGGACAGCTGCTGCAACAATCGGTTTGCATAACCAAAGAATTTCTGCACAAACTGTCAGAAACCGTCTGATTTGCTGATTTGTTTCGGTACACTTATTTATTTCAGATATATCTTATAGTTATTACTGTTAGCTTCAGCTTAAGTGTTATAGTACCATTTTTGCACTAACACCATATCATATTTATATAAAAATAAAGGCAATGAACAGTTACATCTCTACTTTACATCTACAATTACACGGATACAATAGTTTAAATCACCTTCAATTATCGTGGTCGTCTCTCGAAACGTAGGTTTCAATCAGTTTATCTTGGATGCAACAGCCTCTGATGATCCGAGATGAAAAGTGTTTGTTTTTTGCGCGCTTCAGCCGGACAGTGAAAGTGAATGCACCGCTCTAATGGGTCCTGAGTGCACCGCTCTAATGGGTCCAACTAGAATGACGAATAACGTTAGTTCTGTCTATTCCGTCATTCAATAAATCGTGTAATAAATCATACATTTTTCATTTTTAGGGGGGCCACAGGGGGGTCAGAGGTCAGTGTTAGGGGGGCACTGGCCCCCTCTGCCCCCCCTAGAACCACCCCTGGCGAAGCGCTGTGCACTTATTAGAATTGTTGCTGCTTTCTGATGGCCACAGCTCCTCAGGAAACAACAAACTTCAGATAAAACAGCTTGGCATTCCAAGAGAAAAAATGCATGAACCTGCCACTTCGCTTTCACTCGATATCTGTTCATGTATATCCACTACTTATTTCAGAATGTGTAAGATTGATTGAGGCAAGAGTGGAAACTCTGGGGCTGCTGTATTGATCAGCGTCAGCATTCTCGCCTGACTTAACGGTTTATTTGTCATCGCATTGACACCTGTGATCACAGAGAAAGGTCGGCAGTCTATCATAACACATTAGATCTCCCCTCCGCTGTATTGACACAAGTGGTTTGGAGAAAGAGTGGGGGGGGGCATGCTTCTTGTTTGCCATGCATCTCATAATGGAGTGAAATATTTGCGTTTTCCCCCCGCTGCTGGCAGTGCGGACAGTTAGTCGCTGGAGATATGAACTAATGGTGAAATGACACAAAGAGATGTAATGATGTGCAAAAACACAATGTCCTCCTCATTGCCTGTGTTTGTGAAGATGCACCGAGGAAGGACTTTTCTAGATAAACATCTCAATGACGTGGCACATATTTGCCTCAGTCTTGCTGTTTCCCAGCTGTTTCTGTACGTATTTCAAATATTATTTAAAGGTGCCCTATTATACTGTTTTTCATCAATATATTATAGGTCTCAGATATATACAAACATGTCTCTGAAGGGTTTGGCTCCAAACACCAAACAGATCATTGCAGCATTACCCATAATCCCCTCTGTTTCAGCCCTGTTTCCAAAGTGCTGATTCTCTGTCTGTTACTTTTGATGAAAATAAGGAGCCACGCCCCTCTGAGAGATATTTGGTTATAAAGAACACAAAGGTGCTCTAGGAGGAGATTCAGGTGATAAGGTGTGTGGGGGGGGGTGGGGGTACCTTGGTTGGTGATTGGCTGATGGTTACACAAGCCAACAAATCGTTATGTCATCATAAAGTGGCCAAAATCTGATCAGCTCATTTTCAGACAGGTTTTTATATAAATGGATCAGGACAAAAAGAGAGGGGGTCTTTGTTCCAGAAACTTTCAGAGTCTCTTTAATCAGAGGGGACACATGTTTATGTAGAAGAGACATGAACAAGTGGATTTTGCATAATAGGTGACCTTTAAATGATGTCATACTTCCTACCACATTTAATTTCCCCTTCTTTTCTCTTACACAGTAAAGCATGGGGATGTTAATAAGCACTCTTTGGTATTCCCAGGGTGCCTGCTCCTCCGCTGTACCGTGTTATACTGCACTCTCTGACATCCATGTTTTCAATTAGGCACCCCCCTGACAAGCCCCTAGCAGTTTCACCTCTTCACTCTTAAACCAACAAAAAAAAAAAGGTTATTAGTGTGAAACCCCCTGTGGATATTTTTCACCAACATTGTTGTGCCAGGCTGATGGTTTGAATGGATCAAATCAAGTTGTATTTATATAGCACAGGATGCTGTGCATTGAAAGCAGTGGGGATCTCTCTTTGAATTGCACATATTGTACCAGGACCCTGACAATGGCACAAATTGTGGTAAATACAGACACTGGCGATTTTGTTTTCTCACAATGGTTTGTACTGCAGGAGAAGTGAACATTTGCTTTGGGGGTCAATCGTCTTCCCAGTCAGTTAGAGGGGCCAATAAATATTTCTGCAGGAGCTCTTTAATCCACTCCAAGTCCTGTCGCGAGTGTGACGGTCTCACCCTGTTTTCTCTCCGGTATCCTGCAGCCCATACGTGTCGGCTTGTGTGCTCTTCTCGCCGTCAGACGTGTATTTATCCCCCTCTCCCTCGACGCTCGCTGTGCAGAGGCGATGGATGCCGAATGAAAGGAAAAAAGGAGGAGGCGAGAAGGTTAGCTGACTGTTTGACTTTCCCGTCGTGTCCCCCCTGTCTTCAGGCATGGAGGGGGTGTCGTGTTGAGCCTGCAATTAAGATTCTGCTCAGCCAGCCTACACCAATGGCTCAATGGGGCGAGAATAAGCAAGCCCACTGGTGATAAATGGCCCACGTCGCTGTCCATGTCCTTCCAATATAGCCTGGGCATTAATTACACCAATTGGTATTGCACTGTCATCAACATCCATCTGTGCTGTAGTCCAGAGTGAGTATGAACGCATCACTCTGAACAGGCAGATAGTGCTCTGGAATGATTTCATCTTTAAGGCAAACTTTGCCAATAAAATGCACTCAGCTTGTTCGCAAGCGTGAGAGTGTTCAATACTGATATGCACACAGAGTTTTTTCACTTTGCTTTAAAGACGCTGCCCTCCCATTTACAGCATCTTAAGCACCTTGCCAACTTGATTATGGGATTTTCGCAACTTGTCTAGACTGTCCTCTGCATTATCGCTCGTGGGTGTCTGTTTATTTCCCATGGAGTTAGCCAACTCACGCTTTTTAGATCCTTGACAGTAAAGACAAAACACACTGTACAAACTTCTAGAAAGGTAATCAAGTTTAATGCGGGTAATCCATCACAATGAGCGCACAGCCTTTGATTATTTTTGTCAGTTACTTCCACTAACTGCATTCTCAGCCGTCAATCACGACACATCAGAAGAGAGAAACAACGGTAATAAATCTGAAAGGAAATATTCCTCAAAGACAGGAACGGTGTTATGATGCTGTTCTAAGCAACCATGATTCATAATCAGTGTCTTCTCTGCTGGCTAAACCTGCGGGGGTTTAGGCTTTGGTTATCACCTCAATGTTTGTGTCTAAATCCTAGGAAATTAAATAAATGGTAACAAATTGAACAGGCTTTCTAGAAAATAGTATTGCGCAACACTCATTCACTGTCTTGTTCTATGAGGAACTACAACAATGAGACTTTTGTGAAATAAAAAGGACCAATAGTACAGAGGTGAGAAGGCATTCAGTACATTTAATCATGTTGTTATTAACCAAAGTATTTACATGTTCTGCTAAAGGCCATCTCTGGGGTCTCTTGATACTGTATGTATTACATAATATGTATTACTTATAACCAATTTCATCTGCAATATTTTACATAAAAGCAAATACTAGATTTTGTTCAATTGTATCTAGCAGAAATAACACTTTTCTCTTCAATGTTAATCATATCATGACGCCCATGAGTAAGTAGTTTCATTCTGTTGATTGGCCTGACCCTAGACAGTGATCTACTGGACTTACTATATACGATATATAGTTAGGTAGAAGTATATAAAGTAGTCAGAACATTAGCTACGTGTCAATATGCACCAATGGTGAAATATTGGAAAAAAACTGATCAATTTAGCAAATGATTATATTTCCATTTTGTTTTCAACATTATGTCCCACCATTTGAGTCACACTGATACTTGAAGAACAATTTGTTGATAGCACTTTAAGTTGGAATGGAATATTTGACATTGTTGAACTGCACATTTTACGTAATATTCTATGTACTGTATCTAATGTTCTGATACAGATCCCAACAATATGATATTCACAGTAAATCCAACCAACACTTTCCTAAAAACCTGTCCAATTAGTTTACTTCATTGCCTATATACCAACTGCAGTACAATATAGGAAGGTGAAAGGAGTCCAACTAGCTAAAGTGACTTTGGTTGGAAACTCAGACCATCTGTCCTGTCACTTAACCTGCACCTTTATGTTTGCTCCTTGTCCCGCGAACCTTTACCGTACAGCGGTCATCCTCCCTCATAATTAACAGAAGTAGATTTCAAGATGGAGTTACGGTTGGCATTGAAGTTATGAGGGCAGGTACGACTGACTGGAAACTTTTGAGAAGCATATGGTGAGCAAGGCCAATGCCATTCTAAAGTAGTTTACTTACGGAGGACAAAGTGAGCCTTTTGCATTCTGATAAAGTCCTTCAGTGGATTAATTACTTCATCAAAGTATGTTTTATGTTATGCCTGAAGTCTTGTCTTATCAGTTAATACATGTCTGCTTATCTTCTGCTGTATCCCTTGTATCCAGTGAATGGAATTGTAATATCTGTCTGCAAACAGATAGGGTTCCCTGCGTTGACTTTTGCACTGTGTTTGCTGTTGTGGTGATTTTGTAATACGAAGTTCTCTATAACTTGATGGGATGATTGGATTCTGCAGGCAATTTGTTGTATGTGAAAATGAGCAGAGGTAACAGAAATAATGCCATTTCACATGCTGTTGGGAGCTACAGTAATGAGCAGTTGTCACAGTCTAGGTTTTTTTTCTTCTTATCACAGTTTGTGCTACTAGTCATTCAACATTCAAGTTTCCAAAGTCAGACGCAGCAAGCTAATCAGCAAGCCCTGAGGCTGCAAAGCTGTGATTTGTGCGTGGACTACATCATACATAGTGTGGTGTGCGCCAAGAAGCCGTTTGTCAAGATTTATGCATGACAGAAATGCATACAAAAGCACAACCTCAACAAATCGCTAATCAGTCTTAATAGCGTTTTAGAGTTTTGAATCGTCAAGATCAAGGAAAACACAACCCACTGACATCATCACATTTCATCGGCTGGGCTTGCTAAAACAAACTTTTAAGAACGGTCATTAAACCAGGAAAGTCATCAAGGAGAGCAGATGTTTGTTAAATGGAGGGGAAAAGAACAATGTGTGTAAAAAACGTGTTTTTCCTTCTATTTTGTATTTGATACTTTTAAAATACAAGCGTAACTAAAATCACAAACACTTTAGGCTCTCATGTGGCTGTATTTTATAACAACTGCTATACAAGTCAACATATTTGAGTAATAGACCGTCGAACAAGACAGGTCATTCAGAAAATCCAAACAAAACATCGGAAAAAACCATAACCATATCAAGCTTTGATCAGAAACGTAAGGTCCCAAGAAGATGACTCCTACTAACTGTTTTAATCCTCTGAACTTTAGTGATGTGTGTGTTTTAAATGTCTAATTTTGATTCGAAGGTTTCTTGGTACACACATTGATGACCACCGAATACATGCTATTATCTTCAGAAATACCCTCAATTTCCATCGAAAGCCACTAGGAAGTCAACATGTGTCAAAGACTTTGGATTTACCAAAGCATGGCCAACACTACACTTGCTGAGCACCAACATGTTACCATAATATTGTTGTAGACACCAAAGATGGAGTTTCAAAGTGAGGGTGTCCGATTGTAGGTTTCGGAAAGTTACAGAAATTGTCGCAAACTGCCCCTAAAAAAAAAATCATCCATTGGTAAGATGTGAGGGAAAAGGGTTTTCCAAAGCTTTCCGACAAGCAGTTCTTACAGGGTATAATGGCGCCATTAGTCTTGTTTTTCTCAGTTGATGGTCCCTCATTATAACACACTGGACTGTGAGCTTATCTTTTAGAGAGTTTCCTGTTTGGCTGTCTCGAGAGTCACAGCTTGGCATGGAAGTAACCAAGTAATTCTGCTCCTCAGTATGACCTTCAAAAGCATAAACAAGAAAGCACTTTTTTTTTCTTTCAGCCGTGCACATATACACAAATCCCCTCGCACTGCACCTTCAGAGGTCACTGAAATTAGGCCTGTGGACAGAAATATCTCTTTTTATCTGAGCAGGAGTTGACGGTTTGTCTTCCAAACTATATTTGTGAGATCTCATTATTTTCATTTCCTATCCTGTCACTTAGTATTAGGTTTCTTCCGTTCAGTGCACACAGGAATAGCTGCAGTCTTGATACTGAGCCAGGGTTCTGTGAAAGAGATGCATTTCAATAACAAAGGCATATATCACTAAGGATTGGCGGTTTAGTACCGTAAAATATCATTGATTTTGCTGAAATGCTTCAATCTTTTTACTGTGCGGGGATGTACTCGGCTGGACTGGAATGGATATCAACATAAAATGGGCCACTTATTACAAGAGGGAAGGTTCTCTTTCTTAGTTCCTCCCTCACAATATTGCAAATGAAATTACAAACCGTTGTGTTCCCCAGCACCATGTCAAAATGGAAATGCACGTTAATTCATGCATGAAAGCACTGTTGGTGCTGTTGAAAAATTCCACTGATTCCAGACGCTGGAATCCACCATGGTATTATTCATTAAGACAAGTGAAACGTTGGGAGTCTGCAAGTGTATCTCAAAACAGGGCCGACCATATGTTTAGTGTCAATATGACTTCACGGTTGCCCATGTGGAAAATAGCTGCGGACCACACAATGCACACTTGCACAGTGCTGCTTTTAGATACATAATCTTAAACTGTGAAATGTAAAATAGGAAATGAGAGCCATGTCTAAAAATTATTTCCACCCAGCTTTTTAATTGTGAAAGTAAATGGTTGATTATGGCGATTTTGGGTTTGTTTTTTTAGGAGTGGGAAGAGTCGTCTGATTGTTTCCAATGCCCTTGGTGATTCTCCAAGGACTGGCCTGGCATGAAATTGGCAGAAGCAGGGACCGGAGCGAGGAGAGAAGAAGAAAGCAAGAAAATAATGTGCAAGCGAGAACAGATATAACTGTGGGTAAAATGTCGAGGAGTAAAGGAATGGTGTGCAAGAGAGCTGAAATGATGAAAAGACCCTGGAAAAGGAGGAGGATAATTTGAGGTCTGCTGGGTTTCCTCCCAGCCATATCCAGAAAGTTGCTAAAAAAGCCTCAAAGTTCAACACGAATGACCAGCAGCCTTTAGAGTCAGACAAGGTGAAGCTTCTCATTAGCGGTTAGCATCAAACGTCCACTACGTGAGATACTAAATGTATTGAGTATTAACACCCGAGATTTATATTGTGCTCTCACTAAATGAAAGAAAATTGTATAGATTTTTTTCCGTTTGTTTGATTTATATCTTCAATTAAACGGTAAGTGGTCTGTACTTATATAGCGCTTTTCTAGTCTTGGCAACCAGTTAGGATGCAGTCTCTTTCGCATCGACGAAATCATTGGGGTACCACCTAAATTGACGTATTGCGGAGAGACGAAAAAATAAACATTAATCAGTGTTTGATGTCGGTCTTCCTGGATTCACATTGATCTGCCATTTTAATGTGTTTCAGGTATTCAGATAAAATGGCTGCCCTCACTTTTGGATTAAGTTTGAAATAAAGCTTTTGAGATAATTAGGCAAACCTGTTAGCTTCTTACTTCCTGTTAATACGAACAGATTGTTCATTTGGGTGTCTCTGTGTTAGTACTTGTCATTAAGGTGATTATCCACAATCAATATTGTTGGGGCTTTAAAGTCCCGCCTCTCCCCACCGACAAGGATCATTCCTTCTTTCTGTTCCCCTTCCCAGGAGACCCCACTCCTTTGTGTGCCTGTGTTCCACATGGCCCCCCCCCACTGTTTTCATGGATCTGTTTCATTAGCCACCTAGTTTGAATTGTTCCAGAGGAAAGCCTGAGGGCCGCAGTGTTTACTAAATGTGCCTTTTACTGCACATCATCCTTGTAAAAGACGCAAAAGCCTCCATTTAGGAAGAGTGAGCTAAACGAGAACGTGCTAATTGGATTGGCATTTCACAAAAGGCAGATTTGACTTCATGCTAATGTGATTGTTCTTTTCCTCTCTAAGAGACCAGAATGGTGAGTGAGATTTGAAAGAAAGCGAAAGCGTGTGCTTTGTGCCGAGGAGAGTTGAAAATAGTTTATTTTTAGTTCAGAACAGATGTGCTCGAGAGAAAAGCATTTCTAAAAAAGCTCAACAACCTTATCCTAAATTAAGAAAAACAAACAACGGTACGGTATATACGGCGCTGACCTACTCACTCTTGCAATATGTTGTTGTTGTTCAAATGATAAAACAATGTTTACTAACACAGTTTGTTTCTGGGCAAATTGAATGCATTTCTTAACAGTTTTTGTCCTTACTTAACTGACCCGAAGAGACTATATAACTAGACCTCATAGCTGAGGTCTAGTTTTTAGATCATTTTAAGATCCCCTAGTTGAGTTCATCTCATTTCTGCCTGATTCTTTTAAAGCCCTCCACTGCCCTCCAATGCTATTGGACTCATCGCACTACCCAATTAAAACCTGACGAGTATGAGGGTATTACCGTCCAATCACACATCCGCTACTGACAGTGCACATCGACTCGGCCTCCTAATCCTGCTCCCAGAGTCTGAGATGCAGATGGAGTTGATTCCAAGTGTCTTCATTTGTTTTGCTGCAGTGGCTGTTGTGCAGAGCCGTCTCTCTGCTGATTAAGACTGATCCTCCGGCAGGCCACAGCTAAACTAATCATCCTATAAATGGGTTACATGTCAATGTTGTGTTGATAAGTGTTGAGTTAGATAATGGTTGTCACACTTTGTTGGATGAGGGGAAAACAGAGAATGTAAGGGATGATGCCAATATGGATTCCAACGGTATGGATTATTATCTAAAAGAATATGGCAGGCATATTTTGTGATGTTTTCGAGTTAAAAAGTATAGTCAGAAAAAGCCTTTCAGTGAACTAAATAACTTTAAAAGATTAACATGCCAACTGGTTCTTGGCATCTGAAAGTCAAGCGGAGCAGGAGGTGAAATGTGGTTTTGCACATAAACAACCCCGAAAAGAAAGCAAGGGCAAGAGAGCTGTTTTCATCCTGTAGTAAACAAAACATCCCCCTGCGGGGTGAAACATCTGGCTCCATTACAGGACCCTGTCCAGTCTGCACTCGCTGTAGGAGCTAATTAGAAAGAGAGAGCAGATCAGGCGAAAGAGCGAGGGCAGAGAGACCCAAGATAGAACTCCAGATTTCGGTTGGCCAGTAATACACGACCCACATTTTCTTTAACTCCACTCAAATACGTCTCTGAGGCTTCACACAAACCACAGGGCAACAGATTGGAGGAAAGTGAGAGGAGAGTTTAGGTCTACTTGATATTTAGAAAGAGGTTCAGAGATTGATTATCAATTAGCCCCTAATTCTTAACTGCCCATACCTTGAAAGCAACAGTCTGAATTATTATGATAATGTAATGGCTATGTTAGTTCATCATTTGGTCCATCCAACACTTTTGAATGAAATATAAAATATCAATGTTAACCACCTGTATGCTGAAGGCTAATTATTGTATCCTTTTGAAGCACATTTAACAACTTATGTGCTAAATACCTTTACAATTGACGACACAAAGTTAAAGAGTATGCTGTAGATAATCAGTGCCTCACACTCGAGTATTTGACAAGAAGAGACAAAGACGCAAGTATGTGACTGGACTGGTGTGACAGTCAAAAACGACCAACTTAGTAGAAGTAAGGTGGAGTGGGAGGCCCTCAGGTCTTTGTGTTATCATGAACCCAGACTACACTTAAAGAAAACACCATTTTGAGTTGAGACACCACTCATCACATTCAATTTCCGTTATGCCACGAGGAAGGAGGTAGAAAAACGTGTTGAATGATTGTTGTTTCGGCCATGATACTTTTATATAAATCGTCTTTTTCGACTTCCACAACTTGCTTGGACTGATCGTGAACAGCGTAGGCATTTATCATATGCTGTCACACATATTACTCTACGAATAACAGACCACTAGCGGCTTTGTGTATACTCTGGCCATGAGCTTCACAATAACATGTCAAAGCATGTCAACACAAAGAAGACTTATGCCTCGAGCTGAATGTTGTCACGTGTAAAGGTTAGTTCAACGAGTCTGAATTCACAAAAACCTGAGAGCTACGCATTGGTATTTAAAAGAGCCTTTCACCGAACCGAGTTGCTTTTCCACCTCGTGCCTTGTCGGAAATATTTCAACAGGAGGATGTTAGAAACCAACCTCTCCCTAAAGCCCTCATGACAAGCAGAGATTGCTGACACACACACAATTTGATAGTTACATGTGACAGGGCAGAAGCTGCAGGAGAGAGCACTGTTGAGCAGCTCACCAAAATCAGCGTCTCTCTCCTAAAACCACTTTAGAAAGCTCAACAACTTACCTCAGTAAGCAGAACAGCGACCACATGTGAGTTCTGCAGAGTCTGCAACGTAGGATCATGAACTCTTAGAAGCCTAGGCCTCTTACATTTTGAGAACCGATCAGCGCTTGCATCAACAACATTGAGCCATTTTCCTTTGATAATGCTTCTCTGAGTCAGCAGCTGAGTGGTGTTTGAACACATACGCAGCACTTCCATGGAGTTTGGGTTATAAAGTGAAGGTTTGAGAAAGTCAAAAATAGTTACCACTACATTTGAATTTCAGTTGGCAGATTTTGGTACTTGAATGTTGCAACAATACGATAAAAAACTAAACATTTTCGGAAAAAGTTGTGACAGCTAACTTTTCGCCATTGCCTTTTGTCAATCACTGGTGGTCAGCACTGTGAAATTAACAGCTACAAAGTAAGACTATATTTGGTGAATTAAAATCACCGTAATGTAATTTGCCACCTTTAATTTATGGAAATAGTCATTAACAAAACTGCTCAGGTGAAAACAGTCTTAAAGCTTTCCCGCTTCATGCATACAATATGTATGAAGCAGTCAACCAATTAGCAGTGGCATCTAAAGCTGGGTTCAGGAGGAACAAACTTTAGAGGGGCAAGTGTTGACGTCAGCAGTTGCAGAACATTCGGAATGGATGGAGGAAAATGTAGATGTGTGAAGTGAGGTGAAGATTTGCACCCCTTAAGAAAAGATAATCGCTCCAATGTCGACTGCTCAATTTAGCAATTTTAGGATATTTGAACATGTTTAGATACTAGAGTTAGAAAGGCAATGACGACATTTAGAGTTACCCTGAATTTAACCTAATCATTATCATATTTTAGTAAATGTAACCCTTACGTATTAAGAAAATGTGTTTTTTTAAAGTAAAAGTAGCAATACAGCAATAAAAAACTATTTAATATAAATTATTGCTTTCAAATTACAATTATTTAAAAGAACAGCAGCTTATAGTATACATATGTAACATGTTAACTGAAAAGTAACTACAGCTCAGGAGTCAAGTACAAGCAACCCAAAATTGTACATGAAGTTTACATTTATGACATATTTCTAAAAACATATTCAACATTTGTAGCTGCCTTGAGAAACTGAACCACATCATTTCTATCTAATAAAAAACTGTGGCTACTTAAACATTTTTGTACAACTTCCTTACTCATCAGACATCCTCCACATTCGTTAGCTCATTAATGCGAGCTGCTATCGGTGAGCTACATGCGTCTCGCTAACCTCCTACAGTCATTCTGTGCGCTGCGTCGCTCGGATTAATCCCGTGCCCCTAACCTTTCCCTCTCGCTGTGGAGAGAGCAATTTGCCTGATTCTGTCGCCTCCGTGGGTGGCTCTCCTCCGATGACACCTCCTGCTGTGCGCCCAGCATCGGAGGCCAACGCGCTCCCCGAGGGGTGATCAAGATGCCAGAAAAAAGCTCACTAACACCTGCCACCGAGAGCATTGTGCTGATTAAGGGAGAACTTTGACTCTCGGCCGACACGAGCAGAAGGAAAGGGGGAGTGAGAGAGGGAGACAGCGAGGGACGCAGGAAGCTGGCGGGCGTGTTGGGGGTCAGGGGCAGCAGTCTTGTTATGCTGACAGGATCGCCAAAGTCACGACACGCCGCTGCTTTGTTCCAGCGCTCCATTTGCATGAAACGGCAAACATTTTCATCAGTGCAGTCTATCTTAAGCTCTTAGTTCTTCTGGAAACAACTCTGATGCACTGGCCTCGAGAATTCCAGGGCCTGTGCATGAGCTGCTCTAGTTCACACTCGGTAAATTGGCCAGTAATCCCGGTGAGAACATACTTCAGCTGCTTGTACATCCAGTGGCTTTTATGTGCTTTTAAGGGAGTCTCCTCCAGATGATATTCTTAATGAGCCTCGGAGGAAGCCCTTGTCATCATTAGATGTTCCCGGGGGAAACGGCTTCCTACTCGACCCCGCCTTTTACCATTTGACAGACAGAGGGGAGTGAAGCACGTTGACCAATGAGGTTGCAGAGTGGGCAGATCTGCCTGTTCGAGGTCAAGAAACCCAGCGTTGACCCTGTCAGAAGTGACTCAGCGTGGTTGAGCACATGCAGAGAGAACCACTTGTCCCCAGAATGGCCTTGGATGACATTTGTTGTAGAAGACTATACTTTTTCACTTGTTTAATTCCTCCTTTATCATATCCTCTATTGGTATTCAGGCCGGGGAAACAGTTAGCTGAGCTATTTTACAATACACAGAAAATAATTCCATTTGTTTGGCTCAGGCAATTCCAAATCCTAATCTGCAAAGTTAGAATGTGGCAATTATTTCCCGCCAACCCATATGAATAATTATTTAATATTTTGTACTTATGACCATTGGTTAACCCCTCCATGCGCTTTGCTGTTCTTAATTAACCCATTCCTCTTCTGAGTTAACAACAGAGATCCCCTTTTTCCTTTAAATTCTTACAATTACATTATAATCACTGTTTACAGCCTTTTTTCTGTGTTTGTGTAAGCTTCTAATCACTGTGTTCGGCTTTTTGGAGGGTTCCATGCTGGGTTTCATTAAGGAACATCGCTCCACCTCCCCCCTCTGAACCAAACAGGTTCCAGGATGCTACTGGGAGATTGCTGGCAAGATCTATTGATTGTAACTCATTAAGCTGAGGTAATTAGTGCCTGTTAGATACGTTTATCAGGATATGGTGATATCTTTCTCACATTGCTATAGTAGTGAAATAACCATTAACAGTCATTACGCCAATGCACAAAGGCCTACACTGTAGTAAGAAGATGAAACACAACTAGCGCATAGACTTGTAAGCCAAGCGATGTATCTTCTATCAACACCATGAAAGGAGTACTATGTAATTGCACAATGTATACATTTATAATTACAGCTTTTTAAGTAGCCACAGCAAATTAGTCAAAGATAAGAATATACCACGATTGGAGATTTAATAAAGCATGTTTGACAAAAGTGGATTTACATTGTGATTGTTCTTTCCCATTTCCTTTAACAGGACATGACATTTGCTTACATTCAGCGAATCCTACGCGGATTAAAGGATCTGCCGTGCAATGCAATCAATGGAGTCAACATAATAAAACATTTTACCGACCTAAATCGTCTGTGCATGGATTGAAACAAAGTCTCCTAACATTTAAATAGACTTGCTTGTGATTATATTGCAAAGTTGAATGCGTTTTCAGTAATTTGAATTCTGCAGTTTTGGGCTATACATGGTCATGGGAGGTTGCGCGGGGAAAAAATAATTACAAAAGCTAGTCAAGCCTAACAAAACAGTGCTTAGAGCCTGTACGACTATTGCTGCTGAGCGACCCTTTTGGTCACTCCCATTATTCATAGTCTGTGCGAAACAGACAATAATTAGTTTATTGTAATTGTAGAACAGAGTAATGTGAGGGGGGGTGGCAAAACAGGACAAAACTGTGACTGAGATGTAAAAATGTGTGGACACTCTAATTGAGAAGGAGCAAGGTTAAACTCTGCAATCCCCCCTCCGCTCATTTCGTTCCGATTGGCTGCGAGTCCATCTCTTACCCATATAAAGATCAGTATAACTTAAGTATGCCTTGAGCATCCATCAGACACAAGGTGTGTGTTCAAGCACAGATGTAGCTTAAAACACAGCGGGGCCATACACCTACTGGAGATAATATAACATTACAATTAATGACGGACTTTATTGGAGTGACACCTGCCGAGGTGACACCCGATTTGAACAGCTACCCCAACTTAAATCACTTGTGTAATCCCTTGTGTTATAATGATAGGCAACAGCAATATTAGAGGGATGTCATTTGGTCTCAATTACCTTTTAATGTTCTAATTCCCGAGACTGGCAAGAGTTAAGATCTCCAGATGGACGACATCAGGATAGAAAAGTCTATGGAACAACTCACCCATATTTTTTATGTAACACAAATAACGTTAAAACTGGGGGAACACATTAAAAAATGTAATATAACAATAGAGTAGAACAAACCTTAAATCAATTTTGAATAGAGACAGAATGCCAGTCTTTGGTACATGCCATCTGCCCCAGGGATTCAATCAATTGCCTCGACCTTATTACAAAATCGAAATGAATGAGGGGAGAGACAGAAGGGAGGCAGTGAGGACAACTGTAGCCTCCTATTGACCACCTTTACAAAGCTTAGAGCCTCTTTGAATCTCTATTTATTGTAACGCAACATGCTGCCTTCAATTTAGAGGAAATGACACACCCGGTGTCAAAATAAGGGCGGAATCAATGGATCCACACAAATGTAAATCACACATATATCATTTTACACTGTGAATCTAACCCCCTCCCACCTATGCTACTGTAAGTGTTGTTTTTGAGCTGTTTAGCATGCTGGTAATGTCTTTGCGGTGTGTACGACCAATACCAAACTTAATAGGCAATGCAGATAGAGTTAAAAAGTTGTTTACGCTGTAATCAGGCTGAATGGGCAGTAGGGATAAGGCAAATAAAACGGAATAAGATTGGCAATCAAGAACAGGTTACCCACAGCAGGCAGGGTGAAAGCGAAGACTTAAATGCAAAGGGACAACACGAACAGATTTATGTCAGAGTGACGTTAAAATGTGAAGTTTGACTGCCTCGTTTCACCATCTATAGCTTCCTATATTTAATGCTTTCAGCTTTCGTGCAAATCAATCATTCTCAAAAGTGAACTACACACTAACAGCATTTTCTAAACGTGATTCGTTGGAGTTAGAACAATTCTAAAATGTGCATAATTTCTAACAATTTCAAACATTTAACAGAAGCATTAGCTTGCCAAAGTCCCGGTCTGATTCTGCATGCTTTGAATCATTTCCTGTGTGGACAAAACTGTAAACCACAATCAGTTCTTGTATACCAAATGCCATAACAGCATATGAAGATTTATTATATAGAGTACAGTATACAATGTGGACCTGTGGCTCATACAGTGCAGGGGGGGGGGCGATATAAGCACGAGGAGACAGGAACAGTGCAGCGTAAAGTGTGTCCACTTAGATGGATACGGCACTCATCAAGCCACATGAGTGTGCTCACACTGAGTTAATTGAAGAAGAGGAAAAATCTGCCTCAAGCTGATAAACAACAACATTAATTGCCATCATTTGGCTTGAAAGTCACTCGCAGAGCTTTTTCCCTCTGTATATCCGTGCATTTCTGTCTCTTCCCTGGGAAAAATCATAATTGAACAGTATTTTGGCTGTGACACATGCACCAACTCAACTCCGAATAATAGGATATGGTCGCCCCCTCCTTCAGGCCCAGAGAGTTCCAGGCAAGAATTGACGTATAGCGACATTCGTTGTCTAAATGGTTGAAATAGCTGTAATTTACCATGCCACTGTGTTGACCTTATTAGGCAGTGAACAATAGCACTTTTTTGGGCTTCCTCTAGGCCAATGAGAGGCCTTGATGATATATAATACCACTTGGCAGGCAAGTTAATTATAAGCTGGCCCTTTACACTTGGCGTTGGAGGAGCCGCCATCTGAAGGCAATGTGACTGCGGCGGTGTGTCGCTGTGTCTTTGTGTGTGGGGGCAGTGAGGAAGCAGCCTAGCACTGTTATTCAAACTGTCAGAGTCACTTTCAAAAGAGTTGGTGAGACACGATCGGCGTCCACACCTCTTACACACACACTGCTGAAGATGCTACCACACTAATTCAGTGGAAGCTGTTATAGGATGCCACACACAATGACACACTGGATACTGTGGCCAATATACGATGCCACTGGTTGGTGTGCAAATCAATGTGCTAATAAATATTTTACAAGTCATATAAAAATGTCTGTCAAACTTATGAGAGTACACAGTACAGTTAAAAGACTAGATGTTTCTGGCAAAGTGTTCAGTGGTACTTACACACTGCATGAAATTGAGTGGCTATGTTTGACTGGCTGTAGTAAAATACCTGGGGGTTTATCATGGCTTTCAAGTATTTAGGCAATTGGGCTTTTTTGTGATTGTTCTCTAATTCAATACAAATCAGAAATGTCTCTCTCGTCAATCAAAACCAATACAAAAATCAGGCAAGATTGTGTTTCTAAATTATCATACATTCATGTATTTGTTAATGGTCAAGTATGATATTTGGAATTTGTCGAACCTGAATAGCTAAACTTGATTTGAACAATTGAATTGGTCCGCCTCATGTATAACAAATGACTAACTAATAACTTATAATTGTATGTATTTAAATCCATCTTAATGATGTGTTTTAAATGTGTAATTGTTGTTAACTTTGGTATATAGCTTCCTGTGTAGTGGTAAGTGAAAAGGTTTGAATACAATACAAAGTCCAAATTAAGTTTGGACTTATTTTGATCGGTTAACATCACCAACAGCTCTAATAAAAAGAAGTTGTCTTTACTTTTGAAAAGTTATATTTCTGGGGCAGGTTGTTCTTTTGAATTGGTGGATGCTGGATATCAGGATTGTTGATAAAAACCAAAAAGAAACACTAAGAATTTGCTGTAAAAGCATGGGCTCAAGCAATAGGAATATCTACTGTATGTGTTTGGACTACCTCTCTATATCCGTATGTTCGTGTTTTCCGGACAGCTTCACATCCAAGCTAACACTGTATTTATGTCCTCAGAATTACAACTAATCTCCCCATCAAGCAGACAAGATTTGCAGCAGCTTACAGCCAGAGGATCCAGATTGGCTTTGCCTGTAACAAGCAGAGCCATCTCCCCCTTGTCTTCCATCAATCTGACAGTCGACATCGCTTCAATAAACCTGGCCCCGTCTAGACTCACTCTTGCAGATTTAATTCAAACAGCTGTTCACTTCTTACTCCAGAAGCCCTGAGCACTTCCACAGAGGAAAGGGAAGTGGAGTGAGGTTGGGTGGGGGGAGGGGGGTAAGGATTTGGGGGGGTGGGCCCATGTTTCTATCTGGAGAGTGCATTCTGGAGGCGTGGGAGGAAGTGACCTCAAGGGATACGAAGATGTCAACTGCTAGTTAGCTACACATCTAGGGCTGTTTTGTGTCTGACTCTCATACAAATTGCTATGGCCTGAACATCTGTTGCCACATTAAAAGAAGCTATCCATGTTACTCCAGCACTGAATTGTTAATTTGCAGGTTTGTTTATGCAAGTTGGGTTTAATTTATTTAACTCTATAAGATTGTGTAGAGTTTAAGTACTGTACCCTGACACACCGATCTGATTAGAACTCGTACCCCTTCATTGACCCTGCCTGCCATTTAAAGTGTTTATCTTGTGGATTTCAATTGATAATTGAAGTGAAAAAGTGGATTTTGCTTTAATATTTCATGATAATTAACTGTTACGTTTGGTTCGTGGGGAGCAGGATATTCCAACCATTTATCCCTCTACTTTTATCTTTACTTTTACATCACTGTTACAATTCTATTTAAAGGTCACCTATTATGCAAAATCAACTTGTTCTTGTCTTTTCTACATCAACATGAGTCCCATCTGTGGAAAGAGATTCTGAAAGTTTTCGGAAAAAAGATTCGCTCACTTTGTCCCGATCCATTTGTATTTATATGAAAATGAGCTGATCAGATTTTGGCCACTTTATGATGTCATAACAAGATGTTGGCTTGGTAACCATTAGCCAATCACCAACCAAGATAACCACTCTATCACCTGAATCTCCTCCTAGAGCACCATTGTGTTCTTTTTAACCACATCTCTCTCAGAGGGGCGTGGGGAGGGGCTCCTTATTTTCATCTAAAGTAACAGACAGAGAATCAGCACTTTTGAAACAGGGCTGAAACAGAGGGGATTATGGGTAATGCTGCAATGATCGGTTTGGTGTTTGGAGCCAAACACTCCAGAGACATGTTTTGTATATATCTGAGACCTATCATAAAGTAATGATAAACAGTATAATAGGGGACCTTTAAGGTATAAATTCATTATCTTAAGTTTATAAAAAAAAATTCAATTGCTCATTTTTTCCTTTTTCTTTTAGCGAGCTGTTATGGTAACATGCCATTGCTCCAAATGCCCATTGTCCTACAACCGCAACAGTCCGTAAAATGTACCATTGGACTGACATTTGACTTTTGCTGGGCCCATTCTTTAATAACAAAAAACTCTTTGCAACAAATGTAAAACTTTGCCTGAACCTGGATAATTGAAACACTTCATTCAAACCGATTCACAACAGAAGTAAAATGTCAAATGTATATTTACTAAATAATTGCCATTGGTAGAAGTGGGTGTTGGTTTTTAGAGGTAATGGATGGTTGGTAATCTGGGTTTTCGCTTTCTGGCCATTTTTCAGGCTTCTTGGTTTATGGAACAAACGGGCCTTTCCACTGTTTCAACCATTTATGAATTAATTTAATGTATTTATTCAAAGCTAGCTATATTTCTACCTTTTCATTTCAGCAGCTTTCGGTACAGTTTGTCCATTACTTTTAGACCAGTGTTTCTCAAACATTTTCGTACCAAGGACCACTTAACCAATAAAAAAACACTCGCGGACCACCTAACTCCACAAATATCCAAAAACACACATCGTTTTTCTAGAACAGATTACAAATCGCCTGAAAATGGTACAAACAGGCGGCTACATATGTGATTAAGGTGTTGCACTGGGCTATATTAAGCAATCGAAAGTGAAACTTAAGCTCGCTCCATTGCTGAGATATTCCCGCGAGAGTGCGGAAAACTTACATTTATTCATTTATTTCAAATGTGAAATGTTACCAATATACTCACGGACCACTAGGGGGCGCTCACGGACCACCAGTGGTCCGCGGACCACACTTTGAGAAGCACTGTTTTAGACGATGAAACTCTTTATCACTATAGGCAACTTTTGAGTTTATTATTTACTCAGCTAATTGTTAAGTAGTTAATTATATCTATCAGGGAATCATAGCCTCTCTGAAGAACCAGCACCTTACCGTGGTAGAGAGGTTTGTGTGCCCTGATGAACCTGGGGGCTGTGTTGTCTGGAACCTTGTGTTCCTGGTAGGGTCTCCCATGGCAAATTGGTCTCAGGCAAGGGGCCAGACTAAGATTGGTTCAAAAAGACCTCATGAAAGACGATACACGAAGTGAGGATACCCGGCCCGGAGGAAGCCCGGGGTCCCTTTCTGGAGCCAGGCCCAGAAGGAGGACTCGTCGGCGAGCGTCTGGTGGCCGGGCTTGCCACGGAGCCCGGCCGGGCCCAGCCCGAAAAGGCAACGTGGGCAACACCTCCGCTTCTCCGTCCCGCGGGCCCACCACCTACGGGAAACAACGATGGGGTCGGGTGCGCTGCCAGAAGGGTGGCAGTGAAAGCGGAGGGTCTCGACGGACCAGACCCGGGCGACAGAAGCTGGCTTTGGGGACGTGGAACGTCACCTCTCTGGGGGGGAAGGAGTCGGAGCTTGTGCGGGAGGTGGAGCGGTACCAGTTGGATCTGGTTGGGCTCACCTCTACGCACAGCGTCGGCTCTGGAACCTTACTTCTGGATAGGGGTTGGACTCTATTCTTCTCCGGAGTTGCTCAAGGTGTGAGGCGCCGGGCGGGTGTGGGGATACTCACAAGTCCCCGGTTGGGTGCTTCGTTGTTGGAGTCTACCCCAGTGGACGAGAGGGTTGCCTCCCTACGCCTGCGAGTTATGGGGGGGAAAACTCTGACTGTTGTGTGTGCTTATGCACCCAACAGCAGTTCAGAGTATACGGCCTTCTTGGAGACCCTGGAAAGAGTCCTGTATGGGGCTCCTGAAGGGGACTCTTTAATCTTGCTGGGAGACTTCAACGCACATGTGGGCAATGATGGAGACACTTGGAGGGGCGTGATTGGGAGGAACGGCCCCCCTGATCTGAACCGGAGTGGTGGTTTGTTACTGGACTTCTGTGCTAGTCATGGATTGGCCATAACAAACACCATGTTCGAACATAGGGATGCTCATAAGTGTACGTGGTACCAGAGCACCCTAGGCAGAAGGTCCATGATCGATTTCGTTATCGTATCATCGGACCTGAGGCCGTATGTTTTGGACACTCGGGTAAAGAGAGGGGCGGAGTTGTCAACTGATCACCATCTGGTGGTGAGTTGGGTCGAGTGGCAGGGGAAGCCTCTGGATAGACCTGGTAAGCCCAAACGTGTAGTTCGGGTGAACTGGGAACGTCTGGAGGAGGCCCAGGTTCAGGAGGCCTTCAACTCACACCTCCGGCGGAGCTTTTCGGGCATTCCTGTGGAGGTTGGGGACATTGAACCAGAGTGGTCGGTGTTCAAAGCCTCTATTGCCGAAGCCGCGGCGGGGAGCTGTGGTCTCAAGGTCCTAGGTGCCTCAAGGGGCGGTAACCCTCGAACCTCCTGGTGGACACCGGTGGTCAGGGAAGCCGTCCGACTGAAGAAGGAGGCCTTCAGGGATTTGTTATCCCGGGGGACTCCCGAGGCAGTTGCAAGGTACCGACAGGCCCGAAGGGCAGCAGCCTCAGCCGTGGCCGAGGCAAAGCAGCGGGTGTGGGAGAAGTTCGGAGAGGACATGGAAAAGGACTTTCGGGCGGCACCAAAGTTGTTCTGGAAAACTGTCCGACACCTCAGGAGGGGGAAGCAGGGAACCATCCAAGCTGTGTACAGTAAGGATGGGACGTTGTTGACCTCAACTGATGGAGTGTTAGGGCGTTGGAAGGAGCACTTTGAGGAACTCCTGAACCCGACAACTCCGTCCTCTATGTTAGAGGCAGAGCTGGAGTATGACGGGGGATCAACACCAATCTCCCGGGGGGAGGTCACTGAGGTTGTTAAACAACTCCACAGTGGCAAAGCCCCAGGGGTGGATGAGATCCGCCCAGAAATGCTGAAGGCTCTGGGTGTTGAGGGACTGTCTTGGTTGACACGTCTCATCAACATTGCGTGGAAGTCGGAAACGGTACCGAAGGAGTGGCAGACCGGGGTGGTGGTTCCCCTTTTTAAAAAGGGGGACCAGAGGGTGTGTGCCAATTACAGAGGCATCACACTACTCAGCCTCCCCGGGAAAGTTTACTCTAAGGTACTCGAAAGGAGGGTCAGGCCGATTGTCGAACCTCAGATTGAGGAGGAACAATGCGGATTCCGTCCTGGTCGTGGAACGACGGATCAGCTTTTTACTCTCGCAAGGATCCTGGAGGGGGCTTGGGAGTATGCTTATCCGGTCTACATGTGTTTTGTGGACTTGGAGAAGGCGTATGACCGGGTTCCCAGGGAGTTACTGTGGGAGGTGCTGCGGGAGTATGGGGTGAGGGGGGTCTCTACTCAGGGCCATCCAATCTCTGTACTCCCAAAGCGAGAGCTGTGTCCGGGTCCTCGGCAGTAAGTCGGACCCATTTCCGGTGAGGGTTGGCCTCCGCCAGGGCTGCGCTTTGTCACCAATCCTGTTTGTAATATACATGGATCGGATTTCGAGGCGTAGTCATGGGGGGGGGGGGTCTGCAGTTCGGTGGGCTAAGGATTGCACCACTGCTTTTTGCAGATGATGTGGTTCTGATGGCTTCATCGGTCTGCGACCTTCAGCACTCACTGGATCGGTTCGCAACCGAGTGTGAAGCGGCTGGGATGAGGATCAGCACCTCCAAATCTGAGGCCATGGTTCTCAGCAGGAAACCGATGGATTGTCCACTCCAAGTAGGGAATGAGTCCTTACCCCAAGTGAAGGAGTTCAAGTATCTCGGGGTTTTGTTCTCGAGTGAGGGAACAATGGAGCGTGAGATGGGCCGGAGAATCGGAGCAGTGGGAGCGGTACTGCAGTCGCTTTACCGCACCGTTGTGACGAAAAGGGAGCTGAGCCAGAAGGCAAAGCTCTCTGTCTACCGGGCCATTTTCGTTCCTACCCTCACCTATGGTCATGAAGGATGGGTCATGACCGAAAGAACGAGATCGCGGATACAAGCGGCCGAGATGGGTTTTCTCCGCAGGGTGGTGTCTCCCTTAGGGATAAGGTGAGAAGTTCGGTCATCCGGGAGGGACTCGGAGTTGAGCCGCTCCTCCTTCGCGTCGAAAGGAGCCAGTTGAGGTGGTTCGGGCACCTAGTTAGGATGCCACCTGGGCGCCTCCCTAGGGAGGTGTTCCAGGCACGTCCAGCTGGGAAGAGACCAAGGGGTAGACCTAGGACCAGGTGGAGGGATTATATCTCTTCGCTGGCCTGGGAGCGCCTTGGGATCCCCCAGTCAGAGCTGGTTGATGTCGCCAGGGAAAAGGAAGTTTGGGGCTCTCTGCTGGAACTGCTACCCCCGCGACCCGACCACGGATAAGCGGAAGAAGATGGATGGATGGATGGGAATCATAGCCTTAAGGCATGACACCAGCCGATTAACAACAGTCAGGTATTGTTGGGTAGCTTCCTGGTTACTGTCACAATGCAATGGCTATCACTTCAATTTGTATTCCTAACGCCATGTTTGTTTTCCTCTTAAACACGCAAATGTGGATGTTTTTTTTCTTTTAATCAAGCCATAATTTCTGTTTTGGAACTACTTTCCCATACCCCCTGTTGTGAATCACTGGTGTACAAATACATCAGTGAGTATAGGCTGCATCAGCCCATGTGTTTGTTGTGCCTCATCAACCATCTTGCCTCAGCTCTTACCATGCTCCTCAGTGGGTGGGCGGGTTGCGAATTGTGTGTGTGTGTGAGTGTGTCCTCTGCAGACCAACAGGCAGAGCGGGGCCCACGGAGCAGATTGCCTGGCTGCTAAAGAGGTGCCGAGGCCTCCGTTGCTCCCCACTCTCCCCCCCATAGGAGCTCCGCAGATGCCCAGGTACAGTAGGCGCTTTTGTGCACACAAGCCCCCGTGTGGGTCTGGTGGAGTGAGAAGTACGACCCCACGCTGGTCTCCAAGCTGGCCTGCAGATCTGCTCGCTCGATCCTCATTTCGTATCTCTTTTCCTTACACATTCTGTCCTCCTTTGCCCCAAACTGAACTGACTGAGAGAGACATGTGAGAGAGGGACGGCCAGACATGATGGCACAGGAGGGAGGGAAGGAGGCCCCGTGTGAAAGACTTGTGTTGACAGTGGGAGAGCCGGAACTGAACGGTGAATGCCCTTCATTACAAACAGTTGGAGGCACATCTGTCATGTTTGTGTGTATGAGTGTGTGTTTTCTATTTTTTTACTTTTTCTCTTATTCCAATTATTCTTCAAACACCTCCGAATTATTGCCGCCTCATAACCGTTTCCCTCATTACAATACCTGTGATGGAAATAGCCGCTATTCACTGTAGCTAAACTAATTTGGTATGAATACTGATTTTCTTCTTTTTTCATCTATTCTAGCCATTTCTCAGATAATGACAAATGGACGGCTGAATGGTGCTTCTGTCTAATGTAATGCAATGCATTTGGATTAGAGTAGAATGAATTGCATTGACTTCATCACCCATCGCAGTGTTTCAAACGTTCACCGTGGTCAATCACATTATCCTGGGAGGATCCGATTGCATGAAAAATCAAGTTTTAGAAAAGCTTATAGGAAACCGCAATGAAGGATGATGAATATGGAGTTATAGTAGCAAAGAGAAAAGTCAGCAGACAGACAAGCAGAAGGAGTGAGAGTGGAAACAACACGAGGGAAGGTGAAAATGGCAGAAAGGACATGCATAGTGTGAGAACAAACCCTTTTTGGCTGTGAATCACCACTTTTGGTTGGCATGGCATCAGGCATGATGGGGTGTATGGTGACAATCTTATGACAGGAGATGTCGCAGCTCTGTGGTGAAACAGCACACATGGGCTCCGGCTACATAGAGCCAAGTATCAGGATGCGAGTAAGTTAACTTTTGGAGAAAGAAGGACAAAGCCAATGAAAGAGAAACAAGTGTTTATCTTCATGTAGATGCTGACTTTTTCTAAAAACGTATTAATGCTAATTTAAGTTAAGATAATTTATTGGAGTTTCAGTTTAGTTTAAACAGAAAATCAATACATACGTTTTTTGTGACTAGATTTAATTTTCCGTATTTCTGAAGTTCATATTTTAAGTTCATTTGTGAGATTTCATGTCATTATGAGATCAAGGCTTTAAAACTAAATATGAGTATCTGGTAGTAACACACATATCATCTATCTATCTGATATGCATTTGACGGGAACCATTGACAAATGTTTACACAAATATGTGTCTGTGATGTGGATATTTCATTTATTTGTTTAATTTTAATGATTGACTCAGTGACACGTCATCCAACAGCAGGATAGATTTTCACTTTTGTTTGAACATGAAAACCACAGAAATAATGACGGCGTTTTTCCTGCCAGAGGAAAAGGTCTATTGACTTTGGTGACTCTGACTGTAACGCAAGTGTAGCAGTTTGAAATGTGTGGTTTCCACGTGACAGGTCTCAACAGTTGGACTATGGGATTGATTGCTCAGTCAGTTCAGACATTCATGGATGAATTATAATAACTTTGCTGATTCCGTAACTTTTATCTAATGACATCAGCAACATGTAAATTCATACAACGCTGTTTTATGACCAAATAAGTGTAAACACGAATGGCATTCCCATCAGCTGTAAATCATGATTTAGTGTTTTACTGATTAGCAAAGGTATGTATGAAAATAAATGATAATGTAATAAACATACTGGCTTAGCATCACCCGTTGCAATGTATCTGTTGCATCTATCATATGTATCCCACTCATTATTAAAAAATAGGGGAATGGAGTTATTAAAAGAAGCACTATCTAATATTTCAATATCATTATTATAAGCCACATGTTTTCAAATCCATCTCAGTTAATGGCATCATTGTGCAGCAATAACTATAATAAATAAAATTGACCTCCACTACAAGGTGTTCACTCTCAATCAAACCCCAACAATTCCTTTTGATTTGAATGAAAAACTTAAATTGAAAGGTCAATGGGATTTATCTTAAACCACATACTGTCACAATGAGAAATACATTAAGTGTGTGAATTTGATCGAGGTTAAAGAGAACTGAGCCAACCCATGATGTAAAGTTTCTACTAGTTTTGGTAGCAGGACGCGGACCAGGGATACGCTTTCTCTAATGATTTTGGACAAAACAAATAATTAAAAAATGAGGGCACTGAGGGTACTAACTGACTTTTCTAGCCCTCTTCAAATCCATTTGGATGGAGCTCTTCATATACTCTCAATCACATAATTGAATCTCCAAATAAAAAGTGTTATCCAAATCAACCTTTTGCCTCAATGGCTGCTAACAATAGACATGTGGACAACATGTGAGTACACAGAATCTCCCACAATCACACTGTACATCCACACATGACATACTGAAGCGTGTGTGCATTCCTTCCCTTAGGGGCCATTATGGACTCCTCCTAACACGCATCTACAGTGTAAGTACAAACACAAGACAAATGGACAGATCGGCACAGACAGGTACACAGAAGGACACTCACACACACGCTGGGAGTCACTACAGAGACGCCACACAGATTTGGCATCCTCTTGACCCCTCCAGAGGGCACTTAAAAGGCTTGAAGACATCTCCCCCTCCCCCTTTGTGTTCTTCCTTCCCTCCCTCCTTCTGTCCTCACTTTGGCCTCTGTCCAGACAACCATTCACATTGATGGCTTTGTTTTCAACTCTCTCCACCCCCCGTTCCTCCACCATCGCATCACTTCCTCCTGCAGTGTGGGTAACATCCAGGAATCCAGGGCTGACAAGCCCAAAGAGATATTTTGGGAGACAGCCAGCGATGTCAAGCCAAATTGAGACCCACCTCACACTGGCTCTCAATCAGGGAAGAAAAACTATGAGTGGATGCTGTTGTCACCTGAGCTATACACATCTTTAGTTTTCATCTGCTTTTAAAGGGCTTTCATCCAAGAGATGTCTGTGAAAAATATTTTTTTCATGGCTGAATAACTACTAGTATTGTATTCTTATGAAATATGGAACACACAGGTGTAATGGGAGAGTTATAATCAATGTTGTTACATTAACAATGGATCGTATGACTGCTTTTAAGTGAAATAGATCCACAGTCTCCCTCAGCCTTACAGAGCTTTCTCACATGTTTTCAGCTGGAATGTACTTTTTTGTATTCATTAATTTAGTGTTACAGGTGCAGCAAGCAGCTGTTTTTAGAGAAAGGAGCAACACCTTTTCCTATAACTGATTAAAAATAAGAATTCAAGGAGAGTGAATACGTGGATGCTTGCGTTATCTACTGGCTGAGTACATGTGAATTTTTGCTAACAAGTTAACCATATCAACTTTATACGGTAATAACGTTCCAATGTTTTTGTTTTTGGCTGCCCCGAGGTCGTAAAATCTCCTATTGCAGGTTTATGGATTGATTGTATGAGTAATTTGATTTCTCCCTCATTGTACTGAGTCATTACACTAAGGTGATCTTATTAAGGTCTATACACTTCCTGGATTCTTCCCGATGAGTCTCTCCGTCTCTCGGTGAAAAGGGGTGTCTCTCTCTGTTTAGTTATTAGTATAATTGTCACAGTCTGCTCCATCTTTCACCAGTAGTTTTCCATTAACCTGTTAACCACACCCACGTTTTTGCTCACTCTCTTTCTCTTCTGCACCCATTAGCTTCACTGCCAGTATTTAAACCCTCACCAGACACACACCCGTTGCCAGATCGTACTTTGCCTTATGCTAGTCTTTCACGCGTTTGTCATCAGATTGCCTACCCGGTTCCGACCCTGCCTGTCCCCGACCTGCCTGCTCTGCCTGATCCCTGATCCTGCCTGTCCTTGGACTATCCTGCCTTGCCTGCTGTCTGACCCTGCCTGTACCTACGCTGACCGCCTCGCCTGCTCCCTGACCCTCTGCCCGACCCTGACTCACCTTCTGCCCGCTGTCCTCCGGTTCGTTTGCCTGTACATCATCCGGTATTCCTCTGCTCTGGTATTATTACCAATAAAGTACATTACCAATACTCCGTGGTTTCTCGAGTGCTGCATTTGGGTCCTTCATAAGATTGTGACAAAAATTACCCGTGAGTCATTTAAGTGGTGTCGACCTTTTTCCAAAAATTATGCTGAAAGTAAATCTTTGGAACTTTTGATAGCATTTGCCCCACGTGGTTGGAAGATGGTAATTAAGGAAATTAAATTTGCTGGTCTCTTAATTGAGTTCTTATAATGACTCATTTGTAAACTTGGGGTTTTATATGTTTGGTATAGTCAACACAGACATATGTAAAAAAAATAGCTACATTTAGCCACTGGGTGTAAACAGCTTATTAAAGGGCTTAGCCTCTTCTCACAGAACTTGTGTTACGATATTTAACCTTCGTTATTCAGTATTCTTTATTTTGCTTTTCTTCCTCACACTCTAGCAAGCTGATGGCCATCATTAGGTGGTAAAATGCATTTTTTTTTTTTGTCTGCTTTATTTAGACTGTCATTTTGTGCAATACTATCCCCAAAGACTCATGCTTTTGTTTCTGTTTTGGTGTGATAGCGGTTTATGTTCTAGACATGGCTTTATGACATGTTTAAAATGTTTGAAGCAGCCTCAATGACCTATAAAATGTTGCCTATTATTGTATGTGGTTAATAAAAGGGATATTACAGCTGCATAAACATAAGCTGATTGACTAGAGAGACCTCACGTTTTACTATGATCACTCAAACACATTTCAGTTGGGGCAACAGGGGGAACATATGAAATAAACCCGTTTTTATGATAGAAACATACCATCTCATTTGGGATTAACTCTTCCTTTATGAGGGCGAATATGCAGATGGCGCACTAATGAACCTAAAGTATTCTCTTTGTGGGAACTGATTAACCAAGGGGCTCCACTGCTGCACATTTACATGTTTCTCAAGTCAAGTCAGGGTTCTCCAGTTACAAATTACAGTGCTTTTCCAGGTCAATTACATTGAACAAGTGCACCATTATCCAGTTCTGAACATCACACATGTATATTTGCCCCCTTCATTTTCTCAAGAGTGCTTCAAGCCAAGGGCTCCTCCAGAGAGAGGAGGACAAGAGGAAACAGAGGAAGTCAGAGAATGAGGGTGGAGGCAGAAATATACAGGAGGGAAAAATAGAGATGATTAAATAAGGGCTGAAGGAAGGATATACAAAAGTGGAAGTCTTATTAAAAGTACAGGAACACAGTTTTTAGAAAGATAGTCTGAAGACATTTTTAAAAAAAATGGACCGAAAGGGCAGAATCAAGGTCAGGAGAACACTTCAGGAGAAAGAATGCGAACAAAGTATCCTGTATTAGCATGGCCAGTCACAATGTATTGAAGTGCTTTGACTTGATGTGCCAACAGCCACCACTTGCCTATGTCTTCCCCCAGAGGAACACTAAGGTAGCGTGACTGCGCCATGGCCCTCTTTCAGAACAGGCCCTAGGATTAGATTGCTTTCGTTCAGTGCTCATGCATGAGGCATGCAAAGGGCAGGAGTCGCATATTATTGTTGGAATCCCACAGGATACAGTGCGAGGCGAGAACACGGCCTCTTTTCCCATCACAAACACTGCGCCCGGCCCACTATCATGTAGCCCTCTGCTGGCATTCAAACAGTGACATCCCCTTTTTGCAAAACAACAATAATAAACCAAAATCCAATCTCACAACACAGACAAGTCATATTGGAGTGACAAATGTTCAGGGGCCATCTCCAGCAAGCTTTCCAACTGTTCTATTCATTACCTTCCCCTCTCTCACGTATTCTCAGCCACTGCTGCCGTCTCCTCTCCTCTCTGCATGAAATAGACACTCCAGGAAGTATATTTTGTGCAAACTCTCCTCTCGCTGCTACAGCTGATTTCACAAATGATGGTGAAATGGCCAGGAGAGCGGAGGGGTAAATGAAAAAAGATGGCTGTTGCCCGCTACGACCTTATTTCTCCACTCTCCTTTTTCATAGATAACAGGGGATGATTAGAAAACAGCAGATGGGAGGACCAACATTAACCTCCACCAGGGCCATGGTGAATTTAGTTTGAAGACTCCCCCGCATGAACTCACATCGGAGGACACACACACACACACACACACAAGTATACATGCTTTCAGACAGAGAGACACTCAAAATGGAGCAGGTGTATTCCCCTGTATGCTATCTATTTTGACATAGGCTGTTTTCTGTGACAGCTTTGAAAGGTCCATTTCAGGACTGATATTTCAGATGTATGTGTACTATATGGTACTGTAAATTAGGTTTGGTGAGCTTTTGTCATTTTTGCATTATAGTTTTGTGGCAGGGCAATACAAACTGATTGGTAGCACACACACGAGTCAGTCGATATAAGAAATTCTATACCATTTGTACAAGACTGGTGTCACCAATGTGTTTTTTTTATGAATGCCTGACTAGTACCAATTTGTCCTTAATGTCAACTACGAGGCAAGTTGTGATCCAACCTTTAGTTCTCTACTTTACAATCACCCATCAAGCCTGCTTTAATTAATAAAAGTAAATCAATATGGTTGTACACAGTGCATTGGAGTGGTTCTTGTTGATTCTTTATCAACTATTCATAAAGTGCTATACCTTATCAGAAGTCATTAATGCTTCCTGTAAGATCAGTGAAAACAAATCTGCTGCCATGTGTGTGGTTCCATCAGGCTTGGAGCTAAATGCTAAAGTCAACATGTTAACATGCATACAGTGACAAATTATGTGACACATTATTATGGCAATCCAATCTAAGAATGGTTGATATTTTACTAAAATCCAAATTTGATCCTGATCGTGTCGCTAATATGAAGAATCGAGGATGTCTGGACCACATTTTTGAGCCCTTTCATCCACTGGAAATAAGATATTTTAGAGAACATTTTGATATGCTAGTGGTTCTAGAGGAACAGTCTGAATATTACCAGAGTCATTAGGGTGCATCCTCTCCTCTGGGCACCATAAAGGTATTTATAGACTTCTTTGTCAATCCATCAAATATATGTTAAGATATACTGGACGAAATATGTAGAGTAATTATCATTAAAACCCATGAATCCATCACAATGGCATTCCTACACATTGCTGCTTACATTAACAGCAAAAAGCCTACGAACCATGATATCATTGTATTCCCTCTTCCCCACAAGCGGCCTCCATTCTCTTCTATCTATACAATTGCATCGTCTCCCAATGAGATTACCTTCTATAAGCCCTAGTTGACGAATATCTCTATCTCAAATTACATTTTCTTCATCTCTCTGGGACTACTCCATTCAAAAAAGGAGGATCGCCATTCAGTTGGACTCCAATCACTCGCAGTCACTCAGCAGCATCAGAGGATCCCCCCATGTATAAGCTTTTTAGCAAGCTCCTCGGATTGTAAGTGACAGGTTATTTGCTGTTTTGGTACACTATGGACCAATGGGAATACTGCACCATCTTTTCTTAACCAGACTCATTCAACTCGAGATCGGTCTACGCTTTAAATACTCCAACGAATCAACTGAACCTTAAGGGTATTTTTTCATGTTGATCATTTTACTTCTTCTAAATAGCAAATCCATGTTGAGTTATTTCGGAAAGGCCGGAGATCTCAGTCCACCTGCATCTATCTGCAGGCACCATAGCGTAGACACATTACAAAAGTACATGTCACAATGTGATATCACCAGGAACAGATGGGGGTGATACCATATCAAGATAGAGAACAATCCTTCTTTGATTTGAGCTAAATCACCATATGATCTATAGTTTTTTGATTCTGTTTCTAAGTGTTAACCTTTGCCTCTCTTTTTTGGTTTGCTTCGGAGCATGATGCCATAATCATTTTCTGTATTTACATTCGAGCTGCCTAAACATTTGACGCTGCTAGTCCCGAATTCATGCTGTTGGATCGGCTTAAATTTCTCATTACACTTTCTATTGATGTATACATAATGAAAAGCACTTCATCTGATACTGCACCTGTGTCTGATTTTGTTTTGTTGACTGCACAATACTGGAAATAAATTGATCTATCATATCAGAGTCTGGTGTGCCTTCGTAATGCCCTGTGATGAGACGAAAACAAGCGTGGAGCAGAAGCTGCAAATATTATAATAATTGGTGTTTGTGTCTCATGAATAATATCACCATGATGAGGCAAGAAGATGCATTACAAAGTAAATGAAACATCTGAGGCGTGATGTGCATACGGCGGGAAGTAGCTTTTAAGGACATATCTACAGAATAGCTTTAGCGGTATGATATGAATTATGTGCTTGGTGGATTACAAGAGTTATCACACAACTGAGATCAGCATCAACACAACAATGATTGTATCCACCGTGGCTCTGTGTACTGTTTTGGCAATTCAGTTCAGTTAAACATGGGAAATGAGGGTAGTGAACTCTATTCGAAAAAAGGCGTCAACAACACAATTAAGTTCTGTTTCTGACCGTGCCATCACAACTGATTCCATAATTAATTATCTTGATTACTGGACTTAAACTCCCACTATACATTTTACATTCATATTCTATTTAATCTATCTATCTATCTATAATACATATTGCACTGAGTTTGGACTTCAAAGATGCATGAGTGACTGGGGTCAGGCCATTGGTCAACGCAGCCCATTCAGCGGAAACTCAATAGAGAGGCGAAGTCCCTCCCCTTCTGGTGGAGCTCCATGGGACCTTATTTCGGAAAAAGAATGTATTGAAGTCAATGGAGAGAGAACGATTATCTTTAGATCCCGTTTGAATTGTGCCACGAATTACACATATGATGTTTGTCAATTTAAAAGATAATTTTGCAAGTCAAAAACAATTAAAATGTGTCGTAAAACAGTGAATTAACACATTCGTTTTTGTGTGAAACGCTCAATGAACTACATCTCTGGTCTCGCACACGTCACCAACACCAAGACGGCCCTCACGTTAGCACATTTCACCTCTTTCTCTCAGAATGAAGTGAAAAGTATTAAACGAGGTGAAAATCACTACAAGTCTGGGCACGTTGAGAGCTGTACACACACACAAGGGGAGTTAGTCGGTTCCGTAAGAGCCAGCATGCGGGACCGGCTTTACAAGGTTTCGGTGAGTAACACGAGTGTAATGTGTAACGGTAATGTACGCGACTCTGGGATTTGTAGTCTTTCTAGTTGCGTATTTTTCATAGTCTTTTATTTCAACAGTTTTACGACAAACTGTGACTTTTTTTTAAGATTGACAAACATCAAATGTGTAATTCGTGGCACAATTCAAACGAGATCGAAAGATAATCTTTGTCTCCCCATTGACTTCAATACATACTCTTCCGAAATAAGAAGGGAAGGGCGGGACTTCGCCTCTCTATAGTCCGTAAAAGATTCCCATTGGAGTGAACTGTTTTCGTCAACCCAACAATTAACCGCCATTGCTCTGAAGGCGTATTGCTAAAGAAATACAAACTATACCCACAACCACCATGATGCTAATTAGTATGCAGAATGATGTTATCCCAGTATTTTATTTCCTACAGTTTGACTCGTTCAAACCTTTATCCAGACCTTTGGGGTTTCACGGACCATCACAACAGTGGGCAGTCCTGAGCGAACTAGTTGTCTTGAATTACACATTAGGGAAATTTGAGGGATAAATGTACATGTGCAGTGAAAGAGGAAACCCAACCCTTTACTAGAAATCAAATCAATAACTTATAAAAAAGGACAGGTGCAATTTCAAACATCAAAGTGTGCTGTTATCAGTGGCTCCGGTTGGATCCATTGTGAGATGTCTGCGGTTAATGCGTCTCAATCACTCCAAACTTCCTGAGTAATTGAATGGGAGGCCCTATTTTCCGGCACACCCTCTGCTCTCTGAAGGATGATGCATCAAATGTTGAAAGCATTATCTGTAAAATAATAAAAGGCCAGGAGGTGCTGATGCAGTGCTGTTTGCAGGCTGGTAAAACAATTAAGGTAGAGCCATAAATACAAACTCAGCTGATTTAAGTTTAATAAAACTTCATATACAGTTTTACTGTCAGATGCACTTTAGCTCAGGATTCTGCTTTATCACATAAAACTCTCAGCGTACATCTCAGCTTATACAACTACGTCTACGAGGGCAACACATCTTAATGCAGGGTGCACCTCACTTTGTTTTTAACACAGTCAGGTTGTTGGGCATCAGCAGCTAAAGACACATCTTTTTAGATTAGCATTAGCAACACCCCACTTTAATGTTCTTTTAGTCTTTATTATGTACCTACCTTTATATGGTTTTATTTATAGGTTTTAATATTTTCCTTTTCATTTCTGTTGTACTTATAAGCTAACTTTGGTTTATGGGGTTTATATAATATTTTATATTATCGCATCGACTCAGTTGTCTTGTGTCTTATCTGTCAGAGAGAACATTTTTATTATTATTTGTATACATTTTACCTCCTGGAGAATACCTGATAAAATGTTATATTTTGCTGCATGCACCTTCTTAAATAATCTGAGTGGAATTTCTTGTTCGTTTTGAACTTGTGATGTGTCATTTTGTAAAGCACTTTGAGCTGCATGTGTTGTATGAAGAGTGCTATATAAATAAAGCTTTATTATTAATATTATTATTATATTTTACAGTGATTCTCAAAAAATGTACCGATCTGTTTGACATGCAACGGCTTGCTAAGGCTAATCTTCGTCACCTATTGAATGCATGTTTGAGATCACAGACCCAGTGCACCAGATTAGTGGTCTCAATTGTTCCTGCATGGGGGTCATTTTAATTACATACTGGAAAGTGAAGTGCTTACTCTTCCAGCAAGTCAGTCTGTGTGGTCGGAGCAGTCAGCAGAGAAGAGAGCAGCAGCACTGCTCACATTATTTGCTGAATCAATACCTACCAGATTATGTGAAATATCCATCTTCAAAAAGGTGTTGTGTGACTGATATTTCAACCAGCTCAACATCGTTACAGTTTATTCTTTTTCTGCAAATTCAGTCAAAGCTTGAACATGTTTTTAAATTAAGAAAACACATCAGGAAGTAAAAACATCATCTTAAAACTAGATGTGTGGTTGTAACACTAATGGTATTTTAGTTGTTTGTGCTAACCTCTAATTTATCTTTTTTATGGGCATTTGAATACCCCAGTTGACACTGAAATGTGGTGTAATTAAAACAGCAAGCTTCCTCGATATTTTAAAAGCCAAATTACATCGGCTGAATGTCAACTGGGCTGTTACACTGCAGAGGGGAATCTCACATCTCCCCTTAACATAGCTGCGGCATTACCAAATACCAAAGAAAGACATCAAAGTCAACAAGGTCTCGGGAATACACGACCCTGGAATAGTGATTAAGCAGCGAGGAAATGAAAGCAGGAAATGTGCCTCACAAGCAGACACGTTGTTTGGTGGGGCTATTTATGGGTACTCGGCCTGTTGTTGATCTGTACTGCTCCGAGACTTGGTCAATAAATCTACGGGATTCACTCTCTCTTCAGAGATAAATAATTCTAAAAAAAACAAAAAGGCCTTAGCTGCACACGGTTCAATTAAGGGCTTCTGGGAATTATAATCAACACTAAAAGAGATGCCATGGTGATGAAGCATGAATCCATAACTGTGGAGCAGACGGCACGACCAATCTAATGCAATGCTGCTCATCCGGTAAACAAGCCAGTGTGTGTGTGTGTGTTGTGTTAACACTTCATCTTTATCATGTGGGTGCTTTCAGTGTATATGTGTGCTTTACTCTCAATATGTTCCATAAGGAGTATTTGGATTTTCAATGACGTTGTGCTTAGTTGCGGTTTAGGGAATTTGTAACAACTCAGATGAATTGTTTAATTATAAAATATTTTTGTATTTGACTTTAGGTTGTGTTTGCTTTATGCTAATCTTGTGGCTAAAGGATGGGAATGTCAGTCTTCTGGTTCATCCACCACTTTTTGGACAACCAATGGATGCATTCGTATTACATTATCGCACCAATATCCATGGCCCTAAGAGGATAAGACATGCGTAGCTTGGTGATCCCCAAACTTGTACTATAGCACCATTTTTGGTTTCTAGTGAAATGTCTTGACAACAAAGAGAAAACAACACATTCCCCCTTAACAAATTATATGTATGAGCTTTAGCTATTCTGTGTGTATTAGCGCTTTTCAGCATGCTAACAAGCTTAACTAAAAAAAAAAGGTCACAACATTATACTTGCTACACATATGGGAATGTTGTCACTGTTAGGTTAGCATGTTAACATTAGCACCTCTTGTATCTAAACATGTGTTTTAGGCATTGCTTTTGGTTACAATCATCAAAAAGAAACTAAAGTTAATCCAAGGAGACAAAAGTATGTTGCTATTTAGATATTATACTACCTATATCGAATGCCTCTTGGGAAATCATAGGTAGTATGTATTTTTAAATTGGCCACAACCATAATGTTTTCCGTTTTTATTATTTACCCTTTTCAATAAAGATCCTGACACATACCCATCTGATACTAACACCTTTGCCACATATCCAAATCTATGCTGACAAGGGCACGAGCTGAAGGTTTCCTATGTGCAACTGTATCTCCTCATTTCATTAAAAGGGAGACATACGAGTTGATGGGATGGAAATAGAAAATACAAAGTGACAGGAATCAGATTTAGGCTGCATTCACTCTGATTCCTCGGGAGAGTCAGACGTTTTATCTGCACACTGCTCAGGATCAGTGAAGCTGGATAAAGTCAAAAGCTAGTTTAGTTCACTTTTACTATACTGCAAGTAAAATGGTCCTCACTATAGGAACCCAATACAAATCATATGTATGTATTATGTCACACATTGTTTGTTTTACTTTGTGATTATTAATAATACGATAATAATACATTTAATTTCAAAGCGCTTTTTCCGGTGCTCAAAGGCGCTTTACAGTGGTGATAAAACGAGATAAAATAGAGTTAAAAAAAATATTAAAACAGCGACACAACATAATTCACAAATTAAAAGCCAGTCTGAAGAGGTGTGTTTTGGTCAGTGTTTTGAAAGTGGGGGGGTCGGTGTGTTGTGGAAAGGAGTTCCGGAGGGTGGGGGCAGCGATGGAGAAGGCTCTGTCCCCCCAGGTTTGGAGCGTGGTTCGTGTGGGGATAGAAAGGAGGGTCACTTCTGATGAACGAAGGCTGCGGGAAGGGGTGTAGTGGTGGATCAGGTCGTGAGATGGTGGGGGGGGGGGCTGGTTATTGAGAACTTTGTGTGTTAGCAGAAGGATTTTGAAGTGTATTCGTTGACGGACAGGGAACCAGTGCAGGTTTTGAAGGACGGGTGTGGGTGAGGAGGTTGGCAGTGCAGTTCTGGATATGTTGCAGTTTATTTAGAATGTTGGATGATGAGCCATACAGGATGCTGCGCAGTAGTCCAGTCTTGAAGTGATGAATGCGTGGATGAGGGTTTCAGCAGCCGGGAAGGAGAGTGAGGGGCGGAGGCGGGCAATGTTTTTATTAATATTTACCAATATTATATATTATTGGTACAAAACAACATTTTTTAAACAAAGACATGGACACAATTAATCCTACAGATTGCATTTGCTTTAAAATACTTCCTCTTACAGTATGTTCTTTGCTTGACCTTGTTAGAAATTAAAATCAATGTTTTGATAGCATAATGTACCTTAAACATACCGTCAGTTTAAATGCTGTTTTATACTGAAAAACCAGAAGTTCTTGTGCACAACCAGTTGTTAAGCTTTTATTCTGAAAATCCTTCATCTCCGGTTAGCATTTAGCATGAGGCTAATATACCATTTACTATAGAGGTGAATTTAGCAGCGATATGATATGATGTTGCACACCGAAACCTACTGATTTCAACACTACAACTACAGACGTCGAGATATTATTATTGTTGAATATTAAATGAAGGTACAGTTTATTTGAGTACGTTATTGTTTACAGATGTGGGTAGCATGTGACAACATCAGGAAAGACCGGAAACCAAACTGCCGTGTGTAGTGCCGAGAGATAGGGAGTCGGAGGCGGTGCAATGGAAGTGCAAAAGTCAACTTTATTGCGGAGCAGAAAGAGACATGTTGCTGGCTTGCGGTCCGAGTAGCCAAGAGAGAGAGAAAAGGAGGAGGACACAGTATATACACAAGAGGTACCAACTAATGTGTCCGTGCGGAACCATACCAGCATGTAGTTCCTAGATTAAATTATAACATTATAAAGTGGTCACCACACAAGCCCCCCCAGAATTCAAACATGGCACAATCGCCACGTCTGGGAGGAAGCACCATAGGGGCCGAGGAGGGCGGGGTTGCAGGTGAGGGCCGGGCCATGGAACGGGCCGTCGGAAAGGAGCCGCAGGAGAGGGTAGGGGCCCTAACGAGGACGAGGGCATCCCCACCGGGGGCAGGCCGGAACGGGCCGTCGTAAGGGGGCCGCAGTAGGCGTCGTGGCGAACGAAGAACTCACCCGCCAGTCGGAGAAAGCTTGGTCGCTGAGCTGCGACTGGCGTGAATAACCCGGTGGTCCCCAGTAGGAAGGAGCGCTGCCCGGCCACAGGCGAGGGCACAGCGGCGGCGGGGGGCACGAAGTCCTCGGGAAGAAGGAGCCGGATCCCCGGGGGGCAGGAGCAGCATCCCCGGGAGGAAGGAGCCGTGGACAGGGGAGAGGCCAGACGGGGCGCCGTCCGGAGCCGCCGTCGAGGTGAGCCGTGAGCCGCGGTAAGAGGAGAGGCCAGGCAGGGTCCCGGAGCGCGCCACCCACGGGCCGATGAAGGCATGGGCGACGTCCGAAACCGCCGAGGCGAAGGAAGAGGCCAGATAGGGTCCCGAAGCGCGCCACCCACGGGCCGACGAAGGCATGGGCGACGTCCGAAACTGTCGAGGCGAGACGGGGTCCAGAAGCACACCACCCAGGCGCCGATGAAAGCACGGGTGTCGTCCGAAGCCGCCGTCGAGGTGGTGAAAAAGCGAGAGGGTCCACACGAGGCCGACCAGACATGGTCGAACCTCCTCTCAGGCACCAGAAAAAGCTCAAAAAGGGCCGTACTGTCCACGGTCCAAAAAAGGTAGGTGAAATCGTGAGAGGATCCACACGAGGCCGACCAGACATGGTCGAACCTCCTCTCAGGTACCAGGGGAAAAAGCTCAAAAGGTCGATAGCCGTTAGCAGCTAGCCGTGGCCGTTAGCTGTTGTTAGCTGTCATTGTTAGCCGTCGGTAGCTGCCAGCCATTAGCTGTCGTGGTTAGCTGCTAGTTGCTGTTAGCCGTTGATAGCTGCCAGCCGCTAGCTGTCGTGGTTAGCTGTTAGCTGGTGTCGACGGCCGCTAACCGTAAGCCGGCAGCCGTTAGTCGATGTCGTCGGCCCCGGAGCCTCTGCTAGGCGGCGTGCCTCTACCAGGGAAGGTGCCGCTACGTGTAGTGGCCAGCACCTCAGGGGTAAATCGCCGGGCGGCCAGGAAGAACGGATAGCTTCTTCGGCTAAAGCGCGGGGCTCAACACTAGCCGTGTTAGCTAGCGCAGCCTGGACATGCAGCCGCATGTCCCGAAGAAACAGCTCCATGAGGTAGAAGTCGGGTTCTTCCGTACCTAGCAGGTCGTGTATCGTCTCCTTGTAGCCGGAAAGCTTGCTGTCTTCCAATGCCGAGACGATGCGGGAATGGCGAGCGACATCCTCAGCCATTTCGCGGGCGCACCGAGCCTCAGTCTGTGTGCACGAAGCAGCCACGGGCATCTCCAAAAATCCCCGGCATTTCGAGAAAAACTGCGTTTTTTGCCGTGTTCGGTTCAGTCTCGGATACTTCGCAAGACTTGTCAGGGTGACCAATGTAGTGCCGAGAGATAGGGAGTCGGAGGCGGTGCAATGGAAGTGCAAAAGTTAACTTTATTGCGGAGCAGAAAGAGACATGTTGCTGGCTTGCGGTCCGAGTAGCCAAGAGAGAGAGAAAAGGAGGAGGACACAGTATATACACAAGAGGTACCAACTAATGTGTCCGTGCGGAACCATACCAGCATGTAGTTCCTAGATTGAATTATGACATTATAAAGTGGTCACCACACGTGAAGTATTTCCTGTATTTTTTGGAGTATTGATTACAGCGTTCAGAATGTGTTAAATGAAAAGTCATGAAAGAGTTAAGGAAGAGAAAAGGCGTGTTTAGATATATTGAATGTACAATGTCTGTATCCTCTGATATGCGTAACAACGGACATTAAAACGTTGGATAGCCGGCCCACAGGGAAGGAGCCAGCAGAGAATATATATATATATACAGCGGGACCTGAGGGGTTCGGCCTCTTTCTTCACCTGCCAGAGCCAGAGACACAGCTGCTTTTCTGTCGAACAATATTCTGTTTGTAACATAACCGCCCTTTATTTTTAATTAAAGTACCAATTTGAAACCATCGCAGAGACTCCATTTAGTCTCCTTTTTAAGCTTCTCTCCTGGACGCGAGAATAACCAACACAGATAACAACCTCAATATTTTCATACACTTTAATAGCAACTTCAAAATGCAAGCACTGCGACAATGAAATTGTGTATATATAACTAAAGCGAAAGTATTGCAGTTTAATAACAGGTTAAGTGCATGAGATTGAAAACGGCATCTATACTATAATTACCACGGAGACCCACCATAGCACATGTTGCACATTTAAACCATATTTCCTGCTGACCACTTGTTAAGGTGTGTGAGCAATAAGCTAACGATGCTAAAGTGCGATGTAAGTAGAAGAATTGTGATATATTAGATGGCATATTAAAGTTTTCCTCTTGTAAAGAAACAACAGATAGTTTTGCACAGCATGTTTGGTAAAGCTCTCTAACAAAAGCAGAGCAGAGAGTAAGTCACAAACAAAACATAATGCAATCCAACATCAGCCAAGGTTGTAATCACTAGATGCAAGAGGAGCCAGATCACATTGAGCACTGTATAATATTGATGTCAGTCAGTCAGGAGGATGCTGGGTAATATTGATTGCAAGACATCTCAAAGTTGTGTTATGTTTTCTGCCAGCCCTGAAGTGATTACTTTTATCACTCACCACTGATGAGGAAATGCGTGTACATTCTAGCGAGGTTTCTTTGGGAAATCAATTAAAAAGAAAGTTAAAAAAATAACTTATTTATTATCAAAATAATAAAAAAACATAATTTTAAGTGTATATTACTTTAATATCCCATTAAACACCACCCAGAGGAGATATTGCCTTGAGCAAGTGTGATGTTGGAGCAGGTTTTTTTTCAGATGTTTCTAATCAACTGGTTCAGAATAAATCAAATGCCGCGAGTGGATGCACTAAATATGAAGAAAAAGCAATTTGTGGCCACGAAATAGATTTACTAATGAAATGCTGAAGAAGTATACGCATACCTTCCCTGGACAATGTATGCAGGCATTGAAATATAATTATGTTCTGAAAGTTGGAGGTATGTTTTCACATTTTGCAGTATACTGTTGTCAACAACTATATGCGTAATGTATGCAAATGATCTATTGAGGCATTTTTAAATACCGCATAGCATAGTACGTCTGATGTAAAGAAGATTAAGACTATAAATGTATTTTTAAAAATAAGAATCAGAACATTGTTGAAACGTATATACTGCAAATGTAATGAACAGGAATACAACTCTAGACATACAGGTACATTAATGACGTTTTTCCTTCTAAACCAAATAGTGGTATATTGTATTCCATTGGAGTTATACACAGCTAATATTAAAAGGGTTAACAAGTGGAAGCTATTTGATGCTTCCTTGCAGACCTCTATGGCTTTCATAGCTAAAATGAGGACGCACTAAAGTGGACAAGAACTGCTTCCTGCCTGCTCGGGGAAATTTCACCAGCATTAAATCAGAATATGATCATTTTAATGGGCTAATTCAGTGATATAGTCAGTTATTTATGAACACCCAGTTCTTTTAAAGCCAGAGACCACGTGTCCAATCAGTGATTTCCAGCTGATATAGAGCCTTCCTTGATGATTATTACCAGATTGAACACATACTATATTATGTTGAACTTTACCACCTCACTGGGTTCTTTATATTATCATAATTCATATGCTCTTATCTCCATAAAATCATCCTGTGCACCATCACACATTTTCTCCCTACCCTCTCTGCTACCATCTACATAATGGTACAGCATCAGGCTATTGAAGGGCAAAACTAATTTGTACTTTGTGTTCGCTAATGCAGAGATGATACATGTAAAGGAAAAGATTACTTTGATACTAGCTTGTGTTCGCATACCAATTACGTAGTTTAAACGCTTTAACTGCCAGCACCACCATTTGGTAGAGCACATTTTGTGTCTTGATATCTTGTTGAAAAAAAAAGAAAAAGTTGAACTCCATCTGATTCAGCCAGCTCTACCCTTTGGTTGACATGTTATGCACAAAACAACCTCTAGATGTCACTGTGGTTCGAACAGAATGCCCTTCCGCTCGCTTCAACTGAGAAAGTTGGCAATGCTAAAAATCACGCTTTTTGGTCAACTTTTGTAAGGCAACCATATCCTTTTTGACATATGTTAGTGGCAGGGCACTGACTGAACATAATTAGATAACTTGATGCACAAAAAAAGTTTTAACAAGGGTGTAATTATGTTTTTGAAAATATGCTCAACCAATCGGTCGAATTGGCCTTTTATGGTAAACTAGCAATATGACTGTTTCAGAGTTGTTTTCCAATAAAATATGGTAAATAAATGGCTAGATTCATGGTAATATTACTAAATCTAGTACTGCCTTATGAGTCTCAGAGTGAAAGAGTGATAATCATTTATACAGCACCTTTCATGCATGGCATTCAGCCCAAAGTTGCACACAGATGAGCAAGTTAGGCCAACACAGGATATAGACATTTGCTGTTAGGCCAGTGGTTTCCTGTTAGGCCAATTCAGCATCTACAGTTAGCTGAGCAAGTCTTTATCATGAAAAACACTTTACATTACTTTTTTCCATTTTTTTTTTTTACAATTATAATTTATTATCTTTTATGAATATATCTGGTTGTATATATTGCTCATTTTCCATTAAAGAAACACATGTATTTGCGTTTGTGTTTTATTTGAGTTTGATGCATACAAATACTGTACTGTATATGATGATTGTTGAAAATGTACTTTTACCATAAAAGGCCAGCCTCGACCATTTGGTAGAGGCTCATAAAAACAAAACAAAAAAATAGTTTGTGCTTATTTGATAAGAAAATGCAAAAAAAATAAATGTTCCATAGCTTTTTTCTTGGTCCGGCGGTTAAAGGGTTAACGGAACATGAAAAAGGAAGAGTGGACCAAGTCCCGTGACACATGGCTGTGGCAAAATCCATCTGTGCAACTTCAAGGCAAACCAGAAGCAAACACTTTTTCAAATTCCAATCTCCCATAACTCAACCTTTGCAGTTCTTAGCTCTGCTCTTTCAAAGAGGAATTCATAATATATATACGAGACATCTTCCCCAGTGAAAGGAAATAAGCTGATAGAGCCCGAACGTAGCACCAAAACATGACTTCACATTGTGGGGAATGTATTGTTCTCTGCACAGCTGCGAGAGAATACACAGACGGGCTGATTGTAGCTTTTCTCCTGCAGGTGTACAGATGCACAGTTTCAAATCATTCCTCCTGTTATATACAGTATGCACACAAGAGGAGAACATTATTAGTCAAAGTGAATGTCATCTCATTTAGTGCTGTGTAATCCTGCACGCTGATACCATTTTAGCTGGTTGGAGCTTCTGCCCAGATATATTGTTCAGCAGCTCCCTTTTTAAGATCTCAATCTACAGAAAGCGCCCCTCCTTCCTCCTTCCCTGTACTGCATTTAGAACACTGAGGGCATCTGACTAATGCAATGCACTGCTGGACTGCTGCCACATGCCCATTTATAACACCATGGCTTCGGCCGCTCCGTGCATACCAAGTAATGCTGATTTGTTGTATTGGCTGTACTGCCTTCACTCGGCTACTGTTTTTGATCCAACCTCCCTCCCTAAGCCCCTCCATAAATGGTAATACGTGTGGTAAAACAAAGCACTTAGGACAGGCGGAGAGGTGATGAAGTGGATGATGGGTAGAACATACCAAAAATAGCAGCATACTTGAGCAAAATAGAGAAATCTAGTCATGGCAAATGCAATTGAGACAATGTTTAAAGTCAATGATAAAAGTATTGTTTGTGTTTGTATAATAATAATACATTTTATTTTTAGGCGCTTTTCATGACATCCAAGGGCACCGTACAATGTGTTAAAATGAAAGTAAAACAGCCAAAATGATACCTAATGTCAACGTTGCCTGGGTTACAGATTGAGCTACATTACATTGCATTTAGCTGACGCCTTTATCCAAAGTGACTCACAATAAGTGCATTCGACCAACAAAATACAAACTTGAAGAAAACAGAATCATATAAGTACATCAGGTATCATAGAGCTACACATTTCAAGTGCTACTCAACTGGCTATAGGTAAGCCATTCCTTTGTTAGTATATAAGTGCTTTGTTAATAGTTCTATCGCTCGAATTGGAGTCGAAAGAGATGAGTTTTCAGTCTGCGCCGGAAGGTGTGTGAGCTATCTGCTGTCCTGACTTCAATGGGGAGCTCATTCCAGTACAGCATGCAGTATTCATTCTAAAAGTCTCTCGTAATGGGAAGTGTGGCGGTAGGAAATGTAAAGTTCATTACAATTTCAGTTAACTCAACGAGAAGGAGATTGACTTGAAGAAAATCAAAGTACAGCAAACTTAATGCAAAAGTGGGTGCCCTTAAAATAGAATGCAGAAACAGAGAATATACATAACAGATGTGTGTGCGGTTTATAGGTAGGCCTACTTTAACAGTGAGCTAAAGTTGAACAAAGATATCTTTAAACTGTGACGGGTGACTGTTTAGCTCAACCTTTGCCTTTTCTCCTTTCTCTTCTGGCTTTACTGTTAACACATCTTATAAGACCGCTCCTCTTTTGACATATTTTGTGACAGTTATCTTATTATTACCACAGAACCAATGGCCAGAGCTGTACATACACTATGCGGAGAATCAAGAGAGTACTTTGTTGACAGCTTACAATTTCAAAAGCGTACTAACTTATGGAAATACATTGTTTTGTTTAGGGAAAGGTCGGTTGCCTGGGTAAAGGATATACGAGGCACAACACAACTCCAATTACACTGTGGTCACAAAGCAGGTTTGTAATTTGGGCATTAACTACAGATTCTCTTGCCCTTCCTTGAAATAACGCGTTAACAGACAATACTTCCCAAATACATTGCTCTCTAGTTAGACTTATCTTTTGGCACCTTCATGTACATTTTCTTTCCTTCAACTTTTGTGATTTAAATCTCATCAACATGTCCACTCACTCGCAAAATAATACCCCGGGCTTTAGCGGCTCTATTCACATATGGGCTCAATGGGATATTATAGAGGCTTTTTACTGGGGAACTGGCAAAGTCAAATGAATGTCTTGTCCAAATAATTCTGACATTTGCATTCTCCCATGTAGTTTCTCCGGATAGTCTAGATGGTTTCGTGTCACAATATCATTGCTCATCTGATGGACCCTAGTCTTAGGAGGGCAGCACATAATACACAAACACAGGGGATAGGGATGGAAGCGCACACTCCAGAGCTGCATTGACCTTTATACATATGCAGGCAACAACTGTACCTTAGAGCCTAAAGTATAGTTATTATTTTTCCAAATGATAGAAGATCAGCCGAAACACAGGTTTTAAAATGTCACCCATTTTCCTCTGCCTCATCGAGATGGTTCAATTAATGTCAAGCTGCCTATTTTTACATTGTCTGCTTTCTCTTCCAGTGAAAATGTCAGCAGTTCACAATGTGCTTGTTTTGAGCACAACTGCCTCCTCTGAACAGATGCATTTAAATACTGGTGTATTAGTTAAATGGATCATCCACTGGTGCAGCTGTCATGAGGCAAAAGGCATCTGGACTGGGATTGAGCCAGGGAAAAATGTGTGCATCAGCAGGACTTTTTTGCAGCAGGAATATCCTTCTGGCTGTTAAGCCCAGAACATCGGAAATGGTCTCTGGCTACATTCCATGATATCATTTGAAAAAAAGAAGCTTTTCCAAGATAAAATTACCATTAAAACTATGATAAATGATCAAAACCAAAAAAAAAGACTTCATGGAATCCTTCCCAGAATAATAACATTGATATAGCACACAGTTTGAGAACATTTGAGAGAAAATAAAGCACCAGTTTCCACTATATGAATTCCAGTGCTGTGGCAAAGGCCCTTTATAACTCGCGAGGCATGAAACACGGCATTATGATCTGCAATACACTCCTGTAGCTACGCTTTGGCAGGCATGGTCATTGGCCACCTGAGAACGAGGTCCTGGGAGGGTTAACAATGGGGCATTCTGAAGAGTTACTAATTATTGCTTCCAATTCCAGACTAGAAGGGATGTGGCGATCTGGAGGCCACTCAGTGACAGAGCCGGAGAGAGTGCTTGGATGGGGGCCCAGGAACAAAAGGTCAGACCCCTATAAATAGCACTGACAGAACTAGTGGTAATGGAAGGAATGGTTTGAAAAGGCTATTTCGTAGTGGTGTTCTGTCGAGAAGTGCACCGACTTGTCTCCTTTTGCTCACTTTAAAAATATGCTATCACATGCGTATATCCGGTGTGGGGTTGAGGTTTGGTCATCTCTTACCTTTATGTGTTTTAAACTGAAATAATGTAATTACATACAGATGTCTACCTCTCTCCCCTGATTACACTCATTGCTGCACATCAGGATTGTTTACTGCATCAGTCTGCTAATGTGAGCATCACTTGCACACACACACGCGCACACACACACACACACACACACACACACACACACACACACACACACACACAAAACAGAGGAAAGGGAACCAGAGAGCTATGAATCAGGAAGTCTTGGATACCCTGACTGTAATGAACCTCCTATAAGGGCTCATTGGTAATTCAATCTCCATTCACAAACGGCTCTCTCTCGGCATAACGCGCATTTCATCTGGCTCGCATCAAGATCCGTCTCCATGTCAGCGAATGAGCGGGCTGGGAAAGTGGCAGTAGCATTAGATATGGCGCGGTCATCAGGCCTAACTGCGCGGGTAACCTTTCAGCCGTGCTAACACTGGAAATTTGGTGAGAGCAGCCTAGCGTTAATTGGATGGTGGAGCAGACCTTATTTCTAAGCTTGCCTCCCCAGTTTGGTAATTGTTACCATTATGACTTGACAACACCACTCACTGCATTTCAAGTGATTCCGAGCTCTTGCTCAGTGGCATGAATATTCCACCTCGCTGTTTTCACCAAGCTGTCTCCGGAGAGCCAATGCTCATCAGCCCAGAATGGGTGTGTGTGTGTGTGTGTGTGTGTGTGCTCAGCCATTGTGGCCGATTCCCATCATACTATAATGTGCTGAAGGTCTTGGCTTGAAACCGGGTAGATATTCACTTTAAGAATAAACTAGCTGTAGCATGAAGGAAGCTGAACCAGCGCTGAGTGAAAGGAACTAATTGTCAAAGGGTCACTTATGCCTTTTCAATGTTTTTTTGATTTAGCGTTAATGCTCCCAATGCTACGTTTCATTCGTCGTAGTCAATCCATATGGGGAATTCTTAAGGTTCGAGTTACTAAGCAGCACACTGCGTTTCCCTTTGCATGCTATAGGTAACTACTCAACACATTCAGAAATCTAGTGCTCAAATTGCCATTTGCTGATAGGATATGTGTAGTGAAAGAAGGGTAGGAGAATAAACACAATTCTGAAGAAATATAAGTATTAAGTCGCCCCATGACGGTTAGATTGGGTATTTTTTGTGGATAAATATGAGCAAAGAAGGAAGACATTAAACATAAAACTGTAATGCAAAGTGTTTTATAAAGTAATGTTACAGGAAAAGTGTATATTGTTGATTCAAACCATGTCAAATATGGTACAATAAATACATGAATGTATTGTTTTCATATTCAGTTATGTGTTGTACGAGAAACTATAAGGTCAAACAGGACATATAGAAAAGTCCCCCTGAATATTGGTAAACAGGAGGGCACTGAAGTGATTCTAATCAGTGGCTGATTACCATTGCATTACCATGATTGCAGCTTGTGTGCAAATGCATGTAGAGTTGAACTTGACCGTTGTGCGTTCAGGCATATGTTCCTGTATTTACACATTCATTATTCCCTGTTTCTCACACTTTACCATTTATATATTGTTCCCACTTTGCATCCTGGATGTGTTGCATATTTTGTTTAGCGGCGGAGCCTATGGAGAAGAAAAATAGCCATTTAAATAATTACTCACCCATTGTGAGCGTAGAGGAGTTATACAAAACAGCATATTGTGATGTGTACAATGTATGGTTATGAAACAGGATGTGGTTTTAACAAAAAAGGTTTTATATCCAAGTGATTGACATTCAGTTCGCTAATGTTACGCATGCTGTTATGTAGTGTATGTTCCTAAATTGGCCCTTTAGTCCTTTTTTTAGTGAAGTAGAGTGAACACTATCAAAAGCTCATTTCATACCTTGACTTGGTTTTAATGTGCACACTTCACTCTGCTCTTAACAAGCTCGAAGTTACATGCAGGATTAAGCAGCCTTCCTCGGTGAAATGAGCTGCTGAATAAGTAAACCTTCACATTAAGATACAGAGATACCGCCGTGTCTTTCAGGTTCATTCAGTTTTAGACATTCACGAATTTACTTGGCTAAGGAAATCACATTTGTAAATGGTCTAACAATTAAAATATTTCATCCAATTAATTTCCCAAGGCCAAACTGCCATTGTATCCCTGTTCATATTGATCTCACCATGCTGAATACAAAAGTTGAAACAGTATGAAGTTAAAAATGCATAAAGGAAAGTGCCCTCTGCCTTTTTTTCGCTCATATCCATTGGCAAGGTCATTCTGTGAATTTGGTTTTGCTTAAATTAATTAAATTACCATGACCTTAAGTTGCTATTCATCCCATATGAACTATTTCAAAAAGTCTCTGGGGGTGGATTAGGCAAATGAAGCCGCTGACGTCACTTCTTCTTCTTCTTCTGCTTTGGGTTTACTGGCAGGCTACAAACAACTTCACGGCAGATACTGCCGCCCAAAGTCCCCGGCCGGAAGTCCCCGGAGTTGTAAGAGGACTTCAGTAGAAGTTGCTGGGACTCCCAGCAACTTCTACTGAAGCCTTCCGAGTAAATCGCCAGAACGCCGACACCTCCTCATCTCCACCGCTCCCATGTTTTATTTTGTATTGCCATAAGTTAGTCTCTCTGCGTTTCTGCGCTGGGCTAATGCTAATGCTAATAATGCTAATGCGAGGATAATAAAATGGCGGCTTCACAAAACTTTTTGGAAGTTTTACGGGGCGTGGTTTGCAATCCGCCCAGCCAATCAGAAATATAGCTCTTTTCTCACAAAAGAGCCGCTCGAAAGTCCCTGCTCTCTAGCAGAGACTTTCGAGCGGGTAAAAAGGTTCACATTAACTAATTTTAGTACCGGCTCTTTTTGGTGTGAACGCGATAAAAGAGTTCTCATGAACTAAGTTCGCATGAACCTTTGTGGGAAAAGTACCGCAGTGTGAATGCGCCTAATTAGACCCTAATCTTCTGATATAATGGTGTAAATAATTTGCCATACTGTAAAGTTTTTATAAGAGAGCATGCATCCCTTGTACAATTAGACCTCATCCGGGATTGAAGTGATGCACCCTCTCTCACCTGTGTTAATAACAAGGTGTCAACTGTGCTCCTGTGTCGACTAATGGCCCATCCATCTGTGTGCTGACGCAGGAGCACAAAGGGCACCATTTCCCCTGTTCTCTCTACTTGTTTCTAGAGCTCTCTCCCCTCTTTACGCTGTGAATGATAGCACCCCAGTGGCATTGTGGGTGATAAATAAATCTTGCAGGAAATAGGAACTGGATCTTGAAAGGGAGGGTCTAATGCAATGGGAAAAGAGATCAATGCGTCTTTTAATTATCAGTGTGGCTAAAGCGCACTATTGGGTTCAGTGTCAGCTGCTACGGGCTCTAGATCTATGACTGACTTTACCAAGCACATGTTACAGTGAGTGGAATTATTAAAGACCGGAAATGTGGGGTTTTGTCCGAGCCAGAAGCCATCCATTTCAATTTATTTGAAATCTGCGGTTATTACTGCAGTGTGTAATCGATAAAATGTGAGTAGAATGGCAAGTAATTTAACCCTTCTTTCCTATTTTTTTACAAGCTTGTGTTCTAAATCCAATTATTTCCTATCCTGAGCTCAATATTCCCAAATTAAATGTGTCCTGAAATTGTGTTTCCCCCAAAAGTTGAATGCATAAACACACACTTGTCCGATCGAAGGTATGCAAGGTTGTGGGCGAGGAGGAGGCTGTAGATTAGCAGTGATGGGTAGCGGGGGAGGGTTTGCGTCTCACCCCTGACCATTAATCTCTAATGTAACTGAGTGAAGCAGATGGCAGCCGACAAAATGTAGTGACACTGATGGAATCTCGGCTAATGATGCTCCCAATCCGCAGAGCAAGGCAAACAGAGTGAGAGGATGACTATATCAATGAGAGGGAGGTGTCAACATCAAAAATCTTTACTTCAACTTAGGTGTGAGAATTGGGCTTTCACAAGTTCTCACGATAATGTGGTAAAACACAGACAGGCTCAACACAGAGGGTTCCTTGGTTACAGCAGTGAGCACAGTACTAATGCTCATTGTGTTGCAAGACACATTGACTTTAGGTTTATTTTGAGAATAATTGATACATAGAAAAAGGACATTTTCACATTTTACGCCGACGTAAATGTATTTTTTTAAGTACAAAGCTTAATTGTTACCACTTTGCCTGCCACTCAACAGCTCAGTTGGTTTTAAGTTTTTTGAATGGGACGCAACAGGGTGGCACTTAAGCCACAGCTACCAATGGAGAAATGAATAGATGCATCCATATGCTTCAAGTTGCTGCCATCCACCTACTCTGATGTAAGCTATCGCTGAGAGTAGATGTAAGGGCCACATCTATGCAATGAAATCAATAAAAACATATTTTATAGAGTTATTTTATTTGTTTGCAGTTTCCTTCTGTCCTGTCTGAAAGTGATGCAATGTAATTCAATGCATAATAAACCACTATATACGGTCAACATATTTAACAGTTTGTTCTCACTTGTATCTGCTTTAGCATCTCTTTCGTCACATTGCTTTTCTCTGTCTTTCTGGCTCTCTCCGGCTCCATGCGGTTCTTTCAGGGGAGAGGCATCAGCTCATGTTAAGACCTCACAGTTATGATGAAAAGGGTAATCATCCTGTCACTGTATGAAGCTAGAGGAGCGCTTTTAGATTCTGAGAGTTACAGCTCACACCATTGACAGGCCAGGTCACTGTGCTACTGTAGTGAGGAGACGTGAGAGGGGAGATAAGAGAGGAGAGACATGGAGTGGAGCTGAGGAGCTGGTGGGGAAAGGAAAGAGAAGGTGTGGCGAGAGGAGGTCGGGGGGCAGAAATGATGATTTTTAATGAAGTTAGCCTACCTAAAGTGAGAGAGCGTCTGGCAGAAAACGGAGGAAGAATGACCACGATTATTTGAAGCGATTATTTTCATGGACCGGTCCTGGCAGGGGTGGACTGGCCATCTGTGTGTTCTGCAGAATCACAGAACGGCCGCTCGTCAGCGGGCCGTTGACGGCCGGGACCGCCCTTTATTTTAATTGTAATAATACTTACTTTGATCAAAAGCAAGTTCTGGTCAAGGCTGCAGCCAGAGGATGATCTGCGTTTATTCCTGTCTACATTGCATCTCCGCATCATCCGCCTGTGTGCATCAAAGACGCAGACTCATTGTTTCCACTAAAGTAGGGCTGAGTGTAATAAGGAGGCTAAGTTGACGTTCAGTGTGTTGCCGGGAGCATTTAAGGATTTATCCACGATGTTGAGAATATAAAAAATGTTTAAAAAAAACGTTTAAAAAAAAAGATAAAAAGGTTTTAAAAGTTATTGTTTAATGTTTTAAGGAGGTGACGCTACTCAGCCAATCAAATTGGTGCAGTCAGTGAGTCAGCACGGTAGATTCAAACTCACACAGAGACGAGACAAGAGGAGAGAAACAGCAGTGAGTAGTTTCAAATGGCGTGCTCAAAAAAGAGAAAGGTAGACAGCGAAAACAGAGCATTTAATGACATGTTCTCTTACTGGACCTCTTTGAAATGCAATTGAATGCCCCTGCATTATAGCAACAACAACAACAACAATAATAATAATAGCAATAATAATTGGGAGGGGGGGCATGGCTGTTGTTATGTTCTCTGAGCATATGCTCACCTTCCCACACTTTGAAAACCCCTGGTGTATGCAATACAATTAATAAGGGCTCTTTTTTACATAGGTGTATTGTGGCGCATTTCCACTGCAGTGCGTAGCACGGTGCGTTGCCAAACCCGGCCCGCTTTTTTTTGCTTTTCCACTTGGGGTAGTTCTGGCTCAGGGCTACTTTTTCACCTTTTTTCTGGCCCTCCAAAATCGATGCTCTTACCGGGTCAACAACCGGGCTGAATATGCTAAACTATTGACGGCAAGGGGGCTACAACTACAACAAAATGAACATATTTTACCGTGATTTAATAAAAAATGATGCCGAAGTAACAACATACTGATACCGGTTAGTAAAAACCATGAATTAATGCTTTGACAAGTCTGCAGACAGACGGCAGGCGAAAAACCTTTTAAAATGCGTGTTTTCTAAATGGAGATCGGCTAAGCTAACGCAGTATATGCTCCGACCGTCCACACTCACAACAACGGCCTACAGACATAAATAAACCAGCGACTGTATTCTCCATGACACAGGCAGTCTGTGGTTTGTACTTATTTAACTTTTGTCTAGTTTCTGAACAGATCTGAGGAGCTGTGAGCTCTGAGGGCTAACAGCTAACGGCTGATGTTGGTTTTGTGGTTCGCATTGAAGATGATGTCACGGCTCCACCTACACTGTGTTACTATAGTTACTGCCCCAGCTACTAAACTGTAATGGAAACGCAGCATAAAGTGAGCCTGGCCTACCAAGGCCTAACTATACCATACTAAGCCGTGCGAGGCCCTGCAGTGGAAATGCGCCTTTAGTAAGCCACACTGAAACTGGACTTTATCAAAATAAATAATCTTTACTTTGTTGATTTTGTTGAGAGCGTAATCATGTCAGTACTTGCTAACTGCTTGCTAACTGTCAGCTAGCACATCCGTAAACTTAATCTAAAAAGGACAATAGATTCACATGGTTTATTCATTATATTTTAAAAGTAAAGTGACCTCATTGTAATAAATGGAATTTGCAGCCAATGTTGATGTTTTTTTCAGGGGTGTGTCAATGGAGTTGAATACAATTAATGTTGCTATCCAATCATCCTTAATTGTGATCTGCTCGATAAGAGGCGGGACCTAATGTGGTTTTATGTATTTTGTTTTGACTATCTATGAGTATGTAGAAACTGCTTTCAATCTGTAATTAATGTTGTGTTTTATATAATTTAAGTGTGTTGTTGTAATGATGTTTTTATGATTTTTTACTTGTAAAGTATCTTTGAGTTTCTAGAAAAGCGCTCTATAAATAAAATGGATTATTATTATTATTATTATTATGTATTTGTGTAATTTTTAAATAGATAAAAAGGCTGTTGTTTGAGTAAATGATGACCCTGTCCATCCTTGCACACTTGCTGTTGCGTGATAATATCCACTAAATGGACTTGCTCGCCTTTTAACTTGGTTAGGTTTAATTACATGTGTACGGACGAAAATTAAGGCCACATGAAAAAAAAAAAACGTGGGGATGTGAAAAAAGCCAGAATTCTGACTTTGACATCAGAACAAAAAAGAAAACACATTGTTATTTTCACATCCCCAACATTTGTTTTCCACGTGGCCCTAATCCTCTTCCGTACATGTGACTGTTAATAAAGCAAGGCAAACTAATTCATTAATATGCTGTGTGAATCTTAACGCCCAAATTGATGCTTTCTGAATAATGTTGTCCTCTGTGTGTTTGTCCTCTATTATCAAGTGTCACGGTATAGCAGGGGCCGGCGCAGAGTGATGTCCCATCAGAGGGGCCCTCTCTCTCTCCAGGTGACAGAGCAAAGGGACGGGTCAATAGGCTGCACCCGGGGAGAGTCACATCAAACAGAGTGGAGGACAAAATGCTATCAGCTCTCTCTAGCGTACGCTGATGACATCAGGTGCGGATGGGCAAATCTCACGGCGTCAAACAGTACACCGGGGACTTCACTTTCCACCTGTGTGAATATTGGTGAGTATGTGTGTGCAGGATCACACATGTGTTCCCACAGCTGGGTTGAGAGGGCTCTACTACTAGTGACCGACTTTTCAGCCTATTGTGATGTCTCTTACCCATCAGCATCCCTGCAATTAAAGCTGAGCATACACATTGGACATAATTGGAGTGCCTGCTATTTGCTGCTCTGGTAGCCACAGATGGGCTGACGAGAGCCACTGGTGTTCTTAATGTATACATCAGCAGTGAGTTGAGTTAAAGGTTCAGTTCACCCTAATTAAAAAAAGACACTAAATGACTTATAGATGTAGCCATGCAGTTAGTTGATGTTTTTTTCCCCAGGTTTTCAGTTCTCCATCTGTGAGAACTGAATAATGACATGTCTTTCAACCATAGACTACAAGAAGCGGAACTAGTCACCATGACACCACACATCATCAGGCATTGGTCCGGGAACTACTGTTATGAAGACTCAAGTTCTGCCATTGCCATCTAGTTGTTTTTGAATCAAAAAGTGATTCAAGAAAAAACAAATTGAAAACATTCAATTGAATTGAATCATACAGTATCTCAAACAAAGACATAAAGCAAGCTGTTGAGACCATTAAACAATTAGGAACATGTTATAGGAGGTAACAAATCAACTGATAAGTAGGGTAATTTTTTCATAGACTTCTATCTAATTTGACTAGACATTATATATATAGGTTAATGCCTTCACTTTTTGGACCCAGAGGATAGCTGCTTGCTTTCATCCAAGTCCTGTTGCATTGTCCACAGATGTTCCTTGAACCTTTGAATCATCCAATGGTTGGATATTTCTTATGTGAATACAATGTTAGTTGTAAAATTAAAACTTGTGGGTGCAGTCATCCTCAGGCGGAGCTATTTTTGAATTTCATGCCATCTAGACAGAAGACAAAGAGGACACAAAATACTTTCTTTGGATTATAGCAAAACTAAGCCTGGGGAGATATAACTAGCATTTAAATAAGATTTTTGAAATTGCCTCGTAACACAAGCTATCTGGTTATTGTCTTCATTGTGGTGTTTCTACTTTTGTTTTCCATTGGATGCCTCGCCGTTTTTATCACTTCCATCTTTTTACTGTTGGAGTGTTGCACACATTGCCAGCTCTGCTTTGAAACAGATGTGATGTAATTAGTCTGAATTTATATTATTGGCAAAACTGAATAAAGTAAGCATGCTTTGCAGTATATTAAGCTCTGCAGTGCTGTTGTGCACATATGGCTTCAGACACAGTGTAAAAAGGATGTAAGTGTGTACCAAAGACTTTACAGATTACGAACTATGCGTCTGACCCCAAGGTACATAAAGAACTTACATTAGCTATTGACTAATGAATAATCCGTTGTATGCATATGTCTCGGCTCCTCGGCCCCCTTCCAACAGAGCTGTTTATTATGCATTGCGGTGGTAAAGACAAAAATGCAAATTCATATTGAATATGCATACACCTCTGAAGAAACAAATACAGCAAGATGAGTGTCTCACGTCAAAGCTTGGGGTTAGCGCTGATTAACATATGTGCAATTCCCAGTGGCTTTTATAACAATTATTTGTGTGTAAGGATAAGTCATAAACTTCAAAATGTATTCCGCACTAATGAAGAAAAATTGCTACAGAAGTGAGATTAGAGTTGATTTCTCTGCCTTAATTGTACAATTCTTGAGGAATGGGTTTACACACATTTGCGGTTTTCCCTTGAGAAATCATCTTCAACAAGGAAACAAATATATATTCTCAATGTAAATCAGATACGCTGAATGCATATTCTCTTGTTGAGAACATTCAAACATTAATAAGAAACGCTGCAATTTTTCTGCTTACTTCTCACAAACCAATCCAAATTCAAGACTCTGCAATATACAATCCCTCTAAAATGTAAATGACACCTCCAGTGCCAGCTCGGCAGGTAAAGAAACATCTACTAATGAAAAGTGTGTGCACAGCAATGAATATCCTCTCTTCTCCTCCATGTCTGTATTTCTTGTTGTTGTTGTTGTTGTTCTTCCCTGGCAGCGGCTGCATCTGCCTGTACCTCAGTGCTCAAGGATTAACTGGGACAACTGAGAATAATTAACAATGCAAAAACTCACCCTGACTTCTCATCCACCTGCCTAACAGGATAGATAAATACATTGATGACCCTGACTCACGTTAATATGCAAGCCTTTCCACCAGGAAACTGTAAAGACTTTCTCTTCTGAAGGCTCTCTACTTTCACTGTGTAGGAGGAAAACTTCATTGGGGGACCTGTCTGCCTGGAAATGCTAAGTGTTACCAACCCCCCTGTATTTCTTCGTGCCTTTTCCAAACATAAGCTTGGAGATGAAACGGGCGAAGTTGCTGACAGAGGGTCTAATTTTCAGAGTGACAAGAAATCCTGGCTCACTCGCATTCTTACCGTTTCCATCGATCAGTGTCGGATGGAGCCTAGCAAAAAAATTCAACCGCTGCATACAAATGATTGGACACAGCCTGTTGAGATGGAAAGATCTACTTGAGCTGGGAGCGGCAGGAGAACCACAAAGGGACCCGTCAACGCACTGAAGTTTAGCTTTGAACCTTATCTTGTATGTAGAGTCAGATTCCTGCACTCAAAGCTTTTATTTTGTAGGGCGGGATAACGCGCATTGATTGGCTAAACGTGAAGGATCAGGCCTGTGCGTTTCTGCCACATGAAGAGGATGTTGTTAAGAGGTTTAAAGATTCCACCACATTCTAAGGTGCAAATGGGATCACTGAAACTACATTTTGCACACATTTTTGAAAGCCAATGTGCTATGCCCGCGTAATAGGATCATGTTAAAAGGTATTAGATCGTAATTTAAGCTCACCTCCTCAGCAGATTATGGATGTGTGAGAAAGAGAAAGGCAGTTGTCGGGAGGCAGGTGGCAATAGAGCTTTTTCCCTTAACCAAAAGGTCACTCGATCGATCGGCACAAAGAGAGTGTCCATCCATGACAAAGTGTCCTTGAGTAAGACACCGTAGCTAAAGCAGGAAGGCCACATATAGCGACTCAAAAACTACAAATCCACGTATTTATTACAAAACATTTGAGCAGATTTGAAGCATGCTTGTTGAGTATAAAATCATGAAGCTGGTGTTTTCCGACTAAATAATGAATAATTGGCGAACACAATGTGTAGAAAATGCCACCAAAGGGCCTCGGGGAAGGCAGAGCATTAGGTGCTGCTGCCTTTTAATGCTATTTACAACTGACAGAATAATATGTTATGGATCATTTTCAGCGACGTGCAGTCAGGAGAGGCAGGGGAGGCAGAGCCTCACCTGTCATACTCCAATGTAACGGAAAAACAACTAAAGAAAAACTAAATAGTAATAATAATAAAAGGTCTCCACTGATCTGTGTTGTAAATGTGATTTCTGTTTGATTCCAATCGCTTTTTATAGTCAAAATCAGCAAATTTGATGAGCTCCGCTACAACTACGGGTAGCGATGAGAAGAGAGGCAGGGACGAGCACTTATTTTGTGAGCGCGCTCAACCAAGTTACTGTGGGGTGAGGTGAGGCACAGATGAGCTCTGCCTCACCTCAGAATGCGTCACCCCACAGAAACTGGCTGGAAAGTGGGCCCTAAGCGCATGCCTGTTACCATCTCACTGTATGTCACCAATGTAATGTTTGTAGATCCTTTATTACATTTATCCTCGCCATCCATAGTCTCTAAATAACTTATTTCACGTATATATGATATTTAGGCTCGCTGGTCTCATCATACAACGGCAATGAAAAAAGCACCAGGGGAGGCAGCCATAACCTCTGCCGCACTGAAGGGGGCGCAAGTGAGCCATACAGGTTCTTGTTGCTACTGTTATTCTACGCAGAGACGGTAGACGCGAACAACAAACTAGACTTTTGAAACTACAAAACCGAATATTTAGATTAAGGTCAAAATATAATATTTGTAAATCTGATTCTGAAAGAGTCAGTGCCTCACCAGCAGGCCCGGTTCTACGGGGTGCATAAGGGTGCATTGCACCCTCATTTGAAAAATGAAAAGTAAAAAAAATGAAAAGTGAAAAAAAAAAAAAAAGTGAAAAAAAGAAGAAGAATTTAGTTGAAATAAAATAAATTGTAATTATGGTTAAATAATTGTCTGCTGCATTTATTTGGTCAATTGAAACGGTAAGTAGGCGTATACGTTATTATGTCAGGTGCGCGTGACCTGTGCCGCTGCGCGTTCGTCATCTGCAAGGTGCTTACTATGGAGTCAGATTTGGTGCAATATTCTCGCGCGTAAAACAAGCTACTCACGAGCGGAACATTTGCTTTTACGGGCGCATAAAATGACCCTCGCGCGCAGATTAAACCCCTGCGAGACAGCCCTCTTGCTCGCTCGCGGGAGTGTCAGCCTCACTAGCTCGCGGAGTCTGTCTACGCGCGCGTGAAAAGTTTCTCGCACTTTGGGGTGGAGCCACTGGACTTTGATTGACAGCTGCCAGGAAGCCCGGAGTTGCCAGGTTTGATAAATGCATTAACTACCAAGAGCCGAGGAGTGACAGCTGCAAGATCAGTTGGACGAGATTGAATGGTAAATGTGTCCATAAAAAACTATTATATTCGTAAAGTGTACAGCTAATATATATATATATATATATATATTAATTAATTTTATATAAAACAATATATTTTTGAGTGGGCTGTATCTGTCGAAAACTGCTAGCTACTGTCTGCTCTATGCACCTCCCTTACGAAATGAACTATAGTACACTATAAGAGTTGTATAGTGTCCTATATTAAGTTTGTAGTGTTCTGTAGTATTTTTCACCAGCAATTGTATTATTATAGTTTTTTCTGTAGTGCCATTTTATTAGCTATAGTAGCCCTATAATATTTCAATAGTAATACTATGTATCTAGATCTTTGTAGTGTTCCTATATTATTTTAAATAGTATAACTATAGTATAATATATAGTGTTTCTGTGGTTGTTTGTTAAACACACTATAGAACACTCCTAATAGCATGATATTGTCATAGTGAATGCATATTATTACTATAGTGTTTGTAAAAGTATTACTATAGTGTTTTTGTTGGTGTTTCTGTATTAAGACTATATTATTTTAAATAGTACTACTATAGTATAATATATAGTGTTTCTGTAGTTGTTTTTTGAACACACTATAGAAACACTCCTATAGTAATAGTATGATGTTGTCATAATGAATGCATATTATTACTATAGTGTTTGTAAAAGTATTGCACTCCCAGAATTAATGTCATTTTTTTTATATCAAATAAATGTATATATATATATTAGCTGTACACTTTACGAATATAATAGTTTTTTTATGGACAACTTTACCATTCAATCTCGTCCACCTGATCTTGCAGCTGTCACTCCTCGGCTCTTGGTAGTTCATGCATTTATCAAACCTGGCAACTCCGGGCTTCCTGGCAGCTGTCAATCAAAGTCCAGTGGCTCCGCCCCAAAGTGTCAGTAACTTTTCACGCACGCGTAGACAGACTCCGCGAGCGAGTGAAGCTGACACTCCCGCGAGCGAGCGCATAGCCGCTCGCGGGGGTTTAATCTGCGCGCGAGGGTCATTTTATGCGGGTGTAAAAGCACATTTTCCACGGAGGCGGAGCAGCCGCAGCCGTCTTCGTTGCCCGAAACGCCGCCACCCCTCAGCGGCCCGCAAGTGCCAGAGGACCTCGGCAAAACAGAGCCTGCCCAGGTATATTTAAAAAAGTTCCCAACTCGCCTGTACAGTGGGGTAAGGCGCTCATTTTGCAGCTCATGGTTTCAAAACAGAGATTGGCTGGAATATTCATGTGAAAAAGATGCCATTTTCTGCATATAGACATTTCGGTTCAAGTAAGTCAGATGCCTTCACCACAACTGGCTACAACAACTGGCGCCATGCTCTTATAGGCTACGTGATAAAGGACTGGGAAGGCATGAATCAAGCAAAGAGCACATAGATCCATAGATCTCTTCATGTTGCTCTCAAAGTGCACCAGATTGATGCTCAAAGACAGTTTTTTCATATATTTTTTATATATCATTACTATTATTATTATTATAAATACACACTATTATTATTATTATTTATTACATTACAGATTATATTTTTATACTCCTGGAAATAATTACTGCACGTTATTCTTTATTCCTTTATCCCTTATTCCTAAGTATGTATGCTGCGTGTATTTTGTTGTCTTATGTTGTGAGTTTTGTTTTTGTTTTGATGCCACCCTTGAAAGGGAGAAGCATTTATCTTATTAACATGTCACATGTATAATGACATTAAACTATTCTATTCTATTCTTTTAACTTCAATATTTAAAAAAAAAATCTTCCCGGGGGAGCATTCCCCAGCCCGGACCCCCCTAGAGGAGGTGAGGACCCCTCTAGAGGCTGTTAGGTCCACCCCCCACTTATAAAAATAGCACTTTACCACTGCACCCTCTCTAATCTCAGATGCACCCTGAGTCATTTTGTTCTGGAACCGGGCCTGCTCACCAGCCATGAACCTCACCGCACGTCACTGATCATTTGACTCTTCCCTCATCCTTTCTCTCTTCCTCTCACATTCCCTGAAGACAGGGACGCATGTTGCTAGCAGGGCTAATAACAGTAAAACATCAATAAGAGGAATGGGTCCACAAGGAGGTGGGGGGACTACAGCCAATCAGAGTGGCGGTCCACAGGGTATATGCCATTCAGACCTTCCTCTCTGAAGCTGAGGGTCTTTAAAGAGTCCTCTCCCCCCTTTCTGCAGCTGGGAGCTAAAGCAGTGGTATTACAGAGGCTCAAGAGGCTCTGCCACATGATTCAGTGGGCCATCGTGGGGAAAAGGTTCTCAGGGAGTGGAATAAACTACCACATGAGAAAATAGAGTGTATGCGAAACGGAAGAGTGGGCGGCAGGTCATTTGTGAGAGTGGAAACAGGTTAGCCGGTAAAAAAACATTGTATGAGTGTGCTGCGAGTAAGCAATGGTAACAAAAACAGAGCACGCTTGCTGCTGACATTTGCCTGAGGTATTGCGACACTGCCCTTTCCATCTCGCTTTTTAATTAGTATTTGTGCGAGGATTAAAATAGTTGCAGATTTCCACAATCAAATAAATAAATAAAGCACGTGTTTGATGTTCTTTCACTTGATTTATTCGCTCTCTGTTGGAACATTTGGTTTTGACAGGCTCGCGAGTGTCTTGTCTACACATTTGAGGCGCCAAAGAAAAGGAGCGAAGCATAAAAAATGCAGATAGACTGGGAGACTAAAAAAGGAGAGGCAGTGGTGAGATGGGCGGAAGAAAAGAGGTATTCGTGATGCAAGGAATGATTAATATCAAAAAAGAGAAGGACATGTATAGTGGCATGAATGGCACCCTGGCATGTCTCAGATGTACAATACTCTAGATCAGTGGTTCACAAACGGTGAGGCAAGTCCGGGTGTGCCGTGGGATTTTGTGACAACCATACGTTATTATTGCAATATACAACTACACACAAATAATTATTTTCGACAGAACCACAATGCAGTTCGGCAAAGCGTAACATCACCCCATTCAAAGTGAATGTGAAGAAGCGTTGAAGCTTCAACGCACGCCGCCGTGTGGACGGGCCGTTAAGCCCCAAGCCTGTTTTTCAGGCCTCAGGCTCGAAAATGACATGCCCAGAACAATTGACTATATCTTCACTTCTAAAAGGGGTACATTAATCATCTTTTTTCTCAAAGCAATGATAAACCTGTGAGTTGGATGTAGAAGAGTCAGAATCAATATAGATGTTTTTATTTTAAAGTAAATTCTGATTGAACAAAAACCCATTACTTATAGTGAAAGCCACCCTTGAATGATGGGTTAGTAGACTAAAAGCTATAGGAATCCAAACTATAACATATAATAAGTACCCTGTATCAAGATTTATGCTAAACAAGTGACATTTGATTGACACCTCTTTTTAACCGTTAGAGCCAATAGAATCGAGGGGAAGTTCCTAAATCCATCTAAACATTTCCATTGAGGAGTGAGAGTGATGCGCACGCAGTTTGCCCAAAACCGGAAGCTGGGTTGTAGCTCTAATAGCAGCTAATATGAAATCTCTGTTTTTGACAAAAATGTTATGATGGATTATCAGCAATCATTTCAAAGTGACACAGAGACATTAACCTTCAGCAGCGTTTTGTCGTTTTAATGCCATTGAACAGAACAACAGCAAAGGTAAGACATTTGCCCTTTTGGCTCAGTAAAGCTAGCTGTGTGTTGTCTGGGTTTGCCTGAGCTGCCGTGAGTTTTGGTCGCACAGTGATGATACTTATACCGCTAGAATCTGTGGAATATGAGCTTTCTATATATATATATATATATATATATATATGTTGTTTGTGCAGATCTGATAAGTAATTAAGTATTTTTACCGTGAGTTCTGTGCTAAGTTCGCTCAGGGCTCATTTAGACGCTTCTTGTGAGACTTGTGTTTTGTTTCGGTAAAAATTGTTCGTATCGTCAGTTAGCTGAGTTTCTTACCGTTAGGTGGGTATGACACATTCATAGTTTGTTAAATGTTAAGAAGCCCTCAGATGCTGTTTCTTGCAGATGTTGCGTTTTTGCCCCGCCCGCGGGTCCGTGGGGCTTAAGATATTTGAAGCCATTTGTTGTAAAAGCCAAACCCTGTAATTGCAACTTTCGTACTCTCTCATGTTGCCATTTGGCCCTAAAGCAGTTTTTCCCATTGACTTGCATTGGAAAAGAGACATCTGTTAATCTGAATATATACTTTTTTGGTAAACGAACATTTAAATAGCCCTTTAAAGCATAGGGTCCTACAAATTGTGATACAGCATTAGAGGTATTTTCTGCAGCATAATAAACTGTCACGCCTGAGTGGCTGGGAGGCTTTAATAGGCAGGCTGGCCATTTTGGCTTCATGCGCTACTGAGCAACTTTTTTCTATCAAATCAAGTTTTATTTATATAGCACATTTATAAACGATTGGTCGAGCCAAAGTGCTGTACATATAATAAAAATAGCCTCCAGTAGAGACACTTTACAGCAAATACAACAGCACAGATTGTTCAGAATATCAGTATGAGAAAAAAAGGCACCCTCTATCCTTAGACCCTCACATCGTACAAGGAAAAACTTCCAGAGAAAAACCCACAGTTTAAGGGGAAAAAATGGGAGAAACCTCAGGGAGAGCAACAGAGGAGGGATCCCTCTCCCAGGACGGACAGACGTGTAATAGATGCCGTGTGTAAATCGAAGAGATAATACATTTGACAGCATATAGACCGAATGTTAGGAAATGCATGTGTCTGTAATAAGAAGATGAATCCACGAGGATGTCAGCTACAATCCTGAGGAAGCCATCAGGGAAGCAGCATGACGAGACCCAAGGCAGGACCGCAGAGACAGGTTCAGCCACGGCCCGAAGTCCACGACTTAATCCAGAACTCAGGATAGAGGATCCAAGACACAGGACTACAGCAAGAGGATCAGCCTCGGCTCTGGATCCCGGCGTAGATATAGATACAAAACAAGAAAAAAAATGTGGCTGGGTTAATGGGAACAAGAGAATACACAGACACAGACAGAGAGGGAAAAGGTCATTGGATAAAAGTTATTCTTGATAACCCTCTAGAAAGATCTCATGAACTTCCCCACTCAATCTATCAAGACCCGAGCAGTTCTATTAGATATAGGATAAGAAACAGAGATAGGGAGCACAACAACCTATCTCTTCGTCAGATGCACTCCCCCGCTTATCTAAGCGACTCTGTACCCCGTTACCCTCTACAAGGCCATAGACCAGCAGAGGGAAAATGGGGGGTGGGTAAGGGTAAGGGTTTTTAAGAATAAACCGCAAGGGTCTAAAGGGAAAAAAGATTAAATATAAGGTACTATATTTTAAGTAATCCTATCTACTATTCCTATATTCGAATAATGTATAAACTATTTTAAAAATACTTTATGAAATCCTATGTTATGTTATAAATATTAAAATAAATAACTAAATGAATAAATAAATAACTACATAACTAAATAAATGAATGAATAAATAATTAAACAAAAGCCAGAGAGAAAAGTGAGTTTTAAGTGTTGATTTAAAAACCCCCAGGGTCTGGGCCGACCTCACATGCAGGGGCAAAGTGTTCCAGAGTCTAGGGCCAGCCGCTGCGAAAGCTCGATGCCCTCGGGTTTTAAGCCTGGTCTTAGGCACTATCAACAGCAGCTGATCAGCCGACCTTAAGGCTCTGCCTGGGGTGTAGCGATGGAGGAGTTCGGCTATATAGGCAGGAGCCAGCCAATTTAGGGCTTTACAAACAAATAAAAGGAGTTTAAAATCTATTCTGAAGCAAACTGGAAGCCAGTGCAATGAAGCCAGAATTGGGGTAATATGGTCATGCTTTTTATGGCCAGTGAGAAGATGTGCAGCTGCATTCTGAACTAGCTGGAGGCGTCTAATTAAGGCCTGCTCCATACCCACATACAGAGCATTGCAGTAATCCAGTCTCGAGGTAACAAAGGCGTTAATAACCCTTTCTAGGTCTTTAAAAGATAAAAACGACTTGGTCTTAGCCAATAGTCGTATTTTGAAAAAGCAGGTATTGACTACAGTGCTAACCTGCTTATCAAATTTAAAGGCGCTGTTGAAGGTCACTCCAAGGTTCATGACAGAGGGGAGAATATTTGTATTGAGGGAGCCCAGAATATCAACCAGGGAGACTGTTGGTTGGGGTCTAAAAAAGATGACCTCGGTCTTGCTCTCATTGAGGGTGAGGACATTTTGGCTCAGCCAGGATTTAATCTATGTTAAGCAGTCCATCAACTGCTGTAGTGAGTTGGCATTTTGATTGAGAGGCAGATACATCTGTACATCATCAGCATAACAATGGAAGGGGATATTATGTTTTTTGAGAATTGAACCTTGGAATTGAACCTTGGGGCAGTATGTACCAGCGCGCACTACGCTCTGCATCAGCCAAACGACTTGCTGCACCCTCGCTGCGAGGGGGACCCAAGTTCCCATCAGCAAAAACACGTGGGTTTGTTATCCTGGCTCCAAAATGGTGGAATGAGCTCCCCATTGACATCAGGACAGCAGAAAGCCTGCACATCTTCCGGCGCAGACTGAAAACTCATCTCTTTCGACTCCATTTCGAGCGATAGAATTACTAATAAAGGACTGGCTTATCTATAGCCAGTTGAGTAGCACTTGAAATGTTTGGCTCTATGATACCTGATGTACTTATATGATTCTGTTTTCTTCAAGGTTGTGTCTTCCTGGTCGAATGTACTTATTGTAAGTCACTTTGGATAAAAGCGTCAGCTAAATGCAATGTAATGTAATGCAATGTAATGTACAATAGAAAAAAGATCGGGCCTAGAATCGAGCCTTGGGGAACCCCACAGGTAAGAGGGGCTTTGACAGAAGGCACCTAACTGCACTGAGAAGCTACGGTCCGTCAAATAAGACCTGAACCATGCAAGGGCAGAGCCTGTAATGCCTGCGGACTGTTCAAGCTGTGACAACAGGATACTATGATCCACAGTGTCAAAGGCAGCAGTTAAATCTAACAGCACCAAGACAGCTGGGCTGCCTGAGTCGGCAGCTAAGAGCAGATCATTAAAAACTCTTAAAAAGGGCTGTTTCAGTACTATGCATAGGTTTAAAGCCAGACTGAATTTTTTTCATGTATACCCTGCATGGTTAAAAATGACTGCAGCTGGGCATAGACTACTCGCTCCAGGGCTTTAGATAAAAAGGGTAGCTGGGAGATGGGCCTGAAATTTGCGAGAATGGAGGGATCGAGATTTTTCTTTTTAAGTAGTGGCTTAACCACGGCATGTTTGAAGGCTGCTGGGACACATCCTGAGCTAAGAGAAGTGTTTACAAGCAATAAAACACTTGCTCCAACTGATTCAAAAACATCTCTAAGGAAGCAAGAGGGAATGCTGTCTAAGGTGCAGTTTGTCGGCCACAGGTGCTTGACTACATCCGAGAGAGAAGAGAGGGATACAGGCTCAAAATGGTCGAGGACAGCAGGGCACAGAAAGGGAGCAGGATCTGGAGTAGCACTAGTATAGGCTAGCCTAAGAGCAGATACTTTTTCGATAAAAAATGTAAGAAATGTATCGCAGAGAGTAGTTGATGGCACAATTGGAGAAGCATCACAAGGATTAATGATCGAATTGAGGACATTAAAAATAACTTCAGGTTTATGGCTGTTTTGGCTGCTTTGACTGCCGTCTGATAATCGGAAAGGCAAGCACGAAGAATTTCTAAGGAGACATGAAGTTTATCCTTTTTCCATTTTCTCTCTGCACGCCTGCAAGCGCGTCTAAAAGCGCGAGTACAATCATTGAGCCACGGCTCTAAGAGAACTTTGTTGCGTCTAAGCGTAAAAGGAGCAACGGAATACAGTATTAGTGTGCATGTCGAATCAAACAAAGAGATAAGCTCATCCGCACTAAAAGCACAGTTCACCTCTAATTTACAAATCGGATAAGTATTAAAGGCATCTGAAAACTGTGAGGCAGTCAAGGGGTTAATTGAACGCAGACAACGCGCAGGGGCACGTGATTCGACTCCTACAGAAGGGATCGAGTTTGTAAACAGAACCGGTAAATGGTCTGAGATACGCGTTCCTGCACAGATTTCATCCACAGAGATAGACAATCCAAACGATAATACTAAGTCTAAGGTGTGTCCTTTATCGTGTGTTGGGCCAGCCACGGACTGAATGAGACCAAAAGAGTCGAGGAGATTTAAAAAGTCCCTAACCAGAGGTTTGGACTCACAGCACACATGGACATTAAAGTCTCCGCAGATCAAAACACGATCATATTTCACAATGATCCCGGACAAAAAGTCAGTTGTGAAATCATTATTGTACTTTGGCGGACGATACACGACTGCGCAGAGTATAGGCGAGGCTGGGTTCAATTAAAAAAGCTGCAACTCGAAGCTAGCATAGCTAGTTACTGGGTGAAGCAAACGGCATTGGAGATTAGCTCTAAACACTGATGCTATGCCCCCACCTCGGCCGGTGGTACAGGGGGAGCTGAAGAAAGTACAGTCGGGAGGAAGAAGTTCAGAAAACGGTACATACTCGCCGGTGTGGACCCAGGTCTCCGTCAGGAACATTAAATCCAGATCATGAGAGGTGAAGAAGTCGTTTAACAGGAACGTCTTGTTTGCTATTGACCTAGCATTTAGCAAAGCCATGCAGAGTGTTCTCTCCGGGCTGACGAAGATGTGCGTTTATGTTTATGTTTATTAAGGATCCCCATTAGCTTTTGCTCTCGACAAAAGCTACTCTTCCTGGGATCCGACACTTAAAACAATACAACAATAATACAACAATAATACAGCAACATTTAGGACATAAGTCCTGACATCATTAACAACATTAAAAACATCACCAATATAACCAACAACATGCGATCAAATTAAATTAAGTTAGGATTCACAGCTCACAAGGGTACATGGTCATTAGTAGATAGCCCTTCAATCTCTTCTTGAAAGGTAGTTTGGCAATGAGTCCCATTCCTTTATAGCTCTATAAGACACAGAAGATTTCAGAAGATTTGTCCTGGGTTTAGGTGCCAGTAGATGGCCTGATGTAGCTTGTCTAGTCTTATGGTCATGTTCGTCTCTTGTGTAAACTATTTGATCATAAAAATACAGTGTTTTTTTGCTAAATTGGAATTTTTTTAGAAAAGTGATAACACAAGATTGCAGACGTTTCTCAACTGGAAGCCATGATAGGCTTCTATGCATAACTCCAATATGAGTGTGCTTCGAACAGTGGAGAGCTAGTCTGGCAGCCTTGTTTTGAGCTATTTGTAATTTCTGTAAATGTGTTTTTGCTGCTGATGACCATGTGACCGGACAGTACACAAGATGTGACAAAACCAGAGACTGAATGACTTGTTTCAAAGTGGTTGGTGTTACATACTTCGTACATTTTCTCGCCACAGCTATGCTCCTTCCCATTTTAGTTACGATACTGTCAATTTGCTTTCTCCACCGTAAACCAGAATTAAGAACAATGCCAAGCAACTTAGTCTCGTTTACCTGTTCCACTGGCAGACCAGCCAGTGTCAGGCTTAATGAGGATTGCTGCTTAACATATGTCTGGATCCGAACACCATTGCTTTTGTTTTTGCAATGTTGAGTACCAGTTTGTTATTGTTGACCCAGTCTGCTATGGCTTTAATCTCTATTTTAAGTAGATAGTTTAACTCACTGCATGTACATTATGGAATCATCAGCATACATTATTACACTGGACTTATTTAATACGTAAGGAAGGTCATTTGTGAATATAGAATACAACAAAGGCCCAAGCGAACTCCCCTGTGGGACCCCACACTGCAACACCTTACTTTCAGAAAAGCTCCCATTGAAAAAGACTCACTGCCTTCTCCTAGTCAGGTAGCTCTCCATCCAACACATAGCAACAGAACCAAAGCCATAGCATTTGAGTTTGTTCAGCAGCAGACTATGATCGATTACATCGAATGCAGCGCTAAAGTCTAACATCACAGCTCCTACAAGCCTCCTATCATCCATGCTCTTTAACCAGTCGTCGGTCATTTGTGCAAGTGCTGTACTTGTGGAGTGACCATCTCTATAGGCATGTTGGTAGTTCGTTGTCAGATTGTTACTTGAAAAGTAGTATTGAATTTGGGTGTATACTATTTTTTCTATTAATGTACTTAACACTGAGAGGAGACTTATAGGTCGACTATTGGAACCAGCAAAGGTTTTTCTTTTATCCTTGGGTAATAGGATGACCTTGGCTTCCTTCCAGATCTCGGGGCACACGCCTTGCTCTTAACTTGTATTAAAAATGTGACTCAATGGCTTGGATATGTATTTGGCCGTCATGTTGAGCAGTTTACCATCAAAGTTGTCAATCCCAGGAGATTTATCATCGGACAGATGTAAAAGCATATTTTCAACATATTCTTCTGTAACATTGTGGAATTCAAACATGCACTGCTTTTCCCTCATGATACGATCTTTAATGATGTGATGTGACACTGTGTCCTCGACTGCACCCATGGCATTCCTCAGCTTATCTACTTTATTTGTAAAATAATCATTAAAATGATTTGCAATATCTGCTGGCTTGGTAATGAATTTACCCTCTGTTTCTATAAAACCGAGGGTGTTGAACGCCGCGCGAACCGGGAGCAGTCAGTCGGGCAGGAGGAGCTGCCAGCGGGCAGGAGGAGCTGCCAGCGGGCCCAGCAGAGGCCGCAGCTCCGGAAAGACAGAGCGAATCCACCGAACCCTCGGATGGCGTTCAGCGGGAGGGCCGTGACATCTGATGCGTGGATAAGTCAGGGAAGAAGCCGTCAGGTGTGCATTTTGATGGACGAGCGCGCCACCATGCTTTCCCCGTCGTCTAAAGCGCTTTCGGTGAGGCAGGATGCAGGGCAACCGGCGCAGGTAGATCATAGACAAGCAGAGCAGGGACATTCTGACAAACATAAAACAAAAACAGGATAGCTAAAGGCAGAGAGCTGAGGGAGCGGCATGCCGACACAGGTGCCATCTTCACCAGCCTCGTGGCGTGAATCTAGAAGTAAAGGGTACTGCCTTTAATGTTATATACAGTTGTTATACATCCATGGTTTTAAAGAGAGCTTAAATCAAATAGCTACTGTAAGTGGTCTTATTGAAAAGTGGTTTTATCCACTTGAGAATGGAATTATATGAACAAAGAGTGAAGCTGAATCATAACCGTTTTCCTTCCACACAAAGTCCATTTCTAATTTCAGTTGCCTTTCAGAAAATGTGTCTTATAAATAATCATTGGTCGCTTTAAAGACACTAAATATGTATTTTGATTATCATATCTGATCAGATTAAGCTGCAAAGTTAAAAAGTCGCTTGATTTAACGGATTACTTCTGCCTATTTTGCATTCATGAAGTTTCATTTTGTCTCATTTAGCAGTTTTTAGACACCAGACACTGCAAATCTGGCAGAAGTCCCATTAGTGGTAGTTTTGAGACTCTCTGAGGCTGCCATGTACCGGATATGTACCACTTAGAAATGACAAGTGTAGGGTTACTTTCAGAGACTTTCGGAAATTTCGCACTTTGACACAAACGCTGACAGCACTTTTCCACGAGAGTAGTGAAAGTGACACCGTTTTTGAGATGGGAGGGTGAGCGAGAAAGGGGTGGGGGGTGAACAGATTTGAGGGAGTGGGGGGCTTTGCTTTTGCATTTCATCTCCCGAGAGCGCTGACTTCAGCATGGATTAGGCAACGTGTTTCTTCTCACCGCTCTGTTCTCCCTTTTGGAGGAGGAGACGAGAGAAGCTGTTCCTCATGCGCCGTCAAGGTCAGCAAACGCCTTCCGATAATGATATTCCTCTGTAATGTTACCTGTGTGTTGAAGCAGGCCGTCAGCGTTAACAGAAGAGGTCCCAAAGTGTGCTGCAGATGCTTGGAACAAACTGTCTGGGTGTGTTTTGGAGTGTTGATGTGTGTGTGCTAATATCTACCTCTGTGTGAGTGTCTGTGTTTATTTACCCACAAACAAACCCTGCTTGAGGGTACATAGCAATATAATATCCTGAGTTTGCTTATTTCCCTTTACGTTAATGACAAAGTGCCTTGAAAATCTCCCTTGATATTTCTTAAATGAAGCTGAGGAAGCCGAGCCAAGGCTAGGAAATCCCTTTTGAGTGAAAGATACAGGCGGTTGAATCATTGCCATGATAACTTTCCTCTGGTTTACAATGGGCCCGCTACAGGAGCCTGTGTCTCCGTAATGAACCTCCTGGGCTTTGCAGGAGACACTGAAAGCAGCCTGAGCTGTGTGCGGTAGCCCTTTCCCATAGCCTCTGGCAACCTTGCACGCTAATGATGCAGTACTGCTTCAAAGTGATCCACTGAGCACTCTCCTGTGAGCAGGATACCAAATGTGCTGCGTGTGTGAGCGCCCATGCATGTACAGTATCGGCTCTCTAGTGAGTAACTAGTGTGATCGCTTGGGATGTATTTGAACTAGTAGCCTCTCAATATGTTGTGTTTTTAAGGCATACACTTCTAATTAGTGAAATGTGCTTCGAAGGCTAACGAAATAGCTGAACAGCATTTGGAAGAAGGAGCTGACAAATGAAAGAAAGTCCAGATGGCGTACATTCCCCTGGTTCTGAGTTATGAATGCAACTGTTGCCGAAGTCATTACCGGCAGGAATAATTACATCATTCACTTCACCAAGAGGGAGCCCTATGCTGTGTTTCAGAACAATAGCATATGGTAGCAACCTGTTAGCTAAAATGTTTTGTTAGCATTTCTCAAGTTCTATATCTGTTTCCCCAAAAGTGCTTTGTTAGCTCAATGTGGTTGGAACAGATAATACATTGTTAGCCTTTCTGTTGAACACATAACTCAACCACTGCAGTTGCAACACTTGAGACTATAAACAAAGGCACACATGATCCAATGGGAACTAGAGAAGCACTCAAAGTAACCATTTTTAAGTTGTCCAAATTAGAGTAGTAGTCAACATTCCCTTAGAGTAGGGAATGTTGACTCCATCAAATCATTATTTAAAACGTTTAATATGAACTTCCCAGTGTCAAAAGTATCCACAATTAAAACTGAGTGCTGATATGTCCTTTAAGACATTCTAAAGTGAACAAAAAGGGATAAAGGTCGGATATTATGACATTGTCAAGACCTGGGTGCCACTTATGCTCGCCCAACACCTGCAAGAAATAGTGTGAATTTTTGTAGCTGTATTTAATGTAGAGAATAATATCGTCACAGTGTATGAATAATGAGAATGTCATGAAAAGGTCTGGTTTTGTGTCGTTAACAAGTGTTACATTATTACAATACATCTATTGATTCAATAGACAAATTAAGTGATCAGTCTTCAGTCAGAATTAATATTGTACCATGTGATTGGACTCATGGCCAGCACACATTTACGTATGACTCACACCCTATGAAGATATACAAAGCTCATTCTAAGGTAAATACATTATCAATATTAGGTTCAACCTCTGTGTAAAGACTACAACTATAACACAAAAGGATACAACAAGGACAGATTTAACAACACATGTCATTAGGATTGTGTATAGTTCTTTCAAAGTCTTTTCTACGGTATTACAATAGTAAGATGTTACGGGACGGACAGTTGAATTGACAAAACAGCTTAGTTCAAATTTGATTTCCGGCCCAATTACAAAGACATCTCGTTCTGGACGACAACACAACTCCTACAGACAAAGACATATTGATTTGGTGAAATTAGGAGAACATTATTTGATGACTGACTAATGTGTCTTTTGATGTATTATACTGTGGGCTAAAGTCATCTCCTGTCCAATTGAGTAAGAGGTAGCTTATGCTTAAACCTAAACCACCTGTTGGGCTTCCTTGGCTGAACAAAGTTACTTTACATGAAAAGTATCATTAGAAGTCAAATGTGACCAATTCCTTTATTAGAATTATGGCATTTTTATTAATATGATCTTTTTATTGTTATTTCTGTTCACTTTGTGTTATGGGGTTTTATATTGTTGCATCGATTCAGTTGTCTTGTGTCTTATCTGTCGGAGAGACATTTCATTTGTATTATCATACCTTTTAACTCCTTGTGTCTATTAACCTGTTAAAATGTTATATGTTGCTGCACGTACCTGTAAAGCTCTTAACTTATAATCTGAGGGGAATCTCATGTTGTTTATGTGTCCTTTTGTAAAGCACTTTGAGCTGCATGTGTTGTATGAAAAGTGCTAAATAAATAAAGCTTTATTATTATACACAAAAACTGGATTTCCCAAAATTATTATAATTATATAATAATCTTTCGCAATCAAATACAATAGGTTTTCTGTGACATCTATATATAGGGCCAATAAGGCTCTGTCTTGGTCTCGGCCACCTGCACTCTCACAGTTGGTATCTAACCTTTGTATATGTCGTGGAAGAGAAATTAAATTACCCTGACCTCTAAAGATTGGACTTTACTTAAGAGCTTCAGCTGACGCACTGTTTGGCAAAAGGTCTTCATACCACGTCACCTCCGATGCCAGCAGTTTCAGTTTCCTTAATGTCAAGCCACTTTTGTGCATTCAGCAGAAGCCTGTTCCTGAGAGTAAAAAGGTTAAGATGTTGTGTTTGAGGGTTTTGGGCATGATGCCTCTCATGCTTCCTCCACAATAAGGTCCCAAAGGGGGAGGCAGCAGCTGAAACTAGCTGACAAGGCCACTTTGCCAGTAGGTCATTGTGTAAATGTGAACCAATTAGCTTTCGATGTAAGCAAACAACTCTACTGATCTTGATCGTAGATAGCAGTGGCTCACGCTCAGGGCCAACATGTGAAAATGTTGCCGTGGACTCCCAAAGGAAGATCCCAAGGGTGACAGTTTGTGACTAACAAGCGAAGCTGCTGCTTTGTGCCGTTTGATCAATGTGGAGTCTATGGACTGTTAACCAATGATGGTGCCTGATAATCATGTGTCTTGCATGACCATCTAGAGACAGACTTGTTGTCCATTTATCTAAATAATGGCTGGTTTGTTGTGTAATGATCCATTCCTCTGATTTTGAGGAAGTTTTTTTCCACCCTGGCTTTATTCATAGCTGTCCTGCTGCTTCGTTTATGATCTGTTAGGCCATACACATAAATAGAGACGAAGGTTGTCTTCTAACCATGGAGCATGACTGAACGTTTACAGGAACAAAATAACTAACACAGTACATGTGTTTGAATTTGCGAGGAGAAAAAAGCATGAATTATTCATAGTTTCTTTAGCTAGATATTAAAAGCAGATGATGAGAAAGTTGTGGCGCGACACACAAACAACGTTGTCAATTAAAACGTATTTTCTACCCAAATCACAACTTCTCCTTGGATTTGTTCGTTGCTTCTTAACATCCTCGAAAGAACAGTAGTCGTGCCCACTGTTTGATTTATGTAATATCATATCGACGTCCTATTGTGCTCTGCCAACAAAGTGTGAAGTTAGTGTTTGTCAAACTGTTATGTTGTCTTAACACTTTACCCTGCCAACTTTTTCATTCTGAACACTAACTCCTTTTCTGTGCGCCCATATTCATATTAACTATAAACAAGTGCACAGATGATACAGCCAAGTTCTTTTCAAGATGTAGTATTTGGTAGACTGTCAGTTTTGGACGGAAGCTTGAACAGGCTCTATTTGACGAAATGGTGTAAACAAACGTTGGAACTATATAATGTAAGGAAGAAGGGCCAATTGAAAGACTTTGTCCAAGCAAGGTGGTTCACCAATATCAGGACATCTCTGCATATGTTCTGTTCATCTCCTTGTAGCAATGTACAGGTTCCTACAGGCGGAAGCGTCAAGGTTGGAGGTAGAGATCAGAAATGTCCCATGAGCCCCCTGCTGAAGGTAGGGCTGCTGGCTTCCATTTTCCACATCCTTCATGTTGCTATAGGATCCACCCCACACACCTCCCAGACCCCTACTAGGAAGAAACATTCCGACCTTAAACGATATGTTTCACTAATTCAAGCTGCATTTATCTCTAAAACAGTCTCTTTTATGTGTTTTCTTTACTCTACTTTATCATGATCATGACAGCGGGGATCTAGTTCCTCGAATCCAGCGAGGGTTAGCGCACAGCGGGGAGGAATATTCGACAATCAGCTGATATATGACTTAAAAAGCAACATGTGCCTTCATAGTTTAAATAACTGATTGATATACAGGGTCTATGTTACATTACTTCAGGCTCAGCATGGAGTACGATGACAGACTGTGTCAAGACAGGATTATTATGCAGCTAGCTACAGCTAGGCAGTTCATGGCATTGACGCTACAACTATTTCTATGAAGCAGTACATAGTGGCCTATCCCTTATGTACTGTATAAAGCAATTAGCATGATTTTCTTACCTGAAAATCACTTCCAATTGACATTTTATAATTTTACAAAAACAATTGGTCTCAGCATCCCGTGATTAGGCATATTTTGTCGTACCACAAATTAAACAATGACACTGGTTCGGTTGGTATCTCGCACTGCACTTTCACCCTTAAAGCAGAGCCTCTTCATCCTATTTGGCTACGTTTTATTTTCCTATTGTATTATTTTATCAAGGAAATAGCACTAAATATACTGCACACATGTTGTTGTAGAACACATATCACAGTTAAGGTCAAATTACTATGTTATGTTTCAAGTAAAGAAAAATAACTTCAAATTTCCACTGAAATGTTTCAGTCAGACAACTCACGTGTTCTTAATATGTTTCTTAGAGCAGCATATAGTTTGAGTTTGGCGTCTAGGCTCGGGCCTCATCACTTAGATACTGTAACTATCCCCCGAGCCTACAGGTGGAAGCTGGGGTGGTGGCGGGGCAGGCGAGCAGCACGTGAACGCATCAGCAATGTGACAGAGCCGCAGCATTAGCGAGGCAGGCAGACCTGGCAGCTTAAATAGAGCGGCACGTTAAGGAGATTGTGTTTGGTTGGTGGTAAGAGAGGCGCGTCACTTGGTAATGTATCATTGGTGCTCGAGTTGACTGCCTGAACTAGCTCGCAGGCTACGCTCAATTTGTGGAGCATCTGTCATTCATCCTGCCAAGCACGAAGCATGACTATGTGCGGTGTAAAACATAGCGAGGTGAAACAGGGGTGTTCTTATAAACAGTGTTAGTTCGAGAGATGTCAAGCCAAAGAGTTGGAACACATCCAATGTGTAACTTTCCTTTCTGGTGTCCTTCTATATTTACAATAGCATTGACCCTGACCCTCAAAAGTCTGAAAGTCTTACATCAAAGCTAAAGAAAAACACAAAACGTACATGCATCTCTTACTTTACACATTCCACATATCAATAAGGCTTACTACACATCAGATGTATCCCCACTAAAAACTCCTCAAAGTCATTTGAACAAAGCCATTGCACTATTAACGTGATTAAAGTAGCCACATTTGAACATTCGATCATGTTGGCATGAGCTAATCAACAACGAATGAATTGTTCCTGTTGAAATAAATACTTTTGACAAATCTTCAAACAGTCAGTTAAAAAGGTCTGCAAACACACATCACACATGTTATCACAGACCTTCATTACAGTGGGATTTTGATGAGATATTATTTTTCAAACACTACTATCTGTTTTACTTGAACGGCATATTGCAATGCACAAGATAACCTGCTCTGTTTAACATACTATATAGTTAACAGGAAGTCATTTATGTCATTTCTTGGAGGCCTGACTATCGTTGCTGTCTATGGTGCTGAATCTCTCACAGCAGTTCTTATATAATAAAGGTAATGTAAAAGGTATTTATTTAACTCTCACCTTCTCATGAGTGTAGCGTTCAGACGTTTCACGATCATGTGTTAACCATGTGCAATGCTTAAACACATGTATTGTATGCTTTACGAGATAAGTCATGTTCCTATAGGTTGGTTTGAAGAGAGATGTATAAATGTCCCTTATTACCTGCATTGGAATATTCACAGCATGATCAGAATGTGTTTCTGCAAAGTTGTTACGGAAATATGACAAGACCAACTTTTACGAATGGAATGTAGGTTGGCTAGGTGGGAGGTCCATCTGGCACTATGGGATGCCCTTGTCATTGAAGGGGGGGGGGGGGGGGCACAGCATGGACATACACAAGAAGCGAGGCGACAGATGCCAGAAAAAGGAAGTAAAAAAAAACACAAACACAAAAGAAATGTCCGTGTATCAACAGGAGCTGCAGCTGGCACCTGAGGGTGGCATATCCTTGACATGCGCCCACCTTCCATTGATAGGGAAGTGAAAGACAAGAGTGTGAAAGCGAGTATGTGTGAAAGCGCGTGGTAGGCTTTTCCGCTGCCTCAGCTCCTTGGCCGTGTGTCTGTCTGTCGCCGAGGGGCCCTAGCCCTGGCCCCAGATCAGCTGCGGAGATGTGTCCACTCAGCAGTTCCCCTAGCTGCTGGTAAATTAGCCCCAGCAATATGCCACAGCGCTCCTCACACCCTCTGTCTCCTGTGTGCTATTGTTCATGCCCTTGAGGGAAGTGTGTGCGCATGCTTGTGCTGACGCAGATGTGTCTGTTCAATGTTGTTAAAGTGTTTAAGGAAAACGGGTGTTCCTTTCTCCTTGTTTTTTTTTAATGGGCCAAATGTATAAAATACAGTATGATTATCTCTTTAGTGATTTATAGATCCCATCAGGGATGTATGTCCTCATTACGGCTGGTAATTCCAGCTCTATACAACTTCATAAGGATTGAGGACATTCATTAGAATCAATGAATAGATTCCAGATGTGCTCTACAAATTGATTTTCTTGTTTGGATACTATTTCATTTATGACATACAGTGTCTGACAGGCAGGAATTATTTCTTCATTTTAAAAACGTGTACTGTTTAATTAGATTTTTAACAAATTATCGTGTTAGTTTTTCAGGTTGCTTTTGGTTGAAATGATTTAGAGAGAAGACTTTGTTTAACTTCTCATCTGAAACGTTCTCTGTCCAAATAAAGCAAGCGGTAGTTGTTTTTTTAAAATCAAGGTTGCAAGACTGTGGTTACCAAACAGGTGGTTTCAGTCAGGGTAAGCAACTAGGTTATACATCTCCAGTTAGTATCTTTAACCAATGCATCACACCATCTGCGTGCATTTAAGTCACCACAACTTCAATGGGTCATAGCACACACACACCTGTCAACATGGCGCCGCTTAGAATATTCCCTTTTACCACGCAAGTCATTTTGGAACATAAGACAAGCTGTTCAGCCATGTGTAAGGTGGACTGTAAGTCAGAATGTATAAATAAAGATTTAAAAAAGGGACCCACATTCCTGGCTAATATGGTGCAGATACACTCAGTGGGTGGTGGAATTAATGAGGCCATTGGCTCCTAGGGCACGTGGTGGGGGGGGGGGGGCAACTCCCCATGCAGGGAGAGGCCGGCCATGCCATCTTAACCAACTGCAGGCCGGAAAGAAAACATGGATTCTGTGATCCGTGACCCCCAATGGAGCATCAGGTCTCTGAAGTGGACCCCTAGCCTGAGGCTTTGTGCAGGTATCCAGACCCCCTTTTTCAAAGTAAACGCAGCTGGGGCCATTCAGCTTTATAGTGCTTTTATATAACTACACTGCATTGCCTTTACTGATTTAGAAGGTGCACAGAAGAAGATACATGTGAAGACTTAATTGAAATAATTGCATACATTTGAAACTGTGCAGATTCTGTTCATTCAAGCAGAACGTAGGGTCCACCTGTGTGGCAACTCATTGTTAACTGTTCTGTTCACACAAGGATTCAGAATGAAACAGTCTGATGAAACCTGTGGTGCTAATGGTACGTTTCCATAGGTCATTTCCACACTTTTACTGTCTGTGTTGTCTCAAATATTTTCAATAACCCTTTTCAGTTACATGTTAAGACAAATTAAAGTTTACAAACAAGTGACAAGTTGGTTGGTTTGACTCTCCGGCGTAGACTGACAACAAAAAGGCAAATGCTGGGAAGTGGCGCCATTGACTATGTATTACATGCACCATATCTGCCACAGTATAGACCAGTACACGCTGCCATGTTTCACCATACCTCCTCTCCAGTGACCAGTCTACATTCTGTACCTTTTAGCCAACCAGGACTTAAAAAAGCGACTTTTCTGTTCCCCTCTAAGCATTGAATGTGTTAGAAGGCAATTGAAGTGCAGCTGCATCCTAGTGATGTCTGATGTAATATGTGTTTGACCTATTGTTTTGTTGTTTGGTCATTTAGTTACACAGCATTATGTCATGTCCAAAACGTGTTCATAGGTCATTTTCAAACCACCTAAATCAGACAGTGTTTTAGAGCCCTCAGAACAGATAAGCTTGAATGATGTTTTGATACATTTATTTGGTTATGCCAGACCATTTACATGGTTTGAGTGGAGACACATGTATACACATAGACCTAATGGCAATGGGCAGCATGGTCAATGTGTGGCCTCGCATCTCCATTTCACCAACCGACTAGATCAGCAGGATGGAAGAGATCGATCTCCAGATCATCATTTCCAGCTATTGCACATACAGCAAATCACCTCTTAAGACATGGATGTAAAACTGATACACATTCTCATGCGAGGCTAAATAGCTTTGGAGGAATCTGAAAGTGTGAATGCCGGGTTCCAAATATCCCTCTCAGCTTTCAAGAGCACAGATTAAAACGGAAATGCACCCTCTGAAAAGTGCTGAGTATCTCAAAGTTGCGCTATTGATATATGCCGTGGATCAATCGCCCTGGCTCCCAACCTCCGCTTAAATCAGACAATAGAGGAATGTGTTGGATGGTAATTGTCTATTGACGGGGTAGGGTTGGTGGAGCCGCGGAGTTGGGATCAGAGAGGGCACCTCATTTCTGTTAGGAACAAAAGCTGACCAAACGGCGCTCTTAGCCAAACTGCAATGTCATTTCACTTTTAGCACACCTTTTCTGTGTGTACTAGGGCACACTCAAGAACAGGCAGTCTCAGATGTATTTCATTAACTCCCCAAACACATGGTCAGAGCATAAGCACTAAGACCCAAAGGGCATTCGTATAAGAACTCGTGTAAAGAACATGCTCCGCTACCTCGGGTTGCCATAGTCTGGGGAAATGTAATTTTACATTTGTATGCAGACGGTGGTGGAGCTCCAGCACGGAGATACCTTAAAGATTAAGTGTTGATATCAAGGGTTTTGTGGATCTTCTTTGGTTGCATTCGGTTTTATTTACTTCCCCTCTCTAGTCCTTCCACCTTTTCTACCACTTTCTGGATATTGTTGTTCTCTCAAATCCGTTTTTTATTCACATTGTATGCTAGCAAGCACCTGGCCGATTTCATACCATTTATCCGGAGCCTTGAGCATATCAAATGCCTTGTGTCAAGGGTTGTTCTTCTTGTCTTTCTGAGCAGAGTGGTCTCCATTGATAAATGCAGGAATATTAAGGGCGTGTGTTCTGACTTCATGAATACGACCGATCAGTGGAGTCTCTTTGTTCTCGCTTCATTCGGGCTCTGTACTTGAGCCATTAAGCGGTTCCATGAAGAGTGAGAGGAATCAGAGTGCTTGCTGAGGCTTCTGTCTCACCATTACGCTCAAAGTTGTTTCCACAGTGGCTGAGATGGCGCTGACACCTCATTAGTGCTGCCTTGTGAATTCAGCTTAACTTTCCTTATTGTCAATAATTGTCATGGAATGTGAAACGCATGACTATTTAGGGAGACAATCATTTTGCCACACACTGTGCTGACATCTCATCACAACCAATTAACTAATGCGGTGTAAAGAAATGCTGCAATATTTGTACAGCTTTCTATTTCCATGTGTGGTAGACAGTGGAAGGAAGGTGGTGAGGCACTGCTGGAGAGGCTGCTATTTTTACTAGAACCTTCTTCTTCATGCACTTCTGCCTAGAGAATGGGTGGCTTTCTCCTCAGCGTTCATTTCCTTCATCCGCAAGTGGACTTTCTGTGCCACAATCCAGTCACTGTGGCCGCTCTGAGTTGGATATTTTAATTTGGCTTTATAGAGCTCTAAGTCCTGAACAACTTTAACACAAAGGTAGTGAAAGAAAAGAGTTAGGTGCTGCTTAATTTCCTCTTTGTTTGTAATCGTTTTGAGTTGAGAAAGAGAGTTAATTAGTTTTGCTTTACGGCATTTCCTAGTAACGACATCTGGTGTAGTCACTTCCTGTTAGAGGCAAGAGGGAATTTGTTGGGAGTAATCTGCTTCTATCCACTACACAACATCATATATCAGTGAGGATTCTGTTAACAGATTGTGTTTCATTATTTTGTTGATTGATTTACATGATATCCTACTATAAAATAATAATAGCCAAACAACAGAAACGTTTCAAGACAGATTGGCGCACAGGTTACACCGCAATGCAGTATTCAGGAAGCTGCTTCTGGCGTGATCGCGGTAGGATATCAGCAACTGAGTCTCTTGGATGTAAGGTAGGCATACAACCAGCAACCTCATTGTAAACCAACTTTCTACAAGGCTTTTCTACAGTGTGACAAATACCATTGGCTTATGAAATATTTAAATACCAGATGACTGCCATGTGACTACGACCTTGCAGCGGAGGCATAATGTCTGAACTATACATTTGTTGGCTTTGATGAGAGCAATAACAATGCAGGCAGAACTGCTGGTTCGGCTGCACAACAGACGCCGCAGATTGCACCGTGCCATATATTTTATTTTTAATCATGCAAAGCCCTAAGTCTAACGACCAAAACAAAATGCTACATCAACGGTAATGATAATGGCGCTCATGATTAAGAAAGCAAAGAGTTTTGCGGTGACAGAAACCACATTTACTGTCCATATGGTAGCCTGTTGAACCCCATAACTCACGGAGCAAAGAATGACAGAAGAAACCATGGAGGAACGCTAAACAAGCAGTCAGGAATACATAAATACAAATCACACAGAAGCGTGGCGCATAATTACCCTTGTATAAATCAAAGAAACATTCCTTTACAATATTTTATAAATCATAGATGTAATTATTGGTGTGAAAAGCCGTGGTGCAATCAGTGAGTGATTACTTCACATGTGATATCAACACCGACACTACACAGAGACTCTCAAATAGTGTGTCATCAATTAGAGGTGATGGCAATCTTGAATGTGTTGAAGAGTGGAAATGAAGGGCAGATGGCAGCGGCTTCATCATTGGCCCGTTCGGCGACACACAAAGCGGCTTTGCCAGAACAATATCAGCCCCCGTCCCATATGACCAATTATCAGGGTTTCACCTTGGGCCTGCACTGCTAATGGTGGGAACTAGATAGAGGGGGGCAAAGCCAGGAACAACCGCTACTAAGCAACGTTCCTGTTATGGTTAGATGTCTTGAACATGTTTCTATTCCTCTTTTACCTGGAATAAAGGGTTGTTCAGCAGACACATGGATCATTAATGTGAGAAGATGTTAAAAGGTAGTCTGTAAAAGGTGTGATCAGAAGAAGCTCGGCCTGTGATGCTCGTGGCTTCTACCTCCCTCTAAATGTGTCAATTACTTCTTTCATTGTGTTCGCTGTTGTTAGGGCCTTCGCACGCCACACAGAGCCAATTTCTAGCTGTGCTCGACACGGCCTAATATCTTCAAAAGGCAATGGGGAACTGTGTTTATTGGATTTGAGAACCTGGCCGGAGATAAGGTGAATCACCCTGTTGTGTCATCTCCCAGTTGAGAGGCAAGTGTGAAATACGAGTCGTTTGATTGAGCGGAAGGAAAGCAAATCGCACATGGGGATTAATGGCTGCAATGTGCTAATGCCTTCAGGCCCAATGAAGTATTTATCTCCTTAAAATCAGTCAACATACTTACAGATTACTGATTATCGTAGACTGGCTTCAAACGGTTGCAAGACAAACTCCAGAACTGATCTGACAATAAAGTGTGTGACGAAGGTTCCTATGGACTGACGGCTTTGGGGCCTTGTAATATTGCACATGTGGGTTTGCACTTTATGAAACAACTTCCCTTTGCACAGTAATGATGTCACTCAGCACTTTAGTAGTGAACAGTTTGCACTTTATTAGTGTGATTTGCACATCATTGTGTGTAATAATATGCTTGAGCGTGTGTATATATCATGATGTTAAAGTTGCATTAATTATATAAGTGAACACTGAGTAAACTTTACATCTATCTCTTACCCATGCTGTCTGTCACTACCCGATCTGCAGCTCTGCCCGATCTGCTGTGCGCATGTGCGAGATGGTCCGCCATATTGGACAACTCCGGACGGCAACCCAAGTAGGAGACTTGACACAGTGTGAGATGAGTTATTGTTATTACAACGTGACTTCACTATTATTTAACAACTTTTATTTGGGTTCTTTTATTTGGGGTTAAGTACATTGTCAGAATAAGTGAGAAATGGATTTAACTTCTGTTAGACAGCTATCATACTGAATACATATTTCCTGTGAATGTGTGCAAAAATGTATGGCCGTCCGGCGTTGTCCAATATGGCGGACCATCTCGCACATGCGCACTGCAGATCGGGCAGAGCTGCAGATCGGGTAGTGACACTGTCTCGTCCTGTGTCCGCTACAGTGTGTTCGGCCAAAAGGTCCATCCGGGAAACAAACACTGACCAAAGAAGGTTCCGGGACGAACCAAGTGGCGAGATATGCACAGGGGTTTCTGTTTTAGTTGGGAATGTATTTATATTTATTATGGTCAGTTATAATGTGGGTTTTGGGTTAAATTAACAGATGGCTCCAAACAACTGATAATGCTATGTAAATAATATTATGGATGTTCTTTATAATCATTTTGATGACGCGTGTATTTATTAAGTGTACCTGTGAATGGTTTCTCCCAATCAAATCCTCTGAAGAACCTCTATAAAATAAGCCAGTCAGAGGGGAGGCGGTGAACATGTACAGAGGGCAGGGAACATGTAGGAAGTGGTGAACACTAGTGATGGCAAAATGAAGCTTTGAATGAAGCGTCGAACCACTTGGGCAATTGTGTCGGAAATAGGTTCATTTATCGAAGCTTCAGTTACAGCGACCTCTCCTGGCGAAGTGCAAGGCTGCAGTGGGTTTAACGTATCTTTTCCTGGAAAAATATTTTATGCACACACACACTAAGACTGAATATCATGTTCTATTTGCAATTAAAGATTGATAATTGTGTGTATTGGGTTATTGAGAAGAGACTAGAGAGTGCTGGACATTTTTTTGACGTCATATGTCACGTGATTTGAAGCTCTGTTTCGAAGCTTTTGTGTCAAACTGCCATCACTAGTGAACACCTAGGAAGTGGTGAACACCATGCTGGCTGTCTGTTCTCTTGTGGTGTTTGCTAAATAAAAGTCACCATGGTTTGCCACCCTATCTCTCTCGTGGTCGATTCTTTCCCTGGAAATCCAGCCGCTAAAGGGTCGCTGTCTCACAAAGTCGAGACACTATGATTTACTTAAGGAAATGTTGTTTGCACACCATAGGACCAATGATAAGGTTAGTATGGTGAAGTTTACATTTGCTAATTATTTTTAACTTTTTTAACATATCAACTTTTGGCTTACTACCCTAACCCTAACCCAATTTACCCATATCATGTAATTGAACTGTTACGATGTAATTGTATAACTCAGCTTATAAGTCTAACTAATTATCCATTACTTTCTGCTCACTTTTAGAAATGGTTATCTATGAACTTTAGGTAGGCAAACTAACTTAACATTTTACCCATACAGTTGCTAACCATTTTTAACTGTTTAACCATTACTTTAAGGTCATTATTTCTCTCTTTATCTTAAGTCAATTTGAACAGTCATTGACATTGTTTTAGCTAATATGTTATACATTTATACATTTTTTAATACTTTATGCATCACTGTAAGTTAACGTTTTAAAAAAAAGTGTTGCTTTTAGCTTACTAGTTTACCCATTTGTCCATCACTTTAAGTTTACAACTTCAAGGCTACTTTTAGATATGGTTTTCATCCAGTTACATATTAGTATATATGGAATAATGATTTTGCATGCACTGTGTAGGCCGGTCTTTACTAAAAAGATATAAGTGCAGAAGTAACCCTTTGGAAAAACACTTTGGATATAAACTTGAAGCTGAACAACTATAACAGAGAGAGCGGTGGCGTCTCCGAACTGAAGAATGTGGTGTCAGCCAACAAGAGAAAGTCACACACAATCTCCATCCTAACTTTAATTCCAAGTGGGATGTCTGACACCAATATCACTGTTCCACCTGGCCTGAACGTCTGCTGTCTCACCTTTGGGGAGCGAGTTGAAGTTTTGCCAGTGCGTCGATCAGCAGTAAGGCCAGAGAACAGTTACGCACGGCCAGCTTTATATCAATGCCAAGACGATTTTGCATTCAAGCATCTCCTTCACTTCATCTGCTCCTTTTCCCCTCCTTTCTCTTCCCACCTCCCTCCATCCTCCTCACCACCTGTCTTGCATCCGCTGAGATAGAGTGTGAAGTTTCTCACTGTTGTCATCAAGACAAGGCGTTGTGAGTGTGCGTGGGTTATATGTGAGAGATGGAGGCCAATGCCAGGGAATGTTGGGGTCTTAGAGCCTGCTGGACCTCCTAGTTCCCCCTCCACCAGTCGCCCTGAAGTGGGGGTCCATCTGCTGAGTGTCCTTCCTTTCCATCTGCCTTCCCAACCCACACGAGGATCTCACACTGTGCCACGAGTTCATCTTGAGTACAAACCAAATGGATCACATCTTGATAAGACAGATGGACCATCTTAGTTAATGAAATAAGTTATGACTTACTGCGGTTACTACGTGATTTGACTAAAGGAAGCTGATCATGAATGGTCTGCTTTTTCTTTTTGATGTGTCTGTGTTTGCTCTGCAGAGTGATTTGGGGAATGACCAGAGATGGCAAAAGTACACATATAATTTACTCAAGTAGAAGTACATATCTTGTGTTTAAAAATACTCTGGTAAAAGTAGAAGTACTGACTAAACTTCTTTACTCAAGTCAAAGTAAAGAGGGCTTCGAAATGTACTTAAGTAAAAAGTACCCATAGCTACCAGCTGTTTTAAAGAGTACCTGACCTCCCTTTATATTAAGAGAACAATAATGTCATTGTTAGCTAATGGATGCTTCCATGCTGAACAACGGCAACATGCCAACGTTTCCATTGGTCCCTCTTCTTTAGAGAAGACCAGGAAATGATGGATACACGGATCGTGTTCAAATCAACAGGCACGCAATGTCTCTAAATAATAATGATCACGCACCAAACACACATTCAGACTAAAGGAACCAGCTGTTTGGAAAATGTAAGAAATAGAAAGTACAGGTATTTGTGTTCAACATGTAAGAAGTAAAAGTAAAAAATCGTCGTGGAGTAAAGTACCGATAGAAGAAAAATGTACTCAAGAACAGTAACAAAGTATTTGTACTCCACTACTTCCCCCCTCTGGGAATGACAGAAGGTCTTTAGTCACCTTTTGCAGTTTAGTCATGTGTTCTAGCCAAACTTAGCGATTGCTTCACAAATCGTGACCTGGAAACTAGCGTCCAGCCCCCCCCCCCAATGTTAGGTGGAGAGAGACAAGGGAGGACGAGCTTCTGAACACCTTTAACTCTGTATGCATTGTTATTCAGTGCACACTTTATTCTCTTGTGTCTGGTGGAGGAGCCTTGGGGGAGATAACCAGAAACGTGTGTATGTGACTGGGCCTCTGATGAGCCCAAGCTGCATCCACAAGTGGGGTGTATGCCATTCGTTTACTGGGGTCCGGGGAAAGGAAGACAACAAAAAGGTATGCGGGAATGCCACAAAGGTATATGACTAAGGTAGTTTGTTGAAAGCTTTGAAGGTGAACAGTGGAACGCTGAAAGAGACGTCCTTATTTCCAACAAACCAATTGAGGAATTTAACCCTTTACCTCTGTTGCTATTCTCTCTTTTTCCTCACTCTATTCTCAACTTGAATTCTGGACATAGTGTTTGTTTAGCATGATTTATGCCTTGTTCCGACAACAGTTTATCACCCCAATTATTTTCCAACAATGGCCATCGTTGAATGTCAGCTTGGATTGGTAGTGCAACGAACATACGCTGATAAACATTTTTTTTTAAAATGGCACTGCATATCAAAAAGGTCCCTGCACTAGATCATATAAATAATGTGCTTCTTGCTGCTTTGGATCTGGCTTTTCACTTGTGCTGAAAACCTGTGTGAACTCGGACAATCATTTTGGTTTTCTGTTGTTCCTTTACAGATGTCTCTAGTGATCATATTTCCAAATCAACAAAGAGAAAAACATTCATCCGAGGATTATAAATGATCAATAAGAACATGGTTACTGATGTTCTTTCTACCTCTTAGAAAAGTGAAAACACATAAATAACACTTCAAATCCCAAACTCTCTCCGTCTAGCTTAAATAAAGGATTGCATCTCGTCTCTCACTCTCTTTTGTTTCCTTCCGAATCACATCACATTAACGTTTCCGCTCAGAGTCCAACAAAGAAGACGGCAATTAATTTAAGGCCTTTTATTAATCGTGTTCAATTTCATATCAGTCTCCAGGGAGAGAGATGTTACGATCTTGAATGTTTGGTCTCATTACGCTTCCCTCTCCTATCTATGCTGCACAGTAGTTAATGTTTATTTCGTATACTTGATATGGCTGACAATGGAGGTAATGTGGGGATGAGAATGCATGCTTCAGTGGAGGGATTCGCAGAAACTGTCAATTTTGATTAGCTCTGCAGCGGTGCAGGCGCTGACAGACAAAGAAGGATGAAACTCAGGGGACTCTGTTTTCTTTAATTCCCTAAACCAGCTTGGAAGACGGGCTATTTATTTATTTACATTTCGATGTGTGTACACTCATAGACAGTCAGATCCAATTCTTCATGGTCAAATAAATTGCAACACTTTTGTGTATAGAAGCAAACCAAAAGGCCCTACGGTGAGAAACAAATGTCCTTTGTATTGCCTCTTACCTTCCTGTTACGGTTCCTTATAACCTTGAAGTATAGTTTTTTGGTACAAAGATGCAATTAGGTGGAGAATGTATTGTGCACTTTTACTGCCAGCTCGGTAACTTAGAAGAAGAAATGGTAAAAACGAATGCATCCGAATCCCAAGCCCCTTCAAGTGTACCTATTAAGCTTGATGAATCACAACTGAAATGACTAGCATGCCCGCAGTGAGCGTATAAATAAGATTCTCCCCGAGGTTCAACAACAGAATGGGGTGTAGATTTATAGACAGGTTAAGGAATAAGGGAGACATTTTTTGGAAAATACTTTTAACATATAGTGTACACTATTATAGTATTTTATGTTTGGAGTCAGTTAAAGGTCTTTGTAAAGTCTGCGTTTCCTTGTGTTCCCTGCTCCGCTTAGCTAAATGTGGCAATTACAAGTGTTACATATTATCACGTTAAGCATTAAAGTGGTCATAATGCAGTTTATGTAAATGTTGAGATATATTATAATATTGGCTTTTTTGAGAAGCATTACATGTCTGGTCTGGGTGAAGTGGATAAAGGTTGACTCTATATAGTGTGGGCAAGGATAACTTAAATGTAGGTAATTTGAATAATTGTAATCCAGTATGTGTCCCTATTGGTATGAACCTATAGTTGTCATTACTTGGGCCCTCCTTTAAGTTAGTTCTGAGTAAAAACCTGCATGGGACCCAGTTTCAAAGATAGCATTCCCCTGAGACTGGCAATCATGAACCAGTGATGACGCATTCTGCTCAACCAAGCAGTGGCGAGGCCAAATCCATTACTTCTCAATGTGCTTCCAGCCTCTTTACAAGCTGTTACTTTTGATGTGGGAATTCCATGTTAGTCAAAACAATGGTATAACACGTTTAAATCTTCAGAGTAACTATATTTCACTTGTCTAAATCAAAGAAACAGCTTTGTGACTACCAATGTCCTTGTAAGGATAATACCTTTATCAAAATACCTCATGTGCTATTCTTTTCAACATATATCTCTTCTGGGATCTGTCACGGGTCTTGCATAGCGTTTCACAGATATAATCCTATGTCAGGGGTTTACTTTTTAAACATATTATCTGTCATGATCAATTTGGCCGTAACACTTCAGCTGGGTTACTATGGAAACTGCTTGCGATTCCAGACGATTATCAACAACTTATATCAAACTATTTGTTTGGAACAGCTCAAATATAACAATTCTCGTCTGACTGATCAGCAAATGGAGATTCGGGCCTATTACTGCTTTAGTTCATGAATTGACTTCCTATAAGGATATTTAATGGAGGATATTAATCTCTTTTGTAAAGGCTATTCTGCTCTAAACTCCAGTAATGAGTTTGTGGACCTCTGCCACCAGCTGTTCATCTCCGGTCCACAAAAGAGTTTCCTAAGACTTCCCAAGGTAATCCGACTTAGTTAATATACCGGAGACTTTGATTATGAAGAACAAAAAGGGAAAGGGACAAGTGGGGGGGGCGGCATTGTTGCACAGTTCTCCTTCAATTAGATTCAGCTGTAATTGAACCCCTGGGGAAGCACTGATCGTCACAATAAAGTACGGCATTACCTCCAACCGGATTTAGTGGCAACATGATCCTCCACTGCTCGAGGTGAGACATTTCATTAAGTCCCATTGCTTTTGCAGAGCAGCCATATAAGTGAATTAACGGTGCAGGGACCCACCAGGCAAGCGTTCGCTCACTTCATTCAGCCACCTCTTATACAGTACCACCTTTCTCTACTGAGCAATAACAATAATGGGAGCTTCTCTTTGTGCGAGAGAGAATGGCAAAACCACAATGACACTTCTAACGCAAGATCAACACGATATTAACATCGGTAACGGTGTAGATGAGATACTTTCACATCTGTTTGGAGGACAATCAACGACTGTTTGTTACATTTCACACCCAGCCATGTCTGTCTACACCTTTTTCACCCTTTCTAGCCTTATTGAAGTTTGCTCTAGCTGTAAGAAATATCAGCTTTGTTTGGGTGGCTGGCATCGGTAGTGTGTGTGTGTGTGTGTGTGTGTGTGTGTGTGTTAGAGGGGCACGTCTGAAAACTAAAGCCTCCTTCTCCTCATTACAGCCAGACAAATAAATGCCGCACATCTCCCTGGCCATGGGTAAGGACCCCGGGACTTGCAGGAGTCTCACTGAGCATTTACAGATAGACTTGGACTCACAACAACAAAACACAAATAGAGATACATTGGAGAGAGATTGACAGCACTAGCATCACTAGACATTTTGAAACAAATTTGAAAGCAATATGTCTTTCCAAAGTATTTTTATTTGTTCTAAAGTAAAAGGCTTTACAGCACAATAATACTGATCTGTGCAACAAGGCAAGGTTGTGGCACATGGGGTTATTATTTCATTCAGACTGACATTTCTTTCATGAAAAGGTCAAATCATGATTTAACATTTTGAAATAATGAAAAGAGAAGTTTTCATTACTGTCTTTTTTGTGTGTCACCTTTGTGCTTCTAAAAAGTCAGCTCCTATCACAGGCACTACACAGTGACATGTTTGGAGTGTTACAACAGTGGAGAGTTTATACCAAATAGGAATAGCATTTGTCTGCACATTTCCATGTATCATATTATCCAGCATGGATATTTTAGAAGGCCTTTTCATTCCAGAAAGGATTAAATGACAACCTGCATCTCCCCTTTGTTTGATAATATTCTAAGCTCGGTGAGCCAACTGCTAACTCGTTAACCAGCTTGAATAGCAACATTAATTTGCAATAACTACTAGATATGTCATGGTTTGGCATTTTTGAAATAATTTTCCAACATTTTTCTGAAGAGAAAAAAATGAAGCCCTCAAATATCACAAGCCTGGAAACTGTTAATTGTCGGTAAGAGGAGGTCGTAGAAAAGGTTACTGGTGGAACAAAGCTAAAAGGTGACACTATTCCTTAATGTTACACTCTTTAGCTCTATATCCCATTTAAGGTCATCACTAACAAAAAAGCTTTCAATGGTCAATTGCCCACATTTGAAGATAGCCATAGATTTTTAGTCAGCTTGTAAAACATTGCCCTCATTTTAGTAAAATATTGGTTTGTTTGAAATGCTGGTGTGACCAGTCCTTTACTCTTCCAATAACTCCACATGCAGTCTGCATTTCCAGAATTGTACCTTGACATCTTACCAAAAAGCCAAGTATATAGAGTTACTCAACTGATACATTTTCAGACATGCTTTTTTCTCTGTCAAATAACCTTTTATTATATTTTTGACTGAAACCAAACTCCATGCATTTAAGTGAGCCATAGACTACACCTGTCATAAGAACCCTTAAGCTTCCTCTGACTGAGCCTGTAGGGTCAATAGATCTAAACTGACCCAAATCTCACAGGGCAGCTCAGGCACACTGCGTCAGGGGAAGATAGAGGCGAGTCAGGAATGGGATTATTTGTCTTCTATTTCAGGCTAGGGCTCAACCTCTTGCTCTCTCGCCTGTCACACACAGACAGACAGACGAGACATGAGAAGCTAATGTCAGTGAGGGCAATCATTCAGTTAGAGTACATGTGAAGGTAACACATACTGTATACGTGCATTCAGACACATACAAGCACAGAGTGGTTGTCAATCAACCATCCTTTCTTCTGTTGCACTTAAATACCCTTCCCAATGCCATTAGGACACTTTTACTGGCCCAGTAATCTCCAAAAAGAGGGCATGCTGGGGAGAGGCTTTGAGAACGCTGAGATTCACTTTCAATCCCATTTTAGGAAAGCCAAAGCTCCAGAGATCCTCTAACCACTGAGTAGATCTGGCTAGTTCAATTTAAACATGACCTTTTGTGCCACACACTGGATTACCTGTGGAGTCCAGTTGGCACCACATTTCTCCTCTGAACAGATTTAACAAGACGTAAAGAGGAAAACGTATCTAATTTGTTGGCTGTGTATTCAGGAAGGTGTCCCGTGGATAATTACTGGTCAGCACTAATGGTTCGAGCTATTCTAGATGAGATGGGTTCAGTTCTGGTCCTTAAAATGTATACAGATCCATACAAAAAGAAAGAGGTCAAAAGAAGGTTGAGAGTGTTAGGAGGCTGACATTCATATTCAGATGTGAAGGATGCACAGGGGAAGCAATCTTGCATTACTCTCACTCACTTGCTTTTCTACTGACATGTTTCCTACAGCTGAAACAGTTCTTCAGTTACACATGAGAAAAACAAGGATTCTTGTTCAAAGCTTTATACTTACGATTTACAGTATGGTCACTCGAGGCCAGAAAGAAAATCTAAAACAACTTCACATCATTTAAAATAGCAACCGTTCCTGAAAGCAACCAACTGAACAACTTATTATCAATAGTACAGCCTCTATGCCATAGAAGTACATGTCAATGGAGAAGAACCTGTGTTCTTTCTAGTGGCCAGCAGACGGCGAATCCCTTGGTTGAAAAAAATAAATGTCTAGATGTCTATGAGGAAATAGCCCTTCCCCTTTTCTTGATGTGTTACCTGGGTCAACATTTTCCAAATTAGTTAAAATGGTCTCAAATGCTTCTTCAGTCCAACATGCAGACACATATAAGGCAGACGATAAAGCAGGTTATGCTAAATAGTGTAAAAGGATGGTCTTATCCGGTTGGTCTAACCCACATGTGTCAAACTCAAGGCCCGGGGGCCAAATCCGGCCCGTGGTAGATTTAAGTTCGGCCCGCAGGATCATTTTACATTACTGTGCTTTAAATTTTTTGTAAAGCACTTTGAATTGCCTTGTGTTGAAGAGTGCTATATAAATAAACTTGCCTTGCCTTTCTATTAGATCTGGCCCGTCGGTATATTGCACGCACACCTTCACTCAATCCTGAGGGTCTCCTCCGCTCAGAGCCTGAGCCCAAACATCGATGACCTTGCACCCTAGATGAGATGCCAAGTATCTGGCTTGAACTAGCATCACAGCAGCACACTGAGTTTCAATGGATGTTTCCTTCTGCACTTTTTCTCTCACGGCAACAGGGCATGTTTGGTTTTTTCTTTGAGGGGAATAGTTTTGTTGACCTGTGGGAAAATGTAATCATAAGAAATTAGTCTGGAAAATCTGCAGATAGAGCCAAAAGAAATGAATGCAACTGATTATTTTATGTGTAATGTTGTTTTTATAGGCAATAGTTTAAGCTTTGTTAGTTCCAGGTTTAATATGTGCAATACGTTCATTTCAATAAGTTCTGCAATATACATTGAACCAGTCCGGCCCTCGACTGGTACCCATTTTTTTATTTAGGCCCACTGTGTATTTGCAGTTCCTAAAATGTTATTCCCTCCCAAAGATGTCTTGTCTACTACTTTATGCTTGACTTCCTTTAACAGCTACAGTACCTGCTAATTTGGTCTTGCTACCGTTTTGCGCTTGGCAGGTAGCACACAGTACATTTATCAGACAATGATTACTGAAAATGGCTTCCTGCTGCTAAAACAATCTTAGAAAGAGCAGCGAGACTGAACCTTACTGTGTATGTGGGGGCCATAAAACCAAACAATTTGGTAAACGAGGCTATATTTGTCTGTAAAGCTGCAGACCTTGGTGATGATTTTCACATTAATCAATTAACAAGCAACATTATTTCACATCACACATGAAGGAGTTACTCAGGGATAATATATTGGCATGATAACGAGGATTTAAGCAATGTATTTAAGCTAAAACATACTTTAAATGTTTCGAAGCGACATAACCTTATAAAGTATTCTCTTACAAGCAGACTTTATAATGTCAATCAAGCGGTTCTCTGTCAACCTGAGTCCAAAAAAAACGCTTTATTTTATTACCCTTATTGACATTCACAGCATAGCTCAAATAAACACAATTGCCCTTGAGTAGTAACATTTGAATCAAATGTATACAACTTCCTGCTATTAAGATATCTTCCCAATGGGTGTATGAGAAGTTATCTTTCGGTAATAGATGTATTATTTATGACCAGCCATGCTTTAAAGTCGCCCATAAACAAGACACTCAACACAGGAAACCAAAGCCAAAGAGAGGCAGACAGCCGTGACTGCGTTGCATCAACTCATCTTATGCCCTCTGTGTTGCTGTAGAGTATATAGAGGCCTGATTAATCACATAACAACACCCCATATAATTATATCACAGTCATTAATACAGACAGTTAAAGCTAAAGATTTTCAGGTTATATTTCAGCTTTCACTTCAAACAATGTTGTATTTGACGGGGAGATTTTCACGAAACATTCAATCTGGATAATAGACTGGTGCAGGCGTCATATCTGCCTGTACAGTCCAGTTGGGCCATGTGACACACAAATGTGCAAAAACTAATCATAGGCTACATTGATTGTTATGTTTAATGTGCCATTTTCATTTCCTCAGACGTAAGAAATAAGTGGAATTTCCTTCCAGTTGCCATGCTAATAGTTTGCCTGGAGGTTCACATCTGGAAAAAAGCAGAGGAGAAAGGCGGGAAAGCGTGATGAAGACCGGTAATTAATTAGAAATGTTATGAGCTTTTTGATGGAACTCATGTCAGTGCATGTGGTCACATGCCATCACAACTGCGCTGTGCCTACAGAGCCCAGCAGGTGTCACATTCCCACAAAGTAGTTATTAATAATCTAAAATGATTTCATGTGTAGTCGTTTGCTTACCCATAACCTAATAGTGCTACGATAGCTTCATGTGTAGCGACAGAAAGCTGTGTTCTGCAATTGAGGATCTTCCACATATTGAATTCACTTCGGAGTATTGTAAAGGACTAAGATATATTTATGTCATTATGTACGGTTATTTGGTTTAAAACTATTTATTTTAAAGCGCAATGTCCTTTGTTTTACCTTTCATAATACTTGTAATGTTCTTGATATTTTTTTTGTATACCTCATGCAAGTCACTGTAACAGGTGATGATTAGATCGCTCCCGAGCCCTCACAGCTTTGTCAGGCCAGAGGAGTTCACCTAATTCCTTTTGGCATTCATTCCACTTAGTCTCAACTCTTTGCTTCCAACTCGCGCTCTCTTTCTCTCACTCTTAGGGGAGTTGTCAGACAAGAATAACACCTCTCTGTGAAGAGAGAGAGAGAGAGAGAGAGAGAGAGAGAGAGAGAGAGAGAGAGAGAGAGAGAGAGAGAGAGAGAGAGAGAGAGAGAGAGAGAGAGAGAGAGAGAGAGAGAGAGAGAGAGAGAGAGAGAGAGAGAGAGAGAGAGAGAGAGAGAGAGAGAGAGAGAGAGAGAGAGAGAGAGAGAGCGAGCGAGAGAGAGAGACGAGGAGCGAGATTGAGAGAGAGAGAGAGAGAGAATTTACTTAATAACATATTTTTCAGACGGTTTCTTTCGAAAAGTGAAGGATGCAGACTTAAATCTCATTATGAAAGGTCAGCAAATGGAAGGGCATGATGTGGCAAAGTCGGAGTCCAATAGATGTGGGTTGATTTGTGGCCAATAATTGGTATAAATATATTTAAAGATGTAAAATATTTCATCATCGTACACATTACTCCTGAAGGCCCTGTTTAACAAGGGCAAGCACTTACAATGATGTATCCTTAAGCAATATGGAATCACATCATTCAAAATATGTATCTCTAATTTCAATCTAAGTTAGTCCTCACACACAAAACAATAGTCATTTAACTTCAAATTATAAACATATGTTGAATGTAATACTGTTTTCTCTCTAGCACTTCCCGTTCTGTCTGTGTGCCAGGCGGTGTGTGTGCTGCCAGAAAACCATTTGCCCGATGCATACACAATAATGTCTAATATTGGTTGCATCCAAGCCCATATGGAACAATTCCAATATTGTGTTCCATTGCCATATGTTTAGGTGGGAAAAGTGCAGTAAAGGTGTAATGCTGACAGAATGTATTAGCACCGAAAACAATTCTGGTTTTGTTATCAAGTCGTGAGATACAACCATGAGAGAAGCAGTCACAAAACTGAACCGGTGCGTAGTTAAGATCAAAACAACTTTATATTCGTCTTGGTTCCAGAAAGGGTGGCACTACAGGCCATTGGGAACCCACTTTGTGTTCCCCTGTCCGAATGGTTTGGAACATTGCCGCCAATAAACTGATAAATAGATGTTCCCTGTAATTTGTTATTTTGAAAAAGGTATCAGATATATTTCAACCTTGCCCCTGAAATTAATATTAAATTATGTTAACATTGCAAACAAAGGTTGCATAGGATAATGTACAGGATTCATATAATGTGATCAACTGAGATGCTACATCCATTTATCGTAACACTCACCCCTTGGCTGCACACTCACACAGGCCCTATGGACATTGTCAGTGTTTCTGTCACCAGTTGTATGCCCCATTCGTGCCTCCAAACACACACACACACACACACACACACACACACACACAGTACAGTAGATGGCATGGAAAATGCGGGAAGAGTCATCCTGTCCGCCATCACTGCAGGGCTTCTGGAAGAGTGGACACCAATTACAGCCAACCAGACCAAGCCAAACCCCGCTTCAGTCCACCAGCCGCCCCTCCATCCGGCGGACGCGACCTCCGACCCCTTTTCTCTCCGTCTGGCTCCATTGTGTTCCCTTTGGTCATAGCTGCACGATGGCCAGCCATGTGTTGCAAATGGGATAAACTGCAGCGCTTGGGTGATGGATGTGAGAAGGAAGCCATGGTGGCCGATAGCCAGGGTGCGGGCGAGAGGGAAGGAAGGGTAGAGGTTAGAGGAAAATGGATATTGCATATTTATGATTTGGCATGAAAATGTGTTAATAGTTTGGAATATGTGAGTAGAGTAGTAAGGTTTACGCAGCAAAAGAAAGTAAAGCAAACCTGTTAAGGTCGCTGTGGTGGAAATTCCACACTTAATCACCTTCTGGTAACAAAAAAACAATATACAAGTTTAAACCAAAGCTGTGTTACTTAATAAAGAGCTGGAAGGACATATAACCTGCACCAATGAGTGCTTAAGACATCTGACCTCGATCAAACAAATGACAAGACTCTTTAAGTGAAGAGAGCAAAAGATGGGAAGGGGAACAGCCAATGAAATTCTACATGACAGGGTATGGAAGATTGGTGGCTAGACAGGGGTGATCATTCACCTGGCAATGGTCACAGTGGCGCCCTTCTGTCTGTTGAATGCTAGAGAACAAAAGGAAGCCAGAAAGAAAGTAAGTTACAATGTATATAATTGTATATAATTAAATGAGACTTAATGATAGATGTACTACAACAGTCGCCAATGTCCCTCAAGTGCTCATCAGGTGTGTTTGTTTATCCACAAGGTTTCATTTATGCCCGTAGTCCTCCTGACACACTTGGCAGGTGTAGGGAGTGAAAATGACTGGTGGAAGCACATGGCGGATCGGCAGGCGCACTGGGCCACCATATTGACCTGGCACTGACTGACACATGTCGGGAGAGGGAGGTGTGAGGAAGAGGGGAGGAGAGGTCACCGGTCCGCTCGTCTCCATCATCTGACGCTCCCTCCCCCCCCCCCCACCGTCGGACGGACAGGAAACATCTGCTGCAATACCCCCTCCAAACCTAACTCCCCCTTACCCCCTGAGGGCATGGCCAGCTTGAACGGCTGCCACAGTACCGCCTGTCCAAACCCACAACACAAACAGTACCTGATACCTCTGGGCAATTCATCCTGTGACAAACAAGCTTAAGCACCATTTACAACACCTGACCATTCACGTGATTGATGTGCACACAACACCAGTCACGTCTGATGTACCCATCTGTTTAAAACGATGTTCATGACACAAGACAGAGGCTGTAAACCAAACTTGAAACGCCAAATGGAGTCATTTGAGCACAGGAGTAGCTTGATGACATCTTGATCTGAATCCATTTGGATCCTTTTGTTGTGATTAAAAAACCCTCCCAAAACACCTTCCCAGAATCACGCAGGGGCTCCATCAAACAATTGGACTGGACTGGAGCGGCTGATGTTGGAATAGGTTCGACTGGCAGGATTGATCTGCATCGCGGTGTTGACAGCTTGCTCATTTCTAGAAAGTGATTCGACTATGGATGCAGGGCTCTAATTAAGCTATCCATCAAGCTGCAGCCGATATTTCGCAGGAGAGTTGAGGCTAAAAACGAGCGATTGAAGCAGAAATCCTCATCTCCATACATGCTGTTTACCTCAGGCAGCACTGCTGGGAGATTAAATCACAACCAAATATCTTGTGTTTTGCATTTACAGCATTTTAGGTCCCGCATTGGTTCTCCATTAGCCATCTGAACTTTGTGTTTATGTGCACCCGTATGCCTAATTGTGTCCTTATATCAGCCGCACACACATTCACATTTATACTTGGCATTTAGCTGACACTGTTATCGTGCTGTGAGTGGGCAGGTAGGGGTTTACTACTCACTCAGCAACCATTTGACAAGCCAAATAGGCCATTGGTGGCCACATATTTTAGATTGTGAGGATCAGGCCTGGATTAAAGGGTAAGATGAGAGCTTGAGAGCTGTAAAGAGTGCACAGGCTGGAGAATTTGGAGTGCATGAAGAAAAGTTTATTAAAAGCATTGATTGAATGACTTCCTGCAAGCAGCTTGTCTGTCTTTTTGATTGTTTTTTAACCCACACAAGCAGCGAGGCTCATGGGAAGACGATGTCAAACTTCGTTCAGTGGACCAGCTTTGTCCAGTGTGAAATGGATGGATTGTCAATACATGTGCATAAAGATGACCATGGTTCAAAGAAAGTGTTTTCAGGAAATATTATGATAACTTTGTATCTGAGTATTTCCGACTGATAGCAATGACTGGACAATGTTAGAATGCTTAAAGTATACAACTAACGTTGTCCAGTATGAAGTATTTAGTAAATATATCACACATCTTATTGAAAGGACAGAAAGAATATACATTTTGAACTGATAATTGATCTATCCTGGCTCCAAGATGGTGGAATGAGCTCCCCATTGACATCAGGACAGCAGATGGCTGACACACCTTCCGGCGCAGACTGAAAACTCATCTCTTTCGACTCCACTTCGAGCGATAGAATTACTAACAAAGAACTGCTAACAAAGCACTTATATACTAATAAAGGACTGGCTTATCTAAAGCCAGTTGAGTAGCACTTGAAATGTTTGGCTCTATGAAAGCTGATGTACTTATATGATTCTGTTTTCTTCAAGGTTGTGTCTTCCTGGTCGAATGTACTTATTGTAAGTCGCTTTGGATAAAAGCGTCAGCTAAATGCAATGTAATGTAATCGATGATAAAGAAGTTAAACGTTTTTTTGTACCAAAGCATAGCAGTGAGCCTAGCAGACCTAGCATTGTATGCATAGTACGCCGACAAATGTGTCTTTATGATGCGTCAAAATTCATTGTGACTCATATACAGTAGCATCCTCTCAGCACATTTCCCACCTTTATGAACATTAGTGCTTTCCTTAAACAACATCTATTACATTCAGGTCTTCCTCCGCCTCCATTTTGCTCCCTCTCTCCTCATCTAAGTCTGTTATATATTTATGATGCAGATGATGACTTTTAGTGTTCATTTGTTATACTTCCCTCAGTTTATGACTATGTATTTTGCTGAAGTATAGGTGTCTTAGAATTTACGATGGGGCACAAATGGCTCTTCAAAAAAGGTGGCCACCATAGGCGGCGCGTGAGGCTCAGGTTTGGGAAGGCTAAATAACTTTTTTTTACCTGATGCTGCCCACGTCCGGCGTCTATAGAGAAGAGATCAACTCAGTGAAAGCACCGCCTGCTGACCAATCAGAGCTCAGTGTGCGGAGTTTAAATCTATCAAGTCATATTACAGGAAAAAGGAAATACAGTTTAAACTGCCGTATGCAGAGAAGACGACGACGTGTCGCACTTATCATTCACATCACACTGATATCACATCATCAATCAGATCATCAATCATATAATATCACACTATTTCCTTATCTGAGTCAGCTTCTCGAGCCGTATCTGGCCGTGCAACACTTACATTGTGACACATACTGCATGCAGACGTATTATTTTAAGCAACACGTTAAGTTGACGAAACACTCGAGTCAAATATAATTAAAGTCAGATCCACTCGTGTCTTAGATGGGGCAGTATCATACAACTGTTTTACGGTTTCAAACACTCGGTAGTTATTTTTTAACCAGTTGTTCTATATTCTCCTTGCAGGTGCAACTCTGTGGCTTGTATCCTGGATTATATGTTTAAGTCATGGATGTTTAAAGTTCATATTTGTCTAATATTAGTTTACTTTTCATTAATGAAGTGTGACTCTGCGCTGTCAGTACACTTGTCCCTGTTTGTGATTGGTCAAATGTAGCTAACCCCGCCCCTTTCACGTGAACGCGCTCTCAGCTGGTGAGAGAAACCCTGGCTTGATTTACGGAGTTGATAACCAGCGTCGTAGGACCATTATACATTAGGCTATATTTTTATTTTACCAGGATGCAATGACACAAATATTTGGGAAGGCTTAGCATAGGCTTGCATTTCTCCCAAAATATCTATATTTAGCCCAGCCATAACATGACTTCCTCATCAGGTGAGATTATGCAAATAGCAGTGAAGGTGCGATGATTGAAAAGGAGATCATTTGTTTAATTAAAGAGGTTCTAACCCGTACCAATTACGGAGATTGAGTTATAATCAAAGAGGCAAAAGAGATATACTTTGAGTTATTATATATGAACAGCCTCTGTCTGACACAGAATACAACTTTTAAACAGAGTATGGGCTTTACTGACCAGTGTGATGGCTCCGCCTTTTGATCAGACCACAACCCAAAAGCTAGCCTTAGGCAAAGCTCACTGATGTCCAATGTTTGATTGAGATGGCTGCCAATGGACAGACTTGTCCTTGAGATTGAAGTTGGCAGGAAAAGTGTTGTGATCATAAAGCCTAAAGAAAACTGGAGGTGTACAAAAGCATAGCTTCTCGATGTTTCCTCTCCCATAACCTGGCAAGAAGGAAATACATTTAAAAACGGAGAAACTGAAAATGGGGATCATTTGCATCTTAACTCAGTCCCCATTTAGCTGTGAAATAGTGAGCCAAATCAGCCTTTATCCTAATTGGTAAATGACAAATTAGACTTTGCCGACACTTAATTGAAATGCTGGCTAAATGCACCCACGCTGTTGCTGCCGTGCTGTTGTCAGAGTAATTACCAAACTAGTCCACAAACGTACAGAAGGGGTAAGAATTATCATTTGTCTTCATTGCCGGAGTTGTGGGGATTTTGCTCTTGGGGTCAGATTCATTGATACTGGCTATGTGGTTACAAACTGTTGTGTTACTGTTGGCTAAGGCTTCTCTGCACAGAGACTAAGACAAACATATACTTATATATTCTATATCTTGGAGTTTCATAATTTCAGTATATCATATATTGTAGTGCCGGGAGATATGGGAGTCGGAGGCGGTGCATCGAAGGTGCAAAAGGGTACTTTAATGAGGAGCTGCACAGGACATGTTGTCGGGTCGCAGCCCGGGTCGACAAGAGAAAGAGCCGGGAGGGCACACAACATATATAGAATATGAACACATATGTCCGTGCGGAAACAATACCCCCAACCCGTAGTTCCGTGATTGAATTATGTCCCAGTGGTAAAATAGGTGGTCACCACACAAGCCCCCCCAGAATTCAACCATGGACACTATCTCCGTGTCCGGGAGGAAGCACCACAGGGGCCGAGGAGGGTGGGGCCGGGCCATGGGACGGGCCGTCGGAAGGGGGCCGCAGGAGAGGGCAGGGGCTTTAACGAGGGCGAGGGCATCCTCACCGGGGGTGGGAGACGGGCCGGAACGGGGCCGCAGTAGGCGTCGTAAGGGGGCCGCAGTGCTGCGACGTGGGGACGGCGTGAATATCCCGGTGGTCCCCAGCAGGGAGGAGCGCTGCCCGGCCGCAGGCGAGGGCACAACGGCAGCGGGCACAAAGTCCTCGGGGGGAAAGAACCGGGTCCCCGGGGGGCAGGAGCAGCATCCCCGGGAGGAAGGAGCCGGGTCCCCGGGGGGCAGGAGCAGGGTCCCCGGGGGGCAGGAGCAGCATCCCCGGGAGGAAGGAGCCGGGTCCCCGGGGGGCAGGAGCAGGGTCCCCGGGGGGCAGGAGCAGCATCCCCGGGAGGAAGGAGCCGTGGACAGGGGAGAGGCCAGGCAGGGTCCCGGAGCGCGCCACCTACGGGCCGATGAAGGCATGGGGACGTCCGAAACCGCCGAGGCGAAGGAAGAGGCCAGACAGGCTCCGGAGCGCGCCACCCACGGGCCGATGAAGGCATGGGAACGTCCGAAACCGTCGAGGCGAGACGGGGTCCAGGAGTGCACCACCCAGGCGTCGATGAACGTGAGTGGCGTCTGAAACCGCCGTCGAGGTGAACCGTGAGCCGCGGTAAGAAGAGAGGCCAGGCAGGGTCCCGGAGCGCGCCACCCACGGGCCGATGAAGGTATGGGCACGTCCAAAACCGCCGAGGCGAAGGCAGAGGCCAGACAGGCTCCGGAGCGCGCCACCCACGGGCCGATGAAGGCATGGGCACGTCCGAAACCGTCGAGGCGAGACGAGGTCCAGGAGTGCACCACCCAGGCGTCGATGAACGTGAGTGGCGTCTGGAACCGCCGTCGAGGTGGTGAAACAGGTGAGAGTGTCCACACGAGGCCGACCAGACATGGTCGAACCTCCTCTCAGGCACCAGAAAAAGCTCAAAAAGGGCCGTACTGTCCACGGTCAAAAACAGGTGGGCGAAATAGTGAGAGGATTCACACGAGGCCAACCAGACATGGTCAAACCTCCTCTCAGGCACCAGAAAAAAAACTCAAAAAGGTCGATAGCCGTTAGCAGCTAGCCGTTAGCAGCTAGCCGTTAGCTGCTAGCCGTTAGCTGAGGCCGTTAGCTGGCAGCCATCGGTAGCTGCTAGCCGTCGTTAGCCCCACGTGGATAGCTGCTAGTCGTCGCCAGCTAGCGCCGCTGGGACGTGCAGCCGCACGCCCCGAAGAAACAGCCCCATGAGGTAGCAATGGGGTTGCTGGTCGACCCAGCAGGTCGTGCATTGTCCCCCCCGATGCGGGAACGGCGAGCAACGTCTCCAGCCTTCTGCGGAGCACGCCTCAGTCCGCGTGCCGGTGGCAGCCACGGACGTCTCCAAAAAATCCCCGGCATTTCGAGAAAGGAACCTGAGTTCCTTTTGCCGTGTTCGGCTTCGTCCCGGAAACTTCCCAAAACGTGTCAGAGTCACCAGTGTAGTGCCGGGAGATATGGGAGTCGGAGGCGGTGCATCGAAGGTGCAAAAGGGTACTTTAATGAGGAGCTGCACAGGACATGTTGTCGGGTCGCAGCCCGGGTCGACAAGAGAAAGAGCCGGGAGGGCACACAACATATATAGAATATGAACACATATGTCCGTGCGGAAACAATACCCCCAACCCGTAGTTCCGTGATTGAATTATGTCCCAGTGGTAAAATAGGTGGTCACCACAATATTAACTATCTGAGCACAACTTGGCAGCTTACTAAAATGTAACATTAAAGCCAATATTTAACTTGAAAGGGAATGTCTGAAACATACACACTGGTACACTGTTATGCTTTGTTGATAGGGGTGTAACGGTATACGTACCCGTACCGAAATTATTCACACGTGTGTACATTGCTCACATTGGGTTCAACGCATCATAGAGTGACCAAGTCATTTCATTGGACGAGAGGCATATTATGAGAGCTGGTCACAGGGATGCGTTCAATTTAGTCAGTCATTTGAGGAACTGTCGAAATGGCGAACGCAGATAAAGTTGAGCTCGAAAATCCTCCAGCATCATTGAAGTCTCCGATTTGGGAACATTTTGGTTTCGCAGTTACGTACAAGGATGACGGACAAAGACAGGTGGACCGAACCAAAGCTGTTTGTCGGCATTGTTCAACTAACATTGGTTACGCGGCTGGCAATACATCAAACTTGCACACTCATTTGAAAAGGCATCACCCGAACGTGAATATCACCGGTACCAAAAGAAAAAAGACTGAAGTGCAAACCCAACTCCCACTAGCATTTAAGCCTCCACCACTCGCAACAAGTTCAGACCGAGCCAAAGCTATTACAAACGCCAAATATCCTTATGTTGCCATGATAGAAAAGTGCTACCTGGCTGTATCTGCTACCTCTGTCCCTAGCGAGAGCGTGTTCTCCACAGCAGGAGACATTGTTAGTGCCAGCAGATCTGCCCTTTTGGCAAGCAATGTGGACAAGTTAATTTTTCTTTAAAGAAACTTGAAAATACAATGATAAGCAAGTCATAACGTCAAACTGGCTGCTTAGGTACTAGTACAGTTCAAATACAGATTATATAAGTGCATCGAAATGAAGCACCTTAACCTGTTAAACCCCGAGCCTGTTTTTCAGGTTTCAGGCTCGAAAATGACATTCCCAGAATAAATGACTATAACTTCACTTCTAAAAGGTTTATATGAATAATATTTGATATCAAAGCAAGGTTACATCTGTGAGTTGGATATAGAAGTGTCAGAATCAATATAGATTTTTCTGTGTCAGAGTAAATTCAGATGGAACATAGCAAAAAAATGTAAATTCCTGTCTCCGCCTAAAGAAAACCCATTACATATAGTGAAGACCACCCTTGAATGATGGGTTAGTAGCCTAAAAGCTTTAGGAATCCAAAGTATAACATATAATAAGTACCCTGTATCAAGATTGAGGCAAAACAAGTGACATTTGACCTTTTTAGAGAGGTTTATGAAAATAAAGTCCAGGCGGAATAAGCTTTGGGCACATTTGGGCACATTTGGTTCCATCAGTGCCATTTGACCTTTTTCAGGTACCAGACTATAAAAATCATTGTATTACATTCAATCATCACTATAGGTATTCATTCCACCCAAAACAAAACAAAAAAATATTTAAAAAATAAATACATATTTTTTTTAAATATATATTTTTTTAAATATTTGTTTGTGTGGGAGTGTGTGTAGATGTGTGTGTAAGTGTAGGTGTGTGTGTGGGTATGTATGTGTAAGTGTAGGTGTGTGGGTGTGTGTAGGTGTGCAAGTGTAGCTGTGTGGGTATGTGTAAGTGTAGCTGTGTGTGTGTGTATGTAACTGTACCAACACACTATACAATAAAACTACACTGTAGGTCAGTGTGTGTAGGTGTACTTGCACAATAAAAAAAAACGGAAACATAGGTAACATTTGACTCCAACTGGGGCAGATTTATTTCAAACATTTTACCAACACTATAGGCATGTAAAAACAAACATTTTACCAACGTACTATACAATAAAATCACACTAGGTATATAACATTTTTTAAATAAACACTCGCAAACGTTATACCTACCTGAACTTTATACCTACCTGAATGTTCCAGTATTTAGGTCGTGCCACTCCCTGAAACAGTTCTTTTTGGTAGTGAAGCACAGAGGGACCTGGCACTTCCTGCAGTACACGGGTGTCTTCACCCTTTTGAGTCCAGCATCTAGGCACCTCCTGCAGTTCTTCCTGACCTTGGTGGCATCTTCCCCATAATACTCGGGCATGCATGTGAGTGGTGGTGGAGGAGGGGGTGGTGGTGCAGGCCCTTCAGCAAACTCCAACAATTCTGCAGCAAGCTGCTCCCTGAAAGTCTTCTGGGTGTGTGTCTTTGTCCTGCTGGGGTCACTCCTCATCTAACACATGTGGAAAAACAAAGAGATTAGATTAATTCACTGGCTTAAACTTATAGGATAATATTGGACTATAAATGAATAATATTACACCAAATAAATAAGTAAACACATGTATATTCATTCACTGGCCATTCATTTAGAAAATGTAACTCCAAAAAGACAAGTAACACTATTTAGCATTTTGCCTAATCATTTTTTGTAGCTTCTTGGCTAAGCTAACACTGTGATGCAGTTTTACCAAACACAAAAGTAATATATAAAAAGGATAATATTGGACTATAAATGAATAATATTACACCAAATAAATAAGTAAACCCATGTATATTCATTCACTGGCCATTCATTTAGAAAATGTAACTCCAAAAAGACAAGTAACACTATTTAGCATTTAGCATCATTTAGCATTTAGCATCATTCCTGTAGCTTCTTGGCTAAGCTAGCACTGTGACGCAGTTCCACCAAACACATAAGTAATATATAAAAACGGAGAGATTACATACCTTTCCCGTGGTGGAAGTTCAACATCCGAGTCACTACTGTCTGGATCCAGGTCTGGCTGGAGGAGATCTTCATCATCCGAAGAAGAGTCATCTGGTATGATCATAGCTCCACTATCGTCAGCTAGCATCTCTAGCACCAGCTCGGTGGTGAAGCTCTCCCTTCTGGCTGCCATTATTTGCTAAAATGGAAAGAGGATACACAAGAAAAATATCTAAAAGCAAAGAAATCAACGTCCTTGAAATGTGCTCTGTTACCTGTTACCTGCTATCGTCGCTGCGTGCTGTGGTGCTGTGGTGCTGTCCTGCTGCGTGTGCTCTGTTGTGGCTCCTGCTGCGGTGCAGTGCTCTGTGGAGCCTGCTGCGTAATGCGTAATGGAGGCGGAGCAGGCGTAGTTTATACTACGCAGGATCATATCTTTGGAACCCATTGGTCGATTTGGGTGATTGACACCTTTTCTGAACCGTTAGAGCCAATAGAATCGAGTGACAGTTAGTAAGTCCCGCTAAACACTTACGTCAAGTAGAGAGAGGTTTGCGTAAACAGCATGTGAGACAGCATTAGCTTGGGACTGCGAAACTTTATACCTACTCTGCTGCCATGAATGTAATGATAGATTATCAGGAACAATTCTAAAGTGACTAAGAGACATTGGATTAACCTTGAGGAGCGTTTTTATTCCCTTGAACACGAGCTTTGATCACAAAACAGCAACGGTAAGACATAATTATTGTTATGTTTTTAAAAATTGTTGTTTTTTTTCTTCTCTGTTCTGGCTGCTAGCTCAGTGAGTTTGTGTCCTACAGGGATGATACTTATAACAAAATAATCTGTGGAGTATCAGCTTTCCAGATGATATGTAGTTTGTGCAGAAAATATTAAGTTTTAAAGATCGTTTTTGCTAGTTAGCACTGGAAGTAGCATCTGCCCGTTTTAGCTAAGGGCTAATGCTAACGCTTCTTGTGAGACTTGTGTTTTGTTTCAGTAAAAATGGTTCGTATCGTCAGTTAGCTGAGATTCTTCTCGTTAATCTGGTATAACACATTAATAGGATTTTAAATATTAAAATGCCCTGAGACACAGTGTCGTGAAAAAAAAAAACGGGGTCCCCGCCGGCGGGGACCTTGGGGCTTAACAGGTTAATGTTTAGTTTATTATATTTTGTATTTATTTGAGTGAATACCTTATTCACAGTTTAATAATAATAATTAAAAAAAAAATATATATATTTTATGTTTTGTGATAATTTGTTCTGCTGTACCGAAAACGTACCAAACTGAACCGTGACCTAAAAACCGAGGTACGTACCGAACCGAAATGTGAACCGTTACACCCCTATTTGTTGAATAACATCATTTCCACTCCAAGTCCTTCTTTTCTCATTCCCCTTACATCTGAATATAACATTAAGGTCTGCAACTCTGTTCCCAAGTCCCAAATGAAATTAAAAAAGTCTCTGCTCATAGATTATAGATGGTCTGAACTTCAAACCACAGCATGTGTCTTTTATTTCTCTTTGTACTTCCTAGAACATATAATACAGATGATACAAACTTGGCCATTTTAATCTTGTTCTATTTCCATCGTCCACTTGAGAACTAAAGGGATGTTGAGTCACAGATAATTTTCCTTTTCCATCTTCTCTTCTCATCCCTAACCTTTTGTGTTTCACATGAGTAGCTACTGTATTGTCTGGAATATTCACAGGCCACTTCAGGACAAAAGAAGCATCCTATAAGTGCGGCCATAGCAGTACTTAAATATACTCAAAGTGGAAATCACTCTAGTGAACATATAATGGTACAAAATTATTTATATTTTTGCCATATTCATTGTCCAAGCTGCAGGTACAAGGTATTTTGTTATCAGAAATACATGAATTTTATGAGAATTTGCCCGAGTTTAACACAAAACTATGTATTCAATTGGCAGTTCATTTGCATAATCAGCATTTTTTTGAAAGGGCTGAAACAGAGCAGTACATGGCATGCTACAATGAATGATCTGTTTGGTATTTCGAGCCAAACACTTCAGAGTTTTGTTCATATCTGAAACCTATAATATATTGTTGAAAAAGAGTATAATAGGGGACCTAACTACAATGTAAACTAATCAGAGAAACATTCGTAGCAAAGAAGCGAGGCACTTTCAGTCAGGTGATGTGGTGTAATGGTGAGTTATTTGTTACCCAAACATAACCAAGTCATTTCGTTTTTGAATGCCTCAACAAGTGGTTTAGTTTTAATTCACATGTTAAGTGCAAACATAGAAGTGGGGCATCATAGTTTGATGCTTGGGGCTTGCATTAAAAAGCACAACCAAGGGGTAAAGACCGAGCTTCTGTATGTGAACAGTTGGGAACAATAAGGAGTTTTATTGGCATGACAACATTACCACAGTACTATAACTTCTTCAGGCTACATTGCTTCATCCTCTTCAAAAGAGGCAACGCTCGTTGACTTGACCATCATGACTTATAAGTTAAGACCGTTGAAAATACCTCTTGTATGTTCTTCCACGAGTCAAAGAAAAATGAATCTGCTTAATTTAGAACAATAGAAAACGTTTGCAAAGACTGATGGAGAAAATGCTTGAGGATTATTACAGCTCCTGATACACATATTTTGCAAAACGATTATAGTTCCAGCCTCACTTGTAGATAATGTATGCTCTGTATACAGTATGAGTGGTTTATGTGGTTACTTGAATACCCTAATACTAAGTGCTTGTTGGATGGTCAAATAGTGGCTTAAACCCTCTCTCACTACAACTTATTAGTGTTTCCACCCTCTTCACTTATAGCCAATGCATTAATATACTTAAAAACATGTGCAGACCCTCAACAGCTCATGTTTCTGGTGGTATTGCAGCCGCACAATCAAGGCAGGCAATCCAATGTTATCTCAGCCCTCCATGGAGGATGTACACAGCAAAGCATTTCTCTCCAGCCCCTCTGCAGGTGTTTCTGAAGGATTGCCAGCGAGCTCGTCCACAAAATAGGGAAGCTCAACAATCACACACAGCAAAATTAACCGCTTTCATTAATGCCCCCATGTTATTTAAATGTCCTCCTGTAAAGAGGTTGTATTGGAATAATTATTGGGGCAAATAGTCCTGCCGATCTACGTGGAAATAATTGGCTTTTAGCTGGAGAGAGAGATTTCCTTGGCTGCCTGAACACAGAGACAGCTCTGGAGTTGTCTGGCATGCTTACAGCGTTAGCAGGGGACCGGCAGTGTGCAGAGGCCCCAATGACAGGGAGAAATAATTATGAACGGAAGCAGTGTTCAAGCCAAGAAGCCAATTTGTAAATGTCTCTTGGTTGCTGCTGCCTCTCTGTGTGTGTTTGCGTACTCTCAAGAGCGTGTCTGTTTATGCCGAAGTGCATCCTGTGTGGCTCTGCGTGGTGTGCGTGCGTCTCTGTGGGTGTTTTTATTAGTCGCCGCTGCTCAAGCAGATGCTGTGATGACTCCCCACTTGTCACCCCATTCTGTGACCTTCAGTTGTTGAACCTGAGCCTCAGTGCTGAAGATGCCAGGATGATTAGGACAAACATTGCATGGCAAACATTTAACAGATTTTCATTTTTTTTTTAAAAACTGCTTCTACATGAAGACACTAATGAAATGGTGAAGTACTGTGTGGGTGGTAGGCTATTTTTCCAAAGGCTATGTAAGGCATACCAATTAGCACATAGCCTGAATTGTACTTCAATAATGTTGAAGCCTTTACAATGCATGCTGTATCATCTCAATGTCTCTAGGCCCTCTTTTAGGCATCCCTCCCTCTCTCAGCCTCAGGGCCTTGCCAGGCTTGAAGGCGTCACCTGGTATGGCAGATGCCCCCCCCCCCGTTCCCACACCTGTCACCCTTGCCACACTGTTCTCTCGCTCTGGTCATCAGCGCCATCAGGGGGCTTTCTTCTATGCCGCCGAAACCTGCTTGGCGAGCCATCAAACACGCCTCCAAGGGTAAATCATGTCCCCTTTAAAAAACACAAAAAAAGGGTTTATTTTCATGTATAGTTAAATGTCATTGCCTTTGCACTGTGGTGGATCTGCTAAAAGTGAGACGGATTGTATGGTGGGGGTTGGGGAGCGGAGGGGGGGTGCAGTGCTGGGGGGAGAAAATGAATATGTATGTGCATATTTATCCGGAAAATGATTACTTGCTGGAGCATTCATTAATCGTTTTTCATAATTCATTCTGTGCTTATTCTCCTTTTATTGAATTTAAACAAACCCATTAACGGGGATTACCTTCCCTGAATAAGACTTTGGTTCTCTTGCTTCCAAAAAGGGACCCTTGTTCCGTCAAGTGGAATTACTTGCGCGCGTCTGCAATCTCCTCGGAAAATAATTATGGAACACAAGGGTGTGCTACGCCATCCCTCCTTCCCGTAGTTGCCACTCTCCCTCAAGTCAATTTATAATCACTTTTCAAAGGATATATTCTCCCATTGTTCTATTTTCCTACAGATGTGTTGAAAATGTATCTGCAGTAATGAGAGCATTATTTCATGTTGTTTTTAATAACCGGTAATTTATGTTTGACCATCATCACCATCTCTCCCATGGTTGTTGTCAAGTTATTTGCCTGGCCTTTGTTGCCGCTTATTGTCTGGCACTAATTATAGCCTGAAGAGAATTGCTTTTCGAGACCCTGACCTCTTCCTTCTACTTAAGGCCATGAAGAGGAGGACAAATGGGTGAGAAGGAATGAAAGAGCCAAAGGAGGGTATAGGGAGCTTTGTAGCTGATTAACCATAAGGCATACATTAATGATAATTGGATGAGGGGAAGAGAACGGAGCCGTGAGCAAGAAATGGCTTTTTTACTGCGGTACACTCAGATTTCTGTTCGTCACTGCTATCTCTCTCTTCCTCTGAAGAATTAAGTAGAGCCAACACACGAGTGCCATCAAGACTGGGTGGAGGATGTGAGTACCTGGGGGGGGGGGGGGGGGGTGTAACACAGAAAGCCTGCATTGTATCCCACTGTGTAATGCTGCCCCAGATCTGTAATTACAGCACACATTGCCTAGTACAGTGTGTAGGTCAGTCCATTTGCATTTCCTGTTCGATTCAAAATGAATTCCCTTTTTAGATAATAATGTGCATCTATTATAGTTTTCTTTGTGCGCCATGATAATGTCCGGTGAAATATATGCAGTTCTTGGAATGCCGAGGAAAACTCAATTTCCTCACATCTATAGCATGCATACATTCCTATGCTTGAATGGTTTGATGCATGACCATTCAAGAGGCAACAATAGAGCTCCAAAGCAGAACATGTGTTCTCTTGCACCACTGTGAGGAAAGGCCACCTTTAGGAAGGGCTTTACTTCTAGACCGGGCTGTATTTTTTAAATCTGAATGGCAGTTGCCAGCCGAGTAGGCGATGCACCGTCCAAGGGTAAACATGGCTGCCAGCATTATTGTTCAGGGTGATGAGGCACCTAAGCAGGTGCGCCTGTAGTCACACAGCTCTGTGGCGTGCTCACTCACGTGTTCAAAAGGAACGCTCATAGCAAGTGTGCACCGCATGCATACACACATGCGGAACATGCAGTCATGGCTTTAGCTGCAAAGTGTTTACCGATTGTGTATCAGATGAGATTTACTTGCCCTGTTGGCACAGCTTGAGAACAACATGTAAACGATGCCATCCAAGGCAATTAGTTTGGATTCCGAAAGGAGGCCAAATACGAGACAGGAAGGATGGGTGTTACTGCGACAGTTTCCAACATGAGTGCATCAAGTGTCCTCCCAACCTTTAAAAAAAAAAGTGTGCTAGCTGGATTGAAATTGAATGTCAGACAGGTTAAAAATTACAAAAAATGGAAAGAAAAGAGACTCAGCATCAGTACAGGGAGGCTGTGTGCACCTTTTCCTTTGTCACTCACTTCACCTCCCTCTCTCCAATCCCCCCCGGAGCCCTTTGGTGGAAACAAATGTCAAATGATCACGCTTCTGTGAGCACCATCTGGCAGCTCGTGCACTTATAGCACCCATGACATCTCTCACTTTCCTGCCAACCTTCCACACTACAGTAGTACACTTAACCCTTTGTTCCGCAGGATGGAAGTCAATAGGAGCCGCTCACAATGGCTCCACTCACCATTTGACCATGAGAACACTGTAACCTTAGGTGACATGCAAAGCGAATCTGCAGCAGAAAGTGGAATTGAAAATGGCAAGCATTGTAAATGTGTCCAGTTTAAATGTAGATACCAATGGTTCTGACTGGAGTCATTTAGACTTTTAAGGTACTTCCTTTGTAAAATTCTATGTATCTATCCATCTATCTTACACAGAAAATACCACATAACGGGGTTAATACTGCATGCAATTAAATTAAATAGAAATTGTGGAACAAAACTTCAAATAGTACCACAAATGGATATTGATTTCATTAAGATCCTAACACCTTGATTGAATGGAAAAGAGACAGTAGATCAATCGTAATAATGCCTATAACAGCAGTATTGAGGGAACATATTGACAACTGTACATGGAAGGAAAAAAAGGACAAGAATTCTAATTATTTGGAGTACAAACAGGCTATTGATTGCGTGAAAAGAGCAATCAGTGTCACACACGCATTTCTTCTCTCGGGACTCATTTTGTATTCGTATATGTACATGTGATACCAATTTTCTGTATGGACACAACAGGGTGTTACAGGATATTTACATCACCACATCAAGTGACCTACAAACTGCAAATGATGGGGGCGAAGGCGCTGAATTTCCAGTATGGAGATGGTCTTGATTTTCACTGCATATTGTATCAGGCAAAGTGTGTTGGGAACTTGATCATCTGTTTTCCCGTGCCAAAAGCAATTGGAACAAGGCCTGAAATGGATTGTGTTAGCAAACACAGATAAGATGAATAATGCTGTGGCAATATGGCATCTCAAACAGTTATGTAGCATTGCATATTAATCAGTTCAACATGTTCTTGAATGTATGTGTGGATAATGGACAACAAAGGGCCCAGTACAGCTGCCAATAGTATTGAATGAATTCTTCACATTGTATTGCTTTATCATTTCATTGGCATGCTTACATCTGTTAATGGAAGGTACAGAATATCCTCTCAATCTATTTTAAAATTAAGTTTTCTTATTTATTTGAAAACCATGCTTATCTAATCTTCTTTAGATAGTTTAAATATATGGTACTGTTGCTCCAGGCAGTAAACACATATTTTATTTCAAATTGGAACATTATGTGTCAATAATCCTTAATCGCCCATTTATATGAAGTCTGTGACCATTCAGTGTCACTAATTCACCTGATAGTTCCAAATAATTTGGAATAAATGCCTAAAATGTTATAATATGATGAGTTTATTCCATCTAGCTCACGTGCTGTTAAAGCTACTGCTTGCAGAAAGGCAGTAGAAGAAATATAAATAACTAAAAGGTTTTCTGACACAAGTTTGGCAGTTTCAGAGGATTTGGGCTGATAGGTGGGGGTGAGTCAGCAGAATCTGGAAAAATGAGAGCTGGAAATGGTGGGTACGGATATAGAAGTGAAGGGACATGAGGCAGAGGAAGAAGTAGAGTGGCAAGAGTGAGAAAGTGAGAAAGAGAATTCAGAAACACGTAAATCCCTCTGTCTTTTGGACATGTTCCACAGGATAAAGTGTTCTCCTGCTTAAGTGTAATAGACATTGTTTAAGGGCTGTTTTTGACTGCCAATCCATCACATATAATTTATGTTCATCACGCATTACTGGTCAAGTTTCAAAACTCGATGAGTCATACTTGCTATTTCCAAAAAAAGACTGCTTAACTAATTGGTTTTGATTGGTATCCATCTCTGGTGGTACTTTGTTTTGTGAATTTCAACTTATCCTGTTCATCATGAGGAGGAATAAACCATAATTACTAAAATGACTGACTACTTACTACAACACAAATGCATCAATGCTAGCAGTCCTCTAAATGCTAATATCAGCATGCTAACATGCTCACATTGTCAATGCTAACATGTTCAGTATTTTAGTCTAGCCTGCTTTGCTAGTGTTAGCTAACTTAAGGTCATGATTTGAAGCTCCAAGCTAATTTGGAAGTGCAGCACATGAGTTCTAGCTGGTGGGGTGTGTGCCTTTAAGGTGCAAAATGTATGGATATATACTGTATGGACTAATGCAGGCTTTTATCACAACCTGCCTCATAATGCAAATAGCATCTGTTATAAAATAACTTAAACGTATTAAGCAAGATGGACCTGATACCAGGAGTAGTTATAAGAAGTTGCTATTAAACATAGTCTAGTTATAGAAGTATGGGCATAGATATGTCTCATAATTATTTGTGTGAACATAACAATAATTTGTGTGTAAATATGTGATTTGTAAATGTAAAACACCGTCCACAAATGCATTTAAAAGATTTGCAAACTCACAAATAAATTTGCAAATGTAAAACGGATCTGCAAATACGCTAAATATATTCACAAATAAAAAAAAGATCTGTGAATATCTCTTTAACATTTACAACTTTCGATCAGGCATTTGTGAATCCATTTTGTATTTGTCGACCAATAATGCGCTTGCGGATCTCAAATCTCTGCTCGTGGATCGTCTTTTTACACACACGGAATTTTGAGACATATTTTCCGCCGGTCTCGGCTAAAATCTACTCGTGTCACTCGGTTATTTTCGGAAACCACGTGATGGCCTGCTGATGAGGACATTTCCGCATGATTTCAAAGTAAGAGCATGATGGTTTGTTTAATGCTCTGTTTTTTTATTATAATGAACAGCGGAACATTAGATCCATTCTTTAGCATCATCATGTTATAGTGATACAGTTAGTTTGTGTTAGTTTATTGGATCAATATAGTATATCGAGCACTTTCGTTGATGTTGAAGTGCAGGCTATACGCCACTTTCGGATCCCGTGGGGGCAGCTGGCAGCGAAACAGCCCAGATAAAACTCTTTCTTCATTGTGTGTTGTGTATTCAGTCAAGCGGGTCAAAGTTACAAAGCACTTCACATCTTATTAATCGGCCTAATTTTACTTTACCAGTGCAATAATAAAGTCATCTGTAGAAAAGCACCGTATTTAGGTCAGCCTTCATAGTAAGGCTACATTAAATGTTATAATATTCATTGTGTCCTTGCTACTGTATATGCATATATTCCTCTCTATTGCTTTCATTTGTATTTAATGTTATTGTGTTTATACTTGTTTCCACACATTTCACAATTTGGGATGAATTAAGTATCTATATATGATATCCATCTATCTATCTGTCCGTCTATCTATCTAGCTATCTGTCTATCCATCTATCTACCTGTCTAACTGTCTGTCTGTCTGTCTGTCTACCTACTATACCTGCCTGCCTACCTACCTACTAGTTGTTTTGTTTGGAAAGGTTTTGTCATTGTATTGCTCTTTACCAGCACCGGCAGAGTACAGGACTTTACATTGTACGTACAATTTTACATTGTAACTTTGACCCGCTTGACTGAATACACAACAAACAATGAAGAAAGAGTTTTATCTGGGCTGCTTCACTGCCAGCTGCCCCCCCCCCCCCCGGTATCCGAAAGTGACGTATAGCCTGTACTTCCACATCAACGAAAGTGCTCGATATATGCTATATTGAACCAATAAACTAACACAAAATAACTGTATCACTATAACATGATGATGATGATGATGATGATGATGATGATGATGGTGATAAAGAATGCATCTAACGTTCCGCTGTTCATTATAATAAAACAATTAGCATTAAACAAACCATCACGCTCTTACTTTGAAATCATGCGGAAATGTCGTCATCAGCGGGCCATCACGTGGTTTCCGAAAATAACCGAGTGACACGAGTAGATTTTAGAAGAGACCGGCGGAATGTCTCAAAATTCCGTGTGTGTAAAAAGACGATCCACGAGCAGAGATTTGAGATCCACTTGAGATCCACGAGCGAATTTTTAGTCGACAAATACAAAATGGATTCACAAATGCCTGATTGAAAGTTGTAAATGTTAAAGAGATTTTCACAGATCTTTTTTTTATTTGTGAAAATATTTAGCGTATTTGCAGATCCGTTTTACACTTGCAAATTTATTTGTGAGTTTGCAAATCTTTTAAATGCATTGTGGATGGTGTTTTACATTCAAATCACATATTTACACACAAATTATTTTTATGTTCACACAAATAATTATGAGACATATATATGCCCATATAGAAGATATGTGGGTTACATGGTTTAAAAATATGGGGTCTTCAGCATTCATATTCCATAAACTAACTTTATTTAAACAATGTCTTATTAACAATAAATAGAAATGTGACCTTCGGTAATATATGAGCATGAAGATACCAGCCTGTCCTCCTCCAAAAAACGACCAAAGGTCAATTGTTCAGCTGCTTATTATCCGACCTATAGTCACGTTTTAAAGTTTAGCACATCTAGTGGTCGTGTAAGAAACAACAATTTGTGGCAATTGCAAACGCTCTGGAGGGTCGTATAGTCACAAATAACCCTCTCTAGAAAATCCTAAATTGTAGAATAGGTTGACCATTAAAATGCTTTTTGATTAGATTTCTAGCGAGAAGTGTATATTGTACTTTTAGAATCTACGTCCAGTGGATGTGTAGGATCTATAGTTTGATAGATATTACGAAGATGATTTGAGGTCTCGCGAGGAGAATGTGTATAGAGTGGCGAAGTCCGTGGGACCTTATTTCGGAAAAATTATGTATTGAAGTCAATGGAGAGAGAAAACTTATCTTTGGATCCCGTTTGAATTGTGCCACGAATTACACATATGATGTTTGTCAATCTTAAAAAATAATTTCCATGTCAAAAAAGTCACAGTTTGTCGTAAAATTGTTGAAATATAAGACTATGAAAAATACGCATCTAGAAAGACTACAAATCCCAGAGTGGCGTAAGTGATGTCACAATTGTTTTCCTCCACTAAATATAAGAGATAGTTAAGATGCCTGTGTGCTTAGTACCAGGTTGTTATCATACCAGCAATGGGTCTTGCTCATTATTTCGCTTCCCGTCTGATGAAAGGACCAGGAGTGGCTGGATCAAGTTAACTACCTAGCTAGTAGCAAGCACGTTAGTTAGCATTACTAGCCTTAGCCTTGTCATTTTGATTAGCCTTAACATGAAGTAACATTAAGTAACCCAAAATGTTAAACAGTAAGAGTAGTCATATTTCGTGAACCCTTTGAAGAGTACTGTCACGCCGGTGTGATCATTCTATATAATACACCATTTAAGCCCGGGGGAGAAATGCTAACGCTAACGCTACATTAGCATCGGCGATCTTTTGTACTTCATGCTATCTGCACACATGGTTGACATTAAACATTAAAAAGATCAGGCAGTTCAGAGAGAAAGGAAGGCAGGCAGGCAGCGCTGCATGACATTCTTCTGGACGTGTTTCATTGTGGTTGTGATAGTGAGGGTAGGCAATTCCTTGTTTAACAAGACATTAGTGACTGTGTGTGGTGACGTGTGTTGTTGTGGGAGACCAGAGATGTAATTCATTCAGCGTTTCACACCAACAAATGTGTTACTTCACAGTTTTACGACACATTTTTTTTATTTTTGACAGGCAAAATTCTCTTTTAAATTGACAAACATCATATGTGTAATTCGTGACATTGAGGGGAATGCGGTTCTATTATGAAAACTTCGAGACCGGAAATACGGTTTTCACCCCGTGTGGGTTGACGCTAACTTTACATGGACGCTGCCTTCAAAAGAAATGAATACGTGGAAAGACGTAGTATACGTTCTCCTGGCGAGACCTCAAATCATCTTCGTAATATCTATCAAACTATAGATCCTACATATCCACTGGACGTGGATTCTAAAAAAACAATATACACTTATCAAAATCTTATCAAAAAACATTTTAATGGCCAAACTATTCTACTATTTAGGATTTTCCAGAGAGTGTTATTTGTGAATATACGACCCACCGGAGCGTTTGCAGTCAACGGGAGCACTAGAGGTCGAAAATGTTAAAACGTGATTATAGGTCGTAATAAGCGCTTGAACAATCAACCTATTTGGTCGTATGAGTTGGAGGACTTGTTGGAAGATGCTGAACCACAATTTGGACAAAGGAAAACAGAAATACCAGTACAAAACATCACAGTACAGCGATGTTTCTCAAAGCAGCTGCTAAAATAAGTTTAAAATACCTAACCTATCTGACCATTGTTGACCATATTTTAAAAAAATCCTGCACCTGATTTCTAGGAAAAACATTTTTGAATCAATGACTGCGGATGAGCCATGCTGTGACAGAAATAAATGTTAGTGCAGTAGGTTCAATCTTAAATAAAGTCTGTACACTAAATGAGCAGATTTTGCAAAAGTGTTGAAAGACACAGCCATCACACTCTCTATTTCCTTGGTCTGCAACATCTCCTTTCAGTGCTTTTTTACTTAGACACTCAAACATGATACACGTTGTACATTATCTACTTCAGCCTTTTAACTGTATATTGGAGCTGTTCAGTATCTGAAGATTAGCAGTGTGCCATTTTAACCTATTTGACTAAAAAATGATGTGTAAAATATACAGTTTGTTTTTACACAAAATGTATTATATTCACCGTTGTAAATCTGAAAGCCTGTTTTAACCATATATATGTACTATAATGTGTGAAAATTGTACACTTTTTGTACTTTGCCTTATTAAATGTAATCATGCCCTGAACATTACAGATTACAACCTAACTGACAATTCCCAGAACAATTACCAGTCCTCTCACAAGCACCCTTTTCCCTGCACAATCCCTCTTCTGTGTAATTGATGGGAGCCCGGCTATTGAGTATTTTTCTGGCGCTGTCTTCCCTGTAATTTCAATCAAGACTTTAGTGGGACAAATCAATAGGACAGAGGCTAAATGAGAGACGATAACGCTGACTCTGTTCCATATCTGTCACATGGCCAATGTATTACCCTTAGCTCTTAGAAGCTTTCTAATCACTAAGGAGCGTGTGCCTCTACAGAATCCCACAAACAGGGAGCATCAATAACACCTTACCTAGAGATTACATATGAAGATGAGCACATCAGGAATGCAATTTCTTTATTTTTTGATGCACCAACGAAAGGTTTAAGGTTCTTATGTGTTTGGAAATGACCATACATGTACGAATGCATAATAAATATGTGTCTGTTAACTACGCTGAACAAAAATATAAATGCAACACTTGTTTTTGCTCCCATTTTTCATGAGATGAATTCAAAGATCTAAAACATTTTCTATATACACAAAATAACCATTTCTCTCAAATATTGTTCACAAATCTGAAAAGATCTGTGATAGTGAGCACTTCTCCTTTGCTGAGATAATCCATCCCACCTCACAGGTGTGGCATATCAAGATGCTGATTAGACAGCATGATTATTGCACAGGTGTGCCTTAGGCTGGCCACAATAAAAGGCCACTCTGAAATGTTCAGTTTTATCACACAGCACAATGCCACAGATGTCGCAAGTTTTGAGGGAGCGTGCAATTGTCATGCTGACAGCAGGAATGTCCACCAGAGCTGTTGCCCGTGAATTGAATGTTCATTTCTCTACCATAAGCCGTCTCCAAAGGCGTTTCAGAGAATTTGGCAGTACATCCAACCGGCCTCACAACCGCAGACCACGTGTAACCACACCAGCCCAGGACCTCCACATCCAGCATGTTCACCTCCAAGATCGTCTGAGACCAGCCACTCGGACAGCTGCTGCAACAATCGGTTTGCATAACCAAAGAATTTCTGCACAAACTGTCAGAAACCGTCTCAGGGAAGCTCATCTGCATGCTCGTCGTCCTCATCGGGGTCTCGACCTGACTCCGGTTCGTCGTCGTAACCGACTTGAGTGGAGCGTCTGGCACGTTGGAGAGGTGTTCTCTTCACGGATGAATCCCGGTTTTCACTGTTCAGGGCAGATGGCAGACAGCGTGTGTGGCGTTGTGTGGGTGAGCGGTTTTCTGATGTCAATGTTGTGAATCGAGTGGCCCGTGGTGGTGGTGGGGTTATGGTATGGGCAGGCGTATGTTATGGACGACGAACACAGGTGCATTTTATTGATGGCATTGTGAATGCACAGAGATACCGTGACGAGATCCTGAGGCCCATTGTTGTGCCATTCATCCACGACCATCACCTCATGTTGCAGCATGATAATGCACGGCCCCATGTTGCAAGGATCTGTACACAATTCCTGGAGGCTGAAAACATCCCAGTTCTTGCATGGCCAGCATACTCACCGGACATGTCACCCATTGAGCATGTTTGGGATGCTCTGGATCGGCGTATACGACAGCGTGTTCCAGTTCCTGCCAATATCCAGCAACTTGGCACAGCCATTGAAGAGGAGTGGACCAACATTCCACAGGCCACAATCAACAACCTGATCAATTCTATGTGAAGGAGATGTGTTGCACTGCGTGAGGCAAATGGTGGTCACACCAGATACTGACTGGTTTTCGGACCCCCCCAGACCCCCCCCAATAAAGCAAAACTGCACGTTTCAGAGTGGCCTTTTATTGTGGCCAGCCTAAGGCACACCTGTGCAATAACCATGCTGTCTAATCAGCATCTTGATATGCCACACCTGTGAGGTGGGATGGATTATCTCGGCAAAGGAGAAGTGCTCACTATCACACATTTTTTCAGATTTGTGAACAATATTTGAGAGAAATGGTTATTTGGTGTATATAGAAAATGTTTTAGATCTTTGAGTTCATCTCATGAAAAATGGGAGCAAAAACAAAAGTGTTGCGTTGATATTTTTGTTCAGTGTATGTCCCATACATTATTTTAATGGTTATTTTTATATTTGTGTTGTCCTCTTTTGATTTGTGGATTATTATTCAGTTGTTTAGTGTATACAATGGTCTCTGTGTCTCATTGTTTTCCCTAAGCATATCAGTTCTTAAAAGGCATATCACATGGAAAATAGAACAATGAGAACAAATACCCAACATCGGCTATTTCATTTCAGCGGTGCATTTTATCATTTTATCAGCACTATGGAATTATTTTCAGTTTATGATTTCACCCTCGTGGTCGGCTTTTAAACCTGCGCACATACGTCTTCAGTGAGAATTCCCTTGTCATCGCCTGTCTTGGAGGTTTGTGGACCGATGACACCGACAAGCCCCCGTGAGTCAGACCCGAGATTTTCTAGCAGTTGAGGGCCAAGTGGAGCGTTGTTTGTCTGGGCCCGCAGCCAAGTCTTCCATTAGGCCTTTGGCCCAGGTGAACAGTAATTAAACAAGGCCGCGCTGAGTCGGCATTCCACATCTCCAGTGCCTCTGCATTCACATTATTGTTGTTTGTGTGGCTCTCTAGCGGCATTTTTTTCCTCCGAGTTCTCAACCATATGTCTTCTTTGAATCTATCTCACATTGTGCCAGGAAAATGTTTTAGAGCGAGTTAGGTTATTTTGAAAAACCCTAAGCCCATAATTACCGCAATTTGCGTCAAAATTGGTGCTCACTATCCGAGTCATACCGCAATCAAATCAGGTCCAAAGGACATGATGCACATACTGGAGATATGAGAGACTGGCTTGTTTCTACCTAGCTTGCTTCCTGTTTGTTGGGAATCTGCAATCATTGGCAGGAAGGAAGGAAGGGGGGGGGGGGGTGAGGCCTGAAGATGAAATAGAGGGACGTATATGACGGAGAGAGGAGTATTTCAACAGGACGATAACAACCACATAAACAAACAACAAAGATGTGCCACATGGACACCGTAAAGAAAGAGGAATCTATCTCCACACGTCCCCTTCTTTTCACTTATCCTGCTCTCCACCTTCGTTCTCAGTCACAGGACTATTGGTTAGTGAGAAGCCCCAGTGGGGGGGGAGACAAGAGAGGGGAAGACGGAGGGAGACTTAGAGAGAGGGGGATAGTGCTGAGGCTGCATTCACAGAAGATTACAGTGCAGGCTCGCTGATCAGGCTCTCCACCATTTTCTCCCCACTGCACAGAGACGAGCCTGCCTCCTTTGATCACGTTCACAACCAATGGGATCACACAGGTAGAGGGAAGAATGAACCACACACACACACACACACACACACTCACACACGCCATTTTAACCAAGCTAGCAAATCAGATTGAGTGCAGTGCACGAGACAATATTCATATCTCATCTAGGTTTGTATGTGAGCGAGGGGGGAAAACGTGACGATAGGACACTGCGATTTAATTTGAGTGTGTGGGTGGGTGTGTGTGTGTGTGTGTGTGTGTGGGTGGGTGAGTGTGTTGCTCATGAAGAAAAGAGCAATATTCAAATTCCCTGATTCATTCCCCTGCAGGCATGAGGATCGATAGCTCTTTATGAAGGGACTTAGCGAACTAATTAGGTAACCGAGTGGCGGTGCATTCCTAATGAGCCCACTGCGTGCACAATGTGAATTCAATTGTGGATATGCAACGGCAAACTAAAAGGTGACTTAAATTGTGAAAACTCCCTCTCGAATCCACCACATGAGCGCGCTCAATCACGTGCATGCTCAGGTGTTGGTGCACAACACCATGTTGATTTGCCTCTAGTAAACACAGCAAAGTTGTTGTTACGTGCAGATGTTACCGACTTGATTGTCTTGGCTTGGTGACGTGAGCACCACGTTAAGCATGGAAAGCATCAACAACTAAAGGCTGAGAAAAGGAAACTAGGAGGTTACGAGACTGGAATTATAATTAAGGCTAATCTCCGTATTGCTTTCTGCACTCCAGGCAAAACTGTCTCACAGCATCGGTATTGTGTGAATGTCTACAGAGAGCACAGAGTCATATTTGCTTTCAAACATTTAATTTGTGAGCAGAACTGTAGATGGGCTTTCCCTCTGACATAGAACACTATGTTCCTTGAGGTTTAAGCCATTTTATCATATGATTCATGTTTTATTCTAGGAGTGCTGGGGTGCAAATCCTTATCTGATACGCGTAAGAACACATGTCATGTATGTATATTTCACGGGATTATAGATGTATTTAAACCCTTTTTAATTTTGAACAAGTGTTGTCACCTTTTTTCCTGGTCTATTATCCCCCTTTATTTCTTCATGTGGCATCGTTTTTTAAACTGTACCACCGAGTTTCAACTATGCATCTAATACTAAAAACTTGATTTCTGTAAATGTTTAGTGAAATGTACGCGTCCTTCTTTGTTTGGGGGGCAACACATGTCCCAACTAGTAGGAGAAAGTAGGACAGTAATTAGTATTAGTAAAAAGGGATATTTTCTATAGTCTCTGCAGCATAAGCAATCTGCCAAACATGTGCACATAATGGTCAGTTTGTTGCCAGTGAAGCATCTGCAATTTGGCCCATAAATACCCTCAACTACTCAACAGCCATAGGAATCATTCTAGCATGTTTACTGAAAGAGGCAACAGACACAAGCTGATTTGCATTTAAGGTAGCAAATTGCCAAGCTGGATGGGATGTGGCTGGAGATAAATCGGATAATTTGTCAGCAAAAATGACCGCTTCCGAGATGGAACAGTCATTTTTATTAAAGAGGGTATAGTTGGGCATTCATCAGTGTCAGTTAGGGCTGTTTACAGCAACACTCACACACTCTCTAAATGCACCCTTTGCAGTAATTCCATCTGTCTGCGTTACATTTCCACGATGAGCTCTCCACCAAAGGGAGACTGCAATTAGTCCTATACCTTGTGGCAGGCACACTCAACATATTTCTCCCTCTCCTCCACAGCTCAAGGAACGGCCAGTAATTATTGTGAGGGAGGATATTAAAAAGGGACTTCAGATTGGGTCCATTTCCGTATAACAGTGCGGCCATTAGGTTCGTATATGCACAATTAAACAAGAAATGGTCATGACATTGCTTGCGGTCTCTTAGCATAGACCTCTTGCGTCAGTGAAGTGCTACCAGATTACTAAACTGACTAATTGTCATTTGAGGATAGCTACATTCCTTTTTAAGGAGTTTAAAACACATTTAGTGTAGAGAAAAACTGTGTTTCTCAGAATGGAAAATTCAAATGGGCCAATTTGTCAAATCTAGTCTAAGTTACAATATTCCAGAAACTCTACTGGGTGAATTGCCATTGTGCTGTCATTGTGACTTTACACAATATAGTTGATGATTGCTTACCACTTATAGCTATATTATTTGTTTTTTATGAAATTAGGCTGGTTTTCTTTGAAAGTTGGTACAGATCCTTAAGGTCCTGAGAGAAAGCATTCTTGAAAAATAAACAAAAATGAAATGTTGACCCTAAACTTCCATGGAATGCCATCTATTTTGGTTAAAAGGGATCTAATATGTGGCACACTAAGTATTGTTTAAATAAAATAGGAGACGTGCAGAACATGTGGGTAGAAACTAAGGTTAAGGTTTAAAGGTTATATATGACCAATAGTCTGGTTTTTGATGTTGCCTTTCTCATAGAATATACTGTTATCAAAGGGGAACATGACATCATTTGGCTTTCACAAATCCTTGCTCTACACTAGAACCGCCAACGGGTACATTTTACCCGCGGCTGTTTGTTGATTGTATGTCACTTTTTTTCAATAACATATTAAAGTCTCCCAGTCCGTGACTTTTCCTGAAAGTGTGTTATGTAGCGCCCTCTGTTGTTAACAATTGTCAATATGAAGTCAGATTGAAAAAATCGCAAAGGAAAATGCCTTTTATACCTATATCCGCCAGCGGGTCATATTTACCTCATAGAAAATGCAGCGTAAACATGACGTGTTGCTATAGCAACGCCTTTTGTCTACTGCGGTTTCTTATAGATAGATTGAGAGAGAGAGATAGATAGATATATTGATAGAGAGAGAGATAGACAGATAGATAGTTATAGATAGTGTAACATCTTGGAGAATACAAGCTCTTGGATGACTGAGCTCACGTTGAGGACGTAATGCATGTGTGCAGGTTACGTGCCAGTTGAATAAAGATGGACACTCGGAATGAGAGAAGTCGTCTGCGTCGTCTGTTTATGTAGACAATTATGAGTCCATGGAACAGAACATTACAGATAGATCGATAGAGAGATTTGTACCTAAACAAAACACAAGTCTAACACCAAGCATTTAAATCAGCACTCTTAGCGATATTTTATACTTCATGCTATCTGCACAAACTATATCATATGAAAAGCTGAGAGTCCACAGATTCTATTGGTATAAGTCTCATCCCTGTGCGATCAACACTCACTGTTCTGTATGATAAATAAAAGAACATTGTACCTTGAAAATCAATAGCGGGTAAATTTGACCCGTTGGCGGTTTTAGGTATACAGCGACCTCTGGCGGTTCTAGTGTTAAAATAAACGTGCAGTGCTACGGTGTTATACGCCTGGCTTATAAATTGAATTTGCAATTCTCATTCCAAAATAAGGGCTGTAATGAAAATCTCTGCGGCTCAACGCAAATAACAAGCTTCCTGCAAAACAGAAATCGCTTTGAGCTGCTATCATCACGCTGCTGCAGAGAGATGCTGCAGATACGGAGTGATTGAAGGGTTCCAGTCGCTTGGCAGGATTACTGGTTCTGAGATGATAGCAATATTTAATAGACCTCTGAAGCAAAAGGCAATTCACCCATTAAGAAGGAGGGAGGCCTTTGCTCCTCCCAGCGACCTCCTGCTGCCCTCCTACATAACTTTTAACTTTCATTTGCAATAGGCCACGTCTACTTCTCTCTGAGGAAAGGCCCTCATAACTATTTCTGAACCTATCGCCTTTTCACATTATTTCAGAATCTTTGGAATCCGTCCAAGTCTTGAACCCTGGTGCCATTAAGAACCTTTGCCCCGTCAAGATTGAATCTGCACCCCATTATGGAATTAGCCTCTTTGAACTCTTCGTTTTGGCAAATTCAATTGTTTTTCTGTTTTAATTTAATTCATTATACAATATTGTCGGCTCATTCCAGATCATTTACTCACCGCACCGATTCCTACCTTAACCCTTGAATTCAGGCCATCAATTTGAGCTTAATCGTCCCCTATGACTGTAATCCTTTTAACCCCACCTCACTTTTACTTAATCATCCCACCTATCCTTTCTTTAGTCGTTGTATGCGTTATATCTTTCTCACAGAGCTCAATTAACAGGACAGCACTCGTCTGAATGTCTCTCTCCAGAAGGAATACTTAAAGGAAAAACCTGTAACGCACACCCTTTGAAGTTCTCTGTTGCTCTGATTAGCGATAGTGACTGGCTTCTGATTCTTAGTAATGGGAGCTAAGTAGCATTTATAGCATTTAGAGCCAAATGCCACAGTATTCCAAATAAATACAATTTCTGTAAGTCATCAATCCAGCCGCCACTATGTGTTCGTGGATGATGGATGTCTAGCAAAGATGATATCAGCAATCTTTATCCCGCCATGTTATCCTTGGTGGACCCTTCTTCAATTTGGCAGACATAGCTGTCAATAGGTACAACACTATATTACTTTTAAACAAGTTGACAAATGGCCGACATTTCTCAGCGTCTGTGAAACTGCACAGCATTGTAAGAGAGTTTGAAGCGACAGGTTTGACTCCTGTCACTTAACCTTCAGTCACAACAGTCACACGTGGCAACATGTTCAAACCGGGGTGTTTATACCAAATGATATTTGTTTCTTCTGCTCAGCATCTGTCGATCTCTCTTTAACAGTTCCAGAAATGTCTTCCACGCTCTCTTCAAGTCACAACTGTCTTTACAGGGCCAACTTTGTCCATAATTCTGAGTGGCAGCACTCATTACTGCCTGACAGCTGATCATCCACGTGTCATGAAACCATTACTCACCATTTCATTATTACTGATGCTGCATACATGCCAGAATACACTGCATTGTAAAACCCGTGGTCAGCTAGTAAAAGTTCCTCTGGCTACATTTTTCATTTCACACTCAGACATAACAGACCATAACACACGGGTGACATTTCAGGTATGGAAATGTGATGACATTTACAACCAGTGTGGTGTCTTATGAAACGTAAGTAATTGGATCGGGGTCAATATAACAATGCAAAAATGAGATGCTTGAAAATAGAAAGGAAAAAATATTTGAGGTCCAGGGCAACTGCTTAATCATATTTTATCAATACATGTTTGTTTCAAGAACTTCAGGAAAACTGCAACAAGTTCTTTATTACATTTATAGCTTGCCTATCAATACATCAAAATCATCATTTCAGGATGATATGTACTCTAATCTACTATCGATGATTTAAGGTGAGTCATTTTTCTCTGTACACATACGTTTTTCAAAATGTATTTTATCGTTTAAAATGCACTATAAGTAACTTCCTCCTCCACATCAGCAGTTTTCTTCCATTTGATGTGTATGAATTGGACTAATCCGTTTCACCACTGCATACCTGCCATGTGAGGGAAACTATGACAGCCAATTTCCGATGGTGTTAAGAGACACAAGCCTGAAATTCAGTTCCTTAAATCAGATAAAACACATTAGAGGCTTTGCTCTATCCTCTGGGAGGACGTGAGATACGGATCCAGTTAAAAAGGTTTCACACGTCTCTCCTGGGAGAAAGATATGTACACAGCTCAAATAAATAAATACAAACTGAAATAAGTTTGCACTGCTCGGCAAAACACGGTGGAGCCACAATGTACACTATCATCTCAGCTAATGAGCACACTTATTAACTATGTGAACATGTTGGATTGATCCAGCCTTGTTTTTTGTAAATTGTCTAAAATGGCAAGGGTGTTTTATCTCATTAATTCATCTCAGCGTTACCAAATACCCTCGAGCCAAATGCATTTGAATTAAAGGGAATTGTTAACTGTGTTGATGAATCACTGAAACTGATATCTTAAATGAAAGATAAATACGTTTTTATGAATGTTTGATGTTCCCACATACACACTGTCACATGAAGGAGTCCAAACAATTCAAACGCATCATAGACGGAGATGTGTCCTTGATGTTCACTGAAAGACAGTGTTGACGTCTAAAGTGATGTGTGTCTTTTGTTCGTTTTCCATTGCCTCCTCACAAGCACCAACTATCTCCCAGTGTGGTCGGGGCAAAGCAGTAATTAGCCAAATGTTTTCTCCTGAAGCGGTTGTAAACAAATCATTTTAAATCTGGCGCTGACCTTGTGGAATTTCAATTACCGAGATCAACGTCATTTAAAGGAAACACACTTTAGCACCACAGGAATATGCACAAGGACAGTTTTATAATATTAGGGCATATCAGAATGTAAATATAATATTTGTACACATTCCCTGTAACACTGTAACCTCTAAAAGAACGTACGCTTTCTTTCACTTAAAGGAACAGTAGCATATTCATCAGGACTGACCTAATTAAAGGACAGGAAGACAACAACATTCCCATACATCAAGACAGCTCTGTATACAATTTGACTTGTGTATATAAAAAGGGAATTAGTTGGTACACATCAAGGTATTGGTTGCGTTAAGTGCGTTGTCTGTTTACTTCACAGGGTTTCCTTTGAAATGTTCACATGTGTTTCCTTTATTGAAAATAAGAATATATGTTGCATTCATACTAAGTGTGTCTTTTGTCTGTTTTTGGATATTTCCTGTTTCTTTTGACTACAGTTTCCTTTATTTGACTGTTTGTGTGGCCTTGGCTTTATTTAAAGGATGCTTCCTCTGAGGAAAGATCAGTAGGGCACACTCTCCAAGATGAAATACCTTCATCAGTGTGAAGTTATGCAAATGTGTTGATACTTCATGTGAAATCAAAACATTATGTGATTACTGTAAAATATCAACAATGTGTCACACCTACACCATTCTTCTTTCAAAAGTACTTATGCACTCAATTCCCCATTTTGCTTAAACAGAGAGCTCTTAATCCTTTATTGGCAAACTGTTTTATTGGCACTACTTTATTACACAGCTGGTTCTGTAGAGCAGCTCAGTGAAGGCAATGCACTCACCCTTCACTCTCAGATTAGTCCAGGTAAAGAGCATAAGGGTTGGCAATTGTACTTACTAGTGCAAATATTGGCCTCACAGAGCAAATTGGAATTGTTCCCACTGACCTAGCAAATCATTTTGGGTGTTGTTAGGATCTCTTAAAACCCGAGACTAGAATACACTGAAAAGAGTCCAAGGAAGCTTATAAAAGTTAACATTTAATTAAACAAATGATGTGAATAATACAATGAGAATATGCAAGGTGGATGGCGTGGATCCCCCCTAGGTCAGCTGCTACCCGTTCGCGTGGGGTGCTGGGCAGAAGAGAGATCGATTCTTGGCTTGATTAGCCGGTTATCAACTGTAGTCTTCTCCTATTGGCCGGTCTAGATGGGGGCGGGTCCAAGAAACATCCTGGCATGTTCTGATTACATTTACAATATTCTAATGTCTGTGGTTATTTAAGCATTCCCTAATAAAGTATTGCAGTGTAAATACGTGAGGATTAAAGACAGTGTGTTTAGTGTACAACCCCACAAGTCATTTCTCCTTCAATTCACTGTTTAAAAACGTAGTCTTCAGCCACATGCTAATGCTAACCTTAAATTGAAGCTAACAATATGTACTCACAAAACAGGAAGTCGTTGTGTGAACTTCCGGTTTTTCAGAATAAAACAGTTTTAAATCAAAACAGTGTATTTAATTTCTGTATTTTAATTTCTGTTTGTCTGTTATGAGTCAAATGTCTGATCACAATTTATTCTGTTGTGAGTTAAATAATTAAAGTTGTTTTAAAAAAAGTATTACATATTATTGGATTTCATTGTTGCATTTGAGTTATAAGGGGCATTTCAGCACCGAAGCTGTTTCAGGACCAAGGACAGCTCCTTGTATGCTTACCAAAAGAGAATACTTCAGAGCCAACTTTATTGTCAATCTCAAAATAAGTTTGTACACACAGAAAGATCAAAATACTGTTTGCCACAGTCCCGAGGTATAAAATAACACATTAACATACAAGAACACTCAATTATATTATAATTACAAAAATACACAAAATAACCGTTTACTTCAAAAAGTAAGCATACTATATATAAAAAGATGAGGTACATAGTGCAAATGAGAGTGCAAAATATTTTCCATAGCAGCATACTTATATCAAGACATAGTATGCTAGCTCAAAAGCATATTCTACACATATATTAAATATATTTTCACTTTGCTGGGGTTGTTTTCTGTTGACCAGGGTCAATGAGTGCCATATTTAAGACTATACAACAATGGTGCTATATCTTTTTAAAAGGCTCTGTTATCTCAACATGCTGCGAATCTAAAATGCCGTTTGATAGTGAATCAAATCCACAATTGGCAGCTCTAGTAAGAGGAGATAGTGCTGCATGTAATGGTCACATATAGAACACTCTCCAGAGTACCCCTAAGCCGGTAGTGGGAGCATGTATTTGAGAACATACCCACATGAAGTCGGTGTATACAGATTGGCCTGAATGATTCTTGCAGAGTCTTTTTTGTTGACAGCTTCCTGAAGAATGGAACTGTCGGTGGTTAAATGTTGCTCATTCTGTTCAAAGGCTTCATCACAAAAGCAGACTTTTTCCAATAAGTTCACAGGACGCATCACGGCTAGATTTCAAGCGTGCTGCTCGAGAATCAATGTACTGTATGTGTAGAAAAGTCCACGGGCTCAGAAGCACATATTCCCTGTGAAAGCGTAGTACTTTAGCATTGTCTTGCCTGTGGTAACATTACATTCTATGAAAGAGCTTTATTGCTAAAGTTTGGTGTTCCATCTGTTTGGTGGCTCTTCCGTTGACTGATGGGTGGGAGGGGCAGAAGCTAATTATGCTCATTATGAGGCATAATAGACGCAGGCAAGGAGCATGATTTGATGTACTCGGCCTCCATCTCTTGTCCCCATTCACCTAGGAGAAATGAATGAAGTCCAATTGAAGCGCAACGCCCTTTTTGTGTGTAAAGGTTATAGCATCCGGGGCACCTTCGATGAATATTAAAAAAAGGCTCTGGACCATGCAGTTTCAATTAACTAAGAGAATCAAAATGCTGAAAAGGCCTCAAATTGATTTTCTTTCATAGAGCCCCCTGCCTCACAAATAAAATAGGGGTGGTGAACTTCACAGATACAAGACTTTATGATTGCTTTCAGTCCTTCATATTGATATTTGTTTAATTTTGTTACCGACTTTGTCCTTTTTAATGAGTTTGTAAAGGCAGCAAACATTGCACTGGGAAAGTATCAAATAACAATGTATTTTATTCATGAATTAGACGGCATGCATTTTGTGAATTTTAAAGCCGAGTGGTTCCCATTGGAGGACTGTGACCCAACATGGCGTCACAATACGACTCCACTGGGTCACAGTATGATATCAACATGAAATGATGAGATTGAAACAGTTTGTTTTCCTACTTTTATGTAAATGACTGTAAGGAGTCATTGTTATAACATTGAAACACGGAGAAACAAACGTTTAAGCTATTGTATTAAGCACACACGGACAGCCTAACGTAGTCCAATACAATTATTATGCTAACGTCTAATTGTATTTAACATTTTATTGCTGTTTCTTATATCATTGAGGTTAAAGTTAGTGATCGTAGAGAACTACATTATATACAATGTACATAACAATGTCAACAACAAGGGAATGTCACGCTTGATACAGATTGATTGGATTGTGACCTTTTGACCAGGCAGTAAACTGTATGTATTGGATTGTAACGTCCTACCAAGCATTTTAAATTGAATAAAGACGGCAGTAGATAATTTTGCAAGAACCCGGTTATAGAATATAACTTAAAAAATGGTTGACAGTAAATTGCCTGTAAGAAACAGAAAAACTAGGGAAAAGCCACTTCCAAAACATGAGCGTTCTAAGAATATTAAAAAAAATTAAAATCCAGATTTGACTTCCACGCATTAAGTGAGTCCAATTGCTTTTGAAAAGGATTCACAAGTTCAAAGAGATGAGAAGGTTTTCCAATGCTCCGATCATATAATCCTGCATGTGAGGTTAATGACCAAACCTAGAGTTCAGAGCTTCTCATTCCCACAGGGAGGCAGGCACACTATATTACAATTCACACGGCATGAGGTGTATCCATGAATGTGCCGAATGAAAGAGCCCATTACGTGTGTCTGTTTCGCTCTCTCGTGACACCGTTTGCTTACGAATCAAATCTAATAAGTCACTTGTAAAAAGCTATTCATTCCTTTATTGTGTAGCGCTAACCTTAGATGTGTGGAAACTGGCACACACACACACACACACAGGGTATTCACAGAGTCAGTGACTTGCCATAAGGTGGAGCGCAGATAATAGATTTAGGCAACTGTAAGCAGATTTGGGCGTGTGCCTTACTTAAGGGCAGATCATTCGGAGGCTGTAAACAGGCTTTGGAGGAATCAAAGCGTTAAATGGAAAATACATTTATTAATTCAATCCGCTTAGTTCAGGTTCAGCTCCTTTTCCTTCAAATGAAGTTTCACAGGATATTAGCAGGCGAGAAGAAAAGACGGGCACGGGGTTGGCATTTCAGTCATGTAGGCGCCTTGATGTCGCTCTAACCCCCACTCACACACTGACTCGGAGTTTCATCCCACAGGCAATAAGACTATTAAACACCTGAACTTGAAAATCATAACATTGGCTGCTACTTAGAAATTATTTATCTAATATATCATTCCAATCACTTGCACTATTTCACTTTTTATAATTTTTTTTGTATTTACTTGCACTATTTTTGTCTGATTGTCTGTTTAATTGCGTTGCCCTGTTGAAGGAGGGTGACATAAGCTTGCCATCGTCATACAGTACACTGTAGCTATGCACGTACGACCAATAAAAGCCTTGAACCTTGAAATCACAGCTGGATGGAAAGCAAATAAAGCAGTGTGTGGAAGGGAGATTGGATTCTCCACAGCTGAGAGAATAACCCTTATGTGTTGGATGTGGCAGGTATAAATGCATAAGGGTGTACAGCAGAAAGGTCATGAGCTGACAGTCATTCACTTCCTGACTGCTACTCCTACAGGAAAAGGAATAATGGATGTTAAGCTGTCGAACAAAGGGTTGCAGTTTGTGTTTAATACAATCTATAAGTCCCTTTCATCTGTTCAATATGCCAAGTCACGCTTGTTATGACTACAGTCGATTACATAGTATTCTTAGGTGTCTACCTCATGCAGATGTTTTACGGAATTTATAATGTTGACATACTGTACATGTTATTTAGCTGATACTTTGATCAGAATCAGAAACAGGTTTGACTTGGTGTTGTGGTGCACACATTCAAACACACAGATATAAAACGATTTGAAAAAATAATAATAACATATATATATTAAAAACTATAGCAGTATTTACATTGACTTCCAATATCCAGAGCACTTACATGCATTTCAATACCGTTGACATGCCTATGGAAGCAATAATCAATACATAAATGGACCGTATGAAATAACCATGTTAACACATTTTCCCATACTCCTGACTAATGAAAACAAATAGTCATGATCTATTCCGACAACCTCACCGTGTATCATACTGTGATTCTAGCACAATCGATTATGATGTTGTATTGTCGCCTGGCCGGTATAGCAGTCGTAACAAAGAAAATAAGTGGGTTTTATACTTCCGTTAACCGTGCCTGAGGGCTTTATTTGAACCAGCAAGGTACTTTTCCAGCTTGGTCTTCTTACTGTTCTTGATTGGCCAAACATTAAATTCACCAGCCAACCTGCAGACATGTCGTCTCCCTCAGAATATAAAGAGAGGAGAAAGATGAAAGCTGGCGGTGGATTCCAGCTCACACCTGGTCTGGGTGATAGACAATGGAGGGGGGGAGGGAGTTATCTACAAAAGCTTCGCAGCTCCTTCTGAAACTTTTAACACAGATCTTTTGGAGCGCTGTCAGAGTGTGGAGGTCAGGCCTTGGGGCTGAACTTGAAACAGCCGAGGGCCTCATGAAACATGGAGGAACGCTCACTGTGCCTTACCCATTTTCCTTCTCATTGTGTCTTTCAGCTCTCTGACCTTCTCCCGCCCTAAAAACTATTCTTAAAGCCAACTTCCTTGAGCTTATGTGACACGGAAAATGTTCCAGTGACAGACATATTGTAGTTGATAAAATCTCCACTGCACAAGATGGAAATTGAAAACCCCCAAAAAATGATTTGTGTTGTAGAGGCTGCGAAATCACAAAAATAATAATACATTAATTTAGCATCGGTACAGCTAATCGCTAGCCTAATGGAATGTGTGGCTGCCATATTGATCAGGAGAGCAGCAATCACTCATAACCATTCACTGAATGATCCGGTGTATAAACACATGATCGGCCCCCCTGCACCTGCTCAATGCCGCCAATCAATATTCTCCGAAAGAAAAAGCAATTTCCTCGAATCAGATGCTGGAAATGTCTCGCTAAGGTCAGGGTTGTGTTTGCAGGATTTCTTGTTTTGGACTAATATGTCTGTATTCCTGCGAAACAAGACGATAACAATGAGATAACAGTGTTGTGTGTGTCGTGTATTACAACCAGGGGAAATGGATTAAGACACCCATAGTCATTATAATAAAACATATATTTAGGTACCATATAGCTTTTAGGTAACTAGTGGAGCTCAATGCTTTGATGAAGGATCAGTCAAACACATCGAGGCTAAGGGTTCCTCCCACTTCACTAAATGCCTTCTCCTGCAGATTCAAGTGTTTCAAATGTCCAGAGCTTTTGTAGACGGCGCTATTCCTCGTCACATTAGAGGAACTGATCTTTAGCATGATGTTTGATCTTTCTAAAAAACAATTAAATCTAAATAACGATGGCAATTGGAAGAGGAAACAAAGAGATGAACCTCTAAGTGCCCTCCTATTAGAAATACAAGCGTATTCATCTGCAGCTCCTTAATTGGCACAGAAAGTCACATTTGAGAATATTAATAGTTTCATTTTGTTCCTGTACGTCACACTAGTTTTAATGAAGTTATCAAACAGAAAGACGTGGTTATTGAAAAGTACAACTTTGTGGAGGAGATGTAGACATGTATGTATTGTCTGCTTATGAAAAGTCCTATGGTTGTAAGCCACAGCTGTTTGAAAGTGAAAGAACACAATGTTACCCTGGCTGTGTGAATCTCTGCAGCAATTTGGTAAATCCAATTTAACCTTTTCAAACTCGCTTTCAGCAATGTGCAACTCAATTAGCACCAAGCATGTGTTAGTTTATTACAGGAATTAGCGGTTTGTTATCATTCAGAATGCCTTTCCCTCCATCTCTGTCTTCCCGGACCTTTGTAAAACCTCTCAAGGGTTGTTCAATACCACAATGTTGCCATAACACGCATCAACAAACACACCAAAACGCGGTAGTGAAGGCAGGTGTTGAGAGCCGACCTGTTAAACGCACTCTGGTGAGTCTTGTGTGCCCTGGAGAAGCAGATTAAAGCCTTCTCGATACACAAACCAGAGCCAGGGATACTAATGTCCTCCCACAGCAACCCTCCACTTCATTAGAACCAGGAAGCCTGAGCTGTGTGCTCCGCTTCATTTGCATGTGTTTAGATTACAGCGCAGAGCATCTCTCTTCGGAACAGGCACTTTAGAAGTCCTCACATTGCGTCTCGAGTTGGAAGCGACCTAAAGCAGAGTGCTTATAGCTGTAGGAACATTATGCAGCTGCTTGTACCTCCTCCCCTCAGGTTGGAGTGTTATAGCTCTGCTGGCAGAGGAAACAGAGGGCTTTGGTGCTGAATACAAAGAGATGGAATAGATGCACTGTTGCCTGTGATATTACTGCACTGTTTCTGTGCATGTTCTTGTATTGTGTCACATTAGTGTTTGAACTGGATTGGATTTTTAAGTAAGGGAAAGCCAATATGACAGGGCTGCTCAATTAATCGTATTTTAATCTCGACTACGATTATGGCTTGCAACGATGACGAAAACAACGTAATCGAAATAAAACGATTATTTTTTTTATTTTTTTATTTTTTTTCCAGTTGAATTATACTTAAAGTTCAGGGTAATCAACTTTGAAAAACATACTGTTCAAATTTTTTTTTTTTATAAATGGATGTTTTCAAAATCAATGAATAATCACATTTAATAATCGCAATTACAATTATTGACCCAAATAATCGAGATTATGATTGTTGTCGCCCTAATATGACATTAATTAACTTAGTACCAATGTATGTAATCTTTAATGACGAGCATTCATGTATTTAATTAACATTAAAATTCCCAAACATGTGTATAAACAAATGTGGTCTCCTGTAAGGATGATGCCACAGTTAATCACCATTATACCTGCATTGTCCTTACGCCGCAATACTTCAGTGACTTTACGTTTTTTTGGCTGGTTGTTCGTTCCACAACTTGCTCTTTTGGTTGGTGGAGACCAACATTGAGCTAATCATTTGAGAAATGTCTAGCTAACTTTTCTCAGGTCTCAAGAAACTACTTGAAATGAATATCAATGCTTATTCGTGTGTCCTGGATGTCTAACTGTTAACATATCAAATCAGCTTATTGGGCAGGTGAGGTCATATTTGAACTACATTTAGAACAGAGAAAAAAACATTTTAAAACTTGATAAACATATCACTCCCTTTTGGTTTCATGCATGAATGTGAGGAAGGTTGCATCAGATGTGTTTTCCGCTTCTATGTTGAGTCTCTTCAGCGGAGCAGCAGCTATCAACTTTATTCAGAGTGTAAAAACCTTTTTGCTAAATATTAAGATTCATTATGAATGTTTGCCTTTTCCACTCAGGTTTGTTTATGTGCACGTTTAAATGAAAATCAGTATAAAAATAACACCATATTTTAATTTCTAATACAACATTCACAGTTTACAATTTACCATCTGACTTTAGAATGTATTTAATGAACGTTTTGCATATTAGCAAAATGTTGTTAAATCTCAAGGTTGGCAAACAGAAAAGTGCAGTCACCTTTCTTTCTGTGTATCACATGTGTATCCTTTGTCTACTTGGCAGAGAAGAGTTATCACAACAAAGCAGGAACACAGGTTAAAGAAGGTTATTCTTCCAAATGGCATGCCTGATCAAAACCCATTCCCTTGTTCTATCATCATCACAGATGACAAGTGATCAGAGGATCATGCGCTTAATTATCATCTGGCTTTGAGTTGTTTTCCTGCTCTACTTCTCATCATGCATCCTTGCTGTTCATCGCCGTTCTCATGTTGCTCTTAATTGGCCTTTCAAGGCTCTTGACATCTTCCTTCTGAGTTTTCACTCGCTCCTGTGTGACCCAGAGAAGTTCAGATTGTTGATCTTCTATATATCTGTCAGGTTTAACTCTACTTTTCAAACTCCAACTGTCTATCGTTTCCTTTTATTCAACTCAACTTTTCAGCTTCACATATTTGCCTCTCCTTTCTTTTCTTTCGTGTAACGTTAGAGGTCCAACTCGGTGTCGTGTAGCCATGCCCGCAACTCTGGTCCTAGGTCGAAGAGCGTGGTCTATATAAGGGGCAGATGGTGATTATATGGACAGCGGTCTGCTCAGGGTCACCGCACTCGCATGCCGCACTGTCCGCCAAGCCCCACGTCTTCATCGATGTTTTAAAGCGACCGACCCCAGTTCGTAGACGGTTCAGAGTGGTCCACTGCCGGCACGGTAGGTCGTCTCCTCCAATGGCGCCATCTCCTGGGCCCCAGATGTAATGGTGGATTCGGGAGGGCCCGACTGACTCCCACTCCTGCTTCCAAGCTGCTGCCAACGATGCATCTCTGGAGATGTCCTCAGAGGTGGAGTTGAGCATCTCTTGAGCTGCTGCTTTGTTGTAGGGGTGACGGGACTTGATTCTGCTTGGAGGTGCTGGTGTTATGTGTTTTGCCTCTCCAGCCTTTGTCTTCTGCCTCCGCAGTTTCACTTCCTTCCAACCTCCACGTCTGCTTCTCACTTTTCTGGAGAGTGCTGGAAGGCTTTACCAAAACAGCAATCTGTCAAGGCCATAGGTTACATTTGGCCATCTGCTGTAAAATTAAATTAGGGGAGGTTGTGCATCTCTCTTTGTTTGGGCTACCTCTGCCCTCCACAATATATCCTTCCACATCACGCCTGACATGCTGAGAGTGTAAGAGATGGTGGGAGAAGACCTGGAAGTCACCCAAAGTTCAGTGATTAAGCTTGGTAGCGATTAGTTGGCATCCCATTGTGCCATTTTTAATTTGTTACGCCATGATTGATGCGTTGGCAATCTCAAAAACGTGTGAGGCATTCCCTTATTGTGTTCCGAATAGAGTCCAGTGTGTGTAGTTGGATCGAGTGTGAGGTGTAGTGTTTTCTCCTCAGCTAGCTCAGACAGGGACTTGGCCAAATTCAAATATCAGGGTGAATCTGTACTGTGCAGCCAAATGCTTTCCCAAAAGCCTGGCCATCATTCAGACACACCGACAGAGTGAGAGTCAACGAGAGACTGGAATGCCCCAGGGCGATGTCTGAGAGCTCGGCAGGCCTATTGCTCACACAGACATACTAACTGCATACAAACATCTTCACATTAGCAGCTCATGCAAGGCGACACAGAAACACATGCTGGCAAGTATGGCTGAGAAACAAAACAATATACTCAAGTCTGAGCTTTTATTCTGCAATGGAAACCTTTAAAGTGACATGACAGGAATCAAATTGAAATGCTAAAAATAGTTATTTCAAAGCACAAAGCTACACCTTAAGTTGATATTAATGATGGTATACTTGTCACACTTGTCAAAGCTGACGTGCTTTAACATCAGAGTAATGTCTTGTATTCATGTATTCTATACCTGTTGTGTTTATTTTATTATCTTTGCTTTTTAATGCCTGTTTTTAAATGTTATTTTATAATGTGTTTCTGCTGTTTTTCTTCTTAAATGCCTTTTATTTTGTAAAGCACTTTGAATCGCCGTGTGCTGAAAGGTGCCATATAAATAAACGTGCCTTGCCCTTTCAGTTATCTTCCTACCATTACCTGTTAGAGCATATAGAACGTTTGGTACGTATCTACCTTTAGATTTGTATAATATTTAATAATATATACATGTATTTTCTATCATCAAAGTACATGTATACGTAGACAACATGAGTGAATTAATAAAAACACCAAGAAAGAAAGACATTTTGTGACGGATACACTCCTGACTTTACAACTTTTCTCAATGCACATTTACAAAGGTAGTCAAATCTGCGACCTTGTGAAGGACAATGAAGGGCCATTTGACGTCATCATGCTACCAATGGCCTGGGACATGTCTCATCTCACACCCACCCCTCATTACAGCAGATGTGTAATGTGCTTCACCTGCTAAATGATGTGGAAACAAGGCCTCTGTGAAATGGACTGCCCAAATGGAGCTTGGACCTCTCCCTGTCTGTCCAGGCAATTAGGGAGCAGATTAGCCTAACCACAGAGAACAATACACTATGTGCTAATAGACCAACATCTCAGCTGCATCTAATGATGATGAGCTAGATGTATCTACAGACTTAAATATCCATTGTATTACAAGCACACTGAAGGAAATGCCTGTTTGTGCGAAACCAAGGGCGAGACGAGCAGAAGAGATAAGAGCAGAGATGGAACAAAATAAATGGTAGCCGCAAAATTGGCTGAAATTATCTGAAATTATAGGAAATATCTAAGAGTAGTACTGCAAGAGGAGCATAAATGCTAGGCATGAAGAGGTGGACTGGGTGAGAAAAAGTGAGAGGCTCAGAAAGAGAGCAATGCAGTAAAACCAGAAACACACACACACACACACACACACGCCCGGCCGACCCTTCCAGTGACATCTGGACAGCGGTAATAACACGGTACAAAATGGCATCCCAGAGAAACTGCATATTAACACCCGACTCGTGGCATGCTAATGGCAGTTATCACAGGCGCCGTGCTCAGCTGCTCCTATCACAGGCCAACAGGAAGCAGGAAATAAAGTGGGAACAAAATGTAATAAAATATATATGTACCAGGGGATCATTGATGAGGCTTGTTTTACTTGAATGAATGAGTAGTTGTTGTAACAACTGGCTTTATCCTGCTGTATTAACTTGTATGTCAGCTTTCGGTTGTTACTGGAAGATTACAGTTAGCGTTGAAATACATAATGTTGCTACTGTACTGCATAAGCATATATAAGGTATTCACAAAAGTATGCTCCCTGAGCCAACATGTGTTGGGATATATGAATACATGAATTAAGGCCAACACCCCAACACATGTTATACACAATGGTGCAATATCAAAACTTCAACTAACTGACATTGAACGATCATGTACACGTATCGCACACACTGACGTAACTAAGGGTGACGTGTTATTGCACATTGCTTTTTTCCTTGTACTAATACTTTGTGTTGCCTCGCTGAGCAGGAACAAACCAAAGTTACAATGATTTGTGTAGGTCAGTGCACAGGTCAACGCACAAGGAGCAAGCAACTGTTAAGTGTTCCTGTGTGGTTTCACACACCCACTAAGGCAATATAATTATAGCTGGCATATGACCTCATGAACTTGAAGGGAGATGTAGGAATGTAATTTTAGGGTGTAGCCCGGTCAGGCCAAAACCTAGAGCAAGACAATGCTGAATTTCCCTTTAGTATTGTAATTGATGTTATTCTAATTGTATATAAGCCACTTGTTAGTGTTAGGGAATAATTTGCTTAGGTATTCAACCTTCGACCCAGTTCATCGTTTTCTCTCTTTACTGTCTCTCTTCCCACGGCATAGTTCTACGGCTTTGGGAATGGCTGCTATCTGTCTTAAGGAGGAGCAGCTTGGGCGCATTGTTGTTGATAAAGAATGTTGATTATTACACTCCGTCCATCCATCCATCCATCCATCTTCTTCCGCTTATCCGTGGTCGGGTCACGGGGGTAGCAGTTCCAGCAGAGAGCCCCAAACTTCCTTTTCCCTGGCGACATCAACCAGCTCTGACTGGGGGATCCCAAGGCGCTCCCAGGCCAGCGAAGAGATATGATCCCTCCACCTGGTCCTAGGTCTACCCCTTGGTCTCTTCCCAGCTTCCCAGCTTCCCAGGTGGCATCCTAACTAGGTGCCCGAACCACCTCAACTGGCTCCTTACACTCCGAACTAGTTAAAACCTTGAGCTGCAGAAGAGTTCTTTAGAATTGGTTTGGCAACCGCTGTGTCAACTCGTGTCACACCACCTGCCTTGTCAATTTTCCGGCCGAAGCTCCAAATAAACTGTCAGTGTTTGCCATCAAAGCTCCAGCTCTCCTCGTGTCTCTCTGAGTCCTGACTCTCCATTGCTACAGAAGTTTCCCCCACAGTTAGCAACCTATCTTTTTAAGATACTTACAGACTCCAAATTGAACAAGTATGGTATATTTTGAAGTGTTTTGTATATCTAATAACACAGTCTTAAAGTTAGACTGACATTTGCACTTTGCACATGAAATGGACCTAGCAGGTGTTGAATATGTCAATACTCTTTGGGGGTTAGGGTTAGGGTAAAGAGCTCTTCATGCTGTGCTCCCTTAAGTAATTCGATGCAATTTAATTCACCCCTCAACCCAGAGTGTGGGCGTTTCCGTTTTTTCTTTTAATCTTCCATTGGTAACAGGCAAACAGCAGCATGCCTCCCTATCAACAAGGGTTACATACAAGTCAATCTGAACAAACACATCACAGCTGCAAACCATACTGTACACACTCAAGCATTTGTGTTTGATACGCTCATATTTCATTAGGACAGCAATGGGGCCTGGCTGGGCAATGACTCTTTGCAATTATGTGGACCGGGGTCCGTATTCCTGATTGGTCTCATCAAGCTTAAATGGACCCTAGCACCGGAATGCACTGGAGCATTGGTTTAATAGGAGACTGGGATGTTATGAAAGTGAGTTGGTCACGCAATAAGTCCTCAGAAGTTCCATTTAGAACGACAATAGAGGTTAGCCTCACAAAAGTTTCCTGATCACATGGTTTTAAAGTGGCCTACACAAGCATAAGAATGGACATAAGACTATAAGAAAGACTGACATTATAGCTGTTTTATATGACTGGTAAATTAGGAAGGTATTTAAGTCAAAGGTCCCATACTGAGACCCATAAACTATAACAATAATTTCAATATGAATTATTCGATTTCATTGATTTAACGTTTGGGATTGAAACTACCAGGTTAAAGTTCAAGATGAGGTCTTGACATTCATATATTTTTGATTTCAAAACCCAAAGATATTCACTTTCATATGATATACATCATTCATATCAGTGATTATTTGCCAGTTGTGCATGAGAATATTACTTTAACGTTTCATTGATTGTTGAATTAGTTGAGGCAATTATTCTATGGCTGAAAACTGTGATGGATATTTATTCTGAAAATGAACAGTTGATCATCATTTTACAATGTTCTCCTGGGTTCCAACATAACTGCTCATGTTGCCTCACGTATTTTTGACAAATCAAGCAATTTACTTTATGAGTGCAAACTGCCCTGGTATTGCAAGGCAAGGCAAGGCAAGGCAAGGCAAGGCAAGGCAAGGCAAGGCAAGGCAAGGCAAGGCAAGGCAAGGCAAGGCAAGGCAAGGCAAGGCAAGGCAAGGCAAGGCAAGGCAAGGCAAGGCAAGGCAAGGCAAGGCAAGGCAAGGCAAGGCAAGGCAAGGCAAGGCAAGGCAAGGCAAGTTTATTTATATAGCACCCTTCAACACAAGGCAATTCAAAGTGCTTTACAAAAAATGAAAGACGTTAAGAAAATGGCATTTAAAATCAGTCATTAAAAAGAAAAGCTAATAAAATAAACATTAAAAGAAAAAATACATGGATAAAAGTTACAGTGCAGTCTAAGATGTGAATAGTTCAATTAAAAGCAGCGGCAAAAAGAAAAGTCTTCAGTCTGGATTTAAAAGTAGTCAGAGTTGCAGCGGACCTGCAGGTTTCTGGGAGTTTGTTCCAGATATTTGGAGCATAATAACTGAACGCTGCTTTACCATGTTTAGTTCTGACTCTGGGGACAGAAAGCTGACCAATCCCTGAAGACCTGAGAGATCTGCATGGTTCATAATTTAGCAGGAGGTCAGAAATGTATGTTGGGCCTAAACCATTCAAAGCTTTATAAACCAGCAGCAGTATTTTGAAATCTATTCTTTGACACACAGGAAGCCAGTGTAAAGACTTCAGAACAGGAGTGATGTGATCCACTTTCTTAGTGTTAGTGAGGACTCGAGCAGCAGCGTTCTGAATCAGCTGCAGCTTCATAATAGATTTTTTAGTGAGACCTGTGAAGACACCATTGCAGTAGTCCAGTCTACTGAAGATAAAAGCATGGACAAGTTTTTCCAAATCCTGCTGTGACATTAGTATTTTAATCCTAGATATGGAACAACTAACTAAAAGGAACAAAATGAAACCCAAATGTTGTGAAAGTGTATGTGTATCTCAGAGAAATATACACCTTTGGGCCAGTTTCCTTCCACCTCTCTCCCATCAAATGAATTGCATACTCATTCATATTCCCTGTCATCATTAACACTCCATCCCCCTAAAAGTCCACATGGAGATTACAATCAGAGGCTTGTCATGTTCAATTTTGGAAGTGATTTGTCCCAATTGCCATCTCTCCATTTCTTTCTCATTCCTTTCATTTATGTCACTGTGATCAAAGGCGTTCACCTTAGTTTCCATATTGCTGGGGGAAAGCCAGGTATTGGTGCTGGCGCTTTCCATAAGGCTCCCCTGAGAGGCAGCGTAAACCAACCAAGGGAAGAACAATGGGCAGGATTGTACTATTGGACAATATTCTGGTGTTGAATTCTATTTTGGGGTTGGGGGGGGATTGAGGCAAAGAAGGGGAAGAAAAGGTGGTATTAGGGCTGTCAAATTATGGATGAGATCAGGTTTGGGGTCAACTCAAGACAAATAGAGTCATTGCTTGATATGTTAAGCGATCATATCGGCAGCAAACAATTCAAGGACCCAGAGGCCAAACCTGTGGCTCCTTTCAAAACTGATGTAATGTGAAAGGGCATGGACTGTGGTTAGAGTCTTGTAGATGAAACATGTCTCTTAAGGCACAGCTGAAAGGGCAAAGGGGCTGTGATCTCTTCTGGTCAACGATTACTCGGGAAGCTTCTGGAACAAATGGAATCTTTGAATCCAGTGTACATGTTAGGAGATTCTGTTGGGAAACCCTGAAGCAGTATCTTAAAACCACAAGTTACAAGAAAGAGTAAAAACACATAAAAAGCGAGACAAAGGTTTTAACTCAAAGGGAAGATGTTGCTGTTCAAATGTTTAAAGTCATTTTCAGAGTAATTGTTCGGTGACCTTGTTGCTGACGTATCTCCCTATTCTCCGGGACAAGCTCACGCACTCCTAAATATGAGGTCTGACAAGCAGAACTGCACCAACTGCATTTCTGCTTTGCCGCATGCTGTCTAAACATTAACAAAACTGACATGGTCACGGTCATCGCTGCACCCTCTCTAACTGACCTTCATAAAGAAGACTCACTTCAAATTACATTTGTTTTAGTTTGATCTGCATTTTTACATTCATGTCTACCTATACTTGTTGTGCCTATCAAAGACTATTTTTGTATCGCTTTTATCTTGACTTTTCCATTGGCATGTGATAACTGGCCATATGCACAGATCATGTGACCTTAACATCGCAGTACAGTATCCATCAAATTGCATGGAGAGTTTTTCAATAATAAGAGTCATATATTTCACTGAAAAGCGTGAGAGTAAGGATACATCCTCTGGAAACCCTGAATACATTTAAAACCATGTTGAACCGATTAATCAAGTAGATGTTATCTCACAGGAAAAGTCAGAACATTGTATTACTGGTGGCACTACAGGGAAATGAAGTCAGTAGGGTTCATCCTGTGGGGAACATGAATTTCCTCAAGTGTTCAAAAATGTTTTCATCTCTGGAGCCATTCCACCAGGATGGCTAATAAAATAAGTCTTAAGATGTCATAGCTTTTCTATTATGCTCTCAGTCTGCTTAGCATTTCTCTGCCACCATGTTTTCTTGCTAGCAAAGTCAGGTCCTTCACTGTCAGGACCTGACTTGACTGCATTATAAACCAAGGTCTGCTTTCTAATTCATATGGAGAGAAATCTATCTCACAATAAGCAGATATATCAGTATCTTCATCGACCTCATAAGACCCTGGTGCACTTTGACAATATGCCATGTTTTGGTGGAGGAAAAACACAACTCTCCCTCTACTGCTTTCTAAATCCTCAGTGCACTCGTGGACCCCAGCCGAGAATAACAAGTTCTGACCCCTTACAACAACAGCTGGTGTCTCAAAACAAATCAAAGCTTTTGCTAAAAGTCTTTTGAATAACTAATGCCAATATGTTGCACTTGTTGACAGCCAAGTTTGACCATGCACATCTAATGTCACTTGGAAAGACCAGACTGTAATAAGAGACGATAAAGGTTGAATGGTTTTGAAGCATTTAATGTGCATACAGTCAGTGAGTGCAAAGCGTTGATAGACTTTAAATTATGTGATTATAGGACCATTTGATATGTATTTCAGCATTCTGGTGATTGCCTTGTTCAACCAGAACCTCAGCTCTATGCTAGAAGATTAAAGTGGGAAAGACATGCACCGAAAACTAAATTGAGCTTGACTAGATGAGCATCGGACCAATCGGCGAACATTCTGAAATGTTTTGATGTTATCGCTGCCAAACCTCATCAGCATCTGTTGAAACCAGGTGTTAGAGATTGGAAATGTAGCATTTTTCTTTCACTGCATGGCCTCTTTTACACCTCTGGTTTAATAGAAACTGATTCTGGCTGATAGTTGAGTGGATAATTTAACACAGAACATTTGTTTTCAGTTTAATAATGAAAAGCATGACTTATCTAATTTGAAAACCAAATCATTTATGGTTATGAGGAGGACCTGTGAACTCATACTTAGTATTTCGTGTCATTGTAAAAGTTATTTCTAGTTTTTTTGTTTTGCATCTTTGTTATAATTATTATTATTATTATAAAGACAGGTTTCTTTGTTTCCTTCCAGTACAATTGCACAAAGCCAATGAATGATCCCACAGATGTTACTCTGAGTCGTCGCTATATAAAAGAAGTTGGACAAAAGCACAACAGTGACTTTGTTAACAGCTAAATGGCAGCTCCCTTGCTTCCATTGGTGTCAGTTCCTCTGAGAGTCCAGCTGAAGCTAGTGCCGCGGGAGGTGCTTTTGTCACTGAGTGTTACGAATGTTTAAATTGGCCTCCCCACTGTAGTGAGTGAGAGCATCATCAAACTCAGAGGAATGGAGACGCAAACTCTCACTGACTTACACTTATTTACCTACGCTGGAAATACTTGCATGACGAACACGATGAAAGCAAACACTGGCAGGAGAGAACTGGCAAACAGTAAAGTGTGTGAGGAATGAATCACTACTCATTCAATCGTAGAGTTGCTTCGTATACAAAACAGGTGTAGAAAACGTACATACGTATGTACATAATATAATTTCAGTTGTTTCATTGTATCTAAAGAGTTATTATTATATATTAATTATTTTTGAGTCAGCTAATTGTGTGCCATAATTGAAACCAGCAATTAATGTATCTTACTAACAACTGTCTACATGTTATACAGTTGAGCTACATACTTTTAAATGTATTAATCCACAACTTTAAATAGCCCCGAAGCCATTCCATATTTACTCCTGTTTATGTCATTTTTGATTTAAACCTCAGTACCCAGCTGTTTATAAAATGAAGGAGGTAGATAATTAAAACTATATATATTTAATGGCCATTTGAAAGTTAAGGCGTGGGGTCCTACTTCTTCACATACACTCAGATGGAGCAGCCATAGTGACGTTAACAATTTGAAATGAAGTCTCTGCATGTCAACCCTCACTATGTAGGTGTTAACGGCAAAGTCATAGTCAAACATTTGCCTATAGTGCTTTTATTGACTTCTTTTTGAGTTTCAGTTTACCTGCATTGTCATTTGGATATTTATTGACAATGGGTTTAATTGTGCATGCTTGATCACAAGCTGCTTAGGTCTTTAACACACTCATTAAATTGCACTCCAAAGTCACGCAGACTCATGCTGTTTTTATGATAAACATACTGACCAGTAAAATGGAATCTGTTACCATGAAACACTGGACAGGCTATTTGACAAAGCATTAAGCTGCTATTCAAAAGTGAAGCTATTTTATTTGTATGTATAAACAACTAGGCCAAATTAACAGAACCTTCCAATTCCATTTAAATATGTTTGTGCATTATGCCCCTGGTGTAAACCTGACTATTTCCATTATTCTAAGGTTTGGATCAAAACCCTCTACTGTATGACAGTTCTCATTAGTGACCATATGAACTTACATTAACCACATGTGGGAAGCAATTAGGTCCTTGTCATGAGACAACAGGCCTGAACACCAGCTGTTTGCATTGATAAGCAGAACATCAGGTAATCATTTCCAATTATAACCATGGAATGCTGCAATATGCATTTGCAAACTAATAATTATCCTTTTTATGTGTGGGTGTGTACATAATAGAAAGTGGATAATAAGAAGGCTAATCTGGTTTTGTCTTACGATTGTCTTGGGGAAAAAACCCTGAAATGACCAGAGACTAACATTGCGTTGGCAATAAGCTATGTGATGCACTGGAGCATGTCCTGGCCGACATAGTAGTTGCACCTTTGCCTAATTCATTGTTTGCTTGCCTCACTTTTGTCCACTGACGTGAGCGCCTAATTGGGAATAGAAACCAAATGAAAAACTGATGAGAAAGGCTCCGGACCAAAACATGACCAAAACAATGCAGAACAAGCTTCCTTCTTGGCATCATGCAAACTGGCCCCTCCAAAAACAACAAATGATGCTATAATTGGTCATATCTCTTGGCCTAATGAGTTCAGTGGCAGTAGAAACCATTCATTAAAAATGCTGTCTTAATTTGTTTATCAATTATTAACCCTAATGATTTTAAATTAAACCAATAATACTATTAATGTAAATGCTAATTCCTGTTCTTGCAGTGAGAAGGATAACAAGGTTGATACCACTCATGTTAACATGGAAATAATATGACTAATAAGAAACTAGTAACTTAGCACAACACAAGGTGAAACAGCAAGTCTGGCTCTGTTCAAAGGTTACACATCTAACTAAAGATGTTGTTTAAACTGTACAAAAACTGAATGAGGCAACAGGTTTATAAGTGAGCTTAAGAAAGGTTTTTTGTCACGCCTTGGCAGAGCAAGATAAGTTATTTCTAAACTTTTAGCTAAGCTAAGCTAAGCTAATAAAATGCTAGCGCCAGCTCTATTTTTACTTTTACTGATATGTACAAGTGTGGCATCAATATTCTCATATAACTCTCCGCAGGACAGTGAATAGTGAATACATAATAACGAGTCAAACTTCTGCTAACTAAAACTCACATTAACATTTAACCAACAAACTATTTGAACCGCTAACAAAGTGCACACACACAGACTCACTGCCCTGTAACCAACCACTCGAACACAAACATGCTGCCATTTTACCCCCCAGTGGCTGTTTTTTTGTTGACTGCTCCCAAGAAGGAAAAAAAACAAAAAAGCACAATATGTAATTTGAGTTGACAAGTCGTTCCTTCCAGCCGCTCTTGGGTAGGTTTTCCCTCTTTCACCAGAGTGCACTAATGAGTAGGAAAAAAAGCATTTGTTTGTTGACACGGCTGCTCTGTGGCTGTCTGAAGAATGTTGACCGGGGTGTTGTGAAGGAAGCACCAGTGACTCCGGGGGCCGCGTCTCCACCAGCGAGCCGGGCATCTTGACACCTCCCAAGCCCTGAGTACACTCCAACCATTATTCACCCCCACTGCCACAATAGCGTGAGTAGAAACCCTGACACGCTCTTGACCCAATTTCAAGTTTTAATGCTGTAATGGGTTTCAGCCTACTTTAAGCAAGCGTGTACATATAATTACAAGGAAACAGATTGTTACTTAATTGGAGTTCTTTCTTGAGGCATGGAGGAAGGCAGTGTTTTCTGACTCGTGTGGGAGATGGATGTTACAACACTTGTAGACCTCTAAGTTGAACATTTAAGGAAGAATGGTGACACACAATGCTTAGTCATGTATGTGTTTAACATGTTTTAGAGCTAATGTAGAGCTATGTTTCTGGGTGGGTCCCATTATCAACAAAGTGTCTTTGCTGATTCCATATTGTTTGGTTAACCTTATTGAAGTACTTGAAAAGCTATCTTGAACAATTATAAATGCTATAGTTTGTTGAACAAGTCCGTGGCGTTACTTTAAGCAAAGTATTATAAGAAAAATGAAATGTGAATGCTTGTGTTCCCCTATGGCAGTAAAAACTATTTTACTGTAAACACTGTACGCATCAGCCTCCTCCCTACAGTTATTCCTTGAACCATACAGTGAATCCCCCCCCCCCCCTCCCCCTCCCCCTCCCCCCACCATCGGTGCCAACGCCCGGGCTTTGGATCAGAGGCTTCCCGGAGCGATGGCGCCCGATGCTGTCAGAAAGTAGATGCCTGCCGTTTGACCCCGAGATTCTCTCAGACCGTCACAGTTGCACACCAATCTGTCAAAACAGTGTCCTCGTCCCCCGTCGCACACACATCAGCATCACCCCCTCCCCAGAACTGCACATGGGGGCTGTCAGGACACTGGATATGTTCTTGGGGAACGAGCTGTAAATACGACACACTTGGAGCAACATGAGAGTTAACAGGCTCAATACTGTGTCCAACCTTCAAAACGCAGATGTATCAGAAATAACATATAGAGTAAAGAAAGTACTGAAAACCTTTATTTAAATACAAATACTCATACCACAGTTTTACTCAAGCAAAAGTCTTCCATCAAAATATATTATTATTTTCTAAATTATTATTATCACTATTATTATGCAAAAAGCTCTGTTTCAGAATTAAATATATGATTTCATTATTTAATATTCATGACTCTTACATTGCAGCTGAACGTACAAGCTAATTTGAATTAGTGTATATATTGTTTATTAGTTTATTATATTGCTGTTATTTTAATAATAACTTAGTGTATTTATAATCTGTAATACTAAATTGGCAAAGTAAGATAAATGTGGTGTAGTAAAAAGTCCAGTATTTCCCTTAAGAAGAGAAACAGAGAATATCAATTGTTACAAGTATAAGTAACACAAAAGTGTACACTAGTACTTGAGCAAATGTACTTTCCAGCACTGGATATATCAGTGAGGTTAGAACAGGGTCAGACTGTATCATCCAAATTGATGTTGTGGGATAAACCAACTTGCTCATTTGACAATAGACGCATGAATATAAAACGGTGTTAAAAATGTAGTAGCAAAGATCTACGCACATTGCCTTCCCTTTGTTTATGATAAACCATTCTAATGCGAGCGTATATCAGTAAGGAAGCCAACACAATGGAGTAAACACGCACTTATTGGGAATTTATTGCGGCTGTAGGCCCAGATATAGCGGGTGATACGTTTCACATTGTAGAATCAACCGCTCTGACGATTAGATGAATGCACAGGAGCTCAATATGGAGAAAGAAACAATCTATCCCCTGTGTGAGCAGTTTCCAGCAGCCCCTGCCTGTTTGCGAACTATCACAATCTCCTGGCTTGTATCATCATAATAATCAAAATGGAATAACAAACAACCCCTTTGGGGCATTCTGACTTCTGTAAAATAATTGAAAAACAGTGTGGTGCATTTGTCTGTGTTATGGCTGCAGCTGGGCGATAACACAGCTATTTCTTCTGTTCCATCATTAATGGCCTGTTTTGTCAGCGCTGACTAATTTGAATAACAAGGTAACTTAGTTAATCTCTCCTGTTTTTCAGAAATAAAATTGTGCCTGAACTTTTATTTCAATGTTTCATGCAGCCAATTAGCGGTGTAGTACTGGGGTCTGTCGTTGCCTAGCCTTTCGCGGGGGAACATCAAACACAGGGAATAGTTCTGCGAAACACCACTGAAGTGAGGTCAAATACAGCACGACTTCCGAGTGTGTCGCCTATTAGGGTGCAAGGAACTTTTCTCGTTTTTGATCTCACCTTAGAAGACTGGGAAACAACTGCAGACAAAGATAAATAAATAAAAGCCTGTGACTTAACGCTACTTATAAAATATATTTCATGTTAGTAATAATTATTTTGAACGCCGCTTCCATCCTGTTTTGATGCTGGGAATCGTTTTGTTCCATCTGAGACGCAAAAAGTTGCTACTGTATGTTTTAAATGAGTAATTGATCATGAGCCATAAATAACACATGTGGTGCCTTTGAGCATTGCAATGATTTAGTATATATACCAATGAATATTTTTTATAAACAGAACAAATGATACAACACTATGTGGTTCAGTGCACATATTGAGTCTCCGTAGCGACCCAGCAAACGGTGAAAAAAGACAATCTAGTCATTTTTCTTTACGGGCTGCCAAAGTCACATGGGATTTGAAAAGCTAATCAGATGTAAGTCTTACATTTTGAGTCCATTTAGTTTTTACACTAATCAGGACACTTCCACTTGTTGTGAGGAATCTTAAAGAGACAGGCACCTAAACAGAGTGTTTCAGACAGAGGGTCAAAACAGGAATATATATTTAGACAGATAGAAGTGTTTTCCAGCATTAAAGCACGTGAACACGTTCTAGTAGAAACCAACAAATATATTAAAATTACTTTTAAAACCTCCAATATCATATGGATATCAATTATCACTTTGGTAGTTTTTAATCTTAAACAAATCAAATTGTTCGTAATCAATGTTTTTATTTTACAGTTTCATTTTATGATTTAAAATATAAACACACATCCTGAAGTACGCATGTTGTTGACTGTGTGCTGCTGAGACGCTGTGCCATCTCTATAAATCCTATTTACATCAAGTCTGACAGAGAGAGGAATAACTAATAGAGTAATGTTGGCAGACCACAAACAAAAGGCTTCATTTGGGATAAATCTCGATGAGGAATCAATCCATTGTAAAATGCCGCACTTCCGAGGCAGTCTGTTGTCCCTGTTTGGGCGGGAGAATGGGAAGCAGAGTGACTAAGTGGATCAATAGCAACCTCCGCCTCATCATCAAACTGCATGATTGGGATTATTTGCTCTGGGTGGTGTTCTCCAATCGTAGCCTCTTTTATAAGCAGCTTTTAAATCGCAGTGTGCATCTCGATCAGTCTATTTGTGACAAACAACAAACACAGAAGAACATATGCAGACAAGGAGAAACCAATGTCAGTCAGTCTAGAGGGAACACAATTTTAGCTATTCCTAATTTAGATTTTGATATCACAGCTAACGATCAAAGGTGCAATAAGTGGCAGATTGTGGGAAGGATAATGTCTGGGAAAAGTGTGTTTTGCTGACCCTGCTGGTCCCATTTTATTCTAATTCTAATATATTTCTTCGCCATCAAGATTGCTTTTCTTCAGAGGATTGGGAACGTTGCCGGGAAAGCTGCCAACTCTCTGGAACAGATCATTCAATCTCCTACAACTCTTCTGCATCTCATAAGCCCCGCTGCCTGTCGGCCCCTCTCTGACGGCGAGGGACCCTTCTCTATTATTTCCTCATCTGATCTCCCCGATGCACTCCCGGTGCTCATCGCAGCTCAACCCCTCTTCTGTTAATCCTGCCTTTCATCTGGCGCTGGGGGACCTTTCAGCCTATGGTTCACTTATGATATCAATCAGCTGCACCGCTACCAACATAGCTTAACACACACACACACACACAGGTGTTCCTCTGAGCTTCCCACTGTCCCCTGACAAAGGTATGCAATGCCTTCAGAGAAGAACATCCACCTTGACTTTGAAATGATTGGGATCTGAATGTATTTAAGTACACAGTGACATTACTATAGGTCCTATCTGGTTGGTATATCAGATAGCAGCAAAAGGAAAACATGGGAACTGTTGAGAAGGCCCAAACAACTTCAAGCAGCAAGTAGTAGTGCTGGGCGGTCACAACATTTTCCATACATGGTCATCAGCTATGTGGATATAATGGTGGGTAAAGGTTTGGGCTGCATGCTTTGGAAACAATAACTTTATTAAGTCTTTAAGAATACTGTGTGTAGGCCGAGACACACTGCAGCACCACAATACTTCAAAATAATATGTTCAAATATTGTGCTTTAACCAAGTGTTGTACTTACTGCAATTCGGATATTGCAGATATCCATATTGCAAGAAAGACATGATGGAAGAATGGTATGAGAATGAATGTTAAGGTCAGAATTAGTTTTTTAAACTTAAGCATTAGTACAATATAAGAATGTCTAACAATGTCTCAAATAACAATATGGATAGCATTTAGATTGTGTGCCCAGGCCTAACTGCAAGTTGTGTTTCTTGATGGCATCACAGACTGGAGCCTTCTGGGATGTACTTAAGTTACACAGCAGTTCTTTATTACCTATTCTCCAAGGTAATTGGAATACCATGGACTTCTATTATGTGGTTTTATTAGGCATGTGTTGCTTTTGCAGTCACTCCCTCCCTCGCTTGCGGTGTGTCTCTAGATGGTGTTTTTCTTAATATTATTGTTATACCTACAATACCACTGTCAATTAAACCCTTGCTGTGTGGCCATTTAAAATGCTCTTTCCCTGCAGAGCTACAAAACAGTGCAGTTACTAGCATTTGAGAATGTTAGCCCCGACATGGCTATGAAAGCTTGTCCTGTCATGTTTCATCAGTGCATTGTCTAACTGGTAAAGGCTAACAAGGGTGAGTGCTGGGAGCATACAGAGCAATAACCTAACCCTCGCCCCTTAGCATACTTCCTACCACAGCCTTCGCTTGGCATGAATGTCATACAGACAGTGCTTAGAATTGAAAGGTTTATCCTGTAGACATTGGGAAGACAGACAGTATAAAATATGAGTCAAGAGTGAGTGGTTTGAGGGAAGCACGCAGACATGTCAGTCAAAGAGAGATTATCTCAGAGACATAATAGTGGATGGATGATCACGTTTATCAGGACATTTACATTGTGTTGCTCTAATCAATAGATTTAAGTTAAAGGCGTGAAGTTTACAGTCTATAATTTTACCGTTTGGGTTAACTTGTAACTATTCATGTCAAGTAGAAGCTTATTACAGTGATACACATATTGTATTCCAGCCTAGAACCACACAGCAAATGGACAAAGTTAGCTGCTAGCTTCAGAACAAAGCATTTTGATGCTAAAGAGACAGGTATGTGGCTCAGGAGGTGACCAAAACAGAGCAAAAAGTAGATTAAACATTCTGAATAGATTGGTCAGGTGACCCAAAACACAACTCCAAATTGTTGCTCAAGGTCTGTTAGCTAATATGTTCACCATGAAGACATAATGTTAATGTTGTGTTAAAGCCAGCACGACGAACCTATGATTGCAGGTTTTTAAAAGTGTCAAACACAATCCTAGCCAATAAAACGCATTCCCACTTTAAAAGCCGTATATAACTTATATAAAACTCCATACATGACATCAGTGGCTTAGTTTACTGACTGTGATTCTTTGAGTATTTAATGATATGTAAGCATGTAGGTTTGTGACACTAGTAAGACCTCACAAGACAATATGTGTCGATCCATAACTTATATTTTTGACTAATACGAATTGTGTGCCGCTTTTCTGTTATCGCCCCATGGGGTACTGTGCTTAATATACAAAATATTGCTTTTAAGTGTTGCTAATTACAAAATCAAAACACAAATACCATATTCTTTGAAACCCATCCGCTCCAAAGAGCTTCAACCACTGCTTCGGCGCTGACTGAAACCCTAAAGAATTAAAGCACAGAACTATGAACAAAAGGATGCTAAATCATCTGGACTGCATACAGATACAGCATGTCCCCCGTGTGAGACCCTGGCACTGCCCAAAAGACAACCAGGCTCCAAAAGAGAGGACATTACAGCCGGGCAAAGCTGAGATCTGTTTGCTGCCCGGATTTAAGGGAGGACCTAAACAACTCCACTCTTGGCACAGACTGAAAACACAGCCACAGGCTTGTGATAAAAGATTAATTGAATAAAAATGGTGTTTTCCGTCAATGGGAGAGTGCGCCGCAGCATGTGGGAAAAGGGAGATTATAAGGTTAGGAGAATGTTACTGAACAAACGCGGCACATTGACCAGGCCCGATAGTTAAGGCCAACTTGGACTCGCCTTCAAAGAGTTGGCTTCCCTCCTAACAACGCTACTAAGCTGGTTTGTGGTGTGCTTTTAGCTCCTTTCTTCTTCCGTTATGTATGTGCCCCCAACAGATCACAACTGACTCACTTCCTAAGCTGTAAAGTCATATGAAATCACAGGAACAAGTCGTTTTTAATGGGCCATAATTAGGAACTTGAGGAAAAATGAAAGAATTCCCTCTCGTTTTTTGGAATTGTATGGTGAGGATTACAACCCCACAGTCAAAAAAAAGGTCACTCTGATGTAGGAGACCAGACTAAAATATAAAAGATGTACAATTGCCTAATAATTGTTTGTCGCAACATCAGGGTATCCACATAATGTATAGAAGCCAGAGCGTCAGAAACACTCATACACAAATATAATACAACCTAGAACAAGCTTTTCAGGATAGGAAATTGTTGATGATTAGATGATGTAATGCTTAAACTCCAACTAGACACGGGACACATGTATCTCAGTTGAATCTGCTGTTTTGTATTGCTTTATAAATGTAACTTTCCCACCACTGATTTAAAGCACAAGGTTAATTAGGATGCTGGGGTAAGATTTAGAGGGAGAAAAGGAAGGGGGGTATCCAAAAAGGTCAGCCATTTTATTTTGGTCAGCACGTCCTAATGAAGCCAATCTCCCGCTGGTCAGGAAGGGAGTCGGGAATAGTGAAGACTATAATTATCTAGCACCCTCGGGTATAGTTCATTATACCACAATATCAATTTGCAATGGTCGTAATTGAGAGGAATATCTTTTTATGTTTTTGGGACTTTAGATTCAAACTTTTGTTGAAGACACTGCTATATTACAGATTATAGACATGGTAAGGATAAGATAGACATATTACATCATTTTCTTGTTCTTACTTCGACTTTGTTAGTCATCTGAAACCATCTTTAAACGAGAAACCAGTTGTCTCGATCACGTCTCAGAGGTGTTTAACCTTTTAAATTGATAACTCAACCTTAAAATGACCATTTGTTTATCAATCACTCACTGCCCTTCACCTTGAATATTTAAAGAACTCCTCTGGACTTGAACAGCCGTCATGAAACTGAGACAGTAACGGCGGAAGAGACGGAAATACTCACATGTTGGGAAGTAGTGAGCATGCAACTAGATACTGAGTTTTTAGATCCACTCTTGAGGCATACCAGAAAAACAACATTTTCTTCAAGAGTCAAGGAAACACACAGTGAGGAATTGATATAAAAATAGTCATTTTCTTTTAAAACTCGACTCTCTCATGAATGTCCTCTCTTATATCTGGCCTTCGGTTATTGGCCACAGTTCAGTGATTTTCCCAACTGTATTCCGGAAACTGATAACATGCCTTTTTTCAGTCAACCTCTCACACACCCGGACTATCTCTCATTAACTTACATACAGACATAGCTCATGATTTCAGCCAAGATAATGCAACTGCTGTTCCATTATGCGTTTTGCTTTCTCTTTTTATGTCCCTGAGTCTATAGCTCCTCAGAGGAAGCGTCACTTTACTGAATAGGGTTTCTGGCTTTTCTTCAGAGCAGCTGTCACCACGTATTGACGGAGACAATGCAACACATTTCTAATTCCAACACGCTGCTTTGGCAGGTAAGAATGATGCCTGTGAATGTGACTATTTTCAGCCTCGTCTGCGTTACAGAAACAGCTGGTGTGAACTTGTGTTGATTGATATGCTCCACTCGGATGAAGTTCACTTCAGACATGTTCTTTTTATTGGGGCTTGGGGAAAAAAAGTAAGTGTACCTTGTTACTTCCATTTCACACCAATTGCTTCCAGCGAGTAGAATATATGTTTTTCCTTGTGACCAAGTATTCCATCGTGAAGCAATATGGAGATTTAGCAAACTGCCTATGTGACTAATAAGGGACAAAGAGACTGATCTTGGCTAATGCATCTCATCTGAATACTGGCATACATGTCACTACATTCAGATTCATTTAACCCTCTGATGTCTGTTCTTCGTCCTTGTAAATGCAACCAAGCAGAAAAAGGAATAATAATCACAACACTTTTATAATGTAGAGCAATTTGACAGGCCCCCCCTCCGGTGTGCCTCCCAAATGTTCCTGACACGCATCCGACACACGCCATGCTGAGCGTTAATAATGTGCCCACCTCGGCACCTTTGCTCTTAAAAACACACCACTTCAAACTCATTTACATGTGACTACACACACGCAGACACGAGCACACACCACAACCTTTTGATGTGTTCAAACCAAGAGGCAGCCGTTAATTAAAATGTTGAAAGGATAATGTTGGTCTGAATGTATCTCTGTTAGACGTACAAGAGGCAACTAATTAAAATTTGAAATGGATCCTAGTGCCCCTCTTTTCACGTCGCCTCTTCCTGCGGAGAGATCGAAATTAAAGCAATAACTCAAGCGGCGGCGTATTTCAAAGCCGAGGACTTGAAGTGGTGAGTTGTATCTGCCTCGCCTGCAGTGCAAGAGTTCATGATCAAGGCATGATACAGTCTCATGTTGTAAGACAGGTGACTCCTCATATTTCTTAAACAACTCGCACTGGCATTCTCAAAAGACAGGTTGTGTTTGCATTTTTTTATAGTTTCACTGCTTCAAGGAGGTTTTTGAATAATCAAAAAATATATATTTTTTACATTTAGAATGTACTACAGACCACTTTTGCTTGCTAGGGCAACACTCGTTGGGTTTATGATTTTTGTAACTTCTACTATTCCATTTGAAGATATCAGAACATTGTGGGATGACACTCTGAACACCCCTTGTAATGGCTTCCTTTAATATTGAACTAATTGCCTATTATGTAATATGTCAATTGTGAAAATAAATGGACGTGTAGTGTAAGTATTTATGTCTTTAAAGTGTAACCCTTTTTGAGTTCACATGTACAGTCACGTTCGAACTGAAGTCATTTTCCTTGTTGCTGAAAGAAATCTAGTAATTGTGTCGATATTGTGAAATTCTGACAGAAATGATGTAACATTACTGTTGCAACTTCCTCAACTTTAGTTTAGCCCAAAATTGTATACTAGAAAGCTCCCTTTGTATACATATTATTAAACTGGCCCTTAAACCCTATTAATCGTCCATTGGCAGATTTGGAGCACCCATAATGTATTAGGTTTAACTTTGTTTAGCGGTGAAATAGAAAGCAGTGAATAACAAACCCTTATCCAGCCTTACTATTCCTTCTACTTCCAGCTGCTTCTTTATATGGAAGTAGATGTTTCGCAGGAGTGGAAAGTCAACACTACTCCTCATATTTATACATCCATATAAATCAATATTGAACACTGCGGGTGCTGCTAAAAGGCCCATTTACGGTAAACAACTCATTTCCTCTGTATCTGAGGAGCTGAAATTGGTGTTCCGAGCACCTCAGCTTGCCCCTAGCGTTGCAGTTCAAGCCCATCCAGGCGCCTAATGCCTCGGCTCTGTCAATGGACCTTTCAGGTGTATTTATGTTGCCCTAGCAGGTGGTTTTTACTCTGAACAGTGTGTGCTTTGAGGATGTTGATATTGTGAGATCACATGACTGGGTCACTGTCTGTGGATGCAGATGATGGAGGTCATGACAGAAAAAACTTGACATTTGTCTTGCAAAATAAAAATAGATCTAAAGGAGACGCACCTTTATACGCAATCATATAAAATATTCTATTGCATCTTCAGAAGGCTGGGGAAAAAAAATCTGAAAAGTAAAAAATCCCAAAGGTGTCTGGGTGATATCCGTTAGATCTTTTAAAACGTTTCAAAATAGTCAACCTTACAAACAAAAGTCAAAGTGATACTCAGATATAAGGGTGTCAAAGAAATGCAGTAAACTGTCAAGAACTCTTTGAACTCGTTGCAATTATATTTCCAAGAATACACTGTTATATAATGTCTCCCACATATCCCATAGTGCACTCTCAAAATCGATTGCAGTGCCATACAATCATCACTTTATATTAAACTAAAATAATGTGGTCTTCCTTTTAAATGTATCCATGCTCCTTAATCACTATGTGTGTCTTATGTCACATTAGGGTTCAATTCACGCTTCACATTTGGTGATGTTTGAGCATTTATAGAAGTCTTGGTGACTTCCTTCCTTTGGTAAATCAAAAATATCCAGCAGGAAGTATATTGGAAATATAATCCGTTAATACATGCTTGAATCTGAATTAGATATTCTGGTTTAACGTTTCCCATCAGGCTGACTTATTTGAGGCTTTGTCACACCTATAAAGTAAAGAATATGAACAATCTGCAATGGTTTACACACTGTGTTAAGGAGGGGAGTTTAATTCAGGCTTTTTATCTCCCTCATTTCCTTTCAATCATTGCATCATAGCACCATGACGATATACCGTTTCTTAATTCCTTAAAAGTCCACTAGTATGTATATACTTTAATGTTTATTTTATTAGCTTTTCTTTTTAATGACTGATTTTAAATGCCATTTTCTTAATGTCTTTCATTTTTTGTAAAGCACTTTGAATTGCCTTGTGTTGAAAAGTGCTATATAAATAAACTTGCCTTGCCTTGCCTAGTAGTTTCCCAATAATAATATATGTTGCTATTTAAAAAAAATAGTGCAGTCCATAAAAAAAAGACATGCATTTTAAAAACATTTGGAAGCAGGTACCAGTGTCTGCATTGCTGTTACATTTCCCTCAAAGACTACCTGCGTTTAATCTCATGCCACCATATCACAAAGACTTATCAACATTAAAATAGGGTTTAATGTTGGCTGCTTCAAGCCTCATGCATTCTACTTTGGCAGGCCACTCATTCAGAAATAACCCTGAAGATCTCTGAGCACCCACTACTGTAGCTCCAGGTCACACTCCCAGTAATTACTGGGAACCCATAACTCAATACTGCAGCCATAAAGCGGGGGGGCTGTATAGAAACCTTAGATTACAGACATATGGATTGCTCTGAGGACACAGGTCCATCCACGTTGGCTGTGAGGGTTTGGTGTTGCCAGAGCTACAATACCGTTAGCAAAAGATGTCTTTAATTGATTGATTAGTCTTTTAAGGGCAGTGATGAACCATTATGAACACATGATTTGCCTGCCAAGAACACCAGTGATGTTCAAAGTAGGGCTCTAATCTGCGACTTGAGGCCGTTGGCAGGCTACCAATTTGCTTGCCATGTATGTTTGTCAGGGGTGTCACTTCATGCATGGATGAATGTTCAGTGAACCCATTTTCTGCAAGAATGTGGGATTATGAGTGAGTGTGTGTGTGTGTGTGTGTAGTAGGACTTTTTAGATGTGTGTCAATGGAATGTGTATTGCTGTATCCGAACATAACAAGCTCCCTTTTTTAAATTACAATAGTTTCCACATATGAGACACCAGACTGTACTGAAAATGACTGTACTGATTTAGTGGTATTTGATGTTGTCTTTTAAATATTCTACTTACTTCTCGTGATTGTATTTGCATCATCATTTACAAATGGATCTGATACAGCTCACTATTGTAGTTAGATTAATGTAGTAAAATAAAATGTACCATGATTCCCTCTGACGTTGATAGAAAAGTCTAATTAGATTAAGGTCTATTTCTTGATTTTAGAACACAAATAGTCTGTCATGAAACCTGCTGGAATGGGATACGTTACATTTTAGAACTTATCTGGATCAATATCCAGGTTCAAGGCTTGTATTGGTCATACGAACATCGCTACAGTAAGAAATAAAGTACAACACATCTTCCTAGCATCCATGTTGTTTCCACAATACGACAAAAGCACAAATACCCAAAAGTCTAAAGAACGACTTTGCAACCCTTGAAAAGAGACCATCCAAGAAGCAAGTGAATGCACCATTGGCCTTGGCGTAGGTCTTTACTCTACGTGTGCCATTCTAGTTTACTGATACGTTTAGTGTTTGCCACTGGCTGTTTTCTTTCCCAGCAGCCCAAGCATTTTACACACAGTTGGACATTTCGCTTGTCAAAGACAGCGCTAGAACCCAGTGGCTGCTGACCGTGCATTACAGCAGCAGGATATGTGGATCATCATTCCATACGCATCGCTTTCAATAAGTGACCTTCTGCTTTGGCTCCGATGAAGCCCAGCCTTCGTAGAGAACAATGGCAAGGAGTCGGGGGGGAATACGGAGGGGCTCCATTCAGCTGAATGAATGCTTCCCTACCGAGCTTTTGGCTGTGGAGACGTGGCAAACCTGAAGTGGCTGTAGCCCCTACTGTAAATCATACTGCCTCGCGGTGCTCGCTGCCTCCCTGCATTGTGGCGGCCCTGCTCGCTCTGCTGCCCATGTGTCAGAACGGCTCACATCGGCAACATGCAACATCTCTCCCCTGGCTGCTGCCTCTTCCTGTGAGCTTCACACCGCTGTCTGTTTCGCTTCCTCTAACGCATCGCCGCTCTCCCCTCTCTCACTTTGTCTTTAGACATCAACCTCTCTCCGTCCCTCTCTTTTTCCCCCTCTCCACCTCCGAGTGATTTTCTGCCTGCTGAAAATGCAGGGCAGAGTGACACGCTATTGTAGTAATGTCTCATCGCTCACTTAAAAAGAGGCTAAAAAGCAAGTGTTTTGTTCGATGATGTCATTCGGTTTTTATATTATCTAAACTGGAGAAAAGCAACGAGTCTAACTACATGACAAAAAGAAATATAGCTTTCACAGTAGCTTTGTTTCTTATCACCCAGGTCATTACATTGCCACTTTCATAGTCCCCCAAGTTTCTCTCTCCGCCAGCCTCCATCTCTGCATTCTCCCTGGAGATGACAACATGTTCCACACTGTCCTCTTTTGGATGATTAGGAAACTGCATGCTCTGAGCTCATAGCGTTGAAAGGAGGAGAGGAGAAGGGAAAAGGAGTGGTAAGGTAAACAGTGCGCGCTTCTTCTTTCCTCCGAGCAGACTGCATTGCAATGTCAGCATGTTTATTTGACTTTGACTATCGACATCAAATGCATTTGCGCACACACACTAGATATAAAAATAATTGTTTGTGTACAGTCAGCACTAAACAGATGGGTTGTTGAAGGCTGGGTTTCAACACTGCGACTGTCTGCTTCTGTAACTATAACAGACTGCTCCACAACATTGATGCTCTGCTGTCGTCTCCTCAGATGTGTGTGCGCTGAGATCTCTATAATGTTAGATGCTGAATGCATGTGATGATCAGTGTCAGTCGAGATCATAGCAAAGGCTACCAATCAGGGTGAAGCATCTACCTTGCGTTGCGTGGACTCTTACTTTGGCAGCATGATAAATGGCCCTGCTACGGATACAAAGTATTAAACAATGTTTCCAGGAAAGGGAAAGCACCACAGGTAGATGCACTTGTTGACCCGGCTTAAATGATGCTTGATATGCTCAGGCCAGTGGTCCGAAAGTACATCATTTAGTGCTGAATAAGTGCTTTACTTCAATATAAATTGGATGTACTTCCATTTTATTGGTTCCATTTCCTTTCAGTGGAACATTTTTACAGCCTTACATTTATTGGACAGCTATAGTCACTTCACAAATCAGCATATAACATACATCATTCAGAAGAATATTTATGCATCGTTCACAGTGTTAAACATTCAAGCTAAACAATGTTCTTAACGTTTTTTGAAAATCTTTTCATTGTGATTTCTCACCGTTTCCTGAGGTTTGACTAATGGAACAACACATGCGTTGATCAAGAAGACAATCAGCAGAATACTCCATAATAATAATTGTCATTATTCTGCTTATAAATGAATGTATACATTACATATAGGTGGGCATGTCTCTGTGTTGAAGAGTTTTAGTAGAATTGTACAGTTCTGTAATTCTTCTAGTTCAACACAAATATCCACCACCACTGTTAAAGGACACTCTTACTTACTGAAAACATCATTCATATCATAATTCAATCATTAAAGTAATGACCATCTAAAACATCTGTTGTGGAAAAGGTGAGGGTGAACCAATAAACCAAAATAAACAAACCATCATTATATTGCCCAGCATGCTCCATGTCCATGTGCCCCTGGCTGGCAATAACCTTTAGCTAATTACTATTTCTCCTGCATCTTAATATCAGTTCATAAAGCAATGCAGCGCTAATTAGGGAAAGAGAGTGAGATGATATCCAATTAGGGGCCCGTCTCTCGTCTCAAAACAAGTGAGCCGACCCAATTCATCTTCACCTTGCGTGCCCCTCCGCTACATGGTCGGAGGGCGAGTTCTTTGAAAAGAATATCCGATGTTCCCTGATGGCTTACACTATTATCCGGTGAAAACATGCCAGCCAAAACAAAGTCATGGTAATGAAGAGGACAAAGCCGGGGATCAGCAGGCGTGTTTGCTTACGTGGGCAGGGGTCTTTCTTTTGAATGGGGGAAGTCTGGCAAAGGCCCTTGACAATAAGGAAAGAGAAGCTTTTCATACTTCACTGACCTCCAAAAAAAGGGTTATAATATTACAATTTAATGGAACTAAATCTAAATCAGAGACCCGGATGTACAGTGGAGATTAAACTGTTCATTACCTTATATAAAAGCAAATACTGTTGTCACTGAAGTTACTGAAACACATACTCTAAATGAAAAAAACGACTTAAACAAAGGACTGTAACTTAAATGTACTAAAACAAATACCAATTACTGTATTTTATTTTTATGTCACACAATTACTTTATACTGTCTTTGTCTTTTTAACCGGCGTTTATTGTGCCCTCATGAAATCATATATCCCAATATCAAAGATGGTAGGAATAAATAAGAATAATCTAAGACAATATCAAGTCTGATTACGATATTGTACCAGCCCTAACCCCAATACCACAAAAAAACAGTTAAAGAAGTTGGAACCCAATAAGGATTGTGAAAAAAGGCACATGTTGTTCCGTCTATAGATTAATTTAAGGTCAGGTTCTTCTGCAAGTCAAACCAGAATGGCCTGCCCTGCTGGTCATTTCCTGTTTTAGCACCAACTGGTAGGCGCAAAACAGGCTCTCTCTAGACTTGAATCAGATTAGTGTCATGGGACCAGCTGCCGTGAATGGGAGTCATGTCTGTGGGTGTCGGCGAGGGGGTCCGCCTGTCACCACCCCGTGTCATTTCAGCCTGATGGCCTCGTCCCCATAGACATCAGAAAGTAGCCGATGTAATCTGCAGTCATTCAGCAGTGACCTGGAGAAATGGAAACCAATGCCGGCGGTGTGACGGAGGGCAGAGACTGAAAGAGAGTGAGCGATCTGGTCGGCCCGTGTATTTATCTACGTGACACTTTGAACTCAGCAGAACCTGTAGAAAACTCTGCCATATTCAGACGGATACCCAATGCAAGCAGCAGCAGTGGGGGTAAAGATGTGAGATTGAAGAGCACTTGGCTAATTGACTGAAATGATACATTAAGACATGCTTACCTAATTGAAGGAATCGCTTCAGCATTCTTTTAAATTGCAGCGTAAACACTCGAGGCTGGGGTAAATAGTCAAACTGGCTCGGTCTGGTCCTGATCTGACTGATAATGAACTCATTTGAATATATTTCCACCCTCGTAATTACAATCTAATCGGAACTGATGGATAATTTGGGCCCAACCTGCATGCAACATTCATTATTACAAGCCCTAACACATGGTCGGAGCGTTTTCCACATCAAACAACAGCGTTTAGAACGAGGGACGGACTAATGAGGTGGACACAAGATACAAATGCATGAAAGTCAATACTGCTTGTGCACTATATGCATCTATCTCTGCTTTCCAAATATCCAGTATGGTGTTTGGCTTTATATACACAAACAAAATCGCCAGCCAAGGACACACAGGGAAAATATATACATACATTTAATATGTAAACTCAAAACAGGTGTTTAAAAAAAACACGGCATGGCTTCAAAGGCTTGTTAGCCCCTCTGCGCTGCCCTTCCAAACAACATATGGTGGGAAAACATGCCTTATCTATTGACAACTTAATGTATTCAACTGCGTTTTATTATAAGAACAAACATTAACATAATTCTCCACTTGGCGGCTGTCCAGCCATCTCCAGTATCTGGTCTGATGGCAGCTTGGCTTGGCTTTCTCCACATCCCTGGACTGCATTCGCAATGGACTCCCAAATAAATAAATAAACTGCTTTGGGCCTCTTGGCGGCAGAGGGGATTAGCCATGCAAGCACTTCCTCCATTTTGGAGATTTTGTTATTGAGTTGCACTTTGCCAATGCTAATTGCCCGAGCCCACGCAGGGTCAGAGAGGGCCACCTCCCCGTTGGGATGGATCTCTCTCCACTTCATCTGGACATTATATTAGCTCCGGCCATGATGTGTGTCAGCAGGCTTGAGTTTAATTCCCCTTGATCACATTCAGGAACCCTGGCAGAATCAATAAAGACACAACAGTCAGGGCTATTCTGTGTCCAACATTCTATTAAGGACATAGAAACCTCAGCATGCTACGCCGGCAAACTGTGTTGCTTGACTACAAGTATGAATAAAAACCAGGAGTTGTAAAGATCACACCGAGTGATGTGAACACAATAGGGCATTTTTCTGATGTCTTAATAAGTGCTGCTAGCAACACACTTCTGTATTGCTTTGTATTTATTCAGTCAAGGTGATGTGTCCCATTTGGGTTGCCAAAAAACAGGTTTGATAAAAAAATTGGAAAAATATGTAAGAAAGACATGTCAAAATGGACTGTTTGTATTTCCAATATTGCCCTTTGGCAAACCGAAAATACTTGGATAAAATAAATATGAGTGTGTCAAGTAAAGGCCCCCAAACAGTTACCAAAGAGCAGATACCTCAACCCTTCTAAGCAGATCATCACCATGCTGTGCTGAACTGGATCTGTCAGTGGATATTTGCAACCAGAGGGGTTAGCATGTGACAGAGAGACATTTACAGGTCAAGTCTTGGCAACACATGCTTAAACACATGTGTGTGTACATTGCTGATGGACAATATGTAAACAGATTTGTTTGTAATAGCAATGACTTTAATGCAATGTCACATATGCTTATATTCTCCGTCACATGCTCCATTTTGAATGTGATATATTGTGGTGATAACAAATAAGCAAGACAAACTAAGCTGCTTAAGACAACATGGGAACCATGCTGTATATCTCTAGTGATTATATCTTTAACATCAAAAGTGCCTCTTTGTGTGACTCATCTTTCAGCACATGTTTTTTCTGCAAAAATGAAATGTATCTTACATCTGAAATGAATATACTGTATAGTGCAATGAGTATTACCTAACGGGCATCAGACCAATCAACTTGTATGGTGTGTATTTGTCCCAATAAGGCAAGCCACATGTAATACAAAACAAGACAATAGCTGTAATTGGGCTAATTTAAAGCAGAGTTCTACCAGGAAATGTCACATCCGTAAGTAACACATCGCTTTGAAAAATAGTGTGATCATTTTGTTTTGTCATTTGCCATTTCGGCATTCTAGCTTTTAGAGTTAAAATGTTTTTGTGATGCAGATTGCCCCATTAATGTGTCTCTGAATAAGAGGGTACTGATTGTTTCAAATCAAATACAAAACAGGGGAATTTGGAGGTTCCAAAGTTGTAAAAGGTACTAACAGTAATTAGAGCACCATAACTTATTTGTACTACAAGCAGTGAATCAATCAATCAATCAATGTTTATGTATATAGCCCAATATCACAAATGTTACATTTGTCTCAGTGAACGTCACAGTTTGTACAAAATATCAGTATGACAATACGACACCCTCTGTCCTTAGACCCTCACATCGTACAAGGAAAAACTTCCAAAGAAAATGCACAGTTTAAAGGGAAAAATGGGACAAACCTCAGGGAGAGCAACAGAGGAGGGATCCCTCTCCCAGGACGGACAGACGTGCAATAGATGCCGTGTGTAAATTGAAAAGATAATACATTTGCAACATAGGTAGTCCAAATGTTTGGAAATGCATGTGTGTATAATAGGAAGATGAATCCACGAGGATATCCATCCAGGACCTATGATCCAGGACCACAGCCACGTCTCAAGATCCAGGGCTCGCGATGCAGGACACAGGACCGCAGGATCATCCATGACTCCAGATCCCAGCGTATATAGACACCAAAAAGAAAGAAATTTGGGGAAGCTGGGTTAATCGGAACATGAGAGTACACAGGTATAGACAGAGAGAAGGAAGAAGTAAGATGTCCCCCGACAAACTAAGCCTATATCAGCAAAACTAGGGGCTGAATCTAATCAGCCCTAACTATAAGCTTTATCAAAAAGGAAGGTCTTAAGCGCACTCTTAAAAACGGATAGGGTGTCTGCCGCCCGAACACAAACTGGAAGCTGATATCACAAATGTAGAGCTTGATAAGAAAAGGCTCTGGCTCCCATTGTACTTTTAGAGACTCTAGGAACAACCAACAACCCTGCATTCTTGGAACGCAATGCCCTAGTAGGACAGTAGGGTATAATGAGTTCTTTAAGGTAAGATGGCGCTTGCCCATTAAGGGCTTTGTAGGCGAGAAGAAGAATTTTAAAATCTATCCTGTGTTCTATAGGGAGCCAGTGTAAGGCAGCCAGAACAGGAGTAATGTGGTCCCTTTTCCTTACTCTGGTTAGTACACGAGCTGCAGCATTTTGAATCAGCTGACGCGACTTGACTGACTTCTTGGTACACCCTGATAATAAAAAGTTACAATAATCCAGCCTTGAAGTAACAAATGCATAGACTAATTTCTCTGCATCGTTTTGAGGCAAGATATGCCTGATTTTTGCAATGTTACGTAGATGGAAGTAGGCGGTCCTTGAAATTGATTTTATGTGGGCGTTAAAGGATAAATCCTGATCAAATATCACACCAAGATTCCTTACAGTCTCCTTACAGATTCTTCGGGCCAAGTACAATAACTTCAGTTTTGGTCGTGTTTAACATCAAAAAGTTTAAGGTCATCCACGTTTTTAAGTCCTTGAGGCAGTCTTGAATTTTATTTAGATGATTAATTTCATCAGGCTTGATTGATAAATATAGTTGAGTATCATCCGCATAACAATGAAAATTTACAGAATGATTCCTTATAATATTGCCTAACGAAAGCATATATAATGTGAACAAAATAGGTCCGAGCACTGAGCCCTGTGGCACTCCATGGCTAACTTTGGTTTGCGTGGAAGATTCATCATTGACACGTACAAACTGAGAGCGTTCAGATAGATAGGACCTAAACCAGCTTAAAGCAGTTCCCTGTATGCCAACTAAGTGCTCTAGTCTTTGCAATAAGATATCATGATCGATAGTATCAAATGCAGCACTGAGATCGAGCAAAACAAGAATGAACACATCAATGCCAATGCTAATGCGTTTGTCAAATGGCTGCCACTTTACACATTCACCAGACAGACTATGAGCACCATTAACATCCACTTAAAGTCAAGTTTCAGTTTAATAAACTCCTTTAAGCTCTTTTTTGTCTCAACCAACTTTGGTTAGTAAAATGGGACGACGCCCAACTTCCATTCAGAGGCGCCATAACCTTAGTTACGCACCTTTACTCGCTACGTGAGATGAACAAAATGTATCACCCGTACCATTTATATGAATTTATATGAAATAGCAATAGAGACAAAAACTGTTTTGGTTCCACGCTGTAAATATGTTTATTTTTGCTGTAAAGTTTGCCATTTTAAATCAGGGGTCTATGAGGATTGCTATATAGTTGTTTATTAGTGCAGAATTGGGGCAAACGTCTTTGTTTTCTTTTTTTTCTAACATTTTGGTAAGCTACTTTTTGCTCTAGAGTGGATTTATTGAGTGTGTAGGAATGTGCTATTTTGTGAGGACGGGTGATGTCTGTCCCAGAGACAGTATATTCTTGTATTGATTCACAGCGGTGTCCCCGCGGTTCACCAGTGTGGCAAACCAAGGACTGGAGCATACAGCATTTTAATCTGTCAAGATGTCACCAGCTCGGGACAAGAGGGAAAAAGGGGGGGGTGGGGGCTAACGTTTGGATGGAAAGAGACAGATGACACCCAACAGTCAATGCCATTGTGCCCACACACACACATAGACACACATACACACACATGTACCTGCCTAGAAACACACATAAAGCCTGCCAGTCAGTCAAGTCAATCAGACAATGTCCACTTGAAGGAATCGCCTTGTGCCCTTTATATTCCCAAAGACATCTCAACACAGCTCACTGAGTTGTCTGCTGGCAGTACTCTTCTTCATTCTCATATAGTACAAATATCATCTCATGACATCATTGAGGATAAGGTAAGCTATGCGTGATTTGATACGCTTTGGAGATCAAGAAAAGGTACATACTGTATGGAACATTGTTTTGCTGAAGGTTACATTTTAACATTACGTTCATGTATTCTTAGTGTGCAATCTGTATTTACTGTTGCTTTAAAATTAAACCTGCCTGTTTCTATTTGTCAGTGTGGATGTTGCCAGCTGGTGGTTTTGTGATAACAGCTGATTCCCAAGACAGCTGAAGTGATGTTGCAGAAAAAGCTCTTGAACAGCTTTTATTGGCAAACATGCTGAAAGGTAAAGTGTTAAATTGCAACATTGCTTTTAGGCGGTGAGAGGAACCTTGTGTCTGCTGTGTGTTTGGGTTTTGTCTGTATACACAACACAACTTTTCTCAGAGGAATAGTCAAGATGGTATTCCTGGGAGATGGCAGTGTTTCTTAAAAAGCAATGTTAGAGGAAGGTGGCTGTTAACAAAAATGATTTGCTTTTTGCAGAACTGGATGTAGATATTTCTATAGAAGCATAACATTTTTCCCACAACCTTGGGATAACTTTGAATGAAGAGGTCAAACTTCAGGAACGATTTTAGATTTAGATCCAGACATTTTGCAGGTTTGATCATAGTCATTCTAAAACAGTTAAATGAACACTGAAGTTGTTTAAAAAGCTAAATCCATGTTTAAAAAAAATATATACTCAGGCTTCAATAGATTAAACCTTTACTACAAGATACATCATAAAACACATTCTTAAGGGATTTGGAAATAATTTCAAAATGTATTATTCAACACTATAAAATCACTATTTACTTTGATGGAGCTCTCATTTTCAGTTATACACTCTCTGTGCAAGATATTCCTTATAATTAGCATGTATTTATAATTATGAATTATGTTTTATTCCCTAAAAGGAATGTCTGCAGAATGTGTGCCTCCTACGGAGAGTGTCCATCCGTCAGGGCCTTCAAGGTATTCGGAGAATACCCTGGAACACTCAGATAAAACAAACAACAAATCGATATAATTATATAAATAAAATGTATATAAAACGAATAAATGAGAATCGTATCTGTGTTGTTGATCTGTAATATTACAGTGTTATATTGATTTGTTTGTCCTTCTCGGACCATGCACTACGCATTTCAGTGGTTTTGTGTTAGAAAAGAAAGCAACCAATCAGATCTTGTTCTGGGTCTCTGGGGAGAATATCCTTCAACCAAGGTATTCTACATCCTTGATAGAATGCCCTGGCCGTTGCACTGAATGAGAGCGTGCGTTTGGACTGACAGTTTGATCAACCAATCATATATTGATTTGTAGCCAATGGGCGTATTCTTTCAGAGTTCCCCTCGGTTCCAGGTGCTCTAGAAGGCCCGCTACTTAACTGGCTCGAGACAGAGGATAGATGAATGTGACAAAGCAATCCATGTTTTTTCAGATTGTTAATTGCCATATCAAGATTGTAGCCTACATATAAGAAAATTCCTTTCGAAAAATAGAGGCAATGTTATGGATTAAGTCAAACTCCAACAACCAGTAGTAGTAGTAGTAGTAGTAAGAAAAGCTTAAATGGTATTGCTTTGTGAGTTGCCCTCAGTGGCGTACAAATGGTATTTACCCAAAGTCTTTCTCCCAATTGTGCCATCTTTTTAAAATATCTTTAAAAAGTGTACAATATTATTAAAATCGCCTCAAAAAGATAACAGTGTTGAACCAGCAATCATATGGAAAAGGTGAAATGCTGCTAATGTGTTAATAACAATGTATCAAACAATGCATGACTGTAGGATTTGACTATGTATCCTGCGTAGTATCAAACAAACAAAAGCTACTGCAAAGCACGCTGCTATCTTGGTACGCATTAATTTGCATGTCTATTGTGAGTTCATGTTCTGCATGTTTCTACGTTGATTTGATCCAACCATGTTCAGAATAATCAACACATAATGTTCCGTATGTCCTAGGAATGGATCAAATCCACTGCATATTTAAGTCCCTGAACAACATATGTAAAACATGCTAATCCCATAATTCCTATTGTTTTACTCGTCTATGGTCACATGAGACATACCATATTTTTACGTATTCTAATCACGTAACAATTAAGACTTGGGTAGGCGTCATTTTAAGAAAAAAAAAACAATATAACATTGTACACACTAACTTCTGCCTCTGTGTTATTCCAAGTAAAGGAACAACTGTGTGCTACTAATTAGGAGCCAAGCTTTTGTTTCCTCGGGTAAAACTGAAAGAGCCCGAATTATCTCGCTGCCCTCCTGCACCAGCATAAAGTGCCGCCTGGAGAGAGAAGCACTTAGATCCAACACTAGCCCCCATGCAGTGATAAATATATTACTTTTGAGTAGCAGGCAGCTTAATGGCTAGCAATGGCATTAAAAATAAAGCAAATATTGACAGTCTGGGAATATTTGCTTTGGGTGTGGTTGGGAAATGGTTTCTAAAGGAAAGAAGAGGTTTCAGGTATGGGGAGGTGTGTGTGTGTGTGTGTGTGTGTGTGTGTGTGTGTGTGTGTGTGTGTGTGTGTGTGTGTGTGTGTGTGTGTGTGTCTACTTTGTTGGCGGCTCATCTATAATGTACAAAGACGATTAAGTTTGAGCAGCGGCTGGGGCAGATAGACAGTCAGTTGAGTGGTGGGTTGCAGATAAGAATGAATGCAAATATACAGCAAGAGTGACAGATTAACCTTGGACAAGGTTGAGCGTTAACGCTGTGAACAGGCAGGGAGCCTGTGGTGTCTGCTGAGGTAAAACACACATGCAAGCATGCACAAAGACAAAGGCGCTCCTACACACACACACAGTTTAATGACAAGGGTGTGGGCCTGCATACAAGACAAGTACACACTTCCTTATGTTCACACAGATGGGCGTTTTAACTGTTTACACAATTGAAAATGGATTATTCATCAATCACCATGTTCAATGTTTGAGTCGTGAACTACATATTGTTTTAATAGACAATTTAAAGCTGTATTAAGCGAAAATCTAACGCATCTTCTTTTAAAACCTCAAGGAAGATACAATCAATTGTTCAAGCCACATTGATTGTTGGTCCATTGGTTTCCTTTTGGTCTAAATTGAACAACCGTCTAATTCCTGTTTGTGCTCTCAAAGCATCTTACATTTCTTATTTCACTTTGCTGTGAATGTGGCTTTGAATACAACCTTGAAGAGGAAATGTTAGGCAGTTAATTAAAAGGTTATTTATAATAATGTTTGCCGAATGTTCACTTTAAAGAAAGTTATATTATGTCATGGTTAAGGTCTTTCCTGCAATAGGAATTCATTGGGTGAAGTGGTTAAAGTCGTTTTTCTGATAGATTTGAAGTCACAAAAAGCTGAAAATGTAACGATGTTATTCCCATAGGAAATTGGGGTGCATTAAAGAGGCATATCAGACTAATTGTAATAGTTTTGCTGGCGTCTCGTTTCTAGGACATGTCTAAGGTGTCATTGGAAGCTAACCATAACTCTGTATTTACATCATGTCAGAGCTTTATCTACTGCTAATAGAAAGCAGCCGTTTAAAGATTTAAACAAAAGCGGCAAAACATGTTGGCTTTTTTTGTGACGCATCCACAGGGAACAAATCATATTTTTCTAGGGCTTAGCAGTGACATTAATCAGTACAAAAAGTAATGTGTTTATTAGAGTTTGTTTGGTTGCACTGTCAAGAGATAATCATGAATAGGGAAAATCATAAAACCAAAAAATATAAGTAAATTATCAAATCCAGACTAAGTTCATACAGTATTGCACACGGTTATCCATGAGCATGAGGGAACATTACAGTTATACAACACATGTACGCACTGCCATTAAACATTGCACATAGATCATGCTTGAAAGACCTGAACGCCTAACTCGGAAGACGTTATAAAAGCCATGTCCCTTCCCAGCTCTGTGCCATTATGCACTGATTACTTTCTTGGAGGATGACAGCGGGGAGCTAGATAACCCACACTGTAGATGAGTGATAACGGCTCTATCTCTATTTCTTGACGTCACATGCAGGGAGACTGTATCTAGGAGCAGGTAAAAATAGTTCAGCAGAGGTAGGAGCCATCAGGTTGTGATGTGCCGAGCAGATGTAGGGAGGAAACGGTGAATACCAATAAAGCAGATAGATGTGGCCTGGGCTCTACTGTACTGTGTGTGTCATGTTGCTCTGTGCTTCTGAGCCGAAAGGAAATAAAAACCTGGGCCGGTATAAAAGGACGGAGGAGGAGAAGCTGCAGGCTCCTGTTTTCTGTGACTTAATATAGTCAGTGTTCGGGGTTATCTTTATTAAAGCAGGTGAAAACATGCAAATACAGTACAAATAACAAACCCTATCTGTAATGAATCTCTCCATTTAAAAAGACCTACAATATTTGCTGTTTTCATTGGTGGAAAGTACCTTGACTCAAGTACTATACTTTAATATATTTGTACTTTGATTATTTCCATGTGATGCTATTTCATTTAGAAGTAAACATTGTCATTTATTTGATAAGATTAGTAATTAGTTACTTTGCGGATTTATTTTAATAATACGAATTGTCAATCAACTAAAATATTATGACATACTATTATGGATTATGAAACCTGCCTATATAAAAATGTATGCGCCTCCTTTAAAATTACATTTATGTACACATTTATTGATCATTATTTACAATCCAGGGATATTCTGAAAAACCTGCATAGTGAGTGTATACTTTTAGTTTTGGAACAAAAGTATACTTTGATGCTACTGCCTCTCTACCTTTAGTAACATTTGAAATGATAGACTTGTAACATTACGAGTATTTCTACACTAAGGTAGTACTACTTTAGTAAACTAAGGACTACTTCTTCCACTTCTGGTCGTTTAAGTTACGTGTATAAATGGACTTGCATTTTGAAGTGTCTTCCTAGTTTTCCGACCACCAAGATATCACTAAATGCCAACAATTACTCATTCACACACATATTCATATTGCCTGCCATGCAATGCAATTAATATTCCAATCTAATGTTCAAGGACACTTCCATTGGAGGATATAGGGATCGAACCGCCAAACTCCCACAAAGTTGATGACCCAACTTCCGCTGTTGAATGAACTAATATTTTGAGTTTGTATTTTTCGGCGTATGTACATCTTGCATGATAACATTAATAAATGACTCGTATTGGCTCTTCAAAAACGAGTCGGTGTTTCACCATCTGCGCTTGTTTTATTAAAGTGAGGAAACACAGTTCATCCACGGGGCCTTCCGACCCCTAGAGCCAATTAGAGAACATTTTTTCTCTGAACATTGCTCAGATCACTCTAGTCCAATTTGGCTTGAAAAGGCACCACCCTAATAGGCGGTAATGAAGGAAACACTATTTTCCACTGATTCACCGTTGAGCTTTAAGATGTTCCTTAGTGCTGATAAGGAGGCCCACTGTACGTGAAGTTAATAATAAAAACCAGCAGAGCGAAATGAGAACAAGGGGGGAAACACTCCCAAAACAAGGGCCTCTGAACAGAAAGTCACGATTCATGTTTACTTGGTTGCATCGTGAGCACCAATCGTGTCCTATGCAGCGCACAAACAAACACCACAGAGTAAGAACATCATAATTGGGATGACGGAGAGAGAGCTCCGCTGACATGCAATCTATGTAGTTTAATGGATGAAAACTGTGATAAGAAGCTTTTAGAACGCAGCTGCTAATGAGTAAACAAGATGATTAATGTATTAATACTTAATAAAACCAAAATGTGTTGTGACTGATGAAGAAAAGAACATCAAATGGAAAGGGCTTTTAGTTTGTCATGCGGCTTACATCATGAAAGCCTGAGGTAATGGCATCAGGATTGCATTTAGGACTTGATATAAGGCCATGTTTGACAAAAAATGGGGTCCTGGTATTGAAAACATTAATGTTCTTTCGTGCAGGGTGGATTGAATTTAGGAAAATACATAATGTAATATATTTTGGATGCCTTTGTGTGCACATATATTGATATCTTGACCTTTTACGAGGCCTGTGAACCACCTTGGCTCTGTTCCTCGAGATGCTTGCCAAAGAAAGGCGCATTTGTAATCCAAGTTTTCCTCTCTATAAATGTTAAATAGAAAAAACATTCAAGTCAAGGACGTTTACTTCACCAAGGGCTGAGTGAAACCCAAGTGCAAATAAACACAATGGAAGGGGAAGCTTCTCAGTGTTTTAATAAGCACAACAGCAGGAGTTCAGCTGAAGAATAAACACTACTGCCAGACTAACTGGGGAAGGAGTCACACAAACAGTGGGGGAATCACACACCAGAGAAACCATACTATACTTACACTAAATAGGGCTTGCCGAATTACCACACTGCCAATACAAAACAAACCGGGAATACAATTGGTATTATCCTTTGATGCACACATCCAATACTCAGGCGAGACCGTTGTAGAGCTTTATAACGTAGATAGTAGTTGGGTAACAGGTGGTCGCTCCAAAAATCTGACAAAATCAAAATCGTGGACAACAGCTGGTTGGCTTTAACATTGTTGAGCTTGAACTGTACCATTGAGGTTGTGACAGAAAGTACTCATAGAAAAGACAATTTTATAAAAGTGTATTCTATACGGCGTATATCAATAAAGAGACATTCATGCGCGATATTTGAGTCAGCGGCTATTTCTTAGGTCAAAAGAGGGTAATTGAAAGCAGCACTCCATCAATTGTATGCAGCAAAGCAGGTATTTGAACAGTTTTCACTGTCACTTTATCAATCAATAAATCAATCCATTAATGACATCCTAATGACATGTAAGGTAATCAGGGTAATCTCAGACCTTAAGCCTCACATTTCTGAAACAGACGACTTGCATTGAAAACTGGAGTTGATGGGAAATGCATAAATGTCCTTATTTTTTTTTCAAATATGCCTCTTGTAAGCTCTCCAACTTTATGGAAGTGCAATTCTGAATAGCTAGGTTATCTTTTTAAAAGCTTTGAAAATAATGGACATTTCCATTAAACTAGGCAAACTGAAGAAGATAATATGATCCAATCAGATATCTCTTGGACAGCTTCTTAATGGTGAAATAGTCTTGTAAGAATACATTATTTTGACTTAAATCAACAACGCTTTGTCTCATGTCTTTACTTGTCATACAAGTCAAAACAGCAAAGTCTAACTTCATTTGAATCCTTATAAACCAATGGATTTTATCTTTACTTTAAAAACCATCATACTTCTTGAAAAAAGAAAGGTTGTGACAATGTTATTAAGCAAACAGGATCATTTAACAAAGGAAATCAGAACAGCACTTCAGGTTCATGGGTAACTTTGCCTCACTTGGATATTGAGGTGTTTTGGACTTTAATCACGTGCTAAAATGTCTTCGGTTTACGAAAAAAGTACCTTCATTTGAGGCAGGTGCTGAAGGTAAGGCAGATTTAATTTTGGTCTATTGTTTATTGCTAATAATGTCGTCTCTTCAACTTAGTTCAACTTTTGAAGGTGGAAGAAATAACTCATAGGGGCCAGTTTGGTATTTTTATGGAGGCATTTTTATTACCCGGACAATTTGATTTGGAGTGATTTGTTTATGCCGGAGCGGCGGACGGCCTTTTTTAATAATCACAGGATACATCAGCACTTCTCGGGTATACTCTACTTTAAGCTCCAACTCTGAGAGTGTGTGTGTGTGTGTGTGTGTGTGTGTGTGTGTGTGTGTGTGTGTGTGTGTGTGTGTGTGTGTGTGTGTGTGTGTGTGTGTGTGTGTGTGTGTGTGTGTGTGTGTGTGTGTGTGTGTGTGTGTGTGTGTGTGTGTGTGTGTGTGTGTGTGTGTGTGTGTGTGTTTGGGCAAACTGTGTAGGTGTGTATAATTATATGACTCACAGAAGAGAAGTGCTAGAGATACCGTTGCAGACAATATTATTCTCTCTCCGATGCTCCCGTTCCCCCTCGGCTGCCCGAGCGAGGGAAGGAGAGAGGGAAAGGTTACACCAGCAAGGGTGGGTATTGAAATTCAAGACCACTTCACCTAGCCCAGGAGTGGCTGTGTGATGATTAATGAGCTATTTGGGGAGCGTTCAGCTATTTCACATGTGCAGGGTCCACATTAGTGATATAATTAATTTTACAACACTGGGGTGTTGTCACCCCTTGGTAGCGTGCCATGCGCCTATGATAAGCATTCCCTAATTAAACAACACTAAAGAAATGTTTGACATTCAGAGTCTTGTGAGGAAAAACAACCTCATGCTGCAGTCCAGACACAGCATGATCCTTCCTTTCCTCACGGGGGATCTTTGCATGAGTTTTACATACTTTAGAATCTAGTAATTGGATGGATATTGATTTTGGGGAGCATGTCGAGACTTTGAGAAATGAGATGTGCAGGAAATCCGAGGCAAGTATGTGCACCAGAAATGGCTAATGCATTGTTTCCCATGCTGAGGTTTTTGTGGCTGCTTTGGTCACGTTGTGAGCCCCAGCAGAATGTTACAAAAGTGTAATCAGGATAAGGTCCTATGCACGTCCACAATACCTGCCCTCCCTCTCATTTAACGCTGACACAGCTGCCATGTTTACAACTAAAAATGAATACAGTCATGGCAAATGATTTCTGTCTGACCTCCGTTGTTAGCTAGTAAGTGTTGAAATAGTGCTAACAGCAGCTAGGGCAGGGGTAGCCAACACGGTGCCCGCAGGGGCAACGTGAGTCGCCCGCTGGGCATGTTCTAACAATAGCTCGCCAAGCAAATCCAAAATGCAAAATACACAAAATAAAAAAGGAAATGTAATTAAAAGAATCTACCCCATGCATAAACGAAACCTAAATCATAGCGAACTCTATCTACTTACTACAACTCTATATTTATCTAACACCCCTCCTCCCCCCACCCCCACAATGAATATCGACCAATCACGTTCTTGCTTGATTTGCGGGACCAGCGTTGCAGTCGGGAAGAAAAGCAATGTGGCTCCTCCCCGCTGGTTTTCCTTCTGGCAGAATCTACACATCAGCCCCATTGAACAGCCCATCATGCCAGCCGATACAACACATGAGGGGCAGAGCTTTACTGTGTGTCTGTTGCAACTTGCATATTTATTTTTTGCACTTGACGCACACACACGCATGGCATAATTACCACTGGGGACAGGGAAGACATGTCCCCCGCACTTTTCGAAATCCCGTTTGTGTCCCCCCACGCAAGCCGTCATCGCCACGGAGGAGCACACAGCCTCTGTGAGCGAGAGAGAGAGCGAGCGAGCGAGCAAGAGCACACCTTTATCTATTTAATATAGGTAAAGTAAGAAATCATTCCAATGTGTATAGGAAAGTAAAAAAAACTAAAAACTGTTTAAAAGGGGAGTGATTAGTAAAATATGCATAAATAGAAAGAAAGAATGCTAACTAGGTAACATAAGATAAGAATAAACCAGTTTAAATGATTTGGTTGCGATCATAGTCTAAAGATGTTTGGATTATTGAAAAGTATACAGCTCCCTTTCATCTGAGTGTATCCATAAATTCATTTTGTGCTCAAAGCGCACCAGATTGATGCATTTCATTTCAACATTTAAAAACAAATCTTCCCGGGGGTGCATTCCCCCGGACCCCCCAGAGGAGGTGAAGACCACCCCCAAATAAAGCAGGTTAAAATTATTAAATTGCATACATGTTATTTTAGTAAACACTGAAAACGGGTCCCACGGACCCAAAGAGCACACAAAGGTTAAAGGTCAGCATAATAATGTTAAAATGTGCCAAATATATACAGTGCAAAAAACAAAGAAAAGAGTAAAAGTAGCTCACGACTAGTTTTATTTTTTAAAAAAGGTTGGTGACCCCTGAGCTAGGGTAATAGCTTCATCAAGTGAAAGCTAGCCAGCTTGCTAGCTTCAACCTTGTACCTCATGCAGTATTCCATTGTGGACAAATGTGTCTCCCAAACAAATTATAAATAAATGAAATTTGCAAATGTAAACGAGAATGCTCCTCATGAGGTTTACTCTTATTAAAGTTTGGCTCGAAGCACATATGTATATTAGAATCACCCCAAGCGCTACACAGTTATGTAAGTTAAAGCATTGAGTTCATACTGACAAGCATGCGCTGTCTCTGAACAAGAAGAAGCCAACACATCATTTTTGTTTCTATATAAACTATACTGTATCTTCACTAAAACTAACTCAAAGCCCCATGTCAGCAAGGGCAAACCTGAGCAACATTTCTACATATTTGTTCAAATAAATACCTTGATTTGGAATTGTATTTTTCCACAACAGTGTTCCTTAGGCTAACATCATCATTGTCACAACAATGAGGGCCCCTATAGGCGCGTTCACACCTCAGTACTTTTCCCACTTTAGTTCCAATATAGTTCCGAAATGTTGCGTTCACACCAAAAAAAGCCGGAACTAAAATTAGTTCATGAGAACCTTTCCACCCCCTTTTCCGTCCCTGCTAGAGAGCATGACTTTCGTGGGAGAAAAAGGTTCCTATGTCTGATTGGCTGGGCGGATTGCAAACCACGCCCCGTAAAACTCCCAAAAAGTTTTGTGAAGCCGCCATTTTATTATCCTCGCATTAGCATTATTAGCATTAGCCCAGCGCAGAAACGCAGAGAGACTAACTTATGGCAACACAAAATAAAACATGGGAGCGGTGGAGAAGAGGAGGTGTCGGCGTTCTGGCGATTTACTCGGAAGGCTTCAGTAGAAGCTGCTGGGAGTCTCAGCAGCTTCTACTGAAGCCAGTCCCCAACTCCGGGGACTTCCGGCCGGGGACTGTGGGCGGCAGTATACGCCGTGAAGTGGTTTGCGGCCTGCCAGTAAACCCAAAGCAGCAGAAGAAGAAGTGACGTCAGTGGCTTCATTTGCCTAATCCTCCCCCAGGGACTTATTCCGGTGTGAACGCGATCTGTACTTAGTTCATGAGAACTAAAGAGTTCTCATGAACCTTTGTGGGAAAAGTACTGCGGCCTTATGGAGATTTCTGGTTGTGAACCCACTCCATACAGTCTTGATCTGACATAAGAATGGAGAAACATTCCAATATCCGTTCAGCTTCAACCAACCAGAACAAATGACAGGCACATTAAGCCGTCAGGTCCTCTTCTCAGGTGCCCACACAGCCTCGCTCACAACTTCACATCCGGCACTTTAGGAGAAATTAGTGGGATTTATGCTAATCTTCTCCCACATATACAAACCATGCAGCTTGACTGTTATGTACATGATATACATGTGAATCATATGGTCAGAGATAATCATCATTTAGATTCCTACTAGTTAGACGATTTAAAGAGAAATGATTTAATGCCAGGGATTTGCATAAAGCAGTATTTAATGGTTGTTCTCTAGGGTTTTATACTTTGTAAACAACTGGTCAGCACGTGCCTTCCGATAAAAGGAGCTACAGTTCCGCTCTAGTCTCAAAATGCCATGTGCAGCAAGGTGCAAATAGAAAAACAGAATTATTTATAGTCTGCAGGGTTTCAGATTAATGGAATCGTGTAGTGGCTGCCCTGGAGGGGAACAATGTTGTAATGAAGAATTAATTTGTGTGGATAAATGCCGTGGTGATTGTACGACTTATTTTGCTACACATTAGATTCAAAATGGAATAGCCATTTACTTTACAAAGTAGCTGATCCACCCTGGATGAGACCAGACTAATAAGTACATGGCAAAACTCGCTAGCAGGCTTTACATCTGTTTAATAAACTTAGTCTCATTTGGAGGTTTTAATGCTTCCTGTTGTGTGCACCAGGGAACACACAGGATACAGACTTTTGGAGGTTAAACAATCCCATTTCATGTCACATCCATCCTTTTACCATGTTATAGGAGAGAAACACATTTATGAAGAATTTCTGAACAAATACACCTTTGGGGAGTTTCTTCCGTAAACCCTGTGTCTTTGTATTGTGAAGAAACCAACGCTTCTACCCTACATGAACACTGGGAATGGTTTATACATATTTCAACTCCATGTTCTGTCGCAGTGATTCAACTGCTGCTTCTTCTACAGTTTTGCATTTTTAATCGTGATGATAAAGCACCATACTGTTTGTATGCTCAATCCCTCTTGGTGGGAAACGTCTGCTATAGGCTGAACCTGTTGTCTGTGTGTGGTAAAGTGTGTGTACCTACGCTTGTTGTAGTGTAGTTTGTTCTGGCATTTGCAGGAAAAGAAACATAGCAATCTTCAATAATATCTGCTTATGAATGTAGGACCAGATTATTGAATCAGGAGCACGCTGGTTTTCGTTTTTTATCTATTTATAGTCTTTGTATCATTGACCAATCACAATTAACTACGCTTTGATCGTTTGATGTTAAACATAGCTAGTGGAGAGCAAAGTGGGCTAAACTGAAAACGCTATCGGCCATCATTATTCAGACAATAATGTATCTTTGATTAGCTTTACATTTACTGGCCAATAGATTAATACCTTTGTAGATGTCAAAAAGATGCATGTTGTACTACAGTAATGTGACAAATGTCCCAAGTAATACAGACAATCCAACAGTCCATTTGTAACATTAACCTACCAATTCCTACATTTCAGTGATGCCCCTACAGTAAAACAGCTTAGTCTGTCTGTGACCTTTAGATTTCTCAAATGTTGTTCTTCACCAGACTGCCATGAATAAAAAGTCTCACTGTTCAGTGAATTGCACAGTGTGCTTGTTACAATATATTGTACATTAGGTGTTAACCAGTCCAGATTTGTGTTAGAAGAGCAATGCACAAGCCTTACAGATATCATCCATCCGCTGGTGACAGGGGGAGGCGGAGGTATAGACAAATGCTGCAGAGGTTTGCACGAATCCATTTCTCAGGCTTTTTCCACATTTCACTGGAGGAGACATGGGTGGAGTCCATATTGCTGTGTTCAGTTTGAGACTGGTTGCTCTCAACTTGTCAAATCTGTTGCAGCAATGGCTTTGGGGAACGTGTGTTTTTATATGAAAGATCATGAATAATTTTGCATTTATATCCATTGTGCTATGTTATGTGCAAAGAACTAAATAGAAAATATAAGAGCTCAGAGTGTGTGTTCCTTTGTGTTGTGGCTGTGTTAACATGGAAGTATTTGTTAATGTGTGTTTGTGTATTTATAAAAACGGTTGTATTTATAGGTACAAATCCAATCATGTCGAATAAATATGTACATACAGTAAGTGGATATTTGGATTGATTAAGCAACACAATGTGAACGCATCAATACAGAATGTTATCACAAGCCCTGAGAGATAAAGAAGCCTCCCCTGACAGAAAACCCAACATCCCTCCAACTTCCCGTCACTAGCTTGCCTGATAGGTATCAAAATGGGCAGAAGTAATGGGAGACAGCACAGGCGGAGACACTGCCAACAGCCAGAGGGTCCGGGGTGCAGCGAGCGGTGCCCATGCGACAGATGGACGTTGTCTCTGGACATATTAATGTGCTCGCTGGCCTGGGCTTCAGTGGCTGCAGCAATGAAGGAGTTCACAAAAGAGTTCTGGATATTTGTGCCTTCTCCAAAACAGGTGTTCCACTTGTTTGGGCCCCTCATTTCCCCACAGTTTGGATAACTAGATAATGTAGCCAAGCTAATTTAAAGTGGAAGTCCACCTCATTACATCCTACCAGAAATATATAAATAACCGCTATTTTACATAATTAAAAGTAGCAGTACTACAGTGTAACAATACTCTGTTACAAGTAAAAGTATTGCATTCAAATTCTCACTCATGTAAAAGTATAAGCATCAAAATATACTTAAAGTGGCAAAAGTACAAGTACTCATGATGTATTATGGCCCATTTAAGAACACATTTTATTTAAATATTGTGTTTAATTATTGAGGTTTAGCTATAAAACGTTTCAAGTCAAACCTTCTGTATTCATAAATTCAACATGAATTGTAATGGAGTACTGCGACAGAAAAACAGTTGAATTCAAGGTCAAACTTATTTATAGAACCTTTCAACAAAATCACTAAAAGCTTTACAAAGCAACAAATGACATAAACAACTGCTTAAATTATGCATGTGGTTTTAACAAATCAAATGTGTCCTCAGTGCTTTGCCCGTGTGGCACACACCACCACTTTTTTCAAGTCCCTACTTATTTTCTTCTGGTTTACATGCCACACTGCTCTCATTTTCGCTCAGCAAGAAGAGCCCGGGGAGGCCCTCTATTAAGCTCTGTATATAAAACAGGAAAAATCAATATGCATTCTTCTTCCAGCGGCGCTCCTCGATCACAGCATGGTGACACGGGGAGAGCGGGAGAGCCAACCAGGACGCCCGGACTAATAGGCGTCAAAGCCAAGTGACAATGAGGCTTATCTGTGGTGAGCAATATTTCCTGTGCATCCCCAAAGATCTGGCTGGACAGTTTGTGTTATCCCTCCCTCCAGATAAACCTCATCTCCCACACACAGAGCCTATTCTGTATGTCACATCCAGCTATAAGCGCTGTCCCTTAATAGCAACCATGACAGCCAACCTCCCGACTGGGAAAACAACAGTAGTTTTTGTTTCATAGCCCACCTAATACTCAGATGACACACATTCCCTGTCGCTGCTCAAACTTGTTCATACGTTTTATTCCGTCTTTAAAGATCCCTTCTTGCCCCTCTGAGATTAGTGGCGGGTAAAGATGAAAAATTGCGTTTTCTGCACAGTGACATCTAATCTGTTTGGCGAGCTTTAATTTCCCTCGACGATGGAAACGCTGGTGGGCCACAAGCTCACAACAGACATACTTTTGTCAAAAGGACATGGTTGACACCATCGGAGAACCTTTCCTTACCACTGATGCTATGTTCTTAGCCTAGAGTCTGTGAACATTCATTGATTATTTTTAAAATAAATACTTTTGGATACCTATTTTCAAACTATGTACAGTTTCCATGATGTAAAATGTCAGTACAGCAATCCCAATTCAGTATCAGGTTAGAAAGTGGCTGATTGGGTATGTCTTGCTCAAATGGAGTAAACAGACAGCCTATAACAGATAGTCCCCCATGAAACTGTTGCATACTGTAAGTCAGGATGAGGAATATTTATTTTAACTAAAACATTACTTTCCGGGTTTCTCCAAAATATTAGTGCAGCAATGAAAACACTTTAGCTGTGCGGTTGCTATTTGTCTACACAAAATAGAGGCTATTTTTCATCTTGACAGGTGTAATGTGGCCATGTTACTGGCATAATGTGCAAGTGCGATGAGTAACACAGGAGTTTCTTATTGGCCTCAACATTTTGTGTGAAAAGGCTGTCATTTAGGTACACATTAAGTTACCGTGTTTAACATTTTGATGTGGAAGTTGAGTCCCTCGTCCCCATTTGCCCCCCAAGAGTCATCTTTCAATTTCATGAAATCAGAATTACGTTGTCAAATCGCCGTCTTGTCTCCAGATCCATCGCTCTCCGTTTCATGTGGCAAGAGCCCACTGCACCTCTGTGGGGAAGATTGAGTAATAGATAGGAGGAAAGAGGGATGGAGCGAGGCATGGAGAGGGGGGCTAGTGGAGGGGTAGTTGAGTGAATCTGATCTTAATTTTCTACCACTTTGACATGTGATTACATAGCAATGATGACCTGCAGAGTTCACCGCCGAGCGGCTGCGATATGTGCCTGATAAATATACTCGGGGGCTTCAAGTCACGCACGCAACAAGCTGCGTTAAAGGCCAGCGTCACATCAAGTGGTCACAATGCATTATGAGCTCAGCGTGTCACGGCTAATGACAAGACAGGGCAGAGCACAGAATACAGTGCAAATTCCCTTTAAATACACATCCTATCGCTATCAAAGCTCACCCGCCGGAAACATATTATGTCCAGCTGGGAAACAGGCAATTCAATTTAACATGGAAACGTAATAGCTGTGATATATTTTGATGGGCTGGTATCTGATTTTAGTGGAACATGAGCGCTGTGGAAAACCACCGCTGACGAACAAAAGTCAAACTGCTGTACGTTTTGACTTCAAAGAGAATATTCAGTTCCCTATGCATTACTTTCACTACCAAGACAAGCTGTCTCAAAAATCAATTTAATATTAAATACCCTCTAAGACTTTTGAATAATAAATTAAGATTTGCTGTATGCGTTTCATCATGAAAACATGGTTCTTTTATCATACACTGAACAAAAATATAAATGCAACACTTTTGTTTTTGCTTCCATTTTTCATGAGATGAACTCAAAAGCATTTTCTATATACACAAAATAACCATTTCTCTCAAATATTGTTCACAAATCTGAAAAGATCTGTGATAGTGAGCACTTCTCCTTTGCCGAGATAATCCATCCCACCTCACAGGTGTGGCATATCAAGATGCTGATTAGACAGCATGATTATTGCACAGGTGTGCCTTAGGCTGGCCACAATAAAAGGCCACTCTAAAAATGTTCAGTTTTATCACACAGCACAATGCCACAGATGTCGCAAGTTTTGAGGGAGCGTGCAATTGGCATGCTGACAGCAGGAATGTCCACCAGAGCTGTTGCCCGTGAATTGAATGTTCATTTCTCTACCATAAGCTGTCTCCAAAGGCGTTTCAGTGAATTTGGCAGTACATCCAACCGGCCTCACAACCGCAGACCACGTGTAACCACACCAGCCCAGGACCTCCACATCCAGCATGTTCACCTCCAAGATCGTCTGAGACCAGCCACTCGGACAGCTGCTGCAACAATTGGTTTGCATAACCAAAGAATTTCTGCACAAACTGTCAGAAACCGTCTCAGGGAAGCTCATCGGCATGCTCGTCGTCCTCATCGGGGTCTCGACCTGCCTCCGGTTCGTCGTCTTAACCGACTTGAGTGGGCAAATGCTCACATTCGATGGCATCTGGCACGTTGGAGAGGTGTTCTCTTCACGGATGAATCCGGGTTTTCACTGTTCAGGGCAGATGGCAGACAGCGTGTGTGGCGTTGTGTGGGTGAGCGGTTTTCTGATGTCAATGTTGTGAATCGAGTGGCCCATGGTGGTGCTGGGGTTATGGTATGGGCAGGCGTATGTTATGGACGACGAACACAGGTGCATTTTATTGATGGCATTGTGAATGCACAGAGATACTGTGATGAGATCCTGAGGCCCATTGTTGTGCCATTCATCCACGACCATCACCTCATGTTGCAGCATGATAATGCTGCAAGAATCTGTACACAATTCCTGGAGGCTGAAAACATCCCAGTTCTTGCATGGCCAGCATACTCACCGGACATGTCACCCATTGAGCATGTTTGGGATGCTCTGGATCGGCGTATACGACAGCGTGTTCCAGTTCCTGCCAATATCCAGCAACTTGGCACAGCCATTGAAGAGGAGTGGACCAACATTCCACAGGCCACAATCAACAACCTGATCAACTCTATGCCAAGGAGATGTGTTGCACTGCGTGAGGCAAATGGTGGTCACACCAGATACTGACTGGTTTTCGGACCCCCCCAGACCCCCCCAATAAAGCAAAACTGCACGTTTCAGAGTGGCCTTTTATTATGGCCAGCCTAAGGCACACCTGTGCAATAATCATGCCGTCTAATCAGCATCTTGATATGCCACACCTGTGAGGTGGGATGGATTATCTCAGCAAAGGAGAAGTGCTCACTATCACACATTTTTTCAGATTTGTGAACAATATTTCAGAGAAATGGTTATTTTGTGTATATAGAAAATGTTTTAGATCTTTGAGTTCATCTCATGGAAAATGGGAGCAAAAACAAAAGTGTTACGTTTATATTTTTGTTCAGTGTAGAAACCATGGGTTTAAAATTAATTATGTCTTAAAATAATGTGGCTTTCTTACGTATGATTTCCTCATGTGCCCTTTTATTGTGTCTTTGACCTTCACAGAGGAACATTATGTATGTCTGGAGTTTGACACTAGAAGGCTGTTTTCCCATTCAGCTGCTGGGGGGTACGTTTAAAGAGGACCCTCTAACGCATCTACACAGAGAATAGAGTGTTCAATGAACCACTAAGATATACATTATGTATGAAGAGTATTTGTATATTCTAACAATTTCAATGATGCAGACAGAGTTGGATGACTTTAAGGAGTCCTTACTATAATTGTACTTTATTTGTTTAAAAAGGAAGTAGAAAGTGGTTTGATGGAGTGCCTGAACAAATGTATCAAGTAAATATAAATAAAAACACATAGCATCGTTTTTCCGAATTGATCAAGACAAAAAATTGTATGATATATGCTGCTTTTTATATCTTTCAATATGTTTGGCTTTTGGACGGTTGGGCAGACCATAGAAAAGGTTGGAAAATGTGAGGTACAGCTCTGGGAAATAATGATTTTCATTATTTGATGTTTTTTGTATCGACTCTTTTGTTGCAGTCCTATACTTTGGTCTCAATTTTGAATACACAAATAGACTCAAACCCTGAGTGACCACTTCAAAAAGCCTAATAGACTTAAATCTTAAAAAAGACATTTGGGTCCGAATAGAACTCGATCATTGACTCTGAATTTCTGAAAGTCCTCAAGAAAAAAAGTCTTCAAGATGTCAATGAAGGAAAGAGAGTTGTATAATCGGATTTGATAAGACAACTCCTCACTATCTCCGGGCGTCTGTCAGCCGGGTGGAGACTGATGGCTGGTCTCGGATGTGGTGCAGGGCATTAACCATGTCATGCATTTGCACAGAACGCTCCTCCATCACTTCCCCGAGCACTTAGCCTGGGCGGCAGGGGGAGACCCAACTCATCCCACCCCTGATGGCTGAGACCATTAGGGTGATGCATGGCGACTCATCCCTCATCCAACAGGGGAAGGGGTGATGGATCCACTCCAGCCCCAGGCTCCAAACGGGCCTCCGTCGGTTGTAGGTAGGGGAATATGCGTGGGTGAAGTTGCGGATGCTTGATGGAGGGTTATGAGGTTGAGTTGGATGTAAAGGGTGCAGATACTTCCCTTCTGACCGCGGGGGTCACGGGTTCAGATCCTGGCTAAAGGATGGATACAATTTCATATTTATGAGCTGTGGTGCTGAGATATCTTTATTTTTAGGGCAACGTTAGTAATAGATGTTGCAATGAAAGCACTAATCATTGTAGATAAATGATTCTTTTTTTTTTAGGTCACCTATTATGCAAAATCCATTTGTTCATGTATTTTCTACATCAACATGTGTTGATTTCAGAGTCTCTGTGGAAAGAGACTCTGAACGTTTCAGGAACAACGATTCTCTCACTGTTTGTCCTGATTCATTTATATAAAAACCTGTTGAGTGGCTCCTTATTTTCATCTGAAGTAACAGACAGAGAATCAGCACTTTGGAAACAGGGCTGAAACAGAGGGGATTATGGGATGCTGCAATGATCTGTTTGGTGTTTGGAGCCAAACACTCCAGAGACACGTTTTGTATATATCTGAGATTTGTAATATATTGATGAAAAACAGTATAATGGGGGACCTTTAAATGTTATAAGCATGAGGAATTTAGTTACGCAAGTGGTATAAAGTCATTTAAAAGCAGACGCAACTCGAATAAATACATTTTAATTGCCCTAAACGCTTTGGAATCCTCTGCATTGCACTCACTACCTCCATTGGACTTCCCAACTTGTAATACAATGGTGAACAATCTGATTTGTAGACCATTAATCATTGAGATGAGAATGAAAATATAATACATTACAAACTGTTAAACAACCTTGTTAACAGCAAAAGAAGCCCCTTTCAGCACAATTCTCCTCTTGTAATGAAATGTAAAATCTTGCTTACTGTACATACACGCCGGCCAACACATATCCTCATAAATAAACACACACACACACTGGAAGCAGTATAATGAATAATCACAAAGTCATAATTACCTTCTAACAACCTTTTTCTCACTACAGTGCATCTTTGTGATTGAAGTCCACCCACATTGAGTTAATTGCGTTTATTCCCTGATGCCACAAATATGCAATTAAAATGCAAGCATTACACAGCCCTGCAAAATCATCAATACAGCAAAGTTAAAAATAGGGTTCGCCTCCCGAGTGCGACCTAAAATGTAGTTCTGAAGAAGTGTGGGCAGTGAAAGACGAGGCGCTATGTTAGCACTTCTTTTGTATTGTTATTATGCATTAATGTCACTGTCAATGGAATTCATAGGAATATATTTAATTAGTTTCTTATCATTCTGACTCACAACCTGTTAACAAAACATTACATGTTCATTTTAGTCGATAGAAATAAATCGATGTGTCCACAAAATACTAAAGAGTGACTGAGGAATTCAAGCAGAGTACAAAAGCATGTGGACTGGTGGAATTTCATCAGATAATTATATTTTATCAACCATCCAATATGTGCTCTCACACTTGTTTTGCCTTTATTTACCAAAAGTGTTGTCTTTAATGTAGGTGGGTTTCGACACATTAAATGTAGGAAGCCGAAGGCCTCGTCCATTCTTCAGTCTGTGCAACTGTTTAACACGAATGTGGGCATTCAGGAATCCAACTAGAATGCAATTACAGCAGAAAACAGACATAGGTAAAGACCTTATTATTATTACTATTAGAATGTGCTGCATAGGCGGCGCGTGAGGCTCAGGTTTGGGAAGGCTAAATAACTTTTTTTACCTGACGCTGCCCGCCTCCGGCGTCTATAGAGAGGCGAAGTCACGCCCATCTACTTCCGGCCCATGGGACCCCGGAAGCGAAAAATAATACATTGAATTCAATGGAGAGAGAAAACGTATCTTTTGATCCCGTTTGAATTGTGCCACGAACTACACATATGATGTTTGTCAATCTTAAACAATCATTTCCATGTAAAAAAAGTCACATTTTGTCGTAAAACTGCTGAAATATAAGACTATGAAAAATACGCGACTACAAAGACTACAAATCCCAAATCCCATTCTGGGTCGCGTAAGTGATGTCACAGGCGATAATGCTCCAAGTTGCTCCAAGTGGTTGGTTCACTTTTACAAGATGCCTGTGTGCTTTGTACCAGGTTGTAATCACACAAGTGATCATACCACTTGCTCGTTCTATCGCTTCCCGTCTGATGAAAGGACCAGGAGTCGCTGGACCAAACATATCAGGTAATACACATGTTTTGCATGAACCATAGTCAAGTTAGCTACCTAGCTAGTAGCGAGCACGTTAGTTAGCATCACATTACTTAGCCTTGTCATTTGTATTAGCCTTAACATGAAGTAAACCAACATGTTAAACAGTAAGGGTAGTCATGATGGTAAGTATTTTGTGAAACATTTGAAGAGTAGCCTATCGCCCCCTCCACCAGGTGCTAAGGGGGCGGGAGGTAGGCTAACGCCACATTAGCATCGTGATCTTTTCTACTTAATGCTATCTGCACAAATGGTTAACATTGAACATTAAAAGATCAGGCAGTTCAGGGAGAGTCGAAGGCAGGCAGCTCTGCATGACATTCTTCTGGACGTGTTTCATTATGATGACAGTGAGGATGAGTCAATCTGTTTGTTGGAAAGACAGTAGTTGAGTGATTACTGAGAGAAAATTATTATAATATAATATAAAGTGTTGTTACTTTAAAGTGTTGTTACTGACCTTTTTCTCTTTTATTTTCTTTACCTCACCTGTAACTGCTGAGACCCTGAGGAACATGCACACTGGACTGACCTGCTCTGGCAACCTGATTTCCACTGTACGTAATAGATTTGGTTATGGTATATTATTTATATACATCAAAGGCACAATGCACCCCCCAGAGTCACACATGTATTGAGTGTGATATTTTGCATAGGTCATGTGAAATCATATTTACATACTAGAAAACTGTAGGAGCTGCAACTTGTTTTGAAAATTGAATTTTTAATATCCGATAATAAAGTTGATCTGTTTTTTTTCTTCTCTCTTCCCAGCTCCATCCAACACCGCTCTGTTCCTGCAGGTCCTGCTTGCTAATCAATGCTTATATGTTTTTACACAATTACAAATAAAGTCAATGTATTGTATCACATGAAGTTGTGCTTCATTCTGAGTCAATCATAAAATCATTCTGCCTTCAACTGCACAATGACTGTGGACTGCACCGACATCCCTGTAGCTGCCCCCCAAGATGAACCAAGCAAAGAGGGTCACCATCATGCCCAAGGACATCCAGCTGAGAGAGGGCTTAGACTGACCTGATACCAGCACACCCAAACACAACGGCTCTTTTAAGAGCCACCTACAGTTTCAAAGAGTTGCAATCCTACGTTATTATAATGATTAAACTGGTTCATGCATCACTTAGTTTACTGAACCGTGATGAATGAAAGAAATGAGTGAGGTAGTGGTTTACTGAAGTTACAAAGACATTAATATATGAGTAACAGGTCAGTGTAAACACACGCTTCTGTCAATTATGGATCATTCAAACTATTTATATTAAAATATGTAATAAAGTTCTAAAACAAGTATTGGGTATATTCCTTGATAGCTTTTGGAGAAGGTTGTTTTTAAGTTTACTAAAATCTATGGTTTCAACTGTTTCACTTTATAAAAAGGGAACAGGTGAGTAGAGCATCATCGAGTTTCTTATTCTGTCAGTAAATTATCCAAATGAATGTTTTTCATTATTTTAGTCAACCCTAAACAAATTGATTGTACCTTTTAATAATGACCTTACATGGTCGGCAAAGTTAAATTAACTTCAGAAAATCAAATCTGTTCTGAGAAAAAACTAATACATGTTTAAAGATAGGAACTTGCCATCCCACTGAAAAACAGTCCGTAGAGATTTAAAGGCGTAGTTGTAGTTCAGTCCAACGTTTCATTTGGATTCATTTCTCCAACAGGCAACTATTTTCATAAAGAATATATATATTTTTCAAGTCAACTTTATTGTCAATCTTACTCCGTTTGTGTTTATAGACAGAGAGATCAAAAAGACGTTTAAATAAAATTATACAATTTACAGATATGTATACAAATATATATATCTTATATACACCATCATGTATAATGATGGTGTATGATGTAGAAGGAAGTGTGGTAGATGACAGGTAAATATAGAGTTACATACAGATCCATGTTACACCAAAAGATGGAATAACTAAGAAGCACGCAGTATACAAATAATTACATGCAACAATTAAATAACTGCTCAGCATCTCCACCACAATCCCAATCTGCTGTGTCCTGTTTTCCTCCCCTCTGCATAACACCCCATCACACATAGGAAACACAGCGCAGAGTCCGAGGGGGTTAAGAGTATGTTTATTTAAATGTCCTCCTCTCTACTGGCCAACACAGGGAGCATATGCTGGAGAAGGAGATTTCCATGCCATGCAGGGTCTTTGGGGATGATGATCGCCTCCTTCGTGGTCCACACAACAAAGTAGCAGAGACTCCGGTCTGTGATGTGCAGCTGCCCTTGGACCTGGTGCCAGTATGGGTGATTGACCCCCCCCTCCTCACGGAGACAGAAGGATGGAAACTGGACTGCCTCCGCGATGGTCATGTTCCTCTGGCTGTGTGGACACTTCACCTCCAGCAGGGCAGATGGCTGCACAAGTCCATCGGGTGATGCTCCCTAAACACAGACTCACTCACAAAGAGACCAGTTTCGAACACTGTCACTTGATAGGCCTGCACAAAGGCCTTCACCCCTTCGGCCTCGTTTACAACCCCCCAGTTGACAGTTAGCGATGTCTCTGGTCAGTGGGTTGTATGTCTCCTCTCGCTGTTGGTAGAGTTGAGACACCGGCTGGACTACTTTGGAAGTGCCAGGCTTCCTCCACTGGCACTCAACATCTGTGGAGCTGATCTGCCACTTGGCAAATATTGCCAATGCTGCAGCGTGGCTGCATTTGTACATCCCCTGTGCACAATCACAGACAGCGCTCTGCATCGCGCCATCCTCTCCCCATGCAGATCTGTACAAATAAAGTAAGTACCATTTGTTAGCATGTTATAATAGATTGAATGAGCAATAATACAAGGATGGTCCGCATCTGGGGGGGGGGGGGGGGGGGGGGGGGGGTTTATTTTTCCATAGTTTTGTCCTCTTGTCTGATTGTTGTATTGGTTGTGATTGTACTTTTCTAAATGTGTATGAATACATTTTTGAAAAACATTTGATCAACAATAAAAAAGGATTTGGTCAGGGTCTAGACTCAGTGTGTAGTTTATTAATTAATGCTCTCTACATTAGGAACACACATACCAGTGCACCAGAGGGAGTCACACACAGCTGGGCCTAGATAACCAAACCCTTGAATCTACACACAGCAAATAAACTCAAATGACACAACGAGATGTAAAAGGAGATGACACATACAGTATAGTCGATATAAAACTGGCCGCTTCAATCTGAAGAGCAACTCAAACAAGACACGGGAGTGTACCTTGTTCTTGTGAACACTAATGTTATCCACAGCACACACAGAGACCACAAAGTTCTTAAGGAGAAAACTAGTTACTAAAACAAAACACGTTAGTGTACCTTGTTAGCTAATGTTAGCTAGCTGACATTAACGTTACACATTGCACTCATGTTACTCACCGAAACCTTGTAAAGCCGGTCCCGCTGCTCTTACAGAACCGACGAACTCCCCTTTCGTGTATGTACAGCTCTCAACGTGCCCAGACTTGGAGTGATGTTCACCTCGTTTTATACTTTTCGCCTCATTCTGAAAGAAACAGGTGGAATGTGCTAACGTGACGGCCGTCTTTGTGATGGTGACGCGTATTGTGCGAGACCAGAGACCTGTAGTTCACTGAGCGGTTTCACACAAAAAAATGTGTAACTTCACAGTTTTACGACACATTTTTATTTTTTTGACTTGCAAAATGTTCTTTTAAATTGACAAACATCATATGTGTCATTCGTGGCACAATTCAGACGGGATCAAAAGATAACCTTTCTCTCTCCATTGACTTCAATGTATATTTTCCCGCTTCCGGGGTCCCATGGAGGCTCTCGGAAGGGGAGGGACTTCGCCTCTCTATAGAGAGGCGAAGTCACGCCCATCTACTTCCGGCCCATGGGACCCCGGAAGCGAAAAATAATACATTGAATTCAATGGAGAGAGAAAACGTATCTTTTGATCCCGTTTGAATTGTGCCACGAACTACACATATGATGTTTGTCAATCTTAAACAATCATTTCCATGTAAAAAAAGTCACATTTTGTCGTAAAACTGCTGAAATATAAGACTATGAAAAATACGCGACTACAAAGACTACAAATCCCAAATCCCATTCTGGGTCGCGTAAGTGATGTCACAGGCGATAATGCTCCAAGTTGCTCCAAGTGGTTGGTTCACTTTTACAAGATGCCTGTGTGCTTTGTACCAGGTTGTAATCACACAAGTGATCATACCACTTGCTCGTTCTATCGCTTCCCGTCTGATGAAAGGACCAGGAGTCGCTGGACCAAACATATCAGGTAATACACATGTTTTGCATGAACCATAGTCAAGTTAGCTACCTAGCTAGTAGCGAGCACGTTAGTTAGCATCACATTACTTAGCCTTGTCATTTGTATTAGCCTTAACATGAAGTAAACCAACATGTTAAACAGTAAGGGTAGTCATGATGGTAAGTATTTTGTGAAACATTTGAAGAGTAGCCTATCGCCCCCTCCACCAGGTGCTAAGGGGGCGGGAGGTAGGCTAACGCCACATTAGCATCGTGATCTTTTCTACTTAATGCTATCTGCACAAATGGTTAACATTGAACATTAAAAGATCAGGCAGTTCAGGGAGAGTCGAAGGCAGGCAGCTCTGCATGACATTCTTCTGGACGTGTTTCATTATGATGACAGTGAGGATGAGTCAATCTGTTTGTTGGAAAGACAGTAGTTGAGTGATTACTGAGAGAAAATTATTATAATATAATATAAAGTGTTGTTACTTTAAAGTGTTGTTACTGACCTTTTTCTCTTTTATTTCTTTACCTCACCTGTAACTGCTGAGACCCTGAGGAACATGCACACTGGACTGACCTGCTCTGGCAACCTGATTTCCACTGTACGTAATAGATTTGGTTATGGTATATTATTTATATACATCAAAGGCACAATGCACCCCCCAGAGTCACACATGTATTGAGTGTGATATTTTGCATAGGTCATGTGAAATCATATTTACATACTAGAAAACTGTAGGAGCTGCAACTTGTTTTGAAAATTGAATTTTTAATATCCGATAATAAAGTTGATCTGTTTTTTTTCTTCTCTCTTCCCAGCTCCATCCAACACCGCTCTGTTCCTGCAGGTCCTGCTTGCTAATCAATGCTTATATGTTTTTACACAATTACAAATAAAGTCAATGTATTGTATCACATGAAGTTGTGCTTCATTCTGAGTCAATCATAAAATCATTCTGCCTTCAACTGCACAATGACTGTGGACTGCACCGACATCCCTGTAGCTGCCCCCCAAGATGAACCAAGCAAAGAGGGTCACCATCATGCCCAAGGACATCCAGCTGAGAGAGGGCTTAGACTGACCTGATACCAGCACACCCAAACACAACGGCTCTTTTAAGAGCCACCTACAGTTTCAAAGAGTTGCAATCCTACGTTATTATAATGATTAAACTGGTTCATGCATCACTTAGTTTACTGAACCGTGATGAATGAAAGAAATGAGTGAGGTAGTGGTTTACTGAAGTTACAAAGACATTAATATATGAGTAACAGGTCAGTGTAAACACACGCTTCTGTCAATTATGGATCATTCAAACTATTTATATTAAAATATGTAATAAAGTTCTAAAACAAGTATTGGGTATATTCCTTGATAGCTTTTGGAGAAGGTTGTTTTTAAGTTTACTAAAATCTATGGTTTCAACTGTTTCACTTTATAAAAAGGGAACAGGTGAGTAGAGCATCATCGAGTTTCTTATTCTGTCAGTAAATTATCCAAATGAATGTTTTTCATTATTTTAGTCAACCCTAAACAAATTGATTGTACCTTTTAATAATGACCTTACATGGTCGGCAAAGTTAAATTAACTTCAGAAAATCAAATCTGTTCTGAGAAAAAACTAATACATGTTTAAAGATAGGAACTTGCCATCCCACTGAAAAACAGTCCGTAGAGATTTAAAGGCGTAGTTGTAGTTCAGTCCAACGTTTCATTTGGATTCATTTCTCCAACAGGCAACTATTTTCATAAAGAATATATATATTTTTCAAGTCAACTTTATTGTCAATCTTACTCCGTTGTGTTTATAGACAGAGAGATCAAAAAGACGTTTAAATAAAATTATACAATTTACAGATATGTATACAAATATATATATCTTATATACACCATCATGTATAATGATGGTGTATGATGTAGAAGGAAGTGTGGTAGATGACAGGTAAATATAGAGTTACATACAGATCCATGTTACACCAAAAGATGGAATAACTAAGAAGCACGCAGTATACAAATAATTACATGCAACAATTAAATAACTGCTCAGCATCTCCACCACAATCCCAATCTGCTGTGTCCTGTTTTCCTCCCCTCTGCATAACACCCCATCACACATAGGAAACACAGCGCAGAGTCCGAGGGGGTTAAGAGTATGTTTATTTAAATGTCCTCCTCTCTACTGGCCAACACAGGGAGCATATGCTGGAGAAGGAGATTTCCATGCCATGCAGGGTCTTTGGGGATGATGATCGCCTCCTTCGTGGTCCACACAACAAAGTAGCAGAGACTCCGGTCTGTGATGTGCAGCTGCCCTTGGACCTGGTGCCAGTATGGGTGATTGACCCCCCCTCCTCACGGAGACAGAAGGATGGAAACTGGACTGCCTCCGCGATGGTCATGTTCCTCTGGCTGTGTGGACACTTCACCTCCAGCAGGGCAGATGGCTGCACAAGTCCATCGGGTGATGCTCCCTAAACACAGACTCACTCACAAAGAGACCAGTTTCGAACACTGTCACTTGATAGGCCTGCACAAAGGCCTTCACCCCTTCGGCCTCGTTTACAACCCCCCAGTTGACAGTTAGCGATGTCTCTGGTCAGTGGGTTGTATGTCTCCTCTCGCTGTTGGTAGAGTTGAGACACCGGCTGGACTACTTTGGAAGTGCCAGGCTTCCTCCACTGGCACTCAACATCTGTGGAGCTGATCTGCCACTTGGCAAATATTGCCAATGCTGCAGCGTGGCTGCATTTGTACATCCCCTGTGCACAATCACAGACAGCGCTCTGCATCGCGCCATCCTCTCCCATGCAGATCTGTACAAATAAAGTAAGTACCATTTGTTAGCATGTTATAATAGATTGAATGAGCAATAATACAAGGATGGTCCGCATCTGGGGGGGGGGGGGGGGGGGGGGGTGGGTTTATTTTTCCATAGTTTTGTCCTCTTGTCTGATTGTTGTATTGGTTGTGATTGTACTTTTCTAAATGTGTATGAATACATTTTTGAAAAACATTTGATCAACAATAAAAAAGGATTTGGTCAGGGTCTAGACTCAGTGTGTAGTTTATTAATTAATGCTCTCTACATTAGGAACACACATACCAGTGCACCAGAGGGAGTCACACACAGCTGGGCCTAGATAACCAAACCCTTGAATCTACACACAGCAAATAAACTCAAATGACACAACGAGATGTAAAAGGAGATGACACATACAGTATAGTCGATATAAAACTGGCCGCTTCAATCTGAAGAGCAACTCAAACAAGACACGGGAGTGTACCTTGTTCTTGTGAACACTAATGTTATCCACAGCACACACAGAGACCACAAAGTTCTTAAGGAGAAAACTAGTTACTAAAACAAAACACGTTAGTGTACCTTGTTAGCTAATGTTAGCTAGCTGACATTAACGTTACACATTGCACTCATGTTACTCACCGAAACCTTGTAAAGCCGGTCCCGCTGCTCTTACAGAACCGACGAACTCCCCTTTCGTGTATGTACAGCTCTCAACGTGCCCAGACTTGGAGTGATGTTCACCTCGTTTTATACTTTTCGCCTCATTCTGAAAGAAACAGGTGGAATGTGCTAACGTGACGGCCGTCTTTGTGATGGTGACGCGTATTGTGCGAGACCAGAGACCTGTAGTTCACTGAGCGGTTTCACACAAAAAAATGTGTAACTTCACAGTTTTACGACACATTTTTATTTTTTTGACTTGCAAAATGTTCTTTTAAATTGACAAACATCATATGTGTCATTCGTGGCACAATTCAGACGGGATCAAAAGATAACCTTTCTCTCTCCATTGACTTCAATGTATATTTTCCCGCTTCCGGGGTCCCATGGAGGCTCTCGGAAGGGGAGGGACTTCGCCTCTCTATAGAGAAGAGATCAACTCAGTGAAAGCACCGCCTGCTGACCAATCAGAGCTCAGTGTGCAGAGTTTAAATCTATCAAGTCATATTACAGGATAAAGGAAATACAGTTTAAACTGCCGTATGCAGAGAAGACGCCGACGTGTCGCACTTATCATTCATATCACATCATCAATCAGTACATCGATATAATATCATAATATATAATATATTTCCTTATCTGAGTCAGCTTCTCGAGCCGTAGCTATCTGGCCGTGCAACACTCAAATTGTTACATACTGTATGCAGAAGTATTATTTTAAGCAACACATTAAGTTGACGAAACACTCAACTCAAATATAATTAAAGTCAGATCCACTCGTGTCTTAGATGGGGCAGTATCATAAAACTGTTGTACGCTTTCAAACACTGTAGTTATTTTTTAACCAGTTGTTCTATATTCACCTTGCAAGTGCAACTCTGTGGCTTGTATCCTGGATTATATGTTTAAGTCATGGATGTTGAAAGCTGATATTTATCTAATATTAGTTTACTTTTCATTAATGAAGTATGACGCTGCGCTGTCAGTACACTTGTCCCTGTTTGTGATTGGTCAAATGTAGCTAACCCCGCCCCTTTCACTTGAATGCGCTCTCAGCTGGAGAGAGAAACCCTGGCTTGATTTACGGAGTTGATAACCAGCGTCGTAGGACCGCTTAGCGAGATCTCGTTTGTTAGAGTTAGTTAAGATAACTCAAACATATCCAGGGTATGTTGAACTGGCTTCGTAGTACAGGGCACAGGTGGCTGCATAGCAGCGCTAATGTCAAAGACACAGACATTATACATTATATTTGGATTTTACTAGGATGCAGTGACACAAATATTTGGGAAGGCTTAGCCTTCCCTAGCCTACAGCACCCTGATGTGCTGTGTAAATGAAATTAAATCAAATCAAGTTTTATTTATATAGCACATTTATAAACGATTTTTGGTTGAGCCAAAGTGCTGTACATATAATAAAAATAGCCTACAGTAGAGACACTTTACAGCAAATACAACAGCACAGATTGTTCAGAATATCAGTATGAGAAAAAACAACACCCTCTGTCCTTAGCAGGGGTGAAAGTGGTTTGAATTTCTTGCAGGTACTATAATGCTACCCCGACCTTCATTGGTTTATATTGTTCTCCTCCCGCCCCCAGCTTCATGCATCCCTGAACACAAACTTCACATTTTTAATGCCTTTATGGGGTAGAAATTAGAAACACTTGACAATATGTATAGTCAATTATTTATTTTCAATTGTGCATACAACTTGTCTCAACAGACCATTAGCAAGGCATGTTGAGGGAGGTAAACTACACAATGTTCCACATTTTCCACAGAGGGCTGAAGTAGCTCTCCTCTTCTGTGTACCGGCGAGCCATGCAGCTTGTTGAGTGGGCTGCTCTTCTTCCTTTGCCCAGCCAGGTCTTCACATAAGGCAGTGGATCCCACTGTCTGCATGGTGGTCCCACAGAGCTGATGAAGAGGAGATTTGCTGCATTTGTTGTTGTAAGGTTGCTCCTATACTCAGTTATGATGTTGTTCATTGTGCTGAACCCCCGTTCACAGTCAGCATTGCTTGGAGACAGTGTGTCCACTGCCATGAGCAACTTCTTCATTTTGTTGGGAATGTTTCTTCCTCCACTGGCCTTGTATTCTGTGAAACCAAGATGGGCCTCTTGTTGGTTCACATGTAGGACATCACACAAAGCCCTCACCTCATTATCTCCAAATCGAGGATTGTCATGGTCCCAGTTGTTAGGGTTGAGGACTGCCATTTGATTGATAAGGCTGTTATAAGCCTCTTTTCGGTTGGCTGCAACACTGGCCTGTGCTCTGTTTGCTGTGGTTGTGAAGAGTCTTTCTTTCATATTGTCTGCCACTGCTCGGATGAACTGAGCAGAGTCAATGATGGGAGACCTGCCAACTCTTAACTCCTCTCCCTTGAATTCCATCAATTCCTCTGCCTGACTGGCATCAACTGCATGTTGTCCTGGGTAGCGATTGGAACTTTCTATGCGTTTGACATACGTCGTCATGATGTCATGGGCCTTTGGGAGTGTGGTCTTCCTGTTCTGAAGAATTTCTGACAAGTTCTTAAGTTCAGTCAGAACATCTGCCATCAGTGCAAGACTTTTCATGATAAGACTGCCAAACTGCAGAGACTGGCCTCCATGAAGAAGCTACCCAGCGAACACTGAACACTTTTCCAATCCTCCTGAGGGCGATGTCCAGGTTGTGAGCACATTCACTCAGCTGCCGCATGTTTTTTGGTGACTGGCTATATAATGAATATAGGCTGTCCATGAATGCCTGGAAGTCCTTTGTTCCCCCTGTCACATCCAGTGCCTGGTCAACAGCAAGCTCCAGTCTGTGATTAAGGCAGTGCCATAGTATGATGCCTGGGAAGTCACCCTGGAGCAACTTCCCAACACCTGACTTCACTCCCAGCATGCAGAATTCGCATGCTGCAGGTCAATCAGACTCTCAAAGTCTATGAAAGGCTTGTTGTTCTTGGCCACATAATAGGCTGTCATGAATACCTTGGCAGTAGACTCAAACACAGACTCCTGACTACTCACGTTCATGTTCAGAAGAATATCTTTATTTGCTGTCTGAAGAATCTTGACTGCTTCATTATGTGCTGCAGAGTTCTTGTGCTCACGGATTTTTTTGTGCAGTGATGAAAGCTGGACATCCCTTGATTGACCAGCTGGGATTATCTTTCCATCAGCCCACTGAATAGCAATATTAACACCACGGGATGCCATGACACCCAGATCCTTCACATCATGGCATGGGGTACAGCCTAGCCTTCCATTGTGAGCATACATCCATTCATTTTTCTGTTTGAACTGTTCATATTGTTCTTCTTTCCATATAGAAGGGTATGCAGGAGGGCTAGCATCACCTGTGGTGGCTTCTGAGGGACCTGCTGCCACTTCTTCTGGCTGAGTCTCCTCTTCCTCCCTCTGGGCCTCAACTGTTATACATTAGAATAAAAATGTATAACTAAATTCAGCAGACAGTCAAAAATGTACAAGTCTCTGTCTTTCTTTGAATTTTCTGAATATTGGTTACATAAATTAAAATACTAATAAAATAAAATATCTCAAAATGTATGCCACAATGTGCAGATTAAAATAGAAGATATCAAAGCAAAAATATGTAATGTTTAGATTTAAGATATACAGTTTGCTAGTTAGCTAACTTATTATATTCATCATGGCCAGGTTCATGTCCATTCTCTGGGCTAAATAAGCATCATCACCTGTGTCATCTGTGGGCGTTGTTTTTCTAATTTTAAGCACATTATGAGTTTCTTCATCTCTCTCCTTTCTCTTAAACATCTGAAGAATCGTCGCGTGCATGGCTTCCTTCTGCGTGTAATGGGGAGACGCGCTCTGGCGGCGGCCTCGTTCAGGATCCGAAAATACAATTTAAATATGTTTGCACGCTTATTCCACTTATTCCTAGTGTGCCACTGGTTACGGTGGGTTGCCGACCCCTGCCTTAGACCCTCACATCGTACAAGGAAAAACTTCCAGAGAAAACCCACAGTTTAAGGGGAACATGGGCGAAACCTCAGGGAGAGCAACAGAGGAGGGATCCCTCTCCCAGGACGGACATACGTGCAATAGATGCCGTGTGTAAATCGAAGAGATAATACATTTTACAGCATATTGACCGAATGTTAGGAAATGCATGTGTCTGTAATAAGAAGATGAATCCACGAGGATGTCAGCTACAATCCTGTGGAAGCCATCAGGGAGGCAGCATGACGAGACCCAAGGCAGGACCGCAGAGACAGGTTCAGCCACGGCCCGAAGTCCACGACTTAATCCAGAACTCAGGACAGAGGATCCAAGACACAGGACTACAGCAATAGGATCAGCCTCGACTCTGGATCCCGGCGTAGATATAGATACAAAACAAGAAAAAAGATTTGGCTGGGTTAATCGGAACAAGAGAATACACAGACAGAGAGGGAAAAGGTCATTGGATACAAGTTATTCTTGATAACCCTCTAGAAAGATCTCATGAACTTCCCCACTCAATCTATCAAGACCCCAAATAATGCATACTGTAAGTGTCATGCCTCTGATTGTGTGTGTCCGTCTGTCATTGTGATACAAGTTTTCGTGATATTACATTGTAGTTCCAATTGCTCACAAAAGTAAATACTCCTTATATAATAAACTCCATACATGTTCCCCTTTAAAGTCTCCGGTTTATATATCTTGGGGAGGGTTACCGCATGTCGAAAAAAGCTGTTTAAGAACTTTTTGCGACTCCAATCAGAACGGATAAGTTGAGAGAAAAGTAGAGAATGCCAAATCAATGCAAACATGTAGAATTTATGATCACACCAAACAACTGAGAGGTTGCTCGCAAAAGAAAATAGAAAATATTCTTCTTTAACTAATCCGTGAAATCCAGCTTGATACAGAAGATACAAGACTGTATAAGAACAATCATGAAATATTTGAGAAAGATTGGGAAAACACATTATGTGGCATATTTTTTAAATCCTATCCAGGCAATTCTATCACGACTATTACTGTATATGATGTCTGCATCTAAAACATTGCCTTATGGGAAACCATTATCTATGTAATTTACATAATAGCAAGGATACATTCCTATGGGAGACAGAAAGATTGAGGCCTAAGCACTGTCATGATCACTTCTAATGAAACACACTGAGTATTCCCACTGATCAGGGTGTGTGTGTGTGTGTGTGTGTGTGTGTGTGTGTGTTTGTTTCCTGGAGGCTGACATTTACAGGATTGTGTGTTCATTGGTACAGTATGTCTCAATGTGCTGTATGTGGGAGACTACAGTAGACGATGGGAGCGCGGAGGAAGAAAGTCTTAATAATGCAGCTCGTCGAGCAGGTTGGCCCCTTCTCCATTTGCTCAGGCAGGTTTGGAGAACTGCTGATGATGCAATGTGCTGACCCAAATACACTACCTGCTCCCAGCAGACTGCGCCAGCTGGGGCAATCTCTGTCTCTCTCGATTTCTCCCTCCGGCTCCTTCATAAACCCCAACCCTTCTTTTCATTTCGTCCTCTGATCGCTGAAAGGGCTCAATTGCATACGTTCCTTTTTTGTTGTACTGCTTGTGTCTCTGCTAAACAGCACTTCTCTTTGTGCAACGCGAGCCAAAGCCTATTGAGTGAGTGATATTCCATTGGGTTACGCTAGATGGTCATGCGTAGTAGTGCAACGGATCAGAGACATAACGGCTGGAAATGTATCACCGACAAAATAAGAGCAGCCTTTTGATCAGCCATACAAGATAACGCCGAACAACACGCTACTCTACCGTGCTTTCACAACGGTTAACTACAGACGTACCAGATGACCAATGTCCCGCTTGTTGCTCTCACTATACAGGCAGATCAAACAAAAACAGACACTACAAAACACTCTGGTCTTTTATGTCACCACCGGGCTGTATGGAGTGGAAGCTGTATTCACATGTACACAGACATCACAATAGCTGCAGGGTCACAATACATGAAAGCCATTGTTCCAGGGGGTGGGGGTAATTATAACAGGACACACCAGAATGTCCTTTTTTTAAATATGATTTCCAGACTGAAAGGTATACATGTTTGCACACACAGCCGTTTTGAAGTCTAGTCCAAGACATACAAGGCTAGAGAAGTCAAGCAAGTGAAGATGAGTCCAATCTTAGAGTCTATTCAAAGTAAGCCTTATGTCTTTTTTAAGTTGTTGAGGTTAAGTGCATATCAAGTGTCAAGACACTCAACATAAGTTAAGAGACATGCCCAAGTCTTGTTTAGTTGTTTGTCATTTGACACAGCATTTGTGTCAAATTAAATATGGTTGTAAAAATTAAGTTACATGTGAAATCATTCAGGGAGAAAGAAATCAGGACATTTCAACTAAATTCCAAGTCTTTCATGATCCGAATGGTGTTCCTTCAAATGCATAAGTCTCAAAGCTTTACACTTTTGTAATAGTTTTTAAGTCAAGGCATGTTGCAAATAATATGTCAGGTCTCTAATAAGTACATTTTCACAACAGTCTTAAAGGTGGGGTAGGTAAGTTGGAGAAACCGGCTCGCTCGAATTTGAAAATACACAACCGGAGAAAATCTGCCACTTCCTCACAGAGCCCCTCCTCCAACACACACGAACGCGCACATGACCAATGAAGGCACGAGATAAGTGTGTGCCCTGATGGAAGGCTGACAGGCAGGTAGGCCATCCAGTTATTTTAGCCGGGCCGGCTAAAAGCATGTTATTTGAAGAAATATAGGCTTGATGCTAATGTATTTAATTCCTGTTTATCCAACTAATTCATGTAAAAAACAAACTCATGATTTCCACTCTTGTTTGCAGTGAAATGGTGAGACTGTAAAACCAAATAATGTAGTGTTTCAGACAGAAAGCCCACACCGGCTGTACAGACTTGATGCCAGATTGGCTCCAACTGAAGATGAGAATGAAGACAATGGTTAATCTAGTGCCTGTTCTGACTCATAATGAACTTGGGTTGCATCGCATGCAATATAGAGTATAATGTATCCCTTTCAGAATATCAAAACTATACAGCAGAGATAATTCTGTGTAACCATAGCGGTTCTGAAACTTGAATCATTTTTGTGGCTGGATCAGTGTGGTTTTTAGCGAGGTGGCTTATGCGTATAATTACATAGACACTTATTTTCTGCATGACAGCCTTGCCTGCCATAATAGCTTCTGTTTTCAGGGGGAACAATACGAATGAGTATCAGGTAAATTGGAATTGTCTCATCATGTTTTTTCACTAAGCCTGTGTCCGAAATTACTTTTTCTCTTTCCTGGAAAAGATGACTGCATAACCAAAATGGAGAAGGCTAAAAGGGACGCGTTGATATGGGCTGTAAATCTTCCTGTTAGAAGCTGCTCTAAATTCTCTTTAATTTAATGTCACGGACAACCTGATACATTCACAATACTTGCCTGGCACCATTAAAAAGTGATTTAGATATAAATTATTTCAACATTGTGCTCTTAATACCACCATTTGCATTTGTAATAAGGCTGGGAATCTCTTGGTAGTTCACTTAATTTTCATTTCCATATGTTTTCCTCTTGTATGATAACATCTGTAATCTCTGGTTTGTAAAGTGTTAGTGAATGTAAATGAAAGGGTCACTGACCAAAGAACATCTTCCTTCACTTGGCCCTCATGTTTCCTCTAACTAGAAGGGCAGAGGGCGATATCAACAGATTCATTAAGAGGTCGTGGTTTGCACTTATTATTCCATTATCGACCTTGATCTGAAATTTGCATCGTGCTTTATTCTTTATTCAGTGGTAATCGATGTGTGCAAGGCTGTTGAGTTGTAAAACCTGTGATTGACATTGATAAATGGTTGTGCCAGTGCGATACAGAACAAACTGAGCAGGGGAGACAAGTTCTGTGGAGGTGCATAGGGACGCATTAGGGAAATAAATCTAAAATCATTAAACTCCAGAAGGAAATGTTGAGATGGTCGAAATTTTAGTGTAAAAAGGAAAGAAGACGTCGGATAATCCAAGTCTGTGGAGAAAGAATAAAAGCCTGGCGCTCAGGTTGATGTGCAGACACCCGATCAGACAGCCCTTCATCCCTTAACCCCCAGCCAAAAGTAGAGAAGCGAGATGAGAGGAGAAAGGTTGAGGGGAGGAATGAGCTTTAGAAGTGCTGAAGCTGGATTTATTTTTCTTTGAGAAGGAGAGAAATAGAAAAATAAGGAAAGGGAGGGGTTCTAGAGAGAAAGAAAGAAAGCAAGTGCTAATCTTCTAGAACAGGGCAGTCAGATAATTGCAGGTGGAAACAGGAGCTAAAACAATGTATGTTTTCCTCGTCGCTTTCCAGACTGAAAGACAAAGCTTAAAAGATTCAGGCTTAAGGATTCTCAACACAATACCCTGTGCCAAGCAGCGATTTCATTCCCCTCATTCAGCTGCAAAGAGTGACTTAGATTGAATTCATAGAGGAATATGAAGGTCAGGTGCAGTACTATGTACACTCTCAATCTCCAAGCCCATTAGTGCTTACTTATAAAGCCATTAAGCCCATTATCATAATTACCTTTGCTTACTCGCAGAAACCACTGAGTGAAATCTGCACACAAGTCCCAGAGAATTCTCTCTGGCAGAGTGTTTTCTCTTGCCCGGCCGCCATCCGTCCTCTTCCGCTCTTCCACCTGACTGCCCTCACTTTCTTTCTGTTTTAAAAATACAACCCCGGAGCCACCTCGTGCGTACGTTTGCTTGCCACGAAAAGGTGTGCTATTAATATGCAAGTGCATGTCATGAATTAGTAACGCAGCAACCTTTTGCCAGTGCGGTGTATGTCAACTTCGGTAAGGACGTAGCAGGAGGAGGATGTTTGGCGTGTTGTACCCACGTACCAACCTGCCGACCGTTGAACAAGCAGGGCTGTTGTTCCCCTTAAGTTCCCGCTCCACACGAGCAACTCAGCTCCCGAAGGAATGCAACTACCTGCAAGGGAGAACTCTCAAATAGAACTTTTTAAAGATCTCACTGTCGTCCGGACAAGTGTGGACTGCGTCGGTTGTGCTTTTTTTCACACGGTGAGAAAGAATCTTCCTCTAAAAATCCAATCCCTCTTGGACATCATTATTGAATGGCTCTCTTGTGACAGTTTTCTTGGCCACAGTGGACATGAAGCGGCACTATTTTTCATCCCCTTGAGTGAGTATTCCTGTTCCCAGCAGCTAAATTCAACATGCGCTGTGTTACTCAGGGTCAAAGGTCGATAACGGCCAACAATCCAATTTCACAGCGCCTGCCTCTGACAGACACCGTGTGATCTTGCGTGGGACCCCGCCCGATCCCCTTCTCTGCATATCCTCAAGAACACTCTGAACTTAATCAAACTTTAATTAGCCCTCTGCTTTAGTGATAATTGGCAGTCGAGGCAGGGCCAGAACTTTGCTCCCGTAGGAAGCACTCTCTGAACGTATCCACGGCTAATCACGGATGGAGGGATGCAAAGCTATTGGCCCCAAATCTGTTCCAAAACCGAATGGGACCACCGTGTTGAAGGCAGTTACATATTGGCACATGCACATATGTTGGTGTAAAAGTCTGGCCTGACCGGTACGATAAAAGGAAAAATCCAGTTTTCTCCATTCGTGTCACCTTGCAATAAATTGATTTTATGTGGTGTTTGAGCAGATGATTAACTCATTAGCAGCCATGCCAACTGAAATGGCAAAGACCTAACCCTAATCTTGTCTTGAATGTTAAACCTAACTACCTTCTCTGAGGCGAACACTTTTTAAGAATGTCAGTGTGTTGAAAGCCAATTGGGCAATTCACATGACTTTTCCCTGGTTGTAGGATTACATAAAAAATAATGGAAAAAAGCAAATACAAGACATCCTGCAAAGTTAGTGATTGCCTTATGTACTTGTAGCCTTTGCAGTAAAAAGCTTTGAAGCCATGAGGTGGTTATTTCATATAGGATGTCTACCTTGGCTAAACAAAAGCTGTGAAAAAAAGCACATTTCAGAGAGCACCTCCTCTGCACTCTATACATAAAGGTTCACGGCAAATCAAATAGAGTTTTCTCAATATGAGACAGCAGCAAAGGAATCACATGGAAAAAATGTACCTGTCGGTGATCTGTGCGCCATATCGAGCAGTCGTCAGACATATGATACGTGGGTATGTTTTAGGAGCTAAAAAGTAATAAAAAACAATTATGTTCTAAGCCTCTTTGACCCGATGGAGAAAATCCATGCCAACCCAATCTAGTTGTAGGTGCTATGATCTACCAAATCCAATGACCTGTGAAATGAAATCAATGGAGTTACTCACTCACTACTCACATCTTGCTGAGCTTGTGGGGCGCATGTGATTTAGAGGCCTACAGCACCCCCTATGAAGACTGGAGGTCAATAGCATTTATTTGAAAAGTTTGAGTAAAGCAACAGGGCGCATTCCACCCCCTTAGGTTACAACGAGTCAATGTTCAGAGTTTAACATTGGAAGTGGTGGGCGGCAGTAGTTTCCTTTCAGAAAGACTCAAACGTAAATAAGAGAGCAAATGTTGCAGTGGAAAAAATCACACCAGAAGTTTTCATCATTAAATTGCAGCACCACTGGATGTATTTCTACTAGTCAATGTGTTACAATTAGTTGCATAGGAGTTTAACAGTATTTATGTTTAAGTATACACAGCAGCAAAGGTGTCTGATGTTCGAATTGTCCAGAGACATCAGTGTGGAAATATCACATTGATGTCCATTATGAGAAATGATATTGAATTGATAATGTGACCAATTAAAAAAGTTTTTAATCGTATCTAACGTACTGCAAATTACATTTTGAGAAACCTATGAGACGGACTCAATAACGTATTCAATTCTGAGTTAAGTCTTTTTGCATCATCCCAGCTTCCAGTGTTCCGTCTGACTTTTCATACGGGATTATTGTCCTATTTTATCTGAACATGTTCGAGTTCATTTGAGCTCCAACTCTGAGCCTTCACTGTAAAACGTCTTAACATTAATGTAGCGGTATCAAACTCTCCCAGTGTCTTCAGGCTTATCCTCTTTTCTTACATTTATCCATTCTTCAGTTGTCATATCGGGGCCGGAAAAGAAAAAAGAGTCACAAATCCATTTTGTCCGCAGCCAGTGTCATTACATGATAATTCAGCTGTCTTACTTGTTACTTTGGAGAAATGGAAGTATGTTTTAAGTGTTCCAATTGGATTCATTCAACAAAAATGACCCTTCTTTGAAGCTTTTGAGTTTCTTCTGTATGTATACTAATGTGCTAATAGAACAAGAAATAAAAAGCTCAGTGGCAAAGAGACAACAGGACAAAGCATAACCTTCAGACGTTGTCTCATTCAACAGAATACCTGCTGATCAAGCAAAGCACATGGACAATGCCAGAAAGAAAAGAAAGACATAGCTTTAGACATCTGTAGCTCTTTGAAAGGCCCTTATTGATTATGAAGTTGCATGTTGACAGACTCTAAGGCTATCAAGTTATATTATAAAGGAGTTAATGTTTGTGTGTGCGCACTTTAAGGTTTGTTCTTGTGTGAATTTGAATATGTTCAACCAACCTGGTTTAATACTCTGGGGATCCCTCCATGCACAGATTTGTGATTGGATTTCGAAGTTCCCTTGTAGATCACTACAAAGTTACCTCCCAAGGACGTAGCATTAGCATTCAAGGATACAAGTTTGACACAGACTGGGCAGACTTGTCTCCCTGCTGGGCTGGTAAAAGGCAAACGGGAGAAAAAAGGGAAAAGGCTTTGAAGTACTTGAAGAACTTGTCAATAGCCGGTATTGACCCATCTTGCTTTTATTTAATAAGGTTCCCATTCCTAAAGGCTTGATGTTCTGGATCCTCATTGCTATGCTAGCTGTGCTGCAGCATGCTGTCATACTGCTGATGCCACGTATTTCTGCATTGATTACCCCTCTGGGATTAGCTCAAATGCAAATGTGAGTGTGTGCGTGTGTTTATGTGTGCATGCAACTGTGTGTGTACAAAGAGTGCTAGAGAGGAGTGCGTAAAGGAATACCTCAGCCTTGGAAAGACTTATCCACTTGTTTTCACATGCTTTAGTATTATCCAGCTATGCTTTCGAACAGGCTGTCATGCTCACAACACATGCATAAAGTAGTGCATTCATGTCTATTAATATAGCTGGAGATCCCTCCCCCACATACTGTAAGCACCTAAAACAAAACAAATGGATGCTTCCAAACCACGTAGGCCAAATGTATAGGAACATGGCAGCTGTGAGAATCTGGCTTCCTTGAAAAGCCTGGGAAGCATTACAAGGAAAAGAAAAATTGACGGCAAGCAAAGGGAGATTAACATGCAGTCCCCTGTTTTATAATTACGCCGTGGATTAAACTGTGATCAGGCCTGCTGAATTGATCTTCATGAAAGCATCAGCAAGCCGCGGCGTCCTTGTACATTTACGGAGTGCAGTAACTGTACACTCAAGCATTTTACCTCATTAAACAAATCCAATCTTGATTTTGTGAACGATGCATGTTCACAGATGTGAAGGTCAGTGCAACACGGCAGGCTAATTCAATCTTTCGGCCATGTGTAATCCCGTTTGCCTCCTTTGTGTGCAGTAGATGCTTCTATTGTGTTGTGTGAGAAAATTAGCAATTGTTTGCTGTAAAAGGTACAGTACACTCTCGTGTTAAACCTCAACTGTGCAAATACCATCAGGTAGGAAGAAATCAAAAGCTAATATGACCTTTCCTTCTTGTTCTTTAAAGCTTAGTGAGTCAGTATCATCAGAAGAACGTGTTGAAGTGGGTAAAGTTTGGGACAATTTTAAATATTGCTTCCATATCAATTAATTGATAACAAAAAAACATTATTTTATCTAAAATGGAGCATTCGCCGACTTCAAATATACAGTGGGGCAAAAAAGTATTTAGTCAGCCATCAATTGTACAAGTTCTCCCACTTAAAAAGATGAGAGAGGCCTGTAATTTTCATCCTAGGTACACTTCAACTATGACAGACAAAATGGGGGGAAAGAATCCAGGAAATCACATTGTAGGATTTTTAATGAATTAATTGGTAAATTCCTCAGTAAAATAAGTATTTGGTCACCGACAAACAAACAAGATTTCTGGCTCTCACAGACGTGTAACTTCTTCTTTAAGAGCCTCCTCTGTCCTCCACTTGTTAAAAGTATTAATGGCACCTGTTTGAACTCGTTATCAGTATAAAAGACACCTGTCCACAACCTCAAACAGTCACACTCCAAACTCCACTATGGCTAAGACCAAAGATCTGTCAAAGGACACCAGAAACAAAATGGTAGACCTGTACCAGGCTGGGAAGACTGAATCTGCAATAGGTAAGCAGCTTGGTGTGAAGAAATCAACTGTGGGAGCAATTATTAGAAAATGGAAGACATACAAGACCACTGATAATCTCCCTCGATCTGGGGCTCCACGCAAGATCTCACCCCGTGGGGTCAAAATGATCACAAGAACGGTGAGCAAAAATCTCAGAACCACACGGGGTGGACCTAGTCAATGACCTGCAGAGAGCTGGGACCAAAGTAACAAAGGCTACCATCAGTAACACACTACGCCGCCAAGGACTCAAATCCTGCAGTGCCAGACGTGTCCCCCTGCTTAAGCCAGTACATGTCTAGGCCCATCTGAAGTTTGCTAGAGAGCATTTAGATGATCCAGAAGAGTATTGGGAGAATGTCATACGGTCAGATGAAACCAAAATAGAACTTTTTGGTAAAAACTCAACTCGACGTGTTTGGAGGAGAAAGAATGCTGAGTTGCATCCAAAGAACACCATACCTACTGTGAAACATGGGGGTGGAAACATCATGCTTTGGGGCTGTTCTTCTGCAAAGGGACCAGGACGACTGATCCGTGTAAAGGAAAGAATGAATGGGGCCATGTATCGTGAGATTTTGAGTGACAACCTGCTTCCATCAGCAAGGGCATTGAATATGAAACGTGGCTGGGTATTTCAGTATGACAATGATCCCAAACACACCGCCCGGGCAACGAAGGAGTGGCTTCGTAAGAAGCATTTCAAGGTCCTGGAGTGGCCTAGCCAGTCTCCAGATCTCAACCCCATAGAAAATCTTTGGAGGGAGTTGAAAGTCCGTGTTGCCCAGCGACAGCCCCAAAACATCACTGCTCTAAAGGAGATCTGCATGGAGGAATGAGCCAAAAATACCAGCAACAGTGTGTGAAAACCTTGTGAAGACTTACAGAAAACGTTTGACCTCTGTCATTGCCAACAAAGGGTATATAACAAAGTATTGAGATTAACTTTTGTTATTGACCAAATACTTATTTTCCACCATAATATGCAAATAAATTCTTTAAAAATAAGATTTTCTGGATATTTTTTTCTCATTTTGTCTCTCATAGTTGAAGTGTAACTAGGATGAAAATTACAGGCCTCTCATCTTTTTAAGTGGGAGAACTTGCACAATTGGTGGCTGACTAAATACTTTTTTGCCCCACTGTATGTTGATGACTCAAACTCTACTGTTAAAAAGTAGTTCAACAGAGTTAACGCCTTTTGCCCCAAAATATCTAAGTAAAGTTCCATGTTTACCAAAGGCACAGCTATAAAAGGCTCACAATGAGTACAGATATATAATTCAGTTTACAACACCTGAAGCTTTGGACTCGAGATCCGAGTGTGATTTTTCACTGAAACATGCTACAAGCAGAAAAGCATTTTTAGAATTCTAGCGTGTGTGTGTGTGCCTCTGTGTGAGACCGCTCACATGTGCTGAAAAAGACCATATGTTGTAAGACAAAGCTGCCAAATTATAATAAATACCAAAATTCAACATTAGAATGGAATTATTTTAAATAAAGTGGCTCAGTGTTTTATCCTTAGTCGTTTATTCCATTGCTTTTAATGCTAAGTAGAAATGCCCAAGTAGAACAAGTGTGTGTTATGACTGCAGGGGCCAAGGTTTGATTCTGAACTCCAGTCCGGTCAACGTTGATTCTTTTCATGTTCTTCTTCAGCTATTCTTGCAAAAAATGAAAAAGAGAATATACAGATACGCTTGCTGGCAACATATTTGTTGGAAGTAATGTCATGAGGAAGCGAAAGATAAAATATTCAGGTGATTCAAAAAGTGCCTCGAACAGACATGAACAATCTTTAAAAATCTGAGTTAATATGATTCAACAAGTCTTACAAGGACAGCCCTGATGTTACAATACAAATGGGCAAAAACCTTGAAATGGATGGATGTGAGCGATGATCCTTCCATGCCACTGCAGGTGATAAATATCTCAGATCAGAACTGAAAGAGAGTGCTGTGTCCCACCTACAGTCCTTTATATCATTACATATCACTGTATCAATGTGCTTACACAGTGCTGGAATGTATATTACATTTACTCAAGTGGTGTACTCAGTTACTAATATAGATTATAAATATAAATCAAACAATAAATGTTGAAATATTAGCATAGGTTAATAGTAACATAAACCCCACCTTTAACAAGTAAACATTAAAGTAATTAACACTCGAATAATATCATAATAATTACAATTCAATCATGTTCTGCACAATTCATCATTTTTGTGATTTAAGTATATTTTAATGCCACAAATATTGTATTTTTACAATGTAGTATTGATACTTGTATTCAAGTACAATGTTTGACTTCTTCTAACTGCTAATCAAACATTCTTATGTTCCCATATTTTAAATATATATGAATACATATAATATCACCAATAAGGATGAGTAAGGAAGTGATTCATCCCTTTTAAGAAGTATTTTAAAAAACGTGACAGCACAGAACATTCTGATTCACCCTCTGACAACCTCATCTTCCAAGTTCCTCATAGGGGCCAAAAGAAAAAAAAATAGACATACTGTCCACAGACTGCGGCTGTCTTTATCTAGTCTGCTGCCAAATCATATTTATAAAACTGACAAAAGTTTCAGACAGCAGCTTCGCTTCACACATGCACACCAACACAGTTCTCTTGTCTGGAAATAGCAAAGGGGAGGCCTTTGTGTTCCCAGGGGAACCGTAGCGAGCGGAGACGCCATATGGAGGTGGGTGTACTGTACCATGTCTGCTGGGGGAATGTGGTGAAACTACAGAACCAATCCAGGTATGTGGGAGGTCACCAATAAGCGTCAGCCTCCCAAGAGACGGGGCATGATGGGAGTTGCGGTTCGCCGTTACTCGCCATCACACCCGGTTTCCGTTCTCACAGCTGTCACAGCTGCTTGGCTTGGATGACAGGTGTGGGACATCGATGAAAGAGATGGAGAGTATGTGAGAGGATCGTTTTATGGTCTGCAGATACAAAACGTGCAAACATCTGTGAGCAATAAAATATGGACAAAGCTACCAATTACTACACAGAAATTATAGAAGGTTGTATTTGTGCCAGATCCTGACAGAACATAATTGGCACCTTCTGGATTGGAGCAGCGTATCTGTCGTCTGCATCACAGACACATTTATGACCATTTTCTAACAGATTTAAAGGAATCCAGAGATCATTCACTTATGGCAGTGCATGAATCCATATTTGTGTCACAAGTATAACTTTGCTGACCTTCAAGGCACACAATTGCGATATCGACCAGTTGAAAAAGATTTGACACCATTGAGCTGTGACGGTCACACAAAGTCCAAAATGACAAACTAAGCTACAGATTCATTAAAGGTCCCAGAGTCACAAACCCTCAAAGTACACCCTGTAGCGAGTAAAACTCTAACACAGAAAATACCTGTCTATGCTGCCCCAGAGATTTCTCTTTTTCTTCCTGGGTACAGTGACGTGCCCATACCCAAATGGACCAATCCGTGGAGCTCCTCACACACACATACTCTCTCAGCGGGAAAACTGTGACGCGTTGGGGGGGGGGGTGCTAGTGGAGCCTCGCAGATGGGGGTGCTGCAGCCCCCTCAGCACCCCCCCTTCCCGCGTCCATGGTGCTCAGGCTGAGTTCAGGCTGAGTTATAGTCATTTTCTGGTTGCTAACAAACGCCATTGTAACACATAATCACTGATGTTCCGCTGTAACGTGGTGGACTCATTAGAACAGAGTGGGTGAGCTGACCAATCAGAGCACAGTGGGCTCATAGGGAGGAGCTCCAACAAGCCGTGTAGGACAGAGAGTGAATACACATACTATACAGAGATGCTGTTTGAGAAACCAATGTGATTTTGGAAAATTGAACAATGTAAATCTATTCTAGTAGACCTCAACAATGGAATTATGATCAGTAGAAATGACCATGACCTTTAAATTATTTATCTTTCATGAGCATGAGCAATGTCCTGTGGGATTGTTTAATGTTTTGACACAATATTGAGTAGTGAATATGCCCATGTTCTCTTACCTTATAAAGTCTTAGCTTCATTGGAATTAAACATTACATTCGTTTTTTAAAGTTCTACTGTATTTGTTTGTAACTTTGCAATCCTTTTTTGATTTTGAATAAAGACAATAAGTCTTGCAAGGACTCAGATAATGACGATGGTGCACACTGACAATTGTGGTTTGCGGTTGAAATCGCTTAGTCATATTTGTACCGAAAGAAACCTGGCTAAGCAAGTGGCAGTTTGTGATGTATGGGGAAAGCATGACTAATGAAAACCTGTACGTCATATGGATGTGGGCTCTGGGCTCAGCTGTCACATCAGAGGAAACACATTCTGCTGAGTATAAAGCAGGTTTGCACAACATTGTTTATGATGACTGTCTTGTACTGTCCAATGTGCTCCAGGCAATGGGATTTTTAAAAAGTTCTAGGACATTGTTCTTTCCTCTGACTCGCAAGAACAGCATCTTCTGTGTTGTTAGACATTAAGTATGTATTTATTAATGTCACAGCTTGAATGCATGTTTCATTTAAATGGTAAAAAAAGGGCAATCATCAACATTTCACAAGCGTATTTCTCCTTATAAAATGGGGTATTGATAAAACGCCTTACAACCAAAAAATACAGCTTCCTCAAAGAATAAATGATGCCGAACCTGCGAAGAAAATGGAACCATGGTCCCAAATCAGAGACCTTCCCTATGTTTATGTTCAGCCCCAAACCTCTCCTTAAAAGCAATTTCCTTCCCTCACCGAAGCAGGGGACAATCTTTTGAAATCCTGCGAGTAAGAGGAAAGGGAAATATTGAACTGACATCTACAGAATTTCAATGTGGTGGAGGAAATATATTATCATACAGTAGGTCCCTGTATGTTCCCCGTGTATATTAAGCAAGGAAAAGTAGCTGTTATATAAGAGTAGTTTTTGAAAAAACAATGTTGAAGTTGTGTGTGTGTGTGTGTGTGTGTGTGTGTGTGTGTGTGTGTGTATATACATGCAGTGTGTAGATGTAATATATGGGTGAGAGTATATGCAGTTGTAGATACATCTGAAAGTGTGTGGACATATTTGAGTATGCATATGTGTGTGTGTTTGTGTGAGCATGCTGAGCGAGCCTGATAACCAGAGTGTGCGGTCACCTTGCTTTACGATTAAAGGTTTGCGCTCTTTAGCATGCTTAAAAGGAACCCTGTTTGTCCTCAAAAGGGAAAAAGGAACACAGCGAGAAAAAAGGCATGTTTTATCAGTCACAGCCAGAACTCAATATTTTGCTATTTTTTCCAGATTAGGCTTATTCACAAGGTCCTATAGGTGAAATGCCTTCAAAGATAATAAAGAGATTAAGATCACATTCAGAATTCCCTACCAGGGAGAGAGAGGAAAGCTTTTGAAATAAACAAAGCAGTTCACACTTTTTTATATTTCTGTCGCCAAGTGCTTTTAGATCTAGCTTATGCTTAACTTCTTAAATGTTCCCATTGAGATCTCCTGAAGACAATTTTTCCCTCCTATGTCATGAAGAAAGGATGAAACCGAAGGAACCCAAACCTTGAAGAATGATTAAAGAAGAAAGTCAATCTATTTCAAAGATATCCAGTAAAAATGTGTCTGACTTGACACGAGCTGGGGGAAATATAATTTGTAAAAACCAAAGTCGATATTACAAATAATGTTTCTGGAACAGGAGCTGAAGCACTTGATGATTCCATTGGCCGTCCAATCAAAGTCGTGTACACTCACACTCCCTTTCCAAGCTGTCATCTATTGTCTTGCTGTCAGAGCATTTTTGGAGGGACACTACATGGCCTCAGGTGTCATTTTGGACTCGGAAATGAAAATGTCACTCTGCCAATGTCCCATTTTCTGTTCACTCAATGATATCCTAACTAGCAGACAATCACGATTTCTATAAATGGATACAGATGAATTGGCTTCACATTTATTAATCAAATCCCGAACTTCTGAAGCCGTTTTCATGCCAAGCTGTGAGGAAGTACAGGCTCTCACAATGACTAAACTAATCAAGTGTAGTCATCTGCTAAAAGCATCCTCATATTCTGTACCTCCTTAACAGCGACATGCAGTCAGGGGAGGCAGGGGAGGCAGAGCCTCACCTATCATACTCCAATGTAACGGAAAAATAACTAAAGAAAAACTAAATAGTAATAATAATAAATGTCTCCACTGATCTGTCTTGTAAATGTGATTTCTGTTTGATTCCAATCGCTTTTATAGTCAAAATCAGCACATTTGCCGAGCTCTGCTACAACTACGGGTAGCGATGAGGAGTGAGGCAGGGACGAGCTCTGCCTCTCGTAAGCCCACAGTAACGGAGCCTACACACGGCGGCGTGCGTTGCCGCTTTAACGATTCTGCCCATTCACTTTGAATGGGGTGACGTCACGATTCGCCGAACTGCATTGTGGGAGCAAAGCGTAGCTTCTCTCGCGGTGCTCGCTGCAAAAGTAGAGCAATGTTCTACTTTTGCCGCCTCGACGGAGGCGTCAGCCAATCGAATCATATGCCAGTGCAAGCTCTAGCCAATCAAACCGCATGCTTGTGTGTCTGGGGCGGGAGATTCATGTGATTGGTTGTTGGTCGAGTTCCAGCCCCTCCCGCCGGCAAGCGACAACGCACGCCGCCGTGTGTAGGGGCCGTAACTGGCTGGAGCGCGGGCACTAATTTAGCGCGGGCATTTATTTTGTGAGCGCGCTCAAGCCAGTTACTGTGGGCTGAGGTGAGGCCCAGATGAGCTCTGCCTCACCTCAGAATGCGTCACCCACAGAAACAGGCTGGAAAGTGGGCCCTAAGCGCATGCCTGCACCATCTCACTGTATGTCACCAATGTAATGTTTGTAGATCCTTTATTACATTTATCCTCGCCATCCATAGTCTCTAAATAACTTATTTCACGTATATATGATATTTAGGCTCGCTGGTCTCATCATACAACGGCAATGAAAAAAGCACCAGGGGAGGCAGCCATAACTAGTGATGGCAAAATGAAGCTTTGAATGAAGCATCGAACCACTTGGGCAATTGTGTCGGAAATAGGTTCATTTCTCGAAGCTTCAGTTACAGCGACCTCTCCTGGCGAAGTGCAAGGCTGCAGTGGGTTTAACGTATCTTTGCCTTGAAAAATATTCGATGCACACACACACTAAGACTGAATATCATGTTCTATTTGCAATTGAAGATTGATAATTGTGTGTATTGGGTTATTGAGAAGAGACTAGAGAGTGCTGGACATGTTTTTGGGAGGAGAGGGCCTTTTATCAGTTATTAAAGTTGAAAAGCAATGATTAAAATACATCCATTCCGGGCTTTGAACCAGCTGCGCAGAGGACATCGCCGCATTCGGGCCGCCGGCTCTACCCACTGGGTTATTTATTCCTTAAAATATTGAACTATTTTTATATTACATTTGGAAGAGTTTCCCGAGCCAGAACGACCTATCTTTCTTCCTGGCTTGCTCTATAATGATACTACAATGCAAATGCAATACCAACAACAACTCAACAGCAACAACGCAAACTACGACAACAACCCACACATTGCGCATTGTTTAGAGTGGTCATAAAGTGTTGAAGCGCTCAAATTCGAAACTGTTTCAACCTGTCACCTGTCAGAATCGAGACGAGGCAGTGCATTGAATCGCGTGAATGGACCGCGAACCAGTCAAGTGATTCATTCAGGAAATGAAGCAGTTGCTGCTTCGGACGTCACATGTCACGTGATTTGAAGCAGTTGCTGCTTCGTACGTTATATGTCACATGATTTGAAGCAAGCTTCGAAGCACTGCTTCTATGGAATAGGAAGTCCAGGGTTGAAGCTCCGTTCGAAGCTTCAGTGTCAAACTGCCATCCCTAGCCATAACCTCTGCCGCACTGAAGGGGGCGCAAGTGAGCCCACAGGTTCTTGTTGCTACTGTTATTCTACGCAGGGACGGTAGACGTGAACAACAAACTAGACTTTTGAAACTACAGGAAGATAAGGAGGACTTTTACAAAAAAGTAATAGAGATTGTTGTCCAGAAGGATAGCATGGACTTCCTCTTCAAGTCAAGGTAAGAGCATCATTGTAATGAAAATGGCATCTTACTAAGAAAGAACAATCCAATATTTAAATTGTGGGTAGGCCTATCCTTTTGTTGAACGGTCTGTTTAAAATGAATCGAAGCATCAGACTAAAAAAGCTTTTGAAAATAACTGAATATTTCGATTAAGGTCAAAATATGATATTTGTAAATCTGACTCTGAAACAATCAGTGCCTCACCAGCCATGAACCTCACCGCACGTCACTGCTCCTTAATATAAATGCTTTCCTTTTTCTTCCACGCACCCCTTAAGGTTAAGTGAGGGAGGTGAGTATAGTGTTGTCAGTGAAAGCAGCATGCCCCTCCTGTAGTAGCAAAGGCGTTGGAATGACCTTCGCACACCACCACTAATCAGGACTGTCACAAGGGAGGTCCGGCCCCCATCGACAGCCATTGGTGAAGAGCCACGGCCCTGCCATTGATAAAGAGTCACATTTACATAAGTGGACAGGTACACAGTGCTCACGTCCAATAATTGGTTTAAACGGCATAATAATAAGGACGATCGTCCGTTCTGTGATTCTCCAGAACACACAGATGGCCAGTCCGCCCCTGTGTAGAATGTTATTTCAATGAGAGATGAGCAGATCGCCACTGGGCTTTCAACTAAAGACACAGCCACGCAAAAACTGCATTTGTACAGCTCTTTATGGGTACTGCAATTTGTGAAGTGCTTTCCTCCGTGGTGAAACGATCAGCACCACGGAGGAAAGCGGCAGAAAGTCGCCTGGAGTTAAAGAGAGCGGGGCTGCGTTGCGTGCATGGCTTCCTTCTGCAGGTAACGGGGAGACGCGCTCTGGCGGCGGTCTCGTTCAGGATCCGAAAATAAAATTGAAATATGTTGCACACTTATTCCACTTATTCCTAGTGTGCCACTGGTTACGGTGGCACGCGTGCCAGGGGTTGCCTACCCCTGGCGTAAAAGCTCCTTTACTGTTTAAGAAACAATCCGTCAGTATTTTCTTAATTTATCACGCTGGATTTAAAGATTGTGATTCATCATTTATTATGTGTTCTTATGACCACATAATAACCAATAAATCATACTTAAAGAGATAAATCAAAATGCAGAAGCAACAATTACAGCCGTCAATTAGTTTCATTTTGAGCACAGTATTATTCTATGGTGTCAATTCATCTCAGAGTCTTGGGAACACGTTAATTAGAAGCCAACAAACATGGGAGAATCCACCTATTATCTCAAATGTTTGATTGCACCAGCTCAACTGAAAATACACCGAGATAGAGAATCACAATTGAATCCTTAAAGACAAAACGTGGCCATGATTTTAAGCGGCAAATGATTTGTGTGTCATGATCATTTCAAGTGTGAATGTGCAGTATCCATCAGGTGTGGTAGAAGGTCAAGGGGTCTGTCATCTCTGCCCAAGTATCATCCGCATAGAACAATTATTTATGTTCCATATTGCCTACCTCAACATCCAACATTCTGGCATTTGCCCTCCTGCTTCAAGGCATTTTTTATGATCCTATCACACAAGGTTAGGCACTGTCAGATGACGATTTAAGATTGTGAAACAAGAATCCAAACAGATTTCTGTGATTTACGTCGTCGAGACTCCAGGAATTTGTATGTGTACTGCATCTGCACATATGGGGATGTTATATGAGAGCAGTATGGGTGTGGGGAAGGCCAATTATTCAAGCATTTGCTTCTGTTATTCAACTGTCAAATTTGCCACTTTCTCTCTGTCATTATCTATCTGAGATAAATACCTCAAAGGAATCTGTTAACGCTTAATATTCATCTCCGTTGTTCAACGCTTTTGACAGTTGTCTCCCTAAAGAATTACACATTTTCAACGTAAAAAATGACATTACTGTCACCATCACACTTTGGTTGACTGTCTACTAGTCTCTTTACGTAAGGCTGGAAGAAGAACGCTGTCACTTTAATTAATGGTCCACAAAGATATACATTTGTGTTTTTATTTATCTGCTTATCCGTGATTGAAATGAGAGGATTCTTGTCAGAGCTGGCAGGGCAGAATAAGTTAAATCGTTCCGCTGAAAGATGTGTTGTTGTCCTCCTCACTCATGAGCTAAGAAAATGTTGCGAAGTGCAACACGTCATATTACATTGAGGGTTTCAGTCCTTGTCAAAACATTATGCCAATTTAGACACAGCAGGACTACAAATACATAACTTTAAAAGGTTTTTCAAAATGCCAAAAACAACATGTCAATACTGTTGATAGACCGCCATGGACTGTGTGCGGAGCTTTAAGGGGTGGGGAGGTTCCAGTAGAAGCATCTTGGTTGAGGGTGGAGAGCAGATGGCAGGAGGATTGTGGAAAATCGGCAAATCCTTTGATATGTCTGCAACATCTCATTCACAAGAGCCATCAGCAAATATGTACAACAGCTGTGTTTTGAGTGTATATTGGAACTGGTGACAAATAGGAACTTGAAGTGAGTAGAGTACCCGAGGTTTGCTGTGCTTAGACTGCAGTAGATTTCTAGAAGAACATCATGTCTACAATATTTGAAACACTGAATAATAATAATTCACCATTTATTTAAATCAGCATTTCTACTTAATTTTAAAACAGTAAAAAATGTTGTATTATTGTGTTACTCCCATATCTTCTCCTGTGAGCCCACATGGAAGTAACGGTACTAACGGTTCTGGTTCACCGGTAGAAATTGATGTACTGTATGTTGCCTTAATCTAGAGTCCGTGGCACCAAAATACATTTGGAAAAGTTCCATCACTTAAATGAGTACGTGTTTGTGTCAAAGTCAGGAAACTAGGCTTTCCTTCAGCGTGGGAAAAAGTATTATGGCCCAAAGGACTGAGATACTTCTGTGGAAAATGTTCAACAAAAATATTAATAGAACATTTCAAAAAATAATAAAAAGTCACCCAAATAGACAGCACTTTTTAACCTATAATTAAATGTTAGATGTTGCCTCCAACTTTAGTGCATTAACTCAACAGAATTGTTTGAACATAAACTCTTCATCTCATGTCTGTCAAGTCCAAATGACTGCTTCCTGTGCCTGCTGTCCCGACGTAATGCCTTCCTAACAGAATAAAAACGTGTTATTCAAAACACACTGGGAAATGCAAATGTCATGCCCATTTCTCAACGTAATGACAGGTCTGGCAATAAATTGTACGCGGCCCCCCTATCTCCCTTAAGAAGCTCATTCTATAAATCCAAATATATTATAATTAGCCGTCATAAAATATGTGTTTCTCTGTAAACACTGATATAGGCAAGGTAATTCAATTCACCATACATTGGGAATTGACATTGCTGCACATCAGTAGTTAATTTCCTCTGGGAAATTAATCTCTGCTGGGTCTGGGATGAACACTGACCACTGTCTACTGTGTAAATATTGACAGTAAAAGATAAGGTGGCTATAACTAGCTCATACATGCGACAGTTAAATTATGTCTGTGGAGAGGCTTACTTTAGCATGCTGGTATTTATAAAATCCATAGTTGGGCTGAAATGAATCAGTTAGGGGATAGCTTAAGATTTAGCTAGAGGGGAGACTAGGAAAAAGCTAAGAGGGAGTCAAGTGCATGAGGTTAAGAGGTTTTAATGTTTACTTTTTTGATGGAGTCACACAGGCTTTATGAACACTCAACTAAATGGAATAGTGAGACCTGTGGTAGCTGGCTTCACCTACTTCACATTTCATTTCTTTCACCAACTGACAAGCAAGATCCAAAAACTTGAGAAACAGTGGCAAGCAATGTCTCTAAAAGCTGCAAAACTGTGGACACACAAATGTGTAGCTCACACTACAGCTGCCTTGGAATGGGAGCAAGCCTTATTTGGCTTTGAAGACTCCCTTGGCATACATTCACTGCTGGGCATTGTCAGTTGACTAATGGTACCAGTAAGGCCTTATCTTTGTATCTTTACAGATACGCTTCCTCTATTTATGCAGAGATAGGCTCACAGTCCAAAGAATGACCTGAGGGATGGTTGCACAGCGCCCCCGTTTCTGCCATTTTCCTGGACCTTTGACAAAGACTTTGAAGACATCATCACACAAAGTATCCACAAAGTGTGGGAGCGTGTAGACGCAGAATGGCCAGAGCTAATGCAGGCCAAGGCCACTACCCAAGGCTTCAATCATTGAACTCTAATAGGACCAAAGATTGTGTGGATGAAACATTCTCCTTCTTCAAAGTCTCTGCTTCTGTCCTGATCCAAACATGTAACGCTGCACTTTCATCATAAGTCTGGTGCTTTAACAGTGACTCTGCATGTGTTGCCATGCCATCAAATGTTGAGAGGGCAGTTAGGGACAATGATGTAGATGAGGGTGGATGAAGTCCAGCTTTACAAGACGGAGAGTTATTTTGCAAACATTGCTCTTTTCTGCGTCACCAGAGATCAAATTAGTGTTCTTGTATTTGCCCAATACTTGCCATGGAGGAACACATGGATTTTAAAGACTGAGGGGTTGAGACTTGTCCCGAGTGTACCTCGTGTTGCTAGGCATTTTCCTACCTTGAACTGCCTGAATGATGTTTCTGGTCGAACTTGGGTTCAGAGAAACCCAGGAAAATATAATGAATCTATCTGAGTGGTACATTATCAGAAGCAGTTTTAAAATCCACCCCAGCATCCGGGAAGACGGCTGAAAAGGCTCTAAAGATTTGGGATGTGACTCCCCTCAAGCATATTCTTTTAGGGGCTCCCACTGAGGCAAACATGTTAAAAACTAGACAAACTGTGGTCACAGCTTATCTAATCCGATTTCAAGGATGTCTCTATGGAGAACCATCCTTGATATAAAGAGGTTTACTTTGAAACTTTATTGGATATCAAAAGGATAACAAACCATAATCTAGTACACATAATAGGTAACAAAAAAACAACAAACTGTGATTACTGATGAACTATAATCCGATAAGCATTGTTTGATTAGTCCGTAAAATGGATCTAAAAACTATCCTGCATTATTCCCAGAGGGACCATGTTTTGCTTGCGGCCCTTTCTGTCTATCCCTTGATCTTTTCTCAATCATAACAATAGCAGTAAGCACTCCCTTGCACAACACCTGCCACATTATGTGATGACGTGAACCATCCCACCAGCCCCGCTCCCATCTGGCAGCTGCCAACATTATAACTGTTGGAGAACACAGGGGTTAATGAAACCCCCGTGTTAGCAAACGCACCTCTGCGTTCAGGGCTCAAGCTGCTCGGAGATCCACATGCAGCCCTGAAGGATTGGCTCCATTATGGATGCCAGCACGGGGCTACACACACTTCCTGAATAAAATAATGCTCACACCTGCTACCTGGGCTCAGCTGTTGCCATGCAACATAGAGATGATGCATTCTGCTATCTGTTCTCCTGCTGTGTGCACAATGTCGGCAATTACAACACGATTAGTGGACTTTCAAAAGTGTCCGGAAGGCCTTGTATGAACAAGGTCCATTGTTGTTGGTGTCATCCAACATTTATCTTGTTGTCTAACAAAAAATATCATTTTGGTTTGGAGAACTTCCCTGCACCTTATTCATATTGAGTAGATTATGTGCAATTGTGTGATACTCAAGCTAGATAGATTGATCTTATTAATATTCAAAATACAAATCTTAGGACAGAAGTAAACAGCTCTGGAAAATATTGAGCATTATCAGTTTCTCTGGTTTTACTATGTATAGGCATGTGTTTGAGTGAAATGAAAATATTTTTATTTTATTCTATAAACTACTGGCAACATGTATCTGTGTTGGAATTCAAAAGATACTGGAATGGAATGGCTGACCTACATGAAGAAATTGAGATTTAAGAAAAATGTATTTTTTGGTTAAGAGTTGTCGCTTATTTGTTACAGTCTTTAGTTTCCTTATACAACTGTACGATACAGAAAACCATATCATAATGTACAGTTTTTCTTGCCAGCTCATATTTCCAATTTGCATATTCATATGTATAATAAGTAAATATTCAAATTTTTTTCAAAATATTCTGATGCGTTTTCAGGGTATAAGAGTGTTCAAACCAAATTCAATGTGTAAGAGGTTGAAATTGAAATCATGTCCAAACCAAAATTCCCAACAGTTTGACATTACAAGCCAAGCTCGAGTTCCAATTCAAACAGTGGCTTGCTCAATAATCCGTTAAGTTTTGCCGCTTAGGGAAGCATGCTGGGAAGCTTGAACATGCAGTCACTCGAGGGGAAACCAAGCCATTTGCATCTGGCTTCATGGGGCTTAGAGAGGAGGGGGCTACCATCAATACTGGTGTGTGCTCTCACACCTTTTGCTTTCTCTGTTCACTTGGTGAATTCCAGATGAAAGATCCAGACCTTTACTCTCTGGCTTTTAGAACCCTTTGAGGATGCAACCCCGACATTTACCGAAAGCAATGTCTTTGAAATAACATGAAAAGGCTACATTTCTGATACAAAGTGGGGGAGGGCGGGTGTTTAGGTTTCTGAAAAGGACGTCAAGGTTGCACTGAGGCCCACCCCATGTAACAAACAAAATATATAATGGTATTCTTCCACCTTAATGTTTTGTAGCATCACAAAAATAAAAATGTTCTCATTGTACATCATAGGACACCGATTAATCACTTTCATTGGGAATTCCTAATAGTTCTGAAAATGCTTTTTTAGTTTTTATGCAAATCTAAAGAGGGAGGGATCAAAGCTCCACACGCTACCTCACATTGACCCTCAGCTTCAAAGGAGTAAACATCCCGTTACATTTAATTGACTAAACAACAATTAGTGCTTGTATTGCTACACTTAGTTCCAGCAGCTAGGCAGGTCGTCAGCTGTGATCCATATTTAATAACAGCCCCTTTCACAAAAAAAGTTTACACCGTAGAAAAACAGCCATCATTCATTTCAAATGTGTTCAATGACAAAAGAGCTGAAGGTTTTAAGATACCGATGTCCTCTAAGAGAGCACCCTTATCTGCCTTCACTCTTTTTGCCTTTATACAGAAAGTGCTCTCACGAACAAATCAATCTTTTAAGAAAGTTATTCTCCAAGGAAAATATAGGAAGGACCATTTATTGTACAGTATGTACAGTGGGGCAAAAAAGTATGTAGTCAGCCACCAATTGTGCAAGTTCTCCCACTTAAAAAGATGAGAGAGGCCTGTAATTTTCATCCTAGCTACACTTCAACTATGAGAGACAGAATGGGGGGAAAGAATCCAGGAAATCACATTGTAGGATTTTTAATGAATTAATTGGTAAATTCCTCGGTAAAATAAGTATTTGGTCACCTACAAACTCCACTATGGCCAAGACCAAAAAGCTGTCAAAGGACACCATAAACAAAATTGTAGACCTGCACCAGGCTGGGAAGACTGAATCTGCAATAGGTAAGCAGCTTGGTGTGAAGAAATCAACTGTGGGAGCAATTATTAGAAAATGGAAGACATACAAGACCACTGATAATCTCCCTCGATCTGGGGCTCCACGCAAGATCTCACCCCGTGGGGTCAAAATGATCACAAGAACGGTCCCAGAACCACACGGGGGGACCTAGTCAATGACCTGCAGAGACAATCATTGTCAGCATGACAATGATCCCAAACACACCGCCCGGGCAAGGAAGGAGTGGCTTCGTAAGAAGCATTTCAAGGTCCTGGAGTGGCCTAGCCAATCTCCAGATCTCAACCCCATAGAAAATCTTTGGAGGGAGTTGAAAGTCTGTGTTGCCCAGCGACAGCCCCAAAACATCACTGCTCTAGAGGAGATCTGCATGGAGGAATGGGCCAAAATACCAGCAACAGTGTGTGAAAACCTTGTGAAGACTTACAGAAAACATTTGACCTCTGTCATTGCCAACAAAGGGTATATAACAAAGTTTTGAGATGAACTTTTGTTATTGACCAAATACTTATTTTCCACCATCATTTGCAAATAAATGTGATTTTCTGGATTTTTTTTTTCTCATTTTGTCTCTCATAGTTGAGGTATACCTAGGATGAAAATTACAGGTCTCTCTCATCTTTTTAAGTGGGAGAACTTGCACAATTGGTGGCTGACTAAATACTTTTTTGCCCCACTGTAGATGTGGAGAGTTTTAAGCATATGTTAAATATGTGTTTGAAGGCCTCATGCTATAATTATCTAGTGCCTCCTTACAGTTATACACTGATGCAATGCTAAGTCACTTGTTAATCTAAGTATGACCAATCTTGAGGCAAAATGTATCATATTTTAAAATGTTGATTCAGCTCCTTTTTGCAGGCTGCAATTCTCCAGTTATCAAAATCACTTCATTGCCCATGAGGTTTGGTTAGTTTGTCTGTTTGTTGGTAGGACAGGAAAAACGTCTGACCTGATTTTCATGAAACCTGGTGGGAAAGTGCAGCTTTGGTGAATAAAGAACACATGACACTTTGTAGAGGATCCTAATCATGGGGGATTAAAAGTGCACATGCTGCTTTAAGGCACATTGCATGTAGATCAACTGTGTTTTTGCAGAGCCCAGAAAAGTCCAAAAGAAAATACTGTAGTAAATCACGTAAAAAACACAGTATCATACTATTGATGCCCTTCCTTAAACTTCCCTTTGGTCCACTTGAGTTTGTAAACATTTGCCCTTAACTAGGATAGGTCATTCAGGACCACAGTGCCTACGTAAAGCCGAACAGAACTGCTAGCATGGCTTGTTTCCCATATTTGAAATGATACTGTATTTGTATGAGAGTTGAATGACATATGTTTGACTGATGCTTAATAATATACTTCCTGATCTGCCTGACACCATGCTGTCTACCCATGCTAGGGATCATAGCATTCATCTAATTTATAACTCCCATTACTTTCAGCTTTGTGAGACTTTGTCGTTTGATTGATGTTGAAAACGTAAGTACATATGGATCAAAGAGCTGACTTAGTGCAAGGGCAGTTGTCATTGATATGTTTATAATTTGATTTATCCTGACTGTCGTATCCAATCTGTGGAGTGACTAGTGTTGAGCTTAAAAATCTGCTTTTATGCAGATGACGTTGCGTTCAAACAGCCTCCAAGGTCATAATGTTACCTCCACTCAAGTGCTATTCCTTTTTTTAGCCGATGATGTGTTGATTAAGGAAAGTCTTCATTGTTAAACACATGTCACTCAATTTCCTAACATCAATTTGCTTTGGCAATGACAAAGGGTTTGATTTGCTAATTCGCCTTTGAATTGCAAATGTAGTCTCCTTGGAGCTTTCCGCATGCCACCGCTCAATTTAGTCCCTTTTTGTGTGACTTTTGGGGAGGTCAGCACCAACAATACCGCCAGTCATCGGTGGAATCCTCTGACCTGATAAGGCACAGAATATAAACACCTAACAGAGCACTATCAGCGCCGGCATTGCATGGTGAAAGCACAGAAAGTATTATATAAAAGGATAAGCCGTGAGGGGAGCTTGGGCTTGGTCAAAACTCCGATAGATGAAAATGTTGTGATTGGTTTTTGTATGCGACAATCTGGAAATATTGTACAGTACAATAGGGGGAATTAACAGGGAGCAGGCACTTCTACTTTCCATGCTTGCCTATTGTAACATGTGTTTTCTTCTGGCTGAGCCCTTTTGGCGTTAAATGCTTGAAAGTGTGAATACCTAACTCGATCCATTCATGACTAAAAACCCCAATTAAATTCCAGTCTGAAAAATTCAACTACAGTTCCGCCAAATGCCCTTGTTGGCACCTCTATTCTGTGTAAAGACAATTATATGGATAAATGTTTTACTTAGCTTCCTGTTTATGACTTACACACAAGTGCATACAGTAGGTACTCCAGTACACACATCCAATTACTTTTACTCATTAAAAAGATTGAGAGGAAGCTAATTTAAGTTCACCGCCTTGACAATAAATAACTTCACGTAACAACACATGCCATTCTGCTGCTGTACGCCTGTGCTTAGGAAGACATGTAGTAAAGATTTAAACCATGTAATTATATCACCACATCTTTTTTTATAGTGTTACATTATAAACATGTGGCTTGGAATGATTGGATATTGCTACAGTAGAGTAATAAAGCACCTATTTTGATTTAGAGATATGATTTTAATTTGATTTCAATGGCAGTACATGTGTCAGAGGTCTAACATACCCCAGCTGATTGTTTTCTCATCACCTTGATTTACTTACAATACCACAGGCCGCTATAAAATACTTGAATTACCTTGTATAAACATGACAACCTAGGTCCTTGTCGTTTATTAGTTTTATTTGAGTTGCGACCTTGGTTTGAAGCAAACCATGTGTCCAGGTGTTGAAAGCTTTCTTGCCCTCGCCACGACTCTTTGCTGGTCATATTTCTCTTTCAGTTACATCTCCTACGCTCTTTTCACCATTGAGCTGCCAATGAGGAACATCAAATACACCAAGAGACCAATGTAAAGTGACCCAGCACGACCTCGCATTATGGCGCCCAATCGGTGTGGAGTTTTTTTTCCCTTGCTGCTAATAAACTTGGTATCTTCTTCCCAGCGCATCAAAAATCAATTTCAATAGCATGGCAATGAACATTACCTGGCCCTGAATGTAATATGATTGCTGCGTCAATTACCAGTTGTGTTTGCCGGTGCCCTTGGTCATATTGACGTTCTTAAATTGAGCTGTATGAGGACGAAGGACTCCACTGCTACTGCCTGAGTGTATTCTGGAGGAGTAACCCGCCTTGCCACAGCGCGTAGCTCTGGCAGTGAATTCAGCAAGGGATCTGCATGTCATAATGGGATATCATTACTTCACTACCCTCATTACAAGGTCCTCATCTGCCGGGGCTGGAGTGTAATGTTAATTATTACGGAGGAGTAAGAACGAAAGGGGCATTGTGGCTCAAAATGCCATTTTGATTGGATTCTGCTCCCTTTCATCTCATTAAGAAGTCAATATTATCGCTTGTTTGGCCGTCAACAAGAGGCCACTTACACATAGCCTTCTTATAATATATATCTTTGTTATTTTGGGCCATCTTTCCAAAGGCAAATACAGTTGTGCAATTATTATCGGAATATTATCTTATATGGTACGGCAAACTGAAGTCTTGATATGCCCTCTCGATAGCTATGTAATGCTGCATTCTTATTTCTGTATCTAATTTTAAGGGTGTGGTCATCTGGTTTGAAAAAGCTCGACTTGTACTGTCAATTTACAACATTGATGTAGTGTTTGGTGGTTATATTCATATGCAGACATCTTGGTGTTCTTAAATATGAACATATTTCATAAGCAAAGAGGTTCTGGTGTGGATAAAGAAGGCAAACTGTCACAGTTCTGTCTAGGTTTGGGTGTTTTCACTGTTCTCTGTCATGTTTTCCTCCTGTCGTTAGTGTCCCTGTGTGTTCTCCTCCCTCCTCACCTGTGTCTCGTTAGCTAATTGTGTTCACCTGTGGCTCTTGTGTTTTTCTCCTCCCTCCTCACCTGTGTCTCGTTTGCCGATTGTGTTCACCTGTGTCTTGTAATTATCCCTCCCTGTATTAGTCTTGTCTCGTGCTGTGTTCAGTGTCGGTGCTTCTTTTGTTGGTGACGGACTTCACCGGTGAGTGTTCTGTGTTTGTCTGTATTCGTTCCATTTAGCCTTGAAATAAAGGTTTATCAAAGTTATCTGCGCTTGGGTCCTGCTTCCTTCACTCAACCGTGACAGAAAGCACCGACCAGAGATGGACCCAGCAGATGACCCATTTGAGGTGGAATTACAGCATTTTTCATTTGCTTTGGCTTGCTGCTATGATTGGTGGAGGGGAGCGTCCAGTGTTCGGCAGAAGGAGGCCGCTCTGGTAGAGGCGCACCGGTTGGCTATGGAGAAACCGGACTTGGTGAAGTTCTTACCTGACTGGGATGTTGAACTTCGTCTGGGTGTGTGATTTCCAGCCTGCGGACTATAACCGTCTCGGTGTGTTCCGTCTGGAGTCAACCAGTGCTTCCGCCCCAGTTCCTGCTCCTGTCCAAGAGGCGTTTTTCTGGAACTCGGCTGGCTTTTGGAGGGTCCACGGAGCCTTCAGGCGGCTTCTAGGAGAAGGGAGTCGCAAGTCCAGGCTAGCAATCCGAGCCCCAAGAGTCATGGTTCCGGCTACAGAACCGGCCCACACAGCCATAGTTCCGGCCCCAGTACAGGCCCCAGCAGCCATGGAACAAGCCCCAGTTCTGGCCCCAGCAGCCATGGTTCCAGCCTTAGCTCTGGCCCCAGCTGTCCTAGTCCCTTCTCTAGTCCCTTCTCCAGTCCCATCTCGAGTCACCTCCCAAGTCAACTCTCCAGTGTCCTCTCGAGTCACCTCTCAAGTTTCCCCTCAGGTCTCCTCTCGAGTTCCCTCTCAAGTCCCCTCTCTAGTCCCCTCTCGAGTTCCCTCTCGAGTCACCTCTCAAGTCCCCTCTCAGGTCCCCTCTCGAGTTACCTCTCGAGTTCCTTCTCGAGTCCACTCTCCAGTTTCCTCTCAAGTTCCCTCTCAAGCCCTCTCTCGAGTCCCCACTCAAGCCCCTACTCATGTCCAGTTGGAGGTCCCGCAGACTAGTCTTCTGCCGGGGGTCCTGCCAACCCCATGTCCTGTACCGTTGGAGGTTCCGCTGGGGGTCCTGCCAACCTCATGTCCTGTCCAGTTGGAGGTCCCGCAGACTAGTCTTCTGCCGGGGGTCCTGCCAACCCCATGTCCCGTCCAGTTGGAGGTCCCGCAGACTAGCCCTCTGCCGGGGGTCCTGCCAACCCCATGTCTTGTCCAGTTGGAGGTCCCGCCGACTACTCTTCTGCCGGGGGTCCTGCCAACCCCATGTCTTGTCCAGTTGGAGGTCCCGCAGACTAGCCCTCTGCCGGGGGTCCTGCCAACCCCATGTCTTGTCCCGTTGGAGGTCCCGCCGACTACTCTCCTGCCGGGGGTCCTGCCAACCCTATGTCCTGTTCCGTTGGAGGCCCCGCCGACTACTCTCCTGCCGGGGGTCCTGCCAACCCTGTGTCCTGTCCCGTTGGAGGCCCCGCCGACTACTCTCCTGCCGGGGTCCTGCCAACCCTATGTGTCCTGTCCCGTTGGAGGCCCCGCCGACTACTCTCCTGCCGGGGGTCCTGCCAACCCCATGTCCTGTCCCGTTGGAGGCCCCGCCGACTACTCTCCTGCCGGGGTTCCTGCCAACCCCATGTCCTGTCCCGTTGGAGGTCCCGCCGACTACTCTCCTGCCGGGGGTCCTGCCAACCCTATGTCCTGTTCCGTTGGAGGTCCCGCCGTCTACTCACCTGCCGGGGGTACTGCCAACCCTGTGTCCTGTGCCGTTGGAGGTCCCGCCGTCTACTCTCCTGCCGGGGGTACTGCCAACCTTTTGTCCTGTCTCGTCGGAGGTCCCGCCAACCGCTCTCCTGCTGGGGGTCCTGCCAACTCCTGGTCCTCTTCCGTGGGGGATCCTGCCGAAGCCTGTCCCGCCGGCTCCGGTTTCCTGTCCGGCCGACACCGGGTCCTGCCCGGCCTCCGGAGCTGTCTGGTCTTCGCCCTCGATCCCGACCCTCTGTGAGCCGCGGGTCTTCGTCCGCGGGCCCGGCCTCCTGACTCTTCCTGCCGCTGCCCTCGTCCTCGGGCCCGGCCCCCTGACTTTTCCTGCCGTGGTCTTCGCCCTCGATCCCGACCCTCTGTGAGCCGCGGTCTTCGTCCGCGGGCCCGGCCCCCTGACTCTTCCTGCCGCTGCCCTCGTCCTCGAGCCCGGGCCCCTGACTCTTCCTGCCGCTGCCCTCGTCCTCGAGCCCGGCCCCCTGACTCTTCCTGCCGCTGCCCTCGTCCTCGAGCCCGGCCCCCTGACTCTTCCTGCCGCTGCCCTCGTCCTCGAGCCCGGCCCCCTGACTCTTCCTGCCGCTGCCTTCGCCCTCATGCTCGGCCCCCTGAGTTCGCCCGCTGTGGCCTTCGCCCCACCATGGACTCTGCCTTGCCCCCGGGCCGTCCGCCCGAGACCCCCACCATGGACTCTGCCTTGACCCCAGGCCGTCCGCCCGAGTCCCCCTTCTCGGCTTCTTGCCGTGCCCCCCGGGCCGTCCGCCCGAGATCCCTTCCTGGTCCCCTACTGGGCTCCTGGGCGGTCAGCTTAGTCCCGTCCTCCGGACCCCCTCCACCCACCCTGGTGGCCTAGGGATACGTCCCTCCTCCGGACCCCCTCCACCCACCCTGCTGGACTTTTTTTGGATTTTTGTGTTGGGGGTTTAGGGACGTCTGGAATCCGTCCCTTGAGGGGGGGGTTCTGTCACAGTTCTGTCTAGGTTTGGGTGTTTTCACTGTTCTCTGTCATGTTTTCCTCCTGTCGTTAGTGTCCCTGTGTGTTCTCCTCCCTCCTCACCTGTGTCTCGTTAGCTAATTGTGTTCACCTGTGGCTCTTGTGTTTTTCTCCTCCCTCCTCACCTGTGTCTCGTTTGCCGATTGTGTTCACCTGTGTCTTGTAATTATCCCTCCCTGTATTTAGTCTTGTCTCGTGCTGTGTTCAGTGTCGGTGCTTCTTTTGTTGGTGACGGACTTCACCGGTGAGTGTTCTGTGTTTGTCTGTATTCGTTCCATTTAGCCTTGAAATAAAGGTTTATCAAAGTTATCTGCGCTTGGGTCCTGCTTCCTTCACTCAACCGTGACACAAACATTGAACTATAGAGATGTTGTTAACAAAAGAACAGAAGAATGCCCCATCATAACGCGATCATTATTTCCTCCTAAGTCTGCAGTTTGCCAGTGATATGTATAGAATTACAGTCACAGGGATTACAGCAGTCTGGTATGAGTGTTTCAGGTTGTGTGTGTGTGTGTGTGTTATAAGGCTGTCAGTGGCGCCCCCCCAGACCGGGCCACTTTCCTCTCGTCTTCCTGTTGTCTGAGTCATTAAACACGTTTGTGGCACTCTACACCTGACCCTGTGCACTTTTGAAAGACTGTCTGTCTGTCTGTCTGTCTGTCTGTCTGTCTGTCTGTCTGTCTGTCTGTCTGTCTGTCTGTCTGTCTGTCTGTCTGTCTGTCTGTCTGTCTGTCTGTCTGTGTGTGTGTGTGTGTGTGTGTGTGTGTGTGTGTGTGTGTGTGTGTGTGTGTCTCTCTCTCTCTCTCCTCTCTCTCTCTCCTCTCTCACTCGCTCCTCTCTCTCTCTCCTCTCTCTCTCTCTCTCTCTCTCTCTCTCTCTCTCTCTCTCTCTCTCTCTCTCTCTCTCTCTCTCACTCTCACACCACCACACACACACACACACACACACACACACACAATCAGGTCAGGGTCTTTGAATGGGCGAACCCACAGGCAGGATTTGCTGCTGTTTGAGCTCGCGTGTCTTACTCGCACCCTCCTTTGAAGTGGATACAGACAGTTGGATGTCCGGGGGGCTGTGTGCTCCTCGGGCTGAGGAGACGGCTCAGAGAGACATCAATGGGCCGAAGCTCGACATGGTCATGCGGGCGCTCACTTGTACTGTAAAAACAGGCTTTCTAAGGTGCATGGATGTAGAGGGACAGAGAAAACAACTTTCCAACAGAGGAGAATCAACCCAAAAATCACAAGAGCCAGAGAGAGAGGATGCTGTAGTTCCTAACCTTCAGTTGAGGAAAGCCCAAAGGTGTGGGAACAGGTTTCCTAAGGTCCAGACAGCTGAAGTCAAATTAGCTTTATAGAAAAAGAGCCTGAAGGATGAAGTGAGTACAGTGTGAGAGTCTATTCAGGTGACTGCTGTGGGGGAACGGAGTGAGGCTGGTGCTGGAAGGATCAAGGAGCAGAAGTAGGAGGAGATGGATTATATACTCAGGGAAAAGGGAGAGGCTGAGAGTCACACAGTGAGCTGCCGCGATGGGAGATGACTCCAGGGTCAGGAGTGATCGAATCTAACTGTATATTAGCTCTATAATGGTCCCTTCGGCAGGGATGAGAAGACATTTCAAACCAAACAATACAGCACACTGACCTAAGCAATAACAGATGGGTTGGTCATTTGTTTACTCACTTCTTGTGTCGAGTGTGAAGCTTAGCAACAACTTGCCAGAGAAAAATCCGAAAAACAGCATTATGCACTACCACAACATAAAACAATACCATCTGCTATTTTGTTTTCGTCTTCAAGTTTTAATCAGTGCAAAAACTTTATTCTTAATAAGACCTTGCCACTTGAAGCACTGAGGAAGCGCTGTTTCAACGTTCCTGTATTAAAAGCAGAATTGACTTTATGCAAGGGTAAGAAAAAGTCAAAAGTTGAAATAAAATAGTTCACGGATCAGACAATTTACCCAATGTGAACACAGCTAGGAGTGAAACATGTTTTTACTGTATGTTCTACAGTGGCTGTTGTGTTGATGGCCTGCTGCTGCTTGTGATCACCTTGCACCTATATCTTAGAAACTTTCTCCTCAAGCAAAAATCTTGTAATATAAGAACCCATTGGCCATGTCTGCGTAAAAGGGGCTTTTGAGAGCAGTGGCATTTATCTTTGGCTCAGTTTTGCCTCTCCTTTCACCAGACGTTGATATGCAGAGTTGAAATAATGGCCTGAAGAAACTGTGGAAGAATATAACAAGTGTTTCAATACTTATCTTAACCTATGATTTGTTTGACTGTGACCAACATATCCAGAAATCAGACATTTCTTGTATTCATTGCTCTCGAGAGGAGAACAAAACCCATTGATTTTAGTGACCTAAGACCTTTACTCATGCGTTATCAGGGCAAACTGTTCTGACCCCTGATCCTCTGTGCTCTCAGTGTTTGCAAACGTTTGATTCTCGAGACTCTCTGACCTTTCCTCTTGCATTACCGCTGGGCTAAACTTTCACATTTCAAAGTGCTTGCATTGTTTTTACAGTTTGTGGAGTTCTAGAGTAATTTCTTATATTCTTAATAATGCAACCAACCAAACAAATCTATTATAACCACAGAAGATTGCCGTATTAACCCTTCTCTTGCGTTTCGGGTCAAAAGTGACCGAGTGACTTTGATCATAAATAGTGTTTTTCATCCAATTGCCTCAAGACCTTAAGTAATCCTCCACACCAGGCCTCTGAACATATACAATTGACGATCACCACTTGCATTGATTTTTTTAGTGATTTATTCAACAGTGAAACACCCATGATGCTTTCGGTCAGAATTTACCGCCATAGGAAATGAATGGGTTTGAGTGTATTATGTTCATCCTGCAGAGAACACACACACACACACACACACACACACAAATAGTATGGGAAGGGGGGTATGACGCAAGAGAAGGGTTGAACCCATGTTTGGGGCCCTATGACCTTTACTCTGGCACTATATAGCATTGATGGATGTGATGTTCATTGTAAGCAAATACTTAGGCTTGACACTATTTGGGTTTTGCCATTTAAGACTTTTTTTTTGTATTAATTCCATATTTCCATGACAACTGGGTAAACATGACCCTCTGATGAAGATCAAATGATGTCATCAAAAGCTACAGGAAAGCTACTTTGTAGTTTTTCAAAGGATTATAACGTCCTTTATTGTATGTTCTTCTAGTTGAGCCTAGAAACTATTTATTGCCACAAAATGATTGGGGAATTGGGTAATAGTTTTGACCAATCATATTCTTGTGAGCACTCGTTCATACCAAAGCTGTTCGACACTAACGAAGACTCACACTGCATCAATAAAATAATCCTTTCAACCAATAACAATGATTACCGGAAAATCCACAGCGTTCCAGTTTCTTTCTGGGTTTAATTTGCCATGGATTTTGATAAGCACTTTTCCCGTCATTTGAAAATGTGATATTACCAACAAGCAAAATCAAGGTATTCAAAGATGTTCTTTTGATGTATTTGGTTGTTTTGAAAGTTTACAACAAAATTGTAACCAAATATTATAGACCATTGGAAATGTTACTTTTTTTTTTTGCCAAGCTTTTATCCATCCATGATTTCTTTACTTACATGGTGGGTATTTTGTCCTAGACCATGCTCACTTTGTTCTTTTGTTGATAACATTTCAGAAAGTACTGCGGAAAATTGCTTCTTCTAATCCACCGGTGAGTTCCTGTAGTTGTATCTCCATTTGTTTGTGTACAAGCTCTTTTGCTCTCTCTCCTGAAGTGGCTAATCTGGCCTCAAAAAGCCTTTTGAGGCCATACCTGAGAGGGGACATCATTAGAGGTTGATCATATCCAAGCACTTTAGCTCTTCTACCGCATGTGGTCTTTGAAAAGCACTGCTAAAAACCCTAATAGCACTGGAGGACAGAACAAGACAGGGTAGGGATACATCTGAAGATGATGATGTTTCCTTTGGCTGAGGTTAACATTAAGTTGCATCATGCTTCTGCTATAATAGCTCAAACATTATGAGTTTCTTATTTAAGTTAAATATACGATTGATGCTCTACAGCTTACATATTTGCTAACATGGCATGGTGTGAGGCCATTAGAGGGGGTAATAATTAGCTAATTTCCATCCGTCTGTAAAATAATGAGGCTCATTTGGTAGGGCCAGATTAACATCTCATTCTAAACAGAGAGATTCTCTAATAAGAATATCTTAAAAAGTGTGGTTCATGTATGAGAAACTACAAACTATGTACACTGCTGGGTTATTTCTATAAACACATTGCTGGGTTGATTTGGCTGGGTCATAATGATGGGTTATTTGGGTACTGTAAACACACTGGTGGGTTGTTCATGCTGGGTCAAAGGGGTTATTAGGGCTTCAATTGCAGTTGAACATCTGCCTGGGTTATTTTTAACCCAGAGGTTGCTTTATTCATTTTCCCACTTCTGAATCATTCTGGAACATTCTTTTTGTCATTTCTCACATCAAAACACAAGGTATGTAACCTATATTTTATCACTATATTATACCTATATTTAGTGATTTTGCACTAATCAGCCAGTGGTTTCACAGAATCACCAGTGTTCTTGCAAAACCACTGATTTCTCACATGCACTGTGACATATAGGCTACAGTATGTATGAATCAGAATCGGTATGCACACCAGATTGGAGGCAGCAGCTTGTCCATTCGAAGCGTTGGAATTCAAACGGATGTAGTATTTTGTAAAGTCAGGCAACTTAATTGACCCTGTAGAGGAGGCGTTCACTGGAGAGTCTTTTGTGCAGTGCTACTGGGACAGTTAGACCGGTTTTACTTCAAGATAAGATTGCACACCGTATGTACTGTAGTTGGGTGGAAACCTTAAAATGTATATGAAAAAACATTATTTTTCAGGGAATGAAAAAAGTGTTCCAAAGGATCCAGTGGTAGTTATTGGTCACAAGCTCATCTTAAAGAAGTAGTTCACCCAAACAATGACTTATTTTCTATCAATTACACACCCCATGAAGCATTGAATTCATTCCTGAGCCAATCATTTGATGGAGAGACAAAGGAGTCTCTTTGAGTTTACTACTGGAAATGCACCCGGTCATGAAATTATTGGCTTAGGAATGCGTCCAAAAAAAATATCTCCATGAATTCAAGGCTTCACGGGGTAACGGATAGAAAAAAAGTAATTTTTAGGGTGAAGTACTCCTTTAATACTTTTCATTGGTTAAATATTTATAATATATTTGTTTTTATGTGTGTGTGTGTGTGTGTGTGTGTGTGTGTGTGTGTGTGTGTGTGTGTGTGTGTGTGTGTGTGTGTGTGTGTGTGTGTGTGTGTGTGTCACTTATAACGTACTATTGTATACGTTTTGGGCTTTAAGAAACTGCTAGAAACTGTAGCCCATCTAGCCCCAGGAATGTTCTTCTCTATTTGTATTGTGTAAAAATAAATTGTAACAAATGCATTGTTCTTTTATTGTGGAAATGGAAATGTTGGCGATTTGCCAAAGCTGTTCAAATGATCAATACATGCATTTATTATATATATATACACGGTGTGTTTGGAGATAATTCATTACACTATTATACAATATTATATTCTATTTAACCCAACAATATAGTTCATTTCAATCACTAGCTTGGGTCAAAGAAACAGCCCAGCACATGGGTTACAATGATCCAGCCCAGCGCGTGTTCTGTCCTATAGTGACTCAGCAGCTGGTTATGATTGGGTTATTTTTTAACCCAGTAGTTTTAAGAGTGTAGAGTTTCAATGTGGGAGGTGATGCTGTTTCTGAATGCACATTCCCTTCTTTCAATGATATCCTCAATGGTCCTAAACCATAAACCGTAAAATCCCCTGGTTCAGCAATGTAATAAAGGCATAACAAATATATAAATAAATAAAGATATACTATATAGCAAAACTCTATGGCCTTAAATATTTAATCTTTGTCCATGACCAATCTTTTTTTGTTCAATTTAAAAATGGCTGCTTACCCCAAAGAGAAAACAATCTGGCAATAGGGCCTAATCTGAGGGGTAGAGGATGCAAAACACGCTTTTTTAAACATGGTTGACGAGTTTAACCAAATTTGACCCAGAATGAAAACGTGAATTGAAATACGTCATACATAACAAGATATTTAATGTGTCTGCACCCAAAGGTACTTCTCTTCTCTATGTTGTAAACTTAAAAGAGGTACACCTCAAATGGCCATGCATCCGTCATGTATCTGCAGTAAGTGCTTAACACCTAGGCTATAATGTTTTTCTCCCTATCTGCGTAAAGACTCTGTAATCACACATGTTCAATAGTTGTGAAGGGTGAGGGATATGAGTGTATGCAAGCCTTGGATGCTGCTAAGGTGGAGTGGGACATATCTCACTGTGTTTGTATGTGTGAGTGAGAGAAGACGTTGTGACAGAAAGAGTGAAAGTGCTCCCCATGCTACAGTAGCTCTGTCAGCACTCACACACACTCTCTCTCCTCTTCTTCCATTGCACCTCCGCTCCCTTTCCTCGTTGCTTGGCACCGTTACCCCACTGCAGATTCCAGCTCCTTACACACTGAATGTATTGCATCTGTGATTTAAGAGGGGGGAACTTTAATGGTGTGGGGAAGCAGGGAAAGGTTGCTTTCTGTTTAATTCCACCTGGTCACAGTCCAGTGCCAAGAAGAAGTAGTGTTGGGTTCAAAGCTCAAACAATGTGAGAGACACCTGGAGAAGTTTGCGTCTATGTGGGGTTCATACCAATGCACAATAGCTCGGTTTCCCTCTAGTACAGGGGTCTCAAACTCAAGGCCCGGGGGCCAAATCCGGCCCACAACTTCATTTGATGTGGCCCTGCAAGAGCTTGCAAAGAATATAATACGTTTATTATACGGTAACATGCCACTTTACAGAAGCAGGTTGCTCATAAACTACATGGCCCACAATGCATCTCGTTTTGTGACATGGGTACACTTGCAATTATTTGCCATGGACTTCTGCTTTCAGACGTAGTTAATTACTAAGTTATTTTCCTATCCGATAATAATCCAATTCAGAGGCAATAATGTAATATAATACATTATTTGATATATATATATTATATATTTATATAGTTACAACCGGCCCTTTGAGTGCAACCTTTATGCGAATGTGGCCCGCGATGAAATTGAGTTTGACACCCTCTAGTATTTGCTGCATTATCCTTTCTTTTTCCACACTCATCCTCTGCGTCCCTCGCTCATTTAATTCCTTCCGTTTCCCTCTCTCATTTCCTCTTTTCCCTCTCGGGGTCTCTCCTCTTACTCCCTGTTTGCAGAGGCATTAACCAGACTATTAATGTGACGGCAATCTACATATGAAATGTAATTTGCGAGAAATTAATTTCTACCCTCCATCTGTACATTTGCTCACGTCCTTAATTTGTTTCGGAGGAACATTTCCGTTGGTCACCATCTGGGCGTTTGGAGAAAAGGAACAGAGATGTATTTATTTAATGTTAATGGTATGTGTGATTGGCTCCATGTAAAAACAAACCAAAGAGAGGCGGAAATAAATACAAATTGCAGTGAAGGAACGCAGATGCCATCTTAAACATTTAAAGAGGGGAGAATGGAAGGGTCCCATTAACAACGCAAACACTTCAAACGGAGAGAAAAAAGAAAAGAAAACTGTGACAACAGATGCGCAACATAATATCAGGTTTACGAAACTCATTTTGGGGGTGATAGAGAAGGCTGCTAACTCATTGTGCACTGCGCCCCCTTTAAAATCATCACAGTTGGTTCCTGCACTAATGGCTCCCCTCTGTTACAGGCTGGTGTTTACCAGTTTGCTGCGCCAGCCTCACAAACCAGAAAACATGCTCTGCTGTCCTACTAGTGTGGCCCTGGCAGCGGTGGCTCTGCCGGCGAGGGGAAGTGTGCTGATGGAAGAGCAGAGGAGGCACATGGCTTTGGCTCGTATCATCCCAACCCCAATTAAAGCATTTTCAATCAGCCACCAGGCAGCATTCAGGCTGGGGCCGAGCCAAGTCAGTCTGGGGGACAGGACTTTAGAGAGGGTGACCAGAAACAAGGCTTCATAACAACAAGAAGGGGGTACAACAGAGCCATTCGGAAAGTGGCAATTGTATGCTAGGCATATAATATAACATGCTTTAGATCGACAGATTACTGTCAACAGGAAAATGCGTAGAAAGAAACACAACTTAATGAAATCCACAACGTGTAAGTAACCTTTACTTTTTAGGGTTATTTTCAGGAAACGGAACTACCAATGGGAATGGCTAATGCTAAAGAATATAATTCAAGAATTAAGAAACTAACATTTCATTTAGCTGACGCTTTTATCCAAAGCGACTTACAATGACCAATTACAGGGACATTCTCCCTGGAGTAACTAAGTGCCTTACTCAAGGGCACACTAGTGGTGGTGTTCCTGGCGGGATTTGAACTCACAACCTTCTGATCTTCACCCCACCGCACTATCCATTAGACCACCACTATCCCACTAACAAGGAGTGATCATGAGAGGGACCACTAGTATGCTTGACACACATCTTTGTCCCTCTGCAAAGCAAACAGGAATACCCAGACACACAAAAAGCAAGAGATACTAGGCGGGAAAAGACATGGCCTTGTAAAACAGTTCATGTCATGGTTCTGAAATAATGTATGTTTATGATGATACTCATTTTCATGTCAATGGATTCTATATTTGCTAACTGGGTGCATGTTGAAAATTCCCACAAAATGGTGAATCCTTTTTCTGTTGAGTAAATATTCTCCTTCCAAGCATGCTGACAGGCCCAAGGTTAGACAGTAAAGAACACAGAGCTCATTAACATAATGCTGTACAACACGAAGGCAGGAATGTCGAGATTCCTGATGACTTGTCTGTGGTATGAATTAATTGGGCAATTGCACCTAATTCCAGTGTTGTAGCACACATATCTGGGCCCTGTGCATATGAAGTCTAAGTGGGGTTGCCTCCACCTTTACTATACCCATTGTCACACCTGTAAAAATAACTGAATCAGCAATTAAACCAATGCATGTAGCAGGGTCGTGCTTTTCAGTTGTTGTAAATACCATGTGGAGTTTTAACTAAGAGGACATATTGTATGCAGTTCTTCTTTATTTATTTATTTTTCTCTACATCAGCGCGTTCCTCCAGATTGTACAAATGTGCATCTCCTCTGGCCTCCTGGGAGTTTTGTTTGGAAAGGCCCCACGGGGGGAGCAAGTGAAAGAGCAGCAGAAAAAGGTAGGTAGACAAGAGGGGAGGGGGGGGCACAAGGGAGGCCCACAAGCTAACGTGCACCTGCAGTGTTTGATGAATGACGAGAGTAATGACTGATGATATCTAGGAGGCCTGGGGAGAACACCTGAGTGGTTCTATCAAACACACACACACACACACACACACACACACACACACACACAGGGACACATCTAACCCGGTGGCTTGGACATGGTCATTGCCGTGATAAGACAGTGTAAAGTGTCAGATTGACCGGATCGCAGTATTGACTTTGTTCATCAATCCAAATAACTCAATGATTACATTCCCAGGTGCTGAGAAGTTTGACTTTCTAAACGTACGGACACTCATTTGGAACAAAACTGACACAGCTTTTGGTATTTTGTTTGACTAAAAGGGATCATGACTTGTGAAAAATAAATAAATCTTTTTTTCAAACCAAAAGGGGCATTTCTGTGTCTATATCAAGACCAACAGTCATTGCAATTTAACAAACAGAAAAGTAAAACAATTGCATGCTAGTTTAAAGTTGAGTTAAATAAGCCATAAATGTGCTTAGTTTCTTCTTCTCCTTCTGTTTTAAGAATAGCCACTTTTTGTGCACAGATTGCCGAAATGAAGGAGCCAGATGTCCTCTGGTTCCTTGAACAGAATAAAAGCATTAATGTGGCTTTAAATGCTAAATGCTGACCAGAGAGTTATTCAAGTGTGAGTTATTTAAATGAGTGTCACATTCAAATTGCTTACATGTGGTGGAAATACTGCAGTGTGAATGCCTTTTAGATTGGATTAGAGCAGGTTTAATCTTAATGGCTCTTCAGAGGACCAGTGTTAGGATTGCCTGCACTATTTCAGCGACAAAACACTTTGGCAAAAGAGTCAAGGCATTTGACCCCCTTCTATTTGCACATAAATAGCCTATAGGCCTATATACAGTGTGTGACCCAATCAGTGGACATTTCCTTTTGAATTTCGCTTTAGTTTGGAAATACAGTCTCTCTTAACTTGTCTGTAGCAATACACAATCAAGAGTTAATTTGTTTAAATTGAGAAAGGAAATACAAATTGACCCCATTACTGACTTTTTGATGAGGTTTGAAATACTTAATTTAAGACAAAGCTATTCAAGTTTACCCAAAGGGATTTGCAGCAATGTGGCTCTTTATTTTTGAAATGTATTATTTCCTTAAGGTTATTAAGCCCAATAAACACATCATTTTTCAGCCAACTGTTGCCAACACAGTAAATCTCTCCTTTGATGCAACCAACACAACCACTAAGCTCTATGTGAATAATGCGGGAACATGTACAATATGCAAATTAGCATATAAATGCCAACTTTAACAGACTTTGCAGCAATAGAGCTGAAACTGACTACTTCCGTTGGAAAAAAGCTGGCAACACTGCATTTTGTTTTCCACAGGTAAGTTTGACCGTCCGCCATTTCTGCTACTTGGAGAGTAAGGCCCAATCCCAAACCACGCCCTACACCCTACTAGGGATGCCAGCGATTATTCGATTTTTCGAATATTCGTTACAGTCTCCATAATCGAACATTATTTTTAAAATTCGATTTTATTTATATATTTTTTTATTATTATTTATGTTTTTCTTTTTTTTCCTGGCTTAGTTTCAACCAAAATATAGACTAATGCTAATAATAGTAATAGTATTAATAATTGTAAATGGCCATTGGTCACACCACCAGTTTGTTTTACTGTAAACTTGGAGGCAGAGTGCAGACTGCTGCTGCCTGCTGCTACACACTCGATGGTTTGGAACAGCACTTAATGTGGCGGACCCTCCACGCGAACGCGCAAACGGAGGGGTAGTGTGTAGGGGTAGGGTGTAGGGTGCGGTTTGGGATTGGGCCTAACTGTAAAAGACTTGAATCTCTTTGGTAACTTAGTATAGCTACCAAGGAAAACAAAGGCACTTCCTTCTTCCCGTTTTGGTTGCGCAACTTAATGTAAGCTGTAGTTCCAGCCCTCATGTTCATCGCTGATAGCATCAGTAATGGAATTGCAAACGCAAGGTTTAAAGAAAACACACATAAAAGTAGATTACAGCCATTTCATTGTGCAATCAACATTTCCTTTATAATAAGTTTAAGCAACAAACTAACCCTGCCCACTTAAGGTTTAAGTGCATTGGCACACTCCGATACTAAAGAAACTAAATGTGCTAGGATTGGGTGTGTTAGAATAGCAATAACATTACAACCGCAGATTGGAGGCAATAAAAAGAAAAACGGCAGTCTTGATTTCCTGGAGTTTCATGCATTTAAAGTGCATTCTTTACCACTCCTGACCCCGTGCCTGAATGCACCATCAGCAACTCATTTGAGTGCAAGCCATGCACCAAAGACAATTAATTCCAGTTAGCGTGAACTATGTTTCATGACATATGCGTCTGAATGAATGCACATGCAGAAGTAAACACATTTGCATTGGTTTTGCTCATTATCTGCTTTCTTCTGAACAGTTGAATTACATACGAGGTGGTTTTTATTTGCATTTTTTGATTGTATCCTCAGGAGGGAAAAAGCCTTTGATATAGTTTTGATTATGATTTGCTGAGTACACACTAAACAAGTCCTTTCGCTGTGTCTATACATCAAAAGCACCGTTGCTGTTGGTTAGCTGATGTTTGCCTGGAATGCATTTATTAGATCAAATCATTTTATTGTAATCAAGTGTTTCACTTAAAGTCTACCTCGCTCTTTAAACATTTGTATTCAGAGAGGAATGTTGCCTTCCTGCTCTCTCAGCAGGCTGTGCTTATTTTCTCCAAATGCATTCTGTTTAGAGTTAGTAAGAATACAATGTTTCTGCAGACCCATCTGGCCCGAAGGAAACAGCAAGTAACTTATTCAGTCTTTAACTTTTTAATTAAAATTGTACTGATTTTGCTGCATCAGATTCTCCCCAAATAATCCGCATACATAAAGTTTACTGTCAGAAAAACACACAAGATAAATGTCAATGTTCAATACAAAAAGTTGTTGTATTTATGTATCTTTGTGTTAACTAACTTAACACTAACCTCTGTGCCAAATACATATTGCAATTTCTGTAGATGCTTCACAAAGCCACACCTTGTTTTGCTAATAAATACTTGTATGTGAAGCCTTTCTCAATCTTTGGGGGGAAATCCAACCCAAGAATGGCAGACTCAACCACTATGGATGAAATGATTGTATCTCTCTCGAACTATTTTACAAATACCCAAAGGAAACCAACATTTACACAATTGCAGAACTACAGCTGAACAACAAAAAGCCATACTATTTAATTGGACGACATATTCTTTCTTTGTAATCAACAAGTGTTGGTGTAGTTCATTGAGCGTCAACAGACAACCCTTTAAACCAGGATCATTCTCTGGCCACCTCTCTGCAACACTGCCAAACTGTGTCTTTGTGTCTTGGTCCTTGTTATCTCCGAAGCCATATGTGTTGTACTCGGTGTTGTACAGCCTCACTGTCAGAGCACAATTGGAAATAAGCTATTGAAAACAATGAATAAGCAATCGCCACGGCACTTGTGTTGCTCTAAGTGTAGTCCAAAAGTGGAGTATAAAATGACATGGGGGAAAATAATGAAGACACTAAGGACTCCCAGTGATACAAGTAACAAAGTTAATAGCTGGAGTGGGTAAACCTTGAGATGTTACTATCCGCTGGGTGTTCAGGTGAGATTGCTTTATCTCAATTTGCCAGGTCAGAATTCTAAAAAAATCTAAATTCTGTGTCTGTGGAGCAGACACAGAATTTTTGGTGAGCGCACTTTATCATGATGGATTTGCTTAACAAAAGGGAGCTCTAGCTGCAGGGTGAGTAGCAGTGGGGGAACTGGAATCATGTAAAGGGAATGGGTATTTGCTAGCATGATTTGTGCGTTTGTTTTGCCTTTTCCCTGGAAAGTAATTAAAGCCTGACACGAGCGCACGAGAAAATCTCAGCGAATCACTCCTGTGTGTGATGTGATGTCGGCCCGCATTCCTAATTACACTTTAGCCGTGTCTCTTTTGGAATATAATAAAAGCAAAACCCTTTTGGTGCCACTCAGACACAGTCGGCGGTGGCGGACGTGCTGGCAGGAACAGCCCCACTGATGGACGTCTTTAATTAGCAAAACCCTGACACAGGAAGATATTTCCCAGACTTTCATTCATTCTGAACTGCTGCTGATTGGGTCAACTCTATTTCAACGCTGTACCAAAAACTGCTAAGGGTCCCTTTAATGTTCTTGGCTTAAAGTCAGACAAAACAATACAAGCGTGACATTGAGAAATTGAGAAGACACTGTAAAAAGGGGAGTTTTTCTTAATTTGCTTCAATATGTTTGACTTTATTCTGATTAAATATAACCTCAAGGGTTTCATGTGTAGGCGATTATTGCTATTTAACATTAACATCTTAGTGGAAAATACATTTAGGTGCTTTAATCTTGTTCATTTCATAGTTATTGTCACACACTTTGGTTGATACAGACAGTCCATCTCAAACACACAGAATACAACAGCCCTTTTCACTGCTCTCAACTTACCAGCATTGACAACTCATTAGACGGAGGGATTTTTAGCGTTTTCACTGTGACACTGCTTAAATCCCTGGGCTTTCCTGGTCCCTTTTATCCCCACATGACGGCACATTTGGCACCAGGGAAGGAAATGGTGGGTTTAGAGAGGCGAAAAAAAAAAATCTTATTAAACAAATTCTCTAAAGCATTGAAACCAACTGGTGTGGAGTGCGCTGATAACAGCTGGCCATTTTGGAGTGTCACCTTGCTTGGCAGCTGCACCAGCGGAGAGAGGCAGAAAATGTTTTAATGGCTCTGGCCAACAGATTTGAACACTGTTATTTTGGCAACTTTTTAATTATCTCCAAATGAATGGATTGATAGGAGCAGTCATAATGAGACAGGGATAGGGAAACATTCTGTTGTGGCAGTGTTTTCCGCATTTTGTTCGTCTCATGCAAAGATGTGTTAGCAAGATGGCCTCTAGACTAAATTCTTTGAATGTTTCGAGGGCAACTTTGCTAATGAGAAATGTAATCGCACACTTTCAGAGAATGTTTGCTTTATGTATTGGACAAAAACTTGTAGCTGAAGACACAAATGGGATTTAAATCTGAACCAAGTAAGTATGTAGCCTCTCACTAACTGGAAGTATTTAAAAGCTATAATTTGAAGTGGTTTGTTTATTCTATACAAACTGATGACATCTTCAATCAGTAAATGTTTAAGGATAAACGTTTAGTTAGTTAATTGAAGTGATGTTTTGATCAGTTTAAGTCGATTGATATGGCAGGGAATCCATTCAAATGCAAGATGAGTGAAATTAAACCAAAACTAAAATCAGAGTGTTTGGTGTCCTGCCATCACCACATGAACAAAATTATCCACATTCAAACATGACAGATTTGATTTGTAATGTCTTGGATGTTAAAGGAAAGCTAAACTTGAAAGCTTGCATCTTCAAACTCTAAAACACAAAGTATGTAATGGCCACAATTCTGAAGGCTAAACTGTGACAGGAATTTCATAGTTTATGATAACTACATATTTCTCCTTGTGCCTTAAGATAACACCATGTCTGCAACTAAAATAAAACATTGCAATATATCTAAGAAATATAACTTGAATCCACTCCAACAAACTTCCAGAGAAAGTGATGTGTGTAGTGGACCAAACAAGGCCCATGAAAAACCAATTCCAAAAAAAAAGAAAAGACCACTGGCATCATCGGCAACCAAGTCTCTCTGGACCCATCTGTTGTATCCGTGATTGTCTGATCATTTTTGAAATGGACACTGTGTGGGTAAACTAGGGGAGACGCTTCCATGGCAAATGAGATGGAATGCAACAAAGAAAACCTACATAACAACCGTCCAATGTGTGTGTGCCAATGTGTGTAAAAGCCACCATCTCTCATTTACATTTTGAGCGACGGTCTTGTTCGCCATGTCTTTCAGAAAATGCAGTCTGGGTTCTGGCTCTGATTTGAAACATATAAGCATGGCTGATTGTTGAGTTTAAGCATCAGATTTGTATGGGTCTGGTTTATCCAAGTGTATGCATTCACCTAAAAGCAAGGGTTTTCCCTACCAAGCCCAAGTCCATCAGAATACCATATTTAAATGTACCTCAGGTTCTTTCCTTCAGACAGATACATGACTTAAGAGAGGTTTAATCATATTTGTAACTGAGCTATCTACAGATTATTATTATTAAGTACCGACAGTTTCTATGACCTGCTATTGTAGAAATGTGACACTTTGACTGGTAAAAGCAAAAGCTATCATTGGTTAAAGGTAGAAGCTGCTTGTTAGTACTGATTTGTAACAGTTTGTCTGTGCCCTCCAATAAATATTAAGTATTTTCTTTTTCCAATAACATTTTCCAAAACACCGTCAAAGATGTCCTGCAATTGCTATTGCTATTGGTAAACATTTATTTTGGAAATTCCATTTAAACCCAGGGTGGGTTCCTCATACTACATACTGTAAGGTAATGTAACAGAAAAACATTGCGTTATTGCCAGCTGCTCCTTTTATGTAAAAATAATCATTTCTACCTGCCTTCTTTGCATTAGCTTATTTAGATTGGTTGTGTATCAAAGCTAAAATGTCCCATCAGTAATCTGTGGCTCTTGAACCCATTTGTTAATGCACTCTATGAATACATGTGTCTGGAATTACAAAGCAGACATGTCAGCAATGCAACAAAGCTAATGAGTCAATTCTCTGTCAGTTGAAGAGTCAAAGTGAAAACTTCACCGCCAGAAGGCAAGTGTCTCACGAGGTGAAATAACAGATAAAATATGAAAATGTCACTGTGGAATCTCTTCTCAGCTGACAGGTCCATAGGCACACTGAGTGTGGGGCTTTTTTTAAGACTCAATATATTCTGGAAAAGGCTGTATATAGAGATGGACTGTCTTCTTTCCAAAGTTTAGAATATGCTGATACTGCACTGTCACGTTGAAATTATAAAACAGACAGACTTTGTAATCTGTGTCTGAAAAAGCCGTTTACATCTTAAAAAGGCAGGGTCATTTTTGTATATCTTCACATTTTAACTTGATTGTTTTTGGGGGTTTTTTGGACTCTAAAGTATTGTATTACTGTTCCATCCTTTTTGGTCCGTCATTGTATTCTTCTTAAATTATACAACAGCGAGTATGCAGCCACACCACTTGATGTTTTCAGTGACAATGAAGGAGTGATTGATTGTCAAACTCACGCATCACCTTATTAGAAGATGTGCCTGGGAGACAAGGACAAGTAATGGAGATTGCAAAACATGTTATGTCCACACTCACTCACACTCTTACTTAAGGTCACATGATAAAGATTGTATTCTACACACACATGGAAAGCAAGAAGAAACAGGCAAGTTTGTTGGATGAAAATAATTTAAGGTCATTGCGACATTTTCCCAGCATGTTATCTCAAAGGGAAATAAAATCCCCGTGGAGAAAGACATTACAGAATACTCTACTATACAAAAATGATGGACATAATAAACATTCTGACAATTTTACACTCTAGGAATACATTATAGACTATTTAGGCTTTGAGAAAGCTGAGAAAGCCAATGGGGTCATCCATCAAAAGCTCTTTTGGTCCATTAATCCGTCCAGCATTACAAATCAGAATCTAGTTACATTTGAGAATCTATCATGATAAAACGAAATGTTACACTAAAAGATGGCACTTGAGAAGTTCATGCAGTTTGCAAAATGGCATTACATTCTCTCAGAGAAAGTTGTATTTATATTGGACTGTTATAATAATAATAATTTCCATCCAACGGAAATATTTAGTTCCAAGTGGCAGCCTTGATTATTGAACCATCAATCAAAAAACATTGGCTGTACATTGAGAAAAGTGGTCACTGAATGTATTCTGCGGTAGAGCTGTCAGTTGGAGACACTTAATGGAGACAACTGCCAAAACAAACTGATACTCATGATACCAAGCCATTTGAGAAGTACTGAGTGAAAGCATTTTGGATTCAACACCATAGAAAGTTAAACCACGACAACAAGAGTTTACAGTCATCCTAGCAGCTCTAGCTTTAGCTTGTACTAAGGCAGATTAGTGCTAACAACGGAAAGCTAATATAGTATGCCTACCAATCCAATGACACCATGATAGCAGTTTGATAGTTTTGAGTGTTACAGTAGCATACCAACACTAGCACTTAACACAAATTGCTTCAAGTTGTTGAGATTCAAAACCATAAATGTCAACCTCATTGTGGTCATTGAAAGTCACCATGTATCATTGTTACGTTCCCTCTTGGCTAGGGGTACAAAAGGGAAACGACACGAGCAGATTGGAATTGGTAAATGTTACCGGTGGTTTATTTGTAACCAAAAATGATGAACACAAGAAGGTACACCAACAGTTTGACACCAACAAAGGGACAAACTGTTACTAGTTAACCAAAGGAGAACTCCAAACGAGAGTTGCACCGGGGTATACAAAAGGAAAGAAAAGTACCTCACTTCTTAAAGTGGAACAAACCAATAAACAAAAAGAGACTGTATGAAAACACAGCTGTGGCCGATCAACAGGTGCTAGTCACCTGGGTCTAAGCAATACTCCCGCAAATGCTGATCTACAGGCGCTAAGCTAACCTGGGTCTAAGCAGTTTCACAATATCAACAATCCTACACGCTGTTCAACAGGATCTAAGCAACCTGGATCTAAGCAATACACACCCACTAAGCTATACTAAACACAGAACACTTAACACGACGCACAGAATACACACTGCTAGGCAGTCTAAAGAATTACAAGATATGGCGGGGTATAGCGAGAGGCTTGAGGCGTCCGTTCCATAATACAGAGCCTCCCGAATGATGTCCGTGCCCGGTCTTTATACTCCTCCCCCGGATGACGTGGCAGAAGCGGGCGGGGATTAGATGACGTCAGTCCAATCGCCGCGGATGTTACAAGGTCGGGACGGCCAATGACAGCAAAGGCACTGCACAGCTCATTTACATACCCACACACAAACAGAGTTAAGGGCACAAGGTAACAGCGGCTGTAACAATCATCCTCTGGGGACCATGCATCTATGTGCCTTTAATTACATGTTGAAATATTTCACAAGTGAAGAGAAAGTGTTTACCAACTGATGGAGCTAGAGACAAAAAACTGCCAATAAAAAAACATAAATATTCATCCTCTGGGTAACATGAAGAAATAAAGCAAATAGTTTGGCATTCGGCCAGCAGTTTGAAAATAATGTGCACAGTAGCAACAGGTTGGACGGGTCGGAATTGAGAGAGCAGAATTGCCGTCCTTATGGCCTGCTGCCGGCAGAGTAAAAACTGCAATCACACTCGGCCATGAAACACTGAATGTGAAAAACAGCTTAATTGTGTTTTCCTTTTTCACAAATAGTTGAATGATAATGAGCCCCCCCCCCCCACCATCCCAGGATGAAATTCATAAATAAAACATGAATAAATAAATCATCTTTAGAGAACATTTTATGCCAGACTGTAAACCTCATAAAATGTAATGTCCACACAGTTCAGTCAACATGACGGGGGAAAAACATCTCATTATTTTCCCTTTTTACGGTGTATTCAAAGCTGATCAACAAAAACAGGGTTTTTAAAGCCTACCACTGCCCTCTATCCCCCCACCTAGCAAATCCATCTCTGCCCACTTCAATCCTGTAGCCTCGATGTCCATCACACTGTTTCCATTCATCCCTTCTTCTAAGGCCCTGGCTAAGAACACTTGAGCATCATGTGTCCAGGCTACAAAGGCTCTCTCATGTACAAAGTGAAGAAGAGGGTGTAAAAGGTCCAGATATAAACCACAACGCCTTTCATCACATTTATTCTGACCACATATACAAGCTGGGGGAACACAGAGAAACATCTTTCTACTCAGAGACACAGTAATCAGCTAAAACTCTTAAACCATTAGACAGATAAATCTACCTCCCTATATTTGCCCAATCAGTGTCCATTCCGCCAGAGGACTTCATACGTCATAGTTAAATTACAAAAGCAATTGCAATGTCAGATTGCTTCAACTTAACAATGACATTGCTGTGAGTGGTTCAAAAGGAGGCTTTGGATGCATTTCTCAAAGAGCTAATGGTTTGTTTTCCCCTGTGAAACTTGCTGCCTTTCTCATCATAGCAATGTGTGGTTTGATGTGGCTTAGCTCCTATGGTGAGCCATCACAAGTCACACTGAGAATATCAGAGATGATCACAATACTGTGTGTCCAACTCGGCGTAATGTGTTTGAAAAGGAGACACACAGAGGACCGTTGCGTTGAAAAGCCTCAGAGTATAAAGTGATAGAAGTGTGCTCTTGAAAGGGAAAACCCACCCTGGGATATATTTCATGATCTTAGAAACACAGATGATGGTTTTCAGAGCACTGAAGCCTTAATGGATGATGTCATCAGGTGACACTTGTTCAAAAGTGAGTTCATAGAGTGAATAAAGTTATTTTATTAGCTCTGACCAGAAAACGCATTAATATCAAAGCCTCCCAACTAATCCCATTATTCTTTGTCTTCGGGGCATCTCCTGGATTTGTCTTTATATCCTCGCTTCATTTGGCTCCCTTGCTGTGAAGGTCTCATTGTAATCAAATCTAATTTAGTTTATCACAAAAATGCATTGTATACACCCTTAAGATATTAAAACATGTAATCCCTTTGCTACCTTGCAAACGTTTTCAAAGCCTTTTATTTTGCAGATCCTTGTTCTGTGTTTTGTTGTGGCCAGTTTAGTACGCTTCCAAACATTGTTGGCTAATCAAATTCCACATAGTAATTTCAAGTGTTAAAAGTCCCAGTTGCACAGCTCAATATCATAACGTCATTTAAATGTGAGGGCTGGATTTTGCAAAGCACCTTGGAGCCGAACTAGGCCAACAGCACTGTACAGTATATCGCCAAGAGATAATAGTTTCCCATACACGTATATGTAAGTAAAAGCATGCAACCAGAACCACAGCCAGAGGGATGTACAACGCACAGAAACAGATCATGCAGAGCTGCTATTAAAAAAAAAAAAAATCTAAGTGATGATCTAAGTGCTCACCTTTTTTGGGCCCAACCTGACAAATGGTGTGTCGTTCTGTCGGAGGCTGAGAAATTGATACGCTTACTGTATGTGCTTTGTATTTTCTTTGCTCTGTCGTGAGGGCACTGCACCCCGTGCCCGACACCCTCCACTGCCAATAGCTTCCTGTCCCCTCCATTATACATCCTCCTCTCCTCTCCTCACCGAAAGGGGCTGAGCATAATTTACAGCCCCCTCACTGAGAAGTTTGATTAAATGGCAGGTTATTCAGTCACAAGCTATTTGCACATTAAATCAATGGATTAGAAGCATATTTCTGTCTGCCTTCCTTTCCTCACAAAGTGCAAAGATATATAAAGGGAGAGAAAGATGGAGAGGGAAGCAGACAAAGAGAAAGAGACACAAACACAAAAGGTCCCTGAAAGTCAGCCGTTGCAGACATTTACAGTAAGTCTCACTTGAAATGATGCATGGCTCGGTATTTCTATATGAAGTATGTCTGAACATTTGCAAAGAAACAAAGGACTTTAGATATTCATAAGGAACAGAGAGAAGAATAAGTCTGTGGATGAATTTAGGTTACTTTTTATACAGTTTTCTAAAGTACAACAGCGTTTTCCCAAGGGAACTTCAGTTAAGCAGGGCAGGGAAGAGGAAGCATAACGTCATCTACAGTATGGACCAAATGCAAAATAGCTTACGGTTTGGAACTATTTAACACCTCTGTATGACAATTACTTACTCCACCTCAACCAACTGCACCAGCTAAAGCTACCTATATATGTATTGGTGTTGTGGAGAATAATGTGTTGGTCAAAGGGACAATCTACTGATAAAGCATTAAAGCATAATGAAACATAGTAAGACGCAGATCTGAAAGATACTACAACTAAAGGGTTAAAGTGGAGAATTGCTACCCTTCGTGTGAGCTGGGGGGGGGAACAACAGAGGCCCGAGGAAAAGTTTAAGGGGGGGGAAGTGTAGTTATACATGATTTATGGCACAGCTTGGAGAGAAGCTTGCTGTTGTGTGAAATTTGACATTAAGCATCTTTTATGTAATTCCTGTTTTTTGCCTGGAAACCCAAGGGCGAAGAATATGCAACGTGTGCTCTATGGAGGAAGGCGGGGCTGAGAGAAAGTGTTCACAAAAAAAAAGTAAGCTAATTTGAAACGGTGACAATGCGACCGGCGAATACAAAAACTGGATGTGACACAGAGCTGATGCTGAAAGGCATGTATTTCTACGTGTATTTAAACACTTCCATTAGAATCATCGCTTTGCACAGATAGACGTTATCAGCGTGAGGCATTTTCTTTACATTTGTTTTCCTTCTTTATTATAACTGAGTGACCTATGGCCTACACTTTGCAATGTTATTGCTGTGACATTTATTGCACCCCTTTGTTTATGTTTATGAGTGACTTTATAACCTTGGTGATATACTTTGCACATACTTAATCAACATCCTTGCTTTAAAAATGTTGGAAGGCTGAGTATGGCTATGGATATTATGTGGAGGGTATATTGTATTACTAATTGATGATTTTTCATCACTGTGTTTAGACAAATCCCACTGCTGGCTCAGACTCGCAGAAATGTCTGGAAAGCAGTGAGTCACTGATTTGCTGGCTGCTGCTTTAGTAAATAACAGAGAGGTTTAAAGCACATATTCTTATACCAAACTAGCCGTATATGAGAGAGTCGCATTGAGAGACAACTAAAGTATGCAAATCATCACAAAGTTGCTTTATTTTGATAATAAAAGGTCCCCATTTGATATGGTTGCTGTATGTATATGTAATAAACTTTCACAACCCATAAACAAAATGTGTAATTGAGGTAGCCGACGAATGAGCCGATATATGAAACAATTACAAAGTCAGTGTTAAGTAAATCATGATAAGTTATAGTATAACATGTCATAAAATGGTGGTAAAGAAGTCATAGAGTATGTCATAAATAAAGTAGAAGTATTCACTGCTAGCCACAGTAATATGAATGCCATCAACATGTATAATATCAATGAAGTTTATTATTATCTCTTATTGATCGAGAAGCACACAGTGTGCCGCCATCTCCAATCACAATGAACTCAATATCTTACGAGAGTCTGCTCCGGTCCTCTCTCGTTAATGCAATTTAATACGATGTATTTCGCATTAGGTTCCCAATTGCAGTTGCCATGGTGACACACATTTAAAAAAAACATCTCGTAGAGGCTTGTTATTGCTTCATTACAAGCATGTTTGAAGTTGTTCTCTGTTTTTTTTGTTTTTTGTTTTATTTCTGAGAAACCTTGGGTGGGAGATAAGCAGACCGTGGCTTCATCAAAGGATGTCCTACCCTGCAAGCAATTACCCCTCCAGGATAAGCTCTTGTTATTCTCTTTACGAGCAGCGCTGATTCCGGTCCATCCAAACCATCAGGGAAAGTGCACACTCGAGACTTCAGTGGACATTTTGATGAGTAAATCGCAGACAAAAAGTTCATGGAAGTCTTTTTACGGAGGGAAAATTGGCCATTTAAAGAGAGGTTTTGTCCATCAGATGGAATTATAGTGGATTCAGAGCAGTGTTTGGAAAATCATTCGGAGAATTGCTAGAGGTTCTCAAGGGTTTTTGTTCCTGAAAATAATAAAATCCGCTGTTGACAATGTCTCAGAATCCTTTATTTCCCTTCTTCTTGGAATTCTGCACTGGTGACCCCCGTTTTCAATCAAGTGAAATCAACGTTTGGAGCCATTACTATTCTCTCTAAAAGTTGATGAAATGTCAGAAGAAAACAAATGTGTTATCCACTTGTCTCAATTATTTGAAGGTGATTTGGCTCTATGCAATTTGGTTTTCAAAAGCATGCTTCAAAGGAAACAGCAAATTGCTTTTAGTTGGACAAAACAACTATTTTGATAACAGGAGCCATGTTTTTAGAATTAAAAGAGGGTTTCAAGAAGGAATTTGAAATATGTAATTGTATATACTTCTGTATCCTCCTTTTTCATACCCTTTATGTATCCGCCCTTTAAAATCAAACTGAAATGATTGCCATGTAATTATTGTATTTAATATATTGATTCTACTATCTCAGAAGGATAGACCTTTATATATAGTGCTGTTTTATAAAGTGTATTTGTTTTATTTGCTTCTATTTTTGTCCACCGGCTAAGAGACAACATATGCAAATTGAGTTAGCATACATCTTCCTCTGTTTGTGCAGTAACCTTCACATAGTAAGAAACACTTTATTTACATTATTTGCAGTACATTAATTTAACTATTCACATCTTAAACTGCACTGTAACTTTTATCCATGTATTTTTTTCTTTTAATGTTTATTTTATTAGCTTTTCTTTTTAATGACTGATTTTAAATGCCATTTTCTTAATGTCTTTCATTTTTTTTTGTAAAGCACTTTGAATTGCCTTGTGTTGAAAAGTGCTATATAAATAAACTGCCTTGCCTTGATGCTAAAAAGGACTATATGGTAGTTTTGCATTTACAAGAAACCATCAAAAACCTTATTATGGAATTAATGTGTTTAATGTTATTAACAATGAGAAGTTTGGAGATTGTGAAAGTGGACTATTTTGGGAAATATTCAAGAATTTATGGTTGGCTGCCGGTAAGCATCACACCGAAAGCTATAACATAAGTTTGACCAAAAACTAGAGGCAACAAGTTGTTTATATTGACGGATAACTGATCTCCAGGCACCTTGCAAGTCTCTGTAAGTGTCATAAAATGTATGGCAGGAAAAGGCCGCTGGGAAGGTATCAATCCAAAGTGCAGACCATAGGCAGCGGTTTGGGGGTTATGTTATGCGCTCAAATGTACACAGCTACCAGACTTCACCTTTTTTCCTTCTTGTTTCAAGTATGTGTTTTCACCAAAGATGTTTTCAAAAGTAAGACGTGTTATCCCTTAAGGAAGTCTGACCCTGAATAGACTGGGCTGCCAAAAACAATGACAATGCTTTCTGTCTGAATAAGAGAGTCGCTGTATATTCAATTATTTTTACTCCCATATACCGAATGTAGGACCCAGGAGGCTGTGGAACATTTCCCAATTGGTTTATATTAGGAAAAAAAGCTTAAGAGAAACTCTACTTAATGGATCAGAGGTTATCTACAAGACTGAAACTACCTTTGTTGTAAAACAAAATTACCTAGACATATGACCTGGGAAAGGTTTAAACCAAACGTCAATTTGTCAATTTAGTTTGTCTTTTTGGCTTCGATTAGGGTATACTGTACATAAGGTGAGACAGGCTGGGAACTGACAAGCCACAGCACTTCTACTGCCACCTCCTTAATGATATACCTCATTTTAAAACCATTGCATTTTAAAAAGGCTCTACTTTATTGGTAAACATGAAAGTCTCCCCCCTCCCCTCCCCTCCCCTCCCCTCCCCCCTTGGCCCTGGGTCTAAAGCAGAGGTGCCCAGTACGTTGACCGCGGTCGACCGGGGCAATGCTGGTAGATCGCGAGTCATTCATAAAAAAAAAAATCCAGCTTCATTAAAATAGACAAAACAGGTTTTGATCCCTCCTCCCTTGACCTCCCTGCCACTTAATTCAGGAGTTTACTTTTACTTTACGTTTACTGTCCAGTCTGTTAACCCAGAATGCAAAGCGATACAAAATCAGTCAAGTGCTGGGAAAACTCAAATTAAGTTCAAGAGACAACCTCCAAACCTTTCCTCAAGAGACACACAACAAAATGAGTGCGGGACCGAACAAAAAGCCAAAGACAAACCACTTCCACCCAGAATGGGAGGAAGAATATGTTGTTGTGATGTCACATTCAAAGGTTATTTGCCTTATTTGTAAAGCAAGCGTCGCTCTGCCAAAGAAAGGTAACGTGGAGAGGCATTATCGGAGTGTTCACGAGGCATATGACAGCGACTTCCCTCCGAGTAGCGAGTTGAGAAAGAGAAAGGTCATGTATTATTGCTACACAAACATTATCTCGCAGTCTTCGTGTCGCCAACTCGTTTCTAACATGCACAAAGACAAACAAATGTGTCTATGGTCGGTGTATTTTTGATCTTTCCAATCGAGACGAGATCTCTCTCCCCCGTCTGTGTGCGAGGGGGCGGGGCAGTTTACACACGCGGCTGCTACATGCAGCAACACACGGCTGGGATGGCGGAGAGAAGCGCTCCAAGGTGTGGTTAAATGTTACCCGTCTTGAGGTGGACAATGCTCGTTGCCAATAGAGTTTAGCATGTAAGGGCGGTAACACAATTAACTCTGATACAAACATGGGTTAATGATTAGAGGTAACTGAGTTATTTAGTTTGTTAAAGTTTCAGCTATTCTGTTTACAGTTCTGTCATCAGATTATTTAATACGATTTGTTAAAACACTGTTGTTTCTTTTGATGTGAAATATTATTTATTTTATTTAAATAAAAAGCAATGTTAATTTTGCTCACAATTTGTTAAGTTAATTTAATAATATGTATTTTTGAATCAAGTATTCATCTTTATTGTCTTCATTGTTAGTTTCCACATGCCTAAAACAACCTCAAGCTAAATCTAAAAGTTGATGGCTAAATAAGAGCGTTTGAGAAATTGTGCAAGGCATGTAATAGTCCGAATAGTCGATTAATCGTTTCATTAATCGATAGATTAATCGATTATCAAATGAGTCGTTTGTTGCAGCCCTATTGTAGTTATCCAATGTATAAATAAAACGTGTTATTCAGCAACCCTTGCAATTTGGGATTTTATTTTTGGTTGGTAGACCTCGGTGAGCTGGTCATTTCAAAAGTAGCTCACCAGCCAAAAAAGTGTGGGCACCCCTGGGTCTAAAGCATCAGCCAGGGCACCAGTCTGTCCTCTCCACGTTTGTATTGCTTCAGTCTGGGGAGGTGTTTCCATAAAAGCAGCTATAATGAATATTTCAACAGTTTATTAACAATGGATCACACAATGACTTGCTTGTGAAAGGTGTCACTCAAACAGTAGTTAGGAATCCAGTGAGTTCTGTTTTAGTTTTAGGGCTCGCTATCTTAAGGCTTTGGTTCAACAGTGGTATTTTTTGAACAATCCAAATTGCTGGTGAACAGATTGGTACATTTACTGGGGAGCACAGCATATGTAGTGGTGTAGTTGATTGGTATAGTCAAGGTTAAAAGCATGTTGGGCAGTTGATTGACTGATCCATCTGCCATACATTTTAGATTGTACATGACACATTTCCTTCTCATTCAAAAGTTGACCCTTGGAGATTAAACAATGGCCTCAGTAGTTGGAAACCATATTTTGCCTCTATAATTCATAGCTTCACAGTCTCAGCCTCATAATACATAGTAGTCATGCAGGAGTGCCAAAACATCTTGGATGCCACAGCACCCTATTCACTTGCCTGGTTTTGTTTTCTTGTTGTCCATCTTACAATAGTATGTGCATTAAAAATGGCAGTTAATCATTTCATAGAGTGGCATTATGACATGAGAGATTGCCTGGAACAGATTAAAGTGTCACGCTCTCGTGTTCATCCCGATGTATGACAGATGAGCAGGAGACACATGACACGAGAGCCATGTGGAGTAAAGGACTCTTTGAGACATGCAAATAAATCATTATTGTCAACCCCTCCGGAGACGCGCTTCCTGTGTTTCAGAAAAGACAATTATTGCATTTCACAGTGACACGTGTTTCATTCAATACTTCACCGTACTGTAACCATCTGTCAGCTCATCAGGTATATGCTGCAGTGCCTTCTTCCCGTTTGTGAAATGCTTTCATCTACACATTCGACACGTACTTTCAATGTATTGTTGTTTTCTCAAGCGTCCAAACTGTAGCAATGGTGGTTCTTAAAGGAAGAGGACAATACGGTCATTTTAAGGTCAGCTGGAGACTTTCTTTTTCCTCCCTCAAGTCCCAGAGGTAAATGGCAGGTATGAGTTACCTTTAACCTAACCAATGCAGTCCAGGACTCTACAAGACCCTTTACAGATGGTGAGACATCTGTACGCATTGACATGGAAATGCTGGACCACTGACAGGAGGTTGTGTTGTTTGATTTCAGTTGCCACCGGGCAATCCTCCCCCTTTTTTCTTGTTCCCGTTCCATGTCGCTGAAATATTTACCGATACATACACCCATTCATCTACGGGTGATAACAGGGGGCCCGGCGTTTCTTTGTTAGGTTGGCTTGGCGGTTTGCCGTGTGATGCACAATCCAAAGCGAGAATCACAGCATGAAACAATCGCAGTGCGCTTGTGTGTAGGTGAATGGCGGCAATGAAAAGCCCATTGTCAGCATTGTGCGCCAGATGTGGCTCGGGCAAAATATTTAGAGGAGGTGGATGCAGGAGGTGTAGACTCCAAACATCGCTTTCAGGGGAACAGCTAACCTTTTCCCAAGCCAGAATGCCCAAATCTGTATCATCATACAGCCAAGGTGGAAATTCACTCGGGCCAAACACTCCCATTCCTAAGTGTTGATGTTGTGGGGGTGGACAGTACAAGAGTAGATACTGAACTGACTGAATGTCTGGTTGCTTTCCTGTCAATGTCTCCGCATTGCAAGCTCCTGACAGTGGGAGGATAAAGAGGTCAAGACTCAGAAGTGATCATCCCCTCCGCATCTTCCTCTCCATCTGCCCCCCCACCCATTTCTACACCAACAGCCCTGTTTATTCCCTTCCATCACCATAATACCAGTCATTTGTGCGACGCAGGGCTCGAAACCTGTAATTTTCAGGAAATCAGGCTGATGTGAGAGTGAACATGAGTCCTGCCCAATGCATGTTTTTTACGAGGCCCAGATAAAACAAGGCTGTGAGTTTATAGCCACCGTGAGGCAGTGATGCTCATTAAAGCCAGGAAATACAATTATTGGATTGACGATAATCGTTCCAATTTGTTCCGAAAACAATTTTTTTTATTTGCCCAAAACTCACAACCAAAACAATCGAATTGTGTTGTCTAGATATTTCAGTGGAAACCACAGTTGGACAATAAACCTTCCTGGATGGTGCATTACATATGCATGAAGCTGAACATGCATTATCGGATTCCAGGTAGAGGCGTGTAATTTATGTATAATGCAGCGCCGGTGAAATTCCTTCTTTTATCCATGACACTTATCTTGTTTAGTATGAATTTATTTCATTGTTTTCTCCCCTCATTTTTCCCTGGAGCGACTAATCAAGGTTTGAGCCGTGCTCTTACTGTACTTCTAACTCCCACACATTGTCCCTTTATTTATTCACCTTCTGCTGTGACTCGCATACATCGGAATATGTTGAGGGAATTTGAATTTCCCGTTATGTTCCTGCGCTGACGTGAAGGAAGCGTGGCAGGCGGAGGAACACAGATGTGGATTCTATAGAGTGAGAGATGAAGAATGGGGGTGAAATTGACGCTCGAGTTCACTCCCATCAAGTGTCAAGTCCCTTATATATCTGGAGGACACATTGTACCTACTGAATAATCAGAGTGCCAGAACATTATCCAGTTTTCATTTTGCGGCTGGGATTTGAGTCTTAGTCGATGATAGGAGCTACTATTGAGCTATGATAGGGGGGGGGGGTGAGGGGGGGTTGGATAAGGGGGGGGGGGGGGGGGATCAGTGAGCTTTGATTTCAGGTTTCGGACCCATATATTCTGTATCATTACTGTGCATTCATTCTCAAACAACTCTGTCTGGCTGCCTTCAAATTGTCTTCCTTCTGACTATACACTCCCTAATGAACCATCATTTCTGAAATGTTTCCTTTCGGGAAGTGAACCTTTTCTCCAATTCAGGGTAATATGAAACCGTTTCCATTTTCTGCACCTATTTCAGACATGTCCTATTTCAGACATGTCCTTTCCCGAGAACACAAGCAGTTATTAGATATGCTATGAAAGCTCAGTGTAACTATTGTAACAATGGAAGCTGCATGAGTCACAACTCTTCACTACACAATTCACTGTAAAGATAGGTGTGAAGTTGTCCGTGCAGAGCTCTGCATGACCTTCGGAGAGCGTTCATAACCCTCTAGACCAAAATCAATCTCCTTTATGATGACCAATTATCAAGCTTGCTGTAACCCTGTCTACATGAAATCTATATGCAACTCATCATTTACATTATTAATACATTCTGACATTGTTTCTTGCTGAGAATCTACAGTAATTTATTGCGATATGCAGAAGTTGTTCTTAAATCGACACATTATGTTGATCAAAGCAGCATTAGCTTTCATTACTGGAGCACAAAATGGATTTGATCCCAGTATCGTATCCTGTACTCAAACTGTATCGTGTAATTGATGCCCAACAAGGTGAAAAAGATAAATGGATTTTTTTAAAGACTTATGTTTCGGAATTTCTGCTTTAGTGGATAGTAATAGCTAAAAAGACAGAAAATACAGAAAAAGGGGGGGCGAGCAGCAAAGGGTCTGATCTGCAGAGAGGACTCGGCTTTGAAACTAGAGGATGCACCAACAAGGTGAGATAACGGGACGCCCAAAAAGTGCCGTTATCTCTTGAAAAACACCACTTAACTTTACAAAATGCTGCTTGAATACTGCAAAAAAAAAGAAAAAACACAGGTTCAAACTCTGCAGGATGAGAACATAAAGAGATGTTTAAAGAATGAGTTTGGCATCCTTTGTTTCCAGTCACCACATCATTCATGTCGTCCGGAAACTGTTTTAACATTTCAGTGACATCGATTAAAAAACCTTCTAATTTCTAACATTACAATTGTCTCTTTTCTGTCGAACCTGTATGCATGTGTGCAGTGAAATATAAAGCAGCCGTTATCCTGTTGTTTCACAGGCTCACGGAGCATGAATACACCCACTCCCACATCACCTTTCCTTTCACCCCCTCATCCATTATTCACACACGGTGGACAACACACTCATATCGACTACACAGACTTTTATAAACGCCCAGTGCTTCACTATGCAGATAATATCTGCTTGGGAAAAAAACACAGTTGCATTCAAATATGTCAATATCCAAAAGCTCACAATCTTTCATGCTCGGTAACACTTTGAAACTTCCAGCCCTGCAGGGAAGGGGAGGAGGAATAAAGATGTTCCAGTTGCCTCGAGGGAATATTTGTCTGCTTCTTTCACTTCTGTTGACAACGATGTGTGTAGCTTTTTCCCTCTCATTTCCCCACCGGGCAAGGTCACCCGCACCATTTGCATTTTATGGAATTGTGTCTGAGGAGGAAGATTTCTGATTTGTATTAATGTGCATGCACATGCCGCTTTGTTTTCCTGACATGCACTGAATATTCAGCACCATCCAGGGGTAAAGTCAATAAATGCATTCAGATTACCTGAGAGTGGAAGTGGGAGGGTTCATGCCGTGGACATGATTGTCTCGTGGTGAATAATGTGGACTCGGGTGTAGTTGTCCTTGAGGGAAGTGTTTTAGCCTTTTCAAAGCATATTGTTCAGACATACAACTTTATAAGTGTGAGCATGCTAGCTGTGCTGTAAATGCCTTAAGGAAGACTTAGCTGATGTGAGTGTCTGCTGATATGGTATTTAATGCATAGTTGAGAAGTTTTTAACATTTCCTTGAGAGCTTTTCACACAAACAACACTACCTACCTACCTACCTACCTACCTACTCCCCGCCCCCTCCTGAGTTCCTTGCATCATGAGAGAGTGAGCCCACGGCAGACTGTGGCCCCGGTCACTGTGTCTGAGCGAATGGATCCCCTGGCACAATTCAGTCCTCACAGCTCCGCTGGCCACGACATGCGAGTAATCGTCATCCTCCGCTAATCGGTAGAGAGGTGGGTGAGATGGAGCCAGGGGGCCAACGTGATGCCCTTTGGTGAAGTTGAGTCATTTTTCACATGAGACTAATACCAATGCTCAAAATAAAAACATGCCTCTGTGCCTGAAGTGTATGATGTTAGAGCACTTTAAATGTAATGTAGTAATAGGCCTACATTGATGTTTAGGTGTTCTGTGGGTGCTTGGTGGTTTATTTATCGGACAACTGCTTTAAGGCATACAAAGAACAACTGAAAAGACAAAAGGTCAAGTTTGCTTTAATAAGAGATGGGACTTATTTTGCATTGTTACAAGGTAGAGATAACATTTACAATTGAATAATCCTGGAGGACAAAACTAAAAACTGCTTTTCTCTCTTTTTAATTTTAATTCACTTTAACTGAACATCACATTAATTATGCTCTGAAATAACAAAAAATAAATTTTAATAAATGTCCAATTATATTCTTCACACAAGGGCACTATCATTTAACAGACGAATGAATGGGCGTCAATACTTTCTTTAAAGCTTATGTTCAGCATTAACACACCAGAATATACCACAATTACATCACATTTTGAAATAATAGATACACAAATCTCAGTTAAGTTTTACCCTATTTCCAGATTCTCCTGCAACAACAACCAATTCATCTTCAGCTATGCAAAATATAAATAAATCAGTAACTCAGTAAAAAGGGAGAAAAGAAAGAGGCATTTATTTATTGTAGTATTACTTGATCACAAATATAGAACATCCATCCATCTTCTCCCGCTTATCCGTGGTCGGGTCGCGGGGGTAGCAGTTCCAGCAGAGAGCCCCAAACTTTCCTTTCCCCTCATCAACAAGCTCTGACTGGGGATCCCAAGGCGCTCCCAGGCCAGCGAAGAGATATAATCCCTCCACCTGGTCCAAGGTCTACCCCTTGGTCTCTTCCCAGCTGGACGTGCCTGGAACACCTCCCTAGGGAGGCGCCCAGGTGGCATCCTAACTAGGTGCCCGAACCACCTCAACTGGCTCCTTTCGACGCGAAGTAGGAGCGGCTCAACTCCGAGTCCCTCCCGGATTACTCAACGTCTCACCTTATCCCTAAGGGAGACACCAGCCACCCTGCGGAGAAAACCCATCTCGGCCGCTTGTATCCGCTAATATTCATTTCTTTTTATTATTTTGGATTTAATTGGTGACCCAAAGGTTTATACTGCATACAGCTTACCCAGGATTCTCTCTTCTTATACCTAATGAACAGTTCTGGTCCATAAGCAGACACATTGCAGAGATTCTATGATTACATACTACAGATTGGTAGTGTGTAGGTGTTGAAGTGAGAGGCGTCAACTCTGACTGATGGACGTGACTCTTCACAACATGGGGTACTACATTTAGTATGTGTAATTCCACTCAGTATAATTATATACTTCAAAATAAATGCAGTTGACATTTTAAAGATCTTAGTTTTCTCTTCAATATGCATGCAATATGTCAAGGAGATCAAATCTGACGGAATGTATGAGCTATTGGATGTAAAAAGAGTTAATCACGGCGTAGGTTGCGGAACATTGTAGAAAAGCTCACCACATCTATCCATAACTTCACCCTCAACATAGACGGCTTCCCAGTTCAAACCTCCCCTCACATCCGGAACCTAGGCATCATATTTGACCAAACCCTCTCCTACAACACATAAACAGATCACCAAGACAGCCTTCTTCTACCTCAAAAACATTGCCCGTCTACGTCCGTCCCTCTCCCCCCCCTGCTGCAGAACCCCTCATCCACGCCTTCATCACCTCCCGTCTGGACTATTGCAACAGCCTCCTCTACGGTTCACCTGCAAAAATCCTCAACAAACTTCAATACATCCAGAACTCCGCCGCCCGTCTACTCACCCACACCCGAATCCATGAACACATTACACCCGTCCTCATCAAGCTCCACTGGCTCCCCATCCCCCAGAGAATTCATTACAACATCCCTCCGCTCTGCTGCTGCCAACCTCCTGCCCCCCCACCCTATTTTCTGTTTCTCTTTTTGTATTTCTTTATTCTCTGTCAAAGCGTCTTTGAGTTTCTAGAAAAGCGCTATACAAGTCTCATGTGTTATTATTAAATACTGTGGCATCTGCGAGCTTTCTACACCGTCTACTGAGTGTTTCCACGTGCCACTGTTTGTGGAAGCAAGAGACAAGCATTATTAACTCCAAACTATAATCCCTGCCACAGACATGAGCAAAAATACATCTTAAAAACATCTATAAGCTCATTATCTTTGAGTGTCAATAGGAATTTAAAATCGCCTGGATGAGCTGCACGTTCTCACCCGGCAGTGTACTTTTTGACGCTGATGCGCCACAGATATCTATTTTCTGTGCAGCGGTCTCCATTTTCGGATCACAACACATCCTCTTTTTTCGTTATAATCCTTCCTTTCCCTTTCTCACCATCTCCTAATGTAAATCGGCACATCTGCTATGCACGCTTTCTATAAAAAAACAACAGCTTTGAGCCCAAGTGAAGGCTGCTAAATAACTTGCTTTTCTTTATCAGGCAAAAATAATAATTGGGTGGGGAAACAATGCACACAAACAGCTTATGCGCCTCAAGGCTGGATGTGCATGCTGCTTTTACCCAAAGTTTTCTTCAAGTTCAATTATTAAAACAGCAAAGGTTGACACTGAAAACAGCTTCGACACCTGAATCTAATGATGACAGTTAGAGACATTTTTTTACAAGCCATTTCATTATTGTCCAGTGAACTTCAGTCTGGGGTCACACTACAATGAAAGCTCATTCAATTTGCAACTCACTTGAAGAGAGTGCATGTTATGTTAATGCATGTTCTTTTACCACTAAAGGACATTAGTGGATGTTGTCGGAACATTTTGATCATCAGGTCAAAAGAGTGCCAGCTAATGTTGGGATGCTTGAGCAGAGTCTTGTTTATCCATTAGCTTATTTTCTACTTGCAGGAGAACTTGTTGAAAAAACTGAACTTGTTTGAATAACGGTGAGCAATGAGTCCCCAAAGCAGAACCAGAATAGAAAATAATATTTGTTAGCAATGTTATTGCCAAAAAATAATCTTTCAGAAAGGCTCTATAAGGACTTGAAAGAGAAAGTACTGGTGTATGTTTTATAATTCATATGACTATTCCTTGTAGCTGTGCAACATGAATAGAACAGATACATTGACATTTACACTCAGGACATATTCTACATGTATTTTTGGCGTGTGCACTTTTTAACTCTAACCCAGGTCTGTCCAAACTGCGGCCCACGGACTATTTTCAATCGGCCCTCAGTCAATTCTGAAAGTCTAATGAAATAAGGCCCACAAATGAAACTTGTGCTTGTATTATACTTATTACATATATATGTAAACATATATTGAACAATAGTATTCATATGTTAATAAGCCCACTTTTTTAAATAAATCCAGTCAATTACATTTGAAAACATTTCGTAACAAATCGAACTTGATAAGAAAAAAGCCCAATAAATGATTTACCTAAGCGTGAAATATACCCTTCATATTTGCCCTTATAAGCAATCTGAGGCTCTGTTGTAAGGAATGAGCTGCCAACAAGATAAAGTAGACCCTATGGAGAGCTGTGACGAAGGCTGTTTTGTTTCCCTGTTAAGCCCCAAGGTCCCCATCGGCGGGTACTTTCTTTTTCTTTTTTCACGACACTGATCAGGGGATCTTAATATTTAAGAACCTATTAATGTGTTATACCAGATTAACGGGAATAATCTCAGCTAATTGACGATACAAACCATTTTTACCAAAGCATCTAAATGACTCCTGAGCGAAAAATGCTAACGCACTTTGGCACAGAACTCAAGATAAAAGATACCCTTATTACTTATCATAGATGCACAAGATATCAGATTAAAGCTGAGGTTCCACAGATTATTTAGATATATATATATCATCACTGAGTGATCCGAACTCTTGACAGGGGAAGCAAACACAGACATCCCAACACGTACCTTTACGGAGCTTTTTTACGGGAGATCGTCTCACCGTAACTGTCAATCTGATCTAAAGACGTGTTCAATGGCGTTAAAACGAATGACTCGGTTAATCCATAGGTTGATAATATTTCTGGGTAATAATTTTTTTTATTCATAATCCATAATTCCATTTTTATGTAAAAATTGGAGAGTAAAAGTTAGCTGCTAATGGTAGCCACCAGAGTTGTCGCAGCTTCCGGTCTTGGCTATGCGGCAATCTCGCACACACATTACCAAATAAGGAGTATGTGGGAGTTCCCCTCGATTCCATTGGCTCTGACGGTTAGAAAGAGATTTTTTCACTATAAGTCATTTTATTTTTTTGGACGGACACAATAATTTACATTTTTTTACTGTGTTCAATCTGAATTTACTTTAAAATAAAAACATCTATAATGATTCTGACACTTCTACATCCAACTCACAGGTGTAACCTTGGGTTGAGAAAAAATATGATTAATTTAACCCTTTTAGAAGGGAAGATATGAGACCTGAAAAACAGGCTTGCATGTTCAAGTAACAAGCATCATTTACCTACATTGGATTGATTTTGCTAACTTAACTTACGAGGCAATATTCCTCTAGTGAGTGGCCCAGCCCTTCTTATATGTTTCTGTATGTGGCACTCGATGGACACCCCTGCCCTAACCCAACCTCACTCTGAACCTGTTATGCCGGGACATTTATCGTTTTCCATTATGGCGCCTTTATGGCGTGTTCGAGGTTTGAGGTTTCGCACAAACCTTTGTTAAGTGTTTGTCTTCTGCAGTTAATCATCCAAGCACGTCACTTTCCTGGCAACACTTCTGACTGATTTGCCAACATCCATTTATATTAGGCAGCTTCATCACAGGGATGGACTTCATTCACAGAACAATGAGTTTGCAACCAATGAGTAAAACTTCTCCATTACACAGGAGAACGAAACAAGTGAAAAAGTCTATTCCATCCATTTGACTGCTTGATTACACGGTAAGCCATACATTTTAACATATAACTACACAACTTAACTCAGAGTGCGTGTTGGCACTGTTGTATCTATTAGTTGTGCTTTGAAAGGGAATTGCATATAATGCCAAGGCAGGGCTAAAGCTTGCCAATTATTGTCTTAAATTTCTCTTTTTCAGTTCTAATGGATATGTGCCTTTTGAAAAAGCTTTGTGCCGGAACAATTGGACGAGCCAATCGCGGTGAATAGTGAATGTTGCCTGTTAATTACAACCTTTGCCTAATGTTTTTAAAATACAAGCCAGTGCTCCATTTGTCTGCCAGTTATTAGACAACACTGCGAGGTGCACGTAAACACAAGACCCCCGCTCGCTGTTTAGAATGCTTAATGAGTTGAAGATCACATCAGACACAAATAACGGCGCTCCTAAATCTACGAAATCATGAGTTTCTTTTGCCGAGGGTGTTGTTATTATTTGTTGTGAATACCCTTTGTTGGGCTTTGACAAAACAAGAGCGTGGCCGATTTTTAAAAGGTGTTATATTAGGATGGGTTTGGTGTGATAGTTGTTAGAATGTGACAGTAGACATTTCCAACTAGCAGCAGAATGCTAATCATCAGGCTTTTCACAATAGTGCCAGGGACAATGGTGCCATAGTAACACTGGTGCCATAGTAACACTGGCAATGAGACAGGAACTCAAAGTTGCTGTCAGTGCAAATCAAAAGGTTTCATTTCTAGCAAGGAAATTATTATTATTTACATATTATTCAACTATGCAAACAAAGTGTGTACTAAGTAATGTGATCCAATACAGCATGTAAAACCCCTAGAGCTTCCTTAATCTTCTAGAATGATGTCAAATATATGTTATGATTATATTTGAGGCCCTAGTTAGATTGAACTAGATTTAATGATATAGCTCTGTTGATAATTTGCTATAAGAGTTTGTAGATTAAGTACAACATCTCAAATTGAGTGAAAAGTGGATGTTTGGCTTCAGTAAGAGCTTCACACTCAAGTGTCTGCGTCTAGTTTGTCTGTAACCGCATTTGACTTTCATTGATCCCGACAGTTATTCAGAAACCAAGGTCTAGCATCTTGTTTAGAGTTAACTTTTGTTGATCAATTGTGTCATGCATCTGTTTAGCTGTCGTAGTTTTACCTTTTCAATCTTTTAAGTAAAGTTTTAGGAAGAGGTTTAATATTTTAGCAATGTGAACTCTTGCCTGGCTGCTTTTTGCCAACCATCGTCGGACTGCAGCTTGTCATGCTCAATTTGTGCAACTCTCATGTAGTTAAGCACTGAGCATGTCACTGCCACTGTCTGTAACATCTTTCCCCAGGGCACACACACACACACACACACACACACACACGACCACTAGCATCATGAACAAAGGTAAAAAGACAAAACTGAGCAGACACACAGGGGACGACGAATCCACGCAGGAATTAAATATCAAACAGCACAACAAACCATTTATTTAGACACATACACACACACAAGCGTTAACACTCGTCTCTGTGGTGCATTTTCACTCTCAGTGAAAAATATAAACGTTTCATGCTTGGGCACAGCTCATTGTGATGCAAATATATGAGAATGCTGGTTGAACGTTTGCCCATAGGTTGACAAGAACAAACGTGATATGGAGATTCTCCCTCATTCGGCTTCACCCAGAACGCCAAGGGCAAATGGAAATGGTTTAGTGGGGCGGATCGGCCCCAACATCACCCTGGCAGGGAACTTTGGTCTCCTCTTTAATTAATGAGCGCCAGTGTTTTGGAATGTAAATATGCTACTAAGCAGACACACTGCTCAGTGATGTGGAAAGAGCCCGACAGCGGGAATATGAATACATTTGCCTGTCTATAAAATGTGAATATTCAGTCATGCTGTGTTTGATATCATTGATTATTGATCAAGTGACAGTGTATCAGCCATATTTGTGTTAAGTCCCACTGTAGGACTATTTTTAGTATCTGAACGCACAAACAACTGGCCAATTGCTAAATTATGCCAACCTTGGGTACTCTTACTACATGGAAAATGTTCTCAGAATTCTTAGATTTATTTTTAAATGGCAGCATTCCAAATTACATACTTTTTACTTGTACTGCAGCTGCACTTTAAATAATGTACTGTTATTTCCTTGTGTCTATCCTGCTGATAGAATATATGATGTGTGATGGAAATAGACAGAAACCATGCTACCTTGCATACTGTAAAAAATGACCAGATGCAGAAGGACACTTAGTCAGGTAGTATTGGGTACAGACATCCAGGGAATGGGTTCTTTACAGCAGCAGCACTTAAAAAAGAAGGGTTCCAGATCAAATGTCCTTATTTTTAAGTAAATTATTTTGTGGGTTTAATTGATGATGACTTCCCCATGAGGCTTATGGATCTGTTTCCACGGACAGAAGTTGTGCAGTAACATTGTTTAAGAAATATAATATCCAACAAGCTGCTGAGGAAGATGTTGCCTCCTGCATAGGTCAGCAGAAATCAAAACACGAGCTCTGAATTTAATGTCAAAAGAGACTGAATTATGGATCATCAGAACCAAAAGCTTTTAATGCACCGCCGCCTGAGCCAAATGAAAAGTGATCGCTTATCGCTGAGGGACTCTTGCTGTATTTAATTACTTAAAAAACATTGCTGGTGGTCCTTTGGAGGCAACTTTAGTTTTTAATCGTAGCGTGAGAAGCCAGGGGGGAAAATAGCTTTTATTATACAGTAGTGTCTTTATCCATGGTGAAATAAAGGTAGTATAGGCTCACAATGAAACTTTATTAGTAATGTGTATGTTATTTGTGTGTGTGTGTGTTCTAGCCAGCCAATTGTGCCTCTAGGATAGTATTGTGAAAAATACGGCTCTTTATTATCTCATGTAAATAAGCTGAATGGGTTCTGCGGAGGCAATAACATTTGCTGAATAACTACAAAAACAGCAATAGTCCCCTGCGCCATATCCCTGTAAAACACATTTATTTATAAAAGATAATAACACAAGTGAGAAGACAGGGAAGCCAGAAGCCAATTATGTACCCCTTTGCAAAACAATGACCCTACGTGGTCAAACAGATAAACTGACGAGGTCAATCGCTCCCTTGGATTTTTCAAAAGGTGCTAAATAGGCTCGAAGAAGTGAACATTTAAAAGCGGGGAGGAAAGGTGTTTTTACAAGTCAGCAAGTCCCCCAGCCTCAGCCAGGACTCCGGGGCCCGGCACGCGTTACCAAGGAGCTCACTAATGAGGTCAATCGCACTATCCCAGGCAAAATACTTCGAAACTCACGAGCCAGCGCTCTTAAAATGATATATTTTTAGCACATCATGTAGGAATAGTATCCCTCTTACAAGTGTTCTCAAGGACCACATTAATGAGGTTGTTAATGGTTGACCAATTGTTTTATTCTCCAACTGTTGTCAGTGTATACACGCGTTCCTAAATCCCACGTTATGGTAGCGAGAGAACAAGCTATTATTAGGATGTACAATGACAGTGATTGACACTCACTTATACCGAACCAGAGAACTTTAGCAGTAGCCCCCCCATCATGATACATCTCAGTCAAGATTTCTTTTTTAAACACAAGGCAAAAACGTTTCCCCCCTTCAATCAATCAATCAAATAATGAGGTGTCAATTGCATCACTCCATCTGGCAGCAGTGACGAGAACATACTTCAGCGATTCCGTTGGCATGTTCGTCCACTTGATGCCAAATGGGTTCAGATTGCTGCAACTGGGTGATCAACTCATTAGAAACAGTATAATGGGGACATTGTTAGAAAAGATGGTGATGATGGCCAATACCCCAGCCCTCTCCAAGTGCCACTCAAAGATGTCTGCCTGTTGTTTTGTGTAAAGGCAAACAAGGGACCTGACTACCAAAGTTGCGTACATTGCAAACAGCATAAACCTTTGGACATGGACGTCATAAGCCAAATTGTAAAGATACAGAGTGTAAATGTATTTCTATCGCTTAGTTGGTTGAACATGGATTTAAATCAGCTTGAAAAGTGTCTGTGTGCTCACAGATAGGGTCATGTCATCTTGTGTCTCTGAGGAAAATGGAGAAGGACAGTAATTAAGGTCACCGCAACTTTTACACATTCACCTGGAGACATTATTGATGTCATTCAAACTCCCACTGCGCCTTTCAAGACTATTGAGAGCTTATTTCACACCATTTGTAATAGGGAAGAACCATTTTATTTCACAAGTTTCCTATTGGTTTAAGAGTCGACTGAGATGCAGCAACAGTGCATCTCATAATAACAGGGCCTAAAAATACACAGGTAAATCTCTCCTTGGTAACCGTAGGGACCTGGCTCACCGTCCACCAAGGGAGCGCGCTGACTAATGAAGTTGGGAAGCTTAGAGCAATTAGACACATCAAAGCTCGAATCTGAAAATTAATTAGGCTCTCCTCTCTTTCGGAAGGAGCATCCGCTCATGCAGGAGCTAATTAGCATACTGCCATCAAAACATGCAGGTGCCCGTGTTGTTGCGGCAAGACTATACTTTGAGAAATGTGTACTTATCTTGTTATTTTTATTGACTTGTGTTGGATTATGAACAGTCAAGGAGAGAGTGATGGATGATATTGACATTTATTAAGTTACAGTGACATAAGAAGCCTCCTGTGGATTCACCATGGACACATTGGAAATGTTAATATACCATAAAGGTCTCCGTCCCCTTTGAGTAGTGCCATAAAGAGTGGTTATTTTTAGTCAACATGATGGGTTGACTAAATAGCTTCTTATTTTTTCCATGTTGCCTTGGTTGTAACATAAAAAGAGGTTTTAGCGTCTCTTGGTGACTTTAAATGTCAAAAAAGGCGACATTCACTGAACTCTGCGTTTTTGTTATTTTAGAACTTCATTAGCCACCCAGATCCGGTTTGCCGTGTGAAGCCACATCAAAGCCCGGCCAATCACATGCTCATTCACACTAACGAAGAGCTCCTTCAAACACAAGTGCTCATTATTAATGACACCTGATTTTAAAGTAGAGGTGTAATATGTAAATGACACCCCATCCCCCTATTTATTTATGTTAGCCCTATGCTCTGCTGAAGGAGAATATTTCCTACATTTTCGACTTGATTTTACAATGACAAAATAGGCAAATAATGCATAACTTCTCATTGATCTGGTATATGACAGTAATCAGGGCTTCTTAACCTGTTTCCTCGTGGTAATATATTAATCATTTCCCTGAGCCACTGTGCTGTGAAAATTAATGTAGCCCACTATGTTTTCCCCTAAGGCTACACTTTGATTAATGAGCCTGGTTCATTTTGTGCTACAGTGCCTCGACAACGAAAATGCATCCCAATAAAGTTAGAAAAAGTTCAAAGTACTACCCACGTCCATCAATCCTGTAAATTGAAGTTATTTTGTGAAACAGAGGAAACAGACTATCAAACAGTTGAGATCATTTATTCGAGGTGATAATGATTCAAACTCAGTAGACAACAGGAAGTGAGAGACAGCTCACGTTTTACAAGTCAACACAGTTGAGGCCCACAGGAAAACAAAGTTCAGACCCAGTGTGGGAGATAAATCCCATCTGTAGACAAAGCCTATATTTCTGTGTCCCTGCAGTTTTGCTCTAATCTGTCTCTCTCAGCCCTGTAAGCTATTAAAGGCCATACAAAGGCAGTCCAGAGCTAAGCACCCTGTGGGGAGATCTTATTTACAGTGCAACTGCCACTTTGACTGCCTGCCACCTCTGTCTTGCTCCTGTGCTTCCTCCTTTTTTTCTCCACTATTTCTTTCCCCCTCTCACTCTCTCTCATCTCATTCTTTACCACTTCCATCTGCTGCTGCTGCTGCTGCTGTGGGGTTTTAATCTCAAGCAGCTTAAATTCCATCTTTCAGCTTGCCTTGAAAGGCTTTGCTCTTCAGCTTTTTGTTTTCTGACTTGGTGTTTAATGGAACTATTGTTCAGTGGGAGGCCATTTAGGTGTGGTCGAGAGTCGGGAAAAAGTAATAGGAGATGGCTATAGACATTTCTTTCAGACTCACCACCATTAAGATGGTAATTCCGACCATAGATACACTTCTGCACAGCGTATCGCGACAACTTGAGATTTGGTGCAACTCAATTGAAACTGTTGAATATGAATATCAGCTTCTGTTTCATTATCTCAGTAGTATCGTAATAAAGCTTATTTCCCACTTTTCGGAACATTTATTTCAGATTCAATACCATTAAGAAGGTATTTCCCGAGCCCAGCAAAACATCTTCACAGCACAAAGCGACAATTTGAGATTTAAATGATTAAATATGGGTGGTCAGCATTTGTTTCGTTACCTCTCAGTAATATACATGTTTTCCTTCCTGCTGTCTGGAGACATTTCCTTTACTTATCACCATTAAGGACATATTTCCCATGCCAGCTAAACATTTTCTCAGCATCAAGGAACAATGTAAGATTTCAGATTGAAATGAATGAAAATGTGTAGTAAGCATTAGTTTTGTTTTCTCTCAGTAGTATCATAAAGTTGTACTTCCGGCTCTCTGGAGGTAGCTGAAACTATTCACTTAAGAAATCTTCCCACAGTCTCATACTTTGAGATACAGTATATACAGACAGTATGCAATTGGAAAATAGGTCCAAGCAATGCTAAAAGCTAAAAAAAAAATCTATATTGTGACAGTCAGCTTTTCTCCAAACTGTCAGCAAGAAAATATACCCGGGGATGAAATCATTTGCATAGTGTGGTACCTTAAAACGACCTGACACAAGTAATAAAAATGTATTAGCTTGCCGGGACATGGGGGGGCTATGTTGTGCTGAGCGTGTTGCCTCACTGTGCTGAATAAGCAACGGCTACAAAACTTCCTTCTGGGTTCATGACATGATCCTACCAGGAATTGATCGTATAATTGTGTGTGTGTGTGTGTGTGTGTGTGTGTGTGTGTGTGTGTGTGTGTGTGTGTGTGTGTGTGTGTGTGTGTGTGTGTGTGTGTGTGTGTGTGTGTGTGTGTGTGTGTGTGTGTGTGTGTGTGTGTGTGTGTGTGTGTGTGTGTGTGTGTGTGTGTGTGTGTGTGTGTGTGTGTGTGTGTGTGTGTTGCCAACACATCTCCTACACCTCCTGCTACACCAGCCTCACATGTTTCTGTTGTGCCGTAGGCTAAAAAGGCTCCGTTGGTAAACATTCTTATTCAATTATTACTGTAAAAAATAAGGTTGTCATTGCAAGATTGTGTTATGGCAGAAGTACTGACAGGTATACAAATAAATGTTCAAGCATTTTTGATGAAAGTTCTTCATCCATTTCAACCTCAGCGGAAACACCAGCACTATAGGAAATAATAATCACCTCTTAAGCCTTCCAATATACTCATTATCAGTAAATAAGTTAATTAGCATTCAGACCATCTTCCTGATGCTCAGCTGAAATGGGTTCATTATTTTATATCATTTCATTGTTATTCTAAAAATACCTTTCTCACAGCAGCTTCAAGTACAGACAATATAACGTCAAAACGATGCACATTTCATTATTCTTTCACGTGGATAGTGGCAAATTATAAAATGTAAAGAATAGAAACTTGATACATTTGCAATATGTTCTTATCGTTTTTGGCAAATCATTAGGATTTGAGAACTGAGTTAACATTTATGATTGATGTGAATATAAAAAATATGTTTTCTTTAAACAGTCACTACAATATCAATAAAATACCACTGTAAATTAGTACATACCTTTTTTGTATTAGCAATACGGTCTAAAGCACGTACTGAACAGTGTGTACTTATGTCTACTTAAGCCACTCTTGACACCAAAGACCTACAGACAGCACATTGTTATAGCACGATACCCAGGAACAACTATAAGCTGTTGCCTGTTTCTGTAAAGGCTTTGCTTAGGCGACATTTCAGCATATCAAACAAAGGCTCAGATGAAGTACCTTAGAACAGTGGTTCTCAACTGGTGGGTCGTGACCCAAAAGTGGGTCGCGGACCCGTTTCGAGAGGGTCGCGGATTTTTTTTGGGGGGAAAAGTCAAACTTTTATTTTGAAGGCCCGATTTTCTAACGCTGTGCATGCAGTCGGCGTTGGACTGGAAGTACCGGAGACCATAAACGGTTTTGAAAACTTCTGTCACATAGTGATCATCTTCTCAATAAAATATCTTTGCTGATGTTTTTTTCGAGTCTTCTGGCCAATCAGAATAACGATAGTTGCCGAAAGTCCCCACGGAGAATAGCTTAGCGGTAGAACTCTTCTTTAAACATCCATGGGTACAACTTCAGATAACAATGAACACATAATGAAATATGACCCCCGGTCTGATGACTGACAGGTCACAGAACAATGGGAGCTATCTACCCTAACCCACAATTTAAAGTAAGTCACACAGACTCTCTCCTCTTTACTCTTCTCGCAGCAAGATGTCAGAACAAAGTGAAAAACAAACAATGGCATAAAATATTATTAATATGTCGGGTAGTAATAGATTTATTTATTTTCTTCTCATAGAGTACCAGAATGCATAGTTTATGTTAGTATTTGTAAAAATCTCCTGGGGGACAATCCCCCCAGACCCCCTGCTGGGCTTGGGTTTTCAGCATGTGCCTTTTTATATAGTTCAGCTTTGATTCCATCATCTCATTAAACCTTTTTTAAAACATACATTAGTTCTGTAAAAGGATATAAGGGATATATGCACTGTACTTCACTTTTATTAATATTGTATGCTGAAAAGCGTATATATTACAGCACGATCTTTTGTTAAATAGATTTGAGTGATTCAAAATGTTGGGTCGCGATGTATTGACCAAGTAAAAAGTGGGTCCCGAGGCCTGACCAGTTGAGAACCACTGCCTTAGAAAACAGCAACGGGTTGAACGCAACAGAATAACCTGCTTTGACCACAATGCTTGCATACAGCCTGAATATAAATCATGTTTTGAAGGATTTAAAAAATAAAAAAAAAGTACTTCTGTGTGCAACCGAGACATCCATGGTGAGCAAGGTCAGTCAATGTTCAAACATCAATCAAAGACTGGCAGCTCTGCCTCACCCTCATTCTCTCTATCTGGTCCTTATGACTAGAGTGGACCAAGAAGGTCTAAAATGTGCAAGATAATGAGGGCAAGTGTCATACTTTCTTTTGAAATATGAGCTCTGATAGTTTTTCAAGACGCCTGAGGTGTTAGCTTTATGAAAAATGGTATTCGGAATGTGTAGAAAACCATGAGGACGTCTCCTCACACAATACACTCTCAATAGGCTAGTTTGAGATGAGTAGACGAGAATCTAATCTCAAGAGGCTCATCTGAAGTCGGACAGCTCGGCTTGAATTTATAAAGAATGCACGAATGTGTTTAATCGTTAATGTCAGATATGTACTAAGTAAATACATTTGTTCCTGCTCAAGATTAGATTCAACTTTATTGTTATTGCACATATTACAGGTACTGAGACAGCGAAATGCAGTTTAGCTTCTAACCAGGTGCAACAAGCAGTGAAGTGAAAAGTAATGTACACACTAGACAGAATAAAATATAGAATTAATTGAATGATGAATAAACAGTGAGGGTTATGAATACACTAGATACACACAGCAGCCTGTGAGCAGTGTGAACAGTGTGTATGCATATGCTAAGATATATAAAGTATGAAAACGGTAAGCAGTGCAAGTAAAGTATATAGATATTCATTTCATGATGATAAACATTGTGGAACAATTAAGAAAAATGTGAATGGAAGTGGCGACGTACAACAACAAACTTTTGCCGAGCCAATTGGAGAGTTTCATCATGAGCACGGGGTAAAAACCACCAATGAGCGCTCAGCTCGAGATACCAGCGAGTCGTTTCCCCATCAAGCATTTAGCTTCTGCAGCTCGTGGAGAGGAACTGCGCCGCCTCGCTCTCACGGCTGCCGGCGTCTTTGTCCCGCGAGATTTCAACGTCTCATGCAGTCGAGCCAAAATGACTAACCATCATGCACTAGCAAGACGGCGGTCGCAATTGCACAGGTCTGCGTCGGTCTCGCTCAACTCAAACGAGCCTAATGAGTTGAGAATTGTTAGGCAGTATTCTACTTAGCAGAAAATGTAGGACAGACCACATAGTGGGCGATGTGTGAAGAGGTCAAATGCTGGGAAGGCACTGGCTGTTCTGAAAGCCAGATTTTACTCAAATGAAGCCCTTGATGATAAAAACATCAATACAACTTATTGTATGCCAAGAACACAATACACCAAACATTTTATATTCTTCTTGCTTTTTCATAATATTTCAAGTGAAGTCATTGCCAATTATTTTTACAAAGACTGCATTCTATTGTGTAAACAGAATAAGACTATGTCAGAGTCTGAACATAGGTTGAACTGAAATAAACCGCAAAGGTTGGAAACCTTGCAAGCCTAGCATGGTAGATAACAGACGCAACAAAAATGTTTAAAGTACAATATGTTTGAAATTCTAATTGGTTTTCCTGTCCAAGGACAACTTCTGAAAAGCTCCACAAATGTAGTCACAATCATTTAGACCTATATGTGGCCTATAACAATAATAAGCAAAGACCTATTGCAGCTGAGAAACAACATGTCACACAAACCAGGAAAAGGGACATTTTCTATCTCAAACTGAGCCATGTGGCAACCAGTTTGTAATGTCAGTCTCGTAGATACAGTGCACATAGGTATGCTCAGAGCAAAGCAAATCAAAGTGAGTGTGTTGATTTAACCTAAAATAAGTCAATGCCCCAATCTTGAACCAAACAGACACATTTGTAGACAGACATTTTAATTAGCACAACAGCAGTTTGGATTAGCAGCCAGCAAATACAGCTGCACTGAAGTGAATGACATCACAACAAACAAAAGCACTGCAGCTGAGACAAGTAAGGCCCAGACGGCATGGCAGCCAATAGGATTCAGAGAAAATACAGATTTGTAAAGACTTAGGCCACAGACTGGTAATCGCTCTGTTGGGAAAGATGTAACAGTGTCAGACCTTTCCTCATTAAAATGCAGAGAGGAAAACTCATGTCAGGATAACAACATCATTCAGGAGAAAGTTGTCATGTGCTCAGCAGCTGACATTAAGTTTCTTCATTACCAATTCGTTTTTTTGGAAAAAAAGAGGGAAACTACACTTATAGATTTGTTTGCCACATGGGACGCATTCAAGATATTGAATTGATTTATTTAAAACAAGGGACAGTGTACATTAATCAACATATTAAAAACATGTAAAAGTACTCGAATTAGCCAAAAGGCTAGTTTTCATCGATAGTCCCTTTGCCAGATGGTGATAGACATCCTAAAAGCAATAATACAAATACCTAGATAATATAGGCCTTAACTTCCTGGGAGAAAAAATAGCTTAATTGATGATTGGTTGCACAGGTGGATTTGGTTATGCTCTCCAACCAATAGTGGCCCGGTAAACATTTTGGGAGCAAGCCCCGCCCATCCACTGCTTGTACCAAATAAAAGCCTTTCTCCATGCCCTACCTTCAAACTACTTGTATTAGAAAGGAAACATCACCTTGAGGAAGGAAGTAAGCTAATTACATAGCATTTAGTATTCAATATGAACATGTGATATTTCAAAGGCTGATTTTCAATGGGATCTTAAATCAATATTTAGAAAGGTCATTCAAAAGTGTGATCATATTTTGTGATTTTATATTTTTAATATGTCATGTTGCTTATTTTAGCTACTTTTCACAGAATTTAAGAAATTACCATCTTACATAACTTTTAAAACATATCAAAATATACGTATATATTCAAACTGTATTATTAGTCAATAAGTAAAATAGTGTGGGGCATAAGAATGTTATTTTAATACATTTGTGTTCATTCCTTTTTGTGTGTATTTCTGTCATGAAACTATGACAACCCTCTTTTGTTCCTTACTCTGTCAATGTTAAAAAACACAATCAATCAAACCGCCTTCAGCTAGCTTCAAACTGAGTGGAAAACAAACACTCAACACAACAGTGTGCAGAAAACACAACTATATATATATATTTCAATATGGTTTTCATTATTTTCAAGAAAATTAATATATATATACACACACACACACACATCCGAAATGTTCGGATGAAATGTATTCTGCATGTAACACCATATACTGTAGATTCTTTACTGGGCTTCAAGATACGCCGGACCCTCGGGAAAGCTCCTCACAATCGCCGTGGTGACATCTCTCCGCTGTGACATCTCTCCGCTGTGATGTGGACAGACATTATCGACCCTCTCCATCTCATGATAAAAACCTCAGTGCGGGGTGCAGTGACAGGGGTCAGTGCCAGGGGAGAGGGTGAATGTATAAGTGGATGGGATAGATTGAGGGATAGAAGGGGTGACTCCAAAGGCTGTCAAGATGTGGTTGCGTGGCCAAAATTATAACATCTTGTGTTTACACTGTTGTCACATGCCGCTGTTTAGACTCCGAGTGCCTTCAGTTGCGGATTAGCTGTGACCGCGCTCCTCTTATCCCACTGTAGTCTTACAAGAGTAATTACAGTTTTTCCACGCAACATCCTCTCTTAAGAAGATACAAAAAAAAGGAACAATCCATCTCATCTCGATCCGGTGCTTGACTTTGGACCGTACATAAACATAAATCAAAGTGTATTACGGACGGGAGGGCTTTGGCAAACTTCACATCCAGACTTTTGTTGGGTAATAGGTTGCATTAAGCCCATCAAGTGGTGTTGTGCATGATAAGCGGTCTCGCGGGCCCAGTAGGGGCCTGAAGAAGCTCTTGTAATGAATGGTTGGAGCACTGCTGATGCACGGCAATCATTAACAGCCTGATAATTACTGTGGATACCTCGGTGGATTGTACGCATTTGTGTGTGCGTGACGCCGATAGAGCCATTACGAAGTGTGAGGCCTCGGAGAGAAGCAGATAAGCGCTTTGTGTGTGTGTGTGTGTGTGTGTGTGTGTGTGTGTGTGTGGGTGTGTGTGTGTGTGTGTGTGTGTGTGTGTGTGTGTGTGTGTGTGTGTGGCCTAGAAACATCCTGCTCTTGCTTTGTATTCTTATTCATGCTTACAACTGCAAATATGAGCTGCTATTTCAAACTGTCTCTGGTAATGCATGCTGTTAAAAACAAAACAATACTGGCCTGATTAAGGAAGCATGATGGATGCTGGGTATTTAGTGCTTCTGTAAGGGAGCTAAAAGCTTGCTCATTTTTCCTTCATCTGACACCTTAAATGACATCAACACAATGCGATGTCCCCACTTTTAGCCCAAATTAAAACCGCTCAGTCGAGTCTAATTTTGACAAAGTTTCCCTGCAATTGTGTGATCAAGATAAATGTTGCACTGACTTGTTTACTCAGCGGGTTCATTATTATTCACGTGCTTTTTGTATCACTGACCCGAGTGATGTCTCTATGGAAACCAACCCATCAGCCAGCATTAGTGACGGCACTAATAAGAGGGGAAAAACACAATAATGCTGTTAAAGCTCTCAAACGGCTCGAAATGATATAATAGTTACCTTGCTTGGGGAATAAAGAATCAGTAATCCCCTTAAAGACTCCAATACAAACCCTGTTTACCCATGAATACACACTTAAAATGAAAGCAGCCTTTTTGACATCAAGTAAATGTGTTTTTTTAAGCCTGATTTGTATGTAACAAAATGGAAACTATACTATGGTTGTGCTACCAACAGCAAAAAAGGAAAAACAACAGATTGTCATAGTGCACTGCATTTCCCTCTCAGTCACCTCAAGTTCAGATCAACAATGCCACAGTGCTTTGTTTTATCATTCCAGGCGCCAGTGTTTGGCCGCAGTCCAGAGTGGTGTTTCAGTGATTGAGAGCCCAAACAGTGCTGGCCCGCCCTGCCTAGTTTAGTCTACCGAGGGGTAATTGAATAGTGCAAGGCTGCAATAGCATTGGACTGGAGGAATGCTGAGCTGCAGGGGAATATGGAGAAGGTTTCAGCCAGTAGCAATTAAACAGAGAAATGATGCGTGAAATAGCAGGGAGGAGATGGGGGGGGGGGCGGGGGGTGTGAAGTGAGAGTAAAAGCACAGAGACTGTAAATGGGAGCACGACATGTCTCAACTTTAAGAGAAACAGTCGAGGTAGGGAAACAGAGCCGATGGTGAAATGAGATTAAAGTTGTGTAAAAACAAAACAAATGGGACTTTGAAAGTGGCCATGCTGAGATGCCAACTCTAAAAGAAGGCAGAATGCAGAGTCAGCCTGTTCTGTTAATATCACGGGGCAACACTTCAGAGTTTACATTGAATCAAGATGTAGGGTTATTGAACACTACCTGAAATATGCTGTGCTCCAAGACCTTGTAGTGAAAAAGGAAAACTGTAACTGTCATGAGATGTTTGACAGAACAACAAACTACTTGAAGAATAGTTCAGTACAAGCCTTTAAAACGGTTGCTTTGTTATTTATCTATATTTTTCTGGAAGTTAATCTGTGTTCCCGCACGACTCTTTAGTTGGATAGACGGGAAGAGCTAGTGTAATGCAGAGTCATTGTGGTTCTATCGTTGTTAACTTATAACTACATGGGATGTAATATATCCTCCTCTTAAGAATGCATCATCTAATTTATTTATTGGACATCTGTTCTAAAACATGAGAACTTGTTCAAAAATGATCCGTACTCGTGCTCTTTGGGACAATATAAATGTAGTCTTGCTTTGTCTTTGCAAAAAGGAAGACGAGGACCAGAGGAGAAGATGTCTTCTATCTAGGCACACTTCCACAAAGACAACATGAAACCTCTCGCAGAGATCGAACCGTGCAAATATCCAGAGTTTGATTAGCTTAGCGAACGTTGTGACAGCGAGCGTGGTAAAGATGGCAAATGATTGGATGTTTACCAGACACTAAAGCTTCGATGGAGTAAACCCCACTAAACAAAACAGAAAGATACAAACTAATCTTACCATACTGGTAGGTGTTTGCTTTTAACTAATGTTAGTGCACAACAGACTTTGTTGGAAAACCCTGTTCAACTAAATATTAATCGTAGCAGAGTATTTTTAAACACTTGGCTCGAGGGGTAACGTTAAGTACTTATTCATATTAAACATGAATGACTAAATACGGAGCATGGAAAAAAGAAAGCACCCGTAATAAATATTTATTGAGAGTTTAGCACTAAAAACCTTGTGGTGGTAGTTTGAGCAGATTTGATCTGACGGTAGCCTAGACAACATGAGCAAATAGCTAAACACCGGTTTGTCATGGTTTTGGATTTATGTTTTCATTTTCCACCTTTTATTTTGAAATGTTTTCCATGTCTTGTCTGATCCTACTCCCTGGCCGTTTCTCAATGCGAGTACACATGCTGCAAAACAACTATTTCAAGTATACTACGTCAGAGTGGCGCAGAATACTGGGCATTTAACATGCATTTAAACAGTCCTTCTCGCCACTCGATGACGTAGTATACTTGAAATAGTTGCTTTGCAGCAGTTTTACTCGCGATTGAGAAACGGCCCGTGTTTGCCTTCCTGTCGTTAGTTCCCCTGGTGTCTGATTGTGCCTCATTGTGTTCACCTGTTGCCCTTGTGTTTCTGCCTCCCCTGCCCAGCTGTGTCTTGTCCTGTGGTTACCCTTCTGTGTATTTAGTCTTCCCCTGTGCTCCATGTCTGTAAGAGAAATTGATACATTTAAAATAATCTAGAGTTTCGGTTCTTTGTTTTGTTTCTTTTGTTTATTGTTTTCTGCATAGTCTCTTGTCCACACTCCAGTCCAGTTGGTGGCGGTAATGCACCTAAAAGTTGGTTTGCCAACCGCCAATAAACACTAAAGAAGAAGAAGAAGATGCTCCATGGGCCCTTCTCACCTCTCTTATTTTTCATTTCCTCGCTCCTCGGTCTCGGTCTCACCGGAAGTTGATTTGTCTGCACCATCTTGAGTAGCGTCCCAATGGCCTTATTTTTGCCGGAGGAGCGAGGAGCGAGGAGCGATAACCGAGGAACCACCAGACTCAGCCCCCTTACTGTGTATCGCTCACTGATTGTACGATGAAGTGCATGCACTGATCTGATGCTTCTTGACATGAGAGCAGAGTGAAGAAAATACATGAACCTCGCGGGAGTCACTCCTCAGTTTATACCGTGTTTTGTTTCAATTCATGTATCATTTAGTTACAAATATGTGATATATCTGAACAACAAAGTGGTCAAAAATCATTTTATTCATTTTTTGGAAACATTTTCATGATCGCTTTTTTCGTTTTACATTTTCATTTATTGTCATTTCCATTCAATCAGTCATCAAGTGCTATTTAAAATGTTAATGTGCTACATATCCACACAAACAAAGTGTGCAATCCAATGAATGTTAATCTAACTGGGTTTTGATAGATAACATATCTCTTTTTCTTCTCTCAATTATTTTATTTCTATTGTGCACTCTAATCAATATTAATCAAACTATTGTTCGTTTATACATTTTAAGAATGGCGTTTATCTTTTTTGAGAATGAGTTCTTATTTTATTTAATTTATTTGGGTCTACAACAGATGATACAAATGTTAGTGTCAGTAAATGTGTACTAACAGAGGCGGGGGTGTTTGTGAAAATAACGGGGACAGAGCTGGTCAGACGATCAGCTGTGCAGCGTCATCACAAACGGACGTCGCTTCACGTGATGCTCCGGAGGAAAGGACGTCCCATTGCTCTTAAAACTCATTTCCCTGCTTCTCGTGGTTTCCTTGCGTCTCTCCATGCTTCCCTGGTGGGAGGGACTAGTCGCAGGGAAACTACGCAAGTGAGGGACGCAAGGAATCCATTTAACCGAAGTGAGAAGGACCCCATGTCTGTTCGTCGTCATTTCAGGTCCCTGCTACCTGTCGCCTATGCTTGTCCATGTCTCCTGCCTGTTCCCGTATGTAAGTGTGTTCCTGTCTGTCGTGCTCTGCGGTTTTGCTTCTGTTAATTAGGTTCTTGTTTTTTCATGCCTTCGGCTTTTTATAAATAAAGCTCGCTTTTTGTTACCTTACCTTTTGTAGTCCTTCTTAAAGGTAACCTATCATGCTATATTTAAATGATATAGTGTATGACCATACCTATATAAGGTATATTTATACATTTTATTTTTCAAAATACCAAACAGATCATTTTTTAGCCATGCCTCGTTTCGCTCATTTTCGCTTTATTCCAAACCTGCCTATGAAAATTCTGAGCAGCAGCTGACCACGCCCCCCTGCAGAAGAGCCGGCGAGAGTCACGTTACCATGCTTGCTGTGTTTACGAGTGTGGAATACACATGTCATCTCAGAGCAATGCATGTGTTCAAGCATATTATCAATTTGATCCAGAAACTGAAGCAGCGGAGGTTTTGGTGGAGGTACAAACATCTCGGTTGCAGCAGGACGTTTCTGAATGGTTAGTTGACAAGCTGTTGTCCCTATTTATTTTTACTCTGTTTGTTACGATGGTGGCTACTTATTCCATTCATATTTTGGCTAATTAGCAAGAATGCAATGTGTACAGTTTGTAACTTTGAGTTTGTAACGCAAACACAGCGATACATATATATATTTATAAAGGGAGACATTCATATTTTCAGCATATATACAATGGACTCATTGCGTTTAATAGTTTACAGTCCTTTTCTTCCAACATCGTGCAACAACCGTTGGAAAGTTCACACACAACCTTATGCTTGTGAAATCAGAATATTCTTTACCCATCCCAACATGAATAATCACGACACACTTGATATCAACTCTGAACTTTATTGTCAAAATCAACGGTTATTTGAACCCATAAAAAACAGGAGCTTTGTGAGCTGGTGCTGGGGCTTCCTTGGAGAGAGGAGCAGAGTGGTGATTCCGGCCTGCGTTGTCCTCTGATCCGTGAAATGTCTATGTTGGGTTCAGACAGCAGCCAAATTGAACCGTGTGGCATACCCGGCGATGACCTCCTCCCTGTCAGGTTGCTCATAATGGTGCAGGGTCCACAAAGACTTGGTCGAAGATGAGGTCCATCAAGTTGGCCACGTAGCCTGTGCAATGTTAAAAAAAGCACAACAAAAAAAGTGGTTTAGATTAGTGTATGCATGTCGTCAACAACAACATACCAGGGCTTTAGCTCCGTTTTACTCGTGGTGTGTGTCCCCTCGCATACATACATACAGTGTTGTATCCTAACACACCCCCATTTATATTCATGTGCGCAAACAAGTAAACATGCAAAAGCCTTTCCATATAACGCTGCAAAAAACGGCATGTCTCATTAGCTTAGCGTAGCGTAGCTTAGCGTAGCGTAGCTTAGCTTACAGGTCGATGATATCTGATCGTTCTTACAGACTACAATCACAAAAGCTTTTACATAACGCTGGAAAAAACGGCACTTACCTCCAGAAGATTACGTTTGTTATTATAACTTACTCAATATGATTTGAGAGGATACAAAATACTAATACATAGGAGAATAAATACTTGTGTTATCGGCTAGGCTAGGCGTGGCTTTACAGCCTTCACACAGATCGCCATTACGGCAGTCTGAACATGTTCGCAAATGCCTGATAATTAAAATAAAAGACAAAGCAAAGACTGCGGAGCGTACAAAATAAAATGTTACAAGAACATATAAACACCTAACCGATTACTAGTTGGGGTTGAGGCGACATTGATACGGCTAAGCTACATACTACAAGCTAGAGATAGCTTTATCAGGAAAAACACCGCTAAATAAAAACTTACAGCTTCAGAATTGGATGTGTCCTCACTGGCCTGGTCCCGGATGGTTGGTATTGATCCCGGGTGTAGCATTAATTTGGAGGCATATCCGTGTTGGACTTGAGAGAAGTTCATAAACATGTCCGTGGTTTAACTGGCTTAGACATCCTGCCAAGAGCAGGCAAAAACACAGATGTGACTGGGGTAGCCTGCCGATAGCCTATATGCGAATGAGAGGTTTGGCAATGCACGTGGCCGTGGCTCATTCCCCTGATAGGTGGAGAGTTGACCAATAAGCGGAGTACGTCTTTGTGACGTAGAAAAGTGTCGGAATGTGGATCCATTTTTTTCAGATCCGTTGCAGCCCCTTTTTTAGAGATTTGGCGAAGGAGGAAAATAGAGAGGGTTGTGTTTTCTGACACTTGGTGAGTTCCCCGGAACACCGGGGACACATAATCATGTATAAAAGACGTACAAAGGTGCATTTAGCATGATAGGTGCCATTTAAACTGCACCTGGGTCCTATTTTCCCCAAACCTGACAGTTAACACATGTTGATGGAAATGCTGCCATTTCCTGACCGGTGCACGGAAATACAAGACAAGGCAAGCGTGAGGAAATCAAGGTAACAAAAAGTATGTTCTGACTCTTACGTTGACGACACAACAAACTATTCAACAATACTTATTCTTTTGAATTATGTGTCTTAACAGTTTTTCAGGATCTTTAATATCTAATGCACTTATAACACTAATACGCTTTATCCTGATCTGCTGGCTCTTTGTGTTTTGAGTTTTTTTAATAATTTAGTATGCATCATTTTCTTCTTTTATTAGATATGCTAAGTGTTAGGGACCAACCCTGACGTCTGTTATCTCCTTTAAGCAGATAGGCTGCTTCAGCCATAATGTTGTTGTTCCCATTCTATGACCGGGCAACCCTAGGTCACAGATGGTTTATTGTTGTGGGTACACTGGGACACTTCCTTCTCTGTGTTTGTGGACTCCAAGGTGTGAAATCTTCGAGGCCATAAGTGTCAGACGCAAGTAACTCAGTGTTCCCAACTGTTTAGGCTATCTTCTCAAACATGTTGATTACTCTGCGAAACCAGTTTAATTGGCTAACGAGAGAGAGGCGCTCCAGAATTGACGTGGCAACTCCACCGTGAAGTCAGAACCTCCTAAATAAGGTTCTGACTTCACGGTAGAAGTCGAAGCTCCTAAATAAACCCTGAGTGTTTGACATCAAAGCTCCTGCTCTTCCCGTGTCTCCTTCATGAGTGGGTGACTCCCACTGCATTGCTAAACAGAAGTTTCCCGCACACTAAGAATATTAAAAGTTGCCTAAAATGCAGTTATCTTATTATAGTTAGTGCAATCCTGTGGGATAAGAAGAGCATCAGTTTTCCTTGAATGCGTTAGTTTATAATACTGAAACATCGGAAGGGTACAAGCTGTATAGCAAATGTCAAATTAATCTTTATTGGAGGTTATTTACCTACAAAATGTATGAAAGCTGTCCTTTGCGATTGCATTCTTGCTTCTTCACAACTCCACGTGATACAGGTGTTATTGGAAATGATTCTCCATTACAGCTTTTTTATCTCAATATAAAAGTTGTTTTAAAGTCTCATTGTGTGTTAGTGGCTCTTAAAATATGAATTCATGGTTATTTTCAAAATGTCATGGTTTCATGTGTCAGAGTAAGACAAGAGAGCATTCACTTCAGCCTGGTGGAACATATTTGGAGTAGAGAGTTGATTTTGAAGGTTGAGTGGTTGTTGTGTTGTCAACGTTCAACTGACGCCAGCGGTTGGAAGAAAATGCCTAAGAGATGAGAAAGTATTTTTGAAAAGCAGGAGGAAGGGATTTCCTGCATCTTTACACACAAGCTTGTTAAGGGTTCCTCCAAGCTCCTATCAGCAGGCACAGCTGGATATCTACTGAGAGCTTCACACACACACACACACACACACACACACACACACACACACACACACACACACACACACAGGATTTAGGAGTTGATCGAGGAGAGGGTTTTAAAAAGGCATAGTGTGAGGAGACTCATGGAGTACACTTCTGCATGGACTGTACTGAGGCCTAATGAGAGGAGCTGTGTGAGGCTGCGGTGTGGAGAATCATCCTGAAATTGGTCTTCAACTTTCAAAATGTTACACGAGAGAGAGGTAACTTTAGCTCCAAATCGACTTCACACTTCATCCACAAAGCCAAACTGGGTTTATGTGCAAAAAGTGTTCTCGCCCTACAGATACATACGCATGACACACAGCATTGAATCCAGTTGACGAGCATTTAGCAGTAGAGCCTTTATGTTTCATTTGATGCCACAGCTCCTCTTATGGTCCATTGTTTCAGCGGAAAATAAAACATGTAATAAAATAGAATGGAGAGGTGTGGAATCACAGCAGATCCATGACCTCTGTGAGCAGGAGCCCTCCCTCCTCCATCTAATCCTGCCAGGAGTTTAATTTACTGCCCAGAGTTCCCTCACACAATTTCTTTAAAAGTACTTTTTATGAGACTGCAATTCCATTTCATAGAGGGCCCTGTACAGTAAATCCTATTTGCGAAGCGTCATATGCGGTCACATTAACATGACAAAAGTGCCAGTCTGCACTCGTGCTTTGCTCTTGCCCGTATTATCGCCTGCTGAAGCATTTTATAGGATAGCAGAGTGCCAACCCGTGTCCATCAGGAAAGTTGTAGGCTACTACAGAGGCATAAGTGTCGATGAAATGGGACGTAGAAGCGGCTCGGCTGCACAAACAGAAGCACAGATGTTGTTAGAGCGAAGTTCAGTGGGATCAAGGCATCAAAGCTGTGAAGAAATTGAAGTCGAGCAGACATTTAAACAGAACGTTTGAAGCAAGTTAAAAACTTGTAAGCATCAGTCAACAACACCAATCTGTTAGCTATAGCTTCTATAATACCGCATTATATCCATATCAGTACCATAAATATACATTTCCCACTTGTAAATCCACATTTACATCATGTTCCTGCAGGCAACAGCTGGGACTTTTATTCCATACTTAACTGCTTGTCAACTCAAAATGTCTACCCACAGGCAGACTAAGCCATACAGTACAAATGGAGCAAATGAAAATATGTCATCCCACTCTTTCAAATCTGTTGATTAAACTACGGCTGCAACCAACCATTATTTTCATGTTCTATTAATCTGCCATTTCCTTTGTCCGGTTTGTTCTATCAAACATCAGAACACAGCCATCAAGACATCCTCAAGCACAGAATGACACCATATCATATCTGGTTATGTCTGATCATTAGTCAAATATTTTTCATTTATATTGTTTGAATATTTGCTAAACAGACTTCAAAATGAATCCATCAGTAAAATATTTGTTTCATTTTTGTGACCAGCAGTTCAAATTAATCTTTGCTGCTTATAATAAACGTGTTCCCATATGCTTCTTAAACATCATTTTTACATGTAGACTTCTCTGCACAGACAAATCAAATATTTTCAACATTTAAAACACTAATGAGTTCATTTGCTGTACCAAACATGGATCAATGACTAAATCAGTAAACAAACTTAACAAACGTGCATTTTGAAAGTTCAGAAAAAGTCATAACTCTAGAGTCATAACGATCTAGGGTAAAGACAAGCGTGGCGTTTTTTCTGCAGGTTCCAGATGGGGAGAATGGGAGTTGGGAGCCAGCGCCATATGGTCCTGTTTCATCAGCCCATCTCTCGTCATTAATGAGCTCTGATTGATTGTATCATCAGTGCCGCTGTGTGTGGCTCAGGTCTGATAACAACAAACAAAGGCGCTAAAGTTCAGCTACCTCTGACCTCAATGCTTAACTTTTTATAGCCTTACTCTAAAATCCTTCAAGATAAATAGTTTGGACCATATTTGTCTCCTTTTAAATGAATAGATAATCATTTCAAGTTGTAACGGTGGCTACAAACCACTCTTCCAAATATGCATATCCAGGAATAGTTTTATGGAAGAATGATATATTAATGCTTTATTTGTAAGATTTTGCGTCAACTATGAGCTAGCAGCTTGTTAGCTTACTTTAGCATAACAACTGGAAATAGAGGGAAATATGTAGCCTATCTGTCCAAAGATAGCAAAGTGACTACTACTGCCAGCATGACACAATGCATCCAACAAAACATTATATCTTGATTTTATGCAAAACTAAAAATTAAACTTGTGGGTTTGAAGGAGGGTAAAGTTTCCGACTATAAAAACGGACACAATTAAAGACTTTTTAAACATTTTCAACAACTAAATGACTTGTTTCTCATCTGTATCACCATTAAAAATCCATTTCCAATCACTACTCCCAGCCACCGAATCTGATCACATCTGGTTATGTTTAAGAAGTCTGTTCACAACACCTGTTTGCGTCTCGTCTTGCTTCAAAAGAACACAAAGACTAACACCGCAATAAGCCGGCAATCAAAAGTTCAAAAACTGCTGTCTCTGCAAGTTTACAATGGTAACCTTCCAACGTGTGACTGTATTTACATAAAGGATTCAGGCTTGGTTGGAATATTAATTATTGATGTGAACTGTAATGAATGATTTATAACCAAAGCCAATCAGAAGCTGCCGTCTCCCGGTGCCACCTGAGGGACATTATATATTTATAACTCAAGGACATGCTGTCATTGTTTAGGCCTACCTACTTATTCCTTGGTTGCAGAGGAGCAAACCTTATGTTTCCCTCTCCATTGTACTTTGCCATCAAAGACGGGTGCTATTGGCTGTTCAGCACAAAAAAGGGCTCAGGAGACAACTTGTGGCCTTCATATTAAGTGTGCTCTTGTAGGTTGTATACCTATAGTACAAACTTTAATGTCAACGCCCTTATTAAAATACAGAATTCACACTTCTCCTGAACCCTTCGATTCACTAAAGAAATAAGATTTGATGTTCACAAGTTCAAACTTTACAATCGAGCTATTCATTTTCTCAATACAGTCAAGGACATGTTCCGATCGAGACCCATCAGTCATGATGGTGAGCACCGACATTCATCTGATAACACAAACGCAGAATAAAGTATCTGCCATAGTCCATTTGTATTATTCTCATTAGGAACAACGCTGTGCTTGAGAATGCATTTAGCATGGTGCCATTAACACTGCATTTAGAGGCGTTGCAATATGCAAAGTGCTTGTGATGAATGTGTTCTATTACAACAGACAGTAAAACAAGGTAATATGTTGATGTGGGCTGGCTGGAAATATATTAGCTTGCTTCAAAGTGACTCAGTCTCCCAAGGGACTGGAGCAAAATGTGATCGTCGCTTGGAATTAACCCCACTCTGATTGGTGCTATTGTAATTGGAGGTCAAGCAGGTTACTGTAGTACATGACGTACAATTGATAATTAGGAGCCTTCCGATATGCGGAGTAAATTAATTCCTATAAACGAGTTCCCACAATGGGCGGGTTCATAGGTTGTTAATCAGACTCTTCCTGTGTGAGGCAAACGGCTGGAATCCACTTTGCACACATGATTAACTCTAAACATAAATGTATGACTTCAAAGGAATCCACATTATGAAGTCTCATCCTCTATGCAAAGATTCCTAGCATTTCATTAGCTTCCTAGCTACACTGTCACGCAATTAGTATTCATCTTTTTTGTTTAAGTTACTTTTAGTCCTCGTATCGGTTACTCACTTTACATACTACTCGTTATAGTCAAAACAATGTGACGTTTAGCCCCAATTTTGCTTCTTGCTAAAATATAAAGCGTAATTACTTTTAATTATAAAATGCTCTCCTTTGGTTACACCCTCGCCTTCATAAAGACACTTGAATTTACTGTGAGGATTTAACGCTTGAATTAGTTTGATTTCAACAAAAGGGAGAGTGCATTGTATCTTATAATGGAACATATATGGCATGTTATATGTTGAGAAGATGGCCACCTCTCTTTGGCTATGGCACAAAGGCTCTCTTGTCTGCTGCCTACATTATCCTGCTACAACTCTACACCCACACAAACACTACAGCCTGTTTGAGAGTGCAGTCCTTATTATTTTTAAGTGTCGAGCTGTAATGAGAGTTCAATAAGGCACCGTCAGAAAAAATACATTACTCCATTTACTTGGTGAGTCTTTTCCATTTGTTCCCACCACTTGCACCTACATTATTGAACGTTGAAACCTTGAGCAACATCCATATGCTGCAGCGAGTCGTTCTTCAATACAACACTCCATATGGACGTAGCTGCTCGTGGGAAGAAAGCACACGGGCTGAAATGACACGCTAAAGGCATGAACCCATCTATAGCTTTCAAAGGGCTTTTCTCCCATTCATAAATCAATAATTATCCATCATCTGCAGTCACACAGTAAACTGCGACACTGCATGATTTTCAGCGTACAGTGGAGTTCAAAGGCTTTGCATATTCGTGCGAATTATGCAAGCTAGTCCCTCTCATGGCTAAGCCTCTTTCTCATGATGGTGCTCGAACCTATTCTAAAAGGATCCTGTCTGAAGTGCGGGCCATTTGAAGTGGCTTTGGCAGCTGCTGGAGCTAGTACCCATAGCAGGAGATAGGCGGACCCATTGTTGAAGAGCGGGCCAACTGTTCTTGCTCTGGTTGTTCGGACATGGCCCTTTTCACAATTATCATTCGGTTACGTGAGGGCTTTGTGTCCATGGCAAAATGACAAGCCGTTAAAGTGGATACGACAGAAAGATGTTATTGATGTCACTATGTGGTTTGTGTACACTATACTGTGTTTGCAAAGTGAGAGATGTGCAGTATCAAAGCTGCATGGCAATATAACATGCCCAAAGCCCAAATGTGAAACTGTTGGACATTCATGAAGGATTGAATTGCTTTTGTGCTATCGTACTCAGCTCTATGTTATCATCATTCTGGTTACAGTGTACTCAGACTCACACACTTCAGATCACCATCAACAGTGTTTAAATGTCTGTACTGTAAATTGTAATTGTCCTCACTTTGTTTAAGAAAAGAGGTATTTGTACACATAGTTGGAATATATAGTTACAGTACAGATCATTATTCATTAATGAGGGTCTATTGGAGGACTGAATAACCGTGAGCGCTCACCCTTCTAAGTAAGTACAATTTTACACCAAATAAGTACACAAGTAAATGTGTAACAATATAATAAGGTGATTTCTAAGTAAATATACATGTTCTTGTCAGACTGCAGTGCATTGTCTCCTCTCAAAGTTGCTTGGCAAAATGTGACTTTCCTTTGTCATCTTAAAATGCAGTTGTAATTGTGAGACGATGTGATGCAGCAACTGTTATGGCTGTAATTCTTCCTGGGTTGAATTTGATTTTGAAAGTCATTAAACAAAGACGCCCCTCTCTGGATAGTGATGACAGCAGGATTATTATGAGGAATTGTCAATTGATGCAATCATAGAAATGTTCTTGGCAGCAGTGTCATTATTGTGGCATGTAAACTCAACAAAATAAACACATTTGCATTGTAATGTGTCCAATACCTTTGATAATATTCAACTGAAGCACCATTAGGCTTAGTATTGGCCCCCCTCCTTTAGAAAACATTGTTTGGATTATCATGGTTTACAGAGCCTGTGTCTGCCCCCTTTGCCTGGCATACGTTATCTGAAGTCGCAGCTGTATGGCACCAAGTACAGCATATCCCCCATCTGCTGATCCATTCATGCTCTCCTTTCTTTCCATCCCTCTCTTTCTTCCAAGCCCACCTGACGGACCCAGCGGAGGAGCTATAACCTGCTACGAACATGGCTGCTCCACAGCGTTGGCACCAAGCAAACCCTTTCCCTTCCTGGAAGAGGCTGCTCTGCAATCTGCATGGACTGGCTGATGGCTGCACTTAGTTCCACTCCCTCTTGCCAACATGAACAGGCCCCCACTGGAAACGCTTTAGATGATGTGCCAGTGCTCCCACTATCCCTTGAATGGCCATGAGGGTATTCTGCCAAAATTGCTTGTGCTGCTTTGGAATACGCCAAATAGTTATTCTATTGTTGAAGCTGCCGTCCGCCACCAGGGAAGAAGACTATTCCAAATGTATGTCATTGGCCGGATATTCCTAATATTGGCTTCTTTATATTAGCAACCAGCCATGCTGTTTCTTAAAGCTGATCGTAGTGAGACACTCATCAGAAGTCCTATGATACGACTCACACACTTTGGGCTACCTGGATTTTCTGAATGTATGTGCATTCATCATTCTGCCATAATTGCATGAACTTACTAATACACAACAAATGCTACCAGAAGGGACTTTGTTACAGAATAAAGCTGATTAGCATAGCTGCAGAGTTGGAAATCACAATTGGCAATGATGCTGATACAATTAAAGCAGCAGCAAATATACATTTACATTCCTAACACGTTTTAGATTCATTGAGATGCTCATGAATGTTAAAAGTAGAGCATTTGTCCCACTTCAGAGATGTTCAAAATGAGCTGTATATAAACATATTACTACTTATTCAAAAGATAAGATGCTGTTCCTGATTTAGTAACTTTGTTTGCCAGAAATAAATGCACAGCATAGACGAAAACTAGAAACTAAAGGGAACACAGCGGACCTAGGGGAAAAGGAAGTCATTGTGTGTTTTACCTGATTAATCAAGCCTGCATTGAACTGCGTCACTTGCAATACATTGTTCTATTAGCATTGTTTAACAGGAAATAATGTACTCTGGGAGGAAGGGTCAGTCGGCGAAATGATAGTGAGAGACAGAGAGTGAGGGAGGAAGAGGAGCAAGTTAAGGAGGAAGGTCCTGGGTGTGTAGAAAGGAAGCCAAAGCCTTCGGGGACCCAGAGAGTACAAGGCGGCAATTCTACTTGATGAAGTGCCTCCCTCCGCAGCCCCCTTCAACAGTCATTTCCCTCTAGTGCGCACCAAGCCAGAGCCACATACATCTTCCTGTTGCAAAAGATCTCATTAAGGACCAGTAGATGGGACGTCACTTATCTTTATCAAACATACGCATAAGTGCCCCCTTATGATGCCCTCCTCCCAGTACCCCTTCTCTCCCAGACTTAAGACTCATTGTCTTAAAGGCAACTCTGTTTAATGTAGCTGCATAAAAAAGGCAGATGGGTGGTTAGTCCAATGAAATGGAACAACTTTCTTCATTACTAAGCAAATGGCATGGTTTTTTTATTTCTCCGGCAAAGACTGGTTGTGGGGGGGGATCAATGACACTGTAATGGGCATAATTAGCACTATAAAGTGGAAGCGAGAGCCATGAGAATACTGAAATGAAGGCTGATTTTAATGTCGTAAATTACACCTTGAAGCACATTTCTACTACATGTTCCGACAAACCTGTTAAGTAAGTCAAGTGTCCTTTATATTGGAGGTTGAGTTTTAGTAGGATTAGTCATTTACTGTAGTGAATGGGCTTGAAGATGCCCCATTTCCCTAAAGAACTAGATGTCAAGTCTCTTTCACATACAGTATGAAAGGACCTTTAAGACCTTGTGAGCGAGTGAACAATGGTGAAAGTGTATCTGACTGAAAGACAAATCAAATGAAACTTTCCTTCCCCTCAATCACTAAGCATGAAGAGAATTTTTAAAGGTGGATGACCTGCTTAAATTCAATTTCCATCCTCAAAAACGATCTACATCCTCATAAAAAGGTTATTCAACATGTTCAGAATGGCAATTAACATAAGCCAAAAGAGAAATGTCGACCGCAGCTCGCTCAGGAAGCTAAATGAAAGGAAGTGTGATGAGGCCGGGGCTCTTCTCTACCTCTGTGTCTCTCAAAGTTCTTGGAACCACCTTGACACTTCGTTGGTTCCTACAATAAGGACATTTCCCTCATTTACAAGTCACATGCTATCTATTGCTCGCCATTAGTTTGTATTGCCAGCAGCAGAATCAGTTATCCTGGATGTAGCAGTCCCGTTGAATATGTACATTCGGACATCAAAGTAAACAGAAATCACTGCTTATTCAAAGTATTAACACTTCAGCTCGGATTCAAGCATTTTGAGGCACAATTCTGAACCAGCGAGCTTACAACACTATATATAAATGCATCTTTAATATTAAAACATTCAATTGATCATAGTGATTTAGAAGCACTAGGCCAGGATGCAGAGTGAATGAGACTGGAATGCTAGCAGCACTGTGAGGCGGTAAGCTCAGCTCATTATCAGTTCTGCTTTTTACTTTTAGTTAATGTTGTGCAATTTTCCCATTCCGAGTAACCAATATTGTGCCTGTCCCATGTTGAGTTAAATGCTAATGTCCACGTGCTAACATGGCTATACCAGATAACCCTCTTTGGTTAGAATGTTAGCATCAATCAACACACAGGGTGCCTTATGTCATGTCAACCATTAGATAACAATCTTTAAGTCAGTGGTTGGTTCTATCAGTTCATAAGTATAGCCACAATAGAGTGCCTAAGGATAACAGCTTCTCTCTATAAACTATTTCCAATGGACAAATGTATAATGTTCAGCTCATTTATAACCTGCAGTTTTAGAACACCAGTCTTATAAACTCCAGCAGGCTGTTTTTCCCAGGACTAAAATAGGGTACCAACCATTCTATACCCTGAGCAAACTAATCATACAGCCTTCATCTCCTCCTGTTACTACCAGACCTCTTCTCCCTCTGCCTGTCTCCCTTTCTCTGCAGATCCCATTCCATCCACCTCTCCTCTCACTCACATGCTCTTACTACAAAGGTGCCCAGATGCCTCAAATCTCCAGCATTGATCTCCTCCAGCTAAAAAAGGTGACCCACGTGGGATCCGCCTCACTAATCACAGCCTGAAACCACTCTGGGCTCTCAGGCTGGGAGATAAAGACAGCCGCGAGCTTTACTCAGCTTTAGCAGGCCTCGGCGGCTGTCTCTGTCGGGACTGACAAGCAAGAATGTTTCTGAGGTGAAAAATCGCCGCCGGCCAGCCTACTGCGAGCTCTCTTTCCATCTCACTATCCCAAAAGTTCCAACACAATCTGTGGGACGAGTACAAAGAAATGTCACCTCTGAGCTGGCGTGACGCAGTCAGCACAGCAGGTTGAACCGGCACCAGGTCCGCATGCATAATATTTGACGTTTCATTGTTTTTTAATGTTTATTATCATTATTATTTTTCTCTTTTTTCCCAACTCTCGAACTCTCACGGGGGGGTTGTGTGACAAACGATGAACAGCAAGGCCTAGAGAGTGAGCTTCGCATGGTTGCACAGAATCCACAATTAGCCATTTCATTAGCATCCATTAACATTTCATTTTATTGTGTATATACACACACACTGTAGTGGAGGTGAGGGCAGACGCTGCATTTTCCCATTGACCCGTGAATACACACAAGTGCAATCTGGTGGCACACTAATGGAAACTCCTGTTTATGCATATGATTACTGGGCATAGCCAACTGGGAACCATTCAAAGTTATAAAAAGAGTTGGACACATTTGGAAGGATAAATGTGCACTAAGGCTAACCAAGCAGTTATTAAGTATCTTACCTGACAGATGATACACATTCTGCTACACGTAAGCTTTAATATGAGATCTGACTACACTAGTTAATACATTTAAGATAGCGACTTTGTCCGAAAAACCGATCAAAGGCAGAAGAGTAATGAGTTGATCATCAAGGATAATTATGTTTTATGTTCGTACATTTAATTAAAAAGTACAGGTCTCATTTGTATACAATGTAGTGACACGCTATCCTCAGTAATGTGTGTAAATGGTTGTGTTGAATGCAGTAAGCCAACCAGATTTAGTTTTCTACTTCTACCATGATTTAGTCCAAATAAAAACCATTCTACATTTCATTGACTTCCATTGCTTGAAGTTTGGTTGTGTATAGTGCATATTAGTGCAGTAATCCAGGGGTGTGTGTTTCCGTGTGTGCTGGTGCTTTCAGGGTCTCTGCCTCTGACAGTTTTAAGACACTCAGCTATGGAGACGAGCTTTAGGATCTATTCATTTCAGTGGAAGCTTGGTCATTACAAAAAGGTAAACGCTGACATTTCAGGCATCGTGTTATTTTGACTGACTGCCCATTAGAGGGTGTAATGTGGCGCGCAAATGTATACTGCAAGCCTCAGTGCCTCGGGAATGGACAGTGAGAGTCGATGGCTCAATCCGCTGGTCTTTATTTAGCAAGGTCGCTCAGGACATTAGTAGATTTGGACCCGGGTAATGCAAAGCCCAACACACACATACCCGCACAGTCACTATTGATGACATTGTTGTCAGCAGAACTCTTTACTTTGAAGAGCTAGCACTATTAAGAGCCTGTCTCCATTTACAGTATATTGGTTCTGTTTATAGGAGATAGGAGTCATAAATCCATTGTTATGGCTTTTTGTCCGACTCTTACTAAGGGAAAAGCTCGAGACACCATTTCTGATCAGTGGTCCTTACCGCCTCACGACAGCTTCTGCAGATTGGATTGAGTTAAACCCCCAATTGTCGAGCTGTGAAATTTAAAACTTTTAAATTGTCACTTTCCTCGCTCGTGAAATATAAACTATAATGGTTCACAAAGATATCTTTATTGACTCCTCTGACCCGCTATAAAACCATCAGTTTGCTTGAAATGATACATTCTGTGCAGTGAAGGATTACAGACAAATAATTGACCCGTCTCCTGTGACGCACCAGCCCCTGTAATTTAAAAAATAAGGAGCTCTGCGTAGGTGAGTACCCTGTGTTTTGCTGAACCTTTCAGTCGCTATCAACATCAAGCAAGAGGCTTTCAGAGCCTCTGTGGTTGAACTCTGTGTCTTTGAGCGGCTGCAGCTCATCGAGCAAACAGTTACTTCTATGTTTCCCATCGGGAGGAGAAGATTTTCTTTGTCACCCCTCGAGGGTGTCTCATAGGTCTGGCCTGTTTCCCCATCTTGTCCTGCTTTTATAGCTGTGTTGTTATATCAGGGGGGGTGGGGGGATCGATGGTTCATGGAGGGCTAGGCACACCCCTCATAAAGGTCCTCATTCGAAGAAAAAAAAAGGGAGGACTTTTTGTATGGGTCTAATTGGAACTTGGAAGTGCGGCCATGTGGGCTGCTGGTAGGGATTAGACCGGTGGCTCAGTTGGCTGACTCCTGATGGAACACTATGGACCCAACGCAGACGCTACCCTTGTTACCCTGAAGGGAGAGGGACTGTGTGTGTGTGTGTGTGTGTGTGTGTGTGTGTGTGTGTGTGTGTGTGTGTGTGTGTGTGTGTGTGTGTGTGTGTGTGTGTGTGTGTGTGTGTGTGTGTGTGTGTGTGTGTGTGTGTGTGTGTGTGTGTGTGTGTGTGTGTGTGTGTGTGTGTGTGTGTGTGTGTGTGTGTGTGTGTGTGTGTGTGTGTGTGTGTGTGTGTGTGTGTGTGTGGGAGGCTACAGCCCTGCTCCAAAGCGATTTGTCTCGGCCAAAAGGTTCCCTTGTCCTTCACAGATGGCTGGGCATGCACCCCCATTAGCGGTGGAGAAAGAAGAGCAAAGGGATCACAGAGGCGGAAGGGACACCTGTGTGTCAGCTTAACAAATAAACTCTCGCTGTGATCTATCTATGGATTGGATTTATTTTATACAGAATGTCATTTACACTCCGTCATAGACAAAAACACATCATCGGATATATCCAATGCGGTGTCGGGGGAAGAAAAGTTACTGAGCCAAGCAGAATCTCATGACTCCTTTGAAAGAATTAACATTTCAGCCCATGGGGGGAAATGACAGAGTAAGAGAGACAGGAAAAGGAAGCTGGGAAAAAAGTGAATTTGATACCGGAGAGGGAGATGGAGGGGATTCTAACAAACTGCACACTTTTTCGAAGTTCAATGTTACAGTATGTAATGGATGCCTTGTTATCTATCTTCTCTCAAACTAAAGAAAACTAAATGTTGTCATTAAAGTGCTTTCTTTCCCCACTACTCCACTCTTTAGTCAGACCCCGCAGGGTGGGTATATGAGGGTTGAAGCATGTCAGTTTGACACCATTTCAATGATGTGTTGTTTAATGGGGGAACAATAGATCATCATTGGAGTATAGAGTTCATATAGTAGAGGGTAGACTGCAAGCAATTCCATCAGCATCTCACCCCTCTCACCCACATGCATTTATTTCAGCGCCGCCCCCCCTTTGAGGGAGCAGTACAGCGCAGTTGCTCTATAGCTCGATCAGCGTAACAGCGGTAAGGCCAGCTGAAGTCGGAATGCGACCGAGAGGAAAGAAAAAAAGGTAAGGATTCTGGTCACCCGTGTAAACATCATTTCAAAGGGTTGAGAGGATCCTGTTGCTTTGAAAGAGATGGCTTTGAGATTGATTGAAAAATGAAGCGTAACAGTGAAACACAGATCTTTACCGTAACATGCATTCCTTTATCAGATTAATGTCAAATGCAAGTTCTGGTTAATCCTTGCATATCTTCACATGACGTTTAATTTCTAAAATATGTCATTTAAATCATGATTGAAAAACGCATTATGTCCTTAAATCATTACTATTATTGTAACGCATTTCATTTGTGTCACGAATATAAGATGCAGAGGGGGAAACTCCCGTCATGTGAAAAATATCTAGTGAGCACTCTCATCTGAATTGTGCACTTTGAAGCCCTGACAACCCTACTACTAATTCTTCTGCTGAGATATATATTTATTTTTGCAATTTTAAACACAAGCCCTCATTTCTAAAGAATACTCTCAGGAGTTTTCTACCAGGGTGTTGATTGGCTGAGAAATGGCTATTCCTGCACCTCAGGAAGTATAATTGGCACGGCACAAAGGCAAGACGACAGAATAATCATCACCGTGTTGACCAGGGTAATTTGAACTGTCTCGTGCCCTTTGACGCCAACAGTCTTTGACAGAGCACTTCTCCTTGGAAATAATAATATATGTGGGATTATTCTCTGTCATTTGCTTGAGAGGAAGTCTAAAAAGGAAAGAAAAAAGGTATGAACAATGCTGGATGATTATATAGTGCATGATTTACTAGGATTGTAATGACAGAGGGTGTAGAAGGTGAGATCAAATAAGGCACATATTCTCCCTGCCAGCTGCATTATAGAGCAGTTTGTATTTAAGTGATGAGCATCTTCTGAATAAGTGCCAGCTGCTGGTTAACGAGCCAGTAGAGAGTAGAGAGGAGGTGGCTGTGGTGATTGGTGTTTGCTGTTTGCATTGATTGCAGTAACTCGGGGCACCTGGGTCTGGTGTCCTGCAGCTATTTAGAGCCTCTCTGCTCCTCTCTGTGCCCTCTCTGCTTTCCCGTACAGGGCCCCGGTTTTGTTGAGTATATGTTGTGGTTACTCTATTTGCTTTACTCTGTGCACTTCAACACTCTCACACATACATATTCATACAACCCTCACCCTGCATTTACACTACTGATGCCACTGACGTCCACACCTCATGCCTTACTTATTGTTGTACTTCAAATAATTTGGCTAATTTGGATTGTTTCCTGTAAATAAACACATTTTGATAACCGTTGACATGGTGTGTCTCCTCTTTGTTGTGGCCTTTTGAGTCAGGTCATAACACTAACTCAGGAAAATATAATACAATTGATAAAAAGGGACCAATTATTTGCATTTAGCCTGGCTCAATATATTTGTTAATGAAACAAAGATAAAGAAATACATCTCCCAAAGAGAACTATGCTGAACCAGTGTTGCTGTTCGACCATTTGAAAAGGATACCAATGACTTAAAGACCAGCAGCAGCTCCTCTCATTCGAAAGGCTGCGTGACATCAGAACCAGGAAGTGAGCAGGAAAAGTCCCAGATGACCCCACTCACACATTCAACGACCGGCTGCAGAAACCCCCCCCCCTTTGGGACACAAACTGTGCCACCCAGCAGTTCTGCCTGAAAGCAGTCTCAACGCAACAAGCCATCTACTTTGGTTCCCTGCAAGATCTAGGACACTCCCCCATAGCTGATGGCGAGCACAACGTGTCAGTCAGAAAACTGAACACATTTGAAAAAAGAAAAAGCCATAATGTCATGTTTGTTCTTATTTCCGAAGATTTAAAGCAGGTGAAGTGAATGACAGCGAGCCATTGGCAGTGATGGTCCATAAGTAGATGAAAATCGAGGGTTCATCAGCACTGAACCATGGAGTGCAAAGATGTACAACAGCAAATCACGGTTGACACCTCTTAAGAGCACAGGTCAGAACGGCTAATGGCCTTCCAAGAGCGCTGCAACCCAAACAAGCCATACAGCTATGTTCACATTCTATGTTGGTCCGCATGCGAACGCGATTGCTTTTTAGAAATGAGTGACCCATTCCACTATTTACCGGTAGAAAACAAACAAATGTAATTGTGTTCTCGGAGCAAAGTGCTGTGACAGAAAGTGTAAAAAAGGAAATATAGCTTAGAAAGTCATTGAACGGAAAAATAGAGTTTGGGGGTAAAGTTCAGAACATGACAGCTTTTAAGAGATAATTGCAGAGCCATTAGGCATTGGCGTTAAGGGAGAGAAGGAGGGTGAGGTGAAGTTATGCAAGAGGAAAGGTGGTGTGCTCCTTTTATACACAATTACAGTTCTTATCATGAAAGAGGTAAAGTCACAAACGCCCATAATGGCAGGGTCTTCAGAAATGAAGGAGTAAACAAGTGTGTCAATTGAGACGCTGTGGCTGAAATTTCAGACTCAATTTTCCTTGAAAAGAATGAGATGAATTAGCTTCATAACTCAGACAGTGAATGAAAAAGTAATGGCCACAATGAATCATAATGTCAAACAGCATCATTGCAGCAAAGCTGAGCACTTATTATTAGCACGGGGTTCTGTCAGACATCAATCCCGACCTCTTTGGGGGTTAAAGGAAACCGAACTGGTCAAAGAAACCAGGCCAGGACAGACGGTGTTTGCATGGTCACTAATTCGGACAGCGATTGTGGAGAATAACCCACTTTGGGGGGGAACAAAAAAACAGTTGTAGAAACTGCATCAGCGATGTGTAGCTGGAGAACCAATCACAACGCTGATGTGGGGAGACTGATTGTTTCCAGCTATAAACCTGACAGTGGAAGCCTGCTGCACCCAAAATGAGATACTGAGTCTGGAACATGGTACGCCTGATCAATTTACTAAATCAAAGTTAGACAAATTGTTTTTGACATGAAGCAATGGTGAATAAATGTATCTGGCAGTTCTAATTACGTCCATATCAGGGTTCAGTATGGATAGCCATAACTCTACAGAACTACATATATTTATGGTACTGTTTGAACAGATCAAACCCCAAGGGTGTTTGCTAAAGTTGGACCCTAGTGATAAGCCCAAGTCATTTATCATTAGTCCATGTTCTCGTGACCTTATCCATATTTTCCCCTGGCATGGTTCAGAGTCACCACGTTGGAAAGAGAACACTCAGACATGGCAGGCATGCATGTCCTTGGAGTATAAGATGAACCTGAAGTGTGTTCAGAGAGAACATTATGAAACATGATCAACATGGTTCGAAGTGGTGTCTCTCCATCTCAGCTTGTTTTTTCATTGAAAAATGGAAACAACGTCATGAGAATGGTGGGATGTTACTGTTAGGTTAGTAACATGCAAGTAGTTATATCTGCAAGAGCACAATACTTTACACCAGTGGTTCTCAACTGGTGGACCTGTTTGGAGTGGGTCGCGGATGTGTGAGTGAAGAAAGAAAAAAATTGAATTTTCTTTTTTGGGGGAAAAAGTCAAACTTTTATTTTGAAGGCCCGATTTTCTTACGCTGTGCATGCAGTCGGTTGGCGTTGGACTGGAAGTACCGGAGACCATAAACGGTTTTGAAAACTTCTGTCACGTAGTAATCATCTTCTCAATAAAATATCTTTGCTGATGTTTTTTCGAGTCTTCTGGCCAATCAGAATCAAGATTGTTGCCGGAAGTCCCCACGGAGAATAACTTTGGGGTAGAACTCTTCTTTATACATCCATGGTTACAACTTGAGATAGAAATGAACACATAATTAAATATGACCCCCGGTCTGATGATTGACAGGTCACAGAACAATGGGAGCTATCTACCCTTACCCACAATTTAAAGTATCTCCTCTTTGCTCTTCTCTCTGTGAGGAGCAGCAAGATGTCAGAACAAAGTGAAAAACAAACAATGGCATAAAATATTATTAACATGTCGGGTAATAATAGATTTATTTATTTTCTTCTCAGTGTACCAGAATGCGTAGTTTATGTTAGTATTTCTAAAAATCTCTGGGGTTGGGTTTTCAGCATGTGTGGCTTTTTATATAGTTCAGCTTTGATTCCATCATTAAACCTTTTTTAAAAGCATACTTTAGTTCTGTGAAGGGATATAAGAGATGTATGCACTGTACTTCACTTTAATTAATATTGTATGCTGAAAAGCGTATATATATATTACAGCACGATTTTTTGTTGAATAGATTTGAGTGCTTCAAAATGTTGGGTCGCGATTTATTGACCAAGTAAAAAGTGGGTCCCGAGGCCTGACCAGTTGAGAACCACTGCTTTACACGATGCACACTAGAATGCCCCAATTGGTGGCAATACGCTGGTGTTACATAGTGATGTCACTATTTTACAGAAGTATGCTTGTGCAAGAGAAAATTCCTCTGGCGTGAACTTTGGGATTTTAGCCTTTGCAGATCATTTACATGCACAAGAACAATATATAATAAACTACAGGAAAGGGAAAACCTCAAAAAGCATTATTGTGGTTAAATTGTCTTAGTGTGTGTGTATCGAAAAGGTCAACCTTTAACAATACACATAGTCATTTAAGTCAATGTGTTATAAGGAAAAACTGACTGAGCATTAAATCCTTTTCAAATTGCAAATGTAACTGGAGGACATCCTGAACTATGCAGGTTGCTTTGACACTGCTTTAATAAAAGCCATTACCCTTTAACACGCGTGCCTTTCTTAAAATTAGACTTTAATTGCAGCCTTTAATACAATAGTATTTCCATAAATTCTCCCCACCAAGTGTCGAGACAACCACTGTGATGTGCCTGTTCTCATTGGCCACACCGAAATGTGTCTAAATACATTTCAAGAGTTGGGCCTTGCCATCAATAGACCCTCTGGCATCATTAGCAAGTCCACTAATGTCTGTAATTACCATTTTCACCATGACTTATTAATTCAAAGTACACTCTGTAATTTAGTGTTCAGTTCTTCCAAGTAGGCAGACAGAAATATCCACTGAAAAACAGCCTTACTTCCAATGATTAACCCGACACATTTAGTTCTTCAACTTCAGTCCTGGTGCTCAACCACCTGCTGTTATTTAGTCCACAGATCATTAAAACACAGCTTCCTGTGTGTGTAAAGATACTTGCACAGCTTGCACTCCTTTAGAAGTACATTCGAATTAAACAGTTCTCCATCAAAATGAATAGTTTGCTCAGTTGGTGGAAAAGGTTATAGAGTAGAAGAACAAACCCACTGCATCAATAGTATGCTTAAAGAGAAAAAAAATATATAATATAAGAATATTTCGAAATGACATACACCGTGTGTCTGATGGCGTAGTGCTTGACTTGTACGTTTGTATATCAAATTAATAAGCAGGTGTTGTGAAAAATGGCCCAATTGTAACTCTGAATAGATTAATATGGATACTTTTTCTTCATATTTATATGTCACAAATACTGAATTGAGATGCATCATGCTGTATTTACTTTAGAACAAACCAACGCTTGAATATATTATTAGTAATGATAGTTAATTAATTCCCTTCATCAATTTAATTACTTACATGTATATTAGTCGGATCTGCATAGCTTTCAATTATCTTTGGGTGTGCTTCATTAATTTAATGTTACAAAGACATTTAATCAGAATTTATTATACACTTAATGAAGTGGCTCCGTTTAATTTAGGTTGAAAATGACATGTTTATTTTGTAAAAGGAAAGGCGTGATCACTTTTTTGAAATTCCATTCATGTGTAAAGAAACATAGCTTATTTCCTAGTTAGAATTGACAGTCAACACATGAATAGCTCGCTTCTAATTTCCCTAGGAGTTGATATTCCCCGATTAGAAAAACCCTAATTAACATCTGCATCCAGTAATAATTGCCAGTTCCTTGGGGCAACATAGAAAGACAGAATTCATTTAAAACTATTGCGTTTTGTGTCGAGTTTTGAAAAGTTTCTCATCCCAACAGAGACTTTTTGTCTCTTTAAATTGAAAATGGTCTCTCCTGTTTCACACTTGAGTTGTTTTCTTTCATTTCCTGCTGAGATAAGCAGACGGTGTTTGAACAGGACGATATGGAACCACATGTACAGCTCCTCCATAGAAGCAAAAGAGTTGCTTCACTTCAAAGCCCAATTCTCACTGCTTTAGTTTGTGTCTTCAAATACAGTTGCAAGAAAAAGTGAACCCTTTGGATTCTCCACACATAGCGTTGTGTGTTCCTTCCAAACAACTCAACTTTGGTTTCATCTGTCCACAGAATATGTTGCCAGTAGTGCTGTGGAACATCCAGGTGCTCTTTTGCAAACTTCAAACGTGCAGCAATGTTTTTTCTGGGCAGCAGTGGCTTCCTCCGCGGTGTCCTCCCATGAACTCCATTCTTGTTCAGTGTTTTACGTGTCGTAGATTCGTCAACAGAGATGTTAGCATGTGCCAGAGATTTCTTTAAGTCTCTAGCTGACACTCTAGGATTCTTCTTCACCTCATTGAGCATTCTGCGCTGTGCTCTTGCAGTCATCTTTACAGGACGGCCACTCCTAGGGAGAGTAGCTACAGTGCTGAACTTTCTCCATGTATAGACAACTTGTCTTACCGGACTGATGACCATCAAGGCTTTTAGAGATACTTTTGTAACCCTTTCCAGCTTTATGCAAGTCAACAATTCTTAATCGTAGGTCTTCTGAGAGCTCTTTTGTGCGAGGCATGGTTCACATCTGGCAATGCTTCTTAAGAATAGCAAATTCAAAACTGGTGTATTTTCTATAGGGCAGGGCAGCTTTAACCAACACCTCCAATCTCGTCTCATTGATTGGACTCCAGGTTGGCTGACTCCTGACTCCAATTAGCTCTTGAAGAAGTCTTTAGCCTAGGTGTTCACATACTTTTTCCACCCTGCACTGTGAATGTTTACATGGTGTGTTCAATAAAAACATGAAAACATAGAATTGTTTGTGTGGTATTAGTTTAAGCAGACTGTGTTTGTCTATTGTTGTGACTTAGATGAAGATCAGAACACATTTTATGACCAACTTATGCAGAAATCCATGTCATTCCAAAGGGTTCACACTTTTTCTTGCAACTGTAAATGATAACGGGGTTGCCTACCGGGTGGTTCATACGACGTGTGCTAATAAGAGCTCATGTGCACGATCAATAATCAAAGTGAAGCCACGTCGGCAGGCTAGCAGATTCTCAGCAGAGTGGCAGTAGACCGAAAAAAGGGTTGTCTGATGCGTGTTGACCCATTCCAGCAGGTCAGATTGGCATGAAAATGCCGCGGGAGACTTTAAAGAAAGAAGGCTTTGAAGAAAGATCTGCAGAATAAAGTGTGAAGAATCCCACGCCTGACCTTTTTCTGACCCTGGTTGGTAAGAGAGGCCAAGGAGCTGGAAAGAAAAGATTTAGGTCATGGCTATCAGGATCTTTTTTGCCAAGTTAAGATGGCCACAGTGCTGGAACGAGCCTTGCAGGAAGGATTACAAGGGGGTAAACATACATCCGACGTGCAGCTGAAACCAACCTGACTGCCTCCAGTGTGAGTAGCATGGGCAATTTAGACAGGATTACCTCCAGCATCAACACAACCAGCCTTCTTTAACCCAAAAGCCTTTACTTTGGCGCAATGATGATGATGATGATGATGAATGTAGACTGAAGATAAAACAGTTCCTGAAACATAAAGGATGATGGAGGAAAAGGAAAAAGAAGGAAAGCTATATCTAAAGTTGTGTAAACCTCAACCCCAAGGCGAGTTTGTTGTTATATTTGGAGTTACATTTCAAGGTATCCCTTTTCCTTGGCAATGCCTTTAGAACTGCTTCAAGAACTTTTGTAAAAGTTCAGTAAATATACTGATGTTGGTTTGGAGAGGATGTGTGTGAAGGATGGCCAGGAACCAATAACAGCTTATGATACCTTGCACACAAATGAACCAAACGATAAGAACTATAGCTTCTTAATGTTGGGATTTAAAGGTTACCTTCAGGGATGTAGAGGAAACTGTTTAGACAGATAATACGTCTTTGCTTCTGCAAATCTTCAGTATACATAGCTATGCAGTGTTGGGAGGCTACCAAGCGTGTAACTCTTTTTTTACATGAAAAACTGCCAGAAAGTGGCATCTCCTTTGGCAGCCATGTTGATGTGAGCCCTCAGGAGAGGCCACAGGGATGGGCAGATAGCGGGAAGACTCCTTATTAATGGTTTGGGGCTCCAGAAGTGAGCAGAGACCAGGCAACATCCTGGATGGATAGCTAATCGTTTATGCTGAAACTCTGCAATGAGACCCATCCTTGCTGATTTCAAACTGGGGATCTTCCAACCGAGCCAGAGGGGTACTTTGCTACAGTCATGAAAAATAGAAATGAGTGGCTACAACATCTGAAGAATTGTGAGCAGTTTGGCAAGGCAAGGCAAGTTTATTTATATAGCACTTTTCAACACAAGGCAATTCAAAGTGCTTTACAAAAAATGAAAGACATAAAATAAACATTAAAAGAAGAAATACATGGATAAAAGTTACAGTGCAGTTTAAGATGTAAATAGTTCAATTAAAAGCAGCGACAAAAAGAAAAGTCTTCAGCCTGGATTTAAAAGTAGTCAGAGTTGCAGCGGACCTGCAGGTTTCTGGGAGTTAGTTCCAGATATTTGGAGCATAATAACTGAACGCTGCTTCTCCATGTTTAGTTCTGACTCTGGGGACAGAAAGCTGACCAGTCCCTGAAGACCTGAGAGATCTGGATGGTTCATAATTTAGCAGGAGGTCAGAAATGTATTTTGGGCCTAAACCATTCAAAGCTTTATAAACCAGCAGCAGTATTTTGAAATCTATTCTTTGACACACAGGAAGCCAGTGTAAAGACTTCAGAACAGGAGTGATGTGATCCACTTTCTTAGTGTTAGTGAGGACTCGAGCAGCAGCGTTCTGAATCAGCTGCAGCTTCCTAATAGATTTTTTAGTGAGACCTGTGAAGACACCATTACAGTAGTCCAGTCTACTGAAGATAAAAGCATGGACAAGTGTTTCCAAATCCTGCTGCGACATTAGTCTTTTAATCCTAGATATATTGGGTTGTTTTGAGTTAGTTTGCAGATGTAATAATAACCCTTACTGTGAATCATTAATTAAAAAGGGGATGACAGAGAACATGCTACTAATAAGTCCGGTATTATGGTAACTTTTAAGTATTAAATAACTCATCTATAACACAAAAGGGGTTGAAGGGGAGGAATATTTGGTTTTACGTAGCTAATATGTCCTATTTTGTCAAAACAAGTGTTACTTAAGAATGAAAAGCCTTTTGACATAACAAAAAAAGTCAAACTGAATATTTAGATTTGAGATGCAGCTTTGTCGTTGGCATGGTGAACTAAGTTGTTGTTTATTCCAAATGAATTCTCAAGAGAACACAATGAGATCCAACTGTCATGGCTCAAGCTTTAGACATTAAACAGCCTTTTGGCATTGCCACATTGAAAAGTGACATGCTTCCTGTGCCTATTGCACACTACATTACACATATACACATAATGTAATATATATATATATGTTCAGAAGGACAACTTCTCAATATTTGTCATCCTGATTGAAGCTCCCACAAACCCACTCTGTCGCCCAGTTTGTCCTCACTTTACTGCTTGGATATGGATTATTCTGCCTCACTTCTCTTCAAAAGCATTGCAACAGTGGCTCGGCGGTGCGCTGCGTCTTGAAAATCTGAACATGACCAAGAAGATGTCGAGTAATCCGGGGTTAACGTGTGCGGTCAGATAGAAATCCTGCTCAGATTGCAAAGCAGCATGGGTGTCCGTCCGCCTCCTACACGGCCTGTCTGCAACATGAGACAAGCTGCCAAATGCTGTAAGAGCACCGCTATACCGGGACCATATTATCACACCACAGCAGAGTCTGATTATAGCTGACAGCTGGGTACAGGTAAGCATGTACTCTGCTGCACAGCTGTGGCTCTTGACCTCGTATTACATTTTATTTGTGCGGAAATGTCACGTAAAAGCCCCGGGTTACCTCGACTCCACATCGGCTACAACTGGCAGGAGGTGTGAGGGATTTTCTAAAGAGTGAGAAAACAGTGACAGTTGATTACAATTAGGGGAATGAGACTCCTCAATCTTACGCCAGACGTTTCTTTAGCCTTGAGGCTCTCCAGGCCTGAGACTCCATCACAGAAAAGAGACACAAATGAGAGAATTGGGACAAGAAAGACGTCTCACAAAAGGCAGCTGGATGCCCTCAGCGCTGCAGTTTTACCTGAGCTCTTTGTGATCCTTCACTCTTTGAAATCACCGGTTGTGTAAACGTGTTAACGGCTAAGCGTGACGAATCGCTGACTGGGCGCTCTAAAAATCCATTTGTATCAGAGGTGTTTACAGTGGTGGAAAAAGGTATATTCCCTATGTATAGGTATCAATACTTCAGTGCACATTTACTCCATTACATGTTAGACGAGGAGATCGATACCTCTTTTATATTGTCTGTGAAACATAAAGCTATAGCCAGTAGAGTTCAGTTTAGTACAAAGACTGGAAACAGGGGAAAGAGCAAACACATCTCTGTTGCAAGGTTTCAAAAAGCTCACTAAATAGCACATTTTATTTCCTTAGTTAAATCGAAAAAGAAAAGAGATTGGAAAAAGGACCAACCATTTGATGGGGCTTAGGTGACTATTGACTCCAAATAGGACATTTAAGGAAGTTGCAGCTCGATTCGAGGAAAAAGCCTAGTATACAAGGCTCTTACAATTACAGAGCATCATTTAACACCTTGGTTTTTGTTAGGATTAAACAAGCAAGTCATTAATGCGTAATATTTAACTTTAGAAGTGCTGGTAAGTGGAGTTTGTTACTTTATAACAGAGCCATGCTTGCATTTTCCCTGTTTTTACTTTTCGTGCTATGCTAAGCTACCTAGCTGCTAGCTGTAGCCTTACATGAAGCGTAAACCTATGCATCTTGTCATCTAATTTTCCACAAAATAGCAAACGGGTGTATTCCTCTAAAATAGTCCGCTAGGTGGCATAAGATGTGAAGACTCAAGTACCTGAATGTTGCACGTGGGTAAATGTAGTTATTTTCCACCACTGACACGTCGCACAATGACAGAACGCATGCAGGTTCACTTTGTTTCTTCACAGACGCCCGTAGAAACATTTGTGGGGACATTTCAGGACAGCAGGCTAAAATAACTGGAATTTTTTTTTTGTCTTGGGAGCTTAATAAATCTTGATGAACTACTTTTTATGAAGAGGCATCAAAGCGAGCAAGGAGGTGAACCTACAGGGAATCGGAGTTGCCTGGATGTGGCTCCACTTTTGGGAATTCCTTAGGCGGCTGAAACCCTGCGCCGGGGGGGCACCTACACCCGCTGGAGCAAAGTCATCAGGTACACCGGCGAGCGCTTGATGTTCCGACTGAATGGAGAGAACAAAAGCAACACAGAGTCAATACATTCATCATACTCCGCTACCCCCCCCCCCCCCATCAGCCGGGTTCACTGTGTACAACCTCCCACAGTAGTTGCGGATGATGGGAATTGAAGTGTAGCCACTGTAGCAGAGCGGGCATATTAACAAAACTTAATATTCCTGGTGTCCCGACTTTATGTGTATTTCTGTAGACTACACCATTATTGGGGGAAAATGCAAATAAGGGTTCAATTAATTGTCAAATATACCACATATTTCATGTAGTATTTTAAGACAGCCTTTTATTTCTTCCCATTGCATATATCCTAGCAGAAATACAAGTAATGAATATCTATTTTAGTCATCCATACTTATATTGTCCTCATTACAGAGGTATTATTTCAAACTGCTCCAGTTGCCTACAGTATAGGCCTATGCTCCGTAAAAAGAATGTCTAAGGCAGTTTTCCGTGGGAGAGGAGCCTGGAGAACATGTCTCTGTTAGATGAGTTAATTACCTCATATCCTACGGCTACACACCAGCTCCCTCCACCCTCCCCATGCAGGAGGAATGAAAACAACACTCCTACATGATCGAGCTGTACTATATGCTAATGCTAATTAACTGGCCCCTATTATCTTCATCATGTAACATGCACCTGTTATAGCTAATCATAGAACCATCAACCATGTAGGTTTCACCCTGACAACATACATCACAGGCCTCATTTATTTCACAGAACAGAGGATAAAGAATGCAGAGATGGAGTTTCTGTATCGTTCTTCACAGTGTGTGTGTGTGTGTGTGTGTGTGTGTGTGTGTCTTGCTAGTTCAAAAATAGCAATGAATTCCAGTATTTTCCAGTTTGTGACTTAAGAGCTCAGCAGTAGTATAATTGTAAAGTGGCAACAATTAACAGTGATTGGACAAACAATTGTCTTTCTCCAAATAACATGTATATCCTTCACACCGCTTAATGAATTGACTGGTTGCCATGACACATTTGCATGTTCGCCGCTGTTCGACGTCTCTAAAAACATGTACATGGTAACAATTGCATTGCAGGAGGGATGTTATGCTGTGCTCACATATTACAAGTCAATTGACAGGTTTAATTGATTCCTCATTCGCTGTGCTACATCCTAGGCAGAGAATATTTACAGACTGTCTCTTGTATGAAAGTGCCACTTTTGCACACTGCCATGAATAGTGGAGGCACTCAGCAAAAACAGGCAGTTTTGTCCACATGGAGCTTATAGTTCCTCATAAGCTTGTTCTGAGTGATGGTCCCTTTCATGTTCTGTGTATGACTGCCATCGTACAATAAATTGTATGTTTTTTTGCACTATGGGTGCATGTTTTACAAGAAGCATTGTGGGCAGGCTGAGCGGTTCCTTAGCTGCGACCCAAGGAAGCGCAGACTTACAAAGAGGCTCATTAGTTGTAGTGTATTCTTCTTGACAGAACACATGCATAAAGACAATTTGCAGGTTTTAAACCCCTCAATATTGAATAAAGGTGGTTTTACAAAGAACCCCTTTTTATCAAATGAAAAACATTCCTGTCGGGACCTTTATATTCGGTATCAAGTTAGTTAGAGAGGCCATACACGACATAAGTGACCTTGGAATGATTTTACATTTTTTGAATTAGATGAACACTGTTAAGTTTGCATTATTCCAGAGATACTTGGGTTTCACAGACTTTCCGTGCCAAGGCCATGGCCCAATTGTACACTATGCATTTAAACATTTAACGAACACAACAAATGTGTTTGATTGTTATGCTTTCAAAATAATGATCATTTGTTTTTGAATAAATTTGTTTTTGCATGTTCCCTCCTAGTTGATGCCATCTCACTGACATACTACAACAATCTGTATTACTCCAGTGCTGAAAGGAGCCCACATAAATGCACTGTTGCACCTGTTTGAGTAATGTTTGCTAAAAACTACAATGCCCAGTTGCTTAAAGAAATGACTTCAAAAACAGAACCACTATTTGTTAGCCATTTTGAAAGATGTACGTCTCTTAAGAGAACAAATGGGCCATCATACACGGGGAAGTATTGAGTGATGGGCGATAATGAGGTCTTTAGGGACTGAGAGAAACATATTGAATAATGCTATACGTATAGCATATAGAGGTGGTGGTTGCTGATCATTAAGAGTCATTGAAGAGACACAAGGCTGTGTTGTGGGAGTGTCTGGTGGGAGAGTCTGAGTGTTGGACAGAAGCACTTTGAGCAGAGTGGCCCCTGGTTGTTATGGAAACAACCCTTTCTTCATCATTATAACATGTTTTCTGAAAAGTGTTTTAAATGGAAAAAGACAGAAAAAAGCTGCATAACAAATTAGTCCTTGACAAGTTTGGCAACCACTTGTTTTTTTGGCAAAGGCCACTTTTCTCTGCAGATTTCCAAGAGCTTGTTCTGTCACTAAAGAATCCAGCAGCACAAGTCATACAGGCAGACGGAAGACTTTTGTAAATAGTCCTAATTCTGAGTGAGAATTTACATATTTCCTGAGTGACATTAAAACCCCATTTTAAACAGTTGCCGTTAAATAGTCCCCACTTTGATTTGTTTATAGAGCTTGAGCTGCACATAATCCTGCATGTCAACGCTGCTTTGCTTGAACCCTTTTCGCATGTTCTCTGTGCACTCTAGTCACTCTGCAAATACACTAACCCTCCGCACACACACTTTTACACACAGATGTGCTGCACACACACACTGCAGAGTGTCAGCATGAGGGGGCGTCACCGCTGTGTGAGGCGTGTTCTTACTGGATAATCCCAACTCCACCTCGCCTCAGAAGAGTTTTACATTTGGGGGGGGGGGGGGGGGGGAGTGCTCCTCCTTTCCTTGATATCGTGCTGGCTTAATGACGAATAAACCCTCGTATTGCTGCTCAAAGTCAAAAGGAGCTGCTAACAAGCAAAACAAACAAGTCTAATAAAGACAGCTAAATGCAGCCTTTAAAAGTCACAAGTGGAAAAGATTGAAGAACACAAAGGACGCGTGTTTATTTTTCACTTAATTCCAAAGATGCATTATTACGGGGTGTTCTGGAGCTGTAATGCTGCAGCAGCCTTTGCCTCTTCGATGTATCATTACCCCCCTCTGGTGGTCTATACAGGAAACAAACTCTGAGAGCCACAAGGGGAATATATTTAAAACATCTTTACTACCTCATTGTTATGACCCAACACATTCTGCCTTAGTGTTAAACAAGGAGAAACAGTATAACACTTGCTGTAGATTTTATTAGTCGAGCAGAGTACTGTGACTCATTTCCAAGTCAGCGGCTGGAGGAGTTGCTTCAGTATGCAATGTGCTCCGTCTCTCTTTCCTCACTGCCTCTCACTCTTTCATTCACAGTTGAATTCATTAGCTCTGCTGCCATGTTGCCGACGCGGCGAGGAATGTAAATGAAGGTGACGGAACAGATATTAACAGACGTCTGCTAATAACGTCAACTGATGTTATCAGGCGGAGAGCGATATTAAAAAGCTCCCTTTCTCCAGATGCCCTCCTCGTCTCCTCCTGAGTTATAGCTTTTCTCTCCATCCACCATCTTCCCTCCATTGCCCCTTCCCTGTGGCTTCTCTATACCCTGTCACACATGGCCTCCTCCAGCCCATTACGCTTTGTTTTGTGTCATGCCTGTGGTCGCTGGGGCGAGCAGCGTATTGGATGATTTCAATCCATCTCAGGAACCCCTTCCCTCCACCTCGCTCTTTCTCTCAGACAGACACTGTTTATCTCCATCTCCCCTCAGCCCTCACTTCTCCATCTGCGCCAGTAGTGATAGAAGCAAAAGCAGAGTTGCTAACTTTCCCTTCAATCCCACCTCATAGAGCTCGCCTAAAACTCCATTTACACATGGTATTAACATGTACTCGGCCAAGCCCAGCACCCCGCTGCTACAGCACAAAGCTAACATCACTGTCACTAACTGCACTCCATGAGTAAATTAACATTTCATTTACAGAAGAAAAAGAGAGAATAAGCCAGCTCTATCCAGAATGTTCCACTGATTCAGCAGCGAAAACACCTTCAAAAGATAAAGCCGGTAAAGCCTCCAGATAACGGTGTAAAAGTGGGGAATTTAATTAAAAGGAGCACCAGTGTTCCTGTCAAGCGGGGTTGCTGTTAATTCTCTGTGAACTCGTCCAAAGAGCACAAACAAACCTTTACTGTAGCCACTAGTGCATCTTTAAAGCAGTTCATGATGTGCCAACAGCCTCCAACAAGCTTTTTCACTAGAAATGTAACATTTTAGATATCACCTTTTTACTTCCCCAACAAAAGTATTCATATAATAAACACATGCACCAGGCAAACCATGTGACCGACTAGCTTTAACTCCACAAAACCAACCTGTATGAAGATTATCTGAATCCAATGCGAAAGGACAACTAGGGGCGGGGTTGAGATAAGGGTCAACATGAAGAACCGGGACAAGGTAGACTGGGCAACAAATGCAGTATATCTTCCATTGATTAGCTTTAACACTTAGAAAATGAGCATACTTGATCTGATATGTGTTTTGCGTGAAATTACACCTAGCATTTCCTTCTCCAGATACAAATCAAACGTTGCTAGACTCAAGTGAGACTCAAAATGCTTCCTTGGTCAAGAAAGTAGAGCCCAGACAACTGCATCATGTTGTGGGGACACACTGCGTTTGTTGGCAGACGTTGAGATCTGATCACAGGTTTGACAGAACAAGTTATCTGCATAATGAAGACCTGCATGCATGGGGTCTAAAAGATTCAAGGGTTGGTTGGTTGGTGCCATTTCTTAATCTTTGTCATGCAAGTGATGGTAAAAGGTCATGACGTGTACAAAGGAGCCCTGGATAGGGACTTGCTCACCGAGTCACTAGGGAATGGTGTTAAATAATGAACCAGCTTGTGACAAATGAGTGGCTCGAGAATCTTAGCTTTGGAGGAACCACACACGCATACGTCAGCACGATTCATACATGAACAGGCATACCTCCTCAACCCTGCTTTTCTCTGTATCTTTATCCTGCTTTTGTCATTGCACACCGGTTGCTTTCAGCTGCATTCGTTCGCCATTTCCCAAGGGCTTTTACTTTACTCCTCTCAGCGCCATACCTCCTCCCTTCCCTGCTTTTCCGCGTCTCAGGAATCAGACACAGGTTTGCCACTGCTGAGGAAGCAACCGTGGTAATCCTCAGGCTCAACTTCAAAAAGAGCCTCTAAAGACTACACTCTCTACGGTTCTGGCAACTCAGCCTGCTACCTCTGCTGGGGGAAGGGGGGGGGGGGGTAAAAAAGAAGCACACTCCTCTCACCTGCCTGTTTCTCCTCTTCCCAGATACTTCACTCAACTAACTTCTACTTTATCAGCACTAAATGTTCCTCAGCTCAACTCACAACAAATGCTGCTTTCCCCTGCCATTGACAACACACATCTCTGCGAGGCAGGGGAGAGAAATGAGAACTGATGGCAGGTATGAAACTAGTAGGACAGACAGGTGGAGAGGAGGAAAAAGCGGAAGACAATATAGTAAAGAATAGAGAGAATGGAGGAAATAAAGACGATACAGTGTCCCCAGTTTTACAGTTGTTCTCTGAGGGGAAGCTGAGACACTGTCAGCAGAACTTTACACAGCTCTGCTATGCAGAAGAGATGAAGTAGCTTACAGCTGAAGTGCGATAACCATTCAATTATTTCTGATTACAGCGTTGATACCCCCTTTACACTGGTGTTGGTTTACCGCGGGCATAACAACTTGGGCATCAGTAGTAATGACATCTACAAAAGTGCTGTGACCGATACATTCACTTGTTGAGTAAATGTGCAAATGTTCAGGTTCAATACTATCCCCAGTGCTAACTGTCCATGGGCGAAGCCAACTCTGCTTATTAGCTAGGTTATAGGACACAAATAGAAATATTTAGTAAACTGTGCAACTTTATTGTCTTAGCTAACTATCATGCTAACTGACAGTTATTGTTCTGGCTTGCTAGAGTGTTTGGCATTAGCTTGTCCAACCAGGGCCGCCTTAATGCACGGGCTGACCTGGGCTGAAAACCAGGGGCCTACGGAGATTGGGGGCCTATCACGAGCCAATAAAAACATTTAAAAAAAATCAAATTATTTATTTTTTATTTTGGATGTTTTACATTTTTTTTAAATAAACAAAGTCTTGGCTTTCAGAATATGAAACTTTTATTTCCAAAATCACACGATAAATACATTTTTGAAGCTTGCAAAGGGAAGAAGACAGCTCTCCCTCGCCACTCTGCTGTTCTGCTGTTCCCCTCCCTCCGCTGACATTATGAATGTAAGAGTATAGTAATCATAGATAACACGGCAGGGTCCGTTACAGTTTCTTTTCACCTGGTTTCAAATAAACAAAGTCTTGGCTTTCAGGATATTAAACTTGTTTCGGCAAATTCAGAAGATAAATACAGCTTTGAAGCTTCGGCATAATGACAAGCGGAGAACGGAGTAACTTGACGTCACAGCAGGCAGAACAACAGCCGGTGCTTCTTGTGAGTGTTTTCCCCGGGAAACAAACACAATACACACAAACGCAAAAATACACAAACACACACGTATACACGCACACACTCGTGAGCTTCCCCCAGACCAGTAATCCAAACGAAAATATCTTCCCTCCGTAGTATTTTGATCATTTGCTCCGCTAATCAATCAGATCGATGGATTCCAGAGATGACTCCGTAACAGACAGAGGGCACTACTTAACAGCCAATCAGAATGAGAATATGCTTCACATGTGATTTATTCAAATTGCGAGTGATTGAGTGACAGATGAAGGTTGTTTAGGAGAAAAAGTTTGAGAAGAAAAAGTTTGAGAGTGGCGCTCGGAAAAGGAAATTGTTGAAGGAAAAGGATTTTCGAGACAAGCTGCTATTACAAAAAATGCCGAAGCTTACAGGTTATTTTAAACCTGTAGGCCAAGATGAGGAGGAAGGACAGATGAGTTCTGTACCGAGCGGCAGTGGTGCCGGCCGCGGGGCCTCGGAGCCAAGTAGGCCGTCTGGTTCTGATAGCAATGGAGTAGCGGGAGAGGAAAAACAGACAGGAGGGACATTATCTGTTGGAAGAGATGGAGAGGACGACGAGGACTTGCTACGTGGAGGGGAGCCAACGGCAACCGGACAAACACATGAGGGAGGCCCGATACGTTACTCATCTGGAGGAGAGGACCAGGCGCGCGTAGAGCAGAGTGGACAAGTGCGATCACAGAGGCTGCCGAGGCTATACATGACTTTGATTTGTTGTTTAAATAGGGGGCCTACCAGCCCCAGGGCCTGATGGCAGGTTAAGGCGGGCTTGTGTCCAACCATCGTTTTTTTTTGTTATTTAAACAGCCTAATGGTCAAATTATATTTAGTATTTTCTACACAAATGTTCTATGTTGATATTAGGGCTATCTGTACGTTGTCTTTGTTCACAGTAGTCGTTAGGATTAAGAACGAAAACGGAAATACACAAGTAAAGACGTTCGAAAATGTAGCCAAAAGTTAGGCAGGTCAGGAACAAGCAGCTGGTGAAAACTTGTACAATACTTAAAATAAAAAAATATATTTTAAAGACAAAGAAAGTGGCTGAAATCCAACGTGGGCTACGTAGCAACGAGATGCGGGTAGAGGTGATGAGCACGTGACCAATAGGGCGACATCTGGTGGACAGGCAGGGTATAGCAAAGACAGGAACGTTTCAATAGCCAACAGGAGGGAAGCATTTCTGAGTCGAAAGGCAAAACAACATGTTTTCACTATACTGTTCTTTATTAAAGTCATTTCATTGTAATACATTTGAACTTTAACTTATAGGTCTAATAGAGTCAACTACCAAGTATTTTGTAAAAAATAGCTATCATCTTGTAAGCCGATTGGAACCATTTATATACTTCCCATCCATTTTCTGTTTATCTTTTTTTTGATTGAAACAAATTAAACATAGTATAATGAAATGTAAAATAAATACCATGGAGGGATAAATATACATTAAATTGTCCACATTCCTACAGATATACACATAATGTGTGTGATGCAAAATCTCCATCTGACATGCGATATATTAAGTTCACTTTATGCTTCTGTACCCTTTTTTTCTCCTTTTTGATTTCTATTTTCTCGTTCTTTGTGCTAATTCTGTGAATTTTACCCAGAGGTGCTGTACTGCTACGCCCGACTGCAACCCCACCGCTTCCCCCATTTTGCAATCACCCATCGCCCACGTGTCATTGACTTAATCTGTCCCTGTAGATGGTATGCTCCAACAATATGAATGATGAATTATTTATTTCATTACAGCGGTCTGGCCTGCCTTTCTGAATAAAAAAGCCATGAATTAAGTTGTGTTATTCAGCTGATGCCACAAGGCACAGGCTTCTCTAGCAAGGTGTGTCTGCTCTCATTGGAGGCAGAAAGACTCAGACAGGCGATACTTAAACATTTAAAAAGGAGGAGGCCAACTTCAAAGGAATGGCCTCGCACAATCAGTGTAGCCCTTTCCTTTTCAATTAGAACACAGTCTGCCAGGCTGGCATGCTCACCTAAACGCTGGGCTAAGGCCGTGAAATATTGATGGCCCCTTCCTCAGGAGTGAGAAGAACGCTTTGTGCTAGGTTCCCCTGGGGGAGGTTATGTGTGTAAGATATATTTTTTTATGGCAGACAGCCGAGTGGGTGATTTGTTCGTGTGATCTGAGTGGGCGTGCAGTGACGCACCACTAGTGGCTCGCACCAAATTCAATCAAAAGTGTCTCGGCAAATACTCCTCTATTTCGTCAGCACATAAATCTTTTACTGCGGTAACAATAATCAGGTGAGCCCATGTCTTTGTATCTTTCAGCCAGAGAGTAATTCTTACTTATGATCTGCTCTGTTTTACAAATCTATCTACAGTATTTCACCTTTGGCTGCGGCGTGTAAACTCAAAGAAGGGCAATTTTGCAGAAATCAAAGCGCTTTTTCCTGTAACCGCTAGTAAACAAGACCTCATTATTTTCAATAATGTGTGATCTTGCAATCATCAAGGATGCAGAACAGACATCTGCATTGGTAATTGTACCAGCACGTGTTCAAACTATGAACAGCACTTAACATCTGAAACATTAAAACTTTAGAACTTTTACAAAACTTTTCTTGTTGATGTTGCCTTATTAGTGCAACTTGTGTTTTGGGGCTGTGTTTTATTTCTGTCGAGCTGGGTGTTTCTTTAAGGCTGAAAGGAGAGGTAGGATGTACATTAATTGTTTGGAAAGGATCTCATGTACACCATCAAACTTTGAAGGAAATGTTTTTTGGCAGAACTAGTTCTCGCTTTTCTCTCCCTCTGTTATATAAGAAAATAGATACCTTAACACATCCAGACATACAAATTGAAGTTTCAAAAGAGTTCTCAAATAGACAAGGTGTGAACTTTGACATTCATCCCTGAAGACATCCTCACTCGGCCTGCTAGAGTGTGAATCTGAACACAGAGAGCGAGAGCAGCAGATTGGATGTGATATTAGTGAGGGCTCAGGCAAGTGGAGGGTTATATACTTAGTCATACGATGACACAGCCCCTAATGGGGCAGAGAAGCGATGCACTGATATCTTTAATTGATGGATTAGAAGCGTATAATTCCCCGCAGAGAGAAGAAGATCAAGAGAACGGAGGAGAGAGTAAGCAGAGGCAGCGAGAGCTTGAACATGACCTGAACGGTTAATTGAAAAGGGAAATTCCCAGGACATTTCATTTAAATGAGATTGGGGGAACAAATGAAAAAGTGAAGAAAGAAATATGAGCAAGGTTAGAATGTGGGGGGCAAAACAAGCAATAAACAAGAGACTATTGCTGTGAATTATGAGACTCCTACTGTACTTAGACTTTCCATTGTTAGTGCAGTAGTGCAACATATGGCAACATTCCTACCTGGATGGTTTACAAATAAAAGTTGTACAGTAACTGTGTTTTTTTTCACTATTTTTAACAAACAAAACCACTCTATTTCGGGGTGGTTAATTGAGCAGTGTTTAATGATTTGGTATTGCAACCGATAGCAACGGTAACTTGAGGTAAGTGGACAGAATCTTTGATTTAAGGCTACCATGTATTCATAGTATACTTCATGGCAGTGGACTTAGGGAAGTGTCCAAATTGAGAAACAAAACGTTAACAAAGACTTTTTGTCGCTGCTTTTAATTTAAACTGAGCGTTGTGTTCATCAGAAAAGTGGAACTCCTGTGTGAACTATTCACATCTTAAACTGCACTGTAACTTTTTATTCATGTATTGTTTCTTTTATTATCTTTTACTCTTTTTAAATGCCTTTGTCTGAATGTCTTTCATTTTTGTAAAGCACCTTGAATTGCCTTGTGTTGAAAGGTGCTATATAAATAAACTTGCCTTATCAAATAGTGATGATATTAAAGCGCTGATAATGAGTATAAAGCAAACAAAGGCTGCTATTGTGACTGGCCATGGAAGATAGATTTGATGAAGCAATGAAGAGGGCCTGGGAGCAGCGCACCATTTATACATCAAGAGTGAAAGGTAGTTCCACAGCAGAGACATGGATGGATGGGTGGAGGAGAGAGGAGAGACCTCTAGAGGGAAGAAGCAGATCCCTGTCTAAAACTCCCCTTTCATCCGGCCCACACAGTGCCAGATCAATCCCAACGCCCGCCCATCATTAGGCATCAAAGGGTTGTAGGAGGGGGATCCTGTCTGCACACGACTAATCCCCTTTAAATGCGCCTTCTCAAGGAACAAAGCCGCCATTACAACCACAATGCATTTCTAGATAATCTACACTTTCTCTTCTGATGCTTCACGACCATCAAAGCGAGCGAGGTGGCACAAAAAGTTACAAAAGAAGACAGGATTTCCACACCCTTGTAACTCAGGATGAATAGTGGCACCTTTCAAAGCGCTTGTTTACTCTAAATGTGCGCAAATGTTAGCCCCTCCAGAGAGACAAGTGTAGCGTTTGATTGTCTCCATTTATAGCCCCGAACTCCTGGTTCACATTGATAAATGTTCCGACATCGACTTAGGGGACATGTAAAACAAAGGTCAGCTGCATTGCTGTGAGAACAATCATTTCCATCGCCACAGATGACAAATGGAGTCGGTAACTTGCATTATTGTCAAGAGATTCCCCCCCTTTCCCTTCAGCCTCTCACTCTATTTTCTGTACTCTGTGTCTCGTACTGTTCCTCCCAGAAACCCATGAATAAATAATTCAAGCCACAGATTTTTCATTTTATGACTGAATATGATATTTATCTCTTACCCGATCTTGCCACCCACCCACCGCCTCTCTGAAGGAGCAGATAAAACACTGAATGCCACAAAAAAGACTTTTTAAAGAGCCCTCAACATTTGTTTCGCTCCAGGATCATCTCTTGAGCCCCAAAATGTTGTCTCAGCATCACTTGAGTTGCTTTGTTTCTTCTTAAGTATCAACTATTCCCCTCCTCCTTCTTAACCCACCCCCTCATCCTCGCTTTCCCCTCTTGAATCTTGAATCTGAGGCAGTGACAAACTCCGACAAGAAAGCAAGCGATCTTGATACCTCCGTGCATCTCAATAATGGAGCAACTTGATATGAGAGCCTTGTTATCAGGGCCCTCTTTGCTTAGTGCATGTTGCATCCCATCAGTCAATGGGGTAAGAAGAGGGGAGAGGAAGAAGGAGGGAGGGGGTTATGGTTGGGTTATCACAGCTATGGGATTAATGGGTGTGTGGGGTTTAAATTGGCTCTCGATGACAGCGGAGGCCTCACCGTGCTTCTATCAGTTATCGGCAGGTTTCCCCCCCATTACTCAGTCTCTTTCTCTGCCTTCCCTCCTTCTCCCTGTAGCTGCAATTTATTCCTCAACCTCTTACCATCTCTCTCTGAACACCCCACACATCAATCTTCTCCCCCCCCCCATCAATCTTCTCCCCCCCCCCTCCCCTCTTCTTCACTCTTTGAATCCAATACTCCAGACAGCATGATGTCCAAATTAAAGAATGTGATGGAAGCCAATGAAAGTACACAGCCTGGTGCAGTAAGTTAACTGCGTAAATGGACCAAATGAGCATTTTCAATATTTAATAACTGAGTAACGTGTCGGGAAGAGTGAGGGGAATATTCCAGGGTAATGGTTCCCGAGCTATTTTGTCTGACAAACCCCCCAAATCCCTTTATGCAAATGAAAATAGGCCTATTTAAACATCACCCACGTTTTTTATCCGTTTGTAGTGTATTACATTCACTAACGCTAACCAGTTTAACTGCTGGTCCACTACGTTGACTCAACTATTTTTATAACTGTTTGTTTCATCTTTTAAAGGTGGGGAAGGTACATTTGAGAATCCGGCTCGAGATACACTTTTTGTTATATTCCATGGAATGCTCTTAACATTCAGATAGCAATGAATATCTTAAAAACTTTGACCAAAAATCCATAAAAAAATGTCATCCGTGGAAGCTGTAGTATTGAAAAAAGCACGACTAATCATTTGAGCTGGCCCGGCTAAAATAACTGGATGGCCTACCTGCAGAGCCGGCCTGACCCATTAAGCGACATAAGCGGCCGCTTAGGGCCCCGCAGCCACTAAGGGGCCCCCTAGCAACAAAAAAAAAAAACGAAAAAAAATCTCAGTACACCGTCGCCGTGATAAGTATGTTTAATTAATTGTGTTAATATGCCTGGATTGCCTACTCTCAAAGTCATGTATTATATTATTGAGTCAATAATATAATACATTAACCGTGCTTTACCTGAACCTCATCATGACACTAGAGAGGACGGTAGGAATGTAATTTCCTGTGTTCAGTGAATGCAACAGAGGCAAGACACCAGACCAACCAGAGAGTTGAATGGAAATAAACATCTGTCTTATTGGCTGACAGGTACCTATCCTGTGAGCTGTGACAATGTTTAAAATAAACTGTCAGGCAGACTCAGAGTTTTTGAAGATGGACATAAGAACATTTATTCTTAAAAAAGACGAAGATTCTCAAGTGGTGGCTCACACAACAGCCACAGGTAAACAAGGTATGTAAATGTCAGTAAACTTCCAAGTTATGCGAACATGTAAGCAAAGCATAAATTACAGCTACGTTGACGTTACTTTGAATCGCGGGGGTAAGCTAAACCGTTAGCAAGTAGCTAGCTAGCCAGATATATTAAATAAACACTTTGTCATACCATCTAAATGTAATGTTTTTTAGCGTTACCTGGTGATTTAAAAGAAAGCTCTCTGCAAAATGTTGACTTACTCTTCAACATGAAGCTAGAAGCTACCTTACAGCACACAGTTGATCCGGAGTCCTGTCAGTTAAAGTGTTTCATAGTTAGCTTAGCTAAGCATCAACCTAGCACTGAAATATATGGATGTTATGTGACAGTATTTCTGAGAAAAAGTCAGCTGAAATAGTGGCATAGTTGCCACTGCTTTACGTGTCGACAGCATGTTTGAACGTATTTGCAGCAGTAAATGTGGCTGTTTGGCCACTGACGTTGCCATAACAACACCTGAATTTAAATGTGCAACTTCTTTTTGTGACAGAATTTTGCAAGACATTATAATTCTTCTGAATGATATTCCTATTGACAGCCAGTTTCTATGTGAACATTATGAGATGGACAGCCAGAGAGAATAAATGAAAAACAGTTATGAAATACTATATGACAAAACAAGAATACAGTATAAGTGATTTGTAAAATATCCATAAAGAAATGTACAATTCTGTTTCATATGGGTGTTGAGAGATGTATCCAGAGATCTCTTAATTTTGCTCTCAAAGTGCACCAGAGTGATGCTTTTAAAGGTAGGGTATGTAAGTTTGAGAAACTGGCTCGAGATGGCTAGAATTTGAAAATACACGACCGGAGAAAATCTGCCACTTCCTTATAGAGCCCCTCCTCCAACACACACGAACGAACGCGCACATGATCAATGAGGGCACGAGATAAGTTTGTGCACAGTTGGAAGGCTGACAGGCAGGTAGGCCATCCAGTTACTTTAGCCGGGCCGGCTCAGATGATTGGTCGTGCTTTTTACAGTACTACGGCTTCCACAGATAACATTTTTTTATGGATTTTTTGTCAAAGCACTGAAGATATTCATTGCTATCTGGATGTTAAGAGCATTCCATGGAATATAACAAAAAGTGTATCTCGAGCCGGTTTCTCAAACTTACATACCCTACCTTTAACTTCAATATTTAAAAAAAATCTTCCCGTGGGAGCATGCCCCCGGACCCCCCTAGAGGAGGTTAGGTCCACGTGCTTATTTATACAATATGTGTGCTTATGCTAACATCATAAGACAAAAGTTGGTTCTGTGTTGTGTGTAGTGAGAGGGGGCCCCAAGCCAAAGCTCGCTTAGGGCCCCCAAAAGTCTAGGGCCGGCCCTGCTTACCTGCCTGTCAGCCTTCCATCTGTGCACAAACTTATCTCGTGCCCTCATTGGTCATGTGCGCGTTCGTGTGTGTTGGAGGAGGGAGAGCTCTGTAAGGAAGTGGCAGATTTGTTCCGGCTGTGTATTTTCTAATTCTAACACACTCAAGCTGGTTTCTCCAAAATTACCTACCCCACCTTTAAGCTAGTTAACTTTTCTACTGTTTCATTCAATACTTTTACTGGTGCTTACATTGCCACTCTTTATGTAGTAAGCTATTTATACTTTAGCTAACTATTTCAACTGTTCATCTAGAAAGCTATATCTACTTTATTTAGCTAACTATCTCAACAGTTTATCTATAAAGCTATATCTACTTTAGCTAACCATCAAGAGTTTATCTATAAAGCTACCTCTACTTAAGCTAACTATTTCAAGAGTTTAATCTCTACTTTATAGGGCGACTGTGGCTGCGAGGGAGTGCGGTCGTCTTTCAACCAGAAGGTTGTGGGTTCGATCCCAGCCCGTGCAGCCAACATGTCGATGTATCCTTGTGCAAGATACTTAACCCTGAGTTGCTCCCGATGGCATGGCCAACGGTGTGTGAATGTTAGGTCCTAGAGCAAGTGGTACTGCTCTGTTTGAATGGGTGTGAATGGGTGAATGACATGTAGTATGTAAAGTGCTTTGAGGGGTTGTAATGACTGGATAAAGCGCTATATAAGTACAGTCCATTTACTTTAACTGTAGTTAACTATTAACTGTTTATCTATCCTACTGTTAATAGCTTACTATTTGAAATGTTTATCCTGTACCTAAATATTTTAAATATTTATCTACTATGTATACATAACTACTGTATTTGAACAGTGTAAGAATTCACAAGCAGATGCCAATTATTTCAACTGTGTATTTATTACTTTTGGTTAACTATTTCAACGGTTAAAATGTAGCTAATTATTTCCATAGTGTATTCATTATTTTAGCTAGCTGTTAAAAACACTTTTGATTTAGTTGCTCCTTAATTTCCTGTGGTATTCCTAAGCAACTGCAGAAATACCCCCTGGGGTCCAAATATCACTGGGATGAAATATCACTAATAGGGCATCCTCTGCTTCCACCAAAACTGAATAGACACATCCTATCAGGTGCAGCACCATATTATTCTATTTAAAACTTTTCTGAGAAAGCCAGTCCAAGGTTTCCAAGAATACTAGCTGTATCTTTTAGTAAGAAGATCTTTGTCAGAGATGTTTATTCACTACTCACTTTGAAAGGCTCATTCATCTTAAAGAAACTTTCGCTCATAGCAGCAGATGGGCTCGGAAGGAACCAATATGAAAAATACCCCGCAAAAGACTAATTAATTCTTGCTCTTGTCAGTCTGTGTTTTATTTGAAAGAAATGGAGGAAGAGGCTTTAACATGGTGAAACCAAACTCTTATTTGAGTGGAAAAGAAAGCCCAACATACAGCCATTTTACTCCCAGTCGCTGCTAACTATGAGACATCCTCGTCGTCATGGAGGGTCTGTGTTGATCAGCTCAGTCCTCCTTTGTGTATGTTTTTCTTTATGTCCCACATCCCCTCCGTCACAAAAGTCCCCTGTAGGTCTCCATTATCCCTTGCAAATCCTATCAGTTCCAAAACACACACAGGGTATTTCGATCATGTTTGGAAGTGGTTGATTCAATTTCCATGTTTTTTTTGTAGCAAATAATGTGAGCCATTCAGACAGCTACAGTATGTGGATTCACAAACATCTGCTGCTAATAGAAAAGATTGAACAAATTAGCTGGTGTGAGAAATTAGCTGGTGTCAGTTGCAAATTTGATTTAAGGAACATTTAGATTATACAGATGTTAATATACGTTTTTTACTGTATAATGCTACAGTTGTCGTCACAAGTTTTTGACCCAGCAGATTTGATCACATTTTCAGAAGTCCCACTATAAATTCATAAAAGAACCAAACTTCATGATTTTTGTTTTGTGACAAAGTAGTATGGGCTCCAATCATTCTATCACAGAAAAATACGAGAGGTAGAAAGTATTGAAAATTCACGACTGTCATGAAATACACAGTGTACACTTTTGACCACAACTGTATGTAAGCGTCTCTCAGGACACTGCCCAAAATCAAATCAGAGTTTAAAAAGCTGATATCTGACAACAGTGAATTCCGAGAACCAATGAATATTTACACTACACTACTATATACTACACTACTATATACTACTTCATATATATGGAAGAGTGTTTGCAAGCTTTCATGACTGTGGCCTGGTTTGACATAAGTGCTGGGTGCAAGGACGTGAAAGCCAGTATTTGCTCTTTGTGTTGTGTGTCTCTTGTTGTGGTGGGGGGGGGGGGGCGTCTTTACACATGGCTTCCCCTCAGTGAAGGCGAAATGAAGGGGAGCCCTTAGGGCAAACACAAAGGCAGGAGCATCTGAAAGAGACTGAGATGAGCATAAACACAGGCAAAGACACAAATGTAAACAACAAGCATTTTTGAGGAAATTGAATATTCGCATTCACACAAGTCTGAACATCCGCCTTTGTTAATAGGTAGCTGTTCAGGCCTTTTCAGCACCATGGACAGCACCCTCCTACAGTATATAATGAGAAAATGTGTGCTATTCAAGGTCAAAGAAGACAACTGACGGTGTGTTTAAGATTGTTACTTTGAATAATAAGGCAATAGAAGTCTCAATTTATAAATAACCATTTTTATTCCTTGGAGAACAACATTTTGCATTTCCTATAAAGACACTGAAGTTAGGTTTCCATTATAGACACAAATGCTGTTCTTCTTTCGGTGCAAGATATGAATCAATTCAAACTAAATCTTATCAGCAATTGATAATGGTTACATTTTATGCAGGTTCACATTCTTTGAAAATGTTGGAGTCAATGTATCATGAACATTTCACAAGTAGCTCCTTATTAATGTTCCACAACTGACTTCTAAAACTACAAGTATGTCCAACTCTCGGACATAAAGACACATTATGTACATCATTCCTTGAACCTGACTGTCTTTGGTCAAAGTGCTTTTAAAGGACCCTTATCCTGGTGTGAGCTCGAGTCACCTTAAGCATCGATGATTTCAACAACAGGATTAAGGGTTATATGACCGCTGAATGGACGTGTCCTCTACTGAACACTGCTATTGTTTGATATCATTTCCTGTTTGTGTGTAGTCTGTTGCCTTCTTCTTTGATGTGAAGTGTTCTCTAAAGTAAATTCGGGATCACAATGGGAATATCCCGTGTAGAGAATATATAAATAATATGTAGATCAGAGGAGGATGCTGTATCAGTGGCTTCTGCGCCACGGACAGCACCTCTTAATGTATCAGGCTCTAAATAATGTTATTTCAACTGTTCAAATCAGTGTATTAGTTTATCTGTCTGTTGACTCAGAACGTCTGGACTTTGTGGACAAAACAAAGTTATCATTGTACCGTGTACCGGATTTAAAAATAGGTTTAATCTCTGCTAAACTTCACTTTGATTGCAGCGTTTGCCTTAAGTAATATTCTATAAAGCAACTATTATGTTATCTGAGAGAAATGTGCTACTCCAACTTCAGGATAAGAAGAGTTGCCAAGGTTAGCGTACTTGATATTTACCTTTTACCGTATATTACAAAAAGCATATTATATAAGTATGTTGTGATAATGGCTCTTTTATTACCAGCTGACTCGGCCCAAAGTGTGAACAAAGGTCCTTTTGATTGAAAAAGCTCTACCATGTTGAAGATGTACTTCTTCACATGAGATGTGCTTAAGCCAATAGCTAAATGCATCTTGACTTGTGCGAAGCAAGGTTAGAAAATAGTGCAGACAGATTGACTTTAACATTAAAAGTCTACCATAGTGTGAGTTAGATTTGCATCTTTACTTTACAGAAAAGACAACATGTCTGCAGAAACAGAAATCCCTCCCATTGTTATCGACTGTTTTCTAAGCAGAAAGTTGTAAGTAAATTAAACAAACTTTCAGCAAACAGCAGAAGAAGTGCTTTATCGCCGCCATCATTTTTTCTGGTTGTGGATTTATTTCTCTCCGTCACCCCTTCTTCCCCCCTCTGCTGATGATTTGTTGCGATTCCAAGAGACAAAACATGGAAATTGCACAGAGGGGATCAGGAATTTACTTCTTGATAACATCTGTTACTAACTATTCCGCTCAGCATGCAGAATCAGTCGCCCCTGTAGACCCATTTTCCCCCTTTATCTTATTTATTTGGAGAAAGAGTTATATTGTCTCATACACCACAAGGTGCACCTAGGAAACTCTGTGTACTGCTACACGGGAACTTTTATGGCCGTCCCTCCCCAGAATGGCAATTAGCTGCGGTAGACTGGGGAAAAACACTGAGCCGAGTTGGCATGCAGAGAGCTCTGCAAAGTTAATGGACTTTTAAATCCACACTGTGCGCCAAATTCCCTTATTAATGCCATCCCTGGTCCCTGCCTACACCACCGTTTGATTTCAAAGGTCAACTCTCAAATGTCAACATAGGAATGCTACATTTTTATGATGCATGCACTGTGTGTCGAAAGAATGTGAAGTAAATGAGAGGCGAATAGGAGAGGGGCCCTAGTGACTCGTCTTCACCTTTATTCATATTGTATTATTATAACGCATGCTAGTCCCCAGCACTGGCCTACTCTTGGAACTTGAATACACAAAGCTATATACTACCAGTGTAGTATGTAAAATGTACGAATTGAAGAATCAAATAATTGTTCTCTAGAGTCAAAAGAGTCAGTATGCTTACAGAAAAGGCATTCATTTTTGAGTGTGCTGTAAATGTACAGACGTTGAAATGCACAAAGGAAATAGAGGAGCTAGAGGAGCTGCTAGCGGCCAAACAAAATGAAAACGGATTGTAAATAAAGATGAAATCGCATCAGTAATAGATCTAAGAATACCAAACTAAACATCTACTTAAAGGTCCCATGTCATGGCCATTTCTACTGATCATAATTCCATTGTTGAGTACATACTAAAAAAAGATTTACATTGTGCAATTTTCCAAACTTACATTGGTTTCTCATACAGCATCTCTGTATAGTATGTGTATTCACTCTCTGTCCTACACGGCTTGTTGGAGCTCCTGCCCCCCCCTCCCTGTGAGCCCAGTGTGCTCTGATTGGTCGGGACGTTGCTAGGCTTGCTGCTCAATGACCTGGCTTACTGGTGTGGTTTCCGGGTCGGCGATACAGCGAGTCAGCGCGAAACTCATCCTGAGCACACACAAACACTCACACCCGAAGTAAAAACAATAAGTGTGACTTGATATTGAGTAAAAAAAAAAGGTTTATAAACGCTGTGAGAATGGGTCTGCAGAGAGCATTTCTCCGCGATCCCAACTCGTCTATTACCAACCAGGGAGCTCTATGCAAGTCAAGGGACTCCCTGTTAGTTGAAAATGTATGCTAACGACCCGTCCACACAGCGGCGTGCGTTGACACTTCACCATTCACTTTGAATGGGTGTTCGCTGAACTGCATTGCGGGAAGCGACGCCGAGCTTTGCTGGCGTGGCTCGCGGCAAAAGTTGAACAATGTTCAACTTTTGAAGCCTCGGCAGGAGCGTCAGCCAATCGAATCATATGCCAGTACAAGCTCTAGCCTAACCAATCAAACCGCTGCTTGTGTGTCAGGGGCGGGAGATTCATGTGATTGGTTGTTGGTCGAGTCTCAGACACGTCCGCCGGCAATTTTCAACGCACGCCACTGTGTGGACGGGCAGTAAAGGTCCACACCCCTCCTGGTGTGTGAGGAGCTCCGCGGATTGGTCCTTTTTGGTTCCCGGGGCAGTATAGACAGGTATTTTCTACAGGGTGTACTTTGAGGGTTTGTGACCCTGCAGACCGTTTACATGCAGAACAACCTTCATACCACACAAGGGGACCGGTAATAACTGGAAAAGCATGACATGGGACCTTTAACAAAATATCTAATGGTTAGCTAATGTCTGCTGGCATATATGCTAATGTTGACCTTATATTGTTATATATTAGCTAGCAAGCTAACAGTGGTCAGTTCTGCTAAAGGAGTAATACACCAAGGATATTTTATCTCTTTAAATGCTTGTTAAAAATATAAAAGGTACTTTGTATTAAGGTATTTTGTTAGCTCAGGAATATACAACAGTAGATTCAATTTGGCTTGTTAGTTTGTTTAGCTAAGACTTAAAGTGAAAACCATGTTATTATATCCTATTACTTATTCATTAACACACTTATTTGTCTGTAGAAATGTAAATGCAGGCAATACAACATTTCAAAATGTGAGTAATGCCACTCAAAGGTCATTCAATGGATGTGATTCAATTCAATTCAAAAATTCAATTTTTCCCAATTTTCTTTTCTTCGCTCACACATCCGTGACCCACTCGAAACGGGTCCGCGACCCACTTTTGGGTCGCGACCCACCAGTTGAGAACCACTGCACTAGGCGTTCAAGAACCTTGGCCAGAACTGACAATTTAGAGATGGGTCTATAATTGTTTAATAAGGTGGCCTCCCCTCCTTTTAGTAGTGGCAGGACATAAGCTGACTTCCATACTTTTGGGATTTTGTTCGTGCTGAGAGAGAGAGGTTAAAAAGAGTAGTAAGAGCTGGAGCAATAAAATCTGCAGCTATCTTTAAAAAGAAATAGTGATAGTTATTACTGAAGCGTAATTGCATACTTTAGAAACATTCAGCAAATGATAGGCATTTGACGCTATTATCATAAGTGCCTTACATTCAGTGAAATAAGCTTCAAGGTCATCTCTAAATGTCCAGACTCACAATGCTACTTTACAACAGCTGTATTTGTCTTTTCGTCTGTAACTGCTTCAATTCAGTAATGTCGAAGTCATGCTATGTTTGAGTGAAAAATATCATCAATATCAAATAAGCTGAGTAGCTTTGTTTAAATCTGCCTATTTAATTTTCTTTCAAATATAATGCTATGGAGAAATACTTTTTCAAGTTTTCAGGAGCTTTTTAATTAAAACCCCTGTATCTTAGTCTGCAATAAAAATATTTTGCATCTTTTTTTAATTTGCCTTTATCTGAAAGATCTTCACAGAAGCCTGAGTCATCTGTTATGACCCCGAAGACTAAAACATAGTCTGAAGTGATAAGTGAAGTGAAGAGGCGCTGAACTAAGATGTAGTAATTGGTCTGCACCACAACAAGAGGAAGTGAATATAAATAGACATGTACTGCTGCAAGCCAGCGAAGGTGTTCCACAGGAAAGGAACAAACTACAGATTTAATGAATGACGCTATAACAGCCCATCAAATCACAATGATGGATATCTCATGACGAAGTTTGGAGCGGGGAGGGAGAATATGCACAACTGCAAATCTTTGCGTCCCGCCCCAAGGCTACGAGCTGAGAGTTTTGACCCCGTGACTTTGACAGACTACGGAGCGGATAACGCCACGGGTCAGAGCTGGACGAAGACGTGTAATGTATAATGGAAACACCACATCATTTTGGCTGGGCCACACAAAAAAAGAAAAAAATCCACCTAGATCCATTAATCTGTCGAAGTGAGGATGTGCTGTGAAAACGCACATCCTATTGATTGCACTTATGTAGCTCGAGGTGCAGCGGGACACAAAAGGAAGAGGAAATTGAGGAAGAGAGGGGGAAAAGGCGGGATTTAAACATGGCCTCCAGCAAGCAGACTGTATCTGTCTATTTTAATTTGCTTTCCTAATTATCTGATTACTGCCTGCGCCTGTGGATTCATTCCCTTCTCTAAATGCAGTCCCAGATTGTGCTAAAAAAATCTCTTTTATTATTTGGCAGTGCAAACCTTCCACACAATGAAGGGGCCTAACTCAAATAGCCTCATCCTTAATAAAAAACAATGTTTCCCTTTTGTTTTGTTAATACGCCCGGAAGGCAGAAGCATTCTCATCTCATGTCCCACTTGAAATGCTCAGGCGTATCCAGATGTTTCCCTCTGCCCTTTTAACTGCCTGCTTTGTTGTCAAGAAAACAACAAAAAGTTTTGTCTCATTAATTATTGTTTGATCTCCGCCTCTACGTCGTTGTGTCTTAAATGCCGGTGGTTTCAAGCGGCGGGGACGCTAATGTGGAGGGAAAGTTTAAAAAAGGAAGTAGAGAGGGAAGTGTCATGGCGTGGTGAGAGACGGATATAAGGAGAGACAGAGCGAGCAAACAGAAGAACATTAAGAATGCAACCAGCCGGTGATCAGGTCGAGGTTGGTGAGGCGAGTTTGTAAAGTGGCAGCTGTGAACACTTGTCAAAGGAAATGCAGGTCAACATGTAGCCATGTCCCTCGACATCACAGTGGCCATGAAAGGGAAATCCACACAGCTTAGATTCTACGTATGTGCCAGACTCCTCTAAATGTTTGCCTGCCTTCATTGATTTCCCGTCCCTCCGGCTTGATTGATAAGCTGCGCGCATTCATCTATTAGTTTTGGTCCTCCAAAGCAACTACTCAAGATGAATGGACAGAATGCCTTAGCAGTGAGAGTCTCCGTCTGTGTGTGTGTTGTGTGCTCCGAGGCAGCTGCCTGTCTACCATTGTCTAGACAGAGTCATGTGCCTGCATACTGAGAGAGGAGGTGACACGCCGAAAGCTGCCTGTGTTGATAATTCTCCACGACGCTCATTTGCAGTGACAGAGACCCAAAAGTTAGTTGCGGCAGAAACTTGAAAAAAATGAAAGCGGTTCAGGGATTTAAAGTGAAGATCAGCGTTTCAGCATAAAGCACTCGACAAACGTAACAGCAAAGGGGATTATGATTATAAGGCTTGCTAAGTATCCAATACAATACTATCAACTGTATGCATACTCCACTGTCTTCTTTGGGCGTTTCCTCAAAAAACTCGAGGCAGAACCGATGTCATAAACGGCTCATCATCCGCTGTATATTAAGCCAGATACAGTAGCAATACTTTCAATGTTTCTGCATGAAAAGTCTGACACACTTTCCCTCTGCAACTTCTCAATCCTCCGCATCTCTTCTCCATCTGTAATGGAATCGCCACACACACCATCCCCAATCAGCCCCCATAATGCCTCGCTGTCTGTATGCCCCCAGGTTATGGCTGTGCCACGCTATAATGGTTCCCGCCTTATCTGACACACAGTTATGCAAATACTAGGTTCCACCCGAATATCTGGTGACAGGAGCTTCTCTCGCTCTCTCCTCTTTCCCCTGATTATTCGCTGATAGGCGCGCCCGGCCCGGAATAGACTACTCGCGTATAATCGTGATTAGTCATATTTCGTGTTGGCAGTGATGTAAAACCCATCACTGCCTGGTCTTTATTGTCGATGCAAGTGTTTCTGTTTGTGTGCGAGACATACTGATAGTCGGGGGAAAGATGGAAACCATTTTTCTATGCACTGCGTTTCATTATGTTGGTGCTAAAAGCAATTACGTAACTATGGTCAAACGCCTGAATGCAACATTGACCTGTGTTGCTTTTGGTACTTTTTCCTCTCTGACCTGGTGTGTGTCATAATGTACAATGAAACAAACAGACTGTAAATATAGATCGTCATTGCAAAGTAAACTTAACCATTAGTCTTAACCATTAGTCCTAACACGAAGCTCAGCAGGCTTCACCCTGCCTGACAGATTGTGAAGCGCAGTGACATGTCATGTCAGGGAGACTGACAGAGACTCAAATGTAAATTAAATGACCAATGTCCTAAAAAAGAAATATCACTCACGATGCTGCTGCCTTCCACATCATTAAGACTAACTGACAAGAAATGGCACCTGTGACGTGTGGGTAGGGATAGAGATATACATCGGGGCAGCAGAACAAAAAGCATGACCTCGTCTGGGTAAGGACGTTTCACCAGAAGTTTATACTGAAGAACACTCACACATATCTGCATCAGCTGACTGTATCAATCACAATGTTACAGGTAAACCAAATTGTTCATTAAATGACCTAAAAAGCTACCCCAAATAGTTAAAGTACACTTCTATTTCTACATGTACCTTACTTAAACCGCCATTTTAACCATTCTTCTTGCAGTCAAATGTTGGAGCCCCAATGCATTTTGGGTCTTATCTGCGGGTTGTGCACTAGCTTAGCAAGCATGTTTCTTGCATGAACTACACCCATTATGCAGTATCTGATTTTCATCCACAGCTCATGATGTATTATGGCCCTTTAAAGTTGATATCGCTAAAGGCGTGGCAAAGGGTGAACATTTTTAAATATCCAGCAGAGAAAGAGCAACAGAAGCATAGATTTGGAGTTTTGTATATGACGTATACAAATCCAAAAAAAAATCTTCTCGAGCTCGCTTTTATGTTTCCAAAACTTAGCGGAGAGTAAACTTTCAGGCTAGAAACTAAAACAACAAACTCAAAGATCCTAAAACACTCCATAGAGCTAAAGGGGGATGAAGAGTGGATTGATAACTACTACTACTACTAACTTTTGCACATTAGTTGCAAAAAATGGTATCAGGTGAGTAATTCAAATATAAGGAGCGTACTGTAGGCCCCAGGACATAAGGGGTAAATGGTGAAATCAACAGTATGAGTTAACATGTAAACATTTGCAGGCTCCGTATTTACTGGTTGTTAGATGGTCATGCTGTCATGTGACTTGAGGTTAGCCACTGGGGGTTTTAGTTGGTCAGGTAATGGCGCCGAGCGAGGCTGTTGACAGCAAGACAGAAGGAGGTAGGTGGGAAGTACGTGAGTAGTACAATACCAACCAGCCCTTTCTTTCTTTCTCTCTCTCAAACACAAACCCACCCTGCTCTCCCTCACACACAAACTCCATCTCCCTGAGGGGTAGTGATCTGTGACTCCTCAATGTTCTGTGCACATCTGAGATGACAGCACACACAACATAGCCATCGCGCCAGTCTTGGTTCCACATGATCACCCACAGCAGTACTGTACAGCAAACAAGATCCAGCCACAGTGTGTACAGACAGGGAAACAGGCCAGGACTCTCACTAAACCCACAGTGTCACACTCAGACTTGGCCACACACAATGTACACACACACACACACACACACACACACACACACACACACACACACACACACACACACACACACACACACACACACACACACACACACACTGTCTTGGCTCAATGCGTGGACTTTATCTCTTTACTACAATAAAATGTTTGGCAATTGCTCTGGAATTTGTTTACTTCTTCTCATTCAGCTTTTCTATCTGAATTCTCCAGGATATTTCACCTTAATTTGACTTTCTGTTGGAAATTCATTGCAATTGGATATATTAAGTACGTAGAGAGATTTGTCTCTGTTTCTAAACTCTTTCGTCTAAGAGAGGAAGTTTACTTTTTAAGAAGGCGATGATTCATTACTTTGAAGAATGCAGTAAATAGAAATGTAGCATTTTGATCCTATATAACAGTTTTCTATCAAAGCAAATCTGTGTGAACGAAAGATTCAAATAGATTTTTAATGGATCACAACTTTGACTTGATGCGCGTAAATTGGTGTCAGAATGCTTTTGTAAATGAGTCCCCATGATACTCATTACAATGTAAGAGAAACTCTGTGATGCTAAAGGGAGTGTGCATTTACATCCCATTCCAGCTGATTGTATGGAAGCTGTGGGAGAGCTGATTCTCCAGAAATATAAGTGTTTCACGAAACATGTGTTAGCTGTGCGCCTTCCAAAGCAAATGTAAATGTGTAAAATGTTTTCACTGTATCATTTTAAAACCTGAGACATTTTCCCCACTTATTATCAGCAGAGGAAGGAGCAGACCAGATTCAATTTGAGGAGAGGTAGTGGATCATGAAAGCACTTCCCCATTCGGGAACACATTAGATATCCGTCTGGGAGTCAGGGCCCAGAACGGTAGTGTTGCCAGAAAAAGTTAAATGTTGCTTTATTTGCCATTCCAACTTCACACTATTGCAAACTTTTTTTGATCTCATCACCTTTGCAAACTTTTTCCTATTTTTGACTCCTTCCTCTTTTACTACTAACATATGGTTGTACCTGAGTTTCATCTCATGACACTGAGAATATCACATATTTTACGAACAGTAGATTTGCTGTGAAAGAGACTAAAGGAAAAGGGCAAACTGATCTTATTTAGTTTTCTCCTTTTATAAAATCTAGTTTGTGTCATGCCTCTGCTATACAATCTAGTTATTATGCTTAAGATGTTTCACTTTGGCTTGCTGCAAACTGTGCATAGATGAAACTGAGTAATATTGACAGAGGTGCGTTCTATCTTCGTCATCAATTTAAGTCCTCCTAAGTCCAGAAGTGAGAAGGAACCACAACCCCCAACTCTAACAATGTATGTATTCGGTCTGTTTACCACACTTCTTCTTACCCAGGGTCCTTTTACGAAGAATCAGCAAAAAACCTGACGCTTAACTAAATAAAAGGCTACCTTTGACCCATGGATTGACTGAACAATGTGAGCTGCTTGCTAGGCATCATTTGTATTCGACAATGGTAAACGGGTGCAATTAAATACCAGAACTTGGAATGAAAAGAAACCACGGCCCCCTAATGCTCTCCAACATGCCTTTGTTCTTTTATTCCATTGATATTTGCTCCAAGACAACTGTTCAGTTTTTTCCCCATATAATGAACAAGCACCTCTTAAGAAGACTCTGAAGTTAACTTTATGTTCTCTAATGCAGCTTTGTCCTAATACACAATAAGTGTTACAATCATAAGAATACAATGCAATAAAAAGGAAGCTTGCAAAACATCTGTTAATCACTCACACACATTCAAAGGTCACTCCAGGGAGTTGACCTAATCAGTCAAACCGTTGACATGACATTTGCAGAATACAGCAGTTTACATTTCATTAGGTTTACACTGTATTAAGCTTTAGTAGCATCATTTCCATCACACTTCAATTGGATATCACTCAAACATATTGTATCTGCCAACCAGTCAGAGGTTAAGAGCCACATGTGTTCTATGTTACTGCAAAGAGCCACATCAAATAGTTTTTTGTTTTCTGGAGACAAGATTTCAACCACGTCACTGATGCATTTTTGTGGCATTGGGATATATATTTTTTAAATCCTCTGGAGCAGAGAGAGGAGCTGTGTATTATTGTTATTGTTTAATGCATCAGTGTTTCTTAGGGTCAAAAACACTAAGCTCACAACTTCAAATGAAAGTGTTTAGTTTATTTAATAGAAGAGCACATGTTCAATGTGAAAAGTGACAGTAGTTATAGATTATTTTCAATTTGGTGCTATATTTAAAAAAAAAAAAAATTATATATATTTTTTAAACACCTTGAATTTCAGGGGGGGGCACGGGGCTCCGTTCGCGGGGCGCAGCGCCCCTCCAAGACAATGGTAGGGGAAACACTGGATAGTGTTTAATCAACGATAGGTTTCCCCGCCCCTCAAAGGTGATTGGTTCACTGCATCGCAGGTATTATTGTGATTGGCTCTTGGGCCACATCAAAATTAGACGCGCTGTCATCCTCTCATACTGACACCTGACACCCCACATACACACGTAGGGAGAGCCGGGACGAAAGTAACAGGGGACAAAAGTAACGGAGCTATTTTATCCGAGCCCAAACAACTTTGACCGGCCAAATTACGTCAGAATTATCAGCATTCAATACTTAACAGACCTACTAAATATCAGGTTTAACTGTCAGGAGTAGCTAGTGTTGTCACGATACCAACATTTTGGTTTCGATGCCAAGTCAAGAATTGCGATTCCGATTCTTTTTCGATACTTTTCTTAAAAAAAGGGAAACAGTCTTAAATGTAATTATTGTGCTTTATTTCACACCAGACCCATAACACAAACTTTTAAACAATGAGAACAATAAATAAAATAAATGACAATAATTCGTATTAAATACAATGAATACATTTCTGACAGACAGGCCTCGTGGTGTCTGTAGGCTTGCCCTCACTGTCAGAGATAGAGCTCAAATACATCCAAATTTCGCTTTTGGCATCTTTTCTGTAAACAAGACGAGGCGCAGCGGCAGTTGCACTCCCACTTGCAGCCATGCTTCTCGTTTTCTCACATGCTCTGGCAGCTAGCGCGTGCACGAGAGAGGGGAGGCACTTAGAGCGTGCTTGAGAGGGGCAGGACTGCAGGCACGGCTGCAGTGCAGGGAGTGGAAGCAGAGCACTGAACACACACAGCGCTTTCTCACCGGAGTACTTTCCCCCGTCCTTCTTAAAGTACCGATACTAATGCAACGGAGGAATCGGAACGTTTTTAACGGCAGGGTATCGCGGTACCTTTCAAGTATCGGTACACCGTGCAACACTAGTCAGGAGTCAGTGTCTCTCCCCCAAACTCACACATATAAAATTCGATATGAACTGAAGAGCCGCATGAAACTAGGCAAAGAGCCGCATGCGGCTCGAGAGCTGCGGGTTGGCCACCCCTGAGCTTCGGGGTGGAAAGGGTGGACTTCATAAATATGTGGAAAGAGATTCTGAAAGTTTCAGGAAAAAAGATTTGCTCACTTTTTGTCCTGATCCATTTATATAAAAACCTGTCTGAAAATGAGCTGATCAGATTTTGGCCACTTCATGATTTGTTGGCTTGTGTAACCATTAGCCAATCACCAACCAAGGTAACTCCCCCCCCCCCCCCCCCCACCTTATCACCTGAATCTCCTCCTAGAGCTCCATTGTGTTCTTTGTAACCAAATATCTCTCAGAGGGGCGTGGGGAGGGGCTCCTTATTTTCATCTAAAGTAACAGACAGAGGATCAGCACTTTTGAAACGGAGGGGATTATGGGTAATGCTGCAATGATCTGTTTGGTGTTTGGAGCCAAACACTTCAGAGACATGTTTTGTATATATCTGAGACCTGTAATATATTGATGAAAAACAGTATAATAGTGCACCTTTAAACACTCACTCACGCGGCGATTTTTCCATATTTGCAAACAATAACTATGATTTTCAAACCTCTATTTCTACCTGGCTGCCTGCTTTCCGTCCATCAAAGATTGTGGAAGCCGAGGATGGCAGAAGTCGGAGTGAAGCATCAGGTTGGCAGGATGCCTGGGAAACAGCGAGAGGCGCAGAAGAGATGGAGAGAGAAGAGAGGACAAGTGAAAAATGTGATAGCGGCGAAGGTCCCGCGGGAGTCCCATGATGCAAAATGAAAGCATAACAACAGGACAGAAAAGCGCGGAAAGAAAGAAAGAGCGAGTGAGTAAGATGTGTTTAACTGCGGGAGTTTGTGTAGGAGTGATGGGAGACCCCGCGGGGCCCCGAGGTAATCTGCAGGTTTGTGCGTTCGCTCTCTCCAGGACCTCGCAGGTGTGCTGCGATGGAGGTGTCACAATTGTTGTTTTCCACACAAATTCACACGAGCACACCAAGACGTACACTCAGAGAATAAACAGGTGGCCATAACTTTCCACTGCGGTCATCTATTCAACTGTTTCAGTAAAAACAAGCCGCAAAATATTTTGTTTTTCATTTTTCCCCCTGCTCCTCATGTCTTTTTTCTCTGTATTGACAAAAAATATGAATCATAAATCTTTATCGCAATGTTGAAAGATGTGACCGTGTGTTTAGTCACTCGCAGTCTGTGCTCCGAGAGAGATGAAAAACAATGAGATTTAATCCCATTCCCAAACAATGACATTATGGCTTTGTTTTCTTTCAATTTGATAAGGGAATCCAACACCATTCTTTCCCCGCGATCCGCAGTCATACATTATGGAGACGGCAGAGCGTGCTTCTGTTAATAAGAATTGACAGGAGCTACTGCAGAAATAACAAGAACAGACTTCTTCGGAGTCTCGGGCCCCACCCAAAACACTGCGCCTACACAGACACACACATGCACACACACACACATACATACACACACACACCATCAATGCAGAACAGCAGTGGGACATCCACAAGACATCCTCATCAATTATGAAGGAGCTCTGAGTACCATCCATTACAGCCAATCAGTTGGAGAAATCACTGTTTTACCACCATTAGCATTCCTCTATTCATTAGGAAACCACACACACACACACACACACACACACACACACACACACACACACACATCTGCACACACATGCAGACAATGCGCCCCATAAACCAGGATAAATATATGGGAGCTAAACAGTTCTCAGAATGCTAAAGAAACCAGTTCCAGTCCCTAGTTTATTCATGACCTGAATAGCATGCCTGCACAAACAAGCCCCGGCTAATGTTAATTAAGCAGAAAAGAGGCTCGTTAGAGAGGGAGGGAGAAAATTGATTAATCCAAGGACGGCTGGAATGAAATGTTCGATTGGGAGTAAGAAGGAAAAGGTTGCCCAACTTTTACGCTTCGAAAAAAAGAAAAGAAAGTGGGGTTTGAAGTAACAACAGGCTGGAATCACGATGGGGGGGATTTAGCTTCAATATAACTACAATGAGGAAAACCAGATGTGTAATGGTAGACATCTTGCCACTGTATAGTGTAGCCTTAAGCAAGGGTTCCCATACCAAGGACGAGAAAACAATTGTTTGGATAGTTTACCATTTTGGACACTTTAACCACTTTAGCACTATTAGGTTAACCCTAATCTGTTTCAGGCCTCTGCTGATAGGTCAAATTCCCCCAATGGCGTGCTCTGTGGCGTAGAGTGATCTTCGCTGATTGGCTGGGAGAAAACCACATCCTTCTCGACCTCACTGGGGGGGGGGACACAATGTTTGGGTAACCCTAACCCAAATATGGTTCCTCGCCCGATAAAGGGATACAAAATGTTAAAGTGGAAGAAATTGCAACATAATCCACTAGGCATACAGACCAAATAAGCTTGTCCCAGCCAAACGTTTTTTCAGTATTCAATTGAGATCCTGTGGGTTCACTTGCTAATGAATAAAACTGGTTCTTCCCAAAAATAGCTTTACATAAATTGCACCCAGAGAGTTTGGGAACCACCACAAGAAAGAGACAAAATCCATTTTAAGGTCAGATAACCTGGACAATGGACATGTGTTGGATGACGGGTATGTCTCCAAACATTTACCACTGTCCAATCCTACTCCCTCCAAGGCATCACCATCGGAATCTTGTTTGTGACTTGATTAGCACAACAGAAGATCAATTGAAGACATGCATCAGGCTGAAGCAGTAGAAGATAAGATGTACAGTACAGGTATCGGATGGGAAGGAGTCCATTCTGAAGTGAAGGCTGTCCCGTCTGTGTGTTTTATGTGATTGCATTGTGCTTCATTATGCAGGCCATATTGAACCAAACCAATAGGTAGTCAAGGTTAATCAAATATTAATTGGGACACATTTTGCTGGAGGACACAGATCGGCGTGAATGAGGGCAACATGGACACTTAAAAGCCAACAAATGTTGCATGGGAAGTGACGCACAGACAACATTTTTTAGATTAGCTTGGAAAATATGAATTCAGCGGACCATATAGGCAGGTAGGCATTCCCATTCATGGTACACCAGAGTACAATGGTGTTTTATAGATGTTTCGAAACACGTGGGTAAAAAAAACATTGTCTTTTCATCTGAGACGTCTTCCCCTTTTAGCAACTCTTTGCATCTCCTAGTGATTATGTCTTTTTGTGTTACTCTAGGTAGTGCTTTAAGTGTGCTTTTTTCAACATGTTTGATACATATGTCCACTAGTCTGACTAGTCAAGGTAGGTGTCTTTCTGCTAAATGTTTGTTACAGGTTGGGAAATACAAGAAAACACTTGACGTCAATGAGCCGGAACAACTCTATCATAACTGCTTTTCTCTTAATCCGTCCCCTCTGTCTCTTTTCCTTTCTAACTATGTCTCGCCAGAGCACTTGACCCTCACCCGTGGTCTATCTCGGTCTCTTTTATATCCTCTAGTGGGAAATCAACCACATGCACATAAACAAAACTGCATACTCGCCAACACACCAGGTGCATGCACACACACACACACTTTTTTGCAGCACCGTGGGGCTGAAAGAAGCGTCTATCAGCCCAGCTTAGTGTTTCAGGTGGTAATTAGCAGTCATTGTTGTTCTTCTGCTAATCAGAAATCTCACACCACAATGAGGGTCATTATCTCACCATCAGGAGAGAGAAAAAAGACCAGCCCAGCTCAGGGAAGATGCAGAGAGATGTGTGTGTGATGTGTTATGATATAATTCACAGCCTTATCAAATAAAAATGTGAGATTGGATCTTTTTCAATCATTTGCATATAGAGGGGCTTAATATCAATTATGAGATGGAATCCTTTGATTGTTTCTTCCTCTGGCTAATTGTGCCTTCAGACGTTATTATCAGGACAAAGCTTTGAGGCTAGCTAGAGTGAACAAAGGAGCGGTGAAGTAAAAAGGGTTGAACAAAACGTAATAAATCAAAACGTTAAGAAAACGGTGTATAACAAAGAGGAATAAGTCGAAGCATTAAAAAGGGATGAAAAATATAAAAAATCAAATTGATAGCAGTCATGACCGAAAGAACGAGATCGCGGATACAAGCGGCCGAGATGGGTTTTCTCCGCAGGGTGGCTGGTGTCTCCCTTAGGGATAAGGTGAGAAGTTCGGTCATCCGGGAGGGACTCGTAGTTGAACCGCTCCTCCTTTGCGTCGAAAGGAGCCAGTTGCGGTGGTTCGAGCACCTAGTAAGGATGCCACCTGGGAGCCTCCCTAGGGAGGTGTTCCAGGCACGTCCAGCTGGGAAGAGACCAAGGGGTAGACCTAGGACCAGGTGGAGGGATTATATCTCTTCGCTGCCTGGGAGCGCCTTGGGATCCCCCAGTCAGAGCTGGTTGATGTGGCCAGGGAAAAGAAAGTTTGGGGCTCTCTGCTGGAACTGCTACCCCCGTGACCCGACCACGGATAAGCGGGAGAAGATGATGGATGGAAATTGATAGCAACTTTCTTTTGACTGGTTTGGTATTTGTCCGGCAGTGGCTCAGTCAGTAGGGGATTGGACTGTGAGCCTTAGGGTCGCCGGTTAAAGTCCCCGACCAGACCTAAAAATGGAGTGTGGACTACTACTTGGAGAGGTCCCAGTTCACCTCCTGTGGTGCCCTTGAGCAAGGCACCAGACAACCCCCTTCCTCCTTCACTCCCATTGCTCCCCGGGCGCTGTGCAATAGCTGCCCACTGCTCCTAGTACTAGACTCCTGGTACTGGATGGGTTAAAAGCAGACACATTTCACTGTGTGTGCTGTGTGCTCTGCATGTGTGACCATTAAAGAGGGTTTCATCCCTCCCAATATTATAATTTAAGTAAAATTAATAGGGGAAACAGCAGCATTTACATGCTATCAATGCTAAGTTAGCTTATGTCACTTTTGCTCAATAACAGCCATTGTATGTTTGAGTTTTATGGGGAACTAAACGCTAACACTATAGCACGAGTCTTAAAGGTCAGGGAACTATTTTCATAAATGTCAGTTACAAAACGATATCTACAGTTGCCTAACACTGGCTAGTAGATGTAGCACATTAAACTCCTATATTGAAATTGTACACAACAAATATATTAGCAAGGTTACAACAAATTTAAATGAATGCTGTCTATCTATCAACTGTATGGTACTAATGTTTTGCTGTTGCAATGATTTTCATCAGAAACAGAAAGAAAAAAACAAATCTATGTCAGCAATCCAAATAAACAAACCAGCTAATCAGGGGAAGAGCTCATATTGACTCCCTTATAGACAATTTAGTTTTATGAATGAATGATGAGATTTAAGAATTTGATTGGTGGCTTGGAGTGTGTATATAGACAGTATGCCAGATATTAAGTTTACCAAACACCATCCAAGGACACCTACACTTCAGAGGACGACTACTCTTCCACTTTACAGAAACTCTGTGCTTGCAAACAAATGTTTAAACCCCTTCCAGTGTGCCACTTCTGTACCCACCCTGTGTTGATGACTCAATTTAGACCAAACAATCTTGAGAGGAAGGTTACTGTGGATGGACTGGCATGCTAGATTAGAAGGGGGATAAATAAATAATTGACTCAGAATGAGGCAACAAATTATGCTTGTCTACCCAAATCGAATCAATGGTGTCCAATCTATATCTGTGTCCTTGGGATGGTGCACTTTGGAGAGCTGGGGGCCATGATGGCGAACATCGAATTGCTGACTGTCTCATGTAGTGTGCTGCTGGTCACTCCTGGGACTTTACCGGCTGCTTTAATAGGGTGGTCAAGGTCCCACACATGAGCAGAAAGCGAATACGAGAACTCTTGATACAGGGGTCAGGAGATCGTCAAGCACTATCCCTCTCTCGCTAATGCACTTTCTTTCTCGCCATGTTAAATGCTCAGGTATGCAATCTTGCCATTTCCATTGGACACAGGTTTCTCACTCTTTCCCTTCCACTTCTTCTCCTGCTTAGTCTCGCCGGTGTAATAAGGGAGCCCATTGGACGGGGGTATGCAGAGGTCGGCGCGGCCTCCCTTCTCATTCCACCTCTGGAGTGGATTACTAAATGGAAAGGAGCGCAGGGTTCACAGGTCCACCCTGATCAGCTCACAGCTCCTTCCCCCTCTCTCTCCCAAACCCCAGTCTATCTACAGGTGCTGAACCCTCACCAAGCTTCGGAGACCCCCATATACAGCTCGCTAGCCTTTGGTTGTCTAAATCCACCAGCTGTGGTTGTATCGATATTAGAATCATTCTCTTCCATTGCAGTGCACCATGTTCACAGCCTTTCTTAAACCCCAAGGTTTATTTTTCATCTGGCTCTTGAGATTGAATATTGGATGACAATAAAGTTGGGGGACTGGTAAAAGAGAGAGAATGGTCGAAAGTAGGGATGCTCCGATCGCCAATTTTGGGGCCGATCGCCGGAATCAGTATCGGCCGATACCGATCGCCGATCCGATGGAGTGGGCGGGGCCTATGGGGATCTTCCATTTAAAGTGATGTTTAAAACTCAGTTAATGGGGCTCATTCACTGGCGTTTCCACAAACAACAACCAACATAATTATTACATTAAAATGAAGTACATTATTGAAGTTTACATTAACTTTGGAGAATAACACGGGAGAAATGAGCGGAAGCGCTCTCTTTTCCTCTCTCCCCCTCTCTCTCCTGACAGCTTGTCAGTATCTCATGCAGCTCCAGATCCAGTAATGAGTGACCCGACAGTGAAATTCACTATATTATAACTAGTTTAGCTTGTTCCAGAGGTAGATAACATAGCTAAGTGTGTTAGGTCTAACTCTTAGTGTGTTTCGCTCTGCTCACCGGTCCGTCACAGCGTGTGGAGCTTCACACACCGCTATTTTATTGTCATTTTCAGACACCTTAAAATACTGCCAGATTGGTGAAGCCATTTTGGCGAGCTTGTTTTGCCGCGCACTGAAAAAAGTGTCGTGCATTTTACGTCATCATTTTACGTCATGCGATCGGCTCTAGCGATCGGCATTTTTAGAGAGCACCGATCGATCGGTAGAGAGTGAGTATCGGCCGATATCGATCGACGGCCGATCGAGCATCCCTAGTCGAAAGCAATGCATCAGAGGCCAAGATATTCAGACATTTAGTCGCTATACTTAGTCAAAACCAAAAAGACTGGATCCAACATTACCTGTGATGCATCTTATTGGTTTATTATTAGATCAACCTGCTTAACAAACAAATAAACTCATCTTTAAAACTTAAAGCGAAGGGTTTATACACCGTCTTTAAGTCCATCATTGAAGTCTACCGTCCCTTGCCTGAATAACACTACATCTAAAGGCTAAATGGCCATGGAAAGACGTTGTGTTCGGTTGTGTTGTTGTCTTTAAAGGACAAAAACATTGCCATGAAAATCAAGAACAAAAAAAGTCCTCTAAAGAGAGGTCAAATCTTAAAATGTGTTGCGGACTAAACCTCTTATGTTTGAGGAAGCGCTTTTCAAGGCTACATTATCTGCTACTAGCTAAATAAAGGGTGTGGAAAGCAAGGGATGGATATTTGTCATGTATCTGAATTCCAACTACTTCCTGCTTCTCTTTCGCTCAGGGTGACTGAGAGTCATAAGCATAACTATATGGGGACAGGAATATGATAAGGTCACGGTACAGTTGGGTTACCATCCAAACAAATACAGTATTATCACCAAGGGGTCGTCCTCCTTCTGGCAACAGCCCCATAATTCCAATATTGTAAAAATATGAAAATGATCTACAGCCTTATCTCACGCAAATGTTTAATTGGAATGTTTAACATTCCCTTCTTTATTAGCGCTGTGGTGACTCGCTCTCTCCCATAACCAGGGGGGAAAACTGATTGAGGTTTTAAAGACTCAATCCCAGTTGAATTGCAATTGCAGAGGCTTTTAATTAGATAAAGCTTGGCTGGTTTGAACATATACTTTACAGCCGTGTCAGGCTAAAAGGGTCCATGTGCCGTAAATATCACCCGAGACATTAATATAATTGAGATTAGAGGGCAGAATGTGTGGATCAGCGTAAAAAGACGGCCGCCAGTGGGACAACCTCATGCAGTGAGCTATTTATAGCAGCTCAAATGGACAGCTCCATTAATATAAGGCTTACCCTTTCTGGAAATGTAAATCACCGGGGCCATGGCTGGACGTGCATGTTATACAGCTGCAGTATGTCAGGGTTAACAGTACCGTCTTTCTGATTTACACTGGTCTGGGATAAAGCAAAGAAGATAGCTTCATATTTCCCTCAGACATCTGTTGTGTTTTAAGTCAATATGGTGTGTTAGCAATTTTCCTCTCTCCTTCTGAAAATACCCAAGCATATGGCTGCAAAGGATATATATTTTAATTGCTCGACTGTTTCGAAAGGCGGCTTGACTACAATACAGATGTCGAAAGTGACATTAAAGCCATGTTGAGACCTGTCATTCATATTCTCTTTTATTTCTGCGCTTGATGTTTTTGTTATTCACAGACAGAGGCGAAACTAGCAAACACCAAAGGCAGGGACGAAGCCTCAGTGAACGCTTCCACAAGGCCTGATCAATAACCTCAGCATTTCAAAACGGCATCAAATTAATTCTAACATGCCATGTTTTTGAAAAAACCACAGGCTGTGGGTTTAATTGAGAAGCATCTCACGTCGAATCAGAGGGCTCATGTCTGTTCTTTTGAAATATCTTGTCCTTTTCTCTCTTTTTCTCGAGCACATCAACCCGCTCCTTTTCTCTCTAATCCCCCTCCCCTCGGCGCTTTCTCCCTCGCTGTCTTCACTGTCTGCGAAACACTGCAGCTCAGGTACTCTGCTACTGTACTCACATGCATGTGCTGTGTGACTCAGAGACCATGGAAGAAACCTTCAGATTGTTCACTAACCTAGAGTAAAAATAGAATTACCACATTGTGTAAAATACAAGTGAGTTCTAGCAGCAAAATGATACTCAAGAAAATGAACAAAAAGGAATATTCTTGTGTGTTTGGAGGCTATAAAAACATGCAAGTGTTGTACTGCTCCAGGCATGAGTTCATCAATTAGCTGCCTCCAAAAAGTTATTTGTTCTATCACAGTGAGTTTGTTCTGAATTTGGTCAAAGTTAAATGATTGCTGCCTTGTAAATTGGCACTGCAGTTTAAACGCATTGATTGAAAAAGTCCACGGGAATTACCTCATAATTATAATATAACTTTTGATGAAGATGGATGCAGACTTGAGGTACTTCATCTCCATATTTTACAGAAATGAATGGATGCCAATAGCTGTCTGGATTGTATCGAAAATAAACTGACATGGTAAACTGGTATGGTGCTTTAAGTCTGAAAGTATAATGAATGAATCATTCAAAATGGCCATTTATGTTATCACGTTATGCGATCACATTTGATTATTGCAGGTGTCCCTTTATGTGTTATCAGTTAATTCAATCTAACAATGCTTCATACCTTTTTTATGGTGATCATAACCTCAGAGGCCACCTAAAGGTACACTTGTACAATATACTGCAAATCAAGCTAAACATATATTATACATAAGCTGCATACAAGTCAAATGTAGTATTGCAAAGGATTGGACACATGTACCTCAATAAGTGGCTAATGAGTAAAAGTACCGCTACATCTTTGTTAAATATTCCATTTCAAGTAATATGAACTTTAGATATCTAAAGTAAACGTTTCGGGAAGCACATGTTACTGATGTCATTCATACATCAAATAAATCTATTTTTCATTTATTTTGATTTTCTTTTCTTTTAAAAAGGGCACAAAGTACTCTATATTACAAGCTGGTTTTATATGTGTTGTATATACAGTATATACATAATGTTAGTTGGAAATCTAACTATACTTTACCTGCCAAATGTTGATATTGGAAAATAAAAGCCTGAAATGAAAAACAAAGTCAAGTACACTTACCTCATAACTAGACTTATGTGCGATGCTTGTGAAATGTATTTTCCACCGCTGCAGCCAGGCAAGCTGTTACCTCAACAGGGTGAGATGGTCAATGTTGTCGCATATAAGGACTTTGCAGACCTCTCATGCGCCATATGGTGACCTTCGTGAACTAAAAGGAAAAAATGCTGGTTATACAGACACAGAGGACAACAGAGGCAAATATACGTACCGATGACAGTCTGAGGAACGAACAGAGGACCTAAAGAGGGTATGACGTCTGTGCATATATACAAATACAGGGGACAAGAAATGGTAGCTTTTAGCAGAATTATAAAGATTATTATCTCAAAAACGACATTAAGTGCTGAACACAAGTCAGAGGCACATATAGCATGACATCGCAGATGAAAAACAAGATGTTGTTGGTTAAAATACGTCTGCTGCAAGGGTACATGTTGTGAAAATGACTCAACAGGCCAGTTACATAGGAACATATTCATTTCCACTCATGCAATGAACATGGAAATATAATTAATATGGGTGAGGGGAGACAAAATATTTGCACAGTAACAACAAAGCCCTAATAAGAAATCTTGACTACTTGTAGCACTCTGGGATCTGAGATCAGATATGTAGTGCTTTATAAATTGAATCCATTATTAAATGGCCAGACCACGAATGCACAAATGTGGCAGCTCTATGATTAGAATATAAAGACATGAAACAAAGGACAAGCAGCTGGTGTATGCGGCATAATGAAAATAAAATGTTAATATCAATTTTTAATGGAGGACCCTGTGTGACAATTGCCTGCGTGTGCAATTTCCGACGGCGATACATTATTCAACAATTTTTTCAGTGGCTTGAAACGGCGAGTTTATTTTAACATTTCACCCGAGAAAATGCAGAATTTGATGAAATCTATGAATAAAATAATGATATAATTATGTATAAACAAGTCAAAGATGGGGTTTTTTTCACAACGGGGCTTAAGTTCCTCAACGTGCTTAGAGGACTGCGTCTCCTAAATATTGCAGATATGTAAAATAACACGAGAGTAAACAGAAGGAAACTCAAATGAAATCTAACATACTTATAGTAAGCTGAGTTACCTGGTGAAAGGAGCCACTATTACTGCATCCTATAAACCTGTGGAGAACAGATGCAATATTAAAACACAAAAAACTTAGCAACTTAACAGAAAACAAAAAATCCAATCATGATGGATAATAAACCTGGAAGCAATGACGGTAATCATATTAACACTGATGCTTTCATCCTCTTATTATTTTAATGGCTTTACTGCATGCGGTATTTTATTTTTACCTAACTGTAATTATCTGATGGATTTGGGTATATTTGTGGATTCATTGCTGTGGAGAAATATAAAACTGGCAATTACGCAAAAAAACTATTTCCTGTGTGTGACTCGTTCTGTTCGACACTCACACCTCCACCTTCTCCATTGTTCCCACCATCTGCAACTTTGTGGAAACTCAGCGAGGGGATTTTTGAGTCAGAGCTTTTTGGCAAAGACAGAAATGTTTTATTTGCACTTTCCGGAGAGAGACCTTAGCACAGTATTTCTCCTCTAGTGATCAATATTTTTGTGTTTAAGTGAAAGCCAATAATAAAGACTGCATGCATGCCCACTAAGTCTTAATGGAGTGTATTGAAAGTAGATTGTACTTACCTCCCAAGGCCTGCTTTTGATGGAAGTCACACCATTTTTTTAAACGTTTGGTTATTTCAGGGGCAATATCTGTTAAGTGTAATCTTCAAATGATTGAATTTGACTGTGCTTAGATAAAACTACAGTGAACAGGGAGGCAACAATCCACAAATCCCATGTCCTGTGAATAAGGTGACACACATTTGGTCATACAGTATGAAAAGTAAACAACACGTTATCCTGAAACTCTTCAAGAGCAGCAATGTTTGATGTGTTTATTTTACTAATTAAAATGCAAAAACTAGTTAACATGGATGTGTTGAATTACTTTGGTGTTGAATTACTTTGGTATTGTCCATAAACTATGACATTGGAGTGAAACATGTTGAGTCATATAGCAAGTGAAAGCATTGTTTATTGTCATATAGTGTACATTTAAATCACATTTGCTAAAATTGTGCACAACACAATAAAATGCTTTAAAGAAACGATGCTACGTAAAAAAATAAAATCAAAAAGCTGTGGGTTACTTTGAGCTGTTATGAAACATATTTAAAAAATAATTACAAATAAATAATAACGTGTGATATTGCCCTCCTATATCAGCTGTTATCTCATTGCTATCAGCTCTTTTACATTTGAATGCATTATTTCCGTTGCCTTCCTGAACAACGAGCATTTGTTTGTGTGCAACTCCTTGATATAGCTTTTGCAGCAAGTGCTAGAAACAACATAAGAAACATGCTAAGCTAAAGATCACTGTATGAGGATTATAAAAAAAACATAATACTTGTCAGATGTAGTAAAAACAGCATGTCAAAGTAAAAGCATGAAGCAAGCACTTTGGTATGAGTTCTGGAGACTTCTAAGGTTTGACAGCCGAACATGTTCTGGTTTAAGAAGAGCGGCATATAAATCACGCTTTGTAGTGCTTGGGTCAGCGTTGTGTCCAGCTGAGGTCGGCATGACCTCCAATGTCTTTCATCCCTTAATACATCCCAGTTGGAGCCATCACCCCCTACCTTAAGCACCATACTTTGGCTCCACCTGCATCGTTTCAAACTCCACCTATTTCCTTGAACACCCTGTAATGTTCCTCTTACCTCTCTTCTGTGTCAGTCATTGCTCTTGGCACTGCGACTGGTCTTGCTAGTCAGCACAGAGTTGAGTTCATTTAGAAAATTAGGCGGCATCATGCTCTCCGCCCCTACAACAGATCGCCTGCCGAGGGACTTGAAGCCACTCTGGGAGGGGAGAGGCAGAGCCATGGGCTGCAGGTGTTTGGATGAGGAGGGGGGGGCAGGGCCATGCGCCTGGCCAGCCTCCACTGAAGTTCTTCGGTACGGGACTTCTGGGGCCTTGAACGCGTCGTTGGGCTTTGGGTAGCTGGGTCTGGTGTTGGTCTTGGTGTCCTTTAACGGCTTTAGGGTGCTCTCCACAAGAGAGAACCTCTTGTCTGCCGGCTGAGGGCAAACATGACAGATGATGATGAATTACAACTTGATTGAATTCAAGTCAACACAAGTTTGCTCTGCCTCCAGGAGTGATTTCAAGATATTTGAATACATTCCCACCTGTTTGCTGGTGTTGTGTTTTTGAACATTGCGGGCTTCAGTCACAGCTCCCCCTCTGGAGTGTCTGGGATCTGCAGCTTCTTTAGAGTTACTCGTAGTCATTGGCCACAGGTCAGAACCGCACTGGAGACAGACAGCAAACAGTAACATTACTAGCAAGGCTAAAACATTTTTTTTAAAAAGTAATTGTTTAAGATATTCAATGTGAACAACACAAATAGTCTGTTGATTCATTGCTTTTTATTTTCTCTTACAACATTACAAGTCTATACAGTATGTGTTTTGTACATTTAATGAAGAAGTATGTGCATCACATTTACTGATACACTTATAATCACATTATAATGCATTGAAACAGTGAGTTTAATCAATTATAAAATATGCTTTTATATATCAGCTTTGGGAATTATAAAAAATGGTAGTCCTTGCAAAATAATGACTTTAAAAATAGGATTAACACATTTATATATTAAAACAAATGTGCCATGTTGTAATTGTTGTTATAAAGAATGATGTATATGTGAAAGTGCTTTATCTGTACAGTACTTTTTAATTGACTTGAAATGGAAATTGTTACGGAAATGTAAGGGAAGAAGAAATTGTTGCTATGACTGTACGGGATGTTTTGGTTGCTGTGTGAACTTTTACTTTTGGCCGGACTTACACAAGCATTTTGAAAGATGAGAGAGTCAGAGGGTGATGATCCTCTCTTCGCTGACAGAAGAGCAGCTGTGTTCTGATCTCTGGCTAAACTTTCTCTTAAACAACTTCTGCTTTTTATATCACACTGACCCGCCAGACCTGAAGAACTGTCTCTCTTTAACAAATCTGTATTTCATCTCTGCCAGGACCTGTCCTTGGACCTCTTCGCCATCCACCAGCACCACCAGCCATTCCACCTTGCTTCAAATTGAGGTCCTTCATCGCTAGTTGCTATGGAAACTGTCGGTGCACAATGCTCGCTAACAGGTAAGAGAAAGAAAATCAAGAGTGCACCGCCTACTTTCCCATCCGCACTTTCTCTCTGTCCTTCCCACAAGCCCCTGCGTCGGAAACTGACAATCCTGATATTTAGCGGATTTGGGGAAGAGAATCCTAATACCTTTAGCCGGCTCAGGTCTGCTGTAGATTAAGTTGTTGCAGAGCTAAGAGCTTCTGCAAAGAGCGGAGAGAAGTCACTGATCCCGGTGAAATAAACACCTTGAAACACTTAGAAACAACAGACAAAAATTGGCTTCCCCTTTAGATCAATCCCTCCCTGACAGAGTTGCCCTTTTTCCTCGCTAACCTTAGGTAAGGCACTCAAAGGCTTTCCTGTAAAGACCTGTGATAAACAACATCGTGCGGCAGAAAGGTTCCCATAAAGGAAGTCGAGCAGAGGGCTAATATCGATTAAATGTGCGGAGCATGCAGTGAAATCTGGAGATATGTCGGTAAAGGACGGATGCAATGTTTAAGTTATAGTCATTTACTTGGAAATCACGTCTTTTGTCGAACGGGGGGAAACTGTTATTTCTCTGAGAAGTGATGAATATGAGTGAAAAATAATAAAATAAATATGACACATTCGTAGCTTCCCCCCACTTTCGCTTTGCTTTGCATTATTTATGTCATATGTGCTGTGTCAGCGGCTGACAGCGACAACACTTAGCTGTATCTGGGGGCTAAGTACCACAATAAGATTGTTACCGTCGCCTTGACCTTATTCTCAGCTTTTCCACATAAAATGATTTATGTTATTGCTGAGTGACCTCGAAAACGTTACACTTCTCTCCCTGTTTATGTATTTCATCTGCTTAACGGCACAATGGAAAGGGATGATTGGGGGGGAAACTATGATTTATCATATCTCCTTCGTCGGGGATATGGATTGTAAAAGATGATTTATTCCGCTCGTAATGTTGTGTATTTTTCTTCCAAATATGGAAAGGGAAAGGAGGGTGTATCCGCAATGTGCATGTCACATTCACTGATATTGTTGGTATGCAGTAAAGGGGTTAGAAGAAAATATAGAGCACACTTCCTCGGCACTTCTTAAGACCCTGAATGCTCATTAAATTGCTTCATCAAATGTTGGCATGAGTGCACCCCTTACTCTTGTTCTCTGCAGCACGTCACCTCACCTTCATCCTGATGATGTCCGTCACCCAGCTGACCTGTGCCTCCCTCGTCTCGCAGCAGAAATGCCTGAGGAGGGAAAACCCAGGCGTGAGTGACTCATTCCCACCTCGTTATTTTCACACCCATTTGAGCCAGGTGACTGCACGCGGTGATTCACAGCGCTGGACATTTCTTCTTCTTAAGGGACAGTTCACTGATTACTTTAAATAGACATAATGAGGAGCGCTGGCTAGTTAAAATGATGACATCAATCTGCATCTGGATATGGTGATTAGTGCTCTAAGCAACAATCTAGGATGATAGTTTAAATGATACATGTCATCTATTCTAGTTTGTTTGGAGCTATTTCTGGCTTCTGCTTAACTGCTCATATACCATACTGTCTGTGCTATGCTATTATTCATCTGAAAATGTAGAAAGGTCTTTTTTTGGCACCTTCCTCTTCAATACATCTAAAAAAAAGGTTGCAATTAAGCTAGCAAAACTAATGATGTATTCAATAGGGAACACAACATTTTTATATTCTTTGTGGGACAAAGTGTATGGTAAAATTAGGAGAGGGTGGCAGGTAAATCTTTCAAGCTACATCTGATACTTTAGTTTTGACCAATGCAGTGGAATGAACAACTAGCTCAGATAGCACTAGAGTTTAGCCAGCTAGCATGACTAAAACAAAATAACCCATTCATTTGTATTCAAAATGATTTCTTCCAACAACCATTTTGTGAGAAATATCCACATCCAAGAAAGGTATATTATAAATAACCTGAGAAAAACTGATATTAGAAATGTTAGAAAAGTTACAACTTTTAAAATAAAAACGAGAACATCTAAGAGAAATTCACTTCCTGTGAGTATACCCTCTCACCATGTGATCATTAGTATGTTTGAACATCACTATCAAACCACTTAGAGCATAACAAAGTGCCATAAATGAAACTTTTTAACTTCCTGCCACTTGATCCTTTGTGTTTCGGAGAGGGGTTCAAAGTTAAACTCATCAATTATTGAATTAGAACTACTGCACGACACTTACCATGGTTGTTTATCAGTGTAGACAGTGAAGCCCCAGCTGTTAAACGAAAAAGACACGGGTCAGAACAGCAACTTGTGTCCTGTGCACGAAAATACTTTCAAGGCAGTGGTTATAAACGTGTTTTTGTGAGAGGAAAGTGGAATTAAAGTAGTCAAGAAAAAGTTGTTGAGAAAGTAGTGCTGAAGATAACAGCAGGTCAAAACCTTGATATCAAAATGCAAAGAGTTCACTATGAAATCTAGGTGCTAAACAGTGGAATTAATTAAATCAATCAGCGGCGTTCCAACCCACATGTTTATGCAAGAGCAGACCTCAATATGCTCGGGGTCAAAGCGTACAGTATACCAAACCCATGCTGCTCATTATAAACCATAAAGTACAATTTGTTTGGAGAGATGCAAGAGATACAGAATGCATTCGCTGTACGTGAAGTTTGAATTAACTGTACGATGCTGCGAGGCAGAATCTTCCCACACTGTCAGTCTTTTTGTACGCTTAAAGGTTTATAAATGCATGTATGTGAGTGAATGAACCTGTGCAGAGGCAGTATAAGGTGAAAAGACCACCGTCCTGGAGAATACACCTCCCCTAAAACCCTTCACAGCAGGAGCAGAGGAGTGGGGGAAGAACAAAGCGAGAGGGGGCAGAGAGAGAGCCTGGAGCACCACTCGTGTGAGTTAAGGCGGCCGATCCAGCCCTGCACAGATAGACCTGTCTAATGAGGTACTGCAGCGCTAACCCTCTCGCTATGACTCTCCTCAGCACTCTTCTTTTCTTTATTCAGCGTATCATTTCTCCCACTCAACAGTATATCTATAATACCACGCTCTCCCTCTTTCCCCACTCCAGCTCTCTTATCCATTCCTTCTCCCCTTAAGGATGCCGTAATGCAGACAATACATTTTTCACGCTTCCCCAGACTCCAAATTCCGACACGGGGAAAATGATGAGGAATTAGAAATGGTGAAATATAGTGTTTGGCTTCTGGATTTTGTTTTTCTCTCCCTCTTTATTTGACCAACAGGAAGTGCAGAAGCATGTGTCGTAAATTATAACAATAGAAGATCATTCAAATAAAACGTGTTTTTCTATGTGCGGGATAATTTGTGTTTGTTAAAATGCAATTACATTTAATCAATTCCAGTACCGTGAAAAATAAGATGAGGGTCAGGTGATGCTTAACTCCGAGGGAAGAGAAAGGATGATATATCTTTGGGGAAATAAATTGTTTACACACAGAAGGAGACAGTAGTAGATAATGCTAAATAATGACTTGTTGCTCTGGATATCACAGAAGGGAGGTTACAAATGTTGTGTTGGCGAATAGTGAATCACGTTGAATACATTTCATATGCAGCAAAATCGACATGTGTTGCATGCACTGCACCAAATAGCAGTGGTAGAATGTAATAAAGTACATTTACTTAAGTACGTATACCTGATTATTTTCAATTTATACTACTTCATAATTATACTCTACTACATTGAAGAAGCCAAATAGTGTATGTTTACTCCATTACACTTATTAATCAGCTGTAGTTACTTCATATATTTTGATTATTAGCTCAAGATAAAATATGAAATAAACATTGATGTATAGTAATAGTTTAAAGGGGCCTTATTGTGCTCAATTGCAGGCTCATTATTGCCTTTACTGTGACAAGTTGACATGCTTTAATGTTAAACAAAAGGCTTTATTTTTTACAAGAACATATATAATCCTCACAGGAAAGGGAACACCCCAAAGGCCATACATGGGCCTCTTTCAAATATCCAGCAGCAGTACACAAGGCAGTTACAACTAGCTATTCATTTGCAAGCTGTAATAAACAGAGTAATGCATTAATAGTCTATAACCAGACATTTAATATGTTTTATTCTGAAATGGAGCATTACAAGTACTTTTGCTATTAATCTAGTTGTATATTTTGATGTCTTGTAGACTTTGAATAGAGGACTTTAACAGATTACTGTTACCAGCTAGTGTTGCTACTTTTACCACGAGTGAAACAATCTGAGGGCTTCTTCCACTTCTGCCAAATAGGTGGCTGCGAGGAGTGAAGGGAACTTTATACCAATGACCATAAAAGCTAACTCATAAATGTGGATTGACCGCTGTGGCAGACGCAGTTGTGGCTGTGATTTAATGTCTCGGAGAAGCAAGTATAGCATTTGCAGCACTTTTGTTTTATTGGCTGCTCACAGAGAGGGAGAGAATATCCACATCATCCTCATTTCAGTAATATCCATATGACAATGAAATCTATGTTACTGATGGAAACAGAGGATATTGCAGCAAATGAACAAATGCTCATAAATTGCACTTTACAAGAGGTGGATTTATATTTTTCTCCGTATAACACGAGATGCAATCCTAGGTTTTGCTCACAGCAGCCAATCATTACATTTCAGCTTGTTTTGATCCATTTACAGCGGTAATCTTGTCAAAGCACAAACACCAACATGTATTTTACTTTAAAACCCATCCTTCACAAAATGTAAGTGTAATATATGTGAGTTCTAAAAGCTTGATGCTGGCCTTGGAATTTAAAATAAAAAGGGAAGTCCGCTTATTTTGCGCTTCGAAAGCAACAAAGAAATTGACCTCGAGGTAAGGTTGCTTCTCCTTCCATGTACCTATTTTACGGAAAATATTTTATTATTTAAGGAGACCTTTTTTAACTTGATGCAACCTTCATATTATTAACTTTTTCTTGCATGTAGCTTTCCTTTTTGTGGCAAAACGAAAGTATTAATGGATGAATGACACATTTGCCTCTTGAGGAACTTGCTTTGCACAAAACACTATAACCATAGATGAAATATAAGTATAAGAACTACATAACATCCTTATGCGTATTAGCATAGCAGTGCATTGAAGGAAATGCAACTCAAAACTTTAGTTACATTTAAGAATGTGGTAGTCTCAGTGAATCGGTCCCTCATTATATGCATTCAGATTCATTCGTGTGCGTGCAGTGTACCTGGTTGGAGGTTTGAGCTTTTTCTTCAGGCCCAGGTAACACTTCAGAGAGTTGAGTTGGATTACTTTCTCTGCTTTAGTGCCCTGCAGAAACAAAGCCAATTAAAGAGGGAACAAATACACATATTCAACTCAACCTAACCAACTAATCCCAAAGAAAAACACTATCCGTGCAGCATCACAACACGACAATCAATTTGAATCATTACCAGCAAACCTTTCTTCCAAGGAACAAAGAACAGAAGAACAAAGGGAACACACAAAGTGTTCCTCTGACACCTACACATCCTCAACCCACCACCCATTCCTGCTTTCTTGCAACATAATGTGCACTAAATACAGACCTGGTAATAATTGTAGAGGCCAAACAATATCAATTGAATTCCAGGATCACTTCTAATTTCCTTAGCATTAACATAGTAATTAGCCGCGTTCTTGGGCAACTTGATATTTAGAAAAAGCTTTCAGTGAGAGACACCCTTCGACACCCCTCGTTGTTTTCCCTCCCCCAGCATTACTGCACCTCCATCAATTATTAACACTGCTTCTCGCTCCTTTACGACTCCCAGGTTCCACTGCAGAACGGTGCGGAGAAGAAAAGGCCTCGGGGGAACTCGGGCCTGCTGGTCCTCACTGAAGCAAACATGTAATCTTTCATTTTTCCAAAGAGAGTGGGCTGCCATCATTATTCTTTATTTTCCGCATTATTCGCAGAGATGGAACACTTTATAGTTTGGATGGAGTTTGAAGTATTTACTGGCAGTTATGTAGGCGATACTCTAACACGTTTTGGTTTTCTAAAGCGGTTTTATAACCCGTTAAATTCCCTCTTGATACCCTTCAATGATTGGTGTTTGCATGCAGATCCCACAAGTGTTTACAGTAGATTAAACGGAAGATAACAGTGTCCTCACTTTGATATCTCTGTAGAGCAGCAGACTCTCGGCACGTAGTACAACATATTTGTCCTGGAATTTGTGCCCCGACAGCAGTTTGGAGGATCCGTCGTTGAACTTCAGAAAGTCTCCTTTTATAAACTGCTTCTGATCCGCTGTGGAGCACATGGAGGAGAGGAATATTGACTGTCAGCTCGGGGACAACATGCTGGTGCTGAAACAGTGAGTCAGTAAAGTCATTGGCTGTTTTTGATAATTGATTAATCAAATATAAAAGGAAGAACTATCGTATCATAGTATTATTAGTTACGTACTGTACCTTTCTTGTCTGCCACTCTTTTGGACCCTGTGAATTTCTTTATAACAAGAAAAGCAGAACTAGGGAAATCTAAAGAACTCCACTCCAGCACCTGCTCGAGGATCTTCTCACTGTGGTGTAACGGTCGCTCTGTTGGATATAAAACCACATGGTTCAGAGGGGGGGGGGGGGGGGGGGGGGGGGGGAGTAATACTAAGCAGGTAAATCTGCAAGGAAATAGCAACGCCCAAAAAGCCAAGCTGTCTTTTTACTGTGAATTACAATTGCAAGAAACTAAATCAAAGCCTCATATCTTAAAAACCATGACAGATTCTAGTTAGCTAAATAACAAGATGTTCCTGCCATTTTCATCACAGAGCAGTTTAAATTATCTCCAGCATATCAGGACCTGATTATAAAAACACACTCATGTGCAAAATAGAGCTATTATCGCTGCCTAATTGCTGAACAGGGTACAAGCTATCGGTACAAAAATGAATTTGTGTACCACCCCTGCTCTGTTGCCACCATCTCTACACTCCCCTTTCTTTGTATAACCGAAAGAGGTAAAAGGAGCCACAACGGCATCACTTATTCATAACAGGCTTATCTTTCCTCTGGAATCTCTGCAGACCCAGGCCAAGGGATTATTCCTCATTTCCCAACAAATATTAGCTCCCGTTTTCTGCCTATTCTCCTCGATAAGTGTTTATCTGCCTCCAAAATGACTAATTAACGCGCTTTCCCTCCTTTCTTTATGGTTTTATGAGCAAAACCTGTCACGCTATACCATTTTCAAAAACTGTTTACTCTTCCACAGACGTATTGTCTCGGCATGGAAAATATGCTGAACCGTCAGCAAATATATTCAGTATTCAACGCACCTTTTTATTTTGTTTTGAAATAGGACGGTGTGTCCTCTGTAACTTTGTGAGCAGAAAAACAAACATAAGAGTGCACGGGGGCCGCAAGCTAAGCAACTTTCACGACAAAGCTCAACTTTGACTTCTCTTCACTCGCCCGCTTCCTGTTCAATGATCAGATGCGAGTGTGTGAGGCGCCGGGTGCTTACAGTGCATACTAATGTAAGATGAGGTGGGTCAGCTCCCCGGGTTGATGATGCGAGACAGATGAAGGTAATTTATGACATATGACGGTAAGAATGATGAGTTAATGTGCATATCATCAAACTGACGGGGCTTGGCTAATTTCTAAGTGTGCGTCCATGTTCGCAGACACTGGTCTGGCTCATTAGAGACATAATAAAAGATAATACTCTCATCATAAGGTCCTTGAATAAGAAGAGGTGTGCACCTTGTATTTGCCCTTAATGAGAATAGCCATTTACGTGGTGATGTGACGCATCGATCGCTAATCAAGATTTGACGTCAAAGTCCTTTAAATGGACAATGAGAAACAGCTTGATTCAACATAATCATGCAACAGGTACATGTACTATCTGATGACGAAGCGTAGGGAATAACAGGGTCTTTGGAAAAGGCATTTTCACAGTCATCACTGTGAAGAGGGATCGTCACATTGGTGATGCCTTTGTGTGTCTAACACTTCATTTAGAGAATAAATCCAACCTTTTTTAGGATGAGAGCTACTTTCAAAAAATAAAACAAGTCGTGAGCTACTTTTACTTGTTGTGTTGAGAATATTCAGGAGAATATTTGTCCTTGTTCCAATGATAATAAACAAACATTTGCATAAAGTATATTTGTCCACTCTGTTGATATGTTGATATGATGTATCCCTCTAAGGTACATTTAGAACAGATAACAAATGTGCGATTAATCGCGATTAGCTATGGACATCATGCGATTAATTGCGATTAAATACTGACAGCCCTAATGCTTACCTTTAACCTTTGTGTGCTGTTTGGGTCTGTGGGACCCGTTTTCAGTGTTGTCTAAAGGGAAATGTATGCAATTAAATTATTTTAACTTGCTTTATTTGGGGGTGGACCTCACATCCTCTAGGGGGGTCCGGGGGCATGCTCCCCCAGGAAGATTTGTTTTTAAATGTTGAAGTGAAATGCATCAATCTGGTGCACAACATGCATTTATGGATACAGCTCTCAACACTCAGATGAAAGGGAGCTGTATACTTTTCAATAATCCAAACATCTTTAGAATATGATCACAGCCAATAACAAATCATTTAAACGTGTTTATTCTTATCTTACCTATAGTTAGCATTCTTTCTTTTTATTTATGCATATTTTACTTATCACACATTGGAATGATTTCTTACTTAATTGTTTACAACTACAACCTCTCTCTCTCAAAGGGACAGCGATCTTGTTTACAACAGACAAGAACCCTTATTCATTCCCTTATTTTGCGACCCTTTCATATTAAACTTGTTACCTGACCCTGTGTTTGCTAGTAAATAAATACCTTGTTGTCCCACTTGAGAGACAACGTTTCTTTTTACTCTTTTAAACACCTTATTTTTACCCAGATGTTAGATAATCACACATCACTGTCTGAAATGAAAATATGTTTTCTGGATTGTTTGTGATTTAAATTCAAATCATGAGGTTTCTTTGTGCGTACCTAACTCTCCATGTTCAATGACTTCAAAGGTGGTCCAGAAGTCATCGGCACTAAAGGTTATGTTCCTCATACTCAACGCAGATTCTGCCATCTCTGTGGGCCGCATGCTGGGAGAAACCTACCACATAACACAACAAATAGATAAATACATAACTAGGCAAACAACAAAATGAACAAAAGAGAAGCAATCGAACAAAGCAAACACATCCTACTCCCTGGATCAATATCACTGCCTTTGGAAAATGTCTCCCTTAGAAGAGCTGCTCAATATTAAATACAGAAATCTGACTCGCAGCCATGTACGCTGATTAAATTCGTTGTCAAGTTATCAGGTGAATATGGCTGTACAAAGCAAATGTGCTACTTAACTCCACAGAGAGAAGGTGGAGTATTGAAGTCAAACGTTGGTGCTCCTCTTTAACCCCATCCATATTCTGCCGCTGCTGCAGACCCGTGAAAAAGGAGTCCGTAACTTAGAGCGGCCCGTCCGCCTTGTCAAATGCAATTACTCACACAATTAAATCAGACGTTTCTTTGATTGTTCTGCTTCTGATTTATTTCGAGGGCGGTAATCCCATCACGTTAAACCACGAATGTCTCAGCCCTATTCTATCAACCTCTCATTCTACCCTTCATCCCACACTTTATCTCCCCTCCCTTCTTTCTTATTTCACCTTACCACTTAAGGACCTGTGGGAGAAGCAGCACATGCCCACATGCCATCTGAAAGTGTGCACACACACACACACACACACACACACACACACACACACACACACACACACACACACACACACACACACACACACACACACACACACACACACACACACACACACACACACACACACACACACACACACACACACCCCACACACACACACACACACACACACACACACACACACACACACACACACACACACACCTTGATTAAACAGCAGTTTTCTGGCTCTCTCTTTTCCAGGTACACCTCGAAGATCAAGTCCCCAGCAGGAGAGAACTGGGAAGAGAGAAAGAAAATGGAGTGATCAGAATTACGAAAAACAATGCAGCTGGATTAATTGGCTTTCTTCTAAATGTGACTCTTGCGTGGCGTGAGTCTAAATGGAAAAAAGGGAGAGAACATATTACAGAAAATAAAAAAAGGTGTTTTTTAGAGCTGGAGGCAAACGAAATCCAGGTAGCGTTAATGGAATGCAAAACCCGGCTAAATAAAGAGAACATGTGTGAGACAAACTTGTAAAGGTGGAAGCGCAGGGTGCATGTTTCATCGACGCTAAAACTGATGTGTTCTCCTGAGGTGTTAACGATACGTGGGCTGTCAGTTTAAAAGTGGTTTTGAAGATGCACCTAGGAAAATGTTCAGGGGTTATTAGGATAACAACTTTTTAAAAAGAAGAGATGCAAGGAGAGAGATATGGGTTCACTGTAAAAGTCTTTTTTCAATTGTGTATTTGCACATGTCGCAAGGCAGAAAAGAAGGCGGTTTAATTCAATGTTAGCTTTTTTGTTAATTAAATATGACACTTTAATGTATTCATCAACTCTGTGTAACTTCATTTATCAATGCTTTATGGCTTATGGTTAAGTTAAACAGTAAATACATTTATTTCCCATCCATACTGCTTCTATGCGTGCTGGTTAAGTATGAAGCTAGAGCTAGCAGGCTGTTAGCCTAGCATAAACACTGTAAGCATCGCAAAACAGCTAGCGTAAAATCCCTCTGTATCCACAACGTTAGAGTTTTTATGTTTGGAGTTTTATACTGCTATACCTTATGGTAAGCCAGTCACAGCCTTGCTCCATAGCCTAATTAATGCAAATCCATAAGACAGGTATTGATTATTTTTGTTTAACTCACATTATGGCCTACAGTAGCGTGGACTCTTCCCCCGCAGGTCAATAGATACTAACCTATGTGAAATTAAAAGGATGACTTTAAAGTGGCCTTTCTGTCTGACATTCAGTAGGTCAAACTTCCAATAAAACTATGACACTTTTCTCAATATGATGGAGCTATAGGCTAATCTTTCTCCTGCATCCATTTAAAAACAGACTTTTGGTGAGAAAAAAACAGAAAGAGAGAAAGCGAAAATCTAAAAGTAAAAAAAAGACAGGGTCAGTCGAATAGGACCAAATCCGGATTTCTGGCCAAGGGAAGTGGTTATCCATCTCCTGAAAAATGAACAACTAAGTGAGAATGAAAAAGGTTTCTTTCCCTTGGCTTTCTGAAAATGACAGTTACTCTTCCTTTGTCATTAAAGTGCAGGTGAACTGAGATGCATTTGGCTTGAGAACTATCACATGGTTGGGGGGAGGAAGCCACTTCTGAGCTCCGGAAAGAGCACAGCAATTACAGTCATTCAAACCTCTAGACTAAAAGCTGTCGTTGTGAAAATGTCACACAGATACGGCGCCATCTTGGTCTCCTAAGCACACTTTTACCTCCTCTTCTCACACTAAAGAAAGACCACTTTAGGAATAAAGGAAAGAAAGATGCCTACAAAGTGATACAAAAAGCAACGCGCTGGAAAAACAGTAATGTTTTGAATTAAGGTATTCTTAATCTCTACCAAAGTCATCCACTTGCTGCACTCGCCGTGGCTGTAAACGCAAGTATTGATTTCCAAGTGCCACTTCTACCTTACAAGGCATGACATTGGCTTGAACCTCATTATATCACTGATTTACTTACTCCCCCAGTATACTGTAGCTGTACTCTCCACTTGCAGAGGGCAGGCTGACCTGTCATCCTCTGCCTTTTAAAGGAAACAGCTGAGGTCAGGACCTCCTACACTTCATCCATTGGTGTCATCCCTCTTTTTTGTTAACTTTTGTATTTTATGTTTACAAATTTCCTCTATTCCTCCCTAAACTAGTATTGCACCTTTAACTCATTTGCCAAAAAAGAGACAAAACGATAAACAACAATAAACAACAATTTTTTCTTTATTTAAGGCGAGACACGGCAGGCAAAACCATCGTTTTTCAAGTACTGGTCAATGTTGAGCTATTTTGATTCTATAACATGTTTTCTTTCAGGCTTTTGGAAGGAAAACGTACAAAATACACATTTAAGTGTTTATTTTACTATAGTTTGTCTATTTGCGTCTGTAGATTTCTCCTAAATTCACCAAAAGTTAGCATTCTAACGTAACATAAAGTACCGCGACCGCTGTGTGCACCATGTCAACAGAGATATCGTTGGAAAGCCGTGTCTCTCCTGCACAATCTCATCAGATCCAAATATGGTCATTTCCTTTGTATCAGCAACCAATCGTGAAAGCACAAAGGGGTCTTAAACCAAGAAACGAAATCTCATTGGATGGTGTCAATTTCTGTAGCACGTAGATACACCAAACCTTCCAGTTATATTCCTATCAATATTATGAAGGCTTTTACAGAAGGGTTTGTTCATATATCATTCATAGCCTGAATTATACAACATTGTACCTAAAAACATGGCGAAAATTGATATTTTAGGGCTGTTGACAGTATTTTCTGATTCATGGAGTGATAAAAAGAGATATCCAAAATCCCTTCTGTAAAAGCCTTAGATACTAATATGACTACAAAAAGAAACAAGAATTTTGAACCTGGCTTTATCCAAAGTTCAGATTTCGATTCCTGAAATGTGTTAAAATATGTATGTATGTATGTATTTAATGAGATAATGGATAATTTGCATATTTAAACATGCTATTTCAGAAAACTTGTAATACAAAAAACAATTGCCTTATTGTAAGTAATTAACTGGAGAATTTCTAGCTGATACCTTTAAGTAAAAAAAATTACCCTATTCACCTCGGGTGTCTCGCCTTAACACAGTAATGGAAAAGGCTCAAAACCGTTTTTCAAACCTCAATATTTTCAGTTGATTCATCTCCAGCAGAAAACATGTTAGGATGACAGTTTATGTTTTGACATGCTTTCACAAACATCCAATACTTGTTGTGATTGGCTGTTATTAAAAAGATGATGAATAAAGAACATTTAATTTTGCTCTGTTTCTAACAACTCAGGCCTGACTAGCCACAACATTCTGATAGTCTATTAAATGAAGACCCAGAGAAGTATAAACCTGTGCCATATACCACTATAAATAAACTGCAAGGACATATAACCCCTGTAAGGGCAGCGTTTATAAATCTGTGCGAGGGAAATTACATATTTGCTTTTGTTCTTTTATGTTTCATGTTCTTTTCAGTTTAAGAGTTACAAGGGTCAGCTCTGCATGGACTGGATGAACTTATTGATATTGAGTTAACTGGGTTTAATTGCTCTGGAGCTTCTGTGCTCCAAGACCCTGACAACATCATCGTAAGCCAGAGACCTCTACATGACGCCAGTGAGTGAAATGGATTGATATTAATAATAGAACAAATTGGGAAAGAGTACCTTTGTAAAAGGTGATGATTGATCTAAGATCACAAAGAGGCCTTGCTATTTTTTTTTTAGGTTTTACCTTTCCTGTAGTGAGTTATATAGGTTTTTGTGCAAGTAAATGCCTAAAATCTCAAATAAATACATTTATATTAGGGAGGCGTGTGGCGCAGTGGATAGAGCCTTGGTGTTGGAATCAGGGGGTCACAGGTTCAAACCCCACTGCAGTCAGCATGTCGTTGTGTCCCTGGGCAAGACACTTCACCCCAAATTGTTCCTGTGGGGATTGCCCACAGTATCGAGTATGTAAGTCGCTTTGGATAAAAGCGTCTAACAAGTAACATGTAATGTAAAAACATTTTTTAAATATTGATTCTCTCTCAAACACACCCCCCTGCCTGAAACGCCTCCATTGGATTAATTTGTTTACTCCCATAACAAAGTGACATAACTATGTTACACTCGCACTTCTATTGGATAGCGCTCCAACACATTGTACGTGATAGGCTAAGGGGCCGGACATCTCTAAACGGCTGACCAGTTAGAACAGTGGGTCAGCAACCATTCAGAGCAGACTGGGCTCTGGTTTCAGACAGAGGGTGAAAAGAGGTACTGCAGCACAGGCAGTTTGAAGGCAAAAAAATAACTTTTTGATCATTACAGCATGGAAACATGTCACAATAGAGGCACACAATACAAATATAAACCAGGAATTAGCATAATAGGGCCCCTTAAATGATGCCAAAATGTTAAACTATCCCTAAAATAAGCTTATCAATTATCCCACCAGAGAAAATCATCCTCATGCTGACTTGTAATTGCACTGACTGATTATTCTTAATCAAAAAGCGTGTAACTTTTGTATTTTTCTACCATATTTTTCTTATATTAAAAGCTTAGGACCCACAAATGTGTGTTCCATAACCAAAATGTTTTCCCTTTTTTAACCTCTTGACAGTTTCAGAATAGCGATTTGCTTTCCACTGAGTAACCCTCCTGACCCACAGCAGCAGACGTGCTCTGAGAGGTGGAGGGTGGGGGAAAGAAGAAAGGAGCGGGAATAAACATCAACAGCAGCATGAGATTTATTTTTTTCCCCCAGTTATCTAAACCAAATGTTTTTCTCAGGTTCGTAAAGGTTAACAGGAACAAAGCCCCTTTTCCTAGCACGCTCCCCTTACACCCAGAAAAACAGGAACCTCGTTCAAATACATCCCCGATTTGAGAGGCCACGATGCATGCAGGCAAATCAATGAACACTCACACACAAACAGAACACCCGTGGGTGATTTCCATTTGGACTCAGCGGGTCCACTTACTGTGGTGTCCTTCTTGTCGTTCCAGCGTGTGATGAAACTGTTCTCTCTCTCCATCTGTAACACCCGCTCTTCATTGACCTGTTGGACACACACAGACCTGAATTCAAACTGAAGACATTTTTTTCTAAGGTAGGATTTATTCCTTAAATCGAATAAATAGAGGACTGGATTAATCCAGTTAAAGGCATCACGAGAAAATTTAAAATTGGGTCGTTCAGCTAACACTTCTAAAACTAATTTTTTGAAAAGGAAGTTGGCTGTGAGTGTTTGACACAGCTCAGCGCCAAGTGATTACTTTTCTTCCACAAAGCTCCGTGTGGGAAATGATACTTTACATTCCAACTTTTTTTTCTTCTTCACACATATTATCATTTTCAGAGAACAACTTGCTTTGTTGGAGTTCCACGAATGGAAAAGAAGATTTGGAGGGAAGAAAAACTCCGAGCGTGTGTGTGTTTAAGCCTGATAATAGACCCCGTCGAAGACATCCAGCACACAACTGGAGCTTTAATTAGCGAGATGTCGTTTTATGTCGCGGTGAGTGTATTCACTGCTATCTGGGCTCGTGATTGGTTGGGTTTAATGGCTATTTGTCATGCGAATGATGGCGTCCCGAACCGATTTGGAATGAATGCTCCTCCTGAAACGTCAGAACAAGAGGGATCCGAGCGTTCTGTTGGGAATTAGCAGTTGCTCTGTGCTGCGTATCCCATAAGCCAGGCAGCTCTCCCCCCCATCACACCCATCAGCAAAGTCAAGCCAACTACGGAGATTTGGCAGCAACAGTTCTGTTCCCCAGATTGTTAAAGTAAGATACATTTCAATATGCAATATCAAAATCAAAGAATGGTTTTCACCTGTCAAAGGATTATGTACAGTATAAGAGCAGATTTTGAAGATTATCATCACTATAAATTAGGAGCAAAATCTACAGCAAGCATTACATTACAGTAGATAGGATTAAAACATATGTAATTACAGTTGAAATATAACCTAAAAAAACCCTACCAAAAACAGTCGGTATGCTCAGCCAAAGCATGTTTTTTTTTGTTATATTTCTGCCATTAAATTAACTCCGGACATACTGTATGCAACAAACTCATTGCCAGGGTTGGGAGGCTGACCAAAAGTATTCCATTAGAATACTAGATAACTGTGAAAGAACGAAATCAATAACCTAATCTGGGTACCAAATGACAAAAGTATAAATTGTCACCCTCATTGTCTCCTTGTGATTTCATTAACACTATCAATGCTATCAAATGAGAACAAAATAAATATGTTTGACTTACATTGAAGAGTGTAATGTAGTTGCTGATGAGGTCATGCACAACGCTAATTTCCTGAGGGGTTTGTCCCCGTGTTTGGAACAAGCAGGAGGAGAAGACAGAAGCCAGTTTTTCACTCGGCATGTGGTTGAGGTTGGAACATTGTTGAATCCTGAAAAACACAGAGAAACGTGGTGAGAATAACCCAAATGTATACACACACACACACCATGTATACATCACTTCAGGGAACATTACATTGACTTACATGCATTTCCTGGAGACTTATCCTAACCTTAACCATAACCAGCACATGCCTAACCCTAACCCTTACCCTAAACCTAACCAAGTCTTCACCCTAAAATTAATGATTCTCCTCATGGGGACCTCCAATTTGTCCCCATAAGGGAGGCGAGTCCCCACACGTGACTGTATAAACAGATTTAGGTCCCCACAAGTATAGTAATGCTAGGTCACACACACACACACACACACACACACACACACACACACACACACACACACACACACACCCCCACACACACACACACACACACCTCAACATAAACTATCTCTGGCTGATAACTCTCTAAATCTCCCGTGACAACACACAGAGAATTTAGAGAAATGTTAGGCCAACTTCAGCAAAGGGACAATTAAGCCTTCTGCAAACTATCTACATCATTAACATAATGCAGCTAAATCACTGCTATGCACCGCAGGTTTCTGAGGGAGCAAGGAGTAATGTGAGCATCATTGAATGAGACATAAAGAGAGAGCAGTGTTTGTATGGAAATGCAACTAGAGCTGGAGAAAAAAGATTGAGGTGTAGGGCAGCTGCAAGACAGAATATACAGTGTGTTGTGCTTTAGCATCTATTTGGTTGTTTCTGTAAATAAAGTCAACATATCTAAATGTGAAAGGAAAAATAATGAACATAAGAAGTAAATAACATCCTACAAATACAGTTTGAATACATTAGAAACCAAGACAAAAGGTTATATGTATGCCATGGGCTTTAACTCGCTAATTGCCTGAGTGTGATCATTAATCACCTCCTCTCTCCCTGACTCTCTGGACCCCCTGCAGTTTGCCTACAGAGCAAACAGGTCCACAGACTACGCCATAGCCCTCACCATCCACACTGCCCTCTCACACCTGGACCAGAGGAACACGTGAGAATGCTGTTCATTGATTACAGTTCAGCCTTCAACACCATTGTGCCCTCCAAGTTGGTCATCAAGCTCAGAGACCTCGGGCTCAACAGCGCCCTCTGTGACTGGATCCTGAACTTCCTGATGGGCAGACCCCAGGCAGTGCGGGGGGAAACATCACATCCTCCATTCTGATCCTCAACACCGGAGCCCCTCAAGGCTGCGTGTTCAGCCCTCTCTTCTACTCCCTGTTCACTCACGACTGCGTGGCCACACACAGCTCCAACGCCATCATGAAGTTTGCTGACGACACGACCGTCATCGGCCAGATCACCGACGGTGAGGAGACGGTGTACAGAGAGGAGGTTGAAAACCTGACATCTTGGTGCTGGGAATCAGGATAACAACCTCCATCTCAACATCAGCAAAACCAGGAACTGATTGTGGATTACAGGAAGCAGCAGAGAGAGGGACACGCCCCCATCGCCATCAATGGAACTACGGTGGAGAGCAGCTTCAGGTTCCTCGGGGTCCACATCCCTTAGGACCTGACATGGACTCTTCACACCACCACCATCACCAAAACAGCTCGACAGCGGCTCTTCTTCCTCCGCAGGCTGAGGAGGTTCAACATGGACTCCAGGATACTCTGCAACTTCTACAGGTGCACCATAGAGGGGATCCTGATCACGGCCTGGTACGGCAGCTGCTCCGCCCTCAACCGTAAGGCTTTAGAGAGGGTGGTGTAAACTGCACAGCACATCACCAGGACGGAGCTGCCATCCATGGAGGACCTTTACTCCCAGCGCCTCAGGAAGAAATCCCCCCCCATCACCCCAGACACAAACTGTTCTGTCTGCTGCCGTCTGGCAGGCGCTACCGCAGCATCCGGACTAAAGCCACCAGACTCAGGGATAGTTTCATTCCACAGGCAATAAGACTGTTAAACACCTGAACTTTGAAACTACATCTGTTAAACACCTGAACAGTTGAAACAACATCCATAACATTCATCTGCTACTTAGTAATTATGTATCTATTTATCTAATATATCATTCCAATAACTTGCATATAGACTCTTATTGCACTATTTCACTTTTTTAAACTATTTTTCTTTTGCATTTATTATATTACTATTTACTTGCACTATATCTTTCTGTTTATCTGTGTTATTGTGTTGCACTGTTGGAGGAGCCTGTGACCTAAGAATGTCATCGGCATAACTACTCTGTAGCTATGTTCGTATGACTAAATAAAGAAACGTGAACCTTGTTTAATAATGAGCCTGTCAAACTGGAAAATGTCAATACATGTTACAAATAACCAGGAATTGTTTTGTTGCTGTCGTGACAAAAAGTATTTTCGGTTATAGAAATATATCAAATGTACTCTCTTCTTACCACATGTGTATAAAATCTTCACTCTGAATGTTGTGACCCCGCAGTGAACCATCCTGGCATTGCAGAACCTCTCCATAGTGAATCCTATTTGGATATCTGTATTTTCATATCTGTAAAACTATCTTCTGTTTCTTTCAAACTTTCCTCAGACAATATATCAACAAACCTTTTAAGGTTTTGTTGGTACTTCATTGTATACTCATGTCGTACTGGGAGATTCACATTACATGTTCCTTTATAGCTTGTCATTTGAAGGCCATACCGGCAGCCTCCAAGACTAAATCAGAGATCTGACTATAAAGTATGAGACTTGATTGGTCAGAAGGCAAACACACAGCAGAGGGGAGAGCGGGTCGTTAGAGGAGCAGGAGGGACAACAGGCTAATCAGCAGGTGACTAACAGCAAGCCAGGGCTGCTCACAGTGCAGGACCTTTGAGTCCCTGCACTTGTTACAGTTTGCTGTGATGCAGGAAGGCATCTGTAGAGATACACCCACTAACCTGCCTCCAGTGCAATCAAACACATGGAGAAGACAAGAGCTACTTTAACAATGTTGTTACTATTTTAATGCCATAATGGATGATTTAGCAAAAGTAGCTAAGTTCTCTCTTTGTGTCCTTTTAACATGTACTAGTATGTGTCCAGTTGCCGCAATGCTACATACAGGAACACATTCATACAACAGACACGTAGCACAAGACGGGTTTATTCAAGATCTATTTAACCTTTTTATGTATTGACTTGGTTTGTACTTTATTCTATATACCATCTAATTATTGATGTATTTATATTCATGCAGTTTGAAGCTTGTCTGAGTGTATGCGCGTGTGTGTGTGTGTGTGTGTGTGTGTGTGTGTGTGTGTGTGTGTGTACCTGTACAGATGTTGTAGCAAAGCCTCAAGGGTTGACCTGTTTATCTTTGGCAAACTCTCAATGAAAGTGGAGTACTTCTTTACTCTCTGCTTCTCCACCTTCTCATCTACAAAACAGATACAGAAGAGAACTACTGTAACAGAATGTCAAGTATATACAAATATTACACGGTGCAGGTGAATCCACGATCCTGATTGGTCAAATGGATTTCTGCTCTTCATGCGACTTCTTCAAACGTGTGTCCCCACCCCTAGAAACGGCCCTCATACCCAGCGCTGACACCCAGTATGGATACAGCTCTTTGGTCAGCAGTGCGTCCTCAGCCTGGGACAAGAAGCTCTTCAGGGTGTCCGTCACATCCTCCAGCTGGTGCTCCTTCTCCCTCAGCTTCACATTACGGGCGTCCCGGGTGAACTCCTCCAGGAGCAGGGCCACGCGGTCAGGGTCCCCCGGCCTCTGGTAGACCCCCTCCTGGCACAAACCTGGTTACAAAGTGACAAAATGGACGATTGGCTCATAACGTTTTTCTTCACCATATAATCAATGTCCTCTGCAAATGGCAGACTATACTGTCTGTCTGTATAAATAAATGGAATTATAAGGCAATAACCAGACAAGCAGATGCTAAGTAGTGGAATTTAATAACGTTGCATAAGCACATTTGAATCTAAATTGCAGGCAGAAAGAAACTGGCGCTGCGCGGTATGTTAACCTTCTGTACCACTTTACAATTTCAGACGGAGTTCACTTTTATGCCAATGCCTCATTACATTCATAGCACTTACTGTATAATGCAACGATATAAGTGCGCTTTTGCATTTATCATGGAATAGATTTTGTGTAGTGAGAAGTTGGACTATATTTTCCACATTTCCAAAGAGAAAAACTATGCTTAAAAGAGAGATGTCACACTATTAAAAAGCAGGAAATTCTCATCACGACACAGCACACTGGATGAATCAGCCTCCAAGGAGAAAACACAATAAAAGTTTGAAAAAAGATCTTTTTAAAAACTTTTCTCTCTGTGAGTATAATGCCACTCGCCATATTGGGTGACAAAAGCAATGCAACTGTCTACAATAATGGGGACGCCGTTTTTGGTCAGCTGTTGGTCGCTCAGCGCCTTTCCATCTGTGCCGGCAGCCAGAGTGATGGCCGAGAGCCACAGAGCAAAGTCCATCCTGTTGAAGCCATGGATGTAAACGGTTCTGTTCAAAAGAAGAGAGGGAGAAATAAGTTATACCATGTTATAAACGGTGGTGTTCAGCATTTATAACTAGTATACCACTGTATATATTGTAATATATGTATCACGTATTATTAATGATGTATTGTAGGAAGACTTTCACATTTTACTGTAACTTCTCAGGTATATACAAATACAAATATTTCAGCTTTTATTGGACATTTTTACTTTAACGTCATAAATATTTATATAAACTGTAATTGTATTTATTATGGAAATGTGCTTTAACAGCATATGCTTATCATTTAATTATTTTTACTTAAAGTTCTCATGTTTATAAAAAATATCTTTATTCCATTGTATTGTATTTCTTCTTGCACATTCATCTTTTATTTTATTTAAATCTAAAATGGAGCAAAGTCCGTTATTAAAAACCAAAAGAAAGTGCTTCTACAGGAGACGCATTGATAAACAAGCACGGGGTTCCCAAGAGGTTTCATCAAAAAACACACAAACAAAAAGCAATTAACGCAGTAAATGTGTTGGATTACTCTAAAAAGGAAACGGTTGGCTTGTGTTACGTGATGTCTCTCCTCCACTGTAGCGAGACTTTAAATTAAATTAGATAAGGTTTCAGTAGGTAAAGTGCATTCGGACTAATAAGGTTACAAAATCAAAGTGTACAGACTTGCATTATGCATCCTGTCCGTGTATCACAAGTTCCAATTAACACACTTTGTTCGTCAAAGCTTTACATACCTTCTTCCTTCCACCATCAGCAGGACTTGGATCTTTTCCTCCCCCTCCGTATGTGTGGAGACAGCTGTGGGGAAAAGGGCAACAAGTTGTGGAAAATGCCGCCTCTAAAAATGTGTACATTCACAATGAGCGACTGCAAAGTAACACGGTTAGGTTTGACATTTGCAGTTGTTCAATCTCTATCAAAAGCGCCTGGAAGCTTTGGCCAGTAAATGCATTCATTACCTCTTTACTGAAAGGTCTCTTAAGTAGGCATTTACTTTTTAAGTCAGTCCCTGCCCATATGAGTGCATTTGTCTTGATATACCTGGCTTTTATTCTTTCTTTCAAATGTGCAGACTTACTGTAGAGTGGGAAACAATATAGCTGTGGATTGTATCCCACTGCAGTGAGGCCCTTTAATGCTGTTTGGGTTTTCTCTGTCCTTTAGTGTGTTATATAGGTGTTTGTGCATGTAAATCTTTTGCAAAGGCTTAAATCCAAGAGTTTCTCTCCCACACACTAACCCACCCCCCCCCCCTGCCTGAAACACCTCCATTGGACTCCTTGGTTTACTTCCGCAACATAGCGACATAACTACGTAACCCTAGCGCTTCGATTGGCTAGCGCTCCAACAAATTGGTTAGAGGCTAAGGGGCAGGACATCTCTAAGCGGTTGACCAATCACAACACAGCCTGCCAGCTAACCAATCAGAGCAGACTGGGCTCTGGTTTCGTTTCAGACAGAGGGTGAAAATAGGTGCTGCAGCACAGGCAGTATGATACAAATAAAGACCTTTTTGAACATTAAAGCATGGAGACACGTCACAGTAGACCTGGACATTAGCATGAGTGTGCCCCTTTAACAGCATGTCCTTGTTTCAATGGGAATCATGGGTATAGTATTGGTGTAGCTAACTCACTAAAGGGGGTTGAAAACTTGTTAAATTACAAGCTTTCCATAAAATCGGTCAGTTTGCAACTAAATAGGATTACAGTATTAAAGTACTATGAAATGAAAAACAGACACAATTGCTGGCATTCTTCATCTGTATATCTTTTTTTTATCATACTAGTGCAAATATACAGGAAAACCCGGGCTAAGGGACATGAAAGATCTACTATAATCGCTTATGTGAGTTTGTGCAGCTGCTTGGATCAAGGCAACAAGCACACAAAAAAACATTAAAAAAGATATGAGCCGTGCAGTTCACTCACAAATCTCCAAGCAACAACATCTGGCACTTTCATCTTACTAAGGTTTGCAGCGGTTGTGCTCCAATAATAGATTCAAGGAACATCTATGGTAGTATTTTATACGTGGTCTATGATAAAGGGTTACCAACTGCTTTATTACGCAACACACTGAATTTTTATTGACAGACACCTGAATATACGCTTTTTTTCCCACCCAACAATTAATCGGGGAGGAGTAGAAAAATAACAGGAATCGATAATGAAATCTGTCTCTTAAAAATCAATGCCTTTTTTATTTTTCGCTTCAAGTCATTTGTATGTTCAGTGAAACAGCAAAAACAATTAATCCCCAAAAGTCTCTCTGAACAAATAATTAGCTTTTTGTTCTCTTTGGCAGACATTCAAGGGCACCGCATTTCAATCTCAGCCCAACAACAAGAGAGGAACAAGCGGAGAACTTCAGAGATTGATATTGACTGGAGAGAGGTGTATGAACAGTGTTATCAGGTAAATGCAAAACACTTGTCATGGTTGTTTGAACAAACACAAAGCAACCCTCTTGCAGCACTGCGGGACATTTTTTCATTACTTAATATGTTTGTGTGATAAGGAACTAAGTCTGCGGCCTTGTTCTCGCCATGATCTGTAGTGGGCGTCTTGGTAGAGGATTTTTGGAATGTTTTCCCATGGTCAATCAGAGGGATTTAGAGGGCCAGTGCAAGTGTTTTATTTCTTCTGAAAGGCCCTGTTTGATGACCTCATAATGCCCCCTGTTCTATGTTTATCTTTTTCTTTTTTGATGTTTTATGTCTTGTCCTTGTATGTTTCTTTGTAAAGCGACCTTGAGGTTATGAAAGGCGCTATATAAATTCAAGTTATTATTATTATTATTATTATAATATAACAAGCCCGTTCCCGTCTTTGCCAAAGCTTTAGATTGGTTACCATCGGTGGTTCGTCTGCATTGATGGAAATCTCCAATAAACACAGCTGGGTTGGAAGCAGCTTAGGGATCCAATGGTTGATTCGGTGGTTTTGTAAATGTACATTTTGTAAAAGTCCGAATGGTATTAGTTATTTGAGGCTGATAGCGATACTGATGACAGCTGACAATAAATTGGCTGATATTTTCTTTTAAACAAACACGATGTAAAGGATCCCTAACAATTCAAATGTTGTGTGAAAACCAACGGAGGAGAATGAAAGTGAATGAATGAAACTCTTTAGTTAATCATCATAACTCTCAGCCTGAAGTACCATAACCCGGCAAACAGACTGCATCTTTCCAGCTGCATGCTAGGAATCATGTAGTGATTTTAATTGAAAAGTGTATTTATTAAATCCCTCACTGCTACACAGGGGTACCTTTCATGTGGTGGTGTCAGTGCGGAGCAAATAACAGTTAATCCCATGTCACAGACAGTGATTCCTAAAGGTATCCTTTCAATGCTTCAGAACCTTACCATCTTACCATCCCCCCCCCCCCCCCCTCCCGACAAAACACAGTCCCTTCTGGCGCTTCGGCTGTGACAAATATGGTTGAAGAAAGCAGGAATCAAAATGAGCACCACTGCAGTTCTTTATCCCGCCCAAGGTGAGGATACGGGGCGGCTCTTTGCACGATTTGATCCACGTCGAGCCGTAAATGGATTAAAAGGATACATTGATTCTCCCCTCCTTCTGTTCGCACATCACGCCGGCGCATCGATCAATCTGCCAAAGTAGGAGTGAACTTTTGAGCTTTCCCCCCCCGTGACTGGCAGCTTCCCTACACTGACTATGCTTTAAATAGCTGCTGTTTGCCGGTGGAGATATTGGTGAAAATGAATGTGAGTGGGCGACCATCATACTGGTATGATTACGGATATGAACATAAGTGTAGTCATGTTTTCATACCGCAATCTGTGACAGGTCAGGGAGATCGGAAACCTATTTTTGCCGATGTGTGGCGGCAAATGTTGTTAAATTGACCTTTAAGGACCTCATTCTAATACAACATGTTCTTATATACACTACTGCAGGGTTGGGAGTATGATTTGGAATGAATACAATCGTATACATAAAATGTAGTCAATAACCTAATCTAAGTATTACAATGCTAAAATAACTTTTTAATTACCCTAATACGAAATATGAAAAAAAAGCAAATTAAATGAAAATGTATCATTCATTATTTTGTATTTTTAACATGGAGGTGTTCTTATCTGTTCTTATTTATTAACTTGTGCTATATGTTACTCTACTACTCAACTTATCCTACTGTTACCCTTTCTCTGCTCAATGTATTTAAAGCATCACAAATAAAAGTACTTGTTATGAGAAATAGTCAAATGAAAATGCTAGAGGCTTACTGAGCTCCTGTAGCTGTTTGAGTTGCAGCATTTCCTCCTTTTCTTCTTCTTCTCCCGAGCTGAAGTGCAGCGCAGAGCCCTCCAGGACGAACCAGCCCACCCTCCAGTGGTACAGGTCGTGGCCCTCTTTGTAGTGCAGTCTGCCAATCAGCTCGCCCTCTCTCTGCACCAGCCCTTCCACTTTAGACGGGACGAAACACTGCGAGTCACAAACAGAGAACGGATTAGGAACCTTTTCTGAATCTCTTCACTGAGGTGTATCACCTCCAAACTGAAAAATACAGAACATATGCAGGCTTGTCAAAATAAACCTATGCTCAGTTTCTGCTCCCTGGTTGAATTATTTTTCCATATCTCCAGCTCAGTCTGGCCGTTGTTGTTTGATTCAAATTGAAATACGGAGGTGAGAAAGGCCTTTACACAGATGGAGAGACATATGGACTAATGCGGCAATACCACCCACTGGTTGCCTGGTTTTACAGAGACACAAAAGGAATAGGGGACATATTTATGTAGGGCGTTGTTATGACATCCTGTCCGCATGTCGGGGGGGGGGGAGGGGTAGTAAGTCCACTTGTCTTATTGAAAGAAGCACAGGGGCTCACTGAGGACAACAATGCAAAGTAAGAGTGAAATGAATGTGTAATGTTATTCTGCGGCACATAGTTTTATTCTTTTTAACTTTAAGAGGAAAACAAACTTTAAAAAGAGGAGTGTGTGTGTGAGCTGTATGCAAAGTGTGTCACCTTTGTTAGCGCCTGGATCCAGTCATGCTGTGTTTCCTGTGTTTCCGCGCCGACAATCAGTACCCGCTCCGTCTGCAGGTACAGATCCACGGTAAACACAGCCCTGCCGGAGACACGCGGTTAGATATCCGAAATTCAAGTGTCCTCGAAACCACTCGTAAAGAAGGAAAAACACCTAAACCTGTTTATTAACAAATAAAAACAGACCAGCTTATTGTCTGTGTGATGCGTTTCCATCAAACTAAATATATGCTTGTAAGTGCCTGTTTACGTGCACAGCATTACAAGTATATGATACTGTTTAAATAAAAGACAAACCGTCAATTATTACAATTATTTGAAACATATTTCTAGACACTGTTGACTGAATGTATGTAGGCGTAATAAGCTCAGGCCCTTAATGTTTGCCTTGGTTTGTCACTATTTCAAAACTAATGATTTAAATTGTATGAGTTGCATTTAATGATACGCTTCTTCCTGTGAACAAAAGATTTGTTGAAGTTCCGCATTCACGGTAAAGTTGTGTAAGTTGAAACTGATGGAAAAAACTGATCTCATCTATACATATGTTTACATTTAAAAAGATGGATAGGAACGTTTTAAATGAAAGTTATATATCAAATTATAAAAAATATGTTTGCTCAACAAGGTTTTATTGTAGTCTATTCTAGAATTTCTACAAATAAAGAAAATTAAACTTTATATGTTTTGACAGTTGAAGAGAAAGCATCCTCTGATTCAAATATAAAAAAGGTAAAATAAAGTGTATTTTGACTTGAAGCTGAAAATGCTCTCGCAAAATGTGTGTCAGTCAGTCAGTGAGGAATCTTCACCCCCCTGGGTCATCAAAAACATTTGTATTAATTGATTTGCACTGACTATATAATCCTAAAAAAAGGTGGCATGTCACGGGGGTCACGGCAGCGCTCAGTCGCTCTCCTTTCAGACGTGTCAGGGGAAACAGGCTAGACACGGGTGTGTGTGTGCCCTCCTGTGACCCCCTCCGCACCCTCATCCTCTTCTACCTCCTACTCCCCCACCCCCCGTACACTCGCCGGCAGGTGTGCAGGCGCTTGTTAAAGGGAGTCCCAGTGGGAGAGCAAAGCATGGAGTGGCGGAGGGGTGCGGCGATGTGCTGGGCAAATGGTACGGTGAAGACGGGAGGAGGAGACGCAGGGATGAGAAGATGAAGATGAATGCTGCATCATGGGAGTCCCAGAGGGAGGGAGTGGCAGGGGAGAATAGCGAGATAGAAAGAGAAAGAGTGAAAGGTGTTGAAACAAAAGCATTTATGGAACTTGAGATGAGAGAGAAATAGAACTATCATCAGACAGGACACACTCTTATACTGTATGTGTGTACAGTTGTAAACCATTTGTGTTTCTGAACATGTCTCTATACATCCTTTAAATACTTGTTTCCTTCTTCTTTCCAACTTTACTCTCAATATGCTACAGGCACACAAGAAGCAGGTGATACGCAGAATAACCTGCAAACTGTATGTTCAGCCTTAATGTATACCGCTCTACAATTTTCATGTATTCAATAAAAGGGCAATTATTTGATGAAAGACCTATAAATAAAATGTACAGACTTTCAAGTCAATTGCTTTCATTACACTGAGCTGAAAGTAAATATAGGTTTAGGTCACTTCACTGGAAAAGTTAATGTTCTGATTTTAGTGCACTATAGCAAAAGTACTTTCTGAGGCTAAGTTAAGTTGACAGAGTTTGAAACTTTTCCTTGTGGAGGAATTTGATGCACAATATACACCTGTGGTTTGAACAGGCATAGCGTTATCCATATGTATTTCTGTAGCCTTTTATTTTCTCCTTAAGGCTTGTGTGTGCTCTGAGAAAGTCTTAATTCCCCAACCCCCATATATCTAACCCATCTCCCTGGCAGAGTAGCACCTGAGCCCCTCTAAAAGTCTATTTAAAATTCAGCTTGTTCTCATGGTGTGTGATAGAGAAAGACAGAGTGTGAAATGGTGCAAAATGGAAAAGAGAAAAAAAGGTTTGTTGAAGGTCAGAATTAACTAAATATTCTTGTTTAAAACCTCAACTTATCACCAGCCAACATACTGCCTTTGCAGAGTGGGTTTGTAATATTAATAGGACTTTAGCCGAAGTACAGTACGTGTAATTCCCGGTGTACTCTGCCACGGTGAAATTACCCAAACGCTGTGCTTAATGAAAGCGACACCTACGGACTCCTGCGGCGCGGCGATAGGCTGCCGGTAAGGAGTGTGTCATCTGCATACGTTAAATAGTCATGAGCGGCAGACAGTCAAGAGGTGAGGCGTCCCCGCTCGGCATGCTGGGAACGCTGGAAGTTGCAGAAGTGAGAGGGAGTGAGGCAGAGTTTAATCTAGTGAAACGCACAGCCATTATGAGCGCCTGGCGACGGAGAAGTAATAGCATTTCTGGGGGCGACGCCATGACCTGTAACTGTCATGTAAGCTAAAAATTGCGCAGTGTCGCTTTAAAGCAGGGGTGGGGAACCTTTTTCCTCTCAAGGGCCTTTTCAATATTTTCAACATCCTCCGAGGGCCGTACAAATTATTGACCTCTGCTTAAAAATACTAAAATCACAGCCCATTAATTTCGCCTTTCTTTCATGCTGTGCAAAGAAAAAGCAACGTCTTAATCCAGATATCTCACCATGACTCTCACATGCATGCACGTGCACGGTTGTGGCATGACCACCAAAACAGAAAGATATGGACACAAGATGTGTGCAAATGTATTTAGTTTTCTATCCCTGTGGACATGATTTAAGTGGGTGGGGTGACCTAACCTCCTCTAGGGAAGTCCGGGAGCATGCTCCCCCGGGAAGATTTTTTTTTTAAATGTTGAAGTTAAAAGCATCAATCTGGTGCACTTTGAGAGCAACATTAAGAGATCTATGGATACATCTCATCACCCAGATGAAACAGAACTGTAAGGAGATTTCTTTTTCTTTATGGATATTTTACAAATCACTCCCCTTTCAAACTGTATTCTTGTTTATTAATAACAACTTTTTTTTACTGTCATATAGTATTTTATACCTGTTTACTTTATTATCTTGTTTTGTATAACTGTAATGATTATATAAAGATGTGCCTTTACCTCACTGGTGGGAGAAAAAGCTTCTTATATTCGTTAGCATAGCTAGCTAACCAGATGCTAATAACAACAAAGTTATTGACTGTTACAGATGAACAGATCGCCACTGGGCTTTCAACTAAAGACACAGCCACGAAAAAACTGCGGCATGTGTACGGCTCCTCATCATGGATGTATTAATAAGAACCTTATGCTCCTTATGGGTACTTCCATTTTTGGAAGTGCCGGAGCGACGTTCTGGTGCTCTCCGTCAGAACTACACCCTGTCAGACGAGACATATACCACGTGATGACACGTTAGGCTCGTGTTGTGTTCAAGGACCCTGACCTTGGCCAGGAAAAACAGGCACTCGCTTGTTTAATTATTTTGCCGTCTTTTTTTTCTTTTTTGCGTTTGTTTATAAATTACCTTGATGGCCGTACCAAATGGTCTCGCAGTCCGTATACGGCCCGGGGGCCGGAGGTTCCCCCTGCTTTAAAGCACACAGTATTATTATAGTAACCTATCATGGCGGTGATGATAAGACCAGCCTATTAAAAGGTCATAGTTTTAGCTGGCCAGATGTGTTTCTAATAGCTGTGTAAATAACATTAATACAAATAAAAGCATTGTTTGCTTTTCATAGCATCTGCTGCCGTCATTAAGGGCCTGGCACACACACACACCACACACACACACACACACACACACACACACACACACCACACACACACACACACACACACACACACACACACCACACACACACAACACACACACACACACACACACACACACACACACACCACACACACACACAACACACACACACACACACACACACCACACACACACACACACACACAACACACACACACACACACACACACACACACACACACACACACACACACAACACACCACACACACCACACACACACCACACACCACACACACACACCACACACACACACACACACACACACACACACACACAGCGTGACCCAATTGGAGCGGGGACACTGTGAGAGAGATGATGGAGACATCTGTTTTTTCTCAGTGTGTTTCCAGACGAAATAAAAGAAAAGTTGGTTGTCAGAGCAACTTTTCTAACTGAATCATAAGAGAGAAGCGATGGGGGAGGTGTAACGGTACAAAGTGAACGGAGGGAGGGCAGTTAAAGCGTCGCCGTTTGCCCGCATCCCCGCCAAAGTAAACAGGAAATATAGCCGTCATAAAGCCTTGATAGGTTCTGTTAAATTGAATAATGCTCAAATGTAAGATTATGCTAATGAGGCATATGACGAAGGAGAGGAAGTGTGTATGCGGCAGTGTGTGTTTACATGGCTTTGTGTTTATGTTAATATATCAAACACAAGTGCAGTAAATGTAATACAAGCAAATAAAAGAAAATAAATCATTTCAAAATGTGTGTTTGTATGCGTGGCGTGTGTGCTTAACGCAGGTAGAACAATGAATTATTAAATGATGATATAGTGGCAAATAAAATTGATTTGACTGTACTGGTACGTGTTTGTGTGTGGACTTATGTAATCTTTGAATGTTATGTAAATCACCAATTAATGCACAGGATTTAGATCAATAGTACATGTTATGTTACAATAAGTCTAAATCCAACCATTGAATAATTTAAACAAACAAATATGTGTATGAAAATAGAACAATTTATTTTAGAGGTAAAACATTTTTATTCGACAGCAGTGATACTGTATGTACATAGTGTGTGTTCTTACCCGGCTCCAGTCATCGTCTCTGTGTTGCTGATAGCCAGGCTCACCACCTCCGACACGTCCACCCTGCCGATGGCCGACGGGTTTCGCTCGCTCTCGTAGTAACTCAAGAAACCGCCTTCCAATGTACACCAACGACGCGCCATGTCTAAAAATACACACAAACATGTAATGAGAAAAACTTTCAGATACATGTAAGATAGAGCTTGGGCATTATTGCTTGAACGTTTAACTGCTCACTTAGAGGCATGCTGGAGACCTTCCAGAGATAATCTAAGATGGGCTTTTATTGTGAAAGGTAAAACAATTGGACAAAATTGGACATCCAAATAAAAGGTGCCAGATTACATAGAAATCAGAGATAGTTGTAAAAGATACTGTAATATTGGATCACTGATATGATGCATATTTCCTTATGCATTCTACAAGATATGTTGGATTACTAGTGTAGAGCCACTCATTTGCATGCGGATACATTTAGCAAATTGTCTATTGTTTGTAGTCAGAAAAATATATTAATTATAGCCTGCTATGCAAATGATTGGTTGGTGAACAATAAGCCCTATTAAACACAGCTAATGACTCTTAATAAGACAGAACGGCGCTACTGCGAAATTGCTTAAACGTTTAGAGATAAGACACTATGCATTCGGCTTTCACATGGATGCATGTATTGTGATGTGACACTGTCAAAGGCCTCCACTTTTCTTCTTCTAAAGAGTGAGAATAACTCTAAAACACAAATATCCCAAAACCAAACCAAGCAGCTCTAAATAGTAGTTCGAAAATAAGTCAAAACATAACTGGCAGACTGTGGCCTTCATTTCCAAATCAACAAAAGACGTATGGACATGGAGAGAAGAATACAAACCTATCATTGTTGAAGAGAAGAGACTTAGTTATGCCTCTTCCATATGCTTTCGATTAGAGGACAACTTAGTCAAGCTGTATACTGTACGTGAGTTCACATAGCCAATGAGCATGAAGTTCATGAAAACATACCTAATTTTGGATTTTCAAAGTCAACGTGCCATCTGCTTTTGTGTTCCGCAAACAACACACACACACACACACACACACACACACACACACACACACACACACACCACACTTGTACCCCCTGTCGCTTGCAACTCCAAAGTTGCCACTGTATTCATCTCATGAATATGTTAATTGTGCATTTCTCTGCCAAATGTGTGTGATGTTTCTGAAGGAACAGATATAGTTCCAATACAAAAAAAAGGCTGTGATAAGCATAGGAAAGGAAAATGTCAGTTTTGCTCCATTCACCCCTGCACTGTCTCTCTGTGTGGTTCTTTCTGACTATCTCTGTCTTGTTCCGTCTCGGATAAACAATCTGGACACAAACAGCTTTAAAACTGACTGAATAACTAATATTTTGTTGCTTACTGTGGCATTTAGAGAAATACTGTTGTTCTGACCTTACTTTGTGTCGAAGAAAAATTATTCCACCAGCTGAAGAATTGTCTTTATCTGAGATCACCCGTGAGTTTAACAGTTTTGCATGTGTGTGTCTGTGCGTAATGAAAGAGAAAGATGGTATTTAACATTATTATCAACCCAATCTATCTGACAGAACCCACTGTTTTTCCTGGTGATGGAAAATAATGTGAATTGCTTCACTTCTGTTCGCAAATGTGTCCCTGGATTGCATAGATTTTGTAGAAAATGTCACGTCCATCATTTTCCTACGTGTGCTCCTCCAGAACATTTCGTACAATAATTGTCTGTAAGTCTTGCCTTCGTTCCCTCTGTACTTCTGCTAATGGGGTGATTACTGAGTCATTTTATTTGTACAATCTGAAACCCTCACACAATCGTGTTCTTAAGAGGCAGACTCAATTTCCTAACCGCAGTCAATTGCTTTCATAGGCTGTTAGATGACTGTAATGCCGTTGATTTTCTAGAAGTGTTGTTTGAAAATGGTCCTGTGGCTGTAGAGATTATGCATTGGTTAATTTACTGGTAGGTACAAACCAGGGGTAAGTGAGCCCTAACCTGGACACACAAGATAAATATGAAGGGTCACAATATTATGTAGGGGTAGTAAAGGACAATAAACAGCTTTTTGATGGCATATTGGCATTTGTTCTGACATTCATGTTCTCCAGAGGAAAACCCCTGATGACTGTTATGGTCCCCTGACTCTTCATGGAGCTACACCAGCTCTTTCCATTCTCTAGTGAAATTCCTCTTTTTGTTTCCTTTTTTGAACCCCTGACTTTTTGGTCTAGCATGTCCCATTTGTGGTGTTGAGTTAAATGTGTTGACACTTGTTTGATATATATTGCTTTGCAATTAGAAATGTACGTATTGCCCGACTTTTAAGTCTAGTACCATTGAGTCAGAATCCAATATTTGCAATATGATGGTTTATTAAACAGTTTGGTTTTTCTTTACAAAGGGTATTCTGCCCAAGACCTGTAGTTTCACATTTAAATTTATTCATATTTTGCGTTTCCTGTGAATTAATATATATATATAAATAATATATATATATTCAGTCAACTACTTACAAGTAGAAGACATCCAGTGAAGAGCAATTACAGAAGACATGGCTTTTTCTCGATTGTCCTAAGAATCAGAAATATTAATAGATCTAATTTAATGTTGGCACATGTGGCATCCTTATCATGTCTCCTTGAACTAAGTCGGACAAAATCTGCACACATTTCTTTTCTTAATTTTCCCTCAACTCCAAGGAGAGAAATCCCATTGTGAATCCGAAAAGCAAATTGCTACGGGACCCTGGGTCCAGAAAACGTGGACACGTGAATGAGCTCACTACTTGAACAACTAGTTTTTTGAATAGTTATCCTGATAATGGCCAGCACACCCACAAGAACAGATGCCCACATAAGGCCGAGGACACAGAAGGCAGTGAAAAGAGAGGGATTAAAGAGAGGCCACAAGGTGTTGGGAGACTACAAATGTTTGACAAATGTAATTTCAGATACAGTTATCTCTCGTGTGTTCGGATTGTGATTTAATATGAAGGATTTGGTAGAAGAGGCTATGATGACAGGATTTAGACATTTCCAATGGAGGCCTGAAGGTTAAAGAATATCTCCATGCAGGCAGGAAGGAGAAACAAGATAGAACATGTACCACTGGGGTCGCTGTCAGTTTCATCACGACTTCTTTGTAAATGTGGAATATCTGCAATGAGTTTCACTCATTTGAATGCAACTATTATTCAGCTTTGTTGGGATGTGTGGCACAAGTAACTTCTTAACAGAGCATTGAATGCCTTTGAATGCCTTCAGGATATTCCTACAGGAAACTGGCTTTATCAAAGACCTGCACATCACCGAAGCGCACGCATCCTTCTTTGTTTGTGATGCAGCATTTCCTTAGCGGGTGGGACACCACTAGCTTCTACACAAGCATCCGTGCAATGTGGGGAACAATAGTGCATGATTTACAATCAAGCAGCTGCGTCCATTGCCAGCTGTTCCACACACACAGCAATGGCCCCGCGGCCCAGCCGTTCTCCGCGGGACTCCGCAACCAGCCGCCAGAGACAACGCTAGCGGAAGCCAACCGTGGTATATGCCTCCACCAGCTAAATTGGGCCAATTAGCTTCTACGCCAAGAGTGCTCCCTGCATTGCATTTTCCTGTGGAAGTGTGGAACCTTCTTCTCCTTTTTCAGCTTTTTTTTCCTCATCTCTGACTAAGGCAATTTGTAAAATGTGCTAAATGCTCCACGTATGCGAGATGAGCAGGTTGATTAGACTAATCAAGTCATCAATGTGGCAATTAAACTGTCTTATTGTTCATTGACTGAATGGCCCAAGTTACAGAATAACATATTTACTCAAAAGTTTTGAGTCTGATTGTGTTCCCAGGTGTATTATTAACTTTACTTCTACAGACTTACCCTTAAAGTTTTTTATTGACATTGCACAGATACCCGTTTTCAGTATGCATCGAAAAAGCTCCCTTTCCGCAGAATCACCCTCTTCCCTCCCTAGCTCGCTCGCTCGCTCTCCCACCTATCCCCCTACCGCCAATCTTCTGCCTATCTCGCCATCAGACTAAAATATCTGCGATGAAGACATCTGCTTGACAGCTTGTCAGGGGAAAATGGAAATTGAGAAACTGAAGGGATCTGAACGATATGTCTGTGCCAGAATTACAGCCCACTTCATTACAGGGAGGAATGGACAGATATGGCATTAGATAAAAAAAAAAAACACTATCTGCCATGTATTTCTGGCCTGAGCAACAGCACTACTAGCTCATTTAGGCAAGCAGAGGCCCATTAAGAAGAGCACTCCAAAAGCATATTGGATTAAGACAAATTGTTTAAACAGGCTTTGTGAGCTCCTTGTAAAATATAAAACAAAATAACATAAATGTGACTGCTTTAAAATTCTGATAATTAAATATCCTTTGACAGCACATTTTTAGCGAAATTAATATTTGGTTTACTATCCAAAACTGGACTCCGGCGTTGTAGATGCAAGTAATTGAATGTTCATATGGGCTCAGATTTGTGTCCTTAATAAAACGGTTAACATACTGCTACTTAATTCTCTCCTCTCCACACCACCCCCTCACTGTTCCCTCTCTGGCAGTTGTGAGTTACTGTTGCAGGCAAAAAACAGAGCGCAGCTGATGAGGAGAAGACCAAACTAATCAGAAATCAGGGCTGCCATTTCCCCGCTGCCACTCACCATTTCAGACAGTAACTGCCGACTGGCTCTTTTTTTCCTCCCAAGGCTCTCACGAGCGCACATACACACACATACGAACACACAAAGCATGTACACACTCTTTAATGTGAAAGTAGCATGAGTCACTTTCGTACCAGTTAAGGGGGAGACTTCATTTACACTACAATCAACTGCGTCACCTAATATGGAGCGGAGCTCAAGCAAACAGCTATTAAAGTGGTGCCACGCTGGAGAATAAACCAGTTCAACCTTGATTCCGGCACAAATAACACAACATTGTTTCTCTAATCCTAATCTATATTCCCAGAGGCATCTCAGTGTTTTATTTCATTATGGTGGACTGGCACAATGATCCCCCATGCCACCTCAGTCAAGGCCATTACCAAATTGTATGCCAAATTAATAAATGTCGTTCTCTCGATTTAGCTCCTATTACTGGAAGCATGAAAGCCAATTGGAGTTGTCTCCAGACAAAAAGTTTAAGATGCTGTGGCAGAGTACTTTTATTAAGCCTTGAGCACCACCTATGAATTATTAAGAACAGGGGTGTATCTATAGACCAGCTAACCATTAGCCTGGGAGCGAAAGGCATCTTGGAGTAGATTCAAAAATACCTCATCGCTCCGTGCTCACAAAGTCCTGACAAGGCTTCTTCGTGACCGAAGAAGTTTGAATGCATTGAGTTTTAAACCCAACCGCTCTGAATTTTTCAGCAGTAAAGCGCCATTAAAGCACAAAAGCCAAACTTTGTACGGCTTTTCATAATAGATGACATAACAGGGTGTTTATCGAATGAGATATTACCAGCACTTATCTGGAGGGAGACCACTTTGGATACACTGTGTCTGTAAGTGGTACAAAATGCACAACAGTGGCTAAAATGGACCAGGACAAAATGGCGACCTGTAGCGTTAGTCCATCTCAAGCAGCTTGTCATGTTGTCGGAACAGCAAAACACACTCTGTCCAACAAATGCTGTTTTCATTTTAATACAAAATGCCTGAAGTGTTCTTTTTATATTAATACTTTAGACATAACATGGAAAAGACAAATGTTTGTTTAAAAATATTAAATATGGATACAATAACAACTTGTAATGTAATAATGAAGATAATAATGACCCAACTCTGCACCTCCTCTCAACGCAACATAGAACCTTGGTGGTTTATTTTTGCTCATTGTTTGGGCTTTTCAGCTCACAACGCCACCAAGTTACTGTAATAATATTACTTTTGTCGGTGACGGAGTAGTGTAACGCGTTTTATAATTCAGTAGTCACACTACCGTTACTAACATTGCCCCGACACGCGTTACTTTTATACAATCAGTCATAATCACACTGACAGACAAGAGGGGTTTCCGCTGCAGGTTTATATGTAGGCTACGTAATCTGCGCGTCCACATCTCCACGTGCAGTGCTGCATAAACATGCAAACAGACTTTGTCAGTGATGTCATCTGCCGGTGCGTTAAGACCACCTCAGTGTCGGATTTTGGAAACTTGATTTTGAGTTGTCTCATGGCAGTTAGGGTATAAGGGACAAACCAGGGGACTTTACTTCCTCTTGATACCGGCGGTTATTTACAAAAAAACACCTAAATATAGCCTACTTGTTGTTATTGTGCTTCTGTCTTTCTGTCTTTTCATCTGTAAACTCCCTCAATGGGGCCGGTCACTCTCTTTTCTTGTTCATGGGTGAACAGTTCAGTGTCCCGCTTCATTGTAGGAATTCTGCCATGTCTCTACCACTTTAGTTTGACCATCATGGCTATGGAATAGGCCTACTTAATAAATAAGTAATTAGATACCTTACCGTTACTGTGCTCATAAAGAATGATAATAAGAATAATGCGTCTTGAACTGGTTTCATTAATTAGTGTCTTTACGTTTCACAGACTGTTAGCTTGTTGTGGTAGGCTGGTAGCCTATTTAAAGAGCATATCAAAAGAAAGACACAAAAAAAGCCCTGATGACGATTCTAGTGTCCGCCGTTCAGCACAGAACAGAATGTACAAAAGGCTCTGGCAGGGGGCTAGTTAACAAGCCAATTTATCACCATAGCAACTCCTGCCATGCAGCCGACACTCTACTTAGTCTGGCGCTACACTATGAAAGGACTTTAACAAAGTAAAGCTTACCTGTTGTGTTCGTAAAACTGATGATTATTATGTGGTTATTATGTGGTTAAGCTAGGATGTTTAGGATGTCCCTTCCTCAATGCCTGTTTGTTTTTACCCACACTAACATCAGCTATGGCTAAAGATCCTTCAATAATAATTAAGATACACGTACATTGCTGTATGAGATCATTTCACTTCACTGTATATGTTATTGTACCCACTGTTAAATACTGCATTCCCTCAATACAGACTTGGACTTGTATTGTTGGTTTGACCACTTTAGCAAAGAGTATTCTTTTCATTTTTAGACCACACAAGTGAATTTTGCGTCGAGGCAGAAGGACAAATAAATAAAGAAAATAACTATGTGTATCTGACGCCTGAGGCATTCATTATAGTTCTACAAAACCAAAGCAAGTCTGTGTCCTGATCTGACATCCAAAGGTGAACACTACATAAGCCAGCAACAGCCTTCAGAAAACAAGAAATTAGTATTTAGCTGGTGGTGCATTTAGAAAAATAACCTGATATGTCCACATCTTGGAGACAAAATAAAGGTAAAATAACAGTAAATGTATACGTGTCAGTAATGGGGTTAGAGCTTGCAACCCCTAAGTGACTGTTTTATTATTGTAACTTAAATTGCAAAATTTGATAATACAACATTTATATCAAAGTCTTTCTAAGATTTAGCAAATGTATTCTGGTAAAAAAGTGTTTGGGTAGTCAGTTGAAGGCCAGCGTGTCTGTATCTGCTTTAAAATGTATATTTGATCATTATAAATTGCCCAACTGTCCATTTTGATTTATAAAAGGTTCAGAAATCTTTAGAAATAGAGGACTGACTTGTGTAAGAGTGTGTCTTTTCAAAAGGTAAGCCAATTTAAACGGGTAGACAGTTTAAAACAGTCTTATTCAAACACAGAACAGACACAATTCCATCAGATTAATGATAAAAACCTAGAGGACATTATTCAACTTCTGAAATCCTCCTCCTGCTGCCTTGATATTATTCAAACAGGATTTTTCAAAGATGTTTTTCGTTGCATGGCCTCAGATCTACTTCATATAGTAAACAAATCTCTTCACTCAGGTATTTTTCCACAGGCCCTGAAAACTGCAGTCATTAAACCGCTCTTAAAAAAGAATAATCGAGATGCTTCAGTAATGAACAATTACAGGCCCATATCAAACCTGCCATTTCTAGGTAAAATCATTGAAAAAGTTGTTTTTCAACAGTTGAGTAATTTCTTGCATTTAAATAGTTGTTTCGATATGTTCCAGTCAGGCTTTCGTCCAAACCACAGCACTGAGACTGCTCTTGTAAAGGTCTTCATCCACTTAAACACAGACAGTGGCAGAACTTCAGTGTTAGTATTATTAGATCTCCGTGATGCGTTTGACACTGTTGACCACAACATATTACTCGACCGACTAGAAAACTGGGTGGGACTTTCGAAAACAGTTCTAAATTGGTTTGAATCCTACTTAAAGGACAGACACCACTTTGTTTCTATAAGTAAATACACATCTGAGTTGACAAATATGACATGTGGGGTACCTCAAGGCTCCATCTTGGGGCCTCTTCTCTTTAACATCTACATGCTACCACTGGCTCAGATAATGAAAAACAACAACATAAGTTACCATAGCTATGCGGATGACACACAAATGTACGTAACAATTTCACCAGGAGACTATGCTCCAATTCAAACACTGAGTAAGTGCATTGAACAAATCAATGACTGGATGTGTCAGAACTTTCTCCAATTAAACAAAGATAAAACTGAGGTAATGGTTTTTGGAGCCAAGGCAGAACGTATAAAAGTTAGCGCTGAGCTTCAGTCTGCAATGTTCAAAACAACAGATAAAGCCAGAAATCTAGGTGTAGTCATGGACTCTGACCTGAGTTTCAACAGTCACATTAAAACAGTTACTAAATCAGCCTACTATCACCTAAAGAACATATCTAGGATTAAAAGACTAATGTCGCAGCAGGATTTGGAAAAACTTGTCCATGCTTTTATCTTCAGTAGACTGGACTACTGCAATGGTGTCTTCACAGGTCTCACAAAAAAATCTATTAGGAAGCTGCAGCTGATTCAGAACGCTGCTGCTCGAGTCTTTGACTACTTTTAAATCCAGACTAAAGACATTTCCTTTTGCCGCTGCTTTTAATTGAACTATTCACATCTTAAACTGCACTGTAACTTTTATCCATGTATTTATTTTTTTTTTTTAATGTTTATTTTATTATATTTTCTTTTTAATGACTGATTTTAAATGCCATTGTCTTAATGTCTTTCGTTTTTTGTAAAGCACTTTGAATTGCCTTGTGTTGAAAGGTGCTATATAAATAAACTTGCCTTGCCTTGCCTTATTCGTAACCAGTTTTATCATTTGGCCAATAAGACATCACTGGAGCGAGGTAGCCATATTCCCAGATCTCAGCATTTATTAGTACAACATTGTCATAACCAACAGAATTGATGTCCTACAGCTATGACATCAAGAGCCACATTGCAGTACATTGGAATGATCCTTCAACAAATGTAATGTAAATGAATTCCATCTCTCCAAATAATGAGAATTTCAATAGATATTGGAAGGAATTTCCCCCCCCCATCTCCTCTAAGGGGCAATTTCCCAGACCTCAGCCCTGTTCATTAGTAACATGTACATCCACCAATGAGAGTGGAGCATGTGGGGGTGGATGGGAAATGGAGATGGATGTCTTGCCCAGGACGTAGGCGATTACGCTCATCCACTGGCAGCTAGCTGCAATCTGCCACCCCCACCCGGAAACCTTCATTCCCTACATTTGTCCTCCATTCCCCCCCCCCCCCATCCTCCACCTTCCCAATAACCTCCATCCCCAAGGGGAGCATCCAAAGCCTGCTCCCTCTCCTAATTACCCATGGGCCCTAGCAACGCTCCAGCTGTTTGGAGAAGTGGGACCATAGCGGAGCAGGAGGTGCAGCAGCAGCAGCTGAGGAGTTTGGGTGTGAAATGGAGCCTGATTAAAAGTTTTAAACTGCCTTGGAAGACAAAATGAAGAGATTCAGAAGTTTGAGAGCTAGTCTCTCTCAGGTGGGTTAGAACAGACTTAATTATTTGTATTCATTTGCATCTACATTTTTCAACCTAACCCTAATTTACCTTGAACTTCCGTAGAGTGTTCACTGCAGGGTCGTCTAAGAACATCTTTCCGTCTGACAAGTATTCCCAGAGGACGGATGCGGAACGAATGTGAAAGACACACCCATTGATCGTTTTGACTGGACTGTTTAGTGTTCGGATTAAACGATTGGCAGTTTGACAGCTGACAGACTGACACTGATTGATCGCTCAGCGCTTAACTGGAGTAGACCTCTGACAAACACGCAGTTTAAACTGCTTACAAATGGATTGATGGATTGATTGGCCATGCCGGAGGTTTGCAAATAAAAACTTTTACTCTTTTTTTTCTTTTTAATCGCTCACCATCTCTTCCACGTCGGTCCAACGTCGTCTTGGAAGCGCCTGTGGAGATGTAGAGAAAGCCATCCATGAAGAGGGAAGCTTCGGAAAGGGAGGCGCTCTCGGACCACTGCTCAAGGACGGGGAAATCTACAATGAAGGGCGAAACATAGTAGATGAGAAAGGGAATGGTTTCCCTCATTTGTTGAATGGTGGCGGTGCAACATTCTGATGCTTTACATCACATTTTTGCACATTTCTCTTTCACCTGCAGCTGTAATGCTCCAGTAAGAGTTTTAAATATCATTCTGGCCGTACTTGACCCCCAAAATCATAGAATAGCCTCCAATAAAACCGTATATAATTTGACAACTCCAGAGACGGGTTAAGTGGTTCTTAATGGTTCAAGGAAATCTTCAAACCTCTGAGTTTAAATTCATTATTCAAAAAACCCATTGGGTGATTTGAAAAATGCATCATCACAAAGCTGAAACCAGGGTTGTTGTTATTCATTTACTATGATAAAAGACTCAAGTACAGGGGAATACATCTATAAAAACACAAAAACGGGGAGGCTATATTAGGTCTGGTTGGTTGGTAGGACATATTATCGCAATGTTAATATGAGCTTCCTTCTAATATTGATATATATAAACACATATCTCACATTCAAAAACTCATTTGTAGCATGACATTTCTCAGAATCATTCATTAGGGAAGCACAATATTGTCTTTATATCATAGCATGCTCAAACTCCACTGGGAATATTAAGCTATGGTAGGAAATCTAGCAATGCAGCATGCGATCCCACATGGCACTTTGCGGGATCAAATCAAGTTTTATTTATATAGCACATTTTTTAAAACGATTTTTGGACGAGCCAAAGTGCTGTACATATAATAATTACCTTACAGTAAGGACACTATACAGTAAATACAACAGCACAGTTTGCGCAGAATATCAGTATGAGAAAAACGACACCGTCTGACCTTAGACCCTCACATCGTACAAGGAAAAACTTCCTAGGGATAGAGCATGTATACCTTTATTGCTGCATCAACAGAACGTAGCATGTTGCTATTAGCTGTCAGGATAGCCACATTGTTTTTTTTTTAATCAGAATACCTTTAATAGTCCTAAAGAAGGTAAATGTACGTTGTTACAGCTTAATGTTAAGTAGAAAACGTTAGTGTTGTTGGAATAAAAATGTATTGGAATATGTTCACGTTTTCATCAAGATTCTGCTCATCCCACATGCGCATCTTTAAATCCCACTCTTATTTATGTAAAATCGCAAATAAATATCTTACTATACTAAAATAAATGATGGCTATAAGATGGCAGCATTGTTGAAGTGTCGTTAAGCAACACACTGGTAAGTATTTACTTTCCTGAAATAAAAGTGCATAAAACATGATTATAGTGTTTATTCAGTTATGACCTGTCACTTGGTCATCTAAATGCAAAGGTAAGATGTTCTTAAGCCTTCATGTACTGTATCTTTAGAAAAATAGTTTTATGTTCCATCTTCTTTTATTCTTTGTCCAATTAAATTAGATGCCTTCCTGCCTCATTTTCTTCTTAACTCCCTCTTCATCCTTTTCTTGCTAGCTTTAACACTCCCCACATTCGACCTTCTCGTTCTCAAATTCAATTAGCTTCATTTCTGAGGTTGAATTTTCTGCCCGAGCCTTGGCAATATCTTACAGATGTTATCTTCCCTACCTCCAGCTCTCTCATCAAAGAAGGTAAAATAACTTCAATTGAAACTATTTTTAATTGAAGCAACATTTCCACCATTTAGCTGATGCCTGATCAGACAGCCATCTGTATAAGTTCGATATGTGGATTGTGTCAAACTAATTAAACGTGTCAAAATGCACATTAATAGTCTCCATCAGATATTTGGAGCATAATAACTGAACGCTGCTTCTCCATGTTTAGTTCTGACTCTGACTCACATGTTCCGATTAACCCAACTTCCCCAAATGTCTTTCTTTTTGGTGTCTATGGAGTGGAGAGGGTCTCCACCTTTAAGTTCCTGGGGGTTCACATCTCGGAGAGCCTCAGCTGGACAGCACACACCACTGCAGCAGTTAAGAAGGCCCAGCAGCGACTACACTTCCTGAGGGTGCTTCAGAGAAACCGAGTGTACAAGAAGCTGCTGGTGTCTTTCTACCGGGCGACCATCAAGAGAGTGCTGTCATACTCCATCTCGGGGTGGTATGCAGGATGCTCAGCTGCGGACAAGAAAGCCCTGCAGAGAGTGATCAGGATGGCAGAGAAAACCATCGGCTGCCCCCTGCCCTCTCTGGAACACATCTCCACCTCCCGTTGCCTCAGCAGAGCTAACAAAATTATAAAGGACAGCTCTCATCCAGGTCACAGACTGTTCTCTCTCCTGCCTTCTGGGAGGAGAGACAGGAGCTTCAAGTCACGGACAAACAGACTCAAAAACAGTTTCTACCCCTGGGCCGTCAGGCTGCTCAACCACCACACATAATGCAGTGACCGTAACCATTCTCACACATACACACACTTTTAAATGCACTTTATTTACTATTTTTTATATCAATATTTTTAACTATTTATTCCCCCGTATGATTGTATGTTGTCTGTCCTATTGCCGTGTTTTTTAGTGTTATGTATTTGTTTGTATTTTTTGCACACCGGGACAGAGTTGCACTCTGAATCTCGTTATACTCGGTGTATAATGACAATAAAAGGCTTTAACTTTAATATACGCTGGGATCCGGAGTCATGGATGATCCTGCGGTCCTGTGTCCTGCATCGCGAGCCCTGGATCTTGAGTCGTGGCTGTGGTCCTGGATCATAGGTCCTGGATGGATATCCTCGTGGAGTCATCTTCCCATTATACACACACATGCATTTCCAAACATTTGGACTACCTATGTTGCAAATGTATTATCTTTTCAATTTACACACGCCATCTATTGCACGTCTGTCCGTCCTGGGAGAGGGATCCCTCCTCTGTTGCTCTCCCTGAGGTTTCTCCCATGTTCCCTTTAAACTGTGGGTTTTCTCTGGAAGTTTTTCCTTGTACGATGTGAGGGTCTAAGGACAGAGGGTGTCGTATTGTCATACTGATATTCTGTACACACTGTGAAGTCCACTGAGACAAATGTAATATTTGTGATATTGGGCTATATAAATAAACATTGATTGATTGATTGATTGATTGATGGGGACAGAAAGCTAACCAGTCCCTGAAGACCTGAGAGATCTGGATGGTTCATAATGCCAGTTCATATTCTGGCATTAATCCTTATTATGTATTGATCTTGTTACATGCTAAAGATGTGTGTAAAGAAAATCATTGAGTGTAACTATAAGCCTTTTGCCAAGGTTTGTAAGTCAGTAGTAGTGATTGGTTTCAATTCAGACCCGATTTATTTTTAGTAAGGAAGGTATGATTTAAATTATTTTGTTGCTATTTATTTTCTTTACCCAAGATATTTCTCATTCTTATTTCAAGTGTTAATTCCAAGAATAATTGTTATTCAAAGTGTGCATGCATTGTAGCTAATGGTAGCAAGTGAAACAATTATTGTTATTTGAATGCCAATGCTACAGCGCCAATCAGAAACAGGGCGACATAAAGCAGGGGTGACTTTAAGTAGCGACCTCTAATCTAGCTTTGAATCTAACACGGACAATGTGTGTGCCAATAGCAGCATCGTAAATACATGGACTCTGACAGAATTTAATCAGCAAACTGCAGGGAAGAGAGTCTAACACGCATACACACACACATAGTTTCCAAGCTCTCAGGTTGAGAGAATGTAAATAAGCCAGTGGCTTGATGCTGTATCAGTGGTAACAAGGCTCTGTCTGTGAGCCTTTAAACAGTCCCTCTGGGGCCCTAAAGCTGGACTCCGTTAAGATGGGACTGTGATGTCTGTGGGGGCGGCAGTTGAGAAGTCTGGCCTGAGCTGATTGGCTCAGTCCCCAGTGAAGGGATGTGACATGACAGAGTGCTCAATTAGCCATCTGGTCGCCCACGGCAACGGTCACAAAGTGGTCTCCGACAAGCAGTGGACAGTGGGGTAATCAGAGACACACGCATATACACACACAGGCAGTGAAGCCGTATATAATAAACGATAACACCAATGTCGAACATATGCAATGCAAGCAGAGATAACACTTGGAGTCAGCGGAATAGAAAAGAGGCTAGAGGACGAGAGTGAGGAAACATGTACGTGATGTTAGTATAGAATAATCAGAATACTTTATCTATCTTAAAGGAAAGAGTCAAAAAATGATATATAAACGTAAGAGCAATTTAAAGATGTGTATATAGGCATAAGTTAAAGAGCAAAACGTCCAATACAAAATCAAATACAATTAACATTAGATGTTCAATTCAAAGTTCTAGAAAGTGTAAATAAATAGTCAAACATAAGAAGTTAAAAAGAAGGAATGTGCAATAAAATGTATATTAAAGAAAGTAAGAATATTAATATAATATAAGAGTATTAATAGGAAATGTATATGGGAGTGCAGATGAACCTCATTTATTAATTGGGGTGTTTATCAAGAAGCCGCATACACACACACACACACACACACACACACACTTATAAACTGAAAAAGCCTCTTTCATTAGAAAAACTTCACAACACTGAGGACTGCTTGTGACCCTTTGACTCTCCAACAGCCCGTGTTATGCTTCGTATAAAAACAACAAAGTCACCAATCACTGAAGAAACAGGCACAGCCGTAGCTATGTTGCTAACAGCGGGGTGGAATGGAGACCCAAGATGAAACGGGGCCTGTGATTTAGTGTTCGTCTTTGAACGTGTGTTGTTGTTCCTGTTTTTATTATCCACACAGAAAGCCTGCTGGATACATTTTTAATGTGCCGCGAGATTCGAGGCGTTGGGGATGCTAGGGTGGCAACAATAAAACTTCTTTGCCTCCAAATCCACCGTGTGTCATTTAAGGAGAAGCGGAATGATGTCGTCACAGTGAGAGGCACTGCTGCTTAGCTTGGGGTGTTGCAGTACAGAGGCCTCCTGGGTGGAGTGGAGAGCCGCCATAAAACACAATGTACATGTTTGCATTGATTGGTTTACAGTTTAGGCATTAGCTGATGCTTTACCCGGAGATTCACAGTCAAATAGCTGGCAGGGGTTCACTGTCTGGCTGCAAAACACACAAGTTGTTTGGAGCAGACACCAAATTGAAACCGTAAAGCCACTATTTGTAGTATGTTTATGAGTTTAGCATAGTACACATTATGGAATACGCTTTTGTTTGAAGCAAGTACTGCAATGGGAAGCGCAAAAGCATGATATTCTATATGCAGTATATACTGCAGTATTTCATGTTAATATGAAAAATGGGGCGAATGACAGTATAAAGTGAAATGGGTCACTTGTAGTGGCAAACAGTTATGACCACCCCTGCAGTTCGCTTACAGTATGAGCGTTTCAGCCCGATTTAGTTTCATTTTGGGGCTCGTAAATGTTATGTTTTGGTTCTGTCTTAGCGCTCTCATCAGCCTGGTATTTTCCAATGACAGTGAGGGCTGCTGTTAGCTTAAATTGCAGACCCCACATACATTTATTCACCTTAGTATGGATGTGTCTAATAAACATCTGTGCTTATGTGAATACAAAACTATAAACCTAATATGTTTAGTCATTAACTAACATTTTGTCAAGTTTACCAGTGTATGACGATTTATCAAAAAAGGACTTTTGTATAAACTGATCCAGCATGGCAGAGCATTGGTAGCAGAGCCAAGTGGCAGATGGAGTTCAGTTGTTAATGTTACCCACCTGCAGCATTTAAGAATCTATTACCAACTTGTCTTTCCGGTCAGACAGGGACCAGTGGCACCAACACAGAGTGACACATCCAAGGGCCGAGACTTCTTTTGTTGGTTAATAAACTGCTCGTTTGCCAAAATGGTCTCCTGAGTAATCCATTTAAGCTACAGACCTGGATGGACAGCAATGCTGGCGAAACCATCAGTTTATAGTCTGTAGCTAATAAATTAGCCAGCAAGATGTTGGGAATTGACACATTTTGGACTTTATGAAGCCCACTTTGGTATTTAACATATAAGACAGACAAAACCCCTTTTATCCTTCCAACAGGCCCTTAAATACAACCTTTTCAAGTGTATTGTTATTATTAAGATCAATTATATTAACGTTCTTAGACCATCAGCTGATGCTAATGTCCAATATTACCTCCAATTTAGTGCAAAGACACTGATTAATTAGCGGACTTTCAAACCTAATAGTCTCCATTTATGGATTTGTTTGCCTAGAAACTAGAAATTAGCATTCAAGAAGTGGCATCAGCGCAGATCAAAGAACATTATCCACAGAATTGGGTGTCTGTTTTCATATCCATCTCTACGTTCAAACTGCAAAGTGACAAGTTAGCAACTGGTGACAGCTCAGTTAGACATGAGTTGTGCCAAAATAAATTATTGTAAAAATATTCGATGTTGGCAGTGTGTTTTCAACTTTCATTTTCAGTGTTTAAAATGGTTTTAATCAAACTTGATGCTACAACTATTTTAATGTGTATCTATGTGGCTTATGTCGCCTCTTGGGAGTAGCATATGGGAGCTCACTTGACATGAAAAATGATAAAGGAACCTGAAGATACACAAGAAACCACCTGAATGGAAGCCTTTGGCTATAAGAGATACATCCATCATTGAAACTGCCCTTAGGGGTTTCCAAAAGGCGAAGGCACTCTGCCTTGGGGAGCTGCTGTTGGCTTTCTTGTGAAATCTGGGATGGGGATATGTAAATGAACATGCTCCTGTGGTATCCCAGGGTGTTTTTTGGCGAGCAGATGTAGGCGGGACGATGAGTGCCGCCGAGACCAACATGGATGCACTCACATGTAGGCCGTGTAGAAGGAGCTAATGAAGTGGCAATGCCGTCAGAAAATGACCTGATCCCGAAGATACAAAAGCAGTGGAGGGAAGGGGGTTCTGGGAGACGCAGGCTTTGCTTTGACACACTATATCCAGGGGAAATGCAGGGTTTTCCCATTTTAAATTCTCTACAAAATTGGAGCACCGTTCACACTGTGAAGGGGACGCAGCTGCAAGGTTTTCTGCACACTAAGAGATGTTCCAATTTAGATTTCTGTTGTTATGAGTGGGAATTGTTCAGCGTGTCTGACGATTGTTTATTGCCGGCTTATCCCTGTCTCACAGCGGGGGTTTAGTGAATTTGGTGAAGAAGCATGTTTGCCATCATTTCTTTCTGGTTTACAGCACCATGCGGGGGTTAGATGAAGGCCTGAAGTGCACGCTTGTTGTGGATGTCTGCTTGATAAGGTAAAAACTAAAGAAAATCTAAGCAAACAGTCACAACAGGTGCGTATAATGCCATGACAGCAGCAGACAAATGAAATACTTCTTTGTCCTCGTGTCCTCCTGTGTGTGTGGAAATGTAACCCAAGGCTGAGGTCTCTTAAACTCCATAAACAAACTCTGCACTCTCTTTTGTCCTCGATATTGGCTCCTATGTGGCTCCTTTTATTCTTATCTCTATCTTCCCTCTGTCAACAGCACGCTATACAGAAGGGATGGTGTCATATGGGTATTGAATTGTTCCCACTTTCTGCGAGATAAAACAACGGGAAAAAGTTCAATTTCTTTGTTTAATCAAAATTTCTCGCAAGTCTTTTTTTTTACTGCAACCCTAGAGGCTGCAGACAATGGAACACTTAGCTTTGTGTGATGCGACAATGTGTCCGGCAGTACGAAAAAGTCAAATGGGGAATTCGGAGAGTGTTTTGTGAGGAGCCTTAATCTCTCAGCACACCATTATAATCTATTTATTCACAAAGAAATGCGTAATAGAAAATAAAAAAAATGTTCTTTAAATATTTCTTGACGATCATCTTTTCAAGCCTGCTAATGAATAATGGATGTTCACAACTGTAGAGTATTATTGAAAGAACAAACGTAAACCTTCATCATGTCACACACGAAAGTAGGTCATGTGAAGTGAAACAAAGCTGCAGATTTCTCAGGGAATTGCAAAATATTTCCCACTGAGGAAAATGATAATGATTGAACCAAGTTATGGGCATTTAGCTTTATTTTGATTTCAGCTACACGGATAAAGTACATGTGTGCACCACTGTCAAATGTAAAAGTGAATGCTAGGAATACTCCAACAAAGATCTCAAATCTGGCGACAGTGGCTGTATGTTTTCTGTGTTGCACATGTTGAGGTGGGATCTTTAAGGTAAACAAGATACAAGATTTAATGGTGGGTCTGACCCTGGGTGAATATCATGTGTCACTTGTAGGAATATCTTCCTTGTGGTCACTCGGCCAAACAGTTCCAACTTGACTGACTGTTGACCCTGAGGCAAGATCTCCATCTCAGCCAAGCAGTGTAAATCTGTCAGAGTGGTATTTGAGTTATGGCTAACCTCCTTGACCTGTGTCCTTACGCCTGCAGTAGTTGGTGAATTTAGTTGGGCATCCATCTCTATAGGCAGAGCTCCATATTTCTGTTTGTTAATGATAACCCCCACAACTTTTTTCCATATAACGAGCATATAGAAACATCCTTTACTCTATGCTTCACAATACCACACGGGGGAATGTGTGTATGTATCTGCATGTGTGTCTCCAAGTAATGGCCATCACCAAAGGCAACCAGGTGACCCATGCTAGCAATTAGGAGTCCCTAACAGGCTCGGTGGCTGGTGAGTGTGCACAGACGCGGCGCCTACATTATGGAAAATACAGTCCCTAAGAAATCTCCCCTCAGCCCCAGCCACCGCCCCCCCCCCCCTCGCTCCTTTAATCTAACACATTCCTATCATCAGCCCGGTGAGCAACAGCACAAACAAAACACAACCGTCTCCACATCTGTGCTGAGCCTCGGATTGTGGGAACCCGAGATGGGTAACACACAAAGGGGGAAAGTAGCAAGGGGGAAAGGAAGGGAGCGATTACTTCTTTCCCTTAAAACTCACCAGCTTTAAATTTGTGTGCCTTCATTTCCTATTCATGGGAGAGAGAAGATCTCCCACTGTGCTTTTATAAATGTGGCGGCACAATGGTGGGCTTGAGCTTTGAACATGATTGGCTTGTTAAAGTATAAAGACAATAGGCTGAGTTTATGTGGCGCCGAGGGTTGTAAAGGTCCAACTCGCACACCCGGTTTAAAGCAGGTTTATGCGTCAGCACCTTTTTCAGGTCTGTCTGGGAGAATATAGGAGTTATTTTGTTTAATCGCTACTTGGTGTATTCTAGCATCTGGAACTGGGTTGAATCAGTCGTCGAGCATGGCCTGAGGAGGATAACTACAATTTGATGTCATTGTTTCCTCACTAGAGCACTATGACATACAGTGGACCGGAAAAGTATTTCTGACCACCTTTTATACAACAAATGTGCTGAAGAGCTTACTGCAGCTAGGTGTGTCAGCTCTCTGGACTCACATACTGTCCCTGCACTACAGGAAAGGCTGCTGTCCATCCAGTCCTAAGGAAGTCTTGCCCAGTTGGGAACATTTATTACAGGCCAGAATCACCTAAAATTTTACCCAGATCTACACAAATGTGTGACCTAGATTGGTTTCAAAACCATGAAAAAGTTGACAGGTGTCCAACCCTGCATTTATGAAGCCATGAAGTACAGTATTTTCTACAGAAAGCACATTTAAAGTCAGCTGGAACTGCGGTAAAGCCAGCGAGATGCTGAAAGATGGCGCCGTGGAGGACTGCTGTGTCTCGAGCACTGACAACTACGCTGTAGCTCTTTTGAATCAGAAAATAAAGCCTTTGAATCTTGGAGGTTTTCAACCAACTTACTGTGTCATCATATATTAGCTAGCCAACTACAGTTGATCTGGTGGCAACAGTTTTCATAAAGCAGGTGTTTTAAGCTACAAATGAAAAGAGACCCACTGTTATACTGATATAAAGTGGTAAATCAATGAAGTAAAGTGCAATAGTGGCCCAAACCGTACCTACAGTTTCTTACCAGAGTGTTTGTTTTGGTGCAGGAACTCCATGTGTAGCTTCAGTCCAGTGCGTTGCGCCAGGAGATATGGGGTGGAGCAGGTCGGATCCCCCGTGGCACACAGGACATCCGCCCCACTGAACACCAGCTCCATGGTCTGCAGCACATCAGGCATCACCACCGCTGCACACAGCGCCTGCACATACATTAAAACAGGAGAGAAGAGAGCATAAACACTTTTCAATTTCAAAAGCTGATATGAAATGGTCACAAAGGTCAGAGGTGGAGGAAATACTCAAACTTACTTTTTGTACTTATTTAAAAAGCTGGAATTAGTGCAGTCATGTCTCATTGCATTTCTAAGTAACTTTCTTTGAATTCATTAATACTTTTAAAAAGTCACATCCTAGACAAAGAAGCAGAGAACATCCCTAGAGAAGCGAGCTTGGTCTTACTTCCTGCTGTAGGAGGAGCTCGCTGTGAGTGTGCTGTGTGTGCACGCCAGGCTGATAGAGGACAAAGAGTCTATAAAGCGCCGTCAGAAAACCATATTAAAGTTTGGAATTGAGTTCTTCCCGCTGATCTCAAAAGAGAAGTTAAAATATAATCAGACTTTAATACTCCTTGCGGGAATCATTAAATCATTAATCCCCTTGAAAAAAAGGAATAAAGCAAATAAGAACGGGAAGGATGGGCTCTATGAATATAATAAAACCAACAGTTTTGAAGAAGAGAAAAGTGACCTGAAATACAATGAACTGAGCAAAACACAACAGCGGAGCGTACCGAGGCAAACGGGAAAACATTGAGAGAATATTTGGTTTGAAACCATTAGTATACAAAATATGAACCATTTCAAATAGGCAAATAAGGCAATAAGAAATATAAAAATGTATAAGAATTAAAAGTAAAGAGGAGAATGTCAATAACTCTGTGCTGCATACAATATGCTGCATGAAGAAAGATCAGTGTTTCAATCTGTGATAAAAAGAAAGGCATTTCAGTTCAATATGCTTTAAGAAAACAAACTGATTTGTGTATTTTGCCCACATGTTTTTCTTTGAACATGGCAACTATTAATTATTATTAGGGTTAACACTAACCCTGCAAAGTAAAAAATATATTATAATTATATCTATGTTAAAATGGCCGTAATCATAGTATGTTTGCAAATAAATTACATGTTCATATAGAAACAAAGTAAGTGCATTTGTAATTGTTTCTAAATAACAATCCACTCAGTTTTAGTTTTAGACATATTTAAAAAGAACATCAAATTAGTGTAATTGCAAGTAACTATTTTTCAAACTACAATTGGGTTTTGTCCTTTTATTCTCCAGTTTAAAAGAAAGTTTCTTACTAACATCTTCAAACCAAAGAAGCTTATTGGCAACAAATAAACCTGCAGCACCTTTGAGTGTTAGAAAGGTGGAGTGGCCCTTTAAAGATAAAACCTTGGAGCATAACCAGATGGCCATTCAACACCAAATCCACAAATATCTAAATTAGAAGTAAGATAAAAAAAGATTGTGTTGAAGATGCAAGCAGCAACCACCACATCAGGCTGTGATAGGCTGAGACACCTGTCAATCAAAGACTTCTGAAAAACCTTGTTAAATCTTGAAATATCCCTATTGGAGGAGTACTTTTTAAAACTGTCACCAACAGACAGATTCAATTACATTAGATCAACTGTATTGATCCCAAATTGGGAAATTGTTAGTTTAGAAAATCATGAAGAAATATGAAACACAAACAGTAAATATATACAAATCAAATTGTAAAGATATATATTTTAAAAAGAGTTATACTTTAATCTTTTTGTCTTTATATTCTTCTAATATTCTCATGTTATCTTTCTCCTTTTCACTTCAGTGCTGAAATTCAGACTGAATAACATATGGTGGTCATTAGTAAAAGTGCTGCTGAAGGCGACTTTGCACTGGCTTCAGCGTACACCCAATGTGGTTGGCACTTGGTCTCCATGGGCCTGTTAAACAAACTTGTGCTTCTATAAATACATGACATGAAATTCCTCTATATTAGGAGTTGAAAATCGCACTAGTTTCTAGCCATGTCCTTTTTAAACTATTCACCTGTGAGCCAGCTAAGTGCAGCGAGATTAAAAGAGTCAGAAGAATACAGTCTGATAGAGGAAAGTCTTTTTTCTCTGTCTGTCTCTTCCTATCAGTGCTGTCAATTGATGTGACATTGTGCACGATGACCCGCGACAAAGTGGATCAACAGAGGAGTCGAGAGGCAAATGGCGGATTTCTTTCCGACGAGCAACCTCTCCTTTCATCGGACTCGGAGTGAGTCGGTAAGCTGCATCGATCTGCCACAAACAAACAAGGCTCGTCTGAAAGTGAGGCACGGTGAGGAGTAGACACACACACAAACAAAGCACCTGTCAATTTAACTTAGCCCACCAACGCAACATGACCTGCTCTCAGACAAGATGCACAAGGAAAGATTCATTTCTTTCTATGTGCACAGCAAAACCTGTATTTTTAAAAAGGCATAAGGCATTATATATTTCCATTTGAGATGTTTAGTTGTTTTCCACTTCCAATAAGCATCAATTGAACTGAATATCAGTAGACGTTAACGTTGTAATGTTTTTATAAAAAAATGTAAGTCTTGTGAGGGTTCAACTAATCTAATACGGCGCATCCATGACAAAAAAACATACAAATATGGATACTATTTTGTCGGTTTCTCTGTTCAGTATAACCAAAATGGGTTGCCTTGATGTGTACGAAGCCTCAGGGACGCTTTTGGTATGTAGACTTTTCACTTGTTTAATATATTTATTTACCTCAGTTGCAGTAGTGATGCCAGAGATAAAATATTTTAAATAATTATGGTGGTACTTTTATTTTTTTAGCCTTCAATATTTGTCAACATGGCCCGCTTGTTGGCACACAGTGTTTAACATTTATATTCGGGTCTTGCGAGCTGTCAGTATGCTATTTAAAGTAATACATTTAATAATTAACGTGAAAAAAAGGTGTATAAATTGTTAAATAAAGAAGCTGTCTAAAATGACTTCAGTGAATACTAAGGAAGGAGTTAGGTTGTCCAATACATCCTTTGTTGTCTTCTAGTCTTTGAGAAAGATACTGACGGTATTCTTTGATCAACAGATCACATGTAAAAGTAATTTATACAAACAGATGATTAGTTTATTCACCAACTGTCTTTGTCTCACACACAGTACGGGGTCAGATTAGGGTGAAATAGTCCCAAGCAAGCTAGCCTTATTCCGTATCATCTCTGGAAATGACCTTCCGTGTCATAGCAATTACTGCTGCCACTAGAGGGTTTATGTGTGTGTGTGAGTGTGTTTATGTGTGTGTGTGTGAGTGTGTAATGATATAAGAAGGTCCTTTGACACCACCCTCTCTAGGTCATGTGGCCTGCGGAGACTCTGTGGAGGTCACTGGGATACTGGTTTGTAATAGGGAACACAGGACTAAGAAATAGAGAGTGGTATAAAGAGAGGGCAGGAATAAAAAAGAGAATGGATGCTGAGAACAGAACAAGCATGCCATGTGAGATTATTTTAGAGACATATTGATGCAGTCAGGTGTATATCACTTCTCTGCCTTTTTATTTTTATTTCATTACTTGAATCGACACTTTAAACGGTAATTTACGGTGAGTTTCATGACCCCTGTGCTCATAAAAACTGTTAGAATGTTTCAAAAATTGCGTGAATGTCAGAGAGGAAATTGCTAGTATCATTGTCTTTGTTCTGGAGCAGTCTCCCAACGGAATAGCTTTTATATAGCTTTTATTTTTTTCCATATTCATACTTGTGTAATGATAAGTAAGTGTGACATAGAAGTGGAACAACGAGTCCAATGAGATTAGACGCAGTGTCCTTGTTTATGTTAAAAATACTGTATTTTTTTTTAGGTTGCTTGTGATTTATGACATTCTCGAGATAAAGGGAACTGTTTTTAGAGTGTGTTTATTATTTAAGCATGCGCATATGTTGAGTGATGGTGTGTGTAATGGCTCTGTGACACATTGATCCCTATCAAATCTGTTAAAGTCATTTATAAAAGGAAGACTCGATGTAGAAAAAGCCAACACAGCCCCCCCTTTCCCTTCTCACTCTCTTTCTCACACACACACACTCACACACACGCACACACCTCCAATGGCCAAACGCTTTTAGACAGCCACCCTCTCTCTCCCTGCCAGTCACACGTTCTCTCCTGCAAAAAACTCCCCCTATAACAGAAACTTCACACATCCTTAGTGGTGCAGCTCACATGTTCACACCCGTGTACGCAACACACACTCCCACACACGCAAAGGCCAGCAAAGCCGCAATAAAACCAACCCAAGCGTTTCTGTTGTGGATCCTAATCCACTTTTCCACTTAGCTAGCGAGTATATTTCTTCCACACTTCTCCCCCCTTCTCCCTTCATTCCCTTTTTCTCTCTACATCTCCATCCCTCTCTTTCTACCCGAGAAAACAATACAAAGGGGGCTGATCTGCGTAAATGCTGACGCTGGTGGAAACTTAGCTCAGTCGTGCTTTTAAGAGCCTCTCTTTTAAAGGATGCCAAAGAACAGCAATAAAAACACAACCACAAACTGGAGGAGAAGGCCTTAGCAACATCGTTCAGACGGTGCTTTTGGCATTTTCAGACATCTCTGTTTTACTGATGGTCAAAAGGTCATGAAAATATGTCCTTTTTCAGGTTAGCTGGATTTTGCTAATGGAGTTTACCATGTACTATGCTTCCTAGAAGTACAGATGGAGATATTGTGGATGGCCAGTTAGGACTGAAAGGTTTTGAACTTTGGGTGCACTTTGACTGGTTGCAAATGGAAACATTATTAGGTAACAAGAGATGGAAAAAGTACATTCAAAGTCTTAAATGGAAATATTACACTATGAAGCTATCACATCTGCTAACTGTGGTAACAAAAACATCCTTTCCAGATTCAAAAGTATATTCTAAACTAAAAGTACAATGTGTAAAAAGCGATTAGCTCCAACCAACTCAAACAAAAAGGAACAATGAATACAAACCTTAAAATCCTTATCCTTTTCCCATTGGAAACAAAACGTTTTTTATCTGGACCCTGAGTCTGTAATAAGGTTTTCATTCATTGAATGGATCCAATGTCTTCTTATAATGCAGTACAACTTCCAGGTAGAGAGTGCAGCACTCAAAAATAAAGTCTTTCTGGCACAGTGATGAAGTCAGTGTGTCTGAGGCAACACTTAAAAGCACAGTCAATGCAACACTAACCCCCACTTCAATGTTAAGTATCACTTGTCACGGCAGTCATGGGAGTTGGGAAGTTGTGGATCTACTGTACTTGCTCTGCGTGTTCACAGAGAAAGACAGAAAAGACGAGCACAGGTGCAACACTGTGCTGGTGTAGTGGAGGAGAAAAAAAAGCTTAGCATATGGTATGAAGAGCTCAAAGGCAAAGTAGTTTTCCTGCTCCCTAGTAAACTTCTGGTAAAAACAAAATGCTAATAGACAGTAAAAAAAAAAAAAAAAACAGGATTATCTACTAGGTGTTTTTTTCGGGTAAAAAAAAGATGTATATACCTCAACGTATTATCAGAAAAATGGCTAGTTTCGGTTTTCATTTGAAGTGTGTTTATGAAGTGTTTACCTGGGTGAGCTGCTCCAGATCATTAAAGCCCTCCAGGACCCTCCGGTACTTCCTCTCCCTGTACTTCCTGCGGATGAACGTGGCACGCTGCTCGGCCGAAGCCCCGCTGTAGAGTTCCTCCTCCAGGGGAAGATTAGCAGCCCAGAAACTGTTAGCATTCTTGTTCCCCACCTCAAGGAAGAGCTAAAGAAAAAGGGTGAGAGGACAAATGCAGGTGAGAATAAGGGTTTAAAATAAACATTTGCCAAGCCATAACGAGACAAGGTTGTCTTGGCAACAAATTGTGTTAATTTGTATATGACTTTAACTTATGTGCCCTTTGAAGGTTTGAAAAAGTAGGTTATTTTGAAACACCATTCTAATTGAAAGGCAATTGGATACTGTTGTTAAAAGGGTTGAGAGGCTTTTGCTGATAAGTACCTCCACCAGCTCATTGCTCCAGATGCTGCTGTCCAACTTCAAGCTTCGAACTTTGGATATACTTGATCCAAGGGAGCGGTGCTGCCCTGATACACGGGAAGAAACACCCTTTGTGAGTTCACAGATACAACAAAATAACATAAGCTCAGAAAAGCAAATAACCTTTGGGTGTATAAAAACTAAATTAGATATATTCCAAAATGCATGGCTGTGAGGCTACGCTTTTAGTTCCTGAAAAGTGCACACGGAAAAATTAAAAATCAACATGTACAAGTATGCAGAGAAATCTCCATAGTGTTCGTACAAACATAGACCACATGTCAGTGGTGGAATAAACAATAAACAAGCAGTTACAAGACGGGGAAACCGAGCATGACTGGAAGCTCATTCGCTCACTCACAACAGACATATTTAGTCCCCTCAGCACTCCTAATTGGAAATGAAAGCACAGAACGACGGCCATTAATTGCTAATGAATCATGAGTAATTCATTGTGTTTGTGGGTCGGCCTGTTTATTTGGGAGAACGAGAGGCTTCTAGCGTTGCTTATAGCCAAAGACAGAGTAGACATGCATAATACATTAAGCAGAAATACGCTGTATGTGTGAATGTGAATTATTGTCCTGTGTGTAAAGGCATATAATTTTAGATTTAGTTTTGGCATGATCTCATTACAGTCTTCTATGCTCAAGTAGAGCAGTTGTGAATGGAAATGTAGGGCCTTGAGCTGTCGGAGGCCATCTTGACACAGATGCTGAACATTTTGGTATTATTTGTCATTCGAGTTATTAAAAGAGAGTCTTGGAAATCTTCTTTGATAACTAGTAATTATGATTGAGTCTACCTACTTTAGAAATACTAATACTTCATCATGTCTATGCTCAGCAGAACAAATCATAAAATTAATGGACTGGTCTAATTTCTCCCAGATCTGATTTTTTATCCAATATGCCAAACCAAATCCCATTGTGGTCAGACTTGATGTGATCAAATAGTGAATACATTAGGACAAAAAGACAGTAGAAGATTTCATGCAGAGCTATGAAAATTAACAGTAGTGTGTATATATCATTTAGCTCAGTGTAAGCATGTATCTAGAAAAGAAACATGAGCGGACCAAGTATTACACCCTGTGGAACGCCAAATGAGATGTTATGGTAATCAGAAAAATGCTTACCAATATTTACAAAAGAACAGTCCCGTTTTTAATGATTAGGTATGGGAGTGCTTTTCTAAAAATACCAACCACATGTTTGAATGTGTAATATATAAGCCCTGTTCTTTCAATTGTATAACATATTATACTTAAATTGAGCAGTTATCCCTTACATCAGCATTTTCTGGGGTAGTAACTGTATACACTTGAACAATCACAGTCTAACATAAGTAATGTTGGACTTGCAACCTGTTTGTTTAAAAAGGGAATTATCTGGTTTGAAAAAAAAAAAGTCTGCCAAGAGAGAAACACTATAATCCTGGATGTTTTGCCAAATATACAATACAATATGTTCCCTTTCTAATAAAAGTAACAATTGAATCGTCCCTATGAATATAAATAGAAGACATTTTCTTCCATTATGGTTATTATCAAATATCTTGTCGGAAAAGTTAATGATAAAGTCAAGTGGGGATGCATAAGTGTGTTCAGACCTGAGTTTAAAATGGTTTGTCAATCCCAAAAGTCACATTGAAAGGAGAGGAATGATAACTGTCTTTGAAACAACATGAGACCAACTTGAGAAAAAAAGGCCAAAAACAACAAGATTCTGTCACTTTTGCCTGAAAATGTGTCACTCTGACCTGCTGCATTTCCACAGCCACGCTCTATCCCAGGGGTGTAAAAAAAAATGTCATTGCGGGCCACATTACCATTATGGTTGCACTCAAAGGGCCGGTTGTAACTTTAAGACTATATAAATATATAACATATATAAAATAATGTATTACATTATTGCCTCTGAATTGGTTTATTATCGGATAGGGTAATAACTTCATAATTAACTACGTCTGAAAGCAAAAGTCTAAGGCAAATAATTGCAAGTCCTTTCAGTGCCATGTCACAAGATTAGATGCATTTTGGGACATGTAGTTTATTGGCAACCTGCTTCTGTAAAGTGGCATGTAAACGTATAATAAACGTATTATATTCTTTGCAAGCTCTTGCAGGGCCACATAAAATGAAGTCGCGGAACGGATTTGGCCCCCGGGCCTTGAGTTTGACACCCCTGTTCTATCCGCTGAGCCTTACAGCTCCACAGGACCATTTTCACTTGTGTAAGGGTAATGAAGCTGAAAAAAAGCTTGTTCATGCGCACGTTGCACTGGGCACATGGTGAAATCTTTACATATAAATAGCCTGTTGTAAATGTATTCATCATTCTGATTGAACCAAAAAAAACAAGACAAAGAAAAGGGCATTCCCATCACAGCAGCTATCACTAAAGAAACACACTCAGGATGTCACCCCCAATTAAAAAAGTTCCCCGCGACAGTTCGTGGAGTGCTTTTCTAACCCTGTGTACTTGTGTGGCATTATCCCCTCACTCAATGACGAGTCAAAGGAAACAAGGCGAAGCAATGAGCACTGCATTTGTCTGTTACCATGGCAACTGTTGCCAGCAGACGTGTCTACAAGTTGCATCCTGAGTTTGTTGCAATTACATGTGTGGAGAAAGGCCTCAGAGTCTTTGGTTTAAAGCACTATCCGCTGGTTTGTATGATTGGATTGTGTGAAAAGGTCATAGGGTAGCCAAATGCTTTATCATCTATTTTAATGTAAATAAATTAATGTACTAAATGTGCACTATGCTTTATTTAAGAATATTATAGTCAATTAACATGTAGCGAAAAATGTTAACTTAGATGAATAATCAAGTGAGAAGTAGGGTCCTTTTTTCATAGACAATAGACTTGTTTTTTTTACCAGTAAACATTCAAACAAATGCAGGTTGAAAGCATTTTTCTTTCTAATAGAAGCGAATAAGAAAACTGGATAAAACTCAAATCAGCAGCGGATTAGAAATGTGTTTATCTTCTGATGTAATTTTTTTAAAAAGACACAAGTTAGCCTTGGCTACAAATAATGTTTTGAAATAACACTTTCACCCAGGATATTGTGTGGTTGTGTTGTTGTTGAGATTCTTTTTTAAATATTCACAAATTATCGTTTTTCATGCAATTGAAAAAAGCTAACAGTCTTTCAAGTCCAAGCATACAAAGAAAAATGAATGAAATCTCTCTAAATCAGAGGGTGAAGCTAGAAACTATTAAAATTAATTCCATCTTTGCATAAAAAGAGGAAAGCCAATCTAGGATAATTTTTACCATTAGCCCTCTCATTACTTCTCCTCTCTTTCAGATTTTCTCTTTATTGTCAATGACATGGGAGCGCTAATTAAAAGCGTGAGCAGTCATTGGTATTCCAAATGGGCCGCCACCTAATTTCAGGAGAGCAGAGTCTGAGGACAGCTTCCTTGTTGCAGATATTCCCCCTCTCTCACCCAGCATGTCGACAAAATGTAATATTAAACAGTCCATCAAATGAAATCATTTAAGAGCGTTTGAAAAGGGATGTTGGATATCTAATGCGTACCAATTACATGGGCTTTGCGGAGGTGAGGAATTGCATTTAAACTTATGAAACTGGGAGGAATCTGTGGCCCAGGGTAGATATGGAAGGGGAGGGAGGAGTGGATAGAAGAGTGACATCAGGCATGGCTGCTCCTTCTCTAATCATGTTTAGCGGGTCAAGAGGCAGTTTGGGATCCCTCAGGGTCTTGGCCGTGTCTAAGTCTTTGTTGTCATTTCATCTGAGCCATCCAGGATTGGCAAATAGATTAGAGAGTCTAGAGGCCAGGCGTCAACTCCCATAAGTGGCTTATCACCTGAGAACTTCTTCCAAAAGAGCCTCTGGGTCAGAGCACACTTTCACGCAGACACAAACAAACACCAGACCATTTGTAACAATTAAGATTGAGTGCTAAACATGCTTTTTCTACTCCAAGGTTTTTGAAACATGTTAGAACATTTTCAAATACGATGTTGTTCCTCTGTTTACCTTTACTCACTATATTTAATAGATTTATTTTGAAAATAATAACTGAATAAAAAACTTTCTCTATTAATTAAATTCTAACCTAAATGTTTGAAGGAAAGAAGGTATTTTATATTGCATGTCTTGTGTTGGATAAACAAAATGCCAATAAATATATATATTAAAAAAACGTTTTCACCAGTCTCAGAACTTTGTCTCTGTTTTTCAAATATTTGTATGAAATAACATATTTCTCCAGGAAAACTTTCTAAATAATGAAAGGGAAACGATTGACCCAAAAAGGTTAAGAGTTACATTACAAACCCTATATACTGGTCTTGCTGGTTATTTAAGAATGATCAAAAGTTGTTTTTACAGCCTGTTGGCTTACATTCAAAGTGCTTCATGTTTACTTATGGGGGGGGTTGTAAGTACAACATGTTCTTTTTGACCAATGTATGCCTGCTTCTACCATGGGACTCTGCATCAGAGAGTTGAAGGATGGCAATAATAGATTAGCATACCTGCACACTTCTTGCAGATGACCACGCCCAGGTTGACCGAGGCCCACTCCGGCTGCGGGGTGCGGCAGTCGGCGCAGCTCTTGTTGGCCTCGTTGAACCAGATCTTCTCCGCCACTTCATAGTCGGAGAGTGTCTCGGCGATCGATTCCTGGACCGCTTCAATCCACTCCTCCTTCTCCTGTTCTGACTCGGCCGTGAAGCTGCAACGATTGATTTTTTAGCCCCACCACCCCAACACATGCCTCAGTGTTATTGATTTGATTTGAGAGAGCAATTAAACAGCAAAGTATCGCTTGGCAGTGTTAGGGGGTGTGTAGTATTTGGAGTTGTTTTTGGGAGTCTGCTGAGTGTGTATGCCGATGTGTGATTGCAATAGATTTGGTGAAATTGATAGGGGAGTGGGCAGGGCAGGTAAATCAATTTGTCTCACCTTGCCCCAAAAATCTATAAAATGTTAATGCTCGATGCGTTTTCAGGAAATTATTTCTATATTAAAAAAGTTAAGAAATGGTGATGGAAAAAGACATTTACAGCGTCGATATACAGAGTTTACCACTGTTCTTTCTTTAGGCAATGCATTGAGAACTTTCCACATAATTACATGGGAGCCGGTGGAATAACAAGATTGTAGTGTTTGACAGTGAAGCGGATGATGGACGACTGAAGCCTGTGGTTTTGAGAATGATTGACATTTTTAAACAACACGTGCGATTGAAAAAAAAATTTGATTTTTGTTTTTTAAAAAGTGATTGAAGTTGCAAACGGCTTAGTAGTAACTGACATTATAGTCAGGGAAAACACAATCATCTCATTATAGTTTAAAATATCCTAAAATTCTTTTACATTTTTATTTTCAACACCCATTTTTTTAAGCGGTATCTCCTTAACGGAGTCAGCCTTAACTGATATACTAATATCAAAACTTTCCAGGTTAGGAAATCATTGTAAATGTATGTTACAGGTTTTCTTTCTAACAGCTTTTGTGCTGTCATAAGTATAGTGTGTTGAGTAAGGGATAATGTGTAGCAACTTGGTCATTATGGGGAAAAGAACACCCGACTTTTCCCCATAATGACCAAGTCGCTGCACATTATCCCGCTTATTACACGGCCATATACTAAACAGACTAAGGAATCTATTCCCAATATGAATTGAAATGATTTTATTGACTTAAAAATGATTGTATTTCTTCCTCTAAGAAAAAAAGTCCTTAAGCACTGCAGAGCCCATACCGTGTCCCTGTTAGTGTTTACTTCCTCTCTGCCTTATTCTGGTGGTTTATCTGACGTCCAGCGCTCTGTCTTTTACTTTCTCTTTCTTGATCCTCCTTAGCAACGGTCAATAAGTCCTTGACAGCGGTCTGTACTACTGTATTAACAATGTGTCACGTGTCAAGTCTTTGTAATGCATACGTTTTCATACAAAATGAGAAATACTTACACTATGCATATCTAAGAAATGTATTTTATCTGGGAGAAACTTTGACTGGAAAACCAGGTTTTTCTAATTCTTTACCTCGATAAAAAAAAAAAAATGTCTGCAGAAAGTAAACTCCAATGCGTGTACACAAACTTTAGGATAATCTGGACCTCAGCCCTGATTTAAACCCCATTCAACACTTGTAGGAATGAAGAAGAACTTTGACAGCGAGCCGGGTCTTATATTGCCCAACATCATTTCCTAACTGCACTAATGTGGCTGAATGGAAGAAAAATCTGTCCTGTCAAGTATTCAATAAGCCTTCCAAGGAAAGTAGAGGCAGTCTGGTTTCCAAATACTTTGTGCCATAAAGTGTCTTTTGCAAGAGCAAGTTTAAGTTAAATTGGCTCAATCTTATAATTTCATTAAACTGATGCAACCAGGAGGGTCAAACCATCCATATTTCATTTGATATGATGTGTAATAAATATGCACACAACCCACACATAGTTAATGGCTTAACTGTCATAGCTCCCAAATTGGCCGTCTTTCAGAACACTCACTTGTCTCTCAATCTATCCACACACACACATACACAGATTAATGATGTAATATTCTGTCTAACAAGCACTTATAAAGATAGCTGGCAGGGACAGAAAGAACGGGTTTCTGATGGAGAAAGTGATTTGTAGAAGTTGGAAAAGTTGTAGCGAGTAACTCAGAATTAGATAAGAGTACGATAAACGTATGTAACAAGCGATCTGTGCGTATGTGTGGGGATAAGAGACGAAGACAGACAGCAAGATGGACAGGCATATAAAACTGAGAGGAAATAGGAGAGAGAGAGTTTTAGCTTGACCGAAAGAAGCACTTAGGAAGGAGAAATGGGACCACTGGTCTCCATGGCAACCGGGCGACTGGTTTAAAGTAAGACTGAGGATAAGGAAGGGAAAGGAGACGATGGGGAGGGGGAAGCTTATGCCCGAAGCAGAGGATGTGCACCGCCTCGCCCAAGTACCCCGACAAAGATCGATAGGTTGATTGGGTTCAGACGTTGGGAGCCCATCGCTCTCAGCCCCGGGCCCCGTCTAAAGAGAGGACTGCTCACGTCCACAGATGAACTACAGCACGGCCTCCAAAACCACAGAGGAGCAAAGGGAGGAGAGAGTATGTGGAGGTTCCCCGAGCCGCAGAGTTTTAGATATGAAGTGAAGGCTGGTCTCAGGTGACGGGGCAAACTAAACTACAGTTTACAAGGTCAACAGGCGGTGAAGAGGAATACAGAGTGAAGAATTATTTGGGAATTTTAGTGGTGGAGTAAAGTAACAACTGACATTGTTGCCTTTTCTCCGGCTATAAGTGTAGTTAATGTTTAAAGCTTAGACACACTGAACGGACAGCAAAGGATCAGTGGTGACAGGGATGTTGCGCTCATGTGAGAGGCTATTTAAAAAACTAAAATATAATATTTCATTCATGTATTGTTGTAATATGTCTATCACGGTCACAACCACAGGCTACATACCACCATTATACTCTGCCCTGTCATAGAGCTCTCATGTTAAAACACGCTGCTCCCTTGTAATGATCTGGTTATTAAAGCTATAGGCTCAGAGTGCTCCACACATATGAAGAATACTTCAATATAAGCCAGGAGATGGTTATATCAGTTTAGTATAGCATAAAGACGAAAACCAGTAGCTTGGCTCCAAGACAAGAATCAGGCCGACACCTAAAACCAAAACCTTGTATTTTTTAAATACAAGTGAAATAAAATAAAAACAAAAAGGTGACACTAAGTGGATTTGTTGATGTTCTTGCTGAGACAATTCTAACCTAGCTGCAGCTTTTCCTACATTATGGAAAAACAGAATGATAAACATCCCAGCAATAATCATATTTAAAAGAATGTAAAACCATTAAATTAAAACTAAATCTAACGTGACCTTCATTATCTGAAACACTGCTCTGTTCAGTCGACTTCAGGTTTCACTTTTCACCAAAGGACCTGGTATTAGTCCCAACTCATGAAAATGTATTTTATATAAAAAGTTATTTTCAAAATTACATTTGAAAATCAAATGTTGGTGTGCTGTCGCTTGACATTATTCCACCAATGTCCTCTATCTTTTTGCTGTTGAAAGCATTTATGCTCCCTATTCAACATACTGTACATGTAAGTGAGAAAATATAATTCTTCCTTATGAATGATGAACCGGCATACGGCTCCTTTAGCGAGCATGTATTATGCACATAATGTTAGGAGAGATGAATATAAAGTGGTTCATATTATCAAATAGAAGGTTATGTTCCGTGTAATGCTTTGAAAATGCATGTGTCTAAACTGAAAAGTATTTATTCACAATGATGTGCTTTGATTACATCTCTCTGGTCTTGTTGCAAGTGATCCGACTCTTTTCAAAAATATAACCATGTACAGTTTGTTTGCCGGGTCAAATATAGCTGGAAATTGGACTACAAATTGAAATACCATTTACACCTCTAAATATATTTTGGCTTCACAGAGCTACACAAAAAATAAGAGTTCTTCCAATACAATGTCAAACGTGGGTTACATCGATCATTATGTTTCCAATATTTACAAGATTTAGAAAAAAGTGGCTGATTTGGTAGACTTTACATCAATCAAGCATGCAACCTTTTTGTATACATATTTAATATATTATATTGTATTTTTGTATTCGGGATTGTTGGAAACGTTATTTCGATCTCTCTGTCTGTACATACAAACTGAAAGATTGACATTAAAGTTGACTTTGACTTATTGACCTAAAGTAGGAATAAAGTGGTATTTGGGAAGACGGTAACAAAGAATTTAAAAATAATTAAGTGTATTCTGTGACTATGGCTCCACCATTTCTAAACAAAATGGTCAGCCTGTGTAAACATTTATATAATGTCACTTGTGGCACTGAAGGAACTTTTTAAAGTCTGAGAAATGACTGAAGATGTCCTCAGCTGTATCTTGTCTAGACTCGGGGCCAATTCCAAACCAGCCACATCTCCTGACTTACTTCCACTTGCTAGGAGGGTCCACCACATTAAGTACCACCCCAAACCAATTAGCTTAGAGGGGCACTGGGTAATAAAATCCTCAAAATTCATGTTATATCTATTAGGGCTGTGCATCTTCACTGGTCTCACGATTCGATTACATTACGATTATCCTGTCACCGATTCGATTCGATATCCGGATGCATCACGATTCATACCAATGCGTTGCATCCTCAATTTTCTATATTACTGCACATGGCTTCTTTTTCATCAATGAATACATGCAGTAAATACATATGAACTCCCTTTTTATTATTTAGAAAGTGCTTCAGAAATCAAGAACATAAATGTCTTGACATTAATTTATAAACCAAAATAAATCCCTATACAGTATCTGTGTGTGAAATTGATCCATCCTCAAAAACAAAAAACGAATGCTTCTGCAGTCTAGCTGCAGCTTCTAGCAACGGTCTTCTGTTAAAGAAAGGACACTGAATGTCTTGAATGTGGCATCACACACATGACTTGAGTCTGAACACAGCAGACAGGAGTATTTACAACAGCATATAAAAACAAAAATACTGCATGTGGGTGCACACTTACACTTACTGTTACATAAATCCCATGATTGTAGGAGATTAAGTTAGCTTCATCATCTCAATCAGTGATTAAGTGAATAATAAAGTTTCTATCGGGTCACTATCAGCCTGTCACTCATTATTTTCAGGGAGGGGGCGAGGTTTGGAGGAACAGAGGAGACGGTGATCGCGGAATGTTTTTCCTCCTGCCTTCACAAACGTATCGTCTGAAAATGGCAAGAGGACATTCATACTCTGCAATCCAAGTCTTAACTAAATCCACCAAGAACCTGACATGATTGTAACGCGAGACGTTTCAGAGCGGGTCCTTCTGCTATTGGTTCTGGACTGGTGTTCTTGTGTTGGTGGATAAAGCAGACTGCTCCGTGTTTGGTGTCGTTGTGCCGTTGTCACGTCCAGGGCCGTATCCAGGATTTCCTAAATACCGAGGTCCAAACATGTTAGGGGGGTTCGGGGGATACCCCCCGAGAATTTTGGGATTTTCATGATCTAGTTAGGTGCTTTTTAAGTCCTGTGGGGGGTCACAAATTGGATAATATATTGATTTCAAACCATGTCAGTGAGCTGACAATGTCAGCATAAATAATTTTTGAAAGTGTGATGCATAATAATCAGTTGATTGTTACTATTAATGATCTGCACATGCAGAAGAGGCTAAAATAATCACAAAACATTGCCAACATTCATTTTCCATGTCACTCTCCTTTCCATAACCTGAAGCCTCTTCCATCTTCTTGAGTCTCTCCGTCTTCTTCTTGTTCATTACTCTCTCTGTCCTCTACTCTTTCTCTTTGTTCAATCTCTGCCTCGTTGTTCACTTTTTAAAAGCTATTCAGCCATTTAGTTCATTTCACTTATTTGTTTGCATTATTTTTTTAAAATTTAAAATCAGTTTTGTTTGATTCTCAAAAGAGAACAAAGATGTAAGCAAATTGTGTTTTATACAATTGTATGTTATTATGACATCATAACTGCAATAGATATATGTTGTTTTACAATTATGCCTATTGTAAATGAAGACTATTGTTATAGATATATAGATAGATGGATAGATAGATGGATGGTTTGATGGATGGATGGATGGTTATTAAGCCTACATTCTTTTGTGTGACTGTACCTGCAGTCCCTCCCTGACCTCCATCACTTTCTCTCTCTCTTTCTCTCTGCCTGTCCTGTCTCTTCCTTACCAAAGCTGAGCTTCGACTGACGTAGTCTTTTCATTATATCTGAGTCAGTGTAAAAAGAAAACAATACAATGTTATATCTTCAATGTTTTACTTAAATTGAAATGAAAGAAAAGCATTACAACGTTTGTTAAAAGGTAATCCTTCTGACATTGGATGAATCTAATTAACTGTAGCTCTCTAGCTAGTTTATTCACGCTATTTAAACCAAAGTATAGCTTATAGCTGCAATATAAGTTAGTGTGCATGTTGTCGGACGTCCACTGACTAACGTAGAGCGTTCACACAGGATGTGCTGGTCATATGATGTCCAGATGAACAGAAACGCAAGCAGCCCGCTGGACTCAGATCTCTAGATACCTCATCACTCCTTCGCTGATCCAAGTCCGGGCTGCGGTGGTTTGTTGATACATGTCTTCTTCTTCTGTTTTCTTTAACAGAGGCTACGTAGTTATGCAGCGCCCCCATCGTCAGTAAATGGAAGTACTACAAAGAACCCCGTTTAGTGCAATTATTTCACAAGTTTTGTTATTGACACAGCTCTTAAAATATTACCGAGGTCTGGACCTCGGTGACCTCAATGGTGGATACGGCCATGGTCAAGTATGTTCCCTGATCTCTGCGTCACCGACCGATTTGATATTAAAGTGACAGAAAAAAAACGTTATTGTAAAGCCGCGATAATCGATTGTGTTCTGTCACTGAATCGATGCAGAATCGTCCACGTCCGCATCGCGATGCATCGTAGAAACGATTAATTTCAACACCCCTAATATCTATGCTGACTAAACAAACTGTCCTTACTGACCAAGTGGAATTTTATTTTGTGTCCATCATACAACAAGAATTACTGCTCAAACTATGAAAGACATTGAATAGTCTGTGCATCTCGGCCATTTATTTTCATTACCTGCCTCTTCATAGCGTTCCACCTAGATTAAAGTGCAATACTTAACTGCTGAAGTGCATCCTTCAGGATCAGGATGTTCTTTTACCAATTTGATGTTGTATAGAGAAAATGAATACACAAGATTCACATGATGCTAATGTTTGCAGGAAATATAATATTTGATTCAATACTGACATCTAAGGCTGATACAGAGACCAAGGCCCCGGCCACACGAGGATGAAAACGGTCGTTTGCGTTACTGTTTAGTGTCATATAGACCGTTCGGTCACACGAGGACGACCGAATACGGCACTAAACGACTGCGGAAACGATAACGGGTCCCAAGGTGGATAGAACGGCATACGCAACGCTCTGGGGGGTCAAACGGCTCCGTGTATACGCCCTATACGATCACTTTCTGATAATGATGAGTCAATAGCCCCGCCTCTCCCCACCTCTGCTGCTCACCCCCGCATCAAAGTAAACACTGAATTCAGATTATTTATCTTTCTCTCGATATGGACATAAACGCGAGTGAAGTCTAATCTGACCGGACGGAGACACCTCTCAAACTAGCTAAACTAGTTATAAATATGTTTATTTTTACTGTCGGCCGGGTCACTCATTACTGGATCAGCTGCTGCATGAAACAGACACTGACGCTGTCAGAAGAGAGGGAGGAAAAAGAGAGGCTCCTTGTATTTCATTATTATATTATATAGATTCGTTATTCATTTGTTTTAAAGCTCAATAAATAACAAAGAAGACCTTTGACCGGCACTTTTATAATTTTGTCTAGATTTAAACTTTAATACACGTTGACTGGCGAAAAACTCTGCCCGGTTCCCTCGGCCGCCACCGCGGAGAATAAACAGAAGGGCAACCATGACAACCATGCTTCTTCGCTGCTTTTGTGGAGGAAGTTACAGCGCCACAGGCTCCTGCATATGTACTGCAGCTTCTCCAGCGGTTGGAGCTAAACGGAGCTGTCTCGTGTGGACAGACACTATCCGGTGAATATTGCGTGTGGACGGAAGCTTTTTTGCGATTGCGTTTGCGTTAATCCTATGCGTTTAGCCGTTTTCGTCCTCGTGTGGCCGGGGCCCAAGTTATACGCCAACAGATGGTGTTCAACACAACCCTATTGCTCAAGGGGCCATTTAATCAAAACGACAAAAGAATTGCCCTTTTGATGTCTGCAAATGCAATAAAGACAATTGGGGGATTTTCTGCAATCACCTTGGCAAAGTTGAGTTAAAGAAAAGAAAAATGTCTGTGCGGCTCAACGCTTTGGAAAATGTCATTTAAAAAAACTCAACAACAACAAGTCCTTCAAAAAACAATGCCCTGCACGCTCAGGATAATCCAAAGACCCTGCTGTCGAAGGTTTTCATCAGGAAACATTTTCCGTCTAAGGAAAGAAAATAATTGTGAGCTTTCAATACATAACCCAAAAACAAACCAGACAAACATGGATGTTTTTCCAATATGCCCTTGAGCTAGGCAATTGTCTGCAGATTTACCTTAGTAGAGGTGCTTTCTGATCAAGAAAAAAAGTTTTCATTGTCTTCAAAGTTGAGTGTCTTTGTCTGTGCACTGCCTCATTGTCATTCTCTCTACTCATAAAAGTCTGCCTTTCTACCACAGTGGGCTGAAGACTGTTCATTTAACGGTGGCAAAACAATGTGAAAGCCAAAGTGAGTCTCCACAGCTTAAAGTGATTAGATGAGTTTCTCACTAATCCCCACCTTGAGCAGGTAGGAGAACGCTCCCAGGGCTACCAATCGATTTGATACACACACACACACACACACACACACACAATAAAAGCCTTTCACAATCACCTCATCAAAACATTTCAGGGGACCTGGGCTCATTTTAATTCCACCTTCTTTTTTTTGTTCCACACAAATGGCAATTACATCCAGCGTATTAACGAAGCCGCCCAACGATGGAACCATTAAGAGATCCGAGACAAACAGATCGATCGGACATACAACGGACACGTGGAGGAATGAGTGGGGAAAAATCTTTAAAGAAGGCAATGGGCAAAAGTGGATCCAAAATTAATAGTGAACACAAACAAACATGCTTTGTCCAGGCAGCTGTGACGGTTGTGTTCCAAATGGACCATTATAGCACAAACAGGCAGTAGACGTATTGATTGTTGGCCCTCAGTGACTGGAGTCGCCTGAAAGGCTTTGGTCCATACAGAGGTGGAGTTTCCTGCTTTAGGATCCCAGGGGAGATTTGTTTTTGTTTTTGAATCCTGTCCGATAATTAGTGATTTCTGTACAGGTCCCTGTTTTCATGTAGTGCGTTTACAGCTATGACCGATGAGTCTGCGATTTGTGCGATGATCCGCAAGATGGTTGGTGACGGGAGCGTTTTCAAATCCAATCATTACAAACAACATAAAAACATTTTTCTATCATTAGAGATGAGTTCTAACTCCTGTGACATTCATACTCGTTACTTTCAACAGGAAAACAAACACAGGGTAAAAGTGTGTGAATTGGTTTATAGGTGATGGACAATCAAAGTGAATCTCATGGAGTATTAATTAGTGACGGAGATGACTTGTAGTTCTTATTTACTTATGTGCACGCCTTCTCTGCAGCATTTTAACAACCAATCCAGAGCTGTGAACATGAAGTCACGTGGACTGCTATTTTTTTTAACTCACTGATTGAATAGTTTGCAAATGCAAACGTATGTAAATCTTATTATCTGAGAATGATGCTGCACTTAACTGCAGTGTTGTTACCGTATCTGGTGTTATACTTAAGAAAGAAATAGAGGAGGATGGCTTTTTTTTTTTTTTTAAATGGCGTTTTCAAACCTGCGTCCTTTAGTCCTTTTAAATATAACCCTGTTTGGTTTTCCTCCTTGGTACAATTTGTTTGGGCAGCTCTGAAGGCAGCAATCATAGCATGGATCAAAAAGGTATTGAGACCTGTGTTTACTTTTCAGCCTGAGGCACTAACCGATGAGCAGAGCAAACTGGCTTTTAGTGATGCATTTGGATTCTGGTGGAAAAATGGAACAAGTTTGCCAACTCTTCCACGCAGTAAACTAGAGGTTTGGAAAGGTCCTTCAAGACTGCAACCAACCTAATATGCCACAAATAGGGAAACATAACAGCTCGGTCTGGCTGTTAACAGGAAGCTTTTTCACCCTTTTTTTTGTTGCAAATCCAAAAAAAGCAGGTTAGGTGTGAAGTTACTGTTAGGGTGCTGCATGAAAACAATTCCCTGGGAAGTTGTGTGAAATGAAAATGGACCAACCACAAGATTTCTACTGTGAGAAGCTACTTTAAAATCCATCTGTATATCATGAATCAATGACATGTAATTCCCTGATCAATCAGAAATTAAAATGAGTTGAAGGTGTTGTGCCTGCGGCGTACTCTGTGTACTTTAGCAGTTTCCCTTTATAAGGTCAGTGAGACCTCGCGACCACACCGTGATGTCCGTCATCATAACATAAGTAATGAGTATTTATTTTGTTGGTCAGGATGGCAGTGTATAACTCTCATGTTCCGATTAACCCAGCTTCCCCAAATGTCTTTCTTTTTGGTGTCTATATACGCTGGGATCCGGAGTCATTGATGATCCTGCGGTCCTGTGTCCTGCATCGCGAGCCCTGGATCTTGTGTCGTGGCTGTGGTCCTGGATCATAAGTCCTGGATGGATATCCTCGTGGATTAATCTTCCTATTATACACACATGCATTTGGACTACCTATGTTGCAAATGTATTATCTTTTCAATTTACACACGGCATCTATTGCACGTCTGTCCGTCCTGGGAGAGGGATCCCTCCTCTGTTGCTCTCCCTGAGGTTTCTCCCATGTTCCCTTTAAACTGTGGGTTTTCTCTGGAAGTTTTTCCTTGTACGATGTGAGGGTCTAAGGACAGAGGGTGTCGTATTGTCATACTGATATTCTGTACACACTGTGAAGTCCACTGAGACAAATGTAACATTTGTGATATTGGGCTATATAAATAAACATTGATTGATTGATGCCTACAGCTCTTGGGTCATGTTTTCAAAGTGTGAACTGGAAACAGGACTGTATCTTCTTCCAATATTGTCACTGGGTTCACAAGCAGAAACACTTGGGACTTATTATAAATAGTAATTTAGTTGATTTTAACTTTAAAAACACATTATTTTATATTTGGCCTGTGAGGAAGGATAAAGAGAGGGTTAGGGTTAGTTTAGGCATAAAAGTTTATGCTCTTATGAAGCCTTGAAGGATTCTGGTTTGAATTAATCCTCCAACTCTGTAGGTAAGAAAACAAAGCTTATCTAATAACAATGTATATTTTAAAGGCCAATGTATACGTCTATGCAAGCATCCTTCACCACAAGTCCTCTTAACATATCGCATTATGAAACTCTTAATACCTTACATGTGTAAGAGAAGATTAACCAAAAGAAGATTGCCCTTTGATCTGTGAATACGGATGATTTATGAGATATGATTATTGAGATTAAAATACAGTAAAGCAAGAGGCTTAGCGTACGTGAAGGGCATTTCCTATACTATATGAGATATTGGAGGGAGATTTGTTAAAGGATGTACTATAAAAGAAAATGTTATACAAATGGAGATTTAGTAGTGTCAACCTGTTGAGTACATCACTGATGGGGTACATTTCAGGAGATATTCCTTCACCTAACATTCCCTTTAGGATGATGAAATAAGCAATATGAAAGGGTGTGTCAGGAAAGATCAAGCTTAGGGAAGAAACGTCTCTCCCTAGCCTACACACACACCTAAAAAGACACAGCACACACACATTTTAGACGTACCAGAAGTTCTTGAAGGGCGTGTTGATTTCAAAGCCCCTGCGGTCCACGTCTCTAATGTTGGCAGCAGCCAGTTCCACTTCAGCTATAGCCAAGCCCGATTTATAGTCCTGGATTAACAAAAAAGGAGAGATGGGGATCTGTAGATTTAACACTTTTTTGTGTGTGAAACTGCTCAATGAACTACATCTCCCGTCTCGCACCACACACCAAGATGGCCGACATGTTGGCACATTTCAATTCTTTCTTTCAGAATGAGGCGAAAAGTATTAAACGAGGTGAAAATCACTACAAGTCTGGGCACGTTGAGAGCTGTACATAATAATAATAATAATAATAGATTTAATTTGTTAGTGTTACAGGTGCTCAAAGACGCTTTACAGATATAGTGAATATACACACAAGGGGAGTTAGTCGGTTCAGTAAGAGCCAGCATGCGGGACCGGGATTCTGGGATTTGTAGTCTTTCTAGTTGCGTATTTGTCATAGTCTTATATTTCAACAGTTTTAAGACAAACTGTGACTTTTTTGACATGGAAATTATTTTTTAAGATTGACAAACATCATATGTGTAATTTGTGGCACAATTCAAACGGGATCGAAAGATACGTTTTCTCTCCCCATTGACTTCAATTCATAATTTTTCCAAAATATGGTCCCATGGACCGGAAGTAGATGGGCGGGACTTCCCCTCTCTATCGGAATATTTTGTCAAGTTGTTACATTTAGGGTTGCCAGAAACTGACCATGACCAAAATCGATTATTCGGCAGCCCTGGCGAATAATAATCGATTATTCGACCGACCGATGCTATTATTAATACAGGCTGTAGCCTGTATTAATAATAATAGCAGCATTGCAATAAATACATTGTGCGCGCATCACGCATCTTCAAATAAAGGCAATGACAGGCACTTTAGAAAATAACAAAAAATAAACCACCATCATGTAGCCTGTATTAATAATAGCAGCATTGAAATACATGTCCTTCACTAGCATATTGGTGATTAGTGCAGTTATTTCAACTGCATGCATGTCATCACAACGACGTGGCCTTGAAGTGAAGTTGGTAATGGCTGGCTGTGCTGTAACCTCTTTGGCGTGCTTCGCACTCAAATGCGAACGCATTGTTGAGGTTGAGCTAACATCTTTTCGCAGAGCTTGCATTTCACTTCCTTTGGACTTGTAAGTTCAAAGTAGTTCCACGAGGAACTCTTTTTACCTGCCGCTTTGCTCATCTTTAGTCGCACATGTGAGGGAGAGGAGGGGGGGGGGGGCGGGGTCGGTGTGTAGCGTGCTGCAGCAGCAGTCTGCTCTGCACGCAGGCTTCCTCCAAGTTTACAGTAGAACAAACTGGTGGTGTGACCAATGGCCATTTACAATTATTAATACTATTACTATTATTAGCATTAGTCGATATTTTGGTTGAAACTAAGCCAGAAAAAAAAAATTAAACATAAATAATAATAAAAAGATATATAAATAAAATCGATTTTTAAAAATAATATTCGATTATGGAGACTGTAACGAATAATTGAATAATCGAATAATCGCTGGCATCCCTAGTTACATTACAGTGTATCATCAACATTTATTGGTACCACAGGAAAAAACTGTTGTTGAAGCACTGGTCAACATTGAGATTTTGGGCTTGTTTGCTTCCATAACGATTCTTCTTTCAGACGAATGGAAAGAAAACAATAATACACTTAAGAGTGTTTTCTTTTACTAGCTTCTGTTCAGATTGTGTCTGTACATTTCTGCTGAATTCACCAATAGTTAGCATCATGAAATGCCTAATTTAAACATATATTTAAGAGAAAACTTGAAAAAAAGGATAATTGTCTAAATGTTAGTTTTAGCAATTTGAGAAGTGATTTCTAATACTTTTTTAGTTTATCCTTCTTTCTTGAAGCTCCTTGAAAAAATATTTGTTTTATTTTCTCTTTGTTTATACTTAAAGGCCGATGAGTTTTCTCATTCTGAGCCAGAGATCTCTACTTCAGCAGCACGACATCTTTCAAGTTTCATCCCCATCTATATTCCGAAGGTTCTTACAGGAGTTTATTTCATACATCATTCATAGCCTGATTTATATAACATTTGAGTCCTAAAAACTTGGAGAAAACAGATTTATTTTATGGCTGCCGACAGGATTTTCCTTATTTATGAAGTGATAAAATGGAGATATCAACAAATCTACATGAAAACCCATTGAATTTAATATGCCAACAAAATGGAATAAACATGTTGAACCTTGCTTTGTCTGACGTTCAGTTTTCTGTCCTTGAAATATGAGCAATGGAGCACATAGTGAGCGAATGCCTTTTTGCGTTATAGAACATACCAGTTTAGAAAATGTTAAATATAAAATATATGTAAATAATCAATTGGGAAAAGTTAGCTGACATTTAGATTAGAAGATCAATACCGCTGACTTCTCTTTATTATAAATATGAAGCTGCCGCTTACAACTATGTAGCTTAGCATTTTATGGTGGGGGGATGTCCAGGTGTCACTCATCAGAAAAGTTAATTGTTTTTACAGACTAAAACCAATATTTTTTGAGTATGTTATTTGTTGATAGATGTTTGGCCGAGGTAGCTATTTTCTTGTCTTTATGCTAAGCTAACCTAAATGATGCTTCCTATATTCTACACTGAAAGCATATAGGGAGAATACTTTCCCTGCTACCACTGTGACTGCAAATTGTAGAAAAAGGAATCTTCTTTGTCTTTGATGACTTTCCCATTTTAATGAAGCTAAAAAGTACACATGCAAATGTTCAAAATAAATCCAGAAACTTTTTAAGACACCCACATAAGAGAAAATGTATTCCCAAAGGGACCTGGAAATATAAGGGTCCTTCCCCAGACACCACCCAGGGGCCATTTTTGGCCAAATTAGACACCCTTTCTAATAAGGTGGCATCCACAAGGTGGCCTCATTAAAGTGTTTCTCGCATAGGACTTGAATGTCACTTGGTCTAATGAAAAGTAGCAAACACAAAAGAAGACATACACTCAAAGAAAATACATCCTCAGTCTCGGCTACTCTTTTTCCCGCAGTAACGTATTTAGTTTGGTAAATGGCACTGGACGCACTTTAAGTGTGAGAGAAAATAGTCTGTGACAGACCAATAACAGTCATCAGCTTTTTCTCCTTCGCACCAATGACGCACAAGCCAAGTCTGTGCGTGGCGTTTGGATGCGTGTGTGACAGACAGAAAGAGAGGCTGGTGAGAGCGTATATCTGGAAAAAAACGGCGTAGCTATAGAAAGGTAAAAGGTGTCTCAGGGGAATCCAAAGCAACCCAAGCGCTCAGCCTCTTAAGACCCATTTCAGAAATAGGGGTTATAGGCAGAAGGAGAGTTTTCCTAAGCTCCGCCGTAACTCTGCTTCACAGCGCACACCGCCCCTCTCCGCTTCATCCTCAACACTCACTGCAGTTTAGACCATTTTCCATAGCCTAGAGCTCAGAGACAGAACAACAGACTGGAAGAAGTACAACTACACCCACACAAGTATAGGCACAACATCAAAATAGAGGGAAAAACACACTGGCATCCAAGATTTCAATAGAAAAAGAATGCACGGGTGAAGCCAAAAACGTGAGTCAACAGACGAGGGAGAGAACGACAGCGAGAACACAATGGGATGGGAAGTATAAGAGAAAGAAGGCCTTGGTAATCCCTGCTGAGAGTGGGTGAGATGAGTGAGGGGTCAGCTGAGCGATTGACAGAATGAAAGCTTGTGCGTGCGTGCGTGCGTGCGTGCGTGCGTGTGTGTGTGTGTGTGTGGAAAGCCAGAATAAATCAGGAGCTGCGCCAACACTCCTTTACAGCGACTTACAGAACACCGCCTAAGCGAGGAGAGCTAAATGCTGCCATGCTGTGCCAGCCATAAAAGCATGTGTGTTTTCTCTGCTAACTGTTCCCCACCAAGAAAACAATTTGCACTAATTACACTAAACAAAGAGAAGAAAATGAATGACACCATCTTTGTTGATTAGGGTGGCTTTTGGGAAGACATGGCCTAACAGAAGAGACACAAATGTGTGCGCGTTGCCAAATTCTACATCTAATTAGCGACAAACTTCTCAGCACGGCTACATTTTACAAAACACATGGAGGAAGTCACTTTTCAACCAATTGTGTGGGTCGGTTCAATTGGGGCTAATGTTGTAATGTGTTCATCATTAGCCCCAATTAGACTAAGTTGAACACATTTAGATGACTGTGTAAAAAAAGCAATTATTCTACTTTCCTAACACTTCTGGACAATGATATTGAGGCCGAATGAGAGGAATGGAAATATGGTGACATGCTAGCATGAAGATCCATGAAGCATTATGGGTAATAAAGGCACTGTGAGCTCAGAAGATGGCAAAAAAGATAAAAGGACAAAGGCAAGGGAGTGAGACTCACTCGATGGCAAAGTCCTAATTGAGCTCAAAGTTGAGATTTTCCTCAGAAATAGAAGAATCTTGCCTTTTTTTATTCCATCAATTACAGCTACAGTCATTGCTCTTTAAGATCCGGTATGTTCCGTAGGTTGAAGACGCATGACGGGATAATGAGGGTTGCTTCATTCAAAGCGCATTATCGCTTCTCAGTTAAGGGGAGTATCTTAAATGCAAGACAAGGCTATAATTTAAAACACAGAAGGACGAATGGTTATCATGTATCATTGTATAATTGTTCTGATTCACACTGAAAGGCGCCTACACTGAATGTACTGAACGTATAGTGTGAGGCTGTGCAGAGAGGGCAAAGCAGTCACCTATACCTAATGACCCTCATCCCTCTCAGGCAGCCAATTAGAGCGCTGGGTGTTAGCGGCCGTCCAGCCCTCGCCACTCGTTACCTACCCAATATGTGCCGTGGCCTCCTGCCCTCTCCAATTAATTCACAGAGGATGGAGGGAAGGAGGGATGAGGAGAGGAAGGAAAGGCATTAGAGGTAAGAATAACTCTGCCAATTACAACAGCCAAGAGGTAGGTGGCTATAGGGCGCTTTAGGGAGGGGAAGGGCCCTAAGGGGAAATGTTCGTACGCGTGCAGGTTTTTAGGGACTTTTTATCCATGTGTCATAATACATTAAGCTTTTTAAAAGACTTTAACAATAATAAAGAAATAATCCATTGACTCAAAAGGAAAATAAATCAATTATAATCAGGAAAGGCACCAAATACGTCCTCAAATAATTGAGTAGCCTTCACCTGATATGTGCTGAGCAAAGGTCACCTCTGAATATTCCCGTCATACATGCAATTTCTTTCAAAGCTTTGTAACCTCTTATTGTTCGAGTAGGTCACTCTACAGTGTCAAAAAGTTAGACAAGAAAAGGCGGCCTTGACTTCTAGCCAACCCCTCTAAAAGAATGTAGGCGAAGAGTGTCTCGGAGCGGAAGGTGAAATTAAAAGAGAAAACTCTCAATGGAGACAAAACACATGATTATTTTGAACATCTGTCAGTGAGGCAGCGGTCAAGGAAACTGAAATCAATGGGCCGGGATAGAGGAAGTTATTCGGTGGATTATATAGAAACCGCTAGAGGCAAGCTATGAATGCACTCATAGTAAACCTAAAGAGGTTAACATTACAACAGGAGGGCCTTGGTAAAACGATACTCACTTGTGTTACAACTCTTAGCAAAACGGCCTTGCAGTCTTGGGATGAGAAAGAGATCTAATTAAAGTAGAGATTAATTAAAAATCCTCAGTCATCGCTGTTATTGTATACTCGGAATACCTTTCCCACCGGAGAAGACTCTTCTGTATGTGGAACCTTTGCAAGTATGAAAGCGAGAGAAAAAACTATCTTAGGTTCACCTAAGATAGTAGGCAGCTAAATTACATACTAGATGACGGCAAGAAATATGAACCAACTATCAATCAATCCTTTAACTACCAGGTGTGATGTATGACTTGGTAATACATGACAGCGATCTGCCTATGCAGCCCATGGCAGGGAAATCACTCTCGGAGGTAACGCATGTGTCACACTTTGCGCACCGTCTGACTTTCTTTACCTTGGTGGTTAAATGACCTTAAACACAGCTTCATCACAGGGCTTACGGCCCGTGAGGAGTGGAGAAGGGGCGGTGAAGGAGGAGCTGGGAGGATGATGTATCCAATAGCTCGTTCATCATGTTAGATTAAATACTCCACTTCGCTGAACTTGAACGGGGCGACGGTCTACGTCCCTCCTTTCTCTTACAAACCACCAACGCTCATATGACCTCTGCACCCCCACCCTTTCCACTTCCAACTCTTTCTTTCAGTCTCTTATTCTCTTGCCTTTTATTCGCCGCCTCCCTTCCCGTCTCTGCAAAATAAAAAACACAGCCGCTGCAGCTGCATTTATGCCGGGGATTTAGCTCGTAAGCTGAAATAATACAATTAATTTGTCCTCTTTCCGAGTCTCTCTTTCCCTCCGTTCCTCCTGCTGTCTCAGATCAAGGATGTGGAAATGTGCTGACGTGGAGCGATACCCAAAAGACAATTCTAACAAAGATGTTTGTTCACGCTAATGAAGGAAATAATGAAAGGCAAACAACAAAAGTAAAAGATAGGGCGAAATGAAATGAGAGCCAAAGAGAAATTGAGACGTGTCGAACGAGTGTGGCATTATCAAATATGCACACAAAGACGTGTGAGGCACTTTAAGTAATAGTATCACTGCGTTTGAGATATCTGTCCATCTCAGATAGGATATCTTGCTGCCGGGACAGGAGTAGGAGGAGAACACAGTCTCAGTACGTGAGCAGGGGGACTATCCGGGATAATTGGACTTACTTCAAATAGGCAAGACTCAAGAGAAAAGTATGAGTAAGTGAAAACTTATCTCGTCTTTAAATTCTGCAGTTAAGAGGATATGTAAGTTTAAAAAAAAGAGTGAACAAGTCAGAAAATACTCCAATACTGACTACGAAAGCCTTGGGAGTCTTCAAAACGATCTCTGAAACAGATGCAAAGCCCTTTGAATAAGCACGCTGATACTGAAGCAGCATGTCAAAGGGGAACCCCACAGATTTGAGTTATGATGAGGATTCAGGGCTTTGAAGATGACTCATACTACGAACTAATAAGTCATAGTTTCTCAAGCCGTGCTGTTTTTATTGACTGTTCAAAAACTAAAAGCTGTGCAAAATTGTGGCCTTACTGACAAGTGTTTTTATAGTTAGATCATAGGGGCCATTATGCTCATTTTCAGGGTGATATTTGTGGATCTACTGTGACATGTTTACAAGCTCATGTTCATAGAATTGCGTGGCATTAGCCAGACTCTCAGAAGTTAAACTCTTGAGCTACTGTTAAGGTTTATGCCTAAAAAAAGGTTTCAAGATGTGTAATATATTTGATAATTCACATGATACATACATTACTTTGTGGTGGCCATTGGCGTCTAATGGCTAATTTTCCAAAATTCCAAATCGGCCAATGGAAAAAAGCCAATTTGTTTTATACGGATGAACCCCCATTATTGGCAGAACCCCCAATCTGCCAATAATGTCTAGTTTCCAATACATATATACACTTAACATCCTTTTCCCACATCTTTTAAATGTAGCTGGTAAAAGTTGTTGCTTGTAAGTTGGCTACCCCGTTTTTTACCCACAAAATAGAGCACAATATATCTCAGGACCCTGAAGCCTTTTACACATATACTATATATATTTACTTTTCTCATTAGATATTCATGAACAGCTCCAAATCTTTCATGAATATCTCCATCTCTACCTCATCTGCTTCAAATAGGCTGTGATTATTATCATCCCTTTTCAAACAGGAAGCTGTCATCCTGTGGAGAGGAAGTCCCGGCGGTGTTGGAAGTACCTGTTCTGTTTTGCAGAGCCTGACTTTACTCCCCGCCAGGGACACCAGCACTCTGCCTTTGTAACCGCGGAGATCCAGCAAGCCTTGCTTGTTTGTGGAGGGCGGGTGGGGGAGGCTGTCTGAGCGCTTCTGGGAGCCGCAGGCGGGGGGGCGCGTGGCCGTCTGAAGAGTTTCCATCCACTCCTGGCGCTCCCCTGTGCACACGTGCATGAGTGAGAGATGGAAACAGAGACAATGAGAGGTGCGTGTGGATACATGTGAGAGGAAGAGATGAGAGGGAGAAATCAAGAAAGGCCAGAAAGAGATCTAGACAAAGACAGATAAGGGGCTTCTTCAAGTCTTTGAATCATAGTGTGAATTCATCATTTTTACATCCCTTCAGTGACTTGTTGGCTGCTAAAAGTCCCGTTGCATACTGATACAGAAAATTCCAGTCTGAAGGAAAACTAATTGAAACAGAGGATGAGCTGCCATTGGTGGAAGTGAACTCAGCCCCCAGAAAAAGAATATCCTGCAAAGCTGAAAAGTGCAAAGTCTAGCACTTGAGATATAGATAGCTGCTACTCTGAGATGTACAAGCCTTAGGCTAGATGTGGCCGGGGTAATTTAAGACAAATGTGTGTCAAACATACCACCTAATTAAAATATATAGTTAAACTAGATTACTGCCTTGAGGTTGTATGCCTCTGCCAACCAAGTCAAGATTCAGTTTACACCCATGGCTGTAAAGTCATCCCTTCATTATCTTAACCTGTTCAACATTTGTTTGAAATTGGCATGTAGTTCTGTCTGAAACCAGAGCCCAGTCTGCTCTGATTGGTGAGCTGGCCAGCTCTGTTGTGATTGGACAACCACTTAGAGATGTGTCAGAAATGTCCCGCTCCTCAGCATATCAATGTGTTGGAGTGCTAGCCAATAGAAGCACAAGTTATGTTATATAGTGATGTCAGTTTTTAAGGAAGTAAACAAAGGAGTCCAATCGATGCGTTTTAGTCTAATGTCGATACCACGAAAAATGTGTATATACTGAGTGTTGATTCTACAGCTCCATTACATGCCAAAATCCAAAGCTTTTAAGACCTGAGGTGCCTAGTAAGAGCTGACTGAATACAAATCTCTGTTGCTTTCCGCCCTATAACAGCCACTTCTTAGACTCTGTGACTTCAAAAACGATTTGTCCTTGAACACGACACTTGAATCTCTCACTTGTATAAATCACCCAGGATTACCTCACAACTAAATGGCTCAAGTGTAACGCAATGCGTGGTGTTTTATCCAGGGTTTACACTCTAAAGGCCTCTCAGATGTCTTCCTCTGCAACTTTACAAACGGACATAAAAGAAGACATGAAACCGGCGCTGTAAAGCTCATTCCCCTACCGCCCAAGACATTGTGCTATCAAAGCCAGCAGAGTGGAAACACAAGAGATACCAAAGGATTGTAAACACACTACCCCCCACGCTCACACATCACCGGTCCTAAGCAGCACCCACTATGGTGACTGTTCAAAACAAGACAGAAGAAAAGGAAATCTGAAGAACATCTGTAAACCGATATGAGACCAAGCTGTTGGGATGGACCTTAACATTTGAGAAAAAGGCAACAAGATAGCCTTTTTCCTAAAGTTTTTTAGAAAGTAAATGCAGTACAATCCAAACGTATGTGGCTCTCAACTCGCTATCCAAAAACAACACTGACAGATTGACACTTTCCTAAAATACACAAAGTGACAAAGTTAGCACTTGTGTGGTCGTACACCCCTTTTTCACGAAATGTATTTTTGGATACCCATGATTTTTAGCAAATAACAGGATGGGGGATCACATGATTTTTTTCAAACGGACAACTTGGGGTCTGTATTTCCAAATGGTTCTCTTGTTCAAGGGGAAATAAAGAGACAAGAGCCCTTATTAGGAGTAATCACTTCTCCGCTTCATTCTATCATCCATTATTATGATTATTATGGGCCGGTTCTTTGCCAAAAGACATAAAACCATTGACACATAAATCATGTTGCCAAAATCAATTGTTTATTAGCTATATAGGTAATGTGTAAGCATGAGCAAACGTTTGTCCAATGTTATACTGTTAGTGTGCACATTTAAGAATAGCTGGGTGGGAGCTCACATCAAAGTTAGAGATTCTACTAAAATGCCACGTCCTGAATCTTTGAAGAAGAAAAAATCCATTGGACATTTCAATAAAGAAATGAAGATAAATCCACACTTACTTAACTTAAATCTGTTAGCAGTTAGTATAAGTCATACTTTGCACTTCAGTGATATCTGATGGCCTGTGTAATTCTTGGTCTGCGGATGTAACTGGACGCAACATCTTTCCCCTGCTTCCTTGTAGCCTTTTAAGTCAGCATCAATCATATCGGCCACCACAGCAGGATCCTGATTGAGTTCATGTGTATGCAACCTGTTGGAAGTCAGCTTCATAACAAGGAACAAATCATCTATGTCTGCGGGAAAGTCAAAGACCAAATTGCAGCGTTGGCCTTGACCATGCTTTTCAGATAAAAAAAAATGAAAACAAAAAAAGGGGAAGTATAAGAATGAGTATAATTTAGTCTTAAAATATTAGCAGCAGATTATTGTGGTACTCCTAATACATATCCTGCAACCGCGGAAATATATATCAAGGAAAATAATGTGACCCGACAGCAATTTAGAGCCACAGACGTGTTGTTTATTTGTTAATAGTTAGTGTGAACAGGGAAAAATCAAGAGTTTACCAGGGTTCAAACCAAAGAAAGTTAAAAAAGAATGGTAATAGATTTTGTTTCTTCTAGCGTTGCTTACTGTTCTGTATCCATTTAGGTATTTTTTGGTTGACTGCATAATGGATATGGTATTTGTATCCACAGGGCTAACTTTACACAGGTACGATTATTTTAATATGAATTGATGCTGCAGTGGTTGGCCAGCTTTTAAACAGGTAATTTAGGGTGAGCATTTGCGTGACCTTCTGACCTCTGCACGCTCTCACATGTGGACATTTCCACCAACATCTGAGGAAAGGTTTCTTTCACACTCACCTCCCAAGCTCCCAAATACTGTATCCGCTGCCTGGCCCTGAACTCAGCTCGGGTCTGACTACCCCCCAGATTCTTATGAATTTACAAAGAGCCGCTATCAATAATGAATGGCCTACTCAATTATTGACCGCCCTTTACATCACTGGGCTTTACTGTTCCTTTCCCACCATTGCTTTCGGAGTTCCATTACCTGTCCTGCGCTCACTTATTTGCCTGTTCATTTATTCAGGAACTTCCTCTTTCTCTCCTCTTCGCGCATGCTGTCAATCTAAGAGTGGGAGGGAAGGCAAGGAAAGGAAGTGGGCGGATTGAGGAAGAAACTTGAGCAAAACTGAGGAGATGGTTGCAAAGTGGGCTTCTGGCTCGTCTTGCATATGATGGAGTATATGTTTTTGTGTGTTTGCACAAACTCTCGTATATGAGCGTGATTGCCAAAGTTGTTTTCACTCTGTGTGCAAACATGCCCTTATCTCTATAAAAAAAAGTGCACAGCTGGCCCAACAGAAGCCACATCCAGCTTGTTAAGGGATACATGTATAGCCATGTATTGAAACACTCGTCCACTCTACATGGTGAGAGACGAGCAGAGAGGCAGATAATCCTCATTGAAAGTGGATGAGATGAGAACCAGGTGCACTTAGCGCTCAGCAGAGGTCTTGGAAGCCGGCATGTTGCAGTATGTACTTCAAAATCCAGTATTTTAAGTCAGGATCTAATTTAAAATATATACCTGTATTTTTGTTGCCTCATGTCAAAGAGAACTTTTCTTACTTGGCATAGTTGTTCTAATGCTTGTTAATACCACTAAACATTAGCTTCAAAGCTACCTTGTAATGCATTTGTTTAATTGTTGTTTGATGTTGAAACCAGGCACTGAGTGTTAAAATAAGAAAGTGAAATATTTACTACAGTTAATACAAATGTACTCCCACTCGTCCTCCAGAGTTTATATTGCTACCGCCTTCCTCTCCCTGGCCCATTTGTTGTTATCCCTACTTATTGTCTGCATCTCTCTCTTATCTGCCTCCCTGTCATCTCAGACAACACCAACATGTGTTCGGGGCAGGCTTTGTGGAAAGGCAATTGCCAAAGCATCAGAATACAAATCGTCAACATTTCGTTACCACATAAATCCAATCTTCCCTCTTGTAGCGCATTTGTCTGCATCCCCTTCTCCAACACTCGCTTGTTGTCCCGACCGTTTTCCATCACTCTCCGCTCGCGTCTCTTCTTGCCAAACTCTCCCTTCCCTCTTGCTTTCTTCTCCCCCACCCTTTCCTCTTCCCTCCTTCCTTCCTCCTTCCATCTCTCCTCTCTCAAGCTGACAGTACCTGAGGGAAGAGGCCACCTGCGGACCAAGTGGAGAGTCAGCCGACAGCTGTGTGCACACTCTCTCCGGTGGCCTTCAATTATTCACTCGCTTCTCCCTCCTCCTCTCCCCCCTCTCCATCTTCACTCTGCCCTTTTCATCTCCCCCTGCCGTCCCTGCCTTTACCTCTCTGTTGCTTCCTCGCGCCGAGATTGCGTGTCTACCTCTCTCGCTCCATCCATCCCTGTTATTCCCTCATTTAATCACTTCCTTGTTTCCACTATCCCCCCTTCTCCTAATGTCCCTTGTGGATGCCTTTTCCGTTTCCTACACACTCCTCTGACCATCACACCATCATTTCCTCCCCCCTCTCACTCCTACTGCATCAGCCCACTTCACTACCCTACTCCTTCTCTCTCCCTCTGTCTCCTCATGTCTTCCTCTTTCTCATGTGCTTCCCCAAAGATTGATGACTCTCCGCCACAAGGCGAGTGGGCCTGTTTAAAGATGCATGAGGTGATGAGGCCAAGTTTTCTCCTCCTTCTCTCTCTCCCTCTCCCCCTCTCTTCCCAACTCTTTCTTCTGACGGCAGCAGCCACCTCTGTGAGGGGGGCTTCTCACTGATCCCGCTTGTCAGGCTGGCTGAGTGTGACGTATGACGAACAGCTCGCAGACAGTGTGATGAATGATGCCGCTGAAGACCCGCGACTCTTAAACAGACAAAAAAGTCTGGCAGATATCGATATGATGATGCACTGAATGGAAAGAGTGAGGGCGAAGAACCACTGCGGCTCAGTTTGGTGAGAATTCAGTTTAGGAAGTTTAAGAAGGTTTAGAAAGGGCAAGATGTTGACTACATCTATATGTGAGGGGATGCACAACTGTCTGGAAGGAGATCCAATCGTAAAAAAGCAAAGACCATTCTTCCATCAAGAAAACTAGGTCTTAAGAAGTACCATAACAAAGGTGGTTGAAGAACAAACATAAAATCAGGCCTTGATTCAGTGTATGGGTGAGATGATAAATGATTAAGAAGATGCATGTGTATAAGAGAGTATAGGCTGCCTCCATTTAGTGGTCTAGTTAGTTGGCAAGGATATTTTACTATTGCATATCCCTTTATCAGCTCCGTAAATAAATCAATCCTAATTCTGTGTGCAATGTTTCACTGGAGTTCATGTTTTTGAGATCTCAGCTTGTATGAAATATATCCACTTCTGCGTGAAATGGCTTTGACTGAAGTCGAACAGACTTTCAAAACTTTCAAAACAATGTGTTTCATTGTAAAGTCAGAAGTTCAGAACTGATTTTTGGTAGACTTGATGCAGCGATAAAGGTTATAAAAACAAAATATTGTATTCTATGGCTTCTTTGTTACCAAGCCCATTCACAAATCTGACACTAGCAGTCATTCTTTCACTTCCAACTACATTTTGGTCTCTCAAATACTGAGAGAAAAGTTCATGGGTATTTTATGACGTTCCCCAGCTAGCAAGAAAAAGATAAAAGATTAATAAAAACAAGAGTTTTAGCTGTTGATTAGTTGCTTTCCAAGAACAATTATGTGCAACTTGCCTCAGTTTAACACACGGGACTTTGAGAAACTCATATTATGAGTTCTGCTTAACAATGAGCAATACACCACCAGTTGAACTTATCCAGAGCAATAAGCAGATGCTCATTATCTATGATGTGTTAGTCAAGTATTGATAATTATATTCGTAGACGTCAATAACTTGCAAAAGGCCTTAATGATCTCAAAGATCCTTCTATGCCCTCACATCTTTCAAACTGTACCGCAGAATGACTCAAAGGTCCATAATCATGCAAAACTCTCCGATGTGACTCATCTGCGGGAAACCAAAGGGCGGCCAGCATCTGATCCCAGAGACGGACCGTCGATTAGTGCATGAGCAATTTGACCTGAGCTGCGTAATAGAGTGCCATCAAACAGGAGGTGAGGAGAGGGAAGTGCTCCTTTCCCCTCTCTTTAACGCCGACACAAAGAACCCAGCTAAAAGACGAGGAGCAGAGACTACTCGTTCTTCATTTTGTCTGACAGAAGGATGAAGAGAGGAAGGAGGAGTGGGACTATTAAAAGGACAGGTCCTGGGAGATTTGTGAATTAGTTCATTTACATAGAATTATATTCACGGAACTATTTATTCTGAAAAAAAACATTGAGGCCTTTTGAGAAATATGCCTATTTGTTTACTTGTCATTAAGATGAATGTGTATTTGAGGTAGGGTCAATATCTGTTTAGCCTAGCTTAGCATAGAAACTGGAAGCAGGGGAAACCTAGCCCCCAGGAAGTGTGCCGGACTCTGAGGAAAATATTCGTTGTGGCCAAACGGCGGTACTACACTTCCGTACACCACCTCTGCATTATGAACGCGGATCTAACCCACGGGACAGCGCCGCCCGGCACGTTCATGTGACGTGTTCAGTACTACATGAGTTTTACCTTTACCCATGGATACACAATAAGAACGGATTATATGAATACTTTTGTGACGTTTCACTCTCTCAAAGGTTCGGCCATTTTGTCTTCATGCGCCAATGAGCAACTCTCATAGGAATGAACGAGGCCCCGCCTCCCACGCTGTATCCAGTTCTTATTATACATCCACGGGGAAAACAGACCTACTAACTTAGACATACACAGTCATACACACTGAGTAGTTGCAACAGATAGGACAGGGTAAGTTGTGTGTTGCCATTTTTACTTTCTTAACAATGGCTACTGTTATTACTTAGCTAATATGTTAGCGAGCAACTTTCCCTGAAAGCACAAACTTTGAAAACAACATATTAGGGATCTTGCAAGTTCTTGGAAGACAATATATTTGTGTTATTCTTACAAATCCAGGCAAGCTGTTTTAGCTCAACTGCAATTGTTATGCTTTGCTAGGCTACAAACAACAACAGACATGAAATTGATTGTCTTCTATCAAGCTCTAAAAGAAGACACATTTCCTAGAATGTAGAGTAAACAATGTCTTAATGGGTACCTTGCAAAATGAATTTTGAGTAATGTAAAATATATAATAACATTGAAAATATCCTTTGAAAGAGGAGTACAGAATGAGCGGCAGAAAGAATATGAAGCATTTGTCCTACCTTCTCTTTCAGCCCGGAAAACGAAAGTCCGAAGCGAGGTAAGCACTTCGAACTTGTTGTCGCCGAGTCCTCGCACCTGTTTGATAGCACTGGCCAGGATCGTACCTTTAGAGTACATCTCCTATACAAAAAGACGCATAAACAGACAGATAAGAGCGCTGATAAAAACCCAAGCAGACACACACAGCTTCACACATCAGTTCTTATTCCCATTATCTAGATCTCAAGACCCACAATTACCGCATTCTTTGCATCAGTTGATGTGTAATTCGGAGTTGTACACCTCTGTCAAGCATCCTCATCCACCTAGAACCATTACCCATCAACCCAGCTTCAAATGTATTTACAGAAATGGCTTCCCTGTTCCTTTTCAAGCAATAATGTTGACGAATGGCTCAGAGCTCTTGGGTATTTCAATAAAAAAAAAAGCTGCTGCAGGAATGCAAACAGGAACCATATAGAAACTGCATTCATATGAGCAAGGGAAAATATGTTTTGATGTGGTCTTTGACATTAACACAAATCATTTGAATTATAGACTTGAAATGTGTGGGATTTGAAATGGAGCAGGAGGAAACAGCCCAAAAAGTGAATTACAATGCACCGAAGAAGCCAAGAATAACACGTCGTTTGGGTGTTAGGAGACATCATCATAAAACAAATCCACAAGCCGAAAACAAACTTCGCAAATACTTAAAAAGAGACGGGTACGCTGGTGTGGGGATTTGGGTGCAGCACAGGAAGCGCTTGTTGGGTAAACTGGGATTGGATCTGTGTGTGTGTGTGTGTGTGAGCGTGTGTGTATATATTGTTTCATTACCCACATGTTATCCCTGAGCAGCTCTAGAGGAGGCATCTAAACAAGGAGGATGTTGCACTGGAGGCTTCATGACCCTTTTTACAACCTCCCTTGACAAAGCAATTAAAGTACGAGGTCATTGTCAATATAAAGAGGAGACGGAAGGGGCGTATAAACAAGGAATCAAACGTCAGTATTATGACTTCTAAGGAAGCAAGGACAGAAGAGTACTGCCATGGAATCGGTATTCAAACCGTAATGTGGTTAGAGTAACAGAGAAATGCCCTTAAAGTAGTTGGAAATGAGCTGAGAACATGTCAGATTGTAATGTTCCTGCAATCGAGTCAACTGGGGGAGAGTACATTACGCTTCTGTAGCGGCGAGAAAATCACCGGGTTGTAAAAAAGAAAAGGGTCGTCGCAGACATTGCTGATAATGTCATTATTATTGTCATTTTCTCGCTGACGGTTTTCAACAAGCTTGACCTGAATGTCTGATTGTTGTAATGGATTGTGGGGATTGCCATGCACAGTACTGTATATTTACTCTACTGTAGAGTGCGAAAGGAAGGGAAGACAAAAGGATGAATCTTGGAAAGAAACGGAAGTGAACTTCTGAACTTCTTGCCATTCTTAATCAAGCCGGTGACCTTGACAGCCACAAAAGCCTATTTCTAGAGACAGTAGAGCCAAAAATATACACCATCAAGTGCAGTCAGTTAGGGAGAGCGGGGCAGCGATGGATGGAGGGAGGGAGGGGGGCGTGAAATTTGAAAAAGAAGAGAATTAGGTTTGTGTGAAAGGCCAAGGAGAGGACTGAGGAAAAGAAACACAATAGAGAAAAGATCAAAAGTATTACATCATCTGAAAAAGAAAGGGTTACGGATAGAAGAGAAACATCATGTCGGAATAAGGAGGCCAAAAAGGGGTCAGTGTGGGGCCCTTCTCATAATAAGACAGGATGTTAACAATGGCAAGAAGTGGCTCAACCTAATTACCGACATTCAGCATCGTGCGTTTATCTCCTCAGGAGTTTCACACTAATGTCTCCCCGCCTCTTTCGCTCTCTAATTTTAGATAGAAGTTAAAGGAAGGTGAGGAAAAGAGGAAGCACGCGGGTGATAATTATACCTCGGTACGGGTTAACGATAATTCATTGTTTTAATTCTACTTTTGAGGGTCATGGAGGAGAGAGTTGTTTAATTGCGAGTAGTGCATCTGTAAATACCTCGATAGGCAATGAGAGACGAGGAAAAGAGGAGTGGTCAGACAACTCGGCCGACCCCCCCCCCCCCCCCCCCCCCCCTAGACTAATCTCTAGAGAACGGACTGCCAAAGAAGCAATGAGGCCTAACTATCTCTCTTTCTCCAACAGACTCACCTGCCTCGCCTCCCTCTGCCAAACATCTCCTTTCCCCCTCACTCTGACCTCCCTCCCACTCCTCTCATTCTAGCCATTCCCTATCAAAACCGTATGTCATGTCACTTCTTCGTCGAAGAGACTATTTTACGTGAATAACTATGTCTCTTTTCTTCTAAAAAAAAACAACCTGATAAACTTCAGGAAACAATTAAAGCAGAGCAATTGAGCTAAGACCTTTTAATAATGAAGGCAGTGTGTGGAGAAAGCAGGGAGGAGGCTGAAGAGGCTGGAAAGAGTTTTCACCACCAGCACGGAGTTCAGGTTCTGTCATCTCAAAGCAGAGGGTATTCAATGGAGGCATGAGGACACCAACTGGTTGGAGCGGAGCACTGCACCTTAGAGATATTGCCTGTAGAAAGCAATGCGTCCTTACTCAGTGTTTCACCAAGTAGGGTGCCTCGAGGACTTTAAAGAGGCTGCTTCCAGGCAGAGCTGTGTTCCTAGTGAATTAGTCTACATTAAGCCTTCATAGTGCGATTGAGAGGACTTGTGAGTCCCTGAACGCTGCAATGGATCAAAAAGGGTTTTTGAACATACAGTGTAACCAAATAATTCAGATTAAATATTTAAATAGTAAAGCCTGTGAGCATCTTTCTTTCTTTTTTTAACATTTCACGAGTTTATATGGTCAAAAACAAAGATTTAGGGTTATGCTTAAACATGCATTTGATTGTTAGCCACCTGGGGGCATGTCACCTTATACTGTAATGTTGATATTGTTAGCATTATAGCAAAAAATGGCTTATATATGTAAAGAATGTAATAGTTTGAAGTCCTGTTTTTGTTCACCTGATGAGTCCAAGTCCAATATGCATTCTCTTTGAGTTCAGTTTGACCAATTTATGAGAATTAAGTCTGCCTCTTTCGCAGGTAAATGCTTTGTGAGCTCGTGGCTAACTGTGTCAGCTAATAAGCCCCTGGCAATAACAACGGTACGTTTTCAAAGCTCTTTCACAACTCAATGCTGTAAAATCTACATCAAGAGTAGCACTACTATGGATTCAAATGGTAAGAACATTGACATCATTTAAGATTCTTTACAACAGATAGATGTGTTGCATACTTTTCACACAGAAATAATACAAAGTAAACATTTGGAGTGTTACAAGTGTTACACTAAGTGTCAGCAAGGGCAACTTGGGAAGACACAGGAGGGAGTAAGCAGAGGAGCTTTCAGGCTTGGAAAGAGAGAGCTTTGCAGACAGACAATCATGGAGACTGATACACTCAAAGACTGATCCCCGATCCTAAAACCTCAGCTCCCCTATGGCCTGCTATTCAGCTTCCACCTCCCTCCCCTATCTTCTCATCCCTCCCAGCCACCCTCCTCACTTCCTCCCTTTGCTACCCTGAAGCCAGGCTTTGGACTGTTTCTTCACAAACACACACACAGACACACACGACACCATGTCGGTACCCTAAAGACTACCTCTCAGGCCCCAAGCGTTCTCCCAAGTCAATCCGGGTGTTGACGAAATCAGGCGAAAGGAGTGATTGATGTGGCGGATTGGATACAGCGCTGCAGTGAGGGAGAAGTGAGACCGAGGATCTCGCTACTCTCCCACGCCACCTCAGCTACGCCCGATGATGACATCATGGCGGCCAGAGACCTTCAAGCTGGGACTGCGATTAAGTGCGATTACTTCTGTCTGGGGTTGACAGATCCCAGAGGATTTTTATCCATGCAAAGAGTTTTCTGGGGTAGTTTAAAGTTCGAGAAAGAGAACAAGCATGGGAATATTAAAAGAGTGGAGGTGTGTGGTTTTTTTGGTGCATACAGTAGTAAAGATTGAAAACATAAAAAACAATATCTTTGCTGGTTTTTCATATAAGAGATAAAAAGTCTGGATCCTATCTATACGAGTTAGCTAACATTAGATGCAACATGCTACTGGCCATAACAGACCAAGTGGGGTTATAGCAGCAACATTGGATGTGTTTTATTGCTAATGTATTCAAATGTGTAGTTTTTGGAGAAATGTTTTGTTACATCATTTCTGAGATATCTGAAAAGGCTAAATGAATATTATCCTCGACTGTACTTAAGTGTTATTATTGCTAACATGCTAAACTTAAATGAGAGCAGCATGTCATCCTTGCCACTGTGGACATGCTGCAATAGCATTGGGACGTTAGCATGTAGCTGAGATTATAACATATTGGGTAATAATAGATGCAGACAAAGTGAGTCAGAATTACTCAGGTTGACTTTGCTTCATTACACCTTGACATATGTTAACCCAAAATACCATGACATGGGTTATCGCACACACAAGTATTATATGATTACAGTATGTATGTATGTATTATTACACTATACAGTAATAGTGCTACTTTACATTATTTCATTTCAATTTTAAATTATTTATTATTCTTTCTCCTAGAACTCACTTGCAATATTGCTCAGTTTTAAGTCTTGTTTTTGAGAAGTATACTGTCTGATGCTTTGTTGGCAGAGACCTAAGAGTTTCATTGCCAAAACTCTGCCATAGTTATCAAGCATATGACAAATAAACCCTTTGGAATATTTAAAAAAGGGCATTACACTTCAAATTAGCTGGCAAACCTGCTTCTAGTTGAAGCACTTGAATATGAAAAATGCATAGTAGCTCATCCACTAGGAAATGTAATGATCCGATAATCAATACCCCTGATGTGAGATCAATTGTGAAGGTTTTGTAACCCTTCAACATAATGACAACAACACGGGATGAAAAATGACTTGTGAACTGAGCAGTGGAGCTTGTAGTCTGCACTCTGTGTAGCAGCACATGCATGTCTCTGCACTGGGAGGCAAAGAAAGCCAGCAACTCATATTTCAATTCCTGACATAAAGCGGTGCTGAGAGACTCCCCGTCTGTCCATGCAATTTCCTTGTACCCCCACGCTGGCTCTGGAGGTGGCACGCGGGGCGTTGCGGGGCCTCAGCTGGCTGCATAACGCGAGGATGACAGAGAGATTGTACTCGACCTCTCCGCTCACCCGAAACATGATGAAGCCTCCTCAGAGGAGAGAGTCACATTGGCAGGGTGACTTTAAAAAGTCTAACAACAATCTCTCACACACACAAAGGCAAACTTTCATCTTTCTAAAAAAAGTGCAGTGCCTTCGCCGACAGTGACACGGACTATAAAGTGCTGACTCGCCGGCCTCCCTGCTGATTCCCGCCGCGCTGGCGATGGAGTGTGTCCTGACAAATAAAGCAACAAATTCAAAGGATAGAGAAACCAAAGGAAAAGAGATAGAGGCCTGGGAGCGAGAGAGCGTGGAGGGCTATAATTAGTAGGTGATTAACGAGCGGGCATCAGACAGGTCCAACATCATTGATTGTGATGTTGTGCGTTGCTGCTGCAGCGAAAACGAGCTGGCCCTGAAAAGGGGCACTGAGGTCACCGCTCACACACACACACACACAGAAATGTGTTTGTTCTTGGTGCAAAATACATCCAATGGTCATTAGCAAAGACATGAAGGTAAAGCACATTATGTCAGCGAGGTTATGGCCGCTTGAGACTCACTGGAGAACACAGAATTCATGCATTCAAAGTATTTTTTGCAAAGGATAAAGCCAGGGTTTATGAAAGCTTCTGGATTCAAATAATGAATACTCAACAGTTTGACTTCCTGTTCATTATCAATTCTATAAGCGTAGTTTGAAAAGTAGTTTAATGTGCTTTCTATGTTGAATTAATGCCATTAAACACATATACAATATGTACACACTTATACAATGTTATCTCCATTCATTGTTGTCAGACGTTGTCTCATTGTTACGTGATGATGCAGTTTGAGGGCAGATTGATTTACAAAGGCATTACGCTCGATATGTAATTAGTACTGACTGAAACATGTCTGTACATATTTAAGAATCTAAATTTGGTATCAAGAGCTCGGTTGTTATTGTTGCCGAAATGCTCTTTGATCAGATGTTTCCTAAACCCTTTTTCAATCTAAGAGTATAATATGCGAAGAAGACATTTAAAGAAGAAATCATCTCCTGATTACCATTTTAAAATACATAATTCTAAATAATTAATGAAGGTAATGGAGGCTGCAAAATAACAAATAATTACGATGGATATCTGTGATATAAAGTATTCTGTTTTTCTATTGTGTGCTGAAGAATGCTAAAGGGTTCAGTAGCTCATCGTCATGAGAAAGGTTATCTTGAGTGACAGATAGTATAAAAACCTGGAACATCCTCCAAGTATTCAGACACATACTTTGGCTTGTCTCTTGTAGTTTCTTTACCTTCATTAGGGTTAGGGTTAGGTTTATATGGTGTTATATTCTAAGGATTTAAAGCAATTGATCCACAGCAGTCATTTCTTATACTGTACTATGTTGTCTTGATTCAAATTGGCAGCCAAACATAGTTAGTTGGCTAAAAACAAAAAGTTTCCAGGGTAAACATGTGGAGTTAGAACTGCCATCCTCCCTGCATCTTCCTCCCCCTCCTCCCTAGTTTCTGCTTGTTCAACTCCCATACCCTCACCTAACCCCGACTCGTTCTCCCTCATGCCCTCCCTCCCTCCCTGTGATGATAAGGCAGGCAGTGCTCGAACTCAACTGTCAGACAGGAGGAGAATCGAGAGAAATGCTGAGGGAGGCAAAAAGTGAGGAGAGTCTTCCCTCTCTCTCTCCTTTTTTCTTTCTGGGGGAACTGGTCAGGTGCCAACATCAATGTACTTTACTGTACGGTTGGGCGGGCACAGAGAGTTGCTGGCCTGCCATGCGTGGCTTAATGTCGCTCTGTCCTTGCCCTCATTCTTTAGCCTGCCAAGCTAATGATGATGAGGATGAAAACGAGGAGGAGGAGGAGAACACTTAGAAGTTGGCTAAGCGGCTCATGGTATAGATTTAGGATGTGGGTGTGTCAGCAGAGGAAGTGTGAACATGCACGTGTGTTTTTCTCTCGCTTACCTTGTCGTTGTTGTAGTAGGCCAGGCTCTCGCCGTCGAATCTCACCCACCGCCTCTGGAAAACACAATTCCTGCAAAGAGAAGGTCGAGGCAAATTCAATTCAGGTGTCACCTTCGACCCAACTAAACCAGTTCCATGAGAAATAAGTGAAACAATTCTAAAACCGCCAGGACAGTAAGCAGGTTACAAAATCTGCCCTGAACGGGAACTCATATTTCATCAGGAGTGCCATTGATTTATTAATGTCAGGAGTTGTATCAACAGCTGTCAATTAGCATAATCAAAACAAATGGGCCCTTTCAATTTGAATATTCAACAGCCCGGGGGCAGTTTGCCAAACCTATGCAAATCAGGTGGTGAAGGAGAATATGAAATGGGAGTAAATGATTGATAGCTCCGGTTTTGAGTGAGCCCGTGGTACTGAAAGACTTGCAAGAGGTAGTGCTGCCAGAAAAAGCCAAACTAAATGAGAGCTGACATGAATTTCAATCCTACAAGGTTATTTCCTGTCTTCTTTTTTCTGTCCTTTCAATGTGACCATGTATTATGGATAGATCGGCTTCAGGCTTCCGTATCTAATGCAATTCATTAGTTTTAAATGGTCATCAATGATAGAAGACACATACAGTAGGGGAAGCAGGAAAATATGCAGAATACAAAAAAAAGGGTCTGCAAAGATAACAGGAAGCAGTAGTTGACTTCCTGTGGCAGTGACTTCACGCTCGGGTTGTTTGGGTGAAAGGTTGATAAATAGAGTGAGAACATTCAAGAAGGAGCTGCAGGAAAAGGTTTTATGTGCATCCAACTAATATTACATGGATACTAGGGATGGGAACGAGTAATCGAATATTCAAAATTATTCAGGTATCGAATACGAGTTTTCTTTTTTTATGGGAGGGGTGCCTAAGTTGATTACCGTTACCCTAACCCGTTATGTTGTTCGTGTGTGATCCCTCTTTAAAAACCAAGTTATGTTTTAAGCATGAAAGCTGTAGGCCTATTGCTGTCAACTGTTCAAACTGTGATCACCAGTTCAATACATTTGACAAATTCGACTTGGTTTCTATACTTATTTGAACATGTATTTATTTTTTATTTTATGTCAACATTTTTCCCAACATTTTTTATAGAATATGTACATTTTGGTTAACCATTTTTTTGGGGGTCGAATATACATTTGCTTTCAAATTCCCATCCCTAATGGATACAAATGAATTTCTCTAACCACAGTCACCTTTTTTAGGAGTGCTGTTACCTACCCTTGAGGTGACAGCTTGTCCAGCCATCCCACTTTGAGCACCTGGTGTTTGGGGGCTCCATAGAAGCATGCGTACGGAGAAATATCAGGAAGTGCATTTCCCACAGCCTCTGCAGGATCGGCATAGAGGTCACACTCCACCATGATTAAAGATCCATCCTCAGGGCCAGAGGCTGCTGATCCCACAGCAGGAGCGTCAGGGGTGACGGGGAAACTTTGGTCCAAACTGACCATGCTAGCACACTCATCCACAGTGGAGTATTCATCTTGGTAATGGTCTGGGATAGTTGGAGCAGGGGGAATGTCCTGGTCCTTGGATTTCTTCCTTTTAGGTGGCTTTTTTCTGTTGGAGCATAGGTGTTGTTAGAGGAGCTGTTGGACATTTTAGGGATTACTTATCAGTCAGTTGAGAACACTGTCCTATTAGCTTAGTCTATGCTAAAGTAGGTCTTACAACACTTTGTTGCTTAAGTTTCAAAAGGAGATGGGTGCTGGGACTAATTTTGCTGAACAACAGGAAGTCATTGCACCCGGCCAAGACATTTTCGAGTTTTACCACAGTTTATTTTTAGATCTCTGGTTAGCTACACAGCCAAAGTGTTAATAAAAAATAAAAAAAGGCCTGGAAAATCTCATTTAAGTCTCAGCATTAGAGCGAATAAGCGTGTTTCCTAAAATGTTATACTACCCCTTTAAAAATGATTAGTTTCAATTGAAATGTATAATTATTGACCAAAAATGACTTACAATGCAACTTTATCATGTTTTCTAAGTAACATGGTTGTTTTCTAAATGTAGCTCATCATATATGACCCGATACATGATCAAATCGAATGAATGTTTGCAATGTGTACACCGTTTGTATCGCAAAATCTTGTGGTGAGCACTTCCCTTTTTGAACATCTAAATGATTATTTATACATCTACAGTGTGGGCCAGCGGTGTTACATCAGCATACCGTACCTGTGTTTCTTCTGTTTTATCTTGTCTTTAAAACCCTTCTGTAAGCCTTCTTTAGGGCCGAGGTCCTGCAGAGCACAGAGGAGATTAACATCAGATGAGAACAAAGTGTCCGTCTTACACCGTTATCATGCTGCTGCGCTAAGCTATGTTAACTTTAGTGGCTCGGTGACATTTCCATTAACCTCAGGGGGACAAACTGAAACAAGCACATTTCCACTCGGCTGTGTGTCCACGGTGACAACATTAACACAGAGTGAGGAAGTTTGCTCTGCGGTTGAAACGCCACTGATAGATCTGAGAATGTCTGTTCCTCTTTGGCGAGCTGCTACTCACTGTCCGCTAGCGGGGAGGGGGGTGCGTTGTCTTACCGCAGTGCTTTCGGGGTTGTTGTACAGGAACATTTCTCCATAGGGAGCGATGGGCGTCAAGGTTCTTTGAAGTGGAGCTAAAAAGGACACAGGAATAAAATAGTAGTTTTGTCATAGCATTGGAACTTGCAGTACGACGGCCTAAACATGAAAGTAAGTAATAGGATTGTTCCAGTTCAATTTAAAATCATTCAAATGTTATAGTGGCTTTTGATTAAACCAACGCATTGATCTGAATAAAATCGTGCCAACCCTTGATCCATGTAAACCAATTAAATGTTGTTTTTCCCCATCTGCTTCGGCCTTTTGCTTTTCCCCCAACTGGGAGTAGGATCCTCCTCAGTCTGCCTCAAACAGACGGAGGCTCTGCCAAGGCCATTTCTCTGTCTCGCTTCCTGCAGGGACCGTGTGCGGTGGTCGTTGGAAGAGAAGGAGAAGAAGAAAAGCGGAGAGACTGTGGCCAGACACCATTAGTCTGGAGACCCCAGGCCACCCTTGCCAATGCCTGTCACTGTGAAAAATGACACCGCCATCTCCTGAGGATTGCGAGGAGGCCAAAAAGACACCGCCACGGGGCTAGACACACATAGACACTGGCGGAGAGGCAGATAGCTGCGCGGGCGGAGATCGAAAGACACATAAAAATGCCTCTAGACAAACGTAGACATAAAAAGGATGGACAGTCAAATAAGTAGTGGCAAATACTCCAGTACTGATGTGAATGTGCTGCTTTTTGAGACAATGCAGGCCATTACAGAAGGGCACAAACGGCATGTTGTGGTGTAAGATAGCCAACACGTTAGCGTAATAAGTTTGCTTGTTTATTGCTTTATAAATGACATCATCTGTCTGCGAACCAGCATGACCATGTTTACTTTCAGTTTGTTTGTGAACATTAAGAGAACAGTGTTTTTCTCTTAACCGTTCATCTCAATTATCTATGTTGGCTGTGCGTAAATGCATAAGGACCACAGCCTAAATAAATCACCATAGCTGTATAAGTATTGTCTTTAAATTGGGACACATTCATATCGTGAGCCAACTTGGAGACCCCATCTCCTTTATAACTGGGCTTGGTAAACGCTTTGATGGGGTCAGTTAACTTGATGATAGACTACACTCCAGCGCCGCCGCCCTCTCTGCGGACAGGCTTGTTGGGCTGATAGCAAACCATCAGTCATCATCTATCAGCCGACCTTCAGGCCACCCGCAATTCTCTCCGACAGCCTCCCGGACGCTACTGTACTCAATTTCTGTCGGATTCCCTCTATTCTTTAGTCTTCAGTTGCTGACTTGGTTTCTTTATCTGCTCCTGACCAGACCCTCTCTCAAGTCGCCATCTTGGAAGGTACCGCCATGAGTTTGGAGTTTGTGAGGGGATTGATTTGATTGTGAATGAAGCCTCCGTTTATTTAATGTGCGGGAGGGAAAGGTCGGTTTGTTATTATCACTCCTGTGTCACACTCACACTCTGCATTGAGGAAATACAGCTACCACAACCTGAATTTAAATTAATCAAATGAGTGTTTATTATTTCAGGAAAAGCTTGCTTAGCTTCACGGCTGAGTAGTGAGAAAAGTAGTGAGAAAAGCTTTAATCTAGCTTTTAGATCTGGGAAGGTGACATTTCTCAACACAACAAATTATAATAAACAAAACGCTTTTCAGCATGAGTCATATTGTCCTTGTTCGTTCTGAGGTGTGACTTAGCACTAAAAGTGAAGTCGTGCTGTCAGTGTGATATTTGTGCACCAAGGTGATATCTGTCAACACCCCACAATGTCACACAAACCAGCTTACACACAGGTTAAATAGGGAAGCGCAATGAACTTTGTGTAAATGCCATTGTATGATCAAATGCCATTGACTGGTAAAGCTAGTGATCTACTTAGAGTGCTATGTAGCAGCTGAAAAGAACTAGACAGATATGCTCTTAATTACAATTCTGTGAGCATTTGACGTTAAGTTCTCATTGAATACTGTGAGACTACACTGCTCTTTTTTTCTCAAGTTTTGGATGAACTTCAAATATGCTCGGTTAAAATGATATGTCAAATATTGCCTTGCTAGACGTCGCTGTGAAGGGAGCTTTAGCTTGCTAGTGGAGCTCCCCATCTCCCTGCTCGGGGACCGTCTTGGCTCCCTCTCTTCCTCCAGTCTCGCAGACTGTTTTGCATCCGTCTCCTCTTCCTTCCTCCCAACACACTTCACGGTCTTGATGCTTTCTCAAGTCTCACTCCCTGTCTTGTTCCATACAGAGAAAAGGTTGGAAAAAACAAGGCCTGCCAAGAGACTGCTGCGGTAAAGGTACAGCGGAACGAGCAGCGAAGGGGAAGCGGGGAAAAACGTGAGGGGAGTTTAAGTGAAGAAAACGGACGTTGATATGCCGCAGGAGAAGATGTCACAATGCGGACAAATATTCCACCAATCAGACTGACATGTTCTCATGTTTTACACACAGTCAAACAGACTGTTAAAAAACACAGAACCAATATTTTATTTTAAACACAAATTAATGATATGTTTTAAATAAGGGTTAGGGTTCGGGTTATGTCAAAAGTGTGTGAGATACTTAAAAAGCCCTTACTATTATTTATTTTTAAAGTATTTGTATGTGTATCTATTTGTGTAATATGTATTTTAATGTTATAATCCCGGGTGAAACATTTTACCTAAGCACAAAATCAGCTCACGTATTATCTCGTCAGATGAGGGTCCAGGAAGCCCAGAAAATACAACGAGAAAAGAACAAAATTCAAACCATATTTGTTCTACAAGCCTGTGTGCTGTTAGCAAAGTTAAACAACTTCTACAAAACTTTGGAGAGCCGGGCGACAGGAATACACATTGGAGTCTCGCTGAGGGACGAGATGTAAGAGAGTATATTCCCTGTGAGATGTGCGCTTGAAATTAGGGAGGGGCCCTTTCCCATAACGCAGCCAACTCACACACACAAACTTGTCTCCTCTACCTTCTTTCATCCGGGCAAACAAGAGCACCGCTGACTCTACTGTGGAATTAAATATTCATGGCGGAGATGAAGCAGCGGAGAGACGCCGTACCTTTCTGTATGCCGTTTGCACCGGTGGGACCCTCGGAGCCGGTGAGGTGTTCGAGGCTGGTTGTTTGCACCGGTGCTGCGCTCCTGAGGAGGAAGAGAAATCAGCGGATTACAACCACCGACCTCGACGTGGGAGAAGCAGGTTTACTCGTAAAGGCCTTCGGAAGAGAGAACTCTGGAAGTTAGTTTCCCAGGTCAAAAGTTGAAGAATGTATATAGCACGAGAAAGGGTAATGTACGTGGAAGGCAGAGTTGAATATGAAAGGCCTTAAGGTTCTCCATTAGTGTAAATCTGAATGCAGAGGGAAACTCCTGTTTTCATATTCATTCATGCGATGGAAGCGACCAAATGTATGTCTCCAGGTGCTTCTCGCTGTGCTCGTCTAACTTATTTGATTAGTTCTCAACTGCTCATAAACTTCCATCAAGTCAAACTTTATGCTCAAAGGAATAGTTTGGAAATACTTCTTGAATGTTGAGAGTTAAGTCGGAGAAATTGATACAACTCGCACTCTATGTATCCGACTTGCAATTATATTTACATTTATATATACAGCCATTTTTTTTAAATCTTTTCTTGGACATTTTTTGTTTAAATTCTAACCTTCATATAACATTGTTTTTATATAGATGTTATATTTTTATTGCACATTCTTACATCCTAAATATGTATTTATACAACTCTCATAAGACACACATTTTCCCGCGGGAAAAATGAAGTATTTGTGATTTTGATTCTAATGTTGAGAGCATGTAATTCATCTCTCTGCATCAAAGTAAATGCCCACAGTCCCAGGAGTGGAGATAACTTAGTATATTTACAGTACAAATCTGTGTAACTTCTACTTCAATTGAGTGTTTTACAGCATACTTACTTAGGTCTAGGTTAAGTTACTGCAGTAGTATATAATACATTCCAATTAACCCCCATATTTAACAGATGAAAGACATTCATTCAATATACGATGATGAAATGTACTACTTTACTTTTGGTCCTGTCTTTTATGCTATAAACTTATTGTACTTTCCCTTGACTATGATTTAAATCAGGGGTGTCAAACTCAAGGCCCGGGGGCGAAATCAGTCCCGCGACTTCATTTCATGCGGCCCCGCAAGAGCTTGCATAGAATATAACATGTTTATTACGGTTACATGCCGATTTACAGAAGCACGTTGCCCATAAACTACATGTCCCACAATGCATCTCAAATTTGACTTTTTTCTCTGAACTTCACTTTTCTTTTTAAATCGTTTTGTGACATTCTCACTGAAGAGACTTGCAATTATCTTCCCTAGACTTCTGCTTTCAGACGTAGTTAATTATGAAGTTATTACCCTATCCGATAATAATACAATGCAGAGGCAATAATGTAATATAATACATTATTTTATATATATTAAATATTTTTATATAGTCTTTAAGTTACAGCCGGCCCTTTGAGTGCAACCATAATGCTGATGTGGCCCGGGATGAAATTGAGTTTGACACCCCTGATTTAAATGCAGGACTTTATCTTATAACAGAATATTTGTACACTGTGGTACTGCTATTTTCTTAGAGCAAAAGATTTGAGTAATTATTCTAACTATTTCCTAAAGTGTTGGACTGTTACTTTAAGATAACAGTTACCTGTCCTGAGGTGGCAGTGTGGGCTGATTGGGGATCCGAGGGACGGGACGGTGCCTCAGCCGGTAGGAGCGAGTGAGCCGTGGACCAACAGGAACCTTAAAACTGGGCTGAGCCTCGTAGATGCAGTTTTCCACCATATTCCCTTGAAAAACCCAATTGTCTTCAGTGAGCGATGGGTGGGGGCCGTCAGCCAGACAGGGGACGGAGTCGGTGCTGGATAGAGACGGGTTCTCTGAGGAAATGTCCCAGTCTGAGGGCATCTCAGATATGGAGAGGAACTCGCTGCTGCTACTGCCGCTGCTTCTGGAAAACACGGAGGTGGGGACACAGGGAGGTTCAGAAGGGGATGTTTGAATATTTTGGGGATCTCGAGGAGCCGGTACAGGCGGACGAACACATCTTCTCTCCGTGACGTCCTCAAATTCTGTTCTCAGTCCGGCTCCAGGAGGCAAAGTCTGACTCCCCTCAAACTCCATCCTCTCCTTTGGCTGTTGGTTGTGACATGAAGACCCCCTCTTTTTATCCTTCAGGAATATATGTCTCGGGTGAGGCACAGGCCTCCTTCCACGCCTCCCGTTCTCTTCATCTTCCTCTCCACCGCTCGGCTGCTTCACGCCTAGTGCTTCCAAACTGCGAAGTATACGCCTCCGATGGCCTGTTGGAAGCACGTTCAGCTCCTGGAGACACTCATCTGTGAGGTCACTGCAGTCTTCAAGAGATTGATAGCCTCCTTGATGGAAATATGAGGTGTACTGGGACAGGCGGAGGGTGGACAGCCACTCCACAATCTCCTGGCTGGAATCCGGAGGCTCCAACATGATGCTCAGGTCTCACCTCTGCTGCATCAGGAGGGCCTCTGGAAGGTAGTAGTCAGCATTAAACTGTAGATACACAAAGAAAGATTTGTGAACAACATGCGTAGACTTAAGAGGCTTTTAGTGCCATCGAACTGAACTGAATGTTTGCATGATGCTACTCTGCACCTATGAATCGTTAATTAATTTTTTTTTTTCTTTTAACTGTCTGAAAGGCTCTTATAATATAAATTATACACAAGGTAAACGTATTCAAAGCTGATGAGGTATAAGAGGTTCACTTTGCAGGTGGAAATGTAATCAGGGTCAAATTAAACCATCTTTCCATTTCAATTATGAAATGATACCTAATCAGAAAGCAATGTTCAACATTTTGGAAAATACTCTTCACTTTCTTGCCTAGAGTTAGAAAAAAGGATCAATACCACCCATGTCTGTATTGTGTATATGGAATCAAAGCATGGAGATAGCATAATTTAGCTTGGCCTAGCATAAACCAGAAAGGAAGCAGAGATTAAAATCTGGCTCTGCAGTTTAATGTGTGAAGGCTGGTTGTAGTTTTAGACTGCAGGAAGTCACCACAACAACATAGTCACGAAGAAAATGCCTTGTTGGTTGTTTTTATTAATAAAATCGATCATAATAGCTGAGCTTTACATTCTTGTATTCTTTGCCCCCGCTTTAAGCGTTTGTGCTGTGCTAAAACAACCATTTGTAGCTTTACATGTACCTTGCAGACATGAGATTAACACTGATACTGCCATGTAATCTCATTAAAAAAAAGCAAACACGCCTACATCTTATAATATCTACTCCTTTTAAACTCACTCTATAAAGATCAAACACATGTACTGTAATTCAACAAGAGCGGAAACACATAAGCAAATCTAAAAGTTGCAACACTCCTGGATGAAACAGCAACAGCTATGAGGACATGGTATGCTAACATTCAGGTTTAGGGAATAGACTTACCTTAAGGTCTGATTTCAAATAACACAAACTGGATTCCAGCAAAAAGGCCAACTGACATATTTGTCTCAAAGGTGTTTGAAAATCCCAGCTTTACATCACAGCTCACTGCCAGCATCATAATAACCCTTTCAAATGGCAAGCTATTGATAAATGTCCGTTTCCTGTCTTTCATCTTTTCAAAATTGAGCACTGATGAATTGTGAGGCAGAACTGCTCTCTCTACCCCACACACACACACACACACACACTCACACACAGGAAGGTTAATCAACATCTTGCCATGTCTACTTCTCCTTTGGGTTGTAAACCTACAGTGAGAAAGGTATATGAAGTGTTACTTCTGCTTTCTAATAAACACAATCTTGCAGCATGTGCCTTCATTTGCATACTTCACTGTGCAAGTAATTCACCAAGAGAACAGGAACTAAACTTTGCATATCTTGTAAATGCACTTGAGATTAAATCATCTATTTGAATAGAAATCTGATATGATCGCCAAAACATTTTCAACTATGCATGCACAAAGACAACATCATTTTGCTCAGAATGTTAGGAGGACATTAGCCGGGTTTTTTGTTTGGTCAGATTCCTTTTAAAAGAGCTTTTTAAAGTTGCTGCTTTGCATTCTTAGTACTTAGCAGCAGTAACAGAATACATGTAAAGGGATTACGTAATCAGAATACAAAAAAAAGTAACTTTACAATCATATAAAAAAAGAGTTATCAAATGACTGCTGAAGGTTTTAAATGGCATATCATTGAATATGGAATCCTAAAGCCTGTATTAAAAAAAGGCAGTATTTGCATCTTTTTGGAAGTTCAGTAGATGAACAACTGATTGGTTAAAAATGGTGTGGATGCTCTTAATGATGTGGTTGCTCTTAATGGTGTGGTTGCTCTTAATCCATATACTGCACTGTAAAATGAGCATATTGTGTTTCTTTGATTCATTTGTTCTTTCTTTATTAAGTAGGTTAACCAATGAGTTTAAAAATAGTGTGGGTGTACCAAATACGGTGTATATTTGTGCAGTATGTATTGCTTTTTTAAACTGTGGTATGCGGTCATGTGTTTCATCATTGGTCTTAAGACTACTGCATGAATTTGCTTGATGAAAGGCATCAACATGTCTAGTTTTCTTCTCATTTAAGGTTACATTGTTCTATTATCTTACTGTATGTAACTCACTTAAGTTCTGATGTTTCTTTTGACTTGTAGTTACTTGTATTGCATTTGATAGTGTAATAATACCAAAATAACAGAAATAAATCATGTTTGAATAACTTTTTATAGTGTTAGTTAGATTAAATTACCAGTTACACTTTTTTACAAGGACTTAGTAGTTGTAATGGAATACATTTGTTAACTTACCCTCCTAACAGTGCTGAGCACACAGTCCCAACTTCACACCACTATATTAGGTCTTTACAATGGGGGTTCACTCCATCAGACCTGCCCAGCTGTGTATTGCAGTGTTAACATGCAGGGACCTGCTGTATTGGCTAACAGCCCAGGCACACGCCAAAGCCTGCTAGCACATTTGACCTGGACTGCTCATCTCTGTCTTTTAGCGCTTCTACAGTACCCCCACTCACACAGCTGCACACAAACACAGAGCTACTCACCAAACACAGCAAACACCATTAAGGGCTGGATATGGGAGTTTTGATCCACAGCTATTGCCTGGTGTCTCACTCCACAGGGTGTTTAGATCAATAGCAAAAAGAGAACTTAACAAGATCAAACGGCTTGCACTTCCCACTTGGGCCTGGGAACATATGAAGCAGTGTGTGTGCACTCAAAGATATACTACAACACACAAAATCACAACTCACTGAAATGCACCAGGATGGAACATATGCTAGATATTGACTAAGACAAAGCATCTTATAAAAGCAGTGGTTCCAAACCCTTGGGGGGGGGGGGGCGCCAAAGATCGCAGGGGGGGGCGCCAGGCCTCAGATGATTTGAGGCCAAATATCATATTTAGACTTTTTTTTTACATTTTTTTTTTTTACATATAATAGTAAGGCAATACATGATTGTCACTAAAAGCCTTGTCTCTACATTACAATAACATATACAAAATAATTGATTAATTAATTTTAATAAAAATTCAAGTTAGTAGCTAATAAAGGCGTAAAAAGACAGAAATGTATAATTCTTTCTTTAATAGAAATGTTTCTTGTTTAAAGTGTCCAAACCGGGCTTTTCTGCATAAGCGCATTTTTAAAACATAGTCATTGTCCATGCCGGTTTCAGTTGGATTATTTGTTGCTCCGATCAGATCGGTCTCCTCCATTTTGTAGATTATTTACGACTTTTGAATCCACATAAACACATCGGCAAAATCCGGCTTACTTTGAGCATGTGTTTTAAACAGTTTAATCCCTTTGTGAATTGTTTCCACTTGTGCCGTCCTTTAATTTATTCATACAGCGGGAATCCAAATGAATGAATCCTGAGTCCAATAACCATCAAAGTCGCTCCAATAGTGCTCCTTAATTACGCTTTCATCCTCCTTTAACAACATACTTCACATTCATCTAGTTTGTGACATTAGTTGTAGCATTTATTGTTGTAGCTGTTGCGCCCCCTCCCTCCCCCCTTGTGTGTGTGGGGGGGGGCGCAACTTCCAACAGGAGTCATTTGGGGGGGCTCTTGGGAAAAAAGGTTGGGAACCCCTGTTACAAAGGGTAAAGAAAACTAAGATTTACCAGCTTTAGTGCGGCTTGCATACGCCAACAGATATGGAATTAGATTGATAGTAGTATAAAAATGTGCTGATGCAGATCTATGTTTTTAAACAAATATGTTCAAGACTACACTAAATGGCTTCGGACTAAAGAAGTTTACTTTAATCTGAAATGCATTTAATGTATTACCCTGTATTTTCATTTGTAATGTGTCTGCGTTTTTTTAATCCTAAATTAATTAATACCTATTAATTCAGACAATGTACTATGGATAGGTTTTTAGGTAATTTGGTTAGGTCGTGTTTTTAAGTTTATAAATGTTTCTGTGTGATGCATAAACTCCCTCCAATTTTAGATATGTTAGTAATATGTATTGTAAAAACTCTGTTTAGTGTACGAGCGCCTATTCTACAGTAAAGCTTTGGATAGATAATTAGGGGGGCATATTTTCACATATCTCAATTTGTCTCTTGATTTTTACTAGTATGTTTTACTTTGGTGAATACATAATTGGAATGATCTGAATTGAAGCTGTTCCTCAACAACAAACTGTCTGAACGCATGGCTACCTGCACAGGAGAAGTATGAGCAGTTAGGTGGGGTAACACCCACTAGGCACACCCTTAGGTATGGTTAGAAAGTACAAGGGGTGAGTCATAGCATACACACCTACCTCATATTTATGCACATCTCACAGCTAACAGCTATTCAACTAACTTTGAACAAAGTCCAATTGGTGTCCCCTTCCTGGTTTGGGAAAACATACCTTGGTTCCCTGTTGAAATGTTATCTACTTAAATATTAAGTGGTGTTTTGAGGAGACAGTCACACAAAAGATAATGAAATAATGTTATTATATTAAATTAAGTAGACAATACACTTTCAAAAGCTGCCATTCTACAAGCTTTGCAGTGTGTTTACATTGAAATAACAAAGTAGTGCAACACTAGTGGTCCCATGTGTGAGTGAGATGTGTTTCTTTAGCCTGTGTTTACACTAATGGAAAGAAAGGTATTAAAACGTTGTGAAAAGTACAAGTGGGAGTGACGCAGTTCATATTAGCTTACCAGCAAATAAGTCATACACACGCTTCGTGCAACACGCATTAAAGAGGCTAATTAAACGTAAGACCATTCACGTCAGATACTTTAGATAATTTTATCACAACAATTGAAGTCAGTGTGTTTACCCAACACGTTGATGTACGTCCGAGTGAGAGAAGAGCTTACCTGCAGGTTAAAAACAGGTGGAAACCTCAGGCATCATCCGCACACCTTTGCGCACTCGCCATGTCCAAGTTGTTTCACTCTGTTGACTGTCGCGAGCCCTCAGAACGTGCTCGTCTGTTTCCGCGGTGTGTTCGGTAACACCACGCCCATCTCAGTGCAGGACCAGTTGCAGAAGTAGGCTACCTGCTACTAAAACTCTAAAATAGTATTAAGCTTTAAATTGTTAATATTGTGGTCTCCTTTGTTTTACGTGAGTCTGTTTGTAAAACAAAACAAGTATGCTATTGTGTCACCTGAGAACAGCAAAGTGTTCAGCACTTCGGATGTTTCCTGCGAACACACGCATGTCCCAGCTTGATCTTGAAGACCTCGGGCTATGTATTCAGCACAGGCAGGAATGCAGCAGGATGCCTGACTCAGTTAATGAAGTGAGTCCTGGAAAAAAACAACACATAGTTACATTGTTTTCATCAATCATTGTTAATGCATGATATTATTCTGATGACGGTAGTTGAATTAATATAGTATTGAGGCAGATACTGTATGACATGGAAAAGTGTATTTCATACATGGCATTTAATTGAACCAAAAACAAGTATACTTTAGTTTAGATTACACAGCAAGGGAATTTATTGTTTAAACATTTTTGGCAAATAAACATTAGGTAGCCTTTGTTTTTTTTATTATAAAGTATCCCTAATCTTACTAGGCATTCATTTAAAAAACAAATTACAACCTAAGTTTCAAGTTCATTTGTACTTCCAGAATACCATTTCTCCAGAATATAGTAAAGTAAAATTGAGAAACGATAAGAACAATAGTTATAAAAAGTAATTATGTACAAATATGTGCATTTTACTACAGTGTAAAACAATGAATATGGAAAATATAAATACAAATGTAGTATATACCAACAACAGTGAATATTAATAATGCTGAAAGATTATACCAATAAAAAGGACATTGAGAAAATGCCTAGGCCAATGTCAAAGCATCAAGACCAATAGCAGGTGTATTGAACAGTTCGACCCCACTATCATTAATTTAATTATTTATGAATAATTTATTTATGAACACATTTTTATATAAGGCTTTATTTCAAATATATTCAACATCTTCTCGTGTATTTCCTGTCCCTCGATTGTCCCAATAACTTAAATGCAGAAGGGATACGTTATAAAGATACAGTTTGCAGCACTAGCCACACGATGGTGGCAGAGAGCTGCAGCTTCAAGGCAGAACAGGCCTTTCTCACTCAAAACATTGACATATTACAGAAATAAAAGCACAGGAGTAAACAATAAAATCAATGATGGCTTTATTTCAACTAGCTGCTTCAGTTTGTAAAACATATCTTTCATCAAACAAAAAAAGATTTAATATATTTAAATGGGTTTTTTGTTATGTATTGGCTTTCTACTAACTACTAAATATTTTAGCCATGTGACTCTACAACCTCATCGTCAACATGCTTTCAAAACAAGTGACATTTCTGCCATTGGGCAACAGTTTTGGGGCTGAATTTAAAGAGCTGGCGTCTTTATCTGTCTGGACGTTCAAGCAGTAAAATGAGTGACAGAAGAATAGACGAGAGGGATGAGCTGTCTGGAGGACAGCACTCAGTCTTCCTGCAAATCTTTTGCTCTGTGGCTGCTCTTTTGTCCCTCCCTGCCACGCCTCCAGGAGTCGTCTTGGCAACATGTTTTACTACTGGCAGCCATATAAATACGACATTGGCTCCTGAACACTAGGCAAGCTGTACACAGTAACACACAAAATGCCAGGGACGTAGTGACCAAGGAGTTTTCTGCTTGAAATGTAAAAAGGAGGGAATAATGCACTGTAGCTTTAGAGATTTTAATATATTATTCACCATCATTGTGTTGGACAAGAGAATTGTTTTTGCCGTGTGCAATTGGACAAAAAAAAGGGCACAAAACAAGCTGGATTAGCACATCTGACCCATGATCCGTTGTTTTTTCTTCTCAGCATGGATGCAAATCTGCATGTGGATAAACTGATGGATGAAGAAGAGTCCCGTCATGGCAGGAGGAGAAAGAACAGTCTCCTCAACATGTTGACAGAAACTTGTGGGGGGCTTGAAGCTGTCAGAAGCAGAAGAAAGCATAATGATGGCACGGTGGGTGGAAGAAAATCCATAGGAGAAGAACCAGGTAGAGGCGAAGGAGAGGAAATACAGAGCGGCAGTGAAGAAGGGATGCTCAGGCCTGCAGAAGATAAGGAGGATGATGAAGAGGAGAGACTGTGCAAGCAGAGAGTTCTGGGAGTAATGAGGGAGCTCAGTGTTTTTCATTCTGAGAGAGTGACAGCGTGGAGAGGAGTTCTCAGAGATTGTGCCAACAAGTCTCCGCCAGGGGACAGTGATCAGCAGGAAGCGTCCACAACAGGTACATGAGTTGATCTGACTGGTGCGTGTCTCTAGAAAAGTCTTACTTTGATTGAAGAACAAAAGGAAGTAGTGGAAGTGGTGGTCAGTGGAAGTTTAAACGTATAAGAAAAAGTTGAAATGTCAGAGGAAGTTTAATTGTAAGGATGACAAGGAGTTGAAGTGTATGTTGAAGTTGAAACAGTTTCAGTTGGCGTAAAATGTAAGTATGAGAATAAGTTGAAGTGAAAATGACAGTTAAAATATAAGTATGAAAATGTTTTGAACAACTTAGAAAGACTGTAGTCTTTTTGCTGTCCACACAAATAATAGTCAATCTAGAATTGACTCTCGAAAATGCAGAAAACTGTAAAAGTTTAAAGTGGACCTATCATGCTATATTTTAATAATATATTGTAGGGTCATACCTATATAAAACATGTCTGCAAAGTTTTTTTTTGAAAATACCAAACAGATCATGCATTTTAGCCATGCCTCATTTCGCTCTATTTGCTCTTTTTTAGCCCTGTTTTTGCAAGGGCTGATTCTGTGAGAAGTCTTCTTCGTTGCTTTTGTGGCAGACTGCAGCGCCACCTACAGGCCTGGCATATGTACTACAGCGTCTCCAGTGCTTTCGAACGGCAATGGCCGTGGCTGTCTCCTCCTGATAGGTGGAGAGGTGCCCATATAGGCGGAGCTCCTTGTTTCTGACGTCAGAGATATTTCAAATCTGGATCAGTCTGTATCAGATCCGTTGCAGCCCCGTTTTTAGAGATTTGGGTATGGAGGAAAAGAGAGAGGGTTGTGTTTTCTGACACTTGGTGAGTTCCCTGACACACCGGGGACACATATTCATGTATAAAAGATGTACAAAAGTGCATTTTGCATGATAGGTCCCCTTTAACTTTGTTGATGTGATATACAACACATTTCCTCTGTTCTATCTGTTTGTTTTGTTTCAGATACACATTGGAAAGTCAAACCTTGTTCAGACTCCTTCACAGATATTTTTCTGAGTGTTTGGGAGGACATAGATGTCATTATGGACACACTGAACACAATTATAGCTAAACTGGATGGAGAAATCCTCAAATTATGTGCAGAGAATGCCTCAACTGTGGATGCAGAAGTTCAGGAGACCAGAAATATAAAAGAACCAGAGCCTCCTGAAGATGATCAAAATCACCTAAGCTCCTGTGATCCCCTTGAAGCTAACTCAGGGCATAAACAGAAGGATAGAAATGATCAAAATATAATGCCATCACAGGACACTGAGCAAACATCAGACAACAGACTCTGCAGTTCTGACCGCAATGATGTGAAAGAGACGCGGCAAGAATTAGTGGTCAAAAGTGATCAAGGGAGTGATACTGAGGACTGTCATTCTCAAGAAAGAAAGACAGATTTCCTGGAGGGGACAGAAAAAGCAAAAGAGGAAACAAATGAATGGATCACAGTAGGGTAAGTTGACATCATAATCATCATCTTTCCCCCATAAACAGGAATGTGATTCTGAACATGATTCCATTCTTTCCCCTCATTTCCCCCGCTGATACAGAAGTAAACACTTTGCAGTGGCTAAACACCAGGTTCACACACATTGACCACATGGCATCCTTAGCAGGCTATTTCAGGTCATTGTCAGGTCAATGCCCGGATCCGTCCAAAAGCCAAACAAATCCAGAAATCCAGATCAGAGGGAGAGGCCGAGTCTGGGAGAAGCTGATATGAGAATGTGCATGCCACAGCATTTCAGAAATATTTAAGATGGTTGCACTTTTTACTAGAAATATACTTTATACTTGAAGTCACATTAAAGTCATAAGGAAGGCGTGTGGTGCAGTGGGGTAGTGCGTTGGTGTTCGGATCACAGGTTCAAACCCCACTGCAGTCAGCATGTCGTTGGGTCTCTGAGACACTTCACCCCAAATTACTCCTGTTGGGATTGCCCACAGTATTGAGTATGTAAGTCGCTTTGGATAAAAGTGTGTAACAAGTGACATGTAATGAATGCAGGGAGACAAATATGCAATTCTTGTTCTTCAGCGCATTATTTTTCAATGTTTATTTCAAAATGTCACCTGCACATCATCAGCATTGTATTTGTGTAAATATGTCTATTCTAAACTGATTTCCAGGCTCAGCGGTCAACAGGGAGACAGCCAATCAGATGTACCAGACACATGCTTCATCAGAGCACCTATGGGTGTGGCTGAGGTCCTGAGATGTGAGGTGGCCGACACCCTGAGTTGCCTGATGGTGACGGGTTCAGAGGAGCTGGTCAGCAGAGTGATCAGGCTCAAAGTTCAGGAGGGAGCTAACGTACACTTCCCCGTGACTGTGGTTGTGCCTTTCTGCGCACGTTACCGCGGCAACTACAGGGATGTTGCAGTGAAGATAGTTGACAGGGAGAGGCGGGCAAGCTACGTCACTCCTGTAACCACAGAGGGCATGTATGGAGGTCACAGGGTAACTAAAAGAGATGCTGTGAACTAAAAAGTTATAATCCCTTTTTAACTATGTTACAGTATTTATGAGCGGTACATTTGTTATTGTTACTAATTAAGGTTGGTTTAAATAATACAATTATAACTACAGTTTATAAAAGGCACTTTTGAGTGGTCAACTTCAGAAAGAATTGGATGTGCCTTTCTTTAATTTATTTAAATAAAATATCAAACATAAGGGGTGCTATTATAGAGCCTTGTGGTCCACCTAATATGACAGTACTTTGAATTTAGAATGATCAACCAAAACCCTTTGTGTTCTGTCTGAAAATGTTCTGAACCATCCTTTTGCATCTTTGCTGAAACCATTTCACTTTTCCAGCTGTAAAAATAACATGACTTTAAGAGACCCCAAGGGAAATACAGCTCCACAATGTTGGTGGAAGCAATAATAACTTACATTGTTATAATTGTCCTTGCCTTAAGCCAGACTGAACATCACGGAACTACTGATAAAAAAAGATTATTCCATTTATTTTCTTTGTACCTGTTTGACAGGGCTCATTTGCAGATGTGAGGGTGTATTCCCTTGGCCTGTTTGCAGTGGTGTCCTGTATAAAAAGAGAAAATTACACAGTTACCACAAAAGGTTTGTCACTAAAGCTACCCATGGACCCCCGGATTTGCCTGAACTACCTCCCAGGAGCCTTCGCTGCTCCAGTTATAGCACAAACCATGGTAAGGAGGTAACATTACTTTTAACACTAGCGTATCATAACATCAAGCATTGGTTTATTTCACTGATTTGTTATGTATTGTGAGATGTTTGGGAGTACGTTTCAGATCAAGCCTTTCTTGGATAAAACAATGTTCATACAGTATCACACATTGTCCAAAGTGCTGCTTAAATAACAATTATATAATTGTATAAACTTCCTCAGATCCAGCCAGTAGATGCTGTTCTTCTAGCTGCCGTCAAGACTAGGAGCGATGCCTACCACGCGGTGGTGTCTACGAGTCCGTTTCTCTACCTCACCCACCCATCCTCTAAGCCCCTAAGGAGACCCCTCACTCTCACCCTTCCCTGTCCCCCAAACACTGAAAAGAAAAGGCAGACAAGGGGACAAGAAGAGGAGCAAGACCCCCAAATGTGGCCTGTCAGTGGTTCTCCATCATGGCATCAACCTGCTTCCCACAGAAGGAGGTGAGTTAATGAGATGTGGCTAAAAAAGGGCAACCAGAGATGAATAATTGATACAAATTCCTCAAAGTTGAATTGATGGTCATGTAATCAACTTGATTAAAGAGATAGCCATATAAGTCTGTCAAGTGCTCAGTGCAACTTGAACTGCCTCCCTGATGATTTAGGTCTTGTTAAAAACATAATTTGCTTTTAATGTTTTTGTCAGAGCCTCTGGGAAGTCTAAAGAGATGTCAAACGAGCCGCCGATTGTTCTGGGTTCAAGAGACAAACAGTGGAGCATCCTGGATAAAGTCACAGTCAGGAACCAGCAAAATGGACTGGTGTCTTTTGAGCTGACGGAGCACGTTGACAGGTTTGAAATCATCATTCGTACAAATCTAAATGGATTAGGAGAATGAGACCAGAGAAGATTAGTTTAGAGTCCTTTTAAAAAAGGTCCAAGGGACAGCTGATCCAAAGGGATATACAGCATCTGGAACAAATACATTATTCAAGAAATATACACATAATAATAGCACAACACACAAAATTAAAATGAGATTGTTTTTTATTACAGTTGTTTGGTAACAGCTCAGTCATAGATTACAAGTTTAGGGACCACATAGCACTTTGTGGATAAATATTATAATGGAAGACTCAATCCTAGAGCAAACAAGAGAGCCACTGCAGGGACGCAGGAGAAAAGATATATTTTTCTGATCTCATTAGAAGCCTTGTTGCAGTGCTTGGGAGCCAGTCGGAAGCAGTACAAAAATGATTGAGTTGCGTTAAATCAGATATAAAACCAGGATGATTTTCTTTGTGATCGCAGTAGTCAGTGGAGATTTTGTTGTACTTTCCAACCTAAACAGATCACAGCAAAAACTGCAAAATGAGGCAGAAACATCCACAGAAAGACTACAGAGAGTGCAGATAAGCCCAGGGTCAGACTGGAAGGAGGACGCTTATTTGTAGCACCATTTTTGTCAGATCCACTGCTGATTTGTCCATCCAGTAAAAGATAAACCTGTCAAACAAACAATATTATATATATAAAAAAAGACTTTATTGATTATCCTAAATAATACATCAGTTGTATTTGGATGCCAGAAGACTGTAATAATCTTCCATCTCTTACCACATCTCTTTGTTCCCTTGCCTTGCTGATAAAGCTGATCAACCACTGTAGTTGATTTGACGGATTGTAGGTTTTTAGCTTGTTGCTCTTGTTCCCTATGCGTAGGGTAAGAACGTTTTTGCTTGACGCACCACAAATAAGGATGTAATAAATCCTGTACCTGACCACAGAAAAGGGAACACTGTCAGGCACCACAGAGAGAAACAGTTTTCATTTCATTGTAATAATTACATGTTGTACCTTCTTGCTAAGATGCAGTTAGCAGAGTCCAGGTGTGTCCGCTTCTCAGGACACCGGACTATAAGCTTGTAATGATGTTGAGTTATTTGCAGTGTTGTTTTCATCATATCAAGGAGGCTGTTGAAACTACATCACAAATAGAGGCCATTAAGCAACATTTCATAAAGACAAGGTTGGACATTTGGCAAAAAAATGAATGCATATTATTTGTTTTTGATGATAATGATGAATAACTTTATATCTCCCCTCACCTTTCAGTGAAAAACAGCCTTTTCAGTTTTCGTTTCACCACAGACTTAGCCTGTAATGTGCACAAAAAAAACATTAGTAAACAATTATCATGATATGACAGGAAATTGGAATACTTTCACATTAATTTCACAAAATCAGTCTCAAAATGACTACAAAGAGACACAAAACAAGTAAAAAGACACACACAAGGAGGGGGAAAACAACCACAGACAAAAGTTAACTAAAAAAACAATTACGCAGTGACACAAAACAACGACACAGACATCAAATAACCACTGTGATTTGTGTTTCCAATTCAAAAACCCAAAATAAAAAAACGAGATTAAACAACTCTTAAGTGTGTTTTGCTCCTTTGAAGGACAGGTGGGGGCTTTTGCATGTCTGTGCCAGGCGGTCTTACAATCCCCCCATGAGTCACATGGTGCATGATTTGATGCTTTCCTCATAAGATTACAGTAAGAACAGTTAAAGTTGTAGGTTTCTTACAACATGTGTTTTGTGTCGAAGGCCCATGAGCCCCAGGAGTGTGTTTGACAGCCGCTGCAGGTAGACAGGGTTCTGGGCCGACGTCACATCCACATCCACACTCCCACCAGTGACCGTCATCAGGAGGCCCCCGACCACATAGAGGAAGTAGCAAACATTGTCCCTGACCACAGAAAGACAGACAGTTAAGGAGGGTTGATTTACATACAGGACTGTCTCAGAAAATTAGAATATTGTGATAAAGTTCTTTATTTTCTGTAATGCAATTAAAAAAACAAAAATGTCATACATTCTGGATTCATTACAAATCAACTGAAATATTGCAAGCCTTTATTATTTTAATATTGCTGATTATGGCATACAGCTTAAGAAAACTCAAAAATCCTATTTCAAAAAATTAGAATAGTTCCTCAGACCAAGTAAAAAAAAAAGATTTATAACAGCAAAACACAATCAAACATTTGAAAATGTCCATTAATGCACTCAGTACTTGGTTGGGAATCCTTTTGCACGGATTACTGCATCAATGCGGCGTGGCATGGAGGCAATCAGCCTGTGGCATTGCTGAGGTGTTATGGATGCCCAGGATGCTTCAATAGCGGCCTTTAGCTCATTAGCATTGTTGGGTCTGGTGTCTTTCAGCTTCTTCTTCACAATACCCCACATATTCTCTATGGGGTTCAGGTCAGGGGAATTTGCAGGCCAATCGAGGACAGTAATGCCATGGTCAGTACACCAGTTACTGGTGGTTTTGGCACTGTGGGCAGGTGCCAGATCATGCTGGAAAATGAATTCCTCATCTCCATAGAGCTTTTCAGCAGACGGAAGCATGTAGTGCTCTAAAATCTCTTGGTACACAGCTGCATTTACTCTGGGCTTGATGAAACACAGTGGACCAACACCAGCAGCTGACATGGCTCCCCAAACCATCGCTGACTGTGGGAACTTCACACTGGATTTCAAGCAACTTGGATTTTGCTCCTCTCCAGCCTTTCTCCAGACTCTGGCGCCTTGACTTCCAAATGAAATACAAAACTTGCTTTCGTCTGAAAAGAGGACTTTGGACCACTGTGCAACTGTCCAGTGCTTCTTTTCCTTAGCCCAAGTCAGACGCCTCTTCCGTTGTCTTGAGTTCAGAAGTGGCTTGACCATGGGAATACGGCTATTGTAGCCCATTTCCCGGATACGTCTGTGAACAGTGACTTTTGATACCTGGACTCCAGCTTCAGTCCACTGTCTTTGAAGCTCCCCCAAATTCTGGAAGCGACTCTTCTTCACAATGCTGTTAAGGCTGCGGTCATCTCTCTTGGTTGTGCAGCGTTTCCTGCCACATTTCCCCCTTCCAACAGACTTTTTGTGGATGTGCTTTGAAACTGCACTCTGTGAACAGCTTGCTCTTTGAGAAATTTCTTTTTGTGTCTTACCCTCCTGATGGAGGGTGTCAATGACGGTCCTCTGGACAGCAGTCAGATCAGCAGTCTTCCCCATACTTGTGATTTAGTTTACTGAACCAAGCTGAGTGTTTTTCAAGGCTCAGGAAACCCTTGCAGGTGTTTCGAGTTAATTAGACGATTCAAGTGATTCGTTGAACACCCTACTAGTATACTTTTTCATGATATTCTAATATTTAGAGATAGGATATTTGAGTTTTCTTAAGCTGTATGCCATAATCAGCAATATTAAAATAATAAAAGGCTTGCAATATTTCAGTTGATTTGTAATGAATCCAGAATGTATGACATTTTTGTTTTTTTAATTGCATTACAGAAAATAAAGAACTTTATCACAATATTCAAATTTTCTGAGACAGTCCTGTATGTGAGTGTTATTGTTTATGTTTGAAGTCCTGTGAAAAATCCTTACTTGTGGACAATAAGCTCTGTTGGACACTTTAACATGAAGAGGTTTGATGCGAGACTCCACAGGAACAAATCTATAGGAAACATGTGTATGCAAAGATAACAGTAACATTTTAGAATGGTTTCAGATGCATTTTGTTTAATACATGTAAGATATTTGAGGTTACAGCTATGTGATTATATTCCAAATGTATATTTTTATAGCTATGTTTAGTGGACAGAGATAGGGGCCAGATTTAGCTTGAAGCTATTAACACATACATACAATAACAGAGAAGCACTAAACAAACTAGACGTATCCAGTAATAGAAAAGCAGTACTTCACATACCATGAAAGCAGAAATCTAGATAATTAGTGACAGTGTTTCCATTCAACCTCCTTAGCCCTACTTTGCTATAGTTGCTAATCCCCCTAACTTGTAAACATCACACATGCAATCACATTATTTCTTAACTTGCCCTGTTTAAAATAAACTCAAATACATTGACAAGAAGAAGAACTCACCACTCAAGCAACTTCTGTTCCACTTCTTCAGAGTTTTACACTTCTCATTTAGACACAGTGTAGGTGCAGCATGACACAAAGTGAAATGGAGAACAATACAACTAACATGACTTAGAAAAGCTTTGCTTCACACAAAGGGTTTAAGTCAGAAAGTCAGTATGGATAAAAGGGGGGTTAAATATTTTGAATACCAGGCTTTCACATTTCTATCAGAAGGTAAGAACATGGTGAAAATGTAAGTTATCTTTCAAGAATTCATAAACAACAAGAATTTGAAGGTATTTAGTTGTGTTTCTTCAGTTTCTATGAAATTATGTGAATTTATTTTGGATTTATCTTACAGTTTTAAAAAATGATTGTAAAACACTTTTGGATAACTGTCATTAGCATGTGAAAAGGTAATGCTGTCAGTTAACCATTACATTAGATTACCAGGCCATAATTCACAGCATGGTTAATAAAGTAAATATAAAAAACAGTAAAGTTTAAAACAAAAGTTAAATGCTGGCGTCTCTTCCGCCATTTTTAAAGATTTAACAGTAAAAATATTTAGTGTTTTTCAGTCCAGTTTAGAAAAATGCAATTACAAATATTCTACCTAGTGATATACGGTGAACTGCTCCTATACTACAGATAGGTTCTCATTATTGCTCTCCTCTTTCTTATCTTCAACAGACTTCTACAGTATGTAATAAGAATGTTTTATTCTATCTTAAGTATATTAAGTCTGTATTAGCAATAATCTCATATCTCCTCTGAGCTTAACGCCTTACCTCTCCCTGCCTCAGACTGCTGGTGGTGCGTCTCCTGTCTCCCCTGCAGCCTCTCCACCTCTCCTCCCTGGCAGAGGAGCTGGAGGAGTCGGTCTGCTGCCATGCGGTCACCGTCGTCCTCCAGCGGAGACAGGATGAGCCGCACGACCTCCTGGTGGCTGTCCTCCCCAACAGAGACCTCAGCTGGGAGACGTCCAAACTGCGAGCCCAGGGATACAGCGGGCTGTCGGAGACATCGGAGGAGATCTCCATGTGTGAGGGAGACCAGCTCCTCCTGCGCTTCAGCGGCAACATCACCTCCTCAGGTAGGGTGTGAGGATAAACTAGAGGCATGATGAAACAATGCATGCACACTAATGAGAAAGGCTCTCAAGTCGTAAGAAAATAATGTGCAATATATTAAAAAGAAAAGCACAAATAAATTCTTATAGGACCACAGTCACTTTCTCAACTTTCTCCTGATTGTTGTTAGTCTGAAGACCTTTTAAGGATTGTATTTTATTAATGGTGATAATGTGCTGGTGGATGGATAACACCATTGGTAGAGGCATTTATTAATCCTTATACGTCTGGACATTTTGGGCTTTTCCTATAGCACCATCATTGGGTCAAAATCATTGAAAAAATAAATCATGACTTCAATATCTCATTAACTCTTAATGACAGTATATCAGCATTTAGCTCAAGCACACAGCAGCTGTAGATCCTTTTCGGTTTCAAATGTTGTTAGCTTTTGAAATTTCATTAATTACATTTTATTTATATTATCGGAAGAACCTTTTCTTACCGAGCGACGGAAGACATACTTTGTTGTTTTTTTTTTTTTTCCCTCCATGTCCCTTCTCTATCTGCATATGTTGTTATCTTAAGTGAATGCATTTTTGTTTGCACAGGCAGCCAGCAGAATGCATGAAATCACCACTCATGTATGTTTGTTTTAATGTTATCACTTTAATGTTATCACCATGAATTTCTGTTCAGAATGTTGAATATTTTGTGTGTTCTTGTTTTACGAAAGGAACTCAAAACGAAGGACATGATGTCCCAAACGAGCGAATCACCTTCCACAGTCAGCAGAAGAATCACCTCATGGTGCGTCTGACAGAAGTGGACCCGTTTGGGAACTACAGCTCCCCCCACTACAAGGGCACAGCAATGTTCTACAAGGTCACCAGAGTTCAGCTGGAGTGGCGAGGTGATAAACCGGTCGCCATGGACACAAAGCTCCTTGGAGACCCCGTCTGTAAGCTGTCTCTGACTTTACCCAAGGTGCAGAAACATTCCCAAGGAATCATACATTAGAAAAGCAGTTTAAGACGTTCACAATCAAATACATGCTAACATTTTATTCTGTTGCATCGCAGAAAGTGAGAACCATTAATCGGCCAATCACAGCCAGGGTGAGGTTACGCGAGGACACAGGTGGGTGAAAGGTTTTGGTGTACTTTACTCGAGTTTTTTCCCTTTTCCCCACTTTATACTTCTACCCAATAACAATTTAGAATTGTCAAAGCTTTTGTTAGTGAATTTAAATTAAATATACCCCTTCAGGGTTTGGTTATACTAAATTAGTTACAGTTGAAAAAGTAATTATATTAGTTTAAATATATTTGATTTTGCATGTATTTCCGGTATTTTGTATTGATATATCTTTGTTCAGTGTGTTGATTAAATATGATCTCCACCATATGTCTGTGCCCCCCCCCAGACTCCCTGTCAGACTCTCTTCTCCTCTGGCTGTCGGCGGAGCTTTCAGAGGAGGAGGTCTCTCTGCTGGTGGTCTCCCTGCGTCTCCGTCGAAGCGCCGCTCAGCTGGTGAAGCTGCGGGCCGGGGATAGCCTCTCCACTCAGGCCTTCCACCTCCTGGCCATGTGGAGGAGGGGGCTTCCTGCTGCCACCCACCATCCCAAAGCCTCTCAGCTCGCTCACTGTCTCGCCAAGAGCGGCAGGCCGGACCTGGCCAGGGAGCTGCTGCTGCGCCAGGCCGCCGTCCCCAGCCAGGGATCACTGGAATAGATGAGAAAGTAGAAATCACACTGTTTGATTGTTGTCAAGAGCATCTGGGCCTGCCAAGTGTGAAGGTGGCAGTAGTCTGTTTATCCACTAGAGGTCAGCATCGTACTGTGAGTGTATGTGCTCCCTTCCAGATTTGTGTCGATTATTTTTGAGGCATGAGTAAGTTCACAGAGTGCATTTAGAGGCCTGAAGACTTAATGTCATACAGTTAAAAAGCAAAAAAGCTTATTGTATACCTCAAATTAGTATAGAAAATGATATTTGTCTGCTTACCTCAATTGGCAATTGTCTAATTGTTGTCTTGTGACCAAACCTCCGTCTGGGTTAAGTGGTGCTGGTTATATTTCTAAGCATTGTATGTGACACGTGACACTTATTAGCATATTAGTGATAGGCAATACAACTTACCTCATATCTTGTGTTTTAATGGAATTAATCTCTGGATACGAGCAGGAAGATTTATCTGTACTACTTGATTCAGAATGTAATGCTATTTGAATACATTATTAAATTCGAAAGGTTTTTCTTGAAGTTACCTAAGCTGTAGCTGATACTTTAACACACTCTTAATGTTAGCTTGTATTCCTACAACTTTTCTAAGCTTATTTGTTTGTAGATTCTTCTCTGCAGCGTCTTCACAAACTCACTTCATTTCGTAGTTTATCTCCTCAGACAGGTAGGTGATTCACACGAGCAGTCATCCATCTCTTCTCTGTGTAAACACCGAGCTGCGACCTATTTTTAGCTCCATGACACGAGTCGTCTTTAAGGCTTGACAGTGTCTGTTTATGATTGATTGGACAACAACAGCTTGTTTCTCAGCCTAAGAAGGTGCATCTATGTTTGGATACGAGTTGGAAAAAACATGGAAGATATATGAATGATTTATAACTGTTTGAAAATTCTTCTTTAAACAACAAATCTGATATGCATACACATCCTTTGCATATTTGTAAATGTGCATTCTAAAAATTGGTTATTTAGTAACATGTGTGGAGTTTTTGAACATCACATGGTCTTTACTGTCATGTTGGTATAAAGAAACAATTTCTTTGAGCTGATTTTATATTTCTATATCTTCTCCCGTTAAACCTGATCTGATAACAAAGATTGTGTGAAATGATTCAGCCAATAACGGGACCTTGAGGTGAGATGAATTCATCACCCAATAAGTTTCACATATTAATTGTATCTTTGGTTGAAGTCCGTTTTATGCAGCGCTACAATGAATCCCTTGTACAACTATATTGTGGGTAGCAGAAGTATAGTCTTTCCTTTTTAATGACGCTCGCAAGGGGTTTTCTTTTTCATCCATCTTCAGAGCCTCTCGCTCCAGCTGTGTGACATTATGCAGGCTCTGAGCTGGAGCATGGGGGTAATGATAGATGCCATGTGCCCAGGTGGGGGGTAGGGGGCTTCCCGTGGATAACACCCAGTGCTGCACACGAAGGGGGGCGCGCTTAATGAAGTACGGAATGGTAACAGGTGTAGCCGATAGTCGCTCCTGCTACTTTCTGTCGCCTCCCATCGTGAACATTTTCCTTTATATCTTGCCCTTCGATTGTTCCTCAGCTGCACACATATTGAACTATACGACTAATATTTCTCTTTCAAACGCTTTACAATTCCTTTGCCATTATACCCACTTTTCTCTCCCTTCAGTGTGGACATGTGAGTCATCTCTAGCAGGAGGGTTTTGGAGCCTTGAGTGTGTGCCAGAGGGGGGTATCATTAGTCTGGCAGAGGGCCATCCAACACACACACACACACACACACACATTGAGGAACATGCAAGAGGTAAATGTCACAGAGGGGGCTCCTACAGCGCTGGGAAATCGTTCCCCCTCTCATTTAGTTTCCCTTCTGTCCCCTGCTACATTATTGAAAAGGCCACGCAGCAAGGCATGCTGGGAGGTGGCCCATCGTCCAGGGTGTGGGGGTAGGGGGTACAGAGGGCTGATGAGGTGAAGAATTCCCATGGTGTGGCAGCATAAAGAGATTCTGATTAAAACCTCATCACTCGTTTCATCATTCTCTTCCTCCTTCAGAGCACTTCTTCCTCACTTCCTCAGTTTCAGCTGTCGAGGTAGGACGCGATTGAGGTGCAAAAACAACCGTAAATGAACATATGCCCTGTCAGAGCTCATCCTGCGAGTTATTAGACCGTATAATTCACATCTGGGGGAAACTTTTGTATCACATCAAAACCTCAAATGTGTTAAATTGGCAGCATAAGAGTTGTGAAAGCGGAAGGCAATAGTTATTCAAGTGTATCTGTGAGTTGTTTGGCTGATTATTTTATGATTCACGGCTGCTGTTTTCACCCAGGCAATCATACACACCTACTGCCTCACAGTAGACTCATTTAGATCCAAGCACAGCCAGGTTCTCATAAAGATTAGATGTTCAGATACATTGTTAAATGCTTATTGGTTCCAGTCTCTGAACAACACAGTGAAGTTATGAACATGAAACAATCTTAATTAAACTAACAGTGCAAATTAACTTCTTCTTTCAACTTGTGTTCTTCCGAAATGATTCTAGACTCATTAAAGATATTGTTTTGGATGATTTGCTTTCTTGCTAGTTAGATAAGAATATGAATGCCCCTCTTGTGTGTTGGGTAAATATGAAGCTACAGCTATCAGTCAGCTAACTTAGCTAGGACTGGAAACAGAGTAAGACAGCTAGCTAGTCTATGTCCAAATGTAACGTGTGAACCCAGCACATGCAAAGCTTGATTATTAACACGTAAAAAGTGTAAAAGAAACACATTAGGGGAGAGTGGTAAATTGAGCCATTTTTTAGTTATGCTGTCCTCTAAGCAAGGAGAAAGGACACATAGTAAAAATGAAAACACACACCTATAATTCAGGATGTCTCCTATCAATGGCAATGATAATAATTATTATTTGATCAAGGGCAGTGAAAATATTACTTCTAAAAAAAAAACGTCTTGTGGCTCAACTTGCCCCAGTGTAGGGGTAAGTTGATCTAGGTCAGGGGGTAAATTGAACCACTGTTCAAACCTGGGCATACCTACAACAAATCTTAAAGGTAACTATAAACAATAAATAACAAACCAAATACAAGTTTAGTTTTTCAAATATTTTTAATATAAATTTCGATTGAATTGATTGATTTTTTTTAACATGTTAAAAGGAAAAGTAATCCTTCAAATGGTGATACAATTTCATAAATCTTACTAATCAAACACCGGGTAAATTCAACTTTAAATGTAGCCTACAATGAGCTCTTATTATCAACTTGGCCTACTTTCATTCATTTCTCCATTGAAAAACTGGCTCAACTTACCCCAAGGCCCATGGTTCACTTTACCCCATAGCCACCATTTTAGAAAAAATAGCCTTAAAATTCAGAGTCATCTTTAGCGTAATGGTTTAATACACTGCCAACACATCAACATATACAATATATGTGTTTAAACCTGGATACTTTTTTTGTAGGCTACATGACAGCCGATATAGCTGACATCTAGAACATTTACTTTGACAACCAAAAAATAAAAATAAAATGTTTACTTACCAGACCAAAATGAGTAGCTCTCTTTCACAGGCAATGAGAAATGGGTGGAGCTTGCATCCTTTCTGGTCACTTGATTACAACTATAAGGCGTTGCCTGGTTACAGGGGGTGGTTCAACTTACCCACTGGCTCAACTTACCCTCTTCTCCCCTACTAGTTTTTGGTTCTCTATGGTTACTTCCTGTTTCCTTTGTTTACAGTTGTTATGCTAGCTTGCTGCTGGCAATATCTTCACTGAACAAACATTTTCAAAAGTTGTTGTTGTTATTTTTATTCGAATGGACATACATTTCAAAATGTACCCTGGAAAACACTAATGTTACAGCACCATGAGGTCCCGAGGGTGAGGGAGGTCTTGAACCCTTTGATGGGTGAAAAATAGAGACAGCTCCTGTGTGGCTGCCCGCTCATACAAAAACAAGATGGACCAAGTCTCCTGCATGGGTGAACCTCTGACTCACAACTTGGCCTGACTCCAGCCCACTATATCTCTCAGTGTGTGTGTGTGTGTGTGTGTGTGTGTGTGTGTGTGTGTGTGTGTGTGTGTGTGTGTGTGTGTGTGTGTGTGTGTGTGTGTGTGTGTGTGTGTGTGTGTGTGTGTGTGTGTGTGTGTGTGTGTGTGTGTGTGTGTGTGTGTGTGTGTGTGTGTGTGTGTGTGTGTGTGTGTGTGTGTGTGTGTGTGTGTGTGTTGTGTGTGTGTGTGTGTGTGTGTGTGTGTGTGTGTGTGTGGCAGACAGGGCAGTTGGGTGTCAGTGGCCTGAAAGGACCTGAATGCCCGTCGTGAAGAGGTGTAGCGATAAAAGCAAGTAGAAACAGATTTAGCGAATAAACGATGTGGCATGTGACTTCAACGTCCAAAAAATGTTCTTCATCATTTTCCAGAGATGTGATCCCATTAATAATGTGATTCAAATAGTAAATGTCATATGTTCTGGCTGGTGTTTTTATATAAACAATGGATCACATGACTTGCTCATATAAATGATACAATACTATATAAATATAAGGAAGGCTACAGCTACCCAGCACCAAACAGTGTATAGACTAAGTTAGCAACTCTATAGAACATGTGCTTAAGAGGTTTAAGTTAGTTAGCTAACAAACAGACTTTTGACATACTGCACTGGAAACTCTGCAATATATGATTTGACTACTCAAGCAGAGCCATCTTTTTCCAAATAGAAACTAATCAGAAAACTGCTCATGCTGCAGCATATCACAAAAGACTGAATGGGCCTGGGAGTATCAGAGTTTGGCCCAAGATAGAAAGGATTTTTGAGGATTCTGTTCACTTCCAGGCTTGTTGGATGCAGTTTTTGAAGATAAGCCAGTGCTTTTCCGATTTCTGATTGGATTTCTGATTGGCCACTGTGTCGACCTCTTTGAGCCAAATTCCAGTTGGGTTGTTGTCAACTTTCCTTTTGATAAGAAGCTGGCAAAGTTGGCAGCCCCATTCATACAGTACACACTTAAAAGACATTTTGTCCTAGGGTTCAAAATCCTGCAGCAGTGTGCAGCTGCTGTGTTGTGCACGTAATCACACATGAAAAGCCTACTGTGTGCTTTTTTTTTCAATGGCCACTGGATTCAAAGACATTATCACACAGATGCTATTCCAGCTAAATCCATGTCCTTGCAGACCATTTTTTTATGGAATTAAATTGGTTTTGTTTACTCTGGAAATCTTTCAAAAATAGTGTGAGATGTTGTGAGACGGAGCAGGATGAAAGAGGTGAAAAAAGGTTGGAATGACGGAGACAGAAACGGATGGAGCGGCAGCCGGGGTGAAGAGGTGCGAGAGGAGTGATAGAAAGGCAAACTAACAGGGTGGGGGGGGTGATAAAAGGAGCACAGCGGACGAGAAGGTGTGACATGATGGGAGAGGGTGGGGAGAGAAGGTGTGACATGATGGGAGAGGGTGGGGGAGAGAAGGTGTTGCAACAGTGTGTCCATTGGTGTGTGAAACCAGCCTGACATCTGGAGTGTGTTTGTGTGTATAAAAGTGTGATCGCGAGGCGGGGAGAGTCATGAAGACTGGCTCCATTTCTTCTTCACACACAAACACTTCTGGTTTGGGTGTGAAAATCTTTTAGGAGTGAGAGGGTCACGAAGAGGACATGGCTCGGCCCCTCATGACAGTCTGGTTTCACGCATAAAAAGCATTGTGCATACAAACCCACATAACATATCCACTTTTATCTAAGGTGAGTTTAAAATGTTCCCATTTCTTAACTTAAGGTACTTTTTTTGCGTTATCCAGACTAGAGTTAACATAATAATAATCCAAAAGGAGAAACGGTCAGGCACTAGCTTTAGGTGTGGGGTTATTTAACTCTAATGTGTTCTAGTACATCACAATTGTCCAAGAGCGTAGATGCTACTTGGAAGCAATGCCATCAACACAACACAGACCTATGTACACCTTTTACGTTGATATGGAGAATTTTCTAAGCAAGCAGTCCTTATTTACTCAGCCAGTGAACACATTCTAATGTTAGCTTCATTTTGGTCTCCACCACTTCCTCAGTCTCTTCCTCTACTGAATGTGTTACTATGTCTAATTGATTACTTAACGTACAACTATTTTTAAGGGGGCGTTTTACGTAAAAATTGACATTTTGTGTTTAAAAAGATCAATATCTGTGATCGCGAAACCTAAATGTCAAAGTTCCAGACCTCCGAAACTTACACAACTAACTAAAAGAGGCTATCGCATCCTGATTGGACACAAATAAGGTTTGAAAGACTGAAAGTAGATGATAGATCTTGGTTTTTGCGATGTTCCACAACTTCCTCTAATGTTCATACTGCCTATTCTCTTTATCAATTCGACCGTAGTTAGATATCGCAATGCAGATAACTCTAGCATCCAAGGTACCATGCCATTGTTCCCGAAACCACTACAGTCATCAAAATCTCCCATTGGCCCGAAAGCCCATTCGTCTGAAAGCCTGTTGTCCACAAATAAACGGCCATTGTTCTGAAAGATCAATTGCTAAAACATAACACTCTCTTCAAGAGCCTTGAATTTCATGTAGGATCTTACTTTGTTTAGATCTACATTTAAGACATGCACACACATTAAAAATCCTTGAAGTGTATTTACTGTTATTGTGGAGCTCACCCTGGTGGCATTACGCACTACGATTCACATCCTATTGTGACAGGAGAGAGAGGAGAAAATGACAAAAGGATGAGAACACAATCACGATGCGAGACAACATGCCGCACTTCTCCCAGCAGACCATCACTCACTGATTTTTTCTTTCTTCTACTCACAAAAGACCTGAGGCAATAATGTGGCTTCTTGGTCACGGTGCAATATATCCAAACAACAACACAGGTTTGACCATGTTTAGAAAAGCTATATTCTCAATGTGGCGCCAAATGGGGGGAAATTGTTTGAACAGGCAAGAAGTAGTGGGTCCATGAAAGTACAGACAGTGTTTTTTCAAAATATGGACAACTTTCACTAAAGTGTGATGGCTGTGACTTCCTATTATCAATCACTGTGGTTAAGGCTCATTGTTAAAGACATCTAGTTTCAAACCACTTGAAAGAGCTTTGACCTTAAGTGCACTAGAGGAAAGGAGAGGATATGTTCTCTTACTTACAAGTCTCCAAAAGTTGGTGACCTTTGCCTCATCTTCAATTATTTCCATGACCCCCTCCATCCTACAAAAAGACAGATACAGTGTCAAACTCTATGGGAAGACAGAATTGACAATGTCCTTGGTATCACACACTTCCTGTTGAGAAATGCTTGTCAAATTCAGCCACCACTTTTTCCAGGATTAGCTTATTTTACATTGCGTGTCAGAGTGTAAATTCTAGCATTTATCAACTGTCCAAAGACTTACTTTGGCTATGGCATCAATAACGCAATAATAGCCACCATTTTGTTTTTAACTTGCAAATTCAGTTTACTAAAAGTCAACAGTTTTTTGGCAGCTTTTCCACAGCTTAAACCGCAGATTTAAGCTTGCAAGAGCAAGCCAATATCAAAGTTATATAAAAATCATATCCCCCCTAACACTTTAGAGTCTACTTTAAGTTTCCAAGTTCGACCCCTGCCCTATGGCTGAGTAGAATGGTATGCAGCCAATAATATTTGAGCAGCACCCTGAGTTCTGGGTTCTCTCTGCCCAGGGCGCTGGTTTCATATGGCCAGTTACATTACATGAGCATCTTGTTAGTCTCTCCTCTGAGAGCCAGCAGTCTGTCTGGTCGGCTGACCTCCATCTGACCTCTGACCTCTACCCGCTGGCCGCCTCTTGGCACAGCGGTTGCAAAGGCAACTATTCACAGTGAGTGTGGCTGATAAACACATGGAGGTGTATCTGCAGCGGTTGTGTTTTACAGAGGAAATGCACAGAGTATCGCTTCAAGCTCAGCATTTAAACATTTCTCACTTTTCTCAGCTAAACTAGAAAGCAATAACTTTGCAATCACTTTATTATACAGGCTGTGACTTATATTGTAATTTCCCCAATATTTACTGTGTTAGACATCTTAACTTGCAGTGATATACTGTTCATCAATTCAGTACATTTTAAATACCACCTTACCAATTCTTACAGTGGTACAAGGGCAGGGTTGCCAACTTTGGGTACCTGGCTGGAGTGAGATTTTGATATCATGGGTTTAATTACACGTATGCGCACTAAATGACTGCTATCGTGTCAGCAGCGGGACCTTAGCATATATATAGGATATAGGATATATATACAAATACACAAAATTGGACACAGACTATAAAGGGCACAAAGTTTCATTCACTAATGAAAGTCAAACACATCTTTGTTTCCACTGTTTTATTGTGTCCCAATTAATTGACTTATTGTACGATAAATAAAAATGATAAATCGCCATTTACATGAGGATGTGACTAGCAGTTTGAAAGGATGTACTTCAATTATTATTATATATTATCATTATGTCAGTGGTCTAAAATGGTCATACAACGGTGCCGACAATATTATCGGTTATCGCAATAATTTCCTGGAAAATATATCCAACAAAATTAATTATCGTGAGAGGCCTATACATGAAACACACACACAAACAAATCTACAGACTTATTCCAAACTGCCAAACATATTAATTAACACACTCTATTTTGGCCTAGTAGAACAATAAGCAGCAGACTTTTACTTTTGTATTATTTCTACTGGATCTTAGATCTGCGCATGCGCAATACGGGTCAGCAGTGGCGGCTCCGGAGTATTTGTGTTGGGTAATCTACAGTAGGGCTAACCCATACAGTGGTGGGCTCATGTCAGTATTTGCATTGTAATTACATACATGCTCCCCTTGACAGTGAATTGCCACGCGTGAGGTTTAGATTATTTCCCTGTCTCAATCCAAATTGAACTGTATGAAACAAAAAGGCACATTTGTCTTGTAGTAAATAATTTTTTTTTGAAATACTAACATAAAATACACATTCTGGTACTCTCTTGAGAAGAAAAATATATACATCTATTACTACACGACATATTTAAAAAAATGAATGCCATTTTAGTCTTTTGTTACTTTGTTCTGAAAGCTGAGCCTGCTGCTCCACAGAGAGAAGAGGGAAGAGGCTGTGAGTTACTTTACATTGTGGATAAGGGTGGATAGCCCCCATTGTTCTGTGTGTCAAAATGAAAGACAGCCCACACACCTATCAATCATCAAACCGTGGGCTCTTATTTCATTACGTGTTGATAGAAATCAACACGTAATGTTGTATCGATGTATATAGAGATGTACTACAGCAAAAGTATTCTCCGTGGGGACTTCCTGCAACAACACCAGGCCGTTATCTTGATTCTGATTGGCCAGAAGACATTATCAAAGATGTTCTATTGAGAAGACGATCACTACCTGACAAAAGTTTTCGAAACCGTTTCTAGTCTTCGGTATTCTTGTTTTTGGCGTGAGAATAGTGTGGGCAGCGTGAGAGCGTGAGATTGAGAGTGAAAGCGTGTGTCACACGCCAGATGCGTGAGAGTTGGCAACCCTGTACAAGGGATGTAACTGTAGGAAATATATTTAAGTAACTACTGGCTAAAATACTACCTTTTCCCAATTTGTACCTACTTTTTTTCTGTGTACACCTATATTTAAGTATCAGTAGGAACCAGTGAGTATTTGTTATGTTCTGTGAAGGAATGATGATACCATATTAATTAAGAGGACTTACATGGACAGTTTCAGGAATGTATACTAAAGGAGGTACGTAACTTACAAAAAAGGAGAAAACAGGATAAAACAAAATTACAATATTAAGTTAATACAGGTGTATTAAAGGCACATTTTGACATTTTTAAAAAGGGCACTTCTTGACTAGAGTTGAGAACAAGGTAATGGATGCATCATCATGTGTTAGCATAGCTTAGCATAAAGACTATAGAAACGCGGGGAAACAGCTAGCCCGGCGCTGTCCACAGATCAGAAATTAAGCTGAAGCTCAGACATACATTCTTATATTCAAAGTATGATATGGTAGAGTTTTTTTGTCACAGTTTCCAAGTTAATTGGATGAATTTGGGAACTTTTATGGTCATGGTAATTGGCTGCATGCTCATAGTCATTTACGTACTCTGAAACTGTGTGCGCTCAGTCGCTCACACATGGCGCATTGGAGTTAGTGCAGCAATGTGTGCTTGTGTGACTAAATGCCACAGTTGAGATGTTAACAGCTGCAGGCTACAGCACAGCAAGCGTAGTAGTAACAGTAAATATTCACATCATAATCATCTTAATGAGCAGTGGTACCAGCGCAATTTGGAAGTGCTGTAAGGTCTCTCCCTCCTCCTCCTCCTCCCTCGGATTATCCAAACACTTTTTTTACTGTGTTCCCATTCCATTTCGTGCCATATCCCCAAACTGTCATTTCCTTTCTCTTAAGAGCATCAAAGTGGTGGCACAGGCCTTCATATTTGTAGAAATGTTGGAGAGTACTCTGAATAAAATCAATGAACACACAGCCTGAAGAGTAAATATGAGAGGAAGTGAAGCATGTTGGGTTATCTCAAGGTCAAAGCTACCACATTATCATAATCTGGAGCCCCTGTGTGTTTTCTGTGAAGGCATGCATGTTCATAGTCTATAAAGATTAAGATTTTTCAGTAATTTTCAAAAATCGTGCCTGAAAATCCAAATGAAGCAAGCATATATAGCAGCAGCACATTGACATGAAGATACTCCCTTTACAGTAGCTTTAACACTATATTCATAACAACCCGTAATCTTATTATTGTAGGTTTGGTCATTTTATCTGTCAGCATGCAGTAACTACATGTATTCACTCAAGTAATGTATATAATGCAATAGTTTTCCCTCAAGACTAATACAACTACATTTAATCAATAAATAATTGATTGTGTACTACTTAAGGGTTAAAAAAAACGTTATGGAGTTACCTGACCATAACTACAATAAACGCCGACCCTTCACCAGTCAAAACATTAATGTATGAGGACATTGACACAATATCATAACAAATTTAAAATGGTGTTCTCCTTGAATCAAGTCAGAAGATTTCAGACATTGTATAAAATGCTAATCAAAAATGCATAGGGTTCCTTTAGATGTATTCAAATCAGCGTTATTGTCAAACCAAAAGAAGAATAATTGGCTCTAACAGCAAAACTACTGCCTTTCTGGTCGTCTTCTGTCTTATACGTAAATGAGCTGTGCGGGTGCCCTACCGTCATTGGCTGCCATCTCCTGGTCCGCCTCCCGAAGATTGTAATTGGAGCACGCCGGGCCCGACGCACTCCAATCGCAACACACAGCCGGCGCGCACCTGCTGGAGATGACTTCAAAGCCTGTGACTGACTCGGCTGTGTGAGCGGATGCCTCTCGCTAGTTGCTCTTGTTTGTGTGCAAATGTGTTAACAGTGGTTAACTTGTGTGGTTAGTATTGTGTGATAGTGACCTCAGCTGTGTTTTCTTACAGCCTCCTTTTCGTTAGTTTGTACCACTGCAATAGTGAGGGTTATTTTGTTTAGTTATGTATACCTTTGTATTTAAGTAGGCTCATTTATTAGAGTCCTCCCTTTGTTTGGTTGCCCATTTAAACTTGTGCCCTTGTAGCCACTTGTGTTTGTTATTTAAACCGGTGATTTTGTGGCACTTTGTTTGTTTCACGCTGCTTGCCTGCCATTTTGCCTACCTGTTATACATAAAACTATTCATAATTATTACCAATTCCAACTGGTGTGTGTTGCATTTCCTCATCCCTAGTGGGGACGTAACACATGACACTTTTGAATTTTTGCAGTTCATTTTTCTGTCAACTAATCAATTAATTATTTCAGCTCTACAGCAAAATGACCCTTCAATATTCTCTAAAACTGCTTCACTGTCCCTCATGGAGCACTACAGTTCACTTAGCAACAGAAGAAGGACATTAACGGAAGAAAATAGTTATTCTTGATCTTCACAGCCTCAAGTCACTAACAGCTCTGAATGAATAAAAGTGCAGAGATTCTCTAGGAAAATGAACCCAGCACAAAATGTCTCCATTACGGCCCCAGAATCCCTCGATTAAATTCCCCTCGTGTAGTCCAAGTCTCTCGGCCGTAAATGGAACTGCTCCAAAAACGCTTCCCTCGTCTGAGTTTAAGCAAAGTATAAACGAAACGGCAGATAGGATTCAAATCAAATCAAGTTTTATTTATATAGCACATTTTTAAAACGATTTTTGGTTGAGCCAAAGTGCTGTACATACAGTAAAAATACTATACAGTAAGGACACTTTACAACAAATACAACAGCACAGTTTGTACAGAATATCAGTATGAGAAAACGACACCCTCTGTCCTTAGACCCTCACATCGTACAAGGAAACACTTCCAGAGAAAACCCCACAGTTTAAAGGGGAACATGGGAGATTGACAGTGATTAGATGAGAAAATACTGTATCTGTGGAATCAGCCTCACTGATTTAAAGCCATAAATCATCCAAACAGGGAAAGAGTTCAAAGGGATTTCCTCTCGAAGTCGGCCAGACGGATGATCAAATTTAACTGGCTCGATTGAGAAAAGTCATGTCTGCTTAGTCTCTATAAGCACTGACATATGGTCCCTCATCTGCAATTGGCAGTGGTTATCATCATGTGTGTGTGTGTATAATTAGTGTGTATGTAGTAGGGGGGGCATGTTTGCTCATGTACCTTTGCAAAAACTCTGTAATCACCCAGGCTGCATTTTCTTTCGATATTTGCACAAATGTAAGTCTGAACCGGGGGTATGTTTCTGTACAGTATGTGTGCGTGTGTGTGCCAGCACCATTTGGCATTTCCCAAACAGCTGTCAGCTTCAGCCAAAGTGTTTCAGCTGACTGATCCTTAAACTGGGCCAACAAGCTCCCACACAAAGCCCATAGTCCCTGCGCGTGGACACTTTGGGTATATTGCTGCATCTATCTCAACACATCACTCTCCGCCCTGCCATGCATTACTCTCTCGAACCATCCGCTCCTTCCCCACTCAATTCATTACTCCTTTTCTACCTTTTATTTCCTCGCCCACTTTGAGTGCTACGGTGGCTGTACATGAAATATTCCTTGTAAAGTAAGAGCTGTTTATGATAAATGCATTTATTCTGATCCTGTTTGTGGTTGGATTCCTTTCCAGATATTTAATGTATAGTGTATATATTTTTGTATAGTCGTTGTTATTGTTGGTGGTGGAGTCAGCAATCAGCAAACAAGAGATTCAAAGGGAACGATAATCTAGCATTACTGTGTGTAACTTTATCTCATAAATACTAATCTCACATGTTACTTTTAAGTTCATTCTAATTGAATGTCGTGCTGCTGCTATTTGACATTAAAGCAATCAACTAGTGAACCGCGAGGTTGCTAAAAATCGTCTTTACGGAGCTTTATGGAAAGATAAGCTAATAGTTTGGATGTAGTTAAGACTATAATGGGATAGACAGGCACAGAAGCACCTCATTGCTTAAAGGTGACATGTCATGCTTTTCCGGTTATTACCCGTCCCATGTGTGTTATGAAGGTTTTTATGCATGTACTGTAAGCGGTGTGCAGAGTCAAAACCATCAAAGTACACCCTGTAGCAAAACAGAAAATACCTCCCCAAAACGCCTCGTTGGTGAAACGTCATTGTCCATTTTTTACTTCCTGGGTGCTGTGTCGTAGCCACGCCCAGAACTATGACGCTATACGGTCATGCGGTAGTCGGAACCAAATGGGCCAATCCGTGGAGCCGTTATGTTACGTGCAGGCAGCTCTGCTGATTTCTCCTCCCTGGCTGTAGGCTGATTACAGACAGTTGAGATCGCGGTGAGATTCTCTCTGCAGACCCATTCTCTCTGCAGACCCATTCTCTCTGCAGACCCATTCTCTCTGCAGACCCATTCTCACAGCGTTTATCAACCTTTTTCTTACTCAATATCAAGCCACACTTATTGTTTTTACTTCGGCTGTGACTTTGTGTGTGTTCAGGTTGAGTTTCGCTGTGTATCGCTGTGTATCGCTAAACAAGGAAATCACACCTCCACGGAGCTCAGCGCGATTCACAACGTCCCAACTGGTCCCGACCAATCGGAGCACACTGTGCTCACAGGGACGGGGGGGGGGCGAGCCGTTTAGTGGAGAAAGTGAATACTGCTGAATACACATACTTTAAAGAGATGCTGTATGCGAAACCAATGTGAGTTTGGAAAATTGCACAGTATTTTTCTATTTTAGTATACCTCAACAATGGAATTATGATCAGTGGAAATGGCCATGACACCTCTCCTTTAACATAGTGGAGTTTTCCAGAAATTGCTAAAGGAGAGAAAATATTGAACTCAAAAGGTCACAATAGAAATGCAAATGTTGTTCTGTACTTGCTTTATGTGTGAATAAGAAACTTAACTTGTCTCGCGGCCAGTATATGGTAAAGATATCAGTTTAATGAATATAAATATAATGTTGTCAAAATACACCGAAGGGGTTGTTTCAAATAGACTTTTCTGATAATGTCTTTTTTCCTTGTCCAGGATGTGCAACTGAATGAATCAAATGTGTGTATGAGCATGTGGGGGAGTCCACGGTACGTATGACCGAGCATGTGTGTGTGTGTGTGTGTGTGTGTGTGTGTGTGTGTGTGTGTGTGTGTGTGTGTGTGTGTGTGTGTGTGTGTGTGTGTGTGTGTGTGTGTGTGTGTTGTGTGTGTGTGTGTGTGTGTGTGTGTGTGTGTGTGTGTGTGTGTGTGTGTGTGTGTGTGTGTGTGTGTGTGTGTGTACGTGTGTGTGTACGTGTGTGAGTCAGTGCTGGAAGCCAGAAGCATGACGGAGCTGAACCATACAGCATCTCCTCTGGTCCCACCCCCTGCCCTCCAACTACCCCCCAAGGACGGCCAGCCCATTACAGTAATTAACTAGAGAGGGAGAGAGGGGGTTGATGGGATGGAAAGAAGGAGGGAAAGAAGGAGGGGAAGAAGGAAGGAAAGAGGGGTTAGGGTAGAGAAAGAAGTATGAGAGATAGAGAAAGTGGTTTGGAGTGAGAGAGGAAAGAGAGATGGAGGTTAGGTTTTTTTTTTTGCAGAGGCAGCAAGTGGGTGGGGGCCGCTGCCTCCCTGCCTTCCGTTAATCCCTGAGTGACTTTCACTGCGTACAGTAAGCAGTGCAGCGCAGGCCAGAGCCCCCGCAAATTAATCTAGCAAAGAGCCTGGGATGTGGCCGCGCTGAACCCCCCGCTTTACAACCCTCCCCCCTTTCTAAAAGACTTGGGAGAGAGGAAGAGAGGGAGACACATAGGGGGAAGAAGTAGAGAGGGAGATAAGCTGCTGCTGCTGCTGTATTGTCCAGTGAGTCCAGGAAAAAATGTGGACGATAGAAAGTGTAGGGGACAAATGAGCGGAGGAGGGAATGACAGGAGGGGAAGAGTGAGGAAGGAGGGAGGGGGGAGATAAGGAAGACTATTTAAAGCGCAGCAAAAGGATGATTGTGTGCCCCCTCGCTCGGTGACATCACTCAGGGTAGCGATGATGTCACTGACTGTGTGGTGCTTCTCTGCATCGCCGTCATGATGTCATTGTCCTGCAGCTCAGGCCTACAATCGTGACTACACAAGAGGACAGACATCTTAAAGGTCCGCTTCAGAGTGTTCTCCGTAGAAAAGTAGTTCACTTTTTAAAGGCATTGTTATAGTATTGTCTTTAAAAGTGAGCTAAACATCAGTTCAGTGCCCTGTTCTCTTCTTAAATGCCAAACATATGTAGTTAAGTATTCCCTCTGACTCATCTTGAACTTGGTTAATAGTTAGCAGAAGAATATTAAGGATAACAATACAGTCGGCAAATACTTCAAATTAACAAAATAAATGGCGCCCAATTAAACCTGCTTTGAATTATTTATCCACTTGGGGGCAGAATGATAAAATGTTAGCACAGTGTTGGCAGAGTATCACTCCCTAATGCTAATATGGCTAACAGGTTATGCTACACATTGGTGTTAGTTGAGTCGTGCTTGGAACAACCCTTTTATTTGGCCTCGGCTAATGTAGCTCACATGATGCAGAGTGTGTCAAATCAACGTGTACATTTTAATCAGATTCAATGCCAACCAGGAGCCATTATGCGACCATTTTAACAGTTAAAATAAAAATAACCCTTTTGTTATTCTGTTATCTGATCTATGTCATGTCCTTGAATCACAATGAGTTTCAATCTGGCTCATGACCTTTATCACATCCTTGCTCTGCACTGTTAAACCGAGTAATTCACAATGTTGCTAATCGGCAAAAAACTGTTTTTCTGATTATATTAATGGCCGTGATGACGCTGAAAGCTTTGTACAGTGCGGCTGCCACAGGGTTGCATCTTTTGAGGAATGAGGCAGTGCATCGGCTCACTAAAGAGAGAGTGGGTGGTGGAGTTCAGTTTAATCCTCATCCTCCACTCTTCTTGCTGCTGCTGCTGCTGCTAGGGTGTCCAGGCAGAACCCGTTTTTCTCCCCTCCTCACCAGTTTGTTTATCCTACCTGCAGCCACCATTTAAGTGCTGCATCGTCGGCAAAGAACAGCCACATCTAATTGATTGGACTGTGTTAAAATCCACAAAATCCACAAACAACCATCTTACCTCTCATTCATTTCTATCCTCAGACCCTTGAGCCTTTAATTCCCTTCCTGCTCCTGTCACAAATCCGTCCGCTGACTTTCAACCACTATTTTTGTCTCCCTCCAATCTCCACAATCAGCTCATATATCTTTATCAGTGGCAGCTGCTAGTCTTCCTCAGGGGAAGTGCAATAACCAAGCACCATATTGTTACAGGCAACCGAGGAGCGATGATGAACGATGATAATACTAAACAATCTCCCCAATATCCTCTTTCATAAGCTGCTCCCGGGGCCAAGAGGCGCTTATTGAGCTCTGTACTGCAGCGTTTAGCCTCGGGGCCCCCGCACGCCTCGCCTACAGCGGGTATGATTGGCCTGATAACTCATGAGGATGCCAGAAGCTTCTATCAGTGGTGACTGCTGCTCATTTATGCTTTTGCTGATCACTGGACTGAGCACAGCAGGGTTGAGCGAGGACTTGTGTTTGTTTTATCAGACTATAACAGCGAAAAGGGGGAGTCCATTGAACCACATCACACTGAGAAATGATGCATCCACACATCTCGACTTTAAACACACGGACTCAAAGCTGAGGAGTGCACACTATTATTGTTTAAAGGTTTGAGGTTCATATTTGTGTGTTGTGTCTCTACGGTGACAAGTTTACATGCTTTGATGTTCAAAAAGTGCTTTATTTTTCTCATGCTGCCTCAGAAACCAGGGCCCAGTCTGCTCTGATTGGTAAACTGGCTGGCTCTGTTGTGATTGGTCAACCGCTTAGAGATGTCCCGCCCCTTAGCCTATCACGTGTAATGTGTTGTAGCGCTACCCAATAGAGGCGCGAGTGTTATATAGTGATGTCACGGAAGCAACCCAATTCCCTTTCGAGGGAACTTTGGGAGTCTTTACAGACAATTTAAATGCAGAAAAACCTATAACACATTGCAGGAAAGGTAAAAACAAAAAAAGCCTACTAGGGCCCCTTTAAATAAAGTGATTACCAAGGACAAACGTTGAAAACATTGCCTGGAATAAACTTAAACAGGGTTGTTATAAAAGTCTGATAGTTACTTTGAGATCATGTTCCTTTTTATGTGCAAGGTTTGGAGAGTTAAAGCTATTGTTAAAATGATTTCTTCAAGTTGAGCTATTTCAAGGTTATATAATTAAAAAGAAAAATGCAGGGCCAAGATAATCGTTGTTCAACAAAAAAGTCACTCAAGCATGGATTTTCATTTTTGCTCAGACTGGAAACCTTTTATTTCTCTCACGGCTGCTCCTCAATGTCGATGAAATTGTACATTTAATCATTAGTTTAACTTCACTTAGACAGTGATTGAGGATAATAAAGCCGTAGTGACCTTTTCTTGATATTCTCACAATTACCATGACCTTTTGATTTGTTTTGCCTTTTTGTTCTCCGCGACTAGAAATAAGTTAAAATCTGTTACATATCTGACTGTTCCATAGAGTTGTACAAATCATGCATTCATTAAACAGACAAACAAACAAAAACATTTATTATGTTTATGCTAAGCTAAGCTACAGCTGCTAGATGTTGCATATTAACTGTATAAACTTGTTTGTTTTGATTCAAACGTACACACCTATAATTTGTCCTGTGTAGGGAGTTAATGTTCTGAGGTTGTGCCAAAAGTACTTATTGTATGGCAGGGGTTTGTCCTGTAATCAACAACAATAGTGTTTCATACTCCAGATCATTTCCGGATCACCCTCAACAACCTGAAAGGTAATCACACAGAGCCCGAGACACACATGCGTTTTGACACCTGTCGATGGCTTTGTACAACCGAGTGGCGTTACATAATAACTGAGGACCAGGTGTCAACAGTTCCACCTGAGCTCCCCCTAGCAAGCACTCAAGACTAATTACACACGCAAATGGTCTCCACATAAGCGATTAGCCACCGCTGACACCACTCCAAGCAACCTGTGTTACTGGGTCGGAAGGTTGTCAAGCTTGCTGGACCATAGCCAAACAAGACCCTTCGAACTGATATTATATTTTTACAAACGTTTAAAATAATAATGCGGACCATATAAGAAAATATGTTCCAGAAAGCTGCTGAGTAGGGGAGCTGGATATATGGGTGACGTATAGAAAGACAGAGGCACTGGATGGTTCTTGTGTGCTCTAATTGGCTTCTCTGGATTTCACCTTCACAGGTCATTGAGTCTGAGCAGACACCGAGTACAGTGGTGTCAATGGCTAAAAGGTGATATAGTACTCTGTAGGCTGTCTGGTAATATATGTGAATAGAACTGTGTGTTTCTGGGCTTATGTGAGTGTGTGCACATGTGTCATTTGCTTTTATTAAACTCCACTTTTTGTATTTTCACTGTTCACTGAAAAAAAAGTCTGTATTAGAGGAAAACAAAATAAATGGAAGCGAGTGGGAAGAAAAAAAGCTCCCTGATTCGCTGGCTGCTTCACTAATTGAGCTACCACAGCACTTCACAAGATGCTGGTCGGCTAGAAGATTGGATGGATTGATACGGATGCACGCTCACACACATACAGCAAAAAAGAGAAGTCGAGCTGCGCACACACAAAAAGGAAATGCCTCAGACGAGCTTTCATCTGTTGTTTTCTTCAACAAATTCCATTAAGTTGTGCACAGGCAAAACAGAAGAGATGGTGCCCTGTTCTTAAAAGCTCCAAGAAAGCCAGCACTGCCTCACCAAGTGCTGCTTTATTAGTCCACAAAAATGCATCTTAATGATTGAATTAGCTGTCGGAGAGCTCTTTATTTAATATGTTTGACAAAGTTTTCCTGTGCAATTCAAACACATACCATTTTACACACAACTTCAAAAAGGTTAAAACATGCACTCATTATCATAGTTTTCTTACAATCTCCTGCTTCTGCCAGAACACGTTGGTAGTGTGTGGAATTAGTCAAATATTAAAGCCACTAAAGAGAGAGAGGAAGCAAGAGCGACCTCAAGCTTCACACATGCAAATACATCTCTGTATTGTTGTTATTAATCCGGTGTCAAACAGGAAAGCTCCAGCGTCGTCTGGAGAGGCAAATAGGCGCCTTCCATCGCAGCTTTGCATCTCAATGCGGACATGCCCTATACACGCAGCGCTCCTCGGATTAGCACATCATTTAGGATTTTTAATGACATCCTAAAGCTATTTGCTGTTTTCTGTGATGATGAAGCCCATATTTTTATTTATGCCCATATAGAGTGTGCCCACATGAAATAATGGGAGCTTTTATGCTGTATATGTAGGATTGCTTTACTTCAGGTGGTGTCCTAATCTTCCAAATGACTCCTGTATATGATTACAATGTGAAATGACCAGTGAGGAAACCAAAGAGGACCAAGCACCAAACCCTGGGGAACGCCTTTAAACATAGCAGACAGTTCAAAAATATTTTCTGTCAGGCCTCTTTAAGCTCATGATTCAATCGATGTATGTATAATATATATATAAAAAGCTCAATGTTTATGTAGGTACATTTAGCAGGCTATTATAGGTTTTACAGAAATAATACAAAAACGAATTAGCATTTCATTATCGTTTCATATTCTTCAGCTAATTTAGCTTTTAGCCACTAGCACGAATAGCTGTGGATTCTAATTATTAGTGTGGATTTGACAGCCTGGTTGGGATATGAGAGAGCCAGCTCCAACACATTTGCAGAGCTTAATCTCTGACTTAAATCCTCCAGTTGAACAAATTGCTTGTCCAGTGGTTTTTCATATTAGCAGATTAGCAAACAGTCAATGTGGCATTGCGCTATTACCCACAACAATGTGCTGTGCGCTCCATGATTAGAGGACATTAAGTTGCCTGGAAAACAGTTCAAGAATTAATTAACTACTGGGCGGCAATTTATTTTCCGAATGAGCTGAATTGAAACTGAGCTCATCCGACATTCAATAATAGTCTCCAGTGAAATATTACAGCCAGACACAATAACTGAGTTGACCTTCATTCTAGCATTCCCACATGATTACTTTGCTTCATAAATAGCCAATTCAATCCTTTTGTTTCCTGTATAAGTCGGTAGTTTTCATCCAAGATGATACAGGCACTGCAGTAAATTGATGTCATGAGCATAGGAAAACAAACACCACTACAGGTATGCCAAGGGCTTTTTATTAATCATTTGAAATAGCTAACATATTACCTTTCCCTATTGGGTTCTGAATGACACTGTACACTTTCTGAGCATCATATGGGGGGGAAATGTGTGTTTAACTAAACCCAGGGGCCTGCTCAGACTATATTTATGATGACAGCTCGTCCTGGAGGCTCACAGTGGAAATATTTCTCCAGAGGATTCTGCTAAACAGGAACACTAACAAGGTAGGCCAAGACCAAGTGATGGATTCCCCCCAAAATGTTCTGTTTGCCGAGGTTTTTAACCAGATGTTCACTCTTAGTAATTCCTTTACTAAACAACCAGAAAAATATTATGACCAAGTAGAAAAAAACTAAAAATCTATTATTACACAACACATCTTATTTGCCATGACAAAAATGCATGAAAATCGCAGTAGTCTATGCATGTCTCACACAATGACTAAATGGCAAAAGCTCATTGCTAGAATTCACAAACAGGCATGATTAGCGATGTATCTGCAATGCTTTGTTCTCCGTCTGAACTGTGTGTTTGCTCTAGCAGCACAAACAAACAAGGACCATCTAATCATAGTCTTCTGTTGCCATGATGGGGGCACTGCGTCTGGAGGAAGTGCCTTTAAGCATTGAATAAGTGTAAACACGCCGGATTGGCACATGTCAGAGGCAGCACCCTGTAGTGTAGCAGCTGTATCAAGGGACTGAAATCTCTGGAATAGCGAGGGTGTCTTATATCTATAGACTAAATATAAAATGTGTGCACGTGACTTGTGGGTGTTTCTTCAACATTCTATAAGTAACAACTCTTACAAAATGGTTGAATTAAAAACCAAATGTGCTTGAAGAATGAGTTACTATTTTTTAAGCAACAAATCGTTTCCTCTCCTGTATTTTATTGTATTTATAGAATCAAGATTGATTTACTAAAAACAAAAAATCCAGCTCCTATTATCTGAAGCTGATGGATATTTACGGCTCAGATTTACTTTATCGGATTAGTGCATCAGAGAAACGATGATGTCATCCAGCTGCTGCATTGACAGTAAGAAACAGAACAACTCCTAAGACAGTATGATGGCACATTGTGATTTTCCAGGATGTGGAGATGTTTTTAATTCACAGTTGTGTTTGTGATGGCTGGAACAAAAACAGGATTAGTCTATTTTATGCCAACAGAACTGCTCGAAATTAAGTCATCAATGTTAATCTTGACGTCCTGATTTCTGGCTCGTTGCCCGTGAGCATCGGTATTGATTTAACTTTCTGAAAAATAATTGAAACAGAACAATAACACAATTGTTTTAGGGTAGATGTTCTCTATGGTATTGTATAGGAATGTGAATGTGTTCTATGAAAAGAGACACTCAATTGGTTTAAGCATTAATTTGTCTATGTTAACAATGGATACAATGATAACTTCTATGTCAGAAAGTTCCCTTGTAGACATATATGATGTCCTACCCAGCTCCAGAGAAGCTCTGAAACTCTTTACCCTATGCATCATAAACAACATAAACATAGTGTAGCACTTAGCACCTAACAAACTTGATATTTCCAACCACACCAACATTGAATGAGATCTTCAAAACTCTTTGTTACACAACTGTTCCAAGTGTTATAATCCAAATTGAGTTCTTCCATAAGTGAGAGACAAATTATATACAAACAAACAATCCAAACCATTTATAAGGACTATGGTAATTAATGCATTTAATTATGACAACCTAGCATATTTCAAAAAGCTAGTCAAGGTATTTAATGTGTTCTTAGTACTGAAACAACTAGCCAGGCTTACACATCAAATGTCATGTTCTGTTTATAAAACTATTTCCTCTCCCATTGTCTTGAATATTTCCCATGATGCAGCTTTTCATCATACTTTCATCACTGCACACGCGCTTTTAGACCAACAATATACTTATTAATATTGAATCACTTTCTATTTTTGGACTGAAGGAATTTGTAAAGATGGCTGCCGTAACGTACCCCTGGGAGCCATTAGTGGTTTGTGTTCAAAGTGAAAGTGATTAAAGGATGCTTTGTTGAAAACATAAAAGGGTGAGGGTGCGGATGAGAAAGAATGAGAGGAGTAAGACATCTTCTACTTATGTCCTTCTCATTGACAACACATTGTCTTCAGACTGTTTGGATTCATGTTGAAAGCTCCCCCGTCAACTAACTGCTGATTCATGCTTCACAGTCATCAAGGTGATGCTGCTTATAGATGTTAAACTTCACAGTGAAAACAGCTGCTAATGTCTGCTGTGGGTTTTGTAAGCCTCCCCTCTAGCCCCACTGTACTTTGTAGTAAATGCTAAATGCCAATGTTAGCATGCTAACACGCCAAACTAAGATGGTACAGCGCAACTTCAAAGCCTCAGATAGCTGCTGACATAGCTGCAGACTCGTAGTCATGATTGGTAAGTTCAAGCATTACCTAATATAAACTTCAGATGCAAATGTTAAAAACAATGTCAAACAATTAATTTTGCGTGCTTCAGAATAGCAAAGAATCTCTTGCAGAGGTAAACACTTGAATTGTTGCCAGTGTTTGGAAGTGTTTGGAAAAGAGCAGGCAGTTACTTGGAAGGAAATTGGAATAATTACCCGTCAATCACACTCTTGCTCAAGACTCAAATATTTTACTTTGAGGAAAGCCTTCTGTTTTTTGCTAATGCAGCAACTACGCTAAGCTCTTTAGGAGCTTGTTGTTTTTAAGCTAACTGTTGCCTTTTCATGTTGCTCCACAAACACCTAACTCATGCCCATGCTGCCACTAGTTCCTCACAGGACACTGATTGGTACGAACACTGGTCATTAGGACACAAAAGCATCACTTTAAGCCTGACAAGATGGATCTTGCGTGATAAGGTGATATTGGGAGAATCCATCTGTCGTGCAAAGCAAGCCTCACTTAAAATGAAATGAAGCAGCTAATTTACAAAGGTGTTGGTAATCGAAAACACTCCCTATAAGTGGAGTGTGCAGATCTTAATCAATTAACCTGGATTCAATCAGGAAAAAATATAGTTCGATCTGTTCTATACGTATTACAAATACAAAATGCAGTTCTTCTATGGAAAGGTATTTTAACAGTATATTCCCATGGCAACATCCAAAGCAGATTAAGACCAAAAATGCCATTATATGCCGGTTAATGTGACATATTGTGACAAATAAGTAAGCTGTGCAGATATACTCTGCCTCAGTACAGTCGACAGGCATGGTTTTCCCTATAAAATCAAGGCTATTGAATTATCTGTTGGGGAATACTGAGATGATTTGTGTGTTATTATCTGTAATAAATGTATGTGTGTCTACAGTATACCCTCAGAGAATACGCATCGCATTCTGTGTGTTTGTGTTCTGTTCTGTATATGGAGGAGACTCACACGGCAGTGTTTCAGGGAGAGCTTCTGCTGATGTATCGGCTTTTCTAAAGAATCCCCAGTGATCAAGTCCAATTCAGCAGCCCTGCCCTAATAAGCTCTGCACATCAAGGCTTTTCTTCCCTTTTCCCCTCCGCCTCGCTTCCTCACTCTTCCTTCCTCCTGCCTCTCCTTTGACTTCCACCCATTATCCAACCCAGACCACACAATAGAACCCAATCAAATCTGGCAATTCAAATTAGCCCTATTTTCTCCCTCTCTCGCGCTTCAAAACACCTCTCTACAGAAGAATCCCAATTGCTTCCGCTGCACCCAGATTATTTGGCTCCCATTCATTTGTGCGCACGTGTGTGTATGCGTGTCATTATTTCTGAATGCTATGCCGTGCATGAAAAGGGGAACACAGAGACTGGATCCCGGCAACGACAAGGCCACGCTCGTTAGGCTTTCTAAAGATATAACTGAATTCCAGCACTATTCTGTCTCGGGCAATTAGCGTTTGAATTTTCGATTTACGCGTTGGCGGTGGCGGTCTGCATATACATTACATGTTACATGTCACTTGTGAGACGCTTTTATCCAAAGCGACTTACACACTCAATACTGTGGGCAATTTGGAGTGAAGTGTCTTGCCCAGGGACATAACGACATGCTGACTGCAGTGGGGTTTGAACCTGTGCTCCCCTGATCCAAACACCAAGGCTCTATCCACTGCGCCACAGACCTCCTACACTGTACTATACTATACATGAAGACAGAATTAATTAGCTTGTCAATTAGAAAATCCCTTGCCACCTCTTTCATTGCTCATTCCTTTTGTGTGGCTGGCAGGGGAAGTGGGCTACACACACACACACACACACACACACACACACACACACACACACACACTCTTCAAAGCCTTATTAAGAGATAAATGCCATGTTGATGCATTTGTATGGTTATGTAAAAGTATCATGTGTGACTGTTCCTCTGTGTTATGCCAGTGTTTGGAATTAGCTGTCATGCAGGCTTTGGTACGTGTCCCAGCATGCATTTGGGTTGCGTGATGTAGGTTCTCCGGTGGCAGAGCTAGGAGATAAACACATTAGTCTTAACAAGCTGCCGGTACAGGGAAGGAGAGAAAAACTGCTTTAATAATAAAGCAAGTCACACTGGTGCTCTACTCTGGGTATTGCTGTTCAAACAAGCATGTCCACAACACACACACACACACGCACACACACGCACACACACACACACACACACACACACACACACTGATGTTGGCTATACCTTGCAATAAAACTTTATCGCTTTCTCTCATTTACACATACACACTACTACACTCTTACAAGGCTTTTCCTAAGAGAAGCCTTGGACCTCGCTGTGACTGATTGGAAGTGTACGCGACTCTGAAGGCAGTGACGCCTCTAACCCAGGGACAAATAAATCACTATGCTGAAGAGAAAGAGAAGCAGGGGATAAGATGAAGAAGTTTCCCTGTGAGGAATAACACTGCTCCATAGGCCAAATAAATCAATTAGACTAATGTGCTGTACACACTAAAGACTGCCTTAAAGAATAAAAATGCAGCACACAAGCTACATACTCTAAGAAGAGCTGTATTAGAAGTTAACCATCAAAGGTGCGCTAACTTTTGAGCAAGTTAACTTTAAAACCAATTAACACATCATTTAAAAGCTAGAATATGAGCTTATTTACACTTTCAGAAGTTATGAAGCAGCGTTAGCATTCATGTGTTTGTTCACCTGGCAAATACAAGTCAAATACTAACTGTATTTGTAGCTAAGTTTGGGTCTCCACCATCTCCTGAGGGACATATCTGGCTCTTTAGTCAGCTAAATAGTCCACTATCTTATCTAGCTAGTGGCTACATAGTACATCGTGGGTTTTTATAAGTATTGTAAAATACACCATAAAACAAATCTGATCAAAAACAATGCAGGCCAGAGAGAGAAAACGCAGAACTGCAAAGTTGAATGGGACATTTTGTTTTTACATACGACCATTTTCACATGCAATTTGTTGTTATTCAACAGTACTTTGCTAATACATGTAGGATTAATAACACTCTGTAACTGACATTAAGTTAAGTCAGTTTGCTGAATGTCTACGGTCATCTTGGATCTAGATCCCAGTTGGCAAAATGCATACGCTGAACTCTGATGCTAACAAATCTTTTATTGTACACTTGTATTGTATAAAAGAACATTTAGAACACTTTAAATATACCATTAGCAGGCGTATCATGTAGCAGCATCTGCTGTTGCTACTACTGGATGAAAGAACACAGAACTGTATGGTTTTGTAATATAACAAGAACTAACAAATCTCACTGATCGTATCTGATCACTGATCGACCCAGTTATACTTCATCACTTTATCATATCCTTATTTACACTTCTACCTTTTTGTTTACACTTGGATAACAGATTTCGGTGACAAATTGGGAAAGATGTAAACATTGATTCAGCAAATGTGACACTTTAAAGACACGAAATGTGTACACATTTATATTGCTTTAGGGTAGTTTGTGCTGACAAAATACTCCTTTTTACAGTAAGCTTAATTCAGCACCCTTCCCTTTCCTCCCCCCTCCTCTCTTTACCGTTTTTACCTGTGTTTCCCTCCCACTCTTCTTTTCTCTCTGCCTGCCATTCCATCTCATTTGGTCAGTCAATCAATACCGCTGCAATCATTTGTCATCATTTCCCACAGCCTATTCACATGTCAAAGAAGTGGGCTGCTGTCTAAAACCCACCGCCTGAAATAATCCAGCCCTCCCACTCCCCGCGCCAATTAACTGAACAAGTGACTGCCGCTAGGCTAATTAGTCCTGTTTCAAATACTGTAAGGCAGCGATGAGTGAGGTTGTTCACTAATTCACGTATTTCCAAGATTTCAAACAACCGTTCATTTTACGCCATAGCCTTGTGGTTTAAGTGTGATGTACTGTTTTGTGAATTTGCCAGACATGATGTTTACAGTCTCCGTAACAACTAATGAGCCTACTGATGGATAATTACGTGTATTTGGGGAAGGAAGCAGCGCAGTCTTTTATCAAATAAAGTTCTTAACCCTGTTTTCAAGCACACACACTCACAGCTATTGTTCTGCTGTCCCCGCCTCTTTTTTCTTTACTTTGCGTTGATTAAGCAGCACGGCGACCAGCTGGGGAGCGGCTGCGTTCAGGAGCGATAAAATCCCATCAGGCAGAACTCTGTCAACACCTGCCATCTCTGCTCGGCTCGCAGCAGACACCAGGCTGAAGCGCAGGGAGGAAAAGCGCAGCGCAACACACTTCTACCGTCTGCTGCCCCCTGGACAGCTGAGTACCAAGGACGGGTCAAGTGTGTGTGTGAAGTTCTCTAGGAGGCAATTAAGGCAGGAAGGAAGTGAGCATCAATTTGGTTAAAGGTCCCCTATTATACTGTTTTTCATCAATATATTATAGGTCTCAGATATATACAAAACATGTCTCTGAAGTGTTTGGCTCCAAACACCAAACAGATCATTGCAGCATTACCCATAATCCCCTCTGTTTCAAAAGTGCTGATTCTCTGTCTGTTAATTTAGATGAAAATAAGGAGCCCCTCCCCACGCCCCTCTGAGAGATATTTGGTTAAAAAGAACACAATGGTGCTCTAGGAGGAGATTCAGATGATAAGGTGGGGGGGGGGTTACCTTGGTTGGTGATTGGCTAATGGTTACACAAGCCAAAACATCGTTATGACATCATAAAGTGGCCAAAATCTGATCAGCAAATGTTCAGACAGGTTTTTAAATAAATGGATCAGGACAGAAAGTGAGCAAATCTTTTTTCCTGAAACTTTCAGACTCTCTTTCCACAGAAGGGACACATGTTGATGTAGAAAAGACGATTTTGCATAATAGGTCCCCTTTAAAACTTCTGCTGAAGAGTGGAGGTTTTTCCACATTCTCTTATATCTGAATTAACCGTGTTGATTTTCTTGCCCACTTGACGCTGCTCCATTTCCCAGCATCCTCCTCCTTCACAACTTTTTTCTTATTTTTGGCATGCAAGTAATTTCCTGTCTGTATTGTTGGGACTCCTTTTGTGTTTTCCCCACCCACATACTTCAATGGTTGCGCTCTCCCTGACTGACAAGCAGCTGCATACAGTATATATGGATCCAAATGAGGCTCGGCGAGCTTGTTATGGCCCTTTATGATATATTAATATTTATGCCTTCTACCGACCAACATAACAAAAGCATTTGAATTAAGCACTTGCAATTAACAGGTTCCCAGCTGCTGCTCTTGGGTTTGTGTGGAGGGTTTGTGCGAATGTGAGTACGGCTGTGTGTGTGCATAAGTGCTCAAATGAGAGAGCATGAAGAGGGCGAGTTAAATGTTCCATTTAAATGTTATGTCACGAAGATGCAATCAATCTTGTTGAAACACAATTAGGGTTTTCCCGCCATAAACACCATGCTACTTCGCTCTCCCACACAGAGACAATGACCTCCGTGGATTGGACAGATAATAACTTCTAAATATGGCTTTACGGTCACCCCTATTAGTAATATGTTATCAGGAAGTAGTCTGTTAAGTAGCCAGAAATGTAGTGAACCTTTCCATATTCCATTTCCCTTCTTTTTCTGACGGTTACGCTCTGCAAATTCAAGATGCATTCTAAAAAAAGAAATGAAATAAAGGTATTATTTATATCCTACTGTCTGGATCCCCGAAAGCGTACCCAGCTGATTATTGTGTGTGTGTGTGTGTGTGTGTGTGTGTGTGTGTGTGTGTGTGTGTGTGTGTGTGTGTGTGTGTGTGTGTGTGTGTGTGTGTGTGTGTGTGTGTGTGTGTGTGTGTGTGTGTGTGTGTGTGTGTGTGTGTGTGTGTGTGTGTGTGTGTGTGTGTGTGTGTGTGATATCTACAGAGTTGCTTGGCCTTACTCATTCCTGCCAGACATGACTCACTTTTGCATGTCTTATCGACGGAATCTTGGTATACAGACATGAGTGATGATATTAGTAGTGGCAGCTCAGTGAAGCGGACAGATATGAATACGCTACCTGTTTGTGTAAATGTGTATATATTTTTAAATCGTCTCTGAACGGTGACTTAAATACACCAAATAATCCTTACAGATGTAATATAGCAAATAAATAAACAATATTGTTTTAAGCTAACAGGAAATTATGCAATACGAGCACTGTTTAGTGGCAATCAAGCTTGATATACAGCTAGCTTTTGTACAGGCCATTACCAGTTGTTATGCTAAGCTAACCGGCGGCTGATGGTCATATTAATGTATACAGACATGGAAGCGGTGTTGAATTTAAACATGCTGTCCATGTAATGTTTACCATGTTCTCTATCTTAGCTTAGCACGTTAGCTTGCTAAATGTTGCTATCACTAGATAAGTGAAATGTTTGCAGATGGAACTAGAGGTAACTTAATCTCAATTCATTAATATTGGACTAATTGTCTGTTGAACATTAATTCCTGTATAAAAATGTCATAGTAACCTATCCAACAGTTGGGATATTTCTATCTGGACCAACCAACTGGACTGACCTTTGAACTTTTAGAGCCACAATGCTAGCATGGCTTCCTTTCCATGGTACAATTGTGTCAATACTTATATCTCTGTGAATAAACATCAGAAATGTGAAATCATGCAATGCAATAAACATCCCTCGGAGCAGTGAAGAGATACATCAGACCGATCGATAGTGACAGGTCAGACAGACTGGCAGCATGCAGGTACATTTCTCCCAAAGGATCGACATTCACAACAAAGACCGACAGACCAAAGAGGCACAAATCCTGCTGTGACTCATAACATTACCATAATCAATTCTAACCCTCTTTCCAACACAAAAGCCAATATATATCTATGAGGATTCTTAAAGGCTGCCATCTCTTACAACACACACTAAATCCATTGCTGGACGCACACATAAATATATAAGAACAGGTTGACACAGATAAGCTTTGTTATTCTTATTCTTTGCCACCTTGAATTGTCTTGGTGAATTCTGCCTTGCTAACTTCTACACCACTAATAAGCTATCCAATGTTCTCTTCAGTCCGAGTTGGACGTCTCTTTGTGATGTCAGGGCCATTCTTATAAATACAAGAGTATAATAAGTGCTGGGCTGCAGGCTATAGGATGTGGCTGGGCACAGCTGCTCATTAGTGAACGGGTCCGGTTTTCCTGACGACTCAGAGATGTCTAACCTCAGCACAGCACAGCATAATTCCAGACATTTCTCAACCAGTCAGACACAGCCGAGAGCCATGGGAGCCACTGAAAGCCTTAAATATTTCACATCACATTCCTGTGACTATTGCATCATTTTCGCTCCGTGCTCTTGATGTGGTGAGGTAATTTTTTTTACTGTTTTAGAATTAAAATAGTAGTGAAATAAAGTTGAATTTAAGGCACCACGGGACAGAAATGTGCTTGTAAGCTAAAAATAAAAAAGTGGGATATGTAGATTTTCTTCTCTCCTATGTGACAACCGCATGTTCATATCCCAGTCCTCCCACAGCATCCTCACACCTGCTTTTCTCTCCATCTCCCACATATTCTCCCCAGCTGTCAACTCGCTTCTCTTTTGACAGTGATATGCCGTTACATAGGTGTGGGCCACCGCAACACAAGCTAGGAAATGTAACTGCATGGTATTCAGGTTAGCTTTTCCCACCCAACACAATTAGGTGAGACAAGAGCTCAGAATGTTGAACTGTGAGATCAACAATTTAAATCAGTGCGGTTAGACAGAATCGTAAACTGCATTAATATTATATGTATAAGAGAGAATGACCCTGGATAACTGAATGTTTGTTAAACCCAACATTTCAACATTTTGAAATGAATTTTTTTTCATCTAAAATAATCATATTGAAAGAAGCTGGAAACATAATGCGTTCGTATGATATCTTATATATTTTGTTAAACCAACATTTTTTGCAAATTAAGAGAAGCATTATCATTAATTGGAGTCATCCTGAGCCACCTGATCCCCACTCCTTTTAGCTCTGTTTTTAGTCTCCTCCAGCATGCACTGACCTGCTAAATGCTCCACTACTTTTACTACTGCAGTTTGGTGCTGGCAGGGAGACAGGTAGAGCTTTTTTCACTTATCTGCCAATAAGTACAAATGAGACGAAACCAAATTATTTAAGCTGAAAGAATTACACCAAAACAAAGAGCTAAAATAAGAGCTGCAGGACCACACAAATAGTTCTAATTTTGCTGTTGCTTGTTTGAACCTATACAGAAATCACAAAAGTGTAATATTTACTACATGGTTAACACATTTTATAAGCCTCAGTAGTGTGCACCAAAAATGTTGCAGTGTAAAATCCCTGCTTTTGTGGTCTGTTAAAGTCGAAGTCATTAGTCAGTGTTTGTTACATTGGAGAGTTTTAGTTGACAACATCTAAAAGGAGACGGTTAAAAGAAAACCTGCCGTTTCTTTTTGGTGAGCATTTTTCAGAAACTCTCTGCAGGGAGTTCATTGCCTACTGTTGAGAGAGGATCTATTGATGGACGCATTTCTCCCTCTCAGTCAGGATAGGCCTCAACAGACAGCTCATTATGTATTTTTTCCATTCAGAGGAGATAAAATGGCTGCTGGTCTGACACTGATGTATGAGCATCTGATTCAGGGAAAATCCACTCTGCTGATCGTCTGAATCTAAAAAGGCAAAAATCTAATCGAAGGTGATTAAAAACTAAATGAATAACGTTGGGAGGGAAGGGGGGTAAACACACTGGCTTGTCGCTGCATAAATGCTAACTCAGGGGAGAGATGTCAGGAAAGGATGGGTGACGAGGATAAAATGCAGCAGATTTCCCCTCATTTGCTAATTGAGGAGATAATGTAAATCATTCTCAGAGTCAGTGAAATAAACGGCCCCTTAAAAATCAATGGGAGTTACAAAGCGCCTACTTCTATGGGTTGTTTCCTGGAAGAGTGAAACAGCTTAAATTAGGACGTGTCTTAGTTTGTTATCTGTAGTGCAGGGATCCTCATGAGGAATCATGTCAACAGAAAAAAACAATGGCAGTTCAATGTGTACTTAAAGGTGGGGTAGGTACGTTTCAGAAACCGGCTCGAGTGCGCTAAAATTTGAAAGTACACAGCCGAAAAGAATCCGCCCCTTCCTTCAGACTTCCTTACAGAGCACCTCCTCCAACACACATGAACGCGCAATGCACGCCCAATGACGGCATGCCCAATGAGGGCACGATACATTTGTGCGTGCACGAGATGGAAGGCTGACAGACAGGGCGGCAATCCAATCCGTTTAGCCGGCCCGGCTAAACAGGTGGGGTAGGTACGTTTGAGAAACCGGCTCGAGATACACTTTTTGTTATATTCCATGGAATGCTCTTAACATCCCGATAGCAATGAATATCTGAAGTGCTTTGACAAAAAAATCCATAACAAAATGTCCTCTGTGGAAGCCGTAGCGCTGCCGGGCCGGTTAAAATAACTGGGTGGCCTACCTGTCTGTCAGCCTTCCATCTGTGCACAAACTTATCTCGTGCCCTCATTGGTCATGTGCGCCTTTGTGTGTGTTGGAGGAGGGGCTCTGTAAGGAAGTGGCAGATTTTTTCCGGTTGTGTATTTTCAAATTCTAGCGCACTCGAGCTGGTTTCTCCAAAATTACATACTCAACCTTTAATATTTCAAAATCATAAATAAAATAATGTCCTGGTACCCTAAAAAGAAATGTCTCTCTACAACAGCTGCAGTACAGCTGTGTCAAAAATCATATTTTGGAGATCTCCAGTAGCCTTATTGTTCAGGAAAATGCCATGTCGTACCCCTCTTTCCACCACAGACTGTCATTTATAGGCAATATGCAAAAACACAACAGAAGTCTTTTTAAAAAAGCTATTTTAGTATCAATTAGGGCCACGTTTTAACCAACATTTCATATTAAGACATTTGGAGTTTGTTTCATAGTCGACATAAAACAGCACATTTACAGGGTTTTGCAATTTTATAATATTACTTAAAGATGCATGTGAGCTACGGTAAGTATAAAAGTGAGTATAGCTAGTCTAAGACAGTTACGTTCACTCCTAATCTACGAAGGGAAGTAACAAAGCACAGAAATGACCAGGCACGAGAAAAAATTGCGGAAACTGATCTTCTGAAGCCACAAAGGGAGGTTTCATTACCAAAACCATGACATAAAACCATGACATAAGCAGCCTCATAAATAATTATGTTTTTCCACTTTGATTTTAAAAATCTGTAGTAAATCCAAATCAGATGTTGTCGTCAAAGGATCTTTGGTGGGATTGCGTAGAAGAGGGGGAGGAGACACCCTTAAGGAGAGAGTGAAAGGAATCATTTAATCCTTATACATCCACTTATCATGCCACAGCAAAACTAGCCTTAATGGCTTGGCTGTGCACGCAGGATATTATTTCATACATGGGGGAATTAAATGAATGCATGGCAGAGTTCAGTCTTCGAGAGAGAAATAATGGGAATCCACTCATCTTAAAATATTGGATTTGTTAATGAATGGAGACTGTTAATCTAAAACTGGACTCTGAGTATTACCTAAAAAACAGGAGATGACAAGAGGCTGGAAAGAAAAGGAGTGAAGAAGGGGTAATAAAGCAGAAAGGGAAACGTTTGCAATGAACACTGTGATTTCCTCAACATTACAACCGACGTCGATCACAGTGACACAAGCATGAGATGGCTTGAATGCACACAATGTTTTTCAGACTCTCCCCGGTGGAGGGTTGAGATGAAGGTCACCCGCTGTTTCTCTAGCACTGTCATTATCTGACAGTGAGGGAGAGAGGTCGCCGATAATAAATGCTCAGCCATGATTGGAAATAATCTTGACAAGAGCCTCTCCAACGGTCCAGAAAAGTCCATCAACGCAACGGGATTGAGTATGACGTGTTTTTGTCTCTGCCAGCCTCATACAATATGGACTCACCGCAATTTCAAATAAACCTGCAAGCGGCTCACTCTGTGAGGGGTGATTTATGTGAGAGTGCTAACCGCTAATGGGCAAAACACAAGTGCAACCTTTACCTCAGAGTAAAGAAGTGAAAGGCCTGTATCTTTGAAGGAATAGATAATGGACATATTGGCTTCATTTAAAGAAACTGACTGACTGACTGACTGTAGTTGCTTTTTAGTGTTCCTGCAGACAGGATTTAACAATGACTGTGAAGGTAAAGTGCTGATTTGTGTTGAATCACACAAATCAAAAAAGTAAAAACGGGTAGAAAATGGACTGTTCGCTTTTTCTCGTTGTATAACTTTCTGGTCTAAAAGGCAGATTTAACATTATAAAAGTGGAATTTGCAGTTACTTTTTAAACAATAGTCGTTATTTATAGCTAACAGCGTATATTTAGTAGGCTTAAATTATATCTCACACTAGGTAGCTAGCCAGCATAAGCTAATGCTAAAGCTCGCTCAAATAATCCAATTATAATCATTGTTTATCTAAATGACCTCAAACACCCTGTGCAGAAATGCAGCACTTTCACCAGTCATTGTTTTATTTTAACTCCAATTGTTCTAGACTACAAAGACAAATCAATAGAAAACTGTCGAGAAACTTAAGAGTCTGCAATTTATATAGTGGTCGAGTTCAGTGAGCACATTTTGAGGTTGTTATATCAACCACAATGTGCTTTAGATGGACTGTTTGTGAGTCATGTTGCCCCCATTGTGCAGCATGTATCACCGTCTCCATTTATCTTGTTCAGGGTATTTGCCTTTTTTAAGACCCTTTCCATACATTTGAAGACCTCATCGCGACTTTGAGTTCTAACCGGTTACATTGGCGACACACTTTACCTCACATTGACTATATACAGTATAGATAGTCCTTCCTCCTTATCTTCCAACCATTTGGACGCAGACTTGCATTTCCCCATAACGATGTTGTTTAGCAACCGGCGTAAACGGACCGTCGCGCGCCATCAAGCAGTGAGCGTGCGATGTCCTGTTCAGATGACGTCAAGTCCAACGGGATGCCATCAATAAACTACAGAATCACACTACACACTTACGCAATGACTACATTCAGGCAGACTGTAGAACACAACCTCTTTGGACCATTTATATACTTATTGGAAACAAGCTACAAAATGTGATACCTTGGAAGATGCCGTTTATTACTTTTTAATAGCCTTAATTTTCGCTTTTAACTTTTAATGCTTTTTAAGACCCCGCGGACACCCTGTTGTTAGGTGTGTATTATAAATCGAATATGATGCATGGTGTGCAGTTTGGTTACTGTGGAAGGCACTTTGAAGTTTCTTACAATACAACAACCAATATAAAAGATACACATCCAGGCCTTCATTAACATATCATACATTAATTGAGGTTATTGGTTTCTTTTTAATAATTTGGTATTTCACATATGTTGATGTATTATTTTAAAAAATAAAACATATGTGTTTCAATGTAAAAATGATCATGACGTCCCAGCATGCATATTTTGAGTTTCAATGAGAAATAATGTCATGAAAATGTTCATAGTATATAGTTTACACTTGACTTGACTGTCATTTTGCAGTAGGAATTGGGACACGGTGTGAGATCCCGACACAGTCCATGAGTCATTATTTGATATTAATCAAACCTGCTTCTCTTATCACAGGAAAAATCTGCATAATTAAACCGCTATCAACAACCGTGTGACAGACAGCCCAGGGTCCAGGAACATCTGCTAACACTGTGAGAGATGTAACGCCACGTCAAGATTCTGTGGGTCTCATCAAAAGTTTCTGAAGTGTTTGCAAAAGTGTATACATCTTGTGTTGAGTGCAGGTTTGTGTATCTTGGACTACATTAACTTTTGGTGGCCTTTTTTGGGTTCTGTAGACAAACAGCAGGAGAGGTCATTAATCTGTGTTTTCTCCGTTCAAAAGCCAAGATCACAATCGATACTTTATCTCATTGTGGCATGGGTAAACTTTGGCAGAGTAAACTTAAATCCTCGCTGCTGTGATGTTATTGACCGTATGCAAATAAAAGTGCATAAGTTAAAGGCACATGAGTAATGCTTTAGAAGTCTTGAGGCGATGAAAGGGGGCTGAAACCTAAACGGCTGGGAGTTAGGAGAGATGTGTTGGCGCTGAGGTCACCTTGGCGGCCATAAGGCATCGTCCAGGGACTATTTTGCAGACTAGAAGACTGATCTGTAGCGGGACCGGATTCTCAGACATTCACCTTTGTCTGCCCTACTCTTTTTTATGCTTCTAAGATGATTAATTATGAGTAGCAGCTGTGCTGAAAGACACACAGGAGTGGCTTATTAAACGTGATGCTCAAACCCCTGACTTCCACCTCAATACTGAGATCAATTCAAGTTTTTGTTTGGGATGATTCTACTAGTATTTCTATTTGGATTTTAAATAAGTTTAAATTGGTGCAGGTTGGAGGAAATAGTTGGACGTTTGGTGACAACTAACTCGAATTTGCATTAAGTATGTTGATTATTCAGGAGTTATATAAATTATAATAGAGCAACACAGCTGGTATCACAGCTCCTTTTCCCTTTTATACATTCTCTCATATTGTGAAGACTGTTTGAAATTGCTCATTGTTGTAAATTAGTACATCAAAGTTCACTAAAGATTAAATGAACTGCAGAGTTGAGTAGTAATGATAAGTTTGATGGTCACCCAAGTTGTGATTTGTTTCCATGTGCAGCTTCAACTAACCGGAGAGCTGCCATACTAGTTTGCAAATAAACCACTTTTTGTTGTTGATTCTTAGACTCCCTTGTTCAACTGACACACTCATCCTGCAAATCTCCTTAAAGCTTGAACAAAAGCTTTTAAAAGCTGCATATAGTGTGTGAAAACAAAGGGCTTAACGTGTATTGTCATTGGCAAATGTAACTTCCTCTTTTCCCACTCTGTCACTATCATTCACTTAGTTTTAGGATGTCTCTTTCGCTGTTACGTGTAGCATCCAATGCATTATGGAAGACCCATTAAAGCACCAAAACACATCATAAAACAGACTTTACTACACGTCTCTTCCTCTATTCTCTCTGTTGCTGTCGCTGGCCTTGGTGATGAACTCGCAGCGCTGTCGGCGTCTGCTGGTAAACAACTGACAACCCCAACGTAGATTAATGCCAAACTGTGAGCAAGCCTGATCAGCACTCTGCATGCAAAGCAGATGGTGTTGGAAGGAGAGCAGCATGTTGAAGTGGAAGCAAGATTAATTTCAAGAATGACCAGTCCCATTCTCCTCATCTTAACAAGGTAACTCAACCACTCACAGTGACATCTTCTTCCTGCCTCACACTCACACATTGGCCAACACTTCATTAGACAGCGAGTAACGTGACACGCACATTTCTCTATTTGCATACGTGCAAATGCTTTGTTTTAAACATGAGTGCACGCTGTTTCAAACATGACTTTAAATCCAATTAAAATGTGTGATCCAGGATAAGTGTGACCCGTGCACAAACACACACAAAGTGCACACAGTTAATGAGCCACCGTGAAACCAGTCGGAGTTTGTCGCCCGAGCTTTAATGCATTCCTCGCTCTGTGTGTCAAAGGATTACAGTCTCATTTGGAGTTAGCATTTTGCCTGTCTACAGTATGCCACGCTGCAATACAATGTTAATCTATAAAAAGCTTTTTACTTTTCACTTTTTTAAACATTTTCCCGCCCTTTTTACTTGGGTGCGATACATTTCATCTCTGTCAGAGGACAATTCTAAATGAAATAGTCAATATATGATTAAGTGAATGTTGAAACTAGTGGTATTTTTTACAAAAACCAAAGACAAATGTATAAGATGACTTTCTCCCAGAGTCCTTTTCTGGCAGTGCGGCTATCTACAGTAGCAGGGCACACACACAAACAACATAAGACCCTACTTTCCTTCTTTCCTTGCTGTCAACTTGAATGAGCTAATCTCTTCCCCACTCTCTAGTCTCCCCCTTTTTTCTCCCTCTTTCTTACACCCACAGCTATTATTGACTCTTTGATGTCTGGATATTCTTGCTGCTATTTAAAAGAAATGGAGCATTTTGGTCCAATGGCGTGATGGAGCACTGCATCATACAACAGCCCTGTTATTTGAACAAAACACACATTCACTCGGCGACTCTCTTGATGAAGTTGTAGATGAGAGCAAAGTGCCGCGCTGATGGAAGCAATGAGCCGAGGAAAAGGAGGAAAAGAGTGTGAAAGATGAAAGCCAAACACATGAGAGTGGAGAGAATAGAGACGAGGTGACATATTAAGGAGTAAAAGAGCATTTTTTGGCTAATTTTTCTTTCTCTGTGAGTTCATTCTTCTCCTCCCAAAAGTCCCTCCGTTTCTTCCTTCTCCAATTTGCTGCCTAATCTTTGGAGTACATCCATTTTGCCTGAGAGCCCTTGCAATACACACACCTTCACTGTTTTAGAGATTTAGCCACCTTATTTCTGAACAACATAATTGCACTATTAATGGCCTGGTTTCAAATATGAGGTCCCTCATTCAAAAGTGTATAGTTGTTCCCATAAAACCTCCTCTTTTAAGAAGGCCCTGCACGCTTTCGGTACACATATTTTCACCTGATAAGACCCCTTTCCACTGTGTTCCCCATTACAAACTGTTCTTGTTTGGGCTTTTTTTACATTCACGTGTTGACATGTCACAGTAGAAACATCCCAGGTGCAAATAAGGAAATGAATGGTGCCTGAATTGCATTTAGCTGCTTTGATTTCATGTTCCTGGTATCTCTCGTTCAGGTCACTGACGTCACGCTCACTGCGACACATGGATGGAACAGAGCCAGTTAATGTAATTACTAAAACCAGTGCTTTCAATATGATGGCAGGTCAAAATGATATGCTGTGAGAAAGCCTGTTGACTGCTCTGTAGTTTTCTTTTAGATGTTAGCACTGGATGACTTACACCATTATGTTGTTATCAACTGCACTTTAGCTCCACTTGTTGGTATTGGTAAATAGCTTATTAGGACTTAATGGTACTTTGTCATGGAATTGTTTTACACTTTTCTGTTTGAATCAAACTAGTGATTGTGTGGTACTTAACGGGTACTTAATACTAGTGGAATTTCACCAATATTGACTACTACATTTCTGATATTGTGACATTTAAAGTGGGAATTGGACATTTGGTTTGATTCATGGTGGTTATTGGAACTGTTTGGGAATCTTTGGATTCAACAAATGGCTAAACAACATATTAGCGAGCTTTAAATGTGCTGGTAAGCCATTGGTACGGTGTAAGCTAGCTAGACTTAGCTACGTTTAAATAAGCAAAGCCAAGCTAAGATAAACTAAACTAAGCTATGTTAAGATCAAATAAGCTAAGCTAAGGTAGGCTAAATGCTGTGAAAAAGTTGTATTCATTATTTCTATTGACACAACTAATACCCAAACAGACTGAAACGTGCTGTGTGTTGTGTAGATTATATTGTAGGGGCCACATATTAGTATGGACTTCGGTAAGCTAGCATAAATCTAGCATACTGGAGCTGCACCTGCCTTCAACTTGAACCCAAATCAGCCGTATTTATTGAAAACATCTGTGTGGATGTTAACGAGCTGCTTCACCGAAACGCAAGCAGACAAAAGTCCTCGCCTCACGAACACACACGGCTCATACAGTACACACACATCTACATGCACAGGGAGAGGGATTCCCCAGATACACATAAACAGGCATTTAGACACGCTTTATACAAACAGCACACACAAAGTCGCATGCTTACACACACACAGACACACTACTGACCGCAACATGCAAGCATCCAAGGAGATGTATTAACAGAAGCGGACAGGAGGGAAAAAATCTGCCTTGCTAAAGGGCCCAATGACCTCATCTGTGGCCAGCAGCCGACATGACTGATAACATCCAAGACCACACACACACACACACACACACACACACACACACACACACACACACACAGCCAGAGGCTCGTCCTTTCCTGCCCTCTCCAACACTTTCCTCACTGTGTTGCAAGGGTTTAATTTGACACCACACTACATTGCACTGTGATTAGCAGTGAGCTGCACCTTCCCCAGATTTAGCAAAACATTTGAAAAGTGTGTACACTGTCTGTTTCAGTACAGGCATCACACAATACCATAAAGTACACTGCAACATCACACACTGTTTCTCTCACGACATACACAGCACTGCACATGACAAAGAAATGGAGGGAGAGAAATGGGGATGTATGAAACAGATCAAAAGATGGATTGAAATTTCCAGGGAGAAAGATGATAAACAGATTATCCATGGATATCTGTTCTCTCTTATGGTCTCTTGGTTGTCTCTCTGTTTCTTTTCTTCTGCTGGAATGCGTGGTGTGTTATAGTTTGCATGATATAAACCCTTGTGACAGATCTGAGCATGGCCAACTGATGATGATGCCAGCTGCACACACACACACACTCCAGGTCACAGCCGCCTGTCTGCCCATCATTTGCTTCAGTACTCTCTTTTTTCACCAAAGGCCACTAATTATTCTATATATGTTGTTGTTAAAATAAGATGTACCCTTAGTAGTGTGTGTTTTCGTGCCATTTTTCCTCCTTCAAGCCCATTACATAGGCCACAAATGCCTATCTTCCTCCAACGCCATTTCTTTGTGTGCATGGAAGTGTGTGTTTCTACAGCGCGACACCTCTTAAAGTGGATTTCCAACTAATACCCTTCAAGTTACTTCTCACCGCCCTCTGGCTATTTTATTCTCTCTCCAATTTCTAGTGTTGCTGTGTACCAGCAAGCCGTCCGAGCCCATGCTGTTTCCTGGATATTTCCCCCTGTTTGTTTGTTTTTCTTCCTCACTTTCTGTGCTCCTCAGCCATTAGCAGCCCTATAGCGTAAAGCCCCACCAGCTCAGCTCTCCAGGATTGGCTGGAAGAGATTTCCGTTTCTCGATGTAAATAAATCTGTTTCTTCCCTGACAGCACAATTCATTAGCTCTCACAGCAATCTGCCTGTTCACGCAGAGTGCTTTGACGCAGCGGGAAGTGTGTGTGTGCAGAAAAAAAAAGAGTGAGGGAGGGAGGTGGGGGGTGTTAGGAAAATGTGTCAGCTTGCTCTTCGGAGGTTTAGTTGTGATTACAGGAGGGAAATGCTTTCAGAGGACAGGCCAGCGTTTGTACAGGGGTTAAGAGTGAGTAATGTTACGTTACCCATTCTGTCACCTCCTTACTGGCTGTTTGCTTATTATATTTTCATAAAATAATTTGTTCCCTTAAATTGATTTTGCTTTTACGAAAGGTTATGTAACAACTCAGTTTGAAGCTTCCATGTGTTGTTGCGTTTCCAGGCTACATGTCACTAAAGCTACATTAACAATTATTAAAACTGTGTTATTATCATTTATATTCCCACATTGTACGTTTGTAATAAGGATTTTAATCCAAAGTGTTTGTTCGTAGTTCCTAAACTTCAAGAACCACATACGCATTTCGCAGAGTTTGTTGGTAAACTACTGTAGCTTTCAAGCTAAATGCTAACATGTTAGCCAGCCAGGAACATGCTAAAACAAGTCTCTACTTTCTCTGTAGCCTACTGGTTGCTTACTCCCTCTGGTATGTTGTTCTCAGGATTATTAATTCAACAAATCTTTCCCCAGCTAACAAACAGAGAGCTTGCTTGCGGACAATTAACAGTTTTGAGAACTGGAGTTAGCAGTTACGATCTAGCTAAAAGCTTGTTGGCTTGTTCAAGGAGCAATGAATTACCACTGTTTGTTCAATTCCTATTTGTGCTTTCGACTTTGATTTTGTTACTGTCTGAAAAGCATTCCTCTTCTTGGTCGCAGCTTATTCTCAGAGAGGAGGTTACATATATGAATGTTGCACAACACAAGAGCATGTTGTACTCTCTCCAGCTCTCCGTTCCATCAAAGGTCAGCACTGTCCAACCATTTGCTATTTGTTGAATAGCAGAAACTCGCAGGTCAAAAGTTAAAGATGGGGTAGGTACATTTGAGGAACCGGCTCGAGATACACTTTTTGTTATATTCCATGGAATGCTCTTAACATCCCGATAGCAATGAATATCTGAAGTGCTTTGACAAAAAATCCATAAAAAAATGTCATCTGTGGAAGCCGTAATACTGTAAAAAGCACGACCAATCATCTGAGCCGGCCCGGCTAAAATAACTGGATGGCCTACCTGCCTGTCAGCCTTCCATCTGTGCACAAACTTATCTCGTGCCCTCATTGGTCATGTGCGCGTTCGTGTGTGTTGGAGGAGGGGCTCTATAAGGAAGTGGCAGATTTTCTCCGGGTTGTGTATTTTCAAATTCTTGCGATCTCGAGCCGGTTTCTCAAACTTACCTACCCCACCTTTAATTTTAGCTGAACTTGATGCAAAAAAACGAAAGTTTTGATGTCTTTAAATGTTGGTGTGACCATGTGACACACAGTCCTGCATTTCAGGTGGCATTATGTGTCCTTTAAAAAAAATGCTATTTAGTTGTTTATGACTTATTTTCTTCTGAAAGGGTCGGTACAATTCCTGGTTTTCCTGCAATTTATCAAGTTCCCTCAGACTACTTTGCTTTGTAAAAATATACCAGAATTATTATCTTTTATGAAATTAACACTACCATACAGAGCTTGACTTGCTTTTTACACATCTCCAGTCTTTACTCTAAACTACTACGAGGAATTTCAGGCTAACAGCTATATATGTAATGTACAGAATGTTTGCAATCTTCTCACATAGCTTCTGGCAAGACAGCAAATATGGCTGTCAACGTTCATTCACTATTCAGAGTACAGCCTGACCTGCTGAGCTGCCACGATTTGACTGATTACTTTTGGTCACTGAAGTCCAGCAAAATGGCAAACCATATTCATACAATCTGAAACAGATGCCATACATGTATTAACAGTCCTGCATTTTTCACTACTGTAGCCACTAGCATCTCTGCTTGAATGCACGGCACATTGCACGTGACAGCAAGTTCCAACACGCAAAGCTGAGGCTGAAGCTCAAGTTGTATCGTCTATATGCTAACAACGCTGCTAAAACAACTGAACTAGTGAGCCCCGATGCTTACTGTTATTGTGAATTGTTGGTGGTTGCAAATGGGTGAGGATCCCAGCAAGTCGTATTCCCACATGTGGTTCTTGTAATGTGAAGAAAGGGAGCTTTGGTGCCATGGGGGTGAATGGATTGGATGAGAATGAGATGTGGTGTTTGTCCTCAAATTACATAATTTCCCCAGATATCAAAATACTGATACCATTAGGACTGGACCATACTGTATGGCCAAGAATGTTATCACAATATGTTATAGATAGATACATGTCGATTTTATATTTTATAATATTAATGCCCATTTAACAGTTTTAGAGGGATCCACTTTGGATTTACATTGTTGAGCATGTGCACACTCTTGTAGGTTTTAATGTGGTTGCACACGTCTTTGCGAGGTTTGTGATGCTAAATAAAATGTATACTGTTTACATTGAAATCAGTATAGCTAAGCTGAGCCTACAATGTATTTGTAAGTGGAGAAAGAATAAAATAAGTCTTAATCACCATACAACTGAACCACAGTCTGGGTCGCCAAATAAGAACCAATAGGGGCTCTGCAATGGCTTTAGCTTTAAGTCCTCCTACAACAAGTGCTGTGCGCTGTCATGTGCTATCGTTGTGCTGCGCTGGCCTCTGCCCCCACTGCTGCTTCATGTGCTGCTTAGGCAAATACAGAAAGAGACATTGCTTGTGTGACAAGCCACACACAGAAAACCGCAGAGAACGCGCGTCTGCACTTTCCCTAAACCGTTACATAATAGATAGGCTACTGCAAAGGCAGCACAAAAGAAAGAGGGAGACGACTCTGGTGTGTGTGTGAGAGAAGTGTGTGTTGGGATGGAGGGAAGGACAGAGAGAAAACTAATTAGCGCAGCACTTTAAGCATCACGGGCCACAGACTGCTGCGAATGGGGACTGCCACAGACAATCCCAGTCAATTTTCCCACTCAGCGGAGAGAACTGATGCATGCTCTGACATTGTGTTTTATCTCAGCGGGCCTCTTCACTCATGTCTAGAGACGGAAAGGAAGGAAGAGAAAAAGAGAGAAGGACAGAGATTGGCAAGGTTGTTGGTCAGAGAGCGAAAAAAAGATGGTGAATTAAGGGAGCAGTCGCAGAATGGGGACAGCTTAGAAGTAAAATCCAGAACGACACAAGCAGAGGAGATAATGACAAGGCAGCTGATAATCTTGGGCAGCAATGTATGTATAGTCCCTTTTTATTAATGATTCTAAAATGAAAATGGGTGGTGGTTCATGAATATTGGTGGCATCCAATCAATGATATTTGCGCAAATGTCACTGGATTGTAGCGTATTCATAGAAGACAGGGATGTGCGACCTGTAAGTAATTGTTGTGGACAGCCAAATCATTGAAAATGAAAATGCCCTTTGTGAGGCTTTTCAGCAATGCAAAGTCTGACTTACAACAGGGCACCTGTGTGTATTTTATTAATAGTGTCCTGAAGCTCCTGCTCTCTGTAGGATGAAAGCAAATAAGTACAGTATATCTTATAGCTCTACAAAGGCAGAAAAAAGAGAGACTAGTCGCATGTCAGCTCTGTCCTGGAAGCACCCACATGGCCACTGTGTATGTGCTCGTAACTTATCTGAATAAATCATCGTATGAGACAGCCTTTGCACTTTAACGGCTCTATTTATATGGTCCCGCTACCATTAGCATAGATAGACAATACCATCTAACCCCCTTGCACGCTGCAATATGCATCAACCCAAACTGTTTGTGCACTGGGAAGTATAATGAAAATGTGAGGTGGTATGTCCCCATATTGGATTTAATTATCCCAAAAACATTTAGCATATCAGGAGGTTAGAATATTAAAAAACTGTAATGGTTAGCCTACTACATAAACCAATGACACTTCTTTTATTCTCAGTTCATGAGTGCTAATGGACGATTGTTATCATGCTAAATGCTCGGTTATGATGGTGATTATCGTACAAATTAAACCTGTTCAGGAATCAGGGTGTTAGCATGTTAGTGTTAGCATTAACATGTCGCCTTAAGCATATTTAACCTTTATTCAACCAGATAAAAAGCATTGAGATAAAATCTCATTTACAATGCTGACCTGGCCAAGAAGGCAGCAACGTTACACATAACACAAACATGTAAACAGAGAACACAACTAAGAAAACAAAAGACGAAAAAGCAGTCACTACATTGCAGAGGTGTGGACTCGAGTCACATGACTTGGACTCGAGTCAGACTCGAGTCACCAATTTGATGACTTGAGACTCGACTTGACAAAATCACAAAACACTTGCGACTCGACTTGGACTTGAACACCAATGACTCGGACTTGACTTGGACTTGAGCCTTCTGACTTGAGGTGACTTGATCATTTAATTCAGAGTCTCCAACACGCTGATCGCGATCTGCCGCTAGAAGAGAAGACTCCCGTCAGGGAGAGCAGAATCTTCAGCCGCTCCTACTCTTGCTGAGAAACCTTGCAGGCCAGGGCGGGACTTTATTTAGCCACTATGCAGCCAGTCATATGCGAGGACACACTAGGATCATACCATTAGGTGAAAGAAGGGTGGGGGGCACAGCAGGTGTAGTGGTACATGCCAGCTACACAGAGCGACGGGGAGACGGATTTAAATGCAAGCGCGTCGGAAAAAGTCAAGAAATTAGCGAAAACCGAAAAAATAAGCAGTGTCTGGCTGCTTTTCAATGATATTGGAGAAAGCAAAGCTGAGTGCAGGATTTGTAAAATGAAAATAACCTTTTTTGGTTACCTTTATTTTGGTAACCACTCAGGATTTACTGTCAGAGGTGGGAGAAGTTCAAATCTTTTACTTGAGTACAAAAGTACCAGAGTGTAGGAATACTCGGTTACAATAAAAAGTCCTGCATTCAAAATGTTACAAGTAAAAGTACAAAAGTATTATCATCAAAATATACTTAAAGTACCACCTGCAGAGGGATCTAGATGCAGGTGTTCTTTTCCCCATAGAGACCGTCTCGCTGCACATTATCCCTTGCATAAAGATAGATTGTGGGTCCCTTACAACATGTTGTACACAGTGGAAATAAACATTCTGGTTACCTCAACATCAGGGATCTTATACATTAAACTCCTTCTGAATCAAACCGTCACGGTAGCCTTACCTTACTGATCCCTCTTAAAATAGAAAAAAACACGTTACTTTACCAGCAGAGAGAAAATTGATTATTAAATTATTAATGTGACTAATAAAGAGCAGTTTGATTATTAAGTATTATTCTGTTGATCGATGTCATTACATTTGTTGAAAAACACATAATGACTTGTTTCTGACTCGTTTTGTCAAAGTTTAGGACTTGGACTTGACTTGAACTTGCCCATCCTGACTTGAGACTTGACTCGGACTTCAGCGCAAAGACTTGAGACTTGACTCGGACTTGAGCGCAAAGACTTGAGACTTGACTCGGACTTGCAACACAATGACTTGGTCCCACCTCTGCTACATTGTGCACATTTAGGACAGTAAGAACTACTTATTACTGCAAGAGCAGCTGGTGGTAAGGACCCCAGACAACTTCAATTTAAAAGAGGCTATTGGGACAAGTGCCATCAGTTTGAGGCTTGATTGAAGGTCATTCCAAGACCAAGGACCATAATAAAAAAGACTCCTTTTTCCAGCCTCAGACCGTATCCAGGCACTGGTTCTGAGGTTGTAAGAGTTACAAACTGGAACAAATCTGGCACATATGTACAGTGGAAGCTTACCTAAAATGGCTTTATACATTAATAAAAACCAATGCTGCATCCTACGCATACTAAGTGAGGACCATCCAGTTAGGCTATACAGTTTGCAATGATCAGTCCTATAGGGTGCATTTGATATATATCGCAGTGCAGCATGGTAGAGTGGGTCAAGTTTGGCCAAAACAGTGGGACAGGCAAATCTATAGATTGTATCACCATCAAGCTTGGACAGGAATAAGCCAGAGACCAACCTTTTACGGGAAGAAATTGAAAAACAACATTTAGGAAAGGAAGCCAAGAGTGCATTTCAATTTCTTTGTTATAACTTCAATGTGATGTTTAAAGTTTAGATTTCTGTCCAATCAAAAGCCCAGATATTTGTATGTATCAACAAACTCAACAGAGACACCATCAAAGGTGTCAATGGAGAGGCAAGACGACGCTGACTTGGGAGAAAAGAACATTGCTTTGGTTTTCTTACTGTTCTATAGAAGTTTAGAATCAAGAAGCGCATGCTGTAGCGTGATAAAATCAGTTTTTCTAATTGGAAATGGCCATATCCAGAGAAGGAGCACATGAGTATACAATAGTGTCATCAGCATATGAAAGGTAGAAAATTGCATCTGATGACAAATATTGTTTACATATAATAAAAAGAGCAAGGGCCCCAAAATAGAGCCCTGTGGAACTCCCTTCTCCAAACCTCATCCGGTTTGCTTTCCATCCCCAAGGCCAAACTCCGGAGCTTCGGGGATAGAGCCTTCTCTGTGGCAGCCCCGAAGCTCTGGAACTCCCTCCCCCAATACCTCCGTGAGTCTGAGTCCCTCACCCTGTTCCAGTCCCGCCTCAAAACCCACCTCTTCAACTCTGTATCCATAAGCCCCCCCCCCCTCTCAATCAACTTCCTCCTGACTGCTTTTCTGTTTTGTTTTGTTTCTTTTTGGCTTTGTTTTTGTTTTGTTTGTCTACCCTCCCTCCCAAATGTAAAACGTCTTTGGGTTCAAGAAAAGCGCTATAGCAGGGGTCGGCAACCCCTGGCACGCGTGCCAGCATTGGCACGCGGCACCGTAACCAGTGGCACGCTAGGAATAAGTGGAATAAGTATGCAAAAATATTTAAATTGTATTTTGGGATCCTGAACGAGGCCGCCGCCAGAGCGCGTCTCCCCGTTACCCGCAGAAGGAAGCCATGCACACAACGCAGCCCCGCTCTCTTTATCTCCAGGTGACTTTCTGCCGCTTTCCTCCGTGGTGCTGATCGTTTCACCACGGAGGAAAGCTTCACTAACTGCAGTTCCCATAAGGAGCTGTACAAATGCCGCAGTTTCTGCGTGGCTGTGTATTTAGTTGAAAGCCCAGTGGCGATCTGATCATCTCTCATTGAAATAATATGCTACAAAGGGGCGGACTGGCCATCTGTGTGTTGAACTTTCCTGTCGGCTCCCAGACCGTAGTCGAGGAGGGCAGACCTCTGTTTTTCTGCTTCCTCGTTTCACTTCCAGAAACATACACACGTTCTCTCACTGTCGCTCTACCATCCACAAACACGTATGCACAAGCCACACCTCTCTCTCTCTCTTAAAGGGACAGCGATCTCATCTCACTCTGCGTGACCCTAATATCATTACATGTGTGTTCTGGAGAATCACAGAACGGACAATCGTCTGACAGGTCCACACACTGCTTCCCCGCAGAGAGGCTCCCCCGCCCTCCTGCTGATAGTTGACAAGCGTCAAGCTCCTCACCCCCCCCCCCACTTGATAATTCTCGATCGTTGGCACGCTGATAACAATTTTTTTTGAAAATGGCACTTCATATGAAAAAGGTTGCCGACCCCTGCGCTATAGAAATAAAATAGAATGTGGTGATCTACAGTACAGTGTCAAATGCTTTGGCTAAGTCAATAAACAATGCAACACAAACATATTTTGTATCCAAAGCAGCCTTAATATAGTCTTAAGACTTTCAGACTGGCAGTCCCAGTACTGTGCTTTGATCTGAATCCAGATTGCATAGGGTTAAGGATGTTGTGTGTTTTAATCCCAGGAAAAAAGCAAACACGAGGATAACTTTCTGCAACATTGTGCTGCAACACACCTAATTCCAGATTAGCAACTCAGGTCGATCAGCAACTCAGGTCGATCAGCAACTCAGGTCGATCAGCAGCTCAGGTCGATCAGCAACTCAGGTCGATCAGCAGCTCAGGTCGATCAGCAGCTCAGGTCGATCAGCCTCCGACAGCACGGCAGGACAGACAGCAATCCAGAGTCCGAAAGAGCGACAGCTTAGGCAGAGAGCAAGCAATCCAGTCACAGCGAGGCACCGGCACAAAACGACACAAAACAGCCCAAAAACTTTTTTAAAGCTTTAAAACTTTTAAAAGCGCAGCAGACCAATTAAAAAAATGATAAAAAGTCAGCTGGCTTTGGGGACGTGGAACGTCACCTCTCTGGGGGGGAAGGAGCCGGAGCTTGTGCGGGAGGTGGAGCGGTACCAGTTGGATCTGGTTGGGCTCACCTCTACGCACAGCGTCGGCTCTGGAACCTTACTTCTGGATAGGGGTTGGACTCTATTCTTCTCCGGAGTTGCTCAAGGTGTGAGGCGCCGGGCGGGTGTGGGGATGCTCACAAGTCCCCGGTTGGGTGCTTCGTTGTTGGAGTTTACCCCAGTGGACGAGAGGGTTGCCTCCCTACGCCTGCGGGTTATGGGGGGGAAAACTCTGACTGTTGTGTGTGCTTATGCACCCAACAGCAGTTCAGAGTATACGGCCTTCTTGGAGACCCTGGAAAGAGTCCTGTATGGGGCTCCTGAAGGGGACTCTTTAATCTTGCTGGGAGACTTCAACGCACATGTGGGCAATGATGGAGACACTTGGAGGGGCGTGATTGGGAGGAACGGCCCCCCTGATCTGAACCGGAGTGGTGGTTTGTTACTGGACTTCTGTGCTAGTCATGGATTGGCCATAACAAACACCATGTTCGAACATAAGGATGCTCATAAGTGTACGTGGTACCAGAGCACCCTAGGCAGAAGGTCCATGATCGATTTCGTTATCGTATCATCGGACCTGAGGCCGTATGTTTTGGACACTCGGGTAAAGAGAGGGGCGGAGTTGTCAACTGATCACCATCTGGTGGTGAGTTGGGTCGAGTGGCGGGGGAAGCCTCTGGATAGACCTGGTAAGCCCAAACGTGTAGTTCGGGTGAACTGGGAACGTCTGGAGGAGGCCCAAGTTCAGGAGGCCTTCAACTCACACCTCCGGCGGAGCTTTTCAGGCATTCCTGTGGAGGTTGGGGACATTGAACCAGAGTGGTCGGTGTTCAAAGCCTCTATTGCCGAAGCCGTGGCGGGGAGCTGTGGTCTCAAGGTCCTAGGTGCCTCAAGGGGCGGTAACCCTCGAACCTCCTGGTGGACACCGGTGGTCAGGGAAGCCGTCCGACTGAAGAAGGAGGCCTTCAGGGATTTGTTATCCCGGGGGACTCCCGAGGCAGTTGCAAGGTACCGACAGGCTCGAAGGGCAGCAGCCTCATCCGTGGCCGAGGCAAAGCAGCGGGTGTGGGAGAAGTTCGGAGAGGACATGGAAAAGGACTTTCGGGCGGCACCAAAGTTGTTCTGGAAAACTGTCCGACACCTCAGGAGGGGGAAGCAGGGAACCATCCAAGCTGTGTACAGTAAGGATGGGACGTTGTTGACCTCAACTGATGGAGTGTTAGGGCGTTGGAAGGAACACTTTGAGGAACTCCTGAACCCGACAACTCCGCCCTCTATGTTAGAGGCAGAGCTGGAGTATGACGGGGGATCAACACCAATCTCCCGGGGGGAGGTCACTGAGGTTGTTAAACAACTCCACAGTGGCAAAGCCCCGGGGGTGGATGAGATCCGCCCAGAAATGCTGAAGGCTCTGGGTGTTGAGGGACTGTCTTGGTTGACACGTCTCATCAACATTGCGTGGAAGTCGGAAACAGTACCGAAGGAGTGGCAGACCGGGGTGGTGGTTCCCCTTTTTAAAACGGGGGATCAGAGGGTGTGTGCCAATTACAGAGGCATCACACTACTCAGCCTCCCCGGGAAAGTTTACTCTAAGGTACTCGAAAGGAGGGTCAGGCCGATTGTCGAACCTCAGATTGAGGAGGAACAATGCGGATTCCGTCCTGGTCGTGGAACGACGGATCAGCTTTTTACTCTCGCAAGGATCCTGGAGGGGGCCTGGGAGTACGCTTATCTGGTCTACATGTGTTTTGTGGACTTGGAGAAGGCGTATGACCGGGTTCCCAGGGAGTTACTGTGGGAGGTGCTGCGGGAGTATGGGGTGAGGGGGTCTCTACTCAGGGCCATCCAATCTCTGTACTCCCAAAGCGAGAGCTGTGTCCGGGTCCTCGGCAGTAAGTCGGACCCATTTCCGGTGAGGGTTGGCCTCCGCCAGGGCTGCGCTTTGTCACCAATCCTGTTTGTAATATACATGGATCGGATTTCGAGGCGTAGTCATGGGGGAGGGGGTCTGCAGTTCGGTGGACTAAGGATTGCACCACTGCTTTTTGCAGATGATGTGGTTCTGATGGCTTCATCGGTCTGCGACCTTCAGCACTCACTGGATCGGTTCACAACCGAGTGTGAAGCGGCTGGGATGAGGATCAGCACCTCCAAATCTGAGGCCATGGTTCTCAGCAGGAAACCGATGGACTGTCCACTCCAAGTAGGGAATGAGTCCTTACCCCAAGTGAAGGAGTTCAAGTATCTCGGGGTTTTGTTCTCGAGTGAGGGAACAATGGAGCGTGAGATGGGCCGGAGAATCGGAGCAGCGGGAGCGGTACTGCAGTCGCTTTACCGCACCGTTGTGACGAAAAGGGAGCTGAGCCAGAAGGCAAAGCTCTCTGTCTACCGGGCCATTTTCGTTCCTACCCTCACCTATGGTCATGAAGGATGGGTCATGACCGAAAGAACGAGATCGCGGATACAAGCGGCCGAGATGGGTTTTCTCCGCAGGGTGGCTGGTGTCTCCCTTAGGGATAAGGTGAGAAGTTCGGTCATCCGGGAGGGACTCGGAGTTGAGCCGCTCCTCCTTCGCGTCGAAAGGAGCCAGTTGAGGTGGTTCGGGCACCTAGTTAGGATGCCACCTGGGCGCCTCCCTAGAGAGGTGTTCCAGGCACGTCCAGCTGGGAAGAGACCAAGAGGTAGACCTAGGACCAGGTGGAGGGATTACATCTCTTCGCTGGCCTGGGAGCGCCTTGGGATCCCCCAGTCAGAGCTGGTTGATGTCGCCAGGGAAAAGGAAGTTTGGGGCTCTCTGCTGGAACTGCTACCCCCGCGACCCGACCACGGATAAGCGGAAGAAGATGGATGGATGGATAAAAAGTCAGTATGCAAAAATACGAGAATGAGACAAATACTAACAGAGACAAATCAACGTGCTGCCATCTTGGAACATACACCTAAACTTTAGCTCAAAGCATAGAAAAAGGCTAGCAACGCTGTGACGTCTTGGTCTTGTTATACAATCCATCCTTCTTTATGGTCGGTATTGCTTCAAAAAAGTCAATATGAAACTAATATTGTGCATTACAGCATGTGTTAATTTTGAAGAACTTTTGTTGAGGTTTAAGTAAATATTCATTGAGATGTTCATTTTTACGGATGCTGTTAAACATTAAATATTGAACACATTATCTGAATTGTAGCAACCCAGATACAATTCATTCATTGTTTAATGTTCTCTATTTATGGACTGTATCTCCAAGCGTGATGCTTGTTAATGTTCTTGTTTCCAGATACTAATCATTACACACTGTCCGTGCAATGATCGCTCATTTATTCCCTGCCATGGGAGCAGCACCAAAAATGAAAAAAAGACAAGGGAACTTCTTGCAAAAACAAGAGCACTTGTTCCATTTCTACCAACCCACTCTCTCTTTCACACACATTCAGAACCTGTGGGAACTCATTGTAAACCGGAGAGACGTGATGTTTGGAATACATATTTATTGTTACACGTCATATGAATGAAATGATTGCCATGATAATACAACAGGATAATCATTCAGGAGGGAACGAACTGCTCCGATGAAATCCCCAGGGTCTAGACACTGGTGGTGGTGATAAGTAGGTGGGACCAGTCTGAAGGAGGAAGGTTTTAGCTTTGTCCTGGAGGAGACGGGAGGCGAGAGGGGTGGAGGAGGGTTGCATGTGGTCACCTGAAATGAAGAGGAGGAAGGAAGAGCAGGCATTTAAGGAATTTAACATGTGCAGCAATTGGCTGCTGAGGGGTGACGCCCACGCATTGGGGCGTCACTGGGGGAGAGAGCAATAGAGTGACGTGTAAGTGACTCATTGTTAGGTCTTCCTTATTGAACTTGCGCTAAGCTTTCATTAGCCGGTCACTGATTTATGAAACACTGTTGTCAGTGCATAATTAGCATTTGAGGATTGTTTATCATGGCTTTGCAAGCGGAGCAGAAAGAGTCTGTGGTGAGGATTGTTGTCCAAGGTCAACGCAGCCCGAAGGAAGGGGGAAAAAGGAAGGAAGACACAGTAAGCAGACATTTAGCAAATGGTGGAGACAACATCATTAGCTGTGTGTTTTGATCCTAGAAGACATTCTACCAGTATCAACATGCTAAATCACAAAATAAGTACTTTGAAACACTTTTCGAAACATATACATTTTCTTTTAGTCACAGAAATGTTACTGTGTCAAGCCTTGTTATATTGAGAACAGGAGATAAGTTTGCTCAACAATTATTCCCGCTGAGCTCCATAAAATCAAGGTATGTTTACCAGGTTGCATTGCAGCCCAAACCCAGCCATACTGCATAGATTTGTAATATTCAACCAGGTATTCTTTTTGTCTAAATCTGGCTATAGTATACATTACTACCTTATTCACAGCTGACATTTGACAGGTGTTACTAATAACATCAACGATGGCTCTGTTCTATTCTGTTCTGTACATTGCATTCATAATACTAAGTATGGCGTAAAATCTAATTGAGTGCGCTCAAAATGGAAAATATGTCATTATGAGCTCACATAATGCACTGTAAAAAACACATTTTACTTTATTTAATTGTTTTATTTGTGCGTTAAAATTGTGAGTGGAAGAGGTAATATTAATTTTACATGAACGATAATCAGATCAGCATAGTGAGAAACCATTTCCCTATTGTACCTTTGCATAATAATTACAAAATGTCGGGTTGAATGGATAAATTGTTTTCGCCCCTTCCTCGAATATCTCAATTTCCTTTTTTTAAAAACATCACATTAGGCGGTTTATTGACCATGTAGTTAGCAGCTAGTTGGCTAGTGCTCTGTCCAATATTGTTAAAGGCTACCACTTCTGAAGCAGAAAGGTCAGTGAATTGATATCCATGTCCATACTGTGTATTCAGTTTGTTTGAGCACACACACCTTCACACATTTCTGGGATAAAAAAGCCAACAGCCATCGTTATCCCTCTGTGTCCCTGTAACACACATCAGAGTGGACACACACATTTACACAGTGTGGACAAATCAAAGGCATGTTCATCTCAGAAGGAGGCTGAATCAGTGTCTGATCTGTTCTCAGGTCAGCCAACCTCCCTTCTGCAAAGCATGGCTCACCGTGTGTGCGTTTCATGTCTGTGTGTGTGTGTGTGTCGGATCAATACCCAATTAGACAGCTCAGCCCCACCCAGGGCCTGGGCTGCAGGGAACATACACACACCTACACATACACACAGAGTCTGAGTTTTTAACCACATATGAGTCTATCCCCGCTACTGGCGCAAATAGAGAAAACAGAGAACAAAAGCAAGGACAGGGAAAAGTGTGGGGGGGGGACAGTGGACAGTACCCTCATGAGAAACTACACACAACAGAGGAAAAGGACAAAGAGAAGGGAACAAGAGATTAAAAATGACAGATAAAGAATCAGAGCGACAAGGACAAAAAGAGAGAGAGAGCAGAAAAAAGTGCAGAGTACAGAAAAATAAAGGCCCAGCGAAAAATATGAAATGATGGCCTTTGATTTTTTTGTTTTCGTCGTCCTTTTTCTTGCCTTAGCAAAAAAGACAAAGTGTCATCCAAGCTGTGATTTGCCAAATCCCCCTTCATGTTGTGACAGCGCTTGGAGGTGAGCCTCTCTGCTTACGGAGTTCCCTCTTCTTCCATGTGTGCTTTTTTACCACGCGCTTTTTTTTACTAACCATCTGAAAGTGTGCAGTTGGTACGAGATCAAGAGATAGAGTGAGCGTGGGGAAAACAGAATGAGAGGGAGATTCCTTCAGGCGTCCGCTGTGCTCCACACATCTTTTGAAATTTGACTTTGATTAAAAACGTCTGCATTTGAATATTTCAAATCATCTGCAGCCTTGCATGCAGCCTCAGTGTTTTTTACACAGAGCTGGGGGGGGTTGTAGCAGAATGTCGTATTTCTCTGTTGAAACTTGGGGGTCAGATCATTTATTGTGAATTACAAGAGAAGATTGATAGTTTCCATTTTAAATGACATGACAGAGACAGCAGCTAGTTAGCTTAGCTTAAGGAGGTTTTGTCTAAAGGTCAAATATATCTGCCTGGCAACGTTTATAAACTCAACAATTAACATGTTAAAACTTGTTTGCTTAAGTTGTTACCAAACCAAGTGAGGCTAGCATTTTCCTGATTTAGCTCATTTGCTAATATTGCTAATATGTTCTGACAAATATTGATTTCAACAATGTTACAGTCAAAGCTATTTCAAATATACACTTTGCAAAGAAGGAGACAATGTGTATTTCTTAAAATGAAGGGCAATCTGAACTGTATTTAGGCTTGTATAAGACTGTTAGCCTAATATCTAAGCAAGCATTCAGGATGCGCACACCACCGCCTGAACAATCCTTCTCTTCAGGGATTCATTCATTTGGGAGGAGAGAAATGGGCTCTTAAATGGTTATTGATCGGATTCCCCTTCATCTTTCCTTTCAGGAATATTCTCAGGCGGAAAACATAAAAAGCCCCATCAGAAATCTCATCCATCAACAAATACCTTTGATTCTGCCCATGCACAGCCCTGCCTGATCAAAACACAAACCCCCGCGAACGAGGAGAAATGGTTAGAAAAAGTGTGTTCCTTCGACACCGCTCACATTTTATTGATTGCCTTGCCTTTCTGTCTCTTCCTCTTTCTTCCTTTCCCTCTCTCCTCCACTGAATTTTGTGAGACTGCTGTAATCACTGGCAATTTCCAGGGCGCCTCTCAGCTGGACTCTAGCCCACTGCTGACAGAGAGCGAGCATTTTGGTAAAGACATGTCTGTGCATGTGGGTGAGAATATGGGTTGCTTTCTTTGGATTTCTGCCTGCATTATTGTGTCTCTAATGGCACATTTCCACTGCAGCGGGTAGCCCCGTTTAAGCGTCCTTAATCGTCCTCAAGCAGCCACGCCAGTTTTTGGTGGCCTTTCCATATAGCGCAGCACCGGCTAGCGGGTACTTTTTCCCTCTTTTTCCGGCCCCATAAAATCGTGGTTCTATCAGGCCAGGGCCAGGGCTGAACTAGTTACGTCATCACTCTCAACTGTCGGAGAGAATCGTCACAAGATCCCGCGCGAGATCATCCCTAGCGTCGCATATATATCTAGAAGCAAGCTTGCAGCATTTTTGTAAACAGAGGAGCTACAAAAATGGCAACGTCGAAGAAAAGCACACCGTGGCCGACCGAGGAGGTGACGACGTTCCTACATCTCATTGGGGATGATAAAATCCAGCGGGAGCTCGACGGAACAACTCGAAATGTGAAGCCGATCGCCCCGCCTACACTGCGTTGCTACCCCAGGTCCTAAACTGTAATGGAAATGTGCCACGGCCTCGGACGGCCAGCGAGGCAGCCCGAGGCCTGAGCGAGGACGCTTAGGGACGCTTAAACGGGGCTACCCCGCTGCAGTGGAAATGTGCCATTAAGGTCTATTTTTGGGAAGACGGAGACCATATTAGGGAGGCAGAAGAGACATTTTCATTGACTGTTGATTACCTGGGGGAATTCCTTGACTTAAATCCCTTAAGTCGGGGGCATTCTAAACACATACAGCTTTCAGTCTGGCTGTGGCTGTGAGTCTCATCCCATGTATAATATAGTGTACATTTGGTATTTGGCCATCACACATTGAATGTGAATTTCTCACATATTTACAGTTTCAGTTAAGTCTTAAAAGGTGTATAGTCACATGTTTTTTTAAACTAACTTCACACTTGCACATTATGCTGCACTGTTGTGAGTTTTGCAGGTGTTTTAGTTTAATTTAATTTTGTTATTTGTTCACACTTTTTAAGATTAGTTCAGAATAAATGTTATTTTATTCACGATTTAAGATTAGTGTTGAAATTAGGGAAGAAAACGTATAGATGTATTGCCAGAAAATGCATGTAATGTATAAATATAATATGCTTTTTATTTCGAATCACTTGTGACATTACTTATGATCTCTGAAAAAGATGGTATACTGCTAATGAGAAAACTTTAACCAAAGCTTTCAACATTAAAACATTCAAGGATTCTGTTGTAAATGGTGATTTTTTTTAAGCTGACCTGAAACATCTGTTGATTAATGTCCCTGACAAACAGATGAAATAAAGTAAAGGTCCAGTTTTCTCCATACCCTGAAATGGAGGGATGAGTCCATCTTTGGCTGCTTCTGGTTGATTTCCCTGTAAGACCCCAGCTGTCAGCGTCAAAGCTTTCAAAAGCATCTCCGTCCCACAGAAGGGGGGGAAACGTGCCGACATTACCATCAAGAACAAAAGTCCTAGCGCAGCTCTGGTTAATGTTTTATATGAAACTGTGAATGTCGCTGGCATACTGTATGTGAAAAGTGTGTCCGTTTCCATTTGGCTGGACAAATTGAGAATGAAATCGACAGGAAAATCCATATCGTAGCATTTAATATCATGTCATTAGGTAATGATTATTGAGAGCCCGTGGATTATCAGGCGCTTTATTGTCACGGATGTTGTTAGGCCCATTGCCAAACATGATTGCCTCACATTAATTTCCAGCTTGGTTTGTATCATGTAATAGCCATTAACTGGAGAGGTTTAAGCAATGCTGTCCTTCAATTACGATTTGTATTATGTATTTAGGAATCATATTGCAATCATATTAATGGCTGTCAGTTGTTGCTGTATTGAGAGTTAATTATGACATGAAATATAGTCGTTTGATAGAAGAAATGCTGGTTACTACACCTTCTGTGTAGCTTTAGCGCTGCTTCAGTCTAACTCATCTTGACACCTTGTTGCACCTAAGATACTGAACTGCCTTTAAGCCAAGAATGCAGTGATAATACACATCTAGTCTACACACAATAAGAAAAGAAGACAACTACACACCACCCAATCTCCATCACCTACACACATGCACAATGGATGAGTGCAACCCATTCAACGGACACATCAATAGCTCTGACAGCCGATAGGTGTGATGGTAACATCAGGACAGCTCGGCGCTTTTTGCAATAGACTAAGGCTAAGCTGTCATGAGGAAACAAGGAGTTGTGGCACAATTGGTAAAATAACCCTCAAGGTCAATAAAAAAGCATTTACAACAATGGATATATCACTCCTGAAGAAATATATACGCTGTTAGAAAGACCATGCCTCACCTTGAACGATAGCAAAGTACCTCATAGACCGTGTACAAATCAGACTATGTAAGAAGTGGAGGTATCACTGTGACTTCAGCCAGTGGTTTATGGACTACAGTTGCAATGCTTCTGAGGGACAAAAGAAGATGGAGCTAAATACAACCAGTCGCTGAGAAATACATCTTAAAGGTGGGGTAGGTCATTTTTGAGAAACCAGCTCGAGTGCGCTAGAATTTGAAAATACACAGCCGGAAAGAATCTGCCACTTCCTTACAGAGCCCCTCCTCCAACACACACGAACGCGCACGTGACCAATGAGGGCACGAGATAAGTTTGTGCACAGATGGAAGGCTGACAGGCAGGTAGGCCATCCAGTTACTTTAGCCGAGCCGGTGATTGGTCGTGCTTTTTACAATACTACAGCTTCCACAGATGACTTTTTTTAATGGATTTGTTGTCAAAGCACTTCAGATTTTCATTGCTATCGGGATGTTAAGAGCATTCCATGGAATATAACAAAAAGTGTATCTCGAGCCGGATTCTCAAACGTACCTACCCCACCTTTAAGGTTACTAAAATGCTACAGTTAACTTATGAAAGGTACAATTCACTTTGGATACCTAAAAATACATTGTAAAAGGGTTGGTAAAAGCTGTAAGACGAAAACAAGGACAGCATCAAAACCAGACAATGCTTCATTAGCAGCCTGTCAATCATATAGTAGACATGCCCGAAAAAAGACTGTATTTTATTCTTAAAAATAACACAAATTCACTATATAAGAATCATGCTGTATTGACAAATACTTGAAAAAGGTAATAGAGTACAAAAACTGATAAGCAAAATGTTTGGAATGAATAAAGGGAGTAGTAAGGTCATTTTGTCATAGACTTCCATACAATTGAGCGTTTTGCACCCAGTCAGGTCGCCCACTTCTGGCCATTTGAAAGAATGCTTTATTGGCTTCATTGTTCATGCACAGGAGTTGCCAATTGCTACAAAACACACCCACACTCTCAGTGCACACACTCACGGCTTTTTACTTTCTTTCACACACATTCCCACATTCGCAATCACCTTGGAGTCGCCATTTTCGCACCCTCCGATTGTTTTTCCCTATAGATGACAAGGGCATTCTGTGTGGGAACACCTCTCCAAAGGTGAGGGAGGAAATATTATAATTGCCAGGTCATCCAGACAAACTGCCGTAAAACACCTCCGGGAAGACGAGGATTTTCGTTTTTTTAAATGTGACCAAAGAGACAGAGAAATCATATGTGTAAGCCTAGAAGTCTGCACTCAAAGCACTCTACTTGTTCCCAGCAGGACGTGAATACTTTTTGGACAGCTGATTGCAGGGTTGGACACATTGATTAACAGCCATTTCTCTTGGTTTGACTGAAACAATTTTTTACACCATGCTGTTTGATTGCCATTGAACTGACTAACTTGAGAGTGGCGTTGTTTTAGCAGTCCAAAAAGGGGACAATCTACTCACATTGTCACAAGCTGCGTGCTTCTGTTGACATGTTGTGTTGTGTCTTGATGTGGGGTTGGTCTACACAGGGTGCCACATTAGAGGCTGGCATTCCTAAACTTTGATGGTGGTGATGCAAGCATTGATTTCAAATTCCTGATTTGAGAGGATGGTGTATTTTCACATTACGGTGTGATTTGCTTTAAGATTGTCAATACATTTTCAAAACATATTCTCCAGAGTAAAAACCTCACAGCCTTCCGTGATCCCAAAACCCTTTTCTCTAGCACTAGCATAAGGTTGACATTTAAGTTTTAAGTCAAATATTTTGACAATTATTGGGTGGATTCCCATGAAAGAAGACATTTGTGGTCTCCAGAGGGTGTACCTAAATCTTTCCATTTAGCCCACTCAATATTTGGTTTATTTCCAAACGTTGTACAAAAATAAGGGCATTCCCATCACTCGTAGCTGTCGTTCATGTATGGGCGCTAATAATGAAATATCGGAATGCTAACAAGTTAAAATAACGTTGAAAATGGTAAACATTATATACTAAACCAGCATTTCAGCACATCATGTCATGCTGAAAATGTGAGCATGCTAACATTAGCATTTAGTACAGAGCATCGATGTTTCTACAGCTATAACACCACTAGCAGAAGATATTACAGAAGTTACATTTATTTATCAGAAATGTTTCCTTATTATTGAGCACATGGTTCTTGGTTTCTTGGACTGCATTATAACATTTTAAAAGGTTGAAATAGAGGGAATGTTACCAATGGTAAGTAGGGTAATAATGCCTTATATATGTAAACCGCTTCCTTTAATTGTTCAATAACTAAATGGTATAAATACAATTAAGATATAGCATTAATAATGACACTACATTACCCCAACACATTTTAACACACAGCCACATGCACAATATTTGACTCACTGCAGATTCACAGGTCTTAAGCTGTGGAAGATGGCTTTTATCAGATACCGGAAACCTCACTGCACACACTAACACACACACACACACACATATACCACACTCATCTGATATATCGCAAAGCTATTTTTAGATGCCCACAGATCTTCATTTAGTATCAGTCGTTAGTCTCAAGGAGGAGCCACTTTTACAGAGTTGAGACCCACATTAATAATTACAAAGCATCAGCCTGGAAACATGAGAAGGATCCGTTTCTAATTCCAGCTTATTTACTATGCCATGTTTATGGTATGAGCCTTAATGTGTCTTTAAATAGGACGAAGTCAAGTCAAGCTCAGTTTAAAATAAATATTATTGCTCATACATCACGATGCTTACAGCCTGTGTACACACGTGCAGCCACACTCACTATTTTGATAGTCCCATCAATCAGAACAGACAGAACGCTGTTAGCTGAGGCTGAACTTTCACATGACTGGGTTTGAGTTCTTTCAGTGTGTGTGTGTGTGTGTGTGTGTGTGTGTGTGTGTGTGTGTGTGTGTGTGTGTGTGTGTGTGTGTGTGTGTGTGTGTGTGTGTGTGTGTGTGTGTGTGTGTGTGTGTGTGTGTGTGTGTGTGTGTGTGTGTGTGTGTGTGTGTGTGTGTGTGTGTGTGTGTGTGTCTTAGAGTGACAGGGTTCTCAACACAGCGCAACGTTCATGACAGGTTGCAGTGGTCATGGTTTATTTGACAAGCACTCCCCTCACAAAGCCGTCAAATGACCAGCAGCAGAGAATGATGGCTGACATCACCAGCAGCACATACGCCACCCCTTCCATTTCATATGATTACAACAGCATTGGGGTCAGCTGAGCCACTGATTGGTGAGTTACAGGTAGCTCAAAAAGGTATGATACTCAGTTGTGCAGCAATGCTTTTCCCATTTAGGATGTGTTCCATACGTGCTTATGTGTCCTTTACAGGTGTAAATGTCACATTATATTATGATGAAAAATAACACTGTGTTGCTGAGAAGGGACCAGAAATATATGGAATTGCTGTTCAGATATATTACTGCTTAATGCGTACAGTAAGAAACATGCAGAGGATTTCATGGTGAGGCATTTCAGATTTCAAAACATGCTGTTGAGACTTCTGGAGGCTTAACAAGCTTAAATATCCCTTTGGAGGTGTCTTAAAAAGAGCATTTAGAGCAGCAGCCACTGCCATGTGAGAGCTGTGTGGAAGCAGTCGCTAAATTATATATATGAATAAATAACCTTGAAGAGCTTTTCACCACTGTATTGTTAATTGTATTTATCATCAAGGTCCAATACAGAGCTCGCTTCAGATGAAACACTCAATAAAGGTATTTTTAATACAGTGACATGTTTTTGATACAAAGTAACGCATTAACTTCCTTATTTACTGTCAGTAGGGAAAGTAAAATGTGTGTGTTTTAAATACCAATAAAGCTTATGAGTCCATAATATATGAGTGAGTTTATCTGCTGTTTTTGCACAGGCTCACCAATCGAAAAAAAGGTTCGGAATGAAAGTAGGAATAGTTAGTGATTAAACATTTAAAAACATCACGCATGGAGTTCCATATTTGATTTTTTTGCACATGTCCTTTTAAATGGTGTTATGTAAATTGTCAGTGCTTGACAAATGAATGGAGTTGTCCATGGGCTGTTGGCAATGTGACATTGAATATGTATGTAGCAGTTTAAAATATTTTTGGATTTGACCTAAAGTGCTAAACACCATTTAAAAAACGTCTACAGTATGGAAATGAAAATAATGAATTGGTACATATTGCCATGCACAATATGAACCTGCTATGACCTACCACAGTTTGTTTATAGCTCAGGGCTCTTTTAGCTTCATATTTACAAAAGTATTTTATAATGAGATGATTTAAGCTGAAGACAAATGCTGACATATTTCATTGTTTAGTAGCTCCTTTGGCTAAAACCTAATAAGTAAGTAAATTCATGTTCAAATGTAAAGTGGGATGTGTGTTCCAGCGAGGCCAGCTAATGATGTGTTAAGCAACTCACTGTTGAATTTGAATTTCTTACCAGTTTTCATTAAAACACTAATTAATTCATTTCAGGGCACTGGAGGAGTTACCAGAGCATGACAGATAGACAAAGGAGGTGTGTTGGATGGCTGGTGTTATGGAATTCTTAGACCCAAAATACTGAAGAGAGTACAAGTCAGAGTGATTAAACAAATAAATGGTGAAACAGACAGTTGTCTTTCTGGTTATTTATTTGAAGCTTCAAATACAAAAACGCAATACAAAGTCACAGGTCTCACAGAGTATAGGATAGTCTGCAGGAGTGTGCTCAGTAGAAAAAAACAGCAAGGCTTATACAGGAAAGGGCGGGAAGCTCAGAAATCTGTCTTCACACGGTCTCATATTGTTATTAGACCCCTGTCCTTGAGCTGTAGATAGTATAGGGAAGTTCTTGTGTGACTTTGTGTGAGTCTCAACCTAGTCTAACAATCAGCTCTGTGGCCTTGAAGCGCTTGGGAATAAAAACCCACATTAGAGTATGAGAATAAAACAGCACATCTCAGGAAATTATATAGGTGTTTTACAATGATTTGAGAAGCATTTGATTTAAGCATATAAGGATATAATAAAAATGTCCACTACACTGTGTGCACACATGTTGGTGAAAAAGTAGGTATTTCAATTGTGGAAAGTAATAATCATTAATAGAATGGTGCAGGAATGAGTCCTCAACCTGGAAATAAATTAGCATTTTAGCACTTAAGGGTCCAAAGTCAATGGTTTTTAGTTAGATGCCTAAGATAAGGTCTGTGGGTCATACAAAATCAGCCGCTGATCCATCATGATGTACAACGCATTAACATGAGGGGAAAAAACACGTCTTGATTAGCCTACTTAAGCTTCGACCAAATAGTCTGTTAGTTTTGAAGTGGGTTCGGTCAATTACTGAAAACTAATATGGACATTTTCACCAATATCATCTGACTTTCTGTGAGGTGACTGAGAAAAAAAGAGTCCTGACAGAAGCTGTTTTGAAAAGCTGACCAACCTAGAAGAAATGCTTGATGCTTGTGGACAAACTGGGACTTTAAAGTTGCTAAGGGTTGCTTTTGTGTTGGCATTGGCAATGGCAAAGCAAGCACTTTTATACACGCAGATACAGTTTGGCCTTTCAAAATGAGAAATGCTCTTTGCAATCCATTTATCTCCAAGGTTAGGCTGAATACAGCTCACCTCGTAATTTCCATACAGTTACCAACACTCTACTCTCCACAGCAACCTACGGCTCCAATGTAAAGGCAGCTGCCTTTGCATTGCTCAAGGGAATATCGAGGATATCGATAGGATATTCGCTTCCTCCGCCCACTCAGGTTTCATACATATTCTCCGTTTGCAGAATGAGCAACATTCTAGTCACAAGCTTCCCTGACCTTTAAGCTTCCCCTGCAGCCATTTAAAAGCAAAGCGGGCTTTTAAATGCAAGCCGTGACCTCCCCTCGCACCATCTGCCAATCACATGGCGCATTACAACAGACAGATGTTCATTCAGCCAATCCGATGGCTACTGGTATGTACAGATGTTACCTATGCCCAAGAGACGCTTTGAGTGGCAGCTCCAGATGTTGGGAAACGCTTTTGAAGCTAATCAGTAGAAGACGCACACATGCTGTTGCAGATTGTTGTAAATGCGCAAATGGGACTGGGATGTTGTATTAATTAAATGTGATGGAAGTGACATCAGTGATAAAGGCTCTAACGTGTCATTTAAACATTTAAAAAGAAAGAAGTACTCCCATAACAACAGCACGGACACCACAATGGTTTGGATACCTATAGCTGCAATGGCTTCTCCGTGGCATGTTGTCATGGCAACTGGCTGAAGGTGCCACTAATGGCCTTCTTATCAATCTAATCCAAATGACACTCAGAGGCAAAACAACGACACACTCCTTAACCTTTCATACGACACATGCACAGGAACATGTGTCTCAATCATCGATCTAAATCCTTGAGAGCTTCAGAAATATGAACACACACACAGACCAAATAAATGTTGAAAATCCACTGTTGCACTCTATGATACGGCAAACTTGTTCAAATATATGCTCTAGTCTAAGTGTTTACACACATAGAGACATGCTCCATCATTTTGACAGGTTCATAAGTAAATTTCACTTTCATCGCCGTCTTGACACACACACACACACACACACACACACAGAGCCACGTCCCTGTGGAATCCATCTTCATTTGATGTGTTTGAGAGCAGCCCTGAGATTTAACTTCGTTCTCATCCATAACTCATCTTTATGTCTATAGATGCCCCACGCAAGTCATCCCTGCTGTTTGAACAGAGGAACACAATTTCCCACAACTAGCGAACACACCATTTTCATTCTCCATCATTTTTCTACAGATTAAATGACCTTTTTCACACCAAATGTTGAAGTAAAAATATTGCATTAATATAAGACTGCAAAAGCAAATTACATTTTGAGCAGTATATGCTCAAAGGAGCTAATAACTGTAGAAACGTTAGCTCTAAGCTAGCTAGCATGAACAGATGTGGATGTTTGTTTGTATTTGGTTCATCCTCTCTCAGAACTCACCAAACTCTGGTTCCTGCTGTCATCTCCCTCCAATCTCTTCCTTTTTTTAAACTTCAACTCTGAACACAATGTGGGTTCCAACAGAGCACTGGGTGAGGCTTTGCACTTGATGGCCCTTTAGCTGCAAGATGCTTCACTTTGTTCACTAGCTAATCGCTAACTGTGTCTGTCTGCCAGACACAGTTAGTGTACACAGTGGGGTTTTAGAGCTTTTCTTAACAAAAAAAACGGCTCCCTGCTACTTCTAAAAATGACTATGTGAGTGTGATGTGAATCTAAAACAGTTCAAAAAATCTAGCAAGGCAAGGCAAGGCAAGGCAAGTTTATTTATATAGCACTTTTCAACACAAGGCAATTCAAAGTGCTTTACAAAAAATTAAAGACATTATGAAAATGGCATTTAAAATCAGTCATTAAAAAGAAAAGCTAATAAAATAAATATTAAAAGAAGAAATACATGGATAAAAGTTACAGTGCAGTCTAAGATATGAATAGTTCAATTAAAAGCAGCGACAAAAAGAAAAGTCTTCAGCCTGGATTTAAAAGTAGTCAGAGTTGCAGCGGACCTGCAGGTTTCTGGGAGTTTGTTCCAGATATTTGGAGCATAATAACTGAACGCTGCTTTACCATATTTAGTTCTGACTCTGGGGACAGAAAGCTGACCAATCCCTGAAGACCTGAGAGATCTGGATGGTTCATAATTTAGCAGTAGATCAGAAATGTATTTTAGGCCTAAACCATTCAAAGCTTTATAAACCAGCAGCAGTATTTTGAAATCTATTCTTTGACACACAGGAAGCCAGTGTAAAGACTTCAGAACAGGAGTGATGTGATCCACTTTCTTAGTGTTAGTGAGGACTCGAGCAGCAGCGTTCTGAATCAGCTGCAGCTTCCTAATAGATTTTTTAGTGAGACCTGTGAAGACACCATTGCAGTAGTCGAGTCTACTGAAGATAAAAGCATGGACAAGTTTTTCCAAATCCTGCTGCGACATTAGTCTTTTAATCCTAGATATGTTATTTAGGTGATAGTAGGCTGATTTAGTAACTGTTTTAATGTGACTGTTGAAAATCAGGTCAGAGTCCATGACTACACCTAGATTTCTGGCTTTATCTGTTGTTTTGAACATTGCAGACTGAAGCTCAGCGCTAACTTTTATATGTTCTGCCTTGGCTCCAAAAACCATTACCTCAGTTTTATCTTTGTTTAATTGGAGAAAGTTCTGACACATCCAGTCATTGATTTGTTCAATGCACTTACTCAGTGTTTGAATTGGAGCATAGTCTCCTGGTGAAACTGTTACGTAAATTTGTGTGTCATCTGCATAGCTATGGTAACTTATTTTGTTGTTTTTCATTATCTGAGCCAGTGGTAGCATGTAGATGTTAAAGAGAAGAGGCCCCAAGATGGAGCCTTGAGGAACCCCACATGTCATATTTGTCAACTCAGATGTGTATTTACCTATAGAAACAAAGTTGTTTCTGTCCTTTAAGTAGGATTCAAACCAATTTAGGACTGTTTCCGAAAGTCCCACCCAGTTTTCCAGTCGGTCTAGTAATATGCTGTGGTCAACAGTGTCAAACGCAGCACTGAGATCTAATAATACTAACACTGAAGTTCTGCCACTGTCTGTGTTTAAGTGGATGTCATTAAAGACCTTTACAAAAGCAGTCTCAGTGCTGTGGTTTGGACGAAAGCCTGACTGGAACACATCGAAACAGTTATTTAAATGCAAAACATTACTCAACTGTTGAAAAACAACTTTTTCAATGATTTTACCTAGAAATGGGAGGTTTAATATGAGCCTATAATTGTTCATTACTGAAGCATCTCGATTATTCTTTTTTAAGAGCGGTTTAATGACTGCAGTTTTCAGGGCCTGTGGAAAAATACCTGAGTGAAGAGATTTGTTTACTATATGAAGTAGATCTGAGGCCATGCAAGGCAAAACATCTTTGAAAAATCCCGTTGGAATAATATCAAGGCAGCAGGAGGAGGATTTCAGAAGTTGAATAATGTCCTCTAGGTTTTTATCATTAATCTGATGAAATTGTGTCATGGTGTTTGAATTGATGTTAAGTGGACACAGAGACAACACATTTGCTGTTCCTGATTCCTAGCGTCATTGTTATTAAAAAATATATATTAATTACAACAGTAATTTCTTCATATGAAGGTTAGATTTCCATCTATTTTCAAACTGTTACCTAAAATTCACAAATGTAATTTATTGTTACACTTTTCTATAAATTGTGCTCTAACGGCCCGTCCACACGGCGGCGTGCGTTGAAGCTTCAACGCTTCTGCCCATTCACTTTGAATGGGGTGACGTCACGCTTTGCCGAACTGCATTGTGGTTCCCTCGCTTCGCTTTGCTCGCGTAGCTCGCTTCAAAAGTTGAGCAATGTTCAACTTTTGAAGCTTCGACGGAAGCGTCAGCCAATCAAATCATATGCCAGTACAAACTCTAGCAAATCAAACCGCGTGCTTGTGTGTCCGGGGCGGGAGATTCATGTGATTGGTTGTTGGTCGAGTTTCAAACACGCCCACCGGCAAGCTTCAACGCACGCTGCCGTGTGGACGCTGCATCACTACCCTGTATGATTGTGCCTGTTCTTCAATAAAAAAGCATATTAAAAAATTCTACTCTACTTGTGAATGCAAGGTTCTCTGGTTAATATCCACCTTCTCGTTGTCACTAGTCATCAAAACAGTTTGTTTGTTTATTTATTTATTGTGTGTGTGTGTGTGTGTGTGTGGTGTGTGTGTGTGTGTGGTGTGTGTGTGTGTGTGTGTGTGTGTGTGTGTGTGTGTGTGTGTGTGTGTGTGTGTGTGTGTGTGTGTGGTGTGTGTGTGTGTTGTGTGTGTGTGTGTGTGTGTGTGTGTGTGTGTGTGTGTGTGTGTGTGTGTGTGTGTGTGTGTGTGTGTGTGTTGTGAGAGCATACTGGGGCAGGTGCACCGAGTGTGATTAATACTTTGGCAGACAACAGAGCAGAGAAGCTAAATTAGATTTGAAGGATGTGTACCTGGCTTTTTTTCTTTCCCAAATGGCACCCGGGGCAAAAATAAACATACAATACTTTATGCGAGGAATCAAAACACATTATATTATATCAATAGAGTGATGAATGGGGCATGCCATTATGCAATATTTAACAATCTGAGCTAATGTAAAAAAGGGATTGAGATGTGATTATATATAGTTCAGAAACCTTGGTGGGCTAACGGCTCTGAAGGCCTATGATGTGCTGAGGGATTTGGCAAGCTAAGCTAAAGCGGGCTACAGTAAGCCACCTGGTAAGAAGACAGTTGGTACAGTCATTTGTCAGTGTGCCAAACTAGCGCTATCCTGCGGGAGCTCATTATCTTAGCATCCTGCCTTAGTGGTCCTGCCTTGAAAGAGCGGGAGCACTAAGACAGAAATAAGCGCTTGTCATGCTGCCTTCCACACATCGTTCTTCTGCCCAATTTCTCTCTTTCTATCCGTTTATGTCATTCCCTCTCCTCACTTCCCCATCATTTTTTCTCACCAAGTGCTTCAACGTGACGCTTTTACATAATTTTGCTCTCAAACGGTTTCAGATCCATCTGATTTTAGCCCACATAAGCCCAACAATGAGTCCTTTCAAAAACCCTAAACCTGGCTCTCCACCAAAGAGATCTCCCTCTGACTGAAGCTACTTCACTCGACTTTAATGGCAGCTCAGACACGGGGGAAACAAGTTTTCCCTGGCTCCACACTTTTCTCCTTTTTGTCGAAGCTTTAGTGCTCCACCTGCTTCTCCCGCACAATTAGCCATTCCTGCCTGACAGCAATGGAGACGTTTACATCTCCATTGTGGAGCAGCCTCCACTGCTGCAGAAGACAGGTGAGCCAACAGTGAAGGATCCCCGTTAATAGACGTGTGGAGGTGAAAAGCGGACTCTCATTCTGCCTTGGTGGTGCTCTCTGACAGCCGTGACTCAGAACCACCTGAGTAGTTTGATACATGGACCTTAATTAGAGGCTTTTTCAGTGAGATGTCAAGTGTGAGGCTGGATATTATAACAGGATTGCCTGCACTGCCTTAATGAGAATGGAACCTCTGTGGAAATAAAGCCTCTCTCTCGGATCAGTGTTCCTCTAACAGGAAGTGCCATATTGCTTGAATAGGCCACCAACCTTCAAAATAGTACTTCATGTGTGTGTGCACATGCATGACCTGTCATTGAGATGATACCATAAGGGAAAAGAAGACAAAAGAGAGACGTGAAAAATGTAAGCCCATGGAAATATGGGTTTTATGAGCTCTGTGAATGTACGCGTCCATTATTTAGCAGTTCATGGGGTGCAGCGTAACCGATCAAAGCTGTCGCGCCTCGACTGTTGGGAATTTTCAGCATTCCAGGAAAGGAAGTTGTCATTCTGTCCATCACACACAGTCACTCATCTGCACTACAGCACGCAGATGGATTATTAATCCAGACATTTGCCGTATGTGACACACTTTGACATGCACTGTTGGGAAATGGCTAAGCAATCTGGCCCCAAATTTGGACACAAAAATGCATCCAGACAAAACTAACAGACTACAATTGAGTCACTTGCATACTGTACATTACATAACAAGACTAAATGTGCAGTTAAAACCCTTCCAGCTTCAGGTTTGGGGTTAGATCGTTAGCGTGAAGTTCAGAATACTACAAAGGGAACTAAATCCGATGAGCGGAACCAGTCGGGATCAGCAGGGGGGAGGACCAGGGATCAGAGCCCAATCCTTTTCGATATACTTCACATGCATTCCTCTGAAGCCGTCAGATGTAGCAAACACTGAGAAGAAGGGGTAATTTGTCAAAGCTTTTGTGAGGGTAGAAACGCAGAGAATAAGAGAGCAAAGGGAAAAAGGGGGGAAGACTTCCTGTCAGTTTATGAGCGCGAGCCGAGGTACAGTGGAGGGACACGCACCCTAGAGGCGAGGAAATCTTTGAAGTGAGGCTACATCAAAGCATGCTCGCTTTCATATTCCTTTTTAATCTCTCTCTATCCCCTCCAGTCATCACTCGTGTGTGTTTACAGCTCACTCACAGTGAATGAAGAGAGTGATACTGAAGGCTTTGTCTACCTGGGGCGACCACAGATACACACCTGAAGCATGCAGCCTTCACACAGCAACACAGGGCATCAGGCGTACAGTAGGAGTGTAATAGCACTTTCTTGTACGAAAAGGGAAAGGGATTTCTATTATTTATTTGAAATGTGGACGGTTTTGTGGAATCTGTTTACTTAACCAGACCACTAAGGACCTAACGGCCCGTCCACACAGCGGCGTTGGAAGCTTCTTCTGCCCATTCACTTTGAATGGGGTGACGTCACTTTTCGCCAAACTGCATTGTGGGAAGCAGAGCGGAGCTTTCCTGGCGTTTCAGGCTGCAAAAGTTGAGCAATGTTCAACTTTTGAAGCTTCTGAAGCTTTCGGTGGAAGCGTCAGCCAATCAAATCATATGCCAGTACAAGCTCTAGCCAATCAAACCGCTGCTTGTGTGTCAGGGGCGGGAGATTCATGTGATTGGTTGTTGGTCGAGCTTCAGACACGCCCGCCGGCAAGCTTTTTCCAAAGCCGCTGTGTGGACGGGCCGTTACTCTAACATAATCAAATGTTGGCTGACTTTAAGCTGCACTTGTGACTATTTAAATACATTTTAAGCTTTAGTGTGAGAGCCAGAATGAAATAAAATGTACCGGTTATTTTCTCGAAGTAACCCAAAGTGACAATAGACAAGTTTCTTTCACTTATTCAAAGGGGACCTATCATGCAAAATGCAGTTTTTTACGTCTTTTATACATAAATATGTCTCCCCGGTGCGTCGGGGAACTCACGCAGCATCAGAAAATAAAACCCTTTCTCTTTTCCTCCGTACCCAAATCTCTAAAACGAGCGGATACAGATTTGCTGCCGATATGACGTCAAATCGGCAGCGGACCCACAGAAAGTTGCTATCAGAAAGAATGTCTGACGTGTTTTGGACGTAATGTCGTCTTTGTTTACATTAGCAAGCCTCGCTAACACTCAGAGCTAACCTGTACTGGAGAGCACATGTGTTTAAAAAGCATGAATAAAAAAAAGAACTCACCTTGTGATAAACCCGCAAGAGAAAAAGCATTTGAGCTCCATACTGCTTCAGAAATAATCCTTAATGTGGTTTAGAACAGGATGGCGTTTTATCGCAACAGAATTTAACTTTATCTCCGGTAGAATTCTGATCAGGCATTAGCTCCGCCTCCTCTTTGTTTGTTTTTAAGCTAAGGACCCAAAATCCGCGTTTCTCTAACAGGGCTGCAAAAGAGGGGTATGAGCAGTATGAGGCATGGCTACAATGGGAGATCTGTTTGGGATTTTAAGCAAAAAACTACACAGACATGTTTTGTATAGGTATGGCCCTACAATATATGTTTCAAATATAGCATGACAGGTCCACTTTAAGTAACTGTTGATTGCAAATGGTTATAGATCAATGACACCTTCTGGCTTAAGAATGTTTTTTATATAAAGACTTGTTTAAACTCATCAATGCTTTTTGTCACTAGGTGCAATCTTGAAAATGATGGTGAGAATAGTGTATTAATATTACACGTTTGCTGGACGCTGACAGACAGAATTGAAGGTCAGACATAGTTCGAGATTCAACAAACATCTGTCTGATGATGTAATGTTCTTTTATGCTCTTAACCTTTTATTTAAAATGTTTATATTACCATATTTTATTCAATATGCTCCTTATATATTTGTATTTGATTTGTTTTATTGTTTTCTCCTTATAGCTTTGTGAAGCACCTTGAGATGACGTTGTTTTTAAAGTGTGCTATATAAATCAAATGTATTATTAAAAGTATTTAAGATAATTGCCGTCTCATTTCACCACAGCCTGTAAAAGATACATAATAATAGCTCCATATATTCATATTCAGAATTTGAAGGCATTTTTATTTAGCTCTTTACATATCTGCAGCAGAGTTTGATAGACACTGTGAATCTTGTTATTGTGACCTTTGACATTTGTATTCCTACAGGTTGCGAAAAACTCAGACGCTTCATCTTTTCGGGTTCTTCTACCAGCGGATTGAGGGTCAGGGATGTTTACACGCGGGGAGAGGGAAATGATGAACACATTCACACACATAACCGCATCTATCACCCCCTTGTGAATGGCCGAGAGTTGAATTCATATTTTCTGGTTGCTTCTCACAGCCATCTCATAATAAACCAAGATGCTCTCTCACCGCCATCCCCACACATCTTTCCATCTCTGCGGAAAGAAATAATTACAAACTGTGGAGATTACAATTATTGGGAGTTTTAAATCACAACGATTGAACATTAACTACAGTAAAACCCTCTATTCTTCCTAACTGAAAAAATGATTCCCCTATTTAATCTCAATTCCCAAGTGATCAACAAAGGAAAATGTTATTATAAATACTGCTTTTGTGTTTCCACTAAAGGACAGATGGAAAGAAAATACAGTTTTTCTTCCGGATTAGAAGTGACAAAGGATTTGAAGCGCAATATGGAATCAAATGGCTTTTCTTTCAACCCCCACCTGTTCCCTCATCAGTTTATCTGTGAGCTCCTACAGCCACCTGTACACACATAGTTTGAAAGCACACACAGAGAATAATTTACCAGCAGGAGGGGGGTTGGGTATCCTCTCAAATGCATGCATGTTGAAGGCTTCTGTTGCCACAATCGTCACGCTACCGGGACAAACATATGGCTGAGATACAAAACCTGTCACTGCAGAAATACATGTCTAGATGTCTTTGATACGCTAAAATAAATCACATCTCTTTCATTCATCAACAGTCAAACAAAGCAGATTCAGTAAAGATTATTGAACTTGTATGGAGGATACAACTGTAAGCTATAGGATTGGTTTAATGTCATACTTCATGCATTGCACATGTGGAAGCACTACACACTTAAACACACTCAGAGCATTGACTGGAGGAAGTGTTAGTTAGAAGCAAGATAGTGTGCAACCCATTTTAAAGCCTCACTCAAATAAATTGTTTATGTCAACAATGGATTTGATTACTATGTGTGATGTAAAAGGGGTTTCTCTGCAATTCCCCTCGTCTTTCAGCTAATTGTGTTCAGCAGCGTTTGTATTATGGTTCACTCTCACAACACTTATCTAGCAACTGCTGTTTTCCTCTATCTGCAACTAAGTGCACATAATGAAGCTGGATAATGATTATGATTAAGAATATCACTGACAGTTTGTGTTGAATGTCTTGTAATTTTTAATGAAAATGATTCTGACTGGCTTAAAGGTGTGGATTAAAGCTACGGATTGGCAATATATATTAGGGAATACATCCATATTAATAACAACCTTTCAGGATAATGTAAGGCCTTTGACTGGTTACTTTGGGCACTAACAGGTCTCATTGACTGTTCCACTAATAGAGATGATTATGAATAGGAATTTAGCTTCGTTTCATCTATTAATTACATGACTTCAGTCGGCTCCCAAGTCATTGTCTTTCAAACTATTGTTGATAATGTATGTCACAGTCCATAGGTCAAATGGGAGACAGACTTTTCTATCTAAAGTCATACTTAGAGCAGCTGACATGACTAATAACCACCAGATAGAGGGTCATATTTCCTGTCCTGACATCGTATTAATCCCACGAGACAAGAGCGGAGAATTAGCGGGCGCCTTTCATCTTTAGATTAATGTGACAATACAGCCATGCAGCGATCATAGTTCTGCTCTGTGAGGCCTCCAGTGAGCTGCATTAAGTGCTGCCGAGTTAATATTATACTTTTTTCTCTTCCTCTTCTCAGTGTCTTGCTGTTTTTCTGTCAGCAGAATGGCGGGAACATCAGGAGATCTGTTTCCACAAGATGAATTCTTTAAAATCATGAGGCATGTGACGCGATGTGCTCACCGAACCCGAACAGACAAGTTGTAAAGATATGGCTCCTTCTATATTATGGATGATTTGTCTTCTACCGTTTGAATTGTCACTTTCCATCGGTCTCTTTCTCTGTGTATAGTGTATCCCCCAGGAGCCGCTGCAAATTACTCGTCTTTTTTTGACATCCCTTCACTTGTGTCTATACTGAGGCCAGTTTGCAATACATTGCTATTGCGTGCCAGCACTTCCTGTATTCCAGTCTGAGCCCTTATTGACTATGACGTGTTAAAGCAGCCGTATTTCTGCTGCTGCTTAGCACATAAATAATGCAACATATGACAAAAGTATTTTGGCTCGGAAGTTGCTGAAAGGATGACACGAAACGTTTTGTTAAATAGACAGGACAAAAATGAAATAAAGTATAGGAGAATACAGGGTTGTTGGTGCTGCTAGTTAAGAAAAAAGGTTACGGAAAGGCACAGCAAATATATTTTTTATGTGGCCATTTCTGCCATATTTTGACAGCCTTAGAGAAATAGCTACTACATTATACATTATGTATGCTACATCTCCTGGCGGTTGACTCACACGCTCCAATGTTGTGTTTAAGTCAGTTTGCCACTGGTTTTGAAACATACCAGACTCCTTAACACACAAACACACCTACGCGTTTCAGAGTGATCTGTGGCGAGGAAAGATGGCAGCCTGTCCGCACAGAGATATATCTTGGTAAAGTTTGATCTAATGAGGGAATATAGTTGTAGCCGTAGCCTTCCCATGTCTGTGTCTGTGCAACACGCTCACTCACAAACAGGCTTCACCCAGCTCACTGGCAAATTAAAGAAGAACTACAGAGAACCAGGCCCAATTAGTACTGTTGTCATGGATGCCATGCAGTTTAAGCTCCAGTACTGAAAGCAGGGGGAACGTTTACCGTCTTTTCTCCTTACTACAGTATACAAACGGACAAAGCAGAAATAAAAAGCAGCACAAATGCCAAGTTCGAGAACATCTCAGCAAGATGTATTAATTTCCACTTCATCTGTTGTACAATACCACTATTTTTTATTTACAATTTGGTACTGTTACAGGTTCCTTCAATCCTTTCATGTATTCAGTTGCATTATTGAAATACTGCTACTTATTTTTTAACCATGGTGTCCCTATTTTAGGTATTTACTATGCTTGCCTTGCTTGTTTAGAGTGTTTGGATTTAAAAAATACAAATGAAAAAACATGTCATGATTTAAGAATGAATGACATTTAGAAAATAAAATGTATATTGTAATTTATAATAACAATCTGCAACAGGTGTGACAGTGAGACAGCAAAGGGAAAAAGGCACTAACAAACAGCAGAGAAACTAAATTAAGTTTTTTTTTTAAATCATTAAAAAAACAGGGGCGTTGGCTTCAGGAGAAAACGCCACTGCTTTGATGTGTGTAAGAGTGGATGTGTTTCTCTGTGTGCAAATGTGTGTACAGTAAACAACAAGCACATGCATGTTTGTGTTTTCGGCCTGTATGTGTTTAAGTCTGTATCGCAATCATTACGCTTTCCCTTCAGCCACTTGAAAAAAAGAAAACATAGAATCAAATCAATTACACGCCAAAGGTCACAGGGAGAGCACACACAAACCCACTAATTGGTGGGTGGTGAAAACTGCCTCGGTTTACGTGGCCAAAAATAGCTGCAGCCCTCACCTAGGCTTTGGTTTGGCAAAAGGGTAATGCAGGGAAAGACATAAAAAGAATGTCACACTCCAAGGGACCAAATATAACTACAGTGTCTTGGATGTACTTGTTGTGATGGAGGATGCACACTCAGATGGGAGTTATGGAGTAGGAGGAGATGTGTACATTTGGTTTAAAAGTCTGTTTGAATCTGGTTTTAATTATGAAATACTCCATATATTTTTATATTGGGGAGGTTTTGGCGCAGAGCGTTGGTCATCAGATCAAGGGGCGTTGGTGAACTCCAGTTCGAATCCCGCCTCGGCCGCCACTGCGTCAGGCCGTTGTGTCCTTGTTGACTCTTACATGTCTAATATGTGTAATGTGTACTTGTAAAGCGCTTTGAGCACCTGTAAAAGCTCTCTAATAAAAAATGTAATGCATTATTATTATTATTTGGCTGATATTATTGTAAGAAACAGAAAACATTGTCACTGAAAGTCTTGCTGTTGAAAACAATCATAAGTTGTGATCAATGTAAAAAGGATTCTTCACATTAAGGTAAGCACTGAATAATGAACCTCCTGTAACTTTAGCGCTGTAACTGTGTCACATTGCTAACACGCTAATTTAAGATGGTGACTGTGGTAAAAATGCATAGCTGATGTTAGCATTTTGGGTTCCTCCAGAATCAGGGCCTATTCCAACCCTAGGACATTACATTCATAAATATGCATGAAAAGTAACTTACATTATAAAGCAAAGTGTTCTGCACTTTGTAGTGCTTGAAGATACATTTTGTAAAACCTCTATAAAAAAACGACGTAGAAAATTGAATAAATAGGGTTTTAGCGCATCCTCCCTCCACTGCACTACACAATTATAATATTACATGAGACATTATTTTGAATAGTTAAACAAAAAGGAGGGATTTCATTTTTAAAGTTTCAGCAGAAAGACGATTTGTCAATCTTTTCCTCCAGAAATAGTAATACAAAGATATGTGTTTACCTGTTATTTGACTTGCTTGTGTGTTCATGGAGTCACTGACACCTTTTTTTCAAACCGGGTTTGTGTTTGCATTGATCCTATATGTGGTAGGTTGCTTGTCACATCTTAATCCCGTGTTTTTCTCCTGAAAGAGAGGAAGAGCGAGGGAAATAATTGTTGTTCTGATTGGAATCCTGTCTCGGCTAATAGCAGGATTATGTCTGAGTCCTCCTAAGCCTGCGCTGCCAGGTTTTTATTTAGTTATAGCTCGGGTATGTCATGAAAGCAGAGTTATCGGATGTGTGAGCGTAAACATTCTCTAGAGAAACTGTGAAGGAGGACAGATGTGAAAAATACTCAAAGTGTTCGAATAATTTTTACACATCACAATCAGAAAGCACTAATAGCTATTCTCGTTAATCGATTGTGTGGACTCCTCACTCATGAATAAACCTGGTCATTTGCAAGGTGCCAAGGTTAATCTACTTTGCATAAATAAATTGGTAAGCAGCATCTGCTCCTCAAGTCAGGAAATCTGAAAATTATCTAATTATTCATAGACTACTGATAAACCTGAATGTGTAAATGAAATTATTAAAAATGCAAATAAGATGATGGTACAAAAGGTGTGCCGGGTAGGAGATAGTTGGATGTTAGAGCCAATACTAATTCATTCAATGCTCTATGGAAATGAACACTGGAGGAAAGAAATGAAGTGGGGTCAGAGTGCAGGGTCTCACTCGAGTGATGTCCCTGGAGCAGGTTGAGACTCAAGGACGTTCCAAAGAAAGATCAAAGGATCAGTTATATCTGTAATATAATAATACATAGAGTTCTATTAAAGGATGGTATTCAAACGGTCTGCCACCAGTACCACATATTTCAGGCATGTCCTAATATCCAATATTTCATTTACTCTCTCTTTTTCAAGATGTAACAGAACTTTTTAGCAACTAAAAATACATAAGCGTATTGGAAATAAATTGCACAAGGAAAGATCACACGATGAAAATGGATTTGTAGTATTGGCCTGTGATCACCTGACTTTTTCTCTAGTTAACCATCAGGACCATATTTAAAATGTATCCAATAGGTTAGTGTTTTGACCAAATAAGTGCAAATCTATATTCCCATTAGCTGTACTTTGTGTTTACCGCTTTCACACGTCAGCGTTAAGTCTGTTTTATTTGCACCTGGTGTGGTTTGTTTGGGTCATTTGAACAAAAATCATTTTTACCTTCTGAAGACCAAACAACAATCCAAGACCACATACCGCTACCATTCAAGGACTGGCTTTAGGTCTGACTTGGAAACTTGGACTCTAGCAATAAAGAACAAACAGAATATCCACAAGGTCCACAAAAATCGTGAAGTTTATAAAATAATAAACGTAATAAAAGTAACTCGCTTTCTACTCACTATTTCTTGGTATGTCTTTGCTCTGTACTTGGTTATTTCCATGTGTATGTTTTCCACTGCTACATTTCTGACTAATAAAGACTTTTGCAAGCAATAGTCCAATGTCAGCAACATGTGCTTATTGATTTGCTATTAATTTGTGCTCTGTAAAACCAAACCACTAGATGAATTACAAAAAGAACCAAAAGTATCAATTACACATTGATTTGAATCAGCCAAACTTACTATTGCTTGTGAAAGCATCCTTAAGTTAGCATTCCTATCAATGACTTAAAAAGCATTGCCATGTGCCCTTGATCTCTGAATCAGCTAATTAGAAAAATCCAATACCAAGTGGGCATTTCAATTTAATGTGGGTCGAACAGAAATAGACAACTTCCTCCCCTGACTCCAATCCCTCCCTTTCTTTCCAGCTGTTTGGCAGAAACAACCATCCATCACCAGCCATTTGTGAAGTGATTGTGTGTAAAAAGAAATGTGTGCATGTGGACGTTTGCCAAGTGAACAGCTAGTGTCTGTCCTTTGTGTCTCCCAGGTGACTCACATTAGCTCAGAGTGGTCCGGGGTTTGGGGGACAGGAACAACTTGCAATTACTGTAAAACATGCCTGAATGCACACAGACATGCTCAGACACACACCCAAAGATGTTTACTTACACCATTGGGGAGAGATGCTAAATGTGCCTCTGCAGGGAAGCCAGATGTTATATATTTTCACTGTATTCTGACTCCCCAAGTGGTTTTCACAGCGGCCCAACATTCGAGAAGCAGCCCTGCATACAGACACACATCCTAAAATCGAAATGTTCCCCTGCCACATCACATCATGCCAACAAGCTGTGTAAAGTGCATCCTTCGGAAAAGACTGTGGTGCATTAATCCAGTGCAGGTGCTCCCATGATTAACTGACTGGGGATTATGAGAGGGAGCGGAACAACAATCAACTAGAGAAAGGTCATAACGCTGTTGGGAACAAAGTTACAGTCCCTGGGTGCTCCACTGGAGCTTTTCCGGAGTCTTCAAATTTGGTTCTGGTGTGAGTCGGTGGCCCTGCAGGCTGCTTTAAATGGGTCGGCATAAACCAACACAGCCCCAGAATCATCCTCAAGAGCTACAGCAGAACAGTAAGTCATCTAGCGCCACATTACTTTTGGCTTATATGCAAGTAATTTGTTTAATTATAAATGTGTGGTCATAGGAATATGTCCACTAGACTTTGAAATATGCAAGATATCATTAAGATAAGTTATATTAAGCATTAGATGCTGTAGATACCTCAGTGTGTTGAATAAAATGTTAAATTCTCGTAATAGTCAATAGTCCTTATGGTATTATTGATTTGGAATAATAAGAGAAATTGATACAAACTAGTTGCATACAAGTTCAATGCCTTTTAGATTCAGATATGTTTTGTTATTTCAAAATGTTCTGATCTATGTATGCAGCAGCAATATTTCCCTTGTATTCAATCTGGATATGTCAGATGTGGGCGTAAGCACCTGAGAGTGATGTTAAAAGCTTATTTTCATCAGTAAGATAATTATCTTTTATGAATTTTTAGTCAAGGACATTGTGCTTGATTATTATTTTATACGAACATAACTTAAAAGCATTAGTGCAGAGGCTGAACTTGAGGTTCAGGCGACAGACTCACTCCTCCTCAGATTCAGAGAAATGCTTGCTGCTGCCCGCTGCACACTGAGACTGAGAGGTTGGGGAAATATATGGTTCAGTGTTTCCCCCTCACAAGAACAGCACAGTAATTCTGTTTAGTACAAATCCAATGCACTTAAACTTCCAGCGTGAATAACCAGAGGCTGCAGAGGTACATTTATCGATAAAGCAATTAATTCAAACTCCTCCTCCCCACCACCACCACCTTTTCCTCCTTCTGCTGCTCCAAGCCATTTTAAAACTATTTTCCATATAGGCCATAATGCTAATTAATGATAATCAATGCAACTTATGCTAGTGCAACGTATGCAAGTTAGCATCCGGCAGTTTCTATGTGCTAGGGTCCCGTAAGCCGTAATACACATTTCGAACATTTCGAACTTTGGGTTACTAAACATTTCCGGGTTTACAAGTTTGGCAACGAGACTGAAGCAGAAACTAACACATAAGCTAAACTAAAGTAACATGTAGCCTATGCTAGTTGTTATTTAAGCTTGCTAACCATATCCATGAAAATGGGGGAAATGGAAAAGAGAGTTAGGGTAGCATTTATTATGGTGAAAAATAACACATTAAAGTGGAAAAAAGTATTTTAAATTCACATGTATGTGGCTAATTAAACTGTAATTGACGTTTGAGTACTTGGTGAGAAGTAAATAGGACGTTATGACGTATTTGTAACTACAAATGCCGTTACTCTATACTTTGTACATGACTGGTAACAGTTAACAGTCGTAATGTCATTTTACGACACCACCCTGCTGACTCCGCGGTCCAGAGCAATTTTATTATCGGGGTCTGTAAGCACAAGTCTGTCCACCGGAGAGGAGGCAGACACAGGGAGAGAGACATGAAGAGCCTCCGGATCTCCTCTGTCCTCTTCATCAAGTCAAAGTGAAGACAACGACCGGAATTAAACACTAAGCCTTCAACGTAAAAGGGCTAACTCCTGGGACAAGACAGGTGAGTTCACGGACACTGAGCACACACTTTTAATTAAAACTGCGTCATAGTTATAAGCTCTAAATAAGGATATGCTTAAAGACATTATCTGTTTTTACTTTAAAGCGTGTGTTGCCTTCAGTAGTATGTAATAATGTATATGCTGGAACTACTATTTTTATTTTGAAAGTCCCAGCCGGTAGTAGCGCTTTTATTTCACCAGGCTTCACACTCTCCATCTCTCAGAGCTCGGTCGGCTCGCAGAGACAGGAGGATGCCAAGGGGAGCACTCCGACACACGTCTGTTTTACCGAGTCCCGGCGTCGTCTCTCGACCACAGACACTCTGATGGGCGTTTTTATCTTCCTTTTACCGTCCTCGACGCTTGGATATTTTCGGAAGCCACGAAACGAAGCGAATGAATGTGAGCAACAAGAAGTGTCCTGTTATTGTGCCTGTCTCCAGTCCAGCATCACTAGTAGCAAAGTCCTTCCCGGTGGATGCGGTGATTTTTAGTTGTCTGCTTTCACAGGATTTTATGTAGTGTTCTGTAGTGGACTACCCAACTTTCCCCCAGCTTTTTGTTGTCTTTTTCCGAGGTTTTCCGTCTTTGAAACAAAGATTTCAGGATAGACCAACTCCGGAAAACCAGCGTCTTGACATCTACTCCTGGCGGAATAACCATTCTTAGCGGTTATTTGCCTTTACAAGCATCTTCTCTGGGGTGGGAATACGACTGATGCTTGCCATGCTCGTCTGTCCGAGTTTTGTGTCGTCTCCGTCTGTTTGTCTGTTTGTCCCACAGTGGCATGGAAATTCATGAATGCGTCCAAGGACATGTATACAAATTGCGCATGCACCATGGCGGTAGTAGTCTGTGCGTAATATCCTATTATTGTATCCCTACCACATGAATGAAACAAGAAAGACATACAATCTCATCCCTGTGTTTGGAGAATAGTTGACAGATGTGTGTATGAAATGGGCGTTAAAATGTATGGCAAGGTTTTGTCCCAGAAAAACGAATTATGTGAAAAACATCTTTCAAAGTCATATGTTAAACAAATGACAAGTGGACCAAATAGTGCAATTTCATTTGTAAAGCCTGGAAATCATTATATCGAGTCAACGAGTCCAAAGTTATAAGCAAATTAAAAACAACATGCATCTCCATTCCTTTGCCATAATTAACGCCCCGTGTGTGGATGGTTCAGGGGAATCTGCGCGCAAGCATGCAAGTCTGTCCCTGCGTGTGCGCCTCTGGCCGCGCTAACAAGCCCCTTCTGTGCGCGTGTGTGTGTGTGTGTGTGTGTGTGTATTTATGTGCGTGTGTGCAGCCACGCTGGAAGTCGCCCCCCATGTGGCCGTCGGGAGTGGGGAGCAGGCAGCCCTGCCCAAGGGAGTCGGCGCTGCGCAAGGCGGCCATCAGCGGCAACATCAACGCCCTGCCGCAACACGTCCCCACCGGCCGCAGCGTACGGGTCTTCATCTGTGCCAACCCAGACGGTAAGAGTCAGTGTGACACCCCCCACCCCCCCAGTTCCCTCTCTTTAAGCCTGCACACCCTCAAATTACACAGATAGTTTTCTAACTAATTTTACAATTATGGAAATAGGTACCCATATGCTTACTGACGTAGTCTGTATTTGGCTTTTTAGTATGTGTAAGTACAATTTGCTGCAGTGGGAATTGAGATTGTAAAATAGCATATTATTAAAAGGATACTTGAAAGTTCTTAAGAAACGGTCATAAAACACTTGCACATGCACAGTAAAGTAAAAGGTAATGTGTCAGGATAGATTTTGATCCAGTATTGATTTAGGCCTATTTTGAAAAAAGTCAGGGTGCAGATTAAGGTAATCTAATTGCAAGGCGTTGAGCCATGACATGTACAAAAAAAAATTCCACTTAACCTAATAGAAAAACTGCATGAAGTCTTTAATTAGCCATGTGACAACTTGACAAAAAAAACAATTTGGCACATGATTTATCCAATAACACATGGAAACAACAGATTGCTCTCAAAATAGAGTCATGGTGTGAGCAGAGTGCAAGACAGTCGGGTGGTGAGGGAGACACCCAGATAGAGCTCTGTATTTGAATATGCCCTCTGGGCAAGGGGTAAAAATAGGCTGGGTAAAACTGGAGTAAACAAGGCGATGGAAGTAGAGTAGGCTATGAGAGGGAGAAAAGGGATGTTGCTTTAGTCGATTCATCACTGTGCATCACACAAACGACAAAAGACCCATCCAAAAAATGAATTGTCCTCAGATTATTGCACGGTTATTGTAGTAGAATGTGAAAAGTCTGCCACTGTTTAGCCACCTGTAGCTGACCCAGTCATTCAGACCATCCCGACACAGCAGGAATTTAAACGCTCCGATCTACACATGGATGGAAAAGCGATGAGGGGGCTATTCCAAGCGGTTCTTTTCACACCGTCGGCACAAATGGAAACACACACATCTCAGCCTGAGCTGTGAAAAGAGCTAATTATCTGCTGCTGTTCCCAGTGAAGCGAGGTGCTGGTGTCCACTACCATATTACTGGTAATGAAGCCATTGAGGCACAGACTCTGTCTTACTTCAAACTCTTCTGAGTCTATCACTCCAACACAGTATTTGACAAACTTTCCTGCACCTAAAACTTTTCTAAACTCCTGTAGTCTCATGTCCCAAACCATTACTCATATCTGTGACCCAGGTGTGCCCTCAGCCCTGCTGCAGAACCTGTTTCTCCATGTTCACTAGAGGGGGCTGTCCATACACATACTGCATCATACAGTAGCATTCACCTTACTGTACCACAATAATGTTTTAATTTAGACAGAAATCCGTAACAATGCCAAACAAACCAAGTGTTAACACAGCCCCGTTCTGCTTCAGCATCTCCCTTTTGACATTTCCCTCCGACATTTCGTTTTAATCCCATCATTTAGTAACTGAATTAGTAACTCTGAAGAGGGACAGATTCATAACAAATGAGGTGTATGATAAATGAAGCAGTACGAGTGTAAAATAAACTCTAAAAGTTGGGCAGACCTCCTTTTTTGATAACCTTTACACATACCAGTTTCATTTCACTGTTTCAGAAACTGCAAAGGTGAACGCTGCTCTCCGCAGTGATAATATCGGCATCACAACCGAACAGCTGCGATTTTTTTATTGTGTCTGTGTGAGTGGGAGACCTCTGTGCTTTCATCCACAGTGCCAAGAGTTTTATGCGCTCGCTGGTTATAGTGTTGGCTCTGCTGAATATACTGGCCCTAATGCCCTGAATCAAAAGCCACAGACAGTCTACAGTGCACCCCCACTGTTTTTATCCACCCTCAGGGACCTCTGTTGTGTTTGCACCACCTTTAAAGTGGCATGACACCCAATTATATTAATATGTTTAAAAAGCACATTGTCTTTTCTCTGAATACGTTGATGGGAGAGTGTTGTTTGAGCAACAGCACAGCATGCAGATTCTAAAATAGTAGAACCACTCGGTAATACCATACATTAATAACTGAACTACCAGAAAAGTAGTGGATTTATTGCGTGATATAGTCCATATTTTCTTTACACAATTACAAAGACCAATTTCCATCAAATATACTCAACAATACAACTAGTAAAGGGTTAAAAATGGAGGAGTGACCTAGGTGAAATACTTGATTGGATCTGAAAGGCTGTTTACAAATTAGCCGCGATCTGATTGGACAAAATCCCCAGCTGAAGATACTGGGTGCTTCTCATTTGGCTAACGTGTCTCCTTGGTTTTCTCCCTTGCATCTCTTCTAGCTCCTCTCAAACAAAGAGTAGCCAAAATTAGAAATCCTTGGTTCCACAGCATAAGTGACGAAAGTTACTGGGCTACAATTCAGCTACTTTCTTGCAAGTTTAGCGGGTGTCATGTATTCTCTAAATACATTCAATTCCCCTTATGTAACATAACATGGCACCACAGTATCTCCATGTGCATTTCCACTGCCTACATGTTGCTAAACCAGAAACACACAATGCATCTACAACGATGCAACATGTGCCGCTAGTGGTTTTGATAGTCGACTATTCTGCATATCCTCTACAATACCGTATTATAAACTTTATAAGTGTTTGTCACAATGTAAGCCAAACAACTAATTCGAGTGGATTTACATCCTCCTTCCATGATGTTAATGAATCACTCAAGTTCTTGGCTCAGGTGGATGAATCTGTGTATGTGTGTGTGTGTGTGTGTGTGTGTGTGTGTGTGTGTGTGTGTGTGTGTGTGTGTGTGTGTGTGTGTTGTGTGTGTGTGTGTGTGTGTGTGTGTGTGTGTGTGTGTGTGTGTGTGTGTGTGTGTGTGTGTGTGTGTGTGTGTGTGTGTGTGTGTGTGTGTGTGTGTGTGTGTGTGGCCACAGTCGATCAATTAAACCCCCGCTATCTGTTCTTGCCAGTAGCCAGACGGCAGCAACAAACCAGAGAAAAGCCTAACATGATTTATTTTTGTGTTTGTGTGTAGCGCTCAGTGCATTATGCAGCCCGTCTCCTCTGTCAATATGTGTGTTCACCTCGATCCATATAAGCATATCAAGACAACTCCATTACCTTGCTGTAGTCACCCCAGGGGCTCTGGCAGGGGTTGAGTGATATAATATGCTTTGTATGCAAGCTATCACTTAAGCGGTTTAAAGTTGATAAAAGCAAGAAGCCTTAGGACGCCATGCGTGAAATCATCTACCCCTTCAACGCACCATCGTCAAGACTATAGTACGTCACCACGGAGACCACTAATTACATTTCATATTACTACCCCAGATCTATTCCAACTGTGTCAATCTGCTCTATAGTGTATATCTCACTAATCGTCCACTTTTTTCAATTGACTCTGGTGGCAGAGAACAAAGGAGAGATGGGAGGTATGGCTAGGAGAAAATAGGGAGAGCTGTCAGGTGGACAGACTGTGTCAGGGGTGGCTTTTGTTTAATAAATTGCTTTCCAGGGGCAGGTGTGTGCCAGTTTCTTTGGCTGAGCCCGGCCCCCCGTTCTGCAGAATGTGGATTTTATGGCGCGTGCCGGCGGGCTTATTTCTCCCCCTTGTGCCGTCCTCTGCCTCCTTGCAGGGCGGGAGATCTCGTTTGGCAACAGCTATTTTAGCGACCTCTCTATGAGTTTCCCAGAGTGCTTTGGAGCATTGTTATACCCCCAGGCCATCGTTCTGACAAATTCAGCGTTTGGCCTCACACACACGTCCAACTCCCTCGGTGTTTGAGCTATTTCACGGAACACACTGTAAAAATATCCCATCAGGGAATGATGGCGAAGATAACAAGCGGCCCGCTGGATTATACCTGAGTAAAATGAAATGATCCACTTATAAGCAGCTGAATTAACCCCAGGCAACCAGTGTGGTTTATAACTAATGCGACATTTATATTATGTGCACATCAAGGGCTCTTTTGGGGAGAGTTTGGGGGTTGGATAGCGATAATTGTGATTGAAAGTGAACAAATTATTACCACTAACTTCAAATTAATGTTTCATTTGAAGTCTTTATGGAATATATGTTAATATTTTAGAACCTCTCACCTTTGGTCTACTTTTAACATCACTATAATATTTTGCCGAAAGGATTCAAGTCTAGTCAAACACTGTCTTTTCACTTTTTCTTTAGTGTTGCGCATCAAAATGTGGCTATATCAATATATACCGTGCATCTTGTTTGCTTCAAGTTAAGCATGTTTATTCATGGCTTCAGAGCTCTAATTTCCAGATTCCATTGTCAAGATATGTTGATGAAATCCCACAAACTGAGGAACAGCAACTTCACTTGAAAACCACATGAATATTCAACACATCTCTCACACTTTGGTACACTGCTAATTCGCTTCGCTAGATCCCAACATAACAAAGATCCTATGTAAGGCAGTACACAATAAATGTGATAAACAGACAAAATATGCTAATATTGTATTTCATTACACAACTTTATCAAAAGGAGTTCCTTATGTTAAAACAATGCAAAAACCTTGACAAGCTTACCACCTACTGTGTATGGAGCCTAACCATGGGGTATGTTTTAACAGTAAGGACATTGTTTGTCAAACGACGAGAGAGCATTATTCTGCAAACACTGTCTCTTGGCCAAAACAGGGCTGGAGTCAAATTGAATAACTAAATGTGTATCAAAAAATGGTTTTGTCACTATACTTTATACAACTTTTAAATAATCTTAACATACAGCAAACCTGAGCCTGATATAAGTCCGAAATTCTCCAATAAACCACTCCCACTTTTATACAGAACATAAAATAGGCCTGGCAAATATTTCCTGCACCGGTTGGCAGTTAACGATTTGTTTGAGAACATTGAAAATATTCATAGGCACAACTACCTAGCAACCATACCCATATTTATGTCCCTAGATACTTTGAAAAGCGGGGCATTGTACCGTTGCATCATGTCTACAGGAACATATTCAACATGACATCTCACGTTTGATATAATCATGTTTGATTGGATCAACTGGTCTGAGGAGGCAAGATATTTGAATCTTAAACCCACAAGATAACATGTGGTGTCCATGGTTACAGAGTCTCCACTATCTTGAGAATCAGCCACCGTGGCTTACCATAATTGAGCTGTAAAATGTGTAGTGTGTTCCCTGCATAAATGTGATTATATGACGAAGCCTCACCAATGGCTGAAAGGCAACAGCTTGCAGCGCAGATATTGCCCAATGAACTTGTAGTTTATTTTTATGTTAAGTAGACTAACACTTCTTCAAGTAATCACTTTGATGGTTTTTAATCATATGTAATTAATGTTGTTGGCCGATAAACAAGTCACTTTAAGTCCCCTATTTCCATCTTTCACTGTAAATTCCCACTTCTTTCCGCGATGATTAACATGGATGGTGGAACGATAACCTCCAGTGGATTCCCTTCATCCTGACTCAGTGGTATTCAGATAACCTGTAGGCTCTCCATGTGCTCAGGAACATCTGGCCTTTACGGATGGCTGGATGACACCGCCACAAATTGCCCTTAGCATCTTCCAGGTCATATAGTTAGTTCGATTTGCTCACCGTCTGTGCATTCGCATCATTGCGGTTCATGTTCAGATCTGCACCTTAGAGAGTTTGTTTGAGCGTAAGCCATGTCTATACTGAGAAGGAAATGTGTTGCTTACATCTTTTAGTCTCATGGTGTTTCATCTGATGAGAGGTAGACAGTTATGCCGTTGAAAAAAGCACCCAAAGTAATGCCTTCAAGAAAATAATTGACTTCAACAACTAACCCAGTATCAAAATATTTGTAGTTGCGGTCATTCTTTTCATATGAGCAGTTCCAGCAAAGATGGAATTAGCTTTAGCAACTTGAATCATTTTAAGAGGCTAGGACGTGTCAAACTTCCAACATTTCAAAACAGAAGCTGTATCTTTACACGAGGCAAATCAAATCCCAAATCTTCCATCCCAATTGATTGATGTATTCGTCATGCCACATGGTCCAGCCTATTTTTGTATACTCCTGTGGGAATTATAAACCTGGCAAATCAAAAGTAGTAGGGAATATGTTCTAAAATAGGAGTTAGTGATTCCATTAAAACACGTCTTAGATTCTAGTTGTGTATTCATTGAATTTATTTTTTTATAAAGATAACGGGGTATTCAGATATAAATACTGTCATATTAGATTTTCTCCAACATATTTTGACTATATTTTAATGCTTAATTGAGTGCCATAAGTTCTCTGCTAGATGAAGAGAAAAAATAAAAGCTCACAAGACAATCCTGAAAGAAAAGATAAATTGGTCCACACTATTGTAATGGAAATTTGAGGGAGGGACACACACAGCGAGAAAGAGGGGGAATGTAGCACCATCCAGTCTTTGTTTCTTTGTGTGTGGGTGTGTACACAACAGACACACGCATACGTCAGGCTGCCATAACTCATCATCATCCCACAAAATAGAGGGAGAGAAAGTCTTGCCGTTATCAGCACAATACAAACAACAACACAGTTCTGTCAGGTCACATCGAGACGCAGCACAGCAACATGCACATTTGGATTCCACTACTTTCAACACTTCCACACACACTCTAAATCCCCTTAATGCTGCATCTACGTCACTGTATGATATTATACATTTCCTGTAATGTATCTGATGGAATTAGACGAGAGCTCCACTGAAGCAGCCATTCGTTTCAGTGCATACGTTCAATTTTAATTTGACATTTCGCCGGGGTAGCGGTGGGCGGATATGTGTACGGTCACGGCCCGAAGCCTTACTAAAGATAGACGAGAGCAAGATTCGTCAGACCAAATGTGCGGGCTCTTCTGCTCACGCTGCGTATGACACGGTTAGCGGCTGAGGGGATGTTTTGCGTCCGCCATGTGTGTGTTCTTCGCGCGCATAATGCGGTGCACGTGCCAGTCGGGGCTTCTCGGTCACAATGGGGCCTCTCTGTCGGGCATGTTCTGTTTTTAACCATCCGTCCACACCCTTCAGAAAAAAGAGAGGGAGGAAGAGACTGGGCCTGTCCGAATACATTACAGTGACCATTTGGAAGACAGTGAAAACGAGAGGACAGGAGGAAGGAAAGTGGGACACAACAAGAAGCCGTGGGCGCTCGCTCAGACTGCCCAATATGATCACTGCCTCTGTGAATCCTGCATAATCCCACAGGGTGTGTCAGGACTCTCTTTTCTTGGATATCATATTTTGTGAGGGTCTTAAAAATGCCAAACAATAATATAGGGTTTAGGTTTATATCGGCATAAATTATATAAGATCATAGGTGATCAAGCAGAAATGTGGCAAATGACTCATAATATTCACCTGTTGTCCCATTATCCAATTTGTCACAACAACAACAAAAAGTCCAGACAAGAAAAGCCACAATTGAACGGGTATTGACCCATTTTTACTGTTACTCGCTACATACCGTCATATTACCTGTCATTTGCTCTACTTTTAATTAAACTGTACATATTTGTTATTTTAACACTTATTTTCTTTCGATTGCAGACACAGAGGCAGAGAGGAACGCATTGAAAGAGCACGTCTACCCGAAACTGCGAGACTTCTGCCGGGAGAACTATGGGATTGAATTCCAGGTAACTGGCTGCATTCTCGTTTTTCTACCTTTTTATTTGTTTTCCTTTCCATCTTACCTCCCTCCAGCTTAACTGTATTTTGCCAGCAATGACTGTTAAGTGCCTCCAAATCTACACCGTGGCATTAAACAGAGCCTGAAGGGGCCCCAGAGCGCCGTGCAGAGGTCCTTGTCCCTTTAAGCGGACAGAAGGCCAGCAGAGATAAGGCTTGCATCGGTGGAAGGGACACATCTAGCTGTGGATAAGGCAGTATGATGCAAGGGCCATCCCTTTGTTGTTGTCGGAGGATTGCAGAATTCTCCCCGTGGTGCCCACTATGGGGAGCATTTGCATTGCAAATCAGCATCGGAGTACACGGAAAGATCACTATCAGAGGTTCTTTATTGTTTGTTTAACAAATCAAGAAGAGCCCTCGAGTCAGGGGGAGATTCCTACCGTAGATTGTTCCTGGAAGGGTTTCAGGAGATTTGTTTCCGATGAGACCCCGGAATTGTTTACGTAAAGCTGTAGTCAGCAGGGGGTCTGCAGCTAATTCTCATTTCACGCTAAGTATGTTTGCATCATTAACAGCTCCGAGCGCATTCCATCTAAAGTTGTTTTCACAAGACTTATTACGATGGTGGTTATAATACCTCCCATGTACGCAGGGCTTGTCCAGCCTTTTACAGGGTGTGAGTTCAGACGTTGAATTTGTGATTCTGATTCTAGATTCTAGTGCAGAATCCTATTTTTGAATTATTTGAGCAAGAAAACAGAAAGGGAAAACACTGTTTTCAAAGCAGGCTTAAGCAGCCGATTCAATCACGTCATAAAATGTTTTGTTCATAAAGAACTTCATTAAAGATGATGCTGTGTATTTGCTATGGCTCCCACAAAAACACAGTACAATAGTATGGCTTTAAATATGAACATTTGTTTGAGTGATATATTTAACGTCAGTCTGATTGAATCAGTTTTTAAAACACATGAAGGCTGAGGGTTCTTATAATGCTGGCCTGATTGGAGGACTTGGAGTGAGTTGTGAAGGAGGGATGAAGGTCCTGTGTGATGAGGCTTGTTTTATGTCTAAAGATTAAATTTAAAAAACATACAATTCTAGTAGAATGTATCACGCCGATGTTTACTTGATTGGACACCATAGGGTCAATTTGAGTACGGAGATTGAAAAATGCTGTATTCTTTTACGATTTGTTGAAGGCATTTATTTTGTTCACTGTCTTCTGTAGGGGAACCCTCAATCAGACCACATGACTTACTCCTGGTTGTCAGACCTTTTGTTGATTTGAATTTAAAAGCGATTACAATACCAAATCTTCTTCATCATTTCTATCCTGTCGTTTGGCACATCTGGATTGAAATGGCTTTTTGAGGCGATAAGCCCCCGTTACTGAATGCAAAGACCCTTGAATCTATGGCTCCAAAGCTCCATAATCAGATTCTACACACACATGACGCCACACACAGAACCGCAGTGTTTAGCGCCAAGCATGTTATAAACAGTATGTCTGGCACCCAGAGCCAGTTGCATGAATTAACATAGATAACTACTATTAAAAGCTTCAATTATATAAAGTCAACGGGGTCAAAGACGTGGTAACCTTACAGAAAGATCTACTAACCCCTCTAATCTGTGTGTGTGATAGAGAAGTGCGAGGTAAAGTGAGACAGGACGTTTTGGCTCTGGTTTCTGTGGCCACGTGTCTGTCTGGTGATTCAGCGCGCTGTGACGAAGCGTGAGCAAAATGATTATGCAGAAGGCCTGGGAGTTTAAACTATGACTCACTTACTCTCCCTTCTCCTTCCTCTATCCGAACCCCCATACTCCTTATCCCCACCCACGCAAAGTGAGAATTGGCACATTGGCTAAAACCACCATTTACTGGATGATGAATAGTGCTATCCAAAATGTAGCTTATAAAGCATTTTACGTGTAATATATGGTTTCCTAAATTGTCCCTTTTACTTGTCATGTGTGATCCAGCCGTCCCTTTCACACACGCGTGCTCCGTCTCTCACACACGTCCGCTGGCACACACTGACACACATATGCCAAGCTGATGAAACCCTATTCTTCCCGTTCCCTCATCACTTGACTCAGTTTCCATGCAGAACGTTCCCTAAAGAGGATGGAGGGGATCGCAGGAGATGGCGAGGGAAGAAGAGGTCGTGGTAATCCAGCCCGAGGGCCAAGTCCTCATTCAGTCAGCAGCTTGCCTCTGTGATCCCTTGTCACCATATCTATCCTTGCTCTTTCTCGCTTTTCTTTTATAAGCTTTGTAAATTACACAAACAGACACATGTTAAGACACAGAGAGGATCAGGGTCACACAAGGTTTCCGCCTGTCTGTAAGCATACTAGATTACAATGTGTGTGTCGTTTGGTTTAATTTTACGTGACTTTTTCGTGTTTTTCCCAAGACATTGAGCAGTGGATTTCACCCTGGCTCATTTGGTCTTCACCCCTTCATTCTGTCTCAGAACACTAGTCTGAAATCAAACTCAGCCCAGGTGTATAAAAGCATTTTTAATTGAATCAGGTCCTGTGGTATTGACACCTATCTTGGCCCCAACGCTTGAAGGAGAAGATAGTGAGACGCACGCCGCATTTTAATCATCTCAAGACAAAAGTGGGTTTTTCACGCGGGACAGAGAGTGTGAACTGTGCTTTGCTGGGGAAAAGGACACAAATGACTGCTCTTTTCCACCATGGCTGCTTGTTAACTGGTGTTGAATCTGCCAGAGATAGTGTTCTCTCGCTTTTTCATTTTTTGCTTCACCAAATTCTGCATTGGGTCTAATTATGCTCAGCTTTATTTGGATTTGGTTTGGTTGTTTTCAATGAATAGTCAATTATTTATTTGCTATCGGGTAATGGTAGATGTCTTAAGTGTCCATGAGCTCCTATTTGTGGCAATGACTTTGCAGAGTGTTTGGTTTAAAATTGAGTAAAGCTCATTAAGCTGGTATTGTTGATGTGCAGCTGAAAAATAAATAAGCACATTTTTGGAGGAAAATTAAATACAAATATAATTTTTTTATTGTGTACAGACAAGCAGTTAGTAAAAACATATATATTGGTAATATTACACATTCAAACACCTCATGTCAATGTCTATGGCCACACTGCAGTTATGGCAGCTGCTTTACTTCCACCGACAACCTGGATTAGTCTATAGATTCACTCCACAGCACAGCCCAGTTTTTATCCTGGCGCACATGCTAGAGGTCGGTTCCTCATCTAGCTTTGAAATCTCAGTTCCTATTATCTTAACCCATCCGGCATTTCTTACTCTCATAAATCATCCTCTTACAATGCGATCTCCCTCCCACATGCAGGAGGCCTAACTGAATCTAAAGGTTTACTGGAAGTAGCTCTGTTAATCACGTGGCTGGACCTCTCTATGGTTGCCAAACTCCCTGGCTTTCACACACACACACACACACACACACACACACACACACACACACACACACACACACACACAGTGCAATTATAATAAGAGTCCCCTGGCCACAGCTGTTCGATTCTGTTTAACGGCTGTCACTCCGACGTCTTTTACAACTCACAACACAAGATGACATTTCACGATGAGTTAAACAAAAAAGCCTTTTCATGTGCATCCAGGAAGCACATTTTAAGCATTTTGTTAAACAATAATCAGCATTTCTAATGGACAATAATCAATTAATCATTTCCAGGTTGCTTTCAACAGTGAATAACCCGTAACAGGGTCCCCCCACCACGGTGTTTAGTCTGGTTGGTGTTCTAAAAAAATATCTTCATGTGTTTAAATAGCAGCTACTTTGGTTCAACATGGTAGTTTAGCATTAGCATGAGCTGATAGCTATACCACACAGTCATCAAACGAGAACTCTGAGTTTTCACAACTAACATTTCTGATTTCCTTTGCCACATGGGGCAGGGAGGTGCGTTTGTTTTATAGTTTGTACGACCCTAATAGGGGTCACTAAACACACCCTGTACGCCAATCTTATCAAAGTAAGAGTCTCCACCTGGTGGTACAACTGCATACAGCTAATCATAACATTTGCGGACAGTTTGCCACTTGTCTTTTTGGTATAAAGGAGGAGATAACTTTAGGTTTTGTTCTGTGCCCAGGATGATATTTCTAAGATAAAAAACCTCCAAAGGAGAAACCCTTCAAAGCATGACGTATTCATCGCTCTTCCATCTGTTTACCTGGCTGCCATTTTTCTCATTTGTTGTCTTTCATTCTTCTCTCAGTCTGTTTCTTCCGCTGCTTGGCAGTCTGCCATCATCTCCATTCACTCTCCTGCTCTGAGACCGTTGTTCTGTTCTATTGAGTCTCTACAGAAACACATCAACATGCCAAATACCTCCACTGCTGACGATCAGCAAAGATGATCAAAAATCTAATACGAAATGCCTCCAAGGTTTCAGTTACACTCTGTTTGTAAGACCCTTGGGGAAACTATTCATTCTCATTACTGTCACCATCGTGATTGTATTTTCACCCTTGTCAGTTTATCTGTTGTCAGCAGTACATTAGATGGATAGAAAGGCATGGATAGACATGATACAGATGCTGCTCGCTATCATCATAAATTAACAATAAAAATAAATATGCATACCAATGCTTAATGTTTAAAGATGTTCAAGGATATCTTACCAATGTTTAAAATCAATTATCTTTATGTGAAGTTGAATGGCATTCATTTCAAGCGGCATCTTGTATAATCTGTTTACCCACACCAGTGTACGCTGTCAGGTTTCTGCTTGGTAAAAATGCAAAAATAAAGCCTGAATGCCTCAGGATATTCAGTCTCGTTATCTATTTAAAAATGCACACTTAATTACGGAGCAAGGGTTTTAGGTGAAGTTGCCACATTTGAGCCAAAGGGCAGCTGGGAGATGAGAATATTAGAATAAGATATGTTGACCTTTTGACTCTACGCATAATAAGCACTGGTTGCAATGGAATCAGAGGCAACAGCTTTAATCAAGATTCAGGGTACGATTGAATATTGACTCAAACAACAACAAATTAAAAGGACAGACGAGAAAGTAGGAAAACCAGAATTTAAAACTCTTCAATTGAGAATCTATGCTTCATCTGATCAGCCGTCAAGGAGACAGAGTTAAGTCAATTTCCTGTCCAGTGTTTGGCTTAATGTTAACAGGACATTATTTCAATCAGGAGAGACGGTTTTGATGTAAGAGTACATATTTATTGCCAGAATACACATGAATGTAAAGGAGTTTTGGCGATTAGGATCCGTTGTGCAGGAATATCATTCGGGAAGGGAGAACCGATCCGATGAAATCCCCCGGGGTCTAGACACTGGTGGTCTGAAGGGGAGTGACTTAGCTTGACCCTGGATTCAGATGGACGGGAGGTGAAGGGGGGTGAAGGGGGGTGGAGGAGGGTTGCGCCGATTCACCTGGAATGAGAGCTGTCAGAGGGGAGAGCATATTTAAAAGGTTTAGCGGAGCGCTCTGAAAAGCTTGTGAGAATAGAGCGAAGTGATTGGTTTAAGCTGGGGAGTGACGCCCCCGATCACTTATTGAGGGGAGAGAGAGTAGTAACGTGGAAATAGTGAATGAATGAGTAAAGAAGGTCTTCCTGATTGAACTTGTGCTGAGCTTCATAACACGGTGGCCAATCGTTTGGAGCACCCAAATGACCTGATCAAATGCAGCTATACACTTCAAACTGCAAAAGCAATACATTTACAACACAACACCATTCTAGCACGTGTTAATGGATAGCGCATCCAAATGTGTCCTATAAGCCATTGAGTTGATAGGACAACAAGGACAGTGCCTCTTGTTAGTTACCATTTAATGAGTGTTGGGATGTCGAAAGTCTTCTTGAAGAGAAGCAATCACTCTTAAAAGCAGTTTAAGGGTCATTTCTTTGCAATTTGCAGAGAAGAATCTGATTCTTTCTCGATAATTGCAGTGTTCACCGACTGGCAAAACCGATGCTTTGTTTGCCATGCTGCAAAACACCTGCATTGGTCAACAGTGTTGTGATTAGTTTTTCCTCTTCGAGTTTACTTATTGATTTGAGTGGATTCCAAGTTGTGTCTCATCCCATCTCTCAAGCACTTCCATCTGGCGTAGAGACCTCGATTCGCATTAAGAATGGCGGTCCCACAGCTGTTTTTCTCGAATGAACACCCAATTTTATTTCATTTAGGGGAACTGTCGGCTGTAGAGTTACTCTCAAGCATCATCTGCCAGGAAACATGCATCTCCCTGAGCAGCAGTTTCACTAAAGTCCTGCTCCCTCCTCCGCCGGTGCTTCATTATAGCCACCACGAGTCATGTGATCTCATTACCTCACGTCTTTAACCGGCTCTTAACCTCAACTTGCTACGGTTGAGCTGCGACGACTGAAACACTGTGCCGTAATTAATTACCCCAGTGAGTCAGAGCATGACAGATTTTCTGGAAAGCATGCATGCCAAATTTCCTCTCAGCACTCATCATTGACAAACAAAATCAACTCATGAAGTGAAGTTTGACCTCTTATCCAGGCAGGCAGACTATTAAAATCAGTTAAGTAAAACATAGCATCAAGAGATCTGCCATTAAAGTTGAAATCCCTGCCTTTCTGTTTGTGTATCTATTTCAGAAATATGTTTGGCTATGGATTTCCTGCTAAAAGCATTTAGAAAGCAGTATTCATCAAACATTCTCAGAGATTTACTTCATGTTTCTTGATCAAACCTTCTGCAGCAAAGAGCTCAAGATATTGTTGGCACCGTATCTATTTTTACTGTTGTGTTAGTTTTTGCCTATCCGTTGGTTGACTTTTTCCCCCGCCTGATTTCATTCCCTTTCTTCTCAGGCATCTTGGGCATAATCCCAAAGTCTAATAGTCTATCATTCAATACATTTAAAAAAAAGGGTTCTCCTGCGTTTGACCCGCCACAAGCAAATGCCTTCCAAGGGCATTAGAAAGCTGCTTAGTAGAAGCTGTTACGTAAGAAAAGGCGCCCCCACTAGTTTAGTGGGAGGGAGAAAAAGGGTGGGGGAGAGGGAATCAAAAGATGAGCAGCAAAGACGAAGGAGAAGTTGGCATGAAAGAAAAAGAGAGGAGGAGGGTGAAAAGGAAACTGTGAAACCATTCCAGCCAAAGCCCCACGAGTCTTCATCCAACCAGAGCTCCTCGTTAAAAAATATCTTTCATTAATCCATCCAAAATACTCGCCGTTTTACTTCATTCCTGCCGATTTTGGATAAATGTGCCTCGACTGTTTTCCCTTCCTTTTCTCCATCCATTCCTCCATACTCCAGTGAAGCACAGTGGGTGATGGGGCACATTTAATCAGTGTATCCTCCCCTCACACTTGCACACAGTGAGTGGATATGACTAATGTCTTCATTTAGCTTTTAATTACCGTGCATCCTCCCAATCACCTGCTGAAACCCTGTAGAAAGCTGTCGTAATCGGGGGTCTCTCGTCTAACTTCATTCCCCCTCCCTCCGCTCCTTGTCAACACAGGGCCGATTGCCGTCTCCCACACATTTGCATTGGAAGTTGGAAGTACATTAGTGACACTGATACAGAGTGACTGATGTGCAAAGCAATGGGTTTTCCACAACAGTGAGGGTATTGGGGTGTGAGTAGGGGGGGGGGGGGGTTCTTCTCAAAGTAAAAGCCTTCAGAATAATGGAAAGAGGCTACGTCTAATCTGTAGCACTGACAAAACAATCTAATGAAAATAAATCTCCAACAACTTGTTTTCGTGATTTATGAAGAACAAATGCCTAACATTTTTGTTTCATATAATTTAGAGCTGAAACAATACATCTCTTAATTGTTTACCTAATCAACATAAGTTAACTCAGCAATCATTTAGTTTCTTCTCCCCTATTTGTCTAATATGAAAGCACACTTATCATTCGGTTTTTAATTGTTGCTTGGAAAATCCAAGCAGCTGAAAGGTTTTTTTCAAATACTTTATGGTGTACTTGATTTAACTATTAACCTAAAATGGGCTATAAACGTAATGTAGGGACATTAGAATGAATAGTTAATCATAGAAAAGGTTTAACATTGAAGATAAATAATACTAGAGAGAAATCAAGTGGTCCCAACATGGCGCCTTAATGGGTTGCAGCACAATCTGAATGGTTGTGATATGGTTTAAAGGATAGGAAATTCACAAAAGTCAATTGTTCTATTATTTGCTTATTTTTGGCATTCACAGTATGCAGCTTTGAAAATGTTTGTTTGCAGGCGCTGCAAGGCTAAAAGTTTGATTGCTATACTGGAATAATTGATAATGAGGATATGTGTTAGTTGCACCTTGAGGCTGTGAGATAATGTCTCCTTCCAAGAGTAACACAGCTGCTCACGGGTGCACAAAAACAATCGAGCAGATGAGCTGAGGTGTAGCTCCAGCCCTCCTGCCGCTCCCTAATTGGACACGCCAATATCTCCCAGACTGTCTAAAAAGTCCCACTCAATTTCACTGCCATCGGGTTATTTAGGGCTGCCAGTCACTGCTGTTCTCCGCCACACTGCGGATGTGTCAGTCACTGCCAGGCTAAACTCATTTGAGCTAGCTAGCCTGTTGAGCTGAACAGCAGAGCATGAAGGAAGAGAGCTGCTGAATTACTTCACCTCATCTCCCCGCGACACCCTCTGCTCCTCGCCACCAGGGAAACAAACCAGCACAATCAGTAGCTACAAGACAGAAGAAGAAGAAGAATTATGCGGCAACATTTATTTTGGGGACTGAAACCTGAGAAAACTGCCCGTAGGAGGGCGTGTTGTCCTCTTTGACGAGCCCAAACCTGCAGCAGCGTGGTGTGTTTCCTCACCCTCTCTCTGTGGTGTGTTTACAGCCAAAACTTGTAATGAAATGTGTTGAGGGAGACCCCCTCTGTCGCATTTGTGATCATGTGTGTCACTCCTCGCTGCAGGCATTTAATGCCCAGTGTTGGAGTGGTTTTCAGTGAGACTGAGCGTGTGTGTGTGATGTGTGTGCGTGGTAGTAAGTTATCTTAACCTAAATAACTTGCTGTTTACATGATATATATATATATTTTGATACAGCTATTCTATTCTCTCCGACACACTTACAGTACGTAACCCCAGTTCTATTTCGTATAAGGCTTCGCCCTCTAAGGCTATCACTATTGGGTTAAGGGTGAAGCAGGATGTAGTCCACGCCCCACTGGTTCCGTCCGTTACCAGAAGCACAGAAACACACCTACTCAATTAATAACCCATGTCCATTTCGCCATGCGTAAATGGAGCATCACATTCCCAGGGAATATAGCATTTAAAAAATGAATATTCTCCATACGGGAAAGAAGGTAGGCTAAATAGGCTACCTGGAAAAAGTAGACACATATCCCACTTGTTAAAACGATCAAAGAGGGGGAAAAGGGCAGCTCTCTAAGTGCCGACAGGCAGGAGAGAGGGCACGCAGTTGAGTCCCCGACATTACTCACTCTGACAGGACACTCAGTACCGAGTGTGTCAGAGAGGAATGGGAGACATCCCTCAAAATAAACACGAATAAAAGAACAGGGGGAAGACCAAGATGCAGCAGTGCAAATGTCTTCCACTGTGATTCCTCCGTGCAACGCCGTGGAGGAGGAAATTCCTCTGGTGCCGTGCGCTTTGATGTTCTCCGGGGGATCCAACCCAGAGGAGAAATACGCCAGTGACACAGCCTCACACAGCCGTGTGACAGGCGCTGTGCCGACAGAGGCTGCCCTATTGAGCGCTCTCTGTAATGCACAAACAGACGAGCTGCGTAAAGCAGCCGTGCGTGCAATATAGCATGACCGTGCGCGCATGGAACGGAGGAGATGAGATGTGGCTTCCTCCTCTGATGTGTGAGGAGGAGGAAAGAAGCCATTCAAAGGTATCACTCTCGATCTAAAAGAGCTTGTGATCACTTTTTGCATAAAAGCCGGGTTAGGGCGCAAAACAGCTGAGCTGCCATCTCCTTGGATCTGGAGACATGACGGAGCCACAGAGAGAGCAGACAAATCACTCAGCCTTTTAGCTGATGTCAGAGCCAATAGCAGAGCTATTTTGGCTGACAAGAACTTTAGGGGGACCTGATCTAAAGTTTCAAATGGAGCTTTACTCAGTGTGCGTAATACTAAGCCAAAAACCCATTGAGGCGCCAAAGCGCGTGACACAGGTCTGAGTCTCTGTGCTCCCGTAGAAAACGTTTTGTCAGAGGGTGACTAAACACCGTGCTGACCCCAAACCTACGTGGCAAGATGAAATGGCAGCAGCATATGTTTTTACCGTGCTATAAGCCAATTCCTGTCCAGCAACAGCTGGAGGAACGACAGCAGAGGCAAGGGGCCCGTAACGGGGTCCAGGCTTTTCCCTATACACCAAACGGAACGCTGTCCATTTGGCTGTGTCGGATGTGTGTTCAGCAGCTGCGCTGATCGAACACCTCCCTGGCGATTTTTGTAGGCCGCCGCTGCTTTGTTGTCTGTTTGAATCAACATATGTTGATTGTACAGCAACGGGACGAAGTGCTGGAGCACTTTCCATACGGAGAGACATGTGAGCCAGCCACTGTCCCCTCACTGCCTGCGACATGCATGTTCCTCAGCCTGCGAGAGATGCGTCTGTGAACACTGCGGTGTGTGACGTCACTCTGCTCAGGGGCACCCCCACTGACAGGACGTGGAGATTTTTCCAGTAGGTCAAATCCAAAACCACGGAAGGAGGAATGTACACCATGCCTCTCCTCTGACGCACGGGGTCGATGCACAGGCGAATAAACCACCTGGAGTCTCCTCACTATGAAGGAGACCCAGGGGAATCACCACGTGACCAGATGATATCATGTCTAACAGCTGCATCACGGAGAGGGTTGTCACCGCCCCGTGGGGTGTGACTCACCAGAGGAGAGCTGTCACTTTCTCCCCTCTCCGCTGTGAGAGTCGCGCTCTCATGCGGGCTGAGTTCAATTCCACTCCCAGTTAAAAAGATAACCTGGGAGGGCCGAGGACAGCTCTTCTACCAGTTGATAAGGAAACCCAGGTTTGACAGATGAGATACGAACTGTATCGTCTGTAAGCCGCTTCCTGCCTTCCTGGAGCGAGCCAGCCAAAGCCGGTGGTCCAGGTAAAATAACACTCTCATCCCCATTCTGAGTAGCTGCTCCAACCGTCTCCACCCACTTTGAAAAAGTGCGTGGAGCCAGGAATGAGAAACACAGGAAATTGCTGTGTTTCGGGATGATGGTTACGTGGAGGAATGCATCCTTCAGGATTATGGATGTGAACCAGTCTCCCTGGTGAACACACTCGAGCACCTGCTTGATCGTCAGCATTGGAAAAGGCCATTCCCTTGTTGGACACTGACAGATCGAGGATGGGTCTCATTCCCCCCGCCCCGTCTCCTTCGGGACCATAAAATACCGGGAGTAAAAAAAAACTGATTTTCTTCCCCATGAGGAACCCTGGAAAAAAGCTTTCTTTTAACAAGAGTTCCTGCCGCTCTGCACGGAGAGCGAGACAGCCTTTCTGCATATTATCTTCCATCTGTCCATTGAACACACGTGCCGCCACTCAGCGCGCCAACCTGCTCTGGATGTGCTGTGGCAGTGGCGGTTCTAGAACATTTTACATGGGGTGGCAAAGGGGGGGCAAGAGGTCATGCCAGGGTGGCATGGGAGGGCGCACAGTACGTGGTATTTTACACTGTATATAACCTATTTATTGTTCGTTCATGCCCTAACACAAGTGTTCTTAATGCACAAGACAAACAAGGTGTTCAGACAAACAATCGGGTGCCCTTTGAGTCCCCCAAGCTTACTTCAATAATTTTAAATGAAAGGAAACTACAAAATGTATTTTAAAGCAATTAATTAATGGAACAGGTTGTTTTGCATTACAAAAAATGTGTTGTCTTAGTATTAGACAGACATATTTGCATGTGCTCACTAAGCATTATTACATATTAATTTAATATTAAACAAATCAAAATGGCCAATTATTCCAAAATGTTGCTGCTAATATAATCATATGCTTGTCAACTTTAACTGATCAAAAATAAATTCTGAAAAAATACTTGAATTATCTATGAAATTGCAATATTGACACACGTCCCTCAGTTTGTTTCAACCCCGTCACGCCAAACCATTTACCCTCCTATTAAAATAATGGATCAGTCCATGTGTGATCTGCATTGAGGGAATTACATCACAAAAGTGTCAGTTTCTTCTCTTACCTATATTTCAGTTTTTGTATTTTCAGATTAAGATTGACAAACTCAACATTTCAACTCTGTTATATGAATTAATAATAGTAAATAATTGTTTATTACAAAATAAACAATAGTTTTGCAAAATATTACAATTTTGTAATGTCCTTGATTTCCATGTGGTGCCATATCTTAGCTAAACAAGGTATCATGGCTACTTTTTGTCAAAAACTTCAACCCTGTTACATTTTTTCAAGTAAATTCCTAGTAATTATTTATATTTTGTGCCTGGGGTGGAAAATGTAAGTAGTCCACTACCAGATGTTATGACCAAACATTTTGGTTTAATTTTTCAAAGATATAAAGACCCAAAAGGCACCCGATTCAGAGAATACTCTAATTCTGCATACTGTAAGTACTTAGTTATAAGTACACAAATGACATGACCCATCTCTTCAGAGAGCTAAAGGTGACCTGGGCAGCAACACATTTCAATCAATAATTGTCAATACTAAGAGCTGCTAGATTGTGCTGCTTTAATGGAATATGTAAGGAGAATAAGAACATACCATGTGGTCCAGCTGGAGTTTCATCTGCCTCCTGATCCCTGCCTCAGTCTCTCTTTCTGATACTTCATCTTTATTCCTCACATACATTTCTTCTTCTTCACTAATGTCTTCATCTCCTCCTCTTCCTCCTGCTCTGACCCTCCTGGTCTCTTCAGTGAACTCTCTTTTCCTTTTTCTGTTCGTCCTGATCTCTTCTCAGATATGTCTTTTTGTTGTTGTTGAATCACTCCTATACTCTGGCCTGCAAGAGTCTACTAGTGAAAAGCACTGGAACAAATGCTTGTATAACTTTACACGTTAGGGCCATGTAGCCTAGCTAATAAGTAGCATATCATCAGAAAGTATTTATCAAGCGCACACAGGCAGCTGTGTTTAGATCCAGTTTTTACGGTGAAGGATGTATCCTGGTTTCATTGATCTGGCCTCATTGCTGTGATGTGTAGTTTACGTGGATTTAATAGTAGGCTACCGCATAGTTTAGCAAAGTGATCGATCTCCCAGCTAACGCTGTCTGCGTAGTATTTTGTAACGTAACGCCCCAAACAGCGCCCATATGTTAAACGCTTTTATTAATATTTAGTTTCAAGCTCTCGTCCTTAGTAAAAACAAAACTAGTGGAAGGGGAAATGCTCCCAGGGGAAGCTGACCCATAGGTGCTGGGACAGCTCGCTCCCTCTCTGCAGCTCTGTGAGCCGTGGTCTGTGTGAACGCCGCTCCGCAGTTTAATGCAAGGCCGTAGCTGCATTTTTAACGGGTCTAAAATTATATTTAAAATGATTCACTTTTAACTAATGTAATGCTTGTTTCGTTGCTTGAGAAGCTTGTGGAAATAGTGTAGGTTTGTTTTAGTACAGTTTTAGGGAAACAAAAGTTAGGGGGGCAGCTCGGGGGGCAAGGCAGCTGCCCCCCCGTAGATCCGCCCCTGTGTGGTTGTCATGGTGACGAGCCACGCCAGAGCCCTCCAGATGCTGCATTTCACACAGGCTCTCATTATGTCCACTGTAACACATTTTCCTGTCAAACAACAGTAAAGCGCCGGAAGTCTCTTCACAGACGCCTGCACTTCACTGCAATACCACAGTACTCATACTGTGAAATGACTTCACAGCCTCTTATTGTAAAAATAAAATACAGTATACTGCTGTATTTTTTTCAATTAACAGTAAAATACTGGCAGCAGAGACGCCAGTAATACACTGAAATAATACAGTATTCATACTGTTGGACAATTTCAGTTTATTACTGTAAAAAATTAAATAATTCACAGTAACATTCTGGTTAGGGGGCTGCCAGTAGATTAGTGTTGAAAATTGGCTGTAAAATAACAGCAATTGCTTACAGTGTTAAACTGGACACCGAGGTGCGTTCACGCTCAACACCCCTAAGGGATGAGCGGAGCTGTGTGCAGTGCTGTCCTCACTGTAATAATGGCACTCGTGGGCTCATTACGACCGTGTGTAGGAGGTAGGTTTGGGACAGAGGAGGAAAACCGAGCTGCCTAAATACCTTTCTAATAGGCTTTAAAGACAGCCGATTTATGCAGCGAGCCATGCTGCCTATAACCGACAGGTTAGGGGCAGCCGGCTTACCCGGTGGGCCTTGCTGCTTATTATTATTCATCTGTCCATCGAACACACGCGTCGCCATTCTGAGTAATATTCTCAGAGCGTGCGACATGCTCTGGATGTGCTGTGGTTGTCATGGTGACGAGCCACGTCAGAGCCCTCGCCGCCGTTGCCCGTGAAGCAACCCAAGAGGGGCCCGGACCGAAAAGCTGCGAGGGGGCCTCCACACGCTGCATCTCACACCCGCTCTCATCCTGTCTCTGTTTAGGAGAAGGCTCGTAAACTGGACATTGAGGCGCGTTCACGCTCAAACCTGCTGAGGAATGAGCGGAGGTGTGTGCAGTGGTATTCACACAGTGCGTAATAACAGCCCTGGGCTCATTACGACCGTGTGTAGTAGGCACATCTGGAACAGAGGAAAAAAAACGTGCTGCCTGCTAACCGACAGGTTAGGAGCATCAGGTTTAAACGTCAAGCCCTGCTGTCTAATAACCGCCTGGTTAAATACAGCTGGCTTGCGCCACGAGCTCTGCTGCCGCTAACCGACAGGTTAGGAGCATCAGGTTTAAACGTCAAGCTCTGCTGTCTAATAACCACCTGGTTAAATACAGCTGGCTTGCGCCACGAGCCTTGCTGCCTGCTGACTGACAGGTTACAGCCGGCTCTTGCACCTCCACACGCTGTATTGCACAGCGGCTCTCGTGTCGCCGTTTAGGAGAAGGCTTGTAAACCGGACATTGAGGCGTGTTCACGCTCAAACCCGTTTGAGGAATGAACGGTGTGTGGAGGCATATCTGTGACATAGGAAACAAGCCCGTGCTGTCTAATCAACCGACAGGTTTTAAAGACAGCCGGTTTGTGCCGCGAGCCCTGTTGCCTAATAACCGACAGGCTATGAGGCAGCCGCTTATGTCATCCGGAGGAGAGCTCTCCTGAACCAGGGGAACGGGGAGATCTCATTAGGCGGCTGCCTTTCCGATGATCTCCGGGAGTTCCTGGAGAATACCGCTTATACGGCAGAGCCGAGATGGCGGATAGTGTCAGCCGACACCGGGCCCCGCCCTGTCTCCCCCGTCCGGAGGAGAGGGAGGATGGGGCCGGGGGAACCACATGGTGATCTGTGAATGGAGGGGAAGGAGTCGCCTGACTGCTGCCCGCCACTCCGATCCAATAATCAAGGGCTTGGTCCAGAGAGTAGGACTACTGGACTAGCCAATCATCCCCGGCTGCAGCCGCGAGAGCGTTCGCTCTCCGCTGTCTGTGGGCCAGAGGAAGACGGAAACAATGAGTGCACGACACCTGGGGAGTGAGAGCCGCGTTTGCGTGCTCCAATCCCCGGCAGGACTCACCTGTACCGTCTGTGTAAAGCCGCTTCCTCCCTGGAGCGAGCCAGCCACAGACAGCCGGTCGTAACTCATATGTCGGCTAACACCGATCCCTGCCCTGTCTCCCCCGTCCGGAGGAGAGGGAGGATGGGGCCCGGGGGATATGTTTGCTTTCTAGTAAACAGCTCTGAAAAGAGCTTGTGCCTGTACAGTGCTTCTGCAACGGAGTGCTGAAGAAAAGTGAGAGCAGATTGTAGGGACTACTTCCTATTTATACGGAAGTGAGTCCGTAGGTGGGGCCCATAGGTGGGCGTGGATTAAGTCTGTCAGTGCTGCACACGTGCAGTGGGATTACCCAATAGTGATAGCCTTAGAGGGCGAAGCCTTATACGAAATAGAACCTGAACATTAACATAATAAATCCTCTTTAAATTCATGTTGCTGATAAAAGAGCAAAGCCTCTCTGTGTATAACCTTGTTTCCTAGAAGGAGAATCTATCAATAACTTGCTCTTTGGGGAGTTTAGGGAGGTGGTTGTGCTATTTATTTGTGTGTATAGTGGAAATAATTAACATATAATGACAAAACATTTACTATTTAGAGGTGTAGGAGATAGATCAAGAGAAAATGGGCCACAGTGAATACATCCAATTTATCTTCCTGCTCGTATTAGTACACAGAAACATAACTCTTTGCCTGTGTGTGTGTGTGTGTGTGTGTGTGTGTGTGTGTGTGTGTGTGTGTGTGTGTGTGTGTGTGTGTGTGTGTGTGTGTGTGTGTGTGTGTGTGTGTGTGTGTGTGTGTGTGTGTGTGTGTGTGTGTGTGTGTGTGTGTGTGTGTGTGTCTAGGTGGTGGACCTGTACTGGGGCACGGACCCAGAGGAGTGGGAGAGTCCAGATCTGCAGAGACTCCGGATGAAGCTCCTGGAGGAATGTCTAAAGACGTCAGCGGGACCGTGTTTTGTTGTAAGTATTACACACAGGTAATAGTTAGAAATAAAGTGGATTTTAAAAGTCTGAATATTATGACCGCTCAAATTGCTGTGTCCAGAAAATCTGTTAAATCTAAATTAGTTTTCCCCCGTCATCCCTGTCTATCTCATTACATGGCTTTGATATATAGAATTAAAGCCGGATTTCCCCCATAATTTTAAAGGTGTTATACCTGTGTGAAATTACCCTATAAGAGGGAAATCAAATTTTTCTTGCAGTCTTTTTATGAATATGACACTGAAGGAGAGTAGCTTTCTATTGTGTTCAATATTATGACATTTGAGATGATGTACAATCCCTTTTTTCATATTTTCTCTCACATATGCAGTGTTTTGGTAACAGCTCTATGGGTTTGTTAGGGTGCTCAGATGCAAATAACTACAACAAACTGCCTGACAAATTGGTGATACTTTCACTTTAACAAACTGCAACAACTTCAAAACATGACATTAGATTCTAAGTCGTTTTTTACAAGTAATCTTATCGTCTAAATCCATGCACTGCTAAAATTACACTTGTATGAATGAGTTATGTGAAGCTCTGTGCAAGAAGAGAGAGAGAGGCATGACATGTAATTACGGATGACATGTCGGTGATCTTTTAAGATAATTTTAGGCCACATAAAAAAAAAAAAGTCAGGCACAAGGAAGGACGAAAGGGAGAAAGATTGATGGTGAATTATTTAAATAGAACAGATTTGTTTCTAGGGGTTGAAATTGAGGTGAGAGATCACAGGGAGACGTAATGCATTATGGGTAGGACAGAAACGCTGGTCTCAAGGGAACATAATCTCCTTCCCCAGGCTGAGTTTGGCGTATGCACTGCTTCCTCTCTCACACAAACACATCTTTCACTGCAAAACATTCACAGCTTAATGATTCAGGCTGGCTTATTTCCAGTGGAGTGATGCTCCTTATATCAGGACAGTATTACTGGCTCCAGAATTTTTTTTCTAGCAAGGAAAACTGCTTCAGAAACTACAGTATGTCCCTGCACAAGATGCCACAGGGTTAAAAAGGGTTTTTGTTAGGCTGTTGCAAATATTTTAGTTTTAAACTGTTTTGTTTTTTAAATTAACGTAAAACAAAGTGTGTGCATAGTTGGGCATCAATGCTCATAACTCATTACAAGCACACATAAACCTCAGTTTATATGTTCCAACTGTATCACTATCAACCCACAACAAGACATTTTGAATTGCCCATGCCAGGTACTGTAACAACAAACAAAGACAATTCACCACAGGAAATCAAATCACAAAAACCACCATTCACAAAGCCACATGATTGAATCAGAAATTAGAAGCCATTACAACACAAAAACTGCAGAAACTGTATAAAACAGCTAACTTGATATCACCAAACACACATTAGAACAGAGCCAAGACATCTCTTCATATATGTTAACGTATTCAGCAAATGTAGGGACTTACCTTAGTGCAGGGGTGTCAAACTCAAATACACAGTGGGCCACCATTTAAAAATAGGTAGTAGTCAAGGGCCGGACTGGTTCAATGTTTATTGCAAAGCGTATTGAAATGAACTTATTGCACATATTAAACCTGGAACTAACAAAGCTTAAATTATTGCCTATGAATACAACATTAAATAATCAGTTGCATTCATTTCTTATGGCTCTATCTGCAGCTTTTCCAGAGTCATTTCTTATGATTACATTTTTCCACAGGCCAACAACAGCTTCAAAAAAACTATTCTCCTCAAAGAACAAACCAAACATGCCCTGTTGTCGTGAGAGAAAAAGTGCAGAAGGAAACATCCATCAAACTCAGTGTGCTGCTGTGATGCTAGTTCAAGCCAGATACTTGGCATCTCATCTTGGGTGCAAGGTCATCGATGTTTGGGCTCAGGCTCTGAGCGGAGGAGACCCTCAGGATTGAGTGAAGGTGTGCGTGCAATATACCGGCGGGCCAGATCTAATAGTAATTAAAAATGATCCTGCGGGCCGAACTTAAATCTACCACGGGCCGGATTTGACAGGCCTTGAGTTTGACATATGTGCCTTAGTGAGATAAGGTCATGAGTTGTGGTTCCAAACAGTGGCATCACAGAGAGGAAAATCCCACATTTGGCATGAAATGGCTCCTACAGTTCAAGAGTCAGGGAACACCTGTAGATGCATGGGTAGTGTGGCACACACAGGTTAGCCTTTAAGCTTCTTTGGAGGTACAACATCTAAGTGTTAGCAGCTAGCTAGCTTCTTTTCGAAATGCTATATTAGCAGCAGCAACAAGTGTTTGCAGCACTGTGGGCATAAAAGTGGGCGGAGCATAGGCAGCTTGAAAAGACCGCCCTCTACCTAAGGCTGCGTTTGATTCGTCAGAGTGTGTCATGTGAGTGCAGCAGAAAAAAAGGTGCTTTGTTTGGCTAAAACTATAGACACTTAAAACATATAACAGGATCACTTAAACACAAGGAAAATGAATTAGATTGAAAATATAAAACTATTATAAAGTATTGTATACAAACTATTCTAACATGTAAAAGTATATATATTCTTTATTCAGGTATTGTTAAATTATTATTATTACATGTTCCTTGTTAGACGCTTTTATCCAAAGCGACTTACATACTCAATACTGTGGGCAATCCCCACAGGAGCAATTTGGGGTGAAGTGTCTCAGGGACACAACGACATGCTGACTGCAATGGGGTTTGAACCTGTAACCCCCTGATCCCAACACCAAGGCTCTATCCACTGCGCCACACGCCTAAATATTGTCATCTCTTCACCTATACTGTTTGTACACGCTTTTCTTCCCTTAGTGTAGTTCTTACAAATATTGCCTGAATACTTTGGCATTGACCCCTGCACTTATAGAAGTTGGTAGCTGAAAACGCTGGAAGGCTAGAAGTTTTATTTGTGTTAAATTACATTTGATTTCATGGCCTCTAAAACCCATTGAGACAGTGTGAGCTGCATTGTGCTACAATGACCAGATCTGAGTCGAAAAGAAGCGTTGGGCTCTCTCTTTTGTGCTGCTGGCTTGGTGTTTGTACATGCCGCGTGAATTTCATTCATTCCCATCAGCCTCCCTGCCCTCTGTCCCTGCTGCAATTTCCCCGTCTTAACCCCCAATGACCCCAAGCAATACCACAAAACACACCGAGAGGAAGTAGGCACACAAACTCAGGTAGCCCTTTGTTATTTTGTCGTCATTTCTTCCTCTCTCTTGCTTTCACACCCACACACAATTTTGACACAGGGTATTTTCTCTGTCATGTGATTGGAAATCCATTGTAGTCTGAATCTGGGGTGATACGGACTCCTCTACACACACACACACACACACACACACACACACACACACACACACACACACACATCTATACTGCATTTCCTCCCCATCTGGCTGGTTAAATCTTTAATGGCATATTCTACTCGTCCGTCTCGGGGGTAAATGAAGGGTTTCATGCAGAGGAGACCACAATAGAAGTCCCATCCAGAGCTGTCAGAGGCAGCTGCTGCCCCGGTTCCTTTACTGGGGAGCTCCGAGCGGCTTTGATCTGGGACTTGGATCCTCGTTTATGACAGTTCTGGGTTGTCTGGGACATCTCCGGAGAGCCGTTGTTTATTTTAACAGGGTTGTAGACCGAGATATCTATGTGGGGACAGGGAAAACGTCAGCAGAAATAGTTTGTGTTGCAGGTTCTGCATCGGCGTGTGTATGTGTGTGTATCTGAATTGTTGACATGCAGCCCCTCGCAGTTTCTACACACCCACCATTGTCATCACCTTCACTCACTAAGATGCCCACCTGCCTAAGTGTCACCCCCAGCTATCACATGCACACACACCCGTATACAAACAGCCACATGGCAGTAAGGGGAGACTTCAAAGAGGAACCCACGGATAAGAGTGGACAAAAAAAGGGACAAAGACAGATGGAAATCTCCTACAAAGCTAAATGACATTGATTATCGTTGTGAGAGAAAAGAGTAGGGGAGGATGGTAGCTGGCAGATTACCAGCCATTGAGGATCAGTCCAACAACTAGAAACCTCCTTATACTGTAGGCCTACTTCTTTTGGCACCCACATCTCTCCTCATTCGCTTCTACGAATCATACAGTGCTGTGCTGTTCAGCAAAATCTAGTCTTACCTCCTTATCTCCTTCATGTTTTGTGACTTCTAAGAGAAAAAAGGCAGTGGAAAAAAGTGGTTTTTCTCATTACTTGACATCGGAAAAATGTCCTTGGGTGAAATCGAAACACCCACAGTTATTTTCAGTCGGTAGGCATGTGTCAGGATTAGTCTTAAGGCAGTGAGCTGTTATATAAGCAGCCTTTATTTGACATGTCACTCTTTCTTTATGAGTAGGAATCAATTGCAGCAAGGTTTTTTTTTTTTTTTTTTTTTTAAAGGTCACAGCTAAACACAAAACAGGTGGCAGTGCAGGGATGATAAAGACACACACACACCACACCTGGTGGGTGAGGGGGGCTTTTCTCTAACCTGTCGATGCAATAAAGCCCGTTTCCATGGCGATCGCAGGGGTTGGCATGGTGATGGTGTCATTGACCCGGAGATTAAGCATGACAATGAGCCATGACTGTTTTTTTTTTCCTTTCTTTTTTTACGCTGTTCTGCTTTCCAACAGTCTCAAATTCCCTCATGTAGAAAACACTCAAACTTGATAAATGCCTCAAGGACGCGTATCGGCGAACAGCATGCTCATCCAGTTCTTCTGCTTTCTTCTTTTTCTACTGGCCATATAGAAGGTTTACTGCATGTAGAGGAGAGTCAAGGATACTGTAGCTCTTACGTCCTCCTCCAGTGAGCACATGATGTAACTGCTAAGGTGAGTAAGTCTTCAGAGAAAGTAGACGTTCAAAATAAAATATTGATAATCGGATTCTTGAATACAGCTAACACCTGCAATAATTGAACGAAAGGGAGATGTTGAAAATGTTCCTCGCCTTGAGCAAAGATTATTAGAAATCAAGCCTTACAACAAACTCATTTGTACTTTCTGAGTGTGCTGTATAGACACAATGAAATGAAAACATATCCTTTTTAAAAACAAACTCAGTTGTATGACAGCTTCTGGAACACCACTTTCTCTTGATCTTTTTGATATTTAAACGAAGTTATTGTACGGCACTACATTCCGTAAAAACGACTGAAATCTGCATGGTGTTCAGCCCATCTTTCTTTGACTTCCCTACAGCTCTTTCAGCCCCAATCCACTTTGCTCCGACTGAAGATGTAAATCTTCGAGACTTGGGGTTTCATTTATATAAAAGGTCCATTCATTTGCTAAATCAGCCAGGCACTGACCATTTAAGGAAAACATTACTCAAACAAGGAGTGAACAAAAGAGTAGTTTCTGCAGTGGATTAATACACAGTTGGGAATCTTGTGAGTATTTAAAGCAACACAATGGTTTATGTGGGATTCACTAAAACAATTGATTCTATGATGGGAAACGTGTGGCGCAGTGGGTTGTGCGTTGGTGTTCGGATCAGGGGGTCACAGGTTCAAACCCCACTGCAGTCAGCATGTCGTTCTGTCCCTGAGACACTTCACCCCAAATTGCTCCTGTAGGGATTGCCCACAGTATTGAGTATGTAAGTCGCTTTGGATAAAAGCGTCTAACAAGTGACATGTCATCATAACATGTCACCCAGTGCAACACTGATGAGGCTCACTGATGTAATAGATTATAGGTCTATAGTACAAATAAACAAGCTATATGGGGCTTTGGTTACCACGATAGATTATTGATTTTTTTGTTCTGCAATTTGATGACAGTAAGAAGAAAAACATTATTGCTAGCCTTTTCCTTTTATTGGAATATGGCATCATGTTATGCAGACTGTTACTGCATTGATTTCTCGCAAAACAAACAGAAAAGGCTTCTATAACAATTAGGGCATACTGTATATCATTATGTAGTATGGGTTGGGCCTACTGCTCTGTGACTGGGTGTCACTGGAAATTAAACATTTCTCTGATCAGATCATCTGTTTCTTTGTAGAGCCATTTCTCCCTCTGCGGTGCCAAAGCTTATGCAGCAAATATCCGAACAGTTGACTGTGTGTTTCATTGATTGATTGACTGCGTGAGTGATTGATTTGTGGATTCGTACTGTAGCTGAGTACAATATCTTAGTCGCCTCACCCAACTGGCTCATCAGATAAAGTGCACTTAGCGGGAGTATAAAACCCCTTCCAAGAATGAAAAACCAGAAGGTGGAGGGAACTGGAATTGCAGTTTTTGCACCTAAAATGTAATAAGGACTTCTAAAAATACCCTTTTCTCCTCTTAAAAAAGACATATAAATCAAATCAAATCAATCAAATCAAGTTTTATTTATATAGCACATTTATAAACGATTTTTGGTCGAGCCAAAGTGCTGTACATATAATAAAAATAGCCTACAGTAGAGACACTTTACAGCTAATACAACGGCACAGATTGTTCAGAATATCAGTATGAGAAAAACGACACCCTCTATCCTTAGACCCTCACATCGTACAAGGAAACACCTCCAGAGAAAACCCACAGTTTAAAGGGGAACATGGGAGAAACCTCAGGGAGAGCAACAGAGGAGGGATCCCTCTCCCAGGACGGACAGACGTGCAATAGATGCCGTGTGTAAATCAAAGAGATAATACATTTTACAGCATATAGACCGAATGTTAGGAAATGCATGTATAAACATGCAGCTTGTCACTTGTAACACTGCTATCCACTTAAGATGTCCTCATTTCAAGATGTTAAAAACATATTTTACAGTTCAGCTTTGGTAAGCTGACAGAGGTGACTGGATTACTCTGCAGGCTGCTGATGTGTGTGTTAGCATTTGAACACCTCATTTTGTCATTTTTCTAGGGAACACCATTTGTTTTTATTATAATCTACATCTCCACACTCAGCCACTTAATTCATCCTGTTATAATACCGCAAGGCAACCTGACAGGGACTTTGTCAGCAACTTCTCTCTCTCTCACACACACACACACACACACACACACACACACACACACACACACACACACACACACACACACCATCACTCTGTATGTCTCTCTCTCAGCATTACTGTAATTTAGCCCAGTGCCTCTGTCCTCTATTGACACCTCACTGCAGCACCATGAGTCATAGAAAGCCATCTAAAAGTGGGTGGGGGGAGGTCATCTGCAGGGCAGCCGGTGGTTTGAAAATCTGTCAAGTCACAGGTCCTTAGAAAATCTAAAGATTTGTTTGGACCCGAGCGAGGCACCCTGCCGTGGTTCTCCACAGATGGCTGGCGAGCTATGAGCATGTACAAAAGCATGTCTTATATTTTGTTATTTCACAACATATATAAATTAAATATGACCTTAAAATTGTAGGACATCACTAGTTGGCCCATGAAGAAAACTGATGAACTGATGGCACTATACAACACACTAGTAACTTACTGTTTGCATGACCGCTCCCTGAAACAGCAATTAATACATAAGTTGGGACATTAGCATGTCTGGCTAACTAACTTAATACCAAAAAATAGTAGCTATATCCACCCAGCATCACTACAAAAGCCAAAAGAAGCGTTTTAACTGCATTAATATGTGGGGTTACAGGTTACTTAAGTTATTTAAGTGTAGTCTAAAATGTGTATGCTCTTGATTCGCCTTCGGGAAGTTTAACACAAGCCGATATTACCCAGAGAAATTGTTCTTTCACACACTTTGGTTAGCCCTTATCTATCACATTTCTTATTTCGTATAACACTTGAAGAGAATCAAACTATTTGATGGAAACTATAATCCGCATCATTCTTAACAAAGCACATTAAAAAAAAAAAATGAATAGGTAACCTCGATACACGATTTATTTGACTTTAGCAAGTAAGCTAGTTAGAGCTAATAACATCTGGGTGTCATTGAAGTCTTCTGGGTTCATTTGCTGATATCAAGGCCCATTGTTTCAATCATGAAAGGTACATTTGTTCACTTTATCATTGTAAAATGCTTTCGTGCCAGAATGGAAACTTTGACACGTAGCATCAGTAACTAAGGGGAGCACAGCTTACTCATTTGAACACTTTCCATCCAAAAAATAACAAATGGTTTGGAGCACATTTATCCGATTCATAAGCACAGCTTGTGTGTTAGATTCATATTAGGGAACATAAGCAATACTGAAAATAATATTTTAGCATCACATGCAGTGTCTTACCCCTTCCTGAGTTAAAACGTGCACCTGCCCCTTTAAACATTTTGGCTTGAATGTAGCTCATGACCTTTCCTGTCAATCACAACTGCAGATAGTGAGCGGTCTGCCCTAGTTATCTATTCAACTATTTGTTTTGACAAGAAGAGAGAACAGAGAGTTACACACCGAAGGGAATCCCTTTCCTTTCTTCCTTGTGTAGTATCTGTCTTAAATTAGCACTCTTTTCTTATGAGGCTTCTTGTTTAACCGGATGTACATGAGTAATCTTGTCACAAGGGGTTTGTTTATTATCTAGCATCATTTTTCTTTCAACCCTGAATTTATACTGCAGATGCTTTCATATGCATGGGGTTATTTATCTTTGTTTAATCACAGTTGTTCTTCCTTTGGCGCAGTGAATATACATGTAATGTCTTATTTTACTTGATAAGTGGTTGTTTATATAATGAAAATGAAGGGTTTGGATCCAAAATGCAATCCCCAATGTGAAAGTAACACCTCCTCCAAACCAACTGATACTGCACATGAAAACTATCTTCTCAATCCAAAAGAAGCCACAAAATGAACCTGAAATGTGTGCCATGAAACCGCACGAATGTGAAGTGAATCCACCCTGGGCGTTTCTAGGTTCTGAGAGTAGGCAATTCTACAAACCGTGCCACATGCCATCGCCCGATTCCGCTTGTTCTCTGCATCTGTTCCCACTGCGGATGCCAAGGGAACGAGGAGTCCAACATGAAATGGCTTTGTGACGTCATTGCCGTGAGCAAACCAACGTGGTTTTCCACATCCCTCACTCGCTCCACGTCTTCACCCCCAGGCTTCAGCTGAATAACGACACATGGAGTAAAGATCAGCTGGTCATGGAGCGGAGGGCTTCCACTGATTCTCTTTTTTTTCTGCACCCTTTGTCCTCGAATGTGACTGATAGAGCACGTCAGGGATGAAGCCAGGAAATGGCCCAGATCATCTCTGACGGTATTGAAGTGGCTGTCACTCAAAAAGCATGTGCGTAGATGCCGAAGGGGAAAGAATGGAGATTCATTGGAGCTTACAGTATATGCCATGTGGAGTGGGAGATAATAGTGGGATGAAAAGGCCACGATTTAATTTGATGGGGCCTAATTATGCATCTACTGTGTTGAGTGTTCTAGTTTCTGACTGAAAAAGAGATTGTGGGTATTGGCTTTGGTGTATAACAATGAAGATGATGATGTCAGTGGTAGTGACGATAAAAACATTAACTTGCAGCAATGAAGCGCAATTCAATCAAATGTCACAGTCTTCTAACAAACCTACATTCTTCCCTTTTAATTAATGCATTCATTTCCTTGTATGTAAAACAGTCCCATCTGTTCTATATATAAAGAAAATCTGGTCGTTCCCTTAATACTACTAATGAATGAACATTTGGAAATGTGGCCAAGGCTGTGTCTTTTACATAACAGTGTGTCATTAAAACATTGGCTGTGCCGCAGCAGAACAAATCAGCTCGTTCTTAATGATAACAATGAATTATGAGCAGGGATTGGCAAAGAGACTCCATTAATAGCTGATCTAAATTGTACATTTGCTTCCTTGGTAATCGATCAGATATATCCTCATCTATATCATCATTTAGTTTTAAAAGTATCATTTTGGAATCAGTTTTGTAGCAACTGTTCATTCTTAACCCCTTACGGATCTTATGTTGCGTTTCTTTTGCCATCTTCTGTTGTTTAGATATGTTTATGTTGCGATATGTACGTGATTGTCCAAACACATTTGACGACATCACAGTGTAACTCTCGCACTTTGATTGGCTAGCGCTCCAACACATTGTACATGATAGGCTAAGGGGCGGGACATATCTAAGCAGTTGACAAAACTCAACTGCTAACCAATCAGAGCAGACTGGGCTCTGGTTTCTAGAGCTTTTTGAACATTAAAGCATGGAGACATGTCACATAGAGGCAATAAATACTAATATGAACCTCAAAGCTTAACAGGTCCCCTTTAAGAATGTTTAAAATGTACATATGGTGTGGTGTAGCATTTCTCCATCCAAGATAGAGCTGTCAGTATGCACCACAGTGCACACACCGTGGGGATTGTGGTGACAGCTATAATCCAAATTGGTTGGTGGAGTTGCCAACCCCACCCTGTGGCTCTAAAATTGCCTCGAATAAATCGCACTGTGTGCAGCGACTCCAGTATTCACCCCGCACCACTGATCTAAAAAATAGAGCCCTTAAACAGTTTGAAGGCTTGTAATTATACGCATTTCCTTTCTCTCTCTTCATCACCTTCCCTGCCCTCCATCTTTCTTTCCATCCTTCCTCTCTTCAGGGTCTTGTGGGGGAAAAGTACGGCAGCATCCGAGTGCCGGGGGAGGTGGAGTCGGCGGAGTTTGAGATGATCTTGGATGCAGCTGTGGAGGCGGGGATGGACACACACATCTTGGAGGAGTGGTACTGCAGGGATGAAAACTCAGTGCCACCCGCATACTACCTCAAACCCAAAGCCCAAATGCTTAAGAACTACCAGAACTCTGTGAGTGCTTCCTCAAATGTTGTGTTACCACGCACTGTAGAGGTTAATAAATAGAGGATTCTTGTCCTAGAGATTGTTGGTGCATGAATTAAACTGTCCTTGAGGAACCTATTTTATATTAGAAAAAGAAAAAGCAAGATTGTTTGGAGGTTGTGTGGAAAGACGTTTAATCTCTGACAGCCCTTGAGCTCTCTATAACACGCTTTACAGCCCATGAAAAAGTAGCAGACTAGGCTGTAAAGGGATTTCTTTACAAAAGAGTTTAGTTTCTGACTTTCAACTTCTTATCTTTATAGGGACAATAAATTATATGAATGAGATTTGTTTAAAAAAATGGCATGATAACGTTGCCTTGAGCTTTGAGTCATAAAAAGCCATAAAACCTATAGATGATAGGATAGTGTAACACTTCAACACTCTATGATACTACACACATTAGGATATGAAAGTGAAACTTGTAGAAGCTCTTAAATCACCTACTATGAGCAGAATCCCCCAAAAAGCCAGAAGGGCTACATAAAGCACTTATTCTAAATCAATGTTCCTCACTTGACGCAGAGAACAATATTCCCTTTGTTTCAGTATATTTTAGCACAAGACATGGTTAACCACATCCTCTCAGTACATGATGAAGAGTGCTCTGTGTAAACTGTGATGTGTGTCGGTCCTCTTCCTGTTTAGATGGAGTCGAGCAGCGCAGCCAAGACCAAGAATGACAAGGCCTGGAGGAATGTGTCGGAGGAGATCAAGAAGATCTTCCGAACAGCGGTGCTGCAGCTCCAGGAGAAAGGGACCATGAAGTGCCCTCAGGCCAAAAAATTCCTCTGCTCTGGTCAGTTAACTCTTTCTTATAATGTCACATCTTTTCTGATGGGAAGCTCACTTTCATCTTTCTGGTTTTTCCATTTGGTGCTAGAAATATTGTACTTGCATGTTAAATAAAACGTTTATTTGGCATTTAGTATTTTATGATACTAATGTCAAGCTCTGAATGCATGTAGCTCTCCCTTTTTGAGCTTAATGATTAGTTGATTATTTCATCGACCCAAAAATATTCAAAAATGTGACAACTTTTCATTGTTATTTATCAATTTTTAAAGTAATTTTTTAGTCATACATCTTGAAGAATCCACAGGTTTTAGCTTCACAAATATAAATATTTGCTACATTTTATTATGCTATGATATTAATAGACTAATGTTCAGACAAGATGAGCAATCTCAAAATATACTTTTTCTGGTAAGAATGGAGAAACCAGCTCGAGTGCGCTAGAATTTTAGTAAGCAGCCGAAAGAAACCTGCCCCTTCCTTCAGACTTCTTTACAGAGCCCCTCCTCCAACACACACGAACGCGCACATGACCAATGAGGGCACGGGATAAGTTTGTGCACAGATGGAAGGCTGACAGGCAGGTAGGCCATCCAGTTACTTTAGCCGGCCCGGCTCAGATGATTGGTCGTGCTTTTACAGCACCACGGCTTCCACAGATGACTGTATTTATTGTCAAAGCATTTAATTCATTGCTATCGGGATCATTCCATGGAATATAACAAAAAGTGTTTCTGAACCTACCCCACCTTTAATGTTTCACAATGTATAGACCAAACACATGAACTTATCTGGAAGATAATAAGTAATTGATCCATAATGATAATGATTCTTAGTTGGAGTCTTAATTGCTACAGTAGATAAAGTCAAAGTCATCTTAAAAATCCTACCAAGGGTTTCTCTAGTTAAAAGAAAATGTACATGGATCTTTCTAACCTGAAAAAAGAAAGCCTTTGCTATCATCATGTATGAGAATATAACATTAACCTCCAGGAAAAACTACTCACATGGCAAAGGCCACAAAGTTAATAAGTGGGGCTGTTGTGGAGATTGCAATCTTGTCACTAAAAATGCATCAAGAAATGAGAAGCAATCAGGATGTGTCAGCCCACGCTCAGCAGATGACAGAGATGGATCGATTGCACTGTAGGTTCACCTCTCAGTAATGAATCCAAACAGTGTTTTGCAATGACAGGTAAAAACAGAAAGGATTTTGTGACTTTAGGAGTCCACTTTTTAAAGGTTATTATGCAACATGTTGTGTGATTAAAAGGCTTATTCTTGAATCACTCTACTGTATGTTGTGTTAGTCACAATTTGCCATTCATCATGATTCCAAAAATACTTATTATTTTCCAACAAATCTGAAATCTCCTTTTAAGATACAACATGGAAACAGAGAATGAATGGTTATTCTCAATACTTCCATATTTCTGCTGGTGTAAAAGGTGACGTTTGAAGAGCTTCTTCCACACTTTATGTTCACCCTTTGAAGTTGTAACATGTTTCATATCAGCTCTTGTTTGAAAAATACTCCATTTGGGATCTCCCAGTTATTACTGAACTGTTTGGACAGGAGAGAATTAATCTTTCAAGACATCTCTTGTTCTTTTCTCGGGCTGTCATCGTGCGAGATGATCAAAGTAATATTCTACCAGGATCCGATGACAAGCCCTTGTTTTATTGCTCCTGTTCGTATAAAGCGGGCATAGCATGTTGCTTTTCTCATGGAGAATATGAAGAATAACACAAAGAGAAATAAGTAATTGCAAGTTTGTAAGTCAACGTGAAAAAGAAGTCCCTTTTTGTGTCAGGAAACAGCAGATTGTGTGCACTTTAATTGGGGTTTAAGCTAGCTTCATTGTACTAAATAGGAAAAAAACTTTCTTTTCACACTTTTCTCTCTCCCACCTAATTAGCAAGTCCCCATGTGAGCTTAACTACAAAGACACAGGCAAAGTTTCAGTCGGCCATCTCTTTGTTGGCGAGCCTTTGATATAGTTCAGTGGCGCTAGCTTAAATGATTTTATCATCTTTGTTTCTTCTTAAATAAGGCTCAAGAATCTAATCAGAGCCTAAAGGCTTCTTATCTGTTGGGCTTTGCTCCTGAAAGGAATCTAAACCCTACATCTGTTGGACATTTACCTTTGAAAGTAGTACATTATAGTCCTTATCGGCATATAATGTACCAAACACAAAGCTGGGAAGTTTGGAGAGGTTAACATAACGTTGTATTTTCTTTTATTTCAGCCTTGGAGGATGAATTAGACTTCGCCCTTGGGAAGCAAACTCCTGCCTTTCTCAAGAAATGTGTCTGCTACATTCGCAAGATTGCCAACTTTGACCGCTTCGCTAAAATCCCGGATATGACCCGCTACATGGACACCGTGGTGAGCGAAGATCGCGTCATGCGCAACCAGGAAGCCTACGAACGCCTTCTGAAGATACGGGACGAGTTTATCCCAACCGTCGTCGCCGCCTCCAACCTCCGTGTTTACTCTTCCGTCACTCACTGCGACATGAAGCTCGGTTACTCCCAGGAAGTGGAGAGCCACTACGTAGAAGGTCTGTGTAAACAGTTCTACGAGGACATGGTGGATATCATTCAGGCCACGGTGCAGCAGAACTTCGGCACGGAGGCCGACCCGCTGTACGACGAGATCCTGCAGCACCTGTCGCTCTGTAAAAGCTACGCAGAACTCTACGATTTCAAGTCGGAATCGTTGGATTACGTACAAGAGTATCTCATGCCGTCTAAAGGGAGCAGAACGAGCCCCCTAGTGGTGTTCGGGGGGCCTTGCACGGGAAAGACTTTGCTGCTATCTGAAGTTGCCAAACAGGTGAGATAAAATATAAAAAAATGGTGGTGTTATTTTGCTCCTTTTGTGCCTTTCCCATCGCTCTTTTCCTTGTGCTCTTCTGGCTGTCTGATCTGAGCATGTGTCCATCTTTGTGCCGCGGAGTGTGAGGGGGCGTGCAACTGTTCATCTCTTTTCATCAAACGATTGCTTGACCATCTGTGTGTCTGCCAAAAAGACAGTCCATTGCCATGTCTCTTAATTTCCTACAAACTGTACACATCTGTGCACGGGTCTGCTTTTTCAGACATGAACATCTGTAGAGTTATCACAAAGGTCGTGGACAATTTGTTTCTTAAAGTGAATGCTTCATGTTTATGCACAACCTTGTTCTCTGATCTCTGGTTTTGTGCGTGCCATCTGGCTGCCCAGCTACATTAAGATCACACCTAGCCAAGATCACACAGCACCAGCCCACAGATCCACCCCTCCTGTCCAAACCTTTCCTCATAAACGTTGTGTTAGTGCCCTCATTTATAGTAAGTCCATTCATATCATCCGAGTTCATTGCGTGGTTGTATAAAATGTTACGCAATAACATAATCAAAGCCTAAACTTCAGCGTTATATTACCTCGGGGACGTCATAGTGAAAGTGAAATATCTCAATGTACACGCTCATACAGTGGATTCAAGATAAGTGATAAAGGTGATAAAGTGATAACAGTGGAGGTGTGTATGAGAGCATGGAGCAGGGTGAAGAGGAAATGAGAAGATAGTGATACTTCATACCAAATTAGTCATGCGAATTCTGCAACCAAATATGTTTACAGGCTTATTCTGCTACAACAGAATGTGTCCTCATGTGGAAACACATTTTTGTTAACAGAAAAGAGAACGTCTAAATCCTGAAATTACCAGAAATGCACAAAAATCTCAATATTAATTTCAGCCATTTATAATTCTCACAATTAAATCTGCAGTCCTTGGGAAGGTAAACAATCAAAGGACACTTATACGTTACGTACAGTAGTCCCTATCACACTAGCAATTATCACATATTTTAGATATATAAATACCAGCACATTAACATCACAAGAATAAAACTAATTTAAATGATAGCTGCCCACACAGATTAGCCTACTAACTTATCACAACAGTTTACACTAATACACATACAGCATGTGAGTGGGCTTCCCAGTTCTCATTTTGTCCAGTCTTTTTATATTTTCATAATTAAACGAAAAAATACTAGATCATAAAATAATTGGTTCCAGAATCACGGGATAAAGATGAACCAAGCGTTGGATGTGAATCAAAACTTTAGCATGTGGAATTAAGTTTTCTGTAGTTGGACTGTATATAAGTCTTACTGTAAGACATTTACAGCGAGTTAGCATTTAAAACTAAAACCTATGCGGCCATGTTGTTTAAAGGAAAGAGGGATGTTATTAGATTAAAGGTTGCAGGGGTAGACATTAAGGGCCGGTGGAATTGTATTATCACTGGCCCCACCATTGTAACCACTGGCCCGGAGCATTCGTCCAAAAAAAATCGACTAATAATGAAGAAAATTAACACATTTGTTGCAATAGTAATTTATGCACTAACTACATTACTACTTGTACTACAACATTTGAATAATCAGTTTTTCCTCATTTTCCTCAATTGTTCATATTTGGTTTATTAAAATAATGATATTGTGGTCATTGTTAAAAAATGTCTGCTATTATGAGTATTATTATTTGTATAATGCACTTTCTGCCTTCCTGTCATTAGGAGTTAGAAATGTAATGGCTGTAGATTAGATCCTTCATTATCCTAAACTGCTGGGACATTTCCCTATAGCCAATACCTTTATATTGTCTACTCTTCACTTCCTGTCAGCATAGGTCGGCATTGATGTACAGAGCCGACAGAAGACCTTGTTTATATTGGCATCATATTGAGAGGTGCAGCCAGTGACGTGTCCTAAAACCAGGAAGTAAGCTGCTGGTTCCCTCGACATAAAGCAATGGGATTTCTCCACAGGGTTTTGGAAAATAGCTGGAAATAAGGTCTGTGGAAACAAACCTGTTTGATAAATGCACGTTTTGTTCAGCTGGATAATCTCCACATGTCTACCCTACTTTTATAATTTTGGAATCATAAATCTAATCGATATATTATAAAAGGGTTTTAGGACGCGTCACTGCACCACTAGAAGCCAACTCCATCGATCAAGCTGAAACTTTCTCTCCCTCTTCTTCTCATGCTCCCTGTCACTCTCCTTTAACTCCTCCGGTGACTTTCTTTTATTTGAAGATTGTTTTTTGCACGGCGCTTGGCCGGTTACCACTGGTATTAAAAACATTTTGGCGAATGGTTAGGTGGCGCGATAGTCTGTAGTGAAGGAGCGCGCTCCCACTCACGGGAGCCTGCTCGCGCTGCGCTCCGCAGCAAACAGCTGTTTGCTTTTCAGCCAACAATGACAAGCGACTCACGAAACGCTATGTTGTAGCGTTAATAAACGAAACAATTTAACTAAATTGCTTGTCAAAATACCAATACCACAGGAAAAAAAAAATGTTAAAACAATATTTTTAGTGGCCCGAGCGGGCAAGTGGAATGTACGTTATGCTGGCCCGGGGTGTCGAGTGCTTCCGGGCCATTTATAATGTCGAGCCCTGGGTTGACTAAAATATGTGCTGTTGAATTGTTTGGACAGCACCACATGGTGTCATTCACGCATAACTGTAGTTTGAATCACATAAACCCCGGAGATTTAACAGCTTGTGTTTGATATCAAATTCAAACCAGTCCACAGAAAATCAAATCATGTCATGAAACTTGTGTGGGATTTCTTTCCTTCAGTTGCAATGACCCCTAAAACTTTGATGCAAATTCACAAGCAAAACACAAAACTGGATGCGTTTATAGAAAAGAAGTAGGCGTTTGCTCAACTTTCCCTCAGAAGCTGATTCCCTTAAAGTACAGATTTACCAGGATTTTTATCAAGAATGTCAGATTTTCAAAGGGGATTGGGAGGTATTTCTTTTGGAGCTTCTAAGTTTAGCGCAGTAACACATAGCCTTAGGCTTCAGTAGAGACTTGTATTGCAGATAACAGGTGTGTTAGATTGCCTTGTTTTCATATCATCAGCCAAATTGTACACAGGTGCAGAATAAGAGAAACACAATCAGGATGATGTATGACACTAGTTGTTAAATAGACTATTATAGCACAATATGCAGCGGTAGGTAGTAAACTGGTTCATAACGGTGCAATGGCTGCGTTGGCTCAGTTAGAGAATATTGCCAATGAGACGGAAATTGGGGCCCATGGTAACGTCTGGCAGTTACTGCACGTAAAGTCAGGTTAATTAAAGTTTTGTAGACTTTCATTTATGTCTGATTGTAATAGTGGGTGTTTGGCTTGTAGGTATACAGATTCAACAAAGCTATTGTTAGATAAAATGCTACCTGTAACTGTTTGAATTTGCCATTTTATAGCTCTATGAACTTACCTTTCTGTTCTGCGGGTACATTGTAGCTGTATGTAGATGTATCATATGTAACATGATATTTTTCTTTTAAATGTAAATAATCCACTGACAGATAATGGGTCTTTATTCTTTCTGTCCCCGTCTCTCACACATGCACACAGCTAAATGTGAAGTTGGCGTTACTATTGCCCTAAGTGTGTCAAATGACATCTAAATGTTTCCAGAAATCTCAGCTGGGCCATTTAATGAATTCATGAATGAGATGATAATACAAATGAAGCCTCAAAAATTGGGGTAGTGCTCATTCACAGAGTGTTACTCATCATGACAAATATTCTTAGTTATTGAATTAAATCTATCATTTAATTTGATTGTTTTTCTGAACGGACCAAACAGAACACAAGTACATTCCTTACAAGTACAAACTCAAAGCAAATGCGAGAAAAATATGTTTTCCATCTTAAGATTTATAGTTTACAAACTTTTTTTAACTCAATGTAACTGTGCCATTCAAATATGGAACATTAAATAGAGAATATTAAAGAGAGAGCTCTACCTATTCTAACAATCATCTCTCATTGTTTTTCAGGCGTACACATGGCTGCAGAACGAGTTGGGCTCTGAAACCGACCCAGTGGTTATTGTCCGTTTTGTTGGCTCTAGCCAGCTCTCCACAGACCTACGCAGCCTCCTCCAGAGCATTTGTGAACAGATTGCAATAAACTACCGCTGCCTGATTCACTTTCTGCCTACACAAATCCAGGAGATGAAGGAGCTCCTGACCAACCTTCTAGGGGAAGCCACATTTCACAGGCCCTTGGTCATTGTCCTGGATGCCCTGGAGCAGCTTACAGATGGCGATGATGTCCGCAAGCTGTGGTGGCTTCCCATACATCTGCCTCGGACAGTCCGCATTATAGTCTCAACATTGCCCAATAAACATGGTATCCTGCAGAAACTTCGCCAGCTCGTCCATGATGAGAGGAATTATGTGGAATTAGTCCAGAGGGATCGCAAGGTCTGCAGTCAAACATTAAAACAGCAGTTGCTAGGTGTGAAACGAAAGGTCACCTCAGGCCAACAGATCTATGTCAATGAGGCACTTGCCAAGTGTACATTGCCAATGTTTGTCAACCTCATCTACAGAGAAGTAGTTCATTGGAGGTCTCACAAAGATGTGGATGACAGGTCCCTATGCTCCACAGTGCATGAAAGCATAGAACAGCTCTTCTACTCAGTGGAGAACAAGTTGGGCCAACGTTTTGTCTTCCGAGCATTAGGATACATCACCATGGCCAAGGCTGGGCTAACTGAGGTGGAGCTGGAGGATATTCTGTCCCTTGATAATATAGTTCTTGGCGATGTCATTGTGGCAACATACCTCAAAAACCCCTTGAGGATCTCTTATGACCTGGTTGCAAGGCTTAGAGAGGAGCTGTATGGTTATCTGGTGGAACGTCAGGTACGCAACGTCACCTTGATGGTTTGGGCCAACCGACACCTACATCTCATTGCCCAGAAGCTGTATCTTAGCAACGAGGAAGACGTCCATCAAATGCACAGCCTCCTAGCTGAGTACTTCTTGGGGGCATGGTCAGGAGGCAGAAAGAAGATCTTCACCTACGACAACAACCATTTCACTTCCCTGAATATATCTGTTCACAAAAACCCCCACAATCAGCAGTCTCATGAGAAAACATCATCTGACAAGTACTCGTATGACAGGCAGACTCCAGAGCAGCCGTGGGTGTTTCAGTGCAATCTATTGGAGCCTGACATTTTCTTTGTCAACCATAGGAAGATGACAGAGTTGGTGTACCACCTAACCAGGAGTGGGCGCACTGATGACCTCATGTTTGGTGTCATCATGAACTTTAGCTGGCTCTACACAATGATCAAGATTGGCCAGTTTGACAAAGCTTTAACAGACATTGACCTAGCTTACAGCTATTCCCAAGAAAAAGAACTGAAGTTCCTCGCCACAACTCTCCGTAGCGTCAAATTAAAAGTGCTAAAGAACCCAGCATCACTGTCTGCAGAACTGCAGCAAAGGCTCCTGCCAGTTGTCACCTCCCTCCCAAAGCTCAGACACCTCCTCTTGGAGTGTGACAAAGATGGCCCCAAGTACTGCTCCATCGTGCCTCTACACTCCTCTATGGACGTCACATACAGTCCAGAGAGGCTTCCTCTGTGCTCTAGCTACATGCAGATTGTGGAGATCTTGCCAACCCTAGCACCAAACATAGTCCTTGTAGCCCTCGAAGATGGGTCTGTCAGCACCTGGGATGTAGAGAGCAGACAACTTCAAAGACAGATAGATACAGCCAAATCTGTTGTGCTAGGTATCAGGCTAACCACTGATGAAAAGTATCTGGTCGTGGCCACAACCAAAAACACGCTGCTCATCTATGATAATCACAAGTCCTGCCTTTTATCTGAGGTTGAAATCAAGGGGTCCAAGCAAAGTGGTGTCGCTGGTGGGGTGGCCTTCATCAATGGTTTTACCTTGTCAACCCATCATGCTTTGGCTTGGCTTGAAGCTAGTAAAGATGTCAATGTTATTGACCTACTTTACGGTTGGCCTCTCTACCAGTTCCATTGCTGGTATGAGGTGACTTGTGTCCAGTGCTCTCCAGATGGAATGTATGCCTTCTGTGGCCAGTACCTCAACACTACATCCATCTTTCATCTGGGAAATGGGGACAAGTTGGCCACTGTCACCTCTGAGTTTTCTGGGGGATTCGTTAAGTCCATTCTAGTTCTGGACACCCTTAACCAAATGGTGATGGTTGACAATGAAGGCAGTTTGTCAGTATGGAACACCAAAGATATCACCAACACACGTCTGATGGAGGATTACGATTGTAGGGGGGATGACAGTGAAGTGGTGGGCATTGAGTTATCTGAAGACCAACGCTCCATTCTCATTTGCAAGGCAAGAAGTATTGAGGTTCTGGACACAAAAGTATGGAAAATGGTAGAGAAGTTCAAAGCCAAACGCACTGAACGCTTTGTCGCTGCTGTTCTCTCCAAGAATGGACAAAGCATCGTGGCCTCCATGGAGAACACCTCCTCTATCTTTGTCTGGAGAAGGGACAGTGGACAGTGCATGGCAAGCCTTATTGAGGTCTCAGGGGCTATCGTCAAACTAATCAAATCAGCCCATCACAACCTGCTCCTTTCTGTTGCCAGCAGTGGGGTGTTGTCTGTTTGGGACATTGATATCATCACCGCCATGTCAAATATTGACAAAACAGGCAAGAAGATCCAGACCTTGCAGCTGTCCGGCAGAGAGGATTATGTGTTTACAATGGACGGTTCTGAAGCTGTCCACAAGTGGAACTTCAACACCGGCTTTATTGAGACAGTCTTTAAGCACGAGGGCATAGTAGAGAACTGTGTCCTCAGCTCTTCTGGCGATCTGATGGTGACTTCAGATGACAAGTCCAGTCAGTACATCTGGCAAACCAGTACTGGAGAAAACATGTTCCGAATCAATGGACAGAGAATATCACAGCTGCTAATCACCCACAACGACCAGTTTGTGGTGTCCCTCTGCGAGCAGAATGCATCCAGAGTCTGGAGGCTTGGGACTGGCCACAAAGTGTGCAACATTTTAGTCACCCTCCAGAATGCACTGGTCACCACAGCTAACACTTTCCTTGTGGGAGCCACCAAAAATAAGCTCCTTGCTGTCAGTCTTTGGTCGGGCAGCGTATCCAAGAAGTTTGTCTGTGATGATGGCGTTACCATCGTCAACTTCAAGCTCATTCCTGACTGCCCTGACTGTGTGGTGTTCATCACGTCGACAGAGACCGTCATCATCTGGAGTGTGGCAGATGAGTCTGTTTGCAGGCGAGTTCAGCTGCCAATCAATTTCCTTAAAAATCTAGAGGACTTCCAGATCTCGCCCAATGGGAAATTAGGGATTGTCTCCAAAGGCGATGAGAATATCAATGTCCTGGATCTTCACAGCGGCAAGCTGAGGCTTGTCCATGCTGCTGGTATCATTTGGCGTCAGAAATTATCAAGAGATGGACGTTATCTAGTGTATATCTGTTTCCGGAACTGCGATGAAGACGATGAAGCTGGTGTCGTATCTAATCTGATCGTGATGCGCCTTGCTGATGGTAAGAGCATCGGCACATGCTCCCTGTACAAGACACCTACCTTCCTGTCTCTCTCCCAGCGAGCACTTAACATCATCATTGGCTTCGAGGACGGCAGCATTGGCACATACACAGTAGTGGATCGTGTGGATGCTGCCCTCAAGATAAAGATAGCCACCTCAAACAGCCGACAGATTGTCAACAATGCCTCGCAAAAGGTGCGGCCAAAATGTGGCAACCATTCCTTTAAGACTGTTGCTGATTGCATTTGGAGGGAGTCAACCGAGGTGTTCTCCAGGGACAGCCCTATCAACGTGTCCGACTCTGGTGAGGGTGAGTCAACCACGCCTACAAAAAAAGAGTGAACTGCTGCAGTGATAGGTGGAGATTAGAGAAGCAGGTGGAGTTAGGACAGGAAGTGGAGATATGTGAGAAAGTTTAGAATCTCTGGGGTTGCAGTTGATTCTTGTTTACAGCCACGTGTTTCAGCTGCAGATGTCAGCCCTCTGGGTAGTTAATGGGCCGACGGTTTTACGCTGCACTCAAGTTGTGTATTACTTACTTCCAACATATGATACAGTTCCTGTTTGTCTTACACACGAAGACTGTTAGAAAAATACTATGTTTTTGAAAAGAAGAAAAAAGTTTATTCTGTGAGGTATTAGTTTGCCATTATGTGTCCTTTTGCATTTGAAGAACAAAGTTACTATTCAAATGTCTCGGTCAAACATTTTCAAAGCCATTCCAGTGATCTTAGCCACTTTCATTGTACACTTTCTTTATTTACATCGTGCACATTAAGCCATAATGTTTAAGAGTACATTTATGTTTGTATCAGTCGGTACTGTACAAAAAAAAGGAAGAACTATGAACATATGTACATATCCCTTTCTGGCTGCTGCAATTTGTGCAACTCCTTAAAAATGTTATGTTGTGCTTAATGCAATCAAAGTGAGTGCCTGGAATTTAAAATGTTCTTTATGTGCGGATTACAAGATTTATGAAAATGCAGGGAATTTGTAAACACAGTATACACACAGTTACTTAACACTTGCATTGATGTTAAATCTAAACGATCAGTGTTTTGAAATACAGTCAACAGCGTGAGAGATCGATGGCATTGCTCTTTGTAATGATAGGTGTAGAGATTTCTTGGAGCAGTTTACGTACATTCGGTGTGAATTTACTTGCAGTTACATCAGTCTTTGTGCTGTTAGTTTTACGGGAAGCACCACTATTGAGCATAGTGTAGCATAGCACCATACACATTCACGCCTTAACCAGTGTACTTGCTTTAGGTTTAGTGGAGTGTGTTCAAATGTTCTGGTAGAAAAGAACGAGATTAGCCCAATGTTTCACTGAAACAAATTGTGAATATATTTACAGGTTTAAACAGTAGGTGGAAGCACTTTATGAGTGGTTTGTGAGAAAATGTAGATTTATTCATATGAAATGTGTAAATTGTGATCTAGAGTTGTCTTAAAATAGGTATTGGATTTGCCTTAAAACTATACAGCAGGCAATCTAGGTACTTGGAGGCTATAGCTTACTCACTTGAAATGCGACAGTGTTTTTTATATTTTTGGTATCAATACAAAATAACCACTTGACAGCAGAGACAGGACATTTAAAAATGTATGGGATCAAATAATGGTCAATAAGATTTTGCATTTGTGAATTTAAAAAAAATCCCAAAACTTTGTTTACCTGTGGATATAACCTTGCATTGGAGATGCAAGTTGGTGAATGTGTAGAAAAATCTTGATGCAAAAAAAATGTTTGGCTTTCAAAATAAATATTAGTAATAATATAATTTAAAAAATATGAGGTTAAACATTAAAAACACTTTTTTCTGAGTCTATGAGTTAACTTACTGTTATTTTTAAACAGATATTATATAGACTGTCTGAATATTTTTCTTACAAATTCACATTGCAGTACTGTATACTGTATGTATACATGTTTCAAAAGATCTAAATGTGTTGACCCTTATATGAGCCCATACACATGTGATGGGTAACATTATGAAAGGATTAAAAAAGGCTGTTTAAATCTGATTCGCTGACAATCTGCTGCAAAGAGTTAATCTATTAGGTTGTTCCGTGACCTTTCTTTTTAAAGCATGTCTGTAATAACCCAAAACGCAATTCTGAGCTCTGATGAGATGAATCATCTGCCAGGCATGATTGAAAACAACACACTTACACTTTGACATATACTTTTGAAGGGCTATTCCATCTTATTGTATGTTTACTAGTTTTGAACTTTTGAGATAATGGCCCTTGAATAATTTCAAACCCGGGTAGCAGCATCAAGCTTTAAAGTACTTTAATTCTCTTCAACTCAAGAGTTTCTAAATTAAAAATATATATATTATGTAATTGCCAAAGTCCCGATTATAGTTTTTGTTTTTATTTTGTTGACTGCCACATTTGTTTTTTGAGGCTTGTACTGTAGTTATATTGTTACCAAATCGTTTCAGTGTTCTACTGTGATTATGTTTATGATAGAGACGATGTGCTATCTTTGCTAAAAAAAAGTTTAAACAGAGTCCTCTTATGAAATATATTGGAATGCCAGTTTAAGAGTATATTTGAATGTGTCCATATGGAAGCCAGTAAACGGTATTATTGTATGTTAAGTAACTTGAATGACTTTTAATAACTTACATGTTTGCAACTCATAGTTGACATACTGGTATAATGAATGTTTCTATTGTATTCTTTGTATTGTCAGGACTGACTTACCTGTTTAGAGATTTATATTTTCATAAATGTTGTACTTACATTTTGTTACAGAGTTGTTTAACTGGAGTTCAAACAGAAAAGAAACTTATGTCTGAAGCAATATGAAACTAGTGTGTATGCATCGTTTGTATGAAACATTTTAATGTAATAAAATGGTTCACTTTTTGCCTCCACTGCACTGCCTCGGGCGTTTCACTTTAATTAGTGGTTGTGGAAAAAATCTTGGGATCATGTTTCTACTTTTAGACATGAAAGCATTTTAATAACTGCCTCTGATGTCATAGACAATAACTGATGCAAAGAGCAAACTCTCTTCTAATTGGCTAAATTAAGTTGCAGAGCATGCTGCAAAACAGGTCATTCATGTGTTTCTATATTGTTTCCCATTGTCAGAAAACCCTGACAGTGCTGACAGCCACACACACACACACACACACACACACACACACACAAACACACAGCTATAAAATGATGTGATAGGCCAGTAATTGCTCCTCTGCGCTTGATGCTGAATGCCAGACAAGCGTGGTGAATATTTCTCCAACACTGGCTGACATTGTCATCATAATTAGGCGATGTGTGTGCAGTGCACCTGTACAGCCCTCTGCGCCAAACACACATGCACACACACAAACACACACACAGTTGCAAAGCAAACACATCCAGAATCAAGCTGTGATTGGCCAATAAAAGCCTGTTGCTTTGGACTACCGTTTTAATTTCCCAGTGGTGTCACTCTAAGCCTGCGTGTGTGTGTGTGTGTGTGTGTGTGTGTGTGTGTGTGTGTGTGTGTGTGTGTGTGTGTGTGTGTGTGTGTGTGTGTGTGTGTGTGTGTGTGTGTGTGTGTGTGTGTGTGTGTGTGTGTGTGTGTGTCCTGTCTCCACGGCAACATCAGGTCCGCAGCGGTGACGGCCTGGTCACGCCTCTCATTGTAATGATGGTGAGCTCATGTCTGTTGGCTATTGGGGCTGCCTACAGTCCTTATGACAACAAGGGCTTGACTATTACTGGCACATTCCACCTGCAGCGCCACACAGACATATCATTACACCACTTGTTTGTTGAACAGGAGGTCTCCACAGGTCACGGTGTGTGTTAATGTGAGCATCCTACAGTATGGATTACAGTTAGGGCTGAACGATTTTAAATCTAAATCGCGATTTTTAATTATGCAATTAAAAATAAAAATGTGTCAGTCATCCACAAAAATCAGGAGTGCTGTGCTCCACATGTACCAGCCATTGCTAACCAATCAGAAGTGGCCCATGATAGTAGGTGATAGACAGATTGATCCAATCACCTGCCAAGTATTTTTGAAATACTTTTCCAAATGGCTTCCAATGGAGCTTTCCTAGATGGTTTGGTGAAACAAAGCATCTGAGTCAGGTTAGTAATGCTCACATGTTGTACATCTATTACAGGGTGAATCTTAAACTGAAGCTTGACTTTAAAGCAACCCAACGGAAGTTTCATGTAAGTTTAGTTCTTTCACTCGTAGCTCGGGCTGCGGGGGTGCTAGAGACGGGAGCACGTTGATGCGACCGTCCTAGCCGGAGATATGGCCGCATCTTACAATAAACTTCTGTTGGGTCGCTTAACAACAAAATCGCAAATCGAATCGCAATATCTGTCCGAAAAATCGCGATTAGATTATTTCCCCAAATCGTGCTGTAAAAACTAGACTGCGCATGCTCAGAGCATGTTTCTATTCAATGTGTGCGGCAAAAAAATATCACCATAGGTGCACTGTGCTGATATACCTACCAAACGTCATCTCATAATTCAGAGAGCTGATTGGCTGTAAGTACGTGTGTGCAAAAATAGTAGTTGTTTGAGAAGAGGAGACGAGAGAGAGAGCAGCGTATAGCGATTAAAATCAGTAAAACGGAAAGAAAATGAATGAAGTTGACCATCTACTTCAGCTTCGGTAAGTTCATTTTATGTCATATCTTTTGTTGATCTTCTGTGTTTATCCTATAGGCTATTGCTCTGCCCCTCTCTCTCTATCGGAACCATGGATAGCCTACAGCTATTTGTTTACGTGAAAAGCACCAGAAGCATCTAAGTTGTTCGTGCCCTACTACTTTTGTACATATCAAAACGCCACTGGATGTGTGCACGGGGAACACCAATATAAGCCTCTCGAAAGACAAAGTGTCATTCCCTGTCTGTGAGGTGAATTTTAAATCCGATCAATGGAACACAATCGTCCTTCATTTAATTCCTCTGAAGTATGCTGGGAGGAGAGACTCCTATGTCAAGGCGTCCTTGCTCTATTTCGATTGCAGGTGCACAAGAAGAGCTCGGAAGAGTCCTTTGCCTGCTTCCACTTTGCGCTGTAGCGTTTCAGATTCTATCTTTAGTTCATTACATTACATGTCACTTGTTAGACACTTTTATCCAAAGCGACTTACTCTTCAACAGGTTTGACCATCCCATCTCCAGCTCAACAGGACAGCAGGGGTTCCCAAACCCTGGCACCACTTCTTCTTCTTCTTCTTCTTCTTCTTCTTCTTCTTCTTCTTCTTCTTCTTCTTCTTCTTCTTCTTCTTCTTCTTCTTCTTCTTCTTCTTCTTCTTCTTCTTCTTCTTCTTCTTCTTCTTCTTCTTCTTCTTCTTCTTCTTCTTCTTCTTCTTCTTCTTCTTCTTCTTCTTCTTCTTCTTCTTCTTCTTCTCTTCTTCTCTTCTTCTTCTTCTTCTTCTTCTTCTTCTTCTTCTTCTTCTTCTTCTTCTTCTTCTTCTTCTTCTTCTTCTTCTTCTTCTTCTTCTTCTTCTTCTTCTTCTTCTTCTCCTCCAAACCCACCCAACTCCACTCCAGGGGGGGCATCAGCCACTCCCAGCAGTTTCACACCCCTAATAATCACCACCGGACAAGTTAAGAATCAGCTCTCGAAGATCAACGTGAGGAAGGCAAGGGAGCCAGACAACACCAACCCCCGAGTGCTCAAGGCGTGTGCCGGTCAATTAGCAGGAGTTTTTCAGCACCTCTTCAGTCTCTCCTTGAAGCTGATGAAGGTGCCGGACATCTGGAAGACGTCTTGCATTGTCCTGGTGCCCAAAAAGACACGCCCAGCACCCCAGGAGACTACAGGCCTGTTGCTCTGACTTCACATGTCATGAAGATCTTTGAGAGACTGATTCTGCAGCACCTCAAACCCCTCGTGTGGGACTCCATGGACCCTCTACAGTTTGCCTACCAGGAAAACATTGGTGTAGAGGATGCTATCACCTACATGCTCCACAGAGCCTACACACAGCTGGAGGAGCCGCACAGCTCACTAAGAATTCTGTTCTTCGACTTCTCCAGCGCCTTCAACACGATGCAGCCATACCTGCTAGCTGAGAAGCTGTCAGTGATGCAGGTGGATCACAGCATGGTCGTCTGGATCACAGACTACATCACCAGCAGACCTCAGTATGTCAGACTGCAGGGCAGCGTGTCTGATGTGCTGCAGAGCAACACCGGAGCCCCACAAGGAACTGTGCTGTCACCATTCCTGTTCACCCTCTACACCTCCGACTTCCGCTTCAACTCTGGCTCATGCCACCTACAGAAGTTCTCTGACGACTCCTCCATTGTCAGCTGCATCACAGATGACAATGAGGAGGAGTACAGGGCCCTGGTTGAGAACTTCGTAGGCTGGTGTGACAACAATCACCTCCAGCTCAACATCAGGAAGACTAAGGAGCTGGTGGTGGACTTCAGGCGGAGCAGCAAGACGCCTCTGACCCCCATCACCATCAGGGGGAAGGATGTGGAGGTGGTGAACAGCTACAAGTTCCTGGGAGTGCACTTAAACAATAAACTGGACTGGACAGATAACACCGATGCTCTCTTCAGGAAGGGACAGAGTAAGCTGTTCTTCCTGAGGAGGCTCAGGTCATTCAAACGTGTGCACGAGGCTGCTGCAGATGTTCTACCAGTCCGTGGTGGCCAGTGTGCTCTTCTTTGCCGTGGTGTGCTGGGGTGGAAACACAAACACTAGGGACACTGGCAGGCTGAACAAGCTCGTGAGGAAGGCTAGCTCTGTAGTGGGAGTTCAACTGGACAATCTGGAGGAGGTGGCAGAGGGGAGGACGAGGAGGAAGCTCGACAGCATCCTAGAGAACCCCTCCCACCCACTCCACGCAGAGCTAGTGAAGATGAGGAGCACGTTCAGCCACAGACTCATCCCTCCACGACAACACACCAAGCGCCTCGGACAGTCCTTTGTGCCTGTAGCCATCAGGCTGCTACAACAAGGGGTTAATGTTGAAAAAGAAATAAAATTAAATCACTGGACATAAATATACACTGTTTCCACAACCCATGTTAACATATTATTAGTAGTAGACCAAAAAGGTAGATAGATATGTCACTATGTTTACAGATGTCCATTTTCACTTTTCACTTTAACTTATTCCGTACTTTATAACTTAGATAACCAAATATGCATTATTTTTACTCATCTCCTATTTCATAGTCTTTTATTATTATCATTTTAATTTTTTTTCTTGATTTTATTTATTTTTGATTTTATTAATCTGTGTGAATCTTTGCTGTCCTGTTTTTTCACGCTTACCCTGTTGCTACTTTGTACAACTGAGTTTCCCCTTGGGGATTAATAAAGGTTCATCTTATCTTATCTTATCTTACATACTCAATACTGTGGCCAATCCCCACAGGAGCAATTTGGGGTGAAGTGTCTTGCCCAGGGACACAACGACATGCTGACTGCAGTGGGGTTTGAACCTGTGCTCCCCTGATCCGAACACCAACGCACTAGGCCACTGTGCCACACGCCTTAACTTTAGTTCAGGAAAGTTAAGGCAATTAAACATGGTAATGGGTACAAACAATCACAGTTAATGATCGTGAATTAATCATTACAGTGTGGTGATTGTCTTTCTCTTTTGATTTTAGACAATGGCACCTGTCCATGAATGACTCACTCAGTACATACCAAAGTCCAATCATTTGTCTTCCCAACTGACAATTCACTTTCAAAGCACAATGTGGATGTTTAACACAATGTTTTACAATGAATCAAAATGACATGTTGTTGGTATGAAGAATCATTTAAATAACAAAAGGTGACGAACATTAAGATTTAGTCTGAGGTCATTTGGAGATTCAGTCATAATCACAAGCTAACATAGACGACAACTCTTATCAAAGTTCTTAAAATATACGCAAAATTCCCTATATTCAATTCAATGGATATGGTCAATACGTTCTTCACTCTCTTACTTAGAGTTCAACTTGAATTTATACCACTGTCATGGCTGCATGGTAGAGCAAGGCTGCAGCTACAGTAGGAGACAATTAGCTTAGCTTAGCATAAAAACAGGAAGTAGGGGGAAACAACTAGCCTTGCTCTGAACTAAGGATTTACTTTGGAAGCTCACTCATATCACTTTGTTTAATATGTAAAGTGTAAAAGCTTTACAGTTGTCATTTCACGGGAGGTTATGTGTTTAGCATGCTAAGCTAACAGTCTTCCGGTTGTTCATAATCAACAGAAAGATGTGAGAGTGATATCTTCTTATCCCCCTCTTTACAACAAACCAAAAATAAAACAATATTAAATGTTTTATTGTTATAACTTTTGGCCACTCTCTTCTTTCGATGTTCAATATTTTCACTGGAGAGAACATTTAAAAAAGTGAGAAAGCAGTGAAGTGAGAACAGCATTTATGCGCCACCACCCTATCTTTGAAAATGTCTAGAAGGGCTCTATTTTGCATTTGATGTGTCACATTGTTGTCATGTTTTGCATACGTGCCAGAATGTTAGCCGCCATCCTGTCATCTGCAGCCAGAGCAGGAAAAACCTCTCCAATGTATGTAGTATTTTATATCCCATAAGCCTGTGCCTGAAACTGTATTCCTTCAATCTTAGAGTTGGTAGTAAAAAACACAGGCTTACTTTGAGTACATTAGTTGTTTAGATAAGTTTGCACTAAAAAGCAGAACACCGGAGAAAGACAAGGCCTTTAACCCAATTACTCCTGCGTTAGTGTTATCATTTGAAACATCTTCATGAGGCAGCACCAAATAAAACGTTATGGTCTGTGCATCTGTAAACAGTCAAACCGGTTTTTCCATTGTCTCATCCCCAGGAAAGAAATGTGTTTATGAAGGCATATAAATCAGCAAAACTACACACACAAAAAAACACATGGTTCAAGGACACCTTTTCATGGGTAATTCATGAAAACAGGTCAAACGTACAAATATATATTACAACACAATGACTATGTTGTAATTTTGTTCAGTACATGCTTCAGGCTCACACTCAAAGACTTCATTTTATTTTTTCCCTTTTCTGGGTTGAGGCCAGGTTTTGTTAAGTAGGTAGCAAGTGTTGAGGGGTTATTCTAATCGCATCCAAGTCATATGATCAAACTGTGAAGAGGCTGTCAGGTTAAACTGAGTCAAGCTGGACACCTTACAACATCAAAACAGGAAGTCAAGCATATTAAAGGTTCATAAGGTATAATAATGGTGTAGTGGCAATGATGGGGTCAGATGGTATTTGTATTACTTTAAATAAATGCAGTGTGATGCATTTTAAGAAATGACAATTGTCACAAAGCCATTGATAAGTTATAATATGGGTCCGATTTCATTGTCATCTCTTAAAATTAAGCAACCCCTCTTAGGTTATGGTTATTATTGTGGAAATATCTTTTAAAACTTGTTTATTTTACTTGTGTTTGAGATTGTGTTCACCTCTTTACCTTTTTTAAAGCATTTATTTAACATTTAGGAATAAGGCTGATATACCTAATTTTCTATTTTGTGATTATTATTATTTTACGTTTTCCATGCCATGTCTTTTAATGTCAATGCCTGGACCACGGGGGAGAGGGATGTGTTAATGCAGTGTAGTGCCAATGTTGCTTTGTTCTGAATGGAAAGTTCAAAAAGAATTTGAATTACAAAAAAACAACAACGTAGGAATAAGGTGTACTCTGGACTGAAGTATATAGTAATACTACAGTGTTAAAAGACCAAGCAGATAGTTCAGTAAACTATATATTTAATAGATACAGTAAATAATAAAAGTTTTCTTTTGAAAGTTCTGACCGGAAACAGTTGTAGTTCACCTTGTTTACATTGACAGTGGTCCACTAGTGACTAGTTTCCCAGGCTAACTAACCATCAGACGGTGTTCAGACAGGAGACATGGGACTGTGGAATCACCGAGGGGGGGGAACTCTTCTCCAAAACAACACAAACACAGGGAAAGAAGTCTTATCCAGCCAGAAGACATTCATTGGAGCTTTAATTTTACACGTGTATTGATTTATACTAAAACCGAACGAGAAGACTTAGATGACAACTGAAGTTATCCGTGCTTTTTTGATACCTAGGGCAAAGTGCCACTCCTTCGCTTAGCGCAAAAGGTAGGTCGAAACATTTTCTATCCTTTAAGGCTTTCTCACATCAAAAATAATGTTCTGAATTAACTTTAAGAGTGTGAAAAGTGTTGTTGAAGCGTTGTTCAACCGTGGTGAGCTCAGCTTCGACGGTTCCTCACAGCGACAGGTGAGCCCTGAGTGGTGATGTCAGCCATATGCCGAGTCGCTTTGAAAAACAAAGAAATACAATAACGTCACCTTGCTATATATAATAAGGTTGTTATAAGGCTGTATTAAATGGTAAATAAAGATTAAAAAGTATGATAAGACCCCTTTTAAGCTTTTGTTTTTAGATAGCCTACGCAAAATGTAGTTTTTGACACACTTTGGAGATGTGAGTGCACACCTGTTGCACTTAATGGCATATGGCTGTTAGCACACGCTATAAACTAAAACATACATTCATATAAGTTATCAATACGTTTATGAACTGTCAGTAGGCATGAGTGTAACTAAAAGAAAGCAAATAAGTCGTGTTTTCATATTTGTATTTGATAATTTATCCTTTTATACATTTTAATCTTTATTGTCCCTATTTGTAAAACAATTATGGTAGACAAATACTATATATTTCAAAGTATTGTGTTGGCCTTCAGATAGTGCTCAGGCTGTAAAACTAACTTAGGATATTTTGCATTATTGATTCATTTCTTTATCAAAACATCTTATTATACGAACATTTCAGAAGCCAAAATATATTTCAGTAGCCGTAGTATATATTAAATCATAGCTGAAATGATTAGAAGACTAACTGTTCATCGACAGAAAAATCATAAATAACATATTTTACATATGCCTCTCTAATATATGCTTTTGCAGTATCATTTTCTCTGTTTTATATCGTCTTAAACTGAACATCTTTGTGGTTTGGACAGACAAAACTAAATATTTAAAGACATCATTTTGGGCCTTTTAACTAATCTCTGTAAAACATGTCTAAAGCTGGTGCAAGCAAATGTTAGCCAATCCGTTTCTGTTCTCTAATCATACCAGCTGTAGTAGAATATAAATGTGTGTATCTGTGTAAAAACAAAATATATAAAAGTTTCAATATGTCGCTACAATGTTGTTAAAGTGACATACAGACGCTGATACATTCCATCCAGGCCTGAACACATTCACTGCAGGCAGGTGAAGTTAATGAGTGAATGGAGGGCTGGTATGGGGGGCATTTGTCCTTTGTTAGGATGGAGTGGAGAGGCCGAGGAGTGGTCTTGAATTAGTTAACCAGAGCTCCTGTACACGGCCTTGGGCTATGTTTGCACATCTAACACGTAGCCCCGCTGAACCCTGGGTCGTTTAAAAAGGCACCCAAACTTGATGCTTGAGCGCAAACCTGTCCTGTCCATGTGAACCGCCGTCTACAAGCAGCTCCCGTATATCAAATGTCTCTTTAAACTCCGTGATGGTTTTCTGGTCAGTTTTTTTCACCTCAAGTCAGGTTAGATTTACAACATGCTGACAATTGATTTACACAATGTGCTCAGCTGCGGTTTGGAAAACACATTTTCCAGGCTTTAGAGGCAGACTCCACCCATGTGGCAGCCTATTAGACAAAACAAGCCATTAAAAGCGTATGCAAATATTATTTGCCCAAGAGCTAGTTTGCCTTGCAGCAGGATGGATGACTCGACCTGAAACAGGATGTAAACAGGAGGAAAGATCTCAATGCTGTTGTTGCACGGATAAAGATTGTGTAATGAATTTCCAAGAACATTTTATAATATGTAACGGATAAGGGAGTGTACTGCTGCTCCTAAACAGACTTCATAATAAAGAAGCCTATTAATATTTATATTTTCGGGCACTTTTGCATAGTCTTGTTGTCTTGTGTTACTGTCAGGATTTGACAGGGTGTTGGGCCTAAAAGCAGTACAAAGATGGATCAGGAACACAGGGAGAACCGACAGGAACATCTACGTACTGACAAAGAACAAAGGACTCAGCTGGAGAGGGGGCAACAGGGGCAACAGGTGAACACAATCAGGCAGGAAAACACAGGAAGTAAAACAAGACATGACACATGAGAAAAAGGGCATTTCAAAATCAAACAGGAAACAGACAATCATGACAGTCAGAAGTACCCTCTTCCTCTGCATGTCTTTCTATCTGAAGCTGCTACTAAATAATTGTCCTGTTCCTGTAAGCCAGTAAAACAACATTTCGTTTTAATAGTACACCCTGTGTCTTGTTGAAATGACAATAAAGTATGTCTATGTTATACAATATCAGAAAACACACTATTCAACTAAACAGCCTGATTTTGACTTAATATTATATTGACTTAATATATATATTCACACTTACTGTAAATATTAACCTGGATAATGTATGCAAATATATCTCCGTAAAAACTAACACAAAATAAATGTGTACATTATAGTTGTTTGAATGGTTAGACCCATTTACAAATGTTGTTTAGCCCCTGTTTTATTTACAGCTGCATCACTGGCTCTATATGAAATAAAAGCGAGGTTTGTTTACTCGCTTAAAGTATAATCAAGAGCTCTTGGCTCAGGAGGATCCACGGGGGGAAAAACAGCAGCAGGTCTGTTTGCAGTGGGAGAGGGGGGGGGGGGGGGGCGATTGATAAGTGAGGGCTGCTGGGTAATGGAGAGGAGACAGGGCTTGTTTTCATCGGACTGCAGCTCAAGGCCAAATAAAAAGAAGTTTGGAGCTTGACCTCCCAAAATGTACATGGACTACTTTGAGTAGAGTAAGTTGCTTGTGTAGGCGGAAAATCCATATCTAAATTGATCCATTACGAGTGTTAAATTAATTTAAATTGGTTGGCATGACAACTCACCATGGATACACTTGCCTGATCGCACCAGGCGTATTCATATAAGACAGTTAAAGGTGAGCCCGTCGCATCCAAATCAATTGAAAATGAATTATGATTTGACAGATATTTATAAGTGTTTCATTGTGAGGTTACACAATAACGTCACTCTGACATCACTCTTTTATGGGAAGCATTATCAGGTGTGGGAGGTTATCTCATTTACTGTATATGCAGGTTATTAAAAGCTGGATAAAGCAGCGGGTGAGACAGCGCCACTTTTTCTTGTCATTGCTCACACTTTAGAACGGTGTATTGACATTTCAGGCTGATTTGAAAAGCCTCCGAGCTGATAAGAGACTACATTGACCAGCTTATCGAATGCTGCAGTTTTCTTTCAGCAGAGAAATGCAGAGGTAACACCGGCAGCTACAAGGAAAGCTGCCAATAAGTGCTTCTTCTTTATTTGTGATATGGGATAATAGCCAGTTTCAGCTGAATTAAATGGAATGGATTTTAGATCAGGTTTAAATTAGCACCAGGATGATTTTATATGACAATAAGAAAGACTGGATTACTGTACCTTTTGCTTTTCAAAGTACGAAACAAGGGATGCAACTTTATACCATCCGTTGGGGCTCGCCAATATTTCCATTTCATTATGTATCGCCTTAAATGGAATGGTGAGATATTGTGATACCTCCGCATATCTTTCTGAGCAACTTCCAGTGATAACATCTGCTCTTATGTCAGTAAAAGGGTACAGCTCGGCGGCTATGTAGACAAGCGGCTTCTCAATCTTGTCTTCCCTCAAAGGATGTGTTCAGGTAAACTCAATTGTGTGGGTCCAGAGCCCAAAATAATGTCTATAAAGTGATGTTTAGTACCAAAGATATTCAGTTTGGAGTGATATTAAAATAGATATGCTTAAAATTCTTGCTTGAAGGCTAAACAGTTCATCTTTGCAGCTTTTTAGATCGGATTAGAGAAAGGGGACCTTGTTTTCAATTTGTAGGATTCACCACAAAATAACATTTTTTTTACAAGGAAGCCCCAAAACAACAACAGACCATCATACGCAGGGGTAGACATTAGGGCTGTCCCGAATACCATTTCTCGGGCTCCGGATATTCGGTAGTAATCAGCAGCGAATATTCGAATATTCGGTGCGGAGATTTTTTTTCATAACACGCTCCGAGACACCTGACAACACACTGTTAAGCAGAAGCGCAGAAAGAGCATACTATTACGATTTATATTTATTTATTGTCTCAGTACTCGCATACATTAAAACTAAATGTGTCCTCTGCATTTAACCCAGCCGCAGTGCAGCGCCGGGGATATAGGCGTAAACGGTATTTAAATAAATGAAGAACGAAAAATAAATGAACGAACTGTATGCCAATAATTGCCTTAGCCCCAGATGTTCCCACATCGCTCCTATTATTTTCACTATTCGGATAAAATTGAAAAACTAATATAAAAAAACAATTCGGGTTGCTTGCTTGCAACTATTTCCCAAGGATAGTAAGAGCACGATTTTATCATGTGTAACGTTACTGTTTTAAACGGCGGATAACGCAGCTTCATCATGGCAACTTGACAACAGCTAAGCTAAGCTAGGCTACTACTTACAGCATCCGGTGACTTTTCAGAGTTGTTGTGCCACCGGCCAGTTTCTTGTCGCATATTTGGCACACTGCCTTCTTCTTACCGTCGTCCAATTTAAAATGGTCCCACACAGCTGGAGTCTTCGGCATTTTGTGTTCAGGTGTGTGAAGCGAGGTGAAGCAAGGAGAAGCGTGCCGTTTGCGTTCGTGACTGTGAGTGAACGCGATGTCAGGAGCACAGGCTGAGATTGTATATATTTCCGCATTTTAACAGTGCAATTCAAAAGTATAAATATAGTATAAGAATATGGAAATTCGCCTTTATTGATAGCATACATTTAGGGGAAAAACATTTTTTTGGAAAAAAAATAAAAAAACGAATATCCGAATAATGAAATTGAAACCCGAATAGTTGGCCAACGAACGAATATTCGAATAGTCGAATATTCGGGTACAGCCCTAGTAGACATTAAGGGTAAAAAGCCACTGGCCCTCCGGGCCGGTGGAATTGTATTGTCACTGGCCCCACCATTGTAACCACTGGCCCGGAGCATTCGTCCAAAAAAAAAATATCGACTAATAATGAAGAAAATTAACACATTTGTTGCTATAGTAATTTATGCACTTACTACTTGTACTACAACATTTGAACAATCAGTTCTTCCTCATTTTCCTCAATTGTTCATATTTGGTTTATTAAAATAATGATATTGTGGTCATTGTTAAATAATGTCTGCTATTATGAGTATTATTATTTGTATAATGCACTTTCTGCCTTCCTGTCATTAGGAGTTAGAAATGTAATGGCTATAGATTAGATTAGATCCTTCATTATCCTAAACTGCTGGGACCTCTAGCCAATACCTTTATATGTTCTGCTCTTCACTTCCTGTCAGCATAGGTCGGCATTGATGTACAGAGCCGACAGAAGACCTTGTTTATATTGGCATCATCATGAGAGGTGCAGTGACGCGTCCTAAAACCAGGAAGTAAGCTGCTGGTTCCCTCCACAAAAAGCAATGGGATTTCTCCATAGGGTTTTGGAAAATAGCTGGAAATAAGGTCTGTGGAAAACAAACCTGTTTGATAAATGCACGTTTTGTTCAGCCGGATAATCTCCACATGTCTACCCTACTTTTATCATTTTCGAATCATAAATCTAATCGATAGATTATAAAAGGGGTTTAGGACGCGTCACTGCACCACGAGAAGCCAACTCCATCGATCAAGCTGAAACTTTCTCTCCCTCTTCTTCTCATGCTCCCTGTCACTCTCCTTTAACTCCTCTGGTGACTTTCTTTTATTTGAAAATTGTTTTTTGGCCGGCGCTTGGCCGGTTACCGCTGGTATTAAAAACATTTTGGCGAATGGTTAGGTGGCGCGATAGTCTGTAGTGAAGGAGCGCGCTCACGGGAGCCTGCTCGCGCTGCGCTCCGCAGCAAACAGCTGTTTGCTTTTCACCCAACAACGACAAGCGACTCACGAAACGCTTTGTTGTAGCGTTAATAAACGAAACAATTTAACAAAATTGCTTGTCAAAATACCAATACCACAGGAAACATTTTTTTTTAAACAATATTTGTAGTGGCCCGAGCGGGCAAGTGGAAAGTACGTTATGCTGGCCCGGGGTGTATAAATAGTGCTTCCGGGCCAGCGGGCCAATTATAATGTCGAGCCCTGATAAGGATGTCAGACCAGTTCGCCCACTTTTCCATCAACAAACCCCTCCCACGTTAACATGATCTCTCTTCTCACTGTACCTTCACACACACAAAACACCGACAAACACTCTGACCAGAAGGTGTCCAGATATAAATGATGCTTTATAAAGGTAGCACTCCGCTTACATTACAGTTCCATCAGGGGGCCGAGTTATGTAGCAACAGCGGGGTCCTTGTATTGAAAGACTCGACTCCTTTGTTGTAAAGTTCACCAGAGACCCTCGAGAGAAATATTCATATCTACACCTCAGGGCAACAACTCTCCGAATGAGCATTCAATTACTGTCCGAAGATAAGAGAAAAAGGGATTTGTATGATCTATTCTGAGGCCTCTAAAGTGATTCAGGCTCTCTAAATCCTCGTCCACCTGCGTGTAGTTTCATATTCTTGGTATGTGCAGTGTTTAGACCCGCAACTCAAACCCTCGGTTAGACAGGAAAAAGGTTGTGGATAGATTTCAGTCGTCCAAGGGCAAAACAAAAACAATCGTCATGAGATATGCTGGAGGATGACTAGAGAGTGTTTTTTAGTTTTGAGGTCGTATGAGAGAACGAAGATCAAATCAATACACCTATTTATTTATATTTTCATCCTTATTATTCACCATTTAAAGCAGAAATACACCAGGAAACAACACATTTGCTATGGAGGGAATGGTGTCAGATGTCCGATCTCTCTATGTAATCCAAACGTCATTTTTTTTACATAGATGCTCCGACAACTAGTCCCCGTGTATGGCGAGCCAATCACTGGCAATTTGCTCTGTGCACATACGTCGATTAAGCGTTAATAGTGACCAACGGCATTGTGACAGAAGCATAGCGCTCCCTCCCCATCCAGTTACCCAACAGGTTATCACTGTTAGCTTTAGCAGTGTTAGCATCGTTAGCCAGCTCAGCCATCGCCTTGTTGAGAACCGTATGGAGGTCATCTCAATGCTCAAATGTACATATAGAGTGGGGTTGAAGGTGCCCTGTGTTTACACTCTTCTTTTTTACTGCCTTTGAGCGATGCTACATTTTCAACACTTGTACATATTGTGAAACCATTAGCAGAAACATGTTTGACATCAATATGCTTCCTTGCAAGGAGTTATATGAGAACACACCAATCGCATCTCTGTGCTAACCATGAAATATGAAGCTACCGCCAGGGTTTACTTCTCTTGTCCAAAGGTTAAAAAAAGATCTGCCTTCTAGCACCTCTGAAGCTCACAGTATAATCCTCTCTGGTAATGAAACCCTTCAATTAGTGTGAAAAGAACCGCTCCTTCCACGCATAATAACTGTTTTTAAACTAAACTCTTAACAGGTCAAATACATTTCAGCTGGACTCTTTCCAGAGGAAGAATTATGTTAAGCCTTATCTTTCCTGAGGAATTTCTCCACCCGCAGCAATCGTTCAATATTGCCTCTGACTGCCAGGTCCAGCGTTATCCCCTGGATTTCAATCCAGTCCACTTTTAGGGGACACTCTACAGCAATCTCAGTTTTATTGCACCTGTTTCTCCAAGATGAAATGTTTCAATTTCCCCCGGAGAAAACTCAAAGTGAAGGAACGGGAGCTGGGCCAGGCTGCCAGCGCTGAAATATCTCCCGCCTTCAGTAATCGTCCTCCAAGATATTGAATAGCACAGGGAGCAGATAAAGCCCTGTTTTAGCCGGCCAACAATGGCCAATATGTGACTGAATGATAGCCATTTGATGCTCAGATTGAATTCCTGATCTCATTATGACTTTGGGAAGTCTCCAGGGAAACAACATGATTGGTCATTTGGATATGCTGCTGTGAATCTGAGTCCGATGCTGCTGTTACTGTGAAGCCTGCTGGATAGATTCCTCAATACTGTGAGGTGTACATGGCGTTGTTACAACTCACATCCTGCCTTCCTGATCAAGCTTTGCCATTACTTCATGATCTAAAATCTACTGTTTTAAAATGATTACATATATTTATCTACGTTGTGATGGATGACAAGCATACAAATAAAAAGAGGTGTTCTGGATACTTGGAGTTAAATAAAGTAAAGGCATAACATGATAAAATACTGAAATAGTGCATTACTTAAGTAAAAACACTTCAGCTACACAACAAAGTATCTAGTTGTGGGTTGCGTTTGGGCTGGTTGTTAGCTAGAATCAAATGTAAAGTCATTTTTTAAACTCTAATATCTAAGATTTCCCTTTTCCACCCGCTAAATTGTTAGAATGTGCTGCTCTTTTCTGTCTTATGTGTCAACATTTTGATGGGCAACGCAAGCACTTTAAAGACGTCATCTCTCATCATATTTTCATGAACTTATTACGTTTCAAGTTTGGCAGAACCACTTGCATTGAATCAGCTTCGGTCTAAAGAATCTAACTTTTAGGACCACGGGGAACTCTTTAATACCGCACTGGTTTTCTTACTTCTCGCTGTGTAGTCTTAATCTTTAACATGCCACACTGGTTTTCCCACTTTTCTCTGTGTATTTAAAGTTATTTACTCTGCAAACACAGTGGGGCTAAGATGACAGCTGCGAGTAGACACAGTGGAGCCAGAGCATAAGTCAGCCCGCCTTGTAGTCATGTTTGTCTTCAGGCAGAGTTATTGGGAGTTGTCTTCGACGTTTTAAGCTAATGTCACTTAGTTATTTGTGATGTAACAAGCTAAGATGGCAGTGTGACTGTATCTCTGCCCTGAGGAGCACCTCCTCTCTGACTTTGAGCTCTTCCTACTGACCAGCGCAGGATGCTCAGCCTGAGGTAGCTCTGCAGTCACATGGGCAGCACCCAGGCCACACTGAGAGTTTTTGCCTTGCAAATTGGCAACCCAACTCCACGAGGATGCAAACCAGCTTTTTCCGACCCAGGCAGCCAACCATCAGGCGGCCTGTGGGATGGTGTCCTCGTTATGTAAGAAACAGAAACATAGACATTTCATTTAAAACAGGGGTGTCCAAACTACAGCCCGGGGGCCAAATGCGACCCGCGGACCATTTTGAATCGGCCCTCACTCAGCAAATAAAAAAAGTATAATGACTTAAGTATAATAAACTTCTGCTTGTCTTACTTCTTAAATATATATGTTCAAATATATTACACAGTAGTATTCATGTGTTAAGTTCCCATCAGCAAAAACACGTGGGTTTGCTATCCTGGCTCCAAAATGGTGGAATGAGCTCCCCATTGACATCAGGACAGCAGAAAGCCTACACATCTTCCGGCGCAGACTGAAAACTCATCTCTTTCGACTCCAATTCGAGCGATAGAATTACTAACAAAGAACTGCTAACAGAGCACTTATATACTAATAAAGGACTGGCTTATCTAAAGCCAATTGAGTAGCACTTGAAATGTTTTTGCTCTATGAAACCTGATGTACTTTTATGATTCTGTTTTCTTCAAGTTTGTATCTTCCTGGTCGAATGTACTTATTGTAAGTCGCTTTGGAAAAAAGCGTCAGCTAAATGCAATGTAATGTTAATAGGCCCAATTTTCAAATACACTCAGTGAATTAAAGTTGAAAACATGTTCTAACAAATCTAAGTTGATAAGTAAAAAGCCCATTAACACATTTACATAACAACGTTGAAATAATCAAGAATAATTTACCTACATTGGATTGACTTTTCCAACTTATAACTTAACTTATGAGGCAATATTCCTCTAGTGAGTGGCCCAGCCCTTCGTGTATTTTTCTGTATGTGGCCCTCGGTTAAAACATTTTGGACCCCCCTGATTTAAAACGTTTAATTGCACCTGTTTTAGTCAGTAATAATACAACTCCAACAACCAAGAGCTGAGTAAACACGCAGCCTTATGTAAGATGAAGAAGAAGTGTGTTTTACGTCACATCCCTGTCACAAGTGCTTCATTATGTCCAAGCTTGTTATGTTCCCATTATTTGACACATGAGAGGGAAAGTCATGAGGTAGACTGCAGGGCTAAATATTCTTGGAAAAATCATCTTGTTCCATTTTGTCTTTGCCTCCTGTTTCTAATATTATATCTTTGAAGGGACCTAGTGGTCACATACTATCGCAAATACAAAAAAACGGACTATTCATCATTCACTTATACTGCGGGTTGAAATGTTTTCAAGAAATGTATGTATTATACAAGGCATATCTTAGTGCTACTGTTTTATGTGTACTGTCAAATGTTCTGGCTCCGTAGCTACAGGCTAAAAGATATAAATGTAGTCAGCTGTCTCCAATCCTTTTAGTGGCAGCTTTATCTGCGTGAAACTTGGACAATTAAACTGTTTTAGTTTACCCTTCATGTAACCATATTTCATTAAGAGAAATGTGCATCATTTAACTTGAAGTTATTGCTTAATTACCCCGCTGTCACAACATTTAATAATCCATGTACTGTCACCGTGTTTTTATCTGTAGTGAAAACATGGTGCCAGGAAAGGAGCTACATTTATTCAAGCTCATAATTAATTCACAACAATCCAGTCAGAGATTGTTATGTCACAGGGTTTAGGGCCATTCATTTCAGATATGTAGTCGGATTTGTGATGAAGTTCCCCGAACGCATCGAGGCAGCCCGCAAGCACTTTAAAACATCCCGAAGGGTAAAGACAGCGGATAGAGGCAGACACATATCACCGAGATATGAGATGTACATAATGCACAACAACCATCACACAACAAACAACAGGAAGAGGACATCTGGTGGAGGGGGAAATCAGCATGAGAGGTTTGGGAGTTGGAGCCCGTCAGATGATTATTAACCTGTTTGAATGTGACTAGTAATTGTAAAAGTCCGCTGATAGTGACTTCTTCCGGGACCGATGCGGCACTCCATTAGTGTGATAGTTCCCGATGCCCGCTGGGAAATTACCTCCTGTCTTACCCCCCTACTGGAAGATAAGGGACTCTAGGTGGGTGGGTGCAACCGTGTGGAACAGGGTCCTCTATTTAAAGCACCACTGAATCTCCAAATTGCACTTTTCATGCTACACCCTCTTGGCTTCTTCAACAGTAGCTGCGAAAGTGTACCGGTTGAAATGTTGAATGTGTGTTGGTAGCTCGGTTACAGTCCACCTAGTTTTTATGAAGGACAAGGAGAGAATAGAGGCCGCTCAAAGACAAGAGGAGTGTATATTGAGATTTGTGCTGTGTTTGAGCTGACTTTGTTTGGCTCTTTTTTATGTCGTGGTGCGCAGAAGCAAACCTGTACAGGGGTGATGAGACGCCTCGGGAAACCAAAGTCATGCTTTGCTGCTTTGTGAACAAACAACACAGTCTTTCATGTTCAATCAATGTAACCTCACAAAGAGTGGCGCAGTGTTTACGTGTTGTTGTAGGCCAACCTGGAAGTTAGCATCGCAATGGCTGCCTCAACACAAAAGCAATGGAATTTGTCCATGGTTTTGGAATATTGTGGCAAACACACATCTGTTCAGAGGGATAACCTCCACATATTGACACCATGTATAAATGCTGAAGCCTGAATGTAATGGGCAGAAGTGAAAAGCTAACATCAGGCTATAAACTCAGTACTTGACTATCACTTTATGCTAAAGGCGGATTCATGTGTGGCTTGATGACGTTAGGTAATCGTATTTAGTCACTTTTAAGCCACCTCTCTTTTAGGACATGGAAAAACTTTGGACATTCACCAGTGGGGAATTTACTCACATATTTTCAGTCAGAACAATACGTGAACATCTCGTTAGCTTCTTTGTCCAAAGATATTTTAAACCAAAAGCTTGAGAAAACCCAAAGCGCTAAAACGCTGACTCGGGTAGGGTTAGGGTTAAGTTCCTCCACATAACTAAAGCCTATTGCATCATAGTTGCCTGGGCGTACTGCATCTTAATCACAGAAGCTATGGCACATTCTTCTTCTTCTTCACACCTTTTAACAAATCCCATGAAAAAACAACAATGAATCACCAACAAGTACTGCCTGTGTTGCTATGTTGATATGTTCAACACCAATGCCCCTGCAAGCGCTGTTCTTTGTTAACAAAAAGTAACTAACATACAAGACAGACTTATCCTTTTAAATAAATATTGTTGTTCATATGTGCTTTGATAGTATTTGTAATTAAATGAAGCAGCACCCGAAAGTTATTGAACTCATCCGACTGTTGGCCCAAAGGTAAAGGACGGACCTGCAGTTTCAGAAAGTTGGGGTTAAGAATAGAAACGTCTCGTGGGCAGACATCTTTCATTTCTTCCACAAAGAGATACTGTGTCCTCTATCTGCTTCTCCTTCGCTCTCAGACAAACCCATTCAAGACTCAGTGATTAATTATTTACCCAGGCAATGAAATGCCAAAGCCTAGAGAAGCACACCACCAGGAGAGAAAAGGTCACTCGTAGACACACACTCCACAACACACACTGCCACACCACAGTGATGGATGGCAATAACATCTTTATCGGTGCTTCAGGCAGACACAGTTTTCATCCTTGTGTCCAAACACCGTCGGGACCAAGGGCAAAGCAAAAACTTGAGTGATGAGACGAATTCCTCGAGAGGGCGCTCATTTAAAAACCGCTCACATGTCAGAGGTGCTGAACCGTCCGATCAATAGCATCTCGCAATCTGTCAAAAGTGTGTGCTGTAGTTCCTGTGGCTGAAGAATGAATGTAGCCTCTATAGCTTGGACATTGATGGCAAATGTCACCTGCTTTAAAATATATATTACAGAAGTTGTGCTGCTTCAGATTGCCTGATGTCTTTGTTTATGTCCCTCCACAGCTCCACTACACAGCTGGCCAAATGGGGTGCCAATGCTGCAGGATGATAAAGAGGTGAGTAATTACCTCTGTTTGGTTTTGGGATCCTTTTAAGAGAAACTGACAAGACGCAATCTTACAATCACTTAATTTAACTGATATATGATTGGTTCATTCAAACTCCATTTCTTTAACTTTCCTCTCGTGACATCTAGCCAGTTTTTGTTTCATGTTTGATGTTCACCCCAAGACATGGAGGTCTTTCAGTTGTGGTACTCTATTGAAGAAGTATAAATAAAGTATAACAAGGGATCAAAAAACACTGTGTCTCCATTTAAATAATTTACAGACCTTACAGTGAACATTTTTCATTGAATTTCTTAGTAAGTAACATGCCCTTTTGTTATTTGAACTGACACTTTAAATGTCCATCTTTTTTGTTGACAAACGACCTCCATTACGCTCTATCCCCGGAGCCTCGATTCAGATAAGAAAACGGGAACAAACAAAAAAAAGTATCAGTGAACAGTGATCAGTTTTACTCTTCACAATTGAATACAGGTTTACATGAACAACATACATTTCCCAAAGCTTCCGAACGCTTTAGCCTTTGTCTGTGTTGCTTTTCAATATTTTATGTGGGTGTTGTTTTTTGCCTTTGTTTGAATCTAGTGTCTTCGGCAGGTTTTTACTCCCATTAGATTGAGCTCTACTAAATGCTAGCAAGCTAACGTGCTAAACTACAATGGGAAACATGATAAACGCTTATTTATGTTATTCTACGCACTAAAAGTTTATTATTATTCCGCCGACTTATTTTGCAGCGCTTCTTCTCCAGCATTGAACATCGGAGAAACTCCGTTCAAACATCAAAACGTTCAGCTCGGTCGGGAATCGATGGCTATTACTTTTCTCATTCATGAGTTTCATAATTCCAGAGATACATCCCATAATACATCACATTTTTAACCATTGAAGTCAATGGAGGAAATCTTCAGACTTCAACAAATCTTCATGCGACTTCAACTGCTAACTGTTCATTCATACTTTCACGCAGAAACCTCATTCCAACTTTAAAATGTTACACATCTTTCTGACATTATTCCTCTAAAACAACTTTTAAATCTGATTCTTACTTTTAGAGATATTAAACATTGTTCAGACCTTGTTAAAGAGGTTTTCTTCAGATTTTAACATTAACTAGAGTGTGTGATGTCACAGCTAGAGGGTAGAACATCTTGAAATTTGCCTTCATATAGTTTTTTAAACTGCCATAATTCCCAAACCCTACATTGCTGAGACATAATTTTTCATGACAAATGTAGGAAAACATCTCGTAGCTTGAAAAAATGTGTGAAAAACAATTAAACAAAATGCCTCTTGAGGGCATGAAGTGACAAAAACTTTCAACATGCCTCCATTAAAGCCCATTGTAATTTCAGGCTGATATTTCCTCAAGGTAGCAGCCGCACACCTTTAGTTAAACTGCCAAAAAGGCCACATTATTAACCCGAAAGTACACAAAAATTACACTTCAGATACTCAACTTCCTTGACATGCTTCACGTTTTGAAATTTCACAGATATCTGTTACGGTTCTTCAACAAAACGTTCACATGTAAGAGATGTATCTCTCATTCAGAACAATGGAAACCTGTGATCTCTGCACACCTCGTTAGCTCAACTATAAACACCTGTGTCATGGAACACGATGATGTCATCACTCCAACTGACAAGCTCAGAGCAGCAGACTTCAGATAGCAGTGTGCTAACAGTCCAGCTGTGAAGACATCTACGGGACAGTTTGGAGATTTCTTCAAATGCCGTTGCCTTGGCAACATAATGCTCGCCATGAAACACGGCTTTCTCATAACTTCAGTGAAAATACTCCAAACGCCCCAAAACTTCACAGGTTTGGTAACGATGCAGCCATCAACGCATCTAAGCGTATTATGGGGTGTCATCAAATGCCGTTGCCATGGCGACAGACCACTCGCCATGAAACACGATGTGGCTGTAAGTCCAATCGACACGGTCCAATCGTCCCCCAATCTTCACTTGTATATCACCGGTCCATGCCTCAACAGCTCTACGCCAAATCTCAGATCTCACCATATGCCGTTTCCATGGAAACGCATCCCTCGCCATAAAACATGATGTCGCTATAACTCCTATGAAAATGTTCAAAAAGTGCTCAAACTTCACATGTGTGCTAACAGTCCAGCCGTGAAGACATCTACAGGACAGTTTTGAGATTTCTTCAAATGCCGTTGCCACGGCAACACAATGCTCGCCATGAAACACAGTTTTCTCATAACTTCAGTGAAACTGCTCCAAACGCCCCAAAACTTCACAGGTTTGGTAACGATGCAGCCATCAACGCATCTAAGCGTATTATGGGGTCTCATCAAATGCCGTTGGCATGGCGACAGATCATTCGCCATCAAGTTAGTTCAGAAGTTTGCAGTTCAAATATTCTGCTGCTTTTCCAAGCCTTTTTACTTTATTTTCTTCTCTCATCACACATTCAAGCCCCCTGTGTTCATGTATCATTTCAATCTAAATTCTTCACTTTCTTCTTACACATTACATTTCAGCATAGCAGTTTAGCGTCAGCTTTTCAGCATAAAGCATTCCCACTAGCAATTTCTTTAGGAATTACATTCTCTAGTTAGCATTGCCATTGTAAGTATTTTAGCATTAAGCACTTGTCCTTCTGATAAATCAACTTATTTTAAGCGCTAATTCGTGTTAGCTCTTTAGCATACGATAGATTCCAGTCCGCCTCCTCACTAACAGCCTCTCACTAGATTTCCTTATCTGCAGGTGAACAGGGACAATTCAAATGTCTCCTTGCCCACATAATGATTTCTTGTCTCGTTTCATGCAGATAGTGAAGGGTCCATTTATAAATTATGTCTGCACTGAGCCTCACGTGGGCTCTTTGTGCAAACTGAGTCAATATGCCAATAGCCATCACCCTTGGTTACTGTATTTCCTTGCAGGACTGTCTGCTCATTAAAAGCCTACACGGCATCGTTGTCAGGGTCTGACATCACGGTGCTTTTTGAGGTGAGCGAGGAGATAGAAACAATTTTGATTGCAGATTAATGAAAAGACACACTGGGATTCGCATACCACAGCCGTAATCCCCCTCCTCACTTTTTCTTTCCTTTCCCATGTCAAAGACACACATGTGAATGCGTGTGACACACACACATACCTCTGTTATTGTCTGGAGTGTCACATTTCTGGGCTTAGTGGTGTTTAGGGTTGGGCAGGGTGGGCTTTTAGGTTACTGGGTCAACAATTCAGTCTCTGTAAGCTGACACATTCCAGGCTGATGCATTAATTTTGAAAAAGAAAATATTTGAATGTTCTTATTTACAAGGACTCTGGCAAAAAGAAAAATCTCCAGAACTAGTTTTAATGTATATTTCATCCAAAACAATAAAAACAGTGAGTCTTAGCGGTCAGAATTCTTCACATTTACCACAAAATATGACATTTGATCATAATTAAAGGCATTAAAGGAAAATGTACTCGAGACAAAGATGTTGATCGTAGGCTAAAGTTTTTGTGGCATAAAATCAACTTGTACCACTGACTGCATTATATTTCAAACCATTATAATCAGCTTAAATCTAATGCTAGAAGTGAGTTGGCATTGTGCTCACATACTGCAGGGATGGCTTATCGTTGTATTAGCTCAAAGGAATCTTACCCTATAACATAATCCCAATTTGACCTAATGCAGTAAACGGCAATTTGCCTGCCGAGCTTTCGCAGTTAAAACATATGCAAATAACATCTTCTTCGAGAACGGAGGTGCATCCTATAAAAAGAACTCTTTAACATAAGCAAAACACCACAGAGAGGGAACCCCGATGGAGAGAGGCAGGTGGAACTCCCAAGAACCAAACGCATCTACTTATATGCACATTTGAACAGAGCAGCTGCATTTCTCTGAGTGACTTGTTGTCCTCAAAATGGTTATTTTTAGGTCTGATAACTACTGTCACACTAATATTCCAAATGTATTCAACCTTCCCAAGCATTTCGAGGCTTGTGTCTCCACCACGTAACAACAACTGTAGCAGAAAGTCTGCTTCCAGACAATAGCTTGGAGAAAGAAAGGTCTTCCTCCTGGCCGTTTATGTCCAGATTCATGACTCATTGGTCTTATTTTTGTATTAGACCTTTCATGTGTGTTTGTTTGTGTGGCTTGAGCCTCAAATTTCACCTTGGCTCAGCGGCGGCGCTGCCCAGGAGCGAGAGAACATTCATTTACTCAGCTCTCCACTGTGAAGGGAGACAGAGGGGAGGATGCAGGGTGAGGGAGCGAGAGGTGTTTAAGTCAGAGGGGTTAGTGTGTGTGTGTGTGTGTGTGTGTGTGTGTGTGTGTGTGTGTGTGTGTGTGTGTGTGTGTGTGTGTGTGTGTGTGTGTGTGTGTGTGTGTGTGTGTGTGTGTGTGTGTGTGTGTGTGTGTGTGTGTGTGTGTGTGTGTGTGTGTGTGTGTGTGTGTGTGTGTGTGTGTGTGTGTGTGTGTGTGTGTGTGTGTGTGTGTGTGTGTGTGTGTGTGTGTGTGTGTGTGTGTGTGTGTGTGTGTTTACCAGGAGTGGAAAAAAAGCTGTTGAGTCATTTGATATATCTGAAATGTTAAGAACAAGAATAGTGTGAAGTCAAAAAAGAGGTGTTGAGATTTAAAAAAAAATACAGTGAGTCCAAAAGAAAAGGACATCTTGAGACAGAGGAGGCGATAGATGGAACAACTCGAGTGAAGGCGCTCAGATCAAGGACAAGTGAAGTGCAAAGGGACGGTAGACAGCGAGCTGCAACTAGTATAAAGTGCAGCTGAAAGAGAGACGAGGAGGCGGTTAGAGCGAGGCTCCTGGAGAGGTGTGAGATGGAGGCAGCTCTGCCGGGGTTACGACTCAAAACAAATTAAATGACAAAACATGAGGCTCTCGCAGCAGGTAATGTCTGACAGCCTGTTACTCTGTCAACAAAATAAAGCCCACCTGCCAACACTCTAATACCTGTCGAGCTGTGTGAGATCTTGTGTTTATACTCTATACCCTTGTAGGAAAACTCTCCATCAGATAGGGCTTGAAGCACTTCCTTGTTTGCTTTGTATTAATCTGATTGAGAATGAAAACATTGTTATGAAATGCCCTCTTCGCATAATAAGTGCTCATTATTTTTAGAAAACAAAGTGTGAATTCATTTCCATTTATTTATTTTGTTTTGGTTTTATTTACTTGACTTTACGCATAATCAGCTGCCATTTGTTTTGTTTTATCCAACAGTTGTTTTCTAAAACTGTTAGACGACCTTTTACTTTAACTAATTTACAGTAAATCATTTAGGAAGTTGGGTGATTTTCTCGCAGACTTCTATACAAACTGATATATTTTGGAACCAGTGATGTCGCCCCCTGCTGGCCATTAGTAAAAAAAACTTTAGGCATTGTCTCTTTTCAGAACCAGAGGTGGCCACCTACTCTAACCCTTTTGAAACGTTTTGAAAGTACTTTTTTCTGTCTTTCTAACTTATTGTCTGTCTCTCCCAGCTACATGTACGACCCCTCGGTGGCAGTGGATGTGAGGAAGTCGGACTCTTCCAGCAGCTCGCTCTACCAGCCGCACCAACTCCCCCGCTGCGACCCGCTGCAGAAGCAGGGCTTCAACAACCTGGGCTACAGCAAGTCCAACGACAGCACGCTGAAACTGGAGGTTGACAACAACCACGTCAACCACAGGCTGCACTCACAACCCAACGAGCCCAACAGGCAGGCGACAGATGGAGGTCTGTACATCATCCAGCCAGAAGCTCCGGGACCCAGGTGGGTGATGCAGGAAAGAGGCCCGAGCCAAGTCCCCGTTTACCCCAACAGACAGGAGAACCAGAGGAGCTTCTCCGATCAGGAACGCCATATGACGAAGAGCAGGTGGGACAACGGCGTAACGGAGTGTGTGATTGGCAGGGAGAGCCTGTCAGCAGACGAGATAGACGAGGGAGTGGGCGGGACTCCGGAGTACCTGTTTGACACGGGGGACGAAGGGAGCGTCCTGTCGGTGGACCTCCAGACCAGCACCACCAGCCTGTCCTCTGCCGACACCAAGGACGGGCTCCGACTGCCCAAGGGTCTGGACGTTTCAACGGTGGAGAGCGGGATCTCGGTGATGAAGAGCGAGGACGAGGAGGAAGGGGAGGTGCATAGCGCCATGGACTCAATGGTGGCAGAGGCTCTAGCTGCTCTAGAGGCTGCGACGGCCGGGGAAGAGTACGAGTGACAGGACGCCTCACAAAAATGTCCCAAATTGGGATCAATTAAGTACTATCTTATCTTATCACCAAACAACTCACGGACCTGAATGCAACTTGACGGTGTGTTCATAACCACCACGTAACTTTAAAGATCATGGAACGAATGAAGGAAAACTAAATAAGTACAGATTTATTTTTGAACTCAAAATCTTGTATATTTTTTTATTTTGGACACTTTGACAGAAGATGTTTGCCTTGTGAAGAAGGCAACTTTTCAAATGCCACGAGTGAGAGGTTTGTAGACGATAGATATCTTTTAAATGAAGTGTGTTTAACACTCCACAGTCCTAACATGTGCTCATCCACTGCTTTGCCATGTCCATACTGCCCTTTTACAGGTGAATGTTTGCTTCATTCTGGAGCATAGCTATGCTAATTGCTAGCATAGAGCTAATTGTGAACACACGGCCCTTGCCAGGGGCAGACTGGGACTAATAATCAGCCCGGGAAACTCGAACGGCCCAACTCGGTACCGCTAGTCAATAGTCAACGGAGGGTGCTAGTGAATTGTCCGACCGGCCCACTTCGGTACCGGCCCACCCGGAAAACTCCCGGTATTCCCAATGGCCAGTCCGCCCCTGGTCCTTGCCATAGCTTGCGGTCCCTTCAGGAATCTCGCCCTCGTTTCACTGAGCAGGCGAGAGAGGAAAGGTCATTGCATGTTTTTTTTATAACTATGTTATTGTCTTCGGTTTGTATTTATAATATCCTCACTTACATTGATTTATTCTGAGAAGAAACAGGATGGAGGACGTGGCAGCGGTCCTTATTTATAACTTGTTGTGTCATCATTCATTCCGTCATAATTAAGCAGAATGAATATCGTATCTACTTTGAAATTTAGGAAAATGTGTTTACACACTGTTGTTACATCATCACATACATGTACACTGACAACTCTTTGTTTTTCTGTCAATAATGTAACTGATTGCTCAACATTACAGAGTGGGACCACTTTAGTTTAACCTTAGCTTAATGAGACCAGAGGGGGAACCATAAAGCAGTTTCGACAGAACCAAGTTTTTTGCCAGACAAAACCTAAAATCCCAGAGAGATAACGGAAACCATGACGATGTTCCTTGCAACCTGCACGTTCCACTAAAATACGTTGTTTTGAGCAAGCCTTACAATACACAACATTTTACGTTTTTTGAAGCCAGGGACTAAAAAGGAAGATTGCTTTGACCCCTGAGGCAAATGTGTCATATTTGGCTATACAAATCAAATTGACTTGGCTTGACCTGTTATCGTCTCGCGACGTGGTTCACCCCTCAGCTCAGGTTAAACCATTGGATAGAAACGCACCAATGGGCCGTCAATTCCCCCGACTAGCTCTGTTTCTTCAGGTCAGGCTTTGTGTTTCTAGCTGGCCTATGACATTAGTTCAACCTGCAGCTTGGTTAAGTGCCTTATAAGGAACTGATTGAGGTTAGATGGTGAGCGTGTGTTAATATGCTGTTTTGCTCATTGAAGTTCTGAGTTCTGCGACTCCCCTTATCACTCATTGTTTGCCTGCCAAATCATTTCTTCCATATTTGTATTGTAAAATAAAGGAATTGACTTTAAACATTTGCAAGCTGTGATGTACTTTGTGTGTCCAAAATATCCAGTATGTTCATGTATCATTAGGTAGTAGGGTAAACGGTGCCGAAAGGCTTTAAAGCTAGTAGTTTGCTAGATTTCGGACTCTCCGGTACTCCCTGGCAGCGCGCCGGACATTTAAACACATCTTCATACAGGCCGAACGGTGGTACTAAAGCTTCTGTATCAGTCACCTAAAGCCATTGGCCATGTTTCCCATTGAGCTGAATCCAGTTATTGTCCCTCTCCATTCATTAGACCGAGCCAAGACAGGATTGGAGGCGGGGCTTAAGGACAATTAAAGTGTTCAGTTGGCAATCTCAGGAACAAAAAGGATAGTTTAGATATTGAAAGGGTAACACTTTATTTTGATAGTCCATAGTTAACACTCTACAAGTCATCAGTTGACATTCAACAACACTGTTTCAACAGACAAGTAACATGCATTGAACTGCCAGTAGAATATAAGATACATCTCAAGTGTTGATCTGTAGATTTTACAAAGTGTCTGTTGACTGTCAACATGTTTTTGCAACAGGTTATTAACCGATATTCAACCTTACTATCTGTAGATTGTGAGTTCTTGTGAAAAACCTTTTGTTCTCAAGTGACTGCATTAGGTTTCTGTATTTATCTTATATATTAGTCAAATAAAACAGGAACAGGTGTTTCTAAGTCAAACATTACATACATAATGAATAAATAAAGTTTGTGATCAGTTGTGCAAAACATTTCGCTTTATTCCCATATCTGTTGCATATAATTAGTGGATGAATGTTTGTGTTCTGTTGATAGGTTATAGACTTTCTAGTGTTCTCAACTGTGTTTCACTTTAATTGGATAGTCCTAACACATGGCTACAAATGCTTAGTGGAGAATGCCTACTAAAAGTCAACTCTAGTTTAGTTGACGATAAACAGATAGTCAACTAAACTCTAAAGTTGCTTATCTGTTGATCACCAACTAATGCTTAATGTAATCTTTAGTTGACATCTTGACTCTCAACAGATGATCAACAGATAGTCGACAGATTATCAACAGATAGTCGACACGACCCGGTTAACTTTCAACTGACAGATTGATTTTGAGTAGTTGATTGTCAATTTTGAAGATGTTGACACAATATACAGATAGTAAGGTTGAATATTGGTTAATACGCTGTTGACATGCTAATGTAAACTGATGACTTATAGTGTTAACTATGGACTATCAAAATAAAGTGTTATATATATATATCCATGGTGTTCCTTCCCTTCAAAGGTCAGCTTGTCAGCACATATACTACATATATATACAGCATATATTATTAGCTGTGTGTCATTTCTCCTAAACTTGACATTATATATTCACTGGATAACAGTGTTGCATATTTATGAAGTTGTTTTAAATTGTCTTCCCTAATAGTGTATTAAATCTTTACATCTTTTAAAAGCAGGCCCTTTGTAGAGATGCTATGATTCTTCATGACAGCAAATGCTTGTTTACTAGTGCTTCCTTTCCTCCCTCTCCATGAAGTGATCGCTGAGGGAATTGAGAGTTTCAACCTTGCCATCGCTGCAGTTAGAGCCTCGGTGTGCGGCGTCCAGGGCCCCGGATAATGAACACCTCAGGGCTTTTCACTTGAACCATTAACACTCGGAGTGAGCACCTTGGAAACTTCCACAACAGCCTGAGTGACACAGAGTGTCCTGCTGCTCCGGCTGAGTGAGGCTCCTCGCTGCAGGAGAGGCTGTTCCTGTCCGTCTCCGTGTCCATGTCAGAGCCGGAGGAGGAACACAGCACCAACGACACCAAAATTAGACCCTTCATTGGACATTTATCTATTCATCTCACCCACTCTCTTCTATCTTCATCCCTCTTGCTCTCAGCTCGTCACTATAATTGCTCCCCATCGGTCTCACAATTACAGTCTTCCTCTCTTAAGCCTGAAACTTGGTTCTCTATCTGGTTGTTTTTGAGCGATTTTCACAAGGTGTGTTAGGACACAAGGTGTGTTAGGACACAAGGTGTTTTAGGACACTCATTTGTCCAATAGCCTTTGCAAATTGCCCGTTTAAACTTGCAAAAATGTCCCTTTTCATATATTTTCAGTGTTGTTCCTTCTTCTGGCTCTGAATGCACCAAAGTGTGTGTGAGTGTGTGTGAGAGTGTGATTGTGAAATGAGGAAAGAATATTTCCATATATCAATGGAGTGTGATGACAACAGGATCTGCTGCGGAGTTCCTGTTTAATCAAACCAGTGACTCATCAATTTACAAAACAACAGAGCCGAGCTCGGCATGTGCGGCACCAGATTACTTTGATCCTTCTCAAGGATTCACGTAAAGGTAGATGAGATAGAAATAGATAAGCAGCTGGGGAGTTATTTTGGCACTTATACAAAGGTTTGAACATAACTGGTGGGATAAGCATTGAATTCAACATATGTGATGAATCAACAACTATAGCCTACCACGGTCAAATGAAACCACACTTTCAGGTTGGTTTGTGACTTCTTCTTCTTCTTCTTCAAAAAGAAGAGGAACATATGCACCACAGACGAATGTGACCACCACAGAAACTAATTGTTATTTAGGTGCAGGATTTCATTGTCATTTTTGCTGTTGTTTTTCTAAGGGTTAGAAAATGGTATCCACCAATAGGGCTGCTCGATTATGGCAAAAATCATAATCTCGATTATTTGGGTCAATAATTGATATCACAATTATTAAAAAATGATTATCCATTTACTTTGAAAACATCCATTTATTTAAAATAAAAAATTGAAAAGTATGTTTTTAACAGTTGAGTACCCTGAACTTTAAGTAGAATTCAACTAAAAAACCAATTAAAAAAATTTAAATAATCGTTTTATTTCGATTATGTTGTTTTCATAATCGTTGCAAGCCAAAATCGTAATTGCGATTAAAATACGATTAATTGAGCAGCCCTATCCACCAAGCATTTGATCTTTCAGCACGTTTGAAATTATTAAAATCATGACTAAATTACACGATTGATCCTTATATGAAATCCATGTTGTTCTGCAACTTCTCCCAATTCAAAGGGTTTTGTATTAGTATATGCACGGGGGAATTGAGTTTGATGAGCCTGTAATTATATAAAAAGGTGTCCACCCATGCATGCATTTAGGCTAACCCCAACACAACGCTGCATTTTTCTCTCAATGCTTTCTGTCAGAAGGCCAGCACACTAACAACTCAAAGCTAAGTGCAAGAAGTCCAAGAACATCCAATCTAGGACACACAGCCTTTTGTATTTTGGGTATTTCAATGAAAAGCTCTGGCCCTCAGACCTTCATCATGGCAAATGTTTGACCAAGAGGAATCTCAGGGCTGTTAATGAGCACACAATCAGACCACACCTGTGCTGGATTACAGAAGCACACATGGGAAATGTGCTCCACGATTGTAAAAATACATCCGTACAGAAAGAACAAAACATATCAGAAGTCCTGCTCAGTGTTTTTGAACCTTGGGAACAACCCTGTGAACAACATTTCCCATGTTGCCTTGCATGAACACGCACAGGTGTGCTCTGTTTGGCGTCTGAACACGGACGGGCTTTTCTGATTGAACACCTGGAATTCGGACAAGGTTTCGGAGTCTTACTAATTAAATATTTGATGTTTTATTGTCCAAAAAACTAATAAAAACACATATGTGCCATACTGTTAAGTAGAATACATCCACTGTAGTTTAGTTTGATTCACTTCCACATACAGCCTGCCTTACATTGACCTAGATTACATTTAACAGTTCCGAACAAATTGACTATTTACTAATATTTGTATCCTCTTTTGCTAGAACCTACAGCGTCCAGCTTTTATAGAATATTTCCAACCCTTTTTCAAATTGATATCTGAATAAAAATATAACAACTATGTGTACAGGCATGAATAAGCACAGATGTGATCTATTGTATGGCATTTACAGTTAGAATATTGACTTGTAAGCAAGATATATTAATGTTCTGCTTTGGTCTTTTCACAGGATGAATCTATAGCAAAATATATACCAATATTACCGTTTAATAATCGTACTTATTTTAAAGCATGACAATTAGGTTTGTGTGTGTGTGTGTGTGTGTGTGTGTGTGTGTGTGTGTGTGTGTGTGTGTGTGTGTGTGTGTGTGTGTGTGTGTGTGTGTGTGTGTCATTCCTGTACGAAAGCAGGAAATGGAGTCCTCCTCTCGATCTTGTTTTCCATTATTAAGTGACCTCTCAGTATCTGTCACTGCTGCTGTCATCCCAGCGACTCTCGGTCATCAATCGCCCTCACCCCGACTCCGGCACAAAAGTTATTTTACAACAAGCTAATTTGTGGCACAACCTGCTGCGTGTTGAACGTGCACGGAGGCAAATAAAGAGCACTTGTGTGTCAGATTCCTTCGTGTTGTTTTATGAGGTCCATTAGGCAGCTGGCTGTAGAGTCCCCAAGGTGTGTGCACTTAGTTAACATGTTTGTTTTTCTCAAGGCTTTGTTGGAGTTAATGATGTCACGCTTAATTGTGGCACACACACTTCATGGTCTCAGAGGAATAGGTAGGACTGTATTTAATGAAGAAATATCCACCTTAAACAGGATTATGCTACTGATTCTTACTCTCTTAGAGAAAGTAGTCCACACTGTTTTGAGAATTAGCTAATGTTTTCGCATTGGTTAAATATAAAAAATGTCTACCAAGAAAGTGCATTCGATTCAGTGGTGAATGCTTAAAGGACCTAGCCTAAAGAAAACACTAGTAGAGAAGATCATTAGTAACATCTGTATAGCACTATCAATACAACGTTACAAAGTGGCTCGCAGAAAAAGGTGAAACCGGAATAAAGAAATCAATCGACTGTGAAAAATACTTTGTATGAAATCAGTTTGAGGCGTTATTTAAAAAAAGGTATGGCGTTTGTTCACACCAGACACAAAGCAATTTGTTCTCGGGCGAGTTTGACCACGCCCTTGTTTATGTTAGCATTAGCACTTAAGCGTCACTCAAAAGAATCCCCCTTTCTTTTCATCTCGTTTTGCTCAAAATACAAAGAAATAGCAAATTACACAAATGTCATATTATTTTTAAATTGGAACTAAAACTTAAGCTACGTTTGCTTATGTCGAGAAGCTAGCAAGGGTGTGGTAAAAGTATCGTAAAAAAAACAAGCCCAAACTAGCTCCTATTTCTGATACTTCTAGCAAGAAAGTTGCCAAGTAGCTACGCTAACAGCCCGTCCCATCAGGCCTCCCTTCACCAAAACCACTCCCCCAAATTGATCAATTCGAACAGAGTTATCAGAATGATGTGACGGCCTCAGATACTGCAGGTTTTTCTTTGTGTTGTCCTGAAGGAGAACTTCCACAAATATAGAAAAAGAAAAAAAGAATATGACCAAGTAGTTACTTTTAGCCTATTGCACCGATGTTCTCTTCCGGGTTACCCTTCACTCGACAGAAGCTCCACTATCACTGAAAACTCTACTCGGATTAGTGCATTGTGGCTTCTGTAGTTTTCCCATTATAGAGGCAGCTAACATGATCAAGGGTTTACATCTTAACTAGCAAACTGTGCTCTTAATACCAGACCAACTAACTCCTGCTGTAACTGTGGTTAAGATATATCGTGTAAGCCGTTTTTCCCCGGTGTAGACCATGTGACCAGACTGGAATAACACTGTTTGAGTTTAGGAAAGGTGGGCAGTGAGCCATTTGAGAAGGTCACTGCGTCTACAGGTCCTGTTGTAGTTCGAAAGGTGTTAAACATTGACTAGACTTCCTCCTTCTGGACCCAAATATTTCCCTTAAAAAAGAAAAAAAAACTCTCCTCTGATCCAGAGCTCCATCCTCCTGGCCGATATCCAGTGGCAAAGATAAGATGTAGGGCACTTAGCCTGGCATCGGCATGGGAACTGTCGCCTGGAGGCCTGAATAATTCACAGCCTCAGATAGATGTACTGCTTACGGAGTCATGCAAAAAGGACCGTACAGAGCTTTGTTATAATCTATGCCGTTTCTTATGTGCATAGATAATTTCCTCGTGGAATTATTGTAGTCGCTTTAATGTAGTGTGAGAAACCTTTCATGGCACAGAGCAAGTCAACAGCAACTGGAGTCAATATTTGCACCAGGTTATTTGTGCTGCCTATTCATGTCGTGCACTGTCAAGCATGTCTGTTAGACAGGTTTAACACCCCAAAGCTATCCTGTGTGTGTGTGCCTGTGTGTATGTGCGTGTGTGTGTGTGTGCGCGTGTGTGTGTTTAAAAGGCAGGTTTGCTTTGAGACTAAAGATATAGGTGGGGTTCATCACCTTGTGTGCTATCAGGGTTTATTTCCCACCGTATGTAAATGTTTCTTCGTCGCGTTCAACACTTCCCACCAGCAAGAAACCGTGTGTCACTCTTTTATAACACGTCACCCGAAATTAACCGATTTGTATATTTTCTTGTACCGATCTATTGTCTCTTTAAGGTCAGAGACTTCCTGCTTCACTGATCTTGATAAGACTGAGAAGGTCAAGAAGAGACGAAAGTGTCAAGGGTTGTTAATGCTGGAAACACGTCTCCGTCTCCGTCTCATCTCTATTACCTGAGAATAATATGATAGAGAGCCTGAGGTCGTCGGACAACCTACTCCAGATGAATAAGACAAATCATGTTTTTATCACGGCGGGGGAAAAAGGAGGGTGCAGAGATGAGGGAAGGAAATGAGAAAGAATAGAATATGAAGATGGATGGTTCGCTCAGGAGAGGGGGGGCTAGTGGTCAACAATAAAGAGACTTATTCCCTCATTGATATGTATTAGTCGTCTTTATTTTCTTCCTTATACAAAGATAAAAACACAACAAACTGTCCCAAAATATGAATAACAACATGTATAAATATATCTTTTGAAATGGCACAATGAAAAGGACAATATGAAAGCATTCCTAAAATTATACTTTTTGATCATCTGTGAAAATATTATTGTTGGGTCATAAAGGGCTTCTCTATTAATGTCATATTGTACTTCCATAAAGAACTCGTGTTTTAAAAAAGATTGATAAAACAGAAAGGCCGAGATTTACTGAACTTTGGTATCTTTTGTGGATTTAGCTAGCAAGAGACTTAATCCTACATTTACCATAATGCAGAAACTATTCCTGGTATTATCAAATACCACATCCAAGCTAAAAGAAAGTGCTGGACTTCCTGAGCGGGACATGAATACTAATGTTTCTCAATCTATGCTGTAAACAGGCACTCAGTCGCTAACACGTTAGCATAGACAACTTTATGCGCTGATAAAGAGCACATAAATAAAAAAAACAATGGAGGTGGGTTTAAATCTTGAGTAATAGCTCTCTGACACATTCAAAAAATTACAAATGGAAAATCGAAACTGACCTGCCCGAGTATACAGACTTTAGGTTTTTTGGTAATGTAAACACACGCTGTCCCTTTAAGAAAAAAACACCAAGAAGGCAGCCATGTTGGATAAAGCTAATTTGTTGTTCAACACAGAATACTACACTTTCTTCTTTAGTCGTAGAGTGGAAGATAAGGGATGTCATGTTCACACCCGCTGCTAATCTACAGGCTACTTCCTGTTCCTGTGATGCTATCAGAGGTCATTCCTACTTCCTGTTTGAGAATGGCAACCCGTAGTTAGGTCTTGGAATGGCTGTATCTGTTTTTTTGGGCTTATCCGTTCTTTTCCTCCACTTACAACAACATAAGAACACACATGATCGGCGTATTGAGTCACCTTAGTTCATCGGGAAAGCCCTCATTCGGGGTCCCTTGACATTAAGCAGCCGCCCTGCTTAGACGCTCTTGCGCAAGGCACTATTTTTGAAATCTTTTTTAAGAGGAAAGTGTATCACACAGACACACCTTACCCCCTTTTCTCCTTGTAAAATGGGGCCACTCTTGCTACTGTGTCCACCATCATCAGCTCTTTTACCCCCCATGGAGCAAGAATGTGGGGGGGGGGGAACTCCCTGGTCCACTTGCCCCCCCCCAGCGCTGATGATTTATTGTTCTTTTTTAGTGTTTGGACCTGATGTTCTTCCTCCCCTGGATCCTGCTATCGGTTCTCGTTGTCCACGTGGTCGTCCTTCTCCTCCTGCAGACGGTAACACGAGGGGGTTTAATACGGATCATAATCATGAATAATCTTCAGATTAGGTTTGTTCTGCCATCAGGTCTGTTTACTCTCTTGGGCTGAAGGCCGGTTTTCTTTCTCCCACAGTCAATACGGGAAAGCTAAGAGTCAATATGTGAGAGCATGGAACGAGACACACACGGATGTGAAATGTGTTTTAAAGCTGTGATTGGATTCTTTGCATTGGTACCATCGATAGGACAGTGTTATGTTTCTCCACCCAAGAACAAATGAAAGTCAAGGTTGCTGAGTCCAAACAGATTCGAGACTCTCATATTTCCAGCTTTCATTTCAGAGAATGTAGAGAAAAACAAAAGCTAATTCCTGTCTTGCTGAACAACAAAGCTTTGTGTTTTCTCGTAGATGTTTTCTTGTCCAAATTGTTCGAGCTTTGTTAAACATGTCATTTGAATATATTTGTCGAAGCCATGTTCCAAAACTCATAAAATAAAGAAAGCGTCTAAATATGATTTGAGAAAAAAAGACTTTCCTACGTTAACCAACTGTAGATGTTCCTTTCACAATAAAAGCCTAGCATGCTTTCACATTAAAAGTGTTGCAACAGTAGCTGTAAGCATCATAGCATTCTCTACTGTATTGATATAGTGTTATAAAATAGGGTCCCTAACCTCCAGCCAAAACGCTTTGTGTGAACATTAAAGTGAAGAGAAGTAAAGCAGTAAATCTGATGACTAACACTGAGGATATATAAGCAACGGGAGCCTCATCTGTCTTTCTGTTTGAGTGTTTAAAAGAACCTGAAAAGAAATCCTTCATAAGGACATTTTCATTGTTGTTGGATATCTGCGTCAACAGGAAGACACAACTCCTCCTCACGCTCTCATGAACGCTTTATAGTCACTGAGGAGAATTAAGCAAAGCTGTTCATGATCACCTTGAGAAGTTCCTGTGAGGTGAAGTGCAAACAGAGAGGCTTATTATTGATGCGGTTTGATTTTCAGTGATTCTTTAAAATGCTCTCTTTCTGATTTTAGGAGCCCATACAATACAACCATTAATCGATTGATAGTAGGGATGTCCCGAATACCATTTTTCGGGCTCCGGATATTCGGTAGTAATCGGCAGCGAATATTCGGCCCGCGTGGGGGGTGGGGGGGCGTAGTAATCAGCAGCGAACCGCTTCAACACGTGTATTTTGGTGTATTCACGGCATTCATTCTGTTATTCTACAGTATTGTTGTTTTATAGTTATTAACCCAATTTGTGTTCTTTGAAATTGAAAAGGATATCGCATTGTGTTTGTTACTTTCGTTGCAGTTGTATATGTCTTAAGTGTAATTTAGCTTGGCTTCCTGTTTATGGACATGCTTTTATTTTGAAGGAAAGGTAGCACTGTTGACCGGAAGTTGTTGTTGCTATGGAAACAACGTGACGGAGATTAACGGAGAAAAGTAATATCTACATATAAAGACTGAGAGAGTAAACGATAACGTTTATGGTTAAGTGTTAGCCCCCCCCCCCGAACAAGCTCTTACGTTGATATTGGAGATTTCAATAAATTCAATTTGAAAACAAAACGAATATCCGAATAACAAAATTATTATAATCCGAAACCCGAATAGTACTCCAACGAACGAATATTTGGATATTCGAATATTCGGGTACAGCCCTAATTGGTAGTCCAACAGAAAAGGACATTTGATTGATAATTGATTCATGTTTTTCAGGTAAATAAAATAATAATGTCCTAGTTCCAGCCTCTTCAAATGTGAGGATTTGCTGCATTTCTTTTTCTTTAATGATACTAAACTGATTGTTGGAGAGTTTTGTCTGAGAAAAACACATTTAAGGAATTCACATTGAGCTATAGTATATTTCCCAGTAGTTTCTGGCATTTTATGGACTATTTAAATCAGCTGATTAAAAGATAATTGAGAAAGCATTTAGTTGCAGCTCTGACCCATTTAAACTATATTTCAAAAGGTTGTTGTTGTTGTTGTTGTGTGACTTTATCCCAGAATGTCACCAAGAGCTTCTCACATCACCAAGAGAGCACAGAGAAGCAACGCACAGGAGTAACTCTGCCTACATGAGCAACACTGGGGTAGAGCTCCATGGAAGACACAGGGAGACACAGAGAGAGAGCGGGGTGGGGAAGTTTCCCAGAACACACACCTGCTGGGACTCGGAGGTGGTCCGGCTCCTAGGCTCCGCCTCCGTTGGAGAATCAGGAACGCTCCCGTTGGAGTCCGTGATCAGCAGCGTCCGTCTCTCGCGCGCCGGCTTTTCACACTTCGTCACCCGGAACCTGAGAGGAGACGGGAAGGACAAAGGTTTAGAATGGTTTTTTCTACGTTTGGGGAAATGAGAAGTACGTTCTGCAGAGTCGGGTTCTGCAGAGTCGGGTTCTGCAGAGTCGGGTTCTGCAGAGTCGGCTCATTAAGACAAACTCCTGGGAACCGCTGGAACAAAAGTACAAAGACTCATTTTATCTAGGTCAAAATCAAATAAAACCTCTTTTTGCTTGTTGTTTGTTTGTTTTTGTGTCTATTATGAGAATACTTATCTAATTTACTGTTTTCTTTCATGCTGGGGTGGGGTGGGGGGGGGGGTATATTTGATCTGCTTTTTGGCCGTCTGGTTGAAATGTGCACTGTTGCATCTACTGTATATCTGACTGCTAAATTACATTCTGTAGGATTTTTCTTTATAATGAAAAGTGTTCAAAAAAAAGATATAACCTAGATGAAGTTGATTTGTTGTATATTCATAAAAGGAAACATAAATAAACAGAAAAAGGTCCTTTAATGGATAAACTCAGCGGGGATCGGCTATTCTCATTTGTGCCACAGCTGGTTTCCACACTTTGCTAATAACACACACAATTACACTCGCTGTGACCTCCGCTCTACTCCTCTATCATCCTCCCACCCACTCAAAGGCACCTGTTCACTCACACACACTCACACACTCCAAAGCTTTAATTAATGAATATTCATATATTAATATTCATATTCGTATCCAGGTCATGCTGACCCATTAATCTCGGGGGCTTAAACGAAAAGCAAACCGCTCTGCATCCCGATCCGTCGCAGCGGGAGGAGGCTTTCCCGGTTCACTGGTGGACTCACAAATGTTCCTTTAAATGTAATAAATCTGAGACACAGTTTGATAACTGTATCTTACTATGAGAGAGCAGTTTCTTAAACGCATTTCAAACACTGGAAACATTTTTTAAATCATTGCCAGATTTTGGATATTGTAATATCACTATATGGCACAAGTATTGTATGTTCCTAGTTTTAAAGGTGGCACGACAGTAAAGAGTTTCTTTACCCTCTAAGTCATTATATCCACATTACTGATGATTCTGAACAAAGAAAATATTGTAAGATTTGATTTTCTACATCTCATAGCCATATTATATAGTAGTTTTTATTATTTTTGGCCAAGTCCATGCCTCCCGTTTCTTTCTGTTTCCTGTTATTTCCCTTCTGCTGAATGAAGTCACTGCTCACGCAAACATCCTCGCACCTCATCACATTAAGAACTGGCGAAACTTTTCATTTGGAAAAAAGTAGGTAAGTTCCAAATCTGTCAACAACAAGATGCTCCACTCTCACCTGACGCACTGTGTACATCACACATTTATGTTCTGCTATCAGTCTGTTTTGGGAGAAATGTCCTGTTGGCCTTGTTGCCATGGTGCAGCTCCACAACACAGGTTAACCACTGAGGCTTCTCCAAAAAAAAACATAACGCAGGCTGAACCTGCCGCATCTATTTTCCCAGGGTTCCTCCTGACTGGTCTGGGGTCAAAGTGCACAGGGATGTTAGTTGGTGTAATTAAGTGTGGACTTTTAGGGTTTAATGTTTGATGGCTAGTGTGTGAACTAAAACTGTGCTCATGTGTATCTATTCAGTAAAGCATTTTCTTTTAATAATTTAATACTTGTAAAATAAGTTAATGAAGAATAGTTGTCAACACATATGAATGCATCCCCACTCACACTAACATGTAACTACTTGCAAAACAACCCCACCGTCCGAAGAAATTCATCGTAACTCATCTAAAAGCAGCAAAACAACCCCCCCCCCCTCTTCCACTTCCTGCCTCTCTGACAAGACACACACACACACACACCTGCCCACCTGCCCACAGCAAGCACCGTGACCTCTCCTGATTGGATGCGCCGCTGCTCCGGCCTCCTCGCCGACAGCCTCCTCATCAGCGGCCACTTCTTCTGGCTGCAGCGGTTGCAGATGTTCTTGTGGCCCCCCAGGCCCCCGATGGTGTGCAGGTGGCTGCAGGTGTGCTTGGGGGCTCCTGGGGGGGCACCCGGGGATATGGGGGTCAGCGGGGGGGTGCCGGGAGAGGTTGGGGTGAGCGGAGGACTGGAAAACAGAGAGAGGGTTTAGGGGTGATTTAACGACAGTAATGACTCAATTATTATGATAAATGATACATTACAGCTGCACTTTAATTATGACGTGTGTAATCAAGATGATGCTGATGACTATAATTGGAAGCGGCGCAGAATAAAACATAATTTAAATCAGTCCCAGAGCAGTTATTATGCAACAAAAGGGGAAAACAAGACATATTTTATAGGTCAGCAGATTGTTTAAGCACCATGAAACATATTAAGATGGACAAAAATGAAAATTAGGAGGGGGGGGGGTTCCAGTCAAAAGTGAGACGAACATCTGACCTACATCCAGTGCTATGTTTCCGTTTACAGGAATGAATTGTAGCTCAATTAACTCTGCAGCGTGTCCTTTGTGACATCCTATGTCTTCAAACAAACACTGACCAGACTTTGAGAATGATTTAAAAAGCAATAATGGAGTTTCTCTGAGACACCTGATCAGGAGGAGCTGGAAAGAGAGGTCAATCTGACACGCTTCTCTCCACTTTCAGTGTTGATCTAGACGTGTGCGCACAAAGACTAATAAAAGGCGGATTAGGTGTTCGTTTGATCTCCACACAGCGTCTGCTTTGGTGAGAGGAACACTGTGTGCATGCTTCATGGCCCTGGAGAGCAGCTCCTCACATTGTTCACACACAAAAGGGGAATACAGTGTTTTCAGAACGTGTGTCGAGGGACGAAGGGAAAGTCTCCTTAATAAGGCACGAGAGAAATGTACTTTTAATGTAAGAAAAAAGAAAAATAGTGATACTAAGTGGTGTGAGAAGTACTTTTACTTCAGTCAAAATAGTGATAAAGTAGAAATGCTGCACTGCAATTGAAAGGCTTGCAATCAAATTATTATTGAAGTAAAAGTGGCATGAAAACACAATTAAAGCAATAATTACTGTTTGAGAATCTCGTACTATTGATGCATTAATGTGTGTATCTCCTAAATGTGTATACAGTACATGGACATCAGAACATTACAGAACCATGGGATTTATTGTGTTGCTACATCTTTTTGGAGACTTTTCACCACAACGGCAGAAACTACTTCCTTATTTCCCCCGTAAGGTCACGCACATGTTGCTGTGTTTGTGTTTGACAAATGAGTGACGCTCAGCAATGCAAATGTGTGGGGCAAACTTTGTTTCCATCTGAGCTTAAATCAACTCAATTTGGTTCCTGGTTCCTCCATTTTTATCTTAACAACATATAAGGTCAAGTCATTCCAGTAGTGGCATTGTGTGGAGTTTAGTCACAGTAGCTCCATTACATTCTTCATTAATAATGCCTACTAACATTCAAAAGCAGTTCCAAACCACAGTCAGGAAATACCCAACCAGGCATCCTAACTGGTCGTGTAGCAAGCCCTGTCGAACAACCATCAAATCACATCGCTTATAATCGGAGTTAGAACGTGGAATGGACATTTCAAGTATTACTAGTCATCAACAATTCAAAACTAAAGTAAAAACAATTATATTTGCAGATTACTCTAGTTAACACATATTGGATATTCCCAGTATTATTTATATATGCATTTACTTTTTTCTTGCCCTAACTTTTAATAATTCTAATTTTTTTCCAGTTTTCATTAGTTTTCTTTATTTCTTTGTACTCCTTAATTTCTATACGTTTTTGTCGAAATAAGTGCCATTATTATATTGATGCTAATGATGATGCACGGGAGGGCTACTCCCCATAAGCTATGCTTCAGCCGTCCCGCTTCTACTCATTTTGTTCATTTGTGTGTATGAATTATACGTTTTTGTATGATTTTAGTAGAATACATTTAAATAAATTAAAAATAAGTACTTCAACATAGCGTTGGTGTTTATTAGAAGAAGAATAATAATGTGAATTGCAATAACATCAAACCCACATGAGTTGCAAGTTCAATTCGAATATACACATGATAGAAAAGGAGAATAATATTTCGGTTTTTCTTCTCTAATCTTTTACTGATTTCTTTTAAGGCGGCACAGGATTTTTTACTCCATAAAACAAAACAAGGGTGAAATAAATCCAGAGAAATAAGAACTGTTCGATGGCAGAGCACAAGGAGACATCGATTTGCTTTAAAGGTGGGGAACCAGTGGTGTAAACAATGTGTGACATGAATGTGAGAAGCAAAAAGGTATGAAAAAATATGCATGACTCTCAAGGTGAGGATTCCTGAGGTATGAATCGTGAGGGGGGGTAAACGCAGGACAGAGTGGAGATCAGCTGACGGACGGGTGGCGAGGGGAGGTTAAGCACCGAATCTGGAGCGGCAGATAGCGAGGCCTGGACACACGACAGTCACTCTCCTTCCTCTTCTCTTCTGTCTCTCTCTCTCCCGTTAAGTGTCCCATACATTACCCCCGCCGATACCCCCCTTATTCCAGCATCTCTAAGTGATCCTCTGGCACTCTGCCCAACCTGGATTCGGAGGAAGAGGAGCAACAGGAAGAGAAAGAGGGACAGAGAGCGATACCTAAACCGGTGCAGTACTAAAACCAACCCGTAATGTCTCTTTATCTCTTTCCATTCCTTCCACGACAGCGGGAAGATGACAGGAGGAGAGACAGAGAGAAGGAAACCTACTCCACTAACTCGATTTACTAACACTCCTCCTCTGTCACGGGCCCTACTCCTCCAATCGGTCCCATCAGCCCATCTCCCTCTCTCCTTATCTCAGCGCTGAGGAAAGTGAAGACGTCTAATCTGGGCTCGTACCATCAGCTCCTGCTCTTATGAAGAGGGGGGGGGGGGTTGTATCCAAATGGCTAGCAGGAGGCCTTTGATTATAGATGTGAATATCAAAATTGGAGGGAAATCAATTCGGAGGCAAATAGATGGCTGGTAAAGGATGCTGGACTTTAGGTTCCTGTTAGGGCTGGAACTAACTGCTAAAACGTCGCTAATGCACGTTAGCTTACGATGTGCATATCTAACGATGTCTAAATGCATTTTTGGTTTTGGAAAGGTTTAAAAATATATGTATTTTTCTCTTCCTCTCAAAACTACATGTGGGGAAATGTAATTCTCCACCGATTCATCTTCAAATGTTAAAGGTCACCTATTGTGCAAAATCCACTTGTTCATGTCTCTTCTACATCAACATGTGTCCCCTCTGTGGAAAGAGGTTCTGAACGTTTCGTGAAAAAAGATTCGCTCTCTTTTTGTCCTGATCCATTTAAAAACCTGTGCAATGCATGATCGGTTTGGTGTTTCGAGCCAAACACTTCAGAGACATGTTTTGTATATAACAGAACTATAATATATTGATGAAAAAGAGCACAATAGGGGACCTTTAAGTTCATATTTTGTTCTCTAAAATATCCCAAAAAGATTCAATGTTGCAGAGAAGACGTATCAAAAGTAAACTTGTTTTGTCTGACCAACAGTCTTATTGCCAAAGATTTGTAATTAACAACATATTTGATTTTAGAAGCTGGAACCAAAATATATTTGGTCTTTTTTCATGATAAAGCCTCTAGTGCAAAACTTCTTTACCCCTACACTTACTTTTCTAAGTTGAGTCACAGTCTGGTAAAAAATTCAAAAAAGTAAACATGCCAACAACTGTGCTCTTTAATAATCCAAACACACTGATATATGGGGCGCAGTCGCATGGGGGAAATACCCCAGCTGTTTGCTCTAAATCAAACCTTGCCAATCTGGAAAGGTATCAGAGAGAATGTGGCCTGATTGGTGGTCACTTCCTGCTCTGGCCACTCTCACTTTTCAGCACCAACAGGCTAACAGAGAGGCTTATGGTGCCATCTGCTGGTGGAGATGGGTAATACTCAACAGTTAAACACTCACCCATCAGAGTCGATGCTGGTTTCATGAACCATGGCTTTCAGCGCGTCTGAGTTTGCTGAAGAAGAAAACAGACACGGTTAGAACAAAGGAGAGAGAGGGGGGGGGATAAAACACTGTTGGGGATTAGTGCAGAAAACACTCCAGTGACTTCAAAAGCAAAGCGCTTATTGAAAGATAGCAGATAAACTCTAACACAATTAAATTGCAAATTAAATAAGCACAATGATCTCAGAGGAATTTAACAGATCAGAACAAACCTTTATCAAAGCAACAAGAAACTCTTCTGGTTAATGGTCAGTAATTCGGCCTAAGGAAATGTCCTTACAGTGCACATGAACAATAAGTCTAACCAACTTCAGGCGAAGCAGCATCAACTCAAATATGGATTTACATAATTTCCTCCCTGAGACAGGATTCCCTAAGGCCTGGCTGTGATGCATTCACTGACTTCCCCTTGAGCACACGGATAAAGGGGGTTTTGCAGACCTTAGGATGAGCGGTACAGAGACACAGACATGACTCATGTTGGTAGACAGCGGTATTTTTAAGTTATGATTTCATATGAAGAAACCTCTGTCCTCCTGGTCACCCTGGATCATCCTCAGGAAATCTAGCACCGCAGGGGTTTTCTACATCCTTGGTAGCTGCTACATATATTTAGCCTTTAAGTATTACAGACTTGCAAGTGTCATTTTATTGGTACAAGGCTTCAAGACCTGTGTAACTGAGTGACTAAATGTAAGACCAGGTAGCCGTTTTGATTCATTACCAGCCGTGAGAATCAGTTAACTGTGACTAAACACATTTCTTTAGTATTTTTGTCATTGCTTTTCTCACTGGTTTGGTATAGACAGGGCTTAATTGCAAAAAGGCATTTTCACAAGTTCCTGTGCGCCAATCAGACTTTAATCAATAATGTGGGATATGTAATTATTTAAAGAGGCCTCTTGTCAGTCGCAACTAAACAGACAAAACCGACACAATCACACAGGAACACTTTGACCTTTTATTTTTGTTTTAGAACAAGAAAATAGAACAACGATTTTTAACGTGCCATATATTTCTGGACACTTTTAGTTATTTAAATTATTCAAACAGAAACCTGGCCAAATGCAGATTTAGCCAACTACATTAAACGTTCACTGCAGAAAATTGTTAACGTTTTTAAATCTATTGCGTTTTTTCATCAGCTACAAAAAGTAAGACCACAAAATATATCCCTCCATCTATTGAGGGAATTACAAGAAAGCAAAAAGGGAGATGTACTTTATTCTTTAGGGGGATTTTATTTGCGGTTTTTATTGTAATAAATGTACATGGACAACCAATGAAAACAAGCAGCAGCACTGTGAGGCCTTTACTCTGAAGTTATCTGTAGATGGCAGCCTTCGCTCAGCCATAGAGACGACTACTGCTCCCACAGAGACCTCCAAACTGCTGCTGCTGAGAGTCACTTCCTGTGTTCCAGATAATGATTGCCATCGATCATTTTCTAGGTCGAATGTTGACTGGTTGATTAGATGTTTACTATATTAGCATCAGGACTATTTTCGTAGTTATTTTTAACCATGTCATGCGGAGTGACGATGTGACGGTGAGTCACTCGCAGCTGACAGACAGATCTTCAAACACTGTCCTGATGAAAGCAGCGAGGAGTTCAAATCAACACAAGGTAATGATGTCTGACACCAGAACAGCACAATGCTGCCTTCAAGTGTCTCAAAGTAGGCTAGTCAGCTGGATAGGAGGAAAGATGGATGGTAGTTCTTGTAGTTTAAAGGGAAATGGAAACACTTTTCAAACTGCTTTCCATGTGACAATATTCCCATTAGGAAATGTATTTATCTAGTCTATTTCCAATGTAAACGATCGAGATACGCAAATGTATGTTTTGAAATACGTGCCTAATGACCATGGGCGCTTCCATTGCTCCGGGACTTTCCCAGTGACGTCACTGAGTGGGTACGGCTTCCTGGGCCAAAGCTCAATAACAAACAACATGGCGTGCAATGCACCTAAAAGAAAACGGTCGTCGTCAGGAGTTTACTTTATTGCTCCAGGCTGCACAAATGGATTTTATATAAAGAAGAAGGAAGAAGTACATTTCCATAGACTGCCACTAACGGACGAGAAGCTGCTCAAAGCATGGGTTATTTTCATGAAACGGTCCGATCCGCCGCTGAATCAGTACACACTTTAAAAATGACGAGCCAGGATCTGTTCCCACAATATTCGGTGTTCCCGACTGCATACGTTGAGAAATCGAAATCGATTTCTCAACGTATGCAGTCGGGAACACCGACCGTCCCAGCATGTCGGCCGCGCAAGACAATGACAGTGTCAACAAACGTGAAGCTCGAGCCACCAAACGAGTTGCTTCAGCTGCCGAGAGAGAGGTAAATATTGCAGCACTACCAGATTACTAGCTCACACATGTATTTACTGACACAGTGTGACCTTATTAATTAACGCAATCGCGTCCAAACTAAATGGTAGCTATTATTATGACGTACAATGGAGAATTGGGGGTGTTCTATAGCTCAACTAATTAAACTGGCATACACACGCTCATCTGTCGAAAACAGCCCTAAAAAGGCTAGTATTGCTGGACTAGGTGTTCAATGGATGGTATTGCCAAGATGTATGAGGTGTTGGAAAATAGTCACTCAGAGTCACTCTGGCACAGACTGAGACGTGATGTGAACTGAAACGTTTTTCTGTCGCAATATCATTTAAGGAATCGTTGAGCTAGCTAGCATACATTGTCACTATCTGCTAACGTTATCTTTAGCCTTCGTTTTCTAATAGTTTTTTTCATAGGCTATAAACAGAGGTGGTATAAGTATAGATATTTACTAGAGTAAAAGTAGAAGTACTCAGATCTTGTACTTTAGTAGAAGTACTCAGATTTTGTACTTAATAAAAGTATAGTACTCAGATCTTGTACTTGAGTAAAAGTAGAAGTACTTAGATCTTGTACTTAGTAAAAGTAGAAGTACCAGAGTGTAGGAATACTCTGTTAATACTCATGGGATGCCTGGTAACTGTAGATGCTTCCACATTAATGTCATCTCCCGACGAATAGTCAAATTCATCATTCAAAACCTCGATCTCATTGCAAAATTCCTCCATCGCTGCCATATCTGCTACGTTGTGTTGACTTCCGATAGCGAACACCCAACCAGTGACGTCACCATTTGGGACTCCCCTAATGGCGGCGGCCTGGTCCCGGAATTCCCCACCCGGCCGGCAGATAATTAATTTTCTTTTGGCGAGTAATATCATATACAATAAATATTACGATTAATATCCATTGTAAAATGAATAAACTACCGGAATATTATAGCCGTAATTGGTGTTTCCTTTCCCCTTTAAAACATATTCAGCTAAATTATTTTAGCTCAACATGTGCATTACTGTTAATTAAATTGGCGTCGATGTAACTTTTTTACAAATTAAAGAAGACATTTAAACTGAAACAGCATAATTGTTTTTTGGGGGAATAACAAAATAAAAATCACCTTTAACAGAAATACATATGTAATAATGATTAATTGTTTATATAATATTTTTCAAAAATGTTTAGAGCAGAAATGTTTATTAATGTGTATAGTTTCTCCTATGAAGACATCTTTTTACAATGGTTTATGATACCAAGAATTAAACACTTTAAAACACCTTCAACATCTTTTAATGTATTGCTTATATGGAAAAACATGCGTTCACTATGGTTGGAAAAGGGTGTTGCACTACACCACGTATCCTAAACAGGTGTGGCAGGGATAAAGTCGCAGTATAAACTTTTACAGTGTAATTGTCTCCCACTCCTTACAATGCTGTCTGCCTCTGAACCACAGACTGCATCAACTCTGGAAAACGCTTTTTCTGCACAGCCAAAAGACCCAGTCCGAGATCACCTGATGTCACATATTCAGGCTTAAGTTCATCTCTAGGGCTTAAACTAATGAAATAAATCTTTTGACTCGTTATTTTCTTTAATCAAAAGATTTTCGCTCTATAAAATGTCAGAAAAAGTGAATCAGTGTCTCCAAAAGCTCATTGTCTCGTTTTATCCAAAAACATTGAAAAGCGATTGAATAAAGTAATACAAATTAATCTAATGCTTGAACCTGCAGGACATCTGATAACAAAACAAACTGTTTCTCTGTTCCTTTTTCAACAAAAGCATTGTTTACCTGAAACAGCAGTTCCTCTCTTTCACTAAAGTATCCATTGACAAGGTGCCTACCTAGTACCTACTAACAGCTGTTTCAATAGAACCGGTGTAGTCTGCACTGCCAGTAAGGCATGTGTTCATTGTGAAGCGGACACAATACTAGCATTGATCTTTATCTTTCCTGTCGCCACTTGTAAACTCAGCTGAACAAAGAACTACAATAACTTGCATTGAAGAGTTATTATGAATTCGCCTTCATGTTTCACCTCAGGGAAATATTTTCAATTTAGAGGAATCATGCCATCAAATAGCAGCTTAGACATCGTGGGAATTCAATGGAAAACAGTGACTTTCCTGTTTGTTAAAGGGGCCTTATTATGCTCATTTTAAGGTCTCATCGTATGTTGTGCCTCTACTGTGACATGTTTAAATGCTTTAATGTTTTCTCTCATAGAGCTTTCTGATTGGTTAGCTGGCCGGAGCTGTTATAATTCGTCAGACCTTTAAAGATGTCCCGTACATCACATACAATGTGTTGGAGCGCTAGCCAATAGAAGCGTGAGTGTTACTTGTGATGTGACTTTGTTAAGGAAGTAAAGGACTACGATCGAGGCATTTTAGCCTTTGGGATTTAAGCTATTGCAGACCATTTACATGCACAAAAAACCTATATAACATATTACAGGAACGGAAAAAGCATAAAAAGGGCCTCTTTAACCACAGTCATTATTAATTTCCCTTGAAATTCCTATGAATGAACTTGACTGACCTGCTGTCACACACGCTGTTACACACACACACACACACACACACACACACTATCTACAGCCAGGTTTATACAAGTGGCAAAAGGGATTTATTTAGTGTTTGTTGTTGGACACATACCTTCATTTTTCATGATGTAGTGGACAATCTGCCCCACTGTGTCGTTGTTTTCACTGAGGGTGTCATTCATGTCTGGAGGGAAAGCAGAAAAAGACACCACATCAAATTAGAAATACTTGAATTATAATGTATTTAGTAAGCATTTGAAATAACAGTTTCCTCAAGCAGCATGTAAAAAGGAAGTCATACATATTTAGGCAGCATATTTCCGAGTGCAGTACAGTTAAACAAACCGTATAGCCTCAAGTGTTTTGAGAGGCAGACCCTCCGGCGTAGCTTAAGGCCCCTTTAAAAGGGTAAATGCTTAACATGACACCCATAAATCAGAATTCAAGAGCCCTTGTTAGTATTACAACTTGATTGTACTCCCAAAGGCTGGACTGTTTCACTGGAGCAGGAATGCAGCTCATCATTTAAAATGGAAACTATGCTGCATGAGATAAATAAACAAGTGAGCTAAGGTCTGCCTTTGGGCTGCTGTCAGTAGCCATTTAAATACAACCAATTGCTTGTTGAAGTAAAAAGAAAGCAAGAGAACTCTTTCCAGCGTTCACCATTATACTGAACACTAAACAAATAATTAGTCCCACAGTAGTCAGTGCAGATATAAGTCAGAGCTTGTGTTTGTGTTTAGCATCAATATAATATGGGATTTTTTGAGTCCTAAACTTGCAATTAGGGACCACTTGGGGGCAGCTAATCAACCCATAAACACACACATTCTTATAGATAAAATTGGGATATTGTCACTAGCGAATGCATTGTATCAAAAGGGGACAAATAGTGCTATTTCATTAGGTCAACATCAGTCTACTCAGCCAGTGATCACCATACACTCATATCCTTTAAATGTGCAATCCTGACTGACTCAACAGAAACAGAAAATCCCTGCAGCACACTCTCCAGTGAGGCACTTCCTACAACTTCCTGTTGACCACTTCCTGTTTTGATCTCAACATGATAAGGTTACACAGATCTATGCGAGTCTTCTGGCTGCTTACGACTGAGAAAAAGAGACCGAGAATGAATAGGGGAAACTCGATCCTTACGTAACAAGAGGAGACCGAGTGTACTGAATGACACAAGCAATGTTTTCAGATGTTTGTTTTTTTTCCATACTCTTTTGTTGCGACGTATGAGAGTGAAAGGGTTGGGCGTGTCTTTACATTTATCCTATTTCAATACACTTGAGGTCAAAATCAACATGATTCAAGGGCAGTTTAGGCTTTTGGTCAACATGGGAAATGATGTTCCCCATGTTGATGCCAGGAGGAGAGGTGTGCAGGTCTGTAGTACAATAACAGAAGAGTAAAAAAAGGCATTACGCACGGACAGGAACAAATCTGGAAAGCATGATGTAAGCACTTCCTTCTTTCCATAACAATCTCATGTGATTTATAACCCATGGTAGGAAAAGGCAGAGTGCTAACATTCCCTCTGTCCGTGTGGATGAGCGTAAAGTGACACGACAGACAAATTCAAGCCAAGGAAACTTTCTTTCAAGTTCTTTTCATTGCTCTTTTCTAAAGCTAAAGCTAAAAATACACCGGAGACTGCTTTGGATAAATAAAGGTTTTGAATTGAATTGAATTGAATTGGAAGGTCAACTACATTTCTTCGAGAGGCGGGAAAACTCATCTCAAACACAGTCGTCATCGCTATTAAGAATGATCCGCAGATTTCAAGGGAAATTAAATTAGCACTGTGCAGAGAATGTCTTTGCCTCGCCTCGCTGCTCAACACACCCCAGTGTTGAGTCAGAGCATGAGTGATGAGAATGCCAAAACGTCTTCCTGGTTACTACCGGCCTCCACTCCTTGAAAAGGCAGACGCAATAGAGGAACTGGGTTTAGATAAGGATCAACAAGACAATGGAGTAAGAGATGGTGATGATGGAGTAAAATGTTAATAGGGTTTCTGAGCTGTGATTACACATGGTTTTCAGGCACAAACGTTACCTTGGTTGCTGATTGGCTAATCGTTACACGAGCCAAAACATCGTTATGACATCATAAAATGGTCAAAACCTGATCAGCTCATTTTCAGAGAGGTTTTTATAGAAATGGATCAGGACAAAAAGAGAGAGAATCTTTTTTCCTGAAACTTTCAGAATCTCTTTCCTCCGAGGGGACACATGTTGATGTAGAAAAGACATGAAAAGGTGGATTTTGCATAATAGGTGACCTTTAAATGATGGTGTGTAAAACGAACCACTACTCCTTTTATTGACATACATAGGTTTCTAGTATTATGTTATTTTCTACTAGTTGTCCCAAAGACAGACGGCATATCAACATCCCTCTGCACCTTCAGTACCTGGCACACAAAACTCATTAGATTCTGGACTCAGGCATGTGGAACCAGCCGGTGAGTCCTGGGGGGAAGGTGGGAGCATCCAGTGATGTTACTGTGATATTGCTAACCTTGAATTTCACCATCACATGACAGGAAGATGGAAACCATGCAGACCAATGAGTAATTTGGAAAACCACTGAAAACAACTTGCTTCTTCTGCATTTTTTTCCATTTAAAACGCGACAGCATTAAATCGTGTGACTGAAGAGAAAAGGATTTGGGTTGATATTGAGAATATGTTAATGATGAACTTGAATTGTTATGTTTATTTGCTTCTGTTGTAAAGCAACGAACGAGGCGAGGCGAAAAATGTATGAACCTTAAAATTGTCCTTTAATCAAATCCCTTTTTTAAATAAGTAGTAGTAGCCAAAATAGATGTTATCATTTTTGTATAAATGTAATGTATGGTTAGATTGCTTCCGACACCGCTGTTAATACCGGTGCATGCAGAATATGTTGTTAAACAAAATAATATAAAACATTTTTTAATTAATGTTGACTTTTTGGACATTGGATTAATATAATTTCTGGATGGCACAAGTCTGAAACAGCTCTACACAGCCACCACTGGAATATTATCATATACATTTAATTAACATTCATGTAATATTAGCGTAGTCTAATCTTATTTAATTTTACAACCGGGCAGAAATACCAGATTTAAACAGGATGGAAAATGAGAAAAAAAGCTGCGTAGCATTAGAATGTAGATAGGGAATTTAAATATCAATGCTATACAGTGGCGAACCGTGTCTATCACAACTGGACCGTCTGTAGACACACACACCCCCCGCCGCCGCCGCCCCCCCCCCCACCCACCGCGGCATTATAATGTCCGTCTTTTCACTGACTTGTCGTCTTGGAAAGGGTACTCACAACAATTCCGCAACAACTTCATCTTCACCTGTTGCACTTGTCCTTTCAACATTAAAAACAATAAAACGGCATGAATTGCTTCGTCGCATTCATCTAGATCAGGGGTCTCCAACCTTTCTTCATCTGAGAGCTACTTTGAAAAAATGAAAGTGGCCAAGAGCTACTTGCATCACATCGCTTACATTTATTCACATAGCACTCATCAGTTGAATTAAGCTATACTTTTGTACGTGTGAAATTGCAATACCGAAAGCTTATCAAACATCTTAACTTCACATCAAGGTCCAAGAAAACGAAAATGTCTCACATATTATTATGGCCCACATAGTGAGTACTTCACTGAGAATTCACATAAATGTCCTTAATCACCACCTTGCAAGCATCTTATGCACTTAAGGTCAAATAAGTGCATTCACTCTTTTTCACAGTCAGTGAGATGATTGGCACTGCATGGAGTACACCATAGAGGGGTCTGCTGGACCCACTTAGGTTCACTCTAATAGAGTCATTTAAATGTTGATCAGTCGGTCCTGTTCTGTATTTAGATTTCATGTCAGAAAAAGCTGCTTCACAAAGGCCTGTAGAGCCAAATAAAGCAGACGTGTTCTGCGCTGCTTGGTGATGTTCTTATAGTTTTCTGGGTCTACGAGGCTCCAGACATGTTGTGAGTTTTGCTGAGACTTAAGCTGAACATGATTTTGGAGATTTATAACCTCCATCTCCACAGGATTGACACTGAACAGTTCAGCCATCTTTTTCATCTTCTTCTTCATCTTGACATTAAATTATAAACCTTAATAAATCAACTGTATAGGTCTAGCCTCCCTATATCTGTGTGTGAAATTGCTCCATCCTCAAAAACAAAAAACTAATGCTTCTGCAGTCTAGCTGCAGCTTCTAGCAACGGTCTTCTGTTAAAAAAGACACTGAATGTCCTGAATGAGGCATCACACACATGACTTGAGTCTGAACACAGCAGAAACAGGAGTATTTACAACAGCATTATAAAAACAAAAATAGTGCATGTGGGTGCACACTTACATTCTCTGTCTTACTGTTGCATAAATCCCATGATTGTAGGAGATTAAGTTAGCTTCATTATATCTCAATCAGTGATTAAGTGAATAATAAAGTTTCACTATCAGTCTGTCACTCATTATTTTCAGGGAGGGGGCGGGGTTTGGAGGAACAGAGGAGACGGTGATCACGGAAGCTTTCCTCCTGCCTTCACAAACTTTACACAAGTATTTATCAACTGAAAATGGCAAGAGAACATTCATACTCTGCAACCCAAGACTTGATTAAATTCACCAAAAACCTGACATGACGATAACGAGTGTTTTTCAAAAAACACAAACCCCTCCCTGTGTGTCTCTGAGCCGCAGCGACACGGCCTGATTCAGAGCGGGTCATTCTGCTGTTGGTTCTGGACAGGTGTTGCTGGAGAAAGCAGACTGGTCCGTGTGTGGTGTCGCTGTGCCGCTGTCACGTCTGTTCCTTAATCACTGCGTCACAAACCAATTTGATATTCGTGTGACAGAAAAAATTCTAAAATAAAAAAAAACGTTATTGTCCAGCCGCGGCCAAAAAAATCAAGAAGCAACCTTACTACGCTATAATCGATAATCGAGCGGCGAGCTACTGAAAAGCTTCCCGATCGACGTGTTGGAGAGCCCTGATCTAGATCCTCTGTCTCGAGCCAGTTAACTAGCGGGCCTTCTAGAGCACCTGGAACCGAGGGGAACTCTGAAAGAATACGCCCATTGGCTACAAATCAATATATGATTGGTTGATCAAACTGTCAGTCCAAACGTACGCTCTCAATCAGTGCAACGGCCAGGGCATTCTATCAAGGATGTAGAACACCTTGGTTGAAGGATATTCTACCCAGAGACCCAGAACAAGATCTGATTGGTTGCTTTCTTTTCTAACACAAAACCACTGAAATGCGTAGTGCATGGTCCGAGAAGCAAACAATGTGCACAGCGATGCAATAAACACATCAATCTGTCAGACAGTGTCATATGTCCACATTGCCTCATCTCCCTCCCCCCTTCATTCAGACTCCCTTACCTCCGCCCAGCTCAGGATCCTTCTCCTCACACTCCTCCCCATCATTGGCCTCAGTGGTGCAGCGGTAGCCCTTGCTCTTCAACACGTGGCAGATCACCACCCCCAACAGGCCCAAGAGGAAGAAAACGGGCACAAGAACGAAGGCGATGTATTCCGTGTTATTCGTCACTTCTCCACCGTCTTCTGTCGCAGAAGCTGTAGTCTGAGCATCTGAAGGAAGAAAGAGAGATCATGGTCAATTGTGATGCAATGGAACAAAACAAAGGAACGCCCCTGATGGCAACCTGATATCCAAAGTGAGTCTGAGGGCACATTCTGGGCCGAGCAGCTGAGAGGATTTAAATGCTCTGAGCTGCAAAATGACAGAGATTTCATGTTCCCTTCATGGGTCAATCCAACCTGCTGCTGTGTCTGGACTCGACAGCTCGAACTGTGTGATTTGGTGGAAGCTGTTCCACTTTTACAGCTTTGAGGACTCACTTGATTTAAATTTTAAAAAATGTATGCTAATTTTCAGGTTCATATTTGTATGTTGGGCCTCTACTGTGACATGTTTTGATGATTTCATTGTTAAAAAAGTATTTGTTTTTCTCATACTGCCTGTGCTGCAGCCCCTCTGTTCACCCTGTGTCTGGAACCAGAGCCCAGTCTGCTCTGATTGGTTAGCTGTCGGCTCTGTTGTGATTGGTCAACTGCTTAGACCTTAGATTATGACGTACAATGTGTTGGAGGAGCGCTAGCCAATAGAAGCGCATGTGTTACATATTGATGTCTTTATATTAAGTGGTAATCAAAGGAGACCAATGGAGGCGTTTCAAGCAGGTGGGGAGTGTGTGGGAGAGAAACTCCCTCAGGGATTTTAGCCTCTGCAGACCATTTATATAAACACACTACAGGAGGGGGGAAACCGAAATGAGCACCCTTAGCATAACAATAAGGGTTACAGCAGGGTTATCGATTTGTATAGTAAGTGACAGCAGTTAAGAGTGCAAAAGGACCATAAAGTTTACCACTATAGCTCGAGCTATCCTCTTCCACTCCCATCTGCCCACCCCCCTATACACCGGACTTTAGACCCATCAAGGTGCCACATGGCTGGGGAGGATGCTGAACTCCAAATATTGTACTTTTAATTCAACTTAAGACCATTATTTAACAGTACAATATGTCATTTACTTTGTTTGATCTTATCATATCGTTTTAACAATTACTTTGTGTACTTATTCCTACCTTTTTAACAGTGTATTTGACATAATTATTTCCTTTTTGTCTTGAGTATCTTGTGTGTTGCACTGTTAAAGGAGTTGACACCTTTCCTTGTTTTGGACTCATTTCTTGCTCCACTTTATGTCGTGGCACAGGATCAGGTCAAAGGTCAGAGAGTAGACGGTGACCTGTGCTCAGCTATGGGCTAGCGCTCTCCTGGTTCCTGCAGTTGGAAACCACGTGATGCATTCCAGCCTAAAACACTGCAGGCTTTGTCTGACTTCCTGTGCGGTGTGTGTGTAAGACAGAGACACACACATTAGGAGTCAGAGAAAGACACACAGAGACAGAAATGGAAGGTCGAATCTAATCACATGTTCATGGCGTATTGAAACGTACCACCACTGTGTGTATAGGCGTGTTTTTGCATACCTAACAAGGTCTCCTGATACACACAGGCCTCTGAGCTGTCCCTTTGTCCCGCTGTCCCGATAAATACACACTGATAAAGACCTTTGTCTGCTCATGGACCGTCCTGTGTCCTATACTGTTGGGAGCTTTTACACCAGCTGGCTGCCTCACTCCCATCCCTCTCCGAATGACTCAGAATCATCCACAGGCCAATTAGCGGATTGCATTGAAAAGCATTGAAAAGAGACTAAAAGGCTTGAATAGAGTCCTTAAGGAGGATTTAGAGTTGAGTCATGAAAATCTCTTAGCAACAGCTGGTGTCGTGATGAAAGTCCTTGCAGGGACAGCCAAAAGATATCTGAGAAACACGCACCCACATGAACGGATTCACATAGTCATTATGTTGATTTATACAGTGCCAGGGATGTACTCAATTGCAATAATTTGAGAATAGATCGAAGCGAGAACAGAAGGTCACAATCAAATCACAGACTGCAACTGCAAATCAGAGCAAGGTGACGCAGACACCCAGCTTTTTTAATGCCAACAAATTATAGAAATGTTTAAAACATGAATCAAGAATGTTGGCACTTTAGCTTGATTATTTGTTGTCGTTCGTTCACTACAGAAATTCTTAGTCGACTGACACTTGAGATGATTTTGTGGATTCATTGATTTCGATACACATAATCATTAAAAGCACCTTTTAAACATCTTGTATTTCCCATACATGTGCTCACAACTATCATAGAAACAAGTTGTTTAGCATGAAAAAGTATTCAAAAAATATAAATCCACAGAAGTAATCTTAGTAGACCAAGACAAAAAACGACCGATTAATTGGCTAATCGACTAAGATGGCATCGAAATGTATTAACAACTCTAAACACTGCTGTCGTTGAGAAGTTTGACTCTTTCTATTAAATGAACACATTAGTCAGGTTTATTCATAATTAATCAAAATAACAAGGTCTACAAATAAGCTGGAGAAGAAAAGCAACCGTGTTCATCATGACATTTGGATGAAATATGAGAAGTGATTCTGGCAGTAAGAAAATATGTTTGACCACTTCCTCACTTTGGAGAAAAGTATTTCCTGCAACAATATCAAATCCTTGATACATCACACACATCCTCTGCAGCTGAGCGCAGCAGAATAGGTCAGCATTACTCTTCTGATAGTTTCATTTCCTGCAGCTCTACGGAGGATTTACCCTGTACCCGGTTATCGACGTCTCTGCTGCCACGGCCTCTTTCACAAATTGATGTTAAGGACCTTTTAAATCTTCTTGATTCTTTTGGTCTCGTTCAGTCCGTGGCTGGCCCAACACACGAAAAAGGACACACTTTAGATTTAGTATTATCGTTTGGACTGTCTGTCTCTGTGGATGAAATCTGTGCAGCAACGCATATCTCAGACCATTTACCGGTTCTGTTTACAACTTCGATCCCTTCCGCAGGAGTCGAATCACGTGCCCCTGCGCGTCGTCTGCGTTCGATTAACCCCTTGACTGCCTCACAGTTTTCTGATGTTTTTAATGCTTCTCCGATCTTTAAATCAGAGGTTGTGGAGGAAACTTCTGTGTAGCAATGCAGTGGGAGTAACCGACTCATGAAGGAGACACAGGACGAGCAGGAGTTCTGATGTCAAACACTGATATTTAATACAAGCATCGGCCGGAGAAATTCACATCATAAGTCACACAGTCAAAGGTTCTGACTGCACGGGGGGTTTGCCATGTCAAATCTCATCAGCCTCGCATCTTGGTAGACTTTTTAACTAGTTTACAGAGAGTCAAATCCACATATTGGGGATGGGCGTAAACCATGGCGTAAACACATCTGCAGACACACGAGATGTCTCTCCCATCTCTGGAGCTTAGAAGCTAGCGTTCTCACTAGGGCTGCAACAAACGACTAATTTGATAATCGATTAATCTATCGATTAATGAAACGATTAATCGATTATTCGGACTATTACATGCCTTGCACAATTTCTCAAACGCTCTGATTTAGCCATCAACTTTTAGATGTAGCTTGAGGTTGTTTTAGGCATGTGGAAACTAACAATGAAGACAATAAAGATGAATACTTGATTCAAAAATATATATTATTAAATTAACTTAACAAATTGTGAACAAAATTAACATTGCTTTTTATTTAAATTAAATAAATAATATTTCACAAAACAACAGTGTTTTAACAAATCGTATTAAATAATCTGATGACAGAACTGTAAACAGAATAGCTGAAACTTTAACAAAATAAAGAGTAACTCAGTTCCTCTAATCATTAACCCATGTTTGTATCATGTACTTAACTCCATGTGTTGCTGCTAGCATACATAACACCTGACGTGGAAACGTTGCTCGTGGATGGGGGGCTACAGAGCTGCTAGAAAGACAGTCGAACCCGGTGCATTCCTCCGTCTGAATGTGGAGCACTTTTGATAAATGTTTAGACAAATTGCTCGTGTTACCGCCCTTACATGCTAAACTCTTATTGCACTTTTGGCAACGAGCATCGAGACGGGTAAAGTTTAACCACACCTCGGAGCGAGTTCTCTCCGCCATCTCCGCAGTGTGTTGCTGTATGTAGCAGCTGCGTGTGTGTAAACTGCCTCGCTCCCTCGCACACAGACGGGGAGAGAAAGATCGAAAATACATCAGACGCATTTTTTTGTCTTTTTGCATAGTAGAAACGAGTTGGCGACACTAAGACTGCGATATAATGCTTATGTAGCAACAATACATGACATATATTTTTTAAATGTCTCCGGTACCGATAAAAAGACCGATAACGTCGGAGCTTAACGGCGCGTAAAACACACGTGATGACGTCACCAACGAATCGACGACTGAATTAGTTGGCAACTAATTTGGTAATCGATTTTAAAAGATTAAGTCGATTAGTTGTTGCACCCCTAGTTCTCACACTCGCAAAACCTCCCTATGCCCTGTAGGTCAAGCTGTAAAACCTAGTATCAACATAAGACTGCATCAACACATTCCTTACGGGAGATTAGAAGCAGGGATGGTCGTACATGTCAACACACAAAATAAGGTTTAAATTTCTAGGAGTAAAGACAAAATTAATCCCTAACAGAGGTGAACTGTGCTTTTAGTGCGGATGAGCTGATCTCCATGTTTGACTCGACATGTACCCTAATACTGGATTCTGTTGCTCCTTTTACGCTTAGACGCACCAACGTTCTCTCAGAGCCGTGGCTCAATGACTGCACTCGTGCTCTCAGACGCACCTTAACAGCCATAAACCTCAGGTTCTTTTTAATGTCCTCAACTCGATCATTAATCCCTGTGATGTTTCTTCTATTGTGCCATCGCTCTGTGATAAGTATCTGCACTTAGGCTAGCCCACACTAGTGCTACCCCAGATCCTGCTCCTTTTCTGTGCCAAGTCAAGCACCTGCGGCAACTGCACCTCAGACAGCATTCCCTCTCGCCTTCTCAGAGATGTTTTCGATTCAGTTGGAGCAAGTATTTTATTACTAATAAACACCTCTCTTAGCTCAGGATGTGTCCCAGCTGCCTTCAAAAATGCCGTGGTCCAGCTACTACTTAAAAAGAAAAATCTCAACCCCTCCATTCTCGCAAATTTTAGGCCCGTCTCCCAGCTACCTTTTTTTATCTAAAGCCCTGGAGCGAGTAATCTATGTCCAGCTGCAGTCGTTCTTAAACACGCATGGCATTCATGAAAAGTTTCAGTCTGGCTTCAAACACATGCACAGCACTGAAACAGCCCTTTTAAGACTTTTTAATGATCTGCTCCTAGCCGCTGACTCAGGTAGCCCAGCTGTCCTGGTGCTGTTAGACCTGACTGCTGCCTTTGACACATAGCATCCTGTTGTCACGGCTGGAACAGTCCGCAGGCATCACAGGCTCTGCCCTTGCATGGTTCAGGTCCTACCTGACAGAACGTAGCTTCTCAGTGCAGCTAGGTGCCTTCTCTGCTAAAGCCCCTCTTACCTGTGGGGTTCCCCAAGGCTCTATCCTGGGCCCCATCCTGTTTTTACTGTACATACTGCCCTGGTTCAATTCTCACTAAACATAATATTCCCTTCCACTGCTACGCCGACGATGTACAGATCCGTCTGCCTCTCAAAGCAAATGTCAACCACTCACTACAGCAGTTGATGGACTGCTTAACAGAGATAAAATCCTGGCTGAGCCAACATTTCCTTAACCTCAACGAGAGCAAGACCGAGGTCCTCTTTTTTGTACCCCAACCTCCAGCCTCTCCGGTTGATATTCTGGGCTCTCTCAATGAAAACATCCTCCCCTCTGTCATGAACCTTGGAGTGACCTTTAGTAGCACTTTTAAATTCGACTAGCAGGTTAGCACCGTAGTCAAGACCTGCTTTTTTTAAATAAGATTATTGGCCAAAACCAAGTCGTATTTATATTTTAAAGATCTAGAAAGGGTTATTAATGCCTTCGTAACCTCAAGACTGGACTATTGCAATGCTCTGTATGTGGGTATGGACCAGGCCTCAATTAAACGCCTACAGCTAGTCCAAAACGCAGCTGCACGTCTTCTGACTGGCCATAAAAAGCGTGACCATATCACCCCAATTCTGGCCTCACTACACTGGCTTCCAATTTGGTTCTGAATTGATTTTAAACTCCTTTTATTTGTTTTCAAAGCCCTAAATGGGCTGGCTCCTGCCTATATAGCCGTACTCCTCCATCGCTACAACCCAGCCAGAGCTTTAAGGTTGCTGACCAGCTGTTACTGATAGTGCCCAAGACCAGGCTCAAAGCCTGAGGGCATCGAGCCCTCGCAGCAGCTGGCCCCAGGCTCTGGAACACTCTGCCCCTCCATGTGAGGTCGGCCGAGACACTAGGGGTTTTTAAATCCTCACTAAAAACACACTTCTTCTCCCTGGCCTTCTAGTCAGAGCGGAGCACGACTCCTGACTATTCCCTGTGTTTTTGTTTTTTATATTTCTTTAGATGCACAAATGGTAAGCTACTTTAGCTATTAATAAAGACAAAGTGAATTTCAACACTGCTGGTGGGTGCTGGGATATTTGAATCTAGAACTGTATATGACTTCTGCTCTTTCTTTGCACAAGACCATCACTCATTAGCTACAGTATCAGTGGATACAGCTAATGACCCGTAGCCTAAAGCCAAAGGGCGTCTCAGAAAAGAGGATGTGTCTTACTGCTGAGACTAGCAGACAAGACCTCCAGACACTATAGAACCACAAGTGTGTGTTTCCTGATTCCCGTTTCATTTGAAGTTTCGGATCATTTAAAATTGCACTTCTTGGTCATGTCTTAACAAGATCAGGAAATCAGAAATGGCTGCAAGAGTTTGACCCTTTTATCATCGACCTCTCAGCTCCTTCCAGTCAGTAATCCGATCCTCAACTAAATATAACTGTATTATTCTCCTCCATTCACTCGTCAGAGAGAGCGGAAATGGAAACAGTTCGATTTCCTCCCCATTGACCACTGTTTGGCTGGTTAACAACATCAACATTTCCAACTACTTTATCTACGTCAAACTTTGAGGACTTCAACCAAATCTCAAGAGTCTTAGTATGGCCTTTGTTATTGGGACAGTCAAATGTTAATCCCATAAAGAGTTTGTGGCCTTTTGCTCTGCACTGAATATGTATGGGTTACAAGGCTCTTTGTGGCTTACCATTTCCTCCCATTCAGGAACTCATGAGCAATTAAGAAAGCAAATCTGAGACCCTCTGACATAAACTAACCCCATCTCTTTTCAAATTACATGACGGAGCGGTCTTTCATGGTTCGTTATCCATTTAGTCTATTAAGTGATCTGAAGTCGACACGAAACCTCTCTTGAAACTGGGAGAGAAGCCAAGATCTCATTAGGCGACATATTCCTCTTGTGCTAGCTGCTAATGGCTAAACCAATGATCTTTCCAAAGAACTTCTACAGCTCTGCATATTAGGAAGAGTTGTTAAACTGGACACTGGAGACCGATCAATGAGTAGAAATTCTAATTCAACTTGAGGGATGAGATATTTACTGCATCCTTTTTGAAAGCAGAGATCCAGTTTCATGCAGGTATTCAAATAAACAATCGAGAATTAGGTCAGTGGTGTCTCCATTACAAAACGGTCACATGATGCTGGTAACACTGTGTTTATTAATGAGTAATCTGCTGGTTATTTTCACAACAGAAATATTGAAGACAATTTTTGTTGTCAATAATATAATGTGAGAACATAGTGAAAACCTATTTCCTTAAGCCAGAGGTGACATCTTTGAATCACAAAACTAATGAAAAGCAGCTAATCATCACAATTGGGAGGTTAGAAGTAGGGGAATCTTTTGCTTTTAATAATAATAATAATAATAATAATAATAATAATAATAATAATAATACAAGACTTGTATAGGTTTTTTTTTTTTGCCTAAACAAATATATTTTGTGTAAGAGATTCTCGTTTTGGTTTTTATTTAAGAGATACATAGACTGTAAAGCGGGAGAGGGGTAGGGCAGTAGGGGTGACGAGAGGCAGCAGAGGCCCGCAGGTCAGATTTGAAATGTTTGTTTTAATTCCCTTGTGCAACCTTTTTCTCTAGACCTTTATGGGGGTCCCGAACCCAGGTTGGGAACCACTGACCTAAAATGTGCCTCATTGTGAGTGTCAAGATCACTTTTAGAAACACTCAGTGTGTGTATGACGCTGCGGAGTAGACAGCTGGAAAATAGAGTTTGCTCACACTGTGTATACAAAGCACACACACACACATTTGGAGTGTATTTTTAATACTAAACCTACGTGCTGGATAACTGGATCTAATTGAATGAGCACGAGAATTCAGCCTTGGCCTTTTGCAAGTCAAAGACTCCTGTGGACTTTCCATGGAAAATTGAAACAGGCCCGGAACTTTAAAGGTTAGGAAAAGACACAATATGGAATAAAAGAGACTGCTGACTTGAGCATTTGTTGATGCAGAGACACATACAGTATTCTTCTCTGACATATAAATACTTTGAATATCTCTTGTACTAGTAATGGTTTAAACAGGCACGTGCACTGTCAACATCTGTTACGAAGTTCATATGAAAAGTAGATTCATTCTACACCAAGGTCCTGTAATAAAAATGGTATTCAATATTTGTACAGTTACCAAATACATTATTAAATATAACGTCATATTCTGTATTGGCTGCTGCATTGAAAATCACTGAACTGCACTGATATGATGGACACAACACATACTGAAACTAGCAAGTTCATTCGGTTAGGGGCCCTTAAGGTAATTTTAAAGGTCCCATGTCATGCTTTTCCGGTTATGTCGCTTTTTCTGCATGTAAACGGTCTGCAGAGTCACATACCCTCAAAGTATACCCTGTAGCGAGTAAAACTCTAACACAGACCTGTCTATGCTTCCCTAGAACGCCTCGTTGGAGATTTCGCTTTTTCTTCCTGGGTACAGTGACGTGCCTATACCCAATTGGACCAATCCGTGGAGCTCCTCACACACACACACTCTCTCAGCGGCTAAACAATGACACGCTGGGGGGGGGGGGGGGGGGGGGTGCGAGGAGTGCTAGTGGAGCCTCGCAAATGGGGGTGCTGCAGCCCCCTCAGCACCCCCCCCTTCCCCCGTCCATGGTGCTCAGGCTGAGTTCAGGCTGAGTTTCGCAATGTCTCGCAGACCCCACGCAGCAACCAGGAAACGACACCAGTAATATAGCTCACACTGTCCCCTCCTCACAGCAGCGAGTCGCGCAACGTCAAAAAGTGGTGGCTTCAAAAGTTGAGCAATGTTCAACTTTTGAGGCCTCGACGGAGGCGTCAGCCAATGAAATCCCGTTTATGCAAATCTACTAGTGCAAGCGCTAGCCAATCAAACCGCGTGTATGCTGGGAGAGACTACGCAGGTCATTTCCTCATATTCCAAAAATGGAGGGAAAATTCATTATAGCGGTAGTGAATCACCCGGTGCTGTATGATCAGTCTCTGTTCATCTACCGGGATACAAACCGGAGGAACCAGGCATGGAGGGAGGTGGCAGAGACAGTGGATGAAACTGGTAGGTTTTCACCTGTTTGGGGATTTTATATCCAGTTTACTTCGTTTTAACATTGCTATTGCTTTGTATGTCGGGGGCGGGAGATTCATGTGATTGGTTGTTGGTCGCGTTACTCGCAAAAAATCCCCAAGCTTCAGATACGCCCACCTCCAAGCGTCAACGCACGCTGCTGTGTGGACGCTCCGTTAGCCTTCCCTAGCCTACAGCACCCGCCGCCCCTGACATCCCCCACTCCCCCCCGTTGACAATTTACTAGCGGTACCGAAGTGGGCCGGTCGAGAGTCCCGGGATGATTTTTAGTCCCATTCCACCACTGGCTACGTGACCGTATGACGCACCTAATTCCTAAACTTCTAACAGATACAACATAAACCGATCCTTCAGCCTCATATGAGCTCTCAGACACGTTCAAAATTAAACTGTCATCGCTGTCTGAGCTTGCTGCTGTGTGGCCATCGTGCGTTTGCATGCAGATGCTGGGATCATGAACGGTGCAGCTGGAGCGCTGTGCCCGCAATGACGTCACACATAATTTGGCGGGACTTGAAGAATCCCCGAGAAGATCCAGAAAATGGTCAACATTGAAGGGCAGATTAATGGTTATCAAAGTACAAATATCCAAAATCAGTTCAGTAACGGTTTTCAAGGGGACAATATTTACTCAAATTGATGGGTTTGGATAATGGGGGAAACTCATGTCACAGGCTCTTTAAAGGTTAATTAAAGTCATTAAATATTTTTATAATGTGCTTTGTTCAATGTGGCATTTTTAGGCAGTTTGTCAATTTGTCTTTTTCCACATCTTCCTACACACTGACCCCATTACATCTTGAAGTTTGGGCTGATACGCAGTAACTTTGTACAGTAGATTTTTTTTTCAGGAAATTTGATTTAACTTTGAATGCTAATGTTAGTGGTCAGATTTTCAAGAAGCATTTGCATTGGCAGCAACACACGGGTGCCCTTATTACGTTAATTGAATAAACTCAGACTATTTTAAATAGGAAAAAACCATAGACTGTATATAAAAACCATTCTGAGTAAAATATGACGGCTTTGCCTGTGCAGCAATGATTCATCTTTTCCACACAAGAGAAAAAAGCTTGCAAACTTACGCGTACTGGCGGTATTATCGGCCATTGATGGACAGAAACTAACCGGAGGGCTGCTGCTGATGTTTTGGACAGCCGGCCGTTGTCCCTATGGTGGTCAAACTAAACCAAAGTGAAAGGAGGGACTTTCTGCAAACATACACGTATTTCCTGATTCCCAAAGAGTGCATATACGCCATATACGCCCTAATCTTAAAGTGGTACTCCCCAACTCCATCTATCAAAGAGTAATACACAGGCAGCGGGAACAAGAGGGTTCACTCATGCTACTTCCCTCTTGGTTTGTTGTTCATAAAAAAAGGCGGTTTCAGCATTAATGTTAGAGAATAGATTCGCTCAAGTACTACATTGGTTTTTGGTACACACTTTTATACTGTGATAGACAGATAGAGCATACAAAATAACAAAATAAAATGAATTATGATGTAGTATAATGCGTTGACGTAAGATGTATTTCCCACAAATGCAAAAGCTTTATTGTCATATGCACATACAGTGTAGAAATGGCAAATCTTCAGTCCCAATCTCCTCTAATATTGCAACATAGTTATAGGACATAAAACAATAAAACAAGTGCATGTGCAATTAATGCAGATTGCAGTAAACTATATACAAAAATAAAGAAATACATTAAGCTAAATACTGCACAGAATGTTGTAAGCGACCAAGTAAATACAGGAGTCTATGTAAATAGACTAAGGATATACAAGAACGGAATGTAAAATAAAATGTTCTACAGTTAAATAAAACATTTAAGTAAATACTGCAATAAACAATAGCTGCAATTAAACAAGTAATATTCAAACGAGCTCAACATTGACTGCAAGTCATACATACCACATCATTTGGGCATTATGTTGTATTAAATTGAGTAAAATTAATGTAAGTGTTTTTGCATAATTCTCTAGATTAAGGCGCCATCTACAGTATGCAGAGCACTTGTTTCACAGTTGTTTAAAATGTCATTTCAGAATTGTAGGCTAGTGCAGAGAGAGATGATTCCTACAGTATGCTTTTCTTAAGATGCAAAGCTCTAATTCAGTTTTCTGAAACAGGATGTGAAATCTTCAAATAGGCCTTATTCAGCCAAGCGTATGTACATTGAAATATGTTGCCTCAATTTAAGAGACTTTCTTCTTTGGGAACTGCACTGTAAAACCCCTTAGGCAAAGGTGACATTTGTGATCTTGGGATATTAAGATTAGTGATTAAAGAACCTCTGTTTAAGATAGTCCAAACAACATCAGCAAGGAAGATCTGTGAAGCAAAAAAACTAACAAGAAATGTTCATGTGGTCAACTTTTAAAAAACTAAATCAATATAAGATGCTGGAAATATCTGTTGACAATGAGTGGTGTTAAAAAAAAGCACTGTCAGCAGGATTATGTGCAAAGAAAGGTTTTAATTTACAAAGATATGTATGGAAAAAGGCCAAAGGTTCAAAACATAAGCTGAGAAAGACCCTGCTGCCTGTAAAATAGTTTTCCCATTACTTCCAAAATTGGCAGAGACCTCCGTGACGTCACTCAAAGTTTAGAGAAGCTGATGACACTAACCTGCTTCTTCACTATCTATTAATAGCAGATGATCTGATACCAAAGAAAGGTTTAGCCTGTTTAGCTAATCTTGTGAAGCACAAATAAAACTAATAAGAATACAAATAAATCATTTTTACTAGCATTTTCAAGTTTTATTGCACCATATATTCCAAATGTTTTCCCTCCTACGAAGTAAATGTTATGCAATGCTGCCTCCTACTGGACACACTCATTCTTACATTTGGATCCGCACGCCTACTTGCAGTATGAATTATATTACATTTAATCTAGCTGATGCTTTTTCTCTAAAGTAACATACGCATTACATAACATTTAATTTAGGTGATGCTTTTTTTTAAAGTGACATACAATAAGAACAATAAACCATTAAGATACAAACTTAAACTGCAAGAATCCTGCAGGTGTATTCTCTTAAAGTAAGCCACACCATTGTTGGTGCATGTGCATTAGTTTTAAATAGGCTTAACTTTGTGCTCGGTGGGGTAGGTAATTTTTAGGTGAAATTACATACCCCACCTTTAAACCTAACAGAAAGACATATTCTATAGTATAGAATATGTCTTTTTTGTTTAATAGCCCAGTTGCGAGGGAAAACAGGTGGGTTATCAATATGAATGTATGCATGATTTAACATGCAAATGTATGCACTGTTCAAGATGTGAAAAAACGTGTTGACATTAAATGATTTCACACGTCAAATGTGAAGTTCACAAACACGTGACTTACATTTAATGGTATGATTTATTTGTGTTATTGCCTTTGTAGCCTGTCTACTTTACATTAGGTACATTTAGAGAGGTTAACATGATTGTGGTTAACATGTTTGTAACAAGAAGTGGACTCAAGCACATGCTGGCACCTGGTGCAAAACACCAGACACACAGAGGTCAGCAAATGAAAAGCTGCAAATCAAAATGAACAGGACACACAGATGAAAACCCACATTAACATAATCATGATTCAAACATCAGAAAATCTGCCGAGCATGATATTATTTTTGTTTGCACTTCTCCTTTGGAGTAAATTGATTCCTTCTCAACAAAGGGTTCATTTTGTATTATACATTGGTATCATTCACAGTATACACTCTAGTCCAGTGCTTCTCAAAGTGTGGTCCGCGGACCACTGGTGGTCCGTGAGCGCCCCCTAGTGGTCCGTGATTATATTGGTAACATTTCACATTTCTCTCGCGGGAATATCTCCGCAATGGAGCGAGCTTAAGTTTCACTTTCGATTGCATGATATAGCCCAGATAAACACCTTCATCACACATGTTGCCACTTGTTTGTACCATTTTCAGGCGATTTGTAAAAAACGATGTGTTTTTGGATATTTGTGGAGTTAGGTGGTCCTCGAGTGTTTTTTTATTGGTTAAGTGGTCCTTGGTATGAAAAAGTTTGAGAAACACTGCTCTAGTCAGACCTGTACTAGTGAGTAAACCTGCAGATATATGCAGCTGTACAAAAACCCAGTGGTTAAGTCTCCCTGCAACTTCCAGTAAATAAACTCAGAGCAGCAAAATGCACGTCACCAAATAGCAGAAAGACCAAATAACCAGTTACATCTGAAGAAAGTAGCACATTTGGAGAAGGGCGTAAAGAAACGTCTTAATGTGGGGCTCACGTGGCACTACGAAGGGACGGATAGAGTTGTGCATGCTTAAAAATATGTATGTTATTTTGAATAATTTTCCAACTCAGTCAGTAGGCAAATACACCAGCTTTAATTTGACTGCTTTACTTACCGTGCAGGGATACATGATAATATAACATGTAATTACGTTATAAATGATGATGTATGTATCATAGTGGATTAAGCCACCTGGCTGTACATAGCGATTACCTGCAACATATGTGATGCTTACGCAGATATATGTATCAATAATTACAAACCAATAACATAGGCATAATATATTATTCCCAGATGGACCATTCTGCAGGATGAGGACTCTTCCTACCACTGACTATACATTAGTTTAATGCAAAGATCTATAATGAATGTATGCAGTGTTTATTCTACTGTTATCATGATCAAATATTGATTGACAAAATAATCTCAACCAAGATAAGAAAATGCATACATGCTGATATTGATATAGTCTTATAGTGATAGTTAGGTGTGTATTTTTTGTTTTATGTGCTTTGGGACACAGTAAATATGCTCCCATGAAATACTAGAGTGCGTTATTGTTATTACTCCCTTGCATGTGCCCTATATCTTCACTGTTTACAGCCTCTCACCAACCACACCGCCAGCCTCGTGCCTTTTGAGAGAGCATGCAGAGCAAACGCGTCACCATCCAGGAGCACGTTGAAATGTGCATGCCGAGGCTTTGCCGCAGCCGTAAAGACGAGGCAAGCGCTCAGCAGGAATACTCCCCTCGTGGATCTGAGCATGTGTAGAGAGACACAACCCAGACTGAAAGCTTAGTTTATTCTCAATAAGATTGTAAATTCACGTTTCCAAGATCAATAATACGCGTACAATGATGATGATGATGATGATGATGATGATGATTATTATCATCATCATTATCAATTTTATCTGCAACTTATTTAAAAATGAAATCTAAAAACGTAATATACCTCCATTTATGACATATAAACGATATAAACATGAATAACACACTACACATATTGTATTCCAATTATATTTCAATGTAAATACTGCTAAATTAACATTTATTTTAATTGTAATGTTATTATAGTTTTCTTAAAATAGTTTTCTATCTGTGTTTTTACTTTTTTTGTGACTTTATACCAAATCAAATTCCTCCTAGGCATGTGTCCACCTACCGGGTAATAAACCTCTTTCTGAATAATTAAACGCTACTCTTTGATTATACTTATCATAGTAACTACAGTATACTACAGGATAAGTAACAACATAAGGTGTCTCTACATGAAATTACACTACGATAGTACCCGTATATTACAGTCAACCAAGTAGGCCACATGTGTGGAGAGGGATCCGCCCTCTCATGTCTGTTTGGAACTAAACTCAGGACCACACACTATGCAACGTGATCCCAGAGCCCCGTGCTACAAGCCACGCCCCTATCAGCCAATCAGAACGCGCAGGGGCGGGGACATAAACTCAATCTGTCCAATCACGGTGGCGATTCAATATTACTCGCTAGACCTTCCACTGACACGTGTGTCCCTGCGTGTAAACTACTGTAGGGGGGTCGAGCAAAAATGTTTAGAGCATATGCAGACCAGTGAGCAGAGGCTGTCGGTGCTACAAGGAGTGCTGCTGCTTCTTATTGACTTTCACACACCTTACCCTGGAATATCAAAGCTGGTGTCGTTTTGAAACATATCTACGGTAAGCTGGTCGTTGTAATATTAATGTCTGTCACTCTTGCCTTCAAGCTAACGTTAGCTTCCTAGCTGTCACTTCGCACTGCCAGCGTATTCACGACATAATGTTTTCCCTTAATTTGACGGCTTCATTAAATAGATAGAACAATAGATACATGTGTATTTATGAGGTGATTAAGCTATTCAGACAATCTACTGATAAAGCTGTCTTTAACCCTTTACTGTCGCTGACACGATAACATCACGTTTACAGGGTTGCCAACTTTGGGTACCTGGCTGGAGTGAGATTTTGATATCATGGGTTTAATTACACATATGCGCACAAAATGACTGCTATTGTGTCAGCAGCGGGACCTTAGCATATATACAGGATATATATACAATATATACAAATACACAATATTGGACACAGACTATAAAGGGCACACCGTTTCATTCACTAATGTTTTATTGTGTGCCTGATAAGCAATTAATTTACTTATCGTATGATAAATAAAAATGAACTCGATACATTTCCATTTACATAAGGATGTGACTAGCAGTTTGAAAGGATGTACTTGAATTATTATTATATATTATCATTATGTCAGTGGTCTAAAATGGTCATACAATGGTGTCGACAATATTATCGTGTATCACAATAATTTCCGGGAAAATGTATCCAACCAAATTCATTATCGTGAGAGGCCTATACATGAAACACACACAAACAAATCTACAGACTTACTTCAAACTGCCAAACATATTAATTAACACACTCTCACTCTCATATACTCTTTGACTCCATGTTGGCCTTGTAGAACAATAAGCAGCAGACTTTTACTTTTTATCATTTCTACTGGATCTTAGATCTGCGCATGCGTAATACGGGTCGGCAGTTGCGAGAGAGTATTTGTGTTGGGTAATCTCTGGTAGGGCTAACCCATACAGTGGTGGGGCTCAAATCAGTATTTGCAATGTAATTACATACACGCTCCCCTTGACAGTGAATCGCCACGCGTGAGGTTTAGATTATTTCCCTGTCTCAATCCAAATTGAACTGTATGAAATAAAAAGGCACATTTGTCTTGTAGTAAATAAAAAGGGCGACCTGGAGCCAATCCTGCAATTTAACCACAAGTGAAAGAGTTGACATGCTGAAAACCCAACCCCTACAGGGGGGTCTGGGGGGATTCTCCCCCAGGAGATTTTTTGAAATACTAACATAAAATACACATTCTGGTACTCTCTTGAAAAATAAATACATCTATTACTACACGACATATTTAAAAAAATGAATGGTATTTAATGTTGTGTTACTTTGTTCTGAAAGCTGAATCTGCTGCTCCTCACAGAGAGAAGAGTCTGTGTGAATGACTTTACATTGTGGATAAGGGTGGATATCCCCCATTGTTCTGTGTCAAAATGAAAGACAGCCCACACACCTATCAATCATCAAACCGTGGGGTCTTATTTCATTACGTGTTGATTTCTATCAACACGTAATGTTGTATCGATGTATATAGAGATGTACTACAGCAAAAGTATTCTCCGTGGGGACTTCCTGCAACAACACCACGCCGTTATCTTGAATCTGATTGGCCAGAAGACATTATCAAAGATGTTCTATTGAGAAGACGATCACTACCTGACAAAAGTTTTCAAAACCGTTTCTAGTCTTCGGTATTCTTGTTTTTTGGCGTGAGAACAGTTTGGGCAGCGTGAGAGCGTGAGATTGAGAGTGAAAGCGTGTGTCACACGCCAGATGCGTGAGAGTTGGCAACCCTGCGTTTATAACGTTATCTCTTTAAGGTAGAAGAAGACAACAACACTAATGACAAAGCCGGCACATATCAGATTCCTCCACATTTTATGACCTTTTTATTCTTTGACATGTATGGTGTTGACACGCATGTGCAAATTGCAAACATGTATTTACTTATCAGTATCAAGGCTGCTAAATGCACTACATGCCTCCTACTGTGCAACATGTGTGTTATGCTTGCAAACGATAACGTTAGACATGGTGTGTTGATGCACATCTTGCATTAGTGAGAATGCACATGGGGCGCTTACAGTTCTGCAAGAGGGCTGCATGGATGCTCTCTGTGTGTCGACAAATGTGCTGCTGTAAATGCACTATAATTATCTGTCATTGCATACTTATTGATACCAAAAGCACACGATGGACGTCTGCAAGGGTGTCTGCAGGTCCTTGCAGATATCTCACAATATAATGTCCAAGTGCGCAACGCAGCTTCACAGCAACATCCAAAAAGTGTGCATGTGCCAGGTATTGTGTAGTGAACAGAAGATAACAAAGAAAGGTGAAGTAACCTTTCTTCACTTAATGTTCAAACTACGCTTCACATATTCTATATGTGATTCAGCGTGTGCAAAGACCAAGCACATGACACTTTTCCCACCAACAAGTATTATTGTGCATTGATGGCAGGTAGTGGCACAGGTGGTGCAATCTGCATGTTAACTATATTTTCCCGGGTCGCCGAGGGTGCTGGCGTTGTTTGTTCGCCGCCCCTCCGCCCAAATATAGTTATTTAGTCCAGATCAGAACCTCTCCTGTCTGGCTCTCTACTTTTTGGACGTCAGTCATTGGCAAATAGTGGCAGCGTCTCTATCTCGGGTCGACACAGATAGATGTGTTGTCGTCTCCTACCTGCTGGCTTTTTCCTGCTCACCGGTCCCTAGCCCGCTAGCCCGCTAGCATTATCGGACCTAGCAGGCTCCTCGGCTCCCTGAGGTCTGCTGAGCTAACATTTCTGTCTCCACCCCAACTCCACCCTAACTCCGCGACTCGTGTGGGTCTTCCCATCCCGCTGCGATAAGCCGGCTTCCCCGCTGACATCGTCTCTCCCTGCCGCCTACAGCCGGCGGCTATCAAGCTAGCTATCAAGCTAGCTAACCAGCTAGTAGGCTAGTCACCCGGCTCCCACTCTGCACCAGGCTGTCAGCACCTCCTACGATTCTCCTCTGGAAACCACTGGAATTATTCTCCTGATATGCTGTGGATTATAATTCTCATTTTATCTGGACTCACACCGCTCCTTCTTCCACGGTCATCCGGCTCCTGGTCTCTGCTGCCCGGGTCCCCAGCATTAGCTAGCTCCGTGCTAGCGCCACTTCACCGGATCATGCCGCCGCTCTACTCCCTGTCAGATCTCCGCTCCTTCAATAACCGCCTGCGTCCGGACTGCATGGACATCCTCGCGGATTATGAAATACTCCGCAAACGCCGTCCTTCACACAGAGGCTCTGGCCGTAAGTTTTTATTTCATTCCACGTCTCCACACTCCATCCCGTCCATTCGGTCCTGTCACACGCCCATACTACGCCATCACAACAAACAACACGTGAATCTGACCAATCTCCTTCCACTCCCCCGGTCCACACAACCCCCCCCAATGCAACGCCACCTCAGAGCAGCCCTGCTCAACACACGCTCCATCCACAATAAAAGCCACATTCTGAATGAATTCATTAAAGACAATAACCTGGACTTTCTGTATCTGACCGAAACATGGCAAAAACCCCTGGACTATTTTTCTTTAAATCAAATCACCCCAGCAGGATTCACATACATTGACAAACCTCGCCCACAAGGGCGGGGTGGTGGTATAGCTGCTATTATCAGAAAGGAAATAAAAGCTACCATAATCCCCATCCCTGATGTTTCTTCATTTGAACACCTGATCTTTAAACTCTCTGGTCCCACTCCCCTGGTCACAGCCATCATCTACCGTCCCCCGAAGCCAAACCCCTCCTTTCTCTCCGATCTCTCTGACATTCTCACTCAGCTTTCTGCTATATCCCCATCTGTTCTCCTCTTAGGTGATTTTAACATTCATGTTGACGACCCAACCTGCAAATATGCCTCTGAATTTAAGGAAACCCTTCACTGCTGCAACTTCTCTCAACACATCAACTTCCCAACACACAGCCGTGGTCACATCCTGGACTTGGTCTGCTCCACTGGTCTCACCATCCACCATCTGTCCAGCCTCAATCTCCACATCTCTGATCACCTGGCCATCATCATGGACATCAACATCCCCATCCCCGCCCAAAAGCAAAAACGCACAATAACCTACAGAAATCTCAAATCCATCTCACCTTCAGCAATCACTGCCTCCATTACCTGCAAGATGTCTGTCTCCCCCTCCCCACTTTCGGAAAACCCATCTGAACTTGTGGACTATTATAACAGCACCCTCTCCTTCTGTCTCAATGAACTGGCCCCCACAAAAACAAAACATGTCTCTTTCATACACTCCGCCCCCTGGTATACCCCTGAACTCCGCCAAATGAAATCAAGGAAACGTCAACTTGAACGCCAACACAAGAAAACCACACTAACAGTCCATCTTCAAATCTACAAAGACTATCTCCAGCAGTACAGTAACGCACTCAAAGCAGCCCGGTCTAATTACTACTCACAACTCATTCAGTCTGGCTCCAGCAACCCCAAGCGTCTGTTCTCCACCATCAGCAAACTTCTCAAACCCTGTGACAACGCCACCTCATCCTTCACCACCGAACAGTGCAACTCCTTCCTCTCGTTTTTCCAAACCAAAATCAGCAACATTTACAGCAATCTGACACCCTCATCAGCACCCCCCACCTCCCCTCCTGGCTCCCCCCCCTTCACCTCACACCCCCTGTCCCACTTCTCCCCTGTGACCCCCATGAAACTGTCCGACTTCATGACTGGAATTAACTCCACCTGCACACTTGACCCAATGCCCTCCAAATTTGTTAAAGAGAGCCTCCCTGCCATCTCCCAACTCATCGCCACCATCATTAACTCCTCCCTCAGATCTGGATCAGTTCCCCCCTCTCTCAAACTGGCTGCTGTCACACCCATTCTCAAAAGACCTGGACTCACACCTGACATCATGTCCAACTTCCGGCCCATCTCAAATCTCCCCTTTCTGTCCAAAATACTTGAACGTGTCGTTGCCTCACAACTTAAAGCCCACCTCAGCTCCAATGATCTCTTTGAGCCATTTCAATCCGGTTTCCGATCAAAACACAGCACCGAAACAGCTCTTCTCAAAATCACAAACGACCTCCTCCTCTCCTCTGACTCTGGCAACCTTAACATCCTCATCCTCCTCGACCTCACCGCAGCATTCGACACCATCAACCACGCCATCCTGCTGTCCCTCCTCGAATCATCACTGAACATCACCGACACTGCACTCTCCTGGCTGAAATCCTACCTCACCGATAGACATCAGTTTATCAACATCAACAACTGCACCTCCTCCACTGCTCCTCTGTCCCAAGGTGTCCCCCAGGGTTCGGTGCTTGGCCCCCTCCTCTTCATCCTCTATATGCTCCCCCTTGGCAAAATAATTCGTCGCCACAACCTTCAATTTCACTGCTACGCCGATGACATCCAACTTTATATCTCAACAAAAACCATCACCCCCACAACACACTCCACTCTCACCAACTGTCTCTCAGAAATAAAAGCATGGATGCAAACAAACTATCTCCAACTGAACAGTGCCAAATCAGACATCATCATCATTGGCCCCCCATCCCGTATCAAAGACATCCAGAATTTCAACTTCACCATTGACAGCCACACTCTATCTCCCCCCCCTCACATCCGCAACCTCGGAGTCATCTTCGACAGTCAGCTCAAATTCAACCACCACATAAATCACATCACCAGGACCGCCTTTTTCCACCTCAAAAACATTGCCCGTCTCCGCCCATCACTCTCCTCCTCTGCTGCTGAAACCCTGATTCATGCATTCATCACTTCACGACTCGACTACTGCAATAGCATCCTCTACGGCATACCATCCAACCTCCTCAATAAACTCCAACATATCCAGAACTCTGCTGCCCGCCTCCTCACCCACACCCGCTCCCGAGACCACATCACTCCCGTCCTCCAGAACCTCCACTGGCTCCCCGTCCGTCAAAGAATCATCTTCAAAGTCCTCCTCATTACCCACAAAGCCCTCAACAATCAGGCCCCCCCCTACCTCACAGACTTGCTGCACCACCACGCCCCTTCCCGCTGCCTCCGCTCATCAGATGCCAACCTCCTATCCATCCCCACCCGCACCAATCACCGGACCTGGGGGGACAGAGCCTTCTCCGTCGCTGCCCCCTCCCTCTGGAACTCACTCCCCCAACCCATCAGAGACTGCTCTGACCTCACCACCTTCAAAAAACTCACAAAAACTCACCTCTTCAATCTGGCTTTTAATGTGTGATTGTTTACTATATATTTATTTGTTGTTCCTTCCTTTTCCCTTCACCATATCTGTAAAGCGTCTTTGAGCACCTGTAAAAGCGCTAACAAATTAAATCTATTATTATTATTATTATTATTATATGATCACATGTTTGATAAGGACTGACTCATCATTTGAAACAGCTTACAGTTTTCCATCACCGTGATACTTTAATATGGGAATGACTCACCAGCAGTACCTTGTTTGGACTTTGATGGTTGTCACTTGCAACACAATTGTTGTTTGAACATTGTTTGTCCTGTTTTTGACCATAAACTAAGACACTTTGTTTTTCACATATTTTCTAATCCACTATAAATGTGACCAAATTGCCTTTAAGACGGTGGAAAACAAAAATCTTAAGACTACAAAGGACAGAGTGTGATGGAGATTAGTTAGGTAGCAGTGGGAGACCAATGATACTAATGCAAAGTCAGTACTGTGGATTGAACTTGATATAATATGTTCATATGAAATCTTTAAATTAGTGTTCATAGTAATGTCATTAATATATTTTAATGTTTAACTAAGAAGTCATGGCCATGAGGTCCCCTAACTGATCGTGAATCAGTTGAGTATCTTTCTATCCTTCCATATTACAATATTAAAACTGGAGGCTGAGCTGAGACCAGTATCTGGTAGGCAGCCAATAAGCAGCCCAGCCTCTGCGGGGCTCTCTCTCTGATTGGTCCGGATAATAAAATATATCAACCAATCAGAAGCCGCCAATGCTTGCCGAGAGCACCCCCGCGGACACGTGCAGCATGTACACAGAGAGCTGCGCTGGCAGAGTGATGATATTCACTGGAAATTACAATGTGAATTTATTACCCGAATAGTAAGAAGGAAATAAAATCGATGTTCTTAATGTTTTTGAATAATGTGAGGGGCGGGGGGAGATCACACATGTTCTCGCAAGGAGTACGCCACACCTTCCTGCAGCCCTCGATGCAGTGAGGATGTGAAGGTTTAATTATCTACGAGAACAGGTCATGTGACCCCTGTTCTGTACAAGTTGTATCTTTATTATATCGCTTGTAATCATATGATGGGCTTGCTGAATGAATGACAGGCTCATGCAAAGAACACTGTCTTTGGTGCTGTCTATTATCTGATGAGATGAGAGTTTCTTTGTTTGTTCTGATAAAGAAGTGCCCCTTGATAAAAATGAATGGATATATGTTAGAACCTTTCTATAAATAAGGAACATATAAACACACATATGATAATTATAAAACATTACAGATATTCTAATTTAAAAAGGTATTCTCACAGTTGAGAAACGTGAAGAGAGGCCTGTTGAAAGTCTTTTGCTCTACGGTTGACCTAACCCTCCGCCTATACATTTTGAGCTTTTTTCTTTTCTTCAACATTTGTATAAGACTGATGATGCATTTGCTTTCCCACACAAAAATAGACCCATTCTGATATAATCATAGATTGGTTTTACGGAGTGCATTTCCTGTGAATAATTTCAACAATCGGTTGTGGCATTAAGCCTGAGTGGTTCGCATTATTACCTCACACTGTCGTGGTTTCAAACCTGACCTAACTGTTGCCTGCATGTCAGCGGGGGAGGGGGGCGGGGGTTTCCATGGCCACCCCGTGTTTCTGTGGGTTTTTTCTCCATGTGCTTTGGATTCTTCCCTGCTTAGCAAGACATGCATGTTGGGTACACTGGAAGCAAAATCGATGTGTCTTGCTCCATTGAATTTGAAGATGCACCCTATAACCAAATAGCCCACTACAGCTAACATAGCAAGTATACAGCTGCATGTGAGCAGCCTGTACACTGTTCCCCACCAACACCTCCACCACCACCTCTCCCACCACCATGTGGTTTTTCCATCACCTGTCGAGGTGCGAGTTGATGCCAGCCTGCATCGACGCCTACTCACGCCCTGCTTGCATATTTCACGATCATTATTTCTCCTTCTCTCGCCAATTTCAGCCATAGCTCACTTTGTCACGTGTGTCAACCAAACATATGCTAATTTGAATGTAGCATCATATGAATTTGTCAAACTGAATACTTGCAGTTGTTTACCATTATCCACTCCAAGTTGTTACGTTTGCTTTGGTTATGTCCGTGTAATGAGTCATATTTGTCATTAGCGGTGTGCACCTGTTATCCTCTGTTCAGATGTCATGAGCAATCTCCGGCTGGTGGGGGGTCACTGTCCACTCAGCCATGTTGTGTTAGTGAGAACAGGAAGCGTTGAATCAGTGCAGGCAGGGACATAATTAAACAAGTCCTGATCCAATTCTGCACTTAAAACATCACTGCACCTAAAGGAGCCTGTGGGGATGATAGGTGTAGACATGTGTAAGGATTGAGGACAGGGCCTGCGTGTTCTTCCGGCTTAAAGGATTATGGGGCGTATTCTTTGCACAAGGAATAAACAGCAATCATTTTAAACTTGTATCGGTAGTGGCCTGATGTTAACTTTTAAATTACTATTCACAATTACACTGTATTATTGTAATAACCCTTTTATACTAAGCTTTGTTCCCCCCCCGGGTGTTCTGTTGTGACTGTCCTCTGGGTGAAATTGGATTAAGCTTTGGCGATTAACAAATGTCATTTCGTCATTAGCACTTGTACACCAGCGCTAAATTCAGATGCATACGCACGTGCTGCATGCTAATGGGGATTATTGTCATTTTGTGTTTAAGATGGGGTGGTGTTTTTATTCGGGATAATCCGAGTGAAAAATGCGAACAGCTGGGGCTCTGTGCGGCCACAACAACCACACACACTTTTTCATTCAATTCATTTTCAATTCATTTTCCAAACCAAGGCTGTGACAGCGGCACATGGCCACCTTTGAAGCTCATCATAAGCGCTCCATTTCGTCTCTTCATAGCTGTAGGACTTGAACATTACAAACATTTTGTCATCATGCAGCTAATTTGACTAATTCTCTTTTCTTCTATGTCCTTTCTCCACAATCTCAGATGACCTTCATCTGAAGCATCACATCTCTGAAGAGGCAAGAAGACGAGATACAGAGTGTTCTCAGCTCTCACCAAGAGCTGTTCTCCCACTCTCCCTCACAATCTCTCATCCCATCTGTTGGAGCCCAGTTGCCAAGGCTGTTTCGTAAACAGAAATTCATCTCTTATCTGCATCACTTGAGTGACCATTCAAGATAATTGCACAGTTTTGGAAGGGCAGCCTTCGCTTTTTGGTCATTTGCTAAATGATTACAACCATTTGAACATCTGCACTTTTTAAAAACTTTAAAGGGAGGGCCCAAACTCTCTGATTCAATGAGTTTCTCTGTTAACGACAAGCCAATAAGTTAGTTATTGCTGTTTTCACCTTGGCTGACACCTTCAAAAAAGCTGCTCCAGCCTCATCCTACTCTAGTATGAGTTATGACAACTCTAATTCATTGCCCTGCAGCAGCCCTAGAGGGCGAGTGGCAAGGGCAGACGAGAAAGAAAATGAACAGGAAGCAGAATCAGAAGGTTTAAACTCTCTGAATACGAGCAGCGTTAAGCCCAGCGCTAATGGCTCCTCTCAGGAGCACGGGAGTGGAAATAGAGGTGGCTCAACTGGCGGCTCATCTCCCAGTGTGGGGTCGGCGTCTGGAGGCTCGTCCCGAGACCGTAGGGGGCCCAACTCAGATGATATGGACGGACACTCCAGCGGAAACGACTCTGGGGAGAGGGAGAGCGAAGGCGGGATGGAGAGAGACGGCGCGTCACACGGGCGTCAGTCCGTACGCAGCTCCCACAGCTCGTCCAATGGAAAGGACTCTGGCATGATGCTGGAAAACACTGAGAGCAACAAGAGGTAAGAGAAAGAGAAGCTAAGTGACACAAATAACATTTTAAAAGATTTCCATAGCAACAGTCTTTATGCCAAAAGGCTCTTCTTGCATCACTTGCTAACACATGCTAATTACACATCTGATCCAGCATGTCAAATTCACCGTAATCATCTCTGTCTCTTCTTCCCCAGCACCAACTCCCAGAGCCTCTCTCCTCCCAGCAGCTCCCTGGCCTACAGCCTGCTGTCCACCAGCTCTGAGCACGACCCCCCCTCCACCTCGGGCTGCAGCAGCAACCAGTCGGCGAGGGTGCAGACCCAGAAGGATCTGATGAAGGCCATCAAGGAGCTGAAGCTCCGCCTACCAACGGAGCGCAAGGCCAAGGGTCACACCAGCACCCTAAATGCACTCAAGTACGCACTGCAGTGTGTCAAACAAGTCCGAGGTGAGGGGGGTCTTTTTGTTTGTCGCTTCTTAAAAATGTGCATTAGGCTTACTACAATATAAAACAAGTTCTTTACCTATAGACCCATCCTGAGTAATGTATTGTGATTTTTTTTTACAGCCAACAAGGAGTACTATCACCAGTGGAGCGTAGAGGAGTGTCAGGGCTGCAGTCCGGACCTGTCGGCCTTCACTATTGAGGAGCTTGACAACATCACATCAGAGTACACACTCAAAAACACAGTACGTTCATATCAAATACTCCAGCACTCAAGAAGTTTATCTAATAAAAAGTATTTGTTTAAAGTGATTTTATTCTAAGCTTTCCTCCTACAATTTTCTTTCAGGACACTTTCACCATGGGCGTGTCATTCCTGTCGGGGAAGGTGGTGTACGTATCGCCTCAGGGCTCTTCCCTGTTGCGCACTATGCCCGAACGTCTCCAGGGGGCGATGTTCTCTGAACTTTTGGCCCCGCAGGACGTCAGCACTTTCTACAGCGGTACAGCACCCTGCCGTCTGCCAAACTGGGCCTCTTGCATCGGGTCAGGTGAGCGGAAAAAAAGATCACCTTTTGGAAAAAGGGATATGAAAATAGTTGTGATTCCAGACAGAAATGATGCTCAATGTCTGAACTCTCTTTCCTCTCAGCTTCTGCTCCAGTGGACTGCACTCAGGAGAAGTCCATGTTCTGCCGGATAGGTGCCGACCGGACGCATGGCGGCGAGATGCGCTACTACCCGTTCCGCCTCACGCCGTACCAGCTCACCATCAGAGACTCAGACGACTCTGAGCCACAGCCCTGCTGCCTGCTCATCGCCGAGAGGGTCCACTCCGGATACCAAGGTACTTGTCATTTTACTACAGCTACTCTCTACTATAGCTAAAGTCACAACGTATTTGAAGCTTAAAACTGATTCTTCTTGCAGCTCTCCACATGATGATGACCATTACTCACTATGTCATTTAAAACTAGTTAAACTGAATCTTGAAATGATCTGTGTGTGGGAGAGAAGAGAACAATAGCAGACACCTTGAAAACCATGATTATATCATAGACACCAAATGATTGGGTCTAAATAGCAGTTAAAGCTTTTTATTATATGTATAGTCTTATGTACTTATTTCTCATCTGTTATATCTTCTTCCTCTGTTCCTCTCAGCTCCTCGTATCCCTCCAGACAAGAGGATCTTCACTACAAGTCACACTCCGAGCTGCATCTTCCAGGAAATTGACGAGAGGTCAGTTATTCAAACATTTCTATGGCTATTACTTTCGTAAAAGAAACAATTTAAAATCTTTTATTCATCACTTTCCATCTGTGATTATTGAAATTGTAAGCTGATCTGTTAATCTAGGATGTCATCAAACATTGTATTAACAGTGTGTAAATACATGTTGTGTTTGCAGGGCAGTGCCATTGTTAGGATACCTGCCTCAGGACTTGGTGGGAACCCCCATCCTCCTCTACATTCACCCTGAAGACAGGCACATCATGGTGGCTATACATGAGAAGAGTGAGTTTATTTAGCACTGCACATACTGTAACTTCTGCTCACATTACTCAGGTCTCTAAATCTTCAAGTCGTTGCGGCTTCCAGAAATGATCAGTTTTGGTATTTTATCCTCATATATGTCTGCACTTTTGTCTCTTCAGTCCTTCAGCTTGCAGGGCAGCCGTTTGACTATTCGCCTTTGAGGATGTGCACCCGAAACGGGGAATATGTGACCATCGACACCAGCTGGTCGTCCTTTGTCAACCCCTGGAGCCGGAAGGTGGCATTCATCGTAGGGCGCCACAAAGTCAGAACGTAAGATCAATAATTCACTCAATTACAAAACAAAACTTCCAAGAGCCTTCAATATTAAAAGTATTAACAAAGGAAAGTGAATGAAAGGAAATATGGTTGATTGTGACATTCATAGAAATTAAGAATCTTATAATAGACAGTTTGTTAAAAGACCAAAGCTCAACCCCTGCCATAGCAACATCTACACTCCCGTGTCTTCCTAGTGTGCTAAGATGTTCTCTTTCCCCGTCTCCAGGAGCCCTCTGAATGAAGACATGTTCACGGCACCTCAGGGCTGTGAGACTTGGACCACCACCCCCGACGTGGTGCAGCTGAGCGAGCAGATCCACCGGCTCCTGGTGCAGCCGGTGCACAGCGGCAGCTCCCAGGGCTACAGCTCGCTGGGCTCCAGCGGCTCCCGAGGCTCCCGGCGCTCCCACCAGCAGCGCCTCAGCGCCGCCTCGTCCAGCGACAGCAACGGCCCCGCCATCGACAAAGCTGCCGTCGCTCTGCGCAAACCTGTGAGTCTGAGCAGCTAGAGCTTCTAGATGTAGCTACATTTTTGTCTCCGAGTGAATGAAATAAAATGTTAGATGAATGTCTAACGTGTTTGGTGCCGTTGTTTTTCTAGATGACTTTCCAGCAGATCTGTAAAGATGTCCACATGGTCAAGACTAACGGACAGCAGGTTTTCATCGAGTCTCGTCACAGGCCACTACCCAGGAAAACCAGCAGCACAGGTACATTAAAAGCACCGTTACACAGTATAGGGTTGGAACTCAAAAAAGGGACAATAATCAAACTGTGGCTTTTGGTTGATGGGGTTCCAAGTCATATTCCTCACATGTAACGTCAAAGACTTCCTGTTCCTCTCTTTTCTCCGTCCAGGCGCAACAAGCATCCGAGCAATCAGCAGTGACCCAATCAGAGGCTTGATCGCCGACATGACGATACCCCCCAAAGCTTTGCTCCCCGCTCCTCTCGTGCCAAAGGAGCCTCCTACTGGCTACTCCTACCAGCAGATCAACTGTCTGGACAGCATCATAAGGTGTGTGTGCAAGCACGAAGCCATTCTGTATCTATCTTAGCACTTCTTTAGGGGTTATGACTTCACTAATCCAACATCTCTCTTACTCTACGCAGGTACTTGGACGGCTGTAACATTCCTAACACGGTCAAAAGGAAGCGTGGCTCTTCCTCCTACACGTCTGACGAGGACAAGCAGCAAGATGGCGCCTACAACACAGGTCTTTTTCTTTTGCCTCATTATGTTGGTGTGTCGTTTGGTGTTTTAACTGAAATACTCTGATCCACTTATTTAAGTTCATTTCCTTTTGGTCAGTGTGTATTTACCAACAACATTACCTATGGAACATCTTTCTGTTGTTGAATATGGATTTTCGTTTGTCTTGTGAGCCGCCTCCTTGATTGAGATGAAGCATGCTCTGTTGGTGTGTCTTGTCTGTGCTCTTGTGGACGATACACGATCACTTACAGCAACTTGTTGGACTTGTTTTCCTCAGCAGGTGGTTCAGTTAACCTTGTAAGTGAACCACCTCCTCTGCCTCCCCTGACCATGGCCACAAAGGCAGAGAGTGTAGCCTCAGTCACGTCGCAGTGTAGCTTCAGCAGCACCATCGTGCATGTGGGAGACAAGAAGCCTCCTGAGTCAGGTGGGAATCCTCAACACTCACACTCTCTGAACCTGGTCACCCAGCAGCTTGTTTCTTTCATATCACGATACGGAGTCGTTGCATGCCGTGAATTTCCTTTAATAGCCTTCAATATGATTTAGCTTTTTCATTTGAGATCCTTTTATTATTTTTGCCTTCCTTTCTTGTTTTGCAAAGACTTTGACCAAAAAGAAACCTGTAGTCGCTTAAAACTGCAGATGTTTGCCTTTGTTTCTCCTTTTGGTTCATTTCTCTTCATTTCCTGTTCGTCGTCTCTTCTGCTGTTTGCTTTTGTGTCTTTGCAAAGTGACCATATAGCCATTTAACACACTACTGCACATCTACTACTGTCTTTAACTTAAGTTTGCTAACATTAGCCATCATAAGCTAATGGTCGTACCAGACCAAGTATGGCTGTATCAACTAAATCCACCATTGTATTTGATGTATTAAACTTTTCATTTGCCAGAAGATGTTGTTTTTTCAGAAGTCACATCGCCTCACTTGATGTTAACACCCCTCATCGTTTCTCCCATGATCACAGACGTCATCATGGAGGAGGCCCCCACTACTCCCACTCCTGCTCCGTCTACATCAACAGCGACGCCTCTCACAGCCATCGCCTTTCCTCCTCTCCCTCCCCCTGAAGCCTCTCAGCTAGAGAGGTACAGACGGAGAAGTGGCAGTTTAGGAAGAGGGGGCCGTATGGGGCTCACAAAGGAGGTGCTATCCACCCACACCCAGCAGGAGGAGCAGGTGTTCCTCGACCGCTTCAAGGACCTCAGCAAGCTGCGTGTTTTCGATCAGACGGCTTCGTCCACTCTGCACTGTCAGAACCCGGCTGCCAACAATCTGTCGCGAGGTACTAACACTAACCCTCTGTCATGTGTTTATTACACATTCATTGTTCATTTTGTTCAAATTGCTAACATTGAGCGTCTTGTTCTCTCTCCTAGGAGTGCGTTGTTCCCGGGATTACCCCGCCGCCGCCGGCAGCAGCACCAGCCACCGGCGAGGTCGAGGCGGGAAGAGACTGAAGCACCAGGAGTCGTCTGAGCAGCACAGCTCTCTGCGCCTCAGTGGGAGGCGCCATGACCCCCGAACCAGCACCGCTCTCATGCCTCTCACCATGCCCCTCACCATGCCCCTCACCATGCCCCTCACCATGCCTCTCACCATGCCTCTCAACATGCCCATCGGACCCCCGACAAACACCTCCTCCTGGCCATCTGTCGTCTCCCAGGCCAGCATTCCCGCCGCGCCATTTGTTCCTGGAATGCTTCCGATCTTCCCCGTCTACCCACCAATGGCACAAACCTTACCCGTTCCAGATCCATCCCGTTTCCCCCCCGCCCAGATGGTTCCTCCCATGGTGGCCCTCGTTCTGCCCAACTACATGTTCCCCCAGATGGGAACCCCCATCTCTCAGCCGGCCCCCAACCCCGGACACTTCTTCAACCCGAACTTCACATACCCCACCCAAGTCGTCCCCACCATTATTTCCAACCCAGTGCCAATCCCAGTCACCAGCGCCCCGTCCCGCAGCAGCACCCCCCAGTCCTACAGCCAGGTCCCCCCAGAGTCCCCGCTCTTCCAGTCCAGATGCTCCTCGCCTCTCAACCTGTTGCAGCTGGATGAAACAACGAGCAACCGGCTGGAGGTCGCCACGGTGCTGGCAGCATCACAGCAAGCCCCGCCCTCTGTTCAGGGGGCAACGACCGGTCACAGCTCAGCCAATCAGAGGAGCTCTGATGAAACTTCCAAGGAGAATGAGAATGTAAGGACACTATAGGCTTTAGAACCTTTGCATATGATATCATTTAAATTGTGTCTTGGAATATTTGTTCTAACCTTTTCTTCCCCATTAGGGTGAGGCTAATGAGTCCAACAACGATGCCATGTCCACCTCCAGCGACCTGCTGGACATGCTGCTGCAGGAAGACGCTCGCTCAGGCTCTGGCTCAGGGTCCTCCGGCTCAGGCTCTGGTTCCGGCTCCAACGGCTGCAGCTCTTTTGGCACCAGTGGCATGAGTGAGTCATCTTAATTTACCATCTCAGAGGTTACCAAAATAGATGTAAAAAGTTTCAGAATGCATGGTTTAAAGCATGTACTGCAAACGAAAATCATTTTGTTGACTAGTGTACTCTTTTTTTCTCCATTCAGGCAGCAGCCAGGGCAGCCACACCAGTAAGTACTTTGGTAGCATCGACTCATCAGAGAACGATCACTCCCGCAAGCAGCCAGCAGGGGGCAGCAGCAGTGCGGGTGGAGAGGAGCAGTTCATCAAGTGTGTCCTGCAGGACCCCATCTGGCTCCTGATGGCCAACACTGACGACAAGGTCATGATGAACTATCAGCTGCCTGTCAGGTACGACGCTGGGCAAAATGCGCCCAAACTCAACAGATTATTCACAGTTTGACACCTGCTGATTTAATACACTGACTTATATTGACTATTTTTCTTTGTTTCCGTTCAACAGAGACATCGAGACTGTGCTGCGAGAAGACCGCGAGGCGTTGAGGAACATGCAGAAACAGCAGCCACGCTTCAGCGAGGACCAGAAGAGGGAACTGAGCCAGGTTCACCCCTGGATCCGCACAGGACGCCTGCCCCGAGCCATCAACATCTCTGTAAGCACACAACCCTGAGCTATACAGTAGTGTTTGGAAACGACACCATGTAGAAATGATTGGTAACAATGTCTTTCTGTCTTTCTTTTAGGGCTGTACAGGCTGCAAGTCCCCCCCTTCTGAGCGTCCCACGGCTCCGTTCGATGTTGTGATTCACGAGATGGAGATGTGCAGCGAGCTAAAAGCTCAAGGAGATAGTGCCGGCAAGGGCATTACAGTTCCTTCAGAGGCAGCCATGGATGAAGCTCACCCCGAGGAAGAGGAAGAAGACAAAATAACCAAAACGCAAGCCAGAAACCAGGAAACGACAGCCGAGGCGCCGAGAGCGGCCTCACAAGCTGTGAAAGAAAGGTCTCAAATTACTTACTGAGGAGGTGGCCAAAGATGATGAACCCTATCAAGACGTTTCCGCGCCGATGTGCAGAAGACATGCACCTTCCCGAACTTCCTGTGGCCAAATAAAAAAATCACTACACAGAGTTAAGTTGTTCAAATGGGAGGAGAAAAAGGTGCATACTGATCGAGACAACTTCCATTATTGCTGGACAGGACACTAGTTCATTCTTCATGAAGATGACAGCACAACACGCACTGTCGTAAGACTGCATATTACAATGCCTACGGGACATGAGCACTTTCCTTGATCTTGACATATTTATTTAAGCTGTAAAATAGTCAGAAAAGACTAAAGATGAATGTGTATCAAAAAGGCGCCTTTACGTATAGATGGATGTGCAATGCCCTCGCCGGAGAAGAAGGGAGCTCTGAGACTTTTCTTCTTGTTGAATGTTTTACAGGTGGTCTGGAATCCTAATCCAATCCTCAAAGAGTTCCTTTTGTCCCATTTTTTTTTTATGTAAAAAGTTAGCCTTGAAAAAAATATAGAGCGACAACCAGTGTATTTTGTAAACAATGTGTATATTTTTATACTATCTGCCACTGCGAATTGTGATAGGATAAATGTAAGAGTGTGTCCTGTCTTTAAACAGAGGTGGTGACACTTGTTGCTTTCCTCGAGGGATGTAAAGTGAATGTGTGGGACAGCGTGGCAATCGCCAGGAGACTGACTTGGACTTTAAGGTCTCTCCTCGGCCGGGCATTAGTATGTGCGTTGGGGTGACATCCCCACAGTGAGAAATGGACAATATCTCTCTGAGAAATGATGACAGTATTTCCTAAAAGGAGCTCTGAATCCTGTAAAGGGAGAGTTCCTGTGTAGCAAGCGCTTGCACACGGTGGTAAGAAGAGGTGGACGACGTTTCTCTCTAAAAAGTCTTGAGAGATTGGAATGTGTTTTCCTCTCTGTCCCTATCGCTCTCTCCGTGACACTGTTCTGGTCATGTGATATCCTTTTTGCTTCAGTCAGTGGTGTCCGCAAGAGTTTCTAAATATTTTTGTGAAATTCTTTGTACGAAAAAAGACAATAAAACGACTGGAAAATCCTTTAAAATGTGAAGATTTGGATTTATTTTTTTACTGCAGTTTTAGTTTTATGATTACATCTCTTTGCAGTCTATTTTAGTCGTTGGGTGTTGTGTTGCCGTTGGCCTGGATATGTCCTGAATGAACTGGAAGCAGAGAGCGGATCATGGCTGCTGCTTTCCTCTACTCCCTCTATTCAGCTGTGGTTTCTACCCAGAGTGGTCACCGCAGCTTAAAAAAGACAAAGACATGCCCTCGTTCACTTCATCATTATGACAATGACAGAAATGATTGTGATGTACGTGGGTCATTTTGTGAGAGAGCTGATGTTAATAAACAAGCTCACTTAAAGTCTAAAATAAAACAACTTCCAACAACTTACAACACGCAGTAGGATTCAGAAAATGTCTTTCATGTTTACTATACAACTGCACTGCATTTCCACTGCTGTGAAAGGAATATAATCAACATAATAACCCTCAATTGCAGAGTAAATGGGGTTTATTTCCCAAGGTAGCTTTCAAAAAGCAGTATTTTTAATTGGCTTCAAATTAACTCCCAATGTGCTGGCAATGGTTTTCAGCATCTAATAGGTAACACAAAGCAGCTCAGACTCATCGGAATGTCTTTGGTTTTATCACTAAGTATCTGCATCACAGACAAATTCAGTTTAATTAACGAATCCAAGTATTTACAGGGGCAACAACTACCATGTAAGCTAGCAATAACAATTCTAAATAGAGAGAAAAACACACAAGACAGTCGGCCACTGACAGGATGTGACCCGTAAGCAAACTTGTAATGATCTCCTGACATTTTATAAGGGGGGGGGGGGGAATGAATGTAACAAATGTCATGGCAAAACTAGAAATGCTAACCTCATTGTGGTGGCACTTAAGGAAAATTGAGAGGCACTCCAAAGTCTAGCTGTATTCAAACAGGAAGCAACCAAAATGTCACTTCACATCATTTTCTAAAATTTGTGATTGACAATTTGTTACAATCTGTGGTTTGGGTTAGAGTTATTTACGGCTTTTTCTTACAACTTTAACTCTTTCATGGTGGGATTCAGTTTTAGTCCATTCAAATTGTTCTTACCAAGAAAAAACAATTACAACCATTAGCGCTCCATTATAAGCTGTACCCTCTTTTGTTGTTTATGTTTGCAAAAAACAAGATGGCGATGGTGAAAAACCAATACGGCGGGTGCCATCATTGTACAAAACTAATAAGTGACATCACTGTGACTATGTCCACTTCTTACACACAGTCTACATCAGAAACGTCTTGTATTGCGTTGTGTTTTAACACTGTAGGATTAATCTTTTCAGGACCATGAACGTTCAAGATCTTGCCAATCCATAGGCCTACTTGAGTAGATATACAGTATATTTCATAGGATAAGAGGAAATTCTGACGCTAGAGGCAAGGTCAGGGGACCCACAATCTCATTAAGATTCATCCTCTGGGGACCATGAATATCTGAGCACATTTTTACGACAAACCATCCAGTGGTTTTTGTGATATATCTGTATGGACCCAACCAGCCAACCAACCAACCAGCCAACCAACCAACCAACCAACCAGCCAACCAACCAACCAGCCAGCCAGCCAACCAACCAACCAACCAGCCAACCAACCAACCACCCAACCAGCCAACCAACCAGCCAACCAACCAACCATCCGACCAACCAACCAACCATCCAACCAACCATCCAACCAACCATCCAACCAACCAACCAACCAACCAACCAACCAACCATCCAACCAACCATCCAACCAACCAACCAACCATCCAACCAACCAACCATCCAACCAACAAACCAACCAACCAACCAACCAACCAACCAACCAACCAACCAACTCACAGACTGACAGACTGACAGACTGACATGCAGATGCTTGTGAATAGGTGCAGTGAATACTTAAACACACACACACTAAACAGTGGTACTCTGTCCATCAGCACACACCTGCAGAAACATACTCCCCATATATTCCACTTCCCAGTTAAACAACAACACAGAGCTGGAGCATAACAAGCCCACTGTACTCTGAACTGTACATAGTATACGTTGCTTTTGGCCATGGGTTAGTGTAATTAATGTTGTCCTTGTTAACCTGTATCAAACAGCCTTCTGTCCTTTCCAAAAACACATGTATTCCCTCTTTCCTTTCTTCTCCTTCCTTTCATAACACACCTCCTCCTCCTCACCCATCGCTCCTCTCCTCCCTCCTCCTTTTCAACCTTGCTTCTCTCCACGCCCCTACTCTGATTTTGCCTCCTTCCTCTTTTTCTCCTCTCTTGCTTTCCCTAACCTCTGAGGACAGCAGGATGGAGGACAGGGTGTGGATTGTGTGCCTTCTTGTCATTCTGATGCTGGGATGGACTGAGGCTCAAAGTCAGGACAACTTCACCAGGTACGTTGAGAGATTTTACACTTAATGTATCAAGGTATGTGTGTCAACTCTACGGCTATCAATGTCCTTCTTGTGCATTGGTTCCCTTGCCCTCATCCTGCTTGTGCACATGTGGCATGCCATTTTCAAGCCCACATCTTTCTAGATTAACTACTGTGTCTTTTTTCCTCTCCTGGTAGCAGTATTATGATTACAGAAAGCACAGTAGTAATGTAAGGTTGCAGTGTTTGGAAGATGTGGCTGGCGTCACATAAACACGCATGCTTAATTGATGTAGTAATTAAACCGGTAGTTTGTCATCATGTTTTTGACTGAATATTTTTTTAGAGATGCTTGTTGAACCTTGTGTTTGCACTGTTATGGCTTCTTCCACACACGGCGTGTAAATTGAACATGAGATAAACAAATGCCTGTGGGTTGTTCAGCTCCAGATGGTCCAGAAGGGAGGGACTCCACGGCTACTGTTTTTTTTTTTCTGGCCAAATTTGGCTTTAGACAAACAAAGTAGACAAACAACTTATGCCTGACAAACATGACAGAACCGAAGATGAACTACAAATCATATTGATTGTTCCCGCAATGTCAAAGATGATTCATTTTGCTGCCAAGAGAAAAGTACAGTACAACCATTGAGCTACAGAGTTGAGTTTGATGTTAAAACGCAGCAGAGAAAAACTGACAAGAAGCCAGAAAAGCAAACATCTAGATTAACGAGCCTGCTGCCAAATTAAAGGTTGAGGCCTTCCCCTCTTTCATCTGTGTTTATCAAAGTGTGTGCGAGCTACTCCCCGTGAGTGGGCAACTTTCTTGTGGTACAGCAAGTGTGTAGAGAAAGCTCACAGCACATATACTATATATTGACAGTCTTCCTGGCTTGGTTTTAAGAAGAAAACACAAACTAGGAGAGTTCATTTGGAACCTCCCCAGATTCTGAGAACAGAGGCGGACTGTGCCCCTGTGGTTTACAGCGTGTGTGTGTGTGTGTGTGTGTGTGTGTGTGTGTGTGTGTGTGTGTGTGTGTGTGTGTGTATGTTTTCTACATCAATACTCAGTAAAGCCGTTTTTTTCTTCTTTCAATGCAGCGTGTCAAGTTAAATGCAGTTGATTGTGGTTGTGTGATACTTTTTAGGCCCGTCTTCCACTGTGGAGGCCACCTGGTCACAGACTCTGGCATCGTGGCCAGTGAAGGATTCCCCAGTGCATACAAACCCAACAGCAAATGCACCTGGTACATTACTGTGAGTCATTCAAATCACTACACCAGTACATTAACCAAAACACTCACAACAGTTCGGCCAATATCATCATATAACCAGTTTGAGTCAGATTATGTATTGATGTAATGTGTTGTTGGTAGCACGTACACAAGCTGATGAACAAAATTACTGTATAAATATTAATAGAATATGCAAGATGAAGCAAAACACCCGACAAATCGTTGGTATCCGCCTCGAAAACGAGATGGTGCATCTCAAGGGGTTTATCCCAATCAATAAATTTCTATATATATATCCCCCAGTTCAGATGAAGACACACAAACAAAATAGTTCAAAATATAACTGAATTCTAACAACAACAACAAATATTTTTAAAACAAAGTAATTATCATGGGAAGAAAGTCTTGGATGGCTAAAATGGTGTAATTTGTTCACCGTGGCTAGCTTTGTTGGACATGCCACGGTGAATGAATAACACGTTCATCATCTTAGGTTTGAGGTTTGTCGTACATTGATAAAGTCAGCAAACTAACTCATTAATGTTAGCTACACAAGCAACAGCTAAGTAACACAGCAACTATGTCAAATGTTTGCTAACATTAGCCACCATTAGCTGCTGGTCATAGCAAGCAAGACTGAAGCAAGAAAAGATTATTGAACTAATCATAGACAAATTGTTTGGCATATAAACTCAATGTTTCACTTGTAAAATATTAAGTGTTTATTTTTGTCTTTTGGACATTACAGTGTGGCATAAGGGGCCTTTTTTCTCATTTATGCCTCCAGCGATAAATGGCTAGTGACACTTCTGCTAGGCTGCACTCAGCTTCAGTTTTGGATTATTCCATTTGTTCTAAATGAACATACAGGATGTGAACAGGGACTAAATATTAAATGTATGTTTAGTTCTATTTGATTTAAATCCCTTTCCCAGCTTTATAGTTAGAAGAATAAGCTTAACAAACACACAAAGGGCAAGGCCACCAGCAAACTGCCAAACTCTGTCAAACTAAATTTCATCTCGGGCCACATTAGCATCATGGTTGCACTCAAAGGGCCAGTTTTATATATAAGACTATATAAAAATACATATACTGTATACATTTTTAATATATATAAAATAATGGATTGGATTATTATCAGAATTTTTTTTTTTAAAAAGAGTAACATTTTGAAAAAAAAGCAGATTCTGAGATGCATTGTGGGACATGTAGTTTATGGGCAACATGCTTCTGTAAAGTGGCATGTAACCGTATAATAAACATATTATATCCTTTGCAAGCGCTTGTGGGGCCACAGAAAATGAAGTCACGGGCCGGATTTGGCCCCCGGGCCTTGAGTTTGACACCCCTGCCTTATCTTAGTTGGAACATACCATCTGCCAAAGTAAACGTAGGGGAAGCTGGACTGATACAAAGTTCTGGTAGTACCTATTAACAAAGAAAGTATTAATTTGATATGTCTTAATATCTGCTGGCAGACTAAATGTATCTTTGGCCACAGACACACCAACTAGGTTCACAACTTTAACAGAAAGACATTTACAGATGAACAGTTTTGCCCCTTTTCCCACAATCACGCATTGCCCCGTCACTCACTGCTGAGAGTGCCTAATGAGACACACCTATTGTTACTATCACTAATTAAACTGATGACCTGAAACAACACCTGCAGGACCACAAAAAACTATCCCCTTTTAGCCCTTTTCACAGATAATAATTTAATTTAAAATGTTTGTATTTGGTTACCTAGATAAATTAACCGGTTAAGTCAAACATTGGATTTCAAATTAATTTGTATAGACACTCAATAATAATTTGTGGAAATATATACAAGCAACCTTTTTCAAATCATGACTCCAAGCATTTTATAGCAGCTCAATTACACAATTTTTTTTTTTTTAATCTTGTTTTGTGCATTACGTTTTACATATTTCCCTCAAAATCAGTCTGACATAACTGGTATATTTGGCAACTTGCAAAAAGAAAAAGAGTTTATTAAATCTAAAACCTATCTTTACAAAAATTGTGATCACGACGGCTAAAGCTAACTTTTTTAGCGGTCTTTCCTCAAAGTGTTTCCTGCTGCTCCCTACAGGTCCCAGAGGGTCATGTCGTCATGCTGTCTTTCCGCCTCTTCGACATGGAGGCCGACCCCACCTGTCGCTACGACTACCTGGACGTCTACAACGGTCACACCCGATTGGTGCAAAAGCTGGGTCGTTTCTGTGGGACGTTCAGGCCCGGTGCAGTCATCTCCACCTCCAACACCATGATGTTGGATATGGTGTCCGACGAATCGACTGGAGGAAGAGGCTTTATTGCTTTCTTCAGCGCGGGGAAGCCACATATGGAAGGTGTTGACGCGTAACACCACACAATCTGCTCTAGGATAAACAAATCACAAAAATCTGTAAAAATGACATCATTAAGATAAAAACATTTTGCACATAGTTTAGGTATATATGTTTGTTTTACCCCAAATGCAGAACCACAGTGAAAAACAAACCCTCGTTCCCTTTTTGAAAAAGGTCAAAGTGTGGTGTATCAGCGTTTCCTCTTCTTTATTCCCAAAGAACACCAGTTCTGTGGAGGACGTCTGACGAAATCGCAGGGCTCTGTCAAGACGCCCAACTGGCCCAACTCTAATTACCCAGCAGGCATCAGCTGTTCCTGGCACATCTCAGTAGAACCAAGTAATGTAAGCAAAACAAAAATTGAAGTAGCCTAAATGTGGGGAGGGTTTTAATGCATGTACACGTAATTGTTCCCTAACCATCAACGGACCTTACGCCAGCCAAGCTAACGAGCTAACAAATGCTAATTGTTGGAAATGTTGGAAAGGCGCAAATGTCTTAAAACACACATTTTTTAGGCTAGCTAGCTAATTTTGTCTCCTAGCTTCCATCTTCAAAGTGGAAAACTGACTTAACAGCACAATATGCCATCTCAAATGTTGAATGCTGTTAGGGTACAGAAGGTTTGAATCTGGTCATCGAAACTGCCGTGCAGCTTGTTGCAAAAGGGAAAAGAACATGTCTTGTAAGGTGAATTTCATCCTAGGTGTGTTATGAAGGAGAGAAGGAGAAATACAAATAGTAGTAAAGGGGCCCATCAAAAGGAAATGTTCAACCTCAGGTCCCCGAGTGTGTTGGGGTCTGTGACAGCGGGCTTAAGACGGATTTCAAATGAAAGACTTCATTGAGTGCCTGAAGGTGTGTTCATGTGTGCCAAGAGATTGAACGCAAGGAAAGAGGGAAAGAAGTGAGAGCGAGGGAGAGAGTAAATGCCCTTTCTGTATTTCAGAATTCAGCCCCTTCTCCTCCTACACCACCACTACTTACTGTATGTCTGCACTGTGCTGGATTCATGAAAATAAACCAGGTCACATATATTTCATAGTTTGTGCTTGCATGTTTTGTATTTATTCCCATCTCTTCCCCAGGTGATCGAGGTGAAGTTTGTGAAGCTGGACTTGGAGCCTGACACGTACTGTCGCTACGACTATGTGGCATTGTTTAACGGGGGAGAGAAGGATAACACGCGGCGAATTGGCAAGTTCTGCGGAGACAGGCCTCCAGGGTGAGAATACTGGATGTTTAAAGGGGCAAAAAACATGCTTAAAGTTGCTTTTTCGAAGAGTGAACCCAATATTCTTTCTGCATTTTCACGCCTTTCCCCTTTACTATTCCTCCTCATGTCATTCCCTACATGTTTTCTGTCTCTATTTCCTCATCCTTTATACAGAATAATAGTGACAAAGGGGAATGAGCTCCTGGTCCAGTTTGTCTCTGACCTCAGTGTGACCTCAGATGGCTTCATGGCCCACTACTCCAGTGTTCCCCGCGGGTCGAGGACACCAACCGCGGGGGGAGACTTCATCCATCGCCCTCAGACCACATCAACACCACAACGAACAGTCTTGGCGCCAATCAAACCCACCAAACCAACCCCTAAACCTAGACCCGCTCTCAGGCCTAAATCCACCCAAAAACCAGGCAAAAGACCACTGGTAAAGAAACTGCTGAAACCTCCGTCACGTAAACCTACCATCAAGCCTGCAGTCAAGCCCACGGCTAAACCCAAACCAGCTAGACCCACACCTAAAGCACCTGTGAAAAAGCCTGCACCTAAACCTGGAACCAAACCAACAACCAAGCCTAAGATTATTAAGCCAACGCTCAAACCAAGCATCAAGGTTAAACCCATACGAAAGCCTACACTGAAGACCAAACCCACCTTAAAACCTAGAGTGAAACCATTAAAGCCAACCCCTAAGGGTGGAGTTAAACCAACAGCCAAACCCAAGATTAAGCCTAAAGCTAAGCCCAAACCTCGAGTTATCAAGACAGTAACAAAGAAGCCTGCAGTGAGCAAGAAACGTAAGTGAAAGTAACTGTTTAAGATATTAATCTCCACTCTGCTTTTATGTATGTAGTCTATATATGCACACCTGTAACGAGAAGCAAATGAATGTGCGTATCTTGTGTTTGTTGACTTGTGTGTTTTCTTTAGCTTTACCACTGAACCCACTGTGTACACAAGCCTGTAAGAGGACAGGAACTCTCCAATCCAGCTTCTGCCCTCATAACTTTGGTAAGCCACATAAACTGCCCCCCTATTCTTCACATCCTCAACAACACAAGCATAACTTATTCTAATATAATTGTTTTGGGTGTGCCTTTTGTAAAGCAAATCTCATACAAACGCCTTTTCTCTTTTGGATTGTTCTCTTATTTCGCCTTATTTTAGTGATTACGGGTAAGATCACTTCTTTGACCGCTGGTCCCAGGGGCTCATCGACAGTGGAGGTGTCCATAATCAAGGCCTATAAGGCAGGACGCCTGAACATCGCCAAATCAGGGCCCCTCATGTCGGTCACACTGACCTCCACCTGCAAGAGATGCCCCGGACTCCTCAAAGGTATAGTAGATTTACATATAGTACTTTCTATGCTGTCTGTTTGTGTATATAACACACACTCAAGCAACATTTTTACAGACTATAATGTGACCCTCAACCGTCAGGTATTCAAAGTTGATCAAATGGTAAAACTTGACTAGTCAACTGATGAGGATTCTGCATTAGCCCTATAAGTCATAGAGGATACACAATCAATGACTGTGCATTAAACCATGTATAACCTGTACTTAATGTTGTAAAAAAGGATATCAATTCAAGTATAAATGACACCAATTCTTCAAATGAAGTTAAAAAAATCAGCTTAACTGTCTTAACTTAGATATAGATATAGCTTGTAGTGCATGAAGTTAAGAATAAAGTAAATGCTGATATATTGAATCTCTTAAAGGGGAATATGATGATTTTGGCTTATAAATTAAAGAGCACAAAGTCTCACTCTATGCAGACAATGTGATTTTTTACTTAGCCAATATATCATAAATGGCATTCGTAGAAAATGAGGAATATTGTGATGTGGCTGAGAATAACCTGGTTTGTGACACATTCTGACAATTATTTCCTCCTGTTCAGGCCGGAACTACGTGTTGATGGGAAAAGTGGACGCACAGGGCGGCGGCCTCCTCAGCCCCTCCAGCTTCACCCTCCTCTATAAACCCATCCACGCCAGAGCATTGGCCAACCTCGCGAGCAAACCCTGCTGACATCACAGCTCATCCAACCAATCAGATGGACAGCCCTGACTATCTCTCTGAAAACATGTAGCTTGTGTGAAAATATGAGGAGTTATACCCGAAACAATTTTTTTACATGATGCATGAACAGTTATTATAAAACAGTACATGTGCATCAGTGTTATATTTTGTATGTAAATTATATTATTTCTGGGATAAAAGATGCACATTGCTGAATCGTGTAGTTTTGGTGCTTGAGGTGATTTTTATATCTCGTTTCTAGTATTTTCCTTTATACATGAAGTAATAACCCACAGTTAAAATGTATATAAAACACAAATGAAAAGGAATCTTTGAGTCCGATCTAACTTTACTTATCCGTGAACTCTTAATTGAATGATGAACGTAGCTTCCTTTAAATTAACCCATTTAAGGATAATTCCTTGACTTTGAGAAAGACCCTCTGTTGAGTAAAATAATGCCTTCTTCAAGAGTCTGCTCATGATTTTAGACATTATTATATAATTTATGTTATATGCCACTCTCACTGCCACACCCTCTTTTTGACAAGAACACAAACGCTCCCACACATTTACGTTTATGCTAATTTGTTAAAGGTCCCCTATGATACTATTTTTCATCAATATATTATAGGTCTCAGATATATACAAAACATGTCTCTGAAGTGTTTGGGTGGAAACACCAAACAGATCATTGCAGCATTACCCATAATCCCCTCTGTTTCAGCCCTGTTTCAAAAGTGCTGATTCTCTGCCTGTTACTTTAGATGAAAATAAGGAGCCCCTCCCCACGCCCCTCTGAGAGAGATTTGGTTAAAAATAACACAATGGTGCTCTAGGAGGAGATTCAGGTGATAAGGTGGGGGGGGGGGGTTACCTTGGTTGCTGATTGGCTAATGGTTACACAAGCCAAAATATCGTTATGACATCATAAAGTGGCCAAAATCTGATCAGCTCATTTTCAGACAGGTTTTTATAGAAATGGATCAGGACAAAAAGAGAGAGAGAATCTTTTTCCCTGAAACTTTCAGAATCTCTTTCCACAGAGGGGACACATGTTGATGTATAACAGACATTACAAAGTGGATTTTGCATAATAGGTGACCTTTAATGTAATTCCCTGCAACAACAGCAAACGTAATCATTGATGATCACTCACAGACAGGAGTGTTTTCTTTCTTCTCAATTACCTATCTGCAATATAGCAATTAAGTGATATTTCAAATATACTTTCACATTGTAAAAAATAGATAACTCACAGACTATTTCAGGATTTATGTTAACGTTGTGTGGTAAAACAACAAAAATATACTATTTGAATTAACTAAACAAAGAGTAGTTATACTCGAGACCTAATGGGATAAATTGAGTTGTTTGGACCTGATTTGAAAGCATACATTTGTTTGTCTCACATGTGACAATAAATAAATACATTTTTCTCACTTTCTTGTGACTGTTTCTTGTTCCGATTTTGGCCGTCGATTGATGTCAAGCCGACGATGAGCGTCCTGTCGCCCTACTCAGATTTGTGTGTCCAGCACCGTTGTGTCTTTTCGGCCGTGCCGACACCTTTTTGTCAGAAAACCTGCAGATTCTACATGTCGAATCGGTAGGCAATCGGCCAAAGGCTGTCGGTCAAATAAATCACTCTGATTGGCTGTTCAGCTAGCGAATCAGTGCATGAGAAGCAAAACGGAAGTGAGGGATGTAAACAAACGATTTATTTCGTACCTTCATACTATTAGATAACACAACATTAGAATGAGGATACAATTAGCTATACTACAATACAAGTCAGAAGATACAGATGTACATGATGATACATAATTTGCCTGTCAGTGTTATGATGTTGTATATTAATATAATCTTTGATTATAATTACTGATGCATGGAATGTGGTAGCAGCAGTACTTTACGGTTGCCAGCTACAATGCTTTAAATAGTTTATTTGTGCTTCAGAGAGCTGAAGTGGAGGAGCTGATTTAAATTACATTATATACTGCTGGGTAGCTTTTGAAATTCACCATGGGGTCAATAAAGTTTGTATCTTAACCTATAATAATACATGATAAAATATTTCTTGATTATATTTCTTGTGTTCTGAATCTTCAAAGTTAAAGTTATCAAATAAATGTAGCGCAGTATAAGGTACACTACCTGAATGGGTAAGTACCGATACATAGCAGAATAATTGTGGCGGTGTTCAGCTTAATAAACCTTGCTCAACAACATTTATTTAGCTAATACTACAGCGGGCTACAGGCGAACCAAGTCCGCGTTTGATGCATTCCTTGATCTCCAGTTATAACGCCGGACTCCACCGCTGGCCGAAGCTAACGGAGCCCCAGGGGGCTAGCTACGGCCGCCGGGACCTATGGCCGGGACGCGCTAGCGAGCTAGCCCCCTGCAGCCCCGTTAGCTTCGGCGGCGTGGACTCCGGCGGCCCCACTGGTATAATTGGGTCCCCTTTTCACATTTGCTCCCGTTTAGCATTATGGGCGTCATAGTATAAAAGTCTTACCCAAGGCTGAATCATAAACTAAACTGTATATATGTATAGAGGGTTACGTCCTTAGCTGACTAATAAGCTACATAACAAGCTAAGCTAACAAGCACACAAACACCTGCTAACGGGGTTAACATGTATAATATTATCATTTTACTCACCGAAAAAAGCTGAAAGTAGACTTCTTGGAAGTTCTGTTAGTACATTCAAGCGCACAGCACGACATTTTAATTATCTGGTATTTGTAACAATATAACAGGCACGATCACCACGAACACAGCTAAAGGGTCAAGTACAGTAACTACAACTAACTAACGTTGTAGCCTCTATGGTTGTAGCCTAGCAGAGTGGACAAGTTGCTGTTAGCTGACAGTGAGGCACGTATCTGTCAATCAACGTGACCACGCCCTAATGTGTGCACAAACTTTAAGACCTAATATAAATAAAAGGGTGGCGTTAGAAAACAATTCACTCACAGATCCATAATCATGAAGGTGGAATCTAACTATATCGATAATAAAAATGTATGGAGCCAGGGGTAGAAACATGTTTTTTTCTGCTGTAAAGTTGGGCATTTTAACATGGGGGTCTATGGAAATTGCTGCTTTCTGCAGCCATCGCCTATCGGCCAATATACAGGACTGTCTCAGAAAATTAGAATATTGTGATAAAGTTCTTTATTTTCTGTAATGCAATTAAAAAAACAAAAATGTCATACATTCTGGATTCATTACAAATCAACTGAAATATTGCAAGCCTTTTATTATTTTAATATTGCTGATTATGGCATACAGCTTAAGAAAACTCAAATATCCTATCTCTAAATATTAGAATATCATGAAAAAGTATACTAGTAGGGTGTTCAACGAATCACTTGAATCGTCTAATTAACTCGAAACACCTGCAAGGGTTTCCTGAGCCTTGAAAAACACTCAGCTTGGTTCAGTAAACTAAATCACAAGTATGGGGAAGACTGCTGATCTGACTGCTGTCCAGAGGACCGTCATTGACACCCTCCATCAGGAGGGTAAGACACAAAAAGAAATTTCTCAAAGAGCAAGCTGTTCACAGAGTGCAGTTTCAAAGCACATCCACAAAAAGTCTGTTGGAAGGGGGAAATGTGGCAGGAAACGCTGCACAACCAAGAGAGATGACCGTAGCCTTAACAGCATTGTGAAGAAGAGTCGCTTCCAGAATTTGGGGGAGCTTCAAAGACAGTGGACTGAAGCTGGAGTCCAGGTATCAAAAGTCACTGTTCACAGACGTGTCCGGGAAATGGGCTACAATAGCCGTATTCCCATGGTCAAGCCACTTCTGAACTCAAGACAACGGAAGAGGCGTCTGACTTGGGCTAAGGAAAAGAAGCACTGGACAGTTGCACAGTGGTCCAAAGTCCTCTTTTCAGACGAAAGCAAGTTTTGTATTTCATTTGGAAGTCAAGGCGCCAGAGTCTGGAGAAAGGCTGGAGAGGAGCAAAATCCAAGTTGCTTGAAATCCAGTGTGAAGTTCCCACAGTCAGCGATGGTTTGGGGAGCCATGTCAGCTGCTGGTGTTGGTCCACTGTGTTTCATCAAGCCCAGAGTAAATGCAGCTGTGTACCAAGAGATTTTAGAGCACTACATGCTTCCGTCTGCTGAAAAGCTCTATGGAGATGAGGAATTTATTTTCCAGCATGATCTGGCACCTGCCCACAGTGCCAAAACCACCAGTAACTGGTGTACTGACCATGGCATTACTGTCCTCGATTGGCCTGCAAATTCCCCTGACCTGAACCCCATAGAGAATATGTGGGGTATTGTGAAGAAGAAGCTGAAAGACACCAGACCCAACAATGCTAATGAGCTAAAGGCCGCTATTGAAGCATCCTGGGCATCCATAACACCTCAGCAATGCCACAGGCTGATTGTCTCCATGCCACGCCGCATTGATGCAGTAATCCGTGCAAAAGGATTCCCAACCAAGTACTGAGTGCATTAATGGACATTTTCAAATGTTTGATTGTGTTTTGCTGTTATAAATCTTTTTTTTTTACTTGGTCTGAGGAACTATTCTAATTTTTTGAGATAGGATTTTTGAGTTTTCTTAAGCTGTATGCCATAATCAGCAATATTAAAATAATAAAAGGCTTGCAATATTTCAGTTGATTTGTAATGAATCCAGAATGTATGACATTTTTGTTTTTTTAATTGCATTACAGAAAATAAAGAACTTTATCACAATATTCTAATTTTCTGAGACAGTCCTGTATGAACTGCAGTGTGTGGCACTTCCGTATTGGCTTCACGGCTCTACCCCACAGTTTGCCGCTTGGTTCTAACCCTATCTCCTATTCCTTGACCTCTGAGTGAAACGTCACGGGGTTAAGGGATAGTGGATAGGAGAATTCAAAAGGATTTAGGAGAAGAGACTGCGGTGCTTTAGAGAATCCGACTGCACTTTCACTATCCAACGTGTTTATGATGCGCCAGCGGACTTCATTTTGTGCATCTGCTGCTGTGGGGAAACTATGGAAACTACAGTTTTCTATACAGCGGACTACAACATGGATGTTTAATAAGAACGAGGGACTACTGTAAACTCATCTAGAGACTCTGCACCGTGCTCTGATGCTGTTGTGTTATGCTTTATGAACGTGGACAACAGAGAAACATATTCTTCATGACCAAAGTTGGAATTGAAATAAAAAAGGAAAGTGAAACTTTCTCGTCACCTTCTCCCTCCGGTCTACATTAATACAAAATATTATCCCAGTGTGATTGTATGAACTATGAAAATATCTTAAAATCAATACAAATGTATTTATTATAAACGTTAGTCCTTAACACCTATTACTGTGTACATCACCATTCAAACATCTTTTAAAAGTTGAACAAACCCCACACAGCTCAGTGAAATGTTGACTTTATTTGATCATTTCAGTAAAAACTAACGTTCATATTTCTCTTTTTGATTATAATACTGATGAGCGTTCAAAACAAAGCACTTTGGCAACTTACCACATATGTTTTAAAAAGCTTAATAAGCACCGTAACTTTCATGATATCATTTCTCCATCATAATCGATTGTTTCCGAGAACGGCCGACTGTTGTGTGACGTCAAATGCTGCGGCTGCAAGGCATTGTGGGGCAGCATTTTCTCCTCTCCTTTCGGTAAGGGAGGTCCAGTGGTTCCTAAGCTAAAGGAGGTTATAAAGGAAGTTTGAAACCTCCTTTCCTATCATTCTAGAGAATTCGAACGGCACTTATCATGGCTGCCACTGAGGGACTTCCGGGTCATTTCACTCCGTTAGGAAGGTTCCTAAGCTAAATGGACTATTCGACTGCAGCCCATGTTAGCTTAGCTTCTTAGCCTGAGCTAGGTCTGGAACGTCACGCTCGTTGGCAGCAGGTCCCGCCCTGTCCCGCCTCGGCTCCGCCTCTTTGCTCTTATTTGGAGCAGGCGGGAGAAGGCGGGAGTTAGACTGTGACGTCACTCTCGAGCCGTTCGTAGCCGACTCCGCCTACTAAGGGCTTCACGGCAACTCTGCAGAATCCTATGGGTGACGTCACGGACCCTACGTCCATTTATGCTTTAGATCCGCAGGAGAAGACCCGCTCAAACTGACGTTCTCATTGGCAGGTTTCTTCGATGACGTTTAACCAATCAGGAGTGTTGTGGACTCATTCCAAACATGCCTGACTTGTCTGCCGTGTTATGGCTGAATTCAATTTCAAGTGCCGTAGCTCTGGCTGTCGGCCAGAATCCGAAAACCATACATTATAGTACTGCATGTAAGACTATAAGGCTTATTATGGTATATTGACCAATGGAAAAAACACAGCAGCAGAACACATAAATAAAACAAGGATAACTGTGACTTATTGTTGAGTAAATAACAGTGTGTGTTTTAAACCTTGGTCCTCCCTGCAGAGATTTCTCCACTTTCTATGGATTTTAATTTGTTTTAATGATATTGTCAACTGTAGATGTTTACAATATAGTAAATTAGGAATTTTATGAAAACATATTTATTTACTTTAGTTTCAACATTGGATATTTTGTGTTTGTGGTGGATTCAATGGAATATTGAGAAAGTGATTTATGTAAAAATGTTTTACTTACATTTTACGTTTTTTTTAGACACTTCTTTTTACAGTTTTATGTTTACCTTAAAATTACAAAGAAATATCTTAAAGTCTCATAATAGTAATACACTTTTATATTACGAGTTACATATTTAATTACAGATAATACTTTTTATTTTACGTACATCTGCATTTATTTTCTGAAAGTGCAAATATACTGTAAATATATAGTACATTTACTGTAAAAAAAAAATGAAATAAACGTTATTTGTTGTTGTCAAAATATTTTAAATAATGTTTTGGGTTGTTAATTCATTGTTAATATCTGTCATTTTACAGGATTTTGCAAATTATTTAAAATTTCCTGTAAAATTACAGTGTATGCTATCTTAATACTTGGCAAACAAGTTATACATGTGGAACTCATGTGGTAGTTTGAGCTGCATTAAGATTAAATCATAGTAGAAATTCTGATGGAAAGGTTGTGATTAGATTAGCTTGCACTGCAGGATACCACAGAATATAGCAGCTGAAGCATGGTGTATTTCCCCAATGCTGGGTTTACAAGATAAATCAAATCAAAATTCATTATAGCCCCAAATCACAAGAAATGCCTCAAAGGGCTGTACAAAAGCAAAGACAAAAACAAAATACAAATGTAATAGCATAAAAATTATAAAAACATTGTTCAACATTATACCTCAACATTAGTATTGCCATGGGATAAAAGCAAGTGATTGAAGTGATGTAAGTGTGACCAAATATTTCTCTACCTATAATCTGTATGTGTGAGGACAATATTGGATCAAACCAGAAAACATCCTTACCCATCAGAAGTCACGTTGTAGATATTCTTGCTGTCTATTCTACGGGAAGACGTTAAGTGGAATATGCCATTATGTAAAACAAAGTGCCAACATAAATGCTGGTTCCCCCTGAAAACAAACCTCTGCATACGGAAACTTAAAGTATTTAGTGTAGGCTTAGTTACTAACTAATAGAGTATTGGTTATCCAGAGGGCCTTCTTGCCACAAATGATCAACAAACACAAGCTTTACAGTACAAAAAATCAACTCAAAGATCAGACATTTTATCTTATTATCCTGGACAGTTTAAGCCCAGTTTCTGAATCAACGTGTACAAAAAAAGCATCCCAGTTATACCTCAAACAGGATGTGAGTAAACATTCCTAGAAAGCAGAATCAGTTTTAAGTAGAAAAAGCTCAGCATAGAGAAAACACTTACAGGCATTATTAGTGATCAGTGATCAAATGTACAGCATCTCAGATTTAAGAATGTATAATATGTTTGTCAAAACAAAGGCTGTGCCACTATGAGACCGAGAGAAGTGCTGAACATTCCTGTGGGATGTTGTCATTGGATTCTCGTGAGTTGTAGAAAATGTACTCCCTGGCAAACATGAATATGAAGCTTACCCATTTTTTAAGCAGAATAATAAATGCTAACGTTAGTCTTAAACAAATTAATCCACTGTCACATGACTTCATGTCACAAACAACAAGCTATAGACGGGCTCTGGTGTGATGACGTTTGGTAGTTCAGTTAGCCACACTGCCGATTTTAAGACCCAAGCTCAAGAAGCGTTTGACTGGTATTTACTGATATATATTTGAGCAAACTAACTAATTTCCGGGGTTTAAGACTCATTCCTGACCGCTCTACTGGTCTCTTGTTGCAATGTATGATTTGTTAACGTTAATAGCGTCAGCAGCGAAATCTCCTCCTGTCTCCTTATTGGTTGGTTTGTCTCTAGGTATTGTCATCGGCGTCCGCATTGCCACACAGGAACATACAGATGCAGACAAAGCAGCCGCCCAACATGAACACCCCCAGGAAGATGTAGACTAGGGTGGTGGTCCAGAAAGCAAACATGTACAGTGTCTTGTCGCAGTACGGATCCACATCTGTTGAATTCTTGTTGTAGTTTGGCCGATAAATAGAGTATATCCACACATTACCTAGAGAAAGAAAAAGGATAAGTAAACTGTATATAACTATTAACCTTTGTATTGTCTTTCTGGTCACATTTAGTCCTCCCAGTTTACCTGTATTAACTGTTGTATGAAGCAGCATTAAATGTAATAGGCACTCTTACATCTAGCAGCATCAACACACAGGTAGGGAGTGGTTAAGTAGTAAAGCCCGCCTCTCGCTTCATGCAATTGGCTACTTCTGCCAAGTGTGAATTGACAAACTGTATGACTTTGAGCCTTACGCTAAAAAGTTGTAAATATCAAACTAGATATAGAATTGTATGCATGTGGAAAACCCTCTGTGGGTCTTACTTTTTAGTTTAAACTTTTAGCCATTTTAGTTTTTAAAAAGAGTAGTGCAATTTATTTAATGTAAGGTAGAAAGTGAAGTGAAAATCAGACCATAATATGTAACATAAGCATACTCAACCTCAGCTGACTGGCTACCTACACTGTGACATTAAGGACTGTCGGACAATAGGCTGAACCTGTTTGCATGTGCAGCTGTGCCAATTTAAAAAAGGAAGGCGGTCTCTCAGACATAGATGGACATCTAGTGGCCAATATATGTTACTACAGCAGGTGCAACTAAGGAGAATTTAGACAGGAGAACCTCAAAGTAGCAGGAGATAATGGCCACCCGTCAAAGAAAAAAGGAGGCTGTGTGAAAAGCCATGTATATTGTTTTAAAGTTAGATGAGCTTAACCAGAGATACTTAACATAACAAGTTGTAGTGCAATGGTTACCTGCCGTTTTATACACCGTTTTTATTAGGTACACATATCCACTTGTCCAGCAACCCCTAAGGCTGTCAGTAAGCCGCGAGCTGTTGTTTTCTTTTTGTAGTAACTATGAGATTGTGGTTGCTTTTAGTAGCGAATTATGCATTTCATTTTTTTTATTAACGTAATTTGTTGTGTTTGCATTGTTGTATGGAATGTTTGTAACCTGAAGTTCAATTATGTTAAAGTAGCATATTTACCCGGCATCGTTTAAGCTTGTTTTCCTGGAGCCTACTTAGCTATTTGTTGTTGTTTGGTTGGGTCAAATTCATTAGCTCAGCTATGAACATCCAGCCCTCTGTCACACCCCATGTACAAAAAGGAAGCTGAGCTCATCGAGAAAATACAGAGAAGGGCAACGAAGCTGGTTCCAGAACTAAAGGACCTACCATATCAAGAACCACTGCAAAGTCTTAAGATCCTGAGTATGTATTATAGAAGGGCGAGGGGAGATATGCCCACTACAACGGGATTATAACACCAGGACTCGTGGACACTGCCTCAAGTTGAAGAAACAGTACTCAAGACTGGCTATCCGCTGCAACTTTTTCAGCGTGCGTGTGGTTGACTTGTGGAATGATCTGCCAGAAAGCGTTGTCACATCCAAGACGGTTAACTGTCTCAAGTCCCGCCTCGACCATTACTGGTCAAACATCACCTTCACTTTGGACTATGTGCCTGTTGCCAGCATCCATAGTATATAAAGAACCGTGATGTACTTATTTATGAGCGACTAAAATATTACAGCCGTATCCTATTGATATTGATTGACACCTCTGCTTTATTGTTTTCCAGGGTTTTCAGGGCTGTTATCAACTTTTTTTAAAAATGAGCTTCCCTTCCCTGAGCCTCACCCTATGGGACGGTGATATAATGCTAATTTGGCTGGATGTCACTATATGTCACTCATTTGTCCGTGCAAGGCTATTTAAACTCACCTGCAATAAACCAGCAGAAGAGAAATAACGATGTCAAGGAGTTCCACGTTGCGCAGATTCGATTGAGCGGGCTGGTGTCTCCATCTTCGGGTTTTTTGGCGCAGGGCAGGCAGGAGAGCAGCGAGAGCGCCAGGCCAAAGACCCCTACCACTATCAGATAGATGGGGATGTAGTGTTTCCTCGGACAGTCATGCAGATGAACAGCACCTGGAGGACACATGGGTGGCATTGCATTTATCCACATTCTTAACAGACATTACAAATATAATATCAGTTCAATAAAATCTGTAAAATGAGTGGCTCACTTACCAATTGCAATCTGAGCAATGGGTATGATACAGAAAAACAACTTTGAAACAGCTGCAAAAGAAAGAATAGATTAAAACACACTTAAAGCGTCTTCACTGTACACAATCGGAGGAAAATGAACCGATGACAGACGGGCACGTAGTCTCACCTAGTACGGGGGTTGGGGGTTGGGGAGTGCTGCGGATGCGACTAATAAGGCCTATGTTCGACATGTTCAGTGGTGAGGGTTCTGAAATAAAGAAGAAAGGATCAAAACTGAGCAGACAGTTGTTGATTGTTAAAAAGTATAAGTCTAGACGCTGACAGTGATATTCTATTAGCCAGCCCAAAAACAATCAGTGGCAATCCCTTTAGGCATTTAGGGAAATTACTCATGAAAGGATCCTAGATTTAAATTGTATTTCTGTTACACATAAGTTAAAGAAATGGTGAGTTTTTTAGGGTAAGAGAATACATTATACATGCATGTTGGTGCTCATTGCAGTGATTTAATCAGGTCAGTTGATTTATCCCAGAATAAATTCAATTTAGTTTTCCTAAACTATACTAGTTTTCCTAAATAAAATGTGATGACATGAATTGCATACAGTCTTGTTTGTTGTTGATGTCCACAAACGTATAATATATGTGTTCAGGAAGAGTAAGCCAAATGACAGCTAAGTGGTTTGACTAGATTCCTATGAAAGCCAGTTTGTCCAGAAAACAAGAGACAACCTGTGCACAAAAACTACAACATTAAAGCAGACAACGAAGAAGAAATGTAGTATGACAATTAGACAAAATATGTGAAGCTGAAATATAACTTTAGTCCAATTTAGGATAGTTAACTGATATTAAATTAGATTTAGGTGATGTCAACATTGCCTCTACAACATTTAAGTCGACTCTGACCACTTTCTATTTTGGTTTCACTGCACATGTGACAGTTTTGGACATGGGACATGTCCAAAACTTTGGCAAAGGTTACGCAGCCTGATAAATAAATGCTGTCAAAGACGGAAATAGTCTATCTGTGGCCTTGCCTTTTATTTCTCAGTAAAAGTTCAATGTAACCTGCCACACCCCGCTAACACAACGGCATGAAGTTATCTTCTAACAGCAGATAATGGGTTTTCAACTGCGGAATAACCGCGTAAAGTGTCAACGTAATATTGTAATACCTGGATAAATAAATGTTTGAAATGAAATGTAAAGCACAAAAGTGACGAATTGTTTTGTTATAGGACACTTACCCTGCTGTTAGTGAGTCTGCCTCCTTCCCGCAAACTGCAGCTGTGAGTCTGACATCGCCTCGTGAGCTGCAGTAACTCCACTTCTCGGGAGCGCGCATAAAATGTCAGCTGACTGTAGACCTAAAAACTATTAGGCCTGTTTCTCAGTAGAGGGATAATAAGTCAGGGTTGCCAACTCTCACGCATCTGGCGTGTGACACACGCTTTCACTCTCAATCTCACGCTCTCACGCTGCCCACACTATTCTCACGCCAAAAACAAGAATACCGAAGACTAGAAACTGTTTTGAAAACTTTTGTCAGGTAGTGATCGTCTTCTCAATAGAACATCTTTGATACTTCTGGCTAATCAGAATCAAGATATCGGCGTGGTGTTGTTGCAGGAAGTCCCCACGGAGAATACTTTTGCTGTAGTACATCTCTATACGTCGATACAACATTACGTGTTGATAGAAATCAACACGTAATGAAATAAGACCCCACGGTTTGATGATTGATAGGTGTGTGGGCTGTCTTTCATTTTCACACACAGAACAATGGGGGCTATCCACCCTTATCCACAATGTAAAGTCATTCACACAGCCTCTTACCTCTTCTCTCTGTGAGGAGCAGCAGGTTCAGCTTTCAGAACAAAGTAACAACAAACTAAAATGGCATTAATTTTTTTTAATATGTCGTGGAGTAATAGATGTATTTATTGTTCTTCTTAAGAGAGTACCAGAATGTGCATTTTATGTTAGTATTTCAAACAATCTCCTGGGGGAGAATCCCCCCAGACCCCCTGCAGGGGTTGGGCTTTCAGCATGTCAACTCTTTCACCTGTGGGGAAATTGCAGGATTGTCTCCAGGTCGCCCTTTTTATTTACTACAAGACAAATGTGCCTTTTTATTTCATACAGTTCAATTTGGATTGAGACAGGGAAATAATCTAAACCTCACACGTGGCGTTTCACTGTCAAGGGGAGCGTGTATGTAATTACAATGCAAATACTGACTTCACCCCACCACTGTATGGGTTAGCCCTACCATAGATTACCCAACACAAATACTCTCTGGCAACTGCCGACCCGTATTGCGCAAGCGCAGATCTGAGATCCAGTAGAAATGATAAAAAAGTAAAAGTCTGCTGCTTATTGTTCTACTAGGCCAAAATAGAGTGTGTTAATTAATATGTTTGGCAGTTTGGAGTAAGTCTGTAGATTTGTTTGTGTGTGTGTTTCATGTAGCCTATAGGCCTCTCATGATAATTAATTTTGTCTGATACATTTTCCAGGAAATTATTGCGATAACCGATAATATTGTCGGCACCGTTGTATGACCATTTTAGACCCCTGACATAATGATGATATATAATAATAATTCAAGTACATCCTTTCAAACAGCTAGTCACATCCTCATGTAAATGGCAATTTATCGAGTTCATTTTTATTTATCGTACGATAAGTAAATTAATTGCTTATCGCGACAGGCACACAATAAAACAGTGGAAACAAACATGTGTTTGACTTTCATTAGTGAATGAAACTTTGTGCCCTTTATAGTCTGTGTCCAATTTTGTGTATTTGTATATATTGTATATATATCCTATATCCTATATATATATGCTAAGGTCCCGCTGCTGACACGATAGCAGTCATTTAGTGCGCATATGTGTAATTAAACCCATGATATCAAAATCTCACTCCAGCCAGGTATCCAAAGTTGGCAACCCTGAATAAGTATGTATGTATGTATGTATGTGTGTCCTCTAATTCAGTAAAAGCAGCAATATCACAGTGTAAAAAACACACTAGTGGAAATAAAAAACACAATTAGTAAAAGTATTATGCAGCAGAATGGCAACAGCGATTATTCTTACAATTATATCACTCCTATTGTTGTCAGGATGGAGCTAATTATAAATACCATACCTAATATACTATTTGATAGTTCAACAATTAATTATCATTTTAGAAACTCATGATTTTCTGTTCAAAAGTTGCAATCTAAAAAGAGTAGAAAGTCAAAGCTATGCAAGTTATATATAGTATAGTATCACAGCATAGAATGTAAAAAATGAACACTTGTTAATAGTACAGCATTTTGAAAGTCAACTTAGAGCAACATAAAGCAAACCACATTTCAACACTTCAAACAGGCTCCGGATATACAAATACTGTCAAATGAGTACAGTTAAAGGTTGACCAAGCCTTAGCCTTTTATCTTAGATTTGGATAGTTTGCATTTGGAACAGAGGTGTGGCCACATTCAGTATCACACAGTCGTTTTCCTAAGCAATATAAGCTCCAGTAATGCTGCAGTTTATCTCGGTCATTTACATGTAACCAAAATGGAGGAAAGTAGGAAAAACATTTAATAAATGTTCATGCTTAGTCTCACACAGTGTGTTGTTTCCGATTCTGTTTGCAGTCCTCCAAAAGTGCACCCTGGTGAGAGTGAATGTTAAAACATTCTCTCTCACCAGGGTGCACTTTAATCGTTCCCATTGTCCGGCTACTGATTTAAGTCCTCTGGGCTCAAAGCTGAAGTGAATGTTTCCCCCCCGAAAATTACTTCAATAATTTCAATACTGCAACAAATGAAATAAACTGACTCGTCAGTACACTCTGAAAAGTGTTAATTATTTAATCATAGGAAAAAAAACTCAAAACACAAATGCAAATATAGTTTTGTACATTGACATTCAAACATATTAACAACATAAATAATCGTAAAAAATACAACCACAACAGGAACAAAACAACAATTCTTACGATTAATTAAATATAATACCACACAGAGGAAATATTTTGGCCGCAGTTCATTCTTTTGCATGGACTGCTTGAGGCGTGACAGCATGTTGTTGTGTCCCTGAGACACCTCACCCCAAATTGCTCCTGTGGGGATTGGCCACAGTATTGAGTATGTAAGTCGCTTTGGATAAAAGCGTCTAACAAGTGACATGTAAAGTAATGTACACCCAGGTGCAACTAGCATCTGCCTTAAATGCATCTTTAATTACAAAATGTATCAGCGGTTTAGTTGTTTAACACAGTCTAACTTTAGTTCATCAAAACTTCTGTTTGTCCATCCACTTCCACCAGAGAGGAAGACACTTGCCGTGTCAGGGAATAACCAGGGCAACGCATGATGCTGTCACAAGTCTGTGAGGCAGACGCTGGAGGAGGTCTCGACGTAGACGCACCCTCGGGACCCGGACCGGGATTGGCCGCCTCGCAGATCGATCACATGACTCCGACTTCTCTCTGACTCGGCCGTCTGGAGCCGAGCCTCTCCCAGCATGGAGTCCCACAGCCACCCTCTGCTCCACAACTGCACACAGCAAGACAGGATTGACTGTGTGTGCAAACGTTGTGTGTGTGTGTGTGTGTGTGTGTGTGTGTGTGTGTGTGTGTGTGTGTGTGTGTGTGTGTGTGTGTGTGTGTGTGTGTGTGTGTGTGTGTGTGTGTGTGTGTGTGTGTGTGTGTGAGAAAGAATATATAAATAAGTCAAACCTCGATAGAGATGTGTGTGCTGGGGTATCTCCTGTAGAAGATGGCTCTGAGGTTGAACTCTGGGTTTCCCTCCGCCTTGAAAACATGCGTCCTGATGGTGTCGTTCTCACACCGCACTATGGCATAAACATCTGGAGCTGTGGAACATAATGGACAATACAACAAAATGTTAAGAAACATTTTATATTTTCCTCTGCTATCCCTTAGGAGATGCAGTGGTTCTGTGGTACGCAACCTTTTTGTTTGGGGGGGCGAAGTCCTGATGCCCTTCGGAGGTAGACAGTGGTCACCAGGGTTGGTTGAGGTAGAAAACAGTGGAAGACAGAGGGGGACAGCAAATCCTCCTTCAATTTCCTATACAAAAAATAAAGATATAAGAGATTAAATCCACGAAGACAGAGAAAATGTAGTTAACCCTGTAAGGCTCTGGCCATACACTCACACAACTTCCGAATCTTCAAACGAGCAACATCTCTTTGTTTTATTGGACTGGATTTGTCAGGTTCAAGTAAGTAAAATGCCTCAAATATTTGTTGTGATTATCACAATGTCTAGAACATGTAAATATTTAGTTATTGTGGAATACATTCAGTGTTTCCCACGGAATTTGATTCTATTTGTGGGGGCACCGCACCCCCCCGGTAAGAAAAGCCAAAGGACCCTTAACATATTCGGGTGGCCCACGCATCCGCCCCGCCTCAAATAAGAAAATACATGTGACTTCACGGCTACTGTAGACAACGTTCTTGTTGCTCTGAGTTGCGTTGTTAATGAGTGAGACACACCGGAGTTGAGGATCTGTGGGGTTTATTCTCCCAAAAATATCATTTACAGTTTAGGCATTTAGCAGACGCCTTATTCCAAAGCGACTTCCAATGACCAATTACAGAGACGTTCTCCCTGAAGTAACTGAGGGCTAAGTGCCTTACTCAAGGGCACACTAGTGGTGGTGTTCCTGGCGGGATTTGAACTCGCAACCTTCCGATCATCAGAACACCTCACTATCCATTTGATTAGAACACCAAAATAAAAATGAAATAATAATGACTAATAGAAATATAATGTCTTTGATAATTCACTATAACTAAGTTCTTAAATGTGTCCTCTGTTAAGATTTTGAATTAAGACCAGAATGGTATAAATTAATACATAATTTCTGATAAAAGTACGTGAAATTATATCTGTAGCAATATTGTAAACTCTACTTGTATCTTATCAGTTAATTAGTTACAAAAATATATTTAACTCTGGTTCTGGCAGAAACAGTTCTTTCTGAAATGTGTTGGGACACTTGGATGTATCCCTTTTAGTATGACAATTAGCCTATCATCATTAGCCAGAAATCATTGTAGGAGGTATGTGGCGCAGTGGATAGAGCCTTGGTGTTGGGATCAGGGGGTCACAGGTTCAAACCCCACTGCAGTCAGCATGTCGTTGTGTCCCTGAGACACTTCACCCCAAATTGCTCCTGTGGGGATTGGCCACAGTATTGCTTTTAGTATGATAATAGGTTAAGCCAGACAGAATGAACACTTGTCCCACCACCCTATTCCTTCAGGGAATCTATAACAATATAATAAGCATATGTATTATTGATACATACTTATTAATTACTTTTTCCATTTCAGAATGCCACCAGCAAAGAGAGGTCCTCAATTCAGTGTGCAGGATGTGATTGCTGCCATCCAAAACAGAGAAAGTGGGTGAGAACTGAATTCTCTGGAATGATCTGTGACTTGGATGTGTACCAAGGCAGTGTCAATGGGATACGAGTCAAGTCTGAACTTGGATTGTTAGGAGATGTTGTGATGAAGCTTGCCTTCACACTTCCAGAAAGTCAGAACTACAAGATCTACGCAGACAACCTGTGTCCCATTGGTAGTGAAGCTCCTTGATCGTGGGATTCATTATGTGGCAACAGGCAGGTGCGCTTACCCAACTGTAACCTTGAAGAGGACATTTGACATCCGAGTGGAGGCCAACCACAACATCTGTAAAGGATGTTGTGGTTGGCCTGCTGTCATTCCATTTGACAGCAGAGCGGTCACACTTGTGTCCTCCTTTGCTGGACCAGACCCTGTGCAGAGAATTCAACGCTGGGACAAAGCCAACAAAACCTACGTAGAAGTTGAGAGGCCTTACATTGTGGGTACTTACAACAAGTACATGGGAGGTGTGGATTTGTTGGACTCGTTTACAAGCAGGAGTGCAAAGCTCTAATGGCGCGTTTCCACTGCAGGCCTCGCTCGGTTTGGTTAGGCCTTATTAGGCCCAGCTCACTTTAATGCTGCACTTCCATTACAGTTTAGGAACTGGGGTAGTTACTATAGTAACGCAGTGTAGGCGGAGCCGTGACGTCATCTTCAATGAGAGCTAAGGTTGCCAACTTCCAGAAATGGAGAAACGATTTTCGGGTTTCTGGCGGATTTAGTTACTTTTTTAGTTACTCCACCTCCTTACCTGCTGCGACCTCGGTGGGAGGAGGACACAGCTCTTTTAGAATATCCCGAACAGTTTTGGGGCCAAGCACATTGGCTGTTATCATCTCAGCCTTTGTTCTTCCACATTGCATTTTCTTTGCAGTGTTCGAATCACTAAACATGGCACTTGCCCGCTTATTACTGCAGTCCATGCTGTTGTAACTCAAACCATGCTTAACTGTGTGATACACTGATGTTACCTCACATGCAGCAACTTTGTCTTATTCTGCAGTTGAACTGCCGAAGAATTTAGTTATATTTGATGCACCTTTATTTTGTATTGCTCGCTTGTGCTGTGCCAGCATGCTGTTTCAGGTCGTTTTCTCCACCGTGACCTATTGAAAACTCCCTCCGACACAAGGTGCAGAAGACCCGAGACAGACCTCCACTCACGGGCATTACCCAACTGTGTTTTTCTTCCCACTGTTTGTTGTAAGACACAAGTCTTTTCTTTTTAGAAGGGCCAGGGCCCAGAACCACATCCAGACCCGGCGTCATGGGCGGGCCCCATGGGGCCAGGCCCGTCCATCCAGGATTTGGGACCGCTGTTTTAATCAGGGCTGAATACAACATTTTAATTGTTTTATTATTATGTTCAGTGGCGGTGCCAGGGTATACTGGGGTAGGCTATAGCCATACCAATAAATGGCTTATCCCCACCATGAAAAATGATTTTAAAGTAAGCAAAATAAAGTCCGCCAACTCCCGCAGAGTAAATTGCACAGACAGCAGTACATTTACCGAAGACGAGAAACGGTTTGAAAACTTTTGTCACGTAGTGATCATCTTCTCAATAGAACATCTTTGATAATGTCTTCTGGCCAATCAGAATCACGATAACGACGTGGTGTTGTTGCAGGAAGTCCCGACGGAGAATACTTTTGCTGTAGTAAATCTCTATACGTCGATACAACATTACGTGTTGATAGAAATCAACACATAATGAAATAAGACCCCACGGTTTGATGATTGATAGGTGTGTGGGCTGTCTTTCATTTTGACACACAGAACAATGGGGGCTATCCACCCTTATCCACAATGTAAAGTAACTCACAGCCTCTTCCCTCTTCTCTCTGTGAGGAGCAGCAGGTTCAGCTTTCAGAGCAAAGTAACACAAAACTAAAATGACATTCATTTTTTTAAATATGTCGTGTAGTAATAGATGTATTTCTTTTTCTTCTCAAGAGAGTACCAGAATGTGTATTTTATGTTAGTATTTCAAAAAATCTCCTCGTGAAGAATCCCCCCAGACCCCCCTGCAGAAGTTGGGTTTTCAGCAGGTCAACTCTTTCACCTGTGGGGAAATTGCAGGATTGGCTCCAGGTCGGCCCTTTTATTTACTACAAGACAAAAGAGCCTTTTTATTTCATACAGTTCAATTTGGATTGAGACAGGGAAATAATCTAAACCTCACGCGTGGCGTTTCACTGTCAAAGGGAGCGTGTATGTAATTACATTGCAAATACTGACTTGAGCCCCACCACTGTATGGGTTAGCCCTACCAGAGATTACACAACACAAATACTCTGGAGCCGTTTTAAACTATGTTGAAAGATTAGTTTAATATCATTTTTTTATTTTGCTATGAAATTCTGAATGAAAGGCTGCGCGCGAGACTGTTTTTTTCGCTGGGTTGAGTCGTGTGGGTTTTTGAGTGATATGCGGCACAGCAGCCTGTCAGTTTACTCTTGCTAGGTTAGTTTGGCTATTATCATTTATATTTATCTGCAACAATGGATATCAGGAAGTGGTTCATGAAAGGAATATGGCAACTCAGCGCCAGATGCAGGCACATTAGAAGACATCAGTTACGTTACCAACGAGCTAGCCAGCCAGCCAGGGACAAGGGAGGCTGGCAATCAATTATATTTTGAAGAGAAATTGACTCTCAAGCCGGCTCTCTCACAAACTCCTGCTCTGTGCGCAAGCAGACCACTGCACACGCTCTCTGCCTCGCTCAATCTCTCTCCCTCCCTTTCTCTCCATCGCTCAACCTCACTCCACCTCTCCACCCTGTGTGCGCTCAAGTTTGCCTGCGTGCTTGCCCAAGTTGGCACAGCGTTACAAATGTGCCACAAAACCAACCAATGGATGTAACCTATAATAAGACCGTCAACAGCCTTATGGCAGCCTAACCTCCCCTTGACAAATCTCGAGAATTCCCGGGAAATGTAAGTTTCGGGGTTGGCCCGCCCTGGTAAATCAAATGTCCGCCCAGAGACGTATGTCTGCCGCCGGGTCTGACCTCACTCCACCTCTCCGCGCTCAAGTTTGCCTGCGTGCTTGCCCAAGTTGGCACAGCGTTACAAATGTGCCACAAAACCAACCAATGGATACATAAGACCGTCAACAGCCTTATGGCAACTTAAAACCCCTCTCTTTCAACAATTCACGAGCGCGGCCTCCTCCCCCCCCCCCCCCCCCCCCCCCCCCCCCCCGTTGACAAATCGCGAGCATCTAACAGACAATTCAGATTTCCCGGGAAATGTAAGTTTCGGGGTGGGCCCGCGAAACTTACATTTCCCGGGAAATCTCTAGATTTGTCAAGGGGGGGGTTAAGTTGCCATAAGGCTGTTGATCGTCTTATTATAGGCTACATCCATTGGTTGGTTTTGTGGCACATTTGTAACGCTGTGCCAACTTGGGCAAGCACCAGGCAAACTTGAGCGCACACAGGGTGGAGAGGTGGAGTGAAAGGGAGAGAGAGATTGAGCAAGGCAGAGAGCGTGTGCAGTGGTCTGCTTGCGCACAGAGCCTGAGTTTGTGAGAGAGCCGGCTTGAGAGTCAATTTCTCTTCAAAATATAATTGATTGCCAGCCTCCCTTGTCCCTGGTAACGTAACTGATGTCTTCTAATGTGCCTGCATCTGGCGCCGAGTTGCCATATTCCTTTCATGAACCACTTCCTGATATCCATTGTTGCAGATAAATAGAAATGATAATAGCCAACCTAGCAAGAGTAAACTGACAGGCTGCTGTGCCGCATCTCACTCAAAAACCCACACGACTCAACCCAGCGAAAAACTCGCGCGCAGCCTTTCATTCAGAGTTTCATAGCAAAATAAAAAAAATGATATTAAACTAATATTTCAACATAGTTTAAAACAAAAATAAATATTAGGACAAAGCCCTACAAATAACAACAATAAACATAATCAGTGGCGGCTCCAGAGTGTTTTTGTTGGGTAATCTATGGTAGGGCTAACCCATACAGTGGTGGGGCTCAAGTCAGTGCAATGTAATTACATACACGCTCCCCTTGACAGTGAAACGCCACGCGTGAGGTTTAGATTATTTCCCTGTCTCAATCCAAATTGTATGAAATAAAAAGCCACATTTGTCTGGTAGTAAATAAAAAGAGCGACCTGGAGCCAATCCTGCAATTTCCCCACAGGTGAAAGAGTTGACATGCTGAAAGCCCAACCCCTGCAGGGGGGTCTGGGGGGATTGAAATACTAACATAAAATACACATTCTGGTACTCTCTTGAGAAGAAAATAAATAAATCTATTACTCCACGACATATTTAAAATAAAATGAATGCCATTTTAGTTTTGTGTTACTTTGTTCTGAAAGCTGAGCCTGCTGCTCCTCACAGAGAGAAGAGGGAAGAGGCTGTGAATGACTTTACATTGTGGATAAGGGTGGATAGCCCCCATTGTTCTGTGTGTCAAAATGAAAGACAGCCTACACACCTATCAATCATCAAACCGTGGGGTCTTATTTCATTACGTGTTGATTTCTATCAACACGTAATGCTGTACCGATGTATGAGGACTTCCTGCAACAACACCACGCCGTTATCTTGATTCTGATTGACCAGAAGACATGATCAAAGATGTTCTATTGATTTATTCCGAGACATTTCTTCCATTCACTCGATCGCTCAATTTCTCAGTTTATATGGAACAAGAAAACACCCAGAATTCGAAAAAACATTCTTCAAAAAACCAAGGAAATGGGTGGCTTAGCATTGCCTAACTTTTTATTTCACTATTGGGCCGCTAACATTCAAACTTTATTGTCCTGGCGTTGTATTAACAAACAACCTCCACCGTGGCTGCAGATTGAGGATGCCTCATGTGGCTCTTCTTCTCTGGTGTCCCTCTTGTGCCTCCCCCTGACGTTACCATCCTCAAAATACTCCAAAAATATTGTAGTTAAAAACTGTCTCAAGATCTGGACTCAACTTAAACGGCACTTTGTGTTCCAGGGAATACCGCTACTGTCCCCTGTGCATTCCAATCCGCTGTTCACTCCCTCCATCACTGATGCTGCCTTTTCAATATGGGAGTTCAATGGGATTGTGTCTGTAAAACAACTTTACATTGATGGAACATTTGCATCTTTTGATCAGCTGGCCCGTAAATTCAATCTACCCAAGTCCCACTTCTTTAGATATTTACAAGTCCGAGATTTTATTCGTAATCGTTTTCCAAGTTTCCCTGCTATTCCTCCTTCTACCTGGGTTGACACTATCTTAAGTATTAACCCTAACCTCAAGGGTACCATTTCAAAGCTATACAATACTCTTTCCACATGCCACCCTCTGCCCTCTGACAACTTTCGAACTAATTGGTCAGAGGACCTCAATATAGAGATAGGGACTGAGGTTTGGCAGTCTATTTTGAAACGTGTCCACACATCATCCATTTGTGCCCGCCACGGGGTTTTACAATGTAAAGTGGTCCATAGAGTGCACTGGTCCAAAAGTAAACTAGCTCGCATCTATCCTGGTACTGATCCTAATTGTGATAAATGTCACCTAGGACCAGCTAATCTCGCCCACATGTTTTGGACTTGCCCCACCCTATCTCAGTTTTGGAAGTCTGTCTTTGACTCACTCTCAGCTATCACGTCTGTTACCATCCATCCCTCACCCTTAATTGGCCTGTTTGGTGTCTTACCCATTAACCATTTACTGCCATCCTATTTTGCTGAACTTGTAGCTTTCCTCACATTGCTGGCTAGGCGCGTTATTTTGATGCATTGGAAGAGTCCTCGTCCCCCCTCTCATACACATTGGATAAAGGATGCCCTATACTTTGTGAAATTGGAAAAAATTAAACACTGTATTAGGGGCTCAGACTTAAAGTTCACAAAAATATGGCTACCCTTCTTAGAACATGTTAAGTCCCTCCAGTTGGAGTCTATCCCCATTGGCTGAGTCGCCCCCCCCCCCCCCCCCCCCCTGTACCGCAACAGCTCACAGGTATGCTCACAAAATGTCTCGCAGGTTTTTATTTTTTTTATTCTTCTTTCCCTGTTTGTTTTTTATTAATTTTTTTTTTTTTTTAAATTATTATTATTACTATTATTTTTTTTATTTCATTATTGTCTAATTGTAACTGAGGTATTGTGTCTTGGGGTTGTTTTGTTAGAAATCGCAGGGGTAATGCATTGTATTGCTGCTGTATTTGTGTATTGAAAATCTCAAAAATAAATCATATATAAAAAAAAAAGATGTTCTATTGAGAAGACGATCACTACGTGACAAACGTTTTCAAACCCGTTTCTAGTCTTCGGTATTTCCAGACAAGTGGCGACTGAAATCAATCTTACTAACTGCTGTCTGTGCAATTTACTCTGCGCGAGTTGGCGGACGTTATTTTGCTTACTTTAACATCATTTTTCATGGTGGGGCTAAGCCATTTCTTGGTATGGCTGTAGCCTACCCCAGTATACCCTGGCGCCACCACTGAACATAATAATAAAACAATTAAAATGTTGTATTCAGCCCTGATTAAAACAGCGGGCCCAAATCCTGGATGGGCGGGCCCGGCCCCATGGGGCCCGCCCATGACGCCGGGTCTGCTCCTCATATCTGTTCAGAAACTAGACAAAAGTTAAACAAGTACAAACCACAGACTGCCTGTGTCATGGCGAATACAGTCGCTGGTTTATTTATGTCTGTATAGGCCGTTGTGGTGAGTGTGGACGGTCGGAGCATATATAACGTTAGCTTAGCCAAGCTCCATTTAGAAAGCACGCATTTTAAAAGGGTTTTTCGCCTGCCGTCTGTCTGCAGACTTGTCAAAGCATTAATTCATGGTTGTTACTAACCGGTATCAGTATGTTGTTACTTCGGCATCATTTTGAAACGTGTATTACAATTAAATCACGGTCAAATATGTTCATCTTGTTGTAGTTGTAGCCCCCTTGCCAGCGATTCTCTCTCTAGTTTAGCAAACTCAGCCCGACTCAGCCTGGTTGTTCCTGGCCCTAGAACCACGATTTAGTCGGGCCAGAAAAAGGTGAAAAAGTAGCCCCGGGCCAAAAGTAGGCCAAGTGGAAACGCAACCAAAAACGGGCCCCGCACGGCTCGGCACGCTTAAAGCGAGCTACCCGCTGCAGTGGAAACGCGCCATAAATATGCCAAAGCAGGAGATCCTGACCAGCAGACAGTTTCAGGCAAATCTAGCATCCTCTCTCATCCTGGTAAGAATGCATTTCTGCTATTTGCCGTTTGTAATATTTTTTTATATTTCACTGTAATATTTTTGACTTGTATCCTAATGTATTTTTGACATGTATCTTGATTGATTCTGTTCTAATCAGGTGAACACAACTCCTCTGAAAACACCAAAGAGACCATCTTCAGGCAACGGGAGCTAGGGCTGCCCAATTAATCGTATTTTAATCGCAATCACGATTTTGGCTTGCAACGATTATGAAAACAACATAATTGAAATAAAACGATTATTTTTGTATTGGTTTTTCAGTTGAATTATACTTAAAGTTCCGGGTAATCAACTGTTAAATCATACTTTTTTCAATCAATGGATGTTAAGTAAATGGATAATCGTTTTTTAATAATCGTGATATCAATTATTGACCCAAATAATCGAGATTATGATTTTTGCCATAATCGAGCAGCCCTAACGGGAGCCCAGCAGCGACAGTGACATCAAGGAGCCCGTTGAATGCTCAGAAGAGACCATCCTCAGGTGATGGGAGTCCACCAAACGGGGCCCCATCCAAGAGATCACAGCCTCCACTGGATGTACGCAAGGACCTAATGGCACATTTTCCAGTGAAGACAAAGAGAGGACGCTGCAGACACTGCAGAAAAGGGTACACAAACACACAATGCACCAAGTGTGACGTCCGTCTTTTCTTTCCCGATGATAGGAACTGTTTTTGGGACTACCATTGTATTCATATTCAATAAATGACTATTCATAAAAAATATGACTGCTGTGTGATTATTATTCATACTGATAGGGCTAAGTAAGCAATCAATCCTGCAAATCAACCCTTAGTTGTTCAATATATTTATTCAGACTATGTGAGTAGAAATACAGAAATTCTACTTCCACCTAAGCCCAACGTTGCAATATAACAACATTTCCCTAAAAACTTGAGCCAAAATGGCTGCCTACGACAACATCTGAAAGGTCAAATACATTCTAATGTTTTTCTATATTTGGGCTTTACAGGGTTAAATATGAGAGCAAACAAAGTCCTCTCACTAAACTGCATTCACTTGCTATCTAAGCTTGCATTGAAAATAATACACCAACAAATTGCTTATTTAAAACGATTTTTGCACCAACTTTTGGGTGTCAACACATCCTTATTTTTGAGTTTGTGGGGATTTGTTTTCTTTTCTGTGTATTTGTTTCATTTTTGTTATACTTTCCTCGCCATTTAGTTTATTAACGTTCTTTCCTGGGTTTCTTTTTCACAGAAAACCCTATGCACACCGAAATCCATTTACGCAAACTCATATTACACAATAAATGATTTATTTTACTTTAAATCTATGAATGGTTTACTTTTTTTGTTTCATTTGAGCTCAAATCCTCTGGGAGGCTCATAAAGCACTTTCAGTTGGAACAACAAACAAACAAAAGCAAGAATCTAAGTTGGGTTCAGCCAATATTTTCCAAATGTTCTGATCCTACGGTATGAAACCATTTGTGATTATCCCATGAACACACACATTTCCTGTCACAGACCTGAGAGGGATGTGGGAGTGGGAGAAGAGGCGTAGCAGGAAGCGTCCTGCTGCTCCTGGCAGGAAGGTGGTGGGCAGCACCACGTAGCGCCCCGGGGTCAGAGCCCCCCTCAGGGTCACACTGCGGGAGTCCATGTAGACGGAGCTGGCCGCCTGCTCCACCACACACTGCACCCGGCTGCCGCGGTTCACCTCCACCTGGGCCACGGTAAGGCAGCGTTATTTGTTTTTGTGAGACCTGAACACATTTTGGTCCCTGAACTGCTCACCTTCAGCACTTCAAAGCCAATAGGCAGGTTTTCTCCTCCTCCATCCTTCCTCTGTATCCTCCTGTCCTCCTGCTGCAGACAGATTAACATCTCCTCCTCTTTGCCTCTCACCTCAAACATGAACTAGAAACAGAAATGAAAGTTAAGAATTTGACGCATCTTTGAAAATACTTAGTATGCTTCTCAGTTTTACCTGTGGGTTGTGCAGGAAAGTGTCTCTGTGGTTGATGCACCCTCCACACCGACTCCTCTTGTCCATCTGTGCCTCCCATCCTCCCACCTCTGCACCATCCTCTTCCTTTTTCTGTTTTTTCACAGCCTTATCTTGCTCACGCTTCCCTCCTTTGCCTCCCTTCGGCTCCCCAAGTCTGGCCTCCTTCCTGTTACCTCGCTGCTTAGTCTCTCGAGGTTTGGCGTTGGTCTTTCCCAAGCTCAGCGTGTTGTTGCTGGGATAGACGGTGGACGGAGGGGAATTAGGAGCCGACGCCCACTCCCCATAGCAGCGTACTTCCCTCCAGTGAGAGCTGGGCCACAGCAGAGAGCTCTCCACCTTCCGGCACACCACCACGTCTGTGAAGTACTGACAGAAATCCTCAAAATCTATCCTGGGGAACAGGAAAGGAAACACATTAGCAGGAGAAGACCTGGACATTCTCGATTGTTTTTTCTTTGCTCTGGAAACCAAACTAATAATACAAAATGTAAAAATATTATAATATTAAAGTTTTCAAGACTTACTTTAAACCCCTGAAAAACCCCGCTATCAGTCAGTGGCTAAAAAACGACCTCAATGTCTTGCCTTATAGAAATTAACCTTTACTAGTAAGGAAAGGCCTACCATACCTTTTATAGAATTTGATGGAAATTAAAACAAATATATTGTCGAGTTAGTATGAAATATATAACAGGACAGTAGCTTCTTGTTTACTAGCTTTGTAACTAACTCTCTGTTAAAACCTATTAACACGTTCACATGTCCATTCCAATTTTTTATTTTATTTAAATATTTGTTTTGAATTCTCTTGAATTAGTTTTCATTATAGTTTACTACTAATATTTGCATATTTGTGTATATGTGATGTTTACGTTTCACTTGGTTTACTATAACAATGTCTGTTAAATTCACGAATCTGATTTTTGTTTTTGTCCAACTCAAAATGCCGATAAATAAACTTGAAACCCTGAAAATTACCAGAACTCCCCAACGTCTCGAACAATCAGGCCCATCTTCTCCCTCTCTGCACGGCTCATCTGATGCCACTCCTGCGACCTGCAGGGGGCGTTCAAGGACAATCGTAAACAAAAGAAAATCCATGGCTGCAAGGTTCAACACACTGGAAATGACATGTGAAAAGTACAAGTAGCGTTTCAACTTCTGGAAACCTTTATAGGTCCATTTTGACCATTTACAGAGATTCTCAGTCCTCCATAATGTGAACGGCAGATGTCCCCTTGTAAAACATGTACAACACTATTGTAAAATGTAGGAAATTGTGATTATGAAATGTTGTAAAGCAGCCTGACACTGTTAAATGTCAGCGGAGGTTTTTTATTCCCGCAGCTCCAGCAAAGTGTGTGATGTACTCAGCAGTCGGACATGTGGCAGATGAAGTCAGTGTGGAGTTCAGAAGACCCTCACCCTTGACTCCAGGCACCCGTCCAGTCCGTGGTCCCCCATGGGTTCCTCATGCGCACCATGAAGAGTCGGGACATCCAACCCATCTCCGCCAGCCTCATCTTCCTCACTGCTGTGATCCCATAGGCGTGTCCTCGCACCAGGCCACAGTCCAACACCGACTCCACTGTCTCCCCCTCTGCTGGCTGAGGAATAAGAATACCGTGTTTTGTCTTAGCCTGAGTTCTCTTTTGTTCAAAGATACTCAGAGGTGCTAAGCCCTACCCGTATGGAGCAGGTGATGAGGGCTTTACGTTCATGAGCTTTAGCCAATGTCTGGAAGAAGGCCCTCCTCTGGTCGCTGTGCTGGCTAAGGGCCTCACGATCCAGGCTTAGGGGCTCCGAAACCCCTCCAGTGAAGTCGATCAGGGCCTCCGTGGTGTTTCCTCCCTCCAGGGCCTCATAGCAGCCGTTTAGCCTACAGAGTAACCAGATATATTCACTGAATGATTAATGGCTGAGCCCCTCTTCTTCCTTTCAATTTTCCACTCACAGGTTTTTCTGTTTGTAGAACTACATCATGTTTTACATTGGTGCATCTATGAGTATAGGGTAATGAAGATTTTGTTATTGGCAGTTTCAGACATGTTAGAATGTGTATACTAGGTGTTTATGAAGAGAGTGTGCTAGCAGGTTGCTACTGTATGGTGGTTGCTTGTGTGCTTCTTTGTGGTTCCTTTGCTGGATGATGATAGTTATAATGGTGACTCAAGGTGCATAGGTGTTCTTTTACTATCAACCTGACTACAGCTACACCTCTAATGGACTCTTTATTTTACATCCATTTGCTTATATCTACAACTACAGTATGGTTAACGTTAGATAGCGTTTGTGATTATGGCAAAAAGATTTGCATTCCTCGGTACACTTGGTATTCCTCCGTACACTTGGTCTTTTTAGTGCCCCGAAAAAATATGGCAAAATGCAGGGCGTTTTGATGAACTCAAACCCATCAAATGGTTGAGTTTGAAACATTGGACCCTGTTAACTCTCAATGGTCTCCATCTTGGCAATGTCATGGATACAGCAATAGCAAATGTGTGGAAATGGGGTCTGAGGACGCTACAGCTGTTGCGTTAGCTCCGGATTACAATTTGTATAATTGTCAAGTGAGCAAATGTTTGCAGGGGGACCAATACCGAATGTTGTCGTTAATGCTTGGTCCAGAGATTTATTTGTTTAAAAAGACAAGGAAGAATCTGTCAAATGTTGTGATCTGGACATGAATGAGGTACAGAATCATGTTGATGAATGAAGTTGGGAGACTGTATTGTAGATGTTATAGTAGTAGATAACAATAGGGTAAGTGAGGGTAGACTGGATCCTGAAGACGGGAGAAAAACTACAAGACCCTGGTCCTTACTTGGCGTAGGCCTTCTCCAACAGAGCGCTCCAAAACTCCCGTGGAGTGGCCGAGCGACAGAAGAGCAGCACTCCATCACTGCTGACCGGCAGACGGTCGTCAACGACAACGTCCGTCCAACGACCGAGTCTCCAGAACCGGAAATGGAAGATGCCGGCGTACAGGTTGGGACGCTTTGGGTTCCACTCCTGGTCCACATGGTCTGGGATCACCTGTGTGAGGAGTTATGAGATGAAGCCATGGAGGTAGGGAAAGTGGAAGGAAGCAATAAACAAAGGATGACACAAATACCTTCTTCCACAGAGAGGGCTCAGATGCTAAGCAGGAAATGGCAGCCACCATCCAGCAGTTACCCAGACTGCCTTGGTGCAAGTCACGAGTACTGATGCCGTCAACAAACAGACGAGGGTCTTTACATATCTCCTGGTGTTTGATTGGAAGAAAATAAATGTCAAGTTAGAAGAGATACATTACATCTGCATTCATTGCATGTTTGGCCACTTGGGGCGGCAACGGTTCCTTTTGTAATCAGACACATAGCAACATTAGCATTTATGTGAAACCACACTCTTGATATTCACTTTCCTTTTAGCTATGTTTTGTTTGCCAACCCAAATGCCACAGTGCATTTGCAAGCTATTCACTAACTTGTTCTAGCAGGTAACAAAATGTTAATCCTGTTGAAACAGCTAACTAGCGCTGATTGAAAAATAAGTTAAATGAAGGTGTCGGAGCCAGATCCTGTCCTGATCTGTGGATCTCAGTTTGAACCGGGTCAGGTAACAGTAGAGGTGCTGCTGGACACACACACACACACACACACACACACACACACACACATCTTGATTATAGCAGCTTATATTAAGTATAAGGCCAAAAGGATTGTGTGTGTGTGTGTGTGTGTCAGCAGAGAGAGGGGACAGATGTCTTCCTATCATCCGATTCTCAGTGGTACACGCTTAAAATACCTGAGCCGAGCATTAGGAACACAATACCGTTAACCCTTTATCTTCTGCCATGAATCAGCAAAATCATTTTCTTTAAGAATTCCATAGAAAGTATTTTTTTTAATAATGTTATTTAGGTCAAGTTTCCGATAGTAATTGTTATTTACAATGTGTAGTTCTTAAGTATGACACCTATGACTTGGAAAACAATTATTTTAAATGAAATTTAAAATTAAACAATCTTATAATTAACTCACTGAACAATGCAGACACTAGTATTTCATTTTGTTTTGTTCCAGTTGTAAGTGGAAAAGCTTTGGGGGGGGGGGTGATTTGACATCTTTCATTCAAAAAATACCTTTCCCAAACAAAAAAAATGTCAAGCAACCAAAATATATTTTTTAAAACAGCTTCCATTTCTTTTGACAAAAAGGCTTACATTGATATCTTGTGTAGTCTCTATTATGCATCTTTAATAAAAGTCCACTAAAAGTGTATTCTCTTAAACTAATAGTCATATCATAGTCACATCATCATTTTGTTTACAGTCGAGAACAAATACTGTTTTGTATACACGTCTAATCCATTCCATTAAAAGACCTTGCATCATTTATTAAATTGGTGTTTGGACCATTGACTCTGGACAATAAATAATTGAACCCTGACTCTAACCTCCCATTTCCAACGACCATTAAACGCTGCTTGTCTTGCTTTAGCCACAATAAACACCTACGCTTATACACTGCTGCACCCATGTCAACACTGAGCTAAAAACACCTGGGCTATTTCTTTATCTAAACGTAACTGTATACACACACACACACACACACACACACCAATAGATCAGTCCATCGACAGCACGCGCCACTCGCTCCCTGAAGGCTTGGGTTTCTCTGCCTGACGCCTCTCCTATAATAGCAGGTGCTTTAATTAACTTATCTGACGGAAATGTGACATGCTGATCATTTTAGATGTGGGAGGGGGAGGAGATATATTTGTCAAATAACTCTTCGTTGTTGTTCGAACTGGTTTGAACTAGTCGCAATGACCGATTTGGAGTTTCTCAGATTCAGAATACTTTGTTCTCTATTAAATACCCATATAATGGAAATGTGTGTCTGGCACTGGCAAATAAGTTGCAACAACTCACACCATACACAGTATAACATGCAGTTCACACATACAAAAAGAGCAACATTGGCCTTCTTGTTCTTCCACTTCTCCCTGCTCTTCACACTCACCCTCGGCCTCTTCCAGGTCAGTCCCGGGGGGGGCTTCCTCCTGTAGAATAAGGACTGGGGAGTGGCGGGGAACAGAGGGTCCTGAAAGAGGGCACCTCGCCTCAGGCAGGCTCGCCTCAGCTTGTGGAAGCTCTGACCCTGGAATTGGTTCACTTGTTCGGGCATTGTGGCCGGAGAGGACGGGCTTTGGACCAGAAGAAGAGACGGGGGGCGGATGAAGGGTTCATATAGAACTTTCCATGCAGCAGTATTGGGTTACACTTTCAGAATAATAAATGGATTGTATTTATAAGACATCCCTACTGGTTTAAACCTTGAGTGTGTATTTATATACATTTCAAAAATAAAACAGCAATGCCAAACCTCTGTCAGTTAGTTTCCCTTTACTCAAGGAAATAGTGACTCATTCTTAAAAAAAAGAACTTTAAAAAAATCGTGATTACTTTAACATATCTAGTTTATCAGAACATTTACATATAATGATGCTGATGATGATATAAACATATATAAACAGTGTAAATCAACTTGCAACATTGACATATAATAAACCTCCAAAAGATGTAATTAAGTTTTTTAAATATCTGAGTTGATCCAGGTAAATGTGATGTGAGATCCTACACAAAAATACATAATTACATTAGTTAAACACTACTGCAAATATGAAAGTCTGTTGACTTCTCAAAAGTTACATAGATCTTGCCAGTTAGCAGGGGGTCCAGCAGGGTCTCTGTGAGTGTGTGTGATTGTGTGTGTGTGTGTGTGTGCGCATGTGCGTGCGTGTGTGTGTGTTTGTCTCTTGGAGGGGGTTAGGACAGCGCTAAGGTATTAGTACCATTTTAGTCGTCAGTGATATGAACTGCTGGGGTCCCTGAGTCAGCAGCATGTGTGTGTCATCGAGAGTATGCCAGGTGTGTGTGTGTGTGTGTGTGTGTGTGTGTGTGTTGGGGGTCAGCTCGGGGTCTTGCTGTACGGAGAAGAGCGAGGTGATCGGGTACACCACACCGGTTAATGTCATTAATTATCAGTGAGGTTTTTCCTGTATCAGATTAATGCAGATAGACACAAAAACACGAGACAAACATATAACGGTAACACTAATGCACCGTCCATTAACATTCTGCACATAACAAATGTATGACTAATCATGTTTTAATGAAGGCAGCAATGAAATGCAGATACACATCAGGAACTCCTGTGCCTCGATATTATTATTTAATCACATAAAACCTAATATATAAACCTTCATAGACAACGATCAATCAATTATGAAATATATGCAATTACATTTGTTGTGAACATATGAGGCGAAAAGTGTCACGTGTTGGTTTGTTAAGTTACTTGCGTGTGTTCATTCAAGAAGTTTATTTTTCTGTTTGTCATGTTTCGTCTCTTTTTACTTTGCTGCCGGCACACTTTCCTTACAGGAGAATAAAGACTAAACTATGTCAATATATTAATTTGAATATGTAAATATAACTGTTTGTTGTTGCAAAGGGCTCGGGGATAACTTGAATCCACACATTTTTTATTTATAATAAAGATTCAAAGTAAATAAAATATGAATTGTCCGTACTTTACATTCACAACTGCTACTTAGATCATTTATAACAAATTAAGCATAGTCTGTATTAAATATAATCCAATGCTTTATATTAAAAGCTTTTCAGATTTGTTACGTACAATATTATTATCTAGTATTAAATGATATTCTATAGTCATTTTGAGTCATTCCACAATCTCCATGCATCAGATTAGATCAGTGTTAACAGTATGAACTGCAGGTACATTGTTTTACCTTTAAGACGTTTCTCCCGTTGCTTTCCTGACATGAAACGATTCCCTGATCTCAGGCAGAGGATCCAGGAATATGACCTCCTTTGGTCATTTAGGGAACGGTCCTTTTTCAATGTGTTGCGACGTGTATCCAATGGTCATCTCTTGCCTCTTCTCTGTCCCACTGTCAGCTGACACTTTCTTATTCCTTCCTCTGAAAGTGTTGGGAGAGTTTGACTCATCTCCTCCAGATACTCAACTCAGTGTCATTGGACCTAGTTGGAAAAAACATCAGAAAATGAAATTCAAAAACCAAAAGTATGATGCTGCAGTTTTAGAGAACAGCGTGTTGTGAGTGCTGCAAGTTCCCTGACACCATCTCTTATGAGTGTAACAGCCTGTAGAGCTGATGCGAGAGAGAGTGTGTGTGTGTGTGTGTGTGTGTGTGTGTGTGTGTGTGTGTGTGTGTGTGTGTGTGTGTGTGTGTGTGTGTGTGTGTGTGTGTGTGTGTGTGTGTGCATATGGCCGCGACATACAGGGCAGGGTGACACTGCTGGAGCTGGGTGTCTGTGTAACTCTATCTCCCTCCACACAGACAATACACACACATTCATCCCCCTTGGTGACATAACACACAGTTATAGCCGAAGCTTCACTTCACACCAGTAAAACACTACAGTCACTATTGAGTTTCAGATATTCAAGATGAACACTTGATCCTCTGCTGCAAACTGTTCTGCAGCTGGAGAACATAAACATACTTTTTTTTCTCGGAGTGTGTGTGTGTGTGTCACTCACTTCTGGTTGGTGACTAAGCACATTCTGTCTTCTTCTCTTCCTCCACTCGATGAGTTTCACTGCTTTTCTCTTCCGTCCTCATATTAACACAGTTCTCGGTTCCCTCTCTTCACGTTTTCCGCCTTATCTTTTTTCTCTCTTCTCCTCTTCCCTCCTCTCCTCTCTATCTTCTCCCTCACACACTCTTGGGGTAGCTGTTGCTGTCGAGTGTGTTGCCCCTGACACCTGAGATACCAAGAGGCGAGCGCCTTCTATTTTAACCACCTCACTGCCAAATAACAGGCTAATTATCCCCCATTCCTATGTGACCAACCTGGAGCATCAACTCAGAGCTCATAACAAATATAATGTCTTTTAATAATTGGGAAACTGTTCACATAGCAGCACATATGATATCCTCGCTTAAATATGTGAGCATATTTGAAAATACGGTTATTTTTTTTTATAAATTAGTTTTTGGGCACTGCAAAATATGCTTTAAACTCCATACTGCTTTTATACTTTTAATAAGTAAGTACATTGAAGACCTATCTTTTTAATTTGGCTTTTAGTTATAGTTGTATAATTCATGGTTGTTTCTGTAAAGCACTTTATGCTGCATCTTAATGCAGTGCTATATAAAGTGTATCATTATATAAATACAGTTTAATGTTTAATATACATCATAAATCAGATTACCATCATCACAAACGGTGTATCCAGGAAATGTGTCTTTACAAATGTATATCTCAATGTGTGCAAATATTAAAGAAATAGCAGACGAAAAAAATAGTACAAATTAAAATAAAAAAATACAATTATATATGCTCAAACTAAAACAATTATGATATGTTAGAAATAAGTGAAGAGCAGCGGTAGAAAATATAATGTAATTAAATAAATAATTACATTTCTTGTGACGCGAGTTTCTTCTTTCTTCTATCGACTAACTTCCTTGAAATCTTAAAATGATGCATCTGCTAGTCGTGTCTGTTAGGATGTACTACGCATGCGCATATCGGAAAAACTGCCGATGTGGCTGCTGAACTTTTTATTAAGCCGTAAGAACCGAAAAACTGTTGACATGAAACTTGTTATACTGACTTTCTTTGTCCTCTGCTGCTCTGTTACAGCAGAGCAAGACGAAAGACTGCCGAACAAATGCGAAGGTAGGATTTTAAAAAAGTGACACTAGCTTTTAATGCTATGTATGTGGCTTTATAACAGCAGTATGGCTTGTGTTTACATAGTTGACGCCAGGAGTGTGTGCCTTTGACATGAACATGCTTATAAAACGTTTTTAAATATCTGTTTCTCCCGTCTGTCAGTGTGTAAGTTTCTGTCAGTAGAGCTGCAGGATGCTCTGGAGAAAAGTAGTCGCTCCAAAGAAGTCTTGGAGCTGGGAGAGGTGCTGGACTCAGGCAGGAGGAGAAGGAAGATCAAATACAACACTTCGTGAGTAAACTCTGGGGAATGTCACTTTAAATATACCTGAGAGTGCAGACAGTATCTAATACTACTTTACTTTGACTTGCTCCTATCTTAATTACAAGCTACTGTACAACTAACTATGTGTATGTGTTCAGCAGGTTTATTATAGAGTATTCTATTTAATTCTGTATACTTTATAATGCTTAGATACTCCTCTGAATATAGCAATTTTTTTTCTGAGAATATAAATATATTGGGTTATTTTTACATTTTTATTTTATGTATTTTATTCAACTTTTAGGTCATTTTGTTATTCTTGTATATTGACAATTGTCAAAATGCTGCTGTGACAAAATCATTTCTAGTCTTGGGATGAATAAAGTATTATCGATCTATTTTTTAGTTAGACAATTAAACTACTGTAACACAATCTGTAGTAACTTTGACACAAACACTTTTATTTCCACCTGTGTTATCTGGATGCTATCACACTACTTCTACATACTACACTTATTTTATTTTTGAAAAATGCAATTACTGTACTTTTTGTTTTCCACCTGGGCTGGGTAGGTACCTTTTGTAGATTGTAATTTCCATCTCTAATATTTAATGCATACAACTTCCCCTCTGAGGGATTAATACGTGTATTCTGATTCTAATACTTCACACATTGCATTGTTAGACTGCTGGAAAACCTGTATCTTTGTATGTGTGTGTGTAACATCACCATCTAACCCTGTATTCTGACAATAGGGAAACCCGTCTGACAGAGGCTCTGGACAACATATGTGAGCGCGTCCTGCAGTATAATGTTCACGCAGAGAGGCCAGGCAGCCTCCGATACGCCAAGGTCAGGTTTACTAATCTGCTTTTAACCATCTGTTGCATTACACAGATTTAAGGTCCGTCTTGACATGTTTCGCAGCAGTTTGTTCCACATGAAAAGACAAATGAAAAGTGTAAACTTGTGTATGAATCTGTGTATCAAAATGACATCTAGCTGTTTTGTATATTATGCAGGGAGCCAGTCAGACCATGACGACTCTGAAGAACCTGGTCCACAAAGGGGTCAAAGTAGATTTGGGTCTGCCATTTGAGCTGTGGGACGAACCCTCTGTAGAGGTGTCAGACATGAAGAAACAGGTAGGAGGATGCGTGGGTGTAAAACTTCAAAGTGTTTGGATTTTAAATGTTTTTTACAACCCTCTACTTAGATTTGAAAGCATGAGGAAAGCAGTTGTTCCAGAAAAACAGCATTTCCCTTTGTTAACACAGTACTAATGCTGTCAAAATTATCGCGTTAACAGCGGTAATAATTTTTTTTAATGAATTGCGTTAAAATATTTAACGCATTTAACGCATGCACAGAATGGCCCGCCCCATACATTCCACCAATGGCAGCACCAGGGTATGGCTGGGGTACAGCCATACCAAGAAATGGCTTAGCCCCACCATGAAAAATGATGTTAAAGTAAGCAAAATAAAGTCCACCAACTCGCGCGGAGTAAATTGCACAGACAGCAGTTAGTAAGATTGATTTCAGTCGCCACTTGTCTGGAAATACCGAAGACTAGAAACGGGTTTGAAAACTTTTGTCACGTAGTGATCGTCTTCCCAATAGAACATCTTTGATAATGTCTTCTGGCCAATCAGAATCAAGATAACGGCGTGGTGTTGTTGCAGGAAGTCCCGACGGAGAATACTTTTGCTGTAGTACATATACATCGATACAGCATTTACGTGTTGATAGAAATCAACACGTAATGAAATAAGACCCCACGGTTTGATGACTGATAGGTGTGTGGGCTGTCTTTCATTTTGACACACAGAACAATGTTATAATAAACAAACTTACATACTGTATGTTAAATGATCCGCCTTCTTTCATTTATCTTTCCATTCCCACAACAATATACATAAAGAAATGGCATATTTTGGACATAGTTTGAATGGTGATTAATCATGATTAATTAAGTTTTAAGCTGTGATTAATCTGATTAAAAATGGTTATCGTTTGACAGCCCTACACAGTACATACAAAAAAATGGTATAGTCATATGTTTGCCAACCTAAATGTGTGTGTTGTTCAGTGTGAGACGATGCTGGAGCAGTATGAGGAGGTCGTGGAGGACTGGTACTTCAATCATCAGGAGAAGAGGCTGGAGAGCTTCCTCTGTCAGAACCAAGTCCTCAAGACATCAGAGCAAGGTGATAAAGTGATGCCGTCGCGTTATAATCTAATGTTTTTAGATTAATTCCGGTTGAGAGCACATCAACTGAAGTCTCATCTGACATTCATGCTAAACAGACGCATACTTTGATCTATTATACGAGAAATGAGGAACAACTGTCAGGTGAGATGTACAAAGCTTTCTGTCCCTGATTAGTCAAAAAAGGGGAGTTAGTTCACTTGACCCAAAGATGTCGGAATAGTTATTTAATATTCACCATTTATTTATAGAGAGTAATAAGGTGTACGCAAACTCACTGAACAAAGTATGTAGCTTAAACCTCCTTGTGTACTTTGTTTATTCTCTCCCTCAGAGTGCATAAAGGAGATGTGGAAAGGAGACATGAGAATCAAAAGTGAGGCCAAGGAGGCAGAAAGCCAGGGCGCAGAAGAGGAGAGGAAATCACATGATGCTGGAGAGCTATGAGGGGAAAGATATATAAAAGTGAAACGCAAAAGACAACGGAGTAACCTCAGATTTCCCGGCCAATAGTAAAACAATATACATAAACTTTTTTTATTATATTTCTACTGCCAAATCTTGGTTCCAGAGTCTTGGGAGTCATAATCATGTGTGCTTTTGGATTTCAACACTACGTTTCTCCCGTTGTTTTTAGATGAACTGTCGCACATTTTAGTTGAATGAGGTTCCAAGCTTTTGCCATTCATATTTTAGACCTTCTCAGTGTTACACAATGTTTACACGCTGTTACATCTCCTAATGCCAACACTATATGGTACAAAGCAGCATGTGTACATCCCAATTACAGCCTTATAATGCAATATGTACAGTTTTTTCAGTGTGAATAAAATGCCTTTTATAACACTTTTGGATACATTTCTATCAGTTTTCAATGAAACACCACAATGTCTTTTACTTCTCTATAGTTTCTTTATATGTACCCTATATAAATTACGAACAATAGTAGCTGGTGAGCCTTTTAAGAATCAACATATAACCTTGTTTTTCTTTTACCATAGAACTTGTTTATTTTATAAGAATATAAAAGAGCAAGAAACCCACATTTTAGTACAACTCATTCTCCCTATGCAACCAGCTGGATCGTTGCTAAATGCTGCCCCCTAGTGGTTTCATATTGACACTGACACACATTTGGCCTGTCCTGTTGTGTTGAGGGATGTTCCTATTTCATACCAGCGTGAGTATGGAAGGTGCATTTACAGACACAATATTCATGGTTGTGTATAATAGTATTTCAATTTCATGGCCTATAATTCCACACTTAATATTTATACTTTTTTGTTACTGTTGTCACTTCTCCTCTTGTCCAGCCCTGAAGTGATGCTAACCCTCCTATTGCCTTCGTTTTCCTCCCCTTCATTTGGTGTTCGCGGTCAAATTTGACCGGTCCTGTTTTAACTGCTATCACATTGACATAAAAACCATTACTCATCACCCACATTTCATTTAACACATTTAACAACTGCAGTACATGTACACAAAATAGACACTGAACATGTATTGCGTGTGCCAGGTGTGATCCATGTGGGGGGATGGGCACATAAGAGAGGGAAATGTGTCAAATTGTTCTGTGTGTGTGTGTGTGTGTGTGTGTGTGTGTGTGTGCGTGTGTGCCAGGTGTGATTCACATGGGGGGATTGGGCACATAAGGGGGAACACATTTTGTATGTGTGTGTGTGTGTGTGCGTGTGGCCTAGCATTACTATACTTGTGGGGACCTAAATCTGTCTACACAGTCACGTGTGGGGACTCGCTTCCCTTATGGGGACAAAATGGAGGTCCCCATGCATTTTAGGGTGAAGACTTGGTTAAGGCTAGGGTTAGGTTAGGGTTATGCATGTGTTGGTTATGGTTAAGGTTAGGATAAGTCTCCAGGAAATGCATGTAAGTCAATGTAATGTCCCCTGAAGTGATGTATACATGGTATGAGTGTGTGTGTGTGTGTGTGTGTGTGTGTGTGTGTGTGTGTGTGTGTGTGTGTGTTTTATCTGATCCGGATGGTTACTATTTCCTTTTCTTTATGGCGGTCAACCGGGAACACCATGGTTGTTACAAAGTTGACTAAATCGTCCACAATTCAATGAAAGTGGTGATCAGCAATTTGATATGTTCACATGTCGACTGTGAAGGATATCATAAAGCCTGCAATCGAATGTGAAACAAAAAACGTATATGATTGATGAAAGTTGTAAATTGGTCAGATTTGACCCGAAGACAACAGGAGGGTTAAAGGTGACCATGGCCTTGTATATTTAGAATTCATACAAAAAAAATGTATATTGTTTTCACATTAAACGTGGGAGAATTCACAGCACATCATACTTTTCCAAAAAAATGTGAACTTACTTTCACTTGTAGTTGTTTTGTTACTCCAATCAAGTCATTTGCTTTGAAGTAGGCACTCTATTTGGGATAACTCACCCTTTACTTTTACATTTAAATAAATGTTCTATGTTCATGGAAAACTATAGATTTTCCCATGTCTTATCATTCCTTGGATGACTGGAGCATCGAGAGAAAGTCCTCATTTAACTTCCTCTGTGAAGGATGTGAACTCTCACCCCAGATACCCCTTCACAGACCACCAGGGCCTTTGCATCCTTTGAATGTCTACAGTGGTTCCTGCAATTAATTTACAAATTAAAACGACTTCCTTTGATTGCATTTTGGTGGCCTGTAATAATACTGTATCCCATTGTTATAATATGCACCCTAATTACTGGTTGAATCTGATAAGGATATGTTCTTTGCAGATGTTTCACAGACTCACAGCTGGACGGCTCCAGTTTCCTGCCCAGAGACCTCCTGCAGATTCAACTCGAACCTTTCCTCTCCAGCAGCACCACAGACAGCTGTCAGCACTGCTTTCACATGTTTGTTTAATACCTACAGTGTAAAGAAAAATGCCTCCGTGTGTGTCATATTGTTGTCTTTGGAAATATACAACATGTTACTTGGAAGCAGAGCCCACTTTAAACAAGGATCCCGTGAGAAAGGCTTGTTCGTTCACGAGCAGGATGTCCGTTTTGCTCACCGTTGCATCCATCTTTATTGTGTCGACCATTAAAAAATTAATGCAGAACATATTAACATTTAAAGGATATACTCATATATTTCCTAGCGTCAGGTGGAGGTCAGTGGATGGTGATGAGGTCTGAAGGATTAAAGAGACTGGATGCAAAATCCAACCACAAGAGGGCCCTGAGGAGCAGAACAAAGCACAGGCAGACTGGTAATGCTTTGAATACTTGTACTACTCAAACTGTGTTGAATAAAATGTATATATAAAAGCTTGGGATTCATAAAATGATTAAAATAACCTTTATTTTCCATTTTGGGTCCCATTATGTTTCTCCTCTGAACCAAACATAAATATGTGTATTGAACTGATTTAATACAAATATTTAAGTACCTGTGACCTTTTATGTGTTAATGTGCAAACCAGAGAGGGGGTCCTCGCACAATTTAAACCTCTTTTACAATACATAATAATACACTATGTTTCTAAAGCATTATCAAAGAAAGTGCTTCTCGGGGTTTCAGCCATGTTTAAAACGATTCAAGACTACAATGAGGCAATCAAATAATAGAAAATAAAAAATAGTTTTATATGGTGTTGTTGGAGCTTTTATCCACTTGTTATTTGCAGACCCGATGATGCCTGTCAATGTGCTATCGTCATTTCTTTTTAAGATAGTGTTGTAATGAAACACAGCTGAATACTGGAGTATTTTCCCTATTAGATCTTCCATATAATAATTGAATAAAGTGTTTCCAGGTGTAATGATAACAGTCCAATGACAACACAAGTAGTATGGTCTTAAATATTGGATGTGTATAGCTCTCACTTTACCATTATCTATCGGAAAAATATTTGTTCATTCTATTTAAGAAACTGCAGTTGCTCCATTTGTTTCTGAGACCACTGAAAAACAACAAAAGGAACTGGGAACATTTTTGCAATCAGAGGACTTAAGCGGCTTATATGTGTGTGCTATTACTGAATGTGTAAAGGTGGAACAAACAGGTGGTTGTTCTTGGCTAAAGTAGAAGAAGCTCAGACCTTTAGGCTACCAGGATGCTCCACCACGATAAATGCGTGACCTGATAAATGCTTCTTGGAATTTCTGGACTTGTAGCTTCTTCACACTGATCTGTTCTCCTGAACCCTGATCCTCAAACGCAGCAGGTTAATTCGCAGTGTATTGCAGAACAACAGTCTCCATCCAGCACTTGCCAACTCTCGTGTCAAAGGCGAAATGGGGGAAGCTTGGAAAAACATTGCATTTGGTTCATGGCAACAAGGATAATTTTCCAATCACCTTTTTTTGCCAACCGTGTTTTAGAGCCAAAGCCTGAGATGTATCTTGTTGCGTTAAAACAAAATCATCATAGTTACCACCGCGAAAATGCTACGTGCAGATATTTGAAGCACATTGGCATTTCTGTCTGTTTTTATTGCTAAATGTCAGAGTTGATAACCTGGATAAAAGTCTAAAAGAGAAGCCTGTTGCAAACGTGTGTCCATTATTTCCTCCCTCTCCATGCGTCTGCATACATCGGAGAATGTCAGAGGGGAGGCAACATGATCTGCGTAGATGACGGGGGGCGACCCCTGAAATGGACAGGATATTTGAGATACATCTCCATGTTAATAGAAGATCTTCTTACAGCCTCTGAACCTTGATATCCAGAAGTAAAACACACTGTGAATTGTACTAATTTATTTACACTATTAACCTCTGACATGGATGGCATGCTTTTGGTTCGGTTGGTTGGACTACCCAAACCCTAACCCTGTTTTTTAAGCAGACCTGATTTTCATTAACCCAGGTGAAAGGGTGTAGCCTGGGCCGAGGCATAACTCATTCATCTTTGGAGTAGATCCGAAACGCGGGGTGAATACACGACTTATTTTTCACTTATGAAAACAGACTTGGTCTTTCATCCACTATCATGCAATCACATATTGTATTACCCTTTTACCCATAATTTAGCTTTATTTGTGGAAGGTTTTTAATGTGTCATCAGCATACATTCAATTATTACTGTAACATATATAGGGAGTAAATTGTAGGGGGCCAAACACTGTTCTTTGTGGAACACCAGTTGTCTTTAACTAATATTTTCTTTGTTCCGAGTTGAACATTTGGGCCGATTCTTTATGTTCTTCAAAATAAATGTACGGTCAAACTGATTTTTCCAAACACAGGTTTCAATAACGTTCTTTCTTAAGCCTTTTTAAAATCCACATTTGTCATTGTTTTTCAGAGGGTAGATCACTTTGCACTTGTCTGCCTTATTTTACTTTACATGTTTCCCTTACAGAAGGAAATTGACTTAGTAATAGTTATATTTCAGATCATAAGATAGCACATAATCACATTTGAGCTACCAAAACAAGCATTTAAGGTTTGTTGCCTCTGTAAATGTTAAATAAAACTACAGTTTGTGCAATAAACAGCTTTTCGACGTTTTGCCTGTGAACATTCGTATCTGATTATTAAACCACAAAGCACAATGCCATTATTGTTGCACTTTAACAGATAATCCATCAACTCGACACCGATGTATTGGGAAATCTGCTCTTATTCTGTCACGGTGGCTTAATGTTGACTTTTATAATTGCACCTCCATGGTATTTGGTTTATTATGATATGACTGTTAGCACACTCTTAGCTGCAGGGTGCAACGTTTGGCAGCACAAGGCACCTGTCAAGGACCACCTGAAGTGTTGTATTAATATGCCAAACATTTTCTTCCTTTTTAGTGATGATTTCTGTTATCAATTTGCGTATTTTTGAATGTTCCCATCAGTGGTACCAATGTATTCCACCTCCATCCTCTCTGAACTCTCTTGTGCCCTAGTGTTTACGTGACCAAAGTGCAATATCTGATGCAAAAACGTGCTATTTCACCCCTCAATTTACTTTATTGCACTTGTCCTGCGTCCAAGGAGCATTTCTTAACTGCAATGTAACTATTCGACACACACACACTCACACACACACACACACACAAAGCACACCTGGGGAAACATTCCTCGGGGGAAGTCATCAATCAGTTTTATGGCTTTCTCTGGGAAAGTTTCCTCCTCTCCAATCAAGCGTCTTCCCTCCCTCCACCCTCCGTCTCGATTCTCTTTCTTATATTTCCATCTGTATCAGTTTTGGTTCACATCTGACAACGATCCTCTGCAGCCAATTAACTTCAACCGTTTTTCTTAGTCCACCGAGGGATAATCGGAGCAAACTGCAGAGTGAGGTCTTTGCCTGGACGATATACAAGATAAGACTATTACAACTGGATTTCCTCTGTGTACTCAATTTGCCCGCCAGTGGGAATAAATGTAAATTTAAAGGATCTCCAGAAGGTAAATAAAAGAAGTTCACAACAAGACTTTAAATGTTGAACAAAGGCTTACAATTCTAGTTTTATTTCAAAGAGCAATAACTGCCTTTAAAGTAGAAAAATCTACTTGTCTCTAAATCAGAGGAACCTGTTTGAGGAACTGTTTCCCCTCAAGTGTGTTGAAACAACAAATACAGATAAATTGTTTATTTTCATATGAACTAAGGTTGCCATCAATGGATTTGAATGTGGAAGGAGTATTTGTTGGTTAAAGACCCTGAAAACCAATTCACTTATCATCATGTGTAACAGGATCCGACAAGAACATAACATTTTCAGCCAAAGATTTATTTTCTTAATTGAGAGCTCTTGATTTAGTCAAATATATTTCTGTCTGACCTCTGCTAATTTTAGATGCATCAGTGCCTTTAGGGTCATTGGAATTGTATTACATTTCAGATAAAGCTGCGTTTCTCCAAACATTAAATTATTTATATTAGTTAAAGAAAAAGTAGTCTTCATGCAAAATAACTTACTTCAGATTGATACATGATTATTGTTTTATTATGTTGACCATTATTGTTATTTGTATGTTTTAATCATTAGAGCAAAAGTAGAAAATGTTGGCTGAGGATAATTTAGCCTGTTGCGATATTCAACATGGAGTGGTGGTCAGAGTGACATTATCAATACTAAATAACCTGGTAAAGAAATTAAAATGCTTTATACTTAACAATGGCCTTTAATCTTTTTTCTTATTTTCTCTTTTATTTTAATATTATTTTTTGTAAGCCATAAAATCACAATAGAGTAACTTTTTAGCCTAGACTCAGTTTGAAAAAAAACCCTCCTTGTTTGAGTTTGATACATGTTGCCATGTTTGGCAGAGGTGCTCTGCAGGATGTGACTCCTCTGGAGGTGGGAGCACTTGGCTCACTTCAGTTATACTTTCACTACTATAAGAAGAGACGCACCTCCCAGCTGATCCCGTTCATTTATCTTCCTCCTCCCTCCCCCTCCTCCCCGACTGCCCGGTGTGTTGCCCCCCCCCCCTCTCTCTCTCTCTCTCTCTCGGTAGTTTCTGTCTTCCGCTCTTCTCCGCAGACGCGCTTGAGCTGGATGTCCGGACACTTGCTGCTGCGCTTCTCTAAATGATCCGGAGAAGTGAGGAGAAGGAGAATCACTGCGACGCACATGGTGAGCTCATTTAGTCCTTCCTCTTTCGACAAAAGTGTAATTGCTTTTGCAGTTTTGGGTACTTGAGGCGTTTGTAACGTTTGATCTGACGTTAAAGTCGCGCGTAAAATGTGACCTTCCGTTTTTTGACACCGAGGTAAAATACAAGGCATGAATAACAGAAATGTATTTTCAAAACCGTAATATATTTACATTTCTCAGCATATAAATGTATCATTTGTATTTTTAGTCTGACGTATCAATACTTTTCAAAAGGGACCAAGCAGCCTGATGTTTGTTTTCTTAAATGAACTAAGACATTCGGCCGATATGCATCCGTCTGTTTTTATTCTACGTTATTGTATATTATAAAAAAACATAAATATTTGGTTGTTTACATTTATACTACTTTAATAGCATCTTCAAGCGCTAAGCCATGGAAAAGGAGGATATTGATACGTTTCCTGTATATTTTATACATTGTAATAATACATTTAAAGATGATCCTTTACTTTAAAAATAAGGACTGAATTTCCTTTTAACTCCTTTATTTTAATAACTTTCCTGTACACGTTGTTAATTCACGTGGCCTTAGCACAACAAATCAATTTTAAAAAGCAATTATCAAACAAATAATTTGACGTTCTTTTACTGTTGCGAAATGAATAAAGAAAGTCACGTGAAAAACATAAAAGAATAATAGTATTGTTATTTTAAACAAGTTAGACTTTAACTTTGCAAATAAAGCACTAACACCAAACAATTGCAAGCCTATCAAGATGTAAAAAAAGAACATCTGCTCGAAGCTTTCAGCTCAAACTGCGATAGCGTAACTCTGTAAATATTAGTGTTGCTCTCTGCGAGATAAAGCTAAATTGACTGCAGCCAATTTGTGGCTAACAAGTGCAATTAGCTGCAGAATGAAAGTAATTACACTGCGGGCTGCACTGTTAGCTCTTGCCAAAGTCATCAGCCTAAATACGATAAACATTCATGTCTAATGAACCGCAAGTGAATGATTATTCTCAGGTCTAATAAATGAAACGCCCGCAAAGTGCGTGTGACTGCGGGGTGTTTTTCTTCTGAGGTCCGGCTGATTAACTTTCCTAAAATCCCTCTGCATCACTTGTGTCAAGAGGAATATATTTGCTTTAATAGCCCCCGTTCTCCTTTTTTAATCTCTTTTTTCTTCTCAGGGCGTTTCTAATGCAGTTTTATAGTTGGGCCTGGGTGGTTATAATTTAACATTTAATTCAAAGCAGGCATTTCCTTTTTCTAATGTTTCAATGATAAATTAGCCAACAAAAATCATGGGTGCTTTTTATTTGTTTTTGTGCTCATAAAGGGGGCAGCCCTGGAGTATTTTGCTATTTCCTTTTTTCTCTTTATTAACATTTTGTAGATTTAATTGCCACACAATTAGAGCCAAGGGCCTTACTTGTATTTCTATCATGCCCGGGGTTGTCTTTGGCGTGACTGCAACATGAAATCACAGTGATTTCATTTCCATCTGTTTTTCAATATCAACATGTGAAGCTGGATCTGCCGGAGAGCGTCTTGCCAACTTGTATGAGGCCGTAAAGGGGAGGTGGAGGATTGACAGGAAACTTTTAAATATCAAGTGGGTAACATGTGTTTTTTTATTCAAAAATGAAGTGAGCAGTGGCTTATGGGTCGATGAAGAGGTAGAGACACACAGAGTATGTGTGTGTGGAGTTGGCTCCTGGGGGCCTCACACATCCACTGGGTGTTTCGTTGGAGGTGCAAACGTGAAGGACAGAGGCCTTTAGCTAAAGATACAAGCAGTGATAATCCATTTTGTGCTGTCTGTCGCTTTCACCTCCTGGGCTGCCCCACTAAAATTAGATTATTACACCTAAAACAGAACTCGTGGAATCCGCTCCGTGTGGAATAACACACAGATGGGCTTCAACTGTGCAGGCAGGAATGCAGTTTGAGAATACAGACCGCATACGTAGCCTTTCTCTTCTCACCCCGAAAGCCCAGTGTTGTATTTCTGACCGGCTGAGGACAATTGCAAATTAACAAAGGTGTCAGTTTGGTAACATGCAAAGACAGGTGCCTCGGTTCAGCTTCAAACATGTAGGCTATAAGAGAGAGGGCTTATATAATTGATCATATTTATTTAAAGGATGTGTGTCTTAGAGCAGAGATCCAATGAAGAACCCTGGGTAATCTTCCTGGTGACTCCATCAGTCAGATGAAACTGTCTCTGTGTTTATTTGTGGAAACCACAATTAGGCGTTTGAAACTCACCACAGAGCAGGAAAGCGATTTGAATTGAATATATTTGCCTCCGTCCTGCTGGCCAGTGCTGCTTGCCCATGACGAGGAATGTTAAATTGTGTGAGACAGGCCAAATGCAGCTCATCTGCGCACCAGAGCAGCTCCAGACCCAGACAGGCCCACAGCTCCAAAGTGTGAACAGGCCAAAGAGTTAACAGGTAGCACGAGAGAATACCACACACACAACAGGTTTCCTCGCTCTATTTTCATAATTTTGCTAAATCCCAAAAGATGAAAAAGATTGAGAAAGTGAAAATGTAGTCCAAACACAGAAAATAAGTCTATATTTTCTCTTTTCTGATGTTCCAATTAGAAAAAGACTTATCCCATAACAACAGCAATTATCAATTAACCCCAAGTTGAAGACCATAGGGTAACACAGACACACACAGCCAAATAAAAATCTTTCTCCAATTTCTGTTCATTCTTATCTCCAACCAGGACGTTAGAGAACGTTTTCTGTTGGTTTGTTTGTCGGCAGAAAGATAAGGGAAAAACTACTGGCCAGATTTTTTTTATGAAACTTTGTGGAAGGTTGTAGCATCGATCAAGAAAGAACCCATCAAATGTTGAAGCGGGGTGGATACACGCTCCATTTTTCTCCGAAGGAAACGGCCTCGGTGGAAGTATAAGCTCTCCGATTGCCCTTCTAGTTCTCATGGGAATCAAATTTCCATCCAACAACCCCACCATAAAAATATAGTAGAAGTAGTATAGTATCGACTCCAACAAGTATTTTATATCTGCAATTAATCTAGATCACTTTGCTACGGTATGGTTTCACTTTGATATCCACAAAAAAATCTGTGTCAAAAAAGCTCCATAAAATCACATTTGATCCAAGCTGTAAATCAATAAATCATGTCAACTTCCAATAGGTTGAATATTTATGGCATACATTTATTTTGATTTCAGCCTTTACCAATCCATAAAAGATGAGTTTCTCCTCCTGACATTTATCTCAGCTTCATAAAGAATAGAAATAGAGTGGTATTAGGAAATGGGGACTGGAGAGCACGAACATGAGCGGCGCTCTCTCAGCTCTCCTCTGTTCGACTATGCTGTAAACATGCCCTCAGGTTGTCAGCAAGTATTTTTCCAGCCCCTTGCCAGCCAAGCATAGCTGCTTCTAAAGATCACCCGCCGGAGATGTTGATCTCATCTTACCACTATTTTGGCTGTTTAAGCTTTTTAAAGATATAGAGATTGCTGCCAAGTCACTTCAAAACGTAATGTTATTTTCAAATGGAAGCATATATGTTTTGTAAATTAGACCTCAATTTGAGTTCTTGAGAAAAGAAAAAGGGGTTGATGGCCTCTTTCAAACATGTGCTATGTGTAGTCAATATGCGAAAGAATAGGTGGGAATAGCTCTTCACAAGTAATAAAGCAGGTCTTCAACATGTTCTTCCGACACCCTGGCCGTGTGAATTTATTGTAAGCGGCAGAGAAAAAACCGTTGAAACCATATCCGGCGGGTTACAGTGCGGTTCCAGACAGATGATCTAGTTACAGCAGAAGAGAAAGTCCTAGCCTGGAGGGGCGACTTAATAACCTCAGGGGCCTCTCTGGGATGAGCATCCATTTATCAAAGTGGTTGTAATGGGCCTATGTTTAATTAGTCATGTAATGTGGCAAAGACAAGAGCAAGTGCATGTCATGGGAATGTTAAACAACCACCCCCTTTCTACACGTCCAAACCCTGAACCCCGCCTACGCCCTGTCATCATTCCTCATCCAGAGTGAATCCTTCCACCACGTCCCAGAATCCTCTCATAACCTATACCCTGCTCATAGTCTTTGACACTGTCTTGTCTTAGTATACAGCCAGAGCATTGACACTAAGTGAAACCAGAGACCTAATTAATCATCAGATCAACTGATCCCTAAGTCCTGCTTTTTATCAGTGCGTTCAGGTTCCCATGGGGCATGTCTTGACACGTCAGGAATGACCGGCCGAGGCATTTCGGACCCCAGGAATGTGGCTCGTTGGCACCAAGGTCACTGTCAGACAGCTCATCACGGCGCTCGTAGCTTGTAGCGTTTCCTGTAGTAACACCACAAAAAAGGGTCGCCCGATATGCCTGATCTTGGCTTTTGTCCTCACTGGGTTTGGCAGATCGACTTTCTAGCAAGTCTTTGCTTCGGGAGGTCAGGAGCGGAGGAGTTTGTCCAAAGCAGCTGAGGGAGTGCCACGGCCTCCTCACAGGCCCCTCAGAGCTGTGTGGTCCCTGAGGGAAGCCTCATATTTCGGTCGTTGGCTAATTGAGCGGGATGACGAGGCCGGAGAGGCTCTCAGCCCCGTTCTCTCCTACGGGTTTGGTTTATGCAGCCCTGCTGACTTTGCTGTCAGTGTCAAACGCTTGTTAGGACATCATCAATCTCACGGCAGTTAAGAATATTCCCAGAGCAGAATGAAGGGGCCAGGTGATACATTGACAGGAAGACGTAAGAGCAGAAGTAAAATAGTTTGGAACCCTAACCCTAGTTATCGATGAGAAAATGACAGTCCTCTCAAGAGAGAAAATAAACAAGGGTTATCAAATGAGTAAAAAGCAGCAGGTGTTGAACTGTCTTTGCAAGAAACAAATAGTAGAAGTCCTTGTTGGGAATGTGCCTCAGGGCTTCATGTAAAAACAATGAATCACTTGTTCCAGAGAAAGCTAATGCATTGTTCGTTTTGTCATGCCAAAATTAACGCTCTAGGGTATCAAATCTTGACAGAGCAATAAATTACACTCATCACCAGTTGTAAGAGACGGGAAGGGATTTGTTCTAGGATTGGACGTATACAAGTCGGTGTGTGTCTTAACCACGGAAGTATCCATGTAGGGGCTTAAGCCGAACACACATTTCAAATCTATAAATCATTTCTTACCATCCTCAAGTCTAATCTCCAGCTCCTCTTCTTCCCTCTTTTCTACCCTTCACACAGCTCGTGCTCAGGCCCCTTGCTCGCCTGCAGCACTGACCGACGGTAAAATGATTTGAAAAGGAGAGCCATAAACGTGATGGATGTGCTCCAGCTCAGGGTTTAGCCCCAGCTGTCGGGCATGTTTTTTGTCATTTCAGACAGACCCGCTGGGTGTGCGTCCTTCTTCAACCACTCTTCTCCGGGGTTGAGGGGAGTTTAAAGACAAATATGTTCTTAAAAGTTGTCATGGTCACGGGTTCAAACCAGTGGCCCACACTACTGTGAAGATGAGAGATTACATTTTTATGGGATGAGGTCTTTACTGGCATCTACTGAAAGCCTATAAGGTGCCGTTGAAGTGGTGCAGTGAGCTGGTATCGTGTGTTTTCAATAAAGGCACAGGTGGTCTATCTTAAATTTCCCGCTTTGGATTTAAAGCAATTTATATAAATCAATCAGTGTGCATTTTTTTGTTTTATGATCTAGCTCCCATGGGTTCCTTCTAAAATATATATTTTTTAAATCTTCCACAGGCTCGATGACATGATGTTCCTGTCCTTTTCCCCTCCCCCTTCCACTTCCACTCCTTTCTTCCCTGTTTTCCTTCTGCTCCTTCTTTTCCTTCCTTCGTCCCTCGTCTCCTCTTCCCTTTCCCACACCCCGTTGAGCTGGACCTCACCTCATGACCCCTGCTACTACCTTGACGGTCGACCGCGACACTGCCTGTCTGAGTTCATCAACGCCGCCTATGGAATCCCCGCCGATGCTAGCCACTCACTACAAGCACATGACCATGACAGCAACATCTCCAGCTTAACGGACCTCCACAACCCCCACAACCTCACCTGCTGGATGGCTCGCGGAGGACCTGACACCGGAGAATGGACCATCACGCTACCTCTGGGCCGCCGCTTTGATATTACCTACATAAGTTTGCAGTTTTGCCAACACGGGGAGCCATCGGACCCAATCTCTATCTCGATCCTGAAGTCCATGGACCACGGGCGCTCCTGGAGGCCGATGCAGCACTACTCCAACGACTGCCTTGGGAACTTTGGGTTGCCCTCCCAGACAGTGGCCCAGACGAGGCAGCAAGAGACGGAGCCCCTCTGCTCAGACCCTCGTCCTTTACAAAAGCAGCGGGGTGGCATGGTGTTAGCCTTCTCCACCCTGGACGGACGGCCATCTTCTTCTGACTTTGACTACAGCCACACCCTCCAGGACTGGGTGACGGCCACAGACATCCGAGTAGTCTTCCACCAGGTGTCCAAAGCACCGAAGATAGTCAACTCTGATAAGAAAGGGGAAGTGCGATGGCGGGATAGTGTAGAAGATGACAGAGGAACTGAGCTTCTGAGGTGGAGACCGGGCTACAAGGGGCGCACTGGAGATCAGGTGGACAAGTTAAGCACAGACAATACACTGGGAATTTTCGACAGAGATATAAGGGGGAGGAACAAAGAGGAGAAAGTGGACAAACACCCAAGGAGGGGTCATTATAAAGAATCAGGGCAAGACGAAGATGGACACAATGTGACCAGCAAAGAAGGTGAGGATAGTTTCAGTACGGACACGCTCACTTCTTCAAAGAAAGGCGGGAAAGCCAGAGGGCGTGGCCGCAAGAAGGAAAACAATCCTTGGTTACCTTGCCCCAATGGAGGTTGTACTTGGACAGTTGAGGGGCGGAGCAGGAACAACAGGGGGAGGGAACTGAGGAAGAGGAGGAACAATAACCTCAACGCAAAACAAAGCTCCAGGAATCTGCAGTTGGCCCCACCCTCTGCTCTCCGACCTCCTCTGGCGCTTTCGGACCTGCAAGTTGGCGGCAGGTGTAAATGCAACGGACACGCTTCCAAGTGTCGCCGCGACGACACCGGAAAGGCAGTGTGTGTGTGCGAGCATCACACAGCAGGACCCGACTGTGATGTGTGTGAGGATTTCTACTGCGACCGACCGTGGCATCGAGCTACACCCACGCACCCAAACCCCTGCGTTGGTGAGTCCTGCATCCTGTTGCTAAGCTATGAAAAATGATGAAAGCTATGAATTCTGACAAATAAACATCTGAAACATAACCAAGGCAACAAGAAAAACAACCAAAAAGTATAGTATAAATATGATAATGTAAGTGTGACATGTAGGTTATACTTCTTATTTTTTTCCTTTTCCCAAATACTTCATAACAGATCTCACATTTCCCATAATTCAACTGGATAGTGTCTTCAGGTGGACCCTCACTTAGAGTTAAACACTCATGTCGGTCAATCTCAACTCTGACAATTTGTAACGCAAGCTCTCTGTGTTATATGAGCCCTCTCTCAATTCAAGGTTAGATGACATCATTGGGGTTATAATACGCCTCAAGACAAATATGATTGAATTCTGATTATGTATGCTTGCATTTCTTTTCTGTTTTAAAACCCTTGAACTTAAAAGTTATCACTCCAAACAGTGGATGTGACCTTGTGATTTCCTTCCTTTTCCAGCCTGTGAGTGTAACGGCCACTCAACCAAGTGCCGCTTCAGCATGGAGGTGTTTCAGCAGTCGGGCCGGCACAGTGGAGGTGTGTGTCAGAAGTGTCGGCACCACACGGCCGGACGACACTGCCAATACTGCGAGAACGGATACACACGCGACCAGAGCGTACCATTGAACCACCGCAAGGCCTGCCAACGTAAGTCACCAAGTGTGTGTGAGTGTGTGTTTACTGGCTTAATGGGAAGAAGGGAGTGTATTCTTGTTTGTGCATCTGTGCATATCCATGGGGTGAATAACTTAAATTACTAACTGCATTCCTGGTAGATGAAAAGCAAATCGCAGTGTGAGCGACAGTGTTTATGTCCGACTGTCTGAATGCATGTAGCTGTGTGTGTGTGTGTGTGTGTGTGTGTGTGTGTGTGTGTGCGTGTGTTGTGTGTTTAAATTACATGCACACTGTCTGTGTCCGAGCGTACAGAAGTGTTTATGGGGTGGTTACATTGTGAGAGCCTGCAGCTATTCCTGTGAGCGATACGCACGAAAAAAACACACAAACCCCGCTGAGCTGCCACCTGTATCCCCATCGTTACCACTGGTTGGCATCTGCTGTGACCCCTGACCTTTGACTGGTCACAAGTCCTAAGTGACTGTGACACTCTGGCATGCTGCATTGACCACAAGCCCAATATATCCAAAGTTAATGGGCTCTCTTTGAGCTTGACACACGAACAGGGACGAAGAAAAATATGAGCTATCATTGAATATCAACATATTCTAGCACTTTGTATGCATGGAACAATAGCAAATTCATATCCTCCCACTCACAGGCTTACATCTCAGCTTTAATTTATCGAAGATATGTTTCACCGAGTTACCCTTCAGGGGCCTATTACTCATTTTCCCCAGTCAGGTTGTTTGGACTCATTGTAAGGATTTGTGTAAATATTACCAGAGCGTGAACAGATCTGCTGAAGTGTGGCTTCCTCTCTCTCATCTGTCTTGTCTCATTGGGCCTTATCCCATGATAGTGGGTAAATAAAAAGCTTTGCATTGTGAACCACGGCAAATCGAGGCAGAAATCATTATAAACCATCACATAAGCCAACATTAGGAGACACAAATCTGACAAAGGATATTGGTATTCATCTATATGCTAAAATAACCAGGGATAATAATGGAATTCATTCTAGAACCTTTATTTTTCTTTCTCTGACAAATGAAGACAAAGAAGCATAACCAAACAAATCATGCCGTTGTGTGACATCCATGATGAAAGCTCTATGGAGGAATTAGCATGTGTTTACCCAACAAGAAAGCTACAAAATAGCCTGTATGGTGTTAGTTAAGGTCTTTGCTCAAGGACATTCCCTTAGGACAGATGCTGTCAAGCAGGATTAAACTCAGGTCCTGTCACTGATGGATGGTCTCCTTAATCCTGTTTACTGTCCTTTGTGCAACAGTCACAGATGTGTTAGCTTAATATATCTTTAACTTGCTTCCTTGTTGTTGTAACCTGATACACAATGCTCTACAATGCCAGGGCAACCGAACCAAAAAGCTTGCTTATATCCTTGCCTACTTCAAATGTCTACAAATGAAACATATTCGCATGTGGAAACTCCCCAGTGCAATTTCATTCCTTTACGATTGGCCTCTGAAGCCTTTACTTGGTATCTGAAGCAACCACAAAACCACTTCTAAAAATCTGCACTAAACAATATTGAAAAATGTCAAAAACGGCTCGAATCACACGGCAAAATGTGAGAGGCATTCCTCGTAGTGACAAACCCATCTTTAAGAAAGTAAATATTGATTTGCAGCTGTGAGAACGAGTCAACAAATGCTTATATTGCTGCATGTCGGTTAATGCTTGATGAAACTTATTTTTGATAACATGTCACCTCCATTTTTAGTATGTTTTGCTGTGCCAAAGTGGCCAAAAAAAACCTAACAATTGGTGTTGTATCCACCTTCAGAATACATTTTTACTTTACTTCCTATTTTTGTAATTCTCTAATCACCTGCCTTTCAGCATGTGAGTGCCATCCTTTGGGAGCAGTGGGTCGATGGTGTAACCAGACATCAGGTCAATGTCTGTGTCGAGAAGGGGTGACCGGCCCCCGGTGTAACCGCTGTGCTCCGGGATACAAACAGGGCAAGTCCCCTCTGCGGCCCTGCATACGTAAGTCACCTATCAGTAATAATATATGATAATATATATATCATATGGTAGTTGTCTCTGTGAAGCACCAAAAGCTTTTGGAGAAGAGGGCCCCCGAATTCTGGGGCACAACAGCAATCATATCGTCATAGGAATACCGAGTACTTTTATTATATATGGATTTTGAGTCTTAACTTCTCTACAAACAATGTTGTCTCTGCCAATGATGCATGGCACCCTGCTCAAATGAATCACACACTTTTAATAGCTTGATGTCACTCATAATTAAGTGACCTCTTTAATTTCTCCTTCAAACTCCTTTGCTTGTGGCCTAAATGGATTAAACCTCCTATCAAGCTCTCTAAACCTTTATCGAGTGGTAGCTCAATATAAAAGGGGCCGCTGCTGTCCAGACTAATTTGGCCCAATCCCACAGCGTGTCTCCTTGTCATCATCCCGAGAGACGGTCTCTATAACAGCGTTAACTTGAGCTGACCGCTACAGGGAAACCTCATCTCCAGCTGATGTGGGATCAGCGTCAGATCAAGTGGATTGTTTCATATCTCTGTGCCTGGCTAGCACCGAACTTCAGCCATGAGCGCTAATCCACGTGTAGTTCCCTGGCTAATCGCGCGAGTGCCGACAACTACACAGGCACTGCGGTGTGTAAGCCCCAATCAGGTGACATAGGAAGCCAGCAGGGCGAGCTTCACACCTGTTGTGCAGCTCAAAAAGCCCCCCATCACAGGGCCCAGACTCATAACTCTCCCAGTGAAAGGAGTGTGTGAAAGAAAACCTTGTTTGTTTTTACTGCCAGACCATCTCAGGCTATGTATAGCATCCCTTACCCCCTACCACCACCTCTAACACCCCACCTCTCATCAGACAGACCAAAAGGCACGCAACCAACAGGCCAAACTGTAAAGTTAGCCCCCGCTGAACCAAGTCTGCACACTGTGGCAGCATGGACATTATTGCGATATGACAATGTTGGCAAATAACTCAACAGGTTTTGCAACAACTTTTTTGCTGCTTGATACAAGAGAAATGCGTGTGGGTCTGAATTGGCTGCAGTCAACATCATTGATATCACTTCAACCAATAAGTACAAATTAATTGTACTTAAGTAGTAAGGTTAAGTACCAAGTTGCAATATGAATAGATATCACAATGTCAGATGTTCCAATATGGCAAAGCCCAACACTGAACCTGTCATGAGGGGTATAAGTAAGGCACTATAAAGGAAAGGAGGCATGTTTAAAGTAAGAACAAAACGCTTCAATAAATTAAGCTGCTACTAACATCTTTATCCATACTTAAGAAGCTTACAGAATAATATATATGATCAAGATGAAGAAAAGAGAAAGGCAAACTAGCCAGCTGGCTTGAAGGTAAAGCTAGCTGGTGGGATAGCCATTGCTAGCTTTACCTGAAGCTAAAACAAAATGTGCTTTTTACTTACTGTTGTCTGTAAAACAAAAATATCAATTTTGATCTTGATAATTCAGCAATTAATTTTACATAAAAACATTAATGGAGCTTTATCTGTATAAAACAATGAAGGAAGTAAACCCCAGGTAAAGGTACTAAACATAATGTTAGCTAGCTAATGTTAGTTTAGCATTCCAGGCAAGCTGAAATAGATAGCAAAACAAATATTTAATTCCTATCACTTAAAATGACATTTATTTGATGTTACCATGGGTAATATTTAAGCTGTATTAACACATTTAAAAAACACTGAATTTTTCTCTGATGATTACGCCGAGTGCAGTTTTCACATTTGGTCTTGTCTTGTATACCGATATTTCCTAGATGTATCATAATTTTTACATTTTTATACTGTTTTTTTAGGCAATAATTAGTACCGTAAAGATCTTAAACAATTCAAACCGCGCTGCTCACACATGTATTCTGCTACCTAATAATGACCCTTCACATACTGTAGGCCTGTACTTAGACATACAAACACACAGCAGCTTCCTGTCTTTTAAAAGTGGGGGTGTAGGGTGTCACTGTCCCAGTTGTGTCAGAGAGGACAGGACGTGGACGGGGGAACGGAGTGTGAGCTTTTACAAGAGGCCTGGACAATACACGGTCCAGTTCAGCGTCAAACGCACAGTCAAAGCCACACTCTGTTTAACGTTTGAGACAAAACCATGCAAAAGGTGATGGCTTGACCTTATTAAAATACATAAAGTAAAGTTTGTGGCTGTGTTTAAGTGTGTTCTCCTTGGCCGTAAAAGGACCACACACACACGTTTTTGACACTTGCTTATCTTCTGTGCAGACATGCCCCACGTACCGAGGCATTCAAGCATAGCACACATTACACACACTCGCTGTGCAACAACCTGACAGCTCATGCGGGAATGCTGAGGCTTCTCTGTGTATCTTTTCCTGTCACCTGTCTGAAGCTTTGCTTATGTTTGCAGGAATTCAAGAGGTCGCTCCGACACCAGTGTTTCAACCTCAGTACAGCATAGGTGAGCAGATCTACAGGCTGAAATTACATAGTCCTCTGGTTGTATTTGGTGTTGTATTCTGACTGTCAATGTTTTATTATTATTATTTTAGTCATGCTTTGGGTTATTTTACATATTTTATCTCCTATTTTCATTTTGTTGTGAATCACCTTGGAACAACTACTTTAAAAGGTGCTAGAATAAATGTTTCACCTTCCACTGTCATAATAACATGTATTCAATGTCCGATCTTTCTTTTTAACAAAGTTAATGTCACCTCATGTACAGCATACACATTTTTCATACATTAAAACAAATCCCCCCGCTCTAAGTCTTTATGCAGCAGCTTACCACTCCCTCCTAGCGGCGGCTTGAGGAATGTCCCACCTGCTGCAGTGGGGGTCATCTGTTAGTCACAGGATACTGTGATGACAAATAGAAGCAGCCATATTGTAATTAGGGGGAAATGACATGTGCTGATATGCTTGCTATGAAATGATACCCTTCCATTTGATGTATTCTCCCTCTCTCCCCCTCTCTCTGTTGTAGCGGAGGAGTGTGTTTCATACTGCCAGCCTTCTCAGGTCAAAGTCAGGATGAACTTGGAGACCTATTGTCTGAAGGACTTCGGTTGGTGTCATGTTTTTTTATTTGTTAACGTGTCAAAAATGAACAACAATAATGTACTCACACTGTTTTTCCTTCTTCACTTTGCTTCCTTTTTTGAACCCACCGTAAATCTCATGAGTGAAACCACATTTGGGTCACAACCCACCACAATAATATTAAAAGTAAAAGACTAAAAACAAAAGATTAAAAAGGAAAAATTATACTTTTTTTTAAGTATAACTTGCATTTCTGTCTTTCTCAGTGCTGAAGGTGCAGGTGCGAGGGATGGAGCGTTCAGGTCCCTGGTGGCAGTTCTCCATCTCGGTCCAAACCGTCTTCCGGACAGGGTCCAAATCCCGCATCCGAAAGGGCCAGCAGTCCCTCTGGGTTCCCGACCGAGACCTGGGCTGCGGCTGCCCCTCCCTCCACGTGGGCCGGACCTTCCTGCTGATCGGTGCGGAGGAGGGGGAGCGGGGCTTGGGCCCGGAGGAGAGTCGCCTGGTGGCGGACCGCTCCACAATGGCCCTCCAGTGGCGGGAACACTGGAGCCCCAAACTCAGGGGCTTCCGGGGGCAGGACAAGAGGGGCCGCTGCCCGCCGAAATCCCCCCACGAGCACCACCATCACAGGGAGCGAACAAACCCCCAGTCTGGGTACATCCCCCCTCACCTGCTGACTGAGAAACAAAGCGAGGACACACACGTGGACACACACATAGAGGACACTCAAACATCAGTGGTGCCACACACACAGGTGAAACCCACAGAGGAGACCCCATCGCCTACCCCCGCTCTGGTTTGCTCCACTCAAGGTCCTGTTCACAGAGAGACATAAAAACAAGAAATGCACGCCTTCAGAGTTTTATATTTTTACAGAAAGTTTCAGGAGGCATGACTTTTGCTTCCTCAGCCTGGACAAACTCCCCTTCACACACACACACACACACACACACACACACACACACACACACACACACACACACACACACACACACACACACACACACACCACACACACACACACACACACAACACACACACACACACACACACACACACACACACACCACACACACACACACACACACACACACACACACACACACACACACCACACACACACACACACACACACACACACACACACACACACACTATAACAGCTGTAATATGAAGTTCAAATGAATATCCAAAGCTGTGAAGAAACACACACATGTACAGTGGCTTTCTGTATGTGGGTTTTATTGGAGGGTATTTGCCAACTTTCAACCAAATCGCTCACTGATGATCAAAATACACACAACTTGTGCCATGTGAAATATATATTGTAAGAATGTTCATATTTTATACAAAAATTATTATTGAAAATTAAAGACGGACACATTTTTCCGACTGTAATAGAGGGCTGTTTTCGTCTAATAAAGATTTTTTTTAAAAGATTGTTTTATTCATATTTATGTATCGTGTAGCACAAACACAAATAAGAGATAACTGAATAAATAAATAAAAATAAAAGTGACAAATGCAGTCAATGCTGATTCATTACTGTGATGTTGTCTTTTTCAAATAAAATAATAAATGAAGATAAGTGGCCATGTTTTTTATATAGCATTTCATTTAATTTGTTGATATAAGTCATACAACAGAAGAAGCATTACAAATATAAAATTGAACTGAAATAGCTTTGTAATATTTCCAAACTCATTTTGAATATTGGTTTGTATTTTTTAGTACACACACACACACACACACACACTGTACTTTTAATTCACACTATACATTATTTGAGAAATGTGACACTATCTACAATCTGCCCCTAATTGGACAGCTGACAAAGAGACCAAACAAACTGTAGGAATCCTCAGATAGGCTTTGAGGAGCCCAGATATGAATCTAAAAAGCATCAGACCAACCTGTCGTCATGACTTCTGTTGCCATTTGGGAGATATGGCGTCATAGCCCAGGGGGAATGGTGGTAGTGGTGTTGAGGGTATATTAAGACAGATGTTGTTTTGGTAGCAGCAGTGTCAGCGATTGGCTGTTCCACCGTGTTGAAGCTGTGAATGAAAAATACAAAGTGAAAAATAGACTCGCTGACTGATGAATGCTTAGGACTCACTGAATGGGTTTACTTTGTATACCCATGAGGTCCAAACATCTTCACCATGTTCTTTCAGCAGCTTCTTGGGGCCAACATAAACCAAGGGAGTCCCTAAAAACTAAACAGAAAAACAATTGTTTTATGAATACTATTGTGATTATGTAATGTTGTTCCCTCAGGACCCCTGAAATAAGTAAAAGCTAGTTTTGCAAGTAAATCACTAGAAATCCTCCAATATTAGCACATTTAGTTTGACCTGTGGTCCATTTAGCTTTACAACGTGTGTTAGCGTATTTAAGCTAATTGTTTTGGTTCTCTCAGATAAACTAATCACTTTACTTTACATTAATCTGCTTTAAGGGAAAAAATCTGGCTACATTTGATTTACATAAACTTGCTGCGAAAATCCCAAATCCAAGGAAAATATCTTACTTTTTTCAAGGGAAAGTTATGCTAACTTCTGGGTTAGCCAACGATGCAAACTCCTAAACATTCAAATAATTGAGAGAATTTATTTTATTTACTTTAACAGCCGTGAAAGATATCCAAATAAAAAAGCATGATAACAGTACGACGCATTAGCTGTAACAGTAATCATTTACGGTACACTGCAGCGTTACAGCTCACATCCGCACTTATATACACACTTGGTGTGTTGGAGGGAGTAATGGGGGGTAGGGACTGACAGAGTGTGTGTCAGTACATGCACAATCATGTCTTGGAGGCCCTTGGAGTGTGTGTTTGTGTGTGTGAGTGTGTACGAAGCACCTGCTGCGTTGCTGCAGGAAGCACCTGTCAGCGGTCGTCTCCTCAGCCTCTGTCGACATGAGGGTTTGATCCTGAAACTCCCCAAACACACACACTTACACAGACACTAACAGACAACTTAAGCTAGCGGCGTGTTCTGCTGCGAAGCGCAATACACACTTTTCCAAGACACTGTGGACAAAGAAGCCAGGGCTTACTGTGTTGGGAAAAGAGGGGATCTTGATCTTCTCTTATGAGTGTGTGGTATTATGTTTACAACCTGCTGAGGGTAGGTTTTACGAGAGGTGACTCCTCCCGCACTGCAGCCAGAGCCAAAGTTCAACTAGCCCTCTCGCAAACACACAGTTGTATGTGTATCCTTTCATTTCCTTTTCTTTTACTCTCTCACACACACACTGCTAAATTAACTTCACTCTCCAAACTCTTTCTTCATACACAATTCAAAGTTTCTCATCCGAGATCTCAAGTCCAAGTTCAGCCGGTTTCACCGTCACACCGTTTTTCACGAGACTCACACACACGCACACACACACATAGGGCTTCTGTTAACCTGAGAGGCAGAGGGTCAATCCCTGTGATCCGCAGCCTGCATGCCTTCCATACAGACACGCCGCCGACACAGCAACCCGACTCCTAGCTAGATTAGTGCTAATCAAGCATGGCACAGCTCCGGGCAGCGACACCATCACACACACACACACATACGTATACATGCTGCAGTACAAGCATGTGCACACCAGCGGTTCGACATTTTGCACAAATTATTGCTGTTTTTGCATCTACAGACAGTTTAAATGTAGATAATATACATCCCAAACAATCATTCATTGGGAACTCTGATCAGCTTGTGTGTACAAACTGTGAAAAGACTGTAATTATAGGAAACATTTCACTGAGAATTTCAAGATAATGAAAAAAACGTACCTATAATACAGTCAGCTCCACCTGAGGAGGGCCAGTATGATATACTGTACACATGTTATTTATAGAGCGCTTTTCAAGATACTCAAAGACACTTTACAGGTTAACAATTCATAGAAATATCATTTAAAGAACACACTTAACATATATAAAACTCAATATGGTATAGGGTTTACTTGTGCTTTATCTAAACTAAATTCCAAACCATTTAGGTAGCATTTGGACAAGTAAGAGCCATGATAAACACAGGTCAAAAGTGTAAGTAAAATAGATGCTGAAAAGTGTCATTATTCAGGATAAAATGAAACATTGTTGAAGGCCTGTGAGTTTCTTTAATGGCATTTAAAAGTTCACAAATGTCTTGTTAGCTGAGGAAAGAGATTCAAAAAAGGCACATTGACGGCTGAAAAACAATCCCAGTTTCTAAAAAAGAATAATTGTGGGTTCACCTGAACTTAAACCTAAAGAAATCTAGGTTTAATGTTGGTCTGTTTAGGTCTATCTCCAAAATACGTGTATACAAATGACTCTACCACCATATGTTTCAAAGAATTTCCACATAAATAACATGGCTGTATAATCTCTGTAGACGAGACAGTCAGTGTGTGTGACTGAATGGAACAAGTGCTGTCCAGAAACTGATGTCTCCTGTAAAAATGTTCCCAGCAGCCCCAGGTGTGGACCAGTCGTCTGGTCCCGTCGTTGGTCACAAACGTCTGGGACGTCTCAGGCCTTCCTGGGCTTTGTAGTCTGTAGCCTGAACCTCATTTTGTCTTTGTAGTCGCTGGGCGGAACTTTATTTTGTCAGCCAGCGTGTTAGAGGGGACAGGTGATTTATGACTCTGAGGGCAGCAAGGGTGAGCCACCATTTTCTTTCGGTTTGTTCTGGATGTTGTTATGGCGTCCAGGCAGAGTCTATTAGTGCTGGAGAGCCGGAGTCGGGCTGCAGGATTAGTGATCAAAAGAGCGAGGGGGGGTAAAAGGTTGAGGGGTAACACAAGCCCGGCCTGCCCAGGTGGTGCGGTTGAAAAGAGACGCCCCATCTGTGGTGTGGATGGGTCGAACATGGGCCGTGAACATGTGTGTGTTGGCTTCCAGCACGGTGTGTGTGTGAGTGACTTTTATGGGCCGTGCACTTCGTGGTGAACTCCGTCTAGTTGGATTTGAACCGTAACCGATTGGTTTTCAGGCTCGGGGAGGTGACCCCTGACCCTTTCTTACAACATCTGCATCCTTGACTTTTCCTCCACCACATTTTAACTTCACGTTACTCCCCGTGCCACCTAGTCAATCTGCCGTATAATGAAAGTTACACCACAGTAACACAGAAGACATATTGGGATTCATTACCACGTTTTTTTTACTTAATATGAACTTATTTTTAACTATTTCTTTTATCCTGGCCAATTCTACATTTGACTGGTAAAATGCTCAAAATAAAGATAAGAAAATCGACTTTATTTTTTCCAATTGTTTTGTTTTTGTAGTTTTTTTCAAGTATGCTGGTATTTAGAAATCATATTTATTCTCTTAAAATGAACTTTTATAGAAAATAATAACGCTTAAAAAGTATATTATTGGACTTTTATCTTCAAAATGTATAAAAGGATTTTTGTATAATTAAATGTGATTTTGTCTAAATCAGTAAAATAGAGATTGAAAGCCTCTTACTAGCTGGTTTGTGAGAATGAATGCAGCATATAAAAGAAGTGTATATATATATATATATCTGTGACTAAAGATACTGCACTAAATCAAAATGTCACCCTTCAGGTTTAAAACACTGACAAAATAGACACAGTGCATATTTCTATCAATAAATAATTTTATTGTGTTAAGAGTTTGCTGATATTTCTTCACACGCAGTATTTGACACTGGTGGTGGTCTCACATGTGGGTGGTCTCATCTTCAGAGTCTGTGTCATGTGGCAGAGAGGTCTGGGCTTCAGGGAGGTTGTTGCACTGCAGGTAGCAGAAAACCACTTGGACCTGACACACACACACACACACACACACACACACACACACACACACAGAGAGTTTTATAAAGTATTCTTCAACATGCACGCTGATACTTTTCCACGGGACTTGTGAAATAAAGAAATGTGTTTTTCCCAAACCCTTCTTTATCTAAATAAACAATTGTTTAAAATTCTATTCTATTTTTTAGTAAAGTCAATTTTTTTATTTTATTTTACACATTCATTATAATTTATTTTTGAAGAGCTCTTTTTTTACCTTTAATGCCTTTAATTAATTAGCTATATTTCATATAGTTGTTTTATTTTAAGGCAAAATCCTAGTTAAACAGAATAAATATGTTCTATTTTATATCTGAAGGGTTTCCTTTTAATAGGTTATTGTTTGTAAATTATTGATCTAGATGTTCTAGTCTAGCTGTAGCAACCTGTAGTCATGTCCTTTATAAATCTATTCTAATAGTTTTAGCAATTGGTTGATATTTTATAGGTGACTCCAGTATATCCGGTTAATTTAATTACATTTTGACTACTTTTTGGTCAACAAAAGACTATTCTGCATTTCTTTATGATTACTCTATTCTGTAGAGAAGCTTCAAAAATGGCATTCAAATGTGTTGAGCTGTGTTTAGACCCAACATCAATCATCTCCTCTGTTCAGCAGTCCTTCTCCTGCTACATTCCCACCTGCAGCACCACCTCCACAGAGATATCCTTGGAGGAGCCGATGTGTCCCAGTTCCGCCACCGGGAGGCGTAAGAGGCTGGGACCGAATATCGTAGCCAGGTTCATCAGAGTCATCTTGTTGGTGTCTTGCCTCTCAGAGACTCTGGAGAGAAAATGTTAGAAATAATTAAAGATATATTCAAGTCAGGAGTCTTTTGATGCTGTGTGATTGTTGTCAGACCTCTGGAGGTGGTGCAGGACGAACAGGAAGGTGTTGCGGTTGGGGGCGGGACAGGAGTGCAGCACGGAGAACAAGGAGACCAGCCGGGAGTCTACGTCCTGGATCTCTAAAGGACAGAGAAATCTGTGAAGTTCAGAGCACTTCAAGTTTAGTTTACTTGATTTAAACAACAACGGGGTTAGAGTTACTCTATTAAATAATACCGGAATAATTTAAAGCCGTTGTAATCAACATTTACAAGCTACCAATTGTAGCCTTCAACAAAAAACATGGATATTGCGTTTACAGTTCTACAGAATTTTTTTTTCGAGGGGATTGCATTTCAGGCGATTGACAGGAATTAGAGTGTTTACTAGTCTATGTAAAAATAAACATTTAAGAATCCCGTTTATGTGATGAATGATCTGTCTATGAATAACAGCAAAAGGCCTCTGAACATAGAGGAACACACTCTTTAACACATCGACTGAAGAATACAGGCTTAAAGGGGCAACCTATGTAATCGCCTCAAACTGAATCCAGAATAAACACCGGTTTAAATAGAGACATGTTTTTGTCACGTTTCCTACCCAGCGACCTGGCCAGGCTCTGAAACTTGTCGGCGGGGATGAGGGGCTCCGGCAGCTCTCTGAAGTACAGTTTGAGGATACCAGAGACCACGTTCACTTCCGCCCTCCTCAGCCTGGTTACAGCGTCACGCAGATCTGAGCATGCCAGACACATGACGATTGTTATCAATGTTACAGCAACTTCTCAGGTCACAGACTTCCTTCTTTGTGACCTCAAGAAGAAACGTCTGGTCAGAGTTCTAAGAAACAGCAGCTGTTTATAGGCAGCACGGGTCAGAATGAGTTGTTTTTTACAGGAGGATTTGAAATGTGTAGCAAACATGAGATATTTTAACATTACCACATGATTGTCATTTGGTAAAGACTGCTGTAACAACTGTAATATGCTCATGGTCCCCAGAGGTTGATCCTTAAATTAATTTGGGTGATCCCCTGACTTTTCCTGTAGAGCCAATTGAAGGTGTTTGGTTAACAGTGGAAATATCTAGATTACTATTGAATGGATGACATTTTGTGCATGGTCCCCAGAGGATAAACTCTCCAAATTATCCAGAGATCCTCATTCCGTCATCAACATCACTAAATTATCATTTCATTACATTTGAGATAAAAAAAACTCACCAAACTTCTGACATTCAAACCAGCATCAGTTGTGATTTCTAAGAACTAAATAAATGTTAGCATTTAGCTAAAACTCACATGGAAAACAATAAACCCACTAAACATTAGCATATTAGCATACTGGTGTGAGTGAGTCAGAGCTGCTAGCATGGTCTTCAAATCTGCAGGAAGCTGAGGTCTGTGTGAACCAGTGCCAGGTTTACAAAAACAGAAGGACTGTCTGAATGACAACTGAAACTGAAACTTGAATGATTCTTACTGCTGTTGAAGACACTCTTCAGCGTGTTGATGTCACTGGAGGATCCGGAAATCCTGTAGATCCCCACCTCCGCCAGGCCTCTCCTCTCCACCTCCTCGGCGCAGCAGCGCACCACGTGGGGCACCATCACTCCTTCCTGTCTGCCAGGCAATAGAAAGTATAAGGACGAAAATCCCACTTCAGATATTTCATATGTAAGCGTCGCTTCATTTCAGATTCCTCTCTTGCCACATTTCTGCTTCTCTTCAGCCCACTCTACCACACTTCTTCAAAGTAGCTGAGCCTTTGAAACAACCACATTAGCCCAGACGGGTTCAGCAACAACCCATTTTGTATTTCAAGGACTTACTGAGTAACAATTTCAATGGGGATGCAGAAGACAGGATGTAGAGGAGCTGTAGCGCTGGGGGGTTCAAGAGGGTGGGGGGAGAACTTCAGGGAGACGGTCACATCCACCTGGCCGAGGTGTAGCGTCTGTCTCCTCCATCGCTCATTCAGGGTTTTAGATTCCAACTGAAAGTCCACATCAAACATGAAGAAAAACAACATTTAGTTATATCATTAGAGAGCATTGATGGTTTTTTCATGCACTTTTGGGCAGAAGGACATATAGTGTGAAATAAAAACAACAATTGCCTATAAATACATCCTGAAGTTATGGAGCAACATTCAGAGTCTTGATTTTGCTCGATGTAAGACGAATATTTACTCTCTGTTTTGGTCTCCACCACCTATAAGGGAAATATCTTGCTCTTATAAACGCTCTTAAGAATGACCTAGCTAGTACCAACTTTAACTTTTACATTTGATGCTGAGAGGTCAGTTTATCTGTTGCTGATAAAAGTTGGAAACACTGATGGAATTGGTGAGAGTGTACTAGAACAGTAAAGATGTTGGCAGTAAAACCAAAACAAAGAGCTGAAAGCGTCCAAACGGAAACTGTCGAGATTGATGAGATGATATAGCTGTTGGTGCACTTCTGAGCCGTGTGTTAAATGCTTGATTTCAAGAGGATATTTGTCCTTATAATAAAGCCAAAGCCCAGTGTACGTCATACCTTTACAGAAGTTTTTCCCAAGACAGTATCATCCTTTCCATCAGCCTGGCTCACGCAGAGCAGCCTCAGCTCCTGAGCCGCGTCCACCTGGAGCTCCAGCTCCTGTGTGACAGACACAACGTGGTGTTAACACTACAGCCACAACAGGAGCATTCATGTCTTATTTTAAAGCCTTTTGATCCTGGCTACCGGTTGGATTTGGTGTACATTTTACTGCCACTGATCATGTTCAAAGCGTAGCACGGTCTGACCGTACTGCGACTTTTAAATCCTCCAGAAGACATCATGTCAGATGCTGTCTAGACATGAAGAAGTCTTATCCCACCCGTCTGGCGGTCGAATCATCTGCATTTCATATCAGTTTTTTTTTCATGTGAATAAACATTGTACTTTGAACTCACCTGGTCCCAATGTGGGTTGAGGCTGTGGATTGATGAGTGTGTCGTGGCTTGTTTATCACAGAACTCATATCCATCCACTTCCCCACACACGTATACCGCTAAAAGAAAAAGAGTACCGATAACTAGGTGACCTCTGATTCACCTTCTGACATAATCCCTTCAACTGGGGGCACATTTATATATTTATCATTGTGATTCATTGTAATAGTAATTCCCATACAGGCTGGTTGCTGCAGGCCACAGGCAGAGTGCACGGCCACACTCAGAGTCCCACACAGACACATCTCGTCCTCTACTGCTGAGAGACAAAGACATAAATAACCAGAAGCTCTTTGGATTTAATCGTCCCGACGAGAAAGACATACAGAAAGTGTTGAAAAGGTTTGAAAGCCAGCACTAAAAGATCAAAGCGTCGAGCTCAGTCGGTGTATTGCGTTTCAGATACAGGATGTGAGTCTGAGGAGAGGGGACGAGGACGGACGGACGGAGGGGGGGGGGGCAGAGATGGTGGTCGTACCGGCGTTGGTGCTGTGAAGTGGCGGCTGCTGCGTCATTCTCAGTTTCACACATGCACTGGTGAGGGTGAGCAGGTCGGGGGGGACGGTCTCTATGTCTGAGGAACACACAGCAAACATAGGCTCCAGTCAGCTGACTGAACACACACACAAGCTAATGGAGAATAATGCTAGTGAGGCTTTGGTTACTTCATCATTTATAGGCTGAAATGTGAATTACTTGGCTTTCATTCTCATTGTTCCCATTCGAATGCAATTTAATGCATTTGATAGAATGTGTTTGAACTGGTTTATAGAGTTATTATTTCCATTAAAAATGTCATTATAGAAAAGAAAGTATGTATTTTATCATTGCGAATCATCTTTAATAGTCATTGGCGAGGATGATAAAACATATTTTCTACGTCATACAGTATTTTTAAACCCATTAACCCGAATAAACTTTTTATATGACGCTTGTTTCCTTATTAAATGGTAATAAAACCACATTTTGCCATCTTAAGAACAATCCTTTAAACTGCTTGCTTTGTCCATCCAACAATCAAAAACAAAAAACATTTGGTTAACAATGCTTTGATAAATTGTTCAAAGTTAAGTTGAGGCTGATTTAGGGTTAGGTTAGGGTTAGCCCTAGGATTAGCCCTAACCCTAACCCTTTCTTAGCATCATTTTTCCTTAGTGTATGTAGTAAGAACCCATGCAATGACACTGGTTTGTGTGTGTTGTGTGTGTGTGTGTGTGTGTGTGTGTGTGTGTTGTGTGTGTGTGTGGTGTGTGTGTGTGTGTGTGTGTTGTGTGTGTGTGTGTGTGTGTGTGTGTGTGTGTGTGTGTGTGTGTGTGTGTGTCCACCTTAGAGAACGGTGTTTGGCTCCACGGGATTTTTTAAATGTGTTCCTCCCCTATGCAGACTGACTCACAGCACCTTCTCTCTTAACTAACACTTCGTACTTCTCAATAACCACCAAAGTGTTGACACGTCTCCAGTACTGCTTGCTAATAAATGTATTGATTTCCAACAACTGTTAGTAAGCTCTAGACCCCAAAAAACGTTAAATAAAATCTTGTGGCAGATTGGTGTGAAAGAAACTGGACTTACTGTCTGTAGTGAGTTTGTGGATGGCTTCCCTCCATTCTTCAAGCTCATACAGCGAGGAGAGGAGGAGAGTGTGACTCTGTCGGGAGGTAAAACAGATTTTCAAAATTGTACTTTGAATGATTATTATATAAAACTGCGATGTGAGAGATCGTGTGTGTATACCTTGCCGCTGGGGCTGTGCAGCTCCAGTGTGTAAGCCGGGGAGTGTGTGAGCAGCATCAGCTCCATCTGCTCCAGTTTCTTTCTGCTACGAGCTGCAAAAGCCAAACCCTTGGACCCCTGCTTTACACAAACACATGAAATAAATTAAGCAGCTGTTAAAAAACACTGCCCATACTCTTCTCTCTGTGTCAAAACATACTGCGTGTTGTCGTAGCTGCTGACGTAGGAGGTGCATCTTTGTTCTTATGGTGTGTAGGCGAAGCTGTGCGTCTGGAGGACGATGTTGATCTGCGACCCAGCGAAGTTTGAGGCCAGCGAGGGGCAGAAACCAGCCGAACCTGTACTGGTCCTGCTTCCTGGAAGATTACATGCAGTGTTATAAGCTGCTGGTCTCTTTAAAGGTGCCCTATGATACTGTTTTCCATCAATATGTTATAGGTCTCAGATACAAAACATGTCTCTGAAGTGTTTGGCTCCAAACACCAAACAGATCATTGCAGCATTACCCATAATCCCCTCTGTTTCAGCCCTGTTTCCAAAGTGCTGATTCTCTGTCTGTTACTTCAGATGAAAATAAGGAGCCCCTCCCCACGCCCTCTGAGAGAGATTTGGTTACAAAGAACACAATGGAGCTCTAGGAGGAGATTCAGGTGATAAGGGGGGGGGGGGGGGGTTACCTTGGTTGCTGATTGGCTAATGGTTACACAAGCCAAAAAATCGTTATGACCCCGACGGTTTCTCTTTCTGCGCTCACCCTGCTCAATTAATCGTATTTTCATCGCAATTACGATTATGGCTTGCAACGATTACGAAAACGTAATCGAAATAAAACGATTTGTTTTTATTATTATTATTATTACTTATTTTTATACTTAAAGTTTAATCAACTGTTAAAAACATACTGTTCAAAAAAAAATTCTCCAATAAATTGATATTTTCAAAGTAAATGGATAATCGTTTTTAATAATCGTGATATCAATTATTGACCCAAATAATCGAGATTATGATTTTTGCCATAATCGAGCAGCCCTAGCTCACCCTCTGGTTGCATGTTTGAATCTGGTGCACAGCAGGAGGTCGGTGTAGAGGAAGAGGTGACGCATGTGGCGTTCCCCCTCGCTCGCGTCCACCACAAAGCCGTCACGCATCAGCTTACGTCTCTGTTGAGTCACACACAGACACAACATGTTCTGGGGTAAAGTATCGAAGACTTTTCATAACCATCTTGGCCAGATTTTGCCCAGTGTATGCCTCACCATGCCGTGACTGAGCGTGACCTCTCGTTTGCTCTGTGAACTCTCGTTGACACCAGACAGGAAGCTGCGGGACAATCTGAGAGCTTCCTGTAACAGTGCGAAGTCTTGGTGGGTTTCTGGAGTCGTCTTCAGGAGGTCCTACAGGATCACAGAGAGGATGCCGAGTCAGAAAGTGTGGGGAGAAAGTAGGATACGGCTATTTCCTGGTACTGGAGTTGGTTGGAAAGATGAGCATAATCAGAACAGTAGAAGCTATGGGAGGTTTGGGAATGATTATCTCACAAGCAGCACAAGTGTGGTCTTGGTGACTCTGTCCAAAGGCTTGTATAGTAGCGCTGCAATGACAAAAACAGCAATCAGACGCCGTGTCCGCCAATAAGTCATACAAAACCACACATTTCGATTCTGTACCTTCAAATGTGTATTTGGTACGAGTTTTGTCCGTGCCGATGTTGGACATCATGCTCTGGAGAGACGGAAGAAAAGGTGAGGTTAGGATACGTTTTAGCATGTTCCAGTACGTGCTCCCTTGGAGGTTTGTGGTACCTGGGCCAGGGTCCGGAAGCGAGGGTCCGACTGTGTGCACTTGCGAACGACTTGAACAGCTTCCTCATAGTTGCCAATGAAACCACCGTACAGACCAAGCTGGTTGACCTACAGACGCAGAATATCAGATAGATGACTGGGGGAGGTGGGACGAGGGGGGGGGGGAACACCATTACAATGTGGGTTTCTCAAAACCTTTATTTCTCCAGGTAAAATCCCATTGAGATCAATGATCTCTTTTTCAAGGGAGACCTGCAGCGTTTTATGATCTAATGTTCAAAATGCAAATCAATGTTCTAATATTGTCTTCCAGAATATAAAGACGTCAAATACTTCTTGTAGTTCATCATTTATTCGCTAAATCTGTTCCAAATGCACTTTTCGCCCTCAGCCACGTGCAAATATTTGCAAGATTTCAAGATTTTGTTTTTGGTGTTACACATCGTTGGAGGACACTTCAGATCATGAGTCGTGCTGAGTCTTCATGGACTCTGATTCCAGTGTTTTCAAACTCATTCAGACCAGATTCAAAACACAGGTTTGTTTTCTGGTCATCTGTATTCATTCACTGCTTCATCTTAGCTCCAATAATGTTCCTATCAGCCTCAGTAGCGTTCATAATAAGCGAGGTTAGCATAGCAACATGTGCCTGATGATGAGCTCTGATTTAAGCCGCTTGACAAACACACACATTGCCACACACATTGCCACACACCCTCATTTAGAGAACTATCAAGAACACTACGCAAGCACAGGTGTTTTATAGGCTCTCATCAAGGTGAGGCCAGGTTAGACTGGCCCTCCCCAAAGCAGGAGAGACCCAGGTGGAACAGATCACACTAACGAGGGCTGCACACAGCTGGCTCTCTGACAGGCTTCACTGTGGAGCCCTCGTTAGCGTCATTCGTTACAGCTGTGCTGAGACAGGCAAACATGTATGTTTTTTTAAATGTTGGTTCGGTTTTATTCTTATTAAAACAATACATACCATTTTGTTCTTGTAAAAATGAACACAATCCAAAAAGGTTATATGGATGTGTGAATACTAAAAACTGTATTAAAATTAAATTAAATAATATTAACTGTAAATCATTGACAGCAAGAAAAAAACTGGATATTAGTTTTGGGATTAATGGGAGCAGTATTGATTGACTGTTTAGCCACTCGGAGCAACAGAAAGGGTTTTAACCAAAACAATGACAATGGCTTACAGATCAGTAAACGACCAGTCAAAATCAAAGGATCCAACGTGTTTTAAACGGAGCAGAAATATAACTAGTCTCCCAGTTCAAGTATATTGGAGTCATACTGGACTCGAAGTTGACTTTTAAGAAACATATTAAGAAAGTGTCCAATACCGTTAAATTGAACTTGCAAAATGTTAAACAAATTAGACCTTTCTTAACTGTCAGTACTGCAAAGTCACACCTCCACTGTGTGAGTCTATCCCATATTGAACACTGTTTTACAAACTGGTCGTTTGCTTGAGCCACAAACCTGAAACCCAGAGAACAGCTGTACAAGAGAGCTATCAAGGTGTTTGACAGAAAGCCACATTCATACCACCACTGTGCCATCCTTGAGAAACACCATTTCTTAAGTTTTGACAATTTTAAGTCTTTTAAATGTGCTTTATTTATAAAGCACATTTAAAACATGTCCTCTCCGTTAAAGGCAGCTCGTTGTGGAACAGCCTCCCGACTGAGATACGGATTGTCCCACTCTCAATAGCTTCAAAGGTCACCTCAAAGAATGGATGACGTGTAATCACCGCTAACTGCACTTTAACACAGGGGTATCTCCTCTTGCACTTGATGCACCTCTTGTATCTTATCTTGCACTTTCCATGTCGTTGCTGCTACATTGTACTGCCACGTGCTGCTCGTGCTCTTTGGCACCTTTTGCATATCATGTATTTGTTTTTGCTGTGTGTGTAGTTGTCATGTTCTTAAATGTTCTATGTGAGGGACTGCGGATGGAAATTAGCTCCAAGCTAAAATCCGGCATATTTACACTATTTGCATTTGTTTTGTTTGAAGTGTTCATTAACGTGCATTGTCCCTGCTAAATAAACGATTAAATGAAAATGAATTGAAAATATAAATGAGGTGAATGAATGCGACCTTGAAACAAACAGCCATTGTTGAGAAGGCACTGCTCTCGGACGTCCTGATAGCATGACCTTAACCCTAACCCTCACTCTAATTGGATTCCTACCCTAATTCTACCCACGACTCATGTCTAAACCTAACCCTACCCTAATTCTACCCAGGACTCATGTCTAAACCTAACCCTACCCTAATTCTACCCAGGACTCATGTCTAAACCTAACCCAACCAACAAAGGAAACGAGTTGTAGCCATTTTATTTCTTAGGTCACTTTGTATTCACGACGCAATAGACGACGACTCACCATTTTCAGGAACAGGTCCCCCACCACCAGCTCGAAGCCGGTGTAGCTCATCTGCCCGTCCTCCCCGGGGCCAGGCTCAGAGCGGCAGTGTGCGCTCAGACGCTCCTTCAGGCCCGAGAAGAAGCTCTGGTGCATGTCACTGATCTCAGGCACCTGGTAGAACACAGTCTGGACCTGCTGACTGGACAGAACCGGCTTGGAGGTCCCGGCTGAGGCGCGCAGGGCCTTCATGGGCTGCAGGGAAATAAAAAGAAGGGGAATAATTGAGCCGTGCAAGCAGAGCTGCAAAGTGTGAACGTACTGAATCAAGAGCTCAGCCCCCAAAGCTTCACTTAGGTGCCTTTGAGCAGCCTCTCAACTTTAGCACTGCTGAATAACAGCAAACACACACAGTGTTGTAAGAAACACACCCACAACTCTGAGCACGTTTTTTTGGGTGAAATGAGTCACGTTGTGTAAGAATGCATACAGGCAGTTGCTTTAAATAGCAGGCAAAAAGAAGAAATGTGGTGTATTTGTTCTTGCACCATCACGTCCTGCTTCTTGCAGAAGTTAAAGCTCACCTATTGTGCTAAAGCCACTTGTTCACGTCTCTTCTACATCAACATGTGTCCCCTCTTCTCCATGTCTCTTCTACATCAACATGTGTCCCCTCTTCTTCATGTCTCTTCTACATCAACATGTGTCCCCTCTTCTTCATGTCTCATTCAACATAAACATGTGTCCCCTCTTCTTCATGTCTCTTCTACATCAACATGTGTCCCCTCTTCTTCATGTCTCTTCAACATAAACATGTGTCCCCTCTGTGTAAAGAGACTCTGAAAGTTTCTGGAACAAAGACCCCCTCTCTTTTTGTCCTGATCCATTTCTATAAAAACCTGTCTGAAAATGAGCTGATCAGATTTTGGCCACTTTATGAGTCATAACGATTTTTGGCTTGTGTAACCATCAGCCAATCAGCAACCTAGGTAACCCCCCCCCCCCCCTTATCACCTGAATCTCCTCCTAGAGCACCATTGTGTTCTTTATAACCAAATGTCTCTCAGAGGGGCGTGGGGAGGGGCTCCTTATTTTCATCTAAAGTAACAGACAGAGAATCAGCACTTTGGAAACAGGGCTGAAACAGAGGGGATTATGGGTAATTCTGCAATGATCTGTTTGGTGTTTGGAGCCAAACACTTCAGAGACATGTTTTGTATCTGAGGTCTATAATATATTGATGAAATCAGTATAATAGGGGACCTTTAAATTAGATAATTGATACTTCTCTCAAATGTGTTCATAAGCATGTTGTTATCTAAGCTAGCCGTAGCTTCATATTAACTTTATGCATGAGAGGGGTATCAATCTTTAAGAGAAATAAAAGGGGAACCTCGTCTCTAGTGGAGAACAAAGTGTTGTTAAACAAGGAAGCTAACAATAAGGACACTCATAATGTTGTATGACACAACGCTAACCACACCCTACAGCAGCTCATACTCAGATACAGTAAACACACAGAAAACAAACCAAGGACTACCTTACGTTCATGTAATGTCAAAATGGAAGTGATTTGCTGATTCTCCGGCTACATGATATAAAGAGTTGTTTTCTTTTATTTGGTGACAGCAGAATAACAAAGGGGAAGTTTAACTGTAATTTTAAACGGGGTTATTCCACTTTTTTGCAAAATAGAATAGACCAGAGAATAGCGTGAGTTGACGTTTTGATGCTAAAATAAGATAAGTATTTGAATGTGTTTGTTACCATCAGCAGGGCCTCCAGCTCTCTGAGATAGACCTCCTCACTCTCCACGATGCATTTCAGGACCATGAGCCTCCTCGCTAGCATTTCCTCGGGCTGGATAACGTCTGGAATCACAGGCGTCCAACAAATATTAATATAAGTCAGTGTTGGGACATTTGAAATACAATTTGGCTGAATCAGATTAATAATTCATAAAACAGGAAATATGCCTTTTGTTTGGTGTAACACAACTCAAATGTCTCTCACTCAACAGGTTACTTCTTCAATACTTTTCTACACACTGAGGTTTGGAAAAAGGAAGTAAATCCAACAAAACACAACGATAACATTTATGATTATTGTTTTAACTTCCCTGGCTTTTTAAATACATTTTCTGATAGGGACAGAAAATGTCTGAAGTCAGTTGGACGTGGAGGCAAACACGAATTCACGTATTGTTTTAGTATTAACAAATACGGTAATGAATGTACATAAAGTCTTCCCCCACTTAACCCTCATGTTTTCCCCTTCCTTAACAACTGGTACAATGAAAACAAACTATGATAAGCAGCTCAAAGTTTACATTTGTGTGTACCGAAAAAGTGAATCACTTCATTCGAAATCCAAATGTGCATATTCATCTTGTCTACATAACAAAGATTGTGCCAAATGTAAAGAAATACCCTCGGGACGAAGATATCACGTTCAGAATAATAGGACGGACAAACCTGTACGAATAATAAAAGGTTTTGAATCTTCAAACATAAAACGTACCGGGGTGTCTGGGAAGTCTACGCTCTGGGGATGAGAGGAGAGAGAGGACAGGAATCGGCTTCCTCCTGGAACACATCCTCCTCCATGACCTCAGTCTCCGTGTGGACCGCTGACACACAAACACACACGATGCAGCACTAGTAATGTAGTATGTGAGATGAATATTGAGTAAGTTCCCTTATCTGTTTCCCCTCTTCGTGAAGTTGTTCCTTAAAAGATCAATGATGAGATTGTGCTGTAGACACATGCATGTATTCTCAACAAATGATGAGTGCATGACTACATTTCGGGGTTGGGTTATTTCAGTGTTGTCGTTAAAACAGAAGGTCTAATGCATTATAAATGAACTTTTTCTTATAAAACGCGTCTTGCTGTCTCACCTGGTACTATGCTGTGACGTGAGATATCCCACAGCCTCCTGGTAGACGTCCATCGGAGGTCTCGTCGTCACGGTGCAGTCGCAGCATGTGAACAGACGCAGTGGGAGGCACTAAATTCCTCATTCTGGTAAGTGTGCTCAACAAGTTAAAAAAAACACAGCTTCCGGTCCATCTGGTGAATAAACGATGAGACTGCCACCTGTTTGTAAAGCATTCAGTTGCACTTCACTTCCTGACAATTTGTTGATTCCACATACTCGCTGCACAGTATTTCATCTTCAGAGTTCCTTGATTAGTTACTGAAATGATGACTATTGTTTTTATCTGTACCTAGTTGCTATATTATTACAGCACCTTCAGTGACACAGTTTACACACATATCTGTTGATACAAAGGTAAAACATAACGCTAAATAAAATGCCATCTTGATTTAGAATTGTAACAACTGAGAAGTGGAGTAACAAACCAGTCATTAATAGGTTGCTACAGGAGCTTATTAACAAATTAACCATAAGTAGTATCAAGTTCCTTCAAGTGTCTTCATAAAAAGCAAATACAACGTTGTTTTCTAGCACAGTATACAAAATTAGCCTGTGAAAATTAAGCATTCAAACCTAGTAAGAACATATACTATCAGCCCTTTTTATAAATCATATTACTATGAACTAACAGAGAGGGAAAATACATGTTATGTGATATTTTCCAATAATAGTCTCCTTTGATGGTGGCAAACACTGCCCTCTACTAGGTAAACAGATGTTAACACCAGCTGCTGCTTTATTCTCGTGTTTGAACGTGCTGCTCCCTGATCTCACGGAGAATTGTAAGTGGCTACTGCCTGAGATCGCATGCTGTGGTTTTATTAAATGTGCCAACTGCTACGACTGTCTTAGGGGAGACAGCTTTTAGATGCGCAGCTCCTCTGTCTTGGAACAGTCTGCAAATTAAATGGAAACTGAACAATCTGGTGCCACTAAATGTTTTTAAAGCTCGGTTGGATGCTAATCAACGGAAGCTATTGGTATCTGTTTATGTGGATAATTATGTAAATGATGCTGTTATGATGTCCTTTGTTGTTCTATTTATGTTTTTATGTTTCATGTGGAACTACTTGAGCAGGTCTCCCTTGAAAAGAGATCAATGATCTCAATGGGATTTATCTGTCTAAATAAAGGTTTGAAATTAAATTAAATTAAATGTTGATAGAGTTCATATATGTATGTATATATATTGTCTTTCTTTTCTCTCTGACTGGACTGAGTGATAGATGTAACACCACCACACCACGAGCCACTCTGATATTTCCTGTTTGGGTATTTAAACACTGGTGGCGATCATTTGCTGCTGCGCGTGGTGGTTTGTAGTTTCATATCTTCATGTTCACCGTTTGCAGTAAAGTTAAGATTGTTACCATTGATTTACAGTTTAAGCCATCACACTATGTTATTCCTGACCACAAACATTTAGATGTATTCACATATTTGTGTAATATGTATTTTGTGCTTCATCCATTATGAATACAAATACACCTTTTACTAAATGTTCCCTGACAAGCTTCATCTGTAACTTCATGTTGTGTGTTTGGTGTTTATTTAAATATCTGTCAGTCAAGTGTTAGTTCAAGTTTTGTGTTTTTGGTGATGGGTTTAAGATTTAGTTTAGTATATGTATGGCCACTGGGGGCAGCAAAACAAACAGAATATATCATCAGTTGATGTTTGACTCGTTTGAAATACTTTTCTATGTATACAGCTTGTGTAAATAAGAAACATGTGTACCAAAATACACAAAATACGTCCTGATCCAGTTCCACTTTTGTTATATTTTGTTATATTCTTGAGAACAGGTAACATGAATATGACAAGCATCAGTGAGTACCTTTACTGTCTACTACAGAGTGTGTGTTTTCTTCTCCTCTGCATTCCTGTCACTACACACGCCGTTCCTCCTCCCCCCTGCCCTGTCTGTGACTCACAACTTTTCTTCATACTCTCCAGAAAAATGAAACCTAAACTTCACAGGATCCTGGGAGAGAAGAAAGGGGGAGGGTTGCTGAGCTCAAGGCCACGGCCTCAATATAACTGAAACTCAAAGGTATTGGTTACGCAGGATATCCTAATCAAGGCCAAAGTCTGTGATAAGCACTCCTTCAGAAAAGACAAGCTGGTTCAGCACGTTCAAAGATACTGAATGAAACTCAACTGCTCTAGCGAGAAAATAAAGTAGAGTTGACATTCTAGATGGTATTGAGAAATTGAAGCGCTATTTCACATATCATAAAAACTGTGACAGGATTTAATTAGTATTCAATCATAAAGGAACTAATGAACTCGTGTCTCAGTTTGATCCAAATGTGATGTAAAAAAATATGTTTTTTCTAATCAATGCTCGTAATAAGGACATTACAGTAACTTGGAGAAGTTTCTCGATGAATGAAACAAAGAGTGCTCAGAATAAACATACCCAGACTTTTTTATGACTATTTCTACATTGCGGCCAGAGCTTTCCTTACGCAACTGAGGGACAATTTTCGCAAAAGGACACAATAAGTAGAATCTGGCATTATGTGCTGAAAAGAACCAAAACATTATTTTTTTGTTTGTCATTTGTAATACTTTTCTTGAAGAATATCACTGAACTTCCTTAAAAAAACTGCTCATTTAAACTCAAAGACAGATTTATACTGTTTCATCTTTTTGAATCTTTCTCTCCATTTGTTTTTTAATTGTATGCTAACAATATCACATTTTAGTTTTAGTTTTTAATCTTTTTAACATTAAGTTTGATGCTTCTGGTGCTTTGATTCCATTTCTGTGCAAAAGCAGACCTAACTGCCTTTTGGGCATATTTCAAAAGTAATCATGAAACAACGAATGATCATCACACATCATTATCAGCCATGTATAAAGACTGTGCACCCTCTCTGGTAAAAAGATGTTATACTTAACCGCCAATTGAATCCATTATTAAAGTGATCTCCTCTCAAACACTGAGTCCCCACTGAAACTGGTAATCTCACCTGTGCAGTGAACCAAAGCGTCAAACCAGGACATGACTCAATATGGAGTCAAAATACTCTCACTTCAATGGAAAAAAGAGAAGCGGGAAACCGTCAAAACGTTTCAGATCCAGACATGGATCTTAAAAACGGAACTGGAGTTTTACCTAGCTGAGGAAAATATGTGATTGTGTTGGGGTAAAAAAGTTGCTAGATGTAGTTTGTTACTGAAATAGCAATATTTTATTGGCCAGATGGAATAGAAGCTCATACAGGAACCACATTATACAGTATCAGAACATCCAACGTGCTAACATGCTCCTGCTTCAAAAGTGAATCTCAAGTTAATTATACAATCTAGGCATTACAAACAGTACCACCATTACTAAAACTATGTTTACTAGCTCAGTGCTAAATGCTAAAAGCTTATTATATGTGATTGTAAAAACAGTGTATAAACGTAGTTGTAAGCAGAACTAGCAGGCTATATGTCGAAACATGTGGCAAAACCCTTAGCCCACAAACAAAACAGGTTGTGTCCTATCCTGGATAAACCTGCGTGGTGACCACTGAGCTGTTGGTCGGTCGGTTGTTTCCTGATCTTCACCTCACGATGCATCTGGCACCAGACGAACGGGTAGCACCACATCAACTTGCAGCAGTCGTCACAGCACGAGCCCTGCAGGAGGAGGAGGAGACGGGATATAAAACCAACAGTCAAAACTATGCGTTCAGAGACGTATTGAAACAGGCTGAACTTACTCGAATACTGGAATAAAATGAAAGAGTTGCTGCCAAAATTGTTTATTACCTGGATATTTAATGACACTACGAGTATAAATTGAGGTTGCAAGTTGAGCAGTATAATTACAACTTGGAGGCAAGGAGAACAAACTCAAACAGCCAACTTTGTGTCCAACTGGTGAATGTAAATTAAATACTCTGCTTTGGTCTCCTCCCTTTCTTTTTCTTGAACTGCTTAATGCTTCACTATATTCTTCAGCAACTCCCTGACTGAGTCCGTCTGCAGGGAGTGTACACACTTTTTCGTCTCTAAGTAAGAACAATTACTCCTTTTTGTATATGTTCCTAAAATAACATTATTTACGTCCAACACCCGACATGTTAGCTCAAAACTTCTTTAGGTGCTCCAGATAATTTGTTTTGATCTCTTCCTGTGCTCTGAAACATGCGGTATTGCAGGCAGCTGCATTTCCTCCCTAACCCAATTTTGCATCTATTCTTTGGCCTTCCTGTTTGCTACACACACACACACCATTCATTTATATATCCTGCTGAACAGGACAATGTGATTTGAATGTGTAATACCAGTCGTACTTCAGTGTTTTGGTGGCTTGAATGCTCTGAATGAAAAGCACACAGAACACACCGGAGCTTTGGTTATATAACATTATGTGCCTCACAAAATACTTCTGCAAATGACTTTGCAGATGTTGTCCCAACAACCAATCTGAGTGTATCAGTCCACCATGTATATAATCTATGATGATAATGATTAGATTTAAATATAAATAAATAATAATTGTTAATCTCTCCTCAATATTCAGTACAAAATCTATTACCTCTGACACACTTCTCTTCATGAGTACATTTCTAAATTATTGAACAGATATTGCAACTTTAAGTTCCTCTGGTTTGCTAAACAGTGTGTACTGGATATTCCAGTATGTCATTTCACTTTGGAATTCAGGGTGTGTTGCACCTCACAGCTGCACTTTGTCACAAAGGCATCACAACAACAGTTGTTCTAAACAGGACACTTCCTAGACTGGAACTTCCCTACTTAAATTTACATTTTGCATTAAACTAGTTCCCATATCAATGGGATAATACTAGCAGCAATGCCAAATCATGCAAAGTGCAGCTCAGACCATTTTTTTAACCGAACTGTAAAATGTAGTGACTGCATCTTAGACAATTGTGCCATTTTGCTCTTACCGGAATATCATGGCGCTCTCGGATGGAGGAGCGGAGTAAGCAGGACACCACACAACAGCAGTCCAGCAGCGGCATGGCGCAGCACCATCCATGATCTCCAGCAGTCTGACACTGCATGCAGGGAAAGCACCACCAACCACAGCAACCTTTACGGCAGAAGAGAAGGAAAATGAAATGATGTGAACCCTGACTCAAGACACATTGTTTTGGGTTTCTTCGAGCACAGTTTTGTGTTGAAATCTTGATTTTGGAGCGCAATTGTACTTGGTTTGTTGGGTTGACTTACAGCTGCTCATATCTATGCAGCAGTCACAGAGGCCGGTGCTCCATGCCCCGGGGCCCTGGGTGTGCGCATCACCGTCACCACTGGGTCGGCTGCTGGTGGACGGCCATGTCTGAAAAATAGAACAAATAAAGAAACAGTTAAACAGAAATTGCTGGCTTTTCTATCCATTGGTAAAGCCAGGAAGGATTTAGCAGACTACTTAAAACAATACCATCCGCAGTGTTGCTGATTAAACCTGTAATTCAGATGCTGGTATTAAAGGTATCCTTATTACAGACTGGTGGCAACGTCTGCCTCTATTTTCAGTGCATCTTGGGACAAGTCACAGCACCTTCACACTTATTCCCCTGTGATGAGTCATCTTAATTTGTTTTGCATTTATTTGGCCAAAGTAAAGACACAATGCTTTGGAAACACATTAACTTAACTCCAACCTTAAGCATTGACAGGAAAGCAGAACATGTGCACTATTTCTGCCTCAAGGTGCTGTAGTGAATTGATTTGTTGGTCTAGTACTTAACTTTATTCATAAGCATTTTAAATTAAATGGGTTAGTTTTCAATAAATATGTAACCTCGCTAAAAAGCTTTATCTATGCCGCAAATGTGCAACTAATGCATATTATATCACATTTTATAATCCTATATCCTGAAATACAGTCAATAAAATGTACCTGTGAACACAATTTAAATTTGATTTCTGTAATGCTACAACAAATGATGATAGTTTTCCCAAAATAGCTATGCTATTTGTTTTCTCTCGTGTCTGTGTAGCATAAACCTAGCTTAACTGTCATTTTAGGCTAGCATGTCAAGTGCAGCACTAGCTTGATGTTATAAAATACCACCTTTTGAGCACTACAATGTATATTCTAAGTCATAAAGGCAGTTTAGTACGATGTTAGTAGGTTGTTTCTCGTACTTTATATCATCATAAAGAAATAACAAACCCACAGAGCTTCAGATAGTTAGCTAGCTAACCTTCGAGCTAATTTCGGACCTAGCTTCACTAGCTAGTTAGCTGCTGACATTTGCTGAGATTATTAGTCTACAGTTTGGAAATAAATGCTTTTAAAAAGCCATTTTCATTATGAAGACATGTTTATTATTCACCACTTAATTAACTAAATGCATTAGTCTTAAGTCTTAGTTTTAAATGTCTTTTTTTTTAAACGACTTTTGCATAATGTAGCCTAGAGCTATGCTCAAGCTAGCCAATTGGTTAACTAGCTTTGATTAGAGGTTGCTTATTCGTTTAAATTCTAAATCAGGGGAAATTATAAACATTTATGGTGAAAATATAACTCATCTTAATTGCCATGATGCAGGGAATATGAGTTATTTTTACCCATTGCTCTTTTGCAATAGTAATTTTGGATTTTAACATAGTGAAATAAAAACCAAATATCAGTGTAAAATGATTAAATCCAACATTTTCATTACAACTGACTGCTATCATCATCATCAGCTTTATTTAAAGAGACTCTTGGTCCATTTCCTAAAAGACACACAATTATTTCATAGTAGAGGCTGGCAGATATATATGCCGTTTTATCATGGGTTTTATACATTAATGGTAAATGTGGCCATGGAAGCTTGCCATAATAAATTAGGAAAAACTCATAGCATGGCATCTCCATCTATCATTCTGAGCAACACATGTTTAATCCTTTCTTACGCATTAACTGTAAAGTTAATTAGCTACTATAATTAAACCAATCTCTGAAAGTCAAATTATACCTAATCTTACATTTATTATAAATTGCCTCAGGCTCAGTATCAGCCAAAGACTGCAAAAAGGCTTTTATACAAACGTTTTCTTACCTAATCACTGGTTTATTGAGCTGTAGAAAAGTCAAAAGAAAGATTGATCTATCCAGCACCCAAGCTTAGAATGAGTGATACAAAAAAACACCGAGCATCGCAAAGGGGTTGGCTCTAGAAGTTTCTATTTCCCTGGAAATACTACGCACACGCACACACACAAACACGCACAAAACACACGCACACAAATACATGCCAACCTTTCCAAATCCAAAAGAGGTAGGTTTGCGCGGCAAATGTGCATGCCCAAATTAGGTAATCAGAAGAAATGGAACCCCAGTAATTACATATAAACCATATATTTAAATATATTGCATAATTCTATGCATTTTTCAGAAAAAGTGGTAGTTTGGTAAACAGTGACATCAACGACATGTTTGGTCTGTAAAATGGCCGAAAAGTAAAAGAATGGGAGATAAATATCCCAAAGTCTCCACATTTTATTATATTTGTAGTGGTTTCTGGTCCTCTTTCAGTTGAGACAGTGTAGATGAAGGATGTGTCAGGATGTAGAACTTTTGTGTGAACATTGGATAAAGCCAGGTTCATATTCTTGTTTCATGACATAATAGTCAAAGGTTTGCACAGAGCAAAATATCTTTGTGTTGCGCCATAAATCAGAAAATATTGCATTAAAAAAGTGATTTCCTGCATTTTTCAACTGATAAAGTGTGATATAAATAATGTACAGGCTTTCAGATTGCAGTAGCTCACTAAACAGAGACATTAATTACATGTTTGGTGTTGAAAATGTCAGAAAAAGTGAAAGAATGGGAGATAAATGTCCCCAAATCTCAAAATGGTAGCCTATTATATTGTTAGTGTTTGTGGTCCTCTTTCAGTTGAGACACTGTAGGATGCTTCAGGAAAAGACACTGGATGTCTTCCAGTCGTTTGAAATGTGTAGCAAACATGAGATATTTTAACATTACCACATGATTGTCATTTGGTAAAGACTGCTGTAACAACTGTAATATGCTCATGGTCCCCAGAGGTTGATCCTTAAATTAATTTGGGTGATCCCCTGACTTTTCCTGTAGAGCCAATTGAAGGTGTTTGGTTAACAGTGGAAATATCTAGATTACTATTGAATGGATGACATTTTGTGCATGGTCCCCAGAGGATAAACTCTCCAAATTATCCAGAGATCCTCATTCCGTCATCAACATCACTAAATTATCATTTCATTACATTTGAGATAAAAAAAACTCACCAAACTTCTGACATTCAAACCAGCATCAGTTGTGATTTCTAAGAACTAAATAAATGTTAGCATTTAGCTAAAACTCACATGGAAAACAATAAACCCACTAAACATTAGCATATTAGCATACTGGTGTGAGTGAGTCAGAGCTGCTAGCATGGTCTTCAAATCTGCAGGAAGCTGAGGTCTGTGTGAACCAGTGCCAGGTTTACAAAAACAGAAGGACTGTCTGAATGACAACTGAAACTGAAACTTGAATGATTCTTACTGCTGTTGAAGACACTCTTCAGCGTGTTGATGTCACTGGAGGATCCGGAAATCCTGTAGATCCCCACCTCCGCCAGGCCTCTCCTCTCCACCTCCTCGGCGCAGCAGCGCACCACGTGGGGCACCATCACTCCTTCCTGTCTGCCAGGCAATAGAAAGTATAAGGACGAAAATCCCACTTCAGATATTTCATATGTAAGCGTCGCTTCATTTCAGATTCCTCTCTTGCCACATTTCTGCTTCTCTTCAGCCCACTCTACCACACTTCTTCAAAGTAGCTGAGCCTTTGAAACAACCACATTAGCCCAGACGGGTTCAGCAACAACCCATTTTGTATTTCAAGGACTTACTGAGTAACAATTTCAATGGGGATGCAGAAGACAGGATGTAGAGGAGCTGTAGCGCTGGGGGGTTCAAGAGGGTGGGGGAGAACTTCAGGGAGACGGTCACATCCACCTGGCCGAGGTGTAGCGTCTGTCTCCTCCATCGCTCATTCAGGGTTTTAGATTCCAACTGAAAGTCCACATCAAACATGAAGAAAAACAACATTTAGTTATATCATTAGAGAGCATTGATGGTTTTTTCATGCACTTTTGGGCAGAAGGACATATAGTGTGAAATAAAAACAACAATTGCCTATAAATACATCCTGAAGTTATGGAGCAACATTCAGAGTCTTGATTTTGCTCGATGTAAGACGAATATTTACTCTCTGTTTTGGTCTCCACCACCTATAAGGGAAATATCTTGCTCTTATAAACGCTCTTAAGAATGACCTAGCTAGTACCAACTTTAACTTTTACATTTGATGCTGAGAGGTCAGTTTATCTGTTGCTGAAAAGTTGGAAACACTGATGGAATTGGTGAGAGTGTACTAGAACAGTAAAGATGTTGGCAGTAAAACCAAAACAAAGAGCTGAAAGCGTCCAAACGGAAACTGTCGAGATTGATGAGATGATATAGCTGTTGGTGCACTTCTGAGCCGTGTGTTAAATGCTTGATTTCAAGAGGATATTTGTCCTTATAATAAAGCCAAAGCCCAGTGTACGTCATACCTTTACAGAAGTTTTTCCCAAGACAGTATCATCCTTTCCATCAGCCTGGCTCACGCAGAGCAGCCTCAGCTCCTGAGCCGCGTCCACCTGGAGCTCCAGCTCCTGTGTGACAGACACAACGTGTGTTAACACTACAGCCACAACAGGAGCATTCATGTCTTATTTTAAAGCCTTTTGATCCTGGCTACCGGTTGGATTTGGTGTACATTTTACTGCCACTGATCATGTTCAAAGCGTAGCACGGTCTGACCGTACTGCGACTTTTAAATCCTCCAGAAGACATCATGTCAGATGCTGTCTAGACATGAAGAAGTCTTATCCCACCCGTCTGGCGGTCGAATCATCTGCATTTCATATCAGTTTTTTTTTCATGTGAATAAACATTGTACTTTGAACTCACCTGGTCCCAATGTGGGTTGAGGCTGTGGATTGATGAGTGTGTCGTGGCTTGTTTATCACAGAACTCATATCCATCCACTTCCCCACACACGTATACCGCTAAAAGAAAAAGAGTACCGATAACTAGGTGACCTCTGATTCACCTTCTGACATAATCCCTTCAACTGGGGGCACATTTATATATTTATCATTGTGATTCATTGTAATAGTAATTCCCATACAGGCTGGTTGCTGCAGGCCACAGGCAGAGTGCACGGCCACACTCAGAGTCCCACACAGACACATCTCGTCCTCTACTGCTGAGAGACAAAGACATAAATAACCAGAAGCTCTTTGGATTTAATCGTCCCGACGAGAAAGACATACAGAAAGTGTTGAAAAGGTTTGAAAGCCAGCACTAAAAGATCAAAAGCGTCGAGCTCAGTCGGTGTATTGCGTTTCAGATACAGGATGTGAGTCTGAGGAGAGGGGGGGCAGGAGACGGACGGACGGGGGGGGGCAGAGATGGTGGTCGTACCGGCGTTGGTGCTGTGAAGTGGCGGCTGCTGCGTCATTCTCAGTTTCACACATGCACTGGTGAGGGTGAGCAGGTCGGGGGGGACGGTCTCTATGTCTGAGGAACACACAGCAAACATAGGCTCCAGTCAGCTGACTGAACACACACACAAGCTAATGGAGAATAATGCTAGTGAGGCTTTGGTTACTTCATCATTTATAGGCTGAAATGTGAATTACTTGGCTTTCATTCTCATTGTTCCCATTCGAATGCATTTAATGCATTTGATAGAATGTGTTTGAACTGGTTTATAGAGTTATTATTTCCATTAAAAAAATGTCATTATAGAAAGAAAGTATGTATTTTATCATTGCGAATCATCTTTAATAGTCATTGGCGAGGATGATAAACATATTTTCTACGTCATAACAGTATTTTTAAACCCATTAACCGAATAAAACTTTTTAATGACGCTTGTTTCCTTATTAAATGGTAATAAAACCACATTTTGCCATCTTAAGAACAATCCTTTAAACTGCTTTCTTTGTCCATCCAACATCAAAAACAAAAAAAACAATTTGTTAACAATGCTTTGATAAATTGTTCAAGTTAAGTTGAGGCTGATTTAGGGTAGGTTAGGGTTAGCCCTAGGATTAGCCCTAACCCTAACCCTTTCTTAGCATCATTTTTCCTTAGTGTATGTATAAGAACCCATGCAATGACACTGGTTTGTGTTTGGGGTGTGTGTGTGTGTGTGTGGTTGTGTGTGTGTTGGTGTGTGTGTGTGTGTGTGTGTGTGTGTGTGTGTGTGTGTGTGGTGTGGTGTTGGGTGTGTGTTGGTGTCCACCTTAGAGAACGGTGTTTGGCTCCACGGGATTTTTTAAATGTGTTCCTCCCCTATGCAGACTGACTCACAGCACCTTCTCTCTTAACTAACACTTCGTACTTCTCATAACCACCAAGTGTTGAACGTCTCCAGTACTGCTTGCTAATAATGTATTGATTTCCAACAGACTGTTAGTAAGCTCTAGACCCCAAAAAACTTAAATAAAATCTTGTGCAGATTGGTGTGAAAGAAACTGGAACTTACTGTCTGTAGTGAGTTTGTGGATGGCTTCCTCCATTCTTCAAGCTCATACCAGCGAGGAGGAGGCGGAGAGTGTTGACTCTGTCGGGAGGTAAAACAGATTTTCAAAATTGTACTTTGAATGATTATTATATAAAACTGCGATGTGAGAGATCGTGTGTGTATACCTTGCCGCTGGGGCTGTGCAGCTCCAGTGTGTAAGCCGGGGAGTGTGTGAGCAGCATCAGCTCCATCTGCTCCAGTTTCTTTCTGCTACGAGCTGCAAAAGCCAAACCCTTGGACCCCTGCTTTACACAAACACATGAAATAAATTAAGCAGCTGTTAAAAAACACTGCCCATACTCTTCTCTCTGTGTCAAAACATACTGCGTGTTGTCGTAGCTGCTGACGTAGGAGGTGCATCTTTGTTCTTATGGTGTGTAGGCGAAGCTGTGCGTCTGGAGGACGATGTTGATCTGCGACCCAGCGAAGTTTGAGGCCAGCGAGGGGCAGAAACCAGCCGAACCTGTACTGGTCCTGCTTCCTGGAAGATTACATGCAGTGTTATAAGCTGCTGGTCTCTTTAAAGGTGCCCTATGATACTGTTTTCCATCAATATGTTATAGGTCTCAGATACAAAACATGTCTCTGAAGTGTTTGGCTCCAAACACCAAACAGATCATTGCAGCATTACCCATAATCCCCTCTGTTTCAGCCCTGTTTCCAAAGTGCTGATTCTCTGTCTGTTACTTCAGATGAAAATAAGGAGCCCCTCCCCACGCCCCTCTGAGAGACATTTGGTTACAAAGAACACAATGGTGCTCTAGGAGGAGATTCAGGTGATAAGAGGGGGGGGGGGGGGGGTTACCTTGGTTGCTGATTGGCTAATGGTTACACAAGCCAAAAAATCGTTATGACCCCGACGGTTTCTCTTTCTGCGCTCACCCTGCTCAATTAATCGTATTTTCATCGCAATTACGATTATGGCTTGCAACGATTACGAAAACGTAATCGAAATAAAACGATTTGTTTTTATTATTATTATTATTACTTATTTTTATACTTAAAGTTTAATCAACTGTTAAAAACATACTGTTAAAAAAAAAATTCTCCAATAAATTGATATTTTCAAAGTAAATGGATAATCGTTTTTAATAATCGTGATATCAATTATTGACCCAAATAATCGAGATTATGATTTTTGCCATAATCGAGCAGCCCTAGCTCACCCTCTGGTTGCATGTTTGAATCTGGTGCACAGCAGGAGGTCGGTTGTAGAGGAGAGGTGACGCATGTGGCGTTCCCCCTCGCTCGCGTCCACCACAAAGCCGTCACGCATCAGCTTACGTCTCTGTTGAGTCACACACAGACACAACATGTTCTGGGGTAAAGTATCGAAGACTTTTTCATAACCATCTTGGCCAGATTTTGCCCAGTGTATGCCTCACCATGCCGTGACTGAGCGTGACCTCTCGTTTGCTCTGTGAACTCTCGTTGACACCAGACAGGAAGCTGCGGGACAATCTGAGAGCTTCCTGTAACAGTGCGAAGTCTTGGTGGGTTTCTGGAGTCGTCTTCAGGAGGTCCTACAGGATCACAGAGAGGATGCCGAGTCAGAAAGTGTGGGGGAGAAAGTAGGATACGGCTATTTCCTGGTACTGGAGTTGGTTGGAAAGATGAGCATAATCAGAACAGTAGAAGCTATGGGAGGTTTGGGAATGATTATCTCACAAGCAGCACAAGTGTGGTCTTGGTGACTCTGTCCAAAGGCTTGTATAGTAGCGCTGCAATGACAAAAACAGCAATCAGACGCCGTGTCCGCCAATAAGTCATACAAAACCACACATTTCGATTCTGTACCTTCAAATGTGTATTTGGTACGAGTTTTGTCCGTGCCGATGTTGGACATCATGCTCTGGAGAGACGGAAGAAAAGGTGAGGTTAGGATACGTTTTAGCATGTTCCAGTACGTGCTCCCTTGGAGGTTTGTGGTACCTGGGCCAGGGTCCGGAAGCGAGGGTCCGACTGTGTGCACTTGCGAACGACTTGAACAGCTTCCTCATAGTTGCCAATGAAACCACCGTACAGACCAAGCTGGTTGACCTACAGACGCAGAATATCAGATAGATGACTGGGGGAGGTGGGACGAGGGGGGGGGGGGAACACCATTACAATGTGGGTTTCTCAAAACCTTTATTTCTCCAGGTAAAATCCCATTGAGATCAATGATCTCTTTTTCAAGGGAGACCTGCAGCGTTTTATGATCTAATGTTCAAAATGCAAATCAATATTCTAATATTGTCTTCCAGAATATAATGACGTCAAATACTTCTTGTAGTTCATCATTTATTCGCTAAATCTGTTCCAAATGCACTTTTCGCCCTCAGCCACGTGCAAATATTTGCAAGATTTCAAGATTTTGTTTTTGGTGTTACACATCGTTGGAGGACACTTCAGATCATGAGTCGTGCTGAGTCTTCATGGACTCTGATTCCAGTGTTTTCAAACTCATTCAGACCAGATTCAAAACACAGGTTTGTTTTCTGGTCATCTGTATTCATTCACTGCTTTCATCTTAGCTCCAATAATGTTCCTATCAGCCTCAGTAGCGTTCATAATAAGCGAGGTTAGCATAGCAACATGTGCCTGATGATGAGCTCTGATTTAAGCCGCTTGACAAACACACACATTGCCACACACATTGCCACACACCCTCATTTAGAGAACTATCAAGAACACTACGCAAGCACAGGTGTTTTATAGGCTCTCATCAAGGTGAGGCCAGGTTAGACTGGCCCTCCCCAAAGCAGGAGAGACACAGGTGGAACAGATCACACTAACGAGGGCTGCACACAGCTGGCTCTCTGACAGGCTTCACTGTGGAGCCCTCGTTAGCGTCATTCGTTACAGCTGTGCTGAGACAGGCAAACATGTATGTTTTTTTAAATGTTGGTTCGGTTTTATTCTTATTAAAACAATACATACCATTTTGTTCTTGTAAAAATGAACACAATCCAAAAAGGTTATATGGATGTGTGAATACTAAAAACTGTATTAAAATTAAATTAAATAATATTAACTGTAAATCATTGACAGCAAGAAAAAAACTGGATATTAGTTTTGGGATTAATGGGAGCAGTATTGATTGACTGTTTAGCCACTCGGAGCAACAGAAAGGGTTTTAACCAAAACAATGACAATGGCTTACAGATCAGTAAACGACCAGTCAAAATCAAAGGATCCAACGTGTTTTAAACGGAGCAGAAATATAACTAGTCTCCCAGTTCAAGTATATTGGAGTCATACTGGACTCGAACTTGACTTTTAAGAAACATATTAAGAAAGTGTCCAATACCGTTAAATTGAACTTGCAAAATGTTAAACAAATTAGACCTTTCTTAACTGTCAATGCTGCAAAGTCATACCTCCACTGTATGAGTCTATCCCACATTGAACACTGTTTTACAAACTGGTCGTTTGCTTGAGCCACAAACCTGAAACCCAGAGAACAGCTGTACAAGAGAGCTATCCAGGTGTTTGACAGAAAGCCACATTCATACCACCACTGTGCCATCCTTGAAAAACACCATTTCTTAAGTTTTGACAATTTTAAGTCTTTTAAATGTGCTTTATTTATAAATGTTTACATGGACTGCCCCCCCCCCCCCCCCCCCCCCCCCCCCCCTTGGGGGAATTCATCCACAGAAAACACACTGGACGCTGCACTAGGTCAGAAACCAGAGGAGACTGTGAAGTCCACCGCAGACGGACTACTTTAGGACAACATGTCCTCTCCGTTAAAGGCAGCTCGTTGTGGAACAGCCTCCTGACTGAGATACGGATTGTCCCACTCTCAATAGCTTCAAAGGTCACCTCAAAGAATGGATGACGTGTAATCACCGCTAACTGCACTTTAACACAGGGGTATCTCCTCTTGCACTTGATGCACCTCTTGTATCTTATCTTGCACTTTCCATGTCGTTGCTGCTACATTGTACTGCCACGTGCTGCTCGTGCTCTTTGGCACCTTTTGCATATCATGTATTTGTTTTTGCTGTGTGTGTAGTTGTCATGTTCTTAAATGTTCTATGTGAGGGACTGCGGATGGAAATTAGCTCCAAGCTAAAATCCGGCATATTTACACTATTTGCATTTGTTTTGTTTGAAGTGTTCATTAACGTGCATTGTCCCTGCTAAATAAACGATTAAATGAAAATGAATTGAAAATATAAATGAGGTGAATGAATGCGACCTTGAAACAAACAGCCATTGTTGAGAAGGCACTGCTCTCGGACGTCCTGATAGCATGACCTTAACCCTAACCCTCACTCTAATTGGATTCCTACCCTAATTCTACCCACGACTCATGTCTAAAACCTAACCCTACCCTAATTCTACCCACGACTCATGTCTAAAACCTAACCCTACCCTAATTCTACCCACGACTCATGTCTAAACCTAACCCTACCCTAATTCTACCCACGACTCATGTCTAAACCTAACCCTACCCTAATTCTACCCACGACTCATGTCTAAACCTAACCCTACCCTAATTCTACCCAGGACTCATGTCTAAACCTAACCCTACCCTAATTCTACCCACGACTCATGTCTAAACCTAACCCTACCCTAATTCTACCCACGACTCATGTCTAAACCTAACCCAACCAACAAAGGAAACGAGTTGTAGCCATTTTATTTCTTAGGTCACTTTGTATTCACGACGCAATAGACGACGACTCACCATTTTCAGGAACAGGTCCCCCACCACCAGCTCGAAGCCGGTGTAGCTCATCTGCCCGTCCTCCCCGGGGCCAGGCTCAGAGCGGCAGTGTGCGCTCAGACGCTCCTTCAGGCCCGAGAAGAAGCTCTGGTGCATGTCACTGATCTCAGGCACCTGGTAGAACACAGTCTGGACCTGCTGACTGGACAGAACCGGCTTGGAGGTCCCGGCTGAGGCGCGCAGGGCCTTCATGGGCTGCAGGGAAATAAAAAGAAGGGGAATAATTGAGCCGTGCAAGCAGAGCTGCAAAGTGTGAACGTACTGAATCAAGAGCTCAGCCCCCAAAGCTTCACTTAGGTGCCTTTGAGCAGCCTCTCAACTTTAGCACTGCTGAATAACAGCAAACACACACAGTGTTGTAAGAAACACACCCACAACTCTGAGCACGTTTTTTTGGGTGAAATGAGTCACGTTGTGTAAGAATGCATACAGGCAGTTGCTTTAAATAGCAGGCAAAAAGAAGAAATGTGGTGTATTTGTTCTTGCACCATCACGTCCTGCTTCTTGCAGAAGTTAAAGCTCACCTATTGTGCTAAAGCCACTTGTTCACGTCTCTTCTACATCAACATGTGTCCCCTCTTCTCCATGTCTCTTCTACATCAACATGTGTCCCCTCTTCTTCATGTCTCTTCTACATCAACATGTGTCCCCTCTTCTTCATGTCTCTTCAACATAAACATGTGTCCCCTCTTCTTCATGTCTCTTCTACATCAACATGTGTCCCCTCTTCTTCATGTCTCTTCAACATAAACATGTGTCCCCTCTGTGTAAAGAGACTCTGAAAGTTTCTGGAACAAAGACCCCCTCTCTTTTTGTCCTGATCCATTTCTATAAAAACCTGTCTGAAAATGAGCTGATCAGATTTTGGCCACTTTATGATGTCATAACGATTTTTTGGCTTGTGTAACCATTAGCCAATCAGCAACCTAGGTAACCCCCCCCCCCCCCCCCTTATCACCTGAATCTCCTCCTAGAGCACCATTGTGTTCTTTATAACCAAATGTCTCTCAGAGGGGCGTGGGGAGGGGCTCCTTATTTTCATCTAAAGTAACAGACAGAGAATCAGCACTTTGGAAACAGGGCTGAAACAGAGGGGATTATGGGTAATTCTGCAATGATCTGTTTGGTGTTTGGAGCCAAACACTTCAGAGACATGTTTTGTATCTGAGGTCTATAATATATTGATGAAATCAGTATAATAGGGGACCTTTAAATTAGATAATTGATACTTCTCTCAAATGTGTTCATAAGCATGTTGTTATCTAAGCTAGCCGTAGCTTCATATTAACTTTATGCATGAGAGGGGTATCAATCTTTTAAGAGAAATAAAAGGGGAACCTCGTCTCTAGTGGAGAACAAAGTGTTGTTAAACAAGGAAGCTAACAATAAGGACACTCATAATGTTGTATGACACAACGCTAACCACACCCTACAGCAGCTCATACTCAGATACAGTAAACACACAGAAAACAAACCAAGGACTACCTTACGTTCATGTAATGTCAAAATGGAAGTGATTTGCTGATTCTCCGGCTACATGATATAAAGAGTTGTTTTCTTTTATTTGGTGACAGCAGAATAACAAAGGGGAAGTTTAACTGTAATTTTAAACGGGGTTATTCCACTTTTTTGCAAAATAGAATAGACCAGAGAATAGCGTGAGTTGACGTTTTGATGCTAAAATAAGATAAGTATTTGAATGTGTTTGTTACCATCAGCAGGGCCTCCAGCTCTCTGAGATAGACCTCCTCACTCTCCACGATGCATTTCAGGACCATGAGCCTCCTCGCTAGCATTTCCTCGGGGCTGGATAACGTCTGGAATCACAGGCGTCCAACAAATATTAATATAAGTCAGTGTTGGGACATTTGAAATACAATTTGGCTGAATCAGATTAATAATTCATAAAACAGGAAATATGCCTTTTGTTTGGTGTAACACAACTCAAATGTCTCTCACTCAACAGGTTACTTCTTCAATACTTTTCTACACACTGAGGTTTGGAAAAAGGAAGTAAATCCAACAAAACACAACGATAACATTTATGATTATTGTTTTAACTTCCCTGGCTTTTTTAAATACATTTTCTGATAGGGACAGAAAATGTCTGAAGTCAGTTGGACGTGGAGGCAAACACGAATTCACGTATTGTTTTAGTATTAACAAATACGGTAATGAAATGTACATAAAGTCTTCCCCCACTTAAACCTCATGTTTTCCCCTTCCTTAACAACTGGTACAATGAAAACAAACTATGATAAGCAGCTCAAAGTTTACATTTGTGTGTACCGAAAAAGTGAATCACTTCATTCGAAATCCAAAATGTGCATATTCATCTTGTCTACATAACAAAAGATTGTGCCAAATGTAAAGAAATACCTCGGACGAAGATATCACGTTCAGAATAATAGGACGGACAACCTGTACGAATAATAAAAAGGTTTTGAATCTTCAAACATAAAAACGTACCGGGGTGTCTGGGAAGTCTACGCTCTGGGGATGAAGAGGAGAGAGAGGACAGGAATCGGCTTCCTCCTGGAACACATCCTCCTCCATGACCTCAGTCTCCGTGTGGACAGCTGACACACAAACACACACGATGCAGCACTAGTAATGTAGTATGTGAGATGAATATTGAGTAAGTTCCCTTATCTGTTTCCCCTCTTCGTGAAGTTGTTCCTTAAAAGATCAATGATGAGATTGTGCTGTAGACACATGCATGTATTCTCAACAAATGATGAGTGCATGACTACATTTCGGGGTTGGGTTATTTCAGTGTTGTCGTTAAAACAGAAGGTCTAATGCATTATAAATGAACTTTTTCTTATAAAACGCGTCTTGCTGTCTCACCTGGTACATGCTGTGACGTGAGATATCCCACAGCCTCCTGGTAGACGTCCATCGGAGGTCTCGTCGTCACGGTGCAGTCGCAGCATGTGAACAGACGCAGTGGGAGGCACTAAACTTCCTCATTCTGGTAAGTGTGCTCAACAAAGTTAAAAAAAAACACAGCTTCCGGTCCATCTGGTGAATAAACGATGAGAACTGCCACCTGTTTGTAAAGCATTCAGTTGCACTTCACTTCCTGACAATTTGTTGATTCCACCATACTCGCTGCACAGTATTTCATCTTCAGAGTTCCTTGATTAGTTACTGAAATGATGACTAATTGTTTTTATCTGTAACTAGTTGCTATATTATTACAGCACATTCAAGTGACACAGTTTACACACATATCTGTTGATACAAAGGTAAAACATAACGCTAAATAAAATGCCATCTTGATTTAGAATTGTAACAACTGAGAGTGGAGTAACAACCAGTCATTAATAGGTTGCTAACAGGAGCTTATTAACAAATTAACCATAAGTAGTATCAAGTTCCTTTCAAGTGTCTTCATAAAAAGCAAATACAACGTTGTTTTCTAGCACAGTATACAAAATTAGCCTGTGAAAATTAAGCATTCAACCCTAGTAAGAACATATACTATCAGCCCTTTTTATAAATCATATTACTATGAACTAACAGAGAGGGAAAATACATGTTATGTGATATTTTCCAATAATAGTCTCCTTTGATGGTGCAACACTGCCCTCTATAGGTAAACAGATGTTAACACAGCTGCTGCTTTTATTCTCGTGTTTGAACGTGCTGCTCCCTGATCTCACGGAGAATTGTAAGTGGCTACTGCCTGAGATCGCATGCTGTGGTTTTATTAAATGTGCCAACTGCTACGACTGTCTTAGGGGAGACAGCTTTTAGATGCGCAGCTCCTCTGTCTTGGAACAGTCTGCAAATTAAATGGAAACTGAACAATCTGGTGCCACTAAATGTTTTTAAAGCTCGGTTGGATGCTAATCAAACGGAAGCTATTGGTATCTGTTTATGTGGATAATTATGTAAATGATGCTGTATGATGTCCTTTTGTTGTTCTATTTATGTTTTTATGTTTCATGTGGAACTACTTGAGCAGGTCTCCCTTGAAAAAGAGATCAATGATCTCAATGGGATTTATCTGTCTAAATAAAGGTTTGAAATTAAATTAAATTAAATGTTGATAGAGTTCATATATGTATGTATATATATTGTCTTTCTTTTCTCTCTGACTGGACTGAGTGATAGATGTAACACCACCACACCACGAGCCACTCTGATATTTCCTGTTTGGGTATTTAAACACTGGTGGCGATCATTTGCTGCTGCGCGTGGTGGTTTGTAGTTTCATATCTTCATGTTCACCGTTTTGCAGTAAAGTTAAGATTGTTTACCATTGATTTACAGTTTAAGCCATCCACTATGTTATTCCTGACCACAAACATTTAAGATGTATTCACATATTTGTGTAATATGTATTTTGTGCTTCATCCATTATGAATACAAATACACCTTTTACTAAATGTTCCCTGACAAGCTTCATCTGTAACTTCATGTTGTGTGTTTGGTGTTTATTTAAATATCTGTCAGTCAAGTGTTAGTTCAAGTTTTGTGTTTTTGGTGATGGGTTTAAGATTTAGTTTAGTATATGTATGGCCACTGGGGGGCAGCAAAAACAAACAGAATATATCATCAGTTGATGTTTGACTCGTTTGAAATACTTTTCTATGTATACAGCTTGTGTAAATAAGAAACATGTGTACCAAAATACACAAAATACGTCCTGATCCAGTTCCACTTTGTTATATTTTGTTATATTTCTGAGAACAGGTAACATGAATATGACAAGCATCAGTGAGTACCTTTACTGTCTACTACAGAGTGTGTGTTTCTTCTCCTCTGCATTCCTGTCACTACACACGCCCTTTCCTCCTCCCCCTGCCCTGTCTGTGACTCCCAACTTTTCTTCATACTTCTCCAGAAAAATGAAACCTAAACTTCACAGGATCCTGGGAGAGAAGAAAGGGGGAGTTTGCTGAGCTCAAGGCCACGGCCTCAATATAACTGAAACTCAAAGGTCTTGGTTACGCAGATATCCTAATCAAGGCCAAAGTCTGTGATAAGCACTCCTTCAGAAAAGACAAGCTGTTCAGCACGTTCAAAGATACTGAATGAAAACTCAACTGCTCTGCGAGAAAATAAAGTAGAGTTGACATTCTAGATGGTATTGAGAAATGAAGCGCTATTTCACAATATCATAAAAACTGTGACAGGATTTAATTAGTATTCAATCATAAAGGAACTAATGAACTCGTGTCTCAGTTTGATCCAAATGTGATGTAAAAAAATATGTTTTTACTAATCAATGCTCGGTAATAAGGACATTACAGTAACTTGGAGAAGTTTCTCGGATGAATGAAACAAGAGTGCTCAGAATAAACATACCCAGACTTTTTTATGACTATTTCTACATTTGCGGCCAGAGCTTTTCCTTACGCAACTGAGGACAATTTTCGCAAAAGGACACAATAAGTAGAATCTGGCATTATGTGCTGAAAAGAACCAAAACATTATTTTTTTGTTTGTCATTTGTAATACTTTTCTTGAAGAATACTCACTGAACTTCCTTAAAAAAACTGCTCAATTTAAACTCAAAGACAGATTTATACTGTTTCATCTTTTTTGAATCTTTTCTCTCCATTTGTTTTTAATTGTATGCTAACAAATATCACATTTTAGTTTTAGTTTTTAATCTTTTAACATTAAGTTTGATGCTTTCTGGTGCTTTGATTCCATTTCTGTGCAAAAGCAGACCTAACTGCCTTTTGGGCATATTTCAAAAGTAATCATGAAACAACGAATGATCATCACACATCATTATCAGCCATGTATAAAGACTGTGCACCCTCTCTGGTAAAAAGATGTTATACTTAACCGCCAATTGAATCCATTATTAAAGTGATCTCCTCTCAAACACTGAGTCCCCACTGAAACTGGTAATCTCACCTGTGCAGTGAACCAAAGCGTCAAACCAGGACATGACTCAATATGGAGTCAAAATACTCTCACTTCAATGGAAAAAAGAGAAGCGGGAAACCGTCAAAACGTTTCAGATCCAGACATGATCTTAAAAACGGAACTGGAGTTTTACCTAGCTGAGAAAATATGTGATTGTGTTGGGGTAAAAAAGTTGCTAGATGTAGTTTGTTAACTGAAATAGCAATATTTTATTGGCCAGATGGAATAGAAGCTCATACAGGAACCACATTATACAGTATCAGAACATCCAACGTGCTAACATGCTCCTGCTTCAAAAGTGAATCTCAAGTTAATTATACAATCTAGGCATTACAAACAGTACACCATTACTAAAACTATGTTTACTAGCTTCAGTGCTAAATGCTAAAAGCTTATTATATGTGATTGTAAAAACAGTGTATAAACGTAGTTGTAAGCAGAACTAGCAGGCTATATGTCGAACATGTGGCAAACCCTTAGCCCACAAACAAAACAGGTTGTGTCCTATCCTGGATAAACCTGCGTGGTGACCACTGAGCTGTTGGTCGGTCGGTTGTTCCTGATCTTCACCTCACGATGCATCTGGCACCAGACGAACGGGTAGCACCACATCAACTTGCAGCAGTCGTCACAGCACGAGCCCTGCAGGAGGAGGAGGAGACGGGATAAAACCAACAGTCAAAACTATTGCGTTCAGAGACGTATTGAAACAGGCTGAACTTACTCGAATACTGGAATAAAATGAAGAGTTGCTGCCAAAATGTTTTATTACCTGGATATTTAATGACACTACGAGTATAAATTGAGGTTGCAAGTTGAGCAGTATAATTACAACTTGGAGGCAAGGAGAACAAACTCAAACAGCCAACTTTGTGTCCAACTGGTGAATGTAAATTAAATACTCTGCTTTGGTCTCCTCCCTTTCTTTTTCTTGAACTGCTTAATGCTTCACTATATTCTTCAGCAACTCCCTGACTGAGTCCGTCTGCAGGGAGTGTACACACTTTTTCGTCTCTAAGTAAGAACAATTACTCCTTTTTGTATATGTTCCTAAAATAACATTATTTACGTCCAACACCCGACATGTTAGCTCAAAACTTCTTTAGGTGCTCCAGATAATTTGTTTTGATCTCTTCCTGTGCTCTGAAACATGCGGTATTGCAGGCAGCTGCATTTCCTCCCTAACCACAATTTTGCATCTATTCTTTGGCCTTCCTGTTTGCTACACACACACACACCATTCATTTATATATCCTGCTGAACAGGACAATGTGATTTGAATGTGTAATACCAGTCGTACTTCAGTGTTTTGGTGGCTTGAATGCTCTGAATGAAAAGCACACAGAACACACCGGAGCTTTGGTTATATAACATTATGTGCCTCACAAAATACTTCTGCAAATGACTTTGCAGATGTTGTCCCAACAACCAATCTGAGTGTATCAGTCCACCATGTAATATATCTATGATGATAATGATTAGATTTAAATATAAATAAATAATAATTGTTAATCTCTCCTCAATATTCAGTACAAAATCTATTACCTCTGACACACTTCTCTTCATGAGTACATTTCTAAATTATTGAACAGATATTGCAACTTTAAGTTCCTCTGGTTTGCTAAACAGTGTGTACTGGATATTCCAGTATGTCATTTCACTTTGGAATTCAGGGTGTGTTGCACCTCACAGCTGCACTTTGTCACAAAGGCATCACAACAACAGTTGTTCTAACAGGACACTTCCTAGACTGGAACTTCCCTACTTAAATTTACATTTTGCATTAAACTAGTTCCCAATATCAATGGGATAATACTAGCAGCAATACCAAATCATGCAAAGTGCAGCTCAGACCATTTTTTTAACCGAACTGTAAAATGTAGTGACTGCATCTTAGACAATTGTGCCATTTTGCTCTTACCGGAATATCATGGCGCTCTCGGATGGAGGAGCGGAGTAAGCAGGACACCACACAACAGCAGTCCAGCAGCGGCATGGCGCAGCACCATCCATGATCTCCAGCAGTCTGACACTGCATGCAGGGAAAGCACCACCAACCACAGCAACCTTTACGGCAGAAGAGAAGGAAAATGAAATGATGTGAACCCTGACTCAAGACACATTGTTTTGGGTTTCTTCGAGCACAGTTTTGTGTTGAAATCTTGATTTTGGAGCGCAATTGTACTTGGTTTGTTGGGTTGACTTACAGCTGCTCATATCTATGCAGCAGTCACAGAGGCCGGTGCTCCATGCCCCGGGGCCCTGGGTTGTGCGCATCACCGTCACCACCTGGGTCGGCTGCTGGTGGACGGCCATGTCTGAAAAATAGAACAAATAAAGAAACAGTTAAACAGAAATTGCTGGCTTTTTATCCATTGGTAAAGCCAGGAAGGATTTAGCAGACTACTTAAAACAATACCATCCGCAGTGTTGCTGATTAAACCTGTAATTCAGATGCTGGTATTAAAGGTATCCTTATTACAGACTGGTGGCAACGTCTGCCTCTATTTTCAGTGCATCTTGGGACAAGTCACAGCACCTTCACACTTATTCCCCTGTGATGAGTCATCTTAATTTGTTTTGCATTTATTTGGCCAAAGTAAAGACACAATGCTTTGGAAACACATTAACTTAACTCCAACCTTAAGCATTGACAGGAAAGCAGAACATGTGCACTATTTCTGCCTCAAGGTGCTGTAGTGAATTGATTTGTTGGTCTAGTACTTAACTTTATTCATAAGCATTTTAAATTAAATGGGTTAGTTTTCAATAAATATGTAACCTCGCTAAAAAGCTTTATCTATGCCGCAAATGTGCAACTAATGCATATTATATCACATTTTATAATCCTATATCCTGAAATACAGTCAAATAAAATGTACCTGTGAACACAATTTAAATTTGACTTCTGTAATGCTACAACAAATGACGATAGTTTTCCCACAAATAGCTATGCTATTTGTTTCTCTCGTGTCTGTGTAGCATAAACCTAGCTTAACTGTCATTTTAGGCTAGCATGTCAAGTGCAGCACTAGCTTGATGTTATAAAATACCACCTTTGAGCACTACAATGTATATTCTAAGTCATAAAGGCAGTTTAGTACGATGTTAGTAGGTTGTTTCTCGTACTTTATATCATCATAAAGAAATAACAAACCCACAGAGCTTCAGATAGTTAGCTAGCTAACCTTCGAGCTAATTTCGGACTAGCTTCACTAGCTAGTTAGCTGCTGACATTTGCTGAGATTATTAGTCTACAGTTTGGAAATAAATGCTTTTAAAAAGCCATTTTTATTATGAAGACATGTTTATTATTCACCACTTAATTAACTAAATGCATTAGTCTTAAGTCTTAGTTTTAAATGTCTTTTTTTTTTAAACGACTTTTGCATAATGTAGCCTAGAGCTATGCTCAAGCTAGCCAATTGGTTAACTAGCTTTGATTAGAGGTTGCTTATTCGTTTAAATTCTAAATCAGGGGAAATTATAAACATTTATGGTGAAAATATAACTCATCTTAATTGCCATGATGCAGGGAATATGAGTTATTTTTACCCATTGCTCTTTTGCAATAGTAATTTTGGATTTTAAATAGTTAAATAAAACCAAATATCAGTGTAAAATGATTAAATCCAACATTTTCATTACAACCTGACTGCTATCATCATCATCAGCTTTATTTAAAGAGACTCTTGGTCCATTTCCTAAAAGACACACAATTATTTCATAGTAGAGGCTGGCAGATATATATGCCGTTTTATCATGGGTTTTATACATTAATGGTAAATGTGGCCATGGAAGCTTGCCATAATAAATTAGGAAAAACTCATAGCATGGCATCTCCATCTATCATTCTGAGCAACACATGTTTAATCCTTTCTTACGCATTAACTGTAAAGTTAATTAGCTACAATATAATTAAACCAATCTCTGAAAGTCAAATTATACCTAATCTTACATTTATTATAAATTGCCTCAGGCTCAGTATCAGCCAAAGACTGCAAAAAGGCTTTTATACAAACGTTTTCTTACCTAATCACTGGTTTATTGAGCTGTAGAAAAGTCAAAAGAAAGATTGATCTATCCAGCACCCAAGCTTAGAATGAGTGATACAAAAAAACACCGAGCATCGCAAAGGGGTTGGCTCTAGAAGTTTCTATTTCCCTGGAAATACTACGCACACGCACACACACAAACACGCACACAAACACACGCACACAAATACATGCCAACCTTTCCAAATCCAAAAGAGGTAGGTTTGCGCGGCAAATGTGCATGCCCAAATTAGGTAATCAGAAGAAATGGAACCCCAGTAATTACATATAAACCATATATTTAACATATATTGCATAATTCTATGCATTTTTCAGAAAAAGTGGTAGTTTGGTAAACAGTGACATCAACGACATGTTTGGTCTGTAAAATGGCCGAAAAGTAAAAGAATGGGAGATAAATATCCCAAAGTCTCCACATTTTATTATATTTGTAGTGTGTTTCTGGTCCTCTTTCAGTTGAGACAGTGTAGATGAAGGATGTGTCAGGATGTAGAACTTTTGTGTGAACATTGGATAAAGCCAGGTTCATATTCTTGTTTCATGACATAATAGTCAAAGGTTTGCACAGAGCAAAATATCTTTGTGTTGCGCCATAAATCAGAAAATATTGCATTAAAAAAGTGATTTCCTGCATTTTTCAACTGATAAAGTGTGATATAAATAATGTACAGGCTTTCAGATTGCAGTAGCTCACTAAACAGAGACATTAATTACATGTTTGGTGTTGAAAATGTCAGAAAAAGTGAAAGAATGGGAGATAAATGTCCCCAAATCTCAAAATGGTAGCCTATTATATTGTTAGTGTGTTTGTGGTCCTCTTTCAGTTGAGACACTGTAGGATGCTTCAGGAAAAGACACTGGATGTCTTCCAGTCGCCAACATGTGTTTTCGAGAGATTGATATTAACGGCGTAACAAATGCCTCGTCTCTGTACCAGGCCCAACAACAAGAGCAAGGCTGCTACCATAGCATCTTATCGTGTCAGTCACGTTCTTGCGAAACACATGAAGTCTTTCAAAGATGGCGAAGTTGTGAAAGAAGCATTCATGGAGGCTGCCGACGCGCTTTTTGGGGGCAGTAAAAATAACAGTAGCATTTCAACAGGTTTTTGATATAATAAAAACTCAAGTTGGATACCGTTATTAATCAACTGTAAGTTTTAGTTTGTTTGAACTTATTCATTATAGTTATTGTACAAAATGGTATAAGAATGCAAACTTAAATTGATTATAGTCTATCATCAATTCAGGTTAAGAAACTAGTGTTGCTTGCATCCTATTTTAAAGGCATTTCTTTTTATACTCTACTAAAATGCAACAAAAAAAGGGTTTGATTCTATTAATTTTGTCTTTTTTATTGCACTTTGGCAGCAGATTCCTGTAGCTTCAGATTTGAGTTGTTTTATTAGTAAGCCTAATTTTAATGGCAAAGAAAGGGTTCAGAGTCTTTTCTTTTTTTCCTGTGTCATACAGTATGTGGCATCACAGTTCAATGTGTCTTGAAAACATTACCCACTGTAGTATGTGACGTGTGAATAAACTCCAACTCTGTATCAACAACACTGTTGTGTAACTTCAGTTAAATACTTGTATGTGTGTAGATTAGAAAGAGGTAAGATAAAGGATCTGCAGTATTTTTATGGAGTAGTAATCGTACAAAGGTCAGTTGTATACAAGTAGAAGTGTGTATTTACCTGGTAGTAGGCTGTCAGTAATTGCTATGCCTCTGGATCTCGGCAGACTGGCAACTTTAAAAGTAGCTCTTGGTTCAAAAAAGGTTGGGCACCCCTGCTCTAGATCATAGAATAAGTTAAGGGAGAGGGCATGATTTCAAGCATAAAGGGAAACCTTTGCCCATAGTTTGAATGCAAGATATAAAACAGGAAATACTGGTTTTTATTGTTCATTAGGCAACTTTGCATGAAATGGAAATTGCACTTTGACATACAAACCTTGATTTGTTTGCCTGCATTCAGTCGTTCTCAAGGTTATGAATAATGTTTAGCATTTCTTCAATTTATTAAGTCCTTTTATTGGTTAAGTGGTCCTTGGTATGAAAAAGTTTGAGAAACACTGCTCTAGATCATGGGTGCCGCAACGCAGTGCACAAACGCTACGAGACTAAATATATAATAATAAAAACTCAAGTTAGATACCGTTATTAATCAGCTGTAAGTTTTAGTTTGTTTGAACTTATTCATTATAGTTATTGTAGAAAATGATATAAGAATGCAAAGTTAAATTGATTATAGTCTATCATCAATTCAGGTTAAGAAACTAGTGTTGCTTGCATCCTATTTTAAAGGCATTTCTTTGTATACTCTACTAAAATGCAACAAAAAAAGGGTTTGATTCTATTAATTTTGTCTTTTTTATTGCACTTTGGCAGCAGATTCCTGTGTCGCTTCTTTTCTGAAGCATCCTACAGTGTCTCAACTGAAAGAGGTCCATCGTTGGTGCGCCAATAGTGCAGATATTTGGCCCTATTTAACCATTTTTAGACAAATAGCCATACCTAATGAAGCTCAGTATTTAAGCCTTCAGCACATATTATGCATTCATAGATCATGTTAAGATTATCTACTGGTGATCTTTGAAAGGTGGAATTAAACAAAAAATTGCAGGTGGAAATATACTGACATTATTAACTCTGCCTCTGCAAGTCTCTGATATGGCTTCTATATTTCAATTTTGTTTTGCATATATTGACAAACAAATATGAAGCTGAGGGCAGCATAATGACACCCCCTGCAGGTGTGTGGATTGTGAAAGGGTAAAACAAAAATAGGACTGAAACTCAGGTCTAAACCACAAGCGACTCTCTGAGGCTGTGAACATTTCACCACAGAGGAGAACAATTGCTTGACAAATGGAAAGATTAAGTAGGAAAAAATGTAAAGTTGTGGCTGACAGCAGCACCAAGGGGGGGGGGGGCTGCCATTTTTGCATGAAGATGAAGCTTAAGATATCAGTTAAACAGTATATACTCCTGAAAGAATGGGAAAAGGTAATCAATATATAGGGAGGAAAGTTCAACAAGCAAACAGCTAGGTCATTTGCTTACAATTCATGTCCTAAGACGGCATCCACAAATGCAGTATGATCTGTAACTGTATAAGGGCCCAGTGAGGATGATGTGAAAGACCCTCTGCATGTATCTGAATATGGATGTGCATGATCCAGAATTTAAGAAACAGAGCCCAAAAAAAAAGGCACCAAGCCCAGACTGGCAAGGAAATTTAGAAAGAGAGGTGACCAGTTCAAAGTGTATCCTCATGCAGAGGCTCCACCATGACTTTATAACCAAGAAGTTGAAAAGTGATCCATCTCCACTCTAAAGGCCTTGCACATCCTGAAAACATATGGAAGGATAACTTCACAGAAGGGCATAGACCAGGAGCCCAAAGCATAAAGGGATCTCCTACCTTGAGCTAAATGAAATCAAAGAGACACTAAATGACTACAAGAGATATAAAGATACCAAGAGACACAAAAACGACGGCATGCCTGTGCCCATCGGCCCATTGTCTCACAATCAGCCCGTGATTTCAATTATTGCCTGATTTGGACAGTGCCGTGTGCAGGGACACTCTTTGTGATGTCTCCCTCAGCTTTGATGCAGCTGTCGGAGCAGGAAAAGTGAGACCTTTGCTATTTTTAATAACACACCTGAGATTCCCATTCATTTGACATGCAACCCATAAAGCAGTGACATCACCTCTGACTGGCCAGCTATTCCTGCTGTCAGCAGAAGGTGGCAGCATATTCTTAAACTATAACAGCCATCAGACATCCTGCATGGCTCCTGCACCCTGCACGGTTGCATGGCTTACTTTAAGCACACTATTGAGAATGAGATACTTGAATATTACCATACTTTGAAATGCATTGTGCAGAAAGACCCTCACGCCTTGTCTTACCCTTTGTAACTACATCTCTGTGGGAAATATTATTATTTTACTTATTTATTTGATAGCTTTAGATGGCTTGAAGGATCAGATTTAAATCAAACATATAATAATTCAATAAAGTATAATATATTATTATAGGTTCAATTCAAAAGCTATTCAGCAGCTAAAGGTAAACATGATCAATTATCATAATTGGAATCCTATTGAGAGAGAGAGTGAGATGAAGACGAGAGATGACCAAGGAAGAAGCACGACCAGAGACTGAGCCGCGCACCTAGAGAGAGAGCGAGAGAGGAGAGTGTAGAGCAGTAACTACTAGCGAGTAGAGGACTAGATATCTATACGATGATAGATAATATAGAAGCAGCGATAGATATATGATAGAGAGTAAGATGATAGATAGAGGAGAATAGTAGAGAGACGCGATCGCTTAACTCAGTAGTCGTCTTAACTCAGTAGTCAGTGAGACAGCAGTGTCAGAGGATCATGCAGGGGATAAACTCTCCTTCCCATCAATTCCACTTCCACCCTCCTCCTCCTCCTCCTCCTCCTCCTCCTCATTCTGTGAATCCAACCAAACCGAGCTGAGGAATAATGCCTGCAAACAACACCACAGCCCCAACACATGTGCCGGACTACACCTGCGCGCGTTTTTACGTGTCCACCGTGTCTTTCTCGGTGCTGCTCTTCTTCAACCTCATCATCAACTGGACCATACTTCGCGTCGAGCGTCTGCGGAGTCATGCGCGCTTCGTGCTGGTGTTCCACCTGCTGGTGTCCGCGCTGCTCTACCTGGGGATGAGCAGCATATTTTACTACCAGATCCACCTGCACGCGCGGCCGGTGCGCTCCGCCTGCTTGGCCATGATCACCGTGTTGATCAGCAGCGCCTGCAACATCCTCCTGACGCTCACGGTGATGGCTTTGGACCGCTACTGCGCGGTGTGCCATCCCATGCGCTACAGCTCCACCTGCACCGCGGGGCGCTGGCCCTGGACGCTGGGTGCGCTCACCTGGATTGTGGCTTTGGTCATTCCCCTCAGTCTGCTCCTCCAGCCGGACTCCCAGACCGAGTATAATGGGGTGTGTGACAGGGAACAGCTTAAAAAAGGCGAGCTGCAGAAGGTGCTGTTCATAGGTGTGTGCACGGTAATAATAATGTACAGCTACGTGAGGATTCTAGTAGAGGGAAGGAGATTGGGGGTGTTGAATCGGCGCAATGAGGCCGGGTGCAGGACGATCGCCCTGCATGGAAGCCAGTTGGCTGTTTACATCCTTCCTAACTTTGTGAACTTCGTGTTGACGGTGTTGTTCAAACAGAAGCTCATTCATCAGGAGACTAAAGAGCTTGCAGCCGTGGTTATCTTCGCCTTTTTCAGCTTGGCGCAGTGTGTGGCACCGATTGTTTATGGATTGCGTAAAGAGGAACTAATGGAGCAGGTGGGTCACACGTTCCCCTGCTGTTCCTACTTGAAGAGGGTCCTCGGCTGGACAGTGCGAGCCAACTGGCCACACACCCAACACACACCACGGTATGTCCAACATAGAGACTTGTATTGTGTCTTTTAAAGCTAAAATCCATAAGTGGGCAGAATGTACAACCCTTAAAAAGAGTGTATTTTAAAGACTTATCAAAAAGTAAGTCCTTGCTGAGTCAATACATACGAGGTATCCCTTCTTAATAACTCATCATAGGCAAATACAAGGCAATAAATAAAAACAAATTAGCTCCATAGAGTTTTTACAATCTGGTGATACTAAATGTGTTATAACTTTTACTGATGATGAGTACAACTCGAGAAAATTACTCAAGTCAATACAACTTGTCAGAAAGTGGTGCTGCTTTATTTCTTTTACAGTAGTTGTTAATCAACTATGGAAAAAGAGAGTGGAGGAAACCTATATTTATTTAAATTTCCACTCAAGCAGTAATCCCTGTCACACAAAGTCACATTAAATGACTAAACTGTGGGAAAACAGTTCTCAGATCATGCTACCAAAATAAACTTATTTTATTGCTGAAAATAATCGTTTTAACCACGGTGTATCTGTTACAGAAATGTGTCACTTTCCTCTCACGCATACTATATTCCATTACTGCTTGATAAACGCTTCTTCACACATTCTAAAGAACATCTTGAAAAGTCACCAGAGTGTGAAGTGCTGAAACGGAGCAAGACAAAAGTCAATCTAAAAGAGAAGGGGGATTTATAGCACGAAAAGGTGTCTTGTTTCCTAAAGTGGTGTGATACTTTTTGATTTGCATACAGTTCAATATCATATATGATACTTGCTGGTATGACTTGTTGAAACGGTTATTTGTTGCATAATTAGTGGAAGAAACCACAGTGAAATACTTCCTGCTTGTTAATTCAGCTTACCCTCATTTTCCCCACAGGGAGCGAACACTGACAGTACAGACGATCATCTCCCTGCCGAACCCTACAGACCCAGAGGAAGAGGATACACAGGCAATATCAGTCAGGACTTCCTCACTGGACTTAGAGTCATATAGCTGCGATACGGACAATGCCTGATGGGAAAAAGCAGGTACATTTCAGGATTATCTAACAACAGGAACATTACCAAAAGTGGCTCAACTCAGGCGTGGAAGGACCTTAAGAAACTGCCTTGGACATCAAAGGATCTTTTTTCCTCAATAGAGAATGTTGAGACCTGATCAGCACGTTGCACTACACTGTTTTTGACCTTTTTCACCACAGAGCGAACATTGGAGCTGCTTGAAGAAGCAGAAGAAGACAATGTGGTTTCAGAAAAAGTGGGAAGTTCTCTTGTTGTAAAATGTTCTGGCTTGTCCAGACATTTAAGCCTTAAGTCTTCAGGTGACCAGCACATGGCTGACCTCAAGGCCACGAAGAGCCTTCAACAATTTGGGATTCAAATGACTGGGAGAGACGATAAAGGATATTTCAATATTATCCTCTTGTGAATATTGTCTTCATGTGTTCATAAGCCTGTGGGTATTAAAACATGTGAATTTAATGGCAACTTGAATACTTACAGCAATCAGCACAAATCAAGATAGAACAATTCGGATTAGAAGAGAAGAACAATACACCTCTTCTCTGTGGGGAAGGACACCAAAGCATCATAGAATTCAAACAAAAAACATTTAGTATTTAATAAAAGCTTGTTTCACAAGAATGTGAAAGGACAGTGGTCATCTAATTATATATCTTCAGAGGAAAACCAATCATGACACATTTTCTCCCCAATATGATTAGCTACTCACAAAAGACTGCATCAACATTGGTATCAAAATCTGTGACCCTGGCTCAGTATATCAAAACCAAGCTAATCACAAGGACGAGACGTTAGCTTGTTTTAACAAAGCAGGACACAGCTAGCAACGACTAACATAATGTCTTACTATAGCGTTTTCAGTTTAAAGTTTATGTTTTATATCTTAATTTAACTTATTTCCAGTGGTTCTATTAACGAAACAAAATATATATTGGTGAGCTTTAAAATGGCTGGTTGGTGGATCTCATTAGCTATAGGTTAGCCTTCTAGCGTAGCTGGTTAGCTTTCCTTTTAATGGGCCCAGTTTAGAATCCCAGATGGGTGTGATACCGTTATCCATCTTCTTATCTAGCTATCAGCATTCCAGTTAATAAACATATTTCCATCATTATATAGGCAAGGCAAGGCAAGTTTATTTATATAGCACTTTTCAACACAAGGCAATTCAAAGTGCTTTACAAAAAATGAAAGACATTAAGACAATGGCATTTAAAATCAGTCATTAAAAAGAAAAGCGAATAAAATAAACATTAAAAGAAAACATACATGGATAAAAGTTACAGTGCAGTTTAAGATGTGAATAGTTCAATTAAAAGCAGCGACAAAAAGAAAAGTCTTCAGCCTGGATTTAAAAGTAGTCAGAGTTGCAGCGGACCTGCAGGTTTCTGGGAGTTTGTTCCAGATGGAGCATAATAACTGAACGCTGCTTCTCCATGTTTAGTTCTGACTCTGGGGACAGAAAGCTGACCAGTCCCTGAAGACCTGAGATATCTGGATGGTTCATCATTTAGCAGTAGGTCAGAAATGTATTTTGGGCCTAAACCATTCAAAGCTTTATAAACCAGCAGCAGTATTTTGAAATCTATTCTTTGACACTCAGGAAGCCAGTGTAAAGACTTCAGAACAGGAGTGATGTGATCCACTTTCTTAGTGTTAGTGAGGACTCGAGCAGCGGCGTTCTGAATCAGCTGCAGCTTCCTAATAGATTTTTTAGTGAGACCTGTGAAGACACCATTGCAGTAGTCGAGTCTACTGAAGATAAAAGCATGGACAAGTTTTTCCAAATCCTGCTGTGACATTAGTCTTTTAATCCTAGATGTGTTCTTTAGGTGATAGTAGGCTGATTTAGTAACTGTTTTAATGTGACTGTTGAAACTCAGGTCAGAGTCCATGACTACACCTAGATTTCTGGCTTTATCTGTTGTTTTGAACATTGCAGACTGAAGCTCAGCGCTAACTTTTATACGTTCTGCCTTGGCTCCAAAAACCATTACCTCAGTTTTATCTTTGTTTAATTGGAGAAAGTTCTGACCCATCCAGTCATTGATTTGTTCAATGCACTTACTCAGTGTTTGAATTGGAGCATAGTCTCCTGGTGAAATGGTTACGTACATTTGTGTGTCATCCGCATAGCTATGGTAACTTATTTTGTTGTTCTTAGCGTTGTAGAGTCTACATAAAGAAAATCTGGCTTTGCTTTAATCTTCCTCTGAACGCTTCACCACTCGAAATGTACTATTACTGAGAAAAGAATTTGTAGTATCAGTGGGGAGCTTTTACAAGCAAAGCAGGACATGATTTGACTCTTTGCACGGCGGCTGCTGAGCTCCTAGTTTTACGTCAGACAAAGCCACACTTGCTGAGGAGTTTCTCTGTTTGAACCACAGCCTTCGTTATCTTCCAGTCTCACACCAACAGCTGTAACACTTTTCCAGTCAGCAGGAGGGGATTCCGGTGTTCTTTTCAAAGCGCAAATAAGCACCAGAATCTAGCTGGTGGCGAAGCACTTACTGGCATTCTTGTAAAGTGTGAATACTCTGGAATAGCTCGGGTTGCGGAAGTGAAAGCAAAGTTGAAGATTATTTGAACACAAGTGACAGGAAGGCTTTTTTTGGGGGGGGGGGGGGGGGGTAAAAATGCTATGGTGGAATTGATTTCACATTTTTATTTTTTGAAGCTTGTAGCCTACAAGAAAAACAAAACAATATGAGAAGTTGGGCTGTTGAAAGCCACATTCAACGTATTTAAACACTTGGGAATTTATATATGCACCACAATCAAAACAATTGACAATGTTTGCTCTCAGGGATGCAAGTAAAGAAAGACAAGCAGTCTGGCAGATGAATTTAAATTGTATTTATTAATCTCATTAGGAAGGTTTGTTATTTTACCAAGAACGCTCAGAGAAGATTCTGCACTAACACTGACTCCATCGAAGGCAATTGGACATTCATTTTAGATAACACAAAGAAGCACGTGATTATGTTATCACATCGACTAAATGAATGTTTGATAGTTTTCTTTCTTAACAGCAGCATTGAGGATCACAGTACGAGTGACAGGAGGGAAGAATGTGCAGATCAAATTTAAGTTTCATGAATGCTTGGACAGAAGATTAAAATGAGTGCATTTATTGTACAATGAATGGTTTATTTAAAGCACCAGGTATGCAGAGTAACAGTTCTACAATGAATGCTGTCTGCCACCGTTAGCTGTCAGTTAATGTGACCGTATTGTGTTTTAACATTTGAAGCTCTCTTTATGTGAAGTCACAACAGGAACTTGCAACAGCAGTTTCTAAGGCAAAGGGTTTGCTCCAGACATGAATGTTTCTGTGATGAGCAGTTAGCTTAACATGCAAAGGCTTTCAAGTATTAAGCACCACACCATTATATACATTTGAACACATTCTAGATAAGTGTATAAATCAAAGTGGAAGAAAAACTGTCATTACGTTAAAGCTGCTAAAAACAGATAAGTTCAAATCTCTCTCTGTTAACTGGCCTCTGCTCCTCAAAGTTACATTGACATATAGTTTTCCATCAAACAAAAAAACAACTTAATGTTTTAACAGAATAAATGGCATTATTCAAGCTCCATGCACACATCGGAGAAATCTACTGCTTTAAATCCAGGTGGTATACGAGCTAAAAGATTTCTCTCCTATCGACCCATTATAAATAGCTAATTCATAATTTCATATAAATTAACGTGTTCACACAGACACAGAAACGCAATGAAGATATTACAGTACGAGATAATAAAAAAGTAAAACTGTGGTTTCTGTGCAAGTCGTTCAGCCCAAAACTGTAGGTGCAAAGCCGATAGAAAGGTACCGATGTGTGATGTGTGAGCAATTATGGCATAACAAAATGGTAAAGGTCATAAAGGACTTGATCTACACGGCCCTTAACCTGGTTAGAGATGTGGTCAAACCAAACTGATTCCGATTCAGGGGGCGTGGTGTGTTTAGAAACCCAGAGGGTGAGGAGCGACCACCCCCCCCGTCTCCACCACGGCTGCAGAGATGGCTTTCATGTTCTTGAAGAGCTGTCTGGACTCACTGGAGCGCAGGGACTTGATGTCAGTCATGACCCTGTCATGGGCCTGAGGGATGGAAGGAGCATAACATACATTTAGACGGATAAAAACATCTCCAAATAATTGCGTGTAATTAAGAGCATTGAGAAATCGTTAAAACATTTTAAATAACAACAATCTCATCGTCATAACCAAACATTATCTTTCTGAATATTCTTTCTATGAAAATAGGATGTCAAGTATAATTCCATTATATCAATTGCGCTGTAGAATATACGCTATCATGTGACGGGCGCTTACATTTCCTATAAGCAATATTGAATTAATTTAATTTGTATGATAAATGCATTGTTTTCAGTGTTTCTCGGCTCCTGTGATCTTACCTCCACACACCAGGTCTCACACAGCATCTTCTCGTGCTGAGCTGTGGGGCCGCCCTGACTCAGAGTGCGTGAGGCCCTGCAGAGAGGGAGGGAAAGTGACTTTGTAGGTGGAATAAAAGTATACCAGAAAGGTGAGTGGGAGTTTGAAGCAGAGAGGAAGTGAAATGGGGACGGAGAGAGAGTCGTTGTTATTTCTTGTTTGCGTACCTGGACAGAACCACCACCATGGCGTAGAGGTCGATGGCACCGTCGGCCACTCTCTTCAGGACAAATTGTTCATCTGCAACAGAAAAAGTTGAGTTAAATATTTCTCAACGCCTGAAATGATTACATGTAGGAGTAAGACATTTCTTTTCTACATGTGGGTGCTTTTAGGTTGGATGTGTGAGGAGATATTTTCATTTGATAAACCACGAGCAACACAACATCGAGCCATCATCCGAAGCCAGACACAACTTTTTTTTTTTTATTAATAAATGAACAGATAGCGCATTAGAATTGTACGCACAAGCACAAACACAAACACACACACACACACACACACACACTCACCAATGATCTTCTTGCCGTGTTTGATCAGCAGCTCCTCGACGACAGCTCCGAACTGTTCGATGGCTTTAACGGTCTACAAATAAAATGTAACAAATAACTTAAGTCAACGATGCAAAACGTATCATCATCAGGAAACGTGTGAAATAAATGCCTCAACTTTAAACAAAGAAAGGTTTAACCCACCAGTTCACCGCTGTGTGCCAGCTCAGGATGCACAGAGCCCTGCAGAGTCAGACCTGTGCTGAAACCCGCCTTTCTACAAACAATAGAACAAGAAGACAATGTTAGATCAGACATGATTGAGCAAGTGCAGATCCAATGTGCTGCATCAGCACCGCTGGGAAGTATTTACTAACGTTATTGTGCAATCAAGTTGAAGGAAAAATGAAAATACACATTTAGTTTTAGCTCTTACATTTCGAGAAAGTGCAGTAAATGGTGATTGTGTGTGTGTGTCTGTGTGTGTCTTTGTGTGTGTAGGCTCTAGCTTAAGGTGTCTACTTTCACTTCACAGTCAAGGAGGAAATGAATACAAAAACACATTTAATTCCTTGAAATGTGACATCATTACTTGTAGACAGTAAAGACACCATTAGCTAATGAGCTAACAATTGAGCCGTGATGCAATGGAGGATGGAATTGACACTTGAAGAAATTGCATCATGTATTATAATGGAAGTCCCCATCTCCCCCCATCAGCTACTGCAGTGTGGCACTTCATATCCCCCAGACAGTGTGAAGTCAGTCTGTGTGTGAACGTGTGTGTGAACGTGTGTGTGGTTGTGATGCAACCTTTTGGTTCTCTTGGCGATTTCTCCAGCGAGCAGCGCAGCGTTGCCAATGGGGTTCTTCATGGCCTTCTGTAAGCTCTTCAACTGGTTCCCAGCATTCTGGAGGGACACACATTATGTATTGATGATTATTGCTTAACTGGCTCTGTCAGAATCTCAGAGACAAGTGATGGGATCCTGCATGCCAAAGCAACAGTAGTTTTTCACGCGAAATGTGTGTACTTCCTTGTCTGTGACCCTGTTACTGGCTTAAAGAGCCTGTGACATGAGTTTCCCCCATCATCCAAACCCATCAATTTGAGTAAATATTGTCCCCTTGAAAACCGTTACTGAACTGATTTTGGATATTTGTACTTTGATTAATTAATCTGCCCTTCAATGTTGACCATTTTCTGGATCTTCTCTGGGATTCTTCAAGTCCCGCCAAATTACGTGTGACGTCATTGCAGGCACAGCGCTCCAGCTGCACCGTTCATGATCCCAGCATCTGCATGCAAACGCACGATGGCGCACACAGCAGCAAGCTCAGACAGCGATGACAGTTTAATTTTGAACGTGTCTGAGAGCTCATATGAGGCTGAAGGATCGGTTTATGTTGTATCTGTTAGAAGTTTAGGAATTAGGTGCGTCATACGGTCACGTAGCCAGTGGTGGAATGGGACTAAAAATCATCCCGGGACTCTCGACCGGCCCACTTCGGTACCGCTAGTAAATTGTCAACGGGGGGGAGTGGGGGATGTCAGGGGCGGCGGGTGCTGTAGGCTAGGGAAGGCTAAGCCTTCCCAAATATTTGTGTCACTGCATCCTGGTAAAATACAAATAAAATGTATAATGTCTGTGTCTTTGACATTAGCGCTGCTAGCCACCTGGATATGTTTGAGTAACAAACAAACTAACAACAACAAACCAACAAACAAGATCTCGCTAAGCGCTCCTACGGCGCTGGTTATCAACTCGGTAAATCAAGCCAGGGTTTCTCTCACCAGCTGAGAGCGCGTTCACGTGAAAGACACGAGTGGATCTGACTTTAATTACATTTGACTCGAGTGTTTCGTCAACAATGTGTTGCTTAAAATAATACTTCTGCAAGTGTTGCACGGCCAGATACGGCTGGAGAAGCTGACTCAGATAAGGAAATATATTATATGATCGATGATCTGATTGATGATGTAATATGAATGATAAGTGCGACACGTCGGCGTCTTCTCTGCATACGGCAGTTTAAACTGTATTTCCTTTATCCTGTAATATGACTTGAGAGATTTAAACTCCGCACACTGAGTTGATCTCTTTTCGGAGTCGGGCAGCGTCAGGTAAAATAAGTTATTTAGCCTTCCCAAACCTGAGCCTCACGCACCGCCTATGGGGGATGTGCTAGTGACTTATCCGACCGGCCCACTTCGGTACCGGCCCATCGGGATTCGTCCCGATGGCCAGTCCGCCACTGCACCCAGCCCACGTAAACTGTCAACGGGGGGAGACTCGCTGCGGAGTGGGAATAATAATAATAATAATAATAATAATAATAATAATAATCTGTGCATTTTATCCATTAATTTCCAAACATTGTGGTAAAAAAAACACACGTTTAATCCATGTTGGTGTACTACAACTACAAAAAGCATCGGTTTGTTTTCTCATCAGGAAATGCAGACCGGCTCAAACCAACGATTTTTAATCATCATCCTCACGATTATTTATGTTTATGTTCGCCGAATTGACATGAAAGCACTGAAAAATATGAATATACTGTAGTCAACTTCATTAAAACATTATTAACGTGCCTAAACTCAGTAATTCACCATTTCTACGCATGACGACACACATTGTCCGTGTTTGGCTCTCTCGCCGCACAGTGAAGCGTTCCCGCATTGACGTCACTTCCGGCTTCCCCCAGAACTTCAAAATGAGTCGAAGGAATTTCCCCGCGATGTTCGAAATTATTGATATTTATCGGAACGGTATTGCAACTTATTTTTTAAACTGACGGTTCGAGATGACTAGAAGCCCAATATTTCATTGCACAACAGTTGTTGGGATGCTGTCACAGGCTCTTGAAGTGCATGACTGTGCATCAACCAGAATCTGACTCAAGGCTTTGGTGAAACCGGACAGTTGGTGGTTTTGAATGTTGAAACTAATCAAGGCCTACGCATCAGATTAACTGAGGTTTATTCTCTTATTCATTATATTACTGTTGAAATAACAACAATGACTTGCATCAGACTCAGGAACATTCACATTAGTTTGGGTGAGATATTTCATGTGTACGCCACAATCTCCTCTAATACGACAGAAGCTACGGCCGAGGAACCCAGACTGCTTTGCTTTGAAGAAAATGAAGAGATCCTTGGTGTTAAGGAAGTTGCTTCACGATCAACTCACTTCCTCTTGACGCAACGTCTGTACTTTTTCACACAGACAGACAATGTCACATCACCACAGCCGAGTGTGATGTTACCTGGAAGCCATTGAGGGCCACGAAGAGTCTCAGGATGTCGTTGGTGCCCTCGAAGATCCGGAAGATTCTCAGATCCCTCATCACCCTCTCCACTCCAGCGTCCTGCAGAGACAGCAAGAGGATGACCTTATAATCTAATAATATATATAAATAAGCTGAAACAATCCCATATAAAACATAATTTACTATTAAAAATGCACTAAATGTACATTTTCTCTTGAGGTCAGTCTTGATTTGAGTCAGTCAAATATCAGGTTTATTTCCATTTAGTAGGACTGCTTTGTACTTCGTAATAAAGTTGCATTTTGTCTGTTTTTATCCCCTCTCCTAAAAAAGGAAGTGATTTCAGATTCACGGCACAAAGCATGTTCTTTGTTTTGTTTATTTATACTGTTTAAAACTGAGAGTGTAATTTGAACATAACATTTGCATGAGGAGGCAATGAGCTGTGTTTTACTCTCATGTGTTACATGTACGAGACATTTGGATGTCAGCGTACGGTTCAAACTAGGTAGTGAAAAGACCAGCTGCAACAGGAACAGGTCCTTCTATATCCATGCGTGTGTTTTTGAATTTCGCAAGGTACTGTTGCAGACGATGCGTTTTTTGCACTGAAGAGCAGAAATGGTAATGAACAGGGCACACTTCTGACTTGACTTCCTGAGTAAAGTGAAACCAGAGTCAGAAATATCCTCCATTAGCAGAACTGATCAAAGTCTGGTGTCGATTGTGTTTCCCCTTTGACTTCTTAGACAGCTCATACCACACATCTAACTACGAGTTAACTGTAAAATAATTAGATGTGTGGTATGATGATACATGTGTGGTATGGTGCACAATGAGTCCTAATTCAGTTGAGATTTTTAGGGATGTTTTTCTTTTTTAGATCTGGAAGTACTTCAAAGACTGTCAATGGATTTTTTCAGTACAATGTGCACCAAGATAGCCTACAGTTAAACTGTGCATTACTATCCTATGAATGATACAACACTGTTTTTATTGTGTTGTACTTGTTATATATAACAATACAATACACTTTAACGTCTTATTTTTATATGCATCTTTTAATGGACATTTTTACTTGAACTATTCTTATTTTATTGGACTTTTTACTCAAACTTCTATGTTTTTATACATGTTTCTATTCCATTTTATCTTTTTCGGACATTTTTACTTTAAAGGTGGGGTAGGTAAGTTTGAGAAACCGGCTCGAGATACACTTTTTGTTATATTCCATGGAATGCTCTTAACATCCCGATAGCAATGAATATCTGAAGTGCTTTGACAAAAAATCCATAAAAAAATGTCATCTGTGGAAGCCGTAGTACTGTAAAAAGCACGACCAATCATCTGAGCCGGCCCGGCTAAAATAACTGGGTGGCCTGCCTGCCTGTCAGCCTTCCATCGGGGCACAAACTTATCTCTTCCCCTCATTGGTCATGTGCGCGTTCGTGTGTGTTGGAGGAGGGGCTCTATAAGGAAGTCGCAGATTTTCTCCAGTTGTGTATTTTCAAATGCTAGCGATCTCGAGCCGGTTTCTCAAACTTACCTACCCCACCTTTAAGTACCTATTTTTATATAAATACGTTTATTCTATTTTATCATTTATTGCACATTCGTAAAATGGAGCAACTATCACAAAACACAACTTCCATCTGGATAAATAAAGTATTTTGATTGTGATTGATTCGTTAAAGTGTTGTTGTTTATTATTATTTGTAATATTCTATACAACTTCACGTCCCCTCCATATCTTCATCTACCTGGCACTATTCTTATGAACTTCAAAAACTGTGACTTCTGCCTTATCTACACAAATAAACACATCATTGTTTTTAAGGATTAAACCGCTCGTCTGATTTGAAATACAACTTTTGAAAAAACAACGCTAAGCTAGGGTTGAGGAACTGCACACTGCCAAAGCAGCATCCCTCTCCTCTGTCATCATCCTGTTGGACCTGTCAGCTGCATTCGACACGGTGAACCATCAGATCCTCCTTCACACTCTCCAAGAACTTGGAGTTTCAGGCTCTGCACTTTCCCTCCTCACCTCATACCTCGAAGACCGTACCTACAGGGTAACTTGGAGAGGGTCCGAGTCCGACCCTTGTCAATTAACTACAGGGGTCCCTCAGGGCTCTGTTATTGGTCCCCTCCTCTTCTCCCTGTACACAAACTCGCTCGGATCAGTCATTAGCGCGCATGGTTTTTCATACCACTGCTACGCTGACGATACCCAATTAATTCTGTTTTCTCCCCGCTCAGAGACCCAGGTCGTCGCACGCATCTCTGCTTGTCTAGCTGACATCTCTCAGTGGATGTCTGCTCATCACCTCAAGCTCAACCTTGACAAGACTGAACTGCTTTTCCTTACGGGAAAAGATTGTCCCACTCTTGACCTGACAATCAACATTGGCACCTCTGTTGTTTCAGACTCAGACTGCAAGGAATATGGGTGTGATCCTAGATAACAACCTGTCCTTCACTGCAAACATCGCTGCTACAACCCGTTGCTGCAGATATACGCTGTACAACATCAGGAAGATTCGTCCCCAGCTGACCCAGAAAGCCACGCAGGTTCTGGTCCAGGCTCTCGTCACCTCACGCCTAGACTACTGCAACTCCCTCCTGGCTGGTCTACCTGCATGTGCCATCCGACCTCTGCAGCTCATCCAGAATGCAACGGCTCGTCTGGTCTTCAACCTTCTAAAATGTTCCCACACCACTCCGCTCCTCCGCTCCCTTCACTGGCTCCCGGTAACTGCTAGAATCCACTTCAAGACACTGGTACTTGCATACCATGCTGCGAATGGATCTGGCCCTTCCTACATCCAGGACATGGTTAAACTGTACACCCCAGCGCGTGCACTACGCTCTGCATCAGCCAAACGACTCGCTGCACCCTCGCTGCGAGGGGGACCCAAGTTCCCATCAGCAAAAACACGTGGGTTTGCTATCCTGGCTCCAAAATGGTGGCATGAGCTCCCCATTGACATCAGGACAGCAGATGGCTTACACACCTTCCGGCGCAGACTGAAAACTCATCTCTTTCGACTCCAATTCGAGCGATAGAATTACTAACAAGGCACTTATATACTAATAAAGGACTGGCTTCTCTATAGCCAGTTGAGTAGCACTTGAAGTGTTTGGCTCTATGATACCTGATGTACTTATATGATTCTGTTTTCTTCAGGGTTGTGTCTTCCTGGTCGTATGTACTTATTGTAAGTTGCTTTGGATAAAAGTGTCAGCTAAATGCAATGTAATGTAATGTAATGAAGCAAGCGGTTAAGTAAATATGATGAGGTTAAGATGACAACATATAGAGTGATGGCAGTATGCTAATGTAGTGTAAATAGATCAAGGCTATGGAGCGGGAAATAAAGTTCCAGGTCAACAATTAGTATCGGGAAGTATAGCGTTGGAAAAAACGAATGGGAAATGTTGCACACTGCCAAGAAGGCAAGGTGGTTCCCCTCGAAAACAAACAAGTGCTTTGTGTGTGTGTTTGAACAGATGATTTAAAAGGTGCAGCAGCAAGATATTATGATATGGCACCTACAAAGTAAACTGCATAGAGATGCATGGTTATTATTCGTGCTTCAGTACAAACTGTCATGTTTGTGTTGGACCATGGCGCGGTGTTTAGCACCACAACCCATGCCCCAATAGTTTCAGGGATGGGAAATGTGGCAGCTTTGGCCAAGAAACTATTTAGGACCAGGCTCTAAATGTTACAAATACTGATTAAGTTCCTAAGTTTGTAAAATGGTTCAGGAGCTTTCTATACCCAAAGGAGAGAGTGCCATAGAGTTAAGTCCAGGAGATATTTAGATTCTAGTTCCTAAAGTTGTTTCTGGAAAAGTTCCTGGTTCCTCCATTTCTACAAGAACTTTCTGGGGTTAGGACATGTGATGCTGACTATAATGAGCATTATTCCTTCAGTTGACACCCAGGCAAAGTTCCAAAGTTCCTAAAAGGTTCATATTTTCTGGAAAACTGGTTTTCATTTTGCGAGGTACTTTCTTATCAGTTTGTCACTCAAACAACAGAACCACTTGTTATTTTCCCTGTTTATGGCAGCATTTTCTTTAAGCAGATTCTAAAATGCTGAAAATCCTTCACAGGGTATACGCAGGAATCCTGAAGTCAGATGTAAGACCCTTTCCATACATTTTAGGACCTCATCGCCACTTTGAATTTTAACCGGTTACCTTGGCGACACACTTTACCTCACATTGACTATATACATTATTGATTGTCCTTCCTCCTTATCTTCCAACCATTTGGACGCAGACTTGCATTTCCCCATAACGATGTTGTTTAACAACCGACGTAAACGGACCGTCGTGCGCTATCAAGCAGTGAGCGTGCGACGTCCTGTTCAGATGACGTCAAATCCAACGGGATGCCATCAATAAACTACACAGAATCACACTACACACCTACGCCATGATTACATTCAGGCAGACTGTAGGATACAACCTCTTTGGACCATTCATATACTTATTGAAAACAAGCTACAAAATGTAATACCTTGGAAGATGCCGTTTATTACTTTTTAATTGCCTTAATTTTCGCTAAATTGATTTATCAACTTTTAATACTCTTTAAGACCCCGCGGACACCCTGCTTCATTTGAAATTCCAGCAAGTAAAACTAAATGTATAAATTGCTTGAATCTTTACATCCCGAGCATCTTCTCTGGGGCGCTCAGGTTAGTATGAAACAGGAAGTGGACGGAGCGCTCACCTTCATGTAGCCCATGCCGCCCATAATCTGAATACACTCGTCAGTCACATTCCATGCTGCTTCCTGTAATATACAAAATCACAAATGGATTTAGAAAACAAGTGTTACACAGAATAAGGAACATCAGAAGTATTTTGAGTTCCCCAGAGCACTAACACGTGTGAGAAGTAATGGGATTACAATACAAACCAAGTAGAAAAGAAACAGATATGTTTTAAAAGGCTTTGAGCCAAAGTGTAAGAATGAGTTATACAGTGTAGAAATACTCTGCTAACCGTTTCTTAAGAGAAGTACAACCGTATTAACATTAAAATATCGTTGAAGAATATCAAGTAAAATAACTTATTATGCAGAATGTATACAATTCACTGCATCAATTATTTATGCATTAATCACCTAAATATTCAGCGGTGAAGCACATTTTAAATAATGGCAAACTTAAATGTTAGAATATATCATAAGTTATGGTTTAATGTTGTAATGAGTGGTAAGTAACTTAACCTGTCAAATAAATATTGTGCTGAACTAAAAAGTATAATGTTTCATTCAAAATGTGTTGAAGAAGAAGCATAAAATGGATATATTTAAGTACAGATGCTTCAAAATTGCACGTTGCAGGTTTAACTGTAGTGCGATGTAAAACCTTACAGAGGCAAAGATCTTGCTGATGGCAGCTTCGATCTGGAATTCAGTCGCTCCGCTGTCCATGTTGCCGCTGATCATGTAGGCCATACTCTGCAACAACACACAGAAACATCACGTCAGGAGGCATTTATGACACTTGGTCCATGTTGAAGCACCAGTATACCATAATGAATATAAGTGGTGTAATGTGTTGACAATCTCGTTTAAAGACCTACTTGTTCTCCCGGTTTTTATTTTGTTGTGTTTTAAAATCTTTTTACATCATGAATGAGGGTTTTTCCAGTCTGTGACTATCAGTATGGTTTTATGGTCTCGTGCTTTTACATTAGTTTCTTTTTGTCCTATCGGTTTTGTCTAAATGTATTTATGCAGTTTTTTTGATGCATTGATGCACAGCACTTTGGTCAACTCTGTTGTTTTATGTGTTATATAAATAAAGTTGGATTGGATTGGACAATGTGTTCTCATAATCTTAAAGGGGACCTATCATGCAAAATGCACTTTTTGATGTCTTTTATACATAACTATGTGTCCCCGGTGTGTCGGGGAACTCACGCAGCGTCAGAGAATAAAACCCTCTCTCTTTTCCTCCGTACCCAAATCTCTAAAAACGGGGGAACAACGGAGCTGATCCAGATTTGGTCCGATATGACGTAACATCTGAAATGTGGACCCACGGCCCAATCAGAAAGTTGCTATCAGAAACAATGCCCGACTGTTTTGGACGTAATATGGTCGGTGTTCATATTAGCATCGCTAACACTCAGAGCTAACCTGTACTGGAGAGCATGTGTGTGAAGGAGCGGGAAGTAAAAAGGAACTCACCTTGTGGTATAACCGGCAAGAGAGAAAGCCTTTGAGCTCCAGACTGTTTCAGAGAGAATCCTTGATAATCCATGATATGGCGTTTCATCACGGCAGCATTTAGTTTAGACAGAAGCTGCCGGGTCCCGCATGAGCTCAGACCCTCCTTTATTATCCTTTTTTTCTTTTTTTTTTAAAGCTTTTTACCCAAATCAGCACTTTTGAAACAGGAAGTGAAATAGAGGGATATGAGGCATGGCTAGAATGGGTGATCCGTTTGGTATTTTGAGCATGTTTTTTATATATCAGAGTCGGGATGCACAATATTGTTTTTTTGAAACCGATACCGATAACTTCCTGCTTCTCAAGACCGATACTAATATAATATAATATATATATTAAATGTACCTGTAGTTTTTGCACATCTGGTGGTAAAAAAAGAAAGACTAGTAGTGAGCAAATCACATGAGCATTACTACTATGAACAAAACAAAGCCAAGCACAGTTTTGACTCTTCAAAGTGACCATATTTATTTTCCCAAATAAAGTTCTTGCCTTTTTCAAAAGCCTCGTCGATAGGTAAAAGCCCCGGTGCCTTTGCAGCTGGCTTTGGATTCGCCGCTAGTTTAGCAGCGCAGGCGTCTTCGCACGCTTTTAACACACCATCGTAGCGATGGCGATGTTTCAGGTGACTAATCAGGTTGGACGTATTATAGCTCGTTGCCTTTTTCCCTCCTCGTGGAACTTCTGCTTTTGTTAATACAAATAGCAAGCGAACTATCTAACTCTGAAACTTTGAAATAGTCCCATACTACCGACGACATGTTTGTTTACTGTCCTGGCTTCACGGCCGCACACCATTTACGTCACAGCCAGGCGTGAGTTAGGGAGCGCTGGATTTGTGAAAAACTCCCCTCTTCCTAAACCACTAGTACCACAGTACTGGCAAAACGGGAGGAGCCGAGTGAAAAACAAGCGCCCCTCATCCCAATCCACCCACAGCGCAGTATCGCTTTCTTTTTTTTACCCAAAAAATATATTGTATATTATCGGGGCTATTAATAATTTTATCGGGTTTATCGGGATGACGTCATAATTCCTAATATCGGACCGATAATTATCGTGCACCACTATATCAGACCTATGCTATTGCCTAAAAATAGCATGATAGGTGCACTTTAAATTAACAAGGGTTAGAACCTTTTTTTTTTAAACAGTATAGATAGCAAAAACGTAAGTGTAGATTACGCTGGGGATTGACGGTTAAACAGGAGACAACACTTGATGGTGTTGGATACCGTCGCTTTATACAATCAGCAACAGTAACCCTAGTGATTAAAGCGGTGATAAATGTGCATCAGCCTGCGCTGCGGATACGGCTTCATGGACTGACCTCAGTTACGTACTGCAGCATGGTCATGCGGGCGATCTTCTCCTGGATGGCTCCATAGTTGTGGATCTTGCTCCCAAACTGGGTTCTGTTGGCTGCATGATCCACCTGATCAAAGAGGAGAATGATCGTCACTATCACACACCATTCAAAGCTACAGGACGTGCTAGAATGCAGCAAAGTAACCTTTTTCAGGGAAAGCACTCACTACATTTTGTAGGCAAACGTTTAACTTTTTACTCCACCACATATATTTTATAGCTTTTGTTACTAGCCAATTTGCAAATTCAGTCAACAGGAATGTAGTTAAATAAAAATATCTGAGTATTTCTTCCACTTCTGGTTATTTTCTGTATATTATAACAGCGTCCTTATGCTTCTAGACTGGAGGTAAACTCTACGCAGTTTGTTTTGCAGTGAAAATGTTGAAGTTTAGATCTTGTGCATGAACAGGAAGTCTGGTTAGGCAGTGGGCGAGCATGTGAGCGTCTCTCCTGTAGCACGATAGGGAACAACCTGTCGCTTTGGTTGGAAACAAATAGCCACATGGTTCTGAAAATAAACACGACACTTTATTTCTAAACAAGTGGAACCCCTATGTGTTTAATTATGTTTTGAGTTGCTGGTTTGTTTGTATTGGAAATAACTGTAATTGTATTGAAAGGTGCATTGTAAATAAAGTTATTATTCTTTGTATCATTTCTTCAAGGCAGCAGAGTCTATCCCTGCTGCATCGTCCATCAAACTATTGCTTGTGAAACAGTATCAGCAGTATAGCGCAACATAACTATAAGTTGAATAGTAAAAGTAATAATAAAGTAACTAATAACTTCATTATTACATTTAGCCGTTACAAAACACCTTCGGCTACATAGTCAGTCAGCAAAACTTTAGATGTTTGAAAAGAAGAACAGACGTGACCGAAGCACATTTGATTCTTCGGCGCCTGTAACCTCAGCAGGAAGTTGCCCAGTTGACAGTGAGCCGTAGTGAACAACGAGAGGGGGGATTTCCCACAAACCCACAGTGCAAGAGACACACAATTGAAAGGGGGGGTGCAACCGAGTACAGACAGGTCACAAGCGACATAGCGGATGGGAAAAACAACAATGCATAACACCTAAATATAAGTTATATAGAAAGTATGTCATGGGGCTAATCCTTCAGAGAAACGTGCCTCCCTTCCTCTGCACTTATTAGACCCTCCAGAAAAACGCGATTCTGCAATCGCAGAATTTACCGCATAATCAGAAAAATGGCGCAGATTTTCAAAAGGCCGCATATTTATCAAAAGGCCGCATAATGCCCGCATTTTTCCACACAAAGTTGAGAAAAAAAAAAGTTAACTCGTCTTGACGTGAAGTAGTGACGATGATGATGATGATGACGCGACGTCATCAGCTCGCGCATCACAGAAGGTAAACAACACCGTAGAGTGAACGTGTGGAACTCACACGAGAGAGAAAACACAAGATGAAAAAATCTAATCCATCTCATTTACCGACGAACATTTCTGCTAAAGACCGGGCAAAGCAGTTCCCCGATGTCTTGCACCAAAGTGGGGGGAAACTATTCTGCACCCCGTGCAACTGTGTTGGAGCATAAGAGAACATCGACGGTGACGACCCACTTTGATTCATTCAAAGATTCGAAAATGCTTTCTGCTGCTGCGGACAAGAAAGCCAAACAACTCACGTTCACCGAGGCATCAACCTCCAAAACCCTTTCGAGGGCTACAAGAAACGAGGGGAGAATGAACAAGAATGAAGCTGGCCAGATAACGAACGAGTAAATGAAAACAGAATGAGGTGGAGAAGTGTGTGTGTGTGTGTGTGTGTGTGTGTGTGTGTGTATGTGTGTGTGTGTGTGAGAGAGAGAGTGTGTGATTAAAATAGCCCAATTGCTTTTACAATAAATAAACATTGAATGTGTTTAATTGAATAGTAAAGGGGCTTGATGTTAGTGGCAGGTTGTGTGTGAGAGAGAATAAATAAGACAGCCCAATATTTCCAAAAAAATATTTAGCATATTTCGCAACTTTCCGCAATTTCACCGCATAAAATCACATAAAAACCTGCATGTTTAATCGCATAATAACGGATTTTAGTCGCATAATCATAACTTATGGCACCAAAGCTAGTGAACTCACAGCTTTGGTGATGACTCCCTTCATGGTGCCGGAGAGGGCGGCCGCCATGCCGAAGCGCCCGTTGTTCAGGATGTTCATGGCCACCTTGAAGCCTTCCCCCACCTCGCCCAGCAGGCAGTCGGCCGGCACGCGGACGTTATCGAAGTACACCTCGGCTGTGTTGGACGCCTTGATGCCCATTTTCTTCTCTGGTGGGCCACTGATGAGAAAAGGAGGGAGAATCAATTCCCAGGTCTAAAAATGTTGTACTTTTGATATCTTATTTACTGTTTTATCTCAACAACCATGGTGACCCCCAGAAGTATTGCTGTGTTCCCCATCAGGGTCCTGACCCCCAGAAGTATTGCTGTGTTCCCCATCAGGGTCCTGACCCCCAGAAGTATTGCTGTGGTCCCCATCAGGGTCCTGACCCCCAGAAGTATTGCTGTGGTCCCTATCAGGGTCCTGACCCCCAGAAGTATTGCTGTGGTCCCCATCAGGGTCCTGACCCTCAGAAGTATTGCTGTGGTCCCCATCAGGGTCCTGACCCCCAGAAGTATTGCTGTGTTCCCCATCAGGGTCCTGACCCCCAGAAGTATTGCTGTGTTCCCCATCAGGGTCCTGACCCCCAGAAGTATTGCTGTGGTCCCCATCAGGGTCCTGACTCCCAGATGTATTGCTGTGTTCCCCATCAGGGTCCTGACCCCCAGAAGTATTGCTGTGGTCCCCATCAGGGTCCTGACCCCCAGGTAGTGAACAACAGCTCTGAAGGCCACTGTTACATTTAACATCAAGGGAGAGTCCTGTTGTAAAGTAATGAAGACAATAATGTAATGAAATGCTGTGCTCACTGTGTCACCCCTCCAAAGCTCTTCTCCACGACGAAGGCCGATATCTTGTCCTTCATCTCGCCGGTCTTCGGGTCCTTCACGGGGGTCTTGGCGAACACTGTGAAGATCTCAGCCAAACCTCCATTGCTGAAAGGAGAATAAAGGAAATCGGATTAGGAAAAGACACAAGCAACTAGGAGCTATCACATGCAGACCCGGCCTCATGGGCGGGCCCGCCCATCCAGGATTTGGGCCCGCTGTTTTAATCAGGGCTGAACACCATTTTCATTGTTTTATTATTATGTTTATTGTTGTTATTTGTAGGGCTTTGTCCTAATATTTATTTTTGTATTAGTTTAATATCATTTTTTTATTTTGCTATGAAACTCTGAATGAAAGGCTGCGCGCAAGACTGGTTTTTCGCTGGGTTGAGTCGTGTGGGTTTTTGAGTGAGATGCGGTACAGCAGCCTGTCAGTTAGTTTACTCTAGGGGTGCAACAACTAATCGACTTAATCGATTAAAATCGATTACCAAATTAGTTGCCAACTAATTCAGTCGTCGATTCGTTGGTGACGTCATCACGTGTGTTTTACGCGCCGTTAAGCTCCAACGTTATTGGTCTTTTTATCGGTACTGGAGACATTTAAAAAATATTTATATATATATATTATTATATTATTATATTATTATTGCTACAAAAACATTATATTGCAGTCTTAGTGTCGCCAACTCGTTTCTAACATGCAAAAAGACAAACAAATGCGTCTATGATGTATCTTCGATCAGACGAGATCTCTCTCCACCGTCTGTGTGCGAGGGGGCGGGGCAGTTTACACACACGCAGCTGCTACATGCAGCAACACACAGACACGGAGGAGATGGCGGAGTTAACGCGCTCTGAGGTGTGGTTAAACTTTACCCGTCTTGAGGTGGACAATGCTCGTTACCAAAAGTGCAATGAGAGTTTAGCATGTAAGGGCGGTAACACGAGCAATTTGTCTAAACATTTAGCAAAAGTGCACCACATTCAGACGGAGGAATGCACCGGGTTCGACCGTCTTTCTAGTAGCACTGTAGCCCCATCCACGAGTAACGTTTCCACGTCAGGTGTTCTGTATGCTAGCAGCAACACACGGAGTTAACTACATTATAAAAACATGGGTTAATGATTAGAGGTAACCAAGTTATTTATTTTGTTAAAGTTTCAGCTATTCTGTTTACAGTTCTGTCATCACATTATTTAATATGATTTGTTAAAACACTGTTGTTTCTTTTGATGTGAAATATTATTTATTTTATTTAAATAAAAAGCAATGTTAATTTTGTTCAAAATGTGTTTAGTTAATTTAATAATATATGTATTTTTGAATCAAGTATTCATCTTTATTGTCTTCATTGTTAGTTTCCACATGCCTAAAACAACCTCAAGCTAAATCTAAAAGTTGATGGCTAAATCAGAGCGTTTGAGAAATTGTGCAAGGATACAATAACAGTCCGAATAGTCGATTAATCGTTTCATTAATCGATAGATTAATCGATTATCAAATTAGTCGTTTGTTGCAGCCCTAGTTTACTCTTGCTAGTGGTTCACGAAAGGAATATGGCAACTCAGCGCCAGATGCAGCACATTAGAAGAAACCAGTTAGGCCTACGTTACCAACGAGCAAGCAAGTCAGCTGGCAATCAATAATATTTTGAAGAGAAATTTACTCTCAAGCCGGCTCTCCCACAAACTCTTGCTCTGTGAGCAAGCAGACCGCTGCACAGGCTCTCTGCCTCGCTCAATCTCTCTCTCTCCCTCTCTCTCTCCATCGCTCAACCTCACTCCACCTCTCCACCCTGTGTGCGCTCAAGGTTGCCTGCGTGCTTGCCCAAGTTGGCACAGCGTTACAAATGTGCCATGAAACAAACCATATAAGACCGTCAACAGCCTTATGGCAAACTAAAACCCCTCTCTTTCAACAATTCACGAGCGCCCCCCCTCGTTGACAATTCAGATTTCCCGGGAAATGTAAGTGTCGTGGTGGGCCCGCCCTGGTAAATCAAATGCCCGCCCAGAGATGTATGTCTGCCGCCGGGTCTGATCACATGTCAGTTCTGGATGAATAGCACAATGCTGCCTCCTTGTGGCGACAGAAAGAAATGCTGATAGAGCTGAGTCCTCACCTGATCCAGATCTTGCTTCCAGTGACGGTGAAGAACTCTCCGCAGGGGGACTGGACCGCGATGGTTTTGATGGAGGCGGCGTCAGAGCCGCTGGCCGGTTCAGTGAGGCAGAAGGCGGCCATGGTCTCACCTGGAGGACAAACACACAGGGGAAATGATTTAGATTGTATGTATTAAGTTATAGGGCTCACAAAATAGATTTAAAGCTTTATTCATCACATTGACACTTTGTCAGTCCTGACCACTCGTGCATCAGTCCTTTGTAAGATTGTTCTCAACTCCCAAGGGTTACAAGTTCAAAAGCCAAAACTGTATTAAAATGTTTGCGATTATTACTCTTAACTAAATATTCTGCTACAAACCATATTCAAAATAATGTTCAAATAATGATTCTTGATGCCCACAAACAGAGGCACTTTGAATTACATTGATATCACCACAAAACGTACTTTTTTAAAGACATGCAGGAGTGCATTAAAGACCCGGTGTGTGTCCTTACCTGTGGCCAGTTTAGGCAGGTACTTGGCCTTCTGGGCTGGGTTCCCAAAAAGCAGAATTCCCTTGAAGCCGATGGACTGATGGGCCCCCAGAGTGATGCCGACCCCCAGGTCATGGCTGCCAACGATCTCAACCAGCCTGCCATACTGTAGGATGAGGTCAACACATTACATTCGCCTGTTTACAATTTACATAATTAACCTCATTACAATGTTTAATGGTGTGTATGTGCTATAGAGTAGATATTCATAGATGTAATCAGGTAGACGTACCTGTGTGTTTGTGAGGCCGAGGCCCCCCAGGTCAGCGGGCACCTGCAGGCCAAAGGCCCCCATCTCCTTCAGGCCCTCCATGGTGGCATCCTCCACCTTCTCCAGGGCATCGTTCTTGGCAGGATCATTCACCTCCTGCACACAGGAAGTAGGAACATGGAGGGTGAGGGACGAGTATGAGGGAAGTAGAGAGGATGTGAGCTTAAGGTCGAGGACATAGATCTCAAAAAGGTGGAAGTACCTGGAAAAACTTGCTGACAGGCCCCACAAGCTCTCTGAGAAACTGCTCCTGCTCCTCGTTCATGACTACGACAAACACAACATGTTATTTCACAACTACAACTTTACTACACGTTTGGAACGAAAGATCATCTGCTGTGATTCACCTGAAGGGTAGGGGAACACTTGGGCAGTTGCGATCTGCCCTTTGAAAATGTTGACAGCGAAGGATTTGGATTCCTGTGGAAGTCAAAAGAAGAAAAGCACGTCCAATTAAAAGAAACCAAAAAGGGAATATAAACATGACCTTAAATATATTATGTTTATAATAATAGTAATAGAGAAAAGACATACAGCAGCAGCCGTCTTCTTTTCCACTTTAGTGACAGCATCAGTGCCGATCGCTGCCTGCTTGTCCAGCACCGCCTGAAGAGGACAGATGTTGAAGGGAACAGAGCATGAGCTTTCGAACAGATCGAGTCAGTACAAAGGTGAGGCTTAAATCACATCTGGTGCAAATAAAAGCATATTCCTTCAAATGAGAACATGGTTGGACGAAATCTCTCTTTTAAAGATGTCATGGTAAAACAGGGCTGGATGATATGGAGAAAACTAAATATAACATTTCTTATCAAAGACCTTGATATTGCGATAATATCGTAGGGTTCGATCAATAATCATTAGTTATGTAGACATAATGACCAAGTGTTTAAAAGCAAGTTAAAAGCTGGAAAGACATACATGCAACTTCACATTGTCGAAAATCTAAGACGATAACTAGTCTCTTATCACAATATCAATATAATATTGATATAATGCAAAGCCTTCCTTATCTAACTGCCAGTGTTATCAGCCAAGGTAAACACAAATGAAGGTCTAATTCCAGCCAGGGCAGCCGCTCAGCTAGAGGAAGCTCCAACTGGGTGAAAGGTGATGCCAAGGGCACATCCAGTCAGCTGAGTCAATAACAGCACGATTAGAGAAAGATTATACACAGGGCAGTGGTATTGTTTAGGGTTTTATTATGCAGATAATAAACTGGTACCTCAGTGTCATTTAAATTCTCTTTGATAACCTCCACTGTGTTTTTGAACAACTGAATTAATGACATCCTTCTTTTCATTCCAACAATCAAATCCAAAGCTCATATCAATTGGTTTTTGGTTAAAAGAAATGTACTTAGTGAGACACCTAGAAATTTGATTTGGCTTGTCAAATAAACATCTTTTGATCATTATTTTTGCCAGAACAATTTAACAATAATACTTATTAAGGAAGGCAGGTGTGCTGCAAATTCAGCTATAATGCATTGGAAATTATTTTATTATATATCATAACTCATTTATCAGGCTTAAAGCATCCGTTTCCATAACTAAATGAGCTGCATGTGTATTTAAACTACTGTATATTGTAAATTGTAATACTGGTACCTAATCAACTTCAACTGCTATATATTGTGGTGTATATAAAGATAGCATAACACGATTAAAGTCGTCCCTGTTACTGTCCTAGACAGCAGCAGTGTCACCCACTTCCATGGTGTTACCTTTATGACTGAGTCACGTGACCAGTGAACTTTCCCCTACATCCGGCGGGAGGGGATGCCAACGTTATGTCAGCCTGCCCCTGCCCCGGGCCATATATGGACCATAAAGAGACTCCTAATTATGGCAAACAAGCTGAATAAAATCGGATTCTCTATTATAATGTAGGGTAATTTAACTGTAACGTTACCTCTGCAGCTTGGCTGGCGTAGAGACGAGCATTTTGCACTGAAACCACAGCCCCGGCCTGACGCTGCCCTCTGAAGTCCAGACAAGAACATATAGGTGACTTTTGAATCAGAGTGGGTCATCTTCATGGTCATTTTAACAGGAGATGATATGTTTAATAACAGCTGTACAACTTAACGTTACTTACCCTGACAGCACGGGAGGAATCCTGAGAATGGAGCCACATAGTTTCGAAGACTGGCTCACTTTACGAAGCAGCATGATTTAATTTTGTTCTAAAAAAATAGGGAAAAACACGTTGTAACCAGCTTAATATCACGTTGTTCTTACAGACAGAAACCAAGGAGCTAACGGATACGCCGCAAAGGCGGGTGGCTAGCAGCTACGTAACGACGTCAGTTTGTTTTGTAACCTGTCCAGTTTTTACTAAATAACAACAGGAAAACCCAGTTAAAGTACATGTATTCCTTCGAAAGGAATATAACTTAAACATTAATGTGCACACCTGTAGAAGTTCTATTATGACACGTCCGCTGCGTCCGTCAGGTAGCTGTTTAATGCCTAATGACTAACTCGGAACCTGTTTCTTCTTCTTCTTTTTCTTCTTCTTCGAAGCACGGTTCCCCGGATGTACAGTGATTCATGGGATGTGTAGTTTTACAGGACATATATGTAGTTTTACAGGATCGGCTGGTCCGAGACTGAAATATGAAATGCATAAATTGGAAAGAAACAGTAGAATCAGTGGCGTCACCTGGCCTAAAGCCCCAAATGTTTTTTCTGTAGTCCCGGACAATTCTGCCTCAATAATATAATCAGGGGTGCACATAACTGGTACGCAGGTACGCATGCGTTGCACCTATGGTTGCAACAAACTGAATTGCATAACTTCACTACGCCCCTTTGCGTACCTCAAAACATTAAAAAACACATATTTTGTCTACACGTGTTTCCAACTCGCTGCAGCGGGAGACTCCCTTGTGCACATTCTGTGCTCCGCGCACACACTGGAGAACTGCCAAAATCAGCTGATCACAACGTGCACGCGCTGTGCCTGGTCAAGCTGCTGCAGTTTCATTTACAACAAAGTGGAGTAAAACACAGTTGCAAACTTACTCAGGGTGTTAATGGAAGAGTTTGAAATCAGACAGAGGTGGAAGAAGTACTCAGATCTTGTGTAGGAATACTCGGTTACAGTAAAAGTCCAGCATTCAAAATTAGAAAAGTATTATCAAAATATAGTTAAAGTACCAAAGTAAAAGTATTCATTATGCAGATTGGTCCATTTCAGAATATGTATGATATGTTTTATAATGATTGATCATTAAAGTGTTCTCAAAGCTGGTAAAGGTGCAGCTAGTTTGAATGACTTTGTATACTGCCAGGGCTAAGCCCCTAATGTTTCCAGGTCCAGGAAACGCCGCTGAGTAGAATCATAAACAAATGCATTCTATACAAGCAACTCAATATAGTTATTTAAAAAAATCAGTAAAATAAAAACATTGCAGTTATTTTTTATGTATATATATTTACAGGTTATTGTATATAAGCCAATACATACAACAAATTAAACATTACAAATATGACTATGGTACAAACCGAAAGGGAAGGGGTCTATAATACATCCTGTCTTTATATAATCTTCAGGTTTTCAGGAGTATTATCGTTTTCATTTCAAGAACTGAAATTTGGACACACCAAAAAATAATCTCAATTGTGCCTAATGTATACATTATCACTGTTTTTAGCCCCCACATAAATACTGAACTAAAAGTGTTGCTTAAGGTTTTAAAAGATAGCTTAATGCTGCAGTTGTTTACAGTCTGACCCAGCAAAGAGGCAATATAATATTTATACCAATTAAGACAGAAATAACCGTTTCACAAATACCTAGAAAGGCAAACAAACACTGAAAGCAAACCAAAAGTTGTTGCTCAAGTCTACTTATTTACACAACTTGTGAGAACATTCCCATGCAGCTCACAAACGCTTGAATACCCTCCTGAAATAAAGAAGTCTGAACAGTATGTAAGTATCAAATTTATTCTCAAGTACACAAACAAAGGTGGCGATATGAAATCAAACAATGTGACACTGTCCATGTCATTCTTTTTTTGAAATGTTGAATCTTCATTTAGCACCTTAATAGTTCGGTTATACATGATTTATATAGTCACTCATACAAAAATGAAACGGGTGAATAATGCAAGTCAGTAACATAAAAATAAGCATGGGGCATTTGGATCACAGTTACTTAAGATACTGTATGTTATCAAAAAGTACCGCTTTCAGCATCTTGTCTTTTCACCTATTAGTACCGTTAAGCCGCTACAGTCCCATACCGAAAAACTCCTTACGATAAGAGTTATTTGACGACTAGGCCTAGACAGTGACTACTAAACACAAGTTCAACTGACATTTTTGGACCTTATTTTTTCACATTAGAGCTTTTGTAGTGTTGCATTTACATAGGAGTCGTAGGTATATACAGAAAAGTTCATTGTCAAACAATGCTGAAACATGATGAGTTGGTTTCATGTACCTGGAGTGTGAAAATATGTCAGAAAATGCAAAGAGTAAGGCACTCAATATACTCCTGTGCTGCCAACCTGTCTACAGGATTGTATCCTTTCAAGTACACAGTGTTCCCGGCACCCTCTAGTGTTGAACTGCGGTCTGTGCGCTTCTTGGCTCGGACATTCGTAGTTGATTGGGGAACCTTTTCCCCCGCCTATAATATATTTTTTCCATTTTGAGGATTGCAGAAAAAAAAGAGTGTTGAGCAGCTCTGATTGACAATCAAAATCTGTCCTGAGGTCTACCGATATAAGAAAGCAGAGCTGGTCATTGTGGATTGAGCTTTGAGAAAATAACTTGTGTAGTGTATTTAAAAAAAGAAAATACCGTATACCACATTTACTGCATTTTCATTTTGTCTTATTTTCTTTGTCAAAGTTAAACCCTGTTCTCACCAAATTTGTAACAAGTGCCCTCACTCCAATAGGCCCTTGAGAGCTCATAAAGCTACCGCCAGATCCTCGTCAAAACAAGTGGGAACCGTACGCTAACTTCACATGAATGGTCACTCAACACCGAGACAGAAAAAATGAAATCTACATGACGTCCACAAAGAACTCGCTGGGGTTTCCCATGGCCAGGTGGAAGGACTGGCGTGATGCAGTCAGCTCTGGGGGCACGGCTCCCAGGTCACGGGTGGGGGGGGCACCCGGAGGCCCCCCCGGGGTGGAGGAGGGCATCTGGGCTAGAGCCGGGTGCATTTGGGCCGCGGACATCTGCTGCGGGTGAGAAAGAGCGTGAGCGGTCATGGCGGGGTGTGCGTGCTGGGGCACCATCATCACCATCATGGGGTTGTACGGCAGGATGCCCGGCGGGTAAGGGGACATGTGGGGGGGCTGGGGCATGCGGTGGTGGTGCGAGCGCTGGGAGGAGGCGTGGCTGTGCTCGCTGGGGGCCGCCGAGCCGTGGCCGCGCCTCAGGCTGCTGCGGGTGGAGTATTCTGATTCGCTGCCGCTGCCGGAGCGAGAGTCTCCGCCTTCTCCGACCCCGCCAGAGGGGGATTTCTCCCCCCCGCCGACGGTGCTGCCCGGTCCTTTAGTGCTGCGGCGACCCCCCCCTTCGCTCCTCGTCGATCCACTGCTTCGGCTCCCTGGGGGCAGAAAGGAAATGTCATGGTGATAAGATGTAAACAGCTTTCATTTCCACAACTAGTATCCCAGTAAGTCAAACTGCCACCGTATTACCACCGTTTATATATTACTCCTTATGAGATACACTTTTTCTAAGTTTTTGCTCAAAGCTCAAAAACCATTCAGTAAGAAATATTTAATAGTACAATTTTTTTCATACAAGAAATGGCATAAACTGTAAGCAGCAACTATAGCAGAGTAACATAACAACTCATGGTATTCTTTGCACAGCAGTGATTTGTAATGAGTGAGTGGAACCGGTATAATGTCCCTTCAGATTTACACCTGCTGTGTGTCTCACCTTCGCTGTGCTGACTGCCGGTGGAGCCCGGGGCGTAGCTGTAGCTGGTGAGCTCGTGGTAGGGAGGGGGCTGGCTGGAGAAGGCATGCGTGGGGTAGGGCTGGTAGGGGAAGGTGTGCATCATGGGCCACGGGGAGGCCCCAGGGAGAGGCAGGGGGGCCAGGGTGTCCTGGTCTGACGCCCCACTGGAGCCGTCATTGTCATTCAGCGACAGGTTGGCCATGTCTGGGCGGGGAACAGAGAGAGGAGATAAATGAGGATACAAAGTGTTCCTTAAAGATCTACAGTAGATACTCACTAAACACAATTACCCTAATCCCCGCATTATGTCTTCAAATCTTTTAATTAATATATTTAAAGTCAGCCGGCGCGGCACCCATGAAAAAGATCGAAGAGAGACATGTTTTTACAACTGAACCCGCTGCAGTTTGTTGCTTTTCCTTCCTGCAGAGTCTAACTTTAGGGATGGCAGCACATTAAAGAAATCCTTCCATAACGGAAATGTCACATGATTTACTTCCACAAGCAGCAGAGTGTTCACAAGAGGAATGTGTGCAAATGTAATTAAGCGTTAACGTTCATGCAGACAGATCTGAGTCGCGCTTTGTGAAGTGAACTCACAGTTCTCACAGTCGCTTAGATCTCCGAAGACGTAGTAGCACTGTTCGGAGAAGGTGATCTTGTTGACGGTGTGCCGGATGAAGCCCGCCTTCAGCAGGTTGCTGGCGTACTTCCGGGCTTCGCGGCGGTCCTGGAATCCCTCGATGTGGTGGAAGAGCCACTCCACTACGTCTGAGCCTGGTGGAGGAGGAAGCATGTAAGATGAGGTGGAACTTTATCAACCAAAATTAAATATAAACATTTTTATTATTCAATAATAAAAATAAATAAATGTATACTACGCTGGAATAAAAGGTGCAAAATAACAACTGCTATGTTGTAAATTAAAGAAGCCCTATTATTCTTTTCCCTTTCCTGTAGTGTTATATAGGTTTTAGTGCATGTGGCAAGTTTCTCCCCCACACACTGCCCTCTGCACGAAATGCCTTGATTGTAGTCCTTTGTTTACTTCCACATAATAGTAATATTACTATGCAACACTCACACTTCTATTGTCTAGCCCTCCTACACATTGTACATGCTAGGCTAAGGGGCGGGACATCTCTAAGCAGGGGACCAATCATAACAGAGCCTCCAGCTATGAGCATAATAGGCCCGCTTTAAATATGTCATTACATGTATGAGAAAAAGTTTTAAAAAAAACTACTAAATCAATAATTGTCAATAAACAACTCAATCAGACATTATCAAAAAATAAAGGGGAAAAATGTTGTTTCCTGTAGATAAGCACTCGAAACTAAATAATATAAGAAACTATAAATGCAGCAGAAATGATTAAGTGTTCTTTTCAGAAAGCAGATAATGGACGTAGTTTATGTAATCGCTTCTTGTGATTCAGTTGCAGGTGATTCCAATTTAACAGATGTTTGTAGGAAGTCACACGGTTTTAATTCTGAGACCATAATGCCGGCCCTGTAAAGTCCTCTGAGGCATGGAGAGTTCATGCAACCAATGTGCTCCCTGTCTGTTCTTCGGCTGCTCGATTATGGCAAAAATCATAATCTCGATTATTTGGGTCAATAATCGTAATTGCGATTATTCATTGACTTTGAAAACATCCATTAATTGGAGAAAAAAAATGTGAACAGTGTGTTTTTAACAGTTGATTATCCCGAACTTTAAGTATAATTCAACTGAAAAACCAAAAAAAAAAAAAAAAAAGTAATAATAATAAAAAAATAATCGTTTTATTTCGATTATGTTGTTTTCGTAATCGTGGGCAAGGCATATTCAAATACTCATTTTAAATACTCAATTAAAATACGATGAATTGAGCAGCCCTATCTGTTCAGTTTTGTTCTCACCGAGGAAAGCGTTGGGGATGGTGATTTTGAGCCACATGCGGTCCCTGACCTCCAGACCCGACTCCGGAGAGGCCATCGCCTTGGCAACGGACGCCATGTCAGAGTGCAGGGATAGATTGAAGTCATCAAAACCTGGAGAGAGGAATTTCATTTGTATTTATTTATAGAAGGACCATGCATACAAAAACATTAATCTCAGCAAAGAGAAGAGATGCAATATGCCAGATTATAGCTAATAGCTAATTCCATCTGTGGTCCTCAGGCAGGTTCATAACAATCAATAAACAAATAATAACATTGCACGATCTCTATAATAAAGCGTTCACTATAAAAACACAAGAAGAGATGAAGGAATTGGAGAATTGGAAATCAGAGGGGAGAAAGTGGTGAGTATGTTATCTGTTAACTACATGCTGTCATTTGATGCTTTCCTTTACCAGCTTCTGACCTTTTTAACTCCGTTTGTTGATAGTTTTAAGTGTATTTCATTTTGTTGTGTGTGCTCTGAAATCATAAAACTTCTTCAAATGCAACAAGAAAAAAAGGAAGGAAGGACGAAGGAGTCCAGATATGTAAGGATAAATAAAAGAGAACAGACAGTGAAATTGTAGTAGAGAAGGTCAGGAGGGTAAGTTTAGGGCCTGAAAGAAGCAGACATCATTTATCAAGTCTCATGACAACAGCGACAAAAGCAGAGAGACAGATACTTTACAAAAATAACTCATCCAGGCTTTGGATATCCACACAAAGAACGTGGGTAAAGAAGCGGAGGATATCGTTTATGGTTCTCACGTTCGGTCTCGGTGACGGAGGAGGAGGAGGTGATGGTGCTGAGGGAGGAGCTGCCTGGGAAGGCGGGGTAAGCTCCGGTCATGGCCACCGAGTGGCTCACCCACGCTGCCGGGTCGATGGGTCTGATTGGTTCATCTGCACAGGAGGAGAAGAGGTTAGGAAGCTGTAACGGCAGTACACGTATTAAGGTAAGAGGAGAACCGGTGCTTACTGCGAGGCAGAGTGAAGTAGCCCTGAGGAGAGGGGTCCCAACACTTTGCCACTGTGAGGATGATGGGCCTGGCCATAAGCACAAAAACAAGAGAACATTATTATCAATGCGACAGACCAAACTGATAATGTCTAAAGGGAGAAAAACAGCAGCTCACCCTGGCTTGTGTACAATCTCCCTCAGGACCCGCACTGCGTCGTCGTTGCTCATATTCTCAAAGTTGATGTCATTCACCTTGGAGAAAAGGATTTCATTTAGGGCAGGTATTTTGATAACTGATTGCATGTTGTACATAGATCTGCTTTCTGTAACCTCTCACATGTCTTTTCTGTCTCACCTTTATTTGGAGAATTATCATTTCAAAAGGCACTGATGAGTTTGTTTGCATTTGAAAGGAGGCATTACATTTAGTGGTAAAAACCAGTAACACACATTCATATATCTCAGCACTTCAAAACTATTTAATTCCAAATCTGAACCTCTGTTTATAAGCTTATAAAAAAAAACTCTGGAAAAGCTAAACCAGTATTCAACAAAAGATCCATATACACATGTATTTAAACTAAAGACTCTCTCCTCACCTGCAGCAGCATGTCACCCGGCTCGATGCGTCCGTCCGCAGCCACAGCTCCTCCCTTCATGATGGAGCCGATGTAGATGCCTCCATCCCCCCTTTCGTTGCTCTGGCCCACGATGCTGATGCCCAGGAAATTGTACTTCTCTGTATTATTGAAAAATCAAAAGTAGTGTTAAAACCACGCACAGATTTGTGTCGTGCAGCATTTCATTTGACACGTTGTTTATGGATGTCATCAATCAGAGGTTACAGACCCATGTTGAGAGTGACGGTGATGATGTTCAGGGACATGGTGGAGTCCGTCACGCTGCTGAAGGAGGAGGCCTGGGCGGGGGAACCACAAAATTGCCATGAGATTTGTTTACAAACACTGACAGAAATATGTACGCTGAGCAAACCAGTTCAATGGCTCTCTACACACTTGATTTACCAAAAAACACCATAACAAAATAACAACGACAACAACAACATGAGAGAATGTGAGGTGAATAGGATAGCTGAACAGTACATACCCTCTCCAGACGCGGGGGGCGCTGTTTCCTGCGTCTGCGGTGCCGCTTGAGAAGCCTGGAGGCTGTGCTCTGCTCTGTCGCACTGCTGAACCTACAGGTTGTCCAAAGGTGAAAGGTCAGAAGAGAAACATGCTGTCACAAACCTTTCATAAGGCTATTTCGTGTGTCTAAAAAAGCCCAAAACGACAAAGGAAGCTAATCAGGGATCCTTGAGTAAACATGGCATCTCATTCAACAGTGGTCTAAATGCACTCCAAAACAATTAAATAGAAGGATGAATACAGTGAAAAATAAATGGCAACCAGCGCATTCACATAAAAGCATATATATATATATAAAATGTATATCCAATTACCATTATCTGTTCATATGAAAGGTGGCCAAAAACTAAAAATAGTTGTGTGTCCCTTGAGATAAGTGGAGGGGTGGTCACAGCAGACTTTAAAGAGGACATTTTCTTTTTCTTCAGGTTTATATTTGTACAGTGACATGTTTACATGCTTTAATGTTCAAAAAGGTCTTTATTTGTAATCGTGCTGCAGCACCTCTTTTCACCCTCTGTCTGAAACCAGTACAATGTGTTGGAACGATAGCCAATAGAAGTGCGAGTGTCACATAATGATGTCACTATGTAGCGGAAGTAAACAGAGTCTAATGGAGGCATTCCAGGCAGTGTGTGGGCCAGAAAGTCCCTCTGGAGGGAACTTCCCATATAACCCACTACAGGAAAGGGAAACCCCAAAGAGCATAATAGGGCCCCTTTAACTTGTCATGCTCTCAGTCTCCCACCTGCTCATGGTGTCGTCGTCCTCCGAGTCGCAGAAGCTGGTGGTCTCCAGCTCGCTGCTCATCACGGTGCTGGAGCTCTCGTAACCTGCCAGGTGGCGCTCCAGGCGACTCTGTCCGTTGATGCGAGGCCCTGCGACACCACAGAAGAAGATATTGGCCGTGAGTTCTCGTGTTTGCTCAAGTCAGCGTTTGCCTTTTCCTTCTATGGAATTGCAAACATCCCCCACTTCTTGACATTCCTTGATTCTATCACATATTCATTGTTTGGATGTTGGCCAACGTGTTCTGCTGTTTCTCACCGTGCGGCTCCATGCCATCTCTGTGCCGAGGCCTCTCCCTCCTGAAGGAAACTACAGACTCCGTCTCAGTCTGGTCGTCAAGGGTCTCCACACTGCCGGTCGCATTGGGGCTATAAAAAGATGAAATAAAGCATGACGAGATTTCAGCGTTTGGTTTATACGCTATATTTTTACTAAAGAGACATCTGTTATTCCAGCATAGCCTTTAAGAGGATGTCAAGTACAATGAAAACAACATGAAACGTAAGGGGGACTTTTTGAAGTTTATACACTAGCATTAAACAATTGACTCAAACTCTTGAATAAGCTAATATTTCGCCGCTCAACATTTTCAGAATAGGTTTAAAAAATGTTATATTTTTTAAGTGTTTGATCCCAAAGAACATTATACATCTATACGGGGCAATTGCAAAGTATATGCAGCAGATAAATACACACAAATGAAAATGTTAATGAAAACACATGATAAAAGTTTGACTGTTTAAACGTACAGATGGCAATATGATCCACTTCAACTTGTTACTTCCATATAGGGTTTTGACTATTCTGAAATCCCATTAAATTGTATACAGAGGCTGACTGACACTTTAATATCCTGTAACCGTGTTTAAATCATTACAGAAACTATCAGATGACAGGAGAGCTATCGACGCGTAATGTATCAGCTCACATGGAGACTGAAAGGAAGGGAAGCACAATGCCAAAATAAGCCAACATGGGGCCGTCAAATATTCTGTTCACATAGGAAGACAGAGAACGCCTTGTGGTTCCACATGAGAGCCAGATAAATGCCAGAGACCCTGCAATTTGAATTAGATTTCCGGTATAGGCAATTGCGTTCGTCCAGCTTGGAAAGAAATAACTAGAGCGGTGGATTCTTCTTTGAGTCCAATCATAACTTTTTTGTTTTACATTCGATTGCATTAAGGCTTTATGATATCCTTCACAGTAGACAAAGTAGTTTGCTGATCACCACTTTCATTGCATTTTGGATGATTTAGTCAACTTTGTAACACCCATGGTGACCGCCATAAAGAAAAGGAATTAGTAACCATCCGGATCAGATAAAACACACACACCCACACACCCACACTAAGATGTGTTACACACCACCCCCCCCCCCCCCCCCCCCCCCCCCCCCCCCCCCCCTTATGAGCCTAATCCCCCCTTATGTGAATCACACCTGGCACTCACAAACACACAGAACTATTTGACACACTTCCCACTCTTATGTGCCCATCCCCCGACATGGATCACACCTGGCACACGCAATACATGTTCAATGTCTATTCTTCGTACATTTACTGCAGTTGTTCATGTATACCAGTAGTCTGATACAATATGTACAGTTTGAAAGGGTGTTAAATGAAATGAAATGGTTTTTGTGTTAATGTAATAGCAGTTAAAACAGGATCGGTCAAATTTGACCGCAAACACCAAAGTAAGGGGGGGAAACGAAGACAATAGGAGGGTTAAACAACACTTTTGGGGAAGTTAAATTGTTTAATTTGAAAGTGAATGCAAAAACAATGAGGGAACCCTTCTGCTGTCTCGAGACAGGACGAGACAAGATCCAAAGATAAGTAATGAATGAGAGCGCTGCAGTTGTAATGGCAGGTTGCGGTGACGACTGTGAACTCCATGTGACCCCTGAACCAAACTCAGAGAGCTCCAGACAACTGCTTGAAGAACAGGGATGGTAAGAAGCTATTAAAATACTTTGTTTGTTTTAGACCCTACAAGGTCCAAATGTGTTGACAGTAACGTGTTCCTGATATTTTAGTAGATGCGAGAAGAGAAAAAGGGTATTTAAAGCGTCTTTTATTCAAAAAGCGTCTATTGCATTGCCGTTTTATATTCTTTAAAGCTTCTATAATCACTATTTTTATATTAACAATGGATCAAATAACGGTGTGTAACGTGAAAGGGACAGTTTGTGGTGTCAAACCCACAGCGATACCTCTCTGACTGCAGTTACCTTTAGCTTAAGTATTAGCCCCTTTCAGCTTTTTGGTTTGGTTTCACAGTACGCAATGTTTAAGTTTAGTCTCATTACCAACATTTCGATGAGAAAGTTCTCTGAAAACATACTATAAACTACCTGCCCGTCACTATTTAGCAACTAGCTAGTGAACATAGGGGAGCATTGAGCATCTTAAGAGACAGAGATTGCTCTTAGGAGTTTAAGAAAAGCAAAAAAGGGTTAAATGGAGTAAATATTGGGTCTCATTAATTAGCTTGACCAAAAAAAAACTGTATAAAATGCTAATGATCGCTTCTTAAAACAATATTCTAAACCAAAGACTGCTTAAACTCTGAATAAGGTGAGGTTCAATAACAATAGACACCATCTCGCTTGTATTTGATCTCTTAATATAATACAAATGTACGTGAAATCCAATAATATACTTAAACTACATGTAAGAACATTTCAAAATTAAGTGTAGGTTAAGTGTACAGAGAGTTTCTCCCAGAACTGGTCTAGTTAGGGCGGCCCCGACGAAGATCAGGTTTAAATGAGCTGTAGTATTCACGCTATTCTTGTAGTAACTTAATCCTGGGAGTGTGTGAGATATTCAGGAAAAGATACAGTTTCTACATCACAGCTATGGGAGAAGCACTAGTGTATGTTGGGGCTGAAAGGAAGGGAGACATGTGCAGCTTGTGAGCATGTTTCAACGCCTTGTGATTAGGGCTGCTCAATTAATCGTATTTTAATCACGATTACTATTATGGCTTGCAACGATTACGAAAACAACGTAATCGAAATAAAACGATTATTTTTTATTATTACTTTTTTTTTTTAATACTGGTTTTTCAGTTGAATTATACTTAAAGTTCAGGGTAATCAACTGTTAAAAACATACTGTTCACATTTTCTTTCTCCAATAGATGGATGTTTTCAAAGTCAATGAATGATCGCATTTAATAATCGCAATTAAAATTATTGACCCAAATAATGGAGATTATGATTTGTTGCCATAATGGAGCAGCCCTACTTGTGATGCCCCCTCTCTGGGTAAATAAACAGAGGAATTCATGTTTCAAACGAGTGTTGCTTACTGGAAGGAGGGCGGTCTGGAGTCCCCGATGCCCCCGGTCCTCTCTACAGGTGGGGGAGGGAGAGGGGGAGGAGGGGGCGAAGGCTGGGTAGTCGTCTCCACCGGTGGGACCACAGCCACTGGAAGCTCTGCTGTTGGAGAGTCTGAAGACACCAGCTGCAAGAGGAGCACAACAAGATGTAGGTAGAGATGACAATCAAACAAATTAAAAAAAGAGAGGGTGAGAAAACAAGAGGGATGAAAGGACAGGGGGAGGAAAAGCAGGGTAAGATGTCAATTACTTTGACACACCAACACTGGGCTCTTTTCAGATAGACGTCTCAAGGGCATACTGAAATGCTATCCTACACTTAACCTGTCTCTTTTCATTATACAACAAAAGTGCCTACAAGCGCACAGACACACACAGAGCTAGCACACAAGGACAATTAGGATGAATGGCACGCAGCGTCAAGTTACCTGGACCATGAAAGCACACACAGGAAGAGAGGAAGACGTAGTTAAGACCAGTTTAGGAAAAATAAATATGGGAGTATAAGGAGCAGTGATGACGTATTGTAGTCCGACACGGAAGGTAGCATCGCAAGGGCTCCCTCGACTAAAACGATTAGATTTTCCTATGAGATTTGAAATATTACAGAAAATTGGTTCAGGGAAGTTATGTGTTTTGTTCAACAGGACAAATTCTAACACCACTTTTGTGATTTTTAAAGTGAAAATACAATTGTCAGAACTAGATAGCTAGAAAAAAGCTATATGAGAACTACATCTTGTCACCTATGCTAAGCTAAAGGTAGACTTGGGTTTGGCGTGCTGACGTTTGGTTTTTTCTCATTGTTAGAAACCATCTTTTTAAGCCACAAAAAAGCTTTGGAAAACCACAAGTGGGGAGTTTACTGACGTATTTTATGTCGTAGTTAATCTCTTAAACTTGTGTTAACCAGACCTAAATTCAGGCATCTAACCAGAAACATATTTAAAAAAACGTTGCCTTCGAGATTAGGGAACCAGCAGAGGTCAAATGCTAACTCATTCCCAAGTTTTAAGACTCATTCCCGCACCACTCTATTAGCAGTAATATAAGAATGAAAATATTCTAACAATGCTGGGAATACTCAGTATCTATGCACTTGAAAATAACCTAGTCTTTCGACATTTGGTGTAGTTCAGATTCTTAAACGCATTCCCCGTCATAATAACTCAACCGAATGGAGCCTATCAGCCGGTACAGACGGCCCCTCCCTGCTCCCCCCTCCCCACTAATGGCTTTGAGTCCATGAAACACTCGTCTTCTGGGATCCCTCCATCCGTCTTGGCCTGCAGCTCACATATCAGTCCCTCTGGTCTCCGAGCTTTGTTCCCCCCCCCCCCCTCCCTCTTTAAAGCCTTCTCTCCTTCTTATGCACTTAACAGATGTCTCGGCCTCAAACCTGCTCATCTGGGCCCGGTCCCCGTGTTTTGTCTCTATTCTAATGTAACTCACAAGGTGGGGCACAACAACTGGGCCTTTTACAGGGGGAAATGGAAAGTATGAAGACTGTACCTGGCAACGCACTGTACTGTAACTGGGAACTGTGCTGGAAGCTCGCAAGCTTGAGTTTAGATCAACACAATGAGAGAAAGATTTTCTTATGCCGTGATTTGTGGAGAAAAGCTAAAGCCCACATGCTGCTTGGTCAAACAATCACCGTGATATACAGATGTATTCGATTATGTGTCGGCAGACTTAGTGACTTTCAAAATCGGCTTACCTAGCGAAATCTTTAAAGTATGAGACTATAAAAACGCATGCCAAGTGTAACAACAGTCAAATCCCAGAAAGTGTTGGTTTAGCCCTTCTTTTTTCTTTAAAGGAATATTATTGCTGGTTTCCTGCATTAATGCAATACCTAAAACCATAGAAAGACGCAATACAGGAAACTCTTCTGGGGAATAGATGCTATATCTTAGCACAGTGTCTCTATTAAGACAGGCCTGTTTATTACTCAAATTGGATATTTTGCCATTCCCCCTTTCCTTGTAAAAATCTCTTCAAATGTTATGTAAAAACGGCGGTAAACATATCGCAAAATAAAGAAAGTGTCAAGATGATTTTAAGATGTATTGTCCTGTAATCCATGACACGAAAAAAAGGAAAGAAAATTACTTAAATGGAGCAAATGTGAATATGTTAGAGTCTAGCTAAGCCACAGGTAGGGCTGCTCAATTAATCGCAATTACGATTATGGCATGCAACGATTACGAAAAAACTATTATTTTTTTATTATTATTACTTTTACTTATTACTTATTGGTTTTTCAGTTGAATTCTACTTAAAGTTCAGGGTAATCAACTGTTAGAAACATACTGTTCACATTTTTATTCTCCAATAAATGGATGTTTTCAAAGTAAATGGATAATCGTTTTTAATAATCGTGATATCAATTATTGACCCATGATTTTTGCCATAATCGAGCAGCCCTAGCACAGGTACAGGATTTAGGTGTTACGCTCCAAGGAAATGTCTTCTCATCAGGGTTCATACACTTGTTCACCAATGATCTTCCATGACCTTTACCTAATTGTCCATGACCAAAGAAATGACTCTCTCAGCGTTACGTCTGAAAATGGTTTATTTTAACATGGAACAGGAAAACAAATCAAATAGTAGCTTACTAGCTTCTACACGCTAAAGCAACTAAACATCTCTCACCAGCAAAATACCTCGACAGTTAAATGCCATTTTACATTTCATTACTATACAATACAGTATTTATTAGATGGATCAAATATAAATTATATTTGATGCAACTTTAGTTACATTTCCATGACTTTTCCAAAACGTTGGGAAACATATTGTTTTCCATAACTTTTCCAGGGCCTGGAATTAGCATTTTCCATGACTTTTCCAGGTTTTGAATGACCGTAAGAACCTGATTGATAGATACTGCGAGTGTTACTTCTCGTTTAACCTGGTTGTGTTGTCTGTTCATCTTTCCCACTAATAGAGGGGATTTCTTCCAAGATATGTTTTAACCAAGAACCCTAACCCCTAATCCAAAGAACAAGCCTTACTTTAAAATCTAGTATGCCACAACATGACATACAACTGCATCTTAAATGGCTCCCATTAAAATGTATTACTTTATTTTATTGCTGCTCATTAGACAACATCATTAGTCCGAGGGGGGCACAGCACAGGAAAGGCAACGTGGCTTCTGGAAACATGCCGATGCTGGCTGATTTTTTTAGATGAAAGCCAGTTCTTGACATTTGCACAGAAGCCTTTGTGGGAAATGAGTTCACTAGCATTTATATTTACAGGTTTTATTGTTTCTTACCCATGAGACCACTCTGCCGTTGAAACATGGCAACTTGGCACTGTCATCGGAAATCTCTTCCTTCACCACCCTGAAAAACAAAAGAGACACACGGTTAGCATCAGGTTTGAATTGTTCTAGCTAACATTATGTACACGTTGTCTCGATGGTACCGCGTGGAATTAAATCTGAACACAACACCGAGGCTTTAGTTGAGTCATAAAGAAAATGTGGAGCTGCTGGAGAATTAAAAAGTGATTTATGATATGACATGGCTGAACTAAATCAAATTCTTGGCTTATTTCAGAAATACGACTAGGATGCGTTATGACAAGCTGTCCTTGTTCGCTCGCCGTACTCTTTTACATGCGTTCCAGATGTTTTATGGATCACCTAACAAAACTGACTCAAGTGACTCTAGTTGAGCAATACTTTGGCGTATATCATATCAACACCTGCAAGGTTTTTACTCACCAGGAATCAAAAAGTGATTTTCTTAAAAGGTGGGTTGTCAAGTTAAACTTATTTTACACTCGGATGTCCTGATCAGGTTTTCTTGAGCCCCAATCCTAAAATATTGAGTATCTGCTCATTTGTTGTCCAATACAACACTTGTTTCTATTGAAATGTTAATGAAATATGTATACTGGGGGGGGGGGGGGGGGGGGGCATATCAATTGAATTGAACAGTTTAATGATAAAATATTCATAACATTTGACTGAAAACTCATAAAATTCTATTTAGCAGTAAAGAAGAACAGCTCATGATTGGACTATAACTGTCTAGTATTGGCGAGTCACCCAGTCACCTAGCCTCTGGCTAAAAGACAACACGTAGCTTATTGGTAGCCTGAAGCTGCACTTTTTAAAAAGACACCATGGTCCCTGCCATGGTCAAAGATGCCATGGAAACAACTGTACTTGAAAATCCTCTTGCTTCTACCAGCTACTCTTTCAAATCCAATTTGCATCATACGAATAAAATCTACTTGTAATGAAAGAACAATTATATCACTGGGATTATACTCTGCTAATCGTATTACCGAAACACCAGCCAAGCCCTGAAGCGTTGAATTAGCACAGCAGATATCAAAGAAAAGAACAATCCTAATTAGCTTCCTCCGGATGTTGACAGACTCCATTGGAATTAATTCAACGAGCTAAATCACACACTTACTGCTATTGTGGCTCGCTGACAAATTACAGTCAGTCAATTAAATGCAGGCAAATCCAATACACGTAACAACACAAAGCAAAGCTCCTCAAAGGCACATCCGCCGGGCTCCTCTGTAGTATTCCTGCTTGTTCGTCAGAAAGACAAACATCAGGCCTAAGCTGTGTAATTCCCCCCCAGCAGCCCGTACTATGTTATTACAGTAGATTACACGGACAGAGGCTGGGCTGAGTGTTACAGAGAGGACACTTGACTGCTTCAACTCCTTCAAAAGTAATTTTTCCAGCTTCCTATGCCGGCCTCTCATGTGTGCGAGACTTGGTCAGGCTCCACTGGGCTTTCGTAAGCAGCTGTTGAGAGCTGGTTTTGTGGACGAGTGTTAACATACGCCCGGGTTGTTGTGGGGAACAGCTACAGGACCACTTGGCTTTTGAATGCTGTGCGTGTGGCTACTGAACGTTAGCTAAACTCATTTTTTGCCAACCGTTTAATTTCCCCCCTAACACTGCGGGAAACTGAACAGATGCTGCATCCTTCTCGCGAGGAGTGCAATTGTCTTCTTTCCACGGTCGTCCAAACAAACAACCGACCTCAGTCGAGAGTCATTTCACACACTCTAAAATGCATCGCCTGTACAAACAACGCCGAAATATGCTAAGTAGGGCTGCACGATGTGGAGGAAATAAGTAAGAGCGATTATGTTGTCATTTGAAGAAGTCACTTTGAGCTCTGGAAATGAACTATTCTCACGATGTGTTGACCAAATACATAATCAGGGAATACAATTGATAGATTAATTAGGGAGAAAAATAGGGATGATGTGATTGTTTTCAGGAGGATCTATACCAAACAATATTGGTTTTTGATTGGTTCTGAGTCTGTAGGATCCTATTGGTAGATGTGGATATCTCTACAGCTCCATAAAACGTTGTTCAAACCTTTAAGTATACTTCCTGCGATTATATTTCACATGCAACATTGCCATTTTGATTACATTTCAACAAATTGAGTAGCCCTAATGCCTGTTCCTGTTAGATTTAACACGGCCTGAAGTTTTCACCCCCACTTCCTCACTTTCCAGTCCCTTGCTGATATCAAATTCCTGCATCCAACTCAGCATTGCCTTTCTAACAATCAATCTTACTTATAGCGCTTCCTGATCCTCCACACCAGCAGACGGAGAATATCTAATAACCCCGAGCGAACACAACCCCGGCTCTGTCTCCCCTTTCTTCTCCCCGCGGACACCCGGCAAATGGCCTCTGTCCGGCCCCCAGGATCGCAGCTCCGGCCCTGACCTGATCCCCCCCCCACACACACACACACCCCCCCCACTGCCACACACACAGCTCGGCTCGACAGCTGGCCTCGTACCAGGGCAAATGAAAACACACACTATATTACACACTCCTCTCCTGGTGTGGAGAAGGGGGGAAACACGTCCCTGCTTTGATTGGACAGCTGACTCAGAGCTATGTTTGAAAAGTTTCATCTGTTGGAGGTATTCAAATGAAACTGTGACGCCGATTTGACTTTTAGAAAATGAGTTTTTCTGCCATACTCTGAAGAAACTCTGCTGGGAGTTTGGTGTGGGGGGGCTTTTTTAAGATGAGGATTTTATGCTTTTGGAAAACACCTACAAGCAGGAATATGATGACACAATGTCATGTCTGTGTACACTGGACAAGCTCTTCATTTGACTACTAACTTGTAGTTAGTTTCATTTAGTGAGGCAAGTCACAAATAAACAAATGAATGAAGATTACTGGGATGTAAAAAATGAGCTTTCTGAAGTTTTAACTGTGCCCATTAAATAGTACAAATGACTAATAGTTATTTAGGTGTACACGCACATTTGCAAGTTCATTAAAACGACAGTTCTGCAACAAAAAATAATCTGCTGTAATTTGGATAATCCATTTATGGTATAAATCCGTTTCTGGCAAAAACCCAACCCCTGGTTCGGACTTCCACATCTGAAAGGTTGTTGCTTTTCTATGGTTTGTAACATTGTAGATCAAAATGATATATTTCAGTTTTGAATTGTTGGCTGAAAAACACTGAGCTCTGAGAACATGAGATGGGCCGTTCTCTAGTATGTCTTTTGATAAAAAGATAATAAAGGAAATGATCGATAGATTCACCTGGGAGAGAAAATAAATGCCAAGAATAATATTGCTGTGGAAACACAGTGGACATGCACTTAAATGTCGTTCTTCTACATAAGTAGTTTTGTTAAAAGTTTACTTGATAATAATTAAATATAGTCTAACGAGGCCTAAAAGTGATTGTCATTATTTACTGTGTATTTTTGCTAAAGGAAAAGTGAATAACTGAGCCTTCAAACTACACATATAGTAAAATGCAAGCGTCTCCCATCATTTGAGAAATTAACTTATTAACTCGCTATAACAACCCGAATATAAAACTGAAATGTACGGACATTTCTAAATCACTTCAGCCAGGCGTTGAGTATTGTAAAAACGCCTCTCACCACAGAAAAGGAACATCTTTACATGTCAGTAACTGGTGCTGCTATTAATATTCAAAAGATGCCAGCTCTGTCAAGCCCCGAAGAAAAGCCATCTCGTTGTGTTTGAGCTGATACTGAAGCTCTTTGGCCCCGGCTCCGGTGTTGCCATCCAAAGGGCAGAAGAGGCAAATAGCCCAGCTTTAAAACTCATCCAAGACTACAATGCATTTAACAGAAGCCCTACGGGTCTCGCTGGGTGGATAAACCACAAACATGCATTCCTGTGCACAGCAGCTACACAGAAAGTTAAAAAAAAGATGAATTGATAGAGGAGAGGAGACGGCTCTTTCTGAAGGAGTGGATTGGGAGGAAGGGAGGAAGCCAGGGAATGAAAGGATGGCTGGCAGGCCAAAGTGTTAAAGAAGGGAGACAAAACCCTGGCCTCAGTCCCGAAAGAATGAAAAGGCGAAGGATTTCACAAGATGATGGACTGAAGGGGGGTGGGAGGGATGAGGATTAGGGCAAAGAAAAGCAGCAGGGACAGGGGATGCCTCATTGTAATGATGATGTTTACTGAGAAATGTCCCCAGCCTACAGACACTCAGTATTTATAGAAGCACTTGGAAAGGCATCACTAGTCGTTGTAACTTTTTACTGATTAGGAGAGGTTCAATGGCGACCTGCTTCATTCAAGTGTATTATCCTTTCACCATACGTTTTCCCCGTTTGATAAATACACGACAGCCGGTCACAGGATAGGATTGCGTGACTTTTCTGACATGCATGCATTCCTGTAAGGTTTTGTTTTTTTAATTAGCCAAGAATGTTAAGTGTTTACTTACGCCAAGTTAACGCTCCCCCACTAAGAAAATAATGGCTGTTTTACAATGTGTACAACTTTTGTCACAGCATTTAAACAGTGGTGTAAAGTAACTAAGTACATTTACTTAATTTTGAGGTACTTTTGCAAGAGTATTTCATTGTTTTTCTACTTCTACTCAACTAGAGTCCTGAGTTAAATCATGTACTTTTATTCCAATACTTTTACGTCATATATTTAGTTAGTTTGCAGATTTTCATTAATAATGTGGAATATAAACACTTAAAAATTACTTTAGTTACACCTTGTTTGAAATTCACAATTTACCCTGAAGTATACAAAGTCATTAAAACTAGCTTCACCTTTGATAAACACTTTAATGCATCACACATCGTAATATATATTATTTTGGAATCTGTTTATGGTGCTTTAAGTATATGTTGATGCTAATACTTCTGTACTTTGACTTGGTTAACATTTTGAATGCTGGACCTCTACTTGTAACATTCCTACACTCTGGTACTTTTACTAGGACCTGAGTACTTCTTCCACCTCTGCATTTAAATATATGTACTCTTACTACCAGCTGTTTATCACTCCTAATGTTGCAAGGAAACCACAAAGCTCTTCCCTGCTAAAGGATTAAAAAAAGAAAACCCAGCAGCTCACCCGAAGTCCTGGTCCATAGACTTGAAGAAGAATTTGTAGTTTGGCTTGTTCAAGACCTGTTTAAAATCCAGCAAAGTTATATTTTCGGCAGCAATGGGTATCTTCACCAAGTACGGCGTCTCCTCTTCGTCGATGTGATAAATTATTTTGGTTTCCGCCATCTCTGCTGGAAGTTGCCACGGGAGAAGCAAACACTATGAGGCGAGGTTAACTTTGTTGGGGAGTTAGTTAGCAGCTAGGTGGCTAACGAGACGGCAGAGGTGAAACGATGATGGCCACTGAGATTTTTCAGTCCGAGCCGGAGGACGTAATGCGTCTGTAACCCTGCTCACAAACTCGCGGTCCGACTTTAAAGTAGTAGAAAACTGTGCGCATTCCCCCGCATTGTTACCGAGGGGCGAAAAACCGACGGGGAAACGCTACATTCACACGACCTAACTACCAACAACTTTTCCCCCAACAAAAACATACAGAGGAGGGGGTCTAAAAAACTTTTCACCACTTTTTGCGAGCCAACGCGGCGTGTGACGTAATTACGTAGCCCCCTTTGATTTACGTACGCTCCCAACCACCCTTCACCACCACCAGCATTATTATTATTTAGGGAAATAAGCTCTTATTATTTAAGTAAAAGTAGAAATACTACCATAATAATGTACTTTTACAAGTAAGAGTCCTGCATTCAAATACACTTTAACTCGTATTTAAACTCACATTATTTGCATATTAATACTGTTAATACATGTTTATTCTTATTTTATTGTATTTTGTATTTGACTTTTATTCTTATTAGGTGTACTACTATCTGTGTTTATTTTTGTATTCTGTTGCTGTTATCACACATGACCTTCCCTACGTGGATTAATAAAGGTTATATTTATATTGATCTTATCTTTAAAATATATATAATCTATATATAATCCAATGTCAATATGTTTCTGTAGTATAATTATGTTGCCTAGTGAAAGTGTGAGTATTCAAATGTATTTGGTATTTTCGTTGTATTGTGTATAATTTAGATACTTTAGTGATAAAGTGATTACTGTACATTTTTATATATGTGTTGTTAATTTTTATTTTTATTATATATGTATCTTATTCTATCTTTTAAATCTTGTAAATCATGTGTTATGCTTGACAAGACTGCTGCTGTGACCAAATACTTTCCCAATTGGGGATGAATAAAGTATCTATCTATCTATCTATCTATCTATCTATCTATCTATCTATCTATCTATCTATCTATCTATCTATCTATATATCTATCCATCTATCTATCTATCTATCTATACATCTATATATCTATCTATACATCTATCTATACATCTATCCTATATATCTATCCATCTATCTATCTATCCATCTATACATCTATATATCTATCTATCTATACATCTATCTATCCATCTATACATCTATCTATCTATACATCTATCTATCCATATATCCTATCTATCTATCTATCCATCTATATATCTATCTATCTATCTATACATCTATACATCTATACATCTATCTATCCATCTATCTATACATCTATCTATCCATCTATCTATCCATCTATACATCTATACATATATATATCTGTCTATCTATCTATCCATCTATCTATATGTCTATCTATCCATCTATCTATCCATCTATCTATCCATCTATCTATCCATATATCCATCTATACATCTATACATCTATCTATCTGTCTATCTATCTATCCATCTATCCTATCTATCTATCTATCTATCTATCCATCTATACATCTATCTATCTATCTATCTATCTATCTATCTATCTATCTATCTATCTATCCATCTATCTATCTATCTATCTATCTATCTATCTATCCGTCTATCCTATCTATCTATCCATCTATCTATACATCTATCTATCTATCTATCTATACATCATTATTATATCAGTAGAGAAAATATTATTGATGCATCACTTCAATGTTGCAGCTGGTAGAAGTGGGGTTCGCCCCATTTGTGCCAAAGACTATATTTAGTTTGATAGAATATGCCACAACATTTGTTCGGATTTAAATCTGGTACTGACATACTTTGTGTCAACAATAGCCCACTATAACTTCGTTGTTTTTTAAAATCATTTGAAAAATAAAACTTTTATTAACAGTCAAAGTCAGGATAAAAAAAAAATTGGAAACACAAATACATTGTATATGTATTTTGTTTGTACCAGAGTAAAAAGAGAGACCCAATGTGTAAGTAAATCAGCTTTATTCAAATCTATGCATCAGGACCGCTATACACTTTATAATGGCCTTAATAAACATGCACAGACAAAACAGAGCAGATGTAGTTTTGATCCTTTTATCTAAAGTTGTGATCTCATCTCATACATCACCACATGAACCACTAGAGGGAACTCTTGATCAGTCTATCAATAATGAAAGAGCAACACATATTCAGTACATTAGTCAGAATTGGTGTAAATGGTGGTATTTTATAAACAACATTTGAATATCAATTGGTCCCAGATCAACAGGGTAGATACCAACAATAGTGGTCAAACTTATTGTCAACGAAATTTGTGTTTAATATTCTCTTCAAATTCATGTGTCAACCTACTTTATACTGTGCTTCATATCATAATTTAATAGCATAGCTAAAATAAGAGCTTCCTACTAATGATTCCTGTTAATGAAATGTGGCCCAAACACCACCCCGACCACGCACGTGATCACAAACAGCACCCAGAAGGTGACGGCCAGCAGCTGCACACAGAACAGTGTCCTCTTGCTCTGCTCTAAGACTTCCTGTTCCCCATGCACAATGCCCGGCGCCATCCCGTACGACCTCTCCGGGTGCATCTGCTGCACCCGGAGGCTGACGGTGGGCAGGATGATGAAGTGAGTGTCCCTGCTGTCGCCCTCCAGGGACAGCACCACTCTCTGGGTGATGGTGGCCAGGTGTGTAGCCAGGCAGTAGGTGGCGGGGGGGAGTCTGGACAGGATGCGGGAGTTGCAAGGGTAAGGAGAGGGCGTCCCCGGAGGTGAGAGGGGTGAGGTTGCGGCACAGGGGGCAGGGGAGGGCTGACGGGCTGCTGGGGTTGGAGGGCTCGCTGGGGCAGAGCTGGATCCTCTGGAGGCACTCGGTGCAGAAAACATGCGTGCACTCCAGCATCCGGGGGCTCTTATTGTACTGGTTGTACTCCTGGTAGCAGATGGGACACTCCACATCCATCGGGTCCCCAGGGGTGCCGCTGAGGCTGGGTGCTGCAGCAGCTGGGTCCCCTAGCTGGGGAGCGGGGACAACATTCTCGTCCATGCTGGATGTAGTTGGTGCTCAGTTATGGCGAGAAGTGGATGAATCTTTGGTGAAAATCTGAAAAGAGAAAACAAGTTGAACTAAGAGCACACCAGAGGCCTACGTGACTTTTAAATGCCAGGATCTGCTCTCCCTGGGATATCACTTTGTGTCTTCTTGGTTTTATTAACAGATTCCACAGCCCATGAGTAATATCGTTCATCCATTTAACCACTAAACCATCTACCCATTACCCCCACATACTCACAATCATCCATGAAGTGTGTGCACACTCTGAGTATGTGCAGGAAGTAGGGAAATAAATAACAAGCAAAGCAAAAGTAGAGCTGACAAAGGAAGTAATAAGTCAATGTAATGATGCTTTCTCTGCATGTGTGCATGTGTTTGTGTCCATGTCCGCTTTTCTCCATGTTTTTGTTCAGTCGTTTAAAGGGGCACTCAACTGGTTTTGGAGGTTGTCTGCAAAAAAGAAAACCCTGGTGGTGTAATTTACCAGCTTTGACTTGAGTCAGTTTGTGTTAGCATGAAGTTTAACAGACCAATCATGCAGGGAAGGTTTAACAAAACACATGTTTGAGTGGCATGATGGGAAATGTAGGAGCCAACATTTTAGTACCATGACCTTTATATGAGAATTCAACTGATGTGATTTTGACCAGATTTAACTAACTCATGGAAGTCCAATAAAAGCTTGTTGAAATTGTAATACATTAAAACTAGTGATGTTAAGATGTTGTCACTATAAACTAAAATGTGTGTGAGTCAAATATGTCAATGTCCAAAGAATAGTTTCATATTTTTGTCATACATACAATATTTCGCTTTCTTCACAGGTCAGGATTGGTACCACTCATTTCAATGGAAGGCTACAGTTAGCAACCAGTTAGCTTAGCATAAAGACTGGAGATGAAGGGGAATGCTAGCTTGGCTCTGCTTCACTACCAAAAGTTAAGTTTATTTCAATAAGTAGACATGTCGTTTTCCCCCACTTGTTTTTAGTATTTATTCTGAGCCAACTTGCTGATGGCTTCTTAGGAACTTGCTTTGCTGACACCCTTTTTCGTTTATTGCTCACATGGGACAACTACGCACGGATTGTTGCTTAGCAGATGTGGTCTCCTGTGAATTGGTCCATGGCAACGCATTTCAAAACACATTAGAACCAGAAACAGAATAGATGTTAAAATATAATAAACAGCAACAAGAAGCATGTATATGACAAACAAGTTGTGACAGGAAAGTGTTAAATAAATAAGCCCCCTTATAGCTAGGCCAGCAGGTTCATAGAGATGATATTGAGAGCCACTGGCAGTGATTCATCCTCACACCTAAGAAGCAGATAACAGAGTGACTTACCCACCGCACAGCCCTTTGATCAGAGGACACTTTGATGCCCAGTACTTCCCCTCGCACAATTCTCCTCATGTTGGTACAGATCTCATCCTGGCAGTGTCTTCCTCCCTTTGTGTGCACATTAACAAGTTTCAATCTTGATATCCTGTAGCTATGTGGATGAAGCTCGGCTTACTGGCAGCCTTCTGTTTTCCCTCCGTCTTACCTGATTTTACTCGTCCTCCTCTCTCATGAGGCGTCTCTGCGGTTTGCTCGGCAGTAATTAAACCCTTGGTGATGTGAGGGTAACTAAGACACACGAGATAGAAAATGACAGATTCCTTGTCTACTTCCATATGATGTTATTATGATTCCACACAGTCAGCATGAAGCAGTTTTAAAATAGTAGTGTGTGGCTAAGGGTGTAATTATTAACATTGTACAGTTTTCCTACTTTACTTAAAGTCATCTCACATTCTAGTGGATCATGTCTAAAATGTGTAAATGTCAATAAGTGACAGTTAATGTTCAGAACATTGAGTAAACAGATTAATTACGGATTGATAAAGTAGTAATCACCCATAGTAATGTTTCTGTTTCACCCTCATTGATTTAGTTGTCCTGTACAGTGTGGAGGAAACTTCTGTGTAGCAATGCAGTAGGAGTCACCGACTCAGGAAGGAGACACGGTAGAGCAGGAGCTTTTGATGTCAAACACTGATGGTTTATTTGGAGTTACGGCTGGAGAGATTCACATCACAAGTCACAGCAGTCACGGTGAGACTGCACGGGAGAGTTGCCACGTCAATTCTAAAGAACTCTACCTCAGCCCCCTGTATTAAGCTAGTTCTGAGAGCATCATCAACATGCTGCCTAACAAGATAGAATCATAACCCCTCTATCAGCTGACGCCAACAGGCAGGAACAGGGAGACAGAACACTGAGAGCACAGCAGCCAAGGTTATGAGGTGCGTGTGCTCAGTCAGGACACTTTGAACTGATAAACTGGGTCAAAGTGATGGGCCTTGGAAAATATTCCACAACATACAGAATGTGCCTTTACGCCAACTCTGCTATTACCAATCTGACTCAGATCAAAACATAGTCTATAATCAGATTTTTTTAAAGATTGGGCTTTCCTTTGGTTTGAAACATTTATCGTATTCCTTAATCATTTACAAAACTATTGGATTAGCTAATAAAATCACTGTCACTTCACTTAAAAACAGGCATATTTAAAGAATAGGTTAAGTTGTTTTCATATCCCCTACCAGACAATATAAGACTCAACAGTCAGATTTGTAAACTCCCACATAGAATCATAAAAAAGCACCACTAGGAACAATTGCAACAATTACCACTGCAGTCAATAAAGTCTTTATGATCAATATCAAAGTCTAGATTTGTTTTCCCCGCATTGCTCCAATCTTCCAACTAAGTGTCTCACTCTACAAGACACACACAGTAAATACAGAAATCTAAAAGCTCTCTCTGATGTTGTTGCTATCACAGAAAAACAGTACTGTGGGATTTAATGTTGAAGGACAGGTTAGACATTTGTCATATAATTCACAGTCTTATCTTTTTTTACAGTCATTTAGGTTTAAAAAAAGTACTTTTTACTGTAAATTCGATGCTGGAGGCAAAAAGCGGGAAGACTTAAGAAAATCACAAAGGATAGGCTTTAAAACACACACACACACACACACACACACACACACACACACACACACACACACAGAGAATTTATGATTGTCTGCCAAGTTTTCAGCGGAAATGACCATGAAAGGAGTTCATGCTGAAACAACTGATAGGAAGACGAGGGTTTGGGGATTACCATAGTGACGTCTGGCTGACGTCACACACACAGACACACAGACACACCCTTCGGTATCAGTGGAGAGTGCAAGGAGGGTTAGCACTTGAATTCAAGTTTGATAAAGGAGGGGGAGTATTAAGAAGGGATATCCTTCCCATATTTTTACTGGATTTAAAAAAAGAAAAGCGCTATGACCATAAATAGGGCATCCCAATGAATGATTCCAAATCCAACAAACAGTGATTAATCTTCAACCTATTTGATTACGTTTTAGTTCCGCTTGATGTCTCCTGGCTCAGGGTCATTCATTGTTTAACTGTGTATGTGAAAAAACCCAAAAGTTGTATATTCAAGAAATATTTTGTCATACTGTCAAAGAGGTTAATTATAGATCAACTGAAGTAAGGATGTGATGATCAGACAGGGGAAGTGACAGAGTAAGACTGGAAACAGGACATGGTTTGTGTTTTGTCTATTTTGTTTTTGAATGAACAGGAGCTTTCTTTTGTCTTATTTGATATGTTAAACACTGTGAAAGTTGTAACATGTGTGTTCAAATCAAGATTATTTTTAAGACCATTGGACTTCGTAAGCATTATATTCCTACTGTTTCTGATACAGGAAATATAAATTTAATATATTGTTTATTTATTTAATTGTAGATTTCATATTTTGTTTAATTATTTTGTATTATTTTAATCCTGTTTTATTGAGTCCTGCGTTGGTTTCGAGTGCTCTTTTAAATCACAACGCTATGTGTTACTCTCATTATTACCTGGGAAATGGGTTTGGTTTGTGAATCACTTGTTTATTTTTATTTCGAGTAGTGTGTTTCAACATGTTCTAGTGGAAATATTATTAAAAAAACAACAACATAGGACTACATGCTTTATGACTCATACACAATGGTGTGGTATGTTGTTTTGGTTTCATTACATCACTTGGAGCTTTATGACTCATACATTTTATTTGGCCCTAAACCTTATATTTCGCAGTCTCCTCCCACGCACTCCTCCACACCCTGAGGTATAAAGTCTGGATAGCTCACCTCTTGTCTAATTCCAATCTGAATCACCAGATCAGAAAGCAACATGTGTACCGAGCAGGAGTGCGGGATTTGTTACCGGACCTACAACTCAGGTCGTCGGTGTCCCCGGGAGCTCCACTGCAGACACAGCTTCTGCGAGTCCTGCCTCCTGGCCCTCTCACGACCCCACGGACCCATCGTCTGTCCGCTGTGCCGACAAACCACCTCCATCTCCGGGACACTGACAGACGAGTTGAGGGTTGACGAGTGCGTCCTGGAGCGGCTCATATCCTCGGGAGTCCTCGACCAGGAAGACGAGGAGGACGATAACCCGGAGGAAGAGGTCTGTCCCGGGCTAGACGCTTGTGACGACACCGAGGAGTTCCCCGAGACTCCAGCCGAGGAAGGCAACGCCTCCACGGGCTCCAGAGGCAAGGGGCTCCGGCGGTCCTTCAGGAAAGTTTGGCGGTTGTTTAATGGGAAGAGGTCTCGGCAGAGGGGCGGAGAAAGTAAGTAAACTGTGGTTCAGAAGTAGCCTACTGTTTCAAGTGGTAGCCTGGCCTGACGAAGTAAATAAAAGTCAGCGAGACAACGAGTCATTAGGCAACAGTGGTGGAATGTAACTTTTAAGTATATTTAGGCTACTCAAGGACTGTACTTATGTACACTTTTGAGGTATAGCCCAGTGGCGCCTCCAGAAATTGTTCATAGGGGTGGCCAAATGGGGCCACTGAAAATCTTGGGGTGGCCCACCAAAACCAAGCATTTAATTGTTGTAAAAGCATAGACTAGATGAAAACAATGGCAACGAGAATCACCTACTGATATACTTTGGTTTCTTATTTTACATTTTCTGATACTATTCATCTGAAGTGAATATAATACGGATAGTTAATATTTGACTTCAAACAACATTTAAAAGAACCTTGTTTTGTGTTATGTATACATGTGTTGGTGATTTATTGTTTTGTTTTTTATATCTAGTTGTTCTTTCCTTTTAAAAAGACAAATACAGCTTAATTTAAATAAGTTCCTTTATTGTAAGGCACAAAATGTTCAGCATTCTCAACACATACAATACACAACAGCAACACAACATGTTCTTCAGTTATATTATGTCTCTTATACATTGTTTTAGACTGAACAAAGCTATTTGTGTCACACAAAGATGATTGACATGACTTTATTAAATCAAGTTTTAAAACATGACTATTTTATTTCAATAGGACCCAAAAACAAGCAAGCTAAACTAACACTAACTAGGATAGCCGCCAAAGTGTGTTTATAGACGAATTATACCTGAAGTCAAGCCAGCCTTTACTGAGCCCGAGCCTGTTTTCCAGGTCTTCCAGCGTTTGTCTCGTTTTAATGCCATTGAACACACATTTTGATCAGAATAACAGCTAAAGGTAAGCAAATCTCCGTTTTTTGCTACCTAAAGCTAACACACTAAAGCCTAAAGTGTTGTGGGGCTTAACAGGCAACGAACGTATTCGACTTACCTTCTAGAAGTCTGGTGGATTTTTGTCAGGTCAGTAGAAAAATCAGTAGAAAGAAAAGTTTTGCTGCAACCTGCTGCTGTCTGTGCGAATCTCAGAGTGGTGCGCGCGAGTATCAGAGTGGTGCGCTGAGTATCAGAGTGTTACCATGGTAGCAGAGGGAGAGGGAGGGGCTGCAGTATGAGCTTTGGAAGCTCAAATCAAACGACTCGCTGGCTGTGTATTTGTTGTTAAATATCAGATAAACTACTACGCATACGTGACTGGCGAGGCGGTGTGTGTGGTGGGGGGGCCAACAAATATATCAGGGTGGCCATGGCCCCACCCTGCTGGCGCCACTGGTATAGCCTACTACATTACTTGAGTATTTCCATTATCTTTATAGACTACTTCTACTACTTCAATTGGGTTAGAAAGTAGCCTAGATTTTCAGACTTGAGATAAAAGTACTCTAAATATAAAAAAAAAAACTGGTGGAAAGTAATTAAGTAGCCTACATTTACTCAAGTACTGAACTTTAAACTTCTACTCTACTACATTTTGGAAGTACATTTTTCTACTTTATACTATAGTTACTTTATACATTCTTATTTTTACACAAAACAATTAGGAAACACCTTTAAAATAAAATTATTTTGTAAGCATTCAACATTATATTTAGGTGAGTTAAATCACGAGTGGGTTAACAGAAAATAAACTGACAGCGATTTTGCTAAGAAGTTAGTTTCGCTAAGGAGTTAAAAATACTCCTTAAAATGGATATACATTACATTACATTGCATTTAGCTGACGCTTTTATCCAAAGTGACTTACAATAAGTGCATTCGACCAAGAAGATACAAACTTGAAGAAAACAGAATCATATATACTGTGCATTGTAGGCTAAGTAAAGGTAGGCTACTTGGTTACATTCCACCACTACAGTATGCTTTTAAACTAGACCTTTTAAAAATATAAAGTTAAATGAATGTGCCACATTTAGCTTTTTGATAAAGTTCAATATTCAGATTATTTTATAAAGTCATCAATGATTTTGTAAACATATTTTCTAATGTGTCTTGTTTTTCTTTCACAGACTGTATGACCAATGACGACTTGAGGAACATCGCCATGATGACCGGCTTTATGTTTTAAGGAGTCCACAATTTCAGTGACCCTGGACAATGTGACACTATATTTATTTTCATTGGTTCTCATTCGCAACATGGACTTGATGTTGATGATGATGATAATGATGATGATGATGAAACCTTACTGGCCACACACAGCCAACAATGTCATATTTTTTATTTAAGGCCTATTTGCACTTATGTATGTGGTATTTATTATTTTTGACGAATGTATTTAATTAAATATTGTTACATATATATGGCAAAATAAATCTGGTTTCAAATGACTATGAAGCTATTTTTCCTAAGAGTTTGTGTGAGTCATGTGTGCATTTCTTTGAACAAAAAGACGGCTTGAGTGTGCAACTTTAAAAAACAAAAACCATTGTATTTAGCCTAGCACATTCTACAAAGTAAAAGCAGGCTTTACAAAATACAATTCACAGTGGAGGCAAACATGATTGTAAAGACAAATGCACAGAACTCAAAAGAGATTGAATATTTAAAGGAAAGCATTTTAAATAAAAAAATTGGGAACTGGGAGGGGAGGTTACTTAAGACCAGGTGCACGTCATTGCATCCAATCAGACTCAACCAGCAGCAGAGCCTGGATCTCCAACTTGTTTGACAAGTAAAACACATGGATTGCCAACTCTAATACAACTTATTCCAAGTTAGTTGTTTGGCTATCATTCAAACCTCTTGAGAAATCCTTCCATCATGTTACGAAATGCTGCTCTCTCCTCAAGGTAAATATCAATTGTACACGCTTTTACGCACATGTAGGCATACAACTTGTAAAAGGGTTGATTATTATTGAGTGACAGCCTCACACTTCTCATGAATACCATAAAAACTCCTGTGCCTGTTCTTTTTATCTTCTCCTGCAGGCCTTTGTTTGCCTTTGCTCTGGTCTGTGCAGCAGTCATGTCGTTTATCATGTGTTCAGAAGCTGCAAGAGGTGAGTGCAAACAGGCCAGGATCTGCCAGGCCAATCCTGCTGTGTCTGCAGTTTCTGTGAGCTAATGCTTATCTTAATAGCATGGAAAAAATGTCATGAGGGTAAGGCATGTGATGGCAGATTGGGTTGGGTGGAGCGAGAATTGTATTCTTGGCAATTTGACAAAAATATTAAAGAGATAATGATTTTGTTTGACATTTATTGCATCCTGTCTCAACAATGTTAAAATGTATTTGAGGCAGAGTAATTTCAGGTTTATCTTAAACTAAATAGAGGTTATAAAATGAACATACAAAATCGAAGACAGGTTGATTTGCCTGTGTAACAGCATTCGAATAATTATATTTTTTTCCCTCCTTCAGTCAGCCGCATAACAACCCAGGTGAACGATGGAGTGAAGCACAAGCGTCTGAGAAAACTGTATATTCCACGCAGTCCTCACAATCCCATCTTCACTGGTCAGCCATCAACTCAAACTGGACGCCAAACTGGGACTACTAGTGAAACTGAGACAAGTTGGAATTCTAGAGTAGCTTCGTCAATCATCTACCAACGGCCAAACCCTCTACGTTTTAGTTACAATCAAAACAGTCCAGATAACAGAGAGTCTCCAGCAGTGCAGGATTTAAATAGGCCAGCAAGCAGTTACCAACCACTCTCTGGTAATTCATACAGATCAAAGTCAGTGATCATTAGAAAATCATCTCTAAAAGAAGCTTCCCGTCCCTTTCATCTAAGCTCCAGTCCGTCACAATTTTGGGATGCTCAGAATTCCTACATCAAAGAAGAAGTTCCCAGATATGCCTCCCCTTCTCCTTTTTCATCACAGACTGCTAGATATTGGAGTGCTCCACTGCCAACTTCAAGAGGGAATTATAAAGAGGTTAATGAGCCCCCCGCATCTGGGGCACGGAGCACATTTTTCGGCTTCTCGAGTCAACCCGCCCCTCATCCGCCATCAGTCAGCAACAGCTTAGACGCATATGTTATTAAAAGCATCCCCAGCCCAGAAAAACTGACTTCACCACATATGGATTTTTCCCAGAAGTTGAACTCGGTGAGCAGCAGTGAGGTGCCAAGAAACAAAAAGTTCCAGTCATATCTGTTCAAGAACTCCCTGACCTCTGGACATGAGAGAGTTCATACAGCCACTAGTGATGGACCTGCCGCATTTTTCCCGCCGCCACATCAGCAGCAGGCCTCTGATTCACAAGTTTACAGCAGGTTTGCTTCAATTGTTAAACAAAGAAAATATTCAACTCAGGAAGTAGAACGGCTATCTGATGCGGCCAAACCACTGCTAAATAATGCTAATGTGGCCCAGTATGGTCCTAATACGGATCATTTTAGTAAATATAAAGACATAACTCAAATCTCTGAACATCCTGGGAAAGACGCCACCATTCAAAGTGTTGACCCTATTCCACATGCAGATTTCCAGGGTAACAATACAACTGTTAGTGATACATCCCCAGTAAGTCGTGATACGACCAAAAGAGAATCAAAGCATGCTAACAAACCTGGAACAACCGTAAAAAGCATCTATGGCTTCAGAGGATTTATAAACCCAACATGGAGAGGTGTGAAGGGCCAAGTCTCTAATGACAGAAACAACCCTCAAAGCTACAGCTTGGACCAAGGAAAGGAAGCTAATATACACCCTTCTTTCTCACCAAGGTTTAGCTTTAGCCGGAGACAAGCATCCAAACTTGTGAAGACCCTAACAGATGACTCCTTTCCTGGAACTTTGGATATCGTCCAAACCAAACCTACTCTATGGCCGTTTACGACAGGATTTAAGGAAACGTCTACTATGAAGCATCAAACTGGTGATAGAAGACCATTTAAAAACTATAAAAGAATATATGGTCTCAGAGGATTTAGTACTCGACCACTCGAGGGAGCCAAAATTGTATTTAGTGAGCCAGAAAAGTCTGCTAGGGTCCAGCAGGGGTTTAAAGCTCTTCAACATAGAAGCCCACAGATTTTGCAACAGAGACACAGCCATGTATCCACAGTGAGCCAAAATGAGGTAAGCAGTGAAGACCTTAAACCAACTTTAAAGGAAGCAGGAAGCACTGACACTTCACCGGACACATACCAAAAGAGACGCAAAATCTACACATTGTTAGGATTTCAGCCAGTTCCAAACAGAAATGCAAATCTTAATAGCACAGCACTAGAACACATAGTGTCCTCATCTTTTCTCAGATCAGACCGAAGACCCACATTTGAATCCAGCCTAAAATTTGAGCCAAGGACGCCAACCAAAGTTGTTGGAATGGGCCCACTCCACAGTTCCACCAGCAGCACTGTGAGAGGCACACGTGTGAAAGGCACACGTGTGAAAGGAAATAAGCCCAATGGATTCACCAATGAGTCTGGAAGGGTGGTCATCGTCAGGCTGCCAAAGACCCCCGCCAGGGTGGTGGCTGTCACCAACGCCGATGTTCTTGGAAGTGCCTCGTTCAGTGGTGTCAAAGCTACAACCCAGACACCATCCATACCAGCTGATAAGGAGTATTTTCCAAATGCTACAGCTACAACGGAGCAAAAAGAAGGGGTGGGTAATTGGAGCTTTAACTCTGAGGATGCTGAGTTCAGGAGAGACAACACGAGCAGAGGTTCTGAAGACCATGAGGTAGAAGATGTTAAAGAACACCACTTGGGTGAAGATGTCGACGGTGGCATGACAACTTCTGATTTATTCCTGGATGATGAAGGAAGTGGAAGTGTGGGGTTTAATATGTCTGATGTTTTTTCCACCAACACCACAAAGATTCTTAGCGAGGATTTGCTAGTAGAAGATTTATTTCCTCTAAGTCCAAGAACGGTCCTGTTCTGAGAAATGACAGAAACTCTTGGGAATGTCATGTGGTTGCTTGAACAAGCCCAATAACATTTCGAAAAGTACTCTTTTGTGATTTTGTTCTTTGGCAAACAATGGCTGCTCCTAAGCAGAATAACTAAAATGATCGAATGAGTGATGTTTCTTACGATTTCTATGTAAGAAAACAATCTCATATTGTATGGTAACAAATGTCATTATAAGATTATTATGTCAATAAATAAATCTTGGTTGTAATTTGTTTCAGCGAAATTTGTTGGGAGTCTCAGGCCAGAAAACATCAAAAGAGTTCAAACTATTAGTTTAATAGTTTGATCAAGATTCAATTGAATAATATAGCTTTGGCGTTTCTCTTTTTTGTGATTTTTTTTTTCTGAATATCTTTCAATTGTGTAGTGTTTGTTGGAAAAACTAAGTCGTGTCATTATTTGGAATCAAGAAAGTAAATTAATTAGCTTATCAAATTCTTCTTCGAGATTTTTTTAGGGTCGGTTTCCCCGTCATTTTGGAAACAGTCATCTGGCATGAAAAGCAGATGCTTACAAGAAACGCTGACAATCGAAAATACTATATACTGTAAATCATTAGTGGTTTCTATTAAAATGACATCATCCATCTCTTATGAGAGAAACATCTACTGAGGTGAAACATGGATTTTGGGGGGCATAACCCTCATTTGGCCTTATTTTCATAATGCAATGTCAAGGGTGATGAGGAAAAGCAGAGTAAGGACGTACTTGAGGCTTTGTTCCGTGTGTCCTCATTCCCATGCAGGCAGCGGCTATTCAGTGTGCTGACACACATTTTCCACCTCCTCTTTCTAGCTTACCAAGAGCTTTTCAGCATGCTGGTCTCCGGGTTAACTCTGCAAGATGGAAAACCTTGATTTCCCCCTTTGTCAGAAGGACTTTTAGTGACTTTGCCAAGCCATTAATAAGTACACAAAAGGAGGGAAACAAGTCATTATATGATTTCTTCCGTTTGATTGAAGCCATTTATAAAATACAGTGGGGTTTGCTTGTTAGATTCAATCACAAGAATGTCATGATGTTGCTGTACTCTTAACTTACTTGTAACTCGCAACTTAATCAATATGGATTATACCTTTATTGACCTGATCTCCATTCACAGCATGACCAGGTGCTAGATGTTCCACTAGATGGCGTTCCTAATCCATTTTATTTTCCCACTGTGACCTCACGTATGTAGTAGATCTCATGATGTGGTAATATGTTGGCACCCTACATAACTTTGAAGCAAAATTAATTATAAGTATGTGTTAGAGATTTTTCGTCTATCTTCAAATCTAGATAGAAATGAATGATTCCACTTCCCACTTTTTCCAATCACCCAATCAGGAGCTTTGTTTCAAAGGCATTGGGTCCACGCTAAACCCACATCAGAGACCCTAACCCGGTCCATTCACACCACCTGACCCCTTCACCTTTTCCCAGTCAGCCACCACCAGTTCCACACTCGCCCTCCTACGAGCTCAAAGGGGCCCCAGAGAGAGGAGAGGGTGGGAGGGTTCGAGGGACATGTCAGTCAAAGTTAAACGCATTGTACATTGGATTAACGCCCCCCCCCGAAATACCTCCCTATACAATACCGGTGTAAAGTGGGACCTTCAACTTTCCCATAGAGCCTAGAGGTATTCAGGTGAGATGATGTGTTGAGGTTTCCATGGGAAAAAACTGAACCGTTGACTTTATTTAGTCAAGACATTACACCATTTTAAAATTAAAATTAGTGTTATGGCTTTCAATTTACTTAATACAGTTATGTGAAATCTGCTGACTACATACTTTTAACTGAAGTCAACATTTCAGTTTTTCAGTGTGGCATGTAGAGGCGTTGGCCTGCACGTCGACTCCTTCAAAGTTCCCCTCTTTCTGCACCGCCTTTTGTGTATAGTGTTTGTGCGTCTAGTTCACACACTCCCTTTCCTTCTTCTAGTGTGTTGGCTATATTATTCCCCCTGTGTGTGTGTGTGTGTGTGTGTGTGTGTGTGTGTGTGTGTGTGTGTTATCACAGACAGTGTGGTGTTCTCTTGCAAAGCTGCCCCCCTTCTTCCTACTGTGAGGGGAATTCTGTACCATGTGTCTGCGGTTTTTAAGGGAGCTTTCAAAAAGAAAAAAAAAAAAGCACAGAGGCCTCACAGTCCCCCACCCCGACCCTCCTCTTCTCCCCTTCCTCACTCATTCCATGTGGCACTTTTGTGCGCTTTAAACCTCCCTTTTTTTGCTCAGCAGCTATACGGAGTGACAGAGCTAATTTTGCATGCAGCCTGTAACAGAGACAAATCTATAATCACGACAAACATTCTCTCATGAGGCGAGAGTGAGCGTCAGATGGTGGTGGGGAGGAAGGGGGGAGACAGAGAAAGGCTTTTTGTTTGGCTCAGTACACTATGTGAAAGAGGGGGCGGTGAGGAACTGGAAATACATTAAAAGATGGTTGCATCGGCTGTGGCATTCGCGGTTTAGATGACCTCACATCGGGTTCGACCATGACTTTGTGGGTATTCTTACTTTATTTAGTCTGCAGTGATTAACTATGCCCTATATGTAGCCTAAGGACTGCAGAGGGGGGGGAGTTGTGAGGATTAGCACAGGCAGTTTGCAGTGTACTGACTTTAATCCTGGGCTTTATTGGATCTGTCAACAGGTTTACCTAAGCTAAAGCACTTGTGCTATGTTGTTTATTATGGCAACTAAGGGGAAAATGGTGGGAGAAAAACACAAAATCTCGCCCTCTACATGCCTCCATACACGTTCGGTGTTGTAGCTTACGCCTATCTCTGCTATATACTTGAATAGGTATGAATGATGGGAAGGAAGCAATTTAGGAGCATGGAATAGCGCCTACATTAACATTCCCACATGTGCTTTGGGAGCAAAAGCTATTTCCGTATCCTACATCCAGCGAGTTTCCTGTGGTCTGCGCTGGGGAGGAAGTCATAAAGACGGGAAGACTTCCTGTATTGTTGGCGACATGTAGCAGTACGGACTGTACATGCTGGCTAAGGCCTGGTACCAATGATGTAAACACCATACAAAGTGCACTCTAAGCACTATCAAAGAGGCTAAGACATATAAAGCAGATTGATATCACTCCAATGGACCAGGCATGTTTTCACTGGGCTTTGCAGTCGTGTAAGGGATCTGATTTTTAAATTAAATAAACTTTGAGAAACTTATCTTTATATAATTCATAAATTCTTAGTTTTTGCATGGGTCACTGTGTCTTATGCAATGCAAGTTCAATAAGTTCAATTTAACGGCATGCTTTTCAGACGTGTTTAAGGGATGCTTTTGCAGGTTTCTTCTAAGTGAAAGGAGTGTTTAGAGAAAACATTAATAACCCTGGGGAGGACCTTGCCTTTTTTTTACAGCATGATAAGGTTAAGCCTCACCCTAATTGCTTTCAAACAGTCATACACAAACCAGCACCTCTCTTAGACAATGTGAAATGTATATTGTAGGCATGAGTTCAGAGCAGTTCAATAAGCCTTTTTTACTTTTAAAATTAAAAAAGGGTTTTTAGGTGTGTAGAGTTAAAAGTGTTTGGTAATAAAAAGAAAAAGTTACATTTTGAGAAAAGTGGAACTATTTTTTTCCTATCTCTTCTTTTCTCATGGGAATGCACACTTATTCCTGTGCACACCATGCAGTGCATAAGCAAGTGGGGTTATTGAGTTCATTTCTGGGGGGGGTGCCAATAGGTGCATGTAGGTGTGTTTACAATGATGCAGTATTACACACTCACACTGAGACGATGATACTCCCGCCGGCTCAGACTCAACATGTCCACCTTGTTGGCCTCCATCCAACCACACCTCTCTGCTGCCTGAACTCCCTGTCCTCTCTCTGGCCGCCGCTCAGCATCCCCCTCCTCTCTTTCTCACTCTTCTTGACCGGAGATGTTGCTGCTGCAGCCGAGGCGGGCCCGTCACCGTGACAACCAGATGGCAGCTGCCCTGCTCCTGTTTTTCTACATCCCTGGGAATGGGTTCATGTGACTTATTACTTGAATTAAACCTTAGTCTCAAAGGAATACTTCACCCACAGTGTATATCAATGACTCACCGAGTGTTACCTTGAATTTGTGAAGAAAGCAGTTTTTCTCACATGCCTCCGGTGCACGTTATGGAGATTTTCTTAAGACTGAATTGAATTAAGATCAAATATATCAGCCTTACCTGATTTATGCAATATACTACAGCTTTTATGTAATATGCTCACTCCTTTCATAACAGATGCATTTTGCTTAAAACCTTACTATTCAGAACATCTTTGCATGATGCTCGGTACCAGAAGTATTTTAAATAGATTGCATTAAACTGCAGGAGTTGTGTGAGTTGTTAAATTAATATTTTGCTGTTCAATTTGTAAAGAACTTATTTCATTTGTGGATCCTCGTTGACGGCAGAGGCATGCTAAACATTTCTCCATTAACTCCAACAGCTCATTGCATAAAGCTGCATCCCAAGGAGGAGGAAGAGTTCACTTATTATTGTTCACTTCAGAGAAACCTTGACATTCTTGGAAATCATGAGGAACATGTCTTGCAAATAATGCTAAATGTTTAACACCGAATCAGGTGCACTGCTTATAAAATATGAGGAGAAGGAAATGTTTTAACATTCTAACAAAAAGCAGGACTTTAAATTACTTTGGGACTTTCATTAAACCCTCTGGTGTTGGTGTGTGTGTGTGTGTGTGTGGGGGGGGGGGGGGGGGGTTCTACATCTTTCAGGTGCTAACAAGCTTTTTTTGTCCACACTAACCTTGTTTCCTCTCAATAAAGGAAGTGAGGGGATCCACAGGTGCATGATCTGTGTGTGTGTGTGTGTTCTCATTGCTAATCATTCATACATAGGGTGCCTCTGTCTGGGTTGAGTTACTTGGCCATCTGTGGACGAGGATGATAAAAGATCCCATACATGTTAACTAGAGAAAGACAGATTTATAATGCCTAAAAAAAGCTTATTTAATTAAACCGAGCGCTGAGTGAGAGGGTGGTATCACTATCAAATAAGACAGGGCTGGAGCTCCGCCGCCAAACACCACCTTGGTCAAATTACCAGTAAGACGTGATTAACTCCGCTGGCCACCCGCCATCAGTGAGTGCAAATTATCTTATCAATGGGAGTGGCGAATGTGACTAATGCAGCTTTGCAGGCTGTGAGGATAACAATCGGTCTGTTTTATTTTTCCCCATTACAGTGGGACATCTGCTGTGGTCTCTGCGAGTGTGTGTGTGAGTCAATGACGGCGAGTGTGCGAGAGCCCTCCCGTGTCTGTGGCCTTTCATGCAGATGTTCACACTCGCCTCGGATCGTAAAACTGTAGCGCCTTCCGCTCTTCTTCTCCCCCTTTAAATCAGTAGCACTGTTCTTCTTCTGCCTCACGGAAAACAAAAAAAACCACAAGCCTTTGTTGTTTTACTTTTTTTTCTCTTTTAGTCAGATTTTCTTTTTTTTCTAAAGCAACAGAAGTAAAACTTGTCTACATCAATAGCACATCTCACAATATTTCCAATTCAGTACCATCCCACGGGGGAACAGGAGGAAGAGATAACACAATTTAGAACAGCAGCAGCAAGTTAACTGCACATTTCATGAACATCTTGCTAAGAATGAATTAAATCATATAGCCACTTCAACTCTTGAACCCCGTTCGTCTGAGATCTCCTGAAGGAACTTTAGTCATATGTGTGTCTGCGATCATCGAGCACTTCATCACGGACAGTCGGAGAAACAGACTGCGGGCAGTTTGACGAAGTAAAGTTCATGAGACGCTCAGAGCTGAGAGGAGGCTCTAAATGGCAGGATGATAGTGTCCGCTTGTCAAGATTGAAAGCCTGTTTGTGCGCTCTTCTAAACTATAAGTACCTTCAAGCATTTGCCTGAAAACGGCTGAGATTCAATATGAGAACATCTCCAAAAGACATTAGAAAGACGGATCATGTGTTTGTCTGCAAGTCTGCATGAAAGTCTCCAATGCATGAATCTGGTTGGAAGTTCATTTTTCTCCCCCACTTCTGCATTAGTAATCATCAGTAGAGGCAGTTCCAACCTCACATCCCAACCTGCTCGTAATAAAGCTGCATTGTTACGCTCTAGGCCACCTGAAAGTCATGTGAACAGAGTGAGCTAGTCCATGAACTTCAAAGGACGGGCAGACAAACACATGAGTACAATTTGATGCACATGTATACTATTTAGACATTTCGTGGTGACCTTTTCTCTTCCTCTTCATGCATTTCTTCTTTAAATCCTCGGGTCAAAGTCATAGGGGAATTCAAGGTTAAAGCGTAGTTCCTCGCAATGACCTTTATCTCCAAGTGTCACGTAAGCGAGGCCAGATATGTCACAGTTCTTTTCCCCGCAGCAAAAGAAAACAATGGGGGAACACAAAAGGTTACAATTTAAAAACAAAACAAAGCAATACGTCCAGACTTAGGAGCTGAAGGTTGCTTCTTGAGGTGCTGCTGCAGCTTAGTCTTTATTTGTTGTTTTGTTGTTGTGTTTTGGCACAGACGGCCCTGCAACAATTAACTCCTCCATTTATGGCGAAAGAGAAACAGTCCAAAACTTCTCAGATTACGGCCATGGCTGTCAGTCAATTCATCTGATAGATCATTGTCACATCAAACAAACATACACAAGTTATTTTCATGAGAACTGTACAGCAAAAAGAGACAAAAATAGACATAAAAATAGACTTAATATATTCTGCTAGGACAGCCCTGCTAGTGCTAGCTGCTTAGACGGGGTAGAGACAGACAGATAATAAGGACAGACAGGCACTTAAGTGCTGATGCATAGCGGAGATTAAAGTAAGAGCTAAGCAAAAGTCCGAAAGGAGGAAGGGAAGGAGATAGAAACGGTCCTAAAGAGGGATTTAGGGTCAAAGCACTTTCAATTCAACCAGTTAAAAAGTTTTAAAGTGTAAACATCTTAGAATTTTGGTACCTTCATGTATAAAATAACTGAGAACAAATTAGCAGTTTCATTTATTATTACGCAATGGCAGAATTGAAATAAGAACCGACCCCTTTCCAGTGCTAAAAGCAGTGTGCTGACGGCTAGCATTAGCATGGCTATTGATAGGGTCTCTATCCTCAGCTGAACGTACCTAATGTTATTTAGCATCCTGAGACGAAGTGGATTAAATGAGACACAAGTGTCTGGAGCTAATAGCACTAATGGGATTGCTTGGCTCTGTATCAGGGGTCTCAACCCTGAGCTGTAGTCAGCAGGACACTGAATTTACATCCTGGCACGATGCTAACATGTTGATATGACCTAGCTGGCTTTAGATAACTAGAAAGCGGCTGCATCCCCTTTTACACATGCCTTATCAAGCCTGTGTGTTTAATACTTACGGTTTATGGCTTTGTTAAAAAGTTAACAGAGGGAGAAAAAGACGGAAATAAAAGCAGCGCAAGTCTTAATGAGCTAAATGCTAACACAGGCTACGCTAATATTTCTAACAGTAGACAGGAAGCCAGTAGGTTGGCTAGTACCGTTGTCATCATAATGTTAGCAACAATGCTGCATTCATTTCATATTAGATTTATTGTGATCAGAATCAGAAACAGGTTTATTACCAGGTAGGTTTACACGTACGATTTGTTATACTGTTAATGTCATTATCCAAGTCGTTTAGTCAATGCTCTATTAAACTTGGAGCTTAATGACACAAAATACATTTACGGCCCGTCCACACGGCAGCGTGCGTTGAAGGGTTACGCTTCTGCCCATTCACTTTGAATGGGGTGACGTCACGCTTTGCCAAACTGCATTGTGGGAGGGTTGCTTCGCTTTGCTCACTTCAAAAGTTGAGCAATGTTCAACTTTTGAAGCTTCGGCGGAAGCATCAGCCAATCAAATCATATACCAGTACAAGCTCTAGCCAATCAAACCGCATGCTTGTGTGCCCGGGGCGGGAGATTTATGTGATCGGTTGTTGGTCGAGTTTCAGACAAGCTCACCGGCAAGCTTCAACGCACGCCACCGTGTGGACGCTGCGTTAAGGATAATGTTTAAATGGCCATCTATTGACACCAAAATCCTCCCATATGACATGAACGCAGTAAAAGCTCATACCAGTATCTTCTGTTGCACTTCTTTTTGTAACTATATTAAGTCAAGCAAATCCCCCCCTCAGAAAAACCCAAAGCTTCAGTTAGTTGAGGCATAGTTGAAGTTTTTTGTAAAATGGCTACAATCTGAAAATGAGGCACTTTTTGAGCAGATATATAATTATTTTCTTTTCTTTCATACACTGAATATCCACCATTATACTCTTAATGATTTGATTAATAAAAAAAAATAAAAACAGAAATCCCCATTTCCCCCCCCATCCCCTTCTCTGATTGGCTTACACTCGTGGAATGAGAGCAGCAAATAGCTTTACAAGAATGTAATTTGGCACACATCCATGTTGGTTTCCACAAGATGAAAGCGAAGAAGAAAAAGTTTTCCAACAGTCTCTCAAAGTGCTTCTGGGGCGTGTCCGATCCAGCCGTTCGCTCAATGTGATTGGTCGACACAAAAGGAACAGGCGGAGCTTTAAAGCTCTCCGAGGGGCATCAGATTGTTTCCCAAAGGACGACGCACTGACATCAACACTCTGGAAAGGAGACAAACAGAAACAATGGTTTGGTTAGACGCAGAATAAACAATAACCCAGATATGAAGAAGAAATAAATATTATGACATGTATATGCAGCATCACTTGCTTATCAGGATAATTACAATATTTACTGTAAGTTATCAGTGTCGGCTTATCAGTTCAGGGTCACAGTGACGCTCAAATGAACAACAGTAAAAATAACGTTTCACTTCTCATGCACTGATTCGCTAGCTGAACAGCCAATCAGAGTGATTTATTTTGCCGACTGCCTTTGGCCGACTGCCCACCGATTCGACATGTTGAACTGTTTGGTGATCAATCCAGTTCTAACGGTGCCATGTGAGGTACGTCCACTGACAGCTGATTTAAGAGGTCAGCATGCTATTAAATGCCCACCCCCAACACCTTTCCAGTTTTACTGCGCCTGCATCAGAAATATTTTGATATTTGATTTCCTCCCAGTTCCAACAGGATCCCAGTGAGCTCTCCTCCTTGCACGACTGTAAAAACGCCACATCGTAAAAGACTTACGAGGATGTTGGGGTTGGCACCTCCATCTCGATCACTCATGAAAGACGACAAGCTATGATTGGACGGACATGTCTCCAGCTCGAGTCATGGCAAGAATTTATGATTCAATGTTGCTACGGGCCAACCAATCAAAACACGGAATATAATTATTCAGAGTACGCTGTCTGACCCGGACACGAGAGCAAAGTCTGACATAGAGATATCACACGGTCTGACACACATTTCATCAGACCCACTTCAGACAGTGTGACGTGCAATCAACCCCCGAGATAGCAGCGATCACATGGTGTGTGCGGCCCTTTAAATGTGTCCTAATGCTATTGTTCTGATAAGAGCATTGTTTAGTATGATAACTGTGCATTGTATAACTGCTTTGTCACACCTGTAAAATGTTGGCATATTTAATGAAAGAGTGTGTTTGCACTGAATGCAGGATCATATAAAGATGTGATGACTCACACTGACAATATACAACACTTAAAACAACAAAGACTATGAGGCATCTGTTGTGCAATATCACTTATGTGCAATATATATATTTATACATACTCCGCTTTATAATTATTATTATTACTGGCTGCTATCTCGTAGTTAGACAATTCAACTGTATTTTATAATCTGTGTTATTCATGCTCTACACCTTTGCAGTGAGGATGTACATTTCCCCTCAGTGGGACAAATGAAGGTATTCTGATTCTGAAATGAACTCAAGTTGCCGCCAGCCAAAACAACCACTTGTGAAGCTCAAAGAGAGAGTTCTGTGTCTCTTTCCCCCAAATGTTCCCAGCACGCACGGCTCTCTAATTGCACGGGGGTACTCTATATTTATGCCCCTCCCTCTCTCTTTGACAGATAGTCCTCTTCCTGGTGCAGCGAGCTATATTTAGCGCCCCTCAGCACAGACGGTGCCCGCCGTGACGGCCTAAAGCGGCTGTCTCATTCAGTGGGACGGCTCCAAAACAGCGACACAAACAAACAGGCCGGCCAATCAGAGGGAGCGGAGGAGACGGGCCCGACACACTCTGGTGCCCTGCCATGGACACACACACACGAAGCCACAAAAGAGACACAGATGAAGATGCTATAATTATGCGGATGACATTCACTTAATGATGACCTTTCTCCAAACACAGACATGTGAAATTACACAGGGAGGCGACTCTGCGATGCCCGATCCTATCCTCTACTCGAATACACAGGAAATGTTTCCACTTTAATTAAATATCGTCTTCTTGTTTTCCCCTGCCTCCCCTTTTCCATGAGCCTGAGCCTCCCATAGAGGTTTGTCTATTGATCTCATTCACTTCCTTGTATCGCTTCTCCATTTGTGGCTAAATCGATGTCATAATGACAGCGGTGAGGATGGTGTATGTGTGCTTGTCTTCACATTTCTCTGCCAGACTGTTTAAATCAAGAGGTTGCACAAAGGCTATCTGCCTCCACAGTCTGTCTAGCCAATAACTGCTCTCTAGCTGCCTGAGTGTGTGTGTGAGTGTGTGTGGTGTAATTAGGAGAGTCTGGGTCTAAGTGATGTCTCAATCGAGGGCAGCCTCAAATTGAAAGCCACCCTGTTCTCTAGTCGTAAATCGAGTGTGTCGGTCTGTCATTTCCGTGCCGCCCGGCTCCCCGAACACAGCGCTGTGTGATGTGAGTCACCGAGTCCACTGGTCACTGAGTCAGTTTGAGTTAAATCACTTGTTATCTTATAAGAGGGACCTATACTTGATTTACTACAGCTCAACACATGGTTACAGAAAATAAGAACAAGTTGCAGGAAGACAAAACAACAGCGTAACCGACCTGCTTGAACAAAAAGCATAAGCGGACCAACTTCACATGAGAGATAAATGGCTGGAAATCCCCTTGGGGTCTTTCCCTATATCTCACATTTTTGTACACACCTTGTGAGCCCTACGGCAGAACAAGTTCTCCTTCTTGGATGCATCAATGTGTGCTTTGCTGTGGATTGAAAGACTTTCATTCTAGCACCAAGTTTTGCAAGACACCAAATTCCTTCCATTGACAAGGGTGCAGCTCTAAAGCCAACCCTGACCTCTGACCTAAAGACTAAGGGAAGCAAGGAACTGTCTCCTGGATATAATCAAAGGATTACATTATTACAAGGAAGCTAAAAGCCCACTGCTTTTTCCATAATGGCAGCAACTTTCGATGGCAGAGAGTTCATCTCTTGCAATCCCCCAGTACTGTTATTATTTGGTTAAATCGCCTTGCGGGCAGGAGGTTGGTACAACATGAGGCGATGGGACAGCTGCAGATACACAGAATGAAGCAGCGGGACATCTCCTATATCACTTCTTTTAATTTCCTCAAAGGATGCCAGGAAGTCTGTCAGTGATACAATGTTCCCAATGTTGACCACGGTGAATGTGTAGGATTTCACAGTAGTTATCTGTTAGTCGTACATCTGGCACCATTATGGATGACGATATAGGGTTTCTACACCCAAAACTTGAGATTTGAACACTGTGGTTCAAAAGATGGCTGTAAGGAGCTTGGAATTTGAGATTGTAAGCAGTTACAACGGGTTGCAATGACCCAGTTTCACTGCGAAACATGAGTATCTGAATAACTTTAATATCGTGTCGAACAACCCGTGCAGCCGACTCCCCTGAGGTCCATGCGTAACCCTCATCATGTTCCAAAAAGTCGCATCACACCAAGAAATGGCTTAATATTTATATGCCCATGTTGCATCTTTTAGAGGTTCTGACCTAGCATGTTAGCTAACAAATGAGTAACTCCATTGGTCGCACCAGATCAAAACAAATTCAGAAATTGGCCAATGGTTGATAAGAAAGAATAACGCTAGGGGTATGTGGAGTTTAACAAGAGATGTTATAGACAGAAGGGTGAATCAGTATTAGGGGAAATAGTCTGCAATGAAAATTATGTGAGCCTGGGTTTGCAAAAAAAGCAAGCTAGAAGCTCTTTGAAGTGTACAGAGAGTCATTGTTTGATACTCAAGATGACAGACTTTGGGTGGAGTGCAAGCTTTCACATGTATTCCTTTTGACTGCCAAGGCCGCTGAGTCATTCTACTAAGATGTGACAGATCTGAGGACAGATATAAATGCAGGAAAACATAACAATTAAATGCATGTTGTGTACTTTCAAATTATCAGGGACGAATGTATTGATTCAAGCTATGAGTGATTGGATTGGTTGATTTGCTGGCCCTAAATAGGCACTGAGCAAAAAGCGTATTTCCTGGGAACGCTCTTTTTTCTGTGTTCGCAGAAACACCAGCAGCGGTTTGTTTGGAATAAATACAAGGAAAAGATGGCCCGTGGGCGAGCATCGATCACCGGCAAGGCTGGAGGCATCAACAGAAAATCAAAGGAAGAGGGCGTTGCAGTTTTTCCCACCGAGTTTGACTGACAAGTGGTTTCTGGGAATTGAAGGGCATGAACACAGCCCTTTTGAACATGTTGTCTTTTACAGGGTGATCTCAGTACTACCAAAAAATCCTATCAGGAAGCGTTGTATTGTTTTAAACGCCCCCCTAAGAACAGTGAACGCAGCACATTTTGTCTTTATGTCTAGCTGTAGCGTTTCAATGCATAACACTAAGCAGTTGGCAGAGAAGAGGAAGTTGTTGAGAGTCTGTAAGCTGTACTTATTACAACACACACACACACACCCCTAATGTTGCTTTTAACGTTGCTGCTGTCAATCACACTTACGCAGTTACAACGGCTACATAGCAACCTATTATCCAGATGTGTGGGTGCACATTGTGTAATGTATATGCACATAATGTACAGCGAGAAGTGCCCAGGTTTACAGTTGCATGGAAAAAAACACATGTGGACTGAGGATACTCGCACTTGCAAAAACACACCTAAGGCTATGACAATGAGTTATGAAATCTCAGGCCAGGAGAGGATCATTTTGACATGACATATTAAAAGCTTTGGCTCATTAAATGTAATTTCTGCCGTCTGAGATTTCTTTTTGACATGATTGTATAAAGATTCAAGTGAGAAAAAAATCAAGATAAGAGGCTGCGGGGCAGTTTCATTATGCAGCGACACAGTGGGAGTGTTGTGGCCCACAGCGAGCTGGAATGCGTGGGGACGAGACAGACAGACAGAGCAGCACAGCAGTGGGGGAAAAGAGGAGGAAAATAAGGCGCATCCAATGCCCGAGCTTCATACCAGCTTTTCCATACATTTTGATAATCGGTTAATTGTAATTCATCATGCAGAAAAGCTGTTTTTAGCCTCTATTATATGGAAATATTCTGCCGTACTTTATTTTATAGTCATATTGACCTGAATATCTTTTTCTGGATTTACAAAATTACACATTTGAAGGCTTCACTTTAGACTCAGAAAAACTGGGATGTACATTTTCTCTATTTTCTGTATACCAAACGATTAACAGCAGATAAATAAAAAATGAAAAAAATAAATGGCTGGATGCCACCCTATTCTAATCTTTTTCGAAATTGATGATTTAAATATAATCCTTAACCACAGGTCTACTTTTCTCTCCCCTGTGTGTCCTTAGACACTTTTAACACAACATATAAACTTGCATTTAGGTTTATAGAAACAATAAGCATTTACTGAGAAATACTTTCAATTTAATGGCCAATAAAACCATAAAAGTTCAATTAAATTCTCCAAACAACCCAGAAATGAAATATGCATCGAAAGAGTGCAAAGAAATACTTTTATTTTGGACCAAATTCCCTTAAAACATATTGGATTTGTATAAAAGTTGAACACTGTAACAGTTGTTGTAAGTAAGAGGTTTAAAACGTGGACGTGCTTGTGTAACACATATCTGGCTTCTGAACTGAAATGTGACTTTGGACGTCCTGTCCCGGGACACGCGCGTCTAAAGCCAAAAGGACTAAAGGGTTTTTGGGATTGTTCCCTCTCGGTCTCTCTTGCGCACACACAGTGTTTGCTGACTCAGACCAGCGTTTTCTCTCCGTCTGCGTGTGTCCTGTCACTCCACCAGATCTGCTGCTTTCCACACACACACACACACACACACACACACACACACACACACACACACACACACACACACACACACACACACACACACACACACACACACACACACACACACACACACACACCACACACACACACACACACACACACACACACACACACACACACACACACACACACACACACACACACACACACACACACACACACACACACACACACACCACACACACACACACACACACACACACACACACACACACACACACACACACACACACACACACACACACACACACACACACACACACACAGAGTGAAGTGATATATAGAGTGATAGCATAAGCAGGTGGGATCCTCATTTCCAAGTAAGGCTTCTCCCAGAATGCCAGCTCTCTTTCCAGCTTCTTGACGTAGACGGACACAAAAATGAAATGCAAGAAGCCCCGTTACCCCATCTTTAAGAAAGGCAGCTGCACAGCCGAGCTGCTGTTGGGACATTCGTTTCCTTCTTTCTACACGGCAATGTGCGAAATCATCATATTTCAAATAACAGTCAGCGGGGATAATTCCTATGTCCATGTTCCAAATGATTAAGGTCGTCAGCCAGATCTTTAAAGATAGTATAATAGAAATAAATAAATAACTGCCCGGTGTCGGAAATAATCAAGAGGTAAAACGATAGTCATGTAGGTCCTGTTATTGTTCCAGGGTCATAATAATGCCAAAACCCATAACTCTTAAAGGGGCACTATAATGCTCTCTCCTGGGACATGTCTCCATGCTTTAATGTTCAAAAAGCGCTTTCTTTTTCTCATACTGCCTGTGCTGCAGCACCTCTTTTCACCCTCTGTCTGAAACCAGAGCCCAGCCTGCTCCGATTGGTTAGCTGGCTGGCTCTGCTTGGAGATGTCCCGCCCCTTAGCCTATCACGTATCACGGAGCGCTAGCCAATTGAATCACAAGAGTTACATAGTGATGTCTTTATGTCAGACGAAAAACAAGAGTCCAATGAAAGTGTTTCAGGCAGGGGCAGGGTTAGGGATTTTAGCCTTTGCAGCCCATTTACATGCACTTAAACCTATATTACAAACTACAGGAAAGGGAAAGCCCCAAAAAGCATAATAGGGCCTCTTTAACAAAGGCAGCCAGACCTGCATCGTGCTTATACTGGCAATAAAATATACAGTCTTTCCCGGGATTGACATAAATCTTCCTTCTTCTGCTCAGCCAAAATAAATGTTGTACTCGCTTACCTACTAGACCAAGTTCCCCCTATGTTATATCACTGTCTGAGTGTTTTGCAGAGTCAGACGAGAACAATTGACAAACCTTTGGATCATTAAAGTGATGAGAGGGGGGGGGGGGGGGGGGGGGGGGGGGGGGGGGGGGCGGCTGACGGGGTGGAATATGCTTTTGAGTTTGGAAATCCTGTCCTGTGTGTTTAGAGACTGATGCCAATCTGCGTCCCACAGTGCCTCTGTGTGTGTGCCCACGTGCCAGCTTCTGCCAGTCTGATGATAAATTGCGTAATTATTAATAGAGACCCCTGCCCCTTCATACCGCAACAACACACACACACACACACACACACACACACACACACACACACACACACACACACACACACACACACACACACACACACACACACACACACACACACACACACACACACACACACACACACACACACACACACACACACACACACACACCACACACACACACACACACACACACACACAACACACACACACACACACACACACACACACACACACACACACACACACACACACACACACACACACACACACACACACACACACACACACTCCATTTGTATTGAGTTTCTACATGTTGCTTTATTAAGGGCAGTAACCAGGGGTGTGAATGTGTGCTAACATAGTGACTGACTTTGCATGCATGAGTGCCTGAATTGGCTAACTGTGGTTAGACAGGCAGACCTCAAATATGTATCTACAGACCTTATAGAAGCTCAGCTAGCAACACTTCTCGCCTTCCCTTACAACCATGTATGCTTCATCTCTCCATCTTGTCTCCTAATATCCCTCCTCTTTCCTGAACATACTATATTTAGTTTAAAGTTTGCTTCTTCTTCTTCTAAAACAACTAAGAGGACTAAATTGCTATCCCACAGTTTAAAGTACATGTCATTTGTAGTTAATAGGCTCCTCTAAGTGGTTGGATTCCTTACAAAGTTGGACATGAATGAAGACTGCTTGAATTAACCAAAATAATGTAAGAGGAAAAAGAACATATGTCAAAGTGATCCAAATGGAGACGTCGCGTGTCAGATGGCACAATAACACGCTGGTCGTGTGTGTAATGTATGAGTCAATGCACCGCAAGCCATTGGGAAATAAGTGTGTGTTGGAGTGGAGCTGGACAGTGTCGCTGTCTTGGGTCATGGCTGCACAAGCACATTACTACATCTTATGACTTGAAAGGAAATGCACAAAGACAGACAGGAAACAGGCGAACTAGCAAACATAATTGTGCATTTTCACTGTAAGCACACTCTTTGTGTCACACAGGTGTATCAAGTGAGATCCCGGTGGACGAGAGGTCCCTACGTCATGTAACCGAGCAGCGCGATGACGCACGGCCGACCATTTGCTTCGCTGTGTTGTTTTGGACGGGAGGTGATGATTCATATTCATATTCTGCTGGAGTCCAACAAACCCTCACTCAGCTCCACTATCATCAGCTTAGGGAACACGGCGTCACCCCCAGGCTCGGACGCAGCGGAGCGTTCAACACATGCTGATGACAAGCACTCGTTAGCACCTAAAAACGCACTCAATCAGTGTGTACAACTGGGGAACATGAGCAAACCAAAACTCACCTCACGTTTCTCTGAGCTTCTCTGGTCATGAATACAAACTATTTCATTAATGGAAAATGAAATTCAGCAGGGATATAAACAGAAAGCACACAGAGTGCCACTCTCCATCTCCTCAATCTGCTATTTCGACTTGTTTGTTAGTGTGACTAATGAGTAGAAAGGAGAGTTGTGTGCATTTAATTTCCTCTCCGCTGCCCATTCGAGGCTTTTAATGCTCTGGTTAGGCGCTGTGACGCCGTCAGTGGAGAGGAACATTGTGTTGACGGATGTGGAGAGGCGAAGTGTGGGGGGGATAATTGTAGGTTGGCAGAGATGGTCTCTGCATGGGCATAATAAACAGAACATCAAGTTTCCGTGAAGCATAAAAAGACAAAAACATTTAAGATGCACGATGTGCTCATGAATATAACACAAACAGCCAGCGGGACATGAGCGTACAACGAAGGCAAACAAGCCTGAAAACACGTAGATGAAGCTCATTTAAATGCATGGTTAGAGAAATAGAAACATTTACTGTGCAGACACTCGTCCTACGGTGCCAGTTGGTGTCGGGTGGGTGGGGTTTCCACATCATTTAAATGTGGCATGACAAGTGAGCGGAAGAAATATAAATCCTGGCAAACATCACGACATGGCAAAAGCTTGGCATCGCTGCTGAATCCAAATGAAGCTACTTTTTTCTGCTAACACCTGAAAGTTGTCCTCAAATTGAGTTCAAGTTTGACCTTAATGATGATTACTAGGTAAGAGACAGGAAAAAGACTCAATATGTTTAATATGTTGTTCTTATCTTTATTTATTTATCTTGTCAGATATACAACTCATCACGTAAATGGTGTCTATTGGTCTTTAGTGAAAGTGATGCTAGGTATTTAGCATCAGTGTAGAAGATACAGATTAAACAGTTTGTTTATTGTAAGCTAAAAATGTTAGCATTTCTACTTACAGTACTATCCTAGCTTTTCGACCAAAGGCAAGAGGCATGTCATTAACTTATTACATTATTTTGTATCGTTAGGTTTGAAAAAAAAACTATTAAAGGACATATTTAGGGTTAACTAAGTCAAACTCTTTTAGCTTTAGCTAGGCATGGGTATCGTTAGGATTTTATCGATATCGGTATTTTTCGATACTCTTATCGATACTTTTCAATAATTTGGTGCTCAAAATTATAGACATGATTACAAGATGTGAAGATTAAACAACAGTCATTTTATTGTAGTTTATTTGTATTTAATGTAACTTTTTCAATGTCATACTAAGCAGGTATGAGTGTGTTTGACAGTGCGTCTCTGGAAGGGGGGCGGTAATTAGGGGCAGTTCATAAATCCATGTAAACATGACCATTGTTCAGTTAAAACGAGACGATGCGTGCGCACCTCCTAAACCGGAAGCTCCGGTCGGCTAACCATTATAATCAGTTTATTGCGTTTATTATTTATAATTGTAATGATGGATTATCAGTAATCATTTTAAAGTTACAGAGACATTGGATTAAACGTTTTTATGCCCTTGAACACAACATTTGATCACAAAACAGCAAAGGTAAGACATAATTAACATCATGGCTACGTAAAGCGAAGTTGTTTTCTTGCTCTTTCCTGGCTGCTAGTTCAGAGAGTTTTGGTCGTACAGTGATGAGACTTACACCAATGGAATCTGTGGAATCTCAGTTTTCATGTAATATGATGTTTGTGTGGATACAATTATGTAGAAAAGATCGCTTTTACCAATTATGTGCTAAAGTAGCCGTTAGCCCCGTTAGCCCGTTTTGCTAAGGGTTGATTTAGACTCTTGGTGTTCTTCTGTTCCGTGTAGGTAAAATGGTTAATATCGTCTGTTAGCTGAGTTTCTTCCCGTTAAGTGGGTATGCATCATTAATAGGTTGTTAAATGTTAAGAAGCCTTGAGACGCTGTTACTGGCAAGATGTTGCGCCTGCCCCTATGGTCTGCCCCCGGGAGTCTCACAATAATAAGAGCGCTGTTAGGAGAGATGACGAGTATACGTCACACGGGATGAGTGTTCCCAACTAACCAGAATTGTTTAAACTAAGGAAGTAGCGTAATTCATATACCGATAGCAGCACAGTTTATCCAGCGGCTTAACGGTACCCTGCTGAAAAAACCAGCATAGACCAGCTTAAGATGGTTGCTGGTTTAAGCTGGTTTTAGCTGGTGTTAGGCTGGTTTAGTTGGTTCACCAGGCTGGACAAGCTATAGTGTAGTGCTATGCTGGTCTATGCTATATTTTTTACCTCGCCAGGATGACTGGTTTAGCTTAGGTGCACCAGCTAAACCAGCCACCAGCTAAACCGGCCAGGATAGCTGGTTTAGCTAAAGTGTCCAAAACCCCTCTAAACTAGCCAACCTATCTACTGGCTGGTCAGGCTGGTCAACTTTTTCAGCAGGGCCAATACCATCCAATCAGGTACCGGTACTGACTTAGTATCGGTTCTCGATACCCATCCCTAGCGTTAGCTTATGTTCGCTAGCTATACTTGATGAAATCTTCCAACCACAGCTGTCAAAATACACGGTGAACTGCCAAAAATAGGAAGCCTGCTTTTGGCTTTTCCTTTTGTGGAAAAATAAATACCAATTAGTTTAAAAAGGAACACAAATTCCAAGAAGTAAGATCATACAGTCAGTTCTGACAATTATTTTGACTTTAAAAATTCCTGAGTCACAAGAAATTAGTTGAATGAGTTAAAATGTTCATGTTTGAGTGCGCTAACGTTTGACATAATGTCTTGGTGAATCAACTACTGATTAAAAGGACTTTTGGTTTTGCACTTCAAGGAACAGACTTCTATCCTCATGCACCAAATCAATTTTAACGCCAAGAAAACCATTTCCAGTTAGAAACCCCATGCACACACACACTGTGCCCCAAAGCAATTTAGGCAATTTAATAAAATAAGCCCTGCAAAGCACAGGAAGCTGTTAGTTGGACTACTGAGGCCCAGTTGACCGTGCTGACGCCGAGGTGACGTCGAGGTGAGGCAGCGCTCTAAAGGTTAACGACCGTTCTCAAGCCAATAATGGCTGCGGAGAGCAAACATCACGACTACTTCATTCGATTTGCACTGATGAGTTATATAAGGCAGGTCGAGGGACTGTTTGTTCTTTCTCTCAATCACCACATAGGGAGCTTCAATGATCTTAACCAAGCAAAGTGGTCTAGTGGGGGGAGACGTACTAAGAGTTTGTTCATATTTGCATGTAGATGTCTGGAGGTAGCATGTGTGTGTGAGGGGGAACAGTCAGGGGTTAATTTAAAAACTCTGTCCTTGTTTCCAGATTGGAAAATTCTTGACTCTTTGTCAATATGGCTTCATAATCACATGCAGAGAACGTGGACCCTGGGCCGGGTCAGTATTAGGTAACTGAAATGTAGGCTTTGTGTGTTTAGTCTATAGTTTCCCTCCAGGCAGTCAGAGTTGAGCAATGGTGTCAGAAAATGGTCCCAGAGTTCTTTGTTTCTGATTTCAAACACCCAATGTCCTCACTCTTTGCAGAAAGTCCTCTGAGCCCCATGTTGCAGGATCTGTTGGCTACAATAAAAATGCATGTTCACTTCTTACACTTAAATAAATCAAAAACGCAACTGAATGTGGACTCCAGACTACAGCTGTCATACATTCAAAACCTTCGATTGGTTTGACCGTCAACTATCAAGACTGGTAATTATGAACATCTGCAAACAAACGACTTCTGGTTTTACTTTCAGTAGAGTCAGCTGTTCCAAAAATCCCAAAAATCAGCGATTCCCTGATAACACAGAAAATGTTGGTTTTAAAATATATTAGGGCTACCAGTAAATCTTCTTGGACAATGCAAATGATGTCTTGTTTTTTTTTTTAACTTAAGATGCTCAGGGCTGTCCTCTAAGAGCATATGAAGAAAGCTTCATTGGTTACACTCAAGGAATGATTTGAAGCAGTAAACAGATGTAAAAGAAGAAATATTCAAACGGAGTAACATACTACAGTAACCTTGCATGTAGGAGTTCAGGGTGGGGAGTTTGGCTGCTCTCCACAGAGCTGGGCTGTAGCGTAATTGGGCGGACGCCATGAATAATATACTAATGGTGCGTACTAATAACACTAGCACAAAACTAAATAAAGTAGAGCAGCAGTCTGATGAAAACTACTTAGAGTGTCGGTCCGAACTGGCAACCTTTAGTTTGACTTAAATAACAAAACGTACAGCCTTAGTATTTTATGACTGGGGACCTTTTCTTTGTTTCATTGCAAAGTGTCACCATTTTCCCAAAAGAGTGGAGGATTTACTTCAAAAAGCAGCCTTCTTTGTCTAAAATGGCTTAATTGGACCCAATTCAAGCAGTCTAGTCAGATTAGGGCCTAAGTGGTAAAGCCTTAGTCATCGTCACTCCTCTGAGAACAACTTGACCCCTCTGCAGGAGTCTTTAGTGAATTCTCACCCGGTTGTCACTGTCAGAATTTGAACTGACCCCCAGATCACTTCCTGACCTCATCCCATAATCCTCCTCCACTTCATCCGTCGAACGTCAGCACAGCTCGGGATGCAACACACACACCCACACAAAAATGCACTAAAACCACATGCAGCCACGTAAACAAACACTGTTATACCCCAACAGACGTACACTCGCACATAGGCGGCCTCCATGCGAGAAGTGGCTCGTTAGTAGACGGTAATCAGCTTAGTGCTCTCCAACGCCCACCGGCGCTAAGCTCTTTATAGATAAACCCAGTTAGAGAAGTAGCAGCTGAGCGACGACTTGGCCCCGTATCCGATGAGACTCACACTGTCAGACGCACACAGATCATAGTGGAGACACGGGGAGAAAAACTGTGGCGGTGTTGACATCAATACAATCACCTGAGACACGACAGAGATGTGTGTGTGTGTGTGTGTGTAATTTATATGGGTGAAGAATAGAGAAGAAAAGAAACTCACAGAAGAATGGCACACAAACAAAACCTCAAATAAAGCAAAAAGAGAAGCTCAAATGTGTTCCAGGGAGAGTGTGAGCAAGGAGGAGGAGGGAAAAACAGGCAAATAAGGAGTGTGTGTGTGTGTGTGTGTGTGTGAGAGAAACGCTCCCTCCCACTCCTTCCCTCCTATGCCCTCAGTAACCCTAGTAGGTTTGTGGGTGGCTGCTCAGTTCTTTTTAGGCAGCGCCCGACGCGCTCCGAGCCCCGCATACATCCCATACCACAGCACACAATCAGTGCTCTGTAACCGGGGTCGCACACACACTGAGAGCTGACATGCTGCCAAGCTAACACACACACGAGGTGAAGACAAACACACACACACACACAGAAGATACAGTTCCTGCAGTTAAAAGGAAGTTTTGTGTCAAGTTCCTGTAACAATTCGGTCCAACGCTGTCTAGACTGAAATAACTCAACACATATTGAACGGATCGCAATGAAATTTGGGAAAGGTATCCATGGTTACCAGGGGATGCATGATACCGAATTTGGTGAACCCTTCACCTTTCCTATTGTGACAACGTGAGGTTCAAATTTGTGATTAAGAGTGAAATATTTCTTAAATTTGAAGGATTTCCAAAGAAATTTGGTACACTAATATTTCCCTTCGAGATGTATTGGGGATGATGGGGGCTAATGTGTGTCTCTTCTGGTGGTATGAATCTTTTTATCTAACTTTAATAGGGAAACAAATGCACTGAAACGTGACAGGTTGACAAAGCAATAGCATTCCATGTATAAGTAAACAAAGTAAGTATTATGCAATACAGGAATAAAGGCTACATTCAGGCTTTAACCAGTACCAAACCTTACCCTAGGCCGTCGGGCATAGATTTCTAGGACATATCCTTCATGTGATCCAACTACAGTATATCTGTACATTAAGTCTGATGAAAGTCCATAGCAACCCCACAGCATGTTCATTCATTCATTTAAGCAGCTTGTACACAAACTCGGTACACCAGGCTCCTTCATTTGTGGACCACGATTATGAAAGAGAAGAAGTCCAAAAGGTGGAATAACTGTAATGATGCACTGAAATATTGTACAAGTCTATCTAAACTGAAAGTATTATTTAGGAGCCAAATCATTAATGGTTATGAACAGGACGTGTAAAATCCCATTTGTTATTTCTTGTAATTGTAAAAGTAATTTCTGATTGTTTTGTAAAAAAATAATAATAATTAAGACAAACATGTCGCTGATGACGATGACCTAATATTTTATGTATAAGGAAAATATACACTAGAGGGGGTAGGACCAGAAAAGTTTTTTTTTAAGCTTCTTCTTGCCCCTGTTGAACATGACAGACTATTTGAGAATTATTATTATTCTTTTTTTGTACTTTGTTATAATTATTATTATTATGAGTGAGAAAAAAGAAAAAAAAAGTATAGATATTATTATTATTGTACGTTTTGTTTCTGACATGTTCAATAAATTGACTAAAAGAAAAAGTCTGGTGTAACAGAGCGAGCAAAAAGTCCACAATGAGACAGAGAAAGGACAGGAAGAGGGGCAGAAGAAAGAGAGGGGTTGAAGAGCGGAGAAGAGAGGCATGGCGGGGCAGACCGGCTTTGTTCAGAACAGAAAGGGCAAATCCGTATTGACAAAAGAGACAGGAGGTGTGTGTGTGTGTGTGTGTTTAGTTGAGGTAGGCCTAAGCCAGGTCACTAAAGGTAACTTAGGCGATACATTGAGGAGCTTTGGGCTGATCCCCACTTCCTGAAAGGTGATTGGCTTCCACGAACTGTTTCGGCTTTCCTTATTGAGCACAACGCAGCCCTTGATGGGAGTGTGTAATTTGTGTGTTTTCATGCACATAAATCAGGACTTTTTAAAATGTAACCAAGGAGCTTTGAACTGGAAAGCAAGCATGCCCAGGTAATCAAATGCTTATTCGTCACATCCAATGACAAGTCCAATGGTTAAGGCTTCAACGCTCACACACAAATTTAGTCTGACTGGCGGCGCCTCTTTGACTGACCAAGCTGCCAATACAATTCATTCCCCTGCCGCTTTGTGTGTGTGTGTCGAATGCATGTAAATAAGGCACTAGTCAGTCAAAACATGACTAGAGTACTGAGTCATTAGCCACGTTTTACTACCCAATTACCATTCGTTGTGCCTGCCAGCTCACCAGATACACTGCACAAAAGGGAAAGGACCACCTCCTGTTGAGGGGCCCTTGAGCAAGGCCCTTAAACCCCAAAGAGGCACAAGGGTATGTTAGGGAATTACTGCTAAAAAGAGCAGTGCATCTATGAATAAACAAAAGTAAACGCATCAAACTACTCGAATTAGAACATTTTATGAAGCTCAAAAGAGAGTGAAGCTCATACATTCAGCTTATATAATTAAAAACAAGAATTCAGATGCATTATAATTGTGTTACTTGCTTATAATACCTTTTATGTCCGATTGGTCAGAAATTGAAAAAGGGATACCCTTCCCAGTAGCAGATCTGTTTATTTTGATGACAAAATGTCTCAAGAGAAAATCATTTATTCCAATTCTACTGAAAAAAACTTGAAAACGTAAAAAGAAATCTTATTTAGTTGTTGTGTTCATCTGTGTTTAACTTTTTCTTTGTACACATCAAGTCATACTAAAACATTAATAGATAAGGTAAGTGGGTTTCTGTGTGTGTGTTACATGAGTATGTAAGATACTGTTGACTAGGTTACAGTATGTGTTACATTGCTAGATACAAGAGCTGACCCCCATTGGCTGTGTGGAATTACTGGAATTATACACACATCCATCACACACACACACACACACACACACACACACACACCTTTTCCTATCAGCAAATCTGTCCCTCTTCATGCCATGAGCTCAAGAATGAAGTCAGGTCGGTCGCCCTGACCTTGTGGAAATGCTGTCAACGTCAAACACAAATGTTCTCAGCAAGAAAACGCCAAACATCTGAGTGTGTGCTTTAAAAAAAGGTACTGTAGCGTCAAGGTCTTGGGAAGCTGAGCGAGTGAAATAAAAAAACAGGCTGTAGGTAACAGCTTGGATAAGGAAGCGGAGAGGGAGAGACGTCAGAGGCAACGAGTGAATGAGTTTTCTTCAATGGTTGTCGCCAGGGTAACAAATGCATGACATGTTCCGCACGTCAATCATTATTTTGAAAAAACTATTTTTCAGCCACTTATGGAAGAAGTTTCAACAGGTTCATGTTAAGAACAAAGTATCTCATTTTCCTTTGTTTGGTTCTAAGGCATAGTTGCTATGGAGAAGAAGCCACTCTGAGCACAGTCGTGTTGTTGCAACTGGGAACAAAACTGTCCCTGAATATTAAACTTAAGCTGATTTTCTTTTAATAGCTGTTCGGCAAAGTGTCAACTTCCCTTTGCTTGTTTGTGGCAACCGAGACATCATCATTTAGGCATTTTTAATTTTTGTAAAAGTGCTCCAACAACCAGCCATTTACATTATAGATGCAGAAATAAATGGTTTTTAGATTATCTTTCTGGTTTTTCCTTTCCTGTTGTGTGTTTTATAGGTTATTGAGCATGTAAATGGTCTACAAATGCAGCCAGCTAACCAATCAGAGCACTGGGCTCTGGCTTCAGGCAGAGGGTGAACAGAATAAAGACCTTTTGAACATTTAAGCCGAAAATGAGCAAAATATGGCCCCTTTAAACCCATAATTCCATAGTAAAATGTTGCTTTTTCTTATACTATACACTTGAATGAATTCGTAAATCTATGACTTATTACCTCTACTTCCCCTCCCACCTTGACTCTCCCTTTAAAAACCAGTCTTCTCTCGCCCTTTGCTCTTTAGAAGCCATGAAAAGCATCCCCATCCATTCTCCACTCTTACCAGCGTGTCGAGTTTCAATGTTTGAGTGTCAACAAGGCTTCATGAAAAGGCCTTTTGAGGTTTGTAGAAATTAGGCAAATAGTAACAGTATGGAGGCAAATATGATGTGTGACGGTAAATATTGCGCATGTATATCAGCAATGTGCAAAGAGATACATTTCCATCCAAACGCCTGCTCCGTGTTAAAGGTCAGCACTGATTACAGGTGAAGGTGTAGAAGGGCAACACACACACACACACAAGATTTTGTCTCTATTCATTGTACAGAAGCAAATGCGACCGTTTCCTCTTCTCCCTTACACTGTAGTCAATCAAAGATTATATCAGTGGCATAGATAGCCGACGTCAGGCAATATCTGAAACAAACACACACATCACCCCCCATCAAGGAAGAAGTCATTACTTTTTCTTTTAAAACACTAACTCAAAATACAGCTTTTTTCAGTGCTTTTCGATTTCCCAGAACAGTGTACCGGAGTAAACATGCTTCTTAAAATATGCAGTTTATGTCGGGAAACTGATATCCCCCGAAGACACATCTGATCGATTTTGTGTTGTAGGTTAAGGTTGTGTCATTCATCAACGAAGGTAATTATAGTAAACTGATAGTTTATGAAGGCTGTGTTCAATCTGCATGAATTAACCTTTCCAATCACGTCCATGATGTGTGTGGAGGGATCTGGGGTACAAGCCATATTGCTACCTGTTGACTTATTGGCATCGTAATAAACGTCCTTACAGAAGGGTCTGGGAAAACGTCAGATTTATTGACATATTAAAGGCAAGGCAAGTTTATTTATATAGCACTTTTCTGTACGCGACAATTCAAAGTGCTTTACAAAACAAATTAAAAGACTTTTAGGAATAAATACAGTAAAAACACATTTATAATGGCATTCAACCAAACAAACCAGTCCTGCTTGATCTTCCATCGTTTCAGTACCTGAAGTAACATGCCCGCACCGCTGCTACTACAAGTCTAGATCACAGTCCTGATAAGTGTTCACAGGATCTCTACATGAACACGCTGCCCTAGATGAACCAGGATGCGAATGTGTTCCGTTTCTTGACAGGCCGCGGGTCAATTCTCAAGGCGATAACACACCAAAAACTGTCCTGATACATCCGATAAAGAGCTCAAAATACTCATGTAGCAAGAGCATTATTCCCCACTAGAATCAATCTGTTGCACAAAAAGCTTTTACATTTTGACCTGTACACGACCTGGTATATTTAGCACATTGTTTTTAAAACACAGAGCTCTCCAGTGGCTCTCCTTGATGGCGCCAGATGTGGTTGCAAAGAGATTTGCGTTACTACAGCAGAGCCTGTCCTCTATAATCCGCTGATACAGGTTTGTAGAAAGTTAAATAGTCTGGGAGAAACCCCAGCGCGAGACATGATCTTTCTCAATCTGCTCCATGTGGGGTCGCATGGCGGAGTGTGTGACAGCTCGATCATCCGTCACAAAGCTGTGGATATGTGTGTACTTTATTAGCGTTCAACTCATATTACTCGCCTAATTGGACAGAAGAGAGGTCCCGTAATGAGTCGATGCGGCTGACCTCATCGCATGCTTGAAGTCAGTGGGAAAAAACGTCCAGGCTTTCGTGTCCTTTAATAAACACATGTGTGTGGTTGGAGACGGACACGCATGCACGCTCAGCTTTAAAAACCCAAACATTGGTGAGTTGTTGCTATGTGCAGCACGACTCCCTGAACAGACCACCCAAACAAAGCAAAACCGGTCTTCAGAGAACTAAACGTCCCTGACTTTAAAAGAAACAAACCATCCTCCAAAAAATATCTTCCTCCATTTTGTAAATGTTTGGGGAAAATATTAGATAAACACAGGGATATGGCTCTTGTTTACTCTTTCTGCGGAGGAAATGGATTAGAGCCTCTCCGCAGTCCCCGTGTAACTACGCAGGTTGTGCTGCGTTTTCCCGTGGGGGCCAATCAGTTGCGTAATGCCATAATTAGGCTAATGAAGGAAAGTTGCAGTGCGGAGAAATTCAAGCTAATTCGCGTCTTAAAATGGATTATGAAGCAGGAAGAAAATGGAGAAGAAGCGGCAGTCTGCCTCCCATCTTGCCCTGTGTTTTCAAAAGCCTGGGGGCTAATAAGCCTTTAAAACCTGGTATAAGGAAATATTATCTAGCTTTACCTAAATGCATAGCCGCTGGCTTTGTTTCCCTGATCTCACAGGGTCACACTTATGAATAAAAGGCTCATTTTTAAATGAAAATTCAGTAATAAACAAAGAAATAAGGCAATTCACTTTTAAAGCCCAATCTTGACCTTGGTTTTGTCCTCCACATGTTCACTGTTTTGGGTCCACATCTGTGTGTGTTTACACTCTGCATAAATATGAGCGGAGAGCCTAACAGCACAGAGCACGCTCAGTCTGTCTGCTGCACACTACACAAACCACGTTAAAAAGCACAGACACACAGACACACACACAGTGCCCTGAGTCTCACTATCAGGGGTCATGTCCCGTCCACGTGGTTATTTTACATAACACTACTAGTGCCGTCTAACCTAGATTACACACCCAGCACTAAAGGTCTGTCGGATGCATAAGCAAAGCTGTGTGTTTGGTGCAGAGGAATGCGTGTATTTCAGAAGCTTGAATACAGTCTTTAATATGAAATAGTCAGTTTAATGGTTTTAAAATAATCAAAGAATTGAATTGAATTTTCCCTTTATGGGTAAAATTGAGTCTTGGCAAGTCTTTATATCAATAATAATTGATTGATCTGGTTTATTGCTGAGATCTTATTTTGTTTTCATTATTAAATAGATTAAAACATTAAAATGAAGGAGAATTTAAATCTATATTTTGGCCTTAATTTACATTTCCAATGCATTTACATTCAGCTTAAACATGTACAGTGGTTTTGAGACCAGAACAGTTTTACAAAAGTCAATTACTTGGAGTTAAATCCAACTAATTTCTCTTAATGTCTTCCAAAACTACACTGTATAGCAAGAGAGAATCTATGCACGTTGTTTTTCTTTCTGAGCCACAGACACATGCAGATACTGATCTAGTTGGTCACTAATGCATGACTTTTGCTCAATTAGCCGACTGTAAACAAATGTAAACAGTCCCGCTTTTGTGAACAACAACAATGTTTCCAAATCCAAGGCTGTCCCTCAGAAAGATTTTCATAAGAGCGACAGGTTATTTAGAGACTGGCACACACAGCCTCCTCCAGATGGTGAAGAAGAGAAGCTAAAGGACGGCTGGAGGCGTGGATAATACTCTTCCCTCACATGATTCTACAGGAGGATATTATGGGAATGAAGGCTGATTTAATCTAATTAACATGTTGTCCCCAAAAATCCTCCATTTCCTGAACTAATGTTACACTCCGTTCTTTTTTAAGGTCACAACACTGCAATGTGTGGGAAACAACACACATGGTGGGATACCCAGACCACAGTCTCTCACACTTTGGTTGAACTTCACAAAAAGCAGATTCCAGAAATTCCACACAAAGACACACAGCCTCTTTGGTTTTATGTCTAAAAGATGTAATTTGGAGTGAAATAGATCACACCGCTTTTGCTCATTATGTAAATGAAGAGGTTATTTTTACACATTACGTAACCGCTGTGGAATAGGATTGTTTCTGGCACGTGTCCCACTACCGATGTTCAAATGTAGCCTTTTGGCCCTCGGTGCCAAAAGAATGCAGCCCTAAGACATACACACACTGTTTTCAGATGCATGTTGGGTCCTGTTGGCGGAAAGAAATCCCTGTGATTACGGAAGATCAGAACTCTTAAAAACAGCTCACAGGATCGACTCAGACAAGAGAATGAATCGTCTGTAAACCGTATGTTTTTGCAGTTTTGCTCTACAGCAAAAGGAAAACATCTTCCAAATGTATTACAAGTGTCTCTGCAAGTGAACACACAATGTGAAAAGGAAGGAGGACGAAGGGTGTGAAGACGAGAGATTTTTGTGAAAACAATGTGTGTAGTGAACAGAAGGGAGGGTAGGAATTTAAAAAATCTGTCAGAGAGGATGTTGGATGAAGACAAAGATTGTAGCATAAGTGCGTAGATAAGTAGTCAGATAGAAAAACCAAGACAGCAATAAAGAGATGAAAAACATTTAGAAAGCTAAAGCCACAAATGATAGACTGCAAGAGTAAAAAATGGTTCCAGGAGAGTCCCCTTAGTCTTGGGGCTCAGCCCTGCTGGGGCCCGCCAGCCCATCACGGCAAAACACTCGAACAAAAGAATCATTTATTGGAGGAGGAGGAAAGAGGGGGAGGCGGTATGGGGGGATGAAAGGAGGGGGAAACACTGTACAGAGGCATTTGAGAGCTGTGCGAGTGAAACACTGGCCTCATCTCAACATTCACAGCCAGTGTGTAACATTCTCCCCCACGCTGCCCCGCTGACGTACTCCGCAGCGAGAGCCCATATGGTCCCACTGTGGTAGCCCGCTAGCTTTTATATTTAAAATACACCCAGCAGCACGGTCTGTTTCCACCTACATGGCCCCCACTTCCTAATAAATCCAACACGGCCATGTATGGATGCAGCCATTTCCACATGTGAAATATGAAAACCAACTGTTGAACTAAGCCTTGCTGCACTCTGCAAGATCCCTTGATTAATGCATGCAATGCCTCCGATTCTTCATTATATCCAACTGTGGAGCTTGTCTATGAAATGTTTGCCACAGAAACCCATGAGGTTTAGGTCTGACACAAGCTTCGGTACAAATCATGTGGAAGCGAGCAGCGCTACATAAACAACAAGGCTTGGCAGGATGCATTCATCACAAGAGCCCCACTGTGGAAGGTTAAGTAAGAGTGTTTTACCGATGCATATAAATCCACATCTCCATTTAAAAGCCGCTCTATCTGCTTAAACTGCAGGCGTCTATTTTCCAAACGGGTCAATTAAGTGCAGACAGTGGCTCAAAGACAATGTGTTTCTGTGTGGAAACGTCACAGTGACCTAGTTGAGGCATTGTCTAGCTGCCGTGGTCCCCCACAGCTAGGGAGAATTACCCGACACAGTAGGGAAAAATTAGAATACAATGAGAATTCATGATCTGGCCTTATTGAACTCCCGTCCTTACAGAGAAGTAGATTTTTGTGAATCCAATGTGTGAACACAAGACAAAAAAGCCCTGCAGTCAGCCAAACTAAAAACCACAGCTTCCAGCTCCGATTAAGCGATATACAAATCAAAGTAAACAACTTAACTTAAAGCGAGCATACGTTCCCTCATAACATCGTCAAGATTACAAAGGTTCTGGAAACTCACAAAATCTGAAATTTTAAAGATGACATTTTATTTCTTCTATTCGTGTCACATTAGAGGATCTTAGGTTAACAGGTCAACAGACAAAAGGGTCAAAGGTTAACTTAATTGAATTTGGGGTGTATGCTTCGATGGTTGTTCTGAATGGTTTCCTTTGCTCAGAGTAGAACTGTGGTGAGGTGTTAGCGACAGTTTTACTCAATGAATGGCTCATCAGACACAGAAGGATTCTTCTACTCATCATATATCAAACGTCTACTGAATTTACATCTAAACACAGAAAGGAAGCCTCAACGGATCGATAGTCCAGAATATTGATATTCCAATAGGATGTCATATAAGGTAAAAACGTTTGCTTATGCTTTAAGCAGTACACCCAAGCTCTAGAGAAGGAAATGTGTTTATGAAATGCCAGATCAGCCAAACTATGAATCATATTGTCGATAAAGCAGACAGTCATACAAATCAGACTGGTGTCAACTTTCTAATATGGCGCCAGGTATAGTATGATTACATGCACAGATGGAAAGGAAGGCTACGCTTCATTGGATTATCTAGAACGTGTATTGTATGTCTATATGAATAATGTCACCGAGCGCAGGTAGGAAGGGAAAAGAAAAGAGAGATCACAGAGTTTGCTCGTGTTGAAGAAAAACTAAAGAGACATGATGTGTTTTAACAGAATAAAGGCGACTCTTACCAGTTCCTTCCTTGTTTCCATTCTGATGGGTTCGCAGCTCCTCTGATTTGTAGAAGTCGATGCTGGCGTAAGTGTTGAGCACTGAGTTGCTGTTGCTGCCGGCTGCCGCTCCGACTCCCCCAACACCAGAACCTCCACCCAGTACAGAGAAAAGGCGAGATGGGGCCTGGCTACCTGAGGGTCCATCCAGGCCCAAATGGGGGCCCTCTTTGTTGGCCAAGTCCAAGTCTATGTAATTAAGGCCTTGCTCTGTGGACGAATTCTGAGTGTTTGTGGGAAGGGACTGCTGTCCAGGGAGGGCGAACTGAGGGGGGTTCTCTGTCACAGCACCGTTCCCCCACAGCATGCTTTCAAAGCCCAGCCGACGAGCCACAGCTTGGGCATGTTCTGGGAAGAGGGAGGCAGTGGAGGAAGAGGAGTTAGAGGTAGAGGTGGGGAGGGAAGGTGCAGCAAGGAAGGTTTCTGAGCAGTGGCGTCTGCGTCCTGCGGGATCGGCTCGGATAACTTTAGCCCCGTGGTCTGGGTTGGGTCCGAGTTTGGCTAGGGGGAAGTCCAGACCCCTGGATAGCAGTTGGACTGAAGGATCAGTCCTGGTGGGAGAAGGGGCTTTCGGGGAAACACTGGATGATGACCTTGGGACGGTGTTGCTATTTAAGCTGAAGGCCATCTCTGTGTAGTCTCCACAGGAAGTTGGGGACTGAGATTCAGACAATGATGGGACACTTTCCCTGCTTTTCCTAAGAGGGGCTTCAGCTACTTGCGCCCCCTCTTCACGAGGGCTAGTAGTACCCCCATCGCAGGATTTAGGGGCATGTGTTGGTGGTGTAGGAGGGGTGTGGAAAGTGGGGAAAACTAGTGGAGCAAGGGAGAGAGGTGAGGGGCATGGAGAAGGCCCCAAGTCCATGTTGACATACTCCGAGGCAGATGGGGGAGTAATGGGGGCTGAGGGGCTACGGGAGAGGGGGATAAAGTTCCCTAAGCAGGAAGATGGCCTATGTTGAGGATGCTTGCTGCTTGAGCCATGAGGCAGGGATAAGCCGTGCCTGAGACCCCGGCCTCGCCCTCCTCCGACCCCAGTCTGGCTGCTCTTTTCCCCCTTAAACTCAATGCTAACGTACTCTCCAGGGCTCTTAGGTTCCGGGGGCAGGGGGTTCTCACGGACCCTGGGAAGGGTATTCGCCTTGGAAACATCGACAAACAGGCTCACTGGTCTGTTCCTACCTTGGCTACCCTGCTTGGACAATCCACCAGTGCCTCGTCTTTGCTGGAGTTTACCACAATCTTTGGACTGAGTGCCCCCGGCCATGCTTATTGCCTGGGAGGCTCGGTCCTCGCCTTCCCCGAGGCTCTCGCTGCTGGCTGAGCTGGAGGAGTATGAGGAAGAGGAAAGTGACAGATGGCGCCCAACCACTGAATTTCCCGCTGCCGTTTGCTCCTGACGCCCTGCCATAGTCCTACCTCCGCCCATTCCCCTACTGCAACTCCCATTGGGCCTTCTGCCTCGTCCAGGCCCATCGTCAAAGTGTCCAGCAGAGGGGTTGTGTTTGTATGAGCGGGGAAGGGAATAGTAAGAATACACCATCTTAGGGGCTGGCTGTTGAGAACTGGTCTCCAAATGACCGGTGTGCTCAGGAGGTGGGGGACTGCCGTTTATGGAACGTGCACTTATTGGAGACATATTCATATAGTCACTGCCTGCCCTGCTGTCTGCACTTCCGCTGCCCATCCAGGCACCTCCAGAGAGACCTCCACGCTGGTCCGGGGAGCAGCTGCTATTGGGGGACATTATCATGTAGCCGTCAGACGCTGGTGGAGGCCGGATCTGCTGTGGTGGCGACACACTGTTGTTAGGGGTCATGGCCATGTAGTCATCAGCAGGTTTGGAATCTAAGTCCGGGACTGAGACGGCCAACGATTGGGACGGGGATGCTGGAGGGTTAGTGACGCCTGGCAGCATTGACATATACCCATTGTCCACACCTATATCTACACTACCACTTGCTCCTGCCACTTCACTTTTAAACTCACCAGCTACATCCAAGTACCCTCCTCCTCCTCCCCCAACTGACCCAGCACCCATGACAGATTCCCTCTGTATGGAGGAGGTAGAAGCAAATGACTCGCGGCTGGTGCTCCTTGACATGATGGCGTAATCGGCTGAATCTTCGTCTGCCGGTTCCTCGGCTCTGCGCTGGCGGGGGACCAACCTCTCCAGGGCCATTGGTGGTAACGAAGCTCGCTTGCTCAGCAGCCTACGTTCAGCTTCACATTCACGGCTGGAGGAGCGGCGCAGCACTCTCTTGGTCTGGGGCTGGGAACCACAGACAGGGGTTCCTGGTGCTGGTAGAGAACTGGATGTCAAGCTCCCTTGGTTACTGCTGCTACCAACACCGCAACCACCACTTCGTTGGCCCATTAGGATATAGTTGGATCCCTCATCACCAATGGACTGGCTGCCGGTACTACCAACAGAGCTTCCGGGGAGGCTCGGGGAGGGAAGGTGAGACGGATCACTAGGACTCGAGCCGTACTCGTCTGAGGAGCCATAGTCACTGGGTGAGCCCGAGACAGAGGCCCGATGGGAGGGGACTTGACTGTAGGCGCCAGACCCCGGACCGGCACCAGCAGACGTCACGCATCCAAACTCAGAGCCATGCCCAGAGCTAGAGGAGAGGCTCGGGGCTGGTGAGGGCGCTGGGGTGGAGATGGAACGCATCAAACCAAGAGAAGTTTTAGCAGCAGTGTTCGGAACTGAGCGGGCTGACTTTGACCTGAGGATTGGGGTGGTGGAGCAGGAGCCATTGGAGGAGGGGCTGGAGCATGGCCCTGGGAGCGGGATGTTCCCAGTCATACCATCATCAACTTTCCCACCATCGCTAGCAGTGCGAGATCTCGGAAAGGTATGCCGTGGGGTGGGAGAAGCATTGGCACTGTTGACCCCTGCTCCATTGTTAGCTCCTCCTGGAGGCTCCGTTCGGGGTCGGCGGGTGAAGCCCACCTGGCTGGGAGGAGGGTTCGGATGATGGCGGCGGGAGGGAACACTGATGGGGTTAGAAGCAGTCGCACCTCCTCCAGGACCGGAGTTCGACTGAGACTTGCTGCGTTGGCGGAACTCCTCGCTTAGTGCCTTCATGGCCTCTAACAAGGTTTCGTGCATGTTCTGCGCCACAACAGAGTCATCCACCTAAGACATGAGACAAAAACAAAGTCTCAGAAAATGAAAACATATCATTCTGATACATTTGTTTGTAACGGATGTATTGGTTCCAAATCAGACCAATGAAAGACATTTGGAAATGTTACCGTTTCTCGATCATGTGTGGATTTAAATAAAAATGGTATTAGTTTGTATATTTAAAATCAGGAAAGATTAACTACATTTTTGTGCAGAATGAGTTTGTATCTTTTCCACCCTAAGTTACAGTCAAGAAACTACCTTTATGAATAGGGGCATAATGTAGGTTTACATGAACTTGAACCCTAGCGTTGAGTAACTTTATGGTTTCTCTCACTGATTATAGGCTTTTTAACATATGTGGGATTGGAGGGTGTAACTCTCAACATAAAGGGGACTGCAAATGACAGGCTCACCTGCATCCAGAACTCGCCCGGGCCTGTCACGGCAGATCTTCCCACCTCCACGAAGAAGAAGTTTTCTGAATGGCCGCAGCGCCGGACGTTCATCAGCTGCAGCACAACGGCAGCAGCATCAGAGTTGAGCTTGACAAAATTGACCGTCTTGTCAGTCAGGCAAAGGCGGTAGATGCCCACCAAGTTCTTGGCTTGACCCAGGCCTTTGGGCCACACCTTCACCTGCCACACCTCTTTGAATGCAGGCCCAGGATTGGGTATTCCATAGTCCCCACCTTCTTCGCTGTCAGTGTGGTTCTTACCTTAAAAGAAACAGAAAATAAATAAGAGGTCAAAAGGTTGTTTTAAGGTAAAAGGAGGATACGACTTGATAGTAAAAAACAGAAGGTAATTCATTGTTATGGAGGATGAGGAACACTGGCTACAGTTAAACACTGGCTACAGTTAAACACTGACGTGACCTTCGTGCGTCTGTGAACAAAGTGAACACCAGGTAACACCAGGTGAAACCGCCATTATGTACCTTTTGGTGGGGGCCAGACGCCTTTATTATGTAAGATCTGCTGATATTGTGCTTTTCACAGATTTTTAAACCAGATCTGAGTTCATGTAGAGCATGCAGGAGCTTGTGAAACCTGCCAACTGTACCTGCAGGCTCCATACATTGGGTCTCATTTGTCAGCTTCACATACACACATTCTAACACACTAGCTCAGGTACCAGGCCAGCATTGAAAAATGAAACCGTTGACAACTAAAGCCACTCACAAAAATGATGACTTTGAAAGGAGAGCAACCGTTGTGGAAAAAACGGAACTTGGAAAATGCTGATTAAGAGAATCTTCTCCAAATCCTAAGCAAACAATGCCAAGAAACCTAAGAGCAGAGCACTTAATACGCTCCTCAAAATCCTTTTTCATTGCTGTACCGACAATAAACTGGCTTTGTAAACTAATAAAATCATGTGTCTTTTAGTGGGAGAACAAGCAGCCTATTCACCCTTTGTGTTTCTGTATTCAGACAGTAGTGAATTACTGAGGCGAGGAAATGCAGGAGAGAAAGCTCTTGGTGAGATTTGATCCGGGGCTGGTAGGAGCCAAACAAAAGCCTTGGACTTACTTACTATAACACTTAGCCGCTGTTTTGTGTTTTAAGTCCCCTTATTATTCACAGATCTAAAGCAGGCACCCAGAAAATTACCTTAATACTTGCATGCTGTGCACCTCATTGTTGGCAGCTATTGACACCGCCTCTGAATATATCACAGATTTACCTCTAAGCTCTTTAACTTGCTGCTACAAGGAACTTTACATGTGTTCGCTCAAAGACCCAGGATTACAGTGAACGCCATGATGCAATGTGATAGAATCATTATTTTTCTTCAAGGATCCACCCTAAATTGTTTTCTAAACATAGTCCCTTTCTCATTGTGTACCACACTTTCTGAGAAACTGTTGGTATGCCAGGTTGGATATGTCTGAACATGCTACAAGTTTACAATAATCAATCAACGTTCTGAAAAGCCTGAGAAAAATAAACTCCATAATGATGCTTTCAGGAACAAGATGTTCTTTGTACAATAATGAGCACCTGCTTTAAAACTCACATCTGGCAAATTGAAATATTGATGACAAGTTACTGAGTGACGAATCATATATGTTCCCAAAGTCTGAGTGATTCTAAATTAAGCAATCATTTCGGCCCAATGATGCTAATCACAGTGCACCCTGACTGAATTACAAACGCAGTGTGGTTGTATGTCTGCATGCGTTTGTTCTTCCTCTCCCATGCCTCTGCAGAAAATCCTACAATGGCAACCATATGTAGACAAGAAGCATGCACAGTGAGGCCATGTATACGCAAATCTTCCACTGTGACAAACATTCTCCAAGAAACATTTGTACTTATTGCAAAAGTACGGGGGAAGTCTGACGTGTCTTCCTTTGGTTCGCTTCCCCAAAATTGAAGGATCGCAACTTGAAAGAGACTTAGAATAGATGTTTTGTTGAAAACCTTGGAGGCTGTGGCTGTGTGGCTGTGTGCGTGGAGGCTCTCCCCCTATATTAGATGACTCACTCAAGCCCATGCGTGGCTGTTTCATGCACTGCTTCTCTCTGTGTGCAAGGAGCCCTGTTTGCCTTCTCGATTTAGATTTAAAGGAAGGGATGGTTTGGGGATTTTTCAGTGGGGATCGAGGGAACATAGATTGCAAAGAGATATCAGTGGGAAAGAATGTCCGTTAAAAAGAATCTCAAAGGAGGGAAAGTTCATTTTAGTATGGCTTGGATTATAAAATATAATCACAGGCTTTATTTTCTCTCAAATTAAACTTTCTAGGCCTCTGTTTCTTGAGACTTCGAATGCGGTGCAGCATTCCTGTTCAAGAGCCGTTTAACATGTCTTAAGGAGAGCAAAAGTGCCTTGTTTGTTTTGAGTACAGTCAAGTCTTAAACTTTAGCTGTGCCCTTGACATCACTTCTACACCAACACACACCAATGATCTCAGGGCCACTCAGGCTGCACGCACTTATTGAGGGAAGCACTGAAAACCTTTAAGAGCTTTTCCCAGACTCGTACAGGGGTGCAGAGTGATTCCCCCTATTGAACGGATCACAGACCTTTCTTCATGGTTACATAAAGCTATGGTTGATCCTACATGGAGCCGTATGAATTATAGATCGCTGCTGGCTGTGCTCCGGGGGACCTGCATGTCAGCGTAATGCTCAGCGGATATGGTTATTTAGAGCGTGGTACTTTTTTCCCCCTCCTCTTAGCACGAAGAGGTTATCAACAGGGCAGCGTTTGCCGCCCCTATAGGACATAATGAACCCTCAGAAACAACACACACACACACACACAATGCCCCTGAGCAGGTGATGAATCCAAGGACTGAAGAACATGAAAGCAAACGCAACAGGAGGTAATAAAGCATCTGCGTCGAGCTTGCTGGTTGAATAAGGGCGATGCGTGTGGAAAAACATTCGAGCACCCTTCAAACAACCTTGAATATGCGTGTATATCAGGTCAAAGAGTTAATTAAAGGGGACTTATTCCAAAGTTGTTTTCCCGTTTTAGCAACCTGAAAACAACTTACACTGGCTTATTCATGCATCGGTTGTTTACTCCACTTTCGCCACGACCACACATGAAACTTTCAGTCTCCGTGCGCCTCGGGACCTAACCCTACACGACCAACACTGCCGTCTATTCATGCCGTATATTTTCTACGCTCAAGCTGCCTCCCTTGAGAACCTATGTCAAAAAGAGGACATCATCTAACCTAATTTTTAAAACTGGGATGTTACTGTACATGGGAGTTTCATGCCGTCGAGGCGGCTCCATGTCTCTTTTGCTTTTTATCATGATTTAGGGGAGTATGTGTGTTGAGGGCGGTGATATTTACCCCCGGGGCTACCAGATGCCTGCTGGGATATCGAGTCGACTGCTCCTCCCTGAGTGACAGGCTGATTATTGTTATGGATATCACACAACATCTATGAAAGGAGGTCTTCCATAAGGGTCTTGGGGACCCTGTGGGTTGTATCAGCAAGAACAGGATAAGGGGTTTTGTTATTGTAACACTGGGTGGGATTGTAGTTATTCAAGATGAAGTTTAAAAATCCAAATAAGCTAACATTTAGATACTAAAACAATACCAAAGTATAGATTTTAGAAAAATGCAACTACTTTAGACAAGTGTCAATGTAGATTTTGTATTATACATCCATCCTCCCATTTCTGTATTTAATCCCTTTCTGTAAAGAAAGATTTGCTTGGGGAAATAAAAGACAAGAGGGATTGAAAAGTATTGCAAAATTCATAATAAAATCCCTCTTCTTAGTTAGCTAATGCAGCCTGTAAATCAGGGAAACTACTGGCAATGAACCGTCTGGCTCTCAGGTTCTGTTTCAAGTTTTCTGACCTCATTGCCCTAGCATGCTGTGCTGCGCCATAACACCGCAAAACAATACTTATGAGGGCTAAAACCCAATTTTCTTCCCCCCATCTTAGCCACTGTGCCCCCTTACATCACCCCCACCGCTGCCATACCAGGTTATCAGATAGGAGACAGCTGTGGACTTTTTGTCTTCACATGCATGTGGTAGAGGAAAAAAGTGAGCCACCCTGCAGTTAAAAGCAGTTGGGCTAATCTGTTGCTCCCATGTGTGCCCATTTTCCTCTTTTTAAACTCCTCAACTTCCTATCTTTTCATCCGTCTCTACCATCTGTAATCCCCCTAACTGGGCCCACACTCGGGGACACAATGCCTCCCCGACACCAGCATCTGCCTGAGGTTCATTTCACATGTGGTTCCTGTTTGACACACACACACGAAATTATCGGTGATGCATCCAAGGTTTGCTGTCCCTAGACAAGACGCATGAAAAAGCTCCATGAAAGTGCAGCTCTCGCTAAATCACCAAACTGGCAGCCATCTTGAACTTTGCTGGCGAGTCTGGCTCAGAGAAAGTAAACAAAAATGTATCTGTAAACTGAGAACAAGCAAAGAGCCGAGGACTCAGTTAACTGCAAATGTGTTTTGAGGAACTTAACTTCCAAAATAGTACGCCTTTTTTAAACAAGTAGTGGCTTTGAAAAATTGTCGAGTAAGATTCTCCTTGCACAAATCTTCCAAAGCAGTTCAATTGAATTTGGGAATTAAATCATTCAGGAATTCGTTCTGGTCTTCTCGGAGAGCGGCCTCTCCAACTTTCTGTTTCAACGTAAAGTATTCTTATGTAAGAACACAAAAGAACAGTAATTGAGGGAACTTAAATGTTGAAATGTACAGTTGCACATCGATACTATTCTATATATACTATACATGTACACATACTAGAATAGGAGCACTTGCCCATATACCCTTATGCAGTTGTATATACCGTTACTGTACACATTTAGACACTATCGGCCTAGTCATACTTAATAATAACTATGCCTAGGGTCATGCTAAAATCAATCCCACTCTTCCTTGTTTTGAAGTTCTGAAGAAAAAGGTACAGTTTGATATATAATCTATGAGGACTGTATGAATTGTTTACTAGGACAGAGTGTGCGTCCAAAGGAAATAAGAAACTCCAACTCTTCAATACCCTGTATACATTCGTCAGAGTTAAGATGTAAAAAACAAATGTTTCAAACCACCGTTGCCTTATTTGACTGGAAAACTCAAAACACAGAAAGGGTCCTCTTACATTTCAAAAGTGTTCTTACGTTTAGCATTTGACATAAATGGGATTGACAGGAGGCATCGTACATCTCGGGAGGCACTGGTGTTACAGTACAGTAATCAATGCACTATCTGCATTGTATCCCCCGGAGGAGTAACAAGCCAGATAATGAGGACGGTTTTCACCCATGTGTCTTTCTAATGCATTCGCCGTGAGTCTGATAAAACCCAGCTCATGAACTCGCTGACCTCCACTATGACAGAGGTAATGGTCCAGTATCAACCGACAGCAATCAATACGGCTCACTATAAAAGGTTACCATGCATTTAAAGCCCCAGGGTTTTATCCTGCTCAACATATGGACGCTCATTGACCAAATGGATCTTGCTGGATCCTGGCCATGTTATGCTGTCGATCAAACCGGAGCACTTAATATACGGGCTGCCTCGGCGGAAACGTGAAGCTCAAGGCCATTTCAGACGCACAATGTCTCTCTGTGATGCGAGGAGCCGCTGCATCACAAACAAGCCGGAGCTGGCCAGCTTGTCGTGTTAAATTAAATTACAGGGTGTTAATGTGTGCAAACTATTTAGGCAGAGGAAATAATTTGTGGTAGCTCACAACTCTTGAGCCTGGATTGGAAGACTATATGAGTTAAGGGAAGACTTGCTAAAAAAAATAAGGCCACGGATCATTTTCTGAACTCCAGATTGCATGTTTTCCTCCTGGGACTGTGTCATTTCTGACTTTGTTAGCACACAGGATCTGCCGGGCCACCAGCAGCTGACCCTCGAGACAATAATTACCACATAATTAGGGAGATGAGCGGTGCTTAAGCGCGGCTTAACGTTTAACCGCTCACCACTGGTGGGATCTATATCTCATTGGTCGAAGCATCCGAACAACAATCCAGGATAAGAACCACTCCAGTCTGCTAATGAGGCTTTTTATACTGTTCCAATGTGCTTGAATCAATTCAGATTTGAGGGGTTTTGCAACAGTGCCATTTACTGCTTTTGGCAAGTGGTACTTACAAGAGTGTCAAAAACTACATCCTCACAGATCTGACTGAAAACTTTGAAGGGAATTCTGCTCACATTGAGGTTTGTGGATCAGCATGAATATCCATATTGTTATATTTGGAAACAGATCTTGTTTCTCAGATGTCATTCTTTTGAGAGCTTTGAACATGGAAAACTAAATTCCAGAGATTTACTGTACCGCTGTGATGTCAACAAACCTCCATCGGAGAAGATATGCGTGCTCTTGGTTAACGTTGCAATTTATGATCCTTTTTATGACCACTTAAAGCCGATGATTGTTTGAACGAATAATGGTTTATTCATTTTTTTGCTTTGTGCATCTCAGTTGAAGACAAACAGATAGAGTTAGTGTGTCTAAAACTAACATGTAATCTTGTTATGGAGCTGCAACCAATAATTATTTCGCTGATGTTTCATCTGTTTGATCATTTTGGTGAATCACGTGTGTCTTTTCCATCAAATCACAAAAGATGTTCTTGGTAAACAACCGCACCAATTAAACCATTATCAAAATGATTGTAGATCAATTTGTCACGGCCATGATTTAATTTTGCTGCTGTATTAAAAGCAGCCTTTCTGCACGTATGGGTGTTTCTCCCTTGTTTAGTGCCACTGGCTCCAAAGTTTGACTCCGCCATATTGAGGTCAACAACAATTCTGGGGTGGTGCCTGAGCTGCGGGACAGTTTTCCTGGCAATCGTCGCCTGTGGGCCGCGCCACCGCTCGTTCCATCGAGGTTAAGCCTTTACACACTCGACTGACTCCTAATAGTTGAGTAAATAGCTGCCCGCAAGCCTGATACTGTACTCGCTGCCCGAAAGGGTCTTACTGGACTCAGCTGAACAAATAACTGAGATCCTTATATCGGCCTGCACGGCAGCTGGCTCGTGTTTGTGTAATTACCACAGGCTTGAGAGGAGGCTGGGTAATATTGGACGGTTCCCGGGCTGCTTTAGGTGGGTTTCCCAGGCCCAGAGCACTATATGGCAGCCTGGGCGGGTACAGTATTTATTGTGCTTTCACAACAGAGGAACGTCTTGCTGTGGAGACTCAAAGATTCCAACCTTCATCCCATGACTTTGATTCCAGCTTTTTTTACGAGCTGATATGCAGGTATCAAATTGAGGGAGTGGAAAATATGTGGACACAGTTCAGCATCTCTTGGCTCGGTGCCCTTTCTTAATCTGCAAGGCTGTGAATTCTTCAGTTTCCCCATTGGGACAAGTGGGGGACAAACACTCGACAGTAGTTGGAGTGACCGTGTTTGTAGACGAGGCGGTGGGGTGTGGAGGTTCCATCAACACACAGGCACCGACGACTTGAAACCGTGTATGAGCTGCACATACCAGAGGAGGGTTATTACAGTCAGGCATCCTGACACCGTTCAGTGTGTGTGTTAAGCTATTTTCCGTTGCAGGTTTAGGCAGCATGACCCTCCTCTTTACGGAACTCTTACTATGCAAGCCTGGATCATATGTGGCCTAGTTTTTTTTTTTCATAAGAGGAGAAACTGCGAGCGAACTGCAGCACATACCACAAGAAAATACCTGCCAACGAGCTGGTTTACACAGTAGCTCGGCCGCAGCGCTTTGTCACTGTCAAGGTAGGGTGATTTACAAGAGGAACCCAACACTAGAAGAGTAGTTGCAGTGCGTCACACCGGACCTGTCATTTCAAAGACAGCGAAAGCATCGTTGTGATTTTGAGGCAGCCCATTGAAAGTTTCCCGTGGAAGGCCGTTCACCTCCTGACCTGCAGCCCATATCTGTACATCTGACCTTTACACACAAGCCCTTTGTAGATTAGATTGCATTTATGACACCCTAACCCTTTTTTGGAGTTAGTTTCTCACAATTCCCTAGGCCCGAACATCTGTCTATTCACTCTAACGTCTCGCGGACACTCGACAAATACTTGGGAAGAGTGGGTGGAACACACACAAACACACGGAGCCAGTTGTGTTAGAGCAACAGGGGGAGGCGCAGCGTTGACACCAATTCCAAATCTGCAGAGGCAACACTGGATTCCACTTATGAAACTTGAAGGAAGAGCTCTCCTGAATTAAAGTCGAATTATTATACACATCGATTAGATTATTCAATCAAAAGAATCTGTAAAAATGAGCTTCTCCTTAAGGAATCATGCAAAAGCACCACTTTTAAATCGTGTGTGTAGCAGAAGTGTGTCCATATATTTCTTGAAAATAGGTAATTCAGCATTTTTTTTAAATATCTTAGAGGGGGAAGCCCAACTTTTTGGAGCCCCTAAATCAACCCCATGCGTCTTTACTTTGGAATAACTTGCTATCACTTGATTTTAAATGAAGAACAAGATTAATTAAGACAGAATATGCAATATCCTTTCCTCAAGTGTTTTATGTAACAGAGGGAGGAGGTCATGTGCACCTTGAAGTTTGAACCCGTATCTGTTGTGGCCTGTCTGCTCTCTCTCACAGAGGCTAACAGGTGATATGAAATTGCTCTGCTCACCACTTTTTGCTCTGACAGCTGTGTTGACACAAGGGGCTGATGTACTGTGAATCTATATGGGTATTTTTAAAAAGGGGGGTGAGTTGATTGCAAATGTCTAGCATGAAAACGAGAGACAGGTTAAGCTGCTTAACAGTAGTACTAGTCAATCAGGAATTACATGTTAAATGAAGGACTAAGGTTGACAGGTGCATATGTGCTTCAGTGTCACAACTTTTGGGACCCGTCTCTGCTCCTCTGGGATCAATGCCTGATGTAATATTGTAGTGTCAGCGGGGCATGCAAACCAAACAAGAGGGCAGGGTGTGTTTGAGTTGGGAAAGCTTGCACACAGATAAGGCCCACAGAGAGAGACACCCTAAAAAGTCTAGGAGTAAACATCTAGCCTGACACCAGCATGATAAGGACTGCTGGGGAGGATGAGCTCCACAGTGAGGCTCAAAAGGCACATGTTTACACACATTCCACTCAGGTCATATGCAGACACCTAGGATCTGTTCTAAAGGTATAAAGGACCTTTACATTCTAAGGTAATGGGAGAGCAGCTCAGGTCACAAACTATGTAAACTTGTCTTGGAAAGCTGTAATGATTATTTAAACAACCCTTGCACACTATCCCAAGAATGAAACATGTCAGGATCTGCAGTGCAGCTCTGCAGGCATTGCCACGTTTCCCCTTCCATGCACAGCCTCATACAGTATTAAGTGTGTGTGTGTGTGTGTGTGTGTGTGTGTGTGTGTGTGTGTGTGTGTGTGTGTGTGTGTGTGTGTGTGTGTGTGTGTGTGTGTGTGTGTGTGTGTGTGTGTGTGTGTGTGTGTGTGTGTGTGTGTGACTTACTTTTGCACTGCAGCTCCACCATGGCCTGGTACCACTCGTCCTGGTCCGCCTCGCTCTCCGCGGCGATGGCGAAGCTCTCGGCCCGGGTGTAGAGCACTATCATGTGCTTGTTCTTGGAGTCGGCCCGCTTGTTTATGTTGAAGCATGTCTCCAGAGCAAGTGCTTTCTTCGGGACGGGGGCCTTGCCGCGGAATTTCTTCTCGCTCTCGTAGTACTCCAGGCGGGCCGGACCGCGCTCCGAAGCGGCGCGGAGGACGAAGTACCGCCGGTGCATGGACTTCTGCTTGCGGAGATAGCCACTCTTCCGCACATCCTCGGTGCTCTGGATCTCGCCCGCTTGTTGGCTCTCCATAACTACCGACATCATGTTATTTCTTTCTTAAAAAGAACGAACTATTTTTTAAGTTTAGAGTGATAATTCATCCGCTCCCCTCCCTCTCTCCCACATCAACGCAGGCATGTGAAAGAGGGGAGGCTGGGGTCGGGTCGCTGCTACTAATAGTCCCGCCGGTTGAACCTGAACCAGGGGGCTGCAGTTGCGGTTAGTTCCCCCCTTTTCAAGCTTGTTCTTCTGGGTGTTTTTCTCTCCGGCCGGTGCAAGTTTTCCTCACAGCCAAGCACATGCGGCACAGCTCGGCGCGCAGCTCCCCCTACTCTCCACTACTACTACTACTACTACTACTAATACTACTGACACTACTACTACTGCTGCTGCTGCTCCAAGAGGTTTAATCCCATTTATTGCACATTACACAGCACAGAGTCCATCCTGTCGGTCTGTCTGTGTCTCCCTCTGTGTGTCTGTCCCCCCACCCCTGCTGTCCTGCTCCGGTCTTCTTGTTGCTGTTGAGCAGCTACCGTGGAGCAGCAGGACTGTCACTCAGCGCTGTACTAGTATACTGGGTCCTCGGTGCGTTCAAGGACCGATCCCGAGCTCAGACAGCAGAGCTCCCGACGTTTCATTCGTGCATTCCTGTGCTCCAAATCCGGATTTTTGACAGATAGGTGAAATCACTGAAGATTTCTACAGTAATATAATGTATAATAGTAAAACATAATAAACCAATTCATCGAATAAAAGAATAATAATAATCACTGAATAAATAGTTGAAAGTGATTGAATGAAAATATAAATAAGTCAGGTTAAATTACTTCACTGCCATGGGGAAAGTGTTTATGCAGGTGCTTTCTGACATAATTAGAATAAGAAACTTAAATCTTATTTAAACCCTTTAAAGTGCTGTATAATTCCATATATTTGTGTTGTTGTATTTCACTTAATTTCAGACGACTTGGTGAAACACAGCTTTAGTTTTTAGTGATATGCAAAAAGTTAGCACAACCTGACATCCAGTAATAAATAACCTTTTAATCCTTTTATAATTGAATCACTTTAATAACGCTTTCATATTAATACTCCTGATTTTTACATATGTATATTTTCAAATTGTTTGTATGTGATCTTATATCTTGTGTAATTTCTTTGTACTTATTTTACTTTTTGCAATTTTCATTTAATTTGTGTCTTTTTTAATACTTTCTTGGGCTGTTATAACGTCAATGTATCTGTGTGTTTTCCCCCACAAGTTCACTCAACCAAGAAGCAATATTTCCCACAGTACGTGAAGGCATCACGGCTTGCATTGTGTGTGTGGAGTAAGATTTCACTGTTGGCTTTACCACGAGTCCATCCTGTTCTATTTATTTTAGAAATCCCCCTCTGTCCTGTATTCATTTATATTATATAACAATTCAACTTTCTAATCGCCCTGGTGTTTTCTGAACATTTACATTTTCTACATTTAATGCAGCATGAGGTCGCATTTAAGCACATTTTAAATCTAGGTTACCAGTGAAACCATTCAATACAATGGTGCTTTTTATTGTTATTGATTCCTAAATGATGTATAAAGAGCAGATTAAGCTGTAATTGATTACATGAGGCTTTTGGAGACGCCATATGTATGCCACTCAGACTGGCTGAGTGAAACTACTGTCTGTGTCGACTGTCTGTCTGCAAACCTCCATCTCTCCCTGCTGCCTAAATCCCATCGTTGACACATGTAAAACATATCACAAATATGCACGTTTAAGATTAACTCTGAATTTCAAATGGAAATAAATCTTTTAGAAAGGTCTTTTAATAGTCCTTCTCAAAGCTATAGAGGGTTTCTATCTTTGTGCGGTGTGCTTATGCAGTATGCATGTTGTTATGCAATATGCATCCAAAAGTAACCTTGCGCATGAGGTCAGAGAAAAGTGGATATCAAGCGCCCCCTGCTGTGTGAGGTGGACAATACAGCTCTTAAAAATACACTTATTTTACCCACAAAGTGTACTTAACCCTTATGTTGTGTTCGGGTCTCCCGTGACCCCTTTCAAGTTAAAATTATATAATAACTACGCTCTAGTTTTTTTTATTGGAACAAGGCTCCATGATATCCTCCACAACAGCTAAATACTGGAAAACAGATTTTGACAATTGTTGCCAAGTCTGAAGGTCTCTAAAAAGAAGAATTGGTGTTCGGGTCTGTGAAGACCCAGCTAAATTGTTGTGGGTGACTCGGGGTCAAATTTGGCCCAATCAAGACTCATCTTTGACTTTAGACACCCCAGCCCCACCCCCTTCATCAACTGTAACAATATTTTTTCGCAACATGCACCTGGTCTCTCCCCTCCCTCTGCCCCCCTCCCCCCACGGGAACTCGACCTTTCTCAAAGAATATGTACACTAACACTTGAACCTGAACTCACATATGCACGTGTGCAATATGTGGTGTAATGTGTTTTGGGCCATAACATTAAATTACAACAGGATTGTACGGTTATGAATGCATAATAAGTTAGTTATCCATCCATCCATCCATCTTCTTCCGCTTATCCGTGGTCGGGTCGCGGGGGTAGCAGTTCCAGCAGAGAGCCCCAAACTTCCTTTTCCCTGGCGACATCAACCAGCTCTGACTGGGGGATCCCAAGGCGCTCCCAGGCCAGCGAAGAGATATAATCCCTCCACCTGGTCCTAGGTCTACCCCTTGGTCTCTTCCCAGCTGGACGTGCCTGGAACACCTCCCTAGGGAGGCGCCCAGGTGGCATCCTAACTAGGTGCCCGAACCACCTCAACTGGCTCCTTTCGACGCGAAGGAGGAGCGGCTCAACTCAGAGTCCCTCCCGGATGACCGAACTTCTCACCTTATCCCCAAGGGAGACACCAGCCACCCTGCGGAGGGTTAGTTATGATGTAGTTAAAACAATATTGGATGATAGTCATTTTCTTTGTGTTTTGGACTGAGATAAATCAGTCCAAAACACCATGAACAGTAACAGCTTTCGAACACAACACAAGGGTTAAAGTATAAAAAGTAAAAGCAATCATTGTGCCTTTATCTGTGTATATAATTATATTTATACATGTGACATTTCTAGATGGTATTGTTGCATCATGTAGCATTTTACTGTTGAAAAATAAAGTTATGATGGACTGTTTGTAAAATATTTAAATTATTTGACCGTTTTTTGACTTAAAGAGAAAGTCCACTTTTGTTAAAAATAGCTAAAGCTGTTTGATACATTTAGTGGAGTAAAATGACATAATTTCTCTTTTAAATGTAGTGGAGTAGAAGTATAAAGTACCTCAAAATTGTACTTAAGTGCAGTACTTGAGTAAATGTACTTAGTTACTTCCCACCTCTGGTTCTCCATGTCATTTCACAGTTTTGAAAGAGACTATAAATAAAGTAAAGAAACACCCAGAGCAAGACTGTCTTAAGAAGCAACAAACTGATTTTATGAACATGAATCCTCGTCTTCACAAAGACACATTAATCTCTTTTCTTTTTGGCATATATACGGGGAAATGAACTTCGCCTCCATGTCAACAAAAAACAAAACAAGAAAACATTATGGTCCGGAAGGTGAAGCAATGACGAACTGTTTATACACATTTAAGTTATTCTGAAATTTCTTTTACATTCAGTAGCATCTCCGTTTAGCCCTCTAAGCGCATGCAGCCTAGGAAGTGGAAAACATACATTATCCTTCAAAAGGATGACCTGGGAAGAAAAAAAACGATGACTAATGCAAACATGTTCCACACACTCAACACGGAGAAAAGCCTGTCTCATCTTTAGAGGCTAACCGCCGTGCACCAGGAGGCTGTTAAGGCTGTCATGAGCTCCTGTAGAAACTCACGATCCGGCTCTTCCTTTTGGACGATTGACTCCTTTGTTTAGAAGACGCTGATGCACAGACAGGCTGGTTTTTTGCACTTTAAAGCAGGAGATGAAAGCAAAGTAGCAGCAGCGACATGTGTGTGTGTTTTCTGCAAAAATCATAGAGGCGTTGTTCTACTCTCGACTCCCACAGAGCCCTGAGGTGGCGTCTACTGGCACACAAACACCTTTTTTGAAATATGGTACAAACACAGCAGGCGACCGATCCCAGACACACATGAATACCATAATTACATTCACACATTTTTTTGTTCCACACTATAACACGTAAACACAGACAGAGGGAGGGGGGGAGAGGCTCCCATAGAGGGGGAGAATACTCCAGAGGCATTGAAATGGCAGCCTCAAGTTCTCCCTTTTTTCCCAGAGATGAAGTAAGAAGAGAAGGGGGGGGTCAGATGAAAGGGTTTCGCGACGTCCCTCTACTGGCGTAAACATTGCCCTGAAAGACAAGAGAGGAAGGGGGTGAGAACGGGCAGAGGGGACTTCACTACACTTCCTGTTTGCAGAAAGGGAGAGCTTGCACAAAAATACCAATTAGCCCCTCTTTAATCCCCCCTACTTTTGTTTGCCAGGCAGTGAACTCACCGTAAACGGGTTCACCGACATCGGACGAGGGACTTTGGGCTGAGAGTCGAGCGCGGGGAAGGAGGCGAAACCTGAAACACACACACAGGACGAGACAGAAAAGGAAACATGCTTAGTGGTGTGAAGACAGCAGCAGAGTATTGGTATTCCTGAGTGCTTCCTGGTGAACACTGTGGCAATAATGAATGATTTGGAGCCTCACAGTGTTTGATCTGCAGCCAACGCACACACTGTACACGTTAAACTGCCACAGCTGCAGTGTGGGAGCAGGGTGTTCATTTGAATGCTGAATATATCGATGAGATAAGGAGTTTGACAAGATGGCGGTGGCAGGCAGGTCAGGTGTAACAGGAGCTCTCCTTGCATTTTTAACATATGCCTTCATTTTAAACTTTTTAAACACGGGTTCATTCTTAAATCCGAATAATGGACCCTGCATCTTAGCAGTGCACACAGACAAATTGAAGCACTTCGGGTACGGGAAACACGCTCTGATGCAAACATTTGTTCTCACCGCGGGCCAACATCAACAACATAACCTTAAGCGAAATAATGAAGTCCGAGACAAACGTCAAGGTAACTGCCGTATCATCATCACACTCTACCTGTTGCTATCTGGAGATGTACATCAGTGCCCAGGCCCAACATCCTGAGTTGGGAAGATTTAATAAAGTATAGGAACATCGTTCTGGTTTACAAAATCCTGCACAATACAGCCCCCCCACCTCTTAGCTCATTGGTTACTCAACGTAACAACACCAGACAATAGAAGCTTCAAATGTAAGGACATGCAGTACAGACTGTATATAGGGGAGCAGCAAAGATCACATTTGACTGGATGCTAATTGTGGCTCTACAGATCGACTTTGGTCCATATTGAAATATCTCATCAACTATTGGACGGACTGCCATTTCATTTGGCGCATATACTTATGCCCCCCTCAAAATTGTATATTTGGTGATCTATGATCCTTTGCAATCGTTTTTGACAAACATATAGTGTGTCTAACCTATAGAAAGCACGTTTTAATAGTCTACCTTAAATGTATAGGCTGTTTGTCACATGATCCTGGTGAGTGAAGTCCACTATATTTACTATATCTCACCATAACTGTAATTAATATACACATCTGTAACTACGAAAGGCGCTCTTAAAGGTCCCATGTCAGGCTTTTCCGGTTATTACCCGTCCCCTTGTGTGTTATGTAGCTTTTTCTGCATGTAAACGGTCTGCAGAGTCACAAACCCTCAAAGTACACCCTGTAGCGAGTAAAACTCTAACACAGAGAAGACCTGTCTGTGCTGCCCCAGAACGCCTCGTTGGAGATTTCTCTTTTTCTTCCTGTTACCAAGTGACGTAACGACGACCAAATGGACCAATCCGTGGAGCTCCTCACACACACACACACACACACACACACACACACACACACACACACACACACACACACACACACACACACACACACACACACACACACACTCACACTCACACTCACACTCACACTCAGCCTTATCTTTTCTCAGCCACAGCTGCGTGGATCTCCACTCACAGTTCGCCACAAACTCGCGTGTGTGTGCTCAGGCTGAGTTCAGGCTGAGTTTCGCCGTGTCTCGCTGTCTCGCAGACCCCACACAGCAACCAGGACACCAGTAACCCAGCTCACACTGTCGGCTCCTCGAGTCTCAAAGGGCGGAGCAGCGAGCCCCGCAACGTCCCACCAACACGACACCCAGACCCCACACAGCATTCTCCTCTGTTTGTCATTGCTGGTGTCATTTTCTGGTTGCTAACAAACGCCATTGTAACACACATCAGAGCACAGTGGGCTCATAGGGAGGGAGGGAGGGGGGAGCTCCAACAAGCCGTGTAGGACAGAGAGTGAATACACATACTATACAGAGATGCTGTTTGAGAAACCAATGTGAGTTTGGAACATTGTACAATTTAAATCTATTCTAGTAGACCTCAACAATGGAAGTATGATCAGTAGAAATGGCCATGACATGTGACCTTTTAAATACATTTCCTATTTTCTATGTAAAGACGCAACCTTGGACTATGATAAATAAAATCTAGAAGATTTGTTACCATTGGATTCCTGGTTGCTGGCTGAGTCATGGTGAAATGCATTCTGGGTGTTGAGTGCCGGGTAGGAGGCGGACGGAGGAAAGACGGGGGTGGGCGAGGTGACAAACTCACCGGAGTCACCTGCAGAGAAGACACACACACACACACACACACACACACACACACACACACACACACACACACACACACACACACACACACACACACACACACACACACACACAGTGAGATCAGGGAAGTATTTGTATAATCATCTCTGTATTTAACATGGAACCCTAGAGGAAACAGAAACAGTAATAAGCTATATGAGTGGTCAAATACAAACTGAATACTTAAATAAAAGATTATTGAATGAATTATTTATTGGTAGATATCAAATTGTCAAACCTCCAGTTGTTTATTCAGAAATGAGGAATAAAGTTTGTGATATCAGTTATAACTATGTGCTAAAATGAATAACTGCTAATAAACTCAGCACTGCTAAACTCATTGAACTGTGTCAAAACTGTTTTTGCCAGCGTATCAACATTTGGTTTGCCCCAGATATTTCATTAAAAAAAGATATGAACCACATTTGAAAGCTGGCACCTGAACAAATATTTGCTATACTTAGCAAGTGTATTCAAAAATCTAGTATCCAAATATTGACTCATCAGCTGAGCAAATATTTGGATCATTTAAACTCTTAAAGAAATAGATACTTTTCCATGATCTACCTAACAGTAAATAAAATGAAAATCTTACTGTTAGATCTTAAAAAACATATACGCATATACATTTTTTGAATTAACGTATAAATTCATTCCAATCAAAAAAACACTTGAGTGAGCTCCCCTCCTCTGAAGCAGAGCTTAACAGAGCGACGTGTGCAGACCCTGAACATGAGCCTCACCTCCTGATGAGCTGCTGAAGGGGTTACTGGGGGAGAGAGCAACGGGCTGCTGAGAGGCCGAGCTAGAGCTGAATGGGTTGGGGAAATCTGAGACAGAGAGGGGGGAGAAGAGACGGGGGAGATAATTCACACTGTGGGGGTGAACAGGGTGCATTCCTGTCTATTCAAACCAACACTGCTCAGATGCATCTTAATTAGCGGTGTTGGACAGAGTTAGAGATGAATGAGCAGATCGTCAACGCATAGCAGGAGGCAGTGCATGCTGGGTACCTACTTGCAAACGTTTGGGAACCGGAGACTGTTTCGACACCGGGGGAACTGGGGAAAAGTAGAAAAACACATTAAAAAAGGGCTTCACACGCAGGGAATTTATGTTGAACAGAAGCTGATTTGACACGTTTTGTTCTGCGTACCTGGCAGGAGTGGAGCTGGATGACAGCCTGTTGCCGAAGAGGGCGTTGTACTGCGGAGGGCCAGCAGGTGGAGCTGCGTACAAGCACAATATGACCTCAGGGCTGTAATGAGCGCTAATTCAAGAGATCAAGAGCTACTTTGATCTTAATGTGTGTAAAAGAGTTGATAAGGTAAGTCACCAGATGAACAAAAGCGCAACAAATCCCCCTGAATAAAATGTCCTCTCTGTGTGTCTCGATATGAATCAAAGTGAGCTGGGGCAGAAAATCAATAACTTGCTTTTCTCTGCCAGGCAGGGGGGAGGCTGTGATGAAGGTGGAAAGGAACAAAGATTCTTGTATGAAGCTCAAGGGCTTCTCACATAAATCCTGAGCACTTCAAATACAAATAAAATCGCCCACCTAGGTTATTAGAAAAATAGGGCTGATTCTTAATCGTATCAACAAGGTCCTTTACATGCGACTGTGCTCAATCCTGAGTAAACACAATAAACAGAATTCAGCTGCTAGAAGCCTTGGTATTTGGAGTAAGGATGTTATGCAAGAGTGTTGAGCTGGCTGTGGCAATCTGCATCACACACACACTCACACACAAACACACACACAACTCTAGCTCAGCCTCTCTATCTATCTATAACCTCGTGGTAGAAGAAAAACTCGTCTAGTACAAAAATGTAAAAAACACTTAATTCCAAGTACAATACCTCCATGAAAATTAAAGCATGTATGACTGAAGTATTACAAATGAAAAAACTTTTTACACAACAAAGAAAACTTCCTAAGGAAACTTCCTGTGGAAATGTTCTCTAATTTTTGCTTTTTATATGACATAGGGCCCAACTTGCTACAGCTTTTATTCACAAGGTTCGGAGCCAATGGTTAAACCTTTAAAATGTGTAATATTTTATGAGCTAAATTTGTGTTTTCATCAAAAGCAAAAATCCTTTTATTTGTCCAACAGTAGGAAAATTGTACTTGATATCCTAAATCTTACATCCTTTTAGCAAATATAGGTGTGAAATACACTTTAGCTGACAGTGTACTGGAGTATAAATATACAGGGTAATGCCTGTTATTAGAAGAAAATCCGAGAAATCAACCCACAGCTATAACATGAGAAGAACATTTTAAGTATCTACTAACTACCTAAAATATTTCCTACCTGCAACTGTTGGTGGCTCACATGAGACGCTGTCCAGATGCGACACCGCAGCGTATCTGTCCGAGGGGTTGGAGTTGCCGGCTTGCGTTGTCACCTGGCCTGCGTTTCCAGGCTGCTGCTGGGACATAGAGTGGGGCAAAGAGTGCTGCTGAGGATGGTTCAGACCTCCAAAGTCCACGCTGAGAGATTTGGGGAAGGCCCTGAATGGCCCAGTGGTCCCTGAGGCCGATATCGTACGACCTGAGAGCGAGAAACAAGACTGGGCATCAGTGCAAAGACACAGGATGAGAGGTTATAGACAGATAATTATACAGAATAAGCAGGTATATGTCTAAGCAGGTATAGGTCTAAGCAGGTATAGGTATAAGCAAGCATAGGGCTGAGGGAAAAAGTATATAAATACGTGTCAAATGTTTTCAGTCTACAAGGCAACATGAGCAAAATACCTTAAAGCACCCAGAAAAAAATACGTACATTTGAACATACACTTTTATGACAACTAGGCAACTGACAAGGAAGAGCATTTGATATGATTGAAAGCTACAAAACAAAGTGTTACTTGAGGGAAGACAATTTTGTCAAAATCCTTAAATTAAAAAATTTTCATTGAGCTAAATTCTCATCGATATTAAAATGATTGTATGAAAGGATATTGCTATATATCAAGTTATCAATATGACAAAAAGAAACAGAGCAGTCGTTTTCATGCTAGTTCAACATTGCCATGCTATAGTCAAAGACAGGATTAGCATGTAAGGTTAAGCATTATCAAAAAGATTCTAAAAAGCACAGCAGCTACTCAGCATGTTCTTGGACTGTTTTCAAAGCGCCAACCACAAATATACAGTTACTCGACAGTTACAAAGGCAGGAAATGTAAGTCTTTGTAGGTAGCAAGCTTTCCACAAACATTAGCCATAAAGCATGCTAGTAGTATGAGCCAAAAATGTTAGCATGGGGGTCGAGAGATATAAAAAATGTTTGTGTAAATCCAGCTCCCTCTGATAGTGGAGGAGTTGGTGACAGAAACCAGACCAGACTTGATTGAGATTATCTGAAGATATGAAGCATACTAAAGTCAAGCTGCGTGTTTTTTGGATGCGGTCATGTACTACTATATGGCTCCAGATAACGCCTATCTCTGCTAGCATACCTGAGCTTCCTGGAATACTTGTCTGGGATGTGTATCGTGGGATTACAGCTGTGTCCTACATAGTCTGTAAGTGTTTCAACGCCAACATGGAGTGATCTGCTGCCCTCTTCTTATGGGGGTGGTAGCGGCTAAAAATAGAATTACTTTAAACTTTACCCCCTAAGGGAACAGTGTGTGTGTGTGTGTGTGTGTGTGTGTGTGTGTGTGTGTGTGTGTGTGTGTGTGTGTGTGTGTGTGTGTGTGTGTGTGTGTGTGTGTGTGTGTGTGTGTGTGTGACCCTCCCAGGCTTCAAATCTGGCTTTGAGGAGGGAAAACTGATTGATGAAGAAAAAATATCCACCACTTTAATGGTTAAAGTGCTGCGTTTTCTCTTAAATTGCTACTAGCTTGAAGCTAATTCAAATGCATGGGAGGCATGGCCTTCCAGCATGACCCATATACTGCCCATTTATTCATTATGAATGATACAGCAAGGAAGAGCTTATCGATCTCAGCCATTCAGCACACACTCAAATACGTTGGTTTGTGCTGCGTCTTACCTAAAGTGAAGTGGTTTTTGAAAGAGCTACTGGCTAAGAGGTCGGGGAGGAGAGGATAGTGTGATGAGACAGACAGAAGACAGAAAAACAGAGTTAACGGAGGAGAGAGATTGTCACTGCAATGTGTGAAACGGTTTCCCTGCTGTTATCTAAGGCCAGCTGAGTAGCCCGTTGAGCTATTTATGAAGAGCAACCGAGTGGGCTAGATGATGACATAAACCCACAGACCCATGAGATGGTTAAACACAGTCAGGAAATCAAAATGATGCCCGCAAGCTAAGGCTCTCTTTCTCTGCCCTTCCCAAAGTGACACTTACAGCACAGTGATGAGTGGACATGTTGTCAGTGAGAATCAGCGAGAATATCTGCATGTCCCTGACAACCCGACACTGTGCACTTGCAGATTTGACAGCTAGAGGCCTTTAGAATAGAATAAAGTATATTGTATATATTTAGTATCAATTCATCTGGAGGAATCACTTTAATTTTTATCACATTTAGGTGCAACATATTGTCAAATTTCTTTCCAGGAATTTATGAAAGCTGCTTACATTTTTCAAATTTGTATGTGTTTGTCTATCTCTAAATACTTTCTGACTTCTTTAGCCTGCCTATGGCACTCAGTCCCAACCCCATTGGTTCTTCCTTAAGGCATAATTCAAATATGCTTTGATTTTTGTTTAAAAGGCAAACAAAATTCTGATGTTGAGCACTTTAGTTCTCAGAAAATGTTACACAACCAGCGAATGAATATACTCTTTGTTAACTACAACCAAATAACCCCCTCTGTATTATTTTGTCCTTTTTCTTTGTATATATTGCACAATATCTTTTGATTTATGTGGAATCTGGTAAACTCATTGTGTGTGATAAATGTTTTCCTGCTTGATTGAAACCAAGCAGGAATAGAAAACATGGCGGGACACACCTGAGGGCCGCGGGAGGGCGGGGAAAGAGGGAACGTGGCTCTGAGCTCCAAGCGCTGACGAGAGGGACCCCGGCCGCTGTCTTTCTATCCCGCACAGGGTGGGATCTATATTATGGGAGAGATATTAGACAAAGAAAAGGGCAAATAAGTAAAGGGTGTGATCGCATCCAGTCCCGAAATATCAACTCCTCTGACTGAGATCGTCCTCCAACCTTTGAGAGAGGGGTCTCTGAAGCTCTGTGAGCGCGACGGCCGAGCGGTGAACGCGTCCGTCCGCATGTCGGCAGGCGAGATCGCAGGAGCTCGATCCCATAACGGCAGCTGGGACTGAGACTGGAGGACGAGAGACAGCAGGACAAAGAAAGAGGAGGCAGATGGGAGGTAGGGAGAAAAACACAAAGGCAGAAGTAGTGAGTCTCTTTCATGATTTCTCAATAATTCATAAGCAGCCGCTTTGATGTCGAGGCTACCTGGCCCTCTCGCTGTCCAACCCATCAGTGTTTTTGCTGTAGTTGAATTCAGGTGGTTTCCTCACCTTCTATTCTAATCTTTTTTTAACACTCTTTGAAATACTTTCACTTCCTCTTCTTCAACCATACCCACCCAGTTTCAATCTTAAATCCTCTTCCTCTCCCTTTCTTGTTTTGTTCAATCCATTACAATCATGAAACATTAGACTCTCTCACCAGTGGCCTTGTGGACCTGGCGTTTGGGGGCAGGTTATGTGAGGGGGCATGGCTCGCTAAGGGACCGTGGGAAGGGGGCACTGCCTGGACCCCCGGGCTCCATGGACCCTCGACATCTCTCCGGTTCTTACTTTTGGAAAAATGCCTGAAAGAGACAGGTTATTTAGTACCGTTGAAATGAGTCTGTGCCAGTGCCTGGCCTCGTAAAAAGCACAATCAAGGCTTGACATTAAGTGAGTTACACACCTATCGAACAACATGACAAAGAACCTTTATTCAGGGCAAGAAAATGCAAGCAGCTATTGTTCTTGAGCTAACTTTTCCAAAACATTTACTGTTTCTCCATTTGAAACAGTAAATGTCTAAATTTGGAACAAACGTTAGATTAGTTGTTTGGAATTCATTTTCTCTGTTATGCCCTTTTTATTTTAGAAACTGAAACAATTGAAAGTCCATTAACAGGTAATGTATCTGAATTAAGAACTCTGACAATGATTAATTGAACCTAAACAAGCAAAATGCCGTATCAAGACTCAAGAGTCTACAGCCTTGCTTTGTGAAGCTGTACTGAAACTCAGTGTGCTATGAGCAAGATGCTAATGTCAAAATGCTATTAAGGTAACTATAGCACTTATAACCTTAAAAAGTAATGTGCCTACATACAATGCAGCTAAAAAACGCTTTATATCAAATTGTTATCATGAAAATGCTAACATGCTAATGTTAAGCGGGTATGTTTACCATTTTGTTTTAGCAAGATAGCATGCTAGCATTTCTGAAATAGCACTAAACAGTAAAATACAGCTGAGCTGAGGCTGATGGAAATGTCATTTGTTATGCAGGTATTTGGTCGTTATCGGAAGTTTTGGACGAAAATGTGTTTACTCAATGATGGAGCTACGTGCTACAGAGCTAATTGAGCTAAATGCTAATGTAAGCATGCTCATAACATAGTAATATTTAGCAGGTATGATCAACCATCGCTGACTTATTATCGTTGTTGAGATATTTCAATAAAAACTAAAAATGTCAACCTAGTGCTAGCACAGGAGGAAACTAGGAATATCACCAAAGCCATAAGGAATAATTCTCTAGGGACCATCAATGTCTTTTGAAAATGTCATGACAATTCATCCAAGAGAAGGGTTTTGAAAACGTTTCAGGAAAAATAGTATTTCTGAAGATACCATTGTGTAGGCTATTGATTTCCCCCCTATTTTCTGACATTTAAAACATCACATATTTGAATAAATAAAAAAGAATCATCAGATAATGGCAGTCCAATTCACCTCTAGGCTTGTAATCACATTAGCTTATGCTATCAGTTATGCATACCAAACCAAAGTTCTCACCACTTTTTCTTCTCAAATTTGTCCTGAAGGAACTCTTTGAACTTCTGAGAGTCCTTCATGTCTGGGCAGCTGTCCGTCTTTGGGTCAAACACGCAGAGCCATGTCCTCCTCCCAACCTAAACACACATATCGCCAGAGAACAATTACAATTTGCGACAATTTTGCAGGTCATGCAGCACCCAAAAAAGGGTCAGGGTAATCTCTCACAAACAGAACATCTCATCAGTAATTCGTTTTTGGTTCAAGAGTGCCACACAATATATAACAGCCTGTGACTCATGATTGGCCGGATCACTCTTCAAAGGACGATGTGGTGACGGTACACACCTCTGCCTCTCCTCCCCATTATGCTTGACTCACCCATACACGAATCCTGGCCAAAAGCAAGCTCATAAAAATGGCCAGCACTTATTTTGATGGCTTGAAACACTCCACCGTTTATTTGTGTGATATAAGCTCAGCTGTTGTGCTGCCCAGACCAGTGATTCCTTAAAATGGGTGCTGTGTGGAGAGGCTTTTAATAAAGATTGACATAAAAAAAGGGAGGTAGCGAACAGAAAACAATAGAAAAAAACCTCAACAAAGTCATATTAAGATCTGGAAATAGATCTTGGTTTGGGTGGGACCAGAGAGGGCTGGTCCTTTTGTGTCCTGGCAGAAGTATTCTTCTGAAGAATAAGAGCCTGACAACAAAGACTGGTTCATCTGGTAGCCATGAGGGAGGTTTCATATTCCAGATCAGAACCAGAAAGGGACTTTACAGTAACACCTGAAGATGAAAACACAGACCAACAAGCTTTGGTACTCGTTTATTGACCTCAGGTGACCTTACAAGTGTCCAGAAGACAATACAAAATACATAAATGCATATTTGTGAATGTCACTCACCTCGTTGCCATGATTTTGAAGGAATTCCACTTCCTGTTGGGAGAAGGTTGTCATGGAGATAGACTTGACTCGATGGGGAGGGTTGAGGCCTCTCCTGGGAGAGATGGAGAGAGGAATTTGGAGTAAACAAAAAAAAGGAGGCAAAATTAAGGCAGAGCAGGTGGGAGAGGAAGCATTTTTCATACCGTGAACTTTAGAGGGCAGAATCGGTGTGAAATACAGTGCCTTGTGACAGAAACCCATGTGTTTACTAACCAGAACCTCTTATTATCTCCATGCTGGGGACACAAAGTGGGACAACTGCTGTGTGCATGTGGGATATTGCGCAATGAAAGTGCTGAAACCATGGTCTTCCAGTGTGTGAGGGAGTAACATGCGGAACAGAATGTGACAACACACACACACACACACACACACACACACACACACACACACACACACACACACACATATATATATAACACACGTATAACACACACTGGAGAGAAGAGTAGAAGGAGGGGGGGTTAGTGTCAAACCTGCACCATGACGAAATTAAACGTAACTCAGAGCTGGAAAATGACCAACTAGCGGTCTGTCGTTTATGAAGCTGTTGGAAGACACGCATGAGAGAGAAAGAGAGAGAGAAAGAGAGAGAGAGAAAGGGAGAGGAGGGAGACACTGCGTAAATTAATATCTGCACACACTCCCGGCTGTTGCACCACACTCCCCCCTAATAAATAAAAAATCATGTTAATCTGGGTGGTGGTTGTGGTGGTGCATTCTCCGGCCTGTCACTTTTTAAATCAGCAGCAGTAAATGAAGGAGGCGCGGCGGAGGTTTTTTTTTTTTTACTCACAGCATTCCGGAGCACGACGTGCAGACGAAGCTGCCCACCGTGATGTCGGTGTAAGTCACCCCGGGCTGGTTGCACTCGAAGCAGTGTTTGTTTACTCCAGACTGGGCCAGCTCTCGGACCTTGCGGGCGCATATCTCCTGGTTGTCCCGGTGCTTTCGGTTCGACATGGTATCCCTCCGGTGCCCGGCTGACAGGTTCGGTGTAGAGCCGGTAACCCTCCGCTGTCCTCCACCTGAAGCCCCCTATGTTTTTGTTTTTTTTAACTACATGGAGCACTTCACAGCCCGCATAGAGGCTTTATGCGGCTACAACCAAACGCAAGGCTACACAGAGGAGAGGCAGTCAAGATAGATTCAATTAGCTGCACATACACCGGAAGTACCGCGGATTTCCTTCAAAATAAAAGTAGAAACACAGGTGACGCTTTGCTGTTAGGCAACTCTCAATTTTACTTTCAGGTTGCCTGTTTCTTTAAAAAGTGTGTTCCAATTTAACACTGGTTATCTCATCACAATGTTAGTAGGTCAGAGTATTTTCCAGTATATCTGTGTTTATTCAGCTTTTTTTCTGATTACTTTGACATGAATACACATGAAAAATGTCACAGTTTACGGGTAAAAACAACTTACCACAAGGTCAAAGTACATCAGCATTTTTAAGCTATAAAACCTGCCTATTCATCAATGTGTTGATTCAAAAGTGTTAATGCACATTATTTGCATTTAGGCTTCCTTTCGTATTCTTGTTCCTTATAATTTAATCAAATTGAGATCACACTGTTTAACTACTAATGATGTTATTACAAGTATCAGTGAAGCACATTGAACTGCACTATCCTGTATAAAGGATGCTTTACAAATAAAGTTTGATTGACTGATTGGTTGTCTCATTGATTGGTTCACTGACACACTGCTTTGATTGTATCACTTAAACAGCATTGTCAACAGCCATTTGCAGTTGTCATGTTTGTATAGCATTCATTTTGTCTTAAACATGTAGACTAAACTCTCATCTATCTCAGCATTACAGATTTTTATTCAAAAACAAGTGGTCTGTTTATGACTATCATGCAGTTTGATGCAATATTGTACCAAGACCTGAAGGCCTCATATGTTCTGTGTAGCATACACTTTGAGGTAATTTAATAAAAAAGCTATTTTTGGTCAGTAAAATTATACATGCCCAGTATGTTGATGACAGGAAACGATGGGGGAGAGAGATAGGGAATAACATGCAACACAGACCTTTGACCGGACGCGAACTGAGGACAGTGGTCAGCGGTTTATGGCCAGTGCCTTAACCCCTGAGTCACCAAAGTATTCCCAAAATGTACCTCTAATATTTTAATAATTCAGTTGATATACGGTGTGTTTACATTGTTCATACCCAACATTAACCTTTGCCCTATGAGTGGGTTCATCCTAGTTGATATTATATTGTTTTAAATCTGTGCAGCTGTGCGTTAACTGCCCAGTCATAAATGTGGATGGTAAGAAAGCCCTGACTGAGTTTCCCAAGTCAGGAATACATGTGCCATAGGTCATGTCTTGTATTTTCTCCATATTTATATTTTTTGTTGACAACCTAGAATAAGTTAAATTGAGTTTATGACATTTATATAAACCAGGGTAAATAAACAAAAATGCATTCATCTTAAGCTAATTAACGTATGTCGTCCCTATGCCAGCCAGACTTTTATTTTGAAAAATCTGTAATACCTGAAATTCTGTGTGGGTTGACACTTGGACAGGCGCGTAGGGAATCTCCTGTCAGAGAAAAACAAGAACCTGTCGATCAGCCAAGTTTTACATCGTCTAAGAATCGTTGTATTACTCTTTAAGATCCGACTATTTGTCCTGAGTGCCTCACTCTGCTGCGCTTTCTCTGTGCGCCATTTACGCACAACACGCCCCCGTATTTTTGGCGCAGCGCTCCTGACACTCCAGCGCGCTCTGGCAAGGGGACAGAGTATTTTATGGGAGACAAGAACAGCTTGGGAAAGCGAAGACAAAGTAAATAAGTGTTGATGAATAATCGATAATATCTAAAGTTTGTACAAAGTAAGTAGTTTTGTAGGCTGCATTACATGTTTGAACAGTTTGTTTCTGGTGTCAGTTTCTTTTTAAACCTGTTCTTCTTGGCTGTATTCCCATGGGGTAATGCCATCATTTTAAATACAGGTTTTTACAAATGTCTTTGTCGTGAGAGAACATCTCCGGACTATTTATTTTGATGAAGCAACCAAGCAACATATCTAACTACGCCCCTATGTGACGTCTATTTAAAATCACACAGGCAGAGACAGTCCCATCAGTTCAGTGGTGAGTGAATGCATCAAGGAAATTAGATTTTATTTTTTTTAAAGATAGCCTCACAGAGAAAACAAGATAAGGCAAGGCAAGGCAAGTTTATTTATATAGCACCTTTCAACACAAGGCAATTCAAAGTGCTTTACAAAAAATGAAAGACATTAAGAAAATGGCATTTAAAATCAGTCATTAAAAAGAAAGGCGAATAAAATAACATTAAAAGAAAACATACATGGATAAAAGTTACAGTGCAGTCTAAGATATGAATAGTTCAATTAAAAGCAGTGACAAAAAGAAAAGTCTTCAAGATAAGATCCTTTTCAACGTGAAGCAAAGTAAAGGAAGAAATCAGTCACAGTGTTTGTATGTGAACTGCAGTGGCTGTGGATGATCAGCAGGGGGAGCCACATACAACATGAAGTGGATGGAAACAGATCATTTAAATTATGTGTTCGCATTTCAACACAAAACTAAGCAGAACATACACACAATGCTGTTCATCCTCTGTAAGTACACTTCCCTGCTCAGCATTGCACCACAGGCTGCATGGTGTCTGACTACAGGCTGTGGTGATGATGGCAAAATGCAGATTGCTTGTGTAATGTTGCCCAACACGTTGTAAGTGGTTGTTTGGCTTTTTTGTGAAATGATGGAAGCCTCTGTCTGCCATAAAATGAATAAAACACTTTTTCAATATCTCATCATTTTGAGTTGACTTCTTTTTTCTGAAAATCTCATTGTTTATTTCTGAATTAGTACGTAATAATACACATGTGTAATTACTGTCCCATATGTATTAATTTAATTAATTGTATAAATAATTTCATATTTTTAATTAGTATTTGGAAATATACTTTTTTTTACTTAGATTCTTAGTTTTTAATGTATTATACCGCATTTTGAGTAATTTAAGCCTTACCTTTGACTTTTATGTATACAGTTATATTTATCTGCTTAGTATTGAAATGATTATGTTACTGTATCATATTTTTGATTCATTATTTCATCATTTTTATTAAGTAAGTTATAGTTTTCACTTGTGCTTATTTTCACCTATAGTGCGTTTCTTTAATATGTTGCATTATTTATTTCCCTTATCTTCGCAGGATACGCTTCCACTTTAGATAGATACATTTTCAGAAGGCTTTACTTCCTTTTTCACCTCTCAAAGAAACCAAGAAGGTTGCCAGACAAGAATACACACCCAGTCTCTGCATGTGTTTTACACTTCACTGAAGCTGAAAAGCAGAATACACAAGCAGCAAAAGCAGAAACCAAATATAATCCACACGTGCCTACTGTAGAATGATATCACTATCAGAGAAAAGTACATCATTACACTCCATTTTTCAATATAATTCACCAAGTAGATTTAGACTCAAAGTTATATTGGAGACTTTTTAGTGTAACCTTTAATTTAGAGAATTTCCTACCACAATTTACCATGAGTAAGAAACCCGGAAATAGTGTGTGTGTGAGGGGGTTGGACCTCGTGTATGTGTGTGTGTCAGGAGAGAGAGAAAGAAAGAGTTGATGTTTCTCTGGAAGGAGAAACATCAACCGGTTTCCATCTGATTTAATCTTATTTATTTGGGAATACACATCGATCGATAAGGATACTTCCTTGCAGAGGGAACTTTGTGCAGCATCCTTTCTAGTGGAAACGAGGACTAACTTACTTTTTATTTCCAAGGATATAATTATATGATCATCTGCGTTCATTCACAAGTGGTTTTGTGGCTCCTCGGATGCGCGAGGCACACGGTGTCCCTTCAGAAGAGAAAAAGCAGAAACAGGACGAGCTGCGGAAGGAATACAAATTATACTTTTGAAAGAAAACGCTCCAAGAGAGAGAAGAATGAGTAAAAAGTGCCGGTGAGGAGCCTTAAAAAAGCGAAGAGGATTTGAGTGTGTTCTGTGCCAGGCTGCTGTCAACTTCCTGAGGATTCAAAGACATACAGAAAAGTGTGATCTGCGACTATAAACGCAGGGATGACAGTCAAACTGGACTTTGAGGAGTGTTTGAAAGACTCCCCCCGCTTCAGGTAAGAGTTTCACCTGTGCTTTAGTGCTAAAAGTGAAGTAGCCAATCAAAATGAAGCAACAACACATCAGAAATTGTGTCAAATCACCTTCTGGAGTTTAAAATGATACAAAAAAGAAGCGTACACCTCACTCTTCTGATACAAACCCAACATTGTATTCATTTTTTGGATGGTCTTTATGCAGAAGCCTCAAAATGACTTTTAATGCATTCAATGGTTACCTAAGAAGTCAACTTTGACAGTCAGCAGAACCAACCCCTCATTATCCTGATTCAAAATCAACATACTTCCAATTATATTCCTTTTTCGGAAGGTTTTTCATGCAATAGCCTTGTTTAAATGGCGCGTAAGTATCCACAAATTACTTTTAAGGCATTACATGTTACCTTAAAAGTCAATTGTGTTGGTCAGCAGCATCTTTGGGTCTTAGCTCAAGCCATGTTCTATCATAGCAAGTGTTAGGGGTCAATAAGGGGGAATGAGAAGCTAAATGCAGGCCTTCAGGGCTACAAAAAAACCCTGATCTGAGGTCTGCTCTGTGTTCAATTTTGACGTGTCATTGACACACCGGAAGCCTAAACCTATTGTCACTCAACATCTCACTCATACAGATGGTTTTTAATTAGGGCTGCTCAATTAATCGTATTTTAATCGCAATTACGATTTTGGCTTGCAACGATTATGAAAACAACATAATCGAAATAAAACGATTATTATTATTTTTTTATTATTGGTTTTTCAGTGTAATTATACTTAAAGTTCAGGGTAATCAACTGTTAAAAACATACTGGTCACATTTTTTTTTTCAATAAATGGATGTTTGCAAAGTAAATGGATAATTGTTTTTAATAATCGTGATATCAATTATTGACCCAAATAATCGAGATAATGATTTTTGCCATAATCGAGCAGCCCTAGTTTTAATATCACTTGACTTAGCCTCTAGTGTTCCTAAATGCTGTCAATATTGATCTGCTGCATGCCAGTTAGATTTTTCAATCAATCTTCTTTCAACACACAGTCAACATCTGGTGTAATCAAAAGGGAAGTGTCTCTAAATTGGTTTTGAAAGTGGCTCTAGAGAGAGTTTGGCAGATTTTGGGTGTGCCCTGATGGCTGTTGGCATCCTGCCTGAGTCACAGTAGCTGCTGTCTTCTCTTCCAGCTGATTTGGCATGTTCCCGTCTCAAAGCCTCGGCCTCTCTTTCTCTGTTGGCCTTATTCAGCGAATGTGTCTTGCACAGTGGTGGAAAGTTTGACTTTTGCCAGCTGCAACAGTGAGGTCTCAGTCAGGGCGAGAGCAGAAGAAGCAGCGAGGGGGAAAGGGAAGGAAAAAGTGATCTTGCATGCAAACACAGTCAAACCTACAGGTAAGCAGAGAATGTGAAGGAAGATAGAACAGATTTGCACTGACAGCTCAGGACTCAAATGGGCTACCTCCTGTTGCTAGGAAACAGCGAGGTGGGAGGGCAACAGGAAGTGAGGCGAGATGTGTCGAGGTGATCAACAGGGGAGACAGGAAGTGCGGGGAGAACCACGACGGAAACTTCGCTTTAGCGCTTTCTTCATTTGCTTTTTTGCTGTGACACTTGCTCAGAGCAATGTGAACAGAATGTGCCTCTTCAATGGAGAGATCTTACATCTTCCTCCTTCCCTCTCTCCTTAGCTGACTTGTCCTTTGGTCGTTTTTCAAGAGGACATGACCTCAGACGTTGAATCAAACATCCCCGCACTAACAAACACAGAAAACACAAACAGTTACTGTGTCTTCAGGCCCTCCTCTCTCCACTCAGTCTCGCCTCTTTTTTTCTTCCTCTGTCTCTCACTGTCTGTTTCTCTGTACTGTTGGTGGAAGGCGGCGGAAACCACATGTTTGAGCTGTTAGCAAGAGGAGAGACGAGAGGCAGATGACTGTTGCACCAAAAAACTTCAAACTAGCCCTGCACATGACTTCTGGGAAGCTTTTGTGCTAACTGTATAAATCCATTATTGAGCAAAAAGCATGCTGGATATTTGCCTCTAAAGTCTACATATTTGCAAGAGGCCTGAGTCTCCACTTAAGCCCTGTTCAAATCCACAGACATTTTTATTTTTGAAGTGCTGCCCGAGACCTCAGGTTTCCATAAATACCAATAATGTTCCGATGACGTGAGTATAAAAAGATGCACAGGCATTTTCCATCTCATGAGACATTGCAGTTTGGGAAGCTAGCTTCCTTGAGGGCTTAACACAACTCAATATTCAGGGTTCAACGGGTTTATTACTTGAAGCTTTGAGGGATATGAGGGTCAAATCATTTATCAAATTTAAAATTGAGGTACAGGCATATGTTAAACCATAAAAAAACAATTATGCGATAATTTATTGAATTCATGACATTTGAACTATTTTCAGACGTTTATCATTTTCATAAAGCCCTATTCTTTTATACTTTTAGACTACAATCATTATTATCTTCATCATTGGTTCATCTGTTGAGTATATATACTTGTTGGAGTTGTAACGAGGTTATCCTTAGAGAATGTGTGATAAACATTTTTTAAAGTAATAGATCTTTGAACATACTGTTTGTGAAGTATCATTATGATATGTCTAATAATTTAGCGTACAATTAAATAAAGTTACTGGTTAAAATGAACGTACACTAATCAATTAATAGATTATTATAATTGTTTTAAATTAATATCTGTCCATGTCTGATCAATTAAGTAGCTGATCATTTTAGTATTAGTTTCACCTTGCACTCGACTTTAGTTTTTGTAAAATTGCAAAATGTTTGGCATTGATCTCTCTCTAATGTTTCGCGACCTTTGACCTCAAGACTTGACGTGTAACTTTTTGTATTTGTCTGTTTCAGAGCTGAAATTGAAATGGTCCAAACCGATGTGAGTGAACTCGAGACACGATTAGAAAAGGTGAGATACATAGACCTACACACCCCATTATAATATCGTCTGAAAAGGTTTCCAGTACTTCACACACAAAGGTTACATGCTGCTCGTGTGTGGAGGTAGTGAAGTGAGAGGTGGGCGGCGGTTGTTGAGGTATTTTTCACCTGACAGTGAGCAGGAAGTAGCTGCAGGAGACGCTTCCCTATCATTGTCCCAAAACAGTGAGAGCTACTGTTTGTTCTGCTTCTATGTGATAACATATTCCCCATTATGTGTTTGTGAGAATACATGATACAGTTTCAGATCTATTCTTCTGATGAATGGGTCACATGTTGCGTTTCTGTTCCTTTATCAAAAGAAAAAGAAAGCATGGGATGTAAAGCCTTAAATGTCCCTTTTTGTTCGATAAACTATCCCTGCAAAGTGTTATGCAAGGGAATGATTTATGTTAGCACGGAGATGCAGTGGTTAAAAAACTGGACTAACTGGGTTCAAACCCTTCAGGTAGCCTTTATCTGTACAAGTGTCCTTGAGCAGAAATAACAGAGTCCTTCCCATATCCAGTGTTGTTGCTCTGTTGCTGAACTCTGACCTTACTGACAAAGAAAGAAAGAGATATTTTTAATTCATTCAATTCAAATTCAAAAGAAAGTATAACTTGTTATTTTTTGTTCTATGCTTCGACCATGCTACATGTTATCATGCCGTTACATGCCCGATTGCAGACATCGAAGAGAAACAGACTGTAAGATAAATGTCAGCTTAGAGAAGTTACCAAAATCTTATGTTTAGACCATGGTGGAGTAAGAGGTCAGTAAAGATATTACCGAGAAGTAAAGCTCCTTGAAAAGTACCATGTTGTAGTCAAAGTAGAGATAGATTAAAAACTTCTATAGGGTTGTTTAATGTATCCCATCTTCAACAAACTGAACACATGTTCTGTATGCTACATTTTAATGTGCAAAGTAACTGTAGAAGAATAAAGTAGCATCAAATGGAAATATTCATGTGAAGTAGCCTACATGTTAAAATGTCTTCAGTGGAAACAGACCTATTGACACACTGTGGGTTATCGGATATAAGCAGTGGGTAAATGTTGGATAAGCTAAAATAAACGTTAGTATATTAAAAGCTCATTCATATTCACACCCTGTGCTGGAATTAACAAGGTCATCAAACTCAATGTAGAAATACAAATTAGAAGGGAAATTACGTTGCTAATAGGTACAGCTAAGCTAACTGAAGAGGAGAGAGGTGTCAAATAAAAGGAGCATTCAACTGTCATGTAACTTTTGCTGAAGAATGTACTCTGTTGCCACAAATGGCATTTACAAGATAACAGTTCATGCTAAAATGTAGCGTAATGCAGCACAAGAAGAAATGAATCCGCAGTGTCATTTGGAAATGTCAGGTTAACAGCAAAATCTATCTGAAACTTGCTAACATTAGCCAGCATAAGCTAGGCTTTCTGTCATGCTAGAGCCTTTTTACTTCCTTTTATTACACATTTTAATTTACAACATCAATAATTAGTTGTTTCCTCTGATAACATTTATATAATCGTTCCTAAAGTGCAGTCTGTGTCACGTTACCACAGTTCGGAGAAGAGGTCTAATCAACACAATAAGTGGAAACACCTGTTTGGGTGGATCATGGCTCTTAATGGGCTTAACATTTCAAAGGCTGCGGTTTGGTGTGTATTTAACCTTTTAAACGTTTTCTTCTGCTTTAAATTCAGTTTCACATATGTGGCTTGGTTTTTATATATAGGCAAGGCAAAGGTTTACTTTCAGTTTGTTTTTGACTTTATATTTCACAGTGTTACTGTTTTTGTACACTATTCAAACTCAGCTACAACAAGCTAGCTAAAGAGCCGGCAAATTCACTTAGAAATTGGTAAATACCGTAACAGAGTTAAAGGATAAGTGAATATTGGACTTTCAGGTTTTATCAGTCTTATTAGGTGGCCAGAAACATGAATTAAATTAATGCTAATGTTTCTTTGTGTGTGTTGGCTATGTAAACAGGCCACTCTTAGGCGGTATTTACACGAGAACGAAACGGGTTGTATCTGATACTTTTCTCTCGCGTGTAGCCCGTTCGTTCACACAAGGCCGTAAAGGAACCGCGGAAACGGACCCCGCAAACGATAACGGGTCCCAAGGTGGATAGATCTGCAAACTGAACGCTCTGGGGGGCCAACCGGCTCAGTGTGTACGCCCTATATGATCATTTCCTGATAACGATGAAGCCATAGCCCCAGCTCTGCTGCTCACTGCTGTAGCATGGTCAGTAGCAGTAGCACTAGCTACTGTCAGTAGCTAGTGCTACTGCTACTGACCATGCTACAGATGTTAGTGCAAAATCTACAGCTCCTCTACTACAACCATCTGCAACAAGTGGACATGGAGAATTACATGAACTACATGTTGCTAAATCTACCGCGGGGCATAAACAGAAGGGCAACCTTGCTCGGGGGTCTTCTTCGCTGCTTTTGGTGTATTTTGTGGCAGAAGTACAGCGCCACTTACAGGCCCGGCCTATGTACTACTGCGTCTCCAGCGCTTACGAGCGGTCTTGTGTGGAAGTACAGCGCCACTTACAGGCCCGGCATATGTACCACAGCGTTTCCAATGGTCTTGTGTGAACGGACACTTTAAATGAGCCGAATGCATGTGAATGGAAGACTTTTTTGATAACGAATTTGGTCAGTTTGCGCTCCCGTGTAAATGGGGTCTTAGCTTCAACGTTATCCAAAACAACCCTACAATGAAATGATGTGTCAGTCTCTATCATGTTAACAGCTTGTTTGACTTCAACTAAATACAGCTCTATTCTAATGTTGTCTTTTAACCTCGATGTAACATCAATTCAAATGTTTCTCTCACATATAAATGGAAAAGCAGCATTCAAACCAAAAATCCCTTACATTCAAGCTGTAATGCAGTTCAATGAACTCCAGACAGCATTTAACAAAAGCTAGGGGTAATATTCATGCACAGTAATTACACTCTGCAACAATAACACTCTAACTCTGGCTGTTTCTTTGCTTTAATGTGTGGATCCCTGGAATAACCCATAATGTTTAATTATTCCTACTGATTATGACCAACCATTAGTCACCCTAATTGGTTCTAGTTTGCTTATTCAGGATGAAATTGACTGTGGTGTTGCATGTTTGTGTCATCCAGCTTGTGAAACAATGCCATGCCATGCTGGAGGCCGGCAGAGTCTACTGCCAGACCAGCAAGAGCTTCGTCAACGGCCTGCGGGAGCTGGGACACCAATGCTCCGGGGAAAAGACCATGGAGGTGAAAAAAACCACACATGTCAAGTCACATTTACTTGAAAAAGTGTTAGTTTAATTATAATCAGAATTCCTTTATTAGTCCCACAGACATTTACAGTGTTACTGCAAAAGTGGCATAGAAGGAAATACTAAAGCAATACTAAAGGGAAGAAAAGCACACATTAGTAACTATTGACTATAATGATTATACTATTATACGTTTTAATACAATCTGGGATATACTACTTTGTTTAATTTCTTTAACAGATTTTCTCTATACAGTAGGTAACGTTTTTGGCACAACATGGGTTTGAATGAGGCTGGATAGACTAAATTGGAACCGTAATCACAATCGGCACCATCCTACTTAACAGAGATATAATGAAATGACAATGCTGTAAAACATTGAAGAGTTTAATCTACGATGTCTGTCCCACAGGAGTGTTTGGACAAATTTTCCAAAAAGCTGTCTATCATCTTGGTCGCCCAGGAGGTGAGTCTGTCTGTGTCTTTCTGTCTGATTCTCTCAGCCTTTGACACCACCATCTCCATTTCTTATCCGCAGCAGTTTGTGGTCAAACAAGACTTCAGCTCACTGTTGAACACATTTGACATTTACCAGTTATCTGTGCTCAACATGTGTCTCTGTCTCCTTTTCCCTTATTAGGAAGTGATTGAAACCACACAGAAGACGGTCAAGACGAAGCTGCAGAACTTTGTGAAAGAGTGAGAGACCCTTTTGTTCTTCGTCTAGATGCACTTTTTCAGGCTGAGTCACTCCACCTCATGTCTGCTAACTATTAGCACACACATTGAATATAATTTGGGGATTATGAGGCTTTCATCAGACTTCTTCTTGTGCTTTGTCTGGCGCTTATTACTGGTAATGATATGGTAGAATAGAAGAGAGAAACGATGTCTCATGATGTGCTTTGATCCTTTTGGCTCACATCTTTCATATAACCATTTAACATCCCCCAAAAAACTGAATTGGGCATTTGGAGATCATCGACCCTATCCACTCCGTGATTTGGATCCACTCTGAACATTCAATGGGTTCTTTGTTGGGCCATTAACATCCTTTTACCAAGTTTAAATAAAATCGACCACTGGTTTTTACACAACAAAGAAATAAAGAAACCGAATACATAACCTCCTTGGCCAATATAATAAAGATTGCATTTTTCTCTTTCCTTACCATCCTTCCTCCCAGGGATGTCCGTCGGTTTAAAGATGTACGCAAGGAGTTTGAGCGCGGCAGTGAATGTCTGGAGGGGGCGCTGGTGAGGAACGCTCAGGCCCTTCGAGGGAAACCTCATGAAGTGGAGGAGGCCAGCAACGCTCTGCTGAACGCACGCAGGACCTTCAGGTCGGAGGCCCTGGATTACGTCCTGGAGGTGAGAAAGAATACTGGATGAAGTAAAAATAGAAAAATACTTCTTTACTTTGTTGGGCTACTGGAAAAAAAGAGATTCACTTTAGACGATTGGTGGACTAAAAGCAAAAGTAATACTACCACAGACTTTTCTATTATTAATATGAATCTTGAAAGTAGCCTAGGTTATCCAAAGAAAAGTGGTAGAATACTCAACCAGACTCTTCATGTTACCAGGAATGGCACTTTATTAAGCTCTATTATATATATTTGGCATTACACCTGATATTATCCTTTGCATATATTTTATTTTTGGCTTGTATATATATTTTTCAATATTTTCTTTTTATTAATTCTGTATATTTTATTACTTTTCTGTCCTTAGCTACTGCTTTCTCCGTTGTTGACATCAGTGTATGCAGGTGTCCTTTGTACTAAGTACAGCCTGCATGCAAATCAAATGTCCTACTGAAATAATAGTTACACAGCTGAGTACTACAAATATCCGTGTACATTTGCTGGCATAAAAACAATATGATATATAGTGGGAATTTAACATGATAAGAAAACAATTAATTAAACGGTCAACCAAAACTGGTTAAAGGAGAAACCCAGCCTCATAACCAGGCATTCAGGTACCAAAAACAGCCTGGATAAGACACACAACAGCGGGCTAATTATAGCTGTGCTTTGCTGTTTTGAATGATAACAGGTTTGCCTCGGGGCTTCTCTCCAGACTTGTGGTTGCGGCTCCCAGAAGTTTAACTGGCTGTTGAGTTTTTCTGTTTTTGGACGGATGAACACGGTCTCTAACCACTGCTTCTTTTGTTTCAGATTAACGTCATTGAGGCCAAGAAGAAGACAGACATCCTGATGGCAGTGAGTTCACGTTGATCTAAATGCAGTTCATTTTCTTGCTTGCATAAATACATGGTCTGTAAATGTTTTAAATGTATGTGAGAGTTTTGTAAATAAATACTGTCATGCTTCCTGTCAGATGTTGTCACTGATGGAGGCCCAGGCTCAGCTCTTCCAACACGGCCACCAGTCTCTCTCAGAAATGGACGAGTATAGACGAAAACTCAATGAAGAGGTAATTGCTTCTTAAAACCAGATTGTTTTCATTTCCTCTGTTTCCGTTGTATCTTTAAGCAATCATGTTATCTGCCAATATCGCATTTTCTAAATAAATAACAGCTGGGCAGGAAATGGAAACAAAGTACTTACTAAGAGTCTAACAAAAGGAAAATATTGAGCATGCAGTTATGGAGGGGTCAGTGTATCGCCTGCAGGTGTGTGCAGCAGGGCTTTCGCCTATAGATGATTAGCTTAGCGTAGCAGTGGAGGGAACTACCTACCTTGGCCTACCTTTTTAAAGTTTAAGATATACCTATTGGTAATAATTCAATTTTCAAGCTTATTGTTGAACTGTGGACGTAGCTGTTGGACCTTGCTTCAAGTCGTTATGCTAACGCTAAGTGAATCCTAGCTCTAATGATATACTCAATGCACCTACACATGTGTGATGGAGGGCATGACTAACTCATCATTTAACCTAATCTTGATTCTGTTGCACATGACATTTTAGATTTAAAAATGTAAATGTATGGGGGGGAGAGAGAGGGAGAGGAGGGAGGGTGGGAGGGGAGAGAGTTCAGCATCCTTCAAACATTCAAACATGTTATTGGTCAAAATAAACCTGAGCATATGTGTGCATAATGACCAACATGGCATCTAAATCTTAAGTTTGGATGAAAGTTGCATCAGAAGAGTTCTTGGTGTCTCTCTAAGGGGCGGGGCTTAGTTACAAACTGACATTTTCTACTGTGACCGGAAAAAGTGAGCAACAACAGGAAATATTTCACATGGCTGTGTGTGTGTGTGTGTGTGTGGTGTGTGTGTGTGTTTAAATTCCTGCTGTTTGTCTGTCTTGTAACAAAAAAAAAAACCGTTTTGCAGCCTTGAACATCAGCAGGATTATTGTGTTTTAGCGTGTTTTAAAACAGGAAATGATTTGTCAGCGTTACTGGCAGATCACACCGCACAAAGGCTCTTCCTGTTTCATCAGGAAACGATAGTAGCGAGAATGATCAGATGAGAGAGGGACATTAGGAATAACACCCTGAACAGATTCCACAAGAGTTATCCTTCAGTTTGACACAGGAAGTAGGAAGAGGTACAACACTTCCTACTTCCTGTTTCTATGAGCAAAGACTTCAGGAGTGATAACCTATTCTGAACTTGCATTTCTGACTTCATGTCGTGTCAGAGAGGAAAGGAAAAGGGGGGAAAGTTGTCCTTTAGGACAGTGAATAAATGGGATGAATACAAAAAAGGAGAAACATGTGTCCGTACATCAGAGTCCATGCAATTATACCTGCGCATGTTTTCAGAACACTTGTTGGCTAATATTTTGTAAAATTTATTTTTTGTTGTTGTAAGTTTCCTATTTTATGGGTTGTTTTTTTCCTTACCGAATGTATTTAAATGCAAATGGTTTCTATATATATCATATTCAGTTAAAGATGTGTTGTTGATTTGTAGAATAGCTAAAAGTTGGACTTGGTTTTAAGCCCTAATGTTGATTATTAGCTTGCTGATCAAAGTACCTACTCGCTGCCTGTTTCACTTTGAGTAACACTACAAATAAATTATACATATTCAAGCTTTTCAAAACTCTTGATGCTGAAGTGGATTCATTATATAGATCAATATTTGTGTCTGACCTCTGTGTCGGGTTCTGTTTATCAGTACACTCAGTTTGTCCTCAACTCAGCCCGGGAGAAGAGGGACATGGAGCAAAGACACGCAGCAATCAAGAAGAAGGTAACAAAACACTTTTACAGATATAAATGTCTTTGTAATCCTAATGTTCAAAACACTAAAAATGTATTGACTTGTTTTGTTTGAATATTTCCAGGATGTGTCCTATGATGACTCCATCATGGATTTTAAACCTGACGCACCAAATGGGATCGCCATGGAGGGATACCTCTATAAAAGAGCCAGCAACGCCTTCAAGACCTGGAGCAGGTACGAGTTCACCCTCAACATCTCTTTCACTGAACATCTGCTTTGTGTTTTTCTCCTTCCTTGAGTCTCACAAGTAGTACTCAAATGTCAACTGTGTTTCTTAAAGGTGGGGTAGGTAAGTTTGAGAAACCGGCTCGAGATACACTTTTTGTTATATTCCATGGAATGCTCTTAACATCCCGATAGCAATGAATATCTGAAGTGCTTTGACAAAAAATCCATACAAAAACGTCATCTGTGGAAGCCGTAGCACTGTAAAAAGCACGACCAATCATCTGAGCCGGCCCGGCTAAAGTAACTGGGTGGCCTACCTGCCTGTCAGCCTTCCATCTGTGCACAAACTTATCTCGTGCCCTCATTGGTCATGTGCGTGTTCGTGTGTGTTGGAGGAGGGGCTCTGGAAGGAAGTGGCAGATTTGTTCCGGTTGTGTATTTTCAAATTCTAGCGCACTCGAGCTGGTTTCTCCAAAATGACCTACCCCACCTTTAAGTGTTCTTTCTGAAGGCTTAATCCTTGACCTTTTTGTTTTCTCTCTCCACTCCAGGCGTTGGTTTTCTATTCAGAAAAATCAGCTGGTGTATCAGAAGAAATTCAAGGTATATCTCAGTGTCTCTATTTTTAAAGTTGCCAAACATAGAACAAGATGTGCGTAATAACATGCTCGTTCTGACTGCGTATTATTACCCGCTCTCTCAGGAACAACCTACAGTTGTGGTGGAGGACTTGCGTCTCTGCACGGTCAAGCCTAGTGCAGACAACGAGAGGCGGTTTCTGTTTGAAGTGGTCTCCCCGTCAAAGTGAGTGTGTGGGCAAGCGTGCTTGTGCAACCATGCATACGTGTACTTAAGGGAGGGCGATGAATGTTCATCCGTGTTAAGTGCTTGGATTACAGCGTCAAGCAGAGGAGGGGAGTAGGAGGTGTTTGTGAGAATTTGTACACTTGGATTTCTCATTTGTGTGTGTGTGTGCGTGTGTGTGTGCGTGTGCGTGTGCGTGTGTGTGTGTGTGTGTGTGTGTGTGTGTGTGTAGGAGTTGTATGTTGCAGGCAGACTCAGAAAGGCAGCAGCAGGCGTGGATCAGTGCCGTTCAAAACAGCATCGCATCGGCCTTTCAGGAGCACAGAGAGGACACACATAGCCCAGTGAGAACACACACACACACACACACACACACACCAATAATACACACACATCATCTTCTACATCTACATTTTCAGTGGGAGTTTATTCTGCAAATACGGAGGAAGCTGTGTGCATTTGTCCGTCTCCTCATTCCTCTTTTTGTGTGTCTTTCTTTGTGTGTGTGTGTTTACCAGAGACAGCGCTGCAGCTCAGTGTCAGCCAGCAGCTTGATAGGAGGGGGGGGCGGCGGGGGGGAACAGGAGAGTAAGGTCTGCAAGGCGCTGGAGGAGGTCCAGGCGATCGTGGGGAACAAGCAGTGCTGCGACTGCGGAGAGCCCGGTCCTGATTGGGCCTCCATCAACCTGGGCATCACTCTCTGTATCGTCTGCTCAGGAATACACAGGTACACACACACACACACACACACACTCACACACACACCTATACACACACTTGGCTTGAAACATTATCTGTAATGCTTTCCTCCTCCAACAGGAGTCTGGGAGTCCATTTTTCCAAAGTACGCTCCCTCACACTGGACTCCTGGGAGCCGGAGCTTATTAAGGTCATTCAACCTGTTAACTGCAGCAGCAGCTACACGGCCTCATTATCGCATTTCCTGTGTTAACAAGAAGTTCCACTGTGTACAATGATTATGCAATGACTTGTGTAATTGTTTACTGTAACTAAACTCTCCTAATTTCTTTCCTTTCTTTTAGCTGATGTGTGAATTAGGAAACTTGGTAATCAATAGGATCTACGAGGCCCGCATTGATGAGATCACCATCAAGAAGCCCCACCCCACCAGTCCCAGGTACAAACTAACGGACATTACGGTGACATTTGAATGATTTCACATATGTAATGCAGCTTAATCCTTATAGAAAGTACTACCCAGTCTGTGAAAACTGTTGTGTAATGTTTATTTGGCTCCGGAGGACACTGACCCCTGTGATGTCATCGGGGGTCTCTTGGGACTTTAGAAACTAGTAATGAAATAAGATGTCAGTACACATAGTGATCACATTGCAAAACATGTTAAGGGGTAAGAAATGAGGCCACACCACAATAAAGTAGGGCTGCTCAATTATGGCAAAAATCATAATCACGATTATTTGGGTCAATAATTGTAATTATTGACTTTGAAAACATCCATTTATTCGAGAAAAAAAATGTGACAGTATGTTTTTAACAGTTGATACCCCTGAACTTTAAGTATAATTCAACTGAAAAACCAAAAAAAAAAAAATTATTTAAAAAAAAAAAAGTCATAATAAAAAAATAATCGTTTTATTTCGATTACGTTGTTTTCGTAATCGATGCAAGCCATAATCGTAATCGCGATTAAAATACGATTAATTGAGCAGCCCTACAATAAAGCCATACTAGTTACGTACATACTTATAGAAGTTTACATATTTTTGTTTGTATTTAACATATTAATGTAATCACGTATAAATGTGTTTATTTAGCAACTGATTTGGGCAATTTTTTTTTATTTGCCTGAGCTTTGGATCAAACACGACTGTTGGTATAGTTGCAAAATCACTCATCAGAGAAACACACTCTTCATCTCCTCCTGCTGTCACATTCATGGCATTACATTAAGGTTGAATTCTGCCTATTTGAACATTGATTAAAGAATCACTTGTTTCACTGTGTGTGTGTGTGTGTGTGTGTGTGTGTGTGGTGTGTGTGTGTGTGTGTGTGTGTGTGTGTGTTGTGTGTGTGTGTGTGTGTGTGTGTGTGTGTGTGTGTGTGTGTGTGTGTGTGTGTGTGTGTGTGTGTGTGTGTGTGTGTGTGTGTGTGTGTGTGTGTGTGGTGTGTGTGTGTGTGTGTGTGTGTGTGTGTGTGTGTGTGTGTGTGTGTGTGTGTGTGTGTGTGTGTGTGTGTGTGTGTGTGTGTGTGTGTGTGTGTGTGTTGTGTGTGTGTGTGTGTGTGTGTGTGTGTGTGTGTGTGTGTGTGTGTGTGTGTGTGTGTGTGTGTGTGTGTGTGTGTGTGTGTGTGTGTGTGTGTGTGTGTGTGTGTGTGTGTGTGTGTGTGTGTGTGTGTGTGTGTGTGTGTGTGTGTGTGTGTGAGCTCTGAAAGACTGATGTGTGTAGAGAGAATCAGTTTCTTGTGGCTGAGCTCTAAAAATGTACCGACTGCAAAGGTCCCTGTGGGTGACGGATGATTATATCGGCAGCCTGCATCTCTTTCAGTCTTATTTTTTGACTTCCTCTTCCCCTCTCTGTTTTGTCACAGCAGACAGGAAGTGCCACAGGTACATGACACACTTCATTAACGTTGTGACTAAAATGTCCTGCGTACACTTGCTGTGAGGCTGCAAGCTTTCTGCAGTCTTGTTTTGTCTGGGCTTATGTTCTTTATTTGAATTTCCTCTGGACTATTTTTTATTCTGTAGATTGATTTAATAGCTTTTATACTGTAGACAGCTTGTGCCGTAATTTAAATGACGCATTTTCAGTCTTATATAGAGCTCTTTATAACTGAATGTATGGCTTAATTAAAAGACACTTAATGCCTCGGGGACTTGTGTGAAGCATTCTTGTCTCACAGCTGCGCAAGCAAGCTGCGGAGTCCCACTGAGAACAAGTCAAACCAGAAACACACTGGCAAACACTACCCAGCATGACGGCTACTTTTGTTTGTTTTGTGTGAGTAAAATATTCATTCTCATCATCCGTTATTTCTAATCTTCCAATTCGTCGCTTAGAGGAGACAAGGAGACATGGATCCGGTCAAAGTACGTTGATAAGAAGTTCATCCAAAAGCTGCCCGAGACCGGCAGGCCGGCCCTGCAGAGGAGGAACCGAGCGCACACTCAGGAGAGGAACACACAGCGGCCGCCGCTCAAACCCAAGCCGAACCGAGCCACGCTGCCTCGTCTCCCAGGTAAACACAGTCAGGACTGACGGGTGGAAACCAGCGGGCTTTAGGGGTTCTAACAACCCAGCTGGCTGCTTGTTGTCCAGCGTATCTCTCTTTAAACTCCTGCTGATGTCAACCAAACACAAACACACAATCCCCAAAGTTGGTGAACCAGCAGAAGTTGGTAATCCTAAAGGCTGCTGTGTTATATGTGTGTGTGTGTGTGTGTGTGTGTGTGTTTTGTTGCAGTCAGCGGGTTAAACCAATAATCCTGCCTCTATCTCTGCCTTTCCTCAGGACTGAGCCCCAGCCCCACTGACCTTGTCCAGAAGAACAATACACACAAAGGTGAGATAAAACACGAACGCACACTGATGCAACATTGGTAAAGGTGGCCTCTACAGGAAGAGGAAGTAACAGTGTCAAAACCTAACTTTCGCTCTGATAAAACTCAAAGTTGAACCTTTGCTCACTTCAGAAGTGGAGGAGGAAGAGGAGGACCTGAGCGGGCTGCACCCCGGGGCGCTGCTGTATCGATCAGCAGCCCTGCAGAACTTCCCTGTCATGGCCGACGCTCTGGCCCACGGAGCCAACGTCAACTGGGTCAACGTGACCGAGGAGTCCAGCACGCCTCTGATCCAGGCCGTCTCTGCGGTGAGGAGGGCATTACATTCAGCTTCAGCATATCATTTGATGTTACGTTTGAAAACATCCAGAGAAACCGTTTCTTTAGCTGCACTCAGCTACCTGGCTTTCCATGCATCATTTTGCAGCCTTTAGGGCACATTCACCGCTAATCTGTAGAACGAGGTGATAGTTCAGAGACCATGATGTAAGTTGTGTGTTGGTTAAAAATACAATTTCGGTTTTCTTACCAGAATGCCCTGGCAGCCGGTGAGTTCCTGCTGCAGAACGGAGCGAACGTCAACCAGGCAGACAGCAACGGGAGAGGACCGCTGCACCACGCCACCATCCTGGGTCACACTGGGTAGGACACACACACACACACACGTCTCACACACACACACACACACACACACACACACACACACACACACACACACACACACACACACACACACACACACACGCTGTATCACACTCACTTTTATAAAAGATCACCAACACAGTGACAAAGAAAAGGTGACACAGTGAATAAAGCTGAATTCTTTAGTCAAGGATCCATCATAAGTACAACTTAAAGGGGACCTATCATGCAAAATGCACTTTTGTATGTCTTTTATACATGAATATGTGTCCCTGGTGAGTCAGGGAACTCACCAAGTGTCAGAAAACACAACCCTCTCTCTTTTCCTCCGTACCCAAATCTTTAAAAACGGAGCTGATACAGACTGATCCAGATTTGAAATTGTTCTGATGTCAGAAACAAGGAGCTCAGCCTATACGGGCAACTCTCCACCTATCAGGGGAATGAGAGGTTGCGTGGCATGGTAACAGCATGGTAACAGCATGGTAACAGCATGGTAACATGACGCTTGTGCCACGCCCCTCTCCTTTGCAGGGGGGCGTGGTCAGCTGCAGCTCATTTGCCACAGAATCAGCCCTTGCAAAAACAGGGCTGGAAAAGAGCAAATAGAGCGGAATGAGGCATGGCTAAAATGCATGATCTGTTTGGTATTTTGAAAAAAAAACTTCACAGACATGTTTTATATAGGTGTGGCCCTACAATATATTATTCCAATATATATGATAGGTCCACTTTAAAGATATTTTAAAAACGCCATCAGAGTGACAACACTGACTGATCTCGTACGCAAAAATAAAGATAAGTATGCAGACAAAACCAGAAGGGCACTCAAAGATTAGAAAAATACTTAGTCTTGCAAATAATTTATGTTTTCGCCCCTTGATTCTGGTCCAGTGGAAAATGTAATGGGTTCCTCCCTTGGCCACTTAATACATACTTGTACATTCCACCACGTTTAAGGAAAAACTTGCTAGTGCTTTTCATGTAATTCGGCCTCCAAACAGAGAGAAAAACCTAAACCTTATCCTCAGATAAATAGACACGAACACAGGTCAGAGCCTTACGCAGAGAGTGCAAGTGTAGAAAAATAAACTGGTTATGTATACATACTTCTACACACACTCAAAGAAAACGTGTTTAGCAGTCCAGGAACTAAAAAGCCAGAGGAACTTCAAGAATCAACTGATTCTTGAAATGTCCTGGCTACAGAATGGAGGATTTCGTCGGTCAGATCGTTGTTTTTAGACTTGGGCGTCAATGCACTATGCTAGTCACACACACTCTCACACACTTTCTGCCTCTCTTTTCTTTCCCAGGTTGGTTTGTCTCTTCTTGAAGCGAGGAGCAGACTACAATGCCAGAGACAAGACACAGAAAGACCCCATATCCATCGCCGTGGACACCGCCAACGCTGACATCGTCACTCTGTGAGTGTCTGAGTCAACAACAAAACGACAAGTGACGATACAAGCTGTATAACAACATCAGCTTTTCTAACTGCTCTGCTCCCTTTCAGGCTGCGGATCGCCAAAATGAACAAGGAGATGCGGGAGATGGACGGAGCATTCGGCCAATCAGGTCACTCGGGGGGGCATGGGTCTGGGGGTTCAATTGGAGGGAGAGGAGGTGGGCGGGCTCACACCAGAAAGGGCCTACAGGCGATAAAGACCCATATAAGTGGCTGGGCTCTGGGGGGGCATAATGATTAGAGGGGGTACCAAGAGACAGGCAGTGGGACTGATCAGCTGTTTCTGATTGTAAGCTAAACGTTATTAAGCATCACAATCACTGGTTTTGCAGTGTCATGTGGTTTAAGACATATCATTTAAGGACACATGCATCAGATAAAAATTTAATTGCCTTCATTTAGAAAGCATAAAATCAGGTTCTTGTAAACCACGAGAACCAGAGCACAGGGTACGACAGCGTAAAGGAAGCAATAACAGATTTAATATATCCAATATACATATATATATTGTATATTAAATAAAGGAGAATGTCTGGTGAAACAGAAAGGGAGAGTGATGGAAGTCCACATCGCACTTTTAATTACAAACGCACAACACCCTGCACTTTGAAAACCCTTAGAGAGAAATGGTATAGACCTCTGTCAGGCCTATTTGATCTGATACTGTATATCTTAGATATCTTTTAAATACAATATGCACAGTGTTCTGTTTTTATTGTGTATATTTAAATTGGGCTCTTCAGTCCAGTTGTGTAAGCTACATTTATTTTTGGGTTTCTCAAGGACGGTTTTATCCTGCTATTCTGTGAATAGCGACGCAGTGTGTTATGTATAAGAGTCGCAGCTCCGACTGCAAGCTTAAGGTTAACAGCCGGTTTGTTTGCATTTTGTCATGTGGCTCCTTCTCAAGCTGCAAAGTCCATTCTTTCATGTCCTTGAAGTGGCTTTTTGTTTCTCGTGTAAGCTGTAATCAATCCACTCGTGAAGGAATGGAAATGTGATGCTTTTTTTTCGTGTGCTTGAAAACAAACTGCTGGTCAGTATTTTACGTGCTTTATCAATGTTTGTCTTTGTTGTGTGCACTCTTCTGCCCACTGAGATGCCCAGCTGCTCTCAACTGCTTGTGCAGTGTGCCACCTACTGCAAACTAAGAGGTAAAGTGCATGTGTGTTTATTTGTTCAGATGCATGCTTTTGCTTTGGGGCTACAACCCTTAATGTGTTCAGGGAATAGTTGGCGGGCCTGTAAGACTGAATTTCTCTCCTGGAGAGTTATCCAGAATAAAATATATGGTTTAAACAAGAGAAAGGCATTCATTTAAGATAAATTTAACTGCTTACAATACTTTTAAATGTCAAGCTTTAAAGCTAATGTCTTCGTCTTTTTTCTGTTCCAGGTGATGAAACCTACCAGGATATATTCAGGGACTTTTCTCACATGGCCTCGAACAACCCAGAGAAGCTCAAACGCCGCAGTGCCGATCCCAAATCGTACCCTGCCTGAACCACATTTCACACGATCGTGCTTTCCATCACACAGAAAACATGTAACTTAGTAACTCGCCGGCATGCAGACACACATTTCTCCTAGCCGCCTGCCACATGTTTAGTCATAGCTCAGCTGGTGTTGACTTCAGAGGGGATGAACGCTCCGAACAGGGAATTCTTTGTGTGTCACGTCAGAGCAGAACAATGTGGGAACACTGGAGCAGCTTAATGAGAGCAGCATGAGGTGTCTTTATGTGAAGCAGAGGGAAACGCCATCACTCTGCCAAGGTTTCTTAATTAAATCTGGTAAATCTTTTATTTTCTTTAACTAAAATACCTTTTTTTATGATCCATTTCTATACAGTTGTTACGTGAAAAAGTGAAAATGTGTTGCAAATTGTACAATTTTCATGTCAACTGTCGTCCAGGGAGTTGTAATGTATACAGCTTTTTACATTTGGGATATTTTTTTGCACCTTTGCTTGAGGTACTTGAGTTTTTGTACAATGATCAAATAAACTGCAATACAAACATTACATTTAAGTGTGTGGAGGTTTATCTTTTACAGTAGTATTGTGTGCTGTCATGAGTACGTTTCCCCAGCAGAGGGCGCCCTTGTGTAAAAACAATCATAATTCCTGCTTCAAAAGTTTATGACTGAGACAAAAAAGGACAACGTGGAGATGTGTTTGAACAAAAATACATTGCCTTTTAATCAACATTACAAAACAAAATCGGCTTTGGATCATTCACCTGCCAGGATAACCTGGTTAAGACACATATTTCACTCCTCCAACCCTTCCATTCAGTAGCTGCCTGTGTGAGCAAGAGTCATACTTAGATGTCACATGACATGAAATGAAAATTTGCCAGAGGGTCACAGTGACTCTCTGGCCCAATCCCAAACCACTCCCTCGACCCTACCCCTCCGTGATGGAGTGAACTCCGTCTGTAGCCACACTCGCAGCTCAACGAGGCTCCCTCCTGTCAGATGGAGGGAGTAAATACAGCAGCAAGCTTTGGGACAAACTCCCCTCTCTCCGGCAGAAACAGGAAATGCCGTAACTGTATGTAACAACGGTTTCAAATCAGCATCTTTTAGACAAAAAGTTTAAATGAATAACTCAAATAAAACTCCAAACATCTTTCATTGTGTTTCAAAGCTCTTTTAGTTTTAAACCTGATGTTTATAAGCTTCTTAGTTTTTGCAACGGTCTGTAAATAAACACAACTTTATAATAAAATGCACACATTTACCTTTTTCTAGACTAAACACAGGTATGATCCTAAATTAAAAACATATGAGGTTATCATGAGGTTGTTAACATCGCAATTTATCAGTGGATGTTTGCTGGAACTACTTGTAAACAGCGTGTTTCCTGACGGACACACACAGCGTGACTCCGGTCAGGTAGAGACCGGTCTCAAGTCAGCACCGCTGCAGACTCGCTGTTTGAGGGCTTGATAGCCCACTCCCCCTCCACACTCATTGCTTTGGAACAGCCCTCAATATGGCGGACCCTCCGCGTGAACGCGCAAACAGAGGTGTAGGGGTAGGGGGCGGTTTGGGAATGTGCCTCTGTCATGCCAACCTGGCAATCTGTGATTTTAATAGTCTGTTTTTGCTTTAAAAAAAGTACAAAGTGCTCATTCATCAATGATTCTGTCAACAAAATTAACTTATGAAATACGAATCTTGTAATGAGCAACATGATGCCTCGATTAAAAGTAAAAATTAGTTCTGCTAAGAAATTCACTTTCTTATAATCATTCATCTATATCCATCAATTACACAGGAGTGTAAAAACCAACACATTGAGATTTTGGAATGTATAAAAATATGCACAATATTAACAGAAAGGCTAAAGGACTCCCGAGGCACTAATAAACGTCCATGTGTATTTGCAGTGTGTACTTGGAGATGTACACACACAATACAGACAGCAGGAGTGACGCGGTGAAATAATCCAGCCATTCTGATAAACCATATCTTTGGTGCTCTGTCATCCGTGCCTCATTAAAATAACAATAGTGAAGAAAAATCATGCAAGTGCAAAATTGAAATATGCTGGTCAGTGATTCAGCATGTTGCATTCAGATACACACAAACAACTGATTCTAAGTTTCTTTGTGAAGTATAGAGAAACAATAAAATCATATATTTCACATTTTCCTACACATTTCCTATCTTGCATACCATCTACTGTGCATATAAAGCAACACATCGGTACATTGCAAAATAAATGCTGAAATGCCTAATGTTTATTATAGGCCTACATATTAAACTCAGGTTAGGATGTGTAACAGAGTCGGGAACACACTGGCCTCGTTGTGCTGTCGGAGTTTCACAGTAAGCCTCTTTCTTCTTTGGGTTTGAATCTTTGAGGTATAACACATAGCCATTTGGCGGCTTTTTAGGTAGCATATTAACTATGTGTCTTCAGGAAGGCGGTTATTGGTTACTTCCCCTGTCAGATCATTCATGTCTGAAGGTGAACTATGCATCTGTTCCAGCTCTGCATGTAAACCCTTATCTGGGTCCTCAGGTGAGAGGCTTTTGGGGGGCGGGGGATCCTTAAGGGAGAAATAGTGAGGCAGGGTAACCATGGTCAGAGTACCGAGAACAACGAAACCTCCCGCTACCATGAAGGACGCCGTGTAGTCCCCGGTGATGTCCTTCAGTAACCCTTGGGAGACAGAAAAACACAGAATTAGAACAAAAGAGCATAAAGATGTTGCCTGAGAGGTTTAAAATTCTGAGGAGAAACTAGGAAGACGCTAAATGCTAGCCTCATGCTAATTCAGAAAAACATTATTCCAATGAATACAAGATAGAAGAAGCCCTGTTTAATGTTTAACAAACAACTAATGTCATTGTTTTTATTCAGTTTTATGTAGTTTAATTAGGTCTAATTAAATCTAACTAACAAAATCAAGCGCAGGTGTGACTGATGAAGCTAATTGCAGCTGCAGCAGAGCCTCGTTAGTGTTATTAGTGTCAGCTGAGCGGTGTCTATGACAAGTCAAAATGTCTGCTGTGAATACATCTGGGAATAGTGCTCTTTTGTCGCTAACACTATCAAGGTTCAGCGTAACAAAGTTTATCAAGAAACGAAAGCAACATGTAAGAGACAGGATGGAGAGACTTTTGAGTGAGTCAGTGGTGAGTGTGTTTTAGTTTCTTAAACAGACTGTACATGTTCTGAGGAAAAGTTCTTACTTTATTAATGCTTTAGCTCCCAACATGAAATACCATTCATTCCGATTGTATTGGGATAGAGTAGCTATCTGAGTAGGTATCTGAGTAGTTATCTGAGTAGTTATCTGAGTAGGTATCTGAGTAGCTATCTGAGTAGCTATCTGAGTAGCTAGGTACCGTTACAGGTTAGGTGAGAAGAAAGGTGTTGAGGTGTTTTTAGCCACACTCAAAACATCTGTAATGGGTAGGGCATAATAACCTTGTGATGAACTTCCCTATAACTTTTCATAATCATGGTTTCATATCAGCTTTCTGATAGAAAATGAAAAACTGGCATTTCCCTCTTTTGGTCATCATGACATCTTCTCAATTTGAGCTCTGATGTTTATGAGCTGCTTGGTTTCTGCCGCAGCCCCTGTATCAAATTAACAAGTCTTCCTTTTTCTGGACTGTGAATACTTGATCGGAAAAACGATGTAACCTCTGTTGAGGGGTTGTTACGGTGTGTGAAGCAGGCAGGACCCAAATGCAGATTAAAGTGAACATTCCTTTATTTCAAGGCTATAACAGAACACTCACCGGAGACTTACTCACAAGACGAACCGACAAAGACAGACAGAAAAACCAGAACTTAAATACACACAAGACTAATCACACAAACAAGACACAGGAGAGGAGGGAGGAGAAAACACAGGGACACCAGGTGAACACAATCGGGTAAATTAGACACACCAGGGAAACTAACGACAGGGAACCACAGACAGATTTAAACAAGACACAACGCAGACAGAAACAGGCAAGACAGGAGGTGAAGACCTTTCAAAATAAAACATGAAACAAAAGACAGAAGAAGATAAGACAAAATACAATACAGACAGATCGTGACAAGGGTTTAAATACCCACTTTCATTTCAAGCTAGTAGGTTTTGATTGGCACTTCAAATGGGGGACCCTCCACATGAGTGCAAGTGGGTAGTGTAGGGATGTATTACAATTGGAGTGGAAAAACAGAAGAGGAAAAGAAGTGACTGATAACTAAATTAAAGCTCACCTATTATGCAAAATCCACTTGTTCATGTCTCTTCTACATCAACATGTGTCCCCTCTTCTTCATGTCTCTTCTACATCAACATGTGTCCCCTCTTCTTCATGTCTCTTCTACATCAACATGTGTCCCCTCTTCTTCATGTCTCTTCTACATAAACATGTGTCCCCTCTGTGGAAAGAGACTCTGAACGTTTCAGGAACAAAGATTCTCTCTCTTTCTGTCCTGATCCATTTCTATAAAAACCTGTCTGAAAATGAGCTGATCAGAGTTTGCCCACTTTATGATGTCATAACGATTTTTTGGCTTCTGTAACCATTAGCCAATCACCAACCAAGGTAACCCCCCCCCCCCCCCTCCCCCTTATCACCTGAATCTCCTCCTAGAGCACCATTGTGTTCTTTGTAACCAAATCTCTCTCAGAGGGGCGTGGGGAGGGGCTCCTTATTTTCATCTAAAGTAACAGACAGAGAATCAGCACTTTTGAAACAGAGGGGATTATGGGATACTGCAATGATCTGTTTGGTGTTTGGAGCCAAACACTTCAGAGACATGTTTTGTATATATCTGAGACCTATAATATATTGATGATAAACAGTATAATAGGGGACCTTTAATGTTTGACTACTTGTATCATATGTGTGTGATTAAGGTCACTTTAGATAACATTGGAGATAAAATGGTGGCAACCAGAGCCATCAGTCTGCTTGTACCTGACAGTGGGGCCCCCAGCAGTCCCGCGCCGCTCTCGATCAGCTGCAGCAGTCCGAGGGCCCCCATCATGCGCTCCACGCCCACAATCATAGGCACCACCGCGAACACCAGGGAGGTCAGCGCCCCGGAGCAGAAGCCGTAGAGCAGGCTGATCACCATCAGAGCGGCGTACGATCCGGACAAGGAGCTCACGGGCAGCAGCATGATGAAGACCCCCGCCAGGGTGGTCCACACACTCAGCAGGTGGATCAGCCGGAAGTGACCCAGGTCTGAGAACCAGCCCGACGCTATGCGACCCAGAATGTCCGTAGCCCCGGCGGCAGACATGACGAATGCAGCCTGGTACTCCGAGAAGCCCACTTGGCGGCTGTGGGCCACCAGGTGGAAATACGGCACGAAGTAGCCCACGTTAAGAAGACTGATGGCCAACGTGTAGGTGATGTACAGCCGCTCGGACAGCAGCGGCAGCTCCAGGTAGGAGGAGGCTCTCTGCAGGAAGGAAGCACAGGATACTCCGCTCTCTGAAACCATCTGGAGGAGGGAAAGGAGGAAATGCTGAGATGTAATTTTGCTTAATCACTTTCATCTTTCCTATTTCAATCAGTATGCTAATCCATTTCTGCTGGGAACAGTTGACTTAGTCTGGAAAGTACACGGTTTTAACGACAGTAACATGAGAAAATCGTAAGAAATTGTCATCATGCTGAATTTGAGTTACGTCCAACATCATGTTTTGTGAGCTCACTGTACTGTTGACCTTTGTACATCAGATTTGTATCAATTCCTCAATAATTCAAGTTGGACATTTGAGTTGTTGTCAGGAGTCTTGTCCCACCTTTGCTGGGGCTTTAGAGCGCCTCTGTGGGCCGATGAGAGCCCCACAGGGCACGATGTTGAGGCTGAGGCCCCCCAGGATCAGGAGGGCCCCCCGCCAGGTGTACAGCTCCACCAGCAGCTGGAAGAGCGGGTTGAAGGCGAAAGAGGAGAGGCCGATGCTGGAGAATGCCAGCCCCAACGCCAAGGTGCGCCGGCGGGTGAAGTTAGCCATGACTGTCGCCACCATGGGAGTGAAGACCAGCCCCCAGCCCAGACCTGCAGGAGAGGGGAGAGAGAGACCCTCAGTGAGAGGTCAGTTGTTCAACCTGAGATGACATAGGTTAACAGTTGACTAGGTAAACAACCTAAGCATCTAACAGCAAAGACAGGATTAGAACAACACTAAACCAGTTATTGGTGTTGGAAGACTCTGTTACCTGAAATGACTCCCATAGTGAGGTAGAGGTGAACCAGACGGGTGGCCTGCGAGGCAAGAATGAGTCCGAGTGCAGCCAGGCAGCCCCCCGTCATCACCACCCACCGGGTGTCATATGCATTACACAGTGCTGCACCCAGAGGACCTGTAAAACACACATCAGCTCCATTAGTCAAAGACATTTAGCATAAAGCCTGTCACAAACTAACCAGCCACAATGTGCATGCTATTGCTAACACATAGATGTAATTCCAATATGAAGGCCATTTTAATTGTAAACCCATAGCTACTTTCATTTCTATTCTGCTTCAGCTTGCTCCAGCACTCGTTTACACCGAGTGAAATATTCAATCCCAACCCTAACTCCCACTTTTAAATATAGTTCGCTAGGTTTGAATAATGTGAGCAAGAGTTTGTAATGAGTGACCCAATGGGGCTTATTTAAGGGCTAATGATTTGCATCTCTTTTCACATAAAGCTTTTTTTAAATTCTTTAAATTGTTTGCTTCTCTTAAGTTACACCTCATCCTGTGTTAGTATAGATTTAGAGAAAGTGTACACAACCACGTGTGTAAGTGAAAAAAGTATTGGCATCAAAATATATTTAAGTACCAACAGTAAAAGTACTCGTTAGGCAAAATGACCCATTCCTGAATAGTGTATATATAATTATTGTGATAGATTATAGATGCATTATCACAGCTGGTAAAGGTGGAACAATTGTATATACTAATACTGGATATCTTAGCCTATGTATAACATGTAAATGTTTATTTTTAAATTAGTTTATTTAGAATTTGTATCAGCTAATAGTCTGAATCTAGTAAAGTACCTTAAACTGTCAGATACATCTAGGGTACTAGAGGTATAAAGCAGCATGACCTGAAAACACTCAATTAAAGTCCCTCAAATTCTACTTAATCCTTAAGTATATGTACTTCACTATATTCCAGCACTTGCTTCATGTCAACAGAGTAATCAATCAATTACAAACCATACATGTCCAATTGAACTCATAATGACTCACTGAATAACTGCTGAGCTGCCAGGCCGGTGGAAGAGATCCAGGAAATGGCCTGAGCGCTCTCATCAAAGTATTGAACAAACTCCACAAAGAATATCCCCAAGCTTCTCATCAGGCCGAACACGAGGCTGGTGCTGACGAACAGCGCGCCCACCAGCACCCAACCATAGCCCCCATCAGGACCCTCGCCCTGGCTCTCGGCTTTGTGCCTCAGCTTGGTCATGTCTGTTGAAGGAAAATGGAAGAGAAGGGAAGCTCTGTAGGTATCAGCCTCAGGAAATGCAAGTGTGACACGCCTCAGATCCTCTCTGTGGTTGTCAATAGACATAATGATTAAATTCCCACAGGCCAGAGTAGCTGGTTGTGTAATCTAAGTGCAAGTGGGCTGTTTACCCTGACACTCTGACTTTCATTTGAGAACGAGATGTAGGTGAGAGGGGAAGTCTGAATGCTTAAGTGTGTATTGATCAGCTATGGGGAAATAGTTATGTCGCCAGGGAAAGATAAGAAAGTCCCTTATTAGATTACAAAAGTAGTCTGCAGAAGTGACACAGGAAATGAAACGGGGTGTAATTTAAATTCTTCAAGTGTGACTCACATAGCTTATTCCTGCATTAATTGGCAACATTAGTTTAATTCACAAGGGTAGTGATATCTATTAGCCACATATGGTCCACTACAAATCTACCCTTAAAGTGTTTATCAATGTCAGACACACTTTTGTTTCTCCATTCTAATCTGTGAGCATGCTGTATATGTAGATGCATCTATTTGAATAATTTCACTGTCAAAAATTATATAAATATTTTCCTTAGTAGTACTAGTTACAAATATAGTATGCTAAACCCAACATATAGCCTATATCCAATTCAGATTTATTTTTGCTGTGAGCAGTAGCAGTGTTCACCTCTGCTGCTGAATTTGGTTTCTGTTAGTTGAATATATGCCAAAGCAACAAGAAGCCCAACCCAGCCCATTCATAACCAAATGCCACTCACCTCTCTGCAGCAGGAATTACAGGAATGTGCACCCAGCACTCTCTCAAACACACATGCACTAAACCCCTTGTTCATTTCTGCAAATACAATGCCTTCAAATATGGTTTAATATTTGTTCAAGACTGTTTGTGTATCTCTATTGTGTTTTTGAAATGGCTGTATCATTTCAAACCTACCTGCTGAATTAAAGGGTGCAGGGGTTGGGGTAAACGCACCAGGGTAATGCAGATCTTTACAAAAAGGTAATTGCACAGGCATTTGACCCAAAAACACTCGATCGAGTCCTTTTTTATATTGTTTCTGGGAATTTATGAGGATAAGCAACCCGTGAGGTGTTTACATTCAACCATTTTTTAATTAAAAGGAACAGTCTTTATGATTTCCTGGTTACACCTTGTTATTGTTATTCTTTAATGGTGTGATTCATTAGTTAGTTCCAGTACTATAAACACTGATAACCAGTTATAAACGTGTATTGGTGCATGCATGATACTACAATTTGGACATCAGGGTTTAAGTACATAGACATATACACATACACATTCACACACAAAATAGTACTGCCTTTCCTCCAAGCATCTTCATTCATGATCAAGAACCCAGCCATAGACAGGTGACAGGCAGGGGCGGCGCCGGGGGGGAGCTAGGGGGTGCTGAAGCACCCCCCAGGATTGCCGAAGCACCCCCTAAGCACCCCCAAGAAATATATATATATTTTTTTTTTTAAATTATTATTATTTTTATTAAATTAGAAACATTATTGATTACATCAATGCAGATGTGAAACAAACACATTTTGACCAAAACATAAAGCCAACACAGGTGATATGATTAGGCCAATGGCCAGCACCCATTCGATTTTTGACCTACCCATAGGCTAAATTACTTTGACACTTGAGTGACTTCCTGTTAGCTAGAGCACCAAATTATTTGCTAACAGCAAAGTGAAAGATGGATCGTTTTTTAGTCCTTAAACGTCCACGTGTGGACACTCAATCAAAACAACCTGAAAGCGAGAGGGATTCTGCATATAATAGCCCAGTGTCATGAGTAGCCTACAAGTAGCTTCAATGGTCTCTGTGTTTCATTCAAGCTCTGCTGTGTGTGTGTGTGTGTGTGTGTGTGTGTGTGTGTGTGTGTGTGTTGTGTTGTGTGTGTGTGTGTGTGTGTGTGTGTGTGTGTGTGTGTTGTGTGTGTGTGGTGTGTGTGTGTGTGTGTGTGTGTGTGTGTGTGTGTGTGTGTGTGTGTGTGTGTGTGTGTGTGTGGTGTGGTGTGTGTGGGTGTGTGTGTGTGTGTGTGTGTGTGTGTGTGTGTGTGTGTGTGTGTGTGTGTGTGTGTGTGTGTGTGTGTGTGTGTGTGTGTGTGTGTGTGTGTGTGTGTGTGTGTGTGTGTGTGTGTGTGTGTGTGTGTGTGTGTGTGTGTGTGTGTGTGTGTGTCACGAGCCATTTTGTGTGCGTGGGCGAGCGAGAGAGAGCTCGCCTCGCGCACCGGTATCTACCGGAGATCGTTGTGGTTAGCATCTGGTGCTAGCTAGCCAAGCTAACGGATATAAGGAGCTTTTTCAACAACAAGGTGGAGGGAGAACACTCTCCTGTCAGACGGAGATTCTCAGATAACCTCAGCTCAGGTGAAGTAAAGGGCTCTCAGTGTTTAGATAGTTAACTTTAGTCTAGTTATCTCAGTGGGTCTCAAACGGTTTGTTTTAAAAGGGGAGTGATTTGTAAAATATCTATAAAGAAATAGAAAATCTGTTTACAGTTCTGTGTCATATGGATGTTGAGAGATATATCCATAGATCTCTTAATATTGCTCTCAAAGTGCACCAGATTGATGCTTTTAACTTCAATATTTAAAAAAATCTTCCCTGGGGGAAACATGCCCCCGGACCCCACTAGAGGAGGTGAGGTCCACTCCCCACTTGTAAAAATAGCACTTTACCCCTGCTTACACCTATATGCCGTGAGCTGATTCTCGAGCCTTCATTGTAACAGTCGCGGGTGCACTGTGTGTGCGTGTAGGGAGTGTTGCAGTAGAAAATTCAACTGTAGCGCTGGTGCATTAATGGGAAACGCTTAATGTTTGAGCACCGTCTATGAAACGTCAAGCTACCCCACAGCACCCCCTAGAGAAATTCTCTGGCGCCGCCACTGGTGACAGGTACACAGGCGGGAACGCGCAGTAGAAACAGTGCTCTCCAATAATTAAGGCACGTAAATTATGTAGGCTTCAGCGCATGCGCAGTGGTGCTCGCACACAGCTGTATTAGACCCATAGACTGTATATATAGATTAGACCTTAAAAACACAATGTTCGCCAGTAGATTACCGTATTTCTGATGTTATAGCGTCAATGTACAGGGTAGCTTATCTTAAAATGGTTTTGCACCTGTCGCTGGCATGGTCTTTGGATATTTAAAGTGAGGTCTCGTTAAATAAAGGTTTGAGGTCCGTCCTGATAACGTTTACTGTTAAATGAACCGTCTCATAAGTTAACCCGTGACTGATTGAAACCGTTCATGTTAACGTCTACTATGCATTACTATTGAACTCATTTATAAAGGTTTACAGGCTGTATACAAGCTGCATTACTCACCCTCGGTCTGTCAGCTCCGCTATCTCTGGAGCAGCACATGGTCCACAGTGTCCAAGTTCACTGTGAGAAACTGCACAATAGTGACAGCGAGACTTCACGAGCTGCAGGGGAAAAGTTCAAGTCACTAGACAGCGAGAATACCATGGTGTGCGTGCATAGTCTTCACGGGGGCGCGCTCGAGAATTCTAGTTTTTAAGACGGGATGGTAACGCCCATAAATGTGTGCAGTTTGATAATAATGCCTTTTTATTATCTCTTCCATTAAGAACAACCTTGTTAGTCATATTTGGGTTGAGGCCATTAAGGACTTTGATATGTCAACAAGTGTTAGTGTTAATTGATTTTTAGAGGAAGAATGATGTTAAAGTAAAACAAAATAAACACAGACGGAATGAAGATTAAACTTATTGTTAACAATTAATATTGTCCAGTCAACAAATGTAGACTTAACTTCTAAAGTTAAAAGTTGCTATAAATTCTAAAAATAGTCTATCCACTGTATTAACATGCTTGGGGATTTCTTACAAGCTGCTCCTAAATGTCTATATTTATTCATTTCCCTCTATTCAAGTTCCTCCAGCGTGCTTTGGATAACTTCGTTTCAATCATGTTTTGTACAAAAGACAACTTTAAAACTGTCCTTTTTGTTGGACAATTCGCATTGTTGAGTACAGTCTTTGTGTCTCTGAGATGAGGAGACAGGCTGTCCCCCTTTACTATGAAACTAAGTCTACAGAAATGAACTCAAATATTGCTGTGTATGTGTCTCCTGCTAATGTTTATTTTATTATTCCATCACCACAAAACCTCTGTTGAAATGTTTGACGCAGATTGCGTGAATTCTGCAGTACACGGGCATACTGTAACAAAGCTAAGCTAAAAATGAGCACTTAATACTGTATCTCCTTGGGGCCATTTGTTGCTGATTTGAAATAAGCATATGACTAGATTGAATAAAGGGTCCTCCTTGTATTTTAAAAAGCAGAGTGCACTGCTTGAGGAAATAGCACATTAACCACGAAAAGTTGCAGCATTAACGGAAATTAGAACAACCAGTGAAAGTCAACTGTTAATGTCTCTATGGGTTTCCACATGTCTGACACTAGAGGGAGGCAACCACTGGGTTTACTAATGTCTGTCATCTATAGAAACTGTTGTATCTCTTTCCATTGTCCCAGAGGTAAATACTGTAACTTTTAATTACATTCATCTGACAGTTGAAGAGAAGGCTATAGGTTTTACAACCCGTGAGCAGAAGAGCAGTGATAGCTGATAACACTTCAACTCCACTTAGCTTTATTGAATCTACGACAGTAAAACAATTACATTATAATGTGAAATATCGACTTGTGTTTGTGGAAATAGTCATTTGATTAGGTACACGTGTACAGTTAAAAACACCACTGTTCTGCCATAAAGTCTATTTGTATGATGCCTATAATCTGCTTTGATTTTTCACACTTTTCATAGTAGTGCCAAATAATGATGAGGTCACAGTATGCTTCCCCTTATCATGTAGGCCTTAAATAAAGTCAAGGGAAAGAATTGAAATATGCCATTGATCATCAATTATAAGGGACCATACTTGAAAGGAGACAGAATCCATTTTTTTCAGTTGACAGTATGCTTAGATGTAGCTTATTCCTCGATGAATTCAATACAATTGGAACACATCTGTGGCAGAGTATTATTCCAGTAGCACTGATACGTGTATGAGTCCAGCAAACACTGTATAATGTACTGTCCTATGTTATCTGCTACACTGATCGATGCATGACAGGAAAGGGATAGATTTGATCAATACGCATCAGCTATTTCAAATAATATTGGCACATAATTAATGCTTAGTAAGCAATCTATGAAATAAACTCCACACCACTTGCTGAAAGATGTTCCAGAGAAGTCATTCTGATTCTTCCTTTAGTGAACTGAAGGGAGACCCCCCTGACAGGGTGTCATTGAGGACAAATTGATGAGGGGGAAAGACTCTGTCACAGGTTTATTTTTCTCACTTTAGGAGTTTGGAAAGTCCCTTCAGACTTCCAACCGTTTGTCTGCTGAGCTCGGACAATAAGCCCAGCTAGCCACAACTCATCAGGCAGCAGGAAGCGGGGATGACAGAGGGTGGGAGAGTTCAGCAGGAGTCTGCAGGCCCCTCCACACTCACCCACCCTCACCTTCAGGAAGCAGCATCTCTCACACACACACACACACACACACACACACACACACACACACACGTGTTGGCGGTTGTTAGTGTGAGTACCCAGTATTGGGAGGAAACAGGTGCCCTCGGCTTCATTGTTTCCACTAAAAGCAAACGAAAGAAAACAAAATCTGGAAAATGGCGGGACGGATTTGAGTGAAACAGAAGATGTGTTTCATGAGTAGAAAAAGTGTGTTAATGAGAGGAAGGAAGTCCAGGGAGGAGAAAGGGTGAAGGAGGGAAGTGTGGCAGAGAGAGCAGGGTGTACACTGCGAGAAGACTAACATATATATGGTGGACACTTCATATGAGAAATATTTTTATATTTATTTGAACTGTGTTTCCATTGGTTTATAAATCATACATTATATCACTTATGAATATTAAATAAAAGACTTAACACCAAAGCTCCAATTCATATCAAATGATTTAATTTAGATTGTACAACACCATCTTTGTCCAGCAGATGAACTCACACACAAACAGGTCATAATATTATTACTTATCTAATTGCCTACAGTCCTCTCATTATGTAAAAAACAATATCATTTCATTTTTTACAGCTTACACCCAGTATAAGACGACTAAGTCCTTTGCCTGCTCGGACCATAAAGCAGATATCACTGCATGCAGGCCCCAGGCCTCAAGGTTAAGATAAATACATGTAATAGAACATTTCCAGGCTTAAAACTATTTTCTAGAATTTAATTTACTACAAATATTCCAAAATTCACCATGTCTTTCTTCAAAAACTTGCATTTCTTTCCATCTTTAGTTCAAACCGTTCACAATTTCATTCTTCCTGAACATTCAGTATACAAACATCCCACAATACCTTGTTTCCATGTCTCTAACCCCTCTTTCTTTCCCTTCACAAACCTTCAAATTCACTTTTCTTGACACCATCTCCATCTCAGAAAAGGATTTCTAACAAACCCTAATGAATCTTACTTGTAATTTTCTCCAAGTTCCAAAATCATCCAACTACATGCTGATGCTCAAAGTTATCTGCAAATGTCTCTTTTCCCAAATAGAATATTTTGTCCATGATTCAAAGCTGGTCATCTAACCATTCTGTCAACACGAATAAATAACCACCTCATCTTCAAAAAACTGGTGTTGATAATTTAGAAGTTCATTCGTTCACCAATGTGCACATGCTGGACCTGCACTGTATAATTTAAAGTTGGTATTGTTCAGCAGGCCTGCAGGATGGGCTGGAAGGCCTCCGTCAGGACCTTGTAGCGGATCTTGGTGTTGGTGACGGCCCCGTGTTTCTGCCGCAGGTGAAGACGCAGCTGACTCTTGTGGCGGAAGTGTAGGTCACACTTCTCACACTGACAAACAACGAGACAACAGATTTACCACCGGTGGCATGACACAGTATTCTTTCTATGAAGCATTAGTGTTTGTGTGCGACTCACAGTGTAGGGCTTCTCTCCGGTGTGGATGCGCAGATGGCTCTTCAGGGTCTGCAGGTGGCGGAAGCGGGTCCCGCAGGTGTGGCAGGGGTACGGTTTCTCCCCCGTATGGATCAGCACATGGGCCCTCAGATGGGCAACCTAAAACCAGAACAAATCACATAACCAGGTTAGACATTCATATTTACAAACTAGCTCTAACCATCTGCATCATAGATTGACGCCATGGTTATCATGAAAAAGTCCCATGCTTGTGCACATACGTAGAGTGCCTATCATCATCCCACAAACCTTTGATACATTTGACTTCAGATTTGACTTATTTAGAACTCTTGAGAGGCTGCAATACAGGTATATTCAGATGAACCATACAGTATAAGAACAATTTAGATTCAGGTTTGAAGCACTCAAGAATTGTCTTTACTTTTTGGTCAGATTTTACAACTACATGCATCTCACTTTGGTTCTTATTAGTTTCCTTAAAATCTTACTTTCAACCAAAATCATGAATGACGAATCTAAAAAGCATACTTTCAGGAGCAGGTGCCACAAACATCAGACTGGGTTGGAACTCAATCTGACATTCATTACGCTGTGCAGGAACCTACAGGACTTTTTATACGAGAGAAAGAGGAAGCATTCTCTCACACCTGTTTTATGTTAGAGTGCACTTCCTCTCCCCTCAAGCGCTCATGCACACACACAGATTTAACCCTTACCTGAACAAATCGTGCGCCGCAGGTGTCGCAGCGGTACGGTTTTTCTCCTGAGTGGATGCGAGCGTGAGTCTTCAGGTTGGCAGGTCGGTTGAACTGGGCGCTGCACACGTTACAGCGGTACGGCTTCTCACCTGCAGGGGTCAAAGGTCAGCGTTATTGGTTTTTAAAGAAAAGAAAGAGAATAGGAAAGATATTTTGCTTTTTAAAGCCTCACCTGAGCTGACAGTTTTGGTTCCTTGAATGTTGCCAGAATAACAGTAGGGCACATAGTAGTTCTCACGCTTGATCGCATGTTGAGCAGCTTCTGGATCAGTGGGCAACAGGTTTGGGAAAATGGTGCAGGGTGGGACTGAGGAAACACACACAAACATACATTAGCATGTTTGAAAAAAGGGAAATGTTTAGCAGAAAGGCCAGAAAGTGTTTTGGATTACCTGATCGATCCTTGTAAGTGGGAGGTATTGTTGGGTGGTCCACAGAGGGGGGTGGCCCGAGGGGAGGGGCTCGGCCAGAACCCTCGTAGCAGGAGGCCTGCCCCTGTCTGATGAAGAAAGGTCATAATTAGCAAAAACACGTATATTTCTCCTCTCCTTCCATATTTCTCATCATTCCATTACCTATCAATCTGACCAGGCACTTCTCCAGACCACTCCTCTGTTGCTTTGGGGGTCGAGCCCATCCTGTCGGGTGATGTGCGTCTTTGCGGCTCCTCCATCTCCTCTTCTTTCACCGTGGTGGTCGCACAGAGTGGATTAAGGACGATGTACTTGTATTTTTTCCAATTGCATGCTTTTGGATCCGGTGAGGCTTTGACATCACTCTTGAGAAATAAAGAACACACTTTCAATTAACTCAGTTCTTATCCAAATCAAACGAGGATGTTTGTATCTTCTTTGAACTCACCACAAGGTTTTTGCTGCAGGTGTTGGATTCTGCGGGAGAGTTTGGTTGGCAGCTGGAGCGGGCCGGGCTATCTGGAGATGGAGTCGGGCTGCCCATGAGGGGTGACTCAGGCTCTCCTTTCATCTCCTTTGACCCGGGCTGATAGGTTGGGAAAGCCCCCGGCTTGAGAGAGCCCCCAACATCCGCAGGAACCCTGCAGGAGAAACAAAGGAAGTGCTGCAATGAGATACACATGTCAACAGACAAAGGCACAAAGCAGAAGCACTTTGGACAATCTCTAAACACAAAAACCCAATAAAAGGTCCCACCCACAGAGCACTTCTGCGACATTCAGCTCACTCAATCATTTTCTATAACACCCATCATCCTCCTACCTTGTTGGCAGTAATCTCTGGGGTCCAGGATTGGGCAGGTCCCCTCCGTTGGGGGCTACAGAGGCTACAGACACCCTGGAGTCCAGCTCCAGTTGAGGGTGTCTTGCGCTCACATTCTCCCTGCTGGAAAACAAAGAACTTGTAAACCACTCAAGTAGAAAACATGCAAGATTGCACATTGATACTTTGAATTCAGTCCCTCACCAGTGCATCTGCATGAAATCCCGGCAGGTATCAGCCACGTGGTCCATCTGCAGGTAGGCTGCGACAGTGAGCACCCCAGGGGCAGTGCTGGGAGTCAGAGGGAGGCGGGAGGTGTACATGAAGTCCAGCAGCAGGGAGACGCTGGATGGGTCCAAGGCGCTGGGGAGGCACACGGTCATGAGCTGCTCCCCGCTGCCACCACGCCCCTGAAGGAGCACACGGCGGGAGTACAGCGAGTAGAAGAACCCACTGAGGAAAGAAAATCAAAGACAGTGTTATATTAGGGGTAAGATATAAGATATAAATGGTGGTGACGAGATGGGCAGAAGAGGACAATCGATGTGGAAAGCAGCACAAAGTGAAAGGAAGATGATAAGAAGAATACAAATAACAGCTATGAGTCAAACAGAGGGTGGCAGGAAAAAATAAGTGTGTCATAACAGAATAACATTTCCTTTAAAAGAGCCCCAATCAGAAAAAACCTCCCCGTTGGGACTATTTTGTGTAGATGCTTGTCCTTTGCACCAACCTGCAGGCCACGAGCACAGCACAGTGCGCCCGTAGGTGCACGTCGCCCACGACCAGGGTGGTGTCGGTCAGGATGTTGCGGTGCCGGAGTTCGTTCAGGTTCAGCAGCACGTCGTTGGAGTGGCGAGTGAACTCCTTAACGTATCCCTCCGCTGGGGCTGCAGGCCTCGTCTCCTGCACTCTGTCCACTCTGTATCCTTCCAGCACTTCCATCATCTGTATCTGTGGAGAAGACATTATGAATGAAGCAACCATTCAATGCACATTATTTGAATCCACAATGTATTAACGCAAGTGTTGACTATTCACAATAATGACCTACCTTTGTGTAATTGATAGAATAAATAAGCTGGAGTGTCCCAGACACATCTAGGTGAGACCAGCTCCCTACTCGTACCTGGATAGGGACAACATAAGAAACATATACTCTTTAATATGAATACTTTAATATTCACATAAGTCAAGGGTATGTGCAAGTCAGCAAAGTTGTGATAAATAAGAACTTAAAATATTGTAAAAAAAATCCAAATTCAATACATTTCTAAGTCCTACATTGACCATGAAGTTAGTGAAAACAATTTAAATCATATTGGTGTAGTCATCTGACAAACTTAAATGTTAAATTATAAGGATAAATCAATAAAAGGACCACATCATTAGCATCTGTACTTAAAAACAAACAAATCAAACACAAATAAAAACATAAATATGTTAAGAAAATCCTTTTCCAACTCACCCCGACCAGCAGGGACGAGAACCTCTGTGCACCGCGCTGACGTCAAACCCCCGGCCTCAGTGTTCACGTTACACCCAAAGAAGAGGAGCAGGGGTTCACCCGCCGTCTCCACTGGCTCTGAACAGCACTGTGAGGGGAGGCTGAAGGGAGGGGACTCTTTATAACGTTGTGCAGGAAGCCCCCGTACAACCAGGGCCGCTCGTTTCCTCTTTCCTCAATGGCCCACGCGTACACTGGAAGTAGCGCAGGAAAATCCCCAAGCTCTAAGTATTTTTAGTGGCCTATTAGTTTTTCTAAACCCCCATCGCTCGGAGCGAAGTAATGGCAGGAAAGGATAGTGTGTTTTTGTGCCACGTTGAAAAAATATATATGAGGACCCTTGGGGAGAAGCGCTACGTGCCTTGGTGATCCAGAGGTAGGCCATTGGTCTTCCCCCACCAACGCTTTCCTCCCCTTCACCCCTCTCCAGGACAGAGGAAGCAGGAAGCTGGAAAACAAACGTATTGTTGGGTAAACAAGCTCATCATTAAGATTCCATCATATCAAGGGAGTTGTTTAAAGGTTTAAAATTCAGCCAGGATTCACGTGTTGGTGCATTTCTAGAACGAATGAGAAACTGCACTGAAAAACCTAAATGTTGACTTTAATTAAATGTATTATGTAAACAGATTTCACATAACTGTATTAGGTTAGTTGAAAGCAATAATATTAAGTTGAACCTACTATTTATTCAACAAGCCCCTTATTGCTTTCAACTAACCCAATACTGTTAAGTGAAATCTGTAGACACGATACATTTAATCAAAGTACACGTTTTTTCAGTGTGATTCATTGCTGAGTTGACAAGTTAAGGGCATTAGTAAGTGCTCCACAACAGAAGCTGCTGGCGTCTTGCCTGAGAGCAGAGGCGTTGAGTTATAAGAAACGAAAGGAAGGAAGCAGGACCAAATTGATCGTTCTAGATGGGAGACACCTTCTCTTCTTGGTGGTGAAAAACAACCTCTATACCCCACCCAACTGAGAGAGATGCAGCCCACAGATGTGCAGGAACTACCCCACACTTCAGTTTGCATCCTGCAAAGCTGTTCAGAGACATGGATGAAAACGCCTGCGCAGGACATCCGTCAATAATAAAGTGAGCAGGAGACAGGGGAGGGGGAATGGAGGGTAATGAAGTGCAAGAGCTCAGGGGTTGTGAAAAACAAGTGAAGTCACCTCATACTCACATTGGGTTCACAGAGAAACAGGCAGTTCATTGAGGCGCCGCAAATAAAGTGAACTATGAACTGGATTTCCTTCACATCAAAGTATTCTACAGAAGGAGACGTTGAAGAAGGAGGAGAATATTCTTGGTTGAACCAGATAAGTGCTTCCTGCTCAACAAGTGAAGACTGGGAGGCAACACATGGACAGAGAGAATGATGTTTTATTGTCATTGATAAAATGGAGTCCTGAAGCCAATTTAGCAAAGAAGAAAAATGAAATGTCTAATTTGAGTTTCAACTTGTGGTGTTTCTTTATATTATGTAACGTGTACAACATGAAGCCGATCAATGTCCATAGGGGAAAAGTGTATTGTGCATGAAACAAGTTTAATTGTTCTTAAATAAATTCTTAAAATGTCTATGATATATTATAGATATGTTTTTATGAGAAACAAATGTGTCAAAAGTGAAATAAAAATCCGACAACATGACCATGTTTGGATATAAATCCGGGAGTGAAGTGTTGTTCATCTTGTGCGCGTGTCCTTGTGCTTTTATTTGTTTGTATGGAGGTCCGATCAATTGTGTGCTTTGAAAAAAAAAGGTGGAAAAAAAAAAACATGAAGGAAAACAACGATTAAGAAAAACAGAGAGGGAGATGGAGGTCTCGGCTACTTCCAGGCATTGTGAGAGGACGGATGGGGGGGGCGGTTGAGGAAAAGTGAGAACATTACTAAACGGGTTCACCAATAGGCGGAAGCCATTGAGTCCATCCCGTTGGCAACACTCACAGTGACTTCCTGCATGATACCCCATCTGTCAGTGTCCATCAACAACCCACTGTTTTTCATCAAATGCAGAGCTGCTATAACTTACCGTCAAATTAAAAGACCTTCTGCAATTTCCAAATGAGAAAAAAACACAATTTCCCCGAGCAAATTCAACATTTCAACATCTATTTAACTCCTCGTCGAACAGGGATTCCCCTTCTTTGTGGTTTCCTGGTTGCCTGGACAGAACCATATTGTTTTCTATGATAATGTATGGGCTGAACACATGCTTTGACTTCCAATCCCCCACTTGGTGCCAAAGATGTGGATGGCTCCTTCAACAATAACAGATCTGCTTAAACTGCCTCTTCCTGTGATTGCAGAGCCGTGGACATATAAGGGCAAACAAGAGCGACTGGAGGGAGGAGCATGAGGAGGAAGCGGGGATATCCCAGGGAGCAGCCGGGGTTGTTTGTCCACTTATTGGCACAGATAGACAGGGACATCAAATATAAATAATAGAGTTATGAAACTGTTGCTTTGAAGAAGCGCCTTAGGGAATGCAGGGCCTCCAATATGGTGCTGGGTGGAGTGGGAGGAAGAAGAAGAAGACAAGTCTGGGGGGTAACAGGAGGGGGACAGTTGACCCAAATCTCATGATCCACAAAATAATAAAGCAATTTGACCTCCATACTTACGGCTGCTTAAACAACAGAAAACAACATACACATTAAGACCAATTTCTCTGACCTCGTTATCCGTCAGACACCAATATCAAAACATTAAACTTAGATCAAACTTTGACAGCAGTATAAGCTAATTCTGAATACAAATATTAGCTGGTAGGTTACTTGATCAAAATGTGCTTAAGTGGCATTTCTTTAACCAAAATTACAAATGTATACAGTCCAGAGAAATGTGCATCTTACTATTTATGTACATTTGGTAGCCAATTCTTAATGTTTGCCTATTGTGTATTTACTTGGTACATTTTTATTTTATTTTTCAATGTGTATACCCTTGTCATGAAATCAATTTACCTTTATTTAACTTTTATCACATTTTATTTTAATACTTGGATTGGCTTTTTTTTTTACTTTAATGTGAAGCTGAGATTTCCCCCAAAATATTATTCATGAAAAACGTTTTTTTTTTATTAAAATGTCATTATTTTTTTATTATTTTGTATAGAATTACACAAAAACCAAACACATGGTTAATTTTTTTGTGACAGACCCCCCACCTTTCCACGTACACACACGCACACGCACACACACACACACACACACACACACACACACAGACAGAGAGCCGTTACGTCACGCATCGGGAATGCAGTGAGGAGCTGCTGCTGCTGCTAAAGGCCTCAGGATCCGTCACAAAGTAGGTGAACGACGCTAAATCTAAAAGAAAGTTATGTCGCGATAACTTTCACCGAGCTTTAAACCTTTCAAAAGAGGCGCAGATTGAGTTTGTGTCGCGCTTTTCTGGCGGTAGGTGTCTGGTATTTCATTGTTTCCTCTTCGGTTGTGTTGAAGTTAGCCTGGAGGCAAGGCACGAGTTAAAAACAGGCTAACAAACAAGTAAACAAGGCTGTTATTAAAGTTAATTATTGCACATTATCCTATATTATTGCTATATTACTTTAGTGGTATGTGTTGGACATATGTTACGCACAAAGGACAGATTTGGTGGAAAAACTGAGCATTGAGTCTCTATTCATTTGTACGAGACGATAATGTTGCTGTGCGGAACTAACGCTACTATGTAAATACAATAAACTATCGCTAATGTGTTTTTAATGCGACATCTTTGTTCTATTTTACCTTTTTAACCAGTTTCGTTGTTCTTGTTCTGTAGATGAGACTGAAGGGAAGAGGAGAGTCACTGTAAAGGTACTGTAAAAGGTAGGAAATGCTAACAGTTTGCTAATAGTTATTAGGTGATGTTTTTCTACCCACATTGACTAAGTTCCTGTTGTTTCCCTGTTATTTGTGTCCATTTTAAATAGCTATTATCGCTAAATGTAGCTACAATGTGTCAAGCTAACCAGAACCTTCAAAATAAAAACGTGAATATGGTTTCAGAATAAAAAAACAGTGGGTATAACTGTGCATATATGTAATTAGGGATTTTATGAAGCTAGTTTGTATTTTCTACCACTTATTTGTACTATACTCACTTTACTTTTCTTAAGTGTTCCGTGTAGCTGAAACGCTTACTGTAGATTTATTTTATTTTGAAATGTAAAAACACCGGATGTTGTTGATGCTTATTCGCTCTTGCTTGATTCTTGTGACTGTCATCAACTTTGACATTTCGTGAGCGTTTACTACGCTTCCTTTGCAGATATTTAACAAACATTTCCTGCCGAACTTTGTGTTTTTAAACGACATTTAAAAAAAAATACAATTGGCTTTACAGCAGACAGTAATAAAACCGCTTAGATTAATTTCCTGGCCCAGCCATCCTCGGATTTGAGTGTGTGCTCATCCGGATTCAGAGGCTTAAATCAGGTCAAATAGGGAGGTGGTGGTCACTCTTTCCTCCACGTGGTCAATATCAGTCAAGTATGCTGATACAGCAATGTTAAATGTCACCTAAAAAGACCCTATACATAAATACATATGTATTAATAAGTCTAAACCAAACCAAAAGGCTAAAACTGCACGTTAACCTGTTAAACCCCGAGCCTGTTTTTCAGGTTTCAGGCTCGAAAATGACATTCCCAGAATAAATGACTATAACTTCACTTCTAAAAGGTTTATATGAATAATATTTGATATCAAAGCAAGGTTACATCTGTGAGTTGGATATAGAAGTGTCAGAATCAATATAGATTTTTCTGTGTCAGAGTAAATTCAGATGGAACATAGCAAAAAAAATGTAAATTCCTGTCTCCGCCTAAAGAAAACCCATTACATATAGTGAAGACCACCCTTGAATGATGGGTTAGTAGCCTAAAAGCTTTAGGAATCCAAAGTATAACATATAATAAGTACCCTGTATCAAGATTGAGGCAAAACAAGTGACATTTGACCTTTTTAGAGAGGTTTATGAAAATAAAGTCCAGGCGGAATAAGCTTTGGGCACATTTGGGCACATTTGGTTCCATCAGTGCCATTTGACCTTTTTCAGGTACCAGACTATAAAAATCATTGTATTACATTCAATCATCACTATAGGTATTCATTCCACCCAAAACAAAACAAAAAAATATTTAAAAAATAAACACATATTTTTTTTAAATATATATTTTTTTAAATATTTGTTTGTGTGTGAGTGTGTGTAGATGTGTGTGTGGGTATGTATGTGTAAGTGTAGGTGTGTGGGTGTGTGTAGGTGTGCAAGTGTAGCTGTGTGGGTATGTGTAAGTGTAGCTGTGTGTGTGTGTATGTAACTGTACCAACACACTATACAATAAAACTACACTGTAGGTCAGTGTGTGTAGGTGTACTTGCACAATAAAAAAAAACGGAAACATAGGTAACATTTGACTCCAACTGGGGCAGATTTATTTCAAACATTTTACCAACACTATAGGCATGTAAAAACAAACATTTTACCGACGTACTATACAATAAAATCACACTAGGTATATAACATTTTTTAAATAAACACTCGCAAACGTTATACCTACCTGAACTTTATACCTACCTGAATGTTCCAGTATTTAGGTCGTGCCACTCCCTGAAACAGTTCTTTTTGGTAGTGAAGCACAGAGGGACCTGGCACTTCCTGCAGTACACGGGTGTCTTCACCCTTTTGAGTCCAGCATCTAGGCACCTCCTGCAGTTCTTCCTGACCTTGGTGGCATCTTCCCCATAATACTCGGGCATGCATGTGAGTGGTGGTGGAGGAGGGGGTGGTGGAGGAGGGGGTGGTGGTGCAGGCCCTTCAGCAAACTCCAACAATTCTGCAGCAAGCTGCTCCCTGAAAGTCTTCTGGGTGTGTGTCTTTGTCCTGCTGGGGTCACTCCTCATCTAACACATGTGGAAAAACAAAGAGATTAGATTAATTCACTGGCTTAAACTTATAGGATAATATTGGACTATAAATGAATAATATTACACCAAATAAATAAGTAAACACATGTATATATTCATTCACTGGCCATTCATTTAGAAAATGTAACTCCAAAAAGACAAGTAACACTATTTAGCATTTTGCCTAATCATTTTTTGTAGCTTCTTGGCTAAGCTAACACTGTGATGCAGTTTTACCAAACACAAAAGTAATATATAAAAAGGATAATATTGGACTATAAATGAATAATATTACACCAAATAAATAAGTAAACCCATGTATATTCATTCACTGGCCATTCATTTAGAAAATGTAACTCCAAAAAGACAAGTAACACTATTTAGCATTTAGCATCATTTAGCATTTAGCATCATTCCTGTAGCTTCTTGGCTAAGCTAGCACTGTGACGCAGTTCCACCAAACACATAAGTAATATATAAAAACGGAGAGATTACATACCTTTCCCGTGGTGGAAGTTCAACATCCGAGTCACTACTGTCTGGATCCAGGTCTGGCTGGAGGAGATCTTCATCATCCGAAGAAGAGTCATCTGGTATGATCATAGCTCCACTATCGTCAGCTAGCATCTCTAGCACCAGCTCGGTGGTGAAGCTCTCCCTTCTGGCTGCCATTATTTGCTAAAATGGAAAGAGGATACACAAGAAAAATATCTAAAAGCAAAGAAATCAACGTCCTTGAAATGTGCTCTGTTACCTGTTACCTGCTATCGTCGCTGCGTGCTGTGGTGCTGTGGTGCTGTCCTGCTGCGTGTGCTCTCCTGCTGCGTGTGCTCTGTTGTGGCTCCTGCTGCGGTGCAGTGCTCTGTGGAGCCTGCTGCGTAATGCGTAATGGAGGCGGAGCAGGCGTAGTTTATACTACGCAGGATCATATCTTTGGAACCCATTGGTCGATTTGGGTGATTGACACCTTTTCTGAACCGTTAGAGCCAATAGAATCGAGTGACAGTTAGTAAGTCCCGCTAAACACTTACGTCAAGTAGAGAGAGGTTTGCGTAAACAGCATGTGAGACAGCATTAGCTTGGGACTGCGAAACTTTATACCTACTCTGCTGCCATGAATGTAGTGATAGATTATCAGGAACAATTCTAAAGTGACTAAGAGACATTGGATTAACCTTGAGGAGCGTTTTTATTCCCTTGAACACGAGCTTTGATCACAAAACAGCAACGGTAAGACATAATTATTGTTATGTTTTTAAAAATTGTTGTTTTTTTTCTTCTCTGTTCTGGCTGCTAGCTCAGTGAGTTTGTGTCCTACAGGGATGATACTTATAACAAAATAATCTGTGGAGTATCAGCTTTCCAGATGATATGTAGTTTGTGCAGAAAATATTAAGTTTTAAAGATCGTTTTTGCTAGTTAGCACTGGAAGTAGCATCTGCCCGTTTTAGCTAAGGGCTAATGCTAACGCTTCTTGTGAGACTTGTGTTTTGTTTCAGTAAAAATGGTTCGTATCGTCAGTTAGCTGAGATTCTTCTCGTTAATCTGGTATAACACATTAATAGGATTTTAAATATTAAAATGCCCTGAGACACAGTGTCGTGAAAAAAAAAAACGGGGTCCCCGCCGGCGGGGACCTTGGGGCTTAACAGGTTAAAGTATTGCATTTCTGTATGTCTGCATCATCCTCATCCTCATCTGTCATCATAATCCTTTTATCAACGGGGATTTATGACGGCCACACGACCCGTTTACAATCCGTCTGAGTGGGATGATAATTTATCCTCTCGGACAATGCCGATCTGTGTCGGTTCATCCTTATTCTCTCAATCCATTTAGGCATTGTGTCAATCACACTGCTTTCCAACATGTATGGAAAATGTATGGTTTATGAGTCATTTAATGGATAAAATGTTAAGAGTGATGCCATATGTCCACCAGAGTTCACCAGCAATGTCTTAAGATGTCTTATGTAATCTAAATCCACAGTAGTAGGCTATTACATTTAGAAAGATACTGAGAAAATGAGTGTAGGTTTTTGTATTTGTAGAGTGGTAACGAGCAATATTTATTATTTATTTCCTTTCTTCAGGATCTTATTTCCCTTGTAATTCATGCCACTTTCTATACATTTCTGTCACATAAATCAGTATTTCCTTAAAGACCGGTATCCTATTGAAAGGCCCTTAGGTGCAAGTCAGCACTTTGTGGGCTCAGCTGTGTGCCGCAGGGTTGTTATTTATCCCACTGAGAATACATAATATATTGTTATGAGCCAGGTGTTGCCGTGTGTGCAGACATTATACAACATTTCCTGCCCTGTTTTTGTGTCCGCTTCATTTGCAATGACACCAGTTTGTAAACAACACCCAAAGACAATAACCATTGTGGAGGAAAACAGGGAAGGGTCACCGCAGATTTTGCACCTGTTTGTGTGTCTTGTGTGCTGGAGAACTTTTGCATGTTGTGCACACGTTTTTAGAGCAATGTGCGAGTCTGCTGGAAACCCCCAAGCCTTTTTAGAACGACTCCTCTCTTCCTGCTCGTCAACTAGAGACCTATTGTTCTATGTGTGTGTCCCTGTTGCTATTGGAAACAAATCATCCCTTAGTTTCCATTGGTTACCTATGAAATAAATACACACACCATCAACGATTATGTGTTCTTACTTAACTGATATTAGGCAAAGCAAAGACACAAATTGCAAATTGAATGCATGTTAATTATAAGCATTTAATAGAGCGACATGATGGCAATATTTTCTTCTTCTCTCTTTTTGATCTCATAAGCCTGCCATGTCCGGTCCCACCTGGCTTCCACCGAGAACTCTGGATAGCTCAGAGAGACCCGTTCCCCAAATGTCTCACTCTGCCGGGTCAGCCATCTACCGAGCCCCCAACAAGAAAGGGACGTCCGACTTCCGGCCGAAATATGGCCACTACGACCAGAACGGAGGAGGTGGATGTGGAGGAGGAGGTGGAGGAGGAGGTGGAGGAGGAGGTGGAGGTGGAGGAGGAGGAGGGGTGGCGGCTAATAGGTACATGGCTACTGGACCCACAGGTAAGAACAATTCCATTAGTCACGTAGTACAGTAGAGTCTTTTTGTATGTTCTAACACTTCTCAGAATTCATTGACTGCACATACATTTACACAAAGCAATTTTCAAAATGCAAAACTATGAGTGCTTCGGCACCATGGCTATCGTATCTAATAAAATACAATGCGTGTTGCTTATCTTATCTAAGCCAGGTGTACACTTACGGTCCTTGTTACTGGTTGACCTCTATTTACTGGCACTGAATATGTGACTAACCTTCAAATTCCTCAACCAAAATAAAATCATTAAGTCTCTCCTACCTGGCCTTTTAGTGTACACCAATAGCAAGGTCTTCACATCAGTTAAGCACACAGGCTTAGCTTCTTATAACATCCACCAATCTCCTGATTATACTGAGGAAATGGGATGCTCCGATCGCCAATTTCGGGGCCGATCGCCGGAATCAGTATCGGCCGATCCGGTCGAGTGGGCGGGGCCTAAATGGAAGATTTAAACATCACTTTAAATCTTCCATTTAAAGTGATGTTTAAAACTCAGTTAATGCTCATTCACTGGAGCTTCCACAAACAACAATCAACTTAATTATTACATTCAAATGATGAACACAATTTTTTTTTTTGTTCACCTTGTCACTGAGGGCCCTCTTTGCTCAAGGGCCCCTGGGCACTTGCCCAGGTTGCCCATATGGTTAATCCGGCCTTGGCGATCGGCATGTTTAGAGAGCACCGATCGATCGGTAGAGAGTGAGTATCGGCCGATCTCTATCGGTGACCGATCGATCGGAGCATCCCTAGGAAATACCTGTCTTTTGGCTGTGTGTTTAATTAGAAAGAATGAACACATTGTTCTTTGTTTGCCTCTCCTAAAGGTGGGCCCATTCAGCATCCGTCAAGCGAGCACTATTACGCTCCTCCCCAGGCTCCCAAAGAAGAGCGCAACTGGAGCCCCCACATGGACAGCTACGAGCTGATGGTGGGTTCATTATTCTTGACTGATAATAAAGAAACATTTTAGAGTTGTTTTACAATTGGATTTATAGCTTCAATCTCTAAACTGTAAAAACTGAAAAAAGAGCAAATGCACAGTGCTTATTTATGTACTGCCATGTTTCTTGTGCTGCTCGGTTTTCAGCACCGCGGTCCTGAGAAGCCGGTGAGCTATCACTCCAAAATCGATGCTGACATTGACTCCCTCACCAGTATGCTCGCTGATCTGGACAGCAACCCACAGGACCCCAGCACACAAGTAGGACAATAACACTTTGTTCAAACAAAATGGAAACGTTTTTGAGAAATCACACATGCATCAGGCCTAATATTTGAACTGAAACAGAAATACATTTAAGAAGTCAACTGACACCTACAGACTGATTTGTCCTAACCATGGTAAAGGACCTATACATATTCAATTCAATGTGGGAGTTAAAGGTGGGGTAGGTAGAGAAACCGGCTCGAGATACACTTTGTGTTATATTCCATGGAATGCTCTTAACATCCCGATAGCAATGAATATCTGAAATGCTTTGCAAAAAATCCATAAAAAAATGTCATCTGTGGAAGCCGTAGTACTGTAAAAAGCACGACCAATCATCTGAGCCGGCTCGGCTAAAATAACTGGATGGCCTACCTGCCTGTCAGCCTTCCATCGGGGCACAAACTTATCTCGTGCCCTCATTGGTCATGTGCGTGTGTGTTGGAGGAGGGGCTCTATAAGGAAGTGGCAGATTTCTTCCGGCTGTGTATTTTCAAATTCTAGCGCACTCGAGCTGGTTTCTCCGAAATGACATACCCCACCTTTAAATAGGACTCAAGTTGATTTCCAAATTGTTCAACATTGTGGATACTCCTACAAAGTTCTCTGACCATGTATTTTGAATGTATGTAATCTAGCTACAATCCTCTGAGACTTTATACCTGGCCCCAACAAAAACAAGTAACGTATTGTAAGAATAAATGAATAAAAAAATGAATATATCCAAAAAAAACTGAAACTAAACTAAAACTAGCAAAATGTAACCAAAACTTAAAGGTAGGGAGGTAAGGATGGAGAAACCAGCTCGAGTGCGCTAGAATTTGAAAGTACACAACCGTAAAAAACCTGCCCCTTCCTTCAGACTTCCTTACAGAGCCCCTCCTCCAACACACACGCACATGACCAATGAGGGCACGAGATAAGTTTGTGCCCCGATGGAAGGCTGACAGGCAGGTAGGCCATCCAGTTATCTGCCACGGGCCGAGGCAGATAATTGGTCTAGCTTTTTACAGCGCCACGGCTTCCACAGATGAAATATTTGTATACATTTATTGTCAAAGCATTTAATATATTCATTGCTATCGGGATGTTAAGAGCATTCCATGGAATATAACAAAAAGTGTTTCTGTAGTGAATGACCCACCCCACCTTTAACGGCAATTAAATTGAAAAGTAAGAACATTCAAAACATTGGAATGAACATAAAGATGTGCCTTTTAGTAGATCATCTCTGTCCCAAATCTGCCTGGATACTTACATTTCTACATCTCCTGCCCCCCCCCACAGCTGTACGACAACGTGCCTTACAACAAGTACCTCCCTGCGGATCACTACAAGCCGGCTCACCAGAGCGCAGCCCCCCCTCAGGGCCGGCCCTCTATGGGCTACCCCCCTCATCCCCAGAGCCAATACCACCCGGCCCCCCGCTACCCCAGCGAGCACCAGACCCCGCAGTACCCCCCCTCCCACCAGCAGGAGTACTACTCCCCCTCTCCCACCCCCAAGCCGTACCCCCAGCCCGTCCCGGCCTCCTACAGCACCGCCTCCACCCCCACCGGGCCCCGCTTCAGCGTCCAGGTGAAGACGGCCCAGCCTGTCACCTACTCTCAGACGGGAAGGCAGGCGGAGCAGGCCTACACCCCCCCCGCCCCCCCGCCAGCACGTGTCCCGCCCCCCCCCTCAGACTCAGACCAGTCAGCAGGGCTGGTACCCGTCACAGGCCGCCTCTCAGGCTCAGGAGATGCACTCGGAGGCCGTGTACAAGGGGGGCGGCCCCGGAGGGAGGGGTCACCAGGTGCCTCTGTCCAAGAGAGGGATGGAGAACAGTCACCCAGGGTCAGGGGCCGCTCTGAACCCGGCTTATCAGTCCAGCAAGGTAAGGGAACACATACACATCTGAAGCCTGATTGAACTTATCGCACACACTCAAAGGACAGGATCAGAATTCCATTTTGGTGTTACATAAATGTGCTTTAGAGCAGTGGTTCTCATCTGGTCAGGCCTCGGGACCCACTTTTTACTTGGTCAATAGATCGCGACCCAACATTTTGAAGCACTCAAATCTATTCAACAAAAAATCGTGCTGTAATATATATATACGCTTTTCAGCATACAATATTAATAAAAGTGAAGTACAGTGCATATATCCCTTATATCCCTTCACAGAACTAAAGTATGCTTTTAAAAAAGGTTTAATGAGATGATGGAATCAAAGCTGAACTATATAAAAAGGCACGCATGCTGAAAACCCAACCCCAGCAGGGAGGTCTGGGGGGATTCTCCCCCAGGAGATTTTTACAAATACTAACATAAACTATGCATTCTGGTACTCTGAGAAGAAAATAAATAAATCTATTACTAGCTACCTGTCATATTAATAATATGTTATGCCAATGTTTATTGTGTGACTTACTTTAAATTGTGGGTAAGGGTAGATAGCTCCCATTGTTCTGTGACCTGTCAATCATCAGACCGGGGGTCATATTTCATTATGTGTTCATTTCTATCTGAAGTTGTACCCATGGATGTATAAAGAAGAGTTCTACCGCAAAGTTATTCTCCGTGGGGACTTCCGGCAGCACTCTTGATTCTGATTGGCCAGAAGACTCGAAAAAACATCAGCAAAGATATTTTATTGAGAAGATGATCACTACGTGACAGAAGTTTTCAAAACCGTTTATGGTCTCCGGTACTTCCAGTCCAACGCTGACCGACTGCTTGCACAGCGTTAGAAAATCGGGCCTTCAAAATAAAAGTTTGACTTTTTCCCCCAAAAACAAAAAAAGATTCAAAATTTTTTTTTTTTAATTTTTTTTTCTTCACCCACACATCCGCGACCCACTCGAAACGGGTCCGCGACCCACTTTTGGGTCGCGACCCACCAGTTGAGAACCACTGCTTTAGTGTATAATGATGCATACATAACACAGTTTAACGAATAAGGTTAGTTAGGGTTATTAGTTGTAAAAAGGGGGCAAATGTAGAACAAGTATAAAAAATAAACTATAAAAAAGGAAATTTACAAGAAATGTAAATATTCTTAATATAGTATAGAAAAAATCAGGATCATTTGGATAGAAAACTCAAACACCAAACACAAGCAGCCATAAGAGAACCTAACATTTAAATTAAATCACAAAGTAATGAAGTAGTAGTTTAATAAAATAAATATAGTTAATACAATTGAATTATCTGAACAAACATTAAATGTACAGACCCAGTCCTAAATAATGGAATACTGAGTTGGTTATGAAAGGCGCATTTTTGTATTCTTTCTTCCAGCAGGGCATAGCAACGAGCCGGCCTGAGGACGAGTTGGAGCGACTCACTAAGAAGTTGGTATATGATATGAACCACCCCCCCGTCGAGGACTATTTTGGTACAGTCGCTACTCTCTACATTAATAACTAATGACGCTGCATTCTGGTATTTGAAATAAAAACAAACCCAGACATGTAACACTCTTCCAGGTCGCTGTGCGCGGTGCGGAGACAACGTGGTCGGTGACGGCAGCGGCTGCATCGCCATGGAGCAGGTGTTCCACGTGGAGTGTTTCACATGCATCACCTGCCACGCCCGTCTCCGGGGGCAACCCTTCTACGCCCTCGACAAGAAGAGTTACTGTGAGAGCTGTTACATTGTAAGTCAAGAGATATCCCGAGAAAAAACAATACGAGAAAAAAGTCTGATATGTTTGAGAATAAAACAAAAATATCCTCTGAGATTAAAAAGTCAGAAATTTGCCAAATTATTATTAAAATGTTTTGTCATGGAATCCCATTATTTAACTTGCAAGGATTGATCAACCTCAACATATTCGCAACTTTTTTGATTTGACAAATTTCTTCTTCTTACCTACAAATGCTCTTATAAGCTGGTTTATAACCCCTTCCCCATTTTTGGTTTAATGTCGTTTCTCCTGCTCTGTCCTTCCTACTCTAATCCACACTTGTTCTGCTCACCTCGTCAGAGTACATTAGAGCGCTGTTCTAAGTGCTCCAAGCCCATCCTGGACCGTATCCTGCGGGCCATGGGGAAGGCCTACCACCCTCGCTGTTTCACATGTGTGGTCTGTAACTGCTGTTTGGACGGGGTCCCCTTCACTGTGGACGCCACATCTCAGATACACTGCATAGACGACTTTCATAGGTACGAAGGCATTCAAGCGCCATGACGTTACCCCTGGTCTTCTTTACTTGCTAAGGCGTAAGAAGGCAGACGTGTGCACTAACTGTAAATGTCAATGCTTGGTGTCCCTGACAGGAAGTACGCTCCTCGCTGTTCGGTGTGTGGCGAGCCCATCATGCCCGAGCAGGGTCAGGAGGAGACGGTGAGGATCGTGGCTCTGGACCGAAGCTTCCACGTTAACTGTTACGTCTGTGAGGTGAGTCAGGACAGGATTATATAACATAATATATCAGAAACATCAGGACTTAAGTACAAATAAGTTTTGGTTTAAGTACTTAAAAAGCTCCTTTTTGGTTTTTAAGGAATTTCTGGTTTCACATTTTATCATTAAAAGCAAAATGACATTGTCACAACTGACCTTTTGAACGCTATATAACTGAGATAGATGTACCTTTAAATAAAAGGGAAACCTTTTAAATGATAATAATACATTTTCTGAAGTAAAATATTTACATTTTCTTTAATTTAAATGACCGACTCAAAATGTGGAAGAATATATACAGCATTAATTTAGCTTTCTATGTTTTGTATTTACTTACTTATTTATTTACTCATTCATTCATTTATCTATTATTTTTTTTCAAAGTTAGGGCTCTAATCCATGCCTAAACTTAAATTGAAACACCGTACCTCTACAGGGGAATCCAATGTTCTGGAGAGTGCATTTGATATACTTTGATATACATCATGATTCAACATGAGTGTTGATGTGAGCTGACTGAAGTGTCTTTCCATCAGGAGTGCGGTCTCCTGCTGTCCTCTGAGGGCGAGGGGCGGGGCTGTTACCCTCTGGACGGCCACATCCTGTGTAAGAGCTGCAGCGCCTGCCGCATCCAGGACCTCTCGGCCAAAATCTCCACCGACTGCTAACAGACCTGCTCCCACCTTTTCAGCGCACGTTACACATTGATGGCGCAGACCGGAAACACCCCTGCTGTGCTCAGACTCTTGAGGTTCTTTTGTACCCCTTGTCTCTGACCGTGAGCTGACATACAGCTCCCTCTGTTGGTATCCAGCTGTAATTTAATTTGCAGAAGAACATTTCCTGACATGGAGTTACCACCTTCCTTTCATTCTGATGTCCTACACAGCTTTCCTTCGGTACACGTCTGCTCTATGTTTCATGTTTAGTTCAGTTTGACAGTGGCCTGACCTGCAGGCAGCTTGGGCTCCACTTACCATGTGTTCGGTACTGCTCAGCTATTAACTTGCACATTATAATAACTGTCAAAGACAATGAAAGTAAGGAAGGCTATCACACATTTAGACGGGAAAATGAAGCAAAGGATACATGCTAATTAGACAATAGGACATGTACGTATTGCAACAACTGTGAGTGTACATAAAGGGCTGGTTTGGTTACAGACTGTTTTTGAAAAGCGTGTAGCTTTTAGTGCAGTGGATGTTTGCAGAGACGTAGCCTCATAGCAGGAGAAATGTAGACGAGAGGAATGTGTAGTCAACCTTTTATTCTTTAGCTTATTATAGTAAAATATCCGCTCGAACAAATCCCTCATTAATCTCACGCTTATTACAGGATCTTTGTCTCCAAATCACAATCATGCTATTTTTTTTTTGTTGGTTGATACTTGACCTTTACATTGAAGATGATGGTGCAATGAAGTCTTAGGAAAACAGGGTGTTGGTTACTCATGAGGTATGAAAGCCACCTATTGTGTGAAGGGTTTGGAAGAGAACAACTCACGCATTTCCCCCCCAAACATTGTGATTTTGAACATCCTTGCACTCATGTGGGTCGAGACTTTAGAGCCACAGATTTGTTACGATTGTGTTTAACCTCTGTGTTTCCGTCCTCATTTTGTACTTGTGTAACTTAAAGGGCTTAGAAATGTAAAAGCCTTAACTCAAGGATGTCATTTAGTTTCATTATAATCCCTTTTTTGAAACCCTTTGTCTATGAATTCCACCATTTTCTGGTTTTGTTATCAAGCTAAAGCGGTTCAGTCTCTTAATTTATCTCATGATGTATATATACTGTAGTGTATTAGTCTGATTTGTATCATTAATGTCATTTCATTCATACCCAAAAGTGTCATTTCAAAAACTCTGACCCATGCCAACACCTTTTCGTTTTGTTTTCATTCTTACTCTGTTTGAAAAGCTGTGAATTGGAGCTTGTAAGTCAAAGCCGCGGTACTGCAGCAGACCTCTGCTGAATTCACTCTGAGAAGAAGGAGGCCATGTTGAACACAACAGGCTGTTGATGTAGAAATGGAAGTTTGTTACACTAATGGATTTTCTCCTAATACAGGTAGTAGTTACATCATTGATTATTAAAATGTCAGCAAGTTAAAAGTGTGTCTTATTTAAACTCAAAGTGTTCAAAATCATCATATAACGGTGTTGAATGTCCTAATCTTAGTGCGTATACAAAACGAAGTTGCTTAGGTTTAAAGTACACGATAATATTTATGTATCCTTAATAGATAGGACATTCATTTTCTTAATTTGTCCAATACTGAGAATGTAGTAATACGGTGGTATTGTATAGCTTCTGCATGGGTACATTTTTACCTGGTTCGATTTAGAAAAACACCTCGGTTAAAACAAAAGGCTTGAGGAGTTTGAAAGACCAGAGGGGAGAGCAGACCAAAATTGCAATTAAGTTGCATTATGGGAATTTTAATGATCAAGTGTAAAAGTATGGATACTTAAGTTTAAAAGTCATGATATATCAGATCCTGCAGCTTCAATTCTACTGTTTTGTGTTCAAATGTCTCTCCTGTAGGTCTCCAAACCTAATGAAAGTGCAATACAACGCTACTCAGTTCCCCTTTAAGACACAAACAAAGGTCCAATCAGCATCAAATGACAAATGTTCCCTTTTTAAATCAGAACATTTTATTTGAGACTTTGTACATCTCTGGAAATCGACATACAATCTATTACTGGTATTACAATAACCCAAACTCCTGTGTGTTTGGCATTTCGCAGCAGATGATCCATTTCAAACATGAGTGAGCAAACAGATTTAATTTATCATTAAAAAGCATATTTTAAAAAAACAAAGTTACTCCAACTTGAACCGCTCTAACACGAGGTGAATGTCTTCCAGAAGAAGTTGCGGCAGCCTACTTTGCGCTCTCTGTGGCTGAGGGGGAGATGTCTCCTCATCACCTCCTCCCGGACCCCCCCCTCCTCCTCCTCCTCCTGCAGCTCGGGGAGCATCTCGTCTCCTCTCGCCGCCAGCAGCTCGGACACAAACTTCAGCAAGAGCAAGTGAGTCAGACCCTGCAGGAGGACACACAACACGCACTTGTCGTCACATGATTCCTTATTAACATGTCAGCAAGTGAAAGGTGTCACTTTGTATTCAAACACTGTCCGATAAAAGGGCCATTCACCAATTCCATATCTTTACTCACTATGTCAAATAACAACGAAAGGGTATTTATCCATGTATTTATCTTTATTTGATTGTATTTCTAATTCACGTGCGATGTCTTGACGAAAACATTTCCCAAATTGGGATCAACAAAATGTATTATCTTAATATTTTAAGGAACTGCTATTCTTGCTGATACTGCTTATCGATAAGTCCTTTTATTGATTTTTATTTTTTTGTGAGTAAAAACGAAACAATTGAACAAGAACATTTACAATTGTTTATTTGCATTGTAAGTTAAAAGAGTAAGAACGTTAAGCATTGTTTTCAAACTAACTATTACTAGTGTTGGCTATTTTGTTCTGATTATGGTAATTTAAAGTATAAAGGCACTTGAGAGTTGATCCCTTTAATTACTGTTAAATATCCAACTCACAATTTAACATGACACCAACAAATTATTTAGTTCCAAAAATACTAAAATGAGATAATACCTATTCATTGAAAATAATAAGAAACAAGGATATACGAAATAAATATATTAAAGAACAACAGAGTTAATTAAAATGGTCGTCGATAAGTTCTATTTCATCCATGTGAAATATCCAACCCCTGACCCCAGCCCTTTGAATCACCCACCTTGTCCGTTGCGAGCTCTGCTCTTAGTGCCAGCATGTCTCTGCGTGGAGCAGCTCCAACCTGCACCAGGAGCCCAGAGGAAAACAAGGCCACAAGAAGTATCTGCACCTGAGAGCGACGCATCTCCATCTCAAACAGCAACACTCCACTAACCCCTGATTCTCTTTTCAACACTGGTGATGTGCAAAAGTCCCAAATATAAACAATCAGGAACACAGGGTGGGATGTTGGAAGAGCTGAATGTTATCACTGTTTGAGTAGGATGTGTTGGGCTGATAAATAGGCTTCTTCATCTTCAAATCTTCCTCATCCTCCAGGAAACAAAAGGATGTGATTGGTGGAGAAGGAGGAGGTGGAGGTTGTGTGTCACCGGATGGGAGAAGGTCATCACTCGCCACGACGAACGCTCCTGTAACACCTCCAACAAAAGCTCCAAAAACTTTTTTATTAGTAATTGACTAACTTTGTGAAATGGGAAATATCAATTTGAAGGTAACATATGACTTTACTTCTGTCAGTCATGATTATCAGTAAGTGTCCTCGTGAGGGCTGCATGCTGTGCACTGTTGTTAATGACACAATGTGACTCAAATGTTAATGAGGCGGATTAGCGGTCCACCCTTCGTGCCGTCACTTTGGCAAATAAACATGGAATCATCTAAATGTCAGACTGCACAACAAAAGGGTTGATGTTAGTGTTTGGTCAAGACACGAAAAAGTCACTATGTGGGTTATTGCACATTTCAAAGAGGACATCACATAATCGGTTACTTCTATTAACACTAAGGTATACATGGAAAAACACCACTGTTTAAATTGTAAAAAAGCATTCTCTATTTTATCTTTTCACTACACGTTCTTACTTCAACTTACTTTTTTTTTTTTTCATTCCAAAATGGAGAAATTGTCACAAAACCAAAGTTCCCCCAAGTGTTCTGCTTCTTCTTATCCAGATATATGGATATTTAAAGTCCTTTATGCTGTAATTGTTTTATATTTTTATTTTCTGCTAACGAGCTATGTCTATAGTCAACCAAGTCAACCCACCTGTTGACTTGGTTAATGGCATGTTTGTATTTATTTTATGACTTAATGGTCACGTTTTAAATACAGTGCAGCTGATGCAGTGTACTGTATATCAGTCGTATAGACATAGCTCGTTAGCACTACTGTTCGAACAGCATATAATGAGTAGTATCATTTTCACGTCTCGTTCCTTAAATAGGCGTTGACCTTTTCTCCACTGCAGGACTCTCACTGATAAGTCGGATTACTCTTTAATCGTGACATTACTTGACTTTAAGTAACATTTTTCCGGTAGTGGGGATGTGATGACTGCAGGCGTCCAGCTGTGCTGCTCCGGACAAAGTAGATGTGTCCAACAGTGCGGTGATCACATGAATCACACGTCCTCCGCCTCTACACCTGCTGCTACATGATCAAAAATAGTGTCTTTCTTCCTGCAATTTGTCAGGGTTAATTGTCTTCACCTATGGATAACACGCAGTATAATTCCCCATGTTTCCTCATAACCCTATAGGATTCCTCATTATAACAAGCTGGTGAGTCACACATTTTAACAAGAACTATTCCCATCGGAAGAGAGCAATTCAACATTTACAATTCACGTTATAGTTTCATGTACAAGTTCAGATTGAGTGCCTGATGAATCCGAGGACAAGAGGAGACTCTTTTTTAGCCTTTTACTCTTCTCAGTTTGTCTTGTGTTTCGCAAAATTCAAATGATTACTAATAAAAATGACAATTGATGGGTTTTATTCAAACCTTTTGGCTTAACATAACTGATGAAGTGAGCAACTAGTGAGTTATATGTTTGTGAAGAAAGCTGTGTTTATAATTTCAAGCTGCCAAGATGTTTGTGAAATGTAAGAGCATAGCCTTTATGTGGTTGTAACAGTTTGGTGCTCATGGGGATGGCTAGATTTCAAGCCAGCCAGAGTATGAGTCAAGCAGCACCTGATAGCGGTTTCCATGCCACTTGAAGATGTCTGTTGCCACTGTGGACCATGGGAGATCTGGCTCAGGATGAAGCTGGAGGGGCTCCTTTTGCTGATGGGATCTGGTGCTGTTGCACACTGCACATGAAAGCAGCTCCTCAGTGACGTCTCGAGACATTTCTGGCCAAAAAATGATGCTTCTTGCTCTGCGTTTGGTTGCTTCAATGTCCTCTGTGCACTATTTTGATTTTGACCGAGTGTGCGTCACCCAGCGGACTGTACCGCTGTGGACCTCAGTTACCTCATTCACACCAACGGTGTTTCAGGGCCGGTTCGGAGCTGGAGCTTGAAAAGCACCGGGTTTTCCCGTTCACACCGCAGCGGAGCAGCTTCTTAACTCCGGTATCCGGTTCGTTTCAAGCACCAAAAAATTGTCCAGCCAGAGCAAAAGCACCGCATACGTCACGCTTACGTCGAGGCGGGGGCGGGATCAACTCCTGCAACAACAAAAAGCCGGCGTTTTATCCAGCTTGTACACAACGATGGAGAAACTTAACAAGCAGCAGTAGTCCACTGAAGAGACCAGCTGCCTGCTGGGAATCTGGTCTTCCGAAGAGGTACAGAGGAAGCTGGAGCACAATCGGCCATTGTTGTTGTCGGTGTCAGCTGTGAGGGGTTTCCGCATGGTTTGGCTTTATGAAGCAGGCAGAGAGCAGAGTTCTCCTGCTCCCTCAGCCTCTCTTACCTCCTTCAGACCAACGCAACTCCGATTCAAGCTCCGTGCTAGAGCTTTTCAGGTTCAGAACCGGTTCTTCGGTTTAGCTCCGGCTCTTTTCACACTGCCCAGAGTCCGACTGGTGCTGCGTCATTGCATCATCGTTTGCGTCATGACGTAACCGTTTGCGTGCCTGCTTCATAAAGCCAAACCGCGCGGAAACCCCTCACAGCTCACACCGACAACAACAACAATGGCTGATTGTGCTCCAGCTTCCTCTGTACCTCTTCGGAAGACCAGGTTCCCAGCAGGTAGCCGGTCTCTTCAGTGGACCACTGCTGCTTGTTAAGTTTCTCCATCGTTGTGTACAAACTGGATAAAACGCCGGCTTTTTGTTGTTGTTCAGGAGTTGATCCCGCCCCTGCCCCCGCCTCGACGTAAGCGTGACGTATGCGGTGCTTTTGCTCTAGCCGGACAATTTTTTGGTGCTTGAAACAAACCGGATTCCGGAGCTAATACCTCATTCACACCAACGGTGTTTCGGGGCCAGTTCGGAGCTGGAGCTTGAAAAGCACCGGGTTTTGCTCTTCACACCACAGCGGAGCAGCCTCTTAGCTCCGGAATCCGGTTCGTTTCAAGCACCAACATTTTTTCCAGCCAGAGCAAAAGCACCAATAAATATATTTTTTTTAATTAAATTTTTTTTTTTGTATGTGGGAAGAGGTGGGGCGGCGCCCCTATGGCCCCTTTTGGGTTACGTTATTACATTGACCACCACACCCCCGACCCAAAAGAAAGGACATATTATTGGCTTCCCCTAATTTTTTTCCCACGCCACGCTACTGCTAGCACGGAGCTTGAACCAGAGTTGCGTTGGTGTGAATGAGGTATAAGAGGCTGCTCCGCTGCGGTGTGAACAGGAAAACCGGGTGCTTTTCAAGCTCCAGCTCCGAACCGGCCCTGAAACACCGTTAGTGTGAATGAAGTAACAGAGACCCAGGTCAACATCTGGTTTCAGAACCGCAGGGCCAAGGCCAAGAGGCTGCAGGAGGCCGACCTGGATAAATTCAATCTGGTCGCGAAGCTGCTGCTGCTGGCCTTCAACTTCCCCTTCCCCATAGGTGCTCTCACCTTGCTTCTGATTTCTTGAATGAAACTTGTGCCTTTCCATTATTTTGTTATGTTGAGGGTTGCATATTTCACGGAATTTCCGTATCAGTCCGGGTCCTCCCTTGATTCAGCTGGGGAGATCACCGCACCGTCGGGGCCTGGCGCGCGCACTTCAGCTGCATACATAAAGGATCGTTCACGTTCAATGGCTTCTTCTGGTACAGCAAAATTGAGGAGGATGTAAGCCTTAAATCCTGGCAGCCTTGTCTGGGTGCGCTGCGGCGATGAAGATTTCATACTCCCTCTCGAAGATCCGCCAGCTCTCCGCGACGTTTCCCTCAAACATAACAGGGACGAGAGGCTCGTGCCGTCTTCTGACACCATGTAGAATTGGTTGATACTTCTTAATACATGCATGTGTGTATGTACAAGGAATACACAATGCATAGGCAAGTGGTGGCTTTATTTATGACCACAGCATGTACAGTGAACATGTACGTTGCATTCCTATTACCTTAACACGTCACCGGGTGGCGCACTAGCTACAGTGGCCTACAAAGGACAAACTTAATCATATGCGAATGATCTATTCTACAGTATCCCTGGGAGTTTTTGCTCGTTAGATTTGAGCTGTGTTCATGAAGATGAAGGCCGTGAAACCCGGAGGTGTGTGTGTGCTTGTCCTCGTTAGCTAGAGTCAGTCAAAATGGCGACATCTTCGAGATGTACACACAGCTGACAGCTTTCAAATCGAGACATATAGCTTTGAATGAACTCAGTTTACATTTGCGTTTTCAAAATGAAAGTATCTTTCCATATTTTGTGTGGGTAAGTTAACAAGTTGAAGATACACGCATGGTTTAAGTGTAAACCCGTAGCCTATGCTAAAACGAATATATTTGTTTCAGTGTGGTGTTGCTGTTCACCTCATCTTTCTGTGTCACCAGTCCAGTGTCGACCATGGTGCCGACAGGTAAGACCATTTAGTAACAATGTGTGGTACCATACATCTAAAATACCTCTGTCAGAGACATAGTAAATATAAATAACATAGTTTGTATCACTCAGAGAGCTCCTGTCTGAAATGATACTGGATAATGATGTTTACAATACAGTGTGCTTTTATTGTATTGCCTTCATTAAGATGACATTGTCTAATAAGAGCAACAATGGCTTTATAATTTGGCAATTTCACACATAATGCCACATATAAGTAGTCACAGGTATGTTCAAAGCAATGCATTGTCTACCACGAGTATGCATTTCATAAGAAAAGTGTTTTCACGTTATGAAAAACTAAATAATATTAATTCATTTTAATATATTTGTATTTAAAGGCCCTCAAAAGGTCTATACAATAATGTGAAATGTTTGCCCCTATTGCATGCATTTTGTTGTCTACTTATGAATGCTTAGAGTTAGACTATGCAGAATTATACAAATACCACTTGAATGAATATTCACATTAAATTAAACCCTTAAAAAAATGTTTTGGAATTACTTGGGAACTGATGCCAGTGTTAATGTTTTCAGGAACATTTAAGACCAAATGTCTTGAACGTCACTTTTGGCTTTCTGTCAAGTCCAGCTTCCTTGGCTCGAGGGTCCACTTTGACTTGGAAGGTAAGTTTCTTTATTTTCCTCAAGAATGTTTTTCCTAAATTGATGGTCAAAAATGTAATTTAGATAACAACAAAGCTCTGAACCACCAGACCGGTATGGATTCCACTCTTTGTCTGACCATGAGGCCACACTGTGTGGTTACACTGTCCTGGCCAATGATGTTGGAGACTTGGTGTTTCGTGCCTCCTTCCTGGCCTGTCATGTCCACAGCGAGGTAGTTTTTTTTACTTTGTTAAGCTTTGATATATATCGCAGGGTTGCATTCCTCACATCACTGTATCTTTCTGCAGGGAGGCACAGACTATCACCTGCGTCTTTGGTTTGTGAAACTGCAGGAGGATGGGAAGGTGGCAGCGTATCCCTTCCAGCTCCACTGCTCTCTTCGGGGGCAGTGGAGCACCAGAGAGATCGTCTGTGAGGAGAACTACATGGAGGTGAATTAATAACCGGCCGATTTATGTAATCACATCCACAGATTTAGGTTTAATTCTGAATGTAAGCCTTTTAAAAACACGTGCTAGTGCTTATAGAAGGTAAACAATTTTTGTGACCATATCTTAACTCTGCTCTTTTCCTATCTAGGTGTCCATCCAGCAGCCTTTCCTGCCTATTACATCAAACAATGAGAAGGTAATTAAATATGGTAAATCCTTGCACTCACAAGTTGATCAACCAGTAGGCGAAAAGTATGACACACTTTTCATGAATGGCAGCCCTCTCCTTTGCATATAGAACTGTACGATGAAAATAACATGCAAAAGTTTGGGTGAATAAAATGAGGTTAAATTCTATGTAAATTAATAAAATAATTAATTCTATATAAGTCCTTCATAAGTAAATAGCAGAGATGTGTTTTTTTTCATGATTCTGTATTTGTTGTAACAATCATTGACTAGAAATCCTACGATATATAGCACCAAAAGGTTTCTTCATATTTGGAGGAAGAATATGTTTTAAATTATATTTTCCAATTTTGCTTCACAAATGACTTCATTAAGCATCTCTTTGTCTCTGAGCAGGGAGTTGATGAGGCAGACATGGCTGTGATGTTCCACTATGATTCCCAGCCACCAGAGGAAGCGAGGTTCTTCTCCCGGAAAGAGGCTGCTGCTCTGGGCTACCACATCTCACTGCGAGGCGCGCACCTCAGCCTCCGCTGTCCCTACTCCTCCCCGCTCTCATACTTAGTCAAGGTGCCCATTCATGGATATTGTTTACTCGAGATTAGGCATGGTTCGTTTTTATTTATCTGGTTGCTTTGTGTGGGTGTTTTTTCCCAGGAGAGAGGAGTGGATTTAGTGATTGTCAGAGCAACTATCCTGTACCGACTCCAGAGAAGCTTCCTAGCTGTTAACACCACTGTCGCCTGTGCTCTGAGTGAGTACGCTTTATCAATATTACATTATTGTGCAAACACCAGAGTAAAATGTCTCCTTTCTCACACCCAGACGAGGCTTCAGCAGATGGCTCTGATCTGCTGTGGACTGTTCCTTACATCCTGACACCGTTAGTCCATGGTGAGTTCAGGTACAGAGGCATGAAGATTGGAGTGAATGGCCAGGATCTGAGTGAGTCTGGATATAAAGAGAGGGGATACAAAATCAGCCTGCAGGAGGGAAAAGTGGAGGTCAGGATTCCTCTAGCAGCCCCAGGTGGACACATGAAGGTATGCAATCAAATGTGTTGTACAGAGAATTGTGTAACATTTCTCCAATTCTTTGCTAAAGACAACTGTTTGCACATGTTTCTCAATTGTTTGTCTTGCTGTGAATGTCCCAGAGTGGTGTTGTGAGAGGGCAGTACAGCCAGTCCATGTCTGTGGATTTGTCCTTCATGAGTCAGTGGGAGGACGAGCGCTGGCCTCTAACACAGCATCGCTCCTTCAGGCTCCTTAAGACTCCTCTCATCCCTCAAATCCCAGTCTTCACCAGCAGTAAGGCCGACTTTATCCATGCTAACTTGTTTGAACTGGTTTTCTTATGTTATTTAATAGTAGAAGATATATTGATTTGACAAAAGCAGTTATGGTTGCATTGCAAAGTTCCCCTTTACCCTTCTCTTATTGTAGCATAACGATGTGAACATTGCGTTATTAAATGATAGTAAGAGAAATAATAACACATTTTTGGCCTTGGACATCATTGTAATTTAAAACGTTTTTATTTTTGCATGCAGTTGGCATATTGTGATGTAAATCAATGGCAGACAAATGTTATTTTTGTTATCTTAAACGGAAATAATAATTAAAGTTTGTTACGTTTTTTGGGGTGGTCTATTTATGATTTTAAAAAAGTATTTAAAATATTCCACTCTCTCTGTAAAGACTCTGTCCCATCCTTAGGATTGCTCTCCGTCACTTTAGGCCTCTTTGCCCCTGATGTTTCCGTCCAGAAGGTGACATTAGATGGTGGAGGCGAGCTTCTAACCTGGACCCAAACTGAAACAGACGACCTCAGTGTGTCCAGGCTCTCCCACTCAAACGGGAGCCAATCCTACCAGCTTCGTTTCCCATTGTCACACCCGAAAATAATCCCAGAGGTGAGATTTACCAACACTGAGCCAGTTGTACTATGTGTAGAAGCTGAACAATATGACCCTGCTGTGTAATCCCAGTACATAGGTGGTGGCTACAAGACATACAGCCTCTCTTTCACCTTTACCTTTAACATCTTACCCAATGGAGAGCAGTTTTACCATCGAGCCACTATAGAGCATAGTGTTGAATACACAGGTGAGTTATTGATACATCACCATTGCTCCCGACCAGTTTTAAATCAATATGTTGATGATACCCTATCTATCAGCTCCAACTTCCCCCAAGCTGGAGGGAAAGTGCACAGAGAGAGGCCTGCTGGTGCTGCTGCACCACGGGGCCCAGGCGGACCTGCAGTGGGAGCTCTTCCTCGGAGCTCACAAACTGGACTGGGACCTGGTGGAGATGGGTGGGTTTGTGATGGAGGCGGATGAGGACTACTTTACTGTTGAGATCCCCCGCTACAGCCCATGGATGAACTACGTGGTGATCAATCAAAGTTTATATTGACCTGATGTGTTTTTAACAATTACTTTAGGTTTTGGATATGCAGTTGGTGGTTAGCATGCCTCCAGTTTTGAGAAACATCAGGAGCGAAGAGGCAAAACAATGTACTGCTTGTATTTAAGCCACCAAAAAGAATGGCCCAATTGAAAATATCAATTATAAGTGTATTTTGTACACTTTTACCTAGAAGCTCTTTCCAGGAAGGAATTAAAGGCGATATATCTGTCTATGCTTTTGCTAAAAAACTCCCAAAACTTTTTTTTGCATTTACAGTGTATTTGACTTTAAAAGATTCCTTCTTTGCTTCTTTTTTCCCCATGCAGGAGCTGACATTGCAGGGTCTTGTCTCTGGAGTGGAAGTGTCTGTTGTGGACGCTGACTCTCTGAAAGCAAAGGACACTCTTGTCTTTAAATGTACATTTCCTGTTGGGGAACTACTAGGTAAACCTCACAAGCTCAAACTGAAGCATATTTTCCTTTAGTTTCTATTCGTCTCCTCACTCAGACTGTTTATCTGGCAGTATGTTTGCCAGAAGGGAGGATGGTAGCAGTCGTCGACACCACCCACACTATCCCGCCCAATCACCCCAACCGGACCACCCTATTGGACCCCAGCTGTATTCCCATGGAGACGGACAGCACCAGAGCCTTGTTCAGCTTCAGCCTGGACTCCTGTGGGACGACTGTCACTGTGGGAGAATTTAATTGATACAAATTCACACTCAAAATATGTTTTCTGGCGTGTTTCTGATCTTATCCGATTTTCCTCAGACTGAGGGAAATGTCCTTGTTTATGAAAATCAGATCAGTTACACTCAAGAGTTTCTGCCTCCGGATGATCCTCTCATACACAGAGATTCTCCATACAGGTGGGAAACATACAAACTCAATCAAGCAGTGTTTAAACCGGATAATAATGTTTATACTTTGTCTGTTTTAGGTTGACAATTCAGTGTCGCTACCCAGCAAACCATACTACAACTCATGCTATCCAACAGCCTTTAAATAACTCTCTGGACCTTTCACCTGTGCACATCACACGCCCACGCAGGGAAGCTGCAAACACAGGTGTGTGTGTGTGTGTGGGGGGGGTGTGTGTGTGTGTGTGTGTGTGTGTGTGACTTCAGATTGTATTTTGGAAGAAAATGACAAGTCGATCTATGACTCAAAATTCATATTAATAATGTAAATGTGATTTATATATTCACTCCAATCAGGCTGAAGAAAATGGAGTTTGGAGGGACTGCAAGACCGTCTTCGTGGTGAAACTTTATTTATACTGTGTCTATATTACTGTTGAAACTGTGCTACATACTCTACACACCCATAACTCAACATACTTTGAATTAAAACTGAAATAGGGAGATTAATAAAGTGGAATGATATAATTTACTCATTTAAAATTGTGTAATTCTCCCCCTTTCCTGACTTTCAGTGTGGATCACATGGACGCGTGTCTCCATTCTGCTGATGCTCTGCAAATGGGTTGTTGCATTTTTGTCCTGTAAATAAAATAAATAAATGTATGTTGCATTTTATTTATTACTTCTTTCTTGTTTATCCTGACAAGATATTTAAAAAATAAATGAAAGGTTATTGTTTTATTTTGTAAAATAATTATCAACTATTTGGTGGTTTAAAAAAAAAAAACGTTTACCTAAATACCAGGTCAAATCATCATGTGTCTATGTGGTTGAAACAAATGTAGACTCAAACATGATGAGTTTATCTTTAATGGCATGACATTTTCCTGTCATAGCAGGTTGAAATATTCAACTAATTTCTGCAGACAATTTCCGCATTTTAAGAGCCTTGGTAATAAAACTACTTCATTCACATGCTTACTCACTTCATCTCATTGAAAGGAGCCATTAGCGTCACCTGTGCTTGAGCGCTAGCTTGATTGCTAATGAGCAGCACCTGTGGCTTTAACACCTGACTGCCTCTGATTGGTTGGTGAATAAACAGGCCTATAAAAGCTGGTCTAGCAGACAGCATGTCATAGTGCTAGTTTGGTCAGGATATCAAGTGTTGCCTTTGAGCTTGTGTTGAAGCAGGTGTAGTTTGCTAGCTTTAGACACTGCCAACACATCAGTTGCTATGGCTATTCACTTTTGCCTTGGGTAAGTTGGTTTTCTGAACACTTTCAAGCGGTTTGTGGACAATAGTTCACCTTTTCTTATTTGTGGATACTCTATGCCTTTGTGTTACAGGGTGACCTTGCTCCTCTCTATGTGGGCAACTGCAAAATGTGATGTTCCCAATGGTAAGAGATGAAATGTTTGCTTATAGTCATTACGGCTGCTCAATTAATCGTATTTTAATCGCAATTATCATTTTGGCTTGCAACGATTATGAAAACAACATAATCAAAATAAAACTTTTATTTAAAAAAAAAAATGTTTAATTGTATTGGTTTTTCAGTTGAATTACACTTAAAGTTAGGGTAATCTACTGTTCAAAACATACTGTTCACATTTTGTTTTTCAATATATGGATGTTTTCAAAGTAAATGGATAATCGTTTTTAATAATCGTGATATCAATTATTGACCCAAATAATCGATATTATTATGATTTTGCCATAATCGAGCAGCCCTATAGTCACACTAAACTGTGGACTAGTTTGACAGCTTTGAATTGTTTCTGCAGAAGCTATAAATATGGAGTGTCATGATCGCTTCTTCGTGATAGCTGTTGATCTCGCCTTCACTGGGAATAAACCCCACTTTGAGGCAGTTGGTAAGTCCTGCACAGCTTTGTCACAAATTGCTACCCCTTTTTTAAAATGTACCATCCGATCAAAAGACAACTAGTGTGGCCTGAAAATGACAATTTCACTAATGCAGCCACTTGTAGGGTTGAATAACTAATGTGATTGTCGTTCCAGATGAGAGCGGTGTGTACCCCATCACTAGGCACAGGGCAGCACAGTGTGGCTACAGTATCGGTGTTCTCCCTCTGCTTGGACATGTGGAGCTCCGAGCCTCTTACTTTAGCTGTCACACTGAAAACAACGTTGGTACACTTGGCATTTTAACAGTATTTGTTCGTGTCGTGTGGCAACCCCTTCATTCTGCTCTATATTTCAGGGTGACGAAGTCTTCACGTTCAACTTCAACCTGGTTGTTGCAAATAAAGGAAAGATTGTCAGCTATGCCTTGAGCAAGACCTGTTCTCCATCTCTCCCCTGGTCTCCCAGAGAGGTTACCTGTGAGGTCAACTACATGGAGGTAAGCATGGTTACATTGTCTAGTATTTTGGGAATTGTTTTAAATCTGAACTAATCTTTGTTTCCCTGTAGGTGTCAGTGAATAGTGAGGTCACCTGTCCATCTGAGACAAAGAAAGAAGACTGGAATGCTGCTCTAAAATCAGTACGTTTCAACTTTCACACCGTTTTATATTGCTATAGCTTCAATGAGCACCACCATGAAATATTTCTCTTCTAGGCTTATACCTCAGCAACTTCAGACTGGCAGGTTATGTTGCACGGCGGTGAGGAGCAGGGGATGCCAATGAACCTTTCTGAAGCTCATAAGCGGGGCTATTCGTTTGACTTGACGGACAGCAGGCTGGTTTTACGTGCCCAGTATGGACAACCTGAATCATTCAGCACTGAGGTAAATGTACAAGATATTGTCAATGATTTTGTGGTTGCATAGTTCAATACCTGTCTTGTAAAGCGGAGTCTAAAACAAGTTTTGACTTTGATTTTCTGTCTCCAGGTGAATGGTGTTCCAGTAGAGGCGGTCCATGCCACTCTGTTCTCCAGACAGGGCTGGGTTGTCCTCATGGTGGACCTGGTGGCTGCTTGCTCAATGCGTCAGTATTACAATATTTAAGGGTGAGGCTTATATTTTGTTCCTGTTGACGGTACAACAACCAAAGCTTTAATTTTGTAATGTTCACAGATGAAGGATCATATAATGACAGCGGCTACATGATGTGGGACACTCCTGAGGCGCTGCATCCGCTGATGACTAGTCAACATGAGGTGCAGGTCAAAATTGGAGTAAACGGTGAACTTGTGGAGGAGCCAGTTGCAGAAGAGAGGGGCTACATTCTGGAGAAGCAAAATACCATTATCAAGATCAGCATCCCCTATAATGCAGAAGGAGCCATCAGGAAGGTCAGGACGCACTGATATAATAAGATTTGCGGTTTAGAAGCACACTTGGCTGAATGCGCTTTTGTATTTGCAGAGCTTGGTGTCTGGCGACCTCTTCGAATTCTATATCTTTGATCTGTACTTGGAGCAAATGTTGTTCGGTGAAGACCAGATGGACACCAGACTTCGTGCTCACAGGACACTGGCTACGCCCCTGCTGCCACGCTATCTCTTCAGTGAAAACAGTAAGTCGATTGACAAACTCATCGTCCATTTGATGCAACAATAATCTGATTTACATTTTGATTTCAGGAACAGTTCCTGAGGAGCGTGTGTTCACGGTGTACCTCGGCGACGTGCCTGAAGACGTAGAGTTGGCGGCTGTTAATTTGAATGGACAAAAATGTAAAGCTCCGTTTTCGAATGAAAGTAGCCTCACCATCACAAAAGTTATTCAGCCAAACAACAATCATGGCTACACTCTGAAGGTGTCGATGTTTGACCCTGTTATCAAGCAGAAGGTAAAGGTCCTGAAATACTTAGTCCATATTCATGGGAACTTCACCCTGCTTTGGTAAAACTTGCATGTTCTTTTTCCTAGTTCTCCAAAGAAGATGCAGCCATGCAGCAGACTCTAGAAATCAACTACACCTTGACGGTTCTGCCTGAAAATGAGCCTTTTTACCATCTGGCATCAGTCATGGCATTTACTGACGTCTGTAAGTTGCCTACCATATGTTTTGCCTTGGTTAAACTTACTTGTGCATATAGCAACCATTGTCTTCTATACTTGTCCTGTGTTCAACAGCGCCACCAGTCTTTGATGCTGTCTGCACGGAGTCTGGCATCAGCTTCAAGCTGGACCATCAGCCTTTTGACTACCTGTGGGAGATCACTATCGACTCAGACCTGCTGACATCAGAGCTGGCAGACCAGCACGGCTACATCATGAGCAACGATAGCCACAGTCTGCTGCTTGAAGTGCCCCTTTTCAGTCAAGGCTACCAGTATGAGGTACGATGAGACGGATCGGCATCAAACACTCTTTAGCGTGCTGTTTTGTAAATCGAGTTTAATGACTAATCTGTTTTCATAGGGCTTTAATTTGAAGGAAGTCATTGGTACGTTCAAGATTCTCATTCGGGATCCTGAAACATCTGAAGTCCAAAGCTCATCTATCAAGACTTGTTCGTTCACGACTACAGAACTCGTTGGTAAGACTTTTTTTTCTCTTTGCCATTAGCTCCAGTGGGATGTTCATATATTTGAAATTTGCACTAATCTATACTTTCGTCAGTGTGTTCGACTGATGGGAGGATGACTGTGGTGGCTGACTTGGCTCTGGCCATCCCAAATGGAGGCAATCCTGCTAGAACCAACCTGAGAGACAATTACTGTGGCCCCAAAAAGACAGACGGCAGCAGGGCTCTGTTCTCTTTCTCTCTCAACAGCTGTGGATCCACAGTCAAGGTACTGCTGCTTCCTAATGCTCCTGTTATACTCATTCCAAAGAAATAACATTTAGATCCTGTTATAGTGCTGTGCCTTCACTCAATTCTTATGCTTTGTTTCTCCAGCTCGGCAAGGAGTATGTGACGTATGAAAATGAGATTTTCTACAGCAAGAAGCTACGTGCTCTGAAAAGTCCAGCAAATCCTAGCAATGATATTGACAGGTGTATATTTAACCCAAACTCTTGGCCATTTAGCCTTTTTAATCAACTTATTAATCCAATGTTTGTCTTGCAGGGTGATGATACAGTGTACATATCCTCTGTCTGGACTGTTCCGTCTCTTCTCAGTATACAAGTTTGAGTCTGATAAACCCGGTTTTGGTCGCATTGTTCATTCTGCGCACTCTACTGAAGGTAAGTGGTTGACCTGAATGAACATCATTATATTCACAATGAAATTCTGACAATCTGTTTGGTCTTTAGGTCTACGGAGTCCCACCATGGAGCCCACTACAGTGTTTCAAACTCCAGTGTACACAACCAGACTCTCCAGAAGACCTGTGTCAATGAGACCTGGGTACCAGCCTTCTGTTAAATACATCAGAGTATCCAGCTTTATGAATAATTTTCCCAAGAAAGGTAAGTTTATTTGAAATGGTTGTGAAAATTAAATTACTTTTTTAATCCTTAATGAATTCTCTTTTGCAGGAGCCAAAGGACAATTGCAATTTAAATTGAATCCATTTATTTCTTTGTAACTACTTTGCTTTACATTTTTAAATGTAAAGCTTAATACATTTGTCTTTTAAAATTCTTGACTTCTCATTGATACTTATCAAATAAATGCAACATGAAAGTACCAATGTATGTAAGAGCCTTTCATTTCCACCCTCCCTGTTTAAGAGCATGATTTCTGAGCTGCAAGGTTGAACCTAGCTTGAGGGTTTGAGATTCAAATGTATTGGAAGAGTGCGAGGGAAAGCTGACTTTTGTTTTTCTGTGGCAATTACAGTATTTATACAATTCTGACCTAAAATCCATATTACATATCAATTACAACATTCCCGACTCAAAAGCCCTGGATAAACGGTGAGGCGCGTGGCAAGCTGAAAGTGCGCACGGAGCTGGAGATTTGGAGGAGTACAGGAAATCTAGGTATGAACTCCGGAGAGCTATCTGCAGTGCAAAGAGACAATACAAAGACAAGGTGGAATCTGACTTCAAAGGCTGTAATACCCGGAACATGTGGGCGGTTCTAAGAACAATGACAGACTACAAAGGGGCTGCCTCAACGACTACCGCCCAGTAGCACTCACCTCCATCATAATGAAGTGCTTTGAGCGGTTAGTCAAAACCTTCATCACCTCCTCCCTCCCTGACTCTCTGGACCCCCTGCAGTTTGCCTACAGAGCAAACGGGTCCACAGATGACGCCATAGCCCTCACCATCCACGCTGCCCTCTCACACTTGGACCAGAGGAACACATGTGAGAATGCATTGATTACAGTTCAGCCCAGGGTTTCCGCTAGGATTTTTTTCTCGCCGGTCAAATGTCCGAACAGAATTTATTTTACCGGACAAATTTGAAACTTACCGGTCATGTTTCAATAATAAGAATTGTGTAGCAGAGTTTCCGTTGGCAGATAATTACCGGACTATGAGCGGATATGCTGATGTTAATGGGGCTCATTTTTATATTGCTTCAGTTTATAATCATAACAGATCGAAAAATTCAGATTAATTTTCAATAAATGACTCCACAAACATTATTACATTCAAAGAAACTAGATGAAGTACATTATTCAAAAGTTTACATTAACTTTGAATAACAACACGGGAGAAACGGTTCCTCTCTCTCCTGACAGCCCGTCAGTTTCTCATGCAGCGGGGCTTCAGGTGATTATGCAGCATCTGATCTCTCTCGCGTGTCTGGTTACACTTCACTTGCCGTTTATGTCTATATCGATCAGATCCAGCTCTCCTGATCGGCCTTTATAGAGAACACAGATCAAACTATTAAGAGTGAATATATCGGCCGATAATGATCGATCGGAGCATCGTACATTTTGACCGGCAGGTTTTGAATTTACCGGTTTTTATTCAATTTTACCAGCTAAAAACCGGTAATTACCGGCTAACGGAAACCCTGGTTCAGCCTTCCAAACCATTGTGCCCTCCAAGCTGGTCATCAAGCTCAGAGACCTCGGGCTCAACAGCGCCCTCTGTGACTGGATCCTGAACTTCCTGATGGGCAGTGCGGGTGGGAAACATCACATCCTCAACACAGGAGCCCCTCAAGGCTGCGTGCTCAGCCCTCTCCTCTACTCCCTGTTCACACACGACTGCATGGTCACACACAGCTCCAACACCATCGTGAAGTTTGCTGACGACACGACCGTCATCGGCCAGATCACAGACGACGACGAGATGGCGTACAGAGAAGAGGTTGAAAACCTGACATCTTGGTGCCAGGATAACAACCTCCATCTCAACGTCAGCAAAAACAAAGGAGCTGATTGTGGATTACAGGGCTTTAGAGAGCTCTCTTCTGAAAGACTGAGATTTTCATCTATTCTCTTATAGTATAAAATACTATATGACAGTAAAAAAAGTTGTTATTAATAAACAAGAATACAGTTTGAAAGGGGAGTGATTTGTAAAATATCCATAAAGAAAATCTGCTTACAGTTCTGTTTCATATGGGTGTAGGGAGATGTATCCATAGATCTCTTAATGTTGCTCTCAAAGTGCACCAGATTGATGCTTTTAACTTCAATATAAAAAAAAAAAATTAATCTTCCCAGGGGAGCATACCCCCGGACCCCCCAAGAGGAGGTTAGGTCTTAAATCATGTTCAAATGGATAGGATACTAAATGTGGAGGAAACTTCTGTGTAGCAATGCAGTGGGAGTCACCGACTCATGAAGGAGACACAGGACGAGCAGGAGTTCTGATGTCGAGTTCTGATGTCAAACACTGGTAGTTTATTACAAGCATCGGCCGGAGAATTCATATCACAAGTCACAGCAGCAAAAGGTTCTGACTGCACGGGTGGGTTGTCATGTCAATTCTGATCAGCCTATCTCTCGATAGACCTTTTAAACTAGTTTACAGAGAGCTAATCAGCATATTGGGGGAAGGTATACGTGAACACCTGGAGACACTGAATCACTTATCTGACTCGTTGGCTCTGTGACCGAGAGTTGACCGGTCATAAAACAGGTAATGTCAACAATAGCTGAGACTTCCCATTCCTTAAGACAGATAACAGACTTAGGGTTCGTCGTAAAGGTCAACAGGCAATAAAGTTAAATATCTTAGGAGTACGGAAGAATTATTATTTGACACTTAGGGAGAGAGAAGAAATATTCTCTAACAATAAATACATTTGCACACATCTTGTGTCCATATCTTTCTGTTTTGGTGGTCATGCCACAACCGTGCATGCATGCGCGAGTCATAGTGAGTGTCTGCATTTTGGGGGGAGGCGCCAGCTAAAATCTTGCCTAGGTCAGCTAAAATCTTGCCTAGGGCAGCAAATTGGTCAGGGCCGGCCCTGCCCATCGCCATCAATGGGACTATTGACAATGAATACTCTGCAACTTCTACAAGTGCACCATAGAGAGTATCCTGGCTGGCTGCATCACGGCCTGGTACGTACGGCAGCTGCACCGCCCTCAACCGTAAGGCTTTAGAGAGGGTGGTGAAAACTGCACAGAACATCACCAGGACGGAGCTGCCATCCATGGAGAACCTTTACTCCCAGCGCCTCAGGAAGAAATCCCTCCGGATTGTAAAAGACCTCCATCACCCCAGCCACAAACTGTTCTGTCTGCTGCCGTCTGGCAGGCGGTACCGCAGCATCCGGACTAAAACCATCAGACCCAGGAATAGTTTCATCCCACAGGCAATAAGACTTTTAAACACCTGAACTGCTGAAACAACATCCACGATATTCATCTCGCTGCTACTTAAAAATTATTTATCTATTTATTTACCTAATATATCATATTTCAATGACTTGCATAGACTATTATTTCACTATTTCAAACTATTTTTCTTCTTGTATTTACTATTTACTTGCACTATATTTTTGCCTGGGACACAAGATTTTCATCGACATAACTACACTGTAGCTATGTTCGACTAATAAAGAACCTTGCAATTTGATATAAAAGCAAACTGCACGCAACAGCACATGCTTGGTTAGCATGGCTGCATTATGTTTGTGACAAATGTTAGACAGAATTCCTATTCAAGGTGATCTTGGAATGTGTTATTACACTATATTGAATACACCTCATTGTATTTATATTTTGTATTTTTTTTTTGTATATTTTGTATTTACATTTATACAGTGTATTTGACACAGGTTTTTAATGGCAAATGAAAAACGGGCAGTTTAGGGTCACTTAGATGCATTTTTTTTCATATGCAAGAAACTCAAACATTGTAAGCTGTAATGTTTATAGTGAACGGGGAAATGCATTTGTTTTGGTCTTGCCCATGTTCCAACCCACTGGAGTTAATTGTTTAAATGTTGTTTTTTGCACATTCATTCAGGAATATATACGGGCAAACAACTTAATTACAAAAGCTTTCACTTTAATATTAACCTTTTCTAATGTTCGGTTTCTTTTTTTATTAGACTACACAAGTGTGAACTGCTTGTTGTAATTGATGGTTGATAATTGTTTAGCGGTAGCATACAAATATTCTAATTGGGATACTTTGAAAGTAGCCTGAACCAGAATTTATAAGATTCCATGTGACCTGTGCATTTCAAGTGAGAAAACACATTCACAAAACATTTTGGCATTATTACCTTGTAGTCTAAAAGTGAATTTAAGTTAGTCTGAAATATTAGCCTTTCAAGGTAGTTTATAGCTTATTTAAAGTTCATTCTATGACCTAACATTTTGACAAGTCATGCACGTTTACTGTGAAGGGCATTCAGTTATGCAATGGACATTATACTTGTATAGTAGCATCTAAACATTCAACACAAGTCTTTGTTCCTGACACTTGTTCTAACATTCAATGTTTTTTTGTTGTCTTTACGCTCAAAGCAGAAGAAATAAAAGGATGCTATATTAATGGTTCCACCTCTTGATGTGAAAACAGTAAGTCTATTGACAAACTCATCGTCCATTTGATGCAACAATAATCTGATTTACATTTTGATTTCAGGAACAGTTCCTGAGGAGCGTGTGTTCACGGTGTACCTCGGCGACGTGCCTGAAGACGTAGAGTTAATTCTTGCATGGTACCAGATATTTGTGTGGCTTATGGAATAGGACAAGGCTTTCAAATCACCTTTTTTTTCAAACTGCTGATGCCTCTAAAATGTTCACCTGGCTTTTATGTACCATCTAAATAAAGCTAAAATGTAGGTTCAGTCAGGAAGACTGGCTTTACCTTCATTATGCTGCATTTAATTAGCTCATTATAGGTGTCCACTCTTAACCAATTACCACAATGTCCAGCAGCCAAACTTTAACAGGGCCGATAATGCATGTCTCCCTTAAGACATACTATACCAGTTCTTTGACCAAAAAAAGAAAGTGTACAATTATCTGAAAATTAAAAATCTAGGGAAACATTGCTTTCCAAATGTTTTGATAAGCTACTTGCAACGAAAGACTTTCTTTGCCATATGCAGCATTGATTGTAGTCGCAAATAAGACAATTTTTTATACACATTTATTGATATTTACAGTAAAAATACATAATCCCTAGGGAAATTATCGATAAAATTCCTATCCAGCACAAGTTCAGCCCATATCCAATGTGATGCTAAATTGCGAAGGAATAGTTGATCGCTCGAACGAGTAGCTCGTAAGCGAACGGAGAATGTTACATTTTTGACGATTTACATGCCACAAATTACTCCAAACTACTCGCATATAGGTTTTCCAATATTCAGGAAAAGCGGTATACACATTGCTCTTATGAATCTGGACATATTTCAAATTGCCTTCCATTAGCCCCGCCCCCCAAAAACTCGGCACATTTTCAAATATGTGCGTTTTTTCATGCAATTTAAGCACATTTTTGAAAACTCCTCCTAGGGAAATGTTCAGAAAAATTCCAATTCAGGACAAGTTAAGCGCATATCCAATGTCATGCTACATCCAGAAGGAATAGTCCTTCGCTCAAACGGGGAGCTCGTAGGCTAACGGAGAATGTACCATTTTTTACCAATTATATGTCAGATCAGCTACTGAGACCTGCCTGTCTGCCACATCAACTAGTCTCTCACACACAAACATACACCTACTGTTAGTCCAACAACGCCCTTTGCTGGCGGCATATTCATTACAACAGACACCTATACACTCCCTAACCCTACTGTTTATTTGTAGACATCTCCTAAAGCCTACAAATAAAGTGTGAAATGTTGGCCTGTTACATATATATTATACACTGTTCTGCTTTCTGCACTGACCTCAGCAGCTGTTCTCACTGTAAACATCGCTTCACAATGAAAGCAGTTGTATAAAAAATAGCCTAACATCCAGGGGAGATGTGATTAGTGAGTAAACAAACACACCGGAGGAGAGCTTCCATTTCAACCAATAACTGACAGTGGATCTGTGTTCACACCTGTTACAGATCAGTGCTAGTTCAACTGCCTCGGTATATTTATGGTTTTCATAAACACATCATTTATTGTACCGCCGCTACTCTTAACATTGGACTTCCTTCAAGCACAATACATTTTAATAACGCAATCAAATCAAAATTATTTATATAGCCCAATATCAAAACAGATTTGTCTCATTGGGCTTTGAAAGCTCTGGTTTTTCAGACTCTGGGAATTACTGAAGACCTGCAATCTTGGAGCGTAATGCCCTAGGCTAGAGGGACAAGAGGGGATTTAAAGATCTTTAAGGTATGATGGTGCCTTTCCATTTAGTGTTTTGTAGGTTAGACGAAAAGCTTTGATACTGGACTTTACTGGGAGCCCGTGTAGAGCTGCTAAAATCGGAGTGACTTGGTATTCAATAAATACAATCCAGATAATCCTACACACTTTTAACGCAAGGGTTGATTTAGAAATGAGTATAATGTATCCTCTGCTAAGCAATTAAAATAAAATTCCAAGAATTCAATCTGAAGCAAAAATTAAATGTTCAGTTTTAGCTTAATACTTACATTTCACCTGATGAACAAAAGACATCTACTGAAATGCCATTTTCTACCCGTTTTTGTTGCAATATGCAACAAAAAAGTCATAGTATGTTGAAAATATTAGAAATACGACAAGGTATGTAAAATCAATTTTGAAATAAGGCGTAGTATAGTATACTATGGAACAAATGAAAATCGAAATAAGGCTTTGTATGTCGAAATAAGGCTCGTTATAGTTTGTCGAAATAAGGCCGGAAACGACAATATACGTGTAAAAAAAAAAAAACCCGACATGTCGAAAATATGAGAAACTACCAAGTATAGCATGTCCAATTTTTGCAAAAAAAAGTCCGTGTTTTGTCGAAATAAGCCGTACTTATCATATTTCAAAAATAATTTGTTTAGGAGGCGTTGACAGATATGCAACAAAGACAGCATTTTTAAGAAAACAGCTTTATTAAATTCCAAAATGACCAATTTAAAAATGATACTTCCTTCAAATATGGGCAGCATTAAGTTTTGTCTGCAAGGATTGTCGAACTCCTGTGAACAGAAAACATTACAATTGTGAGATACTACACTTAAAATGGGAGATTTGTATATGTATGGGTTAAAGCTCTCACTTTTATTCATAGCGTTGGCCAGATATCGCAACCTAGCATTGGCCGGATATCGAAACCTAGTCACTTTGACATAGCGAGAAGGAGGGTGGATGGCAGGCTTGTAGGATCCTGTAGCTCGTCTTGTGGCAGCAAGTGTGGTTGTAGCAAGTGTAGTTGTAGCAAGTGTAGTTGTAAGAGCTGAAGTGGGCTGGATTGTGGGACTCTGCAGACCTGGCATTCAAAAAGAGAAATGCTTCAAATCGAATATGGGGAGTAATACCTGGTCACCTTGAGAAAGTGAACAAACTACTTTACCTGCTGCAGGATGTGTGGTATGGAGGAGGCTGCCGATTCCAGCTGCATCGGACTCAAATCTGTGCGCTGAGAAGAGTCGATGGAGACCAGAGAGAGGATAGGTACACTGCATTGTCACCCTGCAAGAAAAGGCACATTCACCCACACATCAGATAGCAATTTCTGCCTTTAAAACAAAACAGACTAAAAAAGGGATACTTACCTTTCCTTAGCATTATCGGAAACAACCTTGCTAGGTCTGAGGAACTTCTTGCTATAGAAAATCTCATTTTCATAGGTCACATTTTCACTGTTGAGCTGTAGACAAAAGATGCAAACGGTGAAACGTTTAGTTTACGACATTCAGACGTCCCTTTTGTTGCCAGTGTCAAAGATAAAGATATAGCAGTGGTACCTTGACTGTGGCTCCACAGCTGTTGATAGAGAAAGAGAACAGAGCCCTGCTGCCGTCTGTCTCTTTGGGGCCACAGTATTGGTCTCTCAGGTTGGTTCTAGCAGGATTGCCTCCATTTGGGATGGCCAGAGCCAAGTCAGCCACCACAGTCATCCTCCCATCAGTCGAACACACTGTAGAGAAGACCATCGAGTTATCCTCAATTCAGCTAAATCTTACAGATCTTAAAATAAAAAAGACGCATGTTCTTACTAATGACTTCTGTGGTAGAGAACGGACAAGTCTTGATAGTCGATCCCTGGACCTCTGATGTTTCAAGATCCCGCATGATGATTTCAAAAGTGCCAAAGAATCCCTTCAAGGATATGTTCTATAAAAACATATACAGTTTAGTCATTGATCAATACAGTGGACAAATAAAGAGCATTTGCTGCCACTCAGTCTCATCTCACCTTGTACTCGTAGCCATGAGAGAAGAGCGGCACCTCGAGCAGCAGACTCTTGCTATCGTTGATCATGGTGTAGCCGTGCTGGTCTGCCAGCTCTGATGTCAGCAGGTCTGAGCCGATGGTGATCTCCCACAGGTAGTCAAAAGGCCGGCGGTCCAGCTTGAAGCTGATGCCAGACTCCGTGCAGACAGCATCAAATTGCGGAGGAGCTGTTACAAGAAAATTGGTTAATCTTCTAGCCGCCATTACAAAAAGAGGATTAAAAAAAACTTTTAACGGTATGGACTTACAGACATCTGTGACCAACGCTACAACAGATTCCATGTGGTAATAAAGGTCCTTTTCAGGCAGAACTGTCAGTGTGTAGTTGATGTTGAGTATATAATGAAGAGCATCTGTTTTAGAGAACTAGGAGACATAAGACAATTCATTATGATGAGCTCATGTCAAGCTGCAAAACCTGAGTCATCCCTTAAAAAATACATTTAAAAAACACCTTACCTGTTGCAGGACGACAGGGTCTTCAAAAGGCACCTTCAGTTTGTAGCCATGAGTGTTGTTGGGATGAACAACTTTTGTGATCATGAAACGGCTTACGCTTAAGGGCACTGTAAATTCTTGTCCATTCAAATGAACAGCAGCCAACTGCACGTCTTCAGGGACGTCTCCGAGGTACACCGTGAACATGTTTTCTTCAAGAACAGTTTGGTTTTCAGCGAAGATGGGGCTTGGCAGCAGGGGAGTGGCCAAAGTCCGGAGGAAGCGGATCCTGGTTTCTACACGATCCTCATCCACCAGGATTTGTTCCAAGTAGAGATGATAGACATAAAACTCGTAGAGATCGTCATCCACAGCACTCTGAAGAAAATACATATCGTTTAAGAAAAGTACAAATGTTGTTCGGATCCAGTTGGTAAGAGTTAAATGTTTTCTCTTTTGAGTATCTGTAATATCTAACATTAAAAGAGGATCTTGAACCTTTGAGAACTATGAGTTTTCTTTAGAGACCATGAATGTATCTGCTTACTTTAATTTAGCCTACAAACCCCAGTGTGTATCTATGCTCTTAGGTTTTTGATTTCTGACCTTCCTGTATCGTCCTTCAGCATTTTCGGGAATGCAGATCTGGATTGTGTTGTTCTGCTTCCCCACAATGTAGCCCCTCTCCTCTGCAACTGGCTGCGCAACAAGTTCACCCTTGAGACCAACGTTGATTTGTTGGCCATCTAGATTTGGGTACAGCATCTCAGGAGTCTCCCACATCATGTAGCCGCTTTCATGATACAAGCCTTCATCTGTTAAGAGTACATCAGATTCATAGCTTTACTTTTCCAGCAAGTGGAAAATAATCCAAAAATAGAAGAATGTGTTTAAATACTGACCCATGGAGCAAGCAGCCACAAGGTCAACCATGAGGACAACCCAGCTTTGTCTGGAGAATATAGTTGCCTGTACTGTTTCTACTGGAACACCATTGACCTGGAGAGAGCGCTACATTAGAAACTCTTATGCTCAGATTTACAAAATAGGCATTATTAACCAATGGTTTACCTCAGTGCTGAGTGACTCCGGTTGTCCATAAGGAGCACGAAATACCAGCCTTCCTTCAGTCAAGAGAAACACATATCCCTGCTTACGAGCATCTGAGATGTTCATTGGTGGCAACTGCTCGTCATCTGTCTGAAACATCACCTGCCAGTCTGAAGTGGTGGACCTATGAGCCTGGAGAGAGATTTTAAAAAGGTCCCCCATTATACCGTTTTACATCAATATATTATAGGTCTCAGTATACAGACAAAACATGTCTCTGAAGTGTTAGGCTCAAAATACCAAACAGATCATTGTAGCATCCCAGAATCCCCTCTGTTTCAAAAGTGCTGATTCTGTGAATGAAAATAAGGAGCCCCTCCCCACGCCCCTCTGAGAGATATTTGGTTAAAAAAAAAAAACACAATGGTGCTTTAGGAGGAGATTCAGGTGATAAGGAGGGGGGGGGGGGGGGGGGTTACCTTGGTTGCTGATTGGCTAATGGTTACACAAGAAAAAAAAAATCATTATGACATCATAAAGTGGCCAAAATCTGATCAGCTCATTTTCAGACAGGTTTTATATAAATGGATCGGGACAAAAAGAGAGCAAATATTTTTTCCTGAAACTTTCAGAATCTTTTTACAGAGGGGTTTATGTATAAAAAGCCCTGAAAAAGTGGATTTAGCATAATAGGTGACCCTTAAGCCTTACAACTGAGAAAAAAAGGGAATTGTCCACAGAAAGAAATTAAACTTACTGGTTTGAGATAATTCCAGTCATCCTTTGTTCCAGAGGGACAGGTGACTTCACTCCTCACAGACACCTGGAAAGAAGTCATGATTAGTCACCATCTGAAATACGCCATAAGATATACAACCTCAGATGTAAACCCGCTTACCTCCATGTAGTTGATCTCACAGGTAACCTCTCTGGGAGACCAGGGGAGAGATGGAGAGCAGGTCTTGTCTTGCAAGGGATAAGTCACATCCTTTCCTTCTTGTGTCACATTTAGGTTAAAGTTGAATGTGAACATTTCATCATCCTAAAAATCAAGCAGAAAATTACTGGATGCCTAGCCTGCACAGTAAAATACATTTTCAATGCAATTTGTACACACTTTGTTCTGAGTTTGACAGCTGAAGTAAGAGGCCCGGAGCTCCACATGGCCTGGTAGAGGGTGAACATTGATACTGTAGCCACACTGTGCCGCGTACTGCTGAGTGATGGCGTACGCACCGCTCTCATCTGGAAGAAAAATAAAAATGATCGATGATCTCAATATTAACCCCAACATCCTGAAAGTACATACTGGTAAACAAACAGTGAATAATAAACTATTAAGGTCATGTTTTTCCTAAAGGTAAAATGATGGTTCAATCAATTCAAGATGCTTGATGAACGTGCACTGCTCATGTGGAAGAAGTTCCTAAAATATTCTGTGTTGGCCGAGCATGATCAAGTTTTCCAGAACTTACCAACTGCCTCAAAGTGAGGTTCGTCCCCAGTGAAAGAGAGATCGACAGCTATCATGAAGTAACGATCATGACACTCCATACGAAGCACTCCTATGTGCACAAACAAGTTTAGGTCAACATATGAACAATATTAAATGCATGTCAATGGGTTGTTATTTTACTTACCATCTGGAATGCCAGCAGTCTCTGCTCTTGACCACAGAGACAGAAGTAAAGCGACACTGAAACAAGAGCAGAATGTCTCTGAATATAAAACGACAAAATGAGTGGTCCAGGCCTATATTTGACCATAAAAACAACTTACCCAATGCAAACCCCAAAAGCCATAGCCACTGATGTGTCTGCAGTGTCTAAAGCTAGATTAGCTGCTAGCAAACTACACTTGCTAACCAAAACAAGCTTAAGTGTAACACTTGCTTGTTATATCCTGGCCAAACTAGTCCTTTCTTCTACTGCCTCCAACAACAGCTTTTATATTCTTTTTTCACCCATGAGGTTGAAGGGCAACACTAACCTCATCAGCTGCAACCTGTTGAGACATCATTTTTGCTAATGAGCTACACCTGTGGCTGTGACACTTGAGGGCCTCTGATTGGTCTTTTAAAAAACTCACTTGTCTGTCAGCAGAAGGTATTATCCAAAAATCCAGAAAATTGACAAACTGGTTGTGCATTTTATGTTCCTGAATTAAAGGTAAAAGTGGGAAAGTGAAGAGTGATCACTAGTGATGATGAGATGAAGCCTTATGAAGCTTTGAAGCTTTCCAGCCAATTGGTTCGCAAAAGGGTTCATCTCATGAGGCTTCATCATGGGCTTCATTTGAACACAAACCCCACTACCAGAAAGGCACTGTTTAAATTCTTGAGTGAAACTGGGGTAGGAAAAACAATTTAACAGTAGGTCAGGAAAGAACATAGATTTGTTTTTTGTTTGATATATTTCATGATTTATTGATTTATTTTAATTTTATTTTGACTAGGGCATTATTTGGAATGATGTGATGATTCATACTCATGTACAGTAGGTGGCGGTATGCACCTTTTAAGTTGTTTGCAACCCGCCAAGAAGAAGAAGAAGAAGAAGAAGACGAAGACGAAGACGAAGACGAAGAAGAAGAAGAAGAAGAAGAAGAAGAAGAAGAAGAAGAAGAAGAAGAAGAAGAAGAACCCCCCTGTGGGTCAAAGTGTGTAAAACAGGCAGATTGGACATCTCAACAGTGCTGCTCTATCTCATACTGAGTTCCCAATGAGTAAAGCCTTAGCATAACTCTAAACAACGAACATACAATCATATTTTATGTTAACAATATTGTATTTGTTCCAGTTGAATGATTGTGATTGAAAAGCCTAAGGAGGCTGGTAAACATTGCAAAGAGGGATTTGTATTCCTTCATAAACGTAAACATGTTGTAGCATGAGAAAGGCTAAACCATATCAAAGAATACATTTATTAACTACATTATCTCATTTAGCTGTAGCTTTTATAAACAACAAAAAATACGTATTGTTCAGTCGTTGAACCAAGGACCCTGCGGTCATGAGTCAACTGCTTTCCAGCTGAGCCACAGCACACACACTAGCTCTCTGAAAACACTGCAACATATTTATTCCTGTATTTATTAATTTATTTATTGATGTTTTTATTCCTACATTTATTTATGCTTGTATCTATTTATACTTATGACATGTTCCGACCTCTATATAAGTGAGGGTCTGAGCTCTCTTGATTCCATCGAGTCACCGGGCCCGGGTACAGGAGGGGTAATATGGTTCTTATTATACACCCATGGGTAATATGAGCGCTGTGGTTCAACGGTTCAACCGATCTGAATCGCTTTCTGAAGCAGTCACGTGGTATCGACAGGCAGCGAGGCTTCGTTTGTCATCGATGACGTCACTGGCCCAAAACGATACAAGCCTCGATACATGCTTCACAAAAAGCTTCGGGGATTACTCGACACACGCTCCGAAGCCTCTGCGCAATACGTAACATCACTAGTGATCACATCGCAGTATGCACAGTAGAGATGATGGCTATCTCTCTAGCACTTCAGTGGGTAGAGGAAATACAGCCAATGCGAGTAGTCATTTGCTCTGACTCTAGCACAGCTCTGGAGAGTATAAACAACTTCTCTTCAGAATGTCGTCAGGATATTTTACATGAAATTGTACACATCATGTTTAGGTTAGTTCATTTGGGAATTGTTGTTCAATTTGTGTGGGTTCCAGGGCATGTGGGTATTGGAGGGAATGAAGTAGTGGATCAACTGGCAAAATGTGGTTTGAAAGCAAACCAGATTGATATTATTGTACCCATCAGTAGAGCAGAAGTCAAATCTGTTATAAAAGTTGTTATCAAGCAACAATGGCAAAAGTTATGGGACAGTAACACTAGGAAGACATTTATACCAGATACAAAGGGAAGTAGGAACGGAAAGCACTTGGGGGAGTAGTAGAAGAGAACAGAGCATTAACAGCAGGATACAATTGGGTCAAGATCTGAATTAAACTCAACAAGGCATTTGATTGGAAAACATCCAAATGGCAATTGTGATGGTTGCCAACAACCAGAGACAATACATCATGTATTGTTTAGCTGCCCGGAATATACAAGGCAAAGACTCATGCTGAAAACTGCACTGGAACAATATAACATTAAGGACATGGATTTCAAGGCAATATACGGAAGTAAATCAAGAAATGAAGTAAACAAGCTGATCTTCAAGTTCCTCAAAAACACTGGTCTGAGGACAAGGATTTAATATGAACATTAAATAAATCAACAGTAGGTGGCGATATATGCTCCAAGTGGAAGCGATTCGCCATAGAGAAGGAGAAGGAGAAGGAGAAATGGCCTTTTGGCCAGGATATAGAGAGGCGAAGTCACGCCCATCTACTTCCGGCCCATGGGACCCCGGAAGCGAAAAATAATACATTGAATTCAATGGAGAGAGAAAACGTATCTTTTGATCCCGTTTGAATTGTGCCACGAACTACACATATGATGTTTGTCAATCTTAAACAATCATTTCCATGTCAAAAAAGTCACATTTTGTCGTACAACTGTTGAAATATAAGACTATGAAAAATACGCGACTACAAAGACTACAAATCCCAAATCCCATTCTGGGTCGCGTAAGTGATGTCATAGGCGATAATGCTCCAAGTTGCTCCAAGTGGTTGGTTCACTTTTACAAGATGCCTGTGTGCTTTGTACCAGGTTGTAATCACACAAGTGATCACACCACTTGCTCGTTCTATCGCTTCCCGTCTGATGAAAGGACCAGGAGTCGCTGGATCAGACATATCAGGTAATATCATAGGTAGTATACATGTTGTGCATGGAACATAGTCAAGTTAGCTACCTAGCTAGTAGCGATGAGTAGCGAGCACGTTAGTTAGCATTACATTACTTAGCCTTGTCAGTTTTAGTAGCCTTACCATGAAGTTATTATTTTATTACATGAAGTAAACCAAAATATTAAACAGTAAGAGTAGTCATGATGGTAAGTATTTTGTGAAACATTTGAAGAGTAGCCTACTGCTCCCTCCACCGGGTGCTAAGGAAGCAGTTCAGGGAGAGTGGAAGGCAGGCAGGGGTGATAATTGTGATGACAGTGACAGTGACAGTGAGGGGGAGTCAATCTGTTTGTTGGAAAGACAGTCGTTGTGTGCTTACTGAGAGAAAATTGTTAGAAGAGATAATTATTCAAAGTGTTGTTACTTTAAAGTGTTGTTACCTTAAAGTGTTGTTACTGACCTTTTTCTCTTTTTTTCCCCTTACCTCACCTGTAACTGCTGAGACGTTGAGGAACATGCACACTGACCTGCTCTGGCAACCTGACTTCCACTGTACGTAATAGTATTTGGTTATGGTATATTATTTATATACATCAAAAGGCACAATGCACCCCCCAGAGACACACATGTATTGAGTGTGATATTTTGCATAGGTCATGTGAAATCATCTTTACACACTAGAAAACTGTAGGAGCGGCAACTTGTTTTGAAATTAAATTTTTAATATCTGATAAAGTTGATCTGTTTTCTTCTTCTCTCTTCCCAGCTCCATCCATCACCGCTCTGTTCCTGCAGGTCCTGCTTGCTAATCAATGCTCATATTTTTTTACACAATTACAAATAAAGTCAATGTATTGTATGACATGAAGTTGTGCTTCATTCTGAGTCAATCATAAAATCATTCTGCCTTCAACTGCACAATGACTGTGGACTGCACCGACATCCATGTAGCTCCCCCCAGTAAGATGAACCAAGCAAAGAGGGTCACCATCATGCCCAAGGACATCCAGCTGAGAGAGGGCTTAGACTGACCTGAGACCAGCACACCCAAACACAACGGCTCTTTTAAGAGCCACCTACAGTTTCAAAGAGTTGCAATCCTACGTTATTATGATTAAACTGGTTCATGTATCACTTAGTTTACTGAACCGTGATGAATGAGAGAAATTAGTGAGGTAGTTGTTTACTGAAGTTACAAAGACATTAATATATGAGTAACAGGTCAGTGTAAACACACGCTTCTGTCAATTATAGATCAAACTATTTATATAAAAAATATGTAATAAAGTTCTCAAACAAGTATTCGGTATATTCCTTGATAGCTTTTGGAGAAGGTTGTTTTTAAGTTTACTAAAATCTATCGTTTCAACTGTTTCACTTTATAAAAAGGGAACAGGTGAGTAGAGCATCATTGAGTTTCTTATTCTGTCAGTAAATTATCCAAATGAAATGTTTTTCATTATTTTAGTCAACCCTAAACAAATTGATTGTACCTTTTAATAATGACCTTACATGGTCGGCAAAGTTAAATTAACTTCAGAAAATCAAATCTGTTCTGAGAAAAAACTAATAAATGTTTAAAGATAGGAACTTGCCATCCCACTGAAAAACAGTCTAGAGATTCAAAGGCGTAGCTGTAGTTCAGTCCAACGATTCATTTGGATTCATTTCTCCAACAGTCACTATTTTCATAAAGAATATATATATTTTTCAAAGTCAACTTTATTGTCAATCTTACTCAGTTTGTGTTTATAGACAGAGAGATCAAAAAGACGTTTCCAACAATCCCAAATACGAAAAATAAAATTATATAATTTACAGATATGTATACAAATATATATATCCTGTATACAAATATATATCCTATATACACCATCATGTATAATGAAGGAAATGTGGTAGATAACAAGTAAATAGAGTTACATACAGATCCATGTTACTGCAAAAGATGGAATAACTAAGAAGCACGCAGTATAATAATAATTACATGCAACAATTAAATAACTGCTCAGCATCTCCACCACAATCCCAATCTGCTGTGTCCTGTTTTCCTCCCCTCTGCATAACACCCCATCACACATAGGAAACACAACGCAGAGTCAGAGGGTGTTAAGAGTGTGTTTATTTAAATGTCCTCCTCTCTACTGGCCAACACAGGGAGCATGCTGGGTGTAGAAGTTCTCCAGGAGGAGGAGATTGCCATGCCATGCAGGGTCTTTGGGGATGATGATCGCCTCCTTCGTGGTCCACACAACAAAGTAGCAGAGACTCCGGTCTGTGATGTGCAGCTGCCCTTGGACCTGGTGCCAGTATGGGTGATTGACCCACCCTCCTCACGGAGACAGAAGGATGGAAACTGGACTGCCTCCGCGATGGTCATGTTCCTCTGGCTGTGTGGACACTTCACCTCCAGCAGGGCAGATGGCTGCACAAGTCCATCAGTGATGCTCCCAAAACACCCGACTCACTCACAAAGAGACCAGACTCAAACACTCTCACTTGATAGGCCTCCACAAAAGCCTTCACCCCTTCGGTCTCGTTTACAACCCCCCAGTTGGCAGTTAGCGATGTCTCTGGTCAGTGGGTTGTATGTCTCCTCTCGCTGTTGGTAAAGTTGAGACACCGGCTGGACTACTTTTTAAGTGCCAGGCTTCCTCCACTGGCACTCAGCATCTGTGGAGCTGATCTGCCACATGGCAAATATTGCCAATGCTGCAGCGTGGCTGCATTTGTACATCCCCTGTGCACAATCACAGACAGCGCTCTGCATCGCGCCATCCTCTCCCATGCAGATCTGTACAAATAAAGTAAGTACCATTTGTTAGCATGCTATAATAGATTGAATGAGCAATAATACAAGGATGGTCCGGATCTGGGGGGGGAGGGTTTATTTTTCCATAGTGTTGTCCTCTTGTCTGATTGTTGTATTGGTTGTGATTGTACTTTTCTAAATGTGTATGAATACATTTTTGAAAAACATTTGATCAACAATAAAAAAGGATTTGGTCAGGATCTAGACTCAGTGTGTAGTTTATTAATTAATCAATGCTCTCTACATTAGGAACACATACCAGTGTACCAGAGGGAGTCACACACAGCTGTGCCTAGATAACCAAAACCCTTGAATCTACACACAGCAGATAAACTCAAATGACACAACGAGATGTAAAAGGAGATGACACATACAGTATAGTCGATATAAAACTGGCCGCTTCAATCTGAAGAGCAACTCAAACAAAACACGGGAGTGTACCTTGTTCTTGTGAACACTAATGTTATCCACAGCATACACAGAGACCACAAAGTTCTTAAGGAGAAAACTAGTTACTAAAACAAAACACGTTAGTGTACCTTGTTAGCTAATGTTAGCTAGCTGACATTAACGTTACACATTGCACTCATGTTACTCACCGAAACCTTGTAAAGCCGGTCCTGCTGCTCTTACAGAACCGACTAACTCCCCTTTCGTGTATGTACAGCTCTCAACGTGCCCAGACTTGGAGTGATGTTCAACTCGTTTTATACTTTTCGCCTCATTCTGAGAGAAACAGGTGGAATGTGCTAACGTGACGGCCGTCTTTGTGATGGTGACGCGTATTGTGCGAGACCAGAGACCTGTAGTTCACTGAGCGGTTTCACACAAACAAATGTGTAACTTCACAGTTTTACGACACATTTTTATTTTTTTGACTTGCAAAATGTTCTTTTAAATTGACAAACATCATATGTGTCATTCGTGGCACAATTCAGACGGGATCAAAAGATAACCTTTCTCTCTCCATTGACTTCAATGTATATTTTCCCGCTTCCGGGGTCCCATGGAGGCTCTCGGAAGGGGAGGGACTTCGCCTCTCTATACACCAAGCAAGTGCTTCACTTTAGCTTGTGTTGGTTAGCAGGTGTAGTTTGCTAGCAGTCAAGCTAGCTTTAGACACTGCAAAAATAAAATATAAAATACTTTTGTCTGAATACATTTTCTTTAAAGGCACTTTTGATTTTAACACTATTTCAGTGGAACAATCCAGTTTTGTTAACATCAATGCTTTTTTCTCTTTTCTTGTGTTACAAAGATACTTTTAGACACACTTTGATGTATGCAACACTTAACAACTGGTAGAATATGAAGTACTTTGTAAGGAATTCGTTTTCTTTTAATGGCCGTTTTTTTAAACACTTGTTTAGTTAAACAACTGGGTAAAATATTCATTCATTTGTAATGAATTGAGTTTCTTTTGAGCCTCAAGGAGAGACTTGAAAAGATCCATGCCGAGTTGGATGGAGAAGAAGAAGACTAATAACCAGCGGTTGATTGAAGCCAGGGATTTTTTTCTTTTTCGATACATTGACTTTTTCTTTAAAATAAAAATGGGAAACTACTATGCAAAACGCTCTGTATATATTGATCAGAATGTAGTCAATACCCTTTTAATAAGTGTGGTGATGAGGACGATTGAAAACAGAATGAGTAGTGACACCCGTGTAAAAAGAACGGCTGAAGTTTGTGAACTAGAAGACATTTTGGATATCGTTCGTTCTGGCAGTACTATTCCTGGTCATTGGGAAACGATTGTAAACGAAACATTTAAAGTGGTCCTGGAATCTTCATTTTCCGAAACATTCTGTAACATTACCGCAGAAATGAAACAAACATCAAAAGTTTATCATGTGCTCTCATAGTACGCTCTGTTTGTAGATGTAATGCATCTTTGTGTCAAAAACAGCATACACGTGAATATTTTGACTGAAGTGAAAAAACTCCATGATATTTCCAGTAATCTGGGGAATTCTAAGCTGGAGACGGTCCTGGGGATGTTACAATCAGTATAACTATTGATTTTGTGTGTGAAAAAAAAAGAATTTCAATAAAAAAAGGGTTTTTTACATTTAAAAACTGTTGTCTTCATTATAGCAAGGGGAGCGTGTCTGATACATGTGTATTACAGTCCTTCACATGCACTGTTGTCTTCATTATAGCAAGGGGAGCGTGTCTGATACATGTGTATTACAGTCCTTCACATGCAATGTTGTCTTCATTATAACAAGGGGAGGATAACAGGGAAGATATAGGATAAATGTGTATTGAAACGTGCGTATTTTACCCCCACAGAAACACGGAAACACAGAAACACAGAAACACTATAAATATTCCCCAAAATTATTCAAAAGCACATTCTTCCAAACTCTCTGCTGTAGTCTGACCAACATGAGACTATTGATGTGTGTAGTGAGTTTGGTAGAAATATACTGTATAATAGTGAAGTGATTGAATATTATTGTATTTTCTTTTTTCGGAGTTGCACTTTGCAGACGGTCCCTGAGCACTCGTTTCTTCTCCGGCTGCTGAAAGAGACCAATTTAATGTGTCCAGCTCGGAGGACGGCGCATATTGGCTTTTTTTGATCAACATGTGATTGTAGTTCGTTGTCAACCTTACCACGGTACATAGGAGACGTCATTTGTGTCTGAATAACGTTTTGTTCATGAGTTATTGATCCGTGAAATCCGAATCTGCCAATATCGTTCTAACTTTACTCAACTAGCAGAGTAACCATTAAACCCTTTTATAATTATTACCAAAACCATCTGGTGTGTGTTACCTTCCTCATCCCTAGTGAGTTTGTAACATGCATATAGCAACCATTGTCTTCTATACTTGTCCTGTGTTCAACAGCGCCACCAGAAATATTCTGTCTGCACGGAGTCTGGCATCAGCTTCAAGCTGGACCACCGGCCTTTTGACTACCTGTGGGAGATCACTATCGACTCAGACCTGCTGACATCAGAGCTGGCAGACCAGCACGGCTACATCATGAGCAACGATAGCAACAGTCTGCTGCTTGAAGTGCCCCTTCTCAGTCAAGGCTACCAGTATGAGGTGCGATGAGGCGGATTGAAAACAAATGCTCTTTAATGTGCATGTTGAGATAAATGACTTAAATGCATTTGATGTTTTTACAGGATGCTACGTTGAAGGGATTCTTTGGCACTTTTGAGATCACCATTCGGGATCCTGAAACATCTGAAGTCCAGAGATCATCTGTCAAGACTTGCCCGTTCTGTTCTACAGAACTCCTTAGTAAGAAAAGACCGTTTTGTTTCTGTTAGCTCTGATGGGGTCTCAATAAGTGTGAAACGTGAACTAAATCACTTTTCTCTACAGTGTGTTTGACTGATGGGAGGATGACTGTGGTGGCCGACTTGTCTCTGGCCACCCCAAGTGGAGGAGTTGCTGCTAGAACCAACCTGAGAGACAAATACTGTGGCCCCAAAGAGACAGACGGCACCAGGGCTCTGTTCTCTTTTCTTCTCAACAGCTGTGGATTCACAGTCAAGATCAAGATGATTTCCACAAGATGACATTTAGACCCTGCAGTGTGGGTCTGCCTTCACTCAAATGTTATGCTTTGTTTTCCAGCTCGGCAAACACTATGTGACTTATGAAAATTAGATTTTCTTCAGCAAGAAGCTGCGAGCTCTAAAGAATCCAGAAGATCCCAGCAGCATTATTGACAGGTATATATTGAACCCATACTCTTGACTTTTTTCTGTTTTTCGTAGTCAAAAGGCAAAATAATGTATCCATTTTTTGTCTTGCAGGGTGACGATACAGTGTACATATCCTCCGTCTGGACTGTTCCGCCTCTTCTCAGTATGCAAGTTTGAGTCTGACAAAGCCGGTTTCGGTCGCATTGTTCATTCTGCGCACTCTCCTGAAGGTAAGTGGTTGACCTGAATAAACAACATTATATACTGATGATCTGTTTGGTATTTAGGTCTACTGAGTCCTACCATGGAGCCCACTACACTGTTTCAAACTCCAGTGTACACTACCAGACGCTCCAGAAGACCTGTGTCAATGAGACCTGCGTACCAGCCTCCTGCTAAATACAACAAGGTATCCAGCTTTCTGAAGAATCTTCTTAAGAAGAAAGCAACTCTGCAATCCAAAATAAATCCGACAATGTATTAAGCCTAGAAGGAGTTCGAAAGAATGTGGGGGGGCCTCATCTAACAATGTCGCTTGGGGCCCCAATTTGGCCAGGGACGGCCCTGGCTATACCACAATGAAGATCTTTGATTGTTCCCCATCCCACATAATCACCCCCTGCCATATTTACACAAGCACACCCAACCAATGCCACATTTTCCAGCACTCTCTTCTCAATAACCGAATACACACAATTATCAATCTTTAATTGCAAATAGAACATGATATTTTGTGTATGTGTCGAATATTTTTCAAGGCAAAGATACGATAAACCCACTGCAGCCTTGCACTTCGCCAGGAGAGGTCGCTGTAACTGTAAGAAGAACCTATTTTCGAAACAATTGTCCAAGTGGTTCGATGTTTCATTCAAAGCCTCATTTGCCTGTCTAGCAGTATCTAAAGCTAGCTTAGCTGCTAGCAAACCACACCTGCTAACCAACAAAAGCTAAAGTGAAGCACTTGCTTTGTGTATATCCTGGCCAAACAGGCAATACCTTCTGCTGACAGCTAGACAAGCTTTTATAAGTGAGTTTTTTAAAATACCAATCAAGTGTCACAGCCACAGGTGTAGCACATTAGCAACAATCATGTCTGAACAGGTTGCAGCTGATGAGGTTAGTGTTGCCCTTCAACCTCATGGGTGAAAAAAGAATATAAAAGCTGTTGTTGGAGGCAGTAGAAGAAAGGACTAGTTTGGCCAGGATATAACAAGCAAGTGTTACACTTAAGCTTGTTTTGGTTAGCAAGTGTAGTTTGCTAGCAGCTAAGCTAGCTTTAGACACTGCAGACACATCAGTGGCTATGGCTTTTGGGGTTTGCATTGGGTAAGTTGTTTTTATGGTCAAATATAGGCCTGGACCACTCATTTTGTCGTTTTATATTCAGAGACATTCTGCTCTTGTTTCAGTGTCGCTTTACTTCTGTCTCTGTGGTCAAGAGCAGAGACTGCTGGCATTCCAGATGGTAAGTAAAATAACAACCCATTGACATGCATTTAATATTGTTCATATGTTGACCTAAACTTGTTTGTGCACATAGGAGTGCTTCGTATGGAGTGTCATGATCGTTACTTCATGATAGCTGTCGATCTCTCTTTCACTGGGGACGAACCTCACTTTGAGGCAGTTGGTAAGTTCTGGAAAACTTGATCATGCTCGGCCAACACAGAATATTTTAGGAACTTCTTCCACATGAGCAGTGCACGTTCATCAAGCATCTTGAATTGATTGAACCATCATTTTACCTTTTAGGAAAAACATGACCTTAATAGTTTATTATTCACTGTTTGTTTACCAGTATGTACTTTCAGGATGTTGGGGTTAATATTGAGATCATCGATCATTTTTCTTTTTCTTCCAGATGAGAGCGGTGCGTACGCCATCACTCAGCAGTACGCGGCACAGTGTGGCTACAGTATCAATGTTCACCCACTACCAGGCCATGTGGAGCTCCGGGCCTCTTACTTCAGCTGTCAAACTCAGAACAAAGTGTGTACAAATTGCATTGAAAATGTATTTTACTGTGCAGGCTAGGCATCCAGTAATTTTCGGCTTGATTTTTAGGATGATGAAATGTTCACATTCAACTTTAACCTAAATGTCACACAAGAAGGAAAGGATGTGACTTATCCCTTGCAAGACAAGACCTGCTCTCCATCTCTCCCCTGGTCTCCCAGAGAGGTTACCTGTGAGATCAACTACATGGAGGTAAGCGGGTTTACATCTGAGGTTGTATATCTTATGGCGTATTTCAGATGGTGACTAATCATGACTTCTTTCCAGGTGTCTGTGAGGAGTGAAGTCACCTGTCCCTCTGGAACAAAGGATGACTGGAATTATCTCAAACCTGTAAGTTTAATTTCTTTCTGTGGACAATTCCCTTTTTTTCCTCAGTTTTAAGGCTTAAGGGTCACCTATTATGCTAAATCCACTTTTTCAGGGCTTTTTATACATAAACCCCTCTGTGTAAAAAGATTCTGAAAGTTTCAGGAAAAAATATTTGCTCACTTTTTGTCCCGATCCACTTATATAAAACCTGTCTGAAAATGAGCTGATCAGATTTTGGCCACTTTATGATATCATAATGATTTTTTTTTTCTTGTGTAACCATTAGCCAATCAGCAACCAAGGTAACCCCCCCCCCCCCCCCTCCTTATCACCTGAATCTCCTCCTAGAGCACCATTGTGTTCTTTTTAACCAAATATCTCTCAGAGTGGCGTGGGGAGGAGCTCCTTATTTTCATCTAAAGTCACAGAATCAGCACTTTTGAAACGGAGGGGATTATGGGATGCTACAATGATCTGTTTGGTATTTTGAGCCTAACACTTCAGAGACATGTTTTGTCTGTATACTGAGACCTATAATATATTGATGTAAAACGGTATAATGGGGGACCTTTTTAAAATCTCTCTCAGGCTCATAGGTCCACCACTTCAGACTGGCAGGTGATGTTTCAGACAGATGACGAGCAGTTGCCACCAATGAACATCTCAGACGCTCGTAAGCAGGGATATGTGTTTCTCTTGACTGAAGGAAGGCTGGTATTTCGTGCTCCTTATGGACAACCGGAGTCACTCAGCACTGAGGTAAACCATTGGTTAATAATGCCTATTTTGTAAATCTGAGCATAAGAGTTTCTAATGTAGCACTCTCTCCAGGTCAATGGTGTTCCAGTAGAAGCAGTACATGCAACTATATTCTCCAGACAAAGCTGGGTTGTCCTCATGGTTGACCTTGTGGCTGCTTGCTCCATGGGTCAGTATTTAAACACATTCTTCTATTTTTGGATTATTTTCCACTTGCTGGAAAAGTAAAGCTATGAATCTGATGTACTCTTAACAGATGAAGGCTTGTATCATGAAAGCGGCTACATGATGTGGGAGACTCCTGAGATGCTGTACCCAAATCTAGATGGCCAACAAATCAACGTTGGTCTCAAGGGTGAACTTGTTGCGCAGCCAGTTGCAGAGGAGAGGGGCTACATTGTGGGGAAGCAGAACAACACAATCCAGATCTGCATTCCCGAAAATGCTGAAGGACGATACAGGAAGGTCAGAACTCAAAAACCTAAGAGCATAGATACACACTGGGGTTTGTAGGCTAAATTAAAGTAAGCAGATACATTCATGGTCTCTAAATACAACTCATAGTTCTCAAAGGTTCAAGATCCTCTTTTAATGTTAAATGTTTTCTCTTTTGAGTATCTGTAATATCTAACTCTTACCAACTGGATCCGAACAACATTTGTACTTTTCTTAACAAACGATATGTATTTTCTTCAGAGTGCTGTGGATGACGATCTCTACGAGTTTTATGTCTATCATCTCTACTTGGAACAAATCCTGGTGGATGAGGATCGTGTAGAAACCAGGATCCGCTTCCTCCGGACTTTGGCCACTCCCCTGCTGCCAAGCCCCATCTTCGCTGAAAACCAAACTGTTCTTGAAGAAAACATGTTCACGGTGTACCTCGGAGACGTCCCTGAAGACGTGCAGTTGGCTGCTGTTCATTTGAATGGACAAGAATTTACAGTGCCCTTAAGCGTAACCCGTTTCATGATCACAAAAGTTGTTCATCCCAACAACACTCATGGCTACAAACTGAAGGTGCCTTTTGAAGACCCTGTCGTCCTGCAACAGGTAAGGTGTTTTTTTAAGGGATGACTCAAGTTTTGCAGCTTGACATGAGCTCATCATAATGAATTGTCTTATGTCTCCTAGTTCTCTAAAACAGATGCTCTTCATTATATACTCAACATCAACTACATACTGACAGTTCTGCCTGAAAAGGACCTTTATTACCACATGGAATCTGTTGTAGCGTTGGTCACAGATGTCTGTAAGTCCATACCGTTAAAAGTTTTTTTTAATCCTCTTTTTGTAATGGCGGCTAGCAGATTAACCAATTTTCTTGTAATAGCTCCTCCGCAATTTGATGCTGTCTGCACGGAGTCTGGCATCAGCTTCAAGCTGGACCGCCGGCCTTTTGACTACCTGTGGGAGATCACTATCGGCTCAGACCTGCTGACATCAGAGCTGGCAGACCAGCACGGCTACACCATGATCAACGATAGCAAGAGTCTGCTGCTCGAGGTGCCGCTCTTCTCTCACGGCTACGAGTACAAGGTGAGATGAGACTTGAGTGGCAGCAAATGCTCTTTATTTGACCACTGTATTGATCAATGACTAAACTGTATATGTTTTTATAGAACATATCCTTGAAGGGATTCTTTGGCACTTTTGAAATCATCATGCGGGATCTTGAAACATCAGAGGTCCAGGGATCGACTATCAAGACTTGTCCGTTCTCTACCACAGAACTCATTAGTAAGAACATGCGTCTTTTTTATTTTAAGATCTGTAAGATTTAGCTGAATTGAGGATAACTCGATGGTCTTCTCTACAGTGTGTTCGACTGATGGGAGGATGACTGTGGTGGCTGACTTGGCTCTGGCCATCCCAAATGGAGGCAATCCTGCTAGAACCAACCTGAGAGACCAATACTGTGGCCCCAAAGAGACAGACGGCAGCAGGGCTCTGTTCTCTTTCTCTATCAACAGCTGTGGAGCCACAGTCAAGGTACCGCTGCTATATCTTTATCTTTGACACTGGCAACAAAAGGGACGTCTGAATGTCGTAAACTAAATGTTTCACCGTTTGCATCTTTTGTCTACAGCTCAACAGTGAAAATGTGACTTATGAAAATGAGATTTTCTATAGCAAGAAGTTCCTCAGACCTAGCAAGGTTGTTTCCGATAATGCTAAGGAAAGGTAAGTATCCCTCTTTTAGTCTGTTTTTGTTTTAAAGGCAGAAATTGCGATCTGATGTGTGGGTGAATGTGCCTTTTCTTGCAGGGTGACAATGCAGTGTACCTATCCTCTCTCTGGTCTCCATCGACTCTTCTCAGCGCACAGATTTGAGTCCGATGCAGCTGGAATCGGTGGCCTCCTCCATACCACACATCCTGCAGCAGGTAAAGTAGTTTGTTCACTTTCTCAAGGTGACCAGGTATTACTCCCCATATTCGATTTGAAGCATTTCTCTTTTTGAATGCCAGGTCTGCAGAGTCCCACAATCCAGCCCACTTCAGCTCTTACAACTACACTTGTTACAACTACACTTGCTACAACTACACTTGTTACAACCACACTTGCTGCCACAAGACGAGCTACAGGATCCTACAAGCCTGCCATCCACCCTCCTTCTCGCTATGTCAAAGTGACTAGGTTTCGATATCCGGCCAACGCTAGGTTTCGATATCTGGCCAACGCTATGAATAAAAGTGAGAGCTTTAACCCATACATATACAAATCTCCCATTTTAAGTGTAGTATCTCACAATTGTAATGTTTTCTGTTCACAGGAGTTCGACAATCCTTGCAGACAAAACTTAATGCTGCCCATATTTGAAGGAAGTATCATTTTTAAATTGGTCATTTTGGAATTTAATAAAGCTGTTTTCTTAAAAATGCTGTCTTTGTCGCATATCTGTCAACGCCTCCTAAACAAATTATTTTTGAAAGATGATAAGTACGCCTTATTTCGACATAAAACACAGACTTTTTTTTGCAAAAATTCGACATACTATACTTGGTAGTTTCTCATATTTTCGACATGTCGGGTTTTTTTTTTTTACACAAATATTGTCGTTTCCGGCCTTATTTCGACAAACTATAACGAGCCTTATTTCGACGGTCGTTTGTTTTCATTTTTCCATAGTATACTATACTACGCCTTATTTCGAAATTGTTCTGATATTTTTGACATACTATACCTTGTCGTTTTGTTCCCCCAGAAGAAAATTGAGAAATGACCCCTTAAATTATGACCTCTGGTGATGTTAGATATTAAAAATGAGAGAATCCATAATCTTCAGTGTGGTAAGCTATGAATCTTCCAAAAACCTTGTCCTGGACATTTTCTACAGTATAAACTGTGCAACAGTACAGTAGGCCCACACAAACTGCAGAACACTGGTGCTTTGGGAACACTCAAATGATTTAATTCCCATTTTAAAATCAGGAGACTAACTGTGTCATACTTGCCAACCCTCCCGATTTCATTGCCCTCTCTCCGGTTTCCTCCCGGAGTCATATTTCTGACAAAATCAGATTTACTCACTGTTTCCACTCGTACTTTAATACAGCTACACCATTGTTTGGTTTCCATGGTAGCGCGTCTCTTTAGCAGCGCACGCAACTCAAAGTCTGAGAGGGTGAGGAAGATAGTCACAGAAAACTGAACAAGAATCGACAACTCGACCCTCTGCTCACTCCTTTCCTGTAAAATACAGGTCTAGCTCACACATATGCTCCATGGTGCTACAGGCATTGCACTTACAACTACAATAAGCATGTAAAGCTCCAACGATCCACTAGCACCCGGAGTCTCCACCTGCAGACGCAGCCAGTCATCAACTACTGTAGCGTCACCTTGGATACGAGTCCAAACAACTCGCAGACTGCATTGGGTGCTGAAATTGGCGCCCTATGACCATCATATCTGACGACGCTGATTGGCTGAAATTATGTTTTTCGGCAGCGGAGTTTACAGATAGCAACAGCTGCTGCTGCACTTACTTGGGCTCCTTTCTTAGAGCCCAGAGAGAGGGTAATGATACGCGGGCAAAGATTTCTGCGGCCAGGAAGGAAACATGTGACTTTAGACATTGTAACACCATTTTAAACGAAATTTTATTCTAGACTATACATTTTACTGATACCAAATATATAATATTTACCTTGTTCATTAAAAATAAAAAAATAAATATTTTTATTTTTTATGACTATATTTTTATGACGCTTATCCGGTCTACATGTGTTTTGTAGACTTGGAGAAGGCGTATGACCGAGACTCCCCAGGGAGTTACTGTGGGAGGTGCTGCGGGAGTATGGGGTGAGGGGGTCTCTACTCAGGGCCATCCAATCTCTGTACTCCCAACGCGAGAGCTGTGTCCGGCTCCTCGGCAGTAAATCGGACCCATTTCCGGTGAGGGTTGGCCTCCGCCAGGGCTGCGCTTTGTCACCAATCCTGTTTGTAATATACATGGATCGGATTTTGAGGCGTAGTCGTGGGGGAGGGGGTCTGCAGTTCGGTGGACTAAGGATTGCACCACTGCTTTTTGCAGATGATGTGGTTCTGATGGCTTCATCGGTCTGCGACCTTCAGCACTCACTGGATCGGTTCGCAACCGAGTGTGAAGCGGCTGGGATGAGGATCAGCACCTCCAAATCTGAGGCCATGGTTCTCAGCAGGAAACCGATGGACTGTCCACTCCAAGTAGGGAATGAGTCCTTACCCCAAGTGAAGGAGTTCAAGTATCTCGGGGTCTTGTTCTCGAGTGAGGGAACAATGGAGCGTGAGATGGGCCGGAGAATCGGAGCAGCGGGAGCGGTACTGCAGTCGCTTTACCGCACCGTTGTGACGAAAAGGGAGCTGAGCCAGAAGGCAAAGCTCTCTGTCTACCGGGACATTTTCGTTCCTACCCTCACCTATGGTCATGAAGGATGGGTCATGACCGAAAGAACGAGATCGTGGATACAAGCGGCCGAGATGGGTTTTCTCCGCAGGGTGGCTGGTGTCTCCCTTAGGGATAAGGTGAGAAGTTCGGTCATCCGGGAGGGACTCTGAGTTGAGCCGCTCCTCCTTCGCGTCGAAAGGAGCCAGTTGAGGTGGTTCGGGCACCTAGTTAGGATGCCACCTGGGCGCCTCCCTAGGGAGGTGTTCCAGGCACGTCCAGCTGGGAAGAGACCAAGGGGTAGACCTAGGACCAGGTGGAGGGATTACATATCTTCGCTGGCCTGGGAGCGCCTTGGGATCCCCCAGTCAGAGCTGGTTGATGTCGCCAGGGAGAGGAGCGTTTGGGGCTCTCTGCTGGAACTGCTACCCCCGTGACCCGACCACGGATAAGCGGGAGAAGATGATGGATGCTGCATTATTAAAATGTATTATGCTTGAAGGGGCACAATACATGTTGAGTGTTTATGAAAACCATAAATATACCTGAGCAGTTGAACAAGTGTAGCACTGATCTGTAACAGGTTTGAACACAGATCCACTGTCAGTTATTGGCTGAAATGGAAGCTCTCCTCCGGTGCGTTGCTGACACCATGTGGCCATCGCTGCATGTGTGAAAGGCTGCCATGTGTTGCTTTGTACAGTACCCTCATCACCATCAGATGTCCCCTCTCCCCTCCTAGTGTGCCTAGTTTCCCTCCTCAAGTCTGTAAGAAAACATGCCTCAAGTTTAGAGATTTCGGAAAGTAGATGAATTTGCTTTTATGCATGAGTTAGAAATTAAATAAAGAATTGCCATACTCAGCCTCGGTAAGCATGACTCTGAAACATCTCCAATGCCTCATTTATTTATTTATTAATTCTTCTACAGTATACAAATATTCACACACAAAATGTTCTCAAAAAACCCCTAATGTCTCGTAAACATTCATATCCTCCTCTTGCAGTTCTGTCTTGTATCCTTCATTGTGTGCCGTTTTGCCACAACTTTCCTATTTATTTATTTTTTCTAAAAACAGAGGATCCTCGCCTCCTGCAGACACACCTCGTACACGGCTTCATTTTTATCGTGTCACGTTTTCTTGACGTGACCCCCGTCGTGTTGAGCTGCTGCCAGGTCCAGGATGAAGGGGACACGAGGCAGACATTAGTGTGAAGCAGGAGCTTTTGACATCAGTGCGCTCGGTGATGCAGGCCTAGAAGGAGGGGAAAGGGAACAGGGGCCGTATTGCATGGGTCGGCTTCGAGCTTAGTGTGGGATAGGGGGGGGGGGGGGGGGGGTGTCAATGACATTTCGATCAAATAGTTCCTTTTTCAAACAGACAATCCGTAGTGTTTTTTTTTTTGTATCGCGGAAACAAACGTACAGTGGAGACTGACTTCCTGGCACCACTCAGGTCTCCTTAAATATGAATATGGCACTCCAACCACACAACAACCTGGTAGTGACACCACAGTTTAAAGGGGGGGGACAATGTATTTAAGACAAAGATTGAAATTGGTATTGCTACAGGACACAGTTAATCAAGTAAAAAGGGACAGTTAGATTATAGGGAAAATGACTGGTGCGGGTTAAATCTGCATATTCAATAAACTCTCCTCGGTAAAGATCAGTTCATACAGTAGGAACCCCCCGCCAATAAAAATCTATTTAAAAACATCTATAAGAACATAATCATGTGAAAACAAAGTATATATATATGTATATATATTGAGACATCCATGAGCAGTGGCATGGCGTTATGTGCTGCCTCTTCACTGCCCATGGCTTCATCTCATCTCTATAACTTTATTCAATATGTACTCCGCAAGCAGCGGCGCTTTCCTAACATACCAGGAAAACAGTAGTGCAACAAACTTTTAGCAGGATTTATTTTCAAGTACGTGAGTTTAGGACTCAAACACTTCGTAAGATGCAATCCATAATCTGAGCGGGGAGGAGGAGTTAGTAACCTTTAAAGAAAAATGATCAAAACTGACCTTTTTTCTGGATTGCCCACAGTATTGAGTTTGTTAGTCGCTTTGGATAAAAGCGTCTAACAAGTAACATGTAATGTAATGTGACGCTGTTTCTACTGGCAGTGTGATTAAAGTACTTCCAGTAGAAACATCATCCTGTGCTAAACAATACACATGTATATATGGACTGCACCTTTAGACCCTTACACGCCAAAACGAATAGTTACGCTGTCTGGACGACAACTATCACGACCTTTGAACTTTCCTTGACCTTTCCTCGGCCCTTGCAGGTTTTCCTGTGAGGCTGTGAGTGAACTAAATAAAAAGGCATTATTGAAAAATAAGGCTACCAGTCCGAGGCGTTTTAAGGCACCCAGACTGAGCTACATTCCATCTTTGACGACAAAAAGAAGAAAATACCAGAGAAGATGTTTTAGCTTACAGTGATGTCCATTTTTTTTGTTTTTTTTAGTATTGGGGCTAAAACGACTCTTTATATTTGATTTCTTTCTCTCGCTATCTCAAGTTTTATTTCTTCTTCTTAAATAAGCTTTTGATTTTAGAGGAGGAGCGCTTGATTTTCTCTCCATTGTCGCTGGAGTCCTGGGAGGAGGTGCTCTGGAGCTTGTACTCCCGTCCCACGCCTGAGTCCAGGGAGGTGAGGGAGGGGTTGCGGCCCTTGTTGGGCAGCATGCTGGCGGGCAGCTGGCTGTAGCTGTAGGACTTCTCCAGGATGCCGTTGTACATTCCTTTGCCCGTGGGAGAGGTGGCGTTCCCCTGGGAGAAGGTCATGCTCTGGGACTCTGGGATGGAGCGGGTGATGTCTGGCGAGCCTCTGTGGGGGAACGGGTGGCGCTCCAGGGCCGGGGAGGGGGAGCCGGAGGGGGTGCTGGCCTGGGGGGGCAGAGGAGGAGGAGGCGTGGAGTCCCTGAGGCTGCTGTTGCTGCTGCTGCTGGGGGTGTGGGTGGAGGAGGGCAGCTCCATGTTCTCCCTCTGGGCGAACAGCAGCAGCTCCTCACGGGAGATCTTGCGGTACGGGGTCTCCGAGCCCGGCGTGCAGGGGTTGTGCAGCTGCTTGCGGCTCATGGAGGAGCCGAGAGAGTCTGTGTCGGAGCAGCACTCCTGAGAGGGGTCCCTGGGGGGGGGGGAGAGCAGAGGGTCATAACAAGACAGGTGAGGAAGTTTGAGAAAATAGTGTCATACATAAAAAACGGAAATAGATTTTTCTTTCTGACACTTTTACGTTTTTAAAAAGTATATTATTTGCCATGGAGGTTAGCGGTATGCTCCATAATGTGGGGATCTTTTACAGCTCACTAAAGAGCATTCAAATTCATCTGACTCATTTTATTTCAACTGGTTTTGGTAATATACATTCACAGTTTAAAGGGAATTTGTCAAATGTAAGCACATTATAAATGGAAGGAGAAGTTACAATTTCAGGGCATTTTTTGTGAGTGGCCATATATGTAAATCCACTATTAACAGGTTTATCTTAATCTTTATTATACTTGCATGATAACATTTTGCTTCATGAAATTACTACAAACAATTAGAGGCCCAGAAGCAATCGGGCAAATCTCACCATGTGTCAGAAAGTACCAACAATGGTGGGATTGTTTGCAATAGAAATTAAAATGTATAATTAATGCTTCATGTAATATTAATGGCCACAACTTTTCTTCAACGCATCCTACGCTAGTTACAACTTACAAGAGCTTCTCATTACATAAGAAATACAATTGTATGCCGTCGATACATATATTTTTCATCTCATATTTTTATTTATTTTGTACGTGTTTTCATTAGTTACTATTTGTCATGCTTCAAGATGACTTAACTTAAGGGTTTAGTCTTCACTGAACCCTTAGTCAGGCACATGTGGGGATAAAGTGCATGACTTAAAGTGGACACAAGTAATGAGATAAATGAGTTAGACATTGAAACACGGGAGGAGATTCATGTATCGTTAAAGCATCAGTGAGATCAAACACCTGTGAGTCCAAACTGTAAAGCCATTCCGCGGCGTCCCGGCCACCGCTACATAGCCCCTCCTATCCGAGCTGAACATGATATGTTCGTCGTCGGCCTCGGAGCGATAGGAGAGGGACGAGCTGGCCATGGAGAGCAGGTCGGGGTCCGGGGACATCAGCGAGGACTGGGGGGAGCTCAGCAGGCTGCGGCGGGACCGGCACAGGCTGCTGCTGCGGGTCAGAGAGGGCCGGATCAACGTGGCCGCTGGGGGGGGGGAAACGGGGAGTTATAATTTATTTTTCCACTATAAAATTAAGCAAGGGGATGTACTATGAAACAATATAAAGGATATATGATAATAACTATAATAACTATTATCACAATTATTAGGATTTTTTTTTTTTTTTTTAACGTCACCCTGGAAATGGGTGAAAATAAAATAAGAAAGTTAAAAAAATAATTAAAGATCAGTGAGTCTGTATGTGTGTATATCATTTTGTTTATCTGTGTGCGTATTTAATTACAGAATTACCTTTTTTTTCTTTATCCTCCAACTGGATGACTAACGGGTGGGCTACCTCTGTATAACAAATGCTTTCTGCCCTCCTGCTTCTACTCATATTGATTGTTTCTCGGATGTATAATCTGTCTAATTGTTGGAATGGTAGAATAAATAATAACATTTAAATAAATAAAAACAGATTTTTTGCAGTGTACACAGCTTTTAACGCATGTCGTAAACTCCTCCGTTCTCCTACTCACTTGTGAACTGCGGAATGATGGGAGGCGTGTCCTCGTCCAGGTCGTCCACCCCTCCTGCGATGGGGTAGGGGGGCACGGAGACTCTGGGCATGACCACCCAGCTGTGGTCGGAGTAGAGGCTGGCCGTCAGGCTGGGCAGCCCCGAGTTGTTGACCACGGGGAAGTTGCAGAGCTTCTCGATCTGCTGCCAGCGGTGCAGACGCTCCCTGAGGCACGCCGTCACCTCCGACAGGGATTTCCTAAATAACACAATCGAGAGAGGAGGGTACGTTTATTTAACCTGGCAGATATTAGAGTAATAGAGACTTTGGGTTTCAGAGCCAGTAAGAAGCTTAGTTTGCTTTGATTTGTCAGGAGGGTTTTGGCACACAAGCCTGCTGGTTGGCATGCAGGGGATTTCACTTCCCTTTATTTCATTTTGAAAACAAAGGAATTCTTTATCTCAGCCTGAATTATACAAGCCTTCTGAATGTATCAAACATATCTAGAATGAAAGTTGGGGTGTCTACCTCAGAAATGTAATCCAATCAGATGTGTGCATGAGCATAGTCCAGTTAGTAAAGGCTTTATTTACATGATCAGATAAATAGGAGTAGCACATACAGTCCATGCATTGGGCTAAGTAACATATACTGCAGATAATACTACAGCTGCTGAATCGTAGTATTATTGACTAAACCTTGCTTGACATTGTATTCAACATGACCTTCCCTATAATATGTCATATCAATAAGTCCTGTAATGTGTTGACATTATTACAACGGACAATAAATCCTCCTGTTTGGTTGCACACAATGTTGACCTCCAGCTACTGTGTGTGTGTGTGTGTGTGTGTGTGTGTGTGTGTGAGCTTCTTACTTTGCTTCTAGTATCTTGTGGTCCACCTCATCCAGTGATGAGCTGTGGGCTACATGGAGGGTTCCAAACACAGACCCTCTTTTCTTCTTGATTTTCTCTGCCTGAGGTTCAAAAACACACAACACTTATTTCAGCTTGTCTAAACATAAACTAATTTTGGGCCATAATTAGTTGGTAAGGCCAGCCTTGATGCTTTACACAGCCTCTAAACAACACAGCTCGTCTCCCAGAGAGCAGACTGAGCCTCTGATTTACTGCTCTTTCAAGAGATGAGCAAGACTGTGTATTTTGTGAGCTTTTGATTTGTGTGTCTCCTGCCAGACAACACTCAGGGCATTCAAAGTCTCTTAGCAGAAAGACAAATCTAAGGTAAGCTAATCTTTTAAAATTCCACATCATTCAATCCACAAAAAGAGTTATCAACCCGAAAGTGTATCGATGTCCACATCACATGCTCACAATGTGTGTATAAATATATATACCTCTTCCTTGGCGACGGAGAGCTGGAACTCAGCGCTCTGTTTCTTGATGTTGTAGTACTGGACCTCCACCTCGTGTGTGAGCTGGAGCCACTTCTGCAGAGCTTCGGGCACCGAGCGCTCCGAGTGCATCTCCTTCTCCGCTCGCTTCAGGGCCTTTCGAACCTACGGAGGAGGAACGCGATACATCAGGGTCCAGCTCGGGTTATATTCACTGCACTTTATCTAAAACACATCTGTAAGTTAGGGGGGAATTGATCAGAATAAGAATACCTTTAAATGTACATTGTTACAGCAGAAAAAGAGCCAAAGACAGATTAATGTTACGAGAAAATGAGTACAATCCTGGCTCAGGAACTCTAAGATATGTCAGTATATATTTTATGCTATATGAAAGTGAAAGTAGTGATTTTCTTTTTTCATTTAACAAGAAGAATACCAGATGTTCATTTCAAGGCTTTTTAGCAGCAGTGATGTGTCTGCGTCGAATACACTGGCCTTTTGGGGTGAATATGTAAATACGTTTGATTTGAATAATGAATGATTAGAATGTGTTTGTGCGGGAGTTGCTACCTGTACTAGCTCTTCCTCGGCGTATTTCAGCCGGCTGAGTTCACACTCGGCGCCCTCCCTCAGCTCTCGCAGCCGGTGAGCCTCCGTCTTGGCGCCGTTGATCTCGTCTCGCATCTTCTGCTCCAGGGTCTGCTTCTCCACGGCCACCGTCCGGTTCTCCTCCTGCGCCTTCTCCAGCCTGGGAGGTGAGAGGTTGTTTTTTATTTTATTTAGACATCCGAGAAACCAACAACATGAGTAGAAGCGGGAGGGCAGAAAGCATAGTTTATACAGAGGAAGCCCACCCGTTAGTCATCCAGTTGAATGAAATACTCACACATAAACACAATTCTATATATACTTACATATGTATACTTATACATACATACACACATTTCCAGGGTGAAAATAAAATAATAAATAAAATAAATTAGTCCATGTTCAGATAAGACAGTTTCATGTCTCATCCTATTTTTATGTAAACTTAATAATTATGATAATAGTCATTATAATTATTATAGTATTTATAATTATAATTATTGTTATTATGCATATAATCTTTTTTTATATATTTTTAAGTTAATCCAAAGGCACAATGACCGGAGAAAAAGACATTTGAACACGCACCAGGATGGACAAGCTACGAAAGTGATATCTAAGCTCTATTGTATTGTCTCCTTCTCTCACCGGCTCTGCAGGTCCATGAGGCTCTGCTCAGCGTGTTGCAGACTCTCCAGATCCTTCATCATCTGAGAGATGTGCACCTTGCTGGACTTGTTCTGCACGTAGGCGAACCAGCAGCCCCCGACACCTATCACTATGGAAACCATCAGGACAAAGTCTTTCAACCAGTTGTGTTGCGGACCTACAGAGGGAGGGAGAAAGGGAACATTTCATAGTTCTGGCTTCAAATACTGAGAGTGTGGGCCAACACATGACCCTAGTAAAGATGGTTTTTCATGTTTGAAATACTTACGTAGAGGAGGGCCGAAGAGCACAGCGTCTAGTGCCTTTAGATTGAGCTTTTGTTTATGCCGCTGGTCTAATATCTTCAGCTGCATCGACATAAACGACGGTTCATTTGCCGCCATTCTGAAATATGGAGAGGGAGAGAAGTCAGCATTGAAAACCGAGTTCCTTTTTCACGGTCAGGTTCCAGTGTGTTGGTTTTGAAATGTGTACAGAGTTGTTTAAATGTTTCGATGTAGCGTTAGCAGGGTCATATAAAAGGTTCGATCTTGACAATAATACAGATTATGGAACTGCTTCAATTATTACACTATTCACCAAGTCTGTTCAAGTTGAAAAACAAATTGGGACCCAGGGAAAACTGCTTGACTGGATCATTTACTCGTCAGTTTTGAATTTGCCCGCGTTGGAGTTTCAGTATATTTTAGAAGATGCTTCAAGATTTTCCTTTTTCGCTGCAGAACACAGAACTGTAGGTTAAAGTCGCTTCTTGGAACTGACATTGTTGAATATTTGTGCAGCAGGTATCACACACAAACCTCCAGCATTAACAGAGCCAGTGTGAATATATCGAAGCCACACCACCATCTTAAAGGCTCAGACAACATGGCAGCCTGTGGAAACTGAAGCCCCTCGCAGTGACATCACTTCATGAGTCAGCGCTCATCAGCCCAGTGGCGAAACATGAGACCCCTTTAATAACCCCTACTCCCCCCGCTGTCTACTCATGCAGTTTGCAGCGAGTCACATTCCACAAGTGTCCCAGTGTCGGCTCTGGGATGACTTGGTTACTTGTTAACGATTCCATATCAACTGGGAGTATTGGATATATGAGTGTTTCTAAAATGTGATGAACTACACAGGAGGCAGGTCAAATATTCAACTTGTTCCCACTGTGTTGCCTTTCATGTCCAGCAGTGGGCAGCATTAAACAGAGTAATGCAAACTAAAGGTGCCTTTGTGTATTGTAGTAAAGATCATAATGGTAATGAGTGCTCCTAAACACACTTTACTGCTCACCAACATCTTAATTAGGAGGCAGAGAAATGACATGAAGCACTCGCAACATCTGCCATAAAGATATTAATGAGTGTTGATTTCATTACGGGCGTTACTGAAGGAGAGAATGAACGCTCTGCTCCTGTGAGCCATGAGGTGTGTGACACTTTGTGAGTGGTACCGAGGTAAAGTGTTCCCCGTGACTCTGAAGTCCCGGAAGTGCCTCTCGTACTGCGGCAGCTCCACAGACTCCTTCAGCCACTCCACGGCGTGATCCACCGTCCAGTTGTGGACTGAAGAGGAGAGAAAAGAGAGACATGGACGACATGCGGTTACTGTTAAGCACTTAGCTTTTATCAAGAGGAAGGTCCTTTACTTTAATAAAAGTGCCGATACAATAATAACACTATCTAAACAGATAGATTTACAGGATAAACAAGTTCTGCTTTAGACGTTTATACACTTAATTGTTTTTTTAACTAATATCGCCCAGGGATATCACTCTTTTATGAAACCATTACCAACACAAAGACCGCTTGTGAACCCCACAACTCTGAATGGATTGAAAGAGTTATTAATTAATAAAAAAAAAATGAAATTCTGAAAATGATAATATTTCAATTTTAAAAAAATAAGTAAAATATCAAAATGGCTATTAAATATTTACCAAAACCTGCACGTCATGGCGCAACTGGGAGACGTGATAATAATTTAGGGCCACTTTGCAGGTTGTTTACACTGAGCAGAGAGGTTGTAATTCATAGTTGTAAACATTTAAAAAGTAAGAAATGTATAACACGTGGAGCCTCCTTTTTTCAGTATTTGTAACACTTGTGGGAGCACGCAGAAAGTATTCAATTGCGGAAAATGTGATTTATCCAACTTTCACGTTGCTTCTTTTGAGCCAGAGCGGTAACAGCTGACAAAAGAAAATGCATATTGTAAAAAACGCACTATGAAAATCACCTGAAGAACGGCAACACGACTCCAGCCTGTGTGCCTTTAGTTTATGCTAATGAAGCATGTTGGAAAACCTGCTGGCAGATTTTCAGAGTGATAAACAAATATTGGCACGGGCTGCGAGTGACAGACTGCGTGCGTGCCCTCAGACATTTAAATAAGAGAAGAGGAAGTGGAGCTCTTTAAATGAGTTGAAATGATAACCAATGTTAGTGTGATCAACATTTGAATTGCCCCTGAGCTGTGTAACAGAATTAAATAAATACTCTCAGAAGCCCTTTAACCATAACTGAGTGTTTGCCTGCTTTTAGTCCTTTCCATCACCAGCACTTCATTAAAGGTAAATAGTCTCTCGAGTGTGCTCATCATGGTTCACTTTTCCTGGAGCCCTTAAAGGACAAGTCTTCCAGAGAATTGGATGAGATGTAAATTCTACATTACGACGATGACTCGCTGCTCTTATGAGAAACCACCACGTGTCACATGATAGGTTATATTTATATAGGGAAGTCTGTCTCCTGCTTATTATGCAGCCTATATTAGGGAGGGAGGCTGTGACGCAGTGGACTAGTGTGTTGGTGTTCAGGGGGGCACAGGTTCAAACCCCACTGCAGTCAGCATGTCGTTGTGTCCCTGAGACCCCTCACCCCAAGTTGCTCCTGTGGGGATTGGCCACAGTGTTGAGTATGGAAGTCGCTTTGGATAAAAGCGTCTAACAAGTGACATGTAATGTTATGAATTCATTCATTTGTAATTATTTAATTTTTCAGTTTTATTTTCTCCTTAATAATAAGTAAAGTAAACATTAATGTATGTATTTGTTTCACTTTCCCATACAAAATAATACAACAATAATTTATAGATTTTTGGAAATATTTGCAATTATTTAATTTTCCAATAATAAAAAGAAAAGTAACAAAAATTGGACAGATAATCAATTATTTGTGTTTTGTTATTATTCTATTTTGTATTATGTTGTCTCCATTAAATAAAAAAAGCTATGTGTACATTCATTTATATTTTGTATTATTATTATTATTCAATCTTCTCTTCTCTTGTATCTAATCATTTAGGTCAGGGGTGTCAAACTCAATTTAATCACGGGCCACAACAGCATTAGGGCTGCACTCAAAGGGCCGGTTGTAACTTAAAGACTATATAAAAAATATATATATAAAATAATGTGTTATATTACATTATTGCCTCTGCATTGGATTATTATCAGATCGGGTAATAACTTCATAATGACGTCTGAAAGCAGAAGTCTGGGGCAAATCATTGCAAGTCTCTTCAGAATGTCACAAAATGATTTAAAAAGAAAAGCCACATTCTGGAAAAAGGTCCAAATTAAAAAAAAGAAGTGACATTTTTAAAAAAATTTAACATTTAAAAAAAAAAAGTAAAATTCTGAGAAAAAAGTCTAATTTGAGATGCATTGTGGGACATGTAGTTTATGGGCAACGTGCTTCTGTAAATCATCCTGTAACCGTATAATAAACATATAATATTCTTTGCAAGCTCTTGTGGGGCCACAGAAAATGAAGTCACGGGCCGGATTTGGCCCCCGGGCCTTGAGTTTGACCCCCCTGATTTAGGCACTTTGTTTTGCTTCTTCGTAAAGTAATGTGTATAAAGTTATTTGTAAGTATTGCAGCCGTGAAAGCACCAAGTGAATGTTTTCTAAGATCTATCAAGGAGAGAGAGTAGACAATAGTTGATATCTATTCATACCCATAATCTCCAGAGAGACAGTCTGGGATATTTTAAAGCAAGGGCATAACATCTGTGTTTATCCATCTCTCTTTAAGAGTGAACAAATACAATAAAACAATCCTTCTCCGACTCACTGCCAGGTATGTTTTCCTACTGGAGCACTACATGTGTCTGTGACCTTGGGGCAGTGACTCTTGCTTTACCTTCGGAGGCCTTCCAGCCCTTCCACAGCTCCTCCACGGTGATGTGCTGGTCCTCACGGTGCAGGTTGCTGTGCTTGTTGGTCTGCTGCTGCTTCATGTCTTCTATTATAAACTAGGGGAAAAAAGAGAAGCAGAATTGAGTTTCTTGAGCTTTTCATATCACCTGTAGCTGTGTCGGTTTACAGCCTTTTAACATGAGAAGAGAAAGGACTGGGTGGGTGGGTGGGTGTGTGTGTTTCCGGCTGTCCTCCTTTGATAGCTCAGAACCAAATGCCCTTCAGAGAAAGCTATAGCTCAAACCCCGCCATCGGTTTACAGCCTTTTAACACGAGAAGAGAAAGAACTGTGTGTTTCTGTGTGTGTCCATGTGTGGGTTTGACAGAGAGCTGCGGAGAGTTGGCTTTGCCTTAAAGTCTGGCTTTGGATCACACACACACAACACACACACACACACACACACACACACACACTTTCTTTTTGCTCACTTTTCTTCCTTTTAGGGACTTTGAAAAGAGAAGGAGACCCACGGTGGAGGCACCACTTCCACCTGTGTGTGTGTGTGTGTGTGTGTGTGTGTGTGTGTGTGTACTTGTGTGCGTGCGTGCGTGCGTGTGTGCGTGTGTGTGTTTCCGGCTGTCCTACTTTGGTAGCTCAGAACCAAATGCCCTTCAGAGAAAGTTATAGCTCAAACCCGACCGAGCAATTGCCAGAACAGTTCATGCACAGACCAGAACAGGACGTGCATGCATATGTGAATGTGTGTGTGTGTGTGTGTGTGTGTGTGTGTGTGTGTGTGCGTGTGAATGTGTGTGTTCATGTCTATCCTTGGCATAAACCTAAAACGTTACACATCCTGTCTACTTCTTAATTCATACACCAGCCCTGCGTTTGATCTCATTAGCCTTTGGTGTTACTAAATGCTACTTTGCTGATGGGTAATGGCCTAAGTCCGGGGTGTCAAACTCAAGGCCCGGGGGCCAAATCCGGCCTGTGACTTCATTTTCTGTGGGCCCACAAGAGCTTGCAAAGAATATGATATGTTTATTATACGGTTACAGGATGATTTACAGAAGCACGTTGCCCATAAACTACATGTCCCACAATGCATCTCAAATTAGACTTTTTTCTCAGAATTTTCCTTTTTTAAAAAAAGACATACTTGCAATTATTTGCCCCAGACTTCTGCTTTCAGACGTAATTATGAAGTTATTACCCTATCTGATAATAATCCAATGCAGAGGCAATAATGTAATATAATACATTATTTTATATATATATATATTTGTATATAGTCTTAAAGTTACAACCGGCCCTTTGAGTGCAGCCCTAATGCTGATGTGGCCCGCGATTAAATTGAGTTTGACACCCCTGACCTAAGTCATACAATCAGAAGCGTGAAATGACTTAACAAATTGATGTCTGTGTGGCTTTATAACTAGCTTGCTATAAGTACACAAGGGCCGGGTAGCGAAAAACAACACTTTTAAAATGACCTTTCTTCTTTTGTATGGATTAAAAATATGAAACAACACATTATATCACAACTAATGAAGTTAAGAGGTGCTACTTTGGTGTGAGCTAGGCTATCTTTTATTACATCACATGTCACTTGTTAGACGCCTTTATCCAAACGATTTTATCCATACTCAATACTGTGGAAAATCCCCACAGGAGCAATTTGGGGTGAAGTGTCTCACCCAGGGACACAACGACATGCTGACTGCAGTGGGGTTTGAACCCATGACCCCCTGATCCGAACACCAACGCACAACCCACTGCGCCACACACCTCCCTCTTATCCTGCTTCTACTCATTAACGGGGGTGATTTCTATGTTTTTGTTAAACTCTTAGCAAACAAGCTAATATCCAAAATTGTGAAGCGATTCCCTAAATACCATTTTTTTAACACGTCCTCCTTTAAAGGCCCATAACATTTCTAAATATGCCTTAATACTTAAATATCTGTGTATAAACCTACAGTAAATCAAGCTATGCAGAAGTGCTATGCAACAATCTATACAATATAAAGGTCTGCAGCTACTGTAGGTGCTGCTTATTTGAGCTAAGGGACATATTAAGATAAGCATAGCTGGTAGAAGTTAAAATGCCTTGAGCGAAAGTGTAACATTCCTGACCCTAGTTTTGATCAAAGGGGAGCAGAATCTGTGGCGCTGTGTTGCTTGTTCATTTCAGCAGCAAACACAAATGTGTAACAAACTCAGAGATGTGTCAAAAAGAAAATGAATGGTGTAAAACCGACTGTTGTCGCTGGAGCTAAAGGTTGTTTTGACACCTCGCATCATCATGAAGCACAATAGGCACAGATCAATGGGTTGAACGTCTGACTCGATAGAGCACACCCAGTTCTCCACACAGCTTGAAAATATGTCATGTGCCTCCGCTGAGACAGATGTTATCATCACTGCTCGACTGCACCAAATCCCTCTGAAGTAGTCCTAAAAGCATTTGAAGCTACGTCTCGGACGGCTCCATTTATCACGACATGCATGCCTTTTTCAAAACCCGCCCGTACTCTCTCACATCTACGCTGCGTCTGCTGGGAGCTTGACATTGAATAAATAATGGCAGTCTGGTGGCAGCGAATGTTTCCAGCTCTGGAGAAACTGTCACCCTGTGATCCAGACATGGTTTGGAATCACTCTGTGAGATTCACTTCTGGAGCTTATTCTAGAAATGGGGGGTTGTCATAGTGAAGAAACAATTGTGCACTCCTTTGTGAAGACAACGACTGGCATATTTTGCATCAAAGCGATTACTGGACATCAGAAAAGGGTGAAGTGTGTGTAGTTCAGGATCAATGTCAATCTGTCCGTCTCTCTCTTCATTTGAAAGTCAACTGTTTTATCAGAAGCCCATTTTACACACAAACCTGGCATGACGCGGGGTATCAAACACACTCAATGACATGTGACAATCTTAAGCCAATCATGGGTAAATATCATGTAGGTGAAGTGGCAATGCATACAAAACCTAGAAAGTTTTTCTTTGGGGGGGGGGGGGGGGGAGACTTTCTTTATTTCTCTCAAAAGTTATAAACAAGTAAGACTTATTACTTAAAGGTAGGGTAGGTAATTCACTTCAGAAACACTCGTTATCTTCCATGGAATGCTCTTAACGTCAGCCTTCCATCTGTGCACAAACTTATCCCGTGCCCTCATTGGTCATGTGCGCGTCCGTGTGTGTTGGAGGAGGGGCTCTGTAAGGAAGTCTGAAGGAAGGGGCAGATTTTTTTCGGCCGCGTACTTTCAAATTCTAGCGCACTCCAGCTGGTTTCTCCATCCTTACTTACCCTACCTTTAAAATATGACATCACTTTAATATAAACTCAACATTGGTGATTTAGCTTAAAAAAAACCTGAATCGTACATCTCTGCTAAAAAGAGGTATTTTGTCATAAACCAATATATTAGACAGATTAAAATGGTGTCCCTATTATACATTAAATTGTCATGGTGGTTCATCCTGAGGGATGCATGAATGTGTTAACTGATATACTCCGTGGAAACTAGAGGAGAAGTCAGGAGATCGCCAAAGTCATAAGCATTCATCTTCTGGTAACAATGAATATCTGTAGAAAATGTCATGGCAACCCATCTGATTTGGATTGGAACGAATTGGTGGACTGACCGAATTCGCACTCCAGATTTATATTGAAAGTAAAATATCTGTTAAGCTGTTGTTGTGGCCTGTGTCCCCCTCCTGAAAGCTTTTGCTAGGGTCCCCATAGAGCACCAGGCACTCTGAGGGGCCTGACAACTTTGCACAGTGTTTTTATTTCCTTCGCCTTCTTCTCACTCAATACACATGCAAATGAGTTTTCTCGCTGACGTAGACCATGAGCGGACTAAAGGAACCGGCTATCTGCTGAGTCACTGGAGGGACCACAATGAGTGTAACACCGGTCCAAACAAATGTCTGGCAAAGCCCTTAATGCTCGCGGTGCTTTATGAGGAGTCCTGCTGGCAGAGAGGCAGACCTCGCTGACATTTAACAGAGCGCATGGACGAGAATAGAAAAGGCCTTATTGGAAACGTCTCCCTATGATCATAAAAACAGCTTTGAATGATTATATTTAGTTATTATTTTAGCTGTCTTTATTTTAACCCTACATATCCCTCCACTCAAGTTAAATTGGGTAATATACTGTTTTTAGTGGTATTTTTCCCTGTTAGAAATCCATACCTGATCTCTTTATTAAAACACATGCTGTGTAATAGAAAAATAGGCATGGGACGATATGTCCAAAATAAATGTGACAGAATTATCCCAATGAAATATGCAATGAAAATCATCTGGGTAAAACTCCTAAAGTGGCATTACAACTAACTGGAATCGATTCGGCTGTTTTAAAGAATCAAACACAGATAGGACACACATATGTCCATAAAACCGTAATGCATTAGATCAGCCTGCTTAAGAAAACAAGTATATTCTGTAAATATAACATTTATTGCCAGCGTGAAAAATCCTATATTGTCCTTTATTTTGCTATTTGCACTTTAACTACTTCCTCTCTTTATCCATAAAGAAAGGAAGTGTAATGCACGTGCTGTGACCTTTAAAGAGAGGTCTTTGTGTGGGGGTCTTACAACCTCTGTGGTTAGGAGTTCAGTGGGATAGCTGTGATAATTACAGCCTGCTGAAAATGTAAAAGAAGAAATTCCTGGAAGGTGTTCTCAGTTAATGTGAAAGAAGAAATTCCTGGAAGGTGTTCTCAGTTAGTGTGACGGAGAACATACGGCGCCTTAACGCTGCCTGAGGACCGAGAGTCAGCATTAAGAGACAATCATACCTCCACAGATCCTATAGAGACAGGCTCCGACACACAGCAGCAAACAAAGACCTATTTGTTCCAATCAGATTCCAGCTTGCGGGGAGCTGGATGAGATCTCTTCCCATGATCCTTTGCGCTCCACAACAGTCAACTGTGACTCTATGCACTTCTGATATCAACTACATCTGTCCACATCTGCTTTAACAGCACACATCAACATTAGTCAAGCCCGTCAGTAGTTTGAAAGTGCAGGAAAAGGCTTGTTTGATTGATGTATTGTTCTCAATGGTATTATTTCGTGACAAAAGGTAAGCTGTTTTGATTTATGTAACGTGAGAGCAACTCGGAGCACAACTGATTCATCACAAAAGACAACTGGTCATGCTGGATTGTGAAACAACCCCCGTACGATAAGGTCTTCCTCGTGCTTACCCTGATCTTCAGTGAGGCGTGTTGCTTTGACCAAGATCAAAGTGGCTGCATCACAATGTGCTCTGACTGAAGACAATGTTCACTTGCCCATATCAAATAAACACTAGGCTTCATAAAAGTGTGGCAGAGGTCCTAATTCTTTGGCTTTAGAGGGGGTACATCCTGATCATATATCCATGCAACTAGTATTCGTCCATGTTTTGAATCAGGGCGGTTGGTATATATAAAATGACCCATTACAGTACCTGTCATTTGGTGCTGCATTATTGATATACAAAGTGTCCTGGAAAAACATGTGGATGCTATTATGGAAGAAATTAGCAGATTTTCTATTTCTAGCTATTTGTCCATTTAAAGCGTCACTGGTTGTTGATTTAATAGCTACTACTGTTGTGACAACTGTGATTGTTGTCATACGTATACACATCATTGTAAGGCCCTACGCTACAATACAGATTACTGATATTTCGATATTGGGAATTCATCTGAGCAGTATATTAAATAAATAGTTCAACCTTTTTATGCTTATCTTTTCATAAATAAATACTCGCTCTTGTTCCCTCTAGAACAGTGGTTCTCAACGGGTGGGTCCGTTTCGAGTGGGTCTTAGATGTGTGAGTGAAGAAAAATAAATTGAAAAAAAGACATTCTAACTTTTATTTTGAAGGCCCGATTTTCTAACGCTGTGCATGCAGCAGGCGTTGGACTGGAAGCACTGGAGACCATAAACGGTTTTGAAAAATCCAGATCAGAATCAAGATTGTTGCCGGAAGTCCCCACGGAGAATAACTTAGTGTAGAACACTTCTTTATACATCCATGGGTACAACTTCAGATAGAAATGAACACATAATGAAATATGACCCCCGGTTTGATGATTGACAGGTCACAGAACAATGGGGGCTATCTACCCTTACCCACAATTTAAAGTAATTCACACAGACTATCTCCTCTTTGCTCTTCTCTCTGTGAGGAGCAGCAAGATGTCAGAACAAAGTGAAAAACAAACAATGGCATAAAATATTATTAATATGTCGGGTAGTAATAGATTTATTTATTTTCTTCTCAGAGTACCAGAATGCGTAGTTTATGTTAGTATGGTTCAAAATGTCGGGTCGCGATTTATTGACAAAGGAAAAAGTGGGTCCCGAGGCCTGACCAGTTGAGAACCACTGCTCTAGAACATTCCCAGACATGTCAACAAACACCTTCTCAAATCGCCTTTCTACAGATACAACCTAGACGCTCCTCGAGTTTCTTCTGTTCATTACCCTCCCAAACTCCAGTGAGTCATGTCTACAACATGCCTGCACAGATGAACTCACATGCAAGCCTAATTGTTCAACCAGGTTGCTACACATGGCGTGTCAAGGATTAATAAAGTACACACACAGACAGACAGACAGACAGACAGCAAACAGGCAGACATACAGACAGACCTACATACAGACAGACAGACAGACAGACAGCTGAGCAGACAGACAGACAGACAGACAGACAGACAGACAGACAGACAGACAGACAGCTGAGCAGACAGCTGAGCAGACAGCTGAGCAGACAGCTGAGCAGACAGACAGACAGACAGACAGCTGAGCAGACAGACAGGCAGACAGCTGAGCAGACCGACAGACAGGCAGACAGCTGAGCAGACAGACAGACAGACAGACAGGCAGGCAGACAGACAGACATACATACAGACAGACATACATACAGACAGACAGGCAGGCAGACAGACAGACAGACAGGCAGGCAGACAGACAGACAGACAGACAGACAGACATACAGACAGACATACATACAGACAGGCAGACAGACAGCTGAGCAGACAGACAGACAGACAGACAGACAGGCAGGCAGGCAGGCAGGCAGACAGACAGACAAACAGACAGACAGGCAGACAGGCAGACAGACAGACAGGCAGGCAGGCAGGCAGGCAGGCAGACAGACAGACAGACAGACGACGACATTGGGCCCTGCTGTGACGTTAGTTGGGTTCTTGTGATTTCAAAGTGATGCAACACGATCTAACCGAGTGTCTCCTTGGCACACGGATTGCCCAAATCTCAGCCCCCCGAGGAGAGGACGTGCACCTGCCGCCCTGTGACTGCGCTCAGCAACAGACCCCCCACCACCCCTTAAGAGACTTTATAAATACTTTATTTCACACCAACTCAAATATCATAAAATCATGGGAGTGTATGCAGGGCTGGGAAATGTATCGAATATTGTGATGTGAGATAACGTAATGGATTTTGGAGATAGTATAATAAAGTAGTAGGTGTATGCATCAACATTTTTAAAGGCTACATTACAGTGAATTTGAAAACTACTCTTATACATGATATACTTAATATTGCCCAGCTCCAAGTGTATGGCAATGCTGGTAAATTGGCATTGTGTATCAAATAATCAACCTTTTCCAATTGATTCTGACCAAGAAAGGAAACAAATATGAACTTCACAAGCAGCCAAAGCCTTTTTTTCTATACAGCCATAGTGGTGGCTCTGTGACGCAACATGTCAGTAAGTACTGTAGTCGTAAAGGGAAGTGGAACTCGTCGGCCGCTCCACATCTGTGTTTGCTCACCATTGAACAGTGTCAATATGTTTAAGTACAGGGTGCTCTTTCTGTGTATGGCCCATTATAACTGACAGCAATTATTGATATGCGTCAGTGGTGTGATTAAAGAAACATCGTCACATGCTGCAGCAAGAATGACTCAGTTTACATCACAGAAATCTGTGTGTGTACGTTATAGGTGTGCTTTTATAAACTGTGAAACATTGCTAGGTTTAAATATGTCAGAGACAGATCATTTCCCGGTAACTTAGCAACACTGATAGTTGTTAAGTTACAGCGGGATTTTAAGAGCAAAACAAATGTAACTCTTCAGCGCTGCCAGGTAACTCGCTGATAAGGTCGCTTTGTAAACGGTTAATGTTAATCGTATTTGTTTTCATTTCATTGCTTAAACAAACTACTTATGTACGTAGAAATAGACTTAGCTTCGGCAAATACAATGTTTTATTAGTCAGATGTTTTTCTGTAAGGTGTTACTGTATCACCTGTACAAATAAATGACACGTTACCTGCATTAAATAATTATAAATAAGTGTGTGAAGACGCTTGCAAGGTTTTCCTTTTCTGTCAAGAATATTTTTAATTGTTACATTTGGTTTTATTTATTGGGAGCGTAACTTTTACCATCATAAAATATATTAAATATTCCCATTTAGGGTTAAGCTATTACATTTTATTTCTTTGAATTTTTGTTTTACAATTAGTTAAATAGAACAAAACGTTTTAATAACCCTATATTTCTTTTAACCACAAAGATCAAAATGGATTGAAAAAATAAATACTTTCAAAACCACATAAAACATAAGACCGTCCTTTTCATCTTCCACCAGATTGGCCTTTTGCCCAAAATAATATTTTACTGCTGAACAGTTTGCTGCTGATTGTCACCATAAATCTCCCCGACCTCACATCATTTTTACCAGCAGCAAAAGGAATCTCTGAAATGCGAGTCATGAAAAACTGGACATCTCGACCACGGCTATAACGTTACAAACGCATCCTCGCATCTTAGTCATCCTCGCGAGTTTGGGAAAAATAGGTGAGTAAACTAGCAAGACGTGCCAGTGGGGGGTCAGGTTACAACCAGGGGGGTAAGGGCCGAAGAGGTCTCGTCCCCAGAAGGCCAGATCGGGCTGACTCCCCCCCCCACTTGTCACCCTCTCTCCCTCATAAAACGGTGTCACTGCCTTCAATGTATCCCTGCCAGGAAGAGACCGACAGTAACAGGAAATTGACAGTAAACAGGGCACATGCAAACACAGTGGGTGTTTAGTGTCTTGCTTGAAGACATATCGACATGGACAGGAGAAAACAACATTTATTTAAATGTACTTAACATTGTTTACATAGGAAAGCATTGATTCTATTTTTTGGAGACATTTGATTTAAAGAAGCATAAAGACTCTTAATTTGAGTCATTTTCTCTGAGGGAGTTAATGACAAGTTATGAGAATGTACTCCAGACAGCCCGTTATCGGCAAGAGACTAAAACACAAACCCTTATCACTTAATGGAAACCTGACAGATAAAATCCCCTCTTAGCAGTTTCAGCTACCGGTCCCGAGACAATGTGCACCTTTCCTTTAACTAACTGATAGACGGACACTAATTTGGTGAAAGCAGCATCCATCATGTTATGAAAAAAAGACGCTTGGAAATCCTTAGTAATGAGCGTTGGCCAAAAACAACTGTTGGAGAGAGACGGACACAGCTCATTGCCCTTATAAAGACAAAGGGTGTAACATACTCTTATACGTTAGAGTACATGCAGGGGTCGGTGAAATATGCAGTGGCTCGTCGCCTTGGTGTGGGCAGGGGGCCAGTTCTCACACTGACCCTCAGGAGTCTTTAGACGCGACTCATAAGGTGTCCAGCTCTTTACCGAGGGGCCACCGAAGGGCTGAGGGGTATAACTGTTTCTCACACCAGCACTTCTCTGCCAGTTAAAAATGACTCCTACCAACACACACACAGAATGTGACCGTGGTCCAGAGTGGTTTCTTTTGAACGTAAGAGGTCGTTGATTACCGAGAGTCGCCGGGGCCACGCCAGGTCAGAGCACTCTCAGATGTCAGTTTTACCCCTCTAGTTACTCACAGAAACCTGTCCCTCGTCTCTCCACGCACGCACGCAGAAATATGCTAATTTGCTTTAAATATTAGCATCATTTCGGTCTAAATGCCAGCGTGCATTTCTGAGGATGTGTCACTATGTGAAAAATGCTGACACCAGTTTCTCTCCTGCGATGACTAACTGCTTTATAATAAAATGCCTTTGACTTTTTAGGATAGCTACATAGCTTGACACGCTGCCACAAGCTGTTACTCACTGTTATATCAACTATCAACAATTTACATGTAAGAATCATATTCTTGTGACAACACCCTTGTCATTTACAAGTTTGGTTTGGTTAACTAATGAGCTACAAAACACCGGTAACCGGTGTTGTTTACAACCCAGGTGCATAGTCGTGTGTTTCCAGGCAACACTTTGAACCTGAGAGTCCCCTTTAACGACCCTAAACCCCAAAGCTCACCTCCACACTCTCGTTGACTTCTATTCCCCCGTCGTTGTCGTCGTCCAGCTGTTTGTGGATGTGCCGCAGCGCATCCAGACTGAAGCGGTCCTCCTCGCCCATGCATGGCGGAATCACGATGAGACAGGGGTCTGCAGGGGACAAAAACATCAGGTAAGAGAAGAAGGGTCAGGGCGAAGGCTAACAAGAAGCAAGATGACGTTTGTAGGATGATGACATGTCCAATTATTATGACTCAGGAGCAAACAGGTTAGCAATTAGCGCACTTCCTCGTCTTTTAATTAGAGCAGGGTCTGCAGGTTTTACCAGCCTACATAATCGTTACCAAAGAAACTACATGACTGCCAAGGAATTGCTGTTAAGTAATGAAACTTAGACATTTTGCCATAAAATAGTTTCATGTAAGAGAGACAAGATAATCAATTGTTGTGGAATGAGGATGTGTTTGCATGTTTGGTAGCAGTTGCCAGACAGAAATGCATTGACCTTTCTTCAATGCAAAAGGCCAATTATTTGATTGTTCCAGGCCCTTTAGTTAGAAATTCAAAATATATTTGGCTGACATTTGAATTGTAAGGGCAGTGGAAGAACAAGCTTACTGTGTTCTAAACCAAATGACTAATCATGTCATTTTGAAATTACTATGTAGATAATGGATAATGAAAACATTCCCTAGCAACAGCTGTAGTTGGTATTTGATCTAAAGCGTCTTTGGGTTCAAGAAAAGCGCTATAGAAATATTACAGCATTACAGAAAAATAACAGCTTACAGTAAAGATGCTGGTATTCCTCACATGACTTTGTTTTCCAAGCAGAGAGTACCATACGTCTCTCAGGAATTTATCAAAATGAATGCCATTTCCTTGAAAAGTGTTTGAGCAGCTTGAAGATGCTTTTTTAAACTAACAATACATGGTTGTGTGCTTAACATTCACAATTGTGCATTAGAAAGGTAGCGAGTGACGGTGAGTTTAAAATTAGCCCCCCATCGAGTCCCTCAGTCATCTAAGGTTAACTCAATTTTCAAATATCAAATGTGTAAATACAGTGCAGTGATGCATCTAATTAAAGTGATTCAGTTGTGGCTAATATCTCAAACGCAGTGCTAACAACAACATCATATAAAGCATCTATTCAAAGCTGCCGTCCGTCCACTAAGTGCTGAACTCTCTTGTTGTCATTCCTGCAGCGTCCCCAGGCAGCCCCTCTTGTTTTTATTCAGTCCCCCTCCCGTCCCACTGGGGAAACGAGCCCATTACTTCCAGTCCTCCAAGCCAGGGACAGTTCAAGCTGGACGGGTGCCAAACTGTCTCCATGGATTCTCATAACAGCCACAGGAACAGTCTTACTGCATACAAAATAACAGGAACTCCTAAACCTTTAGCCTCAATCCCAGGAGTGCCAAATCTTTGTCCAAGAACCAACAAATAAAGACACTCCCTGTTTGGCAACTGGTTCAGACCAAACACAAAGTTACTCAGCAGCCAAGGGACACCCAAACAAGCATTAGTCATCAACTCACGTATCAGAGAGTAGCAATGAGGAGTTTCTCAGTCAGAGAACGATAGAAATGCCACCAGGAAACAAATAGAAATTGTAATTAAGAGACAAGTAGAAATATTAAAAAGTGGTGTAGCGTCAGAAAAGCTTTGGATGCACTAACTGCACCAACTCGACATCTTGGTTGACTGCTTCAAATGCTCCATACTTTTGTTTTCAGTGTCAGAAATGTAGAAAATGTGCAAATTATCTGTTGCTGTTAAAGTATTAGTTCAACACATTTTTTTAATTAGCGCTAAGAGTTAATGACACTCTCTTGTCTGTATGTTATTTATGAAGCTTGAGTCTGTATGTTATTTATGAAGCTTGAGTCTGTATGTTATTTATGAAGCTTGAGCCAGTAGCTGGTTAGCTTAGCGTAGCATGGAGTCTACAGACTCCATGCTACGCTAAGCTAACCAGCTACAAACAGCTAGTCTGGCTTTATCAATTTATCAAAGAGCATTTTAAAAAGCTCACTCACTCATTGATACTTTATATCTAGGTTATTTCATGTTATCATTCAGCCAAAGTGAAACAAATGAAAGTGTTCTGGTTACTTTTAAACAGAGCCAAGCTAGCTGTTTATCTGTTACCAGTCTGTGTGCTAAGGCAGGTTAATTGCCCCCATGTTTTTAGCAACATACTTAACACAGGTCTAGGAAATATAGAAAACTGTATGTATATGTTTTAAATCCTTAGCCTATACATTTTTAAAGCAGGTTGTCAAATTATTGAACTACTCAAATACTGCAAACATGTCCTAACTATTTTGGGTGCATGTATAAAAAAAGTGTATACATCATCATGTACAGTAAAATGTATACCATGTTGCGACTCTATTGGGTTCTTGATGTTGGATCTGTTTACTGAAACAAGACTTGACACGTTAGTTATAGAGTTGCCACTTGGCAATTTGCAGAATAAGCAAAAGGAGGCATCTGATTGGACGTGTGCCCGGGCTAAGTTTGGATGAGTGGACACTGGGGAGAGTCCCCATGTCAAATGAAGAAACCAGCGAAGAAACTGGACCGGCCTCATCGAGGAGCCGTGCCAGAGGTTGGATAACAGTGTTGTTCAGACAGTCATTTGAGTGAACTGGGTGACACCACAATGGCTCCACCTGTTAACATGACGATGTGTTTCTGATATAAATATTGAAATAGTGTTTTGACCAAGCTCCTTCAATTAGAAAACCTTCCTGCTCTGACTACAAGAATCTTCCTGTTAAACCTTTACCAAACGTGTCCGGTGTATAAACACAATATCGAGCTATGCTAAATGTGTGTCTATCAGTGACAGTAAAGATTATCCACACAATAAGGCACTTTCTCAAATCAGCCTTATCTCAACAGTGTCCTTTTTCAACCCAGTCTCATGGCATTTCGTGTTCACCAACACGATTTCCCCCTCTTTTTCGTGTTGCACAGCACGATTTTAAAAGCAATGTATTTCTACTGGTATGACGCTCATGGAAGCACGGCATTCGTTTGTGTCGGCTGCCCTTAAAGGCAATGTGAGCGTCCATTCTCATTGGATAACGGAGAATTGTACAACCGGAAGTAAGTATTCCCCTTACTGTCGATTGATTTTACAGTGATATCTGCACTACTCATCAACTCAAACACACCAGATTATCCTTGTTAATTACACAACATTGATTGGTTTAAATTGTGTGCAATGCTTTTTTATTTTTCCCCTTCGATTCGGAGAAACAAATATTTTTTCGGAGTAAAGGATAGCAGAAGACACTACACTACCCAGAATCCCCAGCTATCGTTTGGACTACACCATGTGCTCTGTTTGACAATCTGGTGTTTTTTAGTCGATGAGTAGTGCAGATATCACTGTAAAATCAATCGACAGTAAGAGGAATACTTACTTCCGGGTGTACAATTCTCCGTTATCCAATGAGAATGGACGCTCACATTGCCTTTTAAGGGCAGCCGACACAAACGAATGCCGTGCTTCCATGAGCGTCATTACCAGTAGAAATACATTGCTTTTAAAATCGTGCTGTGCAACACGAAAAAAGGGGGAAATGGTGTTGGTGAACACGAATCAATAGATTAAACATCGTGTTGGTGAACACGAATCAGTAGATTAAACATCGTGTTGGTGAACACGAATCAATAGATTAAACATCGTGTTGGTGAACACGAATCAATAGATTAAACATCGTGTTGGTGAACACGAATCAATAGATTAAACATCGTGTTGGTGAACACGAAATGCCATGAGACTGGGTTGTCTTTTTGTCTATACTCAAAAAGCATCTGATGCTTGACAGCGAGTTACATAATGCATTTGCTTAGCCTACCAGTGCAGTTTACATAGCCTGTTGTTTGCATAGCATGCATATCTATTTGGCTGCTTGGTACAGGAACAAATACTTTACTTGTGTTTACACAGACACATACACACTGCACATTTGTACTGAATCTAACTTTCTTTGTTTAGTAAAGACATGTCTTTTTTATTTAATTGTCACTTCTTTCTAAACTCGTGGCCTAAATCTGTTTGTCATGTGAGGAGAACTCTTCGTGAACCGATTTTCTTTCTAAAAAAGAATCAATGGAGGTAAAAGATAATCCTGAGATGAAAGGAGAAGAAAAAAACCAGCTGTATTTAACAGACAGTTCTTAAGCTGGGACACCTAGTGAGAAATGTGACAGCCAAAGCCTTTCCTCTCCCAGGTGTCCTATTTCTGAGCATGTTTAAATATGTTTAGGGACAGTTGCGAGCGCGACAATGAGGAACCATGCGACAGGAAGTGGACATCGGTGACCCCGAGCATTCCGGGGGGACGCACGCTAAATCAAAACAGCCGGGAGAAGCAAGTCTCAAAAGATGACAAAATTGGAAAGCACTCGGTTATTTTTAACATCAGGCTCCCAGTTGTCAGGATGTAAAAGCTCAACAATGGCAGAGGTCCCCCTAGCTCAAACAGACACACAAACTGATGTTAAGTACACACACACACACACACACACACACACACACACGCTAAGCAGGCAAGCAGTCTTACAGTAATTCACTTTGCCATATCTCAAAAAAGCTGTCACAGGGGGCGGCAGGTTTGGTTTCAAAGCATCTGATAACAAAAACGTTTGAGCTGTCAGCTGCTGCCTTTAAAGTGAATCCCAACACCTCAACATTTCTGCACAATATATATGCATGTCATTAAAAGGTTCACAGGAAGCAAGGTGACAGGAGACAGAGAGAAGTGTGTTTTAAGATGTCTTTTTGGGGACTTCCTTCATCTTCTTCCCTTGAGACACATGGACATCCTTACATGTTTATATGAGTGAATTTATACATCCAACCTAGCTCGCTAACCCAACTGCATTCTGGGTGTGTTCAAATGTTAGAGAGCGACATTTCTTTCCAAAGTGTCGAAAACATTTTTCCTCATGTAAGTTTGGTGTGGTAACATGATAGAAGTGACAGTTTGGGAGTGCGATTTGTTTTTCTGCTTTCCTTTTCTCACACGTACTCAACTCAGATCAGTGACAGACAGGACTGAATTGTTCTATTTATGCAATTGGGTCAGTCCTCTCTGTGACATAGACCTCCATTAAAATCACATCAATGAGCCAAACCATTGCAACATCAGACATGTTCCTTTGATACGTAAAATACACACAATGTAGTTTTTGCGTGAATCCCAAATGCACACTCCTTTACTTCTGTAAATACTTAACCACTCCAGCATATGTGTATTAATCCGCAACTGTAAATAGTTCAAAATATCCAATATCAATACCCTTTCCAGATAAAAAAAAACCCCGTTACTAAACACTATAAATCCCAGCAGTCTAAATAAATTACAAAGCCTTTTTTTAAAATATAAAACAATATATATTCTGTAAGTGCCAGAGGCAGGGTGAGGAAGTTAGAAAGTATTGAGAGGTTGACAAGTTATTTCAAAACAAACGTGTAGTTTATTTTGGGACAATCGCACATAGTTCTACTTCTGTAAATACTCGGCTAACTACTCCACCAAATGTGTATTAATCCGCAGCTGTAAATAGTTCCAAACAAATGCAATGTGGACTTCAGTTTGAGAAACACTTACTACATACCAAAAAAAGGTATAATATTCTGTAGAAAGGCTTGTGATTGAATGCCACAGGCAGGGTAGAGAAGTTGGGAAGTATTGAAAGGTTACTTCTGATCATAAAAATGTAAATCGGAAAGACGCCGCAGCTTCATACTATTGCCCCATGTGGCCCAGAGTAAAATCTCCACCTGGGAGGAGAAGGCGCTACGTGCCCTCTGCCTGCCCCCCTCCCCTCGCTTCAAACCCGATCTTTGGTGCAGAGCCAAGATCCAGTGTAAGATTATCCGGGCAGTGGCGACATGGATTAAGATAGCAGGATATGATGGGCCTGACATGCGACTCTGGGGAGCCAAAGGGAGCTGGAGCGGCCCCTTCTTACCCGCAAACATGTCTCCGCGTCCTCAGCTATTTCCTTCTCTCACTACAGACTCAGACGACACACACACACACACATATTCATACACACTCTCAAGCGTCGAAGACGGTGCTTAATGGCAGTACAGGTGGCGGAAGACTCAACCGGGATCAAGTCATGCGGAAGCAGACTAAAGAACATGTCAGCGGACACTCCTCACGCTGAGACAGATGAGCCCACAGCGACCACATCTCAGATACGCTCAGACAAAGTTCAGTCATGAGGTTGCCTTGTGAATCAATTAAATATAGATGAAGAAAACCGTTTTATCCATATACACAAGCAAAAAACTGTAAAGTACACAAACGTTATTTTGTATTGATGTATCTGAAGCATATTTACTTATGGGTATCTTATTTGAGTGTCAGAAGTCTATGCATCAAATTGGTCCCTTTAAAATTCCCTCAAAGCAATGAAAATAAGCACTTTTTTTTACAGTAAGGCATCTCATTTTGAACGCAAAAATAACCTATAAAAGTATTTTCATTTTTGTATTAGATAGATAGTTCTTTAATTTGTTATGGTACAGGTACAACGAAATTACAATGAACTCAAGGTGCCAACACGCAACAACAAGACAATATAAAAACAACAAGACACTATAAAAACAAGAAATGGGACTTAAATAGACATGATAGGGAATATGTACATAAATAAATAATAAATTGCACGATTCTTACTTATTAATATGATTATGTTGAGTCATTTCAGGTCTTATACTTCAAAAACGTACCAAGGCATTGAAAACAGTGAAAAGATCATGTGACATCCACATGTATGGGCTTACAATGACACGCTTGACCCTGATCAAATGAAAGTCTAGTTTTTAGTCTCAACTTTAGCGACAAGTTTATTTGACACGCTTCCATGTCAAACAGAATATAATTACACTGTGACAGCCGTGTCAGCAGTTAATTAGATCCACTGTCGCCATGCCAACTCCCATCAGCTTTCACGCATTTATGATGTATGGACGATAAGTGAGATGTTAAATGCATTCTTATACATTCCTGCATTTTATTGATGACAGACAGTGGCAGTGCAGGGACAAGTCCTCTGTCTGATAAATAAAGCAACAAATGCTAATGCTATTTCTGTCTGTCTGTCTGTCTGTCTGTCTGTCTGTCTGTCTGTCTGTCTGTCTGTCTGTCTGTCTGTCTGTGTGTGTGTGTGTGTAATGAGAGGGGACCCCTGTAAACATTGTCCAAGGTATGATTGATAAAACTGACTCTTCAACGCTTCAAATTTTACTAGGCCCCCACCCCCCCGAAAGTGGTTTAGTCCAAATATACGCTAACTCTTTGCCCATCGTTTTTGTTTTGTTTTGGTGAGGGTAAGTTGAATATAATTACATTTAAAAATGTGTTCTGTGTGAGTTTTTGTACGGAAATGAAATATATTCTCTAGAATTGGTAGGGGATGCTACTATGTCATGGCTGGTGCTCAATGGGAAGCTGTTCAAAGAGCATGAGGTCAACCAATCGGCTGATTCTGGACAGGCAAGTTTTGAACGGGCACTGCACGAGTTGCATTCAATACACCAATTAGATGCTCCAAAATGTGATGTCCATGTGTACGAAACCCTGTAACCAGCGGCCATATGGCAGTGTCATAAGTCAAGCTGACGGGTCAGTATTAAAGGCAAGTAAATAAAGCTTCTGGAGAGTCTACCATTTCAGCTCATCAGCAGCCATTAATAAGACACAAATATCATTAGCCTCCTATAAATGCCCCCGGCAAGTGCAGGGGGCAGTTAGTTAGGGAGATAGAAACAAGATACAGTAAGTGTTTGTATGTTACTATCAGTTTGCTAAAGCTGTTAAAATGGATGCTTTGTGAGTGTACTTAAAAAACTGACCTGGTTGACTTTGGTTTGTTATTCAACGGAGCATCACATAACAAATTATAATGTGGCTTTAATGAAGTTGGCCAGCAGGAGGGAAAGAATCCTTTCTCCGTCTTGATATGCTTGCTCAAAGAAAGCCTTTTTTTTTACAAGGATTTTGGTTTTTGTGTGATGTTTGAGCTACTGCTAAGCTGGCAGGTGAGCTGTCTTACCCCCCAGGGTGCGGCCTAGGCCGCACCCTGGGGGGTATGTCAAAAGGATGTGTAACAGAAAAATCATCAACAAGCAAACACAAAAGGCCGTGCGACACACAAGCGCATAATTCCTAGAGTGGGAGTTAAAACACATTTAAACAACATGAAGCAATGAATCATACACGTCGCCTACACAAATAGAGAGAGTCCCGCCTTCAGCCAAAACACAGTCTTGCAAAACCAGAGACATACTAAGGTACATGTGTCCCGGCTCCAGACATGTCTCAACTGAACCCGATACACCCTGAAATGTATTATCTTTGTCGCAATTTGCTGAATGTAAGAAGCAATGGGATAAGCAAACAATACAGGTGGAGATGGATTAGTTTCGGAAAACTGCAGTGAGGGAAGTCTGACTCATTATGGTCTGATTGGATTTTGAGTATGTTAAAAATGTAATCTGTCAAGTTTAGGGCCCTGTTATTAAGTTTCGTTCAGGAGAAACCCTTTAAAGGACACCTTTAAGTTTGCATCGCATCTGCCCTAAACAGAGAAAAGTCTTCCCTCTGATTCAATAAGGAAAAGGGAGCTCTTGACCCGTTTAAAGCCAGTCATTTCCACTGAAACAGGGTATCCCTTGCCCATCTAAACCCTCTTAATGGGCTTCAGTAATCCTCTGCTTAGGCCACAGCTTAAAAAAGGGGGGGACAACTAGAGCAAAACTTGTGGAGGCCATGCAAGTCTGATCCAAAAACTTCCAGAAAAGGAGACACACTTTGCGCCCGGGCGTCCCAGGAATGCTTCAATAACAGCAGCGAACACGAGATGTGGGATATATGCGGCTGAAGGAGGAAAAGCACACGGAGAGAGGATGAAGAGACAAGAGGGGGATTTAATTAGCTCTGCCTCCGACACACTCCTGTGGATATCGGGGTGATTTTCAGTGTCTATAGAAAGCGAGACAGGGACCAAAAGGGCCTTTAAAGTTAACAATGAACAACAAAGAGCACGAGGAGAACTCATCATGCATTTGCCACATATAGGACCCGACATTATTACACAACATCAGTGTTTAAAGTGGACCTGTCATGCTATATTTGAAAAATATATTGTAGGGCCATACCTATACAAAACATGTCTGTGAAGGTTTTTTGCTCAAAATACCTAACAGATCACGCATTGTAGCCATGCCCCATACTGCTCAAACCCCTCTTTTGCAGCCCTGTTAGAGAAACGAGGATTTTGGGTCCTTAGCTTGAAAAAAAAAAAGAAGAGGAGGCGGAGCTAATGCCTGATCAGAATTCTACCGGAGATAAAGTTAAATTCTGCTGTGATAAAACACCATCCTGTTCTAAACCACATTAAGGATTATTTCTGAAGCAGTATGGAGCTCAAATGCTTTTTCTCTTGCAGGTTTATCACAAGGTGAGTTCCCTTTTTATATCCTGCTTTTTAAACACATGTGCTCTCCAGTACAGGTTAGCTCTGAGTGTTAGCAAGGCATGCTAATGTAAACAAAGACGTCCAAAGCACGTCAGACATTGTATCTGATAGCAACTTTCTGTGGGTCCGCCGCCGATTTGACGTCAGTTCGGATGGAATCTGTATCAGCTCGTTGTACACCCATTTTTAAAAGATTTGGGTACGGAGGAAAAGAGAGAGGGTTTTATTTTCTGACGCTGCGTGAGTTCCCCGACGCACCGGGGACACATGTTTATTTATAAAAGACACCACAAAGTGCATTTTGCATGATAGGTCCCCTTTAAGTATGTAATGATTTTATGTAAGGAAGCCTTGATATCACCAACTGGGAACAAGTGTTTCTTATGTCATGGCCTCGGGACAAGATAGCTGAAAGAGTTTCCCGCAGACTTATGGGAAGCATCTCTAGTAGGGTTTGGTGCCCCATGTTCCCTGACATAGCCACAAATTGGTTAAATAAATAAAAGAAGGACAGAAGAAGACCGGACACAAAACCAAAACCAGATGTGTATGGAATTAAATAATAGCTGTATTCATTTGAAATCATTGAACGTTTAAGTTTCAACACCACTTTATTTAGACATTTTAAATACCTTACTTTGAAATATCGCTTAATTTAAAGAGTTTATGTTAATGTTGTATACTTTTCCCTATTTTAAGCTTTCCATTAAGCAATATTACTTAAGGGCTCTTCCCATTGTAGGGCTTGTAGCTTCAGAAAGGACATTTAAAAAACTGTTCAATACTTTCAAAAACAATTCAATAGTCCAATTCTGGCCTAAAATCAAATAAATAAAAAAACAGGTTGCTGAAATTGTAGTGGATGACAAAAGTTAAACTTCTAAAGATTAACAGACTACTTGACATTTTAAAGAGCTCAATTCTGACCTTATTAAGGTCTGTTGAAGTAGGCTACATGTCAACAACAGCATTAAGAAGTGGTTTTATTTCACAATGATGTGTTCAGTTGCTAATCAGATAGCTTGCAACAATAGATGTGTTGCATCTGACAACAGATTGCAGTTCTAACCACAGATCTTTCAAACATAGAGGCTCATATTACAGGAACTTTGAAAACACAAAATGTGCACCTTCACAATCAGCAGGTAAAGAGCAATAAAATAGACTCGATACTGGTCAAAGCATTGTTAAAGGTGTGTCAAAAGTGTAAACAAAAAAATCTACAGCTCAGATCTTTGAACGGCCTTGAAACGGAAATATTTAAAATGACATGTACAGTGGGGCAAAAAAGTATTTAGTCAACCAACAATTGTGCAAGTTCTCCCACTTAAAAAGATGAGAGAGGCCTGTAATTTTCATCCTAGGTACACTTCAACTATGAGAGACAGAATGTCGGGAAAGAATCCAGGAAATCACATTGTAGGATTTTTAATGAATTAATTGGTAAATTCCTCGGTAAAATAAGTATTTGGTCACCTACAAACAAACAAGATTTCTGGCTCTCACAGACCTGTAACTTCTTCTTTAAGAGCCTCCTCTGTCCTCCACTTGTTAACTGTATTAATGGCACCTGTTTGAACTCGTTATCAGTATAAAAGACACCTGTCCACAACCTCAAACAGTCACACTCCAAACTCCACTATGGCCAAGACCAAAGAGCTGTCAAAGGACACCAGAAACACAATTGTAGACCTGCACCTGGCTGGGAAGACTGCATCTGCAATAGGTAAGCAGCTTGGTGTGAAGAAATCAACTGTGGGAGCAATTATTAGAAAATGGAAGACATACAAGACCACTGATAATCTCCCTCGATCTGGGGCTCCACGCAAGATCTCACCCCGTGGGGTCAAAATGATCACAAGAACGGTGAGCAAAAATCCCAGAACCACACGGGGGGACCTAGTCAATGACCTGCAGAGAGCTGGGACCAAAGTAACAAAGGCTACCATCAGTAACACACTACGCCGCCAGGGACTCAAATCCTGCAGTGCCAGACGTGTCCCCCTGCTTAAGCCAGTACATGTCCAGGCCCGTCTGAAGTTTGCTAGAGAGCATTTAGATGATCCAGAAGAGGATTGGGAGAATGTCATATGGTCAGATGAAACCAAAATATAACTTTTTGGTAAAAACTCAACTAGACGTGTTTGGAGGAGAAAGAATGCTGAGTTGCATCCAAAGAACACCGTACCTACTGTGAAACATGGGGGTGGAAACATCATGCTTTGGGGCTGTTTCTCTGCAAAGGGACCAGGACGACTGATCTGTGTAAAGGAAAGAATGAATGGGGCCATGTATCGTGAGATTTTGAGTGACAACCTGCTTCCATCAGCAAGGGCATTGAAGATGAAACGTGGCTGGGTCTTTCAGCATGACAATAATCCCAAACGTAAGAAGCATTTCAAGGTCCTGGAGTGGCCTAGCCAGTCTCCAGATCTCAACCCCATGGAAAATCTTTGGAGGGAGTTGAAAGTCCGTGTTGCCCAGCGACAGCCCCAAAACATCACTGCTCTAGAGGAGATCTGCATGGAGGAATGGGTCAAAATACCGGCAACAGTGTGTGAAAACCTTGTGAAGACTTACAGAAAACGTTTGACCTCTGTCATTGCCAACAACGGGTATATAACAAAGTATTGAGATGAACTTTTGTTATTGACCAAATACTTATTTTCCACCATAATGTGCAAATAAATTCTTTAAAAATCAGATAATGTGATTTTCTGGATTTTTTTTCTCATTTTGTCTCTATAGTTGAGGTGTACCTAGGATGAAAATTACAGGCCCCTCTCATATTTTTAAGTGGGAGAACTTGCACAATTGGTGGCTGACTAAATACTTTTTTGCCCCACTGTATGTGAATGATCCGGAAAGGCCTCTCACTTCTGACTGTAAAACTACAAGGTGTGTCAACAGAAAGGACACATTTTTTGAGTCACCTTGAAAAGTCACTAAAAGATAAATGGGTTTTGGACACCTCAACGCGTTGGAAAGTCCTCCGTCTGACGATGTGTATCAGACAGTCGAGTTGGCTCTCTGCCAGCTTCCTGTGTGTGTCTTACACCTTCCTGCTTGACAGGATTTTGACGTTTTTTTTTTTACTTGGTGCTTCCAGATATAGACGCTAGTTTGAAAGCTATGAATAGGTGCCACACTTAAGACAATAGATACCAGTCATCCTAATAAAGATGCATGTCAAATCTAGACCAAAAAAATATGAGGTGAGGTTTATTGCCTCGTAAATTAAGTTATAAGTTAGCAAAATGTAGGTAAATTAGGCTGCTTGATACATGAATATGCTTTAAGAAAAAGAAAAAGCTCTCTATGCGGTTTCGTTTATCTTGTTGGCAGCTCATTCCTTAAAACAGAAGCCTCAGATTGATTATAATAAGTTCACATATGAAGGGTATATTTCACGCTTGTTATGTAAATAAGTTATTGATTTTTGTGATCAACTAAGATTTGTTATAAAATGTTTCAAATGTAATTGACTGAATTCATTTAAAAAGTGGGCTTATTAACGCATGAATACTACTGTGTAATATAAAGCACAAGTTTCATTTGTGGGCCATATTTCATTATACTTTTTTTAATTTGCGGAGGGCCGATTCAAAATGGTCCGCGTGCCGCATTTGCCCCCTGGGCCGCAGTTTGGACACCCCTGATGTAGTGGTTTAACAGTAGCAGAAAGGAACTTTGTACAGTTACCAACTGCCAGCATCTTACATGGAAAACATAAGCTTTTAACACAGAAGAAATAAGGTGTGGACAGTCTCCTAATTATTTAACAAACCCCTGCCCCACCGGCTGCAGGTGAATAAACCAAGTGAAAGTCATTCTGTCGCTATCAGGTCCTTTGATGTGCAATATAAACTGGGACCCTTTTTGGACGAGATCAAGGGGACGCCAAGTTGCCCCTAAGAACCCACCTGTTGGCCGGACATGCTACTGTAAGATGGATTAGCAGTCGAGTCCACACACCTCACCCCAAACTAAGACACGTAGGGGACAAACTGCGTCCTTGGTTGATCAATGAAAACAACCCTGGAAACTATCAATAAACTGATTTCTTTGGCCATGTTGATATCTATTTTTGATGATATCAAAAAGAAGGGGACTCAATATTGACTGAAAGAAAATCACATACTGTAGGTGTCCATGATTTTGAATCCCACTCTAATGTGTTGGTCTCAACTAGATTGTTAGTTTGTTGTTGGCCCAGGTCAGAGCACGAATGTTGGTGGACACAATCTTGAGAGAGGACAGCATACCAAAGAAATCCACACCGCTCCTTGCCCAGGCCACAACGCCACGTGCCTTCTGCAAATGGAAAGCCCCTGAAATCAGAGGGGACCGGTCCTCATGTCCAATATCTAACTTTAAATCTCACTTGAATAGAAAGAGATCAATCCATCTGAATATAAATGGAGACTCAGCTGTAGAAATGACATCTCATCAGCTTTCTCACTTCTGATAAAAATGGTCTCACACTGGAAAACACCTTTGTTGGTTACATTTATCGCACAGCACAATGTAAGACTTATCTTGCCACACTGAGAAAACCAATGTTTCAATGACTACATGTGATTAGCCAGGATACGACATGCAAAGCGAGAAAGCCACAGGGACAATTTTAGGCCTCTGTGAAGGGCACGGCATTGGCTTCTTCCTGTGTTAAGGTGACGAGTATTATCACAGCAGGATCCCACTGGCATAACAGGACAAGCTGTGACCCCTACCCGCCTTTAATTCTTATGCGACTTATTATTGGCTATGTTTCAGGGATGCAACTAACAGTGAGCATTGCAATTACAGCATTAATACACTACGTGTAGTGTATGAAATGTCAGAAAACGGTGAAGGATGGGCATCAACTTCAACACAAGCTAAAGTTGGCCACTTCAAAAAAGCTTGTTTTGCCTGCATGGTGAAAACTGATTTGAACTGATATGAAAGTAGAAGATTTCCACGCTTGCATGGGTTATAAAGAGCTAATGTTAAGTATTTTTCCTTCAAAAATGCCTTGAAAAGTAATCAAAAAAGTTGCAGATACAGCCATTCAATAGCCTTTAATGTTTCTACCAAACGACATTAAACTGAGAACAACCCAACTGAGGAAGTGAGAAAAAGGAACAAAGACCATACATTTCACTATATGTATTTTTTGCTTATTCCTGTCAAAAGCCATGCAGTTTTGCGAGCCTGCGTGCATCCATCACAAAGGGCTAACCCAGCCAAGCACCATGCATTGCCAGCTGGGGGATCAACACCCTTAAAGAGTGGGGGGAGCGGGACCACAATAGCCCACTTTGGGCTGTGTAAGGGCAGGCGGACCTGCTTCTGTAGGCCACTCACAGCAGGAAGCGCTGTACAGCTGAGTACAGTGACCTACATCCCTCACTGAGGCGCTTTCAGCACCATGAATCAGCTTACAGGCGGCTATTGTTGTCCACTTATCAATGAATGAAACATCTCAAACATGCTGGTGTGAGGATTAGAGATCCAAGAATGTAAAGCAAGGTTTTGTTTTGAAATTATTTGACAGGGATACAGTGTTCGAGGAAAAACCAGGGGGGCGACTCAGGTCATTGACTTGTGTCTTTAATTCTGATCTCTGCTCAGCGACATTGGCACCAGTGGGGTAAACCATTAAATTAAAGCCCAATTATCTCCCCGGTGAGCCCAGTTGAAAGTCAGACTGGCGCGATGTTGCGGCGACAGATCTCGACAACGATAAGGAAGACGCTGAACCCTCAATGTCAGCAGAAGAGGGAGCATGATGGAAAATCACATGGAAAACTACACCAGTATAAATACTCCAGGGGAAGGGGGGGTCTTCTGTTTGGTGACAGGTCTCATTAGTTTGGATCACAACCCTAAAGCCCCTGATTGAGACGGCCGGCAGCTGTCTACTTCTGGGGGAAGTGGACTGAGCGGCGTCAGAGTCGAGAACTTCTTAATGATCTAGAACTGGAGCCATGCCTCTTCTGACATACTGGTTTTGCATTCAAGTGGTATTTATTAACATATTATCAGTTTATGAAATTGATATGGCAATTTACCCATCAACATTATCATTTATTTGGAGTAGTTTGTATACTCACTCTGCTTTAGTATCACATTTCTAGAGAAATATCTGGCTGCTAAATGCTCCGCTATGTTAACCAGTAAGATGCTAACTTTGCCCGTATGCTGTTTGGTAGTTTTTTTCTTATAAAAAAAGCCCAATAGAATAACGTTGATGAGTTGGGAGACCGCAAAGCTAACAAAAATGTTGTGCGTAAAATAGGGGTGTAACGGTATCCGTATCGTCACGGTTCGGACGTCACGGTACGGTGCATGCAGTCACACGACGAATACGCCTTTTTTTTTACAAGTGGGGAAAAAGTCTGTCATTCAGGCAGTATCCACTACACTAATCCAGGGGGCGGTATTGCGCCTAAAAGCTGTTTGCCAGCCGCCCTTAAACAACAGATGAAGAAGAAAACACAACAAATCGAACAACATACAAGAATATTATATTATTATTAGTATTATTAATAATGCTATGATAACGTGTAATTACGTAACTGCCACTACGTTTTATTTTTTGCACTACTAACTACTGCTAATAATAATTGCATTGATTGTGTGACCATATATGTTTCTATGTTTCTACGTTTCATGTTGTCTGTGGATGTTTAATTGCTAACAGTTTTTCTGCTGTGTTTATTGTATTTTGTTTCTCTGGCACAACAATTTCCTTCGGGATGAATAAAGTCTTATCTTAGAAGAAGAAATGTTAGTTTTGGGAGTTCAGATAACACACAGGAGCTAGAACCCACCTGCTTCTTTTAAATCAGCTGTGTGGGAACATTTCGGGTTCCCTGTGGACTACAATAACAATCGGATCGGACGGTGTGTCGGTGTTGTTCGACAGCGGTGCGGTATGCTAATGCTAACACAAGCCAAACATGCTAAATCTCATCAGATTTGCCAATCACCGGAGCCCGGCAAAAGACAACAGCAGTTCAGCAGCTGATCCCTGCTGTTTTTAAGAAGCCATGAAAGCCGAGAGACCAAAATAAATAACAGAAGCTTTTGGCACATGTTTTTCAACGGCCAAAAGCCTCTGCTATTGCATACTTTATGCAATAAGGAGCCCGGCTTTCATTGATTATGATTGAAACACTTTCTTATTTATTTTGTAATATTTTCAAGACATTCTTTTTAGTTTTACAGCTTATTGAACCTTTTTGTTTGACATCAGCCATTATAGATAATATGGCCATCTGAGTGTGTGGTACTGTTTGTGGTTTGTTTTTAGCTGTGTTTAATTATTCAAAATGTTAGAGTTCCTTATCTTTAAACTGAAACTTGCACTAATGTTCAAAATAAATAAAAAACAAACATGGAATTATGCATTTGGGACTTTTTTTTGGATTTTCTTGTTGTACCGAACCCGTACCGAACCGTGACCCCAAACCGAGGTACGTACCGAACCCTGAACTCTGAACCGTTACACCCCTAGCGTAAAACCAAAACAAGCTGAAAGGCGCTAAAACAAAAAAACGTTGTATCACTACAATTAAGCATTCAATTTAAATGGTCAATTTAGTCTTCATGCATTTAGCTCACTTCTTTTATAAGTACTTCCACAAGGTTGGGAGCACAGTTTTGAAGTTTGACATTTGTTGTCTTATAAAGGAACTCTTCAGAACAATCTGTTCTATTGAGGGAAAGGAAATGGCTCGACAGAACCAGGACATTATGACTCGCTCCACGTTGGCCCTGACACTTTGTCACTGTTAAACCCCAGAGCGAACCCAAAAGTCCTTCTGAGCTCCAACATCGCAGTAAGTTACAAAGCCTGGCTTTCCTCAGGCGTGTGTGTGTTGCTTTGATACAACGCGGGCCAGAAGGCAGCGACGGAAGTATCACAAAATGCAAATGCCTGAGCTCCCCGCAGTACTTAAGCTAGCAGTGGCAAGATAAACAAATGTTGAACCTCCTTTCCAAACAAATCCTTTTTATTAGGGCAGGCACTCTGTTCTGGGGGAGCCAATGTCACCTCTAATTTAGCTCCGGAAACTTTGGCCCATTCCTCCATGCAGATCTCCTCTAGAGCAGTGATGTGTTGGGGCTGTCGCTGAGCAACACAGACTTTCAACTCCCTCCAAAGATTTTCTATGGGGTTGAGATCTGGAGACTGGCTAGGCCACTCCAGGACCTTGAAATGCTTCTTACGAAGCCACTCCTTCGTTGCCCGGGCGGTGTGTTTGGGATCATTGTCATGCTGAAAGACCCAGCCACGTTTCATCTTCAATGCCCTTTCTGATGGAAGGAGGTTGTCACTCAAAATGTCACGATACATGGCCCCATTCATTCTTTCCTTTACACGGATCAGTCGTCCTGGTCCCTTTGCAGAAAAACAGCCCCAAAGCATGATGTTTCCACCCCCATGTTTCACAGTAGGTACGGTGTTCTTTGGATGCAACTCAGCATTCTTTCTCCTCCAAACACGTCTAGTTGAGTTTTTACCAAAAAGTTCTATTTTGGTTTCATCTGACCATATGACATTCTCCCAATCCTCTTCTGGATCATCTAAATGCTCTCTAGCAAACTTCAGACGGGCCTGGACATGTACTGGCTTAAGCAGGGGGACACGTCTGGCACTGCAGGATTTGAGTCCCTGGCGGCGTAGTGTGTTACTGATGGTAGCCTTTGTTACTTTGGTCCCAGCTCTCTGCAGGTCATTGACTCGGTCCCCCCGTGTGGTTCTGGGATTTTTGCTCACCGTTCTTGTGATCATTTTGACCCCACGGGGTGAGATCTTGCGTGGAGCCCCAGATCGAGGGAGATTATCAGTGGTCTTGTATGTCTTCCATTTTCTAATAATTGCTCCCACAGTTGATTTCTTCACACCAAGCTGCTTACCTATTGCAGATGCAGTCTTCCCAGCCTGGTGCAGGTCTACCATTGTGTTTCTGGTGTCCTTTGACAGCTCTTTGGTCTTGGCCATAGTGGAGTTTGGAGTGTGACTGTTTGAGGTTGTGGACAGGTGTCTTTTTATACTGATAACGAGTTCAAACAGGTGCCATTAATACAGTTAACAAGTGGAGGACAGAGGAGGCTCTTAAAGAAGAAGTTACAGGTCTGTGAGAGCCAGAAATCTTGTTTGTTTGTAGGTGACCAAATACTTATTTTACCGAGGAATTTAGCAATTAATTCATTAAAAATCCTACAATGTGATTTCCTGGATTCTTTCCCACCATTCTGTCTCTCATAGTTGAAGTGTACCTAGGATGAAAATTACAGGCCTCTCTCATCTTTTTAAGTGGGAGAACTTGCACAATTGGTGGCTGACTAAATACTTTTTTGCCCCACTGTATATAAAGCTTCAATAAATGGGGCCCATGTATCTGAGACAACTATCATCCAGAAGGCATATCACTGGAGCACTGGATGTTCCTTGTTGTCACAGGGAAGGGCTTTGTTTGTTGAAACGCCAAACAAGCTAAATACACAATTAAAACGAGGGGAAGACCACGTTCACATTGCCACTCAACCATCCTCTTTTACAAATACCTCTTTTTGCCTTTCTGCTGCAATACCTTTATCTCTCTCAGGGTGCACGATTTAGGATTCCTACTGTTTACATCTACTCTGAATTTGGCCCATGTTTTACAAGCAAATCTGCAGTGCATGCAAGGGAAATTACATTTAGCAGGAGGAACGCTGCACAGTTGAAAAGGCCAACAATGACAAACAAGTTTCCATGGTTAAGACAAAGATCTGAAACACGTCACTCCTCCTCAAACAAGCTGTGAAATTAGTTTAACACAAGGCACAAAAACAACTGTGTACCGCAAAATTCATTTCAAATCATGTGTTACAATGAAATCAATTAGTATACCCTCACCACCTAATTCAACTTTCTTTAGCTTCTGAGGAGAAATAAGTTCCTGGAATATACAAAAACCAGCCAATTCATCTTCTTGTTTAAAATGACATATCTCGCAATACAGTTGTTGGGTAGTATGTGACAGCTGGTTGCAGAAATGACTGACAACTATTGGGTTGTACAATTATCTATCAGAAAAACTTATAAGACCAAAAGGGTGAATCTCAAGCGATATTAGTACGTCAATTTCACATTGTATATTGAAATGCTAAGCTTTTCATGTCCAACACATCTTATTTCTTGTCGAAGGTGCCTAAATATGACAAATTCCACACTTATGTAATCACCATGCTTCATATTAACACTAAATCCCAGCTTCTCTTGAATTGCCCCGGTCTTTTGAAGATCTCTAATCCCAAAGGAGCTGCCTGACCCACCAAATGTTAAACCCAACCCCCCCAGTTCGCACCCCCTCCCCGCCCACAGCGTGCTAAATGGCAGCTTTGAACCCTAAAGTGCTTCCATAACAACAGCCTTGTCACTAACCTCGATTACCGGGACAATACATATTTTTATAATTACTAAAAGTGAGTGGAAATTTCAGGCACAAACTGTGTGCGTGTGTGTGTGTGTGTGTGTGTGTGTGTGTACCTGCAGGAGATATTAGTCAAAAAGACAAGCATCACTCATAATGTAACCCTATTTCTATATGTGCAAACATCCTAGAATAAGTTGATGAATCACATCATTGAAGTTATATTATGCAAGTGATAATGCTACATGCTAACCTTAGCTTACATGCTGAAATACAGCATAAGTGGAGATAGTAGGGTAATTCACAAAGTAATGTATGTTGTATAGGAACATTTAAGTAAGCTAACATTAAAAACTAAAAGCTAGTGGTCTTACCAAGCCAACTAAGTCTGTAGCAACAGAAACGCCTTGAGCAATGGAGCTTCTTATTTCCAATCAATTGAAGTTAGTCTTGGTTTAAACCTAAATAGTACTCAAATGGATTGTGGGGATAAGAGCCTTAAGAGGTGTAAATTAAATACAATTAAATATCGTCCGCCATAATTGGATCTCGTCCGCCACAAATGGATCTCATAAACATTTTTTTTTTATTAATATTATAATTTTTTAATATATTTTGCGAGTTCAAATCCCGCCTGGAACACCACTACTAGTGTGCCCTTGAGTAAGGCACTTAGCCCTCAGTTACTCCAGGGAGAATGTCTCTGTAATTGGTCATTGGAAGTCGCTTTGGAATAAGGCGTCTGCTAAATGCCTAAACTGTAAATGATATTTTTGGGAGAATAAACCCCACAGATCCCCAACAGTGTGTTTCACTCATTTACAATACAGAGCAACAATAATATTGTCTACAGTAGCCATGAACTCGCATGTATTATCTTATTTGAGGGGGGGGTGGATGCGTGGACCACCCAAATAGGTTAAGGGGCCTTTGGCTTTTCTTGCCGGGGGGGTGCGGTGCCCCCACAAATAGAATAAAATTCTGAGGAAAACACTGTAATCTAAAAAGCGAACTCTGCACACACAGACTTGTGATTTCCTTGCCTTACACCAACACCAGTGAAAGGCCAGCTGACCTCTCCACGCTGCGGTCATGTTTACTGACACTGTGTTAAGTCACCACTATCATTCACTGCAGCTCATTGTTCGCAGAGACGTCGTCCCGTGGCTTGTTGTTACACTGTCGAGTTGTTGTGTAAAAGTGTCCCTTATTAATCAATACACTGTGTAGACCTGGTTTTTATAAGGAGCTCTCTGGCACGAGGTTTGTTATGTTCTCCTTAGCAGACAGGCAGGGGTAGATCTGTTAGAAGAACATTTATATATAAACCAGCCTAACTGTCTTTAGTCAGAGGAGAGAAGTGTTTGTCTGGCTGTGTATACACATGTAGTGCTAACACCCCAGCGGGCAGAAAGAGTCCAGAAACACACTTGAAAGTAGCGTTTGAAATGTAGCTCTGGTGAATGCTAATATTTGCATGTGTGACACCCTGTCTGACTCATGCTTGACATTCTGCCGTGCAGGAAAGTGAAGGGTATTTGCTGCAGGTAAATGTCTCACAATCGCACTTTCATCCTCCTTTTGTCTGAGGAGTTTGTCCCGTCGTCATGGAGATGGTTGTTTTCAGGTAAAATTAGTTTGTTTGCCAATCAGAAATATGTAGATCTACTTGTTGGATGATTTTCAAGTTGACCTCTGATTATGTTGAAGCCGCTGTATATGGATCTTCATTACAATTGCATACATTATCTTAAAGGACGACAGCACAGTCATCATGACTAAGCTTTTTTCACTAATACCCAGACTAACTTCATTGTTCTGTGTTGCACTCCATGCTGCTAAGCGATTGACCCTGAGGAGCAAGTTCAGGGTGTTATATGACCTTAGCAGTGAATTTACAATTATATAATAAGAAGTGGTCATATATGGAGGGGGTGGGGGTCATACGTAACATTTATTTTGAAGGAGGGGTCAACTGTAACATCTCCATGACAAGTGAATGTCATCCCGAGATGTAAGAATATGGATTTTCTTGGAAAAGTATAAAGACCCATTTGCTTTCGTACCAAGAAGTTCTATATGTACCTGTACTATTTAAACCTGCAGCGAGTTAGCTTATAGCTTAGCATAAAGACAGGAAACAGGGGGGATACAGCAATCCTGTCTTTGTCCAAAGGTAACAACATTTCCATACCACACCTCGATAGAAACAACCAATTCCCCAAATGACAAACTGTTCCTTTAAATACTAGTTTTGCTAAGTCATCTGAAAAAGCCATACAGAGCGTGAAAACAAGTAAAACGTGTAAATAACAAACCATGAAAAAAATAGATATCCACAATTTACATTCTACCAGTAATTACAAATACCTTGAGAGACTTTTAAAGTTGGTGCCTATGTTTGCAATAAGGATGGATAAACAAACAAGTGGTTTCCATCGTGGAAGCAAAACCGAAAATTAAAAAGATATACTCCAAGCTTCCAATAACATTAAATGAATCATCCTTAACAGTCCTAAACAGACGAACATATCGGCTAATATCAGATATCGAACACGTTTTTCATACGCAAGACAACGAAGACAGTTATGGTTCTGATAAGACCCACTGCTCATAATGTCCAGTAACACAAGGACACAGCCTGTTGGTTTCTATTTAGAAGCATTCGGTGCTTTTAACCTACATTTGGGCTCATTACCCTTAGATGCCCTTGATATTTTATAAAGGTTGCAAAACTTCCACCTTTGTTACCAGTGTTTAATGTCCATGCTAAATAATCACACATATAAAACACAAGACATCCTGATTCCTCCACCTCTTTGTAACATGTGTGGACCCTAATGTCCTTAATGTTAGGGCAGTGGTCATGCATGTGTTAAAGGAATGAATGGTGCCTGTTTAAAACAGATGCACATGGTTGGAAATCCTCCTCATTAGGTTACGCCAATAGCACAAAGGCAGAGGGGGATCACCTGTGGCCTTCTGGGATGATCAGAAACAGAGCATTTAGGGACATGTCATCCTGTGTGACATGGACGTGATGCTGCTCACTACAATGTGTGTGTTATGTGTTTATGGCAGGATCCTTAGTGGCCCATTACAGTAAATAACCTCAGTGAGGATGCATCCTGCATTCCTGTCATGTCATGCATTCCCAATGCAATGTACAGAGGGCGATAGGATGGGGAGGGGGGGGGAAAGGTGACATGAAAATGCATCAGTTATTCATTTAGCCTGCGCAGGACATGCCACGGATTTCCCCAGTGAAAGCCACAGGGAGCGAGGGGAGAAAAAGGGGGAGACACTTTACATGCAGACACTTGTATATGAACTGCGCTTACCTGTGGCGGCTACATTTGCAGCATCAGACGGGGGGCTGCCGGGTAGATCATTCGAGTAAGTGCACCCCAGTACCGCATAGATGACGAGTCCACGTAGCAATACATTCAATACCTTGTGGATGTAACTCATGGTGGAACAAAATGAGGGGAAAGCCTAGGTATCCGTTACAGTGGGGATGACTGGGGCAATCCCGAAGAAAAAAATGTCAGATTCAGACCAGCAGTAGCCTAGCCAGTCAAAAAAAAGAGAGAGAAAAATAGTCTTTCAGAAGAAATACGGGGTGTCACAATTAAAAGAGAACCCTTAAAAATAAAGAACTTCAAGAATAATCCGGCAATTTGCTAGACAATTAGCACTCATTGCTGTCACGAAAAAATACCTACTAAGTAATAGTTCATCGTGGGTCAACGACTTTGAAATAAGACCCCCTCCAAAAAAGATTAATAGCCTCTAATGGGTTTACTGGCTGTTTGAGAGGGGTGCCTGCTGGGAGCTACGACAAGCCAGACCCCCATGTCTAATTGTATGCATTTATAAAAAAGATATTGCCAGGGGAAAAGACCGTGTGGTGAATAGGCTCCACAGCACATGCAGCCTCAGAAGGAATCCCCTCAAAACAAAAACAGACCCAATGGTAGTGAGCTGTTCTACCCAAGATATCAGGGAGATAGGAATAATATCAAGTGTTAAATCCTTACGTAGGCCTGTGAGTTTGAAGAAAATAGTCTCTGTACTTCCACGTACAGTATACAAACACCGGGGACAGCTTCAGCATATTGAGCGTCTCATAGGTCCGCCTCTTCACACGAAAGTAGCAAATCCCATCGCATCAAAAAAAGAAAAGACTCCTCCGTTTCCCCTAATCCTTATCACACCTGTATCGAGCGACCGCCACATCCACCTACTTTCCACATGAAGTTTTTAAGTCAGCTTTTCACGGTGTGATACTGTATCCTCCTGTCATATCAGCTGCTCGCCGGTCGATGCAGAGGGAGGGAAAGCCGAGCGGGGCGGAAGTCAGTATGCAAACTGCTTTGACATCAGGACAGGAGGGAGGGAGGAGGGAGACAGGGCTTTCAATTTGGCCACGACTACTACTGCCGGCATGTATGCAACACATGAGCGGAGGGATTTGTGTGTTAAGCGAAATTCAGCCATGCATCTCTTCCATGCGAACCCGGGTTTCGTGCACCATTTTTCTTTTGGGGGGGGGGGGGGTTTAGAGCTTGAATTGAGTCTTGAACCGGGTGCAAAACACACGAATCATGACACACTTAAAGGTTGTTTTTATGTCATCTTACCGCGGAGGATGGGGATGATGATGCCAGCTTCATTGTTCTCCACTTCCCCACTCCAAGCAATGCAAGTTTCCCTCCCGGCGGAGCGCTGTGATTGGCTGGAGTGTCCCAACATGGCAGAATGTGATTGGCTGCTTCAGACAGCATTTTGTTGGGTCTCTTTTCAAGACGCACAGCGCGAGAAATGTTAAAAAGGATAACACCGGTGTAATAGGGATTAATCTCTTTATCAAGCAAAGAGCTTTACTTTGAAGCCATCTGCTGCCATTTATTTTTCGGACAGTTTGGGGGCCCTGAGAATGTCCCCTTAACCCCCTCATACCAACATTACCAGTATTATTATAAATTAAAATAAAACATAAAAATCGTGTTTTATCAATTGCCAATATTTACGTGTCTATTAAAATGTATATGAAAATGAAAAATAATCTAAAAACAGCATTCACATCCATGTGTCATTTTCTTTACAGAAGCATCCCACAGTCGCTGTGTAGACAGCATTTATTAAAATGACAGCACATCTGTTCCAGGAGAGACTCAGGCTGCATTACTTGCCGTAAAGCCTATAGAGACCATCTTAAAGTGACATTAAATGCAGATTACTGCATTCTCAGGTGTCCCACATTGTAATGACCCACCTAAATTCTTACTGTCTTCCTAATGTATGCTTTGCATCTCCTGAGGGTTGGTGGTGGAAACAGGCCATTCTCTTTGCGGTGCTAATTTTGCTTCCGATTTAGATTGTCGCACACCGGACAACCTTGATTTTGACTCTGACACATGCTTCGGACAAAGCCCTGGAGGTGGAGCGTTACCAGATAATTAAATTATCTTTATCTTTTCCTGATCATCTTGATAACCCTTTATTGGCAAGTAATTGTTACCCATATGAACCAGAGGCTTTACACAGGGCTGTGTTCATGTTGTGTTCCATTTGATATGGTTGAAACCTCATAGTTGTTAAAGCTCTCTGTGGCTACTATCAACAAGAAATCCTGTAGCTAACCTCAGAGCGATGAAGGGCAGGAGTCTCATCTCCCTGCAATGCAGCATGTCAGCCACCAGGAGGGGGCTCTGAGAGTAAACAACGCAGCAGGTAATGGTCGTCTCCGGAGGTACAGCCTTCTGGGGGCCAAAGGAGGGGCCTGATAAAAGAGCCAGCCATGGGTGTCTTTGGTAAACAGGTGGCAGATGCAGCGGGGAGAGAGGGAGATACGAAAGAGAAGAACAGCATAATTCGATACGAGCCTGCAGGGAGGAAGGCGGCCAACAACGGGGGAGGGATCGAGCAGATGCTACATGTGGGAGTGGGGCGGAGGAGGGGCAGAAGGTCAAGAACCCTCGATGCTGCTATACCTGCCACTCGCCTTTCAGACTCCTTTAGAAATGCCTATGGCGAGCTTCCAAATTACAGCGCACACACCCTGCCCCATTATTTACCCCGTCACACAAGCTGGGAGAACATTTCAATTAAGGAGCAATACAAAGAAAGTCAGGCAGCAAAGTACTGAAGCAGGACGGACTGAAAAGCTGCCAACATTTCAAAGTCTGAGCAGCTAAAGGATTAATAATTAATAACCAAGAGGAAGCGATTCAACAACTTTATTTTATATTTTTAAAAATTGTTTTTTTATGTCGCAATATACATGATGTGAAGATGTGTGGGATAAAAGACATTGGCATTGACCTACATAGAATACTGTAAATAATATAGACATTTTATTTAAATTAAAAAAATTAAAAACTGTACAAAATAGGTGCATATATATTCAGGAATTAAATGCATGATTTAAACAAATCATTAAATAAGATACATTTCCCTTAAGCAGTAATATGCTTCATAAATATAATAAAGTGTACACACAGCAGCTTCTAAATCATATAAGTATTATATAATCCAGTTTATTTGACTATCTCTCTCCACACTGCCGCACGCTAAGGCCTAATCTGCTCCTTCATCAGCTACAGCAGTATCTAATAGTGTTACAACCAGCAGAGGAAATTACAGGAGCTAATTAACACTTCATTCGCCGAGCTTTGAGATGTTGTTCTCCTTTTGCAACACAATTACTGCTTCATGCAACTCCTAATGAGCTGAGGGTCGTCTTTGCTGCAGGGTGTATGGCTTCAGGAGGTTAGCTTAACCTTAGCGGCTTGTAGGCTATACGTACATACTGTATAACATCTAATGACATGATGGCGGGTATTCGCTATTAATGGTGCATCCATGCTAAAGACGGGTTTGGCTGTTAGTGCGAGAGGAGGTGTGTGATGCTTGGGTTTTCCTTCATGATGTCTTGATATATAACACTCATGGCGTTTCAAAGTGTCCCTTATTGCTCCACGTGGCGTTGACCGTACGTACCGCGACTCACATCCCGCAGTTTTTCTCCTCAGATGGCGGTGGCGAATAGAAAGATCTGGATGAGCGGCATGACCTTCAGAGTGGAAAGGTCGGCGAGGACGGCCTGCAGTGTGCGTGTCAAACAAAAACACAGATAAGATTTCTGAATTCCCGCCCCTCATGCCCAGAGCAATCTAAGCCCGCGAGAAGGTGCGGCACATCTTGACCCCTTTTCGGGATAGCATAATGAGGATGCAGGATCCTTGGGAAGCGACAATCCATGCTTAAGAGCACATCGCTCCCCCACCCCTGTCCTTTTGGGAATCGGGGGGATGAAATGTAGGGAGCCTATCATGTTAAGAGAAAGGGTTTGATATTTCAAGGCATGAGGTTCTAAATATAAGATGAGGAGCAGTATGTTATGATATCTTCTCTCCGCTGGGGCAGGTGGGAAATGAGCAAGCAAGTGGGGGGGGGGGGGGTAGGAGTGAGGCGAGTCATCGTATGGTTTACTATTGGTTTCAGTCATACGATAGTGGGACCCCAGTATGGAAGCATACTGCGTGCTGGCATGCACAAGAATAACGTGAGTGTAATAAAGCAGCGTGAGTGACATGCAGGAGCTAATAGGTGTGTGTGTGACCTATGACCTTATCAAAGTAATCAACACAGTTCGGCGCAGATAGAAGCCCCTTTTTTTAAATAGGTCTGATCTTCTTCAGCAGAGGTTATATGAAGATATAAAGCTCAAGGGGTAAGAAAGCCTAAGTGTCTAGCCAGCCATTTCTTTCAGACATGTGCATGCAGAAGACTGGGTTACTGCTATTGGCTGATGATCAACAGCTATTTACAGCCTTCAAGGAGCATGTGAGAGACAGGGATAGGACTGGAGTTGCACACACACAGGTCTGCTGCGAGATGGACATACCTCAGCTGAGGCCAGCGACGTCACTTCCATCAGGTTCTCGGCGCGGAAGGCGAACACAGCGGCTGCTAGGACTGGAGGATGTGGAGGAGTGGGAAAAGAAGGGGGGGAACAGAGACAATGGGGTTTAGATAGGGGGACATAAGAGAAGCAGGGGGTTATTGTACAGCCAACAGCTCTTACCTGCGACCACCTCCAGGGAGTCGTACCCTAGGATCCGGTCCCAGAGAAGGAGCAGCTGGTCAGAGGACAGATAGCCAGAAAAGGCCCTCACCATCCACTTAAAGGCAATACGCAGCCTGAGGGACAAACCATCACATCTTTAGGCTCTATGAAGGTTCATTAGGAAGTTGTAATTCTAGCAATTCACCACAAGATGGCAGCAGCTCGTTACGGAAACAAGACCTGGTGGATGTGATTCTTCACTATATTAAATACAGAACTAGGATTAAGCTTTAAGAACCTGGATGGAAAAACACAAATAGGGTAATACCAACAAAAAAAACATCATATATTTTATGCCCAACTTGTGCGCCTGTGGAAAGGAACAAGATGTGGTGATTATGGACCTGACAATGTTGGTTTTTGGTCACTTTAATCATTGTGCATTCATATGTGAATGCATTAGTCGTTAAGTCCATCGCTTTAAAAGACAAATGAGGGCAAATACATAACAGGATGAGGATGAAGCAGAGTGCAGTGTACTCACGGTTGCGCCTCGATCTGTCTCAGGTGGTAGAAGAGCTGAGGCAGGTGGGTCTGCAGCAGCCGCTCGAACTGCAGGCACAGAGACACAACCCCCTGCAGGAGCACATGTGTTCAGTGACTGTAGATATAAAGACGCAACACACAAACAGAAGTGTTTTGTTTAGTTATATAAAAGACGGGTTAGCAGAGAGCTTACCGAGGGAGAGGAGGAGATGGAGTGCAGTCTGAAGAAGTAGCGGCTGTACATTTCCCTGAAAACACTGTACAGCTTCGAAGGCTCGTTGTACAGGAAACACAAAGGTGCCACTGTGGGACCACACAGACGGTTATATGTTGCTCTTGCATGGTTCCTCTTGTAAGTGAGTGTAATAAATAAGAGGTGCAAAATATACTCACCATACATTGAAAACCCATGGAAAGGGATAACACCTGTGTGAATAAGATAGTACAGTTATTATAAATAAATATGAACTATCGTCAATCTAGAAAAATTGCATTTATTTTAGTCTTTGTACAGAAAATGTCACTGATGACCAACAAGCTCCATGTGAGTAAGCATGGTTTTATTGTTTCCTATAAAACGAATTAGTCAGAAGTTGCAGACTCACCGTTGGGAGGATAAACAACAGCACACTCTTCATCTTCTCCTTTCCCTGTTAGACACACACAGATCAATCCATAAGCAAGACCTACAACACAGTGTATTGTTGTGTGTGTGTGTCCTCGGTGAAGGGCGCATCATCTCACCCTGGATGAAGGACTTGGGAGGAGTAGCGCTGTTGTACTTGAAGTGATCCAAGACGGCGGTGTCTCTGGAGAAACACAGCAACACCTGGGAACACACAGGCATGGATTCATGCACAATATGGATATCATATTTGCCTGACGACCGGGGAAATAAGAGGCAGTGGTTATCGCACTTTATTTTGCTCTGTGATGGCCTTACTTTGAAATCTATAAGAGCCAGTGTTCAGGATGTACTGAAGCACATACTAACAGAGCCCCGGGGTACTGCTTATTTCCCAATAGTGACGTTGAAGCTCTTACCATTACAGTCCAATTTCTGAGAAACTATTACTTTTTCCCTGTCCACTTCCCATGAAGTGCATCTGAGGGGAAATCATCTCTGCTTAGGAGACTCCTCACAACGACAGCAAATGAGCTGGTAGGTTTTTATCTGCTTTTCAAAGATTGTATACTGGGAAGCACCTGCTCTTTCAGGATCTTACAGGAAATAGGATCATCTAAAATAACTGCGCCATGACATCTTGAGTTTCTTTTTCAGTCACTAAAAGAAAATGTATTAATGAATCGTTACGATAAAAACAGCCACACTAATGTTTAATGTTTCACTGCCTAGATAGTTTATCACGAGTCAATATTGAAGACGATACGAGGGCTTTGTTCCTCGGTCAGCTACTAAAGAGTTTGACATGTTAACAGCTGCTGAATAATCCTGTTGCCGAGTATATGCTCGTCTATCAGCGCCAAAGGCAAACAGAGAGGTGACGGCGAGAGAAGCCCATCCGTCACTGTAGGTAGGGAGGAATGCAGTTTTACAGTGACATTGAATTGACATGATAGTAACAAGTTCATTGGGGATGCCAAATGTCTTACAGTTGAATAAAGAGGTTTATTTGTTGCTTAGCAAGTGATATTGAATATTTGAGGAAGCCCACATTTTTTTAACGGTTAGTAAATAATAATTCATTTATTTTATATAGGCGCCTTTCAAGGCTCTCAATGGTCGCCGTACAAACACATAAAAGACAAGATACACAATACATAACACCAGCATAAGACACATGAACAAGACAATGCAGTACATAAATCAATCAAATAAATAAAACAGAGTGATAGTGAAAAACATTTGAGGGTCAAGAATTTGTGTAATTAAAGATTGTGTTTTTTTGCGATTATATGCTACATACACAAACAATAAAGCGCTAAAGTTTGAATAGTTTTTGTAATTTAACACCAATCACTGGTTTGACATAGGATACGTTGGGAAAAGGTGATTGATGCTTAATTTATATGGATATTTGATGTCCTAGAGAGTCATTAAAACAACATTATCAAGGGTAAGTGTACTGCTATGGAAAATAATGAGAGATCAGGAGCTGAACTCTACCTGATAGAGGAAGTCCTCAAACACAAAGTAGTAGTCGTCATTGCTGGCGGTGAGCTTCACATCCTGTTGGGCAGGCATTCAAATGTAGTCAATGTTATGAATACCAGCTAAAGTCAATAACTCAATATGTGCAGCTTGTTAACCTAAAGTACCTTATAGAGGAGGTTATCCACCAGCAGGTCGTGCTGTATGACTCCAGCCGTCAGCTGTTCATAATACATCACATCCTGAAACACACAGATCCAACATGGTTTATTATTTGGGAAGTAACTTATGGAAAATATAATATAATACAAAGTTGTTTAATATGCATCGGCTTTGGGATATTCTTTTTGTTAGAGAATAATTCTCCTTTACTCCTAAGATATCTAACCTTTTTGCCCTTTGACGTTTATGACCAACCCTGACGTCTGTTATCTCCTTTAAGGAATGTGCTGCTCCAGCTATAATGTTGTTATTCCCAGTTTATGACCGGGAAACTCTCGGTCACAGATGGTTTATGATTGTGAGAACGCTGGCTTCGAGCCTAAGAGTCAGACGAGTGATTCAATGTCTCCAGATGTTGGGGCTATCTCCAGTGTTCCCAGATGTTTACGTTATCTCCCCCAATATGTTGATTAACTCTCTGTAAACTAGTTAAAAGAGCTATCGAGAGAGAGGCTCTTGAGAATTGATGTGGCAACTCTCCGGGGCGGTCAGAACCTCTGGCTGCTGTGACTTGTGATGTGAATCCTCCGGCCGATACTCGTAATAAACCATCAGTGTTTGACATCAAAGCTCCAACTCTCCTCGTGTCTCTCTGAGTCCTTACTCTCCATTGCTTACACTTTTGATAATCTTATAATGTCTGACTTTGATGTTTTTAAAGAGGCCCTATAATGCTTTTAGTGGTTTTCCCATTCCTGACTCAACCAAGCCGTTGAATAAAAGTGTTCTCTAATATTGCATATGAACTCGATATTGTGCCCGTTGTATTTGTCTGTTTGTATTGTTTGTGGAGAGTTTATTCTTATTGAGATCTGGTCATATACATGTAATGGTATTTTCTGGAAGAAGGGAAATTCCAGTTCTCTGATGGTATATAAAGAGCACCGTGTTTGTGGATAAATCAAGTTTATGTGATCGGACAGCGGTGACAGGAGGATTAAAACAAACTTAAAGGAAGGGTATCGTGTTTCCGACCACATGGCTAAACTCAGACGTGTCTCCGGTCTGAGACGGGTCGAATCAGTGCTGCGGATGTGAGGAGAACAGAAACAGAGATGGTCATTTTGACAGCTGAGTGAGAGACTTTTAACCACTGTGGTAATATGGACAGCATCAGAGGAAGTTCTGCTAAAATACTTGGAATTGATATATATCAACTTGGAAGCTAGGCTCATATTAGATGACAGACAGAAAACCTCAGTTTTGGTGTATTGCAATAGCCCTAGCCTGTTCCAATTTAAAAAAGCAGTTTTTGTTATTTTTTCTATTTTTGTCTTAGCTCAATGAAAGCTGACACATTCTGTCCAAAGTCAACTCAGACTGTTTAATGTGTTTGGCCTTGTTCGATCCAGAGCCATGCTAACACTCTCCAGACCTCAGTCAGGACCCTGTGACTCTTCCTCAGAAATCAATCCTCCTCCCATCACAAGCATTGTTTTATCGTCTCCACAGACTCCGGACTCTTTGCCACACAGGCTGGTCTGTTTGGGCTAACTGTGCTAAATCGGTAGCATTTGATTATCTTAGCATTTGTTCACAATGGACAAGTGACAGTTATGATAAAACTAAGGTAAACAGGAGGGGGGGTTAAACACAGATTATGTTGCAGGTCAGTTGGTTCTGCTGGGTTTTACTCTACAGTGTTTATCCCAGGATAACAATTACAATACTACATTCTCCCAAATAACTGATTGTTAACTGTGAAAATGTCACCTTGTAGTAAACATGCAGTTTGGGAATCTCTACAGCTGTGTGACTGCTGCCTCACAACAAACCCTGACAGCTAACAGCTGCAACCAGGGTGCAACTCAGCTGTGTGTGTGTGTGTGTGTGTGTGTGTGTGTGTGTGTGTGTGTGTGTGTGTGAGTGTGAGAGAGATGCATTCAGTACCTGAGGCTGGTTGGTAGAGTTGAGGATGAGGGCCCACAGGTCGGCCCGCAGCCCGGTGGGACACCCCTGCCGGCTGTACTGCTGCGCCGCCGCACTGTCCTGCTCCAACACCACTGGACCAACAGGAGACAAAAAGTTAAACCAAAAAAAGTGAAATGGAAAAGGGGCATTAGACAGAAAGTCATGGATAGACATGTTACCTCCATGCCCAGTTTTAATAATTTATTATCTAAATTAATAGAGTCAAAGTTACTCAAACAAAGGTAATTACAATTAAATAAACCATAATAAGCAGCAAGTAGATAATAAGCAGAGTTGTGCAGCTCTATTTATTGACCTTTCCAAAGCGTTTGACACCGTCGATCATCGCATCTTAAAGCAGAGGCTAGCCAGTATAGGCATGTCCAGCCATGCAGTGGGTGGTTTGTGAACTACCTCTCTGAAAGGTCCCAATGTGTTCACTTTGATGGGCTGTCTTCTGAGTGGTTAAACATTTCTAATGGTGTTCCTCAAGGTTCTGTTTTAGGTCCACTTTTATTCTCCATATATATCAACAGTTTAGGTGAAAATGTGGATGAAGCTACTTTACATTTCTATGCGGACGATACCGTGATGTACTGTGCAGGTCCCTCCATTAAGGAGGCTGGTGTTAAATTACAGGCTGTTTTTAACATTATTCAGACTCAGCTCTCTGAACTTAAGCTTCTTTTAAATGTTGAGAAAACCAAGGTAATGCTCTTTTCTAAAGCTAAAAAGACACCAGAGCCTGTTTTGGATATTGTAACTACGCAAGGAATACAACTTGAAGTGGTTACCCGTTACAAATACCTAGGTATCTGGCTTGATGATTGTCTCACTTTTAAACTTCATGTCAATAACCTGCTTAAAAAGCTGAGGGTTAGGCTAGGTTTCTTTTTCAGAAACAAGTCCTGTTTCTCTTTTGAAGCCAGGAAAAGGCTCTGTGACCTTTTTACCTGTGCTGGACTATGGTGATCTGATCTATATGAATGCACCTGCCCATTGCCTGAACAAGTTAGATGCCGCCTATCACAGCGCACTGAGATTTGTCACTAATTGTAAAGCACTTACACATCACTGTACCCTGTATGCCAAGGCAGATTTACCATCACTTACTGTACGGAGGCTCAGTCATTGGTACACGTTTATTTATAAAGCCATGTTGGGTAAACTCCCGTATTATATCTGCTCTCTGATAACACAGAGAGTTGCAAGCAGATATTGTCTGAGATCGCATGATGTAGTATTGTTAGATGTGCCAAGAGCAAGGACTGTCTTAGGTAAGACAGCTTTTATGTGCGCAGCTCCACTTGCTTGGAACAATCTTCAGCAAGAATTGAAACTGAGCAATCTCATTCCTCTGCATGTTTTTAAAGCTAGGCTAAATGAAATGCTCGTTGATACTATGGGCACTTGTAAATGTCTATAACTATGTAAATGTATCCTGTAAATATAATGTCCTTTATTGTTTTACGTTTCATGTGGAACCTATATGCTGCAGGTCTCCCTTGAAAAAGAGATATATGATCTCAATGGGACCAATCTTGTTAAATAAAGGTTTGAAATGAAATGAAATAAATTAAAATCATTAAATTAAACTGCATACAATTCATTATGTTGAATTGATTCTAATTCATTGCAATAGTTTTTAATATTTATTGATAATTCAGTTGAAATAAACTAGTTAAATAAAACCAAATAACTCACATTTCATTTAAATAAAATGTATTACATTCAATTATATCACATGAATCATGTTGAATTAATTGCAATTCAAAAAGTCAATTTAATTCAATAAATTAAAATATAAAAACACAAAAATCTATTAAGAGTTAAATTAAATTACATCAAGTTGATTATTATGAATTTAATTTATTCACTAGACTTTAGTATATGTGACCAACATTAGAGAGCCTCTAGATTTTCTGTCAGAGTGACATAATCTGTACACACAGCTGCTGGGAAACTGACCACCTGCAGTCTTAACTGCACGACAACAACAAAAACAACCCTGCAGCGGTTAAGAGGTTTGTTTTGGAAAGGATTAAATGTGAATCCATTAGAAGAAAAACAAAACATATTTTAACAGAAACTTTGATCCATCCAAAAAACAATTCAATAACTTATGAAGATGACTGTCTACAAAATGTCACGACAATGATTCATCTGAAAAAGTGGGCACGCTGCGGTCACATATTGGAGTCACTAATTCATTCCCTCCCTCTGAAAATGTATAAACAAAAATAACTTTCCTAAAAACACTCAGACAAACGCTGGAAACAACGTCTCCCACGTCTCCATTCAACCCTAAATCTCTGTTGTGGCAGGAGCCAGAAAGCACACAGCCCTTGAGTGAAGGTGCTGGCCAGTCATAACATAAACCAACGCACTGCTAAACTCTTACATTTCATATTTGAGTGCACTTAACACTTGGCCTGGAGCACGACTCGCAGCTCGCAGCCAACCAGGGAGGAATTAGTGAACCAGGGCTTGTGGCAGGATGAGTATTCAGAGCACAGATTGTTGTTGTCGATTGATGTCTGATTGGTGTCCATAATAAGGTGGCTGTTGACACTGGGTTCATGGCAGAGCGATAAGAGGTGAAGTGTCTTGTGGGCTGATCACTGCACCTAAGGGAGTCATTAAGTTCACGTTGGGGATTTTCTGTTAAACTCCAACAGATATTTCTTAATATACTGGATTTCAAACTCTGTATATATGATCAAATGTTATATATCTTCACAGCTTCTTAGAGCAGTGTGTATTTCAATTCAAGTTTATTTATATAGCCCAAAATCACAAATCCTATTTGTCTCAGAGGGCTTCACAAGTCAACAAACACAATTGGCAATGTAAAACAATGTAAAAACAACAAACGTATCTTATAAGATCAATGTGAAAGTACCATCAAAAGAAACATAATGACACAAATACAGTTAGAGTACAATAAATACAATTCCATAAAACAAGGGTGCATGAGGATGTAACAGGGGGTTTGAAACCAGTCTTAACTGTACGCTGTACTAAAGAGGAAAGTCTTTAACCTGCTCTTAAATGTGTGGACACTGTCTGCCTCCCTGATCGTCACTGGAAGTTGATTCCAGAGGAACGGGGCTTGGTAGCCGAAAGCTCTGCACCTGACCTTTTTGTGTGGACTCTGGGAACCACCAACAGACCTGCAGTCTGGGATCTTAATGCCCTAGAGGGGCAATAGGAGATTAAAAGATCCTGTAGGTAGGATGGATACAGAGTTGAAGAGGTGGTTTTTGAGGCGGGACTGGAACAGGGTGAGGGATTTGGGATTTAGCGCTTTGTTTGCGAGTAAAAGTATTTTCAAATCAATCCTGGACTTAACTGGGAGCCAGGGCAATGCTGCTAAAACAGGAGTGATGTGGTCCATCTTCTTTGTTCCTTAAAACCCGCTGCAGCATTTTGTATGAATTGAAGGGTCTTTAATGATGAGTCTGGACAGCCTGATAAAAAGGGACTGCAATAATCCAGCCTGAAGATAAAAAGTCTATAAAAAGTGTTCCCTTCTCTCTTGTGGGTTGTATTCTTTTAAAAAGTGGTTCAGAGTGGATATAATTAGATTTGTTGATACTGATCTCTCAAAAAAGACTCTCTCATGTCAAAATAAAACCAGATCTGTAACGGGACGGATATAAAACACAAAACCCCAGACTGCAAATGTAGACTACGGTTCCTTCCTCTGCTTAATATTATGTTGCAGAGTAAATATTGACTAAATCAGTAATATGTATGACACTCCTTGTAGCCTCGGGATCGTGCAGCTGTAGTATTTTCAAAAGGAATTGTCCCACATGTGTGCACCTTAATCCAACAATAAGAACGCCCATAACCAAGAAATACAACCACAGAACAGATATATATACTTAGAAACTATTTCAAACAAACTGACCTTTTTTCCCGATTTGAACATACTCGTTTTCAAACATGTCTGCAGAGGGATAAAGAAAGACAGAACAAAACAGGTACATCAATAATGTCTTGGTAGCGACACCGTTTTTTAAACTAACGTTATCTCTTTGATTTACAAACACAGAGACGGTGGATGGGATTCTATTTAAAGCCTAAACACCAGGCTGTAAAAATGTAAATATCTGGACTCAAGAAAGATATTGTTTGAGAAGACCCATACAGCCGCGTGGCACAGCGGAGGCCAGACGCTAAACACACCATTAAACCACAGGGGGCATTAGGTAAACACATTTATTTGTGTTACTCTGGATAATTACTGCTAGATTAAAATATGCTTTGGATATTAACAAGCTGCTGAATGGATCTGTTACAACATCCAAAACATTCTCAGCTGGAAATTATTCAGCTATGACACGAAGGTCTTGCATGCAACGTCACGTGTCGTGGTGACAAACACTGTTGAACTAGCTGGATGATTTAAGGAAATGTGGCCGTTTGCTTGCTTGCAAAGAGTTACATGAGAAGATCAATCCCCCATCTAGGGTCTGTTTAGGAAAACATAAAGCCAGCAGCTGCTTGGCTTAATTTACAGAGACAGTCTAGCTGTTCACCCTTTTCCAGTCGTTATGCTAAGCTAAGCTAAGCTAAGCTAGTCACTGGCTCCAGCAAAATAACAAACCAAGGATTGTCGTCAAGCATCAATTTCCTATTTTAACTTTTAAAAGTAATTGAGAGTATCTCCCCAAAAACCTCTTCCTTTAACTCTGATGGTGCGTAAAGAAGTGGGTTTGCTCTTTTGTGGATACCTGGATGGATGTGTGCATGGTCATCAATCCCCAACTGCCCTGAGGTCAGGTTCAGCTCTGAGTAGGCCTGTCTCTGGGAGTCGAAAGAGATAAAGAAAATCACATACCCGATTTCAAACCTGTGTGCCGTTCATGGGGCAGCTTACTGGGATGTACTGGCTGCTATATGCATTCATCTCATGAGGTTAGGTATGGACAAAGCATCCGCAGAAAGACAGACACATCACAGTGAAACCACGGGCCCCCCTACCAGCTGTGGGATGTCCCGGACATTGAGGGGAACCTGGATGAGACCCCAGTGGCTCCTGACTCCCACATCCTCGCTGCTGTCATGATTTGGGTTCCTCAAGCTGATTAACACCTGTGTAGAAAGCAAACATGTCTTATCCTTTTTCTTTCTTCAAATTGCAGTTTGAAATGAATTACACTGCCTACCTCCAGGAAGTCTTTAGGGGCATATACAGGCCTGACGCTCGTTAAATCTGTAGAGACACAATGACGTTAACGCATCTCTGCAATACATTACTGTATAAAGGACACTTTGTAAGTGGTACTTCCACACGGTGTTTACATGTGCTATTCCAGAAGAGGTTTAGCAGCTGTTAAAGCTAGACTACACAAAATAATCCAACCATTAGGTCCTTGTAGTCAACTTGAACTTGCACATAGTTCAGCATGCATTTGTGACTCAACTACTCAAGTCAAAAGGACAGCACAGGACAGCTGAGGCACACTCATCCCGCTCTAAGTGGGACTTCTTCGGAGCGTGGCAGTAAATGTAAGTGCCGTGTCATCCCCCAGAACGAGGGCATGTTAAGGTTTGGACGGAAGGAGGGGTGCTGCGTGTTATCTCCGTCCGAGGAGTCTGGACAGTTTCTATACTCGCAGTCCAAAGTGTTTATAGTCGGGGGACGGCACATCCTAAATGTTATTATATGAGCAGTGAGCTGTGATAGCATTGTTAGGTAACAGGGTTACCGTGTTCTCTGCAAATGTGCCGGCTTGAAGTGCAAATGGTTTGGTTCATTGAGAGGTTTTCACAGTGAGAGCTTAGATGTGTCTTCTGAGACAAAATGCTCAATAATACTAAATATTTAAGCTGGGAGGACGACAATGACATTATGCACGGAAGCAGCTAGGGGGCTAATAATAAGTGGTGTGATTCATGGCAGCACGGAGGATGTGGTTTTGACCTTCGAGGCCAGTGGAGTCAGAACACCAGAATATATAATATCCCAGTGATGCATAGACTGCATTTAAACCAAATAAACGCAATATGGGTTGGTGAACTATCCAAATCGCAGTAAGGTAGTAAGATACGCAGTAAGATTATTATTATTTTTTTATATCATGCTGCCTTGATCTCCCCTAGGTACTGGTTACAAAGGGAAACATTGCAGTGGTTTAAAGATGTGTTCATCTGATGCTAAATACAGCAGCGTCTGACTGATGCTCCAGCGCACAGACGCATCAACACTAATCTTTCATAAAAGGCAGATTGCTCGGGGCCAAACCCCTGGGTAACGTCTGCAGACCTGGTTCATCCGAGCCCATCTCGTTCCATTTGTTGCTCAGCTCCTTCTGCTCCGCTGCGGGCCTCTGCGGAGTGGGCGGGAAAGAGAGGATCTCAGCAAACAAAACACAAGTTGAAAATGTCACATCGGTGTAACGTGCTCATACATAAAAACACATACTACTCTATACAGGTTTAAGATGCAGTTGTTATTGTGCTATGTTAGCCGCGATTGACAATATTTGAGCTACCATGCGAGCCAGAGGCACTCCGAGCTCTGTGCTCATGCTGTTCAGGCTTTTGAGGACACGCTTCTCCCAGCTCGCCTGTGGAAGAGAGCACACACATTCAGAAACACTGGGCTTCAGACACCAAGAGGAGAGGCTGCGTCTTTGATATCAGCAGGAGAACGGACATGTTGAGGAAGAGGGAGTGATGCAGATAAGAGGAGACAGGCTGACCTGAGCTTTGCGCATGTAGGCGAGCGGCTCTTTGAGATGTTCAGGAGGGGCAGCCGGGTGGCTGGGGGGCAACTGGCTAGAGTAAACAAACCGGGAGGTGGCGAAGAGTGTAAAAGCAGAACATTACATTGAGTTAATACATAAGATGCCACAGGTAAGGTGTCAAACAGAAAGGTATTAAACATTACCTTTAAAACAGGCACCATTAGCGCCCGGCTCGGATGAGTCATCTCCAGTCTTTCCCCCTCTAAGCATGCTTTAGTTTATTGAATGACTCAAGGTCTTAGAGCATTAAACAACCTTAAACCTAACCTAAACACCAATAAGAGCACATATGGCTGACTAATGGCCAAAAGGACGAGGCATTAGTCAAAGTCATATGTCATCCTTTAAAAGCAAAGCATTAGGAGTGCTAACTCTCAGTCTGAGCCTCAAGAGAGCGACGAGTGCTTGTTGCCCTCAAAAGGTAAAGGAGAGCAGTCGAGGAACACTTTCCAAGCTGTTTATTCCAGTTTAAAGAGTTTTCCGGCTCAATTGCTCTAATAAAGATTATGAAAGGGAACTAAAAGGCCATAAATCTGGATTATTGTGGAGTACTAAACTTGTTTTACAATCTCTTATCGACGTAATTCCAGTGTTTGTTTGCCATAATAGCCGAGTGATGTGAGTAATGACGCTAATAATACCGATGGGAAATGAGGAAATAACAAATTCAGGTCAAAATATATCTACAAAAATGTGCACTTTGCAACCAAATGATCTACTTTAATCATAACTGTAAACGAACAGAGTTTACCCAGTGAGCTCTATCCTAATCTTACACCAGTGACATGTTGGGCAATTAAAATGCATGCTGCCAGCACACCGATCATAAAAACCAATCAGATGGTGAAAATCCAATAAAATAAACATTAATAAGCTGTTAATAGTCAATTACCCAGCAGGCCTGGTTGCGCTTGTTAAAATGATCTCTTCCCCAAAACAACCCCAGTGATTAAAAACTCTAAACACACAGAATAAATCTGTGTTTTCTCAGACACTATTTGGCACAGGTTTTCAAGAAGATGCTGCAATTGAGCTGCGGCAAACGTTTGATCAGCTTCCTTATCTCATCTAGAGAATAAAATACTTCATCAGTCAACAAATATACTCAAAAGTGCATGACCAAAATGGCAGGTGACCAAAAAAACCCTGATTTAAATGAGGGATTTCTCCACGTTTGAGACTTGTTGGAAATAGTGTGAATCGTGAAAGTACACAACAACAACAAAAGATTGGTCTTTCTGTTTTTAGAAATTGTAATAAAAAAAAGGCATATTAAAGTTATGGAAGGGCTAATTGCAAACCACAATAATCAGAGTAGCTCCTAACAGGTGTGTGTATATATACAGGTGCATGTCACACAAAAACACTTAAAAACTGAATGTAACTTACACATGCAGTTCTCTGTATACTGCATTCTGTAGCTGCCTTTCCCAGCCTGCAACACAAGGGGAAAAAAGGTTATTTATTATTGTTACATCATATATTTATTGCATTGTATGAGGAAAGGAGAAGACAGAAATATGAGAATACACCCACCTGATGTTTTGAGAAAACTACGTACGTCCTCTTTAAGGGACTCCAATTTTATTTCAGGTTGATGCAAACATTCCTACACAACATTAGGGGAAATAAAGTTAGAAATTGTATCCGTTTTGCAACTTGTAAGAAGAAGTACAAATGCAACTGTTTACGACACTTTGAGGTGCACAACAACCTGCTCGTTAGCCACATGCTAGCTCGTTAGCTCACTCACTTTGGCTTGCCTCTCTATCTGAGAGTGTAAATGGCTTCCCTTCAGCCGCTGCACGATCTGAGCGATGGTCAGAGATAACTCGGAGCCTTCGTCCATCCTGCTTTATTTAAGTTGTGGGTGTGAAAGGGCACAGTTTGTTGTGTTGTTCACTAGCAGCATCCGGCTATGCGGCATCCGCCCGCTGCAGAGGTTACTTAGCAACTGTGTCAGATCGTGTGCAGGGGATACAAGAACCAGATACTTTGGTTCCGACATGAAATATCAGTTCCGACGGTAGAAACATACATTAAACACCCGAGAAAATAACTTTACATGTTATTCATTTTGAATTGGTGGGATGTAGCTAACTAAGTGTATTTAATCACATGATGTACAGTTTTGAGGTAGACTACCTGTGCTTTAAGTGCAATGCTATTAAACACTAGTACTCCACTGCAATTTAGATGTAAATCATTGCACTTGCATTTATCTGACAGTTACATAAAATGACTCTTATAAAATCAGATTACAAAATATAATTCAATCTCATCACTTTATAAGGTAGTGAATATTTTCCAATAACATACCTTGACAGATGTAGGTTTATGCAGATTGAATACTACTTTGACTTTTGAGTACATTTAGCCTGTTAAAACACTTTTACTCGTAGTATGGAATACTTTTACGTTTTGGTAGTAAACAATCGTGGGATTTCTTCCATATTTCCCATTTTTGAAATAGTCACATCATGTTTTTTGTTGACCTCAACACTCTTGCCTATTCAAGTGTGTTTTCCTCTTATTAACGAAGTCAAATTAAGATTTGTTCTAAATGTGGGTGTTACATTGTGAATTTGACTAATTGTGTAACATATAGGGCCATTCATGTGTTTGATTATAATACCAGCCCTAAAATATCACCAACTCTTTCTACATGTTTCTCTTCCAAGGATTTCCTAATGAGTCCATATAACAATAATTGTAATATCTTGGCTCAACATGTGTCTGATTCCTAAATATTTGAGTTTGCATTGTTTGGACATGAGCTTCATGTTGCTGCTGACATGTCACATGAAATGCTACAGAAGGAAAACCATGCTTTCCGATGTAAGCATTGGCACACTGTAAGTATCCCAGACACAGCACAGGCCCCGGATACCTGACATCTTACATTAAGTTAATTTCGGTTACGCACCTTGAATTTGTTCTCTCTTACAAATTATCTAGGAAATTAGACATATTTGAGGTATTAATAAAGAAGAATGGTCCATGAAGAAAACCTACTTACCCCAGTGCCTCATCTCTATTACTACAATGATTTATGAGTGTTTTATTTATTTAAAATAACAAGGAGGGGTGGGGGTGCTGACTTGTACAGACCCTAACGGCGGGCTGAACACTAAGGAATGCGATCCTGTCAGTAGATGGAAATGCTGAGCACGAGAGGAGCGCACCAGACACAGAGCGTCATATTGGAACTTGAACAACAATATATATCCTTATAACTATTATTTTGTTCTTCTTTTTAATCGACAGTAAAGGAGTTATTGATATACATTTTTGATCCTTTTGGAGCATTTTCTTTATCTTGCAAGAGCATGCTGTTCTGATGCCATATGAGTGATTTTACTTGAGGCGACAAGGGAGAAAGCGACATGGAGACGTTCACGTTACACGAAATGCTCATTAATTCGACTGATCTTAACCAGATTTTATGTAATTTCGGGATCAACATTTCGGAGTGCCAGAGTGAGCAGGAGCCGTCACCCGAAACAAAAGGTACAGTGACTCTTATTTATTGCATATCACTCTAAAGTCACAAGAAACCTCATGTCCAATAAAAGATCACTGCATTCTGCATTTTGATATTCATTTTGATTGAAAATCAATTATATCCAGTGTTTCTGCCTTAACAGCGACAGCTTTGGGCATTTCCTTTGCGTCAGTGCGCATTACGCATGGCTCAGGGTCAGATAACGCAGTCTGCTTTATGTTGACACATATGCTGTGACTAAAGACTAATTCTGCCAAAGTCAAGTGAAGAGAAATGCATGCAATTCCGGCCACTGGATAAAGGGTTAAATGGCGCAGAGCTTGCACATTTTGTCTGGTCTATTAGTATTCTAATGTGTTCAGAATATGTCATAGTGGTTATTCTTAGATACTCTTTTGAATATATGAATTTGTACTGTGAATATATTTGCTTTGAATGTTTATTTCAATTTATTTGTATTTTATTCTATTTTTAAGACATTTTGTAATGACTGACACAAATGCTGTTTTGAGAAAACAATCTCAACTTGGGATGAATAAAGTTTCTATCTTTCTTTCCGTGTATCTATCTATTTCCGTGAACAAAAATCTAAGAAGGATGATCAAACATGAGACATTTCATTTAGGATAATCATGGTGATTCCCAGATATGCTGATCCGTTTGCTTTATACAAGTTACTAGATAGGATTATTTGAGGAGTTTTAAGTGATAAAATATATCAAAACCAAAAATAGAAACATTTTTAAGAATGACATGCCCAGTTTGTCTCCCTCTCCTTTCAGACATCAATCAGACGGTGCGGATCATCCTCTACAGCCTCATCTTCCTCCTCAGCGTTCTGGGTAACAGCCTCATCATCGGGGTCCTGGTGAGGAACAGGCGCATGAGGACCGTCACCAACCTGTTCCTGCTGTCCCTCTCCATCAGCGACCTGATGGTGTCCCTGTTCTGCATCCCCTTCACCCTCATCCCCAACCTCATGAGGGACTTCATCTTCGGCACCGGCACATGCAAGCTGGTCATGTACTTCATGGGTAAGTGCTGAGTCGTTGGTTATCTTTACATTTGGATATAACCTACATTGAAATCTTGCTTTGCATTAAAATGTCACACTTTTGTCACATATTGTTAAAATCTACTATTATCCCCCAGTGGGTTTAGTTTTACTCAAAGAAAGCTAAAGGCAAGGCAAGTTTATTTATATAGCCCCTTTCAGCACCAGGCAATTCAAGGTGCTTTACAAAAATGAAAGACATTCAGACAAAGGCATTTAAAAACAGTAAAAGATAATAAAATAAACATTAAAAGATAAAAGTTACAGTGCAGTCTAAGATATGAATAGTTCAATTCTTTAGGTTCTTGAATTTACTCAAAGAACCTCCCTTTGGAAATCCGAACATTTCCGCCCAGATTTAAAGGAAACTCCAAATTGTCAAATTCTGCATTTAAGTTGAATTTAAACGTGTACACATTTTGCAATCATCCATTGTTCCATTGCCATTTCGTATAATTTCTGCCATGCAAATTAGTCAACTGTGAAAATTGTGCAATATTGTGTTAAAGATGGAGGATAATTGAAGTCACCTTAGGCCATGTTCAGCATAAGGTTAATTTCCCTGCATGTTCTAATGCTCCTTGTGGTTTCATGAGCTAAAAAAAGCCCTCGTCAACTCTCCCTTTTAATTGCATGGTGGATTTAACCTCCTGAATATTAACAGAGTCCAAAATCAGAGTCTTGAGCAACATGCTGTATGGTGTGTTGAAGGATCAGCCACAACCCAAATACATATTTTATGTATAAAAAGCAATTGGATATATTTGTTTTCATCTCATATTAGTTTCAGCCGAACTTAGATTCTTGAGCTTCACTGTGCATAATGATGTGTGTGACAATAAAGGCTGTTTCCACACTCGTCTGCTGCGGGAAGCTTCACTGCATTCACTTTGAATCTGGGCGTGTACGTACATGCAGCTCTCCAATATGTTCCAATATGCAGCCCACAGAAGTGTGATGTTAGACACAGCGGCTGAACATGAGACAGCTCAGAGCAAGAACACAACCAGACCCGCTTTAGGGAGGAAGAAGCAAATCAAATGAGAACAGGGGGTGAGGTTATAATTAAAACATCGACCTAACTTAACCCTTATTAGTTACCCTACATTTTTAATTAGTAAGAAGTCAGTGAAATACTCGTTACAAAAGCCCACCTCTTTACAAAGAACAGTGTTGATTTTCCTGCCATAATACGGAGAAGCAGTTTTATTCTTTATTCCTCTTTGTGCAGAGCTGAAATTAACATAATTGCGTTAAATATAACCAAAGTTTGCACATTACCAAACCACAAATAAAATCAGTTAGGGCTAAATCTAATAATTATTTCGATTTTCAATTGATATCCCGATATAAATGTCAGATAATTGTAAAAAAGTTGATGTAAACGTCTTGTTTTGTCTGTCCATTTGTTCAACTAGTCGACAAATGCATCTGTACTTTAAGATAAACTCATAGTTAGACTCCAAGAGCACAATTTGAAACTAATTGACTGATTACTTGTCAAATGCTAATTACCTATTTAGATTACTCTAAAATTGTTTCTCAAAAGATCCACAGCAGTCAGCTATACCTCTCAGAGCACCCTTGTAATAAGGTGTAGTCATTACAGATGATGCAACTTTACTAATATTTCATTTTTATCCGATTACAGGTCCGATAGGAAATCTAATTTTCACTTTTGCCCCTTACATCCTCCCGTAGTGAGATCAGAGCGCTGTCATCCAGGTTTATTACCTAATTCGTCCGTGTGTTTATCTGTTTGTGTGTCGCTCCTATGGGATCGTACACAGCCATCATTTCAATGTATTTATAGTCCTTCTTGTTATTGTTACTCAGTGTGTTAACAGACAGGATATGCTCTGTGGCTCTGTGGCTACATTTAATGTGACGAAAAATGAATGTGCCATAGCATCACAGTCACTGGAGTAAACACGGTGACATGTTGTGAGGATGCTGATCATTAGGTGTTACAAAGCCCATGGTAGAGATTAAAACAACTAAAAGCTGGAGGGAGATTATACCTAATGAAAGGAATAGTTACAATTTAGGAAATGCACTTTGCTTTCTCGCCAAAAGTTTGAAACTACCTTGTTGTCTTTTCATCAAGTATGAAGCTACAGCCTATTGTGCTGTTGTGTCTCAGTTCTGTTACACTTCTATGTCGTACACTTTGAATTTGTTTTCATGAATTTCGACAGGGTAGTGTGCAATGACGATTGCCGTGGTTAGCTTGCTAGCTAGCTAGCTATGTTGTCGTTTGTTTCCAAATCATTACGGACTGCCCTTTTAACCTAATAACCAAACTAATGGCTTCTATCCACCAAGACAAATAGTGGTATGTTTATTCATTAGTAACAATAATTACTTCTTTAGCTTAAACTTTAGTATTAGTCATAGCGTCAAGATGATATAGCAAAAGCCAGGCTAGCTATTTCTTCCTGATTCGAGAGTGAATGCTAAGCTAAACTAACTGACCCCTGGCTCGATCTACTATAATGGTACACTTTTACTTAAACAAATGATATTATTAATATGGTCAGATATGGCCAGCTCATGAGATTACAGCACTGAAATGTCATATTATAGTTTTTTAATAAATCAAGGCCTAAAACTATAAAAGTCGATCATCACATGTTGGGGATTTCCTGTTCTTTGCAGGTGTCTCTGTGTGTGTTTCCACCTTCAACTTGGTGGCCATTTCCCTGGAGCGCTACAGTGCCATTTGCAACCCGCTGACTTCGAGGACGTGGCAAACCAAATCTCACGCCGCCAAGGTCATCACTGCCACTTGGGTTGTGTCTTTCATCCTGATGCTGCCGTACCCCATTTCTAGCAACCTCAAGCCTTTCACGCGCTACAACAACAGCACCGGGTACATGTGCCGCCTGGTGTGGCCCAACGACGTCATCCAGCAGTCCTGGTGAGCTGAGAATAAGTGCATTAGGCGTCGTACCTTTAGTGTCCCAGCAGGCTGTCCTCACAGTCAGATGCACTTAGATTAAGTGTAAAAGTAGCCTGTTGCTAATTTCAGATGGCGCCTTTATTGATTTGCTCAGTGTGTGCTGGTGAGAGACGACCTCTTGGGGAAATCCTCCTGCACGACAGAGATGACCCTACAAAATAAAAGCAAACAATTTTAAGGTTTAATATAATGATTAACATTTGCATATACCAAATGTGTCCCTTGCAGGTACGTGTGCCTGTTGTTGATGCTCTTCCTAATCCCCGGGATCATCATGATGACAGCCTACGGACTCATTTGCGTGGAGCTTTACCGTGGCATCTCGTTTGAGCTGTCCAGCAGAAAGTCTATCAGAGGTATTGAAATATACAATTATAAAAGGACAATGCTGACATTATTCTGTTTTTGATCCTATGGTAAATACCACAATGGCTGTTTTAATCAGCTCCAATCTCACTGGTTTTTTCTCCTGATGATGCAAATCTATAAAAAACGGATCAGAAGTATTCTTTCATATATGTAAAAGAAAATGGCTAAATATGTATGTTAGCTGGGCACAATAGATTTGATCAGATGTTTAAAATAGTGTTGTAAATAATGAATTTGTAGATAATTTACAAATGGAAAATCATGCTATATTTATGAAGAAGCAATTGACATTATGTTGTCAGGAAAATCTTTACTGAGGTACCTAATCAGTTGAAAAGTATATTTTATCATAGACTTCTATACAATCAAACTTCTTTTTGCAACCTGAGTGACTTTCTGAGCCATAAGTGCTTTTAGACTGCTGATAAAAAATCGACACTTGGTCTTTTCTTAACAACATCTCTCCCCTGGCAGAAAGACAATCCAGCACTGGCAGCATAAAGCCTGGTGACAGTGACGGGTGTTACATGCAGCAGTCCAAAAGGAAGAGCATCACTGGGGGTGGAGGCAGCTCCAGCATCAAGCCCAAAACAGAGCGTGTGTGCAGCAGCAGCTCCACAGCCAACCTGATGGCCAAGAAGCGTGTGATCCGCATGCTCCTGGTCATCGTCTTCCTCTTCTTCCTGTGCTGGACCCCCATCTTCGTGGTCAACGCGTGGCAGGCTTTCGACCAGCGCTCGGCCTACCGCCTCACCGGGGCGCCCATCTCCTACATCCACCTGCTGTCCTACACCTCGGCCTGCGTCAACCCCATCATCTACTGCTTCATGAACAAGCGCTTCCGCCAAGGCATGCTGGCCACGTTCACCTGCTGCAGCTGCCTGAGGAGCAGCGGTGGCCTGGGGAAGTCGGCTGGAAGCGGGACCGCTAAAGGGGAATTGGGCAGATTAAGAGCGGGGCCAAAAACCCCCGAGCAGAATGGTCATACCCCGCCAAGCGGAGCCAACACACGCTTCACCTACACCGGCATCCGTCCGTCAGCCTGGAGTGAGCTGACTTAAACTCGATCGATGTGTGTGCAAACACTTAAAAAATGAGTTGTTTTAATGTCAAGCCTTCACAGTGCTTATGTCACTAGTTTATTAGCAGCTATGGCACCGAAAGCTACAGTGTCCAAGCTGGTTGACTGACACCTGATCATGTTAAGCCTTAAAAGGGCCTCACAAAGCAGAACAATAGTTTTTTTGGTTTTCCACCGTCTAAAAACTCTGTCTTCAAATGTTACATTCCCATACGACTGAACTGCATTTTCAATTATGCTTCAGGTAAACGTATTTTCTTCCAGATTGCCGACCCAGTTTCAAACAGTTGGTAACAAAACGAAACAATAGTTATTGGTTACGTTTAGTAAAAGATCAAGATTTGGCTCAAAATAATAGACCGCACGATAAGATCAGTTTATCAAAATTACAAAAAAGTATAAATATTCTTACTTACCAATCTTGAAAACAGTTCACACCAAGATCTGCACATTTTAGGCAGCAATCTGATGCCACACAAGGACCAAAGTGGACCCTCAAGGATGTGTTGAGTGTAAATTAGCCTGTATAGGCAGGCAGTTAGCTTAGCTATTAGCTAACTGCTAGTTACTTCTAGCAACACTACTAAGACAAATAAAGATTTTTTTTTTATTCTTTACTCTAACAAAAGTAGAAAAACATCAAACAAGAGGGGGAAAAGAGTAAGCTGTTCCTGTTTATATACAAATGTCCTTTATGCTAAGCTATGCTAATCACCTCCTGTTGCTAGCTCCATTTGATGGAAATAACTGCAAACTGATGGCTGCCTAGAAGGCGGGAAAATACATTAAAGAAAGATCTTCAACACCAAATGGTCAGCTCTGATGTGAGCATTTCATGATAACAGCGATGACTGCTATGGTCCTTTAAAATAAGACTTGTGTGTAAACAGGCGTTTTGTCTGTGGTGTACACTGCAGCATTGGCCGCCAGTCACAATGCATCTGTAATCGGCAGCTTCAAAACAGTCCTGCGGTGCACAAATAGTGCTGCTCTTGTCCTTGACCTAATGTGTGTGTGTGTGTGGGGGGGTATATGTATGTGTATGTGCCTACAGGGGCTGTACTGTGCTATGGGAGCTGGAGAGGCCTTATCATGTAGTGGGACTTTGAACACCTGTCCTGTATCCCCTCTATCTTCTTCAAAGAGTGAATTCCCGGCACCTGATTCTACTGATTCCAACTGTTAAATATAGCAGCGTTCATGTAGCAACTTTGTTTTCTTGTTTCTGTATGTCAATGTTGTATAAATTCCTATTTACAGTGTAGGTTTGATGCATTTATGAATATTTTTGAGTTGTTTTATTGCATGAAGATGTGCCTATTTTGACACAAGTCCTTTTAAATATGAACACAATTGAATGTAATCAATCGTTTTACAGGTTTATAGACATCTGATAGTTGTTTCGGGGGGTTGTCTTGTGTTCTTTTTGTTATGTACAGACACACAAGCCATCTCTGAAAAACCTTTGTCTGGTTGACCATATAAAGACCTGCGTCTGCGAAGGCTCAGGGCAAAGTAATGTGGAGCTTTTAACGGCTTTATCGAAAGTGGATCCAAAAAGGACAAAGGGCATTAGACGAGTGGTGGAAAAAGAATAGGCTCTATATTCTGGGACTTCTTCCCAAGGATAAGAGCTCCATTTGAGAGAGCGTGTCACTGGAGGAAGAAAAGACTGGGTTATTCATTTCTTCTGTAAAAGTGTATTAAACAATGCTTCTCTACGCTTCTGATGACAATTAAAAACATAACACAAAGCGAGATTTTATATCACTTTTTTATTTTTATGCCAATATTGCAAGTTTTTTTTTCTCGTTTTTTTTCTTTTAATGACATACAGATTTGAGCATGATCTGGAGCTGCAATATGTACAAAAACAAAACTAACATGTTATTTAAAAAACCGTCCCCTTTGTTTTGACGTTATTGCTAAATGTTACAAACGGCACAGGTTTCTACCATCAGCAACCCTTTGAGCACTGAGTATACTACCACAATGACACCTCTGCTTACCATTTACTAGAATAATACACAGATACAGTGAGAGTGAAAGAGAATGGAGAAGGAGAGGCGCGGGGAGAATGACAACGGAAAGGTGATCCAACTGTAGCGAAGCTAAGCATAACAGGCTGCGTGTTAAAAACAAAAAAAGGGAGGGGGGAACTCCGAATGTACGTACATAAACATGAGCGGAAAAGAGTGAGAATGAAATGTGTGAGAGAGAAAGAGAAAGCGCTCTGTAGTGCAAACAGCCAATAGTCTTAAGGCTGAGTGCGACAGAGAAGGGCTTCACACTCCTTTTTTTGTATTTGTTTAAAGCTGCCTCTCACTCTGCCCTGTTTTGTTTAGCAGTGCATGAAAACTACATTATAAAAGACATTTGGCATATTAGAAGATACATACATTGTTCAGAGCTCATTATAAAAAACAAACAAACACAAGAACAGCTGCTTTTGGAAGAACAAATATGACCAGACACAGAGAAAGAAACCGGTTAAGATATTTTGTAAGAAGCATCGCTGAATGAGATTTTTCCTCTTTCTCTTTTTAGTTATTTCAGAAGGCATGTAACATGTGTTGACCCCTTTTTGATAGCTCCTCCCCTTTTTGATAGCTCCTCCCCTTTTTGAGTATGTTCTGTGTCTCTTAAGAGAAATTAACTGTAAACCAGCTGAGATTGTCAAGGCGACACATTGTTTTTAAAAGCATGCATCACCCCCTTTATTAGTTATTTGAGCTAATGTGACAAAGCTGCTCGAGATGATGAGAAGCCGGAGGTGGTGAACTGTAAGAGGCGACTCCGCATGTAAACAAAAATATCCAAGCTCGGAGGGGGGGGGGGGGGGGGGGGAACTTATTAGAAAAAACACTCACGTTAAAAATCTACAGTTAAGATTCTGTGTGTAAAGGGTTCAGGTGGACCTGCAGCTCAAAGATGTGGCGCTACACTGCCGCTGCAGCACCTCCACGGTTTCCAGGATGAACAGGTAGTGGCCTCTTTTTTTGATAAAAAGAAAAAAATGACACTCCCAGGACAACTGAGGCAGCACGGGCAATAATGCACTTTTTCTTTTTCTGTTTTGACATAAGACAAGGGGAGACTTTGTACCAATAATTTAAAAAAATATTACAATATAAAACATTTAATATTAATGACTGACAGGTGGGAGGCGAAACGGGGGCATAACTTAATCTTTTTTACATCGAAAAGGGGGGTGCAAGCGAATCCTTTTTTGTTCCTATTTCAAGGGTTTGTTTGTAAGAAATACTTCATTAAGCAGACATTCAAGTTAGTTGTGTTGTTCTGTTTCCCCCGGAAGTGTATACAGTTGTACTGTAATACTAAGATCACAAGTATTGCCTTTGAATGTTTATCTTATCGCACATTTGGATCCTGGTGGAAGGATTTTTTGGAGAGCAGTTGGAACACACTTTTGAAATGGAGCGAGTCTGACTCAATATTCCATTACAGCAACTACATATGACAGTCTCTCACACACACACTCACACACACACACATATTTGCTGGCTGGTGAACTAGTGCTCAGGCGGACAAAAGACGATGAAATGACCTGTACAATATTGCTGTTCTGTTTGGAAATCTTCATTAACACACATTTAGAAGGCCTTTAAACTCCTACAGGAGACGCGGTCGCCATGAACACGGATGAGAGCAACTACTCGGAGTCTACGATGTACACACACGCTTGTTTTCTGCAAAGACAATAAAACCACTGGAGATTTTTTTGTTTTAAAAAGAAGGCTGACAAAAGAGCTTACGGCGCTCGTGAGACATTGTACCAAAAGTGGAAAGGTGCCGCGCACTGCATGAGAATAAAAAACGGGCATATTGAACACCGAAGAGACTCTTTCCGGAAGGCTGCTTTGCATGATAAAGGTGGAGCTCGAACCGCTCCTGTGATGACAAGCGAGGTTCCTCCAACGTGAGCAGATAAGAAAAAGGTGAAGTACGTTTTTTTTTGTAATTGAAGTTATCGGTAAGGCCACATCAAATTGAAAAGTTTTTTTTGGGGTAAATGCCACCACTGGAAGACACCTTGCTCGGTGTAGTTTTTTCACTACATCATGATAAGCTAACAGTGAGCGCAACAGATACAGGATAGTAGATATGTGAGCGGTTTGACTGTGTACACAGTAAGAATATACAGTACTAAGGCTATCATTTTAAGTCAATGACTACGCTTGTTTGAAAAATGACTTGTTTTTCGTAACCACGGAAGTCTAGTTTTTCTGCAAATGTTGCTATGACTCCACGTGAGATGTACTGATGTGTATACTGAAGGAGAACATAGCGCACATAGAGTATTGCAGGCAAGGCAGAGGCGTTGCTTAAAGCTTTTCTTTTTAAAGACTTCATAAAAACCAATGATAAAACATGGGCCATCTGAGGTTAGTCCCCAATAAAAAAACAAAACAACAAACAAATACAACCTTATGTAAAATAAACAACCCAGACTTCAGATTGTTCCCCAACAGAAGAAGCAAGTGTATCAAAAAACAAACAAAGGAAATCCAAAAGGTTGAAAAAGCAGGCGTTTGTAGTAAGGTCACAATAACATACAGGTTGGGAGTTTGGACCTCAGAAAGGGGGGAAACAAAGCCCAAGCTCAGAGGAAGAATAGAAACTATTTGGTAACAAAAGTGTACTATATGTTTAATACAAAAAAGGTATGGAGAAAAATGTACCTTTACTAAAGCTTATACAAGATCCTTGGTCCATAAAAACTATGTTATCGTCACGTTTTATGTGTCCCTCTGCATCCTCCCTCCAACAACAATACATCCAGCCCCCTTTAGGAAGTCAACGCGAAAATAACAAAACAAAACGGAATAATTATAAAACAAGTGGCGAGAGGGGTTTTTTGGGAGGGCGCAAAAATATACTTTCCTTTCGAGGGATTTGTTTTTGTACACGTTGGATGTATTGTTGTTGTGGCCGTAGAAAGGTGCCGGTGCTTGAAGGAACTTCACTCGTTCCGAAACACCAGAAGTGGATAGGCAGGTCCCTAAAGTAACCGCAGGAGAGGGGGCGTGTCACGGAGTGCTTATTCCCATTGGCTGACGGCGCCGTGATGTCGCTCGGCCTTCAGATTCCCCCTGCGTTCGCTCCTTTTACTCCCACCAATTTTTCAGCTTCTTTGTATCCAAAATGTATACGCAGCACTTTAGAGTCTTTGTTTATTATTTCCCGTAGTCTTTATATACCTTGTGGTACATTCGCTCTCAAGGCATATAGAGTGGCCCCCTGTGTGCGTTAGGAGACCACGGCCGCGGCGGTGGATGATGAAGACGTGACCCCCGTGTTGGAGGTGCTGTTGGGGCCATACACGCCGGGCTCCTGGCTGCTGTTGCTGAGCAGGGTGGAGTTCCCGGACCGCAGGATGGCCCCGGCGGCGCTGCAGTGCGGCCGCGGCCCCGGCTCCGGCGTGTAGGTGAAGGTCAGCGTGGTGGAATAGATGATGCCGTCGTTCCTGACCAGCGTGACGGGCACCTGCACGGGCTGCCGCACCCAGCGCCAGCCCTCGCGGAAGGCAGAGATGTCGGGCACCACGCACAGCATGCTCTCCGCACACCTGCAGGGGGAGGAGGGGGGGAACGACACACATGTTAGAGGTATAGTCACACAGGGGTCTCTTTGTGTTTAAATCGAGTACATTTATTTTTGTTGTAGACCTTAAAATATTCCTTGATACACTGAAACCACTATTTTATAGGTGCATAAGATAGCAGTTATAGAACTCACAAAGTAGGAAGATGTTCCAAAACAAAAACGTTTATCTTGGTGATTATAAAGAAAAAATCATATCAGTTCTAGGAATAGCAACAGAGACTCTTTAATTATAAGCAGGGTTCATACACTTTTTCACCAATGATTTTCAATGACTTCTCCATGACCTTTACCTAATTTTCCATGACCAAAGAAATGACTCTTTCTCAGCGGTACCACATGGAACAGGAAAATAAGGTCTGCATATGAAACATATTGTGCCTATCTAAAACAAATCAAATAGTTGGCTTACTAGCTTCTACACGCTAACGCTACTCAAATCTCTCACCAGCAAAATACCTCGTTGACAGTTAAATGCCATTTTACGTTTCATTACTATGCGATACAGTATTTATTATCGTTATAGTATTACTATTTCGGCGATTAGATCAAATATAAATTATATTTGATGCAACTTTAGTTACATTTTCATGACTTTTCCAAAAATATTGTTTTCCATAACTTTTCCAGGGCCTGGAGTTAGCATTTTGAATTTCCATAACCTTTCCAGGTTTTTAATGACCGTAAGAATCCTGTATAAGGCCGCAGTAACATCTCGGAGGTTCTGTCCCCGACAGTGGTTAGTCTGGACTTTTCATTCTCCTCCACTGTCTCCGATTTAATGCTTGGTGGGTGGTACTGATAAACAGATTAAACATGATCTGTGTATTAACTCAATATGACAGAAAGAAAGCCAAGGACAAAGCTGTAACTTTGCAGAACCTTGGCTTTTAAAGGTTTTTGGCTCAGTCAAAGAAAAACTACTTCCAATGTTGGAAAACTGAGGATTATACAACTTGATTTAGTCCATTAGGCATCCACAGGATCTGCGGCATTACGCCTGAGAGAGAGCAGTTTGAAAGCTACTTATTCATATATCCTTTATATTCATTCATCTCAAGTCAATCATTTCCAATTAATGTATTATCCCTAATAAATTGTTGAATAAGCTGTAATGGGCATTTTGGATACTGATGAGAAAAAGTGAATGAATATGATTTGGACAAAAACAGGAAAAAGTAGATTGGGGAGCACAATAACAAAAATGTCTGTTATGTAAGGTGTGATCTTTAAGACAAATTACCTGTACATGGTCTCCGCTTCGACATCTCCGAACCAGACCCGCAGATTTGAAGTGAAGTTCTGTCCCGTCAGCTCCAGCATGGCGACGTCTCCTCCACCATTTAGCTGAGGACAAAGAACACATATTAAAAAGGACTGAACCCAGATTTATGTTCACGGACTACAGGAGTACCACAAGGCTTTGTATTGGGGCCCTTGTATTTAAGAAGAATGTCTCTTCTGTGTCTACCTGTAAGCTCTCTACCACAGGCACGGGGGTGACAGGCGAGTGCACGGGGCCCATGCCCTCGTAGAAAGTGTATTCAGCCTTGTCTGTGCTGATGATTGTCCAGGAGGCGCCGTCATTGATCATCTCCTTGTTTGGTTCCTTTGGGCATGGAGTGGCCTTGGAGTAGAGGAGACAGAAACCTTAATGCACATCAGGGCAGAGATAACCACCAACAATTGCATCAAATTAAGACTACTTTGGATTTATGACCATCTTAAAAAGTAGAGGAGTAGAGTGGAGTGCACACTTTTCTTCAAAGACGAAAAGGCATCTTGTCCTGAAACATCTCCATACAGAGCTCAAATTGCTTTCAGTCTACTTTAAATGGGGAAGAAATGGCTCCCGATTTCAAAATGCTAAACCAATCATCCTGAATCCTCCCTGAACAGCAGAAGATTAACTGGATCTGAGGGTGAAGTGACCTGAAAGGAAGAGATGTAAGAAAAGGGAGGTTGGGTGAGACACTCACTTGAAACTGGATGATCCTTTCTTGGGATAGGCATAGGTACATGCGCTCTGTGTCCTTCAGGTAGAAGGCACACTTGTGGAGCTGGGAGACGGGGTCGTCGGCGTCCAGCAGCGCCGTCTGCTTGTCCACTTTACGGATGATCTGATGGGGGAAGAAAGAGATAGATTAGAAGCACAGGAAAGCCTAAAGACAGAAACACTATTTGTATAATTTGACAGGGATACATGATAAATAAAGCAAAGATAAATGACAGGAGTTAAGGGTAGGGGGAAGCAGAAAACAATGATGGATGGACAGAAGGGAGGCAAGCAGAAAGCTCAGTATGTGCTTTGGAAGAAAAACGTATAATTGTACAAGTGACATGAGACTAGCAAACTAAAACAAACAAGGTATTTTTGTTTGGTAACTGATATTAAATTAATAATTCAACACTTTTGGAAAATTGCTTATTCGCCTTTTTGCCAATTGTTAGATTAAATGCAGATTGATGAAATTCATAAATCTCTACCTCTTAACCCAATGATTAACATGTGTGTCGATTGTTTGTTAAATCCTTACAAAAACGTGATTTTTTGGGAAAATGCGTGACTACTAGCCAATATTAGTCTAATGTGTCCCAAACTGCAAACTATGCCTGCTATATTCTATTGGCCTGTATTAAGCAATCTATGACCAACATCTGACATCAATGTTGACCTATATAAAGTCATTCTTTATATAGCCTGCCATCAAATGTTTTTCATAATTTAATGATAAAACCAGATAATACATATGGGCTCAGAACAGTCTCATAATACAGACATGCACACAGAAGGATCCACACTTGTGTTTTTCAATGCACACACAAATGTTTTCCGTTTCATATACATGTAAATAAAATCCAATTACAGAAAAAAGTTTTACATATGTATTGTTGATCCTCACATATTTGTTTTCCGTTTAAAACCTCTGCACCTGCAAACACCAACCGCTTTCTGTGCACGGAGCGCTGTGCATTCGTGTGTGGGTTTTTTGAGACTCCCCTGACGCTCAGCCGATTCGTACTTGTAATTTTTTCTATCTATAGCCAATCAGATGTCTCCTCAATTCTAAGCCAATCACATGAGCGCACCCCCACGAGGGTAGATTTATTGCGTTCATGACGTAAGCGCTTCATGTACGCATTTTGCGCTGTCCGGAGCTGACATGTCCATGGAGCCTGCCTGCAGCCGCTAATCTCACGACACCTCCACTCTCAGTACATTGCCACTTTCCGAACAGGAAATGCACGCAAATACAAGCCTTTATATTATTAAGGTACAGCGCCACTTTCCGAACCATTGATGAATGTTTGTGTACACAAAAACGGCAGGCAAAACCGTTTTAAATGTGTGTCTCCTGTATGGCGAATACAGCTGCTTTATTTATGTCTGCATGAAGTTGTTGTGAGTGTGGAGGGAGCAGCTACAGGTTAGCTTAGCCTAATCGATCAGTGCACTACGAAGCCAGTGCTAGACAGTGAACTGCCCCGCCCCGCCGGTCATTATCGGCCGATATTCACTCTTAATAGTTTGATCGGTGCTCTCTATAAAGGCCGATCAGGAGAGCTGGATCTGATCGATATGGACATAAACGGCGAGTGAAGTATAACCGGACAAGAGAGAGATCAGATCAGCTGCTGAGTCTGACGGAGACACGCTGCTCTGCATGATCACCTGAAGCTCCGCCCTCTGTTTAGCGAGCTGAGCGGACTGCGCAAAATGCGTATATCAAGTGTCATGAACGCAATAAATCTACCCTCGTGGGGGCGCGCTCATGTGATTGGCTTAGAATGAAGGAGACATCTGATTGGCTATAGATAGAAAAAATTAGTACGAATCGGCTGAGCGTCAGGGGAGTCTCAAAACACCCACACACGAATGCACAGCGCTCCGTGCACAGAAAGCGGTTTGTGTTTGCAGGTGCAGAGGTTTTAAACGGAAAACAAATATGTGAGGATCAACAATACATATGTAAAACTTTTTTTCTGTAATTGGATTTTATTTACATGTATATGAAACGGAACACATTTGTGTGTGCATTGAAAAACACAAGTGTGGATCCTTCTGTGTGCATGTGTGTATTATGAGACTGTTCTGAGCCCATAAATATAAACCTTGAAATCTTCCCGGACACGTTGACTTACACAATTCTTTTTTTTATGGAAATGCTGCTTTGAGTGTTCTAGTCTACTTATCAACAAAAACAATGATTTGTAATCTCAAATGTTGTGTTTGGTTTACCAGTCTGGGCAGGGCCATGCCGGTGACAGAGCACACCAGCTTCACTGTCTGGCCGTAGTGGATGTAACCGTCTCTCACAGTGAACTCTTCTCCTTCTGACTCCTCGTCATCCACTGGAAACACAAGAAGAAGTCAGCGCTGCAGCAAAGCCATGACATTTTCATACCCATATTCAATCAATCCCTGTGTTCGATGTGATGCATCAGCTGTGTAATTACTATGAATCAGCGTGGGCTTTGTACGTGAAGACAAAGTGACAAGCCCACACTCCTCACACTGAACCTCTATACCAGGGGTGCCAAACTTCTTTCACGAGGGCCACATACAGAAAAATAAACAAAGGGCTGGGCCGCTCACTAGAGGTATATCGCCTCAGCAGTTAAGTTATAAGTTAGCACAATCAATCAACTGTAGGTCAATGATGCGTGTGAGTGTGAGCAGCTCATCCCTGAAAACAGAAGCCTGAGATCGATTATAATAAGGAGAAATAGAGAGGGTGCATTTCAAGCTTGTTATGTAAACAGGTCATTGGGCTTTTTTCTTATCGACTAAGATATATTAGAAAATGTTTGCAACTTTAATTGAGTGAATGGATTTAACCCTTAGATGCACGAGTGACTGGACCCTACACTCTTCCGTAAGTGGGTCAAAAAGGACCCGTATTAGAATAATATGTGTTTTTATGCCATTTTTGTTATGAAAAATCACTTGTACAATATTTAGTATTATTTTTTGTTTCACTAGAAATATCTTTTATTTTTCACTATTTATAATTTTAGACATTTTTTTTACATTTTGAAAAAAAACGTTTTGAACATATTGATGCAAAGATCTCCGCTATTCGGAGACCCTCACAGTATTCCAGTCCCTTTTCAAAACTCATCTCTTCTCCTCTTGTCTACTCATAGCCACCCCCCCATCAATCCAGTTTGATAGTACTATACCCCCCACCCTAACCTTCCCTTATATTGTAAAGCGATTTTGAGTCCATGAAAAGCCCTATACAATTATAATGTACTGTTATTATTATTATTATACTGACAGGTATCAGATCTTGCTGTGTACAATAATCTGTCACTTGTGATGTCGTCTGTGTGGTCCACAGTGAATGTATTCCTGACAGCCACAGGTGATAAGAATCAAAGGTTCCCAGAGGATTCCATAGAAAATGCATGCGGGTCATTTTTGACCCACTTATGGAAGCTTGGGGTAGAAATACAAAAACTACAATTTCTTAAAATGTATAACATTTTAATTAAAAATGTGAATGGCATGATATCCAAAACATGTTTTTTGAGGAATAACTGGAATATGAAATGATAACAAAAAATTAATTACAAAGATACTTCAACAAAACCACCTCACCGGGTCAAAAAAGACCCAGTTATGCATCTAAGGGTTAAAAAGTGGGCTTATTAACACATGAATCCTACGGCGTAATATAATTTTACATTTATAGTTAAGAAGTACAATATAAGACAAGCACAAGTTTAATTTGTGGGCCGTCTCTATACTGTACAATTCTAAGCTTTTTTCTAAATGTTTGTGTTACTGACAGAGACGTACACAGGTGGATGTAAAAGGCGCCCCATTGCTGGGAGCTGGCGTGGAAGTTTCCGCCCTCCACGTGAAGGTAGCGCGTGCTGACTGTTTGGGACCGGAGCCGGTTGAAGAGCGCCACCTTGGTCCCTGATGCGATGCACACTGTGGAGAAACCAAAAGAAAAAAAAACACAGACTGGAAGGTTACATAACGGCAAAAAAAGGACCTCTTGTAGCGATAACAGTGTGGGAATCTGAGCAGAGGTGATGTGTCACTACAGTTGTGTTAACATGTGACAGAACTGGGTTACCGGACACTCAAGTGAAGCTACAGCGCCCTCTAGTGGTGACACATCATAAGAATACTGATATAAGATTACATAGGAAAATACAAACATTTTGGTAAATAAATTAGGTACATTTGTATTCTTTAAACTTCACATTCAGCTATAAAAATTGTTTTTCCAATTACATTTTTTATTATTGTTATTATTTATACACTGCCATAGGTTCTGACACGTTGTATTAGAATGTGTTTAATGCATAAAATCAATAAATAAATGTATGCATCCAGTGCAATACATACATCAATTTAAAAAAGGGAATGCAAGTAGAGAAATAACATAATTGAAAGTAAAATGTGTGAACAATATCAAAAGACTGAAAACTGTTAAAGTAAATACCTTTTTGTATAAATAAATGTGCTTTTATATATTTAACGTGCGTCCTTCTTATGTGTCTTTAAGCTAAACCTACACAAAATCATTTTACATCTAAAGTTCAGAACCGAACTTCCAGTTTCACAAGTCAGTGAAAGCGCTTACACCCACGTCTATCAAATGTCATCAGTGTCCCCGGCACGGACAAGAGACAAACGTGTGTGTGAATGTGTGTGTGACAAACAAGCAGAAACTCACGGTCAGCGTTCTTTAGGGACTGCTTCTTTTTGGAGGGCTTGGAGATGACTTTGATCCTCTTGCTGAGGAAGACGCCGATGTCAGTGCTGTTGCCGTAGAACATCTTGACAGACAACATGAAGTGCTTTCTCTTGTCGGAGTCAGATATGTACAAGGTTTTGGCTGTGCAATAATTCTGGGTGGACAAGGAAGGGAAGATACATCAGAATGCATTAGATCCTTTATTCTTTAGCTGCAAAGGATGTTTTCTGTGCAAAGATATACAGAAAAGTGACACGAGAACACAGCTCCCATTCCATGTATTCTTTAAGTGATGAGTTACCATGTCACCGGTTACATATTTCCCCGCTGACAACAGACAAATGGAAGGAATTTAACCTTGAGAAGAAGTGAAGGCGACTAAGTATTATTACTGGAGGTAAAGTATGTAGGTATGTCAGCTTCAAGTCACTAAATAAGTGAGTGACACATGATGTAACGTACCTTTCCCTCTAAGTTAAGCTGTTGCATTTCTTGGTCGCTGTTGCCGATGCCGATGAAGGCGCAGGGCTGCGACTCCTGCTCGGAGCAGCCGTCCCGCTCCATCTGCTCCTTCTTTTTCTTCCAGCCGCTGCCCATCAGGTACACGCAGGGAGGAGGGCAGAAGAACCTGGACACAAGCATACATATTTAAGATTATTTAGCACACATGAAAGATGCACTGTTTTATCAATAACCTGGCTTTCAACATTAATATCTTAATGTATATATTATATAGACAACATTTTACATATTTATGTAAAAAAAAACAGTTGACACTATACTTCTTTTGTGAATATATATATATTTTTTTATATCTTAAATTACATTGTTAATGTCAATATTTTTATAATATTTGAATTTTATTTTATATTTTGAAACTTTTAGTTTGAAAATGGAGCAACTGTCTCAAATATTTTTCCCACCGAGGAGCGGATGTTTGTGACATTTCTTTACTTGGATAACAAATAATTCAGTCTGTTTCTTTAAATATTGTTATGTTTTTAATCAATCTGCCTGGATGAAAAAGATCAAATAAATTCTCCATGAATTGTAAACATCATTTGTCCTAAAGAAAGACTTTAAATAGAACAAACTAGCATCTCCCCATTTACACCAGAAGATGGCAGACCTGTGCTAAGCATCAACAAGACCGTCAGAAACCTTTATCGACACACGTTAAGTACAATTGAACTAAGCACTCTTTCCTAAAGCTGTCAAGCCGCATTTAGCAGATGTGAACATGAGCAATCCAGCATGAAACTGATCTTGTGAAATAAAAAAAGACTTTTCAAGAAAAAAGGTAACTTGCTTCCCCCCCATGTCAGGAGTCTACATGCCCTCGAATCCCTTACAACTCAATTCAGAAGAATGACAACGTACGCCCTATCGAATGTCTCATCACAGAACCAGCATAACTTCAAGTAAATTCATGTGTCAGTGTGAAACTGGAAAGCGACCTGTTTCGCAACACCGCTGTCTGTCTCCGTGGGTGTTCACCTCCTATAAAAAGCGCAGACAGAAAGAGGGAGACGGCATATTTGCATTTTTGTTGCACCCACTTTCTTAGACTCCCTTGTTTCTGTACATGCACATCAGAGGTGTGCAGAACATGAACATCATGGTGTTTCTGCGAGCCAAAGGATGTTGAAACAGACAAATTGAACCCCTGCATCGTCACGTCTTTGAGCAACACATAATCCAGCAATATTGACACCAAACTTGAACAAATGAGTGCGACAGGAGTGTTTGAATTCTGACATTTGCCTTGCTTTAACTAGACAAGACAGCTAGGATTTATCTGAGGAATCTGAGTCTGGATCTCTTTCCCCCAATGTTGCTCCAACTCTCTCAGGTGTCTTAGATTTGGCCCGCAAACAGCTGATTTGCCCCAGAGATACGCCTGATGAGATCGCAAGCAGTGCTGCATCGCGGCCAAGAAAACAGGCGGAGGACAGAGGGCTGAAGAGAGTTGCATAATGAGCGAGAAAGAAAGAGTGGGGGGGAAGGGAAAAGCTATAAAAGGTTTGAGAGTGAGAGGTAAAAAGGTGAGAGCAGAGTTACAGGAAGAGGATGATGAAGATGAGTTAAAGAGAGAGACAAAACTGAAGCATGGAAATTGCAACAAAAAAGAGCAACAGGTCCTTGAACCTTACACCTAAATGCCACTGGTACACCCCCCGGAGCCTTTTATCTATTCCATTTGCCCCTGCGTCCCTTCCTTCCGCCTTCACCTGAACGTGGCCTCACACCGGAGGTCGCCTCTCGTTTCCTCCTCTGACCTCTCGCAGGTCAGAAAGGTTGAGGTACCCACGATGCACCGAGGCCAGCAGGAATGTGTGTTTTTCATTCACTCCATTAGCCCGTTTCCCCTCGAGTGACATACGCTACCTCTCCATAAATCCCTCGCAACAAAAAAGGGGGCCAAGTTTGTGTTGCGTGACATGTCACTAATAACTCCCTTTTAGCCGATTGCAATCAGCGCACTCAGCGATAGGTCAGGGTGTATAAAGGTTTTTTAAACACCATGTTGACACATCGACACACGTGGCTTTTTACTCGTTATTTGGAGCACACAACAACAAGGAATCCGAATTAGAGTAAGGGCTACATTTGTTAATAAAAAACGGTCTTTTTCACATTAAAAGGAATTGTTTGACATTTTTCTAAGGCTGTATCTTAGCCTATCTTGCCATTAAGACTGGAAACAGCCACCCAGCTCCCAGGAAAATAAAAACTACACTTCAGTTGTTTCAAAGATTCATCAAACAAGACCTAACGTGTCAATACGCGAGCTTTGAAGGTGCTGGTAGGTGTGATTTAGTTGCCTATTATTGCCAAAGAAACTGTCTGCCAGCAATAGCTTTAGAGTTATCGAACAGATGTGAAAGTGTTATCGATCTTCTTATCTAACTTTCAGCAAGAAAGCAAATCTGCATATTTAACAAAAAAAGGATTACTCGGGAGACGGGAAAAAATAAATCAGCTAAATAATATGAAGTTAATAGTACACCAGAGTTTGCAAATAATGACGAAATCGGGGGAATTTTCCATCTATGAATCTGTTACATTTTCAAAAACCTTCACGGCTTTATTTAATTTTTTCATATCCAACTACTTCTTATGATGATTACCATGCCTATGGAAACCTTGATATAAGAAAAACTGCTGTAGTATTTCACTCACCTTTTCTCATTGCCATAGGATTTCTGTGCAACTTTTGCGTGCAGGATCATGACAGTTTGGTCACCTCGCTCCTTCAGGTAATTCCTCATCGCTTCTCTGCAAGAGGAAAGGGGAAGACAGGGGAAAGAGGGAGGAATGTTCATTAAAAGCGAATTTTTTGATCCAGCAGATGAGATGAAGCGATATTGGACGTGTTGAAACTGAAAACTGAAGCAGAGGGATGCCTCAGGGGTCGATGTTTGGGTCACTGTATTTCGTCAAGCGGGTTTTGTACGCTTAAGTGTAGACATAAAAAAAAAAAGAGTGTGAAGTATGGAATGAGAACATACAGAGACACACATGCATTACACTCGCTGTGACCTCTGGAAAGCCTTCAGAGACTGCACAGCCTGCTAGCCAAAAAAAGCTATGTTCTCCCCCAGCTGGGTCCGTTTGAGTTGAAGAGGGGGGCTGCAACGTTAATGACCGGCTCAGAGGGACAGTGAGGAGCATGGGGGAGAAAAGGGGGGGACGAGGAGGAAGAAGAGCAGAGGCTTGTGGGGAGGGAGGTAAAGAGCGAAGAAGGAAAAAGAAAAACACCAGAGCTGAAACCCCCCCCCACAAAAAAACAACAGCGCTGAGCTCACCAGCAAAGATTCCTCATCTTGTGTCAAAATGTTGCAAGGGGCCACGCTCCAATTGCTTCTATCAACTCCAAACCCACCCCCACACTTACTTTACACAAACAAGCCTGGAAATTATTTTTTGCATTTGAGAGACCGGTGGAGCTTAAGCTGGCCTGAACAGCAAAGGGTCAAAGATCGGGCTTAGAAGCGCAATTAGGAGGCATCACATTTTTCCATTTTAAAAGGTTATCTCAAGTGTTAAGAGGAACTCTGGATGAGTTTGTTAGGAACTGGCCCCCAATTGCCCCTTACATGAAAGAGGATATGGGTTATAACCTTATATATACAGTCTATGGTTATAACTACGGGCATTCATATAACAGCATAAGTACTCACTAGGTTGTTACTGATTTTTTGTTTTCTACTCGTCTCTTTTTGTTTTGTGAGTTTTACTATGTTTTTGTTCTAAATGTTTTGGTATTGTATCACCTTGTAACTGCTGAAAAAAAGAGGCATCACACAGACGGACATTAACACACACATGCACAGATGTCAGTGACACCTGACACGCCGGGTTGCTCGCAGGGCTTCCCACTCACTCACACAGCTTTCCACTCTGCCACGCAATACTCGGCCGCACGCTTGGGTTAGACGGGGCCTTTGTTATGAAAAGCAAGGGGCCCCTTACAGTTAGTGTGTGTGTGTGTGTGTGTGTGTGTGTGTGTGTGTGTGTGTGTGTGTGTGTGTGTGTGTGTGCGTGCGTGCGTGAGTGTGTAAGAAAGGGTACAGATGAGGAGGAGGAAGGCTGAGCGGGATTTTGGCTTATCCGTTTCATAATGGACGGGGGAACGTTTCACTTCTCGCCTTGCCGGTCATGATACAATTGTTTCTCGAGGTAAAACGAAGCATTTTTAGTCGTCCAGCAACACAAACATACGCTCTGATTATTCTGTGTTATCTACCGATCGCCAGCAACTGAAAATGACGGAGGTACAATCTTAGAATTCCTTTTAAACGATTTGATGCAGCCTGATACCATTTACACACCACATGGGGAACATTACTTTCTTTTCCTAAATCGAGCCCAAGTGCACATGAGCTTTTCAAAAGTTTAATTAAAAGATATCCAACTTACTTACACATTGAGCTTCACCTTCTCTGATGTTTACATTAAATGACATAGCCTTCCTCGGGGGCTAAAATGAACGATGCATTCACTAGTCTCATACTCAGATGGAGAAAATAGTCCAACTCTGCTGATGTCAGGCCTGCAGGGCACATGTCACTGGACACCTCTGCTGATACCTATGACCTGCGAGACTTGCAGGAAGGGTGACATCACAGATAAAACAACACAAACAGATTGTGGCTGAATGGTATAAAATAGTTTTATTATTTTTATTTAATGTTACAAAACAAAAATGACCATGTTCACGTCTTAAAGTCATCCTGAGGCCTTAGTTTTGGCTTAAAATTACACAACAACATGTATGTGTTGCTTCTTTTGGGCTTGTTTTCAGACCTGGTTGCTTATTTCTCTCAAATCTGGCAACAGAGTGGGCGCAGTGTCTAATAGTAGCAGTAAGCTAACAAGAGGCTACGTTCAGCTGGTGACTCGGGAGTCGGGACAGAGAAAATGTCAGGAGTTCTGAAGTAGTATAAACACGACCAATCTAATACGCCACCCGAGAAGCAACAAACCCCAACAACAACACGACGAGTACACAGCGGCCACTCAGGTAACAGCACTGAAACAACCGGCACTTTCAGGAGATCGGGACATTCCTAAGTGATTTGGATCCTCTCCAAAACATGCTATTCTTCAGCCCAGAATACACCCGCCTAACAAGTTTGTGCTGACGGCTAAACAACAACAGTTTGGCTGCGGTACTTAATCCAGACAATAGCGAAAGATTAATCAATATTGAAATTCAAATTCGGCTTTATATGCAAACAATCCTATTGTGCTATAACTAAAGTGCCTCGCTCCAATTGGAACCTTGTTGTCCAATTCCACCAAAAAGCTAAAAGTTGAATCAGCCACAAACCTCTGGCTCTTTAATCAAAGTCATCTTATATTTGGGAGAGTAAATATTCAAACACATTGCCGCATAGTTATGGTATGACACCAGAAGTTAATGTTGGGGATGTTTCGTGCGACAACCCTGACTTGTGGTTAACACGGTTTCACTGCTCACCGAACCGTTCCAGACCGCTGCGGCTAAATTCCCCCCGTCAAGACAGAAATGCTTCAATAAAAGATTAGCTTTCAATCACAGTGGTTCCTCGTGTATTGTCATCTGTTATGCCTCGCTTTCCATTTCACAGCTACCCCTAAATAACCTCCATAGATAGCAAAGATGCCCCGCATGTGGCAACACTCAGATGAAACTGAATATCCTGGGATAGAATAAATAACATAAACCCATCTTTACAAACTAGTGTTGTGTAGCCAGGCATTGTTCAAACCCACAGCATTTAAGATGCAATTCTAGTGGGGGAGCCAAGGTTTACAAACATATCAAATATGCCAAAATGTGTATAAAATTATGCACTGAAAATATTTCCATCTGATATAAAGTTGCAAAAATCAAGGCTTTGAATATGACATGTCATACAAATGGAGAAGTGGGGAAATTCGGGGTGGAATAAAGACCTGAAGAGATCAAAAGCATCCGCACAAAACACTCACTCAAATAGGAAATGATGACAATGACACACCCAAGAATGAAATGCAGATGAGTAGGGAAGTAGAGAGTAGTCGAAATGACAGTATAACAATTCAAAGTATTTAAACTATGTAGACATCGATAGCACTTCTAGGAACATTACGTACCACATATTTTAAACTCCATTAATAGCTATGCCTCGGTAGTAACTAGCTAGTCAAAAGTTATTACGGAAAGTTCTACAAAGGAGAATGGAAAAGGGAAATGGTTTCGACAAAAGATATTTATAAAAAAGATTTGAAGAAGGGACAGTAAGAAAGCAAGATGGAGGTGTCGTTCCAAGGGGAAGGAGAAGTGAGAAAGACAGTGACCAGCTCAACTTCCTACGAAAGAGTAGCGTGCAGACACACACATAATGACTACAACCCACGGTACAGTGTGGACAAAAGGAACATCCAACACATTCAAAACCAACAAGAGGGAGATGAAGACAAGAGGGAGTGCAAACTGGGAAATCAATGCTCCATTTCGTCAGATTTCATCAGACAGGAAGTTAGGGTACTGGGCATTTCAATACTAACTGAAGCACATTCATATGCTGCATGAAAAGTAGCACAAGTGATGACAAAGCAGCCGTGCATCTAAGCAACCAAAAACAAACATCTGCAGCCGATGCAAACCAGGCAGATTTGTCGTGTAGACGGTTGCTGTTTACACGTTATTTAGGTCACATGCAACATGCAGGTAACACAAGCGAGAGGGGCTGAACAAACACAACACGGGGGCAAACAACCACCACAATGTGCTAAGGAGAAAAAAATAGGTGATATGGAGGAAGGAAGATATACATTTAAAAAAAAGAAATGCGGCCAAAGTGAGACAAATGCAGCAGACAGATTAATCAGAAAAGCCACATATTTAACAGCAAGCACTACAGGTGTGTGTGTGTGTGTGTGTGTGTGTGTGTGTGACAAGGGGCTAGGTTAAGCTAGGCTACAGATGCAGCAGAGCAGACGGGCATCTGTCCCGTACATCTGCCACAGCGTCTACAGCAGAGTGGTCCTGTCACAAGACCCCCTGTGAATGAACACACACACACACGCACATGGGGGGGGCATACTAATACACACGCACTGTGTGAAATATCTTAATTAAGATGATGCAATTAACGTGCGCCCTTGCAAATCACCAAAGGTAGGTTACACACATCCGTAGTGTCAGGCTTGGGTTGAGGAACATTAACACTCCCTTTTGAATCGTCTCTCCCATTTGTGAGTCTGGGACAAGTGCTTTTTCAACGGCTGATGTGTGACCTCCAGAAGGCCCTTGTGAGCCTCTAAAATAGTGATAGGAAGTAGTTTGCTAAAACGACACAATCTAGCAAAAACTTGAGCAAGAAACAAGGAAACAGTTTAACAGCCTCCAGCATCAACAAGGGGAAAACTAATGTTTATTGTTTGTGCACGAGGAGCGCCGAATGGAAAAGGGAAATTATTACAGGAGAAAACATTTTAAAGAGTGCGACTGCCGACCAAACAACAGCCTGGGACAAATCAGCGATCGTCGGGGTTTGATTTTAGAGTGAATTGTGTTCTTTTTGACATAGAAGAGGATGAATAAAGGCGCTTTTTTTCTTCTATTGAGCGTTTCCATGTGAGGCGATGGATTCTGCAGAGCTGTTGTTTGGGAGAATAAGCCCTTGAAGGGGCGGCTCCCCCTCACAGAGGAGGCAGCTTATCCAGCCTGTACGCTCATGTGTTGTGTCTGTTGGTGTGTATCTGTCTGAATCCAAGACGTGCGGCTGTGTGTGTGTGTAAGCGTGCGTGTGTGTGTTCCAGTGCGTGTGTGTCATGCATTGTATTTCCAGTCGAGTAGCCTTCCTAAAAAGCCCCTGCAGGACGGGGCTGTATTTTAGCTGTCTGTGCGGCTGCCTGAGAGAAAATAAGTGGTGACACGAGGAGCCAGAGACAAACACGAAGAAAGCAACACACGTTGTGTTTTAAAGCTTTAGGCCGCTGGGTAAAGAGTGTTTTGTGTCCGTCATATTTCTGGCCATCCAAACCATCACACAGACGGAGGGGCCGATGCAAGCCAGCGCACTGGCAGCACATGAATGAAGAGGGGGGGACACATCAAAAGGTGCTGGGGCCCTTTTTTCCCCAAAACCATGCTCGGCTGTTCCAGGCCATACGCAACCCTTCAATTTCCCCGCTGAGTGCCACTCGCAGAGCATGGTGCACACACACACACAAACCCTATGCCCGATCCAAGTAACAAAGAGAAACACCAGCAGGCAAACAAGTGTGTACACACACACACACACACACACACACACACACACACACACACACACACACACACACACACACACACACACACACACACACACACACACACACACACACACACACACACACACACACACACACACACACACACACACACACACACACACACACACACACACACACACACACACACACACACACACACACACACACACACACACACACACACACACACACACACACACACACACACACACACACACACACACACACACACACACACACACACACACACACACACACACACACACACACACACACACACACACACACACACACACACACACACACACACACACACACGTCCAGAAGCAAGCCACAACATCCATCAACGTTATGTTTTTCGAGCAAATGCAGCTCAAAATGACTTGGAGCAAAACATAAGAGAAGCACAATAATCAAAAACTTGCTGTGCTGCTACACTGAAGGCAAAGTACAGAGCGCACGATTTAAATGCAAGTCTCAGAAAAGATTATATTATATAAATTATTGTTCTCTGGCTTGCTTACTGTGAGGTATTTAAAAACACACGCAAATTAAAAGCACGTCTTAGAGTGAAAAACGCGGAGAGGAGAGTGAACAGGCGTGTTAGCGACAGACAGGGAGAGACAAATAATTACACATGGCGCTCTCCAAGAAGAGGAAAGTGGACAGTGAGAACAGAGCTTTGAACCCTGAGTGGAATCGTTCATGTTCATCCTGCCCACTGGGAGCACAGAGCCAGTGTGTCTCATTTGCTCAGAGACTGTGGCGCTCATTAAAAGTGTCTAAACGCCACTATGAGACAAAACACAAAGTGTTTGACCAAACATTCCCTCTCAAGTCAGAACTGAGGTCACAACAAATAAGCAGTCCCAGAGCCCGATATGATCAGTCCACCAGGATCAAACTAAATATCGTTCCAGGCTAACCAATGAGCACCTGCATGTATCTGTATAGCTCAATGTTAATTGACAATAAATAGTTGTTTTTGAATTGTACTTTCTTTATTTGATTGGCAGTCAGTTGTTGATTACATGCAGACGTTGATAAAGCTACAGGCTACTTCAATATATATCACACTAATTCATGAAGCGAGTTAGACATTTTGATGTTCCGGACCTTTGCATGGGGACATTTTCTCTAACTGGACCTCGTTGAATTTGAGTTGAATACCCCTGGTCTAGTGTGGTCTATAGGTTATTGTGCATGTAAATGGTCTGCAAAGGCTCAAATACCAAAGTTCCCTCCATAAAGTGTTGCTCTCAATTGTAATGTAATTGTTTACTTCCATTACATAGTGACATCACTGTGTGACACTCGCGCTACAATTGGCCAAAGCTCTAACACATTGTACTCGATAGGCTAAGGGGCGGGAGATCTCTAAGCGGCTGACCGATCACAACAGAGCCGGCCAGCTAACCAATCAGAGCAGACTGGGCTCTGGTTTTCAGACAGAGGGTGAACAAAAGTAGTAAGAGACCTTTTTGAACATCGTCAACTTGTCACAGTAGAGCCACTAAATACTAATATCAACCTGAAAATGAGCAGACTAGGGCCCCTTTAATCTGTAGACCTATACATGTAATGCTGTTGCTTTGGTAAACTGCTGTTCTTATGGAAACAACATGAAGCCGATGGACACTATATTTATTCTGTGGTCATTACAGATGCAGTTCTAACTTAGTCCTCATCACCACCAGAAATGAGCTCATCAGTGCAACACTGACTGGTAAGCAAACCGGGGTTATTTTCCCCGATAAGGGTAAATGTTTTATTATCAGAAGTTATTCAGATTTGATGGTAATTGTACCCCTTAGCAGGATTATGTCGTTTTTTTACATCCCTTACATGTACTGCTTTTAAGGGTTTTTATGAATCTAAGAGAATTCATATTAGAGTGTGGAGGAAGTGTTGTTCCGGATTTAGTGCAAACACACATGTTTACAGTCAACATACAAATACTACGACAACAAAGGGTGTTAAGGGAACAATGTTTTTACCTTGTTAGGCGCAGTGGCTGAGGGCGCTCCCCGAACTTCCTACAAAGACACAAAGAGAGCAGAAACATGAGTGTGCTGGTTATCAACCACAAACACGCACACAGAGTAAACACAGCATTACCCAATGGTGCACACACACATACACACTTGTCGCTGTGGCCTTGTCAGTGCTCGAATAAAAAGACGTGTCTGCGGGCAGGCAGGTTAAAGCAGGTGTTCAGATGGTGAGAAAACTCCTGCCACTGGCACGTTAAAACAGGTTGAGCATCAACTCGGAAAGCTCCTCGTGTTTCATGTGCAAAAGTGGAATAACCCGCAATTTCTCGCGGTCTATGAAACCGTGCGATAAAGGCGTGGGAGACTGAGATAAAACGACACGTGTCTTGGTTATTGAGGTTTTTATAACCTTCAGCTTTAGAAGTCTATGGGTGATAAAGACCTCATTTTTGACCATAAGGTGATAATAAATCCAATAGAAAACACAACAAACCGATAACAGCGCCAGCTTTCAGGCTTTATGTGCTGCTGATCTGAATTGTAAAAATGCATCCGACTTGATCATTTCCCGCCGCCGCTTCCAGTTCAATGGTTTCAGATTTCACTTGGTCTGTGGCAACCAGCAGCATTTTGAGAAGTAGACACCTTCGGGGAGCAACAGGGTAAATATTTCAGTATTCTATGGTGGGACAAATCTCTCTTTTTACACGGCGAGTGGTTGATTTACATTTGAATGCAAATACACAGCAATGGGTGCCAAAATATACAAATTGAATATTATTAAAAGCGGCGAAACCAGAGCGGAGTTGTTGAACTCGACACTGAATGTATCTCGAAAATGAGACGAAAAACACCTCTTCCATTATTTCTGAAAGCATTGTATATAATGTGAGAAACAGATTTGGTCGAATATTAATATATAAAATACTGCCCGGAACAATTGTGCTGTTTTCTAAATGATTCTGTCCATGGTGTACAGCTTGGAAATGACATACAGGAAACTCACCATCTTTCCGCTTATTGAAAACCTGTTTGACAGTCAAAGTGTTTGCAATACCCAGACACAAAGAAAAACAAAGAGCGGATTTATGTCATGTCAATTCAAAAGTATGAGAATGACACGCATAGAAAAGCTCTTTTTGAGTCTTCAACTCTCAATCTTCATGACATTACCGTCAAGAAGTCATTCATTTCCACTCTAATGACAGCACCACTAACCTTCACTCACTATAAAGACTGTTCCTTCAAGTGTAGTCGACCTCGCCGATGCATCAGACCGAATTTTTTTTTTTTAGCGTGATTGAGTCATAGCAAAAATTCTTAGTCATAGATTGCATGTAGCAAGGAAACCGCTGCCAACACCACATTTAGAGACAAAGGGTCGTGAACTTGCAAAAAGAAGGACAGCTGAGTTCTCGTCAACTTGTGACCCGTACAACCTGTTTCAAGAGTAGGGTCTTAAAAACACAGGAAACGCAAGACTTGTTTTTCTTTTAAAATGTTTCATAACTGATTCGTCGACAGGGTTCATCTCTTGGAAATACAGTATCTAGATCATTCAGCTTTTTAAAACTGCTGCTTTAAACTTTCTCATCAAAAAGGGTTCAAACCTCGACACACTTGACTATTTGGTCATTCATCAACAAGGTCAGTTTGCTTTACTGTAAGTTATGAGTCAATTCAGTGAAACCAAAATATGACTATATTCCATTGTTGGTACAAAGCGAAGTAAGTACCAGAAATGATGCTACGTTTTTTATTTATTAGTGACACACAGACTCGAGAAAAATATTATTAGGGCAGCAATTACAGCAATATCCTTTTCATCCCAATGAAATCAATGACAATCATCACATTTAACGAGCCAAAAACAGCCTTTGTTGGCATTTTTCTTTCCATTTCGATCAATAAATCTTTGCAGCTGTAAATCCTGCTCTGTCAAGCGCTCATTAGAATCATTCTAGACGTGTATCGCTAGAGCTGGATAAAAACACACTGGGGTGAAAGTCCTCCCCAGAGCGATCAATCAGCCTCTCCCTGCAGCAAAAACTAAGTATAGGAGGAGGAGGAGTGCGTTTCACTGAAGATATGTGACCATGCTCGCTCACAGACGACCCCTTCTTCAGCCCCACTGTCATGTTCCTGAAGTGCCCAAAGCTAAGTATTCAACACTGGAAATATTTGCTTTCATGTTACCGACCGGCTATATGCAAATGTTTGTATTGTCTTCATTGTAACGGCAATGCACCATCAGAATAGGTTTTCAATCTTTATTAAGAAAAACAATCAGCATCCAGACTCTAACCCTACATTTCTAACGCTCCGATACCTACCACCTGCGAACATTACGGCACTATAGAGTGGAGCAGGAATGAGTCCTAAACCCGGCCATGAGTTAGCATTTTAGCACTTCTTGAATATAATGTTTTGTTTTCAATTGAGGTGAAGAGTTGATGCCTGTGGTTAATACAAGCTTAAGAATTGTTTTTATTTTACCACATAAAATACATAAGCAAATATTCCACTGGCGTCATTTGAATCTACTATACGTCATGACGCCCTACTTTAGCCGCCTTTAGCTTAGCGATGGTGAGTTGCGTGTGGTTCATTTAAAAATGTACTTGTAATGCTGGTTGCTTTTACAACTATCATAAAAGTGGTTTTAAGATGTGGGGATTATCCTACTGAACGATAAAGTATCACCAAATATGTTTTGCAATAGTCCCAGAATCAAAGGGGAACTCCCATTCCTGTTCGTCGAGGAAGCCCCTGCGATGCCAGCTTGTTACCTACGTCATCACTGCACCACTATAACATACGTATTATAGGAGATGGGTGCCACAAAAAGGGAGGTGCAGCACGTGGTGATGCCTTTAAAAGAGGTGTGTGTGTGTGTGTGTGTGTGTGTGTGCGTGTGCGTGTGCGTGTGTGTGTGCGAGCGAAACAGACAAAGTGTAAGTGAGTCAGATTTTCTCCTCGTGTAGGATGTGGGAGCCGCTGATAAGTATGTCAATACATCTTACACGACATCGGGCGGGTTAGATGTTGTGGCACGCAGGCACTGGGTGAATTTGAAAAAAGACAAACAGGGGGATGAAAATAGCACCAAGGCAAAGAGGAGATAAAAGGCAGAGAAACTGAAAGCGTGATTGGTGCAAAGGCAGATGGAGGGAAGGGAGGTGGAGTAATGAGAAAGGAGGGCAATCAATAAGGTTCCCACAGAGAAACTAGGATGCCTCAACTGGCTAATGGATTCCAGACGGACCTTCTCCCTCCCCTATATGCTCCCCTTCTAAGCCTCACCCCCCCACCACCCCTCCACTGCACACAGGGAGGAAAGGATACTGCGGGGAAAGATTCAAGGAAAGGAGAAGTGGATGGTGTGTTGTCGAGAGGGACACACAGAAAACATTCAGGTCACTCGCAATTTTTAAGCGATTATTCAAAGAAAAGATCAAACGAAAAGCCATTAAGATCTAAATGTATGGGGGTTTTTTGTGCGTTTTTGTGTAGAAATTAACGTCCCTAATCTCAACCAGGCTCAACTGCTTTATATTGTGGACAGTGACGCGTGTTTCAATGTGAAGACGTGATGTGTAAAAGGTGAAGGTGGTCAGGAGTGTTGCAAGTTCTGTGAAAAACCACTGTTTCGCATCACCTCCACGGCTCTCCGCTTTACTCAAAACACGAACAACCAAAAAGCACCGGAAACCACAAAAGGTAGAGTCGCAAACACACACATGAAAGACTGTTGCATCTGCAGGTTGGGCTTTGTGCCGTGACAGGGCTTCAACAAAGTACAGAGTCTTTCATTACAGTAAAGACCGTCGTTCAATATCAAAAATGACTCAAAGTCTGAAAGCTAAAACAAAAAGGCAAGAAACTCCAAACCACCTCTTTGTTGCATTCCTCTGTTATGTTGCATCTATTTTAACGTTTAGTTCTAATGCTTTTTAGCACTTCATTCATTCTTTGCAAAAGTGCAACACAAGTAGAAGACTAATAAGTGTGGCTCATGATGCATGCAACAGTTTGACACCAACACTGACACTCCGAGCAGGCCGGAGGTCAATGGAGGAAAAGGAAGCTCGGTAAGGAGGGTTCTCGTCTGACTTGCTCTCCATCTCTTACTCTCCTTCCTTCCTTTCCCTTCCTTCCTTCCTCCTGCCAACTATCACTGCTTCCATGGGAGAGAAACACTCAACCCAGCAGCAGTGGTAGGAGATCTGGCAACAGGATATGATTCACTGCGATGAGATTTAAACAACAAAAGGGAATTCAAACATTTAAAAAAAAGTTCACATTAAGTTTCATTTATCAGTTTCAATAGGCGGGGTGAAAGACTCTCCAGAGGAACGAAACTACGCACATTCTGTATTAAAGAAGAACCATTTTTATAGGGGCTTTTCTTTTTTATAGTGCCTCTAAAAATAAACAACCATAATATAAAACAACTGGAAACTCTAGTGCAGATGGTTATGATGTGACATGTATGAAATGTTGCCATTTAACTAACCAAAAACAATGAGTGTAACCCACTCAAGCATGCACTGTCACTTCCCCATTCCCCTGAATATTTGCCAACAAGGACCTTCCTTTTTTTTTAAATGCATAAGCCCAAATATGACAAGACTACATTATAAGTAAATACATCTATGCCGATATTACTGTCTACAACTAATGCAAGTGGCGCCAACACCATAAGCATTTTGTTCAAGTAACAAGAACCTTCTTTAGCATGTATCTACACGTTTTAATAGGGCAGCACAATTCAACTAAATCTTATTGAAAACTTCAAAACAAGATATGGCGATATTCAAATTGCAGGAATGTTTGAAACTGGCAAATGATGTGTAAATATTATTTTGAATTACAGATATTTGTGCTGCATAGATGTCCCAGGCTACAAATCGCATGCTACGGAATTATTAAAATATCTTTGTCTGGTACGGATCCTGATAAATGATCATTCTAAATGAATATATCAATAGTTAGGAGAATTAACCAAAAAGTATAAATTCCTCCAATAACTCAAAAATAGTCGCAATTTGTCTTTTTTTTTGTGCAGCCTTATTCTTGAGTCCCTCAGCCTTTGGAGACTTGTAAGCTGCTAAACTAATACTTCTCTTATCCATGTAACGAGTTGTTTCAATATAGGCTATATCCTATGAGGAACCTGATTGGCCCATTGAGCGGTTGCTAGCGCTCCCTGGCATGGTTGCTAACGGTGAGTGTGCGGAGGCCAGCGAACAGGGAGCTGCCGGGACAGACAGTTGCTCATGTACAGTAGAAGAGCAGCGAGGAAGAGGATGTCCGGGCTCGGGGCTTTCACTGGGAAGTGAGAGTGAGGTCACTGTTGGCGGACAGAGGGGCTGTTGTGATGTGTGTCAGTCCAAAATAACAGCACCTGGGGCTCAAGCTGTTGTTTTATGGAGACGACGAACATTTAAGAAGATTAAATGCCATTTGTTTTTTTCAGCTTCTCGATTGTGACACTTTTGTTTGTCATATAACAGTTTACTAAACTGGATTTTGAAATGCAGGTCTAACGAAACTCACATTAAAGTACATCTCACTGACTTTTCTGACAGTTTACAGACAAAACCATTGAGTAGCAGAGAAACTAAATGACAAATTAATCGGTAATGATAGCTAATGTTTGTTAGCAGCCTTTCGTATGAAATGAGATGCTTTAAAAAAAAAAAAGAACTCATAATTCATTTCTAGTTAAAGGGGACCTATCATGCAAAATGCACGTCTTTTATACATGAATATGTGTCCCCGGTGAGTCAGGGAACTCACCAAGTGTCAGAAAACACAACCCTCTCTCTTTTCCTCCGTACCCAAATCTCTAAAAACGGGGCTGCAACGGAGCTGATTATTATTTGAATTTTTCTGACGTCAAAAAAGGGGTGCTCCGCCTATATGGGCAACTCTCCACCTATCAGGGGAATGAGAGACCGCTCGAAAGCACTGGAGACGCTGTAGTACATATGCCAGGTCTGTGTGTGGCGCTGTAGTCTGCCACAAAAGCAGAATCAGCTCTTGCAAAAACAGGGCTGGAAAAGAGCAAATAGAGCGAAATGAGGCATGGCTAAAATGCATGATCTGTTTGGTATTTTGAAAAAAAAAATTCACAGACATGTTTTATATAGATATGGCCCTACAATATATGTTTCAAATATAGCATGATAGGTCCACTTTAAGAAGCGATTTCGCCCCTATAAATTAACCGATACATTTAATCGTGGTAAGTGCAGTGTTATATACATATTTGTTTTTGTATTCGCGATTGTGGGAAACGGTATTTCGGTCTGTACACACAAACTGAAAGATTGACAATTAAGTTGACTTTGACTTGTGATTCCACACTTCCATGTTTTATCTTTAAAATGTGTTCTGATCCCTCAAAACAAAGACTTAACGTCACTAGGCAGTTCTGGTAAAGAAAAGATGATTAAACTGTAACGGTCTGTCATTTATTTTCCGTAAAATGTTATGAACTATGGTTGGCAGAAGCACCGTGCTCGACTGACAGAATGAGGCACCGCAAAAAGACCGTACGCTATTGGTTAAAAGTAGACCGTGAAAGTAACAGACACTTCTTTTATCAACCTGAACGAACTCATTAATCCGAGACAGTGACGGGAGCATCCTTCATTTCGTAAAAAAATTAAAAGTTACCGCCTGATATTTCCATTCTGACGCAACTTGGTCAGCTTTTGCCGTGATGGATTACGTCCGTGAACTAAATTGTTCTCCATGCTGTTTGGAACAGAACTGTAGTCTGAGAGCCATGGGAAAATTGATAAAAGCTCCAACCTCCTGCCAAGGAAAATATCCTGAAGGGAATATAACATGCTTGTAATGTTGTTAGAGCATTCAAATGTTTAAAAAGATGCATACAATAGGGGGGAAAGATGAACAGTGTAGAGACCTTTTGTATATATTGACACTGAATTACTTTTAAACTTAATTATTTTCCTAGATATGTTCTACAAATGTGGCTTATTTAGAGTAAACACACAGATTAGGGCTCCGCAATTTGGAATAAATAATGAATTGTAATTGTTGTGTGATTTGCAATATTACAGGGGATGAAACGGTCACATTATCATTCAAAACAATTCGGTCGAATACCAGGACTCCTCTGCAGCTCTAAAAAAAAAACGTGTATATAATATAAGGCTTACTTCGATTTTAATAATTGCATTGCGATTTAGATCCATTTGAAATAAAGAGTGTGCAGCCTTCGCACAGATGTCCACAGGTTCGCAGAGACTGATATCAAAGGTTTATATCAAGAGCAGCCAGAGGGTGACAGACCATGCATTTTGTGGTAGCTTATTTCAACCCAACACCTCTTAACCAACAGCAGATAGGACCTGAAGACACAGAGTGAAACCCCCCCCCCCCCCCCCCAGGCCTCCTTCACAGAACACACACAGCCGCAAACACTCCAGTCATATAGTGAGCATCTGAGGAGAACATATCTGTCAAATCTGAAACCAGAGCAGGGAGTAAGACGCCGATAAAGAAGGCAGTTCTTGCAATGAAAAGGGGGAGTGGGGCTTTTTCTTCAATTTATCAGAATTGAATAAACATTCTCCTCTACGAAACCACATTTTAAAAGACCTCATATCTTTATTTCATCTAAAGAGTTTGGCCAGTGGTTTCATGCGTTAGCAGTGTCCAGCACAATGACAGTTACTGTGCAGATCAAATGTTCATATCACAAGGAAACGTATCTTTATAGCAGCTCAATATTTTAAAAACAAGTACTTTGTTCACCTTACACAGGACTTTGTTGACCTGCACAACAACCCCGTCTGAGAGCACCATATTCAAACTAGCTGACAGCAGCTTGTTTCAATCATATCAAGGTTTAAAATGTATATATGTATTGCAACCGCACCCTTACTGTTAATTGACTAAGAAACGCACAGGTATGCATCTGCTGAGAAATGACAAGACTCTTAAGATATTTCCCAGTCCAATATTTACCCAAATCGCACCCGTACAAACTTAAACTATAACCTATGTTCGAGAAAAGGCAGAACTACATTCACAGGAATAAGTCCCTACTCATGCACATAATCATATAACAGCTGAAAGCATTCAATTTTGATTAAACATGTGTATAACACGCTGAAATAATAGCTGCCGCCTACACCATTTGGCACATTTCATTCCCCCCAAGCTACGTTATCCAATTACAGCGAGCTCTAATTCAAAACTATTAAGTGAATACGCTTAAATTAAAGAAAGTGTAACTGGGTGACTCCTGAAAGCCTGTAATTGATACACGAGAATAAGTAATTAACACTAAATTGAGCTCCAAATTGTTCTTTCAGTGCTGAACCCTCTTCCCGTTAAACCATGCAGGTTCAGTGCAACGCAAACACACGGTGATAGTAGAATGAGATTAACCTCTGCATGGAGAGTGAACTCGGGGGGGGGGGGGGGGTTTCTCATCGCTCTCTGACAGGTAGTATGACATATGAGATATTGGTGACAGGGAGGGATGGCAGTTGCTATGAATAGACCGTCGACCACCCGCTTCCCCCCCATGCAAACACACAAACACACGCCAACACATGTCAACACATGCACACGCAACGGGGGGCTGATTGAGAGTGTGTGAAGCCGGAGTGTGTGTTCGCACAGTGTTTGACAGCTGTGACTGACAGTGCACGCAGTGGCGGGGAAAAAAACACACATCAACACCCGGAGGCTCAGAAGACACCGAAATACACACCCATACAGTTGTTGCTCTGGCATGTATTTGATACACGTCTAATAAATCAAACCGGAGCAGAGTTACGTTTTTTTAAAGGGGCCTTGTTATGATCACCTTCAGGTTCATATTTTGTCCCTCTACTGTGACATGTTGACATGCTTTAATGTCCACAAAGATATTTACTGTCCTCATATTACCTGTGCTGCAGCATCTCTTTTCACCCTCTGTCTGAAACCAGAGTGATTGCTCAACCACTTAGAGATGTCCCGCCTCTTAGCCCATCATGTGCAATGTGTTGGAGCCCTAGCCAATAGAAGCGTGAGTGTTACATTGTGATGTCACTATGTTCAGGAAGTAAACAAAGGACTACAAATGAGGCGTTGCAGGCAGGGCGGAGAGAAACTTCGGTACAACATTTAAATGCATAAAAACCCATATAAACAAACTAGAGAAAAGGGAAACCCCCAAAAAGCAGAATAGGGCCCTCCTTAGAGTAACTGAGCTGTAGACTAGATAAAGCTACATTATGAAGCCATGTAGTGCAGAACTGTTACACCAGATATAAACGTCTTATATATTCAATGATGCAGTGATAACGAATAGCTAGCTTTGCAAGAACATTCACATCTGAGGATTCAAAAGGTGTGACCTCCTCCATGTATACTTTACCCTCAACACAAACGGAAAGTACCGGAAGCTAAAGAAATAATCAATCACATTACGGAGCATAAATCTCTCAACTCAAGTCCCTATAGAGACTTCACTACACGCGATACAAAGCCCTCCTCTTCATGGGAACTGGGAGGCAGAAAACAATTTCATCCTTCACAGGAGTTGGAGCACTGTAACAACACTGACGTTTAGGCGTAGACCTACCGGAGGGAGAGTTGACAAGAAGTTCTTTTATCAGTTGGTGCTTATATCAAATATAAGGGGGGGGGTTTAATGTAGTAAACCCCCGGGAACTTCAGGTGGTCATTTGTAGGTCAATAACACCACAGACATGACATTTAAAGGAAGCTTTAATCTGAAGAACGCTCAAACGGATGTGCGGTGACTGGGCATGTTCTGTGTTCCTCAAGAACATGGGACTTGCTTACAGACTTTTGCGAAAGGCTCTATAATAACAGGTTGCACAATATGCAAGAGAGATTAAAGGAAATTATGTTCAGAGTGTTGACAAAAGTATGTGTCTCACAGTTTTGACATGGATCAAACAGTTGGTTTATTCCCTTTAGAGTAATACCAAAACAGATGATTTTCCCTTGCTAGTTCAAAATGTAACGGACGCTTTGAAAATGATAGTAGTCCACACCTTTAGCCGAGCGCATTTATGTTTGGTCTACAATTCAAATAGACAAACGCACACAGATCTGTCTTTTGTAGAGCGAGTGCCTCCCAGGGGACACACACAAACACAAGGGCAGACACCAGACGCCATCATTCATACACTCAAGGTCAAGGGGTCAGGGTGTGAGGCCAACTGGCAGTGCGTGCATGTGGATGTGGCCTGAAACACATTATACCACCAAACAAACCTTAAAAAGAGATGATTTTAGTCTTTAACTGCTGCATGTGACTTACGGGAAATAAAAACGGGGCATGTTTTGGGCTCAAACTCAAGCAAATGTGGTATCAGAGTGACCTGTGATCCATTTATTTACCTTTAATTAATAATTGACTTTTTCAAAGGGTGTGAGATGCTAAGCAGACGCACAAGGCTCCATCTGCCCACTCTGTCAATAGGAAGCACATGTTAGGATTCAGATAAGGGTCGACAACATATAGGCCAACCTACCACTTTAAGACAACATTTATATATATATATATTTTTAAATAATAATGTTATCTTTTTACATTACATTACATTGCATTTAGCAGACGCTTTTGTCCAAAGCGACTTACAATAAGTACATACGACCAGGAAGACACAGCCCAGAAGAAAAACAGAATCATATAAGTACAACAGGTATCATAGAGCCACACATTTCAAGTGCTACTCAGCTGGCTATAGATAGGCCAGTCCTATGTTAGTATATAAGTGCTTTGTCAGCTGGCTATAGATAAGCCAGTCCTATGTTAGTATATAAGTGCTTTGATAGTAATTCTATCGCTCGAAGTGGAATCTAAAGAGATGAGTTTTCAGTCTGCGCCGGAAGATGTGCAGGCTTTCTGCCGTCCTGATGTCAATGGGGAGCTCATTCCACCATCTTGGAGCCAGGATAGCAAACCCACGTGTTTTTGCTGATGGGAACTTGGGTCCACCTCGCAGCGAGGGTGCAGCGAGTCGTTTGGCTGATGCCGAGCGAAGTGCACGCGCTGGGGTGTACAGTTTAACCATGTCCTGGATGTAGGAAGGGCCAGATCCATTCGCAGCATGGTATGCAAGTACTAGTGTCTTGAAGTGGATTCTAGCAGTTACCGGGAGCCAGTGAAGGGAGCGAAGGAGCGGAGTGGTGTGGGAAAATTTTGGAAGGTTGAAGACCAGACGAGCCGCTGCATTCTGGATGAGCTGCAGAGGTCGGATGGCACATGCAGGTAGACCAGCCAGGAGGGAGTTGCAGTAGTCTAGGCGTGAGATGACGAGAGCCTGGACCAGAACCTGGGTGGCTTTCTGGGTCAGCTGGGGACGAATCTTCCTTATGTTGTACAGCGTATATCTGCAGCAACGAGTTGTAGCAGCGATGTTTGCAGTGAAGGAGAGGTTGTTATCCAGGGTCACACCCAGATTCCTTGCGGTCAGAGTCGGGGAAACAACAGAGGTGCCGATGTTGATCGTCAGGTCAAGAGTAGGACAATCTTTTCCCGGAAGGAAAAGCAGTTCAGTCTTGTCAAGGTTGAGCTTGAGGTGATGAGCAGACATCCACTGAGAGATGTCAGCTAGACAAGCAGAGATGCGTGCGACGACCTGGGTCTCTGAGCGGGGAAAGGACAGAATCAGTTGGGTGTCGTCAGCATAGCAGTGGTAAGAAAAACCATGCGGGGTAATGACCGAGCCGAGCGAGTTTGTGTACAGAGAGAAAAGGAGGGGACCAAGAACAGAGCCCTGAGGGACCCCTGTAGTTAATTGACAAGGGTCAGACTCAGACCCTCTCCAAGTTACCCTGTAGGTACGGTCTTTGAGGTATGAGGCGAGGAGGGAGAGTGCAGAGCCTGAAACTCCAAGTTCTTGGAGAGTGCGAAGGAGGATCTGATGGTTTATCTTTCTGCAAGTAATCCTATTAAGAGCCTATTAAGTCCTACTATCCTATAGTGTTATGTTTAGTTATGGGTACACTCTCTCTCCACCTCCCTACGGTGTAATTTGCCAAAAACTAAGAGACAGTTACAAATTATAAATTTGACAGAGCAATGTTAAATGTTCTTAAAATATGGTAAAAAAATATGAATATTGTAAATGGATTTCACATGTTGATTGTGTAGTAAAAAATCTAAGATTGTGCAAGCTATAATTTGGAAATGACAGAAAGTGAAAAATATACAGTATTGGTGTTAAAACACACTTTAGGGGTTTTCATTACAAGAAAGTCACATAAATATGATATAGATGCTTTTCTTACATTTAAATCGTATATAAAGCAGGTATGTTTGGGGGTTGGGGACTGTAAGCCTCGATCTGCATATAATTAAACCGTTTTTCACACATCTGTGACACTTGCACACCGGGGTGGGTCCTCTGCGCTCTGACACAGGCCCTTGTGTGAACACGAAACCATACCATATCTGACTACACACATACACGTCACACTCTACACACACACAGCTTCAGGACAGTGCACACAAACAGCAGTGTGAGGGAGAGGGGAGGGATGGGAAGAGGGATTAGGCCTATAAAAAGGTGTCTGGTTTCCCTGCCTGAGGGCTGATAGCAGATATCACAACTCCTCGGAGTGGCTGTACAGCTCATTATCAACAGCGCGCTCGCTCGCAGCTCAACTGGCCTCCATAGCCATGGGGCGGCTCAGTGACACCCAAAATATGAACTCTGCCCTAGCTGAAACATGCACTTGTATACACAGAGATACTAAAATCATTCCGGTGGCAAATTCATTCACTGCACTTTAGAGCAGAGGTGCAGTGATGACGTATTTTCTTGGCCGACCATTGCGAGGGCTTCAAAGCAAATCGGATTTTTGGAGATTACAGAAAGTAAGATTTGTGGTAAACACGTTAATGATATACTTAAAGGGTTAGTTCAGCAGGATAATCCCCACATATTGAATCCACTTCTATAAGAGTCAAACCAGAAGTATGAATCTAAATGAATGCCAACATCATTTTCGTATGACATCGCGTCACCACTGCTAAGCTAAAGGTGGCTAATGCTTGGCGTGAAGACGTTTTGTAGTCTTATTTAGCAACACCTGTTAGCAAACTCCTTTTTCAAAAAGGCACGTAAAAGACATACAACAATGTGAACATGTCTTGTGTTAACCACTGACCTTATTTCAGCAATATCATCAAAAACACAAACTACCATTGACTTCGAGAGGAGGGAAATGGGTAGCACTAAAATGCTAACTCCTTTCGGGGTTCAGGACTCATGCACCACTAACATCAGTGGTTGTATCAACCAAAACAAAAAGCTAAAACAAAGCTTAAAAATATATTTCTAAATAAAAGCACGTCTCTGCAACTGCATGGATTCTCTTTTTCAGAAACAAAGACCTATGGTAGTTTAGCAAGTGGGGCATTCATCCAGTCGTGTCCAGAAGGCATTCAGAGAGGAAACTGACAAGCACCTATTGTGCAGCCGACACTGACACCTGCCAACGGGCTTATTGATATTCGCCAGACACAAGTAAACACACCAGTAAAGCAAAATGATAGGCTTGAAATGCCAGGCAAACCTGTTATGGAGCTTAGAAGAGAACCAACTCATGCCTGCAAGCTCCATTTGGTGAAGCTCTGCCAAAAATCGGCACTATTTTGAAAGACAAGAACGAGCCGAGGTTGAGACAGTGTGCTTCTTGTTGCACTCACCTGTCTATGACGTGTTCTTAAAGCTTTCAAGACAAGACAGAGAAGAAATAGGTGGAAATAACATGCCTCACCAAGTAGGAGAAGGTGTTTGCGTGGCGGGGACTAAGTGAAAGAAATTAGGAAATTCGAGCCCGCTGGCTGCCTATTGAAAAATACCTGCATACTGATGTCAGTCTTTCATAGCTATAACACACACACGGAGCATAAACATCAGCCTTTTCCTTTAACACATACTTACTTCCTCGGCCACACCGTGCCATGCTGTGTGTGGCCCGCGGCGAGGGTATTACGCACACAATCTTTCAAGCACATATTTAATCATTGAGGAAAAACTGTCGGCGGCCAAGTCTGGGCGCTGAACTTATCCTAAGTCAACCCTGGAGAAGTGTTTCAAAGAGAGGGCGGGGACAAAGAGGAAGACGTAAAGAGGGGAAGGGGCAGAAAGTGTATTGGACAAGACGAGATGTGGCTCGAGTCGGGGGCTCGCTGAGCGCCTGGCACCCGGCCTGGCATGTGCCAACGTGCGTGCCAGCAATCGCAGTAGCAGCAGGCTAGCAGTGGTGAGGGCAGAGTCACTTCAGATACTCTCACAAGCATGCCTGTTAGCTCACTTTCTAAAGAGCATCCCCACAACTAGGAAAGGAAAGCAGAGGTTAAGGAAGCAGAGGAGACAGGAGACAGGATGGATCAGGTGGAATTTCTTACTGAATTGACATTTTAGGGCTTCAAAAAGGTGTGTGATTTTGAGAGACATCATTTATATAGTAAGAAATAAGTAAAGGAAGCCTCTTTTGGATGACAATAATTACAGTGTTCTTAAAGCAAGTATACTTATCATGTGAAAGCCAATTCAAAGTTACAGGGCATGATTGTGGCTATATGACAAATTATTATTACGTTATCAGTGGCAAATCAGTGACAAATCCATGATAAACATGTGTCAAAGACGCCTGTACGTTGATATGAGGAATCTGAATGTCTCTCACATTACTCCACCACTGGTTGTCCATATAACAGCGGGAACGAGAGAAGGGCAAGATGAAACAAAAGAAATGAAGGCGGATGTGATCAGAATCCCAAAAGGCCCCTAAAATGATCTTTTACAAGAAATCAAAGTGTTGCCTGAGCAGACAGAAGTTGACTGAGTAACCCGACTGCTGATGAGTCGTGGGACCCTGGAGGCTGAACGACTGCAGATGGCAGAGGGCTGGTAGCTGCCCTGAGACGCCCCGCTGGAGGCAGAATCAAGGGCGTGTGTAAGTGTGTGTGGAGGGTTGGGCGGGTCACATCAGTCTGCACTTGCAAGTGAACACACACACACACACACACACAGGGCACTCGCTCCATCTGTCTTTGACATGGGAGAGCTTAATGACAGAGGCAGAAAAGCCAAAGAAAAAAGGGCCTCCCCTCTTTCTCTTCCTCCCTCCATGTTTCCCTTCCCTCTTGACCGCACTCTCCTTACATCAATGCTCCATATGGACGGACTCTTTAAATCTCGGCCTGGCACACAATCAATAAAGACATCTAGAAGTACACTTGCTTGTGCACCAGCGAGTACAAGCTCCACAAGATACAATATATCCTGGTAATGACATTTCAGTGTGTGTGTGTGTGTGTGTGTGTGTGTGTGTGTGTGTGTGTGTGTGTGTGTGTGTGTGTGTGTGTGTGTGTGTGTGTGCCGTGGAGAAAACCTGAACTCTCAGACACACTCCCTTGATGCTTGTTCTATCTTTAATGAAGTCTCCTTTGTGAATCCCAAAGCTCTGAGAGTGTTTTCTCTATGCTGCCTTCCACCTGGCTCCATTCACTTGCTCAGATAACGTGTGTCCTAATTTAGGACCAGATGCTAGGGCTGCACGATTTTGGGGGAGAAAAATCGAATTGCGATTTTTCTGACAAATATTGCGATTCACGATATTTGTTTTTAAGCGACCCAACGGAAGTTTATTGTAAGATGCGGCCATATCTCCGGCTACGACGGTCGCATCAACGTGCTCCCGTCTCTAGCACCCCCGCAGCCCGAGCTACGAGTGAAAGAACTAAACTTACATGAAACTTCCGTTGGGTTGCTTTAAAGTCAAGCTTCAGTTTAAGATTCACCCTGTAATAGAAACATGTGATGGAGCATTACTAACCTGACTCAGATGCTTTGTTTCACCAAACCATCTAAAGCTCCATTGGAAGCCATTTGGAAAGGGCAGGCACTTTCAAAAATACTTGGCAGGTGATAGGATCAATCTGTCTATCACCTTCTATCATGGGCCACTTCTGATTGGTTAGCAATGGCTGGTACATGTGGAGCACAGCACTTCTGATTGGTGTGGATGACTGACACAGAAAAAGAAAAAAAAATGTAAAAAGAAATCGCAGGCTTTGCAATTTGATAATCTTATCATTTAAAATTGCGATTTCGATTTAAAATCGATTCATCGTTCAGCCCTACCAGACGCAGTGGACATCATTGAACTAATTCACCTCAATTTCAGAAAATGCTATAGAAAAGGTGGTATTGCTGAACACGTGGTTAGATTGCTCCACTAAGGTTTGGTGGAGCTCGAGCTCTATGTCGTAGAATGTGAAGAAAAAGAACTAGGAACAGCTACATGGGTTTAATCAAGGCACATGTTCAGGTAGGTTTCATGAGTGAGCTTGTTGTTCTCCGTTCAGGCAGACAGACGATTGAGGAAACAGTCACACCTCAGACAGTAAATGTGCCTCTGCCCTAAGGCATAACCTTTGTTACGTTCATGCCCAGCGTCCTCACTACTCGGAGATGTTTGAGAACGCTGCTGGTCGCCTCTTTGATGAAGTTTCCCGAATGTAGTTCAACAGTTCGACAAAGTATAGGCAGGGAAGATATTACTCGAGCCAGTTTATTGTTAATATTATATAAAAACTACGTATCAAACTCTACGATGGTTGAAGTTCCGCATGATTTAGATGTTCCAACTCGCCAGTGGGTGGTTACAACATGTATAATCACATCACAGTCCAACTTCTTTTTGAAAATAATCTAATAAAAGTACAACGTGTAAAAGCCAAAGAGCTTCCTTCACATAAGCAATGGAAAAAAAGATGGAAGAACACAAAAAGTAAACACCGCCAGGGGAGACGCAGAGCAGGCATAGTGCGAAGACTCGCAGGCGATGTGACCTCACAAAATTAGGAAATGCATAATAGAAAATACAACAAAAAAACTGCAGCCACACTTAGAAGGGCCGGGGGTTTAAGGGCTGAGGCGGGTCATGTGCTCGGGGGAAGCTGTCAGAAAAGAAGAGGGAAAGGGACGAGGCGAGGGAGCCTTGAACCCTGAATGAACCAGCCTTTCCCGCTCCTCGTTCCCCTTCTCACTCTCTGCTGAGCTGATGACTCACTGCTGGAGCAGAGGGAACCCGGGGGGGAGGGGTCGAGGAGTCCAGATCCACCGCAGCAACACTACTGTAGCTCGTGCTATGGTGCTAAACAGGCGATAAGGAAGCAGGTAGTGGTTAAGCATATGAAAACCACTGAGGGATTTAACTAGAATTGTGTATTGAGCAAATGCACGTTAGTTTGCAAGTTGAATCAGGTTTTCTTCACCGCTGCTACATTGCTAAGACCAACGTATCACTTGTGGTTTGCATTGATTTTCACTTGTTTGCATGTAAAGCTAGCATGCAAACATATCTATTTAAGTGTATCTTGGACTTGGGGCTAACTATTTTTGATATATTTTAAATCTGGCTCCAGTATCTCAAATGTCATGATGTTTTTATTGTCAAATTTCAAAATGAGAAGCTCGGGTGTCACTGTGAACCCTATGACACCATAATGGACATGTTTATAGACAATAAGATACATTGAACAAGGAAAGAATTGGCAGATTCATCAATAGAGGAATCATATGCGGTCCATTCTTATGTAATGTTGCCATCTTGAATTTATTCCATGATACTCTTGAGCATATTGAGGAAATTATCTTTTGATTTATTGCACCCAGCTCAGGGCGGAGGCAGCTACGTTGGGTTTTAGTGTTTCCGCAGGGCAGATGCTTGTCATCACAGGTCTCCGTCTTGAAAGGTGGCTAACTATGCCACCCTGTTTGCTCCTTATTGAATTTCAGCCTCATTTATCTTCGGCGGCATTGATCGAGAAGCACAGAACAGTCCGCGTAATTTCCACCTTGATTAAACTAAACAAAAACAACCTAAGACGTGTCAGGATTGACAACCCAGGTGCTTCGTGGCAAGCAGCCACGTGAGTTGGTTTTTTGGGGATAGAAAGTAAGAATTGACTTTGCTAAACGATCACAGACTCGGCACAGCTTAAGGGCCAAGCAAAGTGTAACATATCATTTGGGCTTATGATTGGGTGTAAAAGGAAAACATGAAAGGCAACAATGATGCAACTAACAATAAGCAGCTTGAGCTCTAAATCTGAGCAACAAATAACCCAAAGATGTTGGTTCAGAAAGTTATAAGACTGAGAAAAGCAGCAAAAGACTGACATTAGGTGTAAAGAAGAGATTGAAATGAGTTATCAAAATTGCTACCGATTTCGTTTCTTCTATAAACTAATTTCACTTATAATGTATTTTCATGTATCCAGTGTACTTGCTTTAGTAAAGTGGGACAGTCCAAACGTTTCTCTGGACATCTGTCAGCGCACTAAGCTCAGGCAAACTAACCACCGTCTCGCCCTGCCCTTGCCTCAAAACCACCCAAAGGACAGACTGCACTGCAACGAGAGAAAAAAATAGAAATCCTGGCAGAAAACGAGAGACACCGAGAAACAGAAAGAGACATGACCTTTAGCCCACATGCTGTGAGATGAACCTGAGCAAACTAACCCCAAACATAGAGACTGCAGCGGCACGTATGTGTCTGTGTTGTTTAGCAATGACTTTGTCACCTCGGGACTGCTGTCTGGTTTCAGTGTCATGATGAGGAAGGGGATTGTTCCTCTTTAAAACATGCTATCCTTTCCAAAATAGTCTGTCATTAACGAGATGTGAAACAAGAAAATTGTTTCCTTAATCTTAACCACACGGCACAGTAATTTGTCTTGACACTAACATGCTTTAAATCGCATTAAAAGCTGAATATGTCAAGATTCGTTTGCAGGGAAGTGAATAATAAACTCTGGTCAATTGTGCCGGATTCATTCGTCTACCAGACACTTTGGCGAGTTGCGGTTGGAATATTTGAGGTCCAATTCTCATCAATTTCACTCGGGTGATAAATAAAGAGACTTTGCTGGTGACTTTTCAGGATAAACCAATAGATATAAAGAAAACAAGTCTAGTTTCCTTCCATGAGCTCATGCGAAACCTCATGCACATTCTTCAGCAGTGCTTCCAATGTGACGGTAACGTTAGAGAACATCAGCCACAAGCGCAAGATGATCAACCACAACATGAACAACCCTCTCATCAAGAAGAAAGAATGAAAAAAAAGCCATTGTTTCCTTGACCACAATCAGTAGAGTGTTCTACAAAATGACACACACGTCTATTACTTCATTCGAACCTAGGAAAAGGCCAAAATCTCCTGACGTCAACAGCCACAGGAATGCCAGCAGGCGGATTCTTCAGTAGGACTCTCCGGCAGCGGGAGTTAAACAAGCAGACAATGCAGAGAAACATTCGGAGATAACGGTGTTCCTGGAATCCAACCCCTCTCTCGCTCGGTTTGTTCTTTTTCTTCAATGTTTTTCCCGACACTTGATTAGCCCGTCTCGCTCTTTTCAGACACCTCTCTCTCTGACACATACTAAACTCTTTAAATAGTAGAACGTTTGCTCAAAAATAGTAAATACTACATATAATATGCCTGATGTAATAGTTAAAAAGGGTCCAATGCAACAAGAACAATAAAGTCTTATTTCTAAGTGTTGGAGCTTAGTGTCGATACGTGTGATATTAGCAGAGTTCTCTGATAATTGACGAATCGTTTTTTTCTCATTCGAAAATGCAGTTTCTCTCCTTTTTATACCATATTAAAATGAATATGTTTGGGTTTAAGACTGACAGTCGAAACTTTGGTGCTAAAAGTGTCAACTAATCATAAGTGTAATATTCGTATAGTATTCTGATAATTGATTAATTGTTCAGACATTTTCTCATGCAAAAAAGGCAGAAAATGCGGTTTTCCTCCATTATATATCACTTTAAAATGAATTGGGAAGGGTTTTAGACTGACAGGGGTATGCTAAGTTCAAGCAAAGACAATAGGATTGATCTGTGAACATGTTAATTCAAAGCTTTGCAAGGATAAATCAATGGCAAAGCAATGTGTTCACCATTCATTAGCCATCTAGCTAAAGGGGAAGGAGGTAGGAACTGTTCTGTTGCCATCAGCAGACGATAAATGGCAGCCCCAGCAGCATTACTCTTAGGAAGGTTTACGACAGGCTGGCTTAGTGCTTGCCACTCCCTTCTTATCTAATTCAGTAATAGTGGCAGTTGCTTTGAGCTGTGGGAGGTGTCCTCGTTGGGGGCTTTCCCAACACGGGAGATCCTGTGTATATGTGTAACCTTCCTCTGAATGTATGAACCGGCCCAGAGAGAACAGACAGAACGTTCTGACAACAGCGAGACACTCGAACAATGCTTCTGAGCCCTCGCTGCCGCGGCTGAGAGTAACAAGGCGATGATCTGGGCCAACAGAATAAAAAACATAACAGAGATTTTCTCTCTAAGCCTGGCTCTGTGGGGAATTCTCCTGAAAGCTTAGAGCAGGTCTGTTGTACGGTATATCACAGGCCTAGCATAAGTCGTCTATTTAAAGACTAAATCTGCCTTTGTCATCCTGAGGTGAACAAACCCAAAAGAGAGGGACTAACACTAAACTCTCAAAGGGGGTTCATATTCTTTCCTCTCAGGTTCAGCTGCCCCGTAACAGGAAGTGGGCAAGGGTTGGCTCACTGAAAGCAAACAGGAGTCAGACAGGGGGGACTAGTTCATGTTTTCTGAATGAAACATCCTGAGTGTGGAGGGACAGCGGGAGCAAAGAACTGCTGACACAGTAAAGCAACATTCCCTTGGAGAAGCTGTAATCGCTACAAACAGAAAAAGGAGCAGGGGCAGGAAATTCTCTGGGAAGTGCAATTGCGTGAAAGACAACGGATCCGCTCCAAAACACAAGTCAGCGGGTCGGTACGCACTTCCAACGCCTGTCGCATTTGCCTCGTGTTAGCTTTCCGTCTCTCCTTAGCGGCGCGGACGATGCCAGCTACAACACCACGAGGACTTGGGCCTTTATCAAACATGACGGCAGGGCTGTTTTTCAAAACCACACTGGCTTTAGATTCACCTCAGAATGTTCCGTCCTATCCGTGCAGAAGCAAAACAGCAGCAACATATTTGGAAGAGCCACAGATAGAAAAAAATAGCATAAGCTCACACTGTTGCATTCCAAGTCTTGCACAAGTAAATAAATGCCCCCCCCCCTTGTTGTGGCTTTTTTGTGAGGAATCCAAACCCCTTATGAGGCCTTGCAGAAAGTAGGTGAAGCAGGCCCCTCAAATGAATCATCAACAGAGTGGTGCAATGATGCAATTTATTTTTCGACTTTATGAATATTGCGAACACATGCTATGATACTAACACTTTTCATTCAGCAGGACCATCTCTACTTATTTACCCCACTTGTTGAATAGTCGAAGCGTAAATTGCCAAAACAGTGAGCATAATGCTATAAACAAACTACATCACTGTCGCATGACTACACTTCACCACCGCTAAGCTAAGGGCGGACTCTTGTTCGACGTGATGACGGTGAGTAGTATTATTTAGTTAGCTTGTTTCAGGCATATAACCAAATACTTGCCAACTAATTTCTGCACCACTCTATTCAGAAAACCACTTGTTATGAATAGGCAGGGGGGAAGTCAAGGTACAGTGACATACTATGATGGTATATCTGGTTTGTGCACAATTTAGCAAGTGGCTGGGGACCAGGAATGTGTAGTGCCAAGCTGGCGGCAACCCAAGTCAAATTGCGCAATGTGCATTTCTATCCCCTTTGGTTGTTCCCCTGAGACAGACAGACAAACACGCTAAATATGGAAACAAGAGAATGAAGATTTGGTGCTTTGAGAGGCTTCGTCGTCACTCGAGCAAACAAGTCGAATATGAACCCTGAATAAAACCGTATAGGCTTCGGGGGATATCTCAATCATGTGGAGTAATGGATATGCATGAACTTCCAAAACAATAGGCTACTGTATGCATGAGGATAAATCCCCCTAAAGATGTCTGGCGGTGGCTCATTTGCTTTGGTGCTATATGCCTGTGACTTCTGTACACCACCACCCCCCCCCCCCCCCCACACACACACTTTGAAGATTTCCATGGCTCTGGGTGGATATAAGGCCGCTTTGGAGGGTGCGGGATAATGAGGTGACACACAGATCAGATGGCTTGTGTCATCTCTGTCGTTAACCTATCCATCAGTGCTGCCGCTAAAGGTAGCTGTGTGTGTGTGTGTGTGTGTGTGTGTGTGTGTGTGTGTGTGTGTGTGTGGGTGTGGGGGGGGGGGGGGGGGTGAGGGGGGGGGGGGTGACTCGGCATGTCTTTTAACTCTAGTCTGAGCCTTTGCCACCATAAAGGTCAGCGCTTCGACATCTGCTGCTCTCTCTGAACCTCTCCTTTCATAAAAGGGAAGCCGGGAAGAGGAGAGGACCCTGGGGAATGGATGCACGTGTGCACACACACACACACACACACACACACAGATCAACTTTTATATCTAGATACACTCAGTCTCCCTTCAACGTGCACTCAGTATATCACCGTCAACACAGCCTTGGAGCTCGGACTGCACGCTCATGCTAACAAATGCGAGAACACAAGGTTTTGCGTCTCAAAGGAAGGCTCTGTAGTATCATTACACCCGCACAGAGACACTTGGCTTTTAGCCTGAAAGACTCTATCGTTGTTCTTTTTTTGGGTGAAGAGATGGGAGGGGGGTGAGCAAATGGAATCCCGTCCCTCTGGGGCACAGCAAAGGCAGATCAGTGTTGAAATAAGTGATTCATGCCATTATTATGCCAGGTGAACAGTGCTGCTCTTTCAGCTATCTCAACCAGTTTCTCTAAAAGAGAAGAGCATATGAAAGCAACACTGTGTTATTTTCATTTGTTGTGTTTTTGCCCACACCTCTGAAGATCGAGAGTTTTGTTGCTAATGTGTGCTATTGTGGCAACCCACAACAGTGAGTAAGACCATGCCTTACCGGGGAGCGGAGTGTTTGTGTACTTCTGCAAAAGATAGGGGCCACTTGCACATTTACACCACAAGCTAGTAGTTGTCATTTAAGAGAAAATTAATCAGCAACTATTCTGATAATCGATCAATTGTTTGACACATTTTTAAGTTAAAAGGTCAGTTATTTGCCATTGACACATTTTTATATTTTCATAGAAATATTTTTAGATTTTTGACTGTCAGCTACAAAGCAGTTGAATATGTCACCTTGGTCTTTTCAACATTCAAAATGATATGTCGGAATAATCAGCTAATGAGGGAAATTGTTAATTGCAACGCTGATGTAGTTTGCTTACCATGTTAAGTCATACGTGTTGTGTTAACCTAAAAAACGCATTAACATAAAGACAAATGTATTACGCCTTTTTTTTGGGCTTAAGATTTATCCTTCTGGTGTGATCTGATGAAGAAGCAAACTAGATATTCTTCACAGCCATTGTTAAAGCTGAGGGGAGTGTTTGATCATTGTAAATGTTGTGCTGTGTCATATTTGTCATGAATATCAAAGTCTAAGCTACAAGGCTTTCTAGCAATTTCAGGAGCGATACATTTAAATTTACGCAGTAGAAAAAAGGTCTGCAAAACAGAAAGTGTCATACACATCGAGTGTCAAACTCCACAGTGAGAATGACATGTAAATGCAAACACTCTTTTTTCAATATTTGTGGATAAATAGATTTCCAGGCAGCAAGGTAAATTCAGCAGAAAGACACTAACACATGTCTCTAAGGGCAACACTTAAGGTGAATTCAGTATAACCAACACCTTTAACTCAGATACAAATATTCAACCACATCCTCTTTGTAATGCTATTACAAGAAAGTCATGATGCCGTTAACAAGCCTGTGGTTGTGGAGCCCCTCCCTGTGTGAAGCCAGCCCCATTCAAACAGTTCATGAAGCTGTGGTCAGGCTCCGTGATGCCTCCAACCGTTACTGTGAACCCGGCCTGCCATCAGCTAAAAAAAGACCCCTTATGGCACTTTAATTTTCTGTTAAACCTCTCTCGCCAGAACACCCGTCAGCCCCACCCCCCTCTCACACACTGACCCCCACTCGCAGAAAAACCCACAGCCAAACACACATGAATTTGGAGATATCATCTGGACAGGTGGCCAGCCACCCAGACCTGACCCGCCTGCCCTCTAGCTTGCCCCCTTCCTCCCTCCCTCTCGCTACTTCCCCCCCACCTCAACTGAAATCAGTTCAGGTCTGCTGGAAAGCCCCAAGTGAACATGCACATCAACCGCCCCCCCCCCCCCCTTCTCTTTCCAACATGCACACACCTCCAACAAGCCCAGCGAATGTCTGTCACCCACTGAGCTGTCTGTGGGGATTATAGCATCAAAAGTGCAAAGAAATATGTTCGTGTCTAGCTAACGCGCAGGGAAATAATTGTAATCGCCAAGCTTATTTATGTTGAATAATGTGGTTCCATAACCAAAGATTCAAGGGGTAACAAATCAAGGCAGTACTTGACTTTATGAGGAAATATATCCTTGACATTCTCTAGCTATGATCATTTCAAACAGAAGACTATTTTCCCACTAAAATCCTTGGCTGACATACTTATCACAGATATATGATCTAGCGGTAATTACTGAACGTGCACCAAGCCTAATGAAGTCTTTTTAAACATCACATAGATAAAACAACTTTATATGTGACTCAGGGAAAAGTATGCCAAGAGCAGCTAGTTATCTTACATTAGGGGATCATCAGGGCGAATCATTTTTGCAGTGGTTATGGTGTTATGCGCACATGGCTGTGGGTGTTTCTGTGTGTTTTGTCCTTAGATGCACTGCAGTGTTAGGTTGGAGTTTGTATTAGCAACCTGCTTACAGAGATGCAAATACTATTTACCAGCACTGTCGTCCACTAACAGGAAGCACAAGTCGTAAAAAGTACACGCTGCTATACACTGTGCGTGCGTGGTAGCCCCGAGCTTAAATGTGTATTTGTATTCCACTCATGGCAATTATAATAAAACGTTTACACTTTAAGCATAGTTTGTGTAGCCCATGATGGAAAGGAGCTAATTTGTTTTACCTGCCCCTTATTCAAAAATAGATGGTCTGTCAATCACAGCAAATACTTACAGTAACATGAGCCAAACACACAATCACAAGTCAATCTTGACATCTTCATACTGTGTAATTACTCTTTCTTTATACATTTTCTTAAACCTAAAATATGGCCATACAGCCCTTTAAAAAAATGTGGTTAAGAATAACAGTCTAACACCAACTACAGAGATGTACAGCAAGCGTGCCGTGTCTGAGTAGTATCTCACAAATGCATTTTTAAAAACACTGCCAAAAGAGGGATGCCTCGCTCACAAAGCCGCAACGTGTTTCAGTCACTATATCGCTAGCTGACGTCCATTATCGGACAGCTAGCAGTGTTCAAGTCGTGAATGCACTTCTTAACGCGTGCTGCCCGGCTACATGTTGAGCACGTTTCGGAAACCAATGTTACACCACGAATTTCACACTGGACACGCATATACATGTTAAATAGGTTTCTTAATAAACATGTGTAGTTTAGCTTGCTGGCTAGCCTAGTAGCTAACAGCTCGCCGTTGTCTGGGGAAAAAAAGACCACCGAGGGTGAAGTATCGCTTAGCTGAGGCTAGCTCACAAAACACTGCAGCAACAGTCAGCCTATAAGTAACTGGGCAAAGAAAAATAAAACACTCAAACACAGTGAGACGAAGAAAACAGTTAAAGCAAAGTAAACCACAGGTCATAACATTGCAATGTAGCACATGGGTTTAAATGTAGCTGTTTCATGGTTATAACTTGTATTCTCGCTCCCCAACCGCCAGCCCCGAATCTCAGACTCACCCTGTCACAACAGGCGCCATCTTCCACAAACTCTCACCAAAACTCCAATACTCGCGATATCCTTTTCTCTCCCACAGCCCGCAACAATCCGCCGAGACAACAGAAGCAGACTGGAGGTGTAGGGACGAGGGAGACGGAGAAAAAAGGGGGTGGGTGAGGAAGACAGAGGAAAAAAAGGGGGAGGCGGCGAGAGAGAGTGAGCGAAAAGGGCAGACGCCACAACAACAGGCGTGGGAAACTTCCAAGATCACGCGAGAGTTGAAAAACTCTCACAATAGGCGCACACTGAGGGAGCGTCCCCTATCGCGAGATGTGCGTGGAGTGGAGAAGTTGTTTATCTTGTGGCGCTGAAATACTATTCCCACGTGTTTACCGGGTAATAAATTGCAGCACCGACTGGTATACGGCTCTAGTTGTGAGCAAACTCTCGGTTTTCCCAGGCTCAAACTGATTTGTTTAGTATGCATCCTGTCTCCCCATGTGTCTCTGCAGTGTTCAGCAGTAACAGCTGCATGTTATTATAGCTATTTTTATTCTACAATACTTCCCGGATAGTATACACAACACGCATGAGAGGTGATGAAACTGCAAGGACACGCTGATTTCAAATAAGAGTGGCATTTAAAGGGTTTCTGCACAACAAATGTACAATTCCCGTGGGTAACATTGCAGTTCCTGTTTAGAATCTGGAAACAATGGTGTGAACGCATGTGAATAGGCCATACAGGGCAGATTAGTGCATTGCCATCACATTGGGGAGCCCCATGACCAACCTCCTCACAGCCAAAACCTCAGCCAAAGTACAAGGGAGGCTATTATTTAGAATGATCATGACTGGAATTGTAGCCTGTGCTTTTATTAGCCTTTCTGTTTGATTTGGTTTCTCCCCCAGCCAGAGTGCATTAGCAAATGTTTGTGTCTTGTTTCATCCCCAGTTCCCCACCCTATGAGTCAGGTCAGACTTGTTTATCTGGGAGGGGTCAGAAAGCCATAAACCTTCATGTAGGTCCATGTTGTCTCAACAGCCTTCATTTAAATCTGTTTGCCATCTTTGTTCACCTTACAAGTGACGTCTTGTGGGTGTTTTACTAACTAAAGGTTTCTGAGACCACACTGATAGCAAGCCGATTTACTCGTTTGTTAGATGTTGTGTTTGATCTGATTTTAGGCTTTTTCCAGGAAAAAAGTGTCCGTTAGCAGAACAAATAAAGAGCAAAAGTGATAAATACAATACAAATAGTTGGCAGAGTTGACACCATGTTAAAATGCATTGAATACGTTATACTACACACTTAGTTTATACTTAAAATATGTTGGTCTGATTGTTTAAAGAGATGACATTTTGGGAACAACGCTCATTTGAATTCTTGCCCACACTAACCCCAACCCTAACCCATGAGACCAGAAACTGATGATTTTACAATGTTATAGACTAAAAAATGTGAATATGATATTAATTAGTGAGCTTAAAAGGTGCTGGTCACTATTGGACGAGCTGTTTCCCTCTGGTTCTGGTCTTTGTGCTAAGTTAATTTAACTGTCTGCTTGCTCAAACTTCATTGTTACATTATTTTAAGCATACTTTACAGCATATTGTACTCTTTCTTTTCGTTTTTATGAACAATTCAAGTAATTACAATTCTTAAAAACAATATTTTGGCCAAACTATCCACCTATAGACTGCCACTTCTGTCGGTATAAATCAGCAGATACGATCTTCTCCAGTGTTCAATGTACACATTTCATATTTTCAGATACATAATTCCTTTTTACGGAGCTTCACTGGTGTGCCAGAAAGAAATGGGGAGAAAAAATGGAGAGAAAAGAGTTGTGCGGATGAGGTTTTGCATGAGAGTGTGCCTGGCCGCGGCCCGCACTATGAAGACACAGAGACGAGGACCTCATCCTGCCCTCAACCATTTTTCCTTTCCCTCTCTTTTTTATAGTCGGGGAGAACCTCCAGTTACACTCTGAGTTGAATGGGGAAGCATAACGTTTCCTCAAATGTTTTACAGCTGAACACAGTAAAAGAAAAAAAGGCTGCACAAGTGAAAGTACTTTTCAGAGGATTTGGATTGAAATAGAGAAGAGGCCTGTTTTCTTTTCAGGATATATTAACGTTCAAATTAAGATGTATTCAGGATTTGACCTTTTTGACTGTGGTAAAACATATACACGGTTTAAAGACCACTCATAGCACCAGTTCTCCATGTTATTTTTCCAATCGTTGACCATGGAGTGAGCTTCTACATCTGTCTCAATCTTCCCCAAATGTCCCGTTCTCTCATTAGGAGTAAAAACACTTTATTTGCAGCCAATTCAAGTAATCATGACTAAGCCATAAGCCTCAGGTCTATAAATCCACTCACTTGACGGCTTAAGCTCGTGGATCAGATGGAAAGGGTGATTGAGATAGAGTCTTGTCCCTATGTGGAAACTGCTCTTACCAGAAGAGTTACCCATCTGTTTTATTTTACATAGATTTGGCCTACATACTGTCCATTTGTAAAATGTATTATTTGTGATACAACACTGCTATTTGTTCGTAAAAAGGTCACTGAATGAAGAAACTTAGTGATCGTACAGATTCAAAGTAAATCCTCGTGATTCTTTTTCTCTTGAGGGCTAAGCTGAAACTACATAAGGAGGAAATTAACAAATTCTGTTCTGTATTCCGGGCATTTTTTTTAAATCCTACTAAGCCCTTATTGTACGAAATTGAAAGGGGAGAAATTATTTTTATGTGCAGTTTTGAGAAGTGAAAAGAGAAGAGGGGAGAAAGCAAACTAATTAAGGAAATACTGTTTCTTGATAAGCAGCCCTTTGACTCAAAGTCAATTGATAGAGCCGGAGGGTGATGACACTTCCTGAAATGAGCAGACGCACAGTCAGAGTGAGAACCAGTGATAGACAGAGATAGGTGGGTCTTAAGACACTGGGTCAAATGTTAGACAGACAAGACGATAACGTGGACATGGCAGGAAACCAGAATTTGACACCTCATGCGACTCAAAAACAAACCTTTCATGCCAAAGAGCAACTTCATGATATCACATTCCCTCCGTGAACATCACAAGATGAATGTATGGAGTCTGGCTCGTGTGAGTCTGAGTTCACAGCAGAGGGAAGGGCGTCCCCGTCTGTCCATCCGTCCAATATGTCCATCTGTCTTGCTCTCCAGCCACACGGGAAAACCCAGGGGTGGACGAGGGCAGACAGCTAGGGAGGACGATGCTTCCGAGGTGGGCACGCCTTTACACTCCTATTGCCCTCTTTTTATCACATACCTTCCATTACAATTAAGTCCTGAAGACATCAGAGAGAGAGAAATGACATGGTGATAAGTTAGCAGACTGTCAAGGGAGCTAAAGTGCCTGTTTTGCAAGCCTATTCTTTTGAAATAGAGGCGAATCGGAGGCATGAGGAAAGAGACGTTTCCTGGACCCATGCGGTTCACGGTGAGTTCAAGCTGCCACACGTCAACGGGGTGAGAGCGGCAGAAGTGTGTTTTTTTGGCAGCTCTGACATAGTGTCAATGTGAAAAAACATGTGATATGATTGACTCATGGCTCCTTTGTAAAGTCCCCTAGAGTACGTTAAGGATCAGAGAGTTGATGGCTTTAATGAAAGCCTTTATAATCAAATCAGTTCAGCTCCTTCATGATGATAATTGCTTGTCTATTTTATAGCGTTTCATACTGTTGTAATAGAGCTTTATTGTATGCTTTCGCAAGCATGGCACAATCACAAGGACCCATAGTTAGCGCCATGGTTATCAACAGAAGCACAAAAAGATACAAAAAGCAAAAAACTGAGTTTTTCCTCCGTAACCTGAGGAAGATGTCAGCTCTGAAACTATAGTACTTTTCCAATTCTCCTGGTGAGGATTGTTCACGTCAGATTTCATTCTAGTTTTCACAAGGGGGAGGCCTCTTCATAAAAAGTTATATGAGTGCCGGTCTGGGATGACTTGGCTCTGTTTCTTGTCGCCATCTTTTTAAATCAGCCTCAGGGTATTGCACTTTGATTAAAAAAGCAGAGTTGATCACAAGCTCTGAAAATGTGTTGAACGCATTATGTTATGGAAAGAAAAAAAACAAGTCTGAAATTGTAAGATGGGGATTTCTTTGGAAGTGAAATTGGTCCGTAGGCCTAAATGAAGTGAAATCCCACATTTGTGGCCATCAAATCATATTTTTTGACTTGCTGTATATGAAACACATTGCATTGTGACATTTCACTGGAGAGAAATCATATCTACAGAATGCAATGGAAGCCCTGAAAATTCACAAGGAGGATGTTTTATGATTTATTCTTTAAATAATACCCCTTTCATCTTTCAAGATTGAATTCAACCCTGCGCGTTAAAGGTTTGACATTTTGAGAAATACGCCTATTTGCTATCTTGGCAAGCGTTAGATAAGTAGATTAATACCAAACTTGGTAAATATGAAGGGACAGCTAGCAGCCAGTAAGCTTAGCTTGGTCAGGAAGCAGGAAGAAACAGCTAGCCTGGCTCTATCCAAATGTGGGCTGGAAAAATAAATCCTTCTTCCAGCCCCTCCAATGATGACAAACAAAAAACTTGTTTGTTCAATCTGGGGACCTTTCGAAAAAAATATGGCTAGCTTCTTCCCCCATTTATTATGCTATGCTATTGTTAGCTAACCACCAAACAGTCAGTTAGCTTAGCCATGCTCTGTCCAAAGCAAAAAAAAGGTTCTGCTTTCATAATAAACATGCGCAAACAAAAGTGTGTAAACAAGTTTGTTGTTTTAGTGGGAGTTGCGTTGGGTAGCCTTTTTTTAAAATTGAGATATTGAGGCTAGCCGTTCCACCTGCTGCTAAACCTGCTCTGAACCTGCTTTTGATATTAGTCTTACCATCTTAGGCCAGTTTTTTAAAACACTGTCTTAAAAACTAAAATTCTAGAGGTTCATTTAGGGATTTAGGGATTCAAAGTCAAGAAAGGAGAACGTTAGTGGGTGAAGCAAATACGTAATGCTCTCCAATTCCTCAACAGCTACCGCTAAGTATCCCTTAAGCAGCATATTAAGCATAAATCTGATTCACTCAAGTGTAGCTGTCACCTAAAGAGCACAGGGACTCAAAAACATGACTCGTCTTTTTTTTGGCAAGGTATTGTAACACATGTTTACCCTCCCTGGATGACTCAGCATGAGACATGAAGCGGAAATTATCAAAATTCATCATTTCATACGTCAGTGTGCTGTAAATAAATGTGTTAAAATCTATAATTAAATCAGAGTGAGAGTGATGAAAAACAGTAAATTATTCATAGAACATGCAAAGGGGAATCTGATAGGATTTCTCTATGTATTTTCACTCCAACAGTGCTTCCTTTGGTAACTCAGCTGGATGCATGCAGTCACTTTCACTTCTGGAGCGCTACATTGGGTTCCCGTTACTGTGGCTGACATCTACGTTCCACCTCGGAAAATCTGAGTTGATGCATACAGCCCCAAACACAATCTCCCGTTTGACCCCTTTTGTGTTAGCTCGAATCCAGAGCCTGGTTTATGGAAGCCATGAGGAGTAAAGGCTGCAAGAATCCTCTAACCTCAACACAAGATATTTTGTTTGTTGTCAGGATGTGGTTGAAACATCATCTTCTGAGCCCAAAGATTCGGTATCACGGTCGGTTAGGACGGGAGCCAGTGTTTTCAGAGAGGTTTTGTCCCAGAAACAAAACCAAAAAAACACAGCTACAACTCCTCCAAAATTCAAACCCTTAAGAGACTAATCAGTAACAGGGTCAAAATGTCATAACAATGGAACCATCCAAAAAAAGTAAAGCCCTCCACTTTGCGAAAACCCTCCTGGGATATTCACATCCAGTAAACTAAGAACATAACTCATTTAGCTTGGCCTGCCGCCCTTGTCAGTTAAGACTTCTGAAGCCAAAGCTTGGTGAAGGCTCGTAGCAGAAGCAACCGGATAATGTTACAATACAGAACGTTAATGTTTTTTTAACAAGATTGAGTGGCAGGCTGTATTATATCTTGACAAAAAGATTGATGGACAGTTATTAGTGGGTACCAAGTACTTTAGTCAACTCAAGCATAACCCTAATACATATTTTGTGTTTCTAGAACACATCCAGTGAAATTATAAATATTAATGGCCATGAGGATGTTAATGTTAAACACATGTACTTTTGAAAGAAAATCCATAACATTCATCTGGTTGTAACTTATATATATATATATCAATATTCCAATTACTTGTATATAGACTATTGCACTGTTGGAGGAGCCTGTGACCTAAGAATGTAATTGTCATAACTACACTGTATGTACAAATAACAATAAAAGCCTTGAATCTTGAATTATAAAACTAATATCCTGTGTTTCTTCTCATATTTTAATGCAACACATGCACTTGTGAACTTGTAAAACACGATGTATTGTATATTTACATACTTTTGTTCCCAAAACTCAGGGCTGCTATTGCAAACGTCTAGTCGATAGTGTTTAGATGGGCAGTTTCGTTTTGTTAACCGCAGCATTTTTGGCTGTCGGGGCTTTGGAGGGAACAAGCCTAAGCCAAGTGAACCTCTAAAACCTTGACTTTTGCCTTTTCAACACCCACACACACTCTCTCGCTGTCCTCACACGCATACATACATATTTTTCACACTGGCAATCATTTTCCATTACAAAAATAGGCCTAACTCTTCGTGACACAAAAAGGGGAAGAGGTGATTGCATGAAAGATACACACACACGCACGGCCACACACACTCTTTGGCAAAGTGACTGTAGCGATGAGGCCGTGACCCTCAACGTCCTCCTCCCCTCCTCCATCTCCCAGGCTGTCTGTCTGGAGGCCGATAGAGAGAAAGGAGGCGGGGGGTTGGACCGGGGGGGCAGGAAAAGGACTGGTGATTAGGAGGGGGGGGGGGCAACATACCCCTGACCCTCTTATCCATTCTTGGCAGCCACTGTGCCGCTCCGGGAGGGATGGAGGGAGGCCCTGCAAATATGTGCGATGGATCCACACCCACAGACTAGATAGTGGACATCCACACAACATTATGGCCCAGACTGAAATATCTTAACAATGATTGCCATGAAATGTGGGACAGGAATTCATGTTCACCCAGGAGGCATGTCGGGCCATCATCAGGGGAAATGTGACAAATACTATCATTTATGACCAAAACATAAAAAAAAAAATACTAAATTAAGATGATAAACATTACACTCGCTAAATATCAGCATCATTCTGACTTTAGCATTTGGCTCAAGCCTGAAAGAGCCTATAGCATGCCTGTAGACTCTCAGTCTTGTTATTTCTTTAATTTTTATTTAGAAGTTTGGATGACACTCAGGGAACAGATAAACTATATTGCTCATTGACAACGTTGTGTTCCTATGTTACCCTTTTTTCCATCTTCTTTTTTAACTAAAGATATTAACTTTAATATTATTTACTTAGTGTAGAGGATGTATTTCCTATTTCCTATACTCAACTAAACTAGTACGCAATTTGACCTCGAAAACAGAAGTTTGCACCACTATTGCCATGGTAACTTGGCAGACTTCTCATGCTGATAAAAGGTTGGCTTGAATTTGTTTTGATATGAGAACAGGATGATAGGATAAAACATTCTGAGAAGCCCATATCCTAACAAAAGCAGCTAAAGTCCAATCTATTCTCTGGGTTTAAATAGAAAAAGTTGAGATTTGTGTTCATTTCATTCAAAATTATTCAAATGAATTTGGAAATCATATTTTTTGGCTATGCGCAGGCCACTTGAGTCTGCACCTGCACTTTTGCACCACTTTCCGCCAAGTGGCTTTTCATCGACTTTGAGAGAAATGTCTCACAAACATGTGCACCAGAGAAAAGGTTCTCAAAAATGCATCACATATCAATGATAAATCATCCATACTGCAATGTGAGACCAGGATTTTCAAATGTATCCACTTTTGGGAGCAATTTTTAAAGGTCTCTATGGTCCTAGTACAAATGGACGACCAATGAGGGGGAAAAAAGGCGTGTTTTCAGATTTATTTGCATTTATGGTAGCGTGACTGAGTGACACGCATGCAGTGATTGGGCTGAGCCAGCAACTCTGTACATGAGTGAGCGAGTGAACAGTAGTGTGAACAGAGGGGGTGGCGGGCTTTCAGCAGGGGAGCTTTAGAAACGCAGGTGCCTTAATTGTCCTCCGATAAAGCCTCGGCGAATAGGCAAACCTGTGAATGAGTGTCTATTAAAAAGAAGGATGAATGAGGCACACGTGAATGAGTGAATGAAGGAGTAAACTGGAGGAGATATTTGGGGATCAGAGGAGGGGACGACGACGACGACAAGTGATGTGATGTATGGGAGGTAAAAAGTGCCGGAAGAAGAGAAAGAGATAGAAAAGCAGGAAGAAATGGTAAAGGAGCTGCTGAAGAAAGTTGGGTAAGAGAGAGACGAAGAGTGCAAAAATCAGGATATAAGTGGGAGTCGGGGGGGTGACGTGTGTGTGGGGGGGTGGGCGGGGGGGCTTTCAGCAGGCCCGTCTCAGACAATGTGACATGGCACACGCTATTAATTCTGGCTCAGCGGAGAGACCCTGCCTCGCCATCTGCTCAGGGTCAGGGGCGTTCGCTGGGGTCGGCGTCACATCCCCCCCCCCCACACACACACACACACACACACACACACACACACACACACACACACACACACACACACACATACACAGATACAGAGACACAGTACCCCCCTCCTCTCTGTCCTCGGCTGGCAGACACCCGGCCAGGCCCGCGTGCATTTCCATAAAACAATTGCAAGCCAACCTGCTCCCGTGCCGGGTGGGGGGGGTTAAGAGGGGAGGAGAACGCCGGCTAGCCTCCTCTAACAATGGCCTGTCAGATGAAAAGGCCCTTGGTGAACTTGATATACATTACAAAAGATCCACACCACGGTAGACCCCGGGCCCCGGCCTCGGCGACCCGCAGTTGAATTTGAGCTTGGCGTTCATTCGTTTGTTTGCAGTTTGCAGAACCCCCCCCCCCTTAACCCCACCCCACCCCAATCCAACCTCCTTCCTCTTAACCCCAACAAAATGACATACACACACTCATGCGCGCGTGGCAGGCTGGTGTTAGCAGGAGGAGGTGAAATGCAGCAACAAAAAAAAAGAAAGAAAATGATTGGTTGACAAATCAGATGTTTTTTTTTTTTTTAAATGAATAAATTAACAACTTTGATTAATCTTTGATCATGTAAAAATGCTCAATACGCAGGTTGCAGCATTTTAATTTTTAGGATTTGCTGCTTTATCTGTTTCTCCTAAATGTAATATGTTGGACTGTTAGTCAGTCAGACAATTGTTTCTTTCAAATACATCGCCTTGGGAATTATTTGATTTATGCATTTTAAAATGGATGAAATAGACTGTTTCCAGTGGTGGAAAACCTATTCAAAACCTTTTACTAAACATAAAATAACAATAACACAATGTGAAAATACAATTGGGTTATTATTACTGATGCATGAATGTGTAAGTCGTAGTTACCTACTTTATATACTTTTGGGTAGATTTATCTTTAAAAGTGCATCCGATTTTTTTAAATAATAAAAGCTTTTGTATTACTGTTTGATTGGGTGAAAGAATAGAGTACTCCAGTTAAGTAAAAGTAACTACAAATCAGAAAGCTAGGTTTGTAAAGCAGGCATATTATGAAGGGGGGCCCAAAGCAACTAGATTATTGGCTAGAAAGATAAGGGCACAACAAACATTAAACACTATACATAAGATTAGGAATCCTAAAACCAATGAGTTACTAAGAGAGCCGGAGGACATAGAGAGAGCATTTGAGGATTATTATAGGACACTATACGCACAACCAACTGCAGCAGAGGAAGAGAGTATGAAGGCATTTTTAGAGGGGCTGGACCTACCATCGATAGGAGAAGAACAGAATAGGTTATTGAACTCAGATATTACAGAAAAAGAGATGGGGGATGCAATTAGTAGAATGAAAAATAGCAAGTCACCAGGCAGCGACGGGCTGCCATCCGAATTTTATAAGATATTCAAATCGGAATTAAGCCCCTTACTGTGGGCATCATTTAACTATACTATGAAAGAGAACAAAACTCCCCCGTCATGGAAAGAGGCTATCATTACTACAATTCCCAAGGAAGGCAAGGATAAAGAATTATGTAGTAGCTTTAGACCAATATCCATACTTAATGTAGACTACAAGATGTATACGTCCATCATTTCGAAAAGATTTGAGACATTCATGCCCGACATTATAGATGAGGACCAGACTGGTTTTATTAGAGGGAGACAGACACAAGATAATATAAGGAAAACAATTCATATAGTGGAGGAGGCCCAAAGGAGGGGAGACAGTGCAATTTTAGTGAGTATAGATGCAGAAAAAGCTTTTGATAGTGTGAACTGGGTCTATTTGTATAATGTCTTAGAAAAGTTTGGATTTAATGAAAAGTCAATCAAATGTATAAAATCATTGTATCATGAACCAACAGCTAGAGTGAAAGTGAACGGTAGTCTGACGGATCGGATTAAATTAGAGAGGTCGACAAGACAGGGCTGCTGTCTCTCCCCAACACTTTTTGATATCTTCATCGAACCATTGGCCCAAGCAATTAGACAGAACCAGAATATAAAGGGGGTTAAGGCAGGAGGTTTAGAACACAAATTGGGACTATTTGCGGACGACTTGATAGCATATATGGGGCAACCAGACGTGGGCTTCCCGATACTGATGGATTTACTGGAGGAATATGGACAATACTCGGGGTACAAACTAAACGTGACAAAGACACAGATTTTAGCACTAAACTACACACCAACACCAGAGATCAAAGACAAATACAGAATTAGATGGGACATGGATACAATTACATATTTAGGGGTTAACATCACAAAAGGATTAGACAAATTATACAATGCAAATTATACGCAGATCAATCAGAATATCAAGAGGGATTTATGTAGGTGGACAATACAGACCTTAGACCTTAGTTCAAGGATTGAAATAGTTAAAATGAATATACTGCCTAGGCTACTGTACCTTTACCAATCACTACCTATATCTATTCCACAAAGTCAATTTATGGAATGGGATAAATGGATTTCAAGGTTTATTTGGGGGGGGAAAAGGCCCAGGATTAGGCTTGCAACACTGCAGCTACCCAAAGGGAGAGGAGGATTGGCAGTGCCGAGTTTCCAGGATTATTATTATGCAGCACAAATCAGAACAGTGGCATGCTGGTGTAATATGGAATACGTAGCTAAATGGAAGGACATCGAAACAAATGGGGAAAACAACCAGATTCAAAAACTACTCGGGGATAAAGAATTATTCAGGACACAGGAAAACGTATTAGACCCAATCACAAAATTCACTTTAAACACTTGGAACACGGTAATAAAGAGATACAAAATAGGAAAACAGACAAAGATTTTGAGATGGATAACAAATGATAATAAATTCCAGCCGGGAAAAGAAGATGCAGGTTTTAAGCGATGGGCCCGAGGGGGCATCACAGCAATATGTAGGATGGTGGAAAAAGGGGAAATGCAGAGTTTTCAATATCTAAGAGATAAGTTCGATCTGGAAAGGGGTGACCATTTTAGATACTTACAGGTGAGAGACTATTATATAAAGGAAATAAAAATGGATAAAAACACTAAACAAAATGGGGTAATTAAGGTCATGATTGAAGCATATGAAGGGAAGAAAGGCAGGGTGATTTCAGCTCTATATCAAGCTCTGTTGGAGAGTAGGGGGAATTCAACTCTATATATAAAAGAAAAGTGGGAGAAAGAACTCGGGATTGATATGACAGAGGAAGAATGGTATAATGTATGTAGAGTGCAGCATTCAACTACTGGGTCAAGGGTATGGAGGGAATTTGGGTGGAAAAACATAATCAGATACTTCATAACCCCAAAGATAAAAGGGAGGTATGCCCCGGAACAGAACGCATGTTGGAGGCAATGCGGCGAGGTGGGGGCAGACCACACACACATTTTTTTTAAATGCCAAAAGATGAAGGGATACTGGGAGGAAGTGTGGGGAGTGTTGAAGGAGATATTAGGTTATGAGGTTCCTAAGACCGGCCTGATGTTATACTTGGGGAATCTGGTGCAGGAAAACACACAGGGTGGGGACAGATACCTGATTAAGGTGCTGCTGGCTGCCAGCAAGAAAACAATTACCAGAGCATGGTACAAAGCAGATCCACCTACGAAGGAGCAATGGCTGGGAGTAATACAGGAAATATTTGATATGGAGAGATTCACACACATATTGAAGATCCAGGAAGGGAAATTTGAGTCCAAATGGGAAAAATGGGTTGAATATAAAAGAAAAATGAACGACACCACAAATTGAGAGTTGGAACCAGACCATGATGTTGCATTAAAATAGGATAGAAAGCTTCCATGTCACTGTTTGCTTGTTTTTATTATTATTTGTATTTTCTTTTTTCTTCTTCAATGAGTCTCTAATTCAAGTGTATACTGAACTGTATGTGGTTTTGTATGTTTATAAAAATGTCAATAAAAATTTAAGTGAAAAAAAAAAAAAAAAAAAAAGTAACTACAAATCATACTTAAGTTGAACAAAAATCATTTATTTTGATCACACCTACTATACAGTAAATGTATATTACTTTGAAATCATACTGTTACAAATACAACGTTTAATTTATTTGGCCCAGAAGAACAGTGCAGAATGTTTCTAGTTGCTAACAGTGGAGCTTCTGTTCTCTAAGACAGTCATTGCGTGTGAAAGCTGGCAAAGCTACAAGATTTGGGGTCCCTAATTCTGTTGGTGCTTTAAGTTTAGGATTAGCACTTAAACAAGAGAAGATCAGACGGCTGAAAGAGGTATCGCTGTGACTTCCTGTCTTCTCTTCCTTTTCACCATACCTTCATCATTTTTATATAACAACCCTCCATCCATCCTAATATTTTCCCTATAACTCATCTTGATTTCTATGACCACCATAGAGTATTGTGCGTGAGTTCATCAGCCAGGGATGTGGATGGGTGAGGAGTTTAAGTCCCTCCTGTGCCACCCCTCTCAGGCTAAATCCCTTAATCTGCTCTCGGACACGTCTGGAGGGCAAAACAAACAAATAGGATCCCCCTCTTCTTCCTCCTCCCTTATACCACCAAGTCCACACACACACACACACACACACACACACACACACACAAACACACACACACACACACACACACACACACACACACACACACACACACCACACACACATACAGATCCGTTCTCAGCCCCCTCCTGATCCACATCACAACATGACATCACAGGGTGGCAAGGGTGACAGTAACGCCCTCAAGGTTAATGAAGTGAGGTTGTGACCGCAAAGGCTGGCGATTCAAATCTTGATCGTGGTAGTCTGAGAATAATGCTCACAGGCCATAAGAAGACACACTTCCAAATGAGGTGAGGCAATGTAACATAATATGCTTTAAGATAATACCCAGTAGCTGCTATGACAGTGTAAAGTTTGATTTATGTGTTCCTCAGGGTTCTGTGCTGGGGCCTCAGCTGTATTCTGTATACATAAAAAATATACGTTCGTTGTAAAACTTTTGAGACCTAACTTTTATGCAGATACGATACGATAATTGGCCGAAGCCTGCGAGCTAGTTCAGGCAGTCAACTCGAGCAGTTATGCTGCATTCATACATAACGCCCCTTGCCACTCTACAACCAACCAAACAGAGTCTCCTTAATATGCCGCTCTATTTAACCTGCCAGATAACTCTCTATGCTTTGCTTGCTGCTGCTATTGCTGCAGCTACTTCCACGTCGCTGCTGCTTGCCTGCCCCACCACCACCCCAGCTTCCACCTGTAGGCTCGAGGGGTTAGTTATTTCATCATCAATCATCGTGCTATGTATATCTGTGGAGTGATGAGGCCCGAGCCTAGACGCCAAACTCAACTATATGCTGCTTCTAATAAACATGTTAAAGAAACACATGAGTTGTCTGACTGAAATACTTTAATGGTCAGATCAAGTCGGAAATTTTACTTGCATCACAGCAGCTCCATGTGTAACATCAACATAGACAAATGTCAAGACACAATACATGAAAAACCAACATCAAACATTTAACATGACAGCACAATCACTGATCATGAAACATTTTATACATTCGCTTCTTGTTGGTAATTAACAAAATACAAGACCGTTTTCAGGCCTCACAATAAGCTCATAGTCTGCTATAAAATGCAAATAAAAGAATTGAAAATGTTTTTAACACTCAGATGGAATAAATTATAAGCTAAACTGAATCATCTAAATTCATGTCAGATAGTAATAGTATAGTATATTGATCGAGTCCACCATTGAATATTGCCTTACCTGCCTTGGCTAAATAGTTGTGTTAAATCTGTAATGGTCAATAGGCCTCCATCTATGCAAAAAAAAGAAAAGCTAATCAGACATCTTTTGTTATATGCATACATCATTTTTGCTTCGTAAATGTGTGTCAGATGGTTTGTCAGAATCAGGCTTACTGGCCAGTAAATCTTAACTGCGTGTGTCTGGGGAGGGCTCTTGCTGAGTTCACAGTTGAAAGGTCAGGAGATCAACGCGAGGCAGTGTCAAGAACACCAGCTGGTGAATCAGCTGATGACCTGAGGAAAAAAAAGAAGCGGGAGAAAAGGCAGACAGACAGGAAGCTGTGTATAAAGGTTAAAACCGTTCTGAAACAAAACCACTGGAATATTTGTTTAGTGGTGGTAGAAGAAGATGGAGCGAAAACATGGCCAGCAGAAAAATGTGCATCTATTTATAAGTATATGTGTCTGCATTGTCTGTACTCGATCCGGCCTCACCCTCTCTTTCCTCTCCTATAAACTATAAACCAACCTTATTACCTTAAAATGAAAACCATCTTCCAATCTTCTTCTTCCTTTTCTCTCCGTTCATTTTTAGCCTCTTCCTGCATTTCGCTGTGGGTTACCTCCGATTTCGGACTGGGTGGGAGCTGCGATGGGCCAAAACAGTGATGTCACTGCTGTTATTTTCAAAAGGGGTGAGCTCATTGGCTGAAACCACAGAGGGAGCTGGCATCCAAGTGTCAGGGAACAAGCCATTGGCCTGGCGCTGGCCCTCGTTTGTCTGGGGAAAGGATCTGGGACAAGTTGTGGTAGCTCTTAGTATTTCTATGTATCTGTCTTTCTATCTATTACTCTCCTATCTACCACTCTAAGGAGTTAGCAATTAATAGGGAGTCGTTCGGAGCAAATGGAGTCATTATAAGATGGGGACAAAAAGAAACAAGAGAGAAAGCTACACCAAGACCGCAAAAAAGCTGCAAGAAAAAAGAACACTGGTTTTCTTCACGTTTTAGAGTCTGGCTCGAAGGCCTCAGATATGAGAGTGTGGAGTGGCCAGCAGCCACAGGCTAGTTGACCATGACATGGAAAGAGTGACACGACTGTGCAAGATGTGCCAGAGGACTGATAAAACACCAACGGCTCCTCCTATGATTCCAGTTCAAATCGCCTAAATCACTTTGTGTTATGACACAGAATGAAGTTGTGGTGGGTGTAGGCGGGAACAAAATAATGCACTTTTATGACCCGTGGAGCAAACAGATGTTACTTTTGGATCTGATTTGATCCGTCTTAAATTTTGTTTAACAATAAAAAGTCAATGTCAATCAGATGTGACAAAGCTAGAAATATTCTTTCTTTACTACACCTGCACTTCCAATGCCCATTCTTTCGGTGTTGTCAAAGGCATTCTGGGTAATGTAGGAGATAATAAATATAAGTAATTTTTCGTTTTTTTTTCTCAAAATTTCAAGGTGAGAATAAAATCTAAACCTCTTGAATAAGAAATCAGCTGCGCAAGCTCCATCTGCTGAAGAAGCTCATTTGATGTCATCAAAAGAAAAGAAAAGCAGTTAAAAACAACACTCAATTGGAAACTAATACTGAGGCTGGAATTTTCCTTTATTTTAAAGGAGAATTGTTTTTGTATATACAATTTAATCAAATGTAAACATCCTAAATTGAATGATATAAACATCAATTTGTAGAAGAGGAGCTGGTGGAAGTCAGACCCATTGTGTATGACATTCATACACCTACTGGCTGCCAAGACACTCAAACACACACACACACATGCACACACACGCACACACACACACGCACACGCACACACACACACGCACACACACACACACGCACACTGGCACACTGCATATCTACCAGAGGAAAAAGTCACACAAACACATGCAGATACTGTAAATATAGGCCAATTGTAAGCATACAGTACAGGCCATGTGTGTGTGTGTGTGTGTGTGTGTGTGTGTGTGTGTGTGTGTGTGTGTGTGTGTGTGTGTGTGTGTGTGTGTGTGTGTGTGTGTGTGTGTGTGTGAGGGTCAGTCTGGGCAGCAGTCCAGACTGCTAAGAAGAAAAGGAGTGGGTTTCACCACAGGAGGTGGGTCAGAGCACTGTGCCAATCAGCCTAGTACAGCCACACACACACACACACACACACACACACACACACACACACACACACACACACATACATACACACACACTGTGCTGTTGATACCTACGGGCGAGGACACAGCGAGGACACAGAGAGAACTGGAAAGGGAGGATGGAGAAAGTGGAGAGGAGACGGGGGAGAGGGGGAGGCACTGTGGGGGGGGGGGCAGAGAGAGGACAGGCTGATAAGGTGGAGGCTGAGAGAGACACCGAAACACAAGCTGATAATGATAGATGGAGGAAAGAGAATGAGGTGTTAAGGACAAATAGATGGCAGGCAGCAAACAAATGGAGAGAACGGGAGGAAGATGACTGGGGTGTTAGAAGGAGGTGTGTTTGTTGTGGGAGGTACAATGAGGGGTGAAAAAAGGGAGGGAGACAGGGAGAAAAGAGTGGAAAATCAGTGGAGAGTGTTCTTGAAAAAGGAAAGGGGGTGACAGATACAGACAAGGGCTTTAGGGATAGTGGAAAAAGGATAAGATAAAGGAGTGCAGGCAGGGGAAGTGTGTGAGTGCTTGAGGGTGAGACAAAGAGAGACAAAGATGGATAGCTAATGTGATATACATTAGTGGTTAGAGGACGTACTAAGCATCTTTTAATTGATCTGATAGATTTTATTGAATGGAAAGTCTGAGAAAAAGGACACATAAAAACAAATGGAGGTCAGAAGTGACTTGCTATCATCTTTAGAGTTCAAACCTTGTTAGCCAAAACTTGTATAGTTAGTTTATTCGATAGTTTGTAACAACATTAGCATTTAGCTAATTAAGTCCAAACGCTGTCTTAGGGCCACTGTAGGTTAATAAAAATGAACGTTACAAAAATCAGGGAAATTGGTCGTTTTATGGGAAAAAAACTCCACTGTTTCCTGGATTCAAATGTTTAATTATTAAGAACAAAGTTGGTATTTTTGAGAAAACAATCGTGAATATAGTAGAAAATAATCAAACAAATCAAAAAGAAGAACATTTAAGTTTGAGGTAGTTAATGATCAACAACGAAAATCAGCAAAACTAATTATAACTTTCACATACATGTCATTTTAGGCATTGTTAACATAACAAATTAACCCCAAACTGTCCATCCTGAACATTTATCCATGTATCTAATTCCTCACGAAAATGATATTTACCTTTTTCTTTATCTCAAGGGCCAAGCAGTCATTTCATTTTCATATTGTTAAGTCATATCCAATTTGTTGTGTCTTATCGTGTCTGGGATGAAAATATGTGCAAAAAAGCATGGCATGCAAAGATTTTAACTTCCTACAAGGACAACATTGTTCTTCTAACAGCACCGAGTGTCAAGCGTGGCTTTTGTTCGAGTGTTTGCTCTGACCGCTGTTGCTTTCACTCCTCGTTTCTCCAACAAGGGGTGAGAGAGATACAGCGAGACAGGAGCTGAGCGAGAGAGAGAGAGAGGAGAGAGAGAGAGGAGAGAGAGAGAGAGAGAGAGAGAGGAGAGAGATGAGAGAGAGAGAGAGAGAGAGAGAGAGAGAGAGAGAGAGAGAGAGAGAGAGAGAGAGAGAGAGAGGAAGAGAGACAGAGAGAGAGGAAGAGAGGAAGAGAAAGAAAGAACGTCTGTGTGGGTGCCAGAGTGAGGTATAGGGTTTCCTGAGACTTGTTTTCCTGACTTAGCCGTTCTGTAAGCCCTCCATCCACTTCCCCTGTTACACACACACACACACACACGCACGCACGCGCACGCACCCACGCACGCACACACACACACACACACACACACACACACACACACTCACTCCTCAAATCACACTACATATCGCAGGAGATAGAGGCTTTTGGAAAATTGAGCCTAGTCCCCTTGGGCTATTCCCAAACCCTCGCTCCGGTTTCACCACCACGTTCCAGAGCGCAATTCCTTAGTGTTGTGCTGAGTTTACTTAGGCAGATGCCTCCTCTCCTCAAATACGCTACATAATCACCCCCCCAAGCACTTCATCTCTGTTATTGCAACTCTGCTCCTATCAGTCCCCTTCCATCTAAATATTATTTGAGGCAGAGATAATAAAAAGTTGCAATAAATATGTGGAATAACAACGAGAGAGCACGGAGAGTCCGTTTCCTCTGCAATTTACATTGAAGTGAATGTGATAATGTATACTGTTGGCTCAGTGGAAGTATTGAATAAATGAGTAAAAGTAAAGTTTTTCATTCAAAATTCAGTTTTAGACGTGGTTTAATCTGACATTGAGAGAAGTTCACGGTTGATCAAAAGTTCTGGTACTTCAGAGAAAAGACGCGTTTCATCTCCTAGCCATTAAAGATCTGTAGAGTCGCCCATTGCCTTAATTTGTCCGCGGTCCATTTATGGTTGATCTGATTGCTCGCTCTCAAAGATGGCTGAGAGTCAAAAGATGCGTCATCTTTAAGTGGGAGTCATGTGAATTTTCCCGGCAAAAGCAACTTGTAACTGCAGCCAAAATAAACACAGACACACAGATGCACCGAAGGGGGAAATCTGTAATGTAAATATACACATAAGTTAAACAATGGGGTTTGTTATAAAGTCAGATAGTTTATCGTTTACATTCTGTTACCCTCCCTATTAGTCAACTGCTTGTGACCCTTCTATATAGTTGGTATAAGTAATACCAAAACAAGAGATAGGAATAATACAAGAGGTATACGTTTTTGGTATAATATACTGTTTATATTGCATAATATATCTTTGGAATAATAATAATATTTTCCAGAGAAATGGAATTACTCCTTCCTGGTTTAAAGGGGACCTATCATGCAAAATGCACTTTGTGATGTCTTGTATACATCAACGTGTCCCCGGTGCGTCGGGGAACTCACGCAGCATCAGAAAATAAAACCCTCTCTCTTTTCCTCCGTACCCAAATCTTTTAAAAACGGGTGTACAACGAGCTGATACAGATCTGACGTCAAATCGGCGGCGGACCCACAGAAAGTTGCTATCAGAAACAATGCCTGACGTGTTTTGGAAGTAATGTCGTCTTTGTTTACATTAGCAAGCCTCGCTAACACTCAGAGCTAACCTGTACTGGAGAGCACATGTGTTTAAAAAGCAGGATATGAAAAGGGAACTCACCTTGTGATAAACCCGCAAGAGAAAAAGCATTTGAGCTCCATACTATTTCAGAATGTGGTTTAGAACAGGATGGCGTTTTATCACAGCAGAATTTAACTATATCTCTGGTAGAATTCTGATCAGGCATTAGCTCCGCCTCCTCTTTTTTTTTTTTTTTTTTTAAAGCTAAGGACCCAAAATCAGCGTTTCTCTAACAGGGCTGCAAAAGAGGGGTTTGAGCAGTATGAGGCATGGCTACAACGGGTGATCTGTTTGGTATTTTGAGCAAAAAACTTCACTGACATGTTTTGTATAGGTATGGTCCTACAATATATTTTTCAAATATAGCATGATAGGTCCACTTTAAAGGAAAAAGTATTAAACGTTGGGTCTCAATTGGGAAGGTTTGTCCATTATTTTAGGTTATCAGTAAGCCAACAATGAGGTAATCTAAACCACTCTATTTGGATGTAAAATGGAAAGTGAGCCAACACTAAGTATAGGCAATAATATTGTGTGATTAAATTGCATAATTTAATTAGGTTATTTAGCAATGTGTGCTGCATCCTTAGAGAATAGCAATCAACTAACATTTAAGAAAATACGAATAAGGGACACACGTACAAAATTAAACCTACATTTTTATAAAGCAAACTTATCCTTTAAGACTAAGTTATACTGAATACAAGCTCAGCACTATAATTGACAGGAATACTTAGGATAATCACTTTCAGTCCTTGCTGTCTGTGGTGTGTCTGATATGTTCCACATGACATACTGTAGGTAGCGGGAGGCAGTAGTGTGCGATAGAAATCCAGAAGCCACAAGTAGAAGTTGGTCCTCCCTCTCCCTCGTCCCACCCTCGAGCCAAACCGCCCTTTCTGATACCTCAGCCTCCATCCAAATGATTCATTCAAGCATCCACCCGCTAAAGAAACACTGAAACAAAGAGCGAATGCAACATAAAACAGCCTATACTTTTCCGACCACAGATTAGAAAAACCCGCAAAACACACAGAGAGTTTCGTGCATGGAACGAAACACAAAAACAAGAGACATATTTACTCATCCAAATTCACACATACCAAATTACACACCATATTCCACATCATTCCATCTCCATCTGTCTTTTCCTGCACCCAAGCCCAAGGCAACACCATTCGAAGTCACCGCAGGTCCAGGCCTACTTCCAGGGCCGACCTGAGATGACATCATCCCCCCCCCCCCCCCTTTGCTCCTTGTCTTTCTCCTCCTGCATCCATTCCTTTTTGAACAAAGGGCTGTGTTCCAACACAAATCATCCAACCCTGTCCTTAATGACAGGGTAGAGCTAAGTGATGCCATGGGGCAGGAGAGCTGGAGGTACTTTGGTCTGGGACGCTGCCCGGAAAGGATTCCTCCCCGAAACATGTGGTTTGTGCTCTTTCTCTGAATGGAGCTGCACCGGAGGGATGGATGGATGAGGAGAGCGGGGAGAAAGGGAAAAGGGAGACCACAAAGTAAGCTCATAGCCTAAAGGGAGAGATCACTGGAGCTCAGGTGGGATATGGTTCCGCTTTCATGTCAGGGTGGCTTTCTTTTGTGGATGGCATTAAATAACAGAAGTATACCCTTCGGACAGAATATGAGGATGAGGTTTATGCAATTCAATCGTTTTTGCAAATTTCCTACTGACATCAGTGCATATGGGTGCTATTTAATCCTGCGGTTAGGTTTAGGGTTGTGCACACGACATGACCAAGGTTTATTTCTGACCTGCCGTTGCACGTTACAGCCGAGGCGTACAAATGTAGGAAATAATGAAGTTCTTGAGTTGTGGAAAGAAAATCCTTTCCAAGGCTTTAGAGCTTTTCAGAATAATACAATTTCCACCATCTTAACTTTATTTATGAGGCTCTCCTCAGTGGCTTCGATATTATGAAAATCTGAAAAGCAATCAGAGCTGTTTTTGATTCTTTGAGCTCGAGTCTAGGACAAGCCCAATTCACGTCTTAAAGCGTGTAATGGCAAGTCACAAGTGAAGTCATTCTATACAAGTCCAAGTCATCTCTCAAAGTGTGTTATTGCAAGTGTCAAGTCAAAAGTCCTAACCAAGAAACAATGTCAAGTCACAGGTCATTTGAGACTAAATCAAGTCCAGTATTAAAATGGCCAGTTGCAAGTCATGTCTCAAGTCCAATTTACAATTTACTTTATTAAATCGAGACAAGTCCATGTAAAGTCACAAGTCAATTGAGACAAGTCCAATTCAGGTCTCTAGTCTTGTATTACCAGGTCTAAAAGCTCAAAATAGCAAATCAGAGCAAGTCCCAAGTCCATCAAGACTGGATCAAGTCAAGTGATTCATAGCAAAAATTAGTTTAGTCTCAAGTCTTCTTATGGCAAACTTTAAGGTTGCATGTCCACAAGATCAAGTCCAAGTCAAGTCCCAAGTCTTGCAAAAGTGAAGTCACAGTAAACATTTTTAACCAAGCCAGTGTCATGCGAGACGTTTGAGTCAAATGTTAAAGGTGGGGTAGGTGATTTTGGAGAAACCAGCTCGAGTGCGCTAGAATTTGAAAATACACAGCCGGGAAACAAATCTGCCACTTCCTTACAGAGCCCCTCCTCCAACACACACGAACGCGCACATGACCAATGAGGGCACGAGATAAGTTTGTGCACAGATTGGTCGTGCTTTTTACAGCGCCACGGCTTCCACAGATGACATTTTGTTATGGATTTTTTGTCAAAGCACTTCAGATATTCATTACTATCGGGATGTTAAGAGCATTCCATGGAATATAACAAAAAGTGTATCTCGAGCCGGTTTCTCAAACTTACCTACCCCACCTTTAACATTACATTACATTGCATTTAGCTGACGCTTTTATCCAAAGCGACTTACAATAAGTACATACGACCAGGAAGACACAACCCTGAAGAAAACAGAATCAAATAAGTACATCAGGTATCATAGAGCCAAACATTTCAAGTGCTACTCAACTGGCTATAGATAAGCCAGTCCTTTATTAGTATATAAGTGCCTTGTTAGTAATTCTATCGCTCGAAGTGGAGTCGAAAGAGATGAGTTTTCAGTCTGCGCCGGAAGATGTGCAGGCTTTCTGCTGTCCTGATGTCAATGGGGAGCTCATTCCACCATCTTGGAGCCAGGATAGCAAACCCACGTTTTAAGTCAAGGACAAGTCAGCACCAAGTCTTTATTAACAACTTGTTATTCCTGGTGCAAGTCTTTTACGTTTTAAGTGCTGGCCATTAAAAGGACACAACATTTTGACATTTTCTTTTCAAAACTGTGTTCATAATTTTGTTTAATCTCCTGCTGTAACCAAGTGTTACCTGTTCAAAACTTGAGACATGAAGGTTTTTGCTCTCATGTCCTGAGGGTTCAAGTCAAACAGCAGTCAGGACCAAGTGAAGTCACAAGTGGAAAATCTAAATAGGTAGTTGTTCCAAAATACAAGAAAGATTTCCTCATGGATTTTCTTCTTCAGAGTAGTCAAATAATGTGTTTGACTATGTGAAGAAATGCAATGAACAGATATAATGTATTCCCTGGCTAGGAAGAAACACAGATTACCAGAGTTACTAATCATGTGGACTATCCAGTGTTGTCAAATCTGCTGTAGAGCTCAGAGTGATCCTGGATCTCTGTTCGATTTCAACCACATCCAGCCTGAATGGAGCTGTAAACCTGTCATTGTTCTGGGTCAGATCCCTGAGGATGTCCTTAAGGCCTGTCGCCGCACACTACTCCTCCTCCTCCTCCTCCTCCTCCTCCTCCTCCTCCTCCTCCTCCTCCTCCTCCTCCTCCTCCTCCTCCTCCTCCTCCTCCTGTGGGGAACAGGCCAACAGCAGACAGCCTGTGTTCCGTCAAGGCTTCCAAAATTCCATGACTTTCCCCTAATTCCCGTCCGGAGCCAAGTCATATATTCTGTTGTCATCCACAAGGCCCTAATGAAAACCCACGGGGGAACACAGCGACGTCGCACTCCGACGTTTACACTAAAACGAAAATACACTCAAAGTATGACTCTTGACGCACCACAGTGCACGCTAAGCATCCATTAAAACCATCCAGCTGCACCGTAGGATGTAGGTTTGAGTTATTGAATTAATTTGCTCTGCGTGTAATCCACTAATAACAGGATATAGCTGCATGAAAATAGCAGGGTACTGCGAGCATTTTAACCCTGTGAATCACTCACACCGCTAGTATAGTGACTCCAACTAAAACAAGACTGGGTATGTCATATTTATCAATCTTTACTGCATTTCCTGCTGTATTGTTCACTACAATATCGTTTTTTTGCCATCTCGAGGTTAAACTGTTTATTTGGATACAGCCCCTCAGACTAAGGGGGAGTTAAGCGGCGTGCCAGGAAATATGAATGAATACTGGCCCACCGAGTATTAAAAGACGCTGTTAAAAAACAGCTTTCCATGGTGTTTTTAATGTAAGCAATGGCTTTGATAGGCCGCAGGCTTACTTTCACGAATGAACGTGTCAAGTATTAAGGTGCCTTATAAATCACTCACTCTGTGCTCTTTTCTTAGCCTTTAGGAAAAGGTTTGGAAGAGCAGAATGATTGCTCACAGCTCTGGCCCTCTTTGTCAGTAACCTTGCCTAAACCAACAGCCGCACTGCCATTTCAGTGCATAAGATTTTTTTTTAATATTATAATGGAACTGTAAAACAAAAACCAGCTAAGGTGATTGATGGTTGATTCGTGCACGAGCTCATACCTTAATGGCATGTGATTAGAGGGGGTGACATACTATTTCAGTGCGTGCATGCATGCGTGCGTGTGTGGTTTTATAGGACTCTGTTAATCAAGCAGTCCTGAGTTTAGTGTAATTGTGGTTTCACATTTTTGTTCCATAGAAACAAGAGGAAAAGATGGTCTGCACGATGACATAACAAAGATTTTCCTCCTCATTTGTAAAATATGGAGGAAATAATGACTTTTTTCCAGTCTTAAACTCAGACTAATTGCTTAAACATTTCCTCTACAGATCCATATGTGGACATGAGCCAAGCGACAGGCTTTTGGCACGCTTCAAGCCACATTTGAGAATTTCCTAACTCACTCTGAGGTGTTGCTTAATCACAATTACTGGCTGCCTGAAAAGCCCTGTGTGAAGAAAAGGCCCCATTGAGTTTAGCTGAACAAAGTAGAGACCACTTGGGTGTCCTTTCGCTGCTGATAGGGATGTGGATCAGTGATTTCTGACATAAAAGCCCCAAAAAAGGGCTGTAAATAAAACATTAAAACTGTAAACAGGCTTAATGATGCAGTCGGTCTACCATTCATATTTTCCATTAGATTTGCTCTCTTATTTTCACAGTGCTAACAATCTCATTGCAAGAGGCTCTGTAAGGCTGAACCTAGCCCTGTTGTCTTTAGAGCTGAATGCTAAAATGCACAACCTGGCTAGGGTTAGCATGTGTAATGTAACCACGTTTTAATCTTAGTTTAGCACGTTAGCCGGGTAACTACTGCTAAAAAATATGTCCACAGTACTAGGGCTAATGGGAATGTCAATATATTTACAGGTAATTAATAAAAAGCCAACAATAAGGACATTTCGGAGAAACATCAGTACCAAATTCCAATGGCAGTCCATCCAATATTAGCATTGTCTTACTAGGCTAGGATAGCATGCCAACTTAAAATAGCTACGATAGCTCTACGCAACTGCATAAATCATAAGACTGGAAAATGACCTTAATTACTAGATTAATGTTTATAATGTGCTTGGTTAATAACAGACTGCAAGAGGCAGAAACCGCATCACGTGTTTTTACATGTGCACTGCTCGGTTGCCAAATATCTATAAGTTCCTGTAAAACAGGGTTGCCAACTCTCACGCATCTGGCGTGTGACACACGCTTTCACTCTCAATCTCACGCTCTCACGCTCTCACGCTGCCCAAACTATTCTCACGCCAAAAACAAGATGAACTGGAGATCGTTTTTGGTTGGTTATTTACAATGTTGAGTTGACTGCTGCTCAAACTGTGGATCCGCTCCCTCTGCGCCCCCACCACTCTTAACAACGTTAATCCCCGACCCGTATTTGTCACGATCTGTCCGTGTTATGTTTTGTCTGTCTGTTTCTGTCTTTAGTTTCCTGTTTTATTTTGTAAAGTGTTCACCCCCCGTTTCCTGCCTGTTGTAATCTGTCTGTGATTCCCTGTCAGTTTCCCTGGTGTGTCTAATTTACCCGATTGTGTTCACCTGGTGTTCCTGTGTTTTCTCCTCCCTCCTCACCTGTGTCTTGTTTGTGTGATTAGTCTTGTGTGTATTTAAGTTCTGGTTTTTCTGTCTGTCTTTGTCGGTTCGTCTTGTGTTATGACCTGGTCTGCGGTGAGTGTTCTGTTCTGTCTTTATGATTATGTAGCCTTGAAATAAAGGAGTCATTTTGTCACTATAATCTGCATTTGGGTCCTACTTCCCACACACACCGTAACATTACGAACCGACCAAATATGGGCCCAGCAGATCCGTTTGAGCAGGAACTTTTGGATTTGACCTTTTCTTTGTCTGTCTGCGCTCATCGATGGATGGGAGCGTCCAGTGTTCGGCAGAAGAGGGCCGCTCTGGTAGAGGCGCACCGGTTGGCAGCAGAGAGACTATGTTTTGTGGAGTTCTTACCTGACTGGATTTTGGACTTCCTTGAAACATGTGATTCCCGGCCTGCTAGCTCCAGGCATGCTAACTCCATGTCTCCCAATTCCCAACCTGGCACCATACGCCTTGGTGGGTTCCGCCTGAAGTCAACCCGTGCTTCTGCTCCAGTTCCTGCTCCTGTCCAGGAGTTGTATTCCGGAACTCGTCTGGCTTCTGGAGGTCCACGGAGTATTCAGGCGGCTGCTAAGAGGAGTCGTCGCAAGGCCAGGTTAGCCCGAGCCCCAGCAGCCATGGTTCCGGCTACAGAACCGGCCCATACAGCCATGGTTCCGCCCCCAGTTCTGGACCCAACAGCCATGGTTCCGGCTCCAGTGCCGGACCCAGCAGCCATGGTTCCGTGCTCCAGTACCATCCCACATAGCCATGGTACCGTGCTCCAGTACCATCCCACACAGCCATGGATCCGTGTTCCGGTTCCTTGCCCAGCAGCCATGGTTCCGGCTCCAGTGCCGGCCCCAGCAGCCATGGTCCCTGCTCCACAACCGGACCTTAGAGCCATGTTTCCGGCTTCAAAACCGGCCCACACAGCCATGATCCAGGCTTCAGCTCCGGACCTTAGAGCCATGTTTCCGGCTCCAGAACTGGATCTTACAGCCATGTTTCCGGCTCCAGAACCTGCCCATGCAGCCATGGTCCCTGCACCAGAGCTCGCCCATACAGCCATGGTTCCGGCCCCAGTTCCAGCCATGGTTCCGGCTCAAGTACCGGCCCCATCAGTCATGGTCCCGACTCCAGCTCCTCGTCACCTGCTGGCTCTCCAGCCGACGCCAGCACCCCGTGTCCTGTCGGCGTACCGGCCGACTCCAGCACCTCGTCTGCTGCTGGCTCCCCAGCCGACGCCAGCTCCTCGAGTCCTGTCAGCATACCGGCCAACACCAGCTCCCCAAGTCCTGTCGGCGTACCGGCCGACTCCAGCACCTCGTCTCTTGTTGGCTCCCCAGCCAACTCCAGCTCCCCGTGTCCTGTCGGCGTACCGGCCGACTCCAGCACCTCGTCTCTTGTTGGCTCCCCAGCCAACACCAGCTCCTCGTGTCCTGTCGGCGTACCGGCCGACTCCAGCACCCCGTGTTCTGTTGGCAAACCAACTCTCTCAAGTTTCCCCTCCAGACATTTCTCAAGTCCCCTCTCAAGTTCCTACCGGAGTCCCCTCTCTAGTTTCCTCTCTAGTCTCCTCTCAAGCCCCCTCTCCAGTTCCCTCTCAAGTCTCCTCTCGAGCTACCTCTCGAATCCCCTCTCGAGTCCCCTTTCAAGACACTTCTCAAGTCACCTCTCTAGTCCCTCCTCTGGTTCCTTCCCCAGTCCCCTCTCCAGTCCCCTCTCAAGTCCCCTCTCAAGTTCCTACCGGAGTTCCCTCTCTAGTTTCCTCTCTAGTCTCCTCTCGAGCCCCCTCTCGAGCTACCTCTCGAGTCCCCTTTCAAGACACTTCTCAAGTCCCCTCTCGAGTCTCCTCTCGAGTTCCCTCTCAAGTCACCTCTCGAGTCCCTCTCGAATTCCCTCTCTAGTCTCCTCTCGAATTCCCTCTCTAGTCTCCTCTCGAGTTCCCTCTCCAGTCTCCTCTCGAGTTCCCTCTCCAGTCTCCTCTCAAGTCCCCTCTCAGGTCCCCTCTCGAATTCCCTCTCTAGTCTCCTCTCGAATTCCCTCTCTAGTCTCCTCTCGAGTTCCCTCTCGAGTCACCTCTCGAGTTCCTTCTCAAGTCAACTCTCCAGTGTCCTCTCGAGTCACCTCTCAAGTCAACTCTCCAGTGTCCTCTCGAGTCACCTCTCAAGTTTCCCCTCAGGTCTCCTCTCGAGTTCCCTCTCAAGTCCCCTCTCAGGTCCCCTCTCGAGTTACCTCTCGAGTCACCTCTCGAGTTCCTTCTCAAGTCAACTCTCCAGTGTCCTCTCGAGTCACCTCTCAAGTCAACTCTCCAGTGTCCTCTCGAGTCACCTCTCAAGTTTCCCCTCAGGTCTCCTCTCGAGTTCCCTCTCAAGTCCCCTCTCAGGTCCCCTCTCGAGTTACCTCTCGAGTCACCTCTCGAGTTCCTTCTCAAGTCAACTCTCCAGTGTCCTCTCGAGTCACCTCTCAAGTCAACTCTCCAGTGTCCTCTCGAGTCACCTCCCAAGTCAACTCTCCAGTGTCCTCTCGAGTCACCTCTCAAGTTTCCCCTCAGGTCTCCTCTCGAGTTCCCTCTCAAGTCCCCTCTCAGGTCCCCTCTCGAGTTACCTCTCGAGTCACCTCTCGAGTTCCTTCTCGAGTCCACTCTCCAGTTTCCTCTCAAGTTCCCTCTCAAGTCCTCTCTCGAGTCCCCACTCAAACCCCATGTCCTGTACCGTTGGAGGTTCCGCTGGGGGTCCTGCCAACCTCATGTCCTGTCCAGTTGGAGGTCCCGCAGACTAGTCTTCTGCCGGGGGTCCTGCCAACCCCATGTCCTGTCCAGTTGGAGGTCCCGCAGACTAGCCCTCTGCCGGGGGTCCTGCCAACCCCATGTCTTGTCCAGTTGGAGGTCCCGCAGACTAGCCCTCTGCCGGGGGTCCTGCCAACCTCATGTCTTGTCCAGTTGGAGGTCCCGCAGACTAGCCCTCTGCCGGGGGTCCTGCCAACCCCATGTCTTGTCCAGTTGAAGGTCCCGCAGACTAGCCCTCTGCCGGGGGTCCTGCCAACCCCATGTCCTGTCCAGTTGGAGGTCCCGCAGACTAGCCCTCTGCCGGGGGTCCTGCCAACCCCATGTCTTGTCCAGTTGGAGGTCCCGCAGACTAGTCTCCTGCCGGGGGTCCTGCCAACCCTTTGTCCTGTCCCGTTGGAGGCCCCGCCGACTACTCTCCTGCCGGGGGTCCTGCCAACCCCATGTCCTGTCCCGTTGGAGGTCCCGCCGACTACGCTCCTGCCGGGGGTCCTGCCAACCCTATGTCCTGTGCCGTTGGAGGTCCCGCCGTCTACTCTCCTGCCGGGGGTCCTGCCAATCCTATGTCCTGTGCTGTTGGAGGCCCCGCCGACTACTCTCCTGCCGGGGGTCCTGCCAACCCTGTGTCCTGTCCCGTTGGAGGCCCCGCCGACTACTCTCCTGCCGGGGGTCCTGCCAACCCTTTGTCCTGTCTCGTTGGAGGTCCCGTCGTCCACTCTCCTGCTGGGGGTCCTGCCAACTCCTGGTCCTCTTCCGTGGGGGATCCTGCCGAAGCCTGTCCCGCCGGCTCCGGTTCCTGTCCGGCCGACACCGGGTCCTGCCCGGCCTCCGGAGTTGTCTGGTCTTCGCCCTCATGCTCGGCCCCCTGAGTTCGCCCGCTGTGGCCTTCGCCCCACTATGGACTCTGCCTTGCCCCCGGGCCGTCCGCCCGAGTTCCCCACTTTAAACTCTGCCTTGCCCCCGGGCCGTCCGCCCGAGACCCCCACCTTGGACTCTGCCTTGCCCCCGGGCCGTCCGCCCGAGACCCCCACCTTGGACTCTGCCTTGCCCCCGGGTCGTCCGCCCGAGTTCCCCACCATGGACTCTGCCTTGCCCCCGGGCCGTCCGCCCGAGACCCCCACCTTGGACTCTGCCTTGCCCCCGGGCCGTCCGCCCGAGATCCCTTCCTGGTCCCCTACTGGGCTCCTGGGTGGTCAGCTTAGTCCCGTCCTCCGGACCCCCTCCACCCACCCTGGTGGCCTAGGGATACGTCCCTCCTCCGGACCCCCTCCACCCACCCTGCTGGACTGTGTGGGATTTTTGTTTTTTGGGGTTTAGGGACGTCTGGGATCCGCCCCTTGAGGGGGGGGTTCTGTCACGATCTGTCCGTGTTATGTTTTGTCTGTCTGTTTCTGTCTTTAGTTTCCTGTTTTATTTTGTAAAGTGTTCACCCCCCGTTTCCTGCCTGTTGTAATCTGTCTGTGATTCCCTGTCAGTTTCCCTGGTGTGTCTAATTTACCCGATTGTGTTCACCTGGTGTTCCTGTGTTTTCTCCTCCCTCCTCACCTGTGTCTTGTTTGTGTGATTAGTCTTGTGTGTATTTAAGTTCTGGTTTTTCTGTCTTTGTCGGTTCGTCTTGTGTTATGACCTGGTCTGCGGTGAGTGTTCTGTTCTGTCTTTATGATTATGTAGCCTTGAAATAAAGGAGTCATTTTGTCACTATAATCTGCATTTGGGTCCTACTTCCCACACACACCGTAACAGTATTGCGCATGCGCAGATCCAATAGAAATGATAAAAAAGTAAAAGTCTGCTGCTTATTGTTCTACTAGGCCAAAATAGAGTCAAAGTGTATATGAGAGTGAGAGTGTGTTAATTAATATATTTGGCAGTTTGGCGTAAGTCTGTAGATTTGTCTGTGTGTGTCTGTGTGTGTCTCACGATCATTAATTTTGTTGGATACATTTTCCCGGAAATTATTGCGATAACCGATAATATTGTCGGCACCGTTGTATGACCATTTTAGACCACTGACATAATGATAATATATAATAATAATTCAAGTACATCCTTTCAAACTGCTAGTCACATCCTCATGTAAATGCAAATGTATTGAGACTAAAGACTTTTCTTTTTGCCACTGCTTTTAATTTAACTATTCACATCTTAAACTGCACTGTAACTTTTATCCATGTATTTTTTCTTTTTTTTCTTTAATGTTTATTTTATTATCTTTTCTTTTTAATGACTGATTTTAAATGCCATTGTCTTAATGTCTTTCGTTTTTTGTAAAGCACTTTGAATTGCCTTGTGTTGAAAGGTGCTATATAAATAAACTTGCCTTGCCTTGCCTTGCCTTGCCTTGAGTTCATTTTTATTTATCGTACGATAAGTCAATTAATTGCTTATTGCGACAGGCACACAATAAAACAGTGGAAACATGTGTTTGACTTTCATTAGTGAATGAAACTGTGTGCCCTTTATAGTCTGTGTCCAATATTGTGTATTTGTATATATTATATATCATATATATATGCTAAGGTCCCGCTGCTGACACGATAGCAGTCATTTAGTGCGCATATGTGTAATTAAACCCATGATATCAACATCTCACTCCAGCCAGGAACCCCAAGTTGGCAACCCTGCTGTAAGAGTCTAAAATATGCAAGGCAACAATGAGAGCAAACCATCATTGCATCATCTGTCCTTTATCCATCGGCCATCTCTCCACTCAGCTTCTTCTAAAGAACTGACAGACCACAGCAATGCGCTGCAATGCTTTCACGACTGGGCAGCAGAGATGCAACCTAAAACAAACCATAATTATTTGTGGTCCTGCTTCAGGCAAATAAGAACATAATACAAAAGCACACACACGATGTTTGGAGTTCCAGTAAGTTCCACATCCACAGTTTGGTCTCCAGGGGATACTGGGTTCCTCTTAGTTGAACTTCTTCAACTTTTTACTGAATGACACACGTGCACTCCCTCACATGCACGAAATGTAACTCCATCTGGTTCCAGACCTCACCAGGACAGTTTTCCTCGCCTGCCTGCTGAGAGCCTGGCCGGAGCCTTTTCTCCTAGACATTGCTTCAGACTCATACTTTCTGTTTCCACAGCCGTGCGCATGCTGACCCAAGAATGTGGACAGCACTCCGGTGCATTGTTTAACAAGGCAGCATGTCAGAGATGGGAAATGTAGACTGTTGCTTGTTTTTTGGGGAGGAAATCAACTGTTTGCTTCAGTGATATACATGCAATGTGGAGTGCATCCATTCTGGTGTTGAGGTTTTGAGGGATCCACTCTTGGGTCTTAAAGGGACAGTAGGGACTATTGTCTAGCTACAAAACTTCCCCACCCAGTGTTTTGTCTTTTAGTATGCATGCTTCCTTCTATGCGGTGATATGGGTAACGTTCGTAAGAAGGGAAATGGCTCCTACTTGAAACGGCGTACAACAAAGTATGTGGATTATCTTGATTTCTGGAAAGAGACACAGTCATTTGTTGGAACTTCTAGCTACTTCTCTTTTCGATTTAGAGAGTAGGCAGACTTCCTTACTGTCGATATCTGAAACACTCCGAAACTCCCACAAAAACAATGTTGATTCAGCACTACAGCAAATATTTTCGTATGAAACTCTGATTTTACATATCAAAGTCTGTTTCTTACTGAATATGTGAGACAAGCTGTACAAAGGCTCTTGTGGCTAGAGAGCTGTTTAAAATATGATAAATTGATCACTTGAATCAGAGGCCTTAAGGATGAAGACTTCAAGTTGGAGAATTCATGTAACATTTCTTGCAAATAATGGTCTTTAAAATTGGAACTTGATATTTACTGACACATTTCTATTCCTTATTTTGACAAATGCAGATCTGTAGTTATTTAGTATCATTATAAAAATACGTTTTGTTTTAAGTATTGATGTTGGAGTCCTTTTTAGCTATGGGTTTACTTATCTCTCTCCAAAAACTATATTTTGTCTTTATGCTGTCCCTATGATTTACATCATGACATTTATCTTTAAGAGGGTAAAGTATTACAAAACTTTTGATCCATAAAACTAGGTAATAAAACATCTGCATCAAGGTTATGAGTTACTGCATCGCCCCTTACTTTGATGTTTGCTGCTCACTGAGTGTTGGCACAGAAAACCTCCTTAACGGTAACACTTCAAAATGTCTTCAAATAGAAATGAATGCCACATTTCCCTGTCTTCAATTACAGAGTGTGTCATAAGGAGGCTGTCCAGAATTCTTCTTCACTTGTTATTTTCAGTTTTATTCTCCACACTTGACTAGAGAGGCGTTCGCCCTGCTCGTATATTACATCCCGCCCCTTTCCCGAATGCCCTCTGCTGTTACTCCAACCCCGTGGCCTGTCTGTCAACCCTTGTTCCCATGGCAATTAGTTAGAAACCCTGGCCAATTATCTGGGGCTCTCGAACGCACAGCAAACAAGCGACGATGTGCCACCATTATCCACCAAAAAAACGCCTCTATAGCTGGGGAAGATTTGTGTGATGGGTTAATAGTAGGATAGTAAAAGTGCTGCAGACAGAGGCAACATTGTTGAGTTCATATAGTTTATAGTGTGCTCTGACCCTATTGAATGTTTGATAGTAAGGGTGTCTATCTACATATCCAGCTGAATGGGACGAGGCCACAAAGAGAGGACAAAGCATTAAAGCCCGTTGCAGTCCCGCTTCTGAAAAGACAGGCGTAAGGAGCGGGTTTGAAACCAAATGTCATGGTGTCACAGTGATTCAAAAAGCTGAGAGCCATGCTGCACAACCTGTTACATACATTGCCAGGCCAAGCAACAGAGATTGAGTGTCTCTCTATGCTGTGTGTAGGTGACGCGTCCCCTCAAGAATGTGGTTCTCTTCCTCTCTCGCCGTTCGCTTCAATTTCCCCTCTTACTTCACTCACTGTCGCTTGAGGAATCTGGAAAACACCAGCGGGGAATGAGAGGAATTTCAGCTTTTCGTTTTTTCCCTTAACCACCCCCTCACCCCTTGCTCTCTTTACTTTGGACGCCTCTGCATAGCCAGGCTCTTGAGTTTTCTCTTGTTTCTGAATGCGGCCCAACAATAACAACCTCTCATACACAATGGGGCTTGTTGATTGGTGGGTTGAGAAGGAGAGTGGCCCTCGGAGTATGTTCTGCTGGCACTCGGCCTCGCGAGCGATACTAAACGTTCAAAAGTACAGGCTGCATCCAAAGATTTTAGGGCAAGTTTTTTAAAAACGCACCATCTCTGAAGGACCATAAACACATGCTTTAGTTATTTCTTAATCTATATTTCCTCCAAACAGGACTTTGATGGACCAAACGCTGAAAGGGGTTGCTGGTCAATGTCAGAAAACCACAAAAGTACAGGGGGAAAAAAAGAATTCTCTGCTTTTACAGCACCCGTGGACTCGTAAAGGGAGTCTGGATCACATCGGGTAGGATTGTGAACAATACGACCACGGATCTCTGCCCCGTCTTTTTCAGCCTATGGGCAAAACACAGCTTCAGTCACATGCCAGTTAAACAGCCGAGCAACAGTTATACCCAGTGTCTGTGACAGAAATCATAATAGAGTGATGTGTCCTGGAATAACTCTGACTCTTTTATTTCCATTTTGGAAGATGATACCGCACAATACTGGATATTGTCCCTCATGTGTTGAACCACTTTTATATCAACTAAATCAAAAATAAAATGTCAAAGGACATTCTTTGGAATAGGATGGCTAAACAAATCACTGTCTTTTGTAATTTTCTAGAGGCCGCATACCAAAGTTAAGCTTTTGAAAATAGAGAAGTTTTTCCAAAATATCTCAGATGTACAAACAAAATATAACAGTCCAGAGGCTTTTGTTGCAACACACAGGTGTGGAGCTCCCCCTTGTGGACAAAATGATAATTAGCAGCAGTTTATTCTAGTTGTTGGTATATTTGGATAATGAGTCAAATGTGAAAGAAAGTCATAAATATGTTTCTGTTATAATTCAACTTTATTCATAGGATTTAAGGAGTCACAACCAGAAATAAACACACTCTGGAAATCATTCATTCGCACACCAAGCACTCAACAAACAGGCGTTCTCTGTTCAACATCAGCATCAGTGTCCATGGAATGGGTTAGATGCCACTGGTCGTCATTTCTCTGCAGGCTTGAATGGATCGGACCAAACCTTCATACCTTAAGAGAAAAATTAAACATCTACAGGTTCAGAAAGGCATAATAAAATAATAATCATCTAATAATGATAATATTCAAAAAATGTCAACACTAAGTGCTTTTAAAATCTGATTTCCAATTACTAAATATATGTTCTCCATACAGTACTAAGACTATCAAAATGGTGCTAATATTGTAAATCTCATCTGGAGCTCCCTACAGAACTGCATTGAGACAGTCAACCTTTGTTTGACAGACATACCTGACAAGTCTCGCAATGTAAATCACGTTAATATTCAACTAAAGAAAGTCCAATACTTTCTGACTGATTGTAAAAAAAGGATTTTTATAAAACAGCACTTTTTTGCGGCATTTCCACATAAACAATATTCATTGAGTATAAAAAATATACCTGTTGTGTGGACCAAGTTCATAAATCTACTATGTGCTCTTACCCGCGGGTTGAATGTCTGCCTGGTTGACTCCTGCCCGGTTCGTCTTCTGAACATCTCCTAGCAAAGACAGAACGATACAGTATTGTCAGAATATTTCGTGGTCAAAATCAATGCCATAAACAAAAAAATAAACATTTGCAGCTTCATTGTTCCCTTCTGTCTGCAACACTGTAATAAAAGTATAAACTGTTTGTGCTGACTTTCCATCCGTGCTGGCCAAAACTGGATCAAAAATAAAAAGACTGTCCAATAAGATGAGTGGCAGAACAAAGACATTTAATAAAACCACCAACATTTCAGCTAAATGAATTTTCCTGGCATCATTCTACTTTGTTCTTTGTTGTGTTTACTGTTTAGGAAAAGTGGAAAGTAACCTCTGGGTGTCCAGAGAAAACTCATATTGCATGCTTACAAGTCTGTGCAAACCCCTTTTAACTCTGTCCACATTTAATTTAACAGTAAATGTCGATACTAATATGTTTCTGGAACATAAAACCATTACTTCATTATGTTATGTTAAATTAAAAGCAAGAGTGCCATATAGCAGACTAGCTAAATATTTAAAGATGCAAAGGTTTTATTGTCACATGCACAGCTACAGTGTAGTGATGGCAATTATAATTATAAGTATATAAATATATATAAGTCATAAAACAATACAAAAATAGAGCAAGAAAACACAGTTTAGATCATTAGCAATACAATAGTCCAAGAAAATGTTGCAAATTAACAATGTGCAATAAATAAATAGACTAAGATAGACTAAAAACAGCATGTTAAATCAAATACCCTCGCAGGGGTCGGCAACAGGCGGACCGCAGTCCGGATCCGGACGCTGACCTATATGGACCCGGAGCTATAATCAATACATTAATAGGGGATTTTTCGGCGCCTCCCGCTTTTTTAACGCTGATTTGGGTGACTTGTGTAATTCGTGGAGAACCGAAGAGTTAGCTATGCTAACGAATTTAAAGAGCTTTTCTACAACCAGGTGGAAGAGAGCTCTCTCCTGAGAGGCTCAAATAACCTCAGCTCAGTGAGGTTAAGGCACACCTTGATATGATCAATATAGTTATTAATGAGACTAAATGAAAAACAGGTATAAAATACTATATAACAGTAACAAAAAAGTTGTTAAAAATAACAAGAATAGAGTTTAAAAGGGGAGTGATTTGTAAAATATCCAAAAAGAAAAATATGCTTACAGTTCTGTTTCATATGGGTGTTGAGAGATGTATCCATAGATCTCTTAATGTTGCTCTCAAAGTGCACCAGATTGATGCTTTTAACTTCAATATTTAAAAAAAAATCAATCTTCCCAGGGGAGCATACCCCCGGACCCCCCAAGAGGAGGTTAGGTCTTAAATCATATTCAAATGGATAGGATACTAAATGTGGAGGAAACTTCTGTGTAGCAATGCAGTGGGAGTCACCGACTCATGAAGGAGACACAGGACGAGCAGGAGTTCTGATGTCAAACACTGGTAGTTTATTACAAGCATCGGCCGGAGAATTCATATCACAAGTCACAGCAGCAAAAGGTTCTGACTGCACGGGTGGGTTGTCATGTCAATTCTGATCAGCCTATCTCTCGATAGACCTTTTAAACTAGTTGCTCTCAAAGTGCACCAGATTGATGCTTTTAACTTCAATATTTAAAAAATAATCTTCCCGGGGGAGCATGCCCACAGACCCCCCTAGAGGAGGTTAGGTCCCCCCCCCACTTAAATCATGTTCACATGGATAGGATACTAAATACATTTGCACACATCTTGTGTCCATATCTTTCTGTTTTGGTGGTCATGCCACACCGTGGGTGGTGTCACCGAAAGGTGAAATGAATGGGCTGTGATTTTAGTTTTTTTAAGCAGAGGTTGAGTTCAATTATTTGTACGACCCTCGGAGGATGTTGTAAAAATTGAAAGGAAAAAGGTTCCCCACCCCTGCTGAAAATAATAATAAAAACCCTTGATTTTTAACTTGACATCTCTGTCTCCTATTGATCTGAGTATATTATAAAGAATAGCCAGTTAATTGAAGCATTATAGCACAGGCCTTTGTCAGATGGTATATTACGCTGTTTTTTTCTGCTTCGAATAGTTCTCTCTTTTTTCACCATACCTGTGTTTGCATCACTGTAACCAATGAGCACCTGCATGTGTATGAGAATGGCCCTGACTCCATTTCAGCCCAGATTTACAAACTCCTGGCAGGACAAGCTCCAGCTCAATTCTCACACTGAATTTAAAGAAAGTGAGTGAGGGACTGCAATATAAGAGGGAAATAAAGAAAAACTTTAAAACGGTTGTAAAACGGTAACATCAATTGTTATGATGTGTAAAGACTGATATTGTTCTATAATCGGCTGAAACTGTTTAGTCATGATGTGAAACGGTTAACAAAGAAAAAGGGACACTCAAGCTGCTGCTACACTTTATTTTATTGATCTAAAATGAAGCACTTTTAAGATGCACACATTTTCAAAAGCTATTTTATTTATTTTCTCTATTTTATTTGTAAATGCAGCCCGAGAGGAACATTACACATATCCACAGTATTTAAGTAATGTTAATTGACAATAAATATTGTTGTTTTTGAATTGTACTTTCTTTATTTGATTGGCAGTCAGTTGTTGATTACATGCAGACGTTGATAAAGCTACAGCTACTTCAATATCACACTAATTCATGAAGCAAGTTAGACATTTTGATGTTCCGGACCTTTGCATGGGGACATTTTCTCTAACTGGACCTCGTTGAATTTGAGATGAAGACCCCTGCACTATTGGAATAAAATACTGCTTATTGTAAAAATAATAAAATGTGAGTTACAAACATGAATAAATTATGGAGACACTAATAGCTTCGTTTATTTGAGTAAAGCAAAACGTAGTTTAGCTGTGTTTACAAAGAATATGTACAATGCTTACATGTTTATTGCAACAACACACTTAAGGACACTAGTTAGGTGTCTGGTTTTGTAACCGTATTTTTTATAAAAAGCCACTTACTGTACACATGGTTATGCGCCATTGGGTAGACAAATATCGGGTACAACGCGGCGGCAATTGCTGTTACAAAGCCCCCAAATATCAACGCTATTCTCGCATTTTTTGACATTGTAATCTACCATTTGGTGGTCCTCCCACCTCCAAGTGCAAGCAGTGTTTACAATTATTACTTCCGGTGTAAAGGTTACGCAAACCACGCTTTAGGGGAAAAAAGCGGCGTCAAGCTCTTTTGGTTCCTCTGGGTTGCCGTCGCCAGAGTCACATGCTGCAGCACAACAATAATAAGGAAGTGTGGGAGAAGAACTGTAAAGTTATTTAATTTCTTCTTTCATGGGCTTAAAACGATGAGCTTTTTGGCCGTTTTGGTGTTTTTTCTATGCTGCTGTTACTCAGCAGGAGAAAACGAGCCAATTCAAACCTTTGTAATCCCTCACAGTCACATGGATGTTGGCTGGGTTTACACTATTAAGGTAGGTTTCTATCACCATTTTCTCTACAAAAAGGGTTAAACTTGATGTACATCGTGCTGTTTGAATATGCCCCCCCTCCAAAACACTGTTAACCCTTAATGTGGATGATTGTGTGTATTTTGCGGTAAAGATAATGTGTATTTTCCATAGGAGAGTATGCACGCCTATGCAGGTAATGTGTACACCAGTGTGACTGAGGAGCTGTCAAAAGACAAGGATCGCAGGTTCATCGCTGTGGAGCAGGAGTTCTTTCGACTGTGGTGGGATAATGTGGCCACAGACACTCATAAGAAACAAGTAATGATGGGTTTACACTTTGTTCTGATGTAAAACAATGCAAAATTGTCTCAAAATGTGTCTTAAAGGGACTTTCTTGTGTGTTATTTTATAATGTGTGGGGATTTGAATGAGACAGATGACAAAAAGAGTGCATCGGGTGCTGACCTTGAAATTCAGAGTACATGTTTAACCCATCATGCCTTGTGATTTCTAGGTACGACAGCTCGTAAAGGAGGGTCGGCTTGAGTTCATCCTCGGGGGCCAAGTGATGCATGACGAGGCCGTAACCGATCTAGACGACGAGATACTGCAAATGACAGGTAGTGCATCACATATCCTGCCCCTGTAAATGTCATCTTGAGAGAAGAGATATGTAGTTGACCTGTTTCTCTGTGGTGCTTCAGAGGGACACGGTTTCCTTTACGAGACGTTTGGGGTGCGTCCTCAGTTTTCCTGGCACGTGGATCCATTTGGAGCCTCTGCGACCACGCCGGTCCTCTTCGCCCTGGCTGGGTTCAACGCCCACCTCATCTCTCGCATCGACTATGACCTAAAAGACACCATGCAGAAAGACAAGGTATTAGTAGATGCATCAGCACAATTACTACTGCAATCACTGATGGCAATACTTTAAAAAATCAGCATGTTTATTTTTCTATCTTTTGTTACAGAAACTACAGTTTGTATGGAGAGGATCCCCCTCTCTTAAGGAGAAGCAGCAGATCTTCACACACACTATGGACCAGTTTAGCTACTGCACCCCATCCAACCTGCCATTTTCCAACAGGTAGTCCATGTTTATATGATGTATTAATGACAGACAGACGTGCCTTGAACTCTCTACCTACATTTCACCTAATTTATATTTTGATATTTCTAAATTGAGTATTATTAAATGCACAAACTGGAGTTTTTTCACAATTTTCTTACGTCTCAGCTCTGGTTTCTATTGGAACGGAGTCGCCTTGTTCCCCGATCCCCCTAAAAAGGGAGTTTACCCCAACATGAGCCTGCCCGTCACCATGGAAACGATACACGCCTACGCCAAGACAATGGTGGATAACATCAAGCAACGTGCGGCGTGGTTTAGGACGAACCATGTGCTCTGGCCATGGGTGAGAAAGTTGTGAATCTGTGTAATAGCATCAGTTTTTACATGATTAGAATATTTATATAACATATAACCACAATCTTGAGCTTTATTCTCGTGTTTCAGGGCTGCGACAAACAGTTCTACAACTCATCGGTGCAGTTCAACAACATGGATCCTCTAATGAAGTACATCAACCAGAACAGCAAAGAGTTTGGGGTGACGGTTCGGTACGCCACTCTCAGTGAATACTTCCAAGCCATCCACCAATCAGATGTTGTCTGGGAGCTCCGTGGAAGTGAAGATTTCCTACCATATTCCACTGGTGAGAATCTGTATCCTCACGTTAAAAGACGAAACAAACACATTTTTCTTGTTTAAATATAATTGACCCTGGTTGATTTATTTCCTAGAGCCGCACCAGGCGTGGACGGGGTTTTACGCCTCCAGGAATGTTCTGAAAGGAGTCGCACGGCGGGCCAGCTCCCAGCTGCATGCAGCGGAGACTCTGTTCACCCGGTACCGGATCAGCTTCCCTGACGGACCTGTAGCTAAAGACTGGGCTCTGGAGAAACTGAGGGCGCTTCGCTGGGCTGTATCAGAGGTGATGTGTAAAAATACGTTTCCCCTTATACAGAAAATAAAGCAAAGTCACGCCGAAATACGTGACAGGGTTTTTTTTAAGGTTTATTTAAAATATCCACTTTGTGTGCTTAGATAATCCCATATTTTATAATCATGTCAAACCAGGTTTATGGTGCGCTTCATTTGCTCACCTGTCAATGCCATCATAGCCCCTCTATTTGCCCTTACTACAGGGGGAACATGGAGGAAGGGAGTCGCCAAATGTGCATAAAAGTGGCTCAACTAAATAAGAATAACATTTAAAAATATTAACTTGTCCGTAAGGGATTTTCATCGGCACTGGTGATTGTTTAACAGTAAGGACTACAACTCCCAAGATCCTAAGATGCTTCACAACATCTCAAAGTCTACCTTTTGATATTGATTGGATTGAGAGACCTCTTCAACAGAAATGACTTTGAAACTGGCGTGTGTTTCTCTAGGTCCAGCACCATGATGGCATCACTGGCACCGAGTCTCCCAAGGTGGCGGACATGTACATGCAGCATCTGACGCAAGGCATGATGGGAGTGGACGAGCTTCTGGCTGCGCTCTTCCTGCTGCCCCACAGCCTCGAAACACCCGGCATCCTCAGCAGCCGCTACCACAAGAAAGGTGTTGACGTTTGCTAGCTTACATTAGCATGCACTCATATTCAGCTACATGCTAATACTAGCTGTCATTCTCAACAGGGTGTTCATCACGCTTTGGAGCAACATGTGATCGTTTACAACCCGTTAGCTTGGAACATCACCACCATCATCAACGTCACCGTAGCCTTCCCTAATGCAGCTGTATTGGATGATGATGGACAACTAGTGCCAGCCCAGGTTAATGTTATAACGTTTTAATAATCTCCAAAGAAGAACTAGGAACCTATTGATGGACTGGGTGAAATGCAGCAGTTACAGGATAATGATAAGAGATGTAATAGTACAGAGAATCCATTCTGTTCTCCGTGGGTTACAGATCCAGAGGTCGGCACAATCCAATGTGACCTACGACCTTTTCATCGTGGTGGATCTCGGAGGTCTTCAGCACAGAGAATACTTGGTTAAATTATCTGAGGAGAAATGCTCCGGGAGGTCCAAGTGTGGCCGGACGTACAAAGCTAAAGGAGTTCAGTTTGAGAGACGCTTCACCCGGGACTCATGGGAAACAGGGAGGAGGCTGCTGCCTGTTCTGAGTGGAGGCTACGAGCTGATGTTTGACCAGGATACTAACCTACTGCACAGCATCACGCATCTGTAAGAGAGTGTACCACATGCAGAAATACTGAAATATTTGAGTAGTTTATGTATTATTACAGAAAATACATTTGTAATGGATTGTTTTTCAAGCATATGGTTCAAATGTCTCAGCCAGTCAACTGAATAATACATTTTGAATTTGGACATTTGTGCAAAACAAGCAATTTTAAATGTTAATCTGCGTTTTTAGAATTTGTAATGACCAATGTTAACTTTCTACAACACAAATAAGGATAATAGTCTGTAAAAAGAAACAAATGTACAGATCATGAGGCGAGGGGAATTATTCAGATTAAAAAAACTCCTAAATTCTGAGATTAAAGTTGTATATTTACAAGAAAAGATCTCTACCTGCTGAGATTATAAATAGTAAAAAAAAACACTGTCGTAATCTCAGACACTTAGAATGTAAGGATACTTTGCTTAAATTGCAACTATCCTGTCTAAATCCCACATGTGTCTCATACAAATGGTGCCAGTGTAGCTCTCTGACCTTTTGACCTCTGTGTCATCCTTGGCAGTCAAGATAAAAGGAGAGTAATGATGACTCAGGATTTCTGGGAATACCAGGCCAATGGAGACGTGAAAGCCGGGCCCATCTCTGACAACTACATCTTCAGCGCTAACGGCTCAGCTGTTCGGTCCTACAGGGCGGTGGAGATGGAGATCATCCCCGGGAAGATCGTCACGGAGATCAGGCAGTACTTCTACAGGTAACATCAACCTTCATTAGGGCACTAAATCCATCCTAATGTGGTATTCCATCTTTTCAGTTAAAGGTCCCCTATGATACTGTTTTTCCTCAATATATAATAGGTCTCATATATATACAAACATGTCTCTGTGTTGGCTCCAAACACCAAACAGATCATTGCCGCATTACCCATAATCCCCTCTGTTTCAGCCCTGTTTCAAAAGTGCTGATTCTCTGTCTGTTACTAGATGAAAGTAAGGAGCCCCTCCCCACGCCCCTCTGAGAGAGATTTGGTTAAAAAGAACACAATGGTGCTCTAGGAGGAGATTCAGGTGATAAGGTGGACGGGGGTTACCTTGGTTGCTGATTGGCTAATGGTTACACAAGCCAAAAAATCGTTATGACATCATAAAGTAGCCGAAATCTGATCAGGTCATTTTCAGACAGGTTTTTATAGAAATGGATCAGGACAAAAAGTGAGAGAATCTTTGTTCCTGAAACTTTCAGAGTCTCTTTCCACAGAGGGGACACATGTTGATGTAGAAGAGACATGAAGAAGAGGGGACACATGTTGATGTAGAAGAGACATGAAGAAGAGGGGACACATGTTGATGTAGAAGAGACATGAAGAAGAGGGGACACATGTTGATGTAGAAGAGACATGGAGAAGAGGGGACACATGTTGATGTAGAAGAGACATGAAGAAGAGGGGACACATGTTGATGTAGAAGAGACATGAAGAAGAGGGGACACATGTTGATGTAGAAGAGACATGAAGAAGAGGGGACACATGTTGATGTAGAAAAGACATGAAGAAGAGGGGACACATGTTGATGTAGAAAAGACATGAAGAAGAGGGGACACATGTTGATGTAGAAGAGACATGGAGAAGAGGGGACACATGTTGATGTAGAAGAGACATGGAGAAGAGGGGACACATGTTGATGTAGAAAAGACATGAAGAAGAGGGGACACATGTTGATGTAGAAGAGACATGAAGAAGAGGGGACACATGTTGATGTAGAAGAGACATGGAGAAGAGGGGACACATGTTGATGTAGAAGAGACATGAAGAAGAGGGGACACGTGTTGATGTAGAAGAGACATGAAGAAGAGGGGACACGTGTTGATGTATAAAAGACATGAAGAAGAGGGGACACATGTTGATGTAGAAGAGACATGGAGAAGAGGGGACACATGTTGATGTAGAAGAGACATGAAGAAGAGGGGACACATGTTGATGTAGAAGAGACATGAAGAAGAGGGGACACGTGTTGATGTATAAAAGACATGAAGAAGAGGGGACACATGTTGATGTAGAAGAGACATGGAGAAGAGGGGACACATGCTGATGTAGAAGAGACATGAAGAAGAAGGGACACATGTTGATGTAGAAGAGACATGAAGAAGAGGGGACACATGTTGATGTAGAAGAGACATGAAGAAGAGGGGACACATGTTGATGGAGAAGAGGGGACACATGTTGATGTAGAAAAGACATGAAGAAGAGGGGACACATGTTGATGTAGAAGAGACATGGAGAAGAGGGGACACATGTTGATGTAGAAAAGACATGAAGAAGAGGGGACACATGTTGATGTAGAAGAGACATGGAGAAGAGGGGACACATGTTGATGTAGAAGAGACATGAAGAAGAGGGGACACATGTTGATGTAGAAGAGACATGAAGAAGAGGGGACACATGTTGATGTAGAAGAGACATGAAGAAGAGGGGACACATGTTGATGTAGAAGAGACATGAAGAAGAGGGGACACATGTTGATGTAGAAGAGACATGAAGAAGAGGGGACACATGTTGATGTAGAAGAGACATGGAGAAGAGGGGACACATGTTGATGTAGAAGAGACATGAAGAAGAGGGGACACACGTTGATGTAGAAGAGACATGAAGAAGAGGGGACACGTGTTGATGTATAAAAGACATGAAGAAGAGGGGACACATGTTGATGTAGAAGAGACATGGAGAAGAGGGGACACATGCTGATGTAGAAGAGACATGAAGAAGAGGGGACACATGTTGATGTCGAAGAGACATGAAGAAGAGGGGACACATGTTGATGTAGAAGAGACATGAAGAAGAGGGGACACATTTTGATGTAGAAGAGACATGAAGAAGAGGGGACACATGTTGATGTAGAAGAGACATGAAGAAGAGGGGACACATGTTGATGTAGAAGAGACATGAAGAAGTGGGGACACATGTTGATGTAGAAGAGACATGGAGAAGAGGGGACACATGTTGATGAAGAAGAGGGGACACATGTTGATGTAGAAGAGACATGAAGAAGAGGGGACACATGTTGATGTATAAAAGACATGAAGAAGAGGGGACACATGTTGATGTAGAAGAGACATGGAGAAGAGGGGACACATGTTGATGTAGAAGAGACATGGAGAAGAGGGGACACATGTTGATGTAGAAGAGACATGAAGAAGAGGGGACACATGTTGATGTAGAAGAGACATGAAGAAGAGGGGACACATGTTGATGTATAAAAGACATGAAGAAGAGGGGACACATGTTGATGTAGAAGAGACATGAAGAAGAGGGGACACATGTTGATGTATAAAAGACATGAAGAAGAGGGGACACATGTTGATGTAGAAGAGACATGGAGAAGAGGGGACACATGTTGATGTAGAAGAGACATGGAGAAGAGGGGACACATGTTGATGTAGAAGAGACATGAAGAAGAGGGGACACATGTTGATGTAGAAGAGACATGAAGAAAAGGGGACACATGTTGATGTAGAAAAGACATGAAGAAGAGGGGACACATGTTGATGTAGAAGAGACATGAAGAAGAGGGGACACATGTTGATGTAGAAGAGACATGAAGAAGAGGGGACACATGTTGATGTAGAAGAGACATGAAGAAGAGGGGACACATGTTGATGTAGAAGAGACATGGAGAAGAGGGGACACATGTTGATGTAGAAGAGACATGAAGAAGAGGGGACACATGTTGATGTAGAAGAGACATGAAGAAGAGGGGACACATGTTGATGTAGAAGAGACATGAAGAAGAGGGGACACATGTTGATGTAGAAGAGACATGGAGAAGAGGGGACACATGTTGATGTAGAAGAGACATGAAGAAGAGGGGACACATGTTGATGTAGAAGAGACATGGAGAAGAGGGGACACATGTTGATGTAGAAGAGACATGGAGAAGAGGGGGACACATGTTGATGTAGAAGAGACATGAAGAAGAGGGGACACATGTTGATGTAGAAGAGACATGAAGAAGAGGGGACACATGTTGATGTAGAAGAGACATGAAGAAGAGGGGACACATTTTGATGTAGAAGAGACATGAAGAAGAGGGGACACATGTTGATGTAGAAGAGACATGAAGAAGAGGGGACACATGTTGATGTAGAAGAGACATGAAGAAGTGGGGGACACATGTTGATGTAGAAGAGGGGACACATGTTGATGAAGAAGAGGGGACACATGTTGATGTAGAAGAGACATGAAGAAGAGGGGACACATGTTGATGTATAAAAGACATGAAGAAGAGGGGACACATGTTGATGTAGAAGAGACATGGAGAAGAGGGGACACATGTTGATGTAGAAGAGACATGGAGAAGAGGGGACACATGTTGATGTAGAAGAGACATGAAGAAGAGGGGACACATGTTGATGTAGAAGAGACATGAAGAAGAGGGGACACATGTTGATGTATAAAAGACATGAAGAAGAGGGGGACACACGTTGATGTAGAAGAGACATGAAGAAGAGGGGACACATGTTGATGTATAAAAGACATGAAGAAGAGGGGACACATGTTGATGTAGAAGAGACATGGAGAAGAGGGGACACATGTTGATGTAGAAGAGACATGGAGAAGAGGGGACACATGTTGATGTAGAAGAGACATGAAGAAGAGGGGACACATGTTGATGTAGAAGAGACATGAAGAAAAGGGGACACATGTTGATGTAGAAAAGACATGAAGAAGAGGGGACACATGTTGATGTAGAAGAGACATGAAGAAGAGGGGACACATGTTGATGTAGAAGAGGACATGAAGAAGAGGGGACACATGTTGATGTAGAAGAGACATGAAGAAGAGGGGACACATGTTGATGTAGAAGAGACATGGAGAAGAGGGGACACATGTTGATGTAGAAGAGACATGAAGAAGAGGGGACACATGTTGATGTAGAAGAGACATGAAGAAGAGGGGACACATGTTGATGTAGAAGAGACATGGAGAAGAGGGGACACATGTTGATGTAGAAGAGACATGAAGAAGAGGGGACACATGTTGATGTAGAAGAGACATGGAGAAGAGGGGACACATGTTGATGTAGAAGAGACATGGAGAAGAGGGGACACATGTTGATGTAGAAGAGACATGAAGAAGAGGGGACACATGTTGATGTAGAAGAGACATGAAGAAGAGGGGACACATGTTGATGTAGAAGAGACATGAAGAAGAGGGGACACATTTTGATGTAGAAGAGACATGAAGAAGAGGGGACACATGTTGATGTAGAAGAGACATGAAGAAGAGGGGACACATGTTGATGTAGAAGAGACATGAAGAAGTGGGGACACATGTTGATGTAGAAGAGACATGGAGAAGAGGGGACACATGTTGATGAAGAAGAGGGGACACATGTTGATGTAGAAGAGACATGAAGAAGAGGGGACACATGTTGATGTATAAAAGACATGAAGAAGAGGGGACACATGTTGATGTAGAAGAGACATGGAGAAGAGGGGACACATGTTGATGTAGAAGAGACATGGAGAAGAGGGGACACATGTTGATGTAGAAGAGACATGAAGAAGAGGGGACACATGTTGATGTAGAAGAGACATGAAGAAGAGGGGACACATGTTGATGTATAAAAGACATGAAGAAGAGGGGACACATGTTGATGTAGAAGAGACATGAAGAAGAGGGGACACATGTTGATGTATAAAAGACATGAAGAAGAGGGGACACATGTTGATGTAGAAGAGACATGGAGAAGAGGGGACACATGTTGATGTAGAAGAGACATGGAGAAGAGGGGACACATGTTGATGTAGAAGAGACATGAAGAAGAGGGGACACATGTTGATGTAGAAGAGACATGAAGAAAAGGGGACACATGTTGATGTAGAAAAGACATGAAGAAGAGGGGACACATGTTGATGTAGAAGAGACATGAAGAAGAGGGGACACATGTTGATGTAGAAGAGACATGAAGAAGAGGGGACACATGTTGATGTAGAAGAGACATGAAGAAGAGGGGACACATGTTGATGTAGAAGAGACATGGAGAAGAGGGGACACATGTTGATGTAGAAGAGACATGAAGAAGAGGGGACACATGTTGATGTAGAAGAGACATGAAGAAGAGGGGACACATGTTGATGTAGAAGAGACATGAAGAAGAGGGGACACATGTTGATGTAGAAGAGACATGGAGAAGAGGGGACACATGTTGATGTAGAAGAGACATGAAGAAGAGGGGACACATGTTGATGTAGAAGAGACATGGAGAAGAGGGGACACATGTTGATGTAGAAGAGACATGGAGAAGAGGGGACACATGTTGATGTAGAAGAGACATGAAGAAGAGGGGACACATGTTGATGTAGAAGAGACATGAAGAAGAGGGGACACATGTTGATGTAGAAGAGACATGAAGAAGAGGGGACACATGTTGATGTAGAAGAGACATGAAGAAGAGGGGACACATGTTGATGTAGAAGAGACATGAAGAAGTGGATTTTGCACAATAGGTCCTCTTTAATATATTTCAACTTCTAGAGATGAAGGTGATAACGACTACACTTACTCCATCATAACCCGAGTCCCAGAATGCTTTGGGAGCAGGCTGCAGTGCCACAGGCTGGAGCAGAGGTACTGGGTGGGTCCGCTGCACCTCAACACAGAGGTGGTGCTCAGAACCAGCTCCTCCCTGAGGAACAACCGGACCCTGTACACCGACGATAACGGCTATCAGATGATGAAGAGGACATACAGGGAGTTCATCAACAACACAGTAGCCAGAGTGAGTTCCTGGATGTATAAGGTCATTCTGTTATAATAGGAATCCTGGAATCTGTGGCATAATGCGTGTATAATGTTGAATTTGCAGAATTACTTCCCCATGGTCCGGGCAGCGTACATTGAGGATGAGCTCAGCAGACTGGTGCTGCTCAGCGACAGAGCTCACGGTGTGTCCAGCCAGGCCAACGGGCAACTGGAGGTAAAACGGAATATATGTTATTTAGATTTGGGGTAATACACAAATAACAGGAAGTGAAACATATGTCTGTAAATTAGAGCTTACAAATGATATTAAAGTAAAACTAAACTGAAATGACATTGCCAGGTTAAACAAAAATGTAAAATATAATAAAAAGGATAACAAAAATATAATGTTTTTAACTTTTTTGCTTTAATTATCATTGGGGACCTTTAACATCCTGGGTGTTTTCCTCCTCAGGTCATGCTCCATCGGCGTCTTTGGAACAACCTGCCCTGGAACCTGGGCTACAACCTGACCCTGAACGACAGCTCGGTGGTGCGGCCCGCCCTGTGGGTGATGCTGGGCTCCATCAGCACCGCCGCCAGGCTCCAGCAGAGGGAGGCCATCGAGCTGCAGCACCCCCCTGTCATCACGCCCATAGACCAACCCCGTGAGAGCTCAGCTATTTAGGGCTCAAAACCTTTGATTTATGTGTTTTTTAGCATTTATATTTTGTCTCTTGTATCCTCAGAGAAGCCGTGGCATGAGAAGAAACCCAGACGACTTTCTCCGGTGCGTTCGGTGGTCCTGCCGCCCAACCTCCACCTGCTCAGCTTCAGTGTCCCCGGGTGGAACTACAGCCCTAATCATGCCGTTCACCTCGGCCACATAAACTCAGGTCAGGTCACAGGTTGGTTTTTTTTCCTTTGATTTTTCCCAGGGATTACATTCTGAAAAGTGTATTTTGTTTTACATAAATCTAGGTAAGGACTTGCACTCAGAGCCGGACTACGATCGAGTCCTGTTGAGGATCATGCATCTCTTTGAGGAGGGAGAAGACCCAGAGCTCTCGAAGCCAGTCGCCATAAACTTGAAGGTGCGCCACATATACTCGCAAGTGGAAAGCCTTACATATTTATCATTTAAATATAGAACTTACATGATGTCTTCCCTTTCTAACAGGATGTCCTGCAGGGCATAGGGGAAGTAAACGGGCTGGAGGAGCGTTCTCTGACAGGAACCTGGGACATCACCACGCTGCAGAGGTGGACGTGGAAGACTGAGGATAACTTAGAATCAAGTGAGAAGTCTTTTAACACTGGCATTGAAATATTTAAAATAAACCTTTATTAATATGTGGATTTTAAACATGTTTCCCATTCCTTGTTTGTGTTTTCTTTACCTCAGACAGCACCATGTGTCCGAGTGGCGGTGACGGTGCGTTCAATGTGACCATCTCTCCCAAGGAGATCAGGACCTTCTTCGTTCACTTTGCCTCCAAGAACTTTTAGGCTGACCTGTCTTCCGTGAAGATAGCTAATGACAAAGCTTTTAACAGTAATTATACACAGTATATATAAATGCTTATTTTTGCACATTTTGTTAATTTGTTGACTGATTGATTGATTGACTCTGAATAAAGTGATTATTTTTGATAATTTCGTTCATTGTCCTACTTTCCTACTATAGCCAACCAGCACGACAATAACGTTTGTTGGATAATTGGGATTGTTTTCCAAATGACCAATGAGAAATAGATGTGGAACCTAATAGTTCAATAGAGTGAATACACTTCTAAAGAAACTATCGAAAATATCTAGTCAGATGTGCAACAATCTTCAACTCAGGCCGCCTGGATTTGTCCAAAGTAAATGAAAAATCTGTCTATTAATAACATCTAGGCTATGCTTACTTTATGCAGGACCTGCAACTTTTCAATTTAATTTAGAGTGAGATTATCGTTCAAATTGGTCAATTTAATAAATTGGGCCTTCTGTGAAATTACACCAGGGAGGGGTCACTCGTTCTTGTTGCTGCTTTTTGATACATGTTATTTGTTTAAATGAATTACGGGCATGGCATATACTGCATGAACAGAAACATGAATGATGGACAAGGGTATAGACTTTTTCCAAAGATTGTCAAACCATGCTTTAAATAAGTATACGATACTTTACTAAATATATGCCGTTAGACCGATGACTCTGGGGCCCAAAAATAGACTCATATTTAGTCCAATAAATTGTAAACCATACAGAATTAACATGCTTATGGCATTATTTACACATTCTCTTCTCTTGGCTTTTAGATATCAGAATTGAACGGTAGTACTCCATCATGGCCGCTAGGGGCGTACCATGCCCAACACCAAACCAACTTCACTCTGCGACAGCGAGCATCGAGAAGAAGGAAACACCCGAGGAGACACACAACGTTTCTGTCTGTGTACAACCGTAGCAGCTAACCAGGGAAATAAACCCTTATAATCAGCATAATGTAAGGTTTAAATGTTTGCATATAAAAACGCCATGAGCGCACCGGAAGCAGATGACGTTATATGCAGTTTGCTACAAGATGAGCAGCAGCAGTGTGAGTTTCCTTCATATTTTACCAAATATAATGTCGGAATTGAGAGATTATATTAAAATCGAATGGAGTGCATCCATTTTGTTGCATGCAATGTCACGTCATACTTTAATATTAATGTATTCATCCCTATTGATCATCGTTTATTATAACGAGTGAAGTCTTTACTGTCGATACAGGATGCTGAAGGGGTGCTGCCATAGGTGCTGCCTGCATGTGTTGCTAGGATACTATTCTGGGAGAGGGATGATGGGATAATTCTAGGTCAGAGTTAAGGTCAATTTAATCCTTATTGTTAATAACTTGAATAGGATATCTGTCTTTTGCATGTCAATAGAAACGAGAGAGGGAGCAGAGGAGGAAGCTGCAGCACTTTCTGAATGACCTGGCCTTACTCGGGTCTTTACAGGTGAGTGAGTGCACATGCATGCAGAGATGAGTAAACATGATCAGACCAAATAACATGTGTGTTTGTGTTGCAGGGATTTAAATACTTCCAGCCTTGGCTCCGAGGGAAAGAGGAGCTGCTGCTGACCGTCGTTAACGAGGATCTGGTTCGTTTTTGTAGAATCCAGACAGTAGGCCTACAGCCATGGATCCACTACATAATTTCCCTCAAAGAGACGTTTACTAACCACATAGAGAGCCAAAATGACCACCTAGAAAAGTAATAAGACTATAAAGAGACCAACACAGCTGCAAGGAGACACAAAGTGCCACAAAGAGACCATGACAAGGGGAAAGACAACTAGAAAGACACCGATAATAACCATGAAGAGACACAAAACCACTAGAAATGGCAGCAAAACAGCCTACAGAAGACAAACTCAATTACAGAGACCAACACATTATTATAAAGAGGAACAAAATGACCACAAAGTGAACAAAACTAAATGAAAATAGACAAAGTGACCACAGAAGTCACACTAACAACTACATAGATTCAAAACAAAATATATTTATAACAGAAAAGTCCATAAACTTTTATGTCTGTTCCCAGGATCTTATCGTCTCATATCCCAAATAAATATATCTCACTGCCTTGCATCGACCTCATGTATTAATCATCATCATCATCATTAGGGACTGCAGTTATAACCGTGTTTCCCCCCCCCCCCCTGCAGGGTTTTCGCTCTCCAGGCTTCGTGGTCTCCAGAGCCTCCTCCCTGTCCTCCATCAGCAGCTGTAACAGCAGCGATGTCTCCCCCAGCAGCAGCTCCCCCAGCCTGGGCAGTCGAGGCAGCTCTCCCCTGCCTGGAGAGGAACCTCCGGGCCCCCGAGAGCCTCCACCACACACACACACCAAGACGCAGCCACAGACTGTCAGGTGATTGATTACACGCCTGGAAGTAGAAATATGTATATGATGTTATTCTGAAAATGAGAATCAGTGTATGTGGTCACCCAAGGCCGCTTTACATAGTGAACAAACTAACAAACAAACAAACAACAGGGGCAAATAATAAAGTAACAAATTAAATAAATAGCAGTAGGAGTGGAAGCATGGGGACTGTGATGGGTTAGGGGTCAAAGGCCATGGTGTGATGGGTTAGGGGTCAAAGGCCATGGTGTGATGGGTTAGGGGTCAAAGGCCATGGTGAACAGGTGAGTTTGTAATGATGACTACATGGTTATCTGAGGCATAATTGTTTTTATGTTTATTGTAAAATGAAAATAGTGACACCGTTTTTATGTGGCCAACAATTAGGTCACAGTTCACGACAAGAAGAATGGTTCCATTTCGTAGGAATTCGCCTCCAATCGCTAATAATCTTTTGGTAGACGGCAGAAAATGTAACATTTCGTTAATCGATGAATGTTTATTGGGTGGGTCGAGCAAAAATAATGGTGAAAAAAGTCATTATTTACATGTATTTTTATATCACATGATCATCTCTCCTTATACTAATAATTGGTTGAAATGTCTCTGTCCTCAGGGAGCCTTGCAGTGAGGAGCATCTCCTCCCAGCCTCCCCCAGTGAGAGAGAGATAGCGGTTCCTGTGAGTGCTTCACCTGGTCTTTTACTTTTCCACCCACTAACCCTCTCTAAAGTCTGACCGCTTTGACTCCCCCCCCCCCCCCCCCAACAGGAGGTGAACTGCACTCTGTTCCTTCTGGCCGGCTACGTGAAGTACGGACGGCCCTACGCCTGGATCCGCTCCAATCACGAGCGCCTGGTCAACATCGGGGGCACCGACTCCATGGTCAAAGACACGCCCATGAAACTCAAGTCCATCTCAGACTGGCAGACGCGAGGTATGGAAACAATGTGAGGAATCCAAACACGAAAGAGAGCTATTGTTTAACCGCACAGATTCAATAATTACAAGTTTTTCCATGAGCTAAATCAGACGCAGATGTCTTAGCTCAACCTCAAGACTACTGTTTGGTGTGGATTAGTGTTGTGGAAAAAGCTCCAGGTGATGAAAGACTATTAAATCTCTGCTTTATAAATGGATTACAATTTAAAAAATGTGTTTTGTTGTTTTTCCACAGGTATTCGCGTGTGGGATGTCATCAGCGAGCTTGTGTGTCTGTGCACCGTCCCCTCTCCCTCCAACCCCTTCGCTCTGGACATGCGCTACATCCAAAACCTTCCCTTCCCCGACCGCTTCCTGGTCACAGGCGCTCTCCTTAACTTCCTGGATACGTATGTGGTTTACGGTAACCGGGACGAGTTGCACTATGACAAAGGTACACGCTTCTGGAAAGACGAAGAGAAATTTGTATTTACTTTTATCATTTTAGCCAGCAGGTGACGCTGTTTAGCTACATTACGAAGGGATGCAACGCTTGATTTTGATGATAGTTTTCTCCTTTCAGTGGTGGAAGAGGTGAAGCCTTTGAGGCGTCTTCACGTCCAATCCTTGCTGGAGTTACAGCGACAAAGGGAGGGCTCTTCTGGAGAGGAGTGACTTTAATCTTAAGTGAGATATCATTGGTGCACTTTAACCGACTTATAGTAGAGACAAATACAGCATATAGGGTTTAACTGTGTGAAATCTCTTCTAAAGGGTCTGTATTTAGGTCATTGTGTGTCTAATTTCTTTCAAGGCTACACACTCCAGTTGTATCTGTGCTCAGTTAGAAGGTAGTCACATGTATTTTTGAGGTGAAATAACCCTGGGAACTGTGTCACATGACTGAGATTAAACATCCCAGGACCTCTCTGGATGTCTTGCCCTGCTCTCCCAGGCCAAATATAACATTTTAAAAAGGAGCAAAACAGACCTATTTATCAGGGTCAAAGCTGCAGAAGTTAAAACTGGTTAAACATTCATCACAGCTGTATGAAAACATGTACAGACAAACGAGTGTTGTATAAAAAGTTTAATTTTCCATAAAATACATATTTCATTAAATATGTACAATGAGATAAAAACAGTACACTGATAAAAATACGCCTTGAAACAGGCACTTTAACCCCTTTTGTGAGATGGGGGGGGTTGCGCATTTTGTAAATAAAAAGATACATCACAAGTACAAAATGTTAAAATAACCCGATTAAAACTTTGTGGCACATCAGTCAAAAACACCTAGCTTAGTTATGGTCAGAAAACACAAAATGGTAGCCTCAGGGTGTGCCACTAATCCTTAAATCTCTCATTTGTAAACCGTGAGACACTAATCACCTTCATGAGAGGCCGTTACGCAATACTGCACATATCCATGTCTGTCACTTTTAATTAAGCAGGCAGGGGCCCCTTTTATGGCTTCGGTAATGAGAACGACTCGGCGTAAAACGGCACATTTTGACGAGGCTGCTCGATATGCAAAGTCATGGTTAGACGTTTCTCCAATTTCCTCCACGTTTGGAATGCAGGTGCACGGCCGGGCATTCCACACCGAGGCTCCAGATGGGAGCACAGCGTTCCCAGTGTCCGCACACAAACAAACCCGCAAGTCATGGCTGAGTGTGTGTTTTCCCACATGAATGCAAATAATTCAGCGCAGTGGACGGTTAGGATCTGTTTCTTTTGGAAGGATGCTGCTGTAAAAGGTAGGATTTATTGACCCTAAAGCTTATACTGGGGTCTATGTTTTCCAAGTTACTGACAAAAAAGCAGTTGGAAATGATTACATTTGATCTGTTTGGATGTCTAATTCTAATGAAAGTACTAAGGAACAACATTTCAAACCATAAATGATCTTTACTCTACACTTGTACGCCTGTGTTTTCCCTCATCTATATACCCTTGTCCGAAACTCTCATACTGTAAATTAAAAAAAGGGTGTTTTGTTCTTCCGAATAAAATACAAAGATGAGAAACCTGCCAGTGCCACATGGTTAAAATAATAATAAAAAGAAATCATGACCTGTCACAAATTTCATAAATAAAAATCTGCCTTCAACGAAAGCTCTCGTCGTCTTTTTCCAGTTTTTGGTCGTTTTGTGGCCAAAAGTCTCTTTTCCGACAGATCAAAGTCTTTGGCGGCTAAAGCATCAAGTAGACTCTTCAAAAACAAACAAGCCGTCCAAAAACAGAGGCCCGTAAATGAAGCAGTCTGCTCCCTAAATGGCTTGCAGCCAGTCACAAGTCCTCACAAAGCTGTTGACAGCTGAACAAAGGCGTTCGTCAACAGCTTTTTGTGCTACATTGGACGCCACTCAAAAGTCAACAGACGACTTTGCTGCGTCGGAAAAACCTTCAAGTCCGTACGCTCACTGGTTATGGCGACATCCTTTCCTCCTTCATCCAAATATGGACTTTCTAATCTTCCCACTCTTATCCTCCCTTCTGTCTTGTAGTCACTCCCGTCAGTGCCGTTGTCCTTGAGGTTGTTGTCAGGTAAATGTGGTCCCATTTTTTACGTAAGGGTAAAAAGCGTGGGTTCAGTTCCAGCTGTCAGAGGCAGACCCTCTTCTCGTGATGGCTCTGAGGGGGCTTCGAGACACAGAGCCCCTCTTCTTCCAGCGAACTGAAAAGAAACAGACAGAGAGGGATGAGTCAGTGGTGTTGGCTTAGCAGCTGCAAATGAAACTGTTGTATAAATGTTACTTATGAAAATCCAAGAAGTCTCAATAGTGTGTTAACCTTTAAAGTGTCATAGTCACGGTTTTACTGTTACGTACGTCAGCAACACACACCAGAAGCAGCACTAACAAGTTTAAACAGCAACTAGTCTAGAAGCTACCCTAAAATCCCATAATGAAAATATATATTTTTTGAAATGAGTGTTTCAGTCTCACCTTTTCCCAGACTGGCAGGTAGCGTGCAGCTCTTGGTGTTGGCCGGGGAGTTCACCGACTCCTCTGCCAGTTTCCCCTTCCCCTCTCCGGGCTGCGGCGCGGCCGACCCCTCCTGCTGGAAGTCGCTCAGCGCTCGTTGGAAAGAATGCGCCAGACACGCCGTCATGTCCCGCGCCCGCTCCGCCCGGCTGCACCAGAACACCCGGCACTGCAGCTGCTGCCCCTGGTGCTTGCAGATGTACAGGAAGACATTGGGCAGGTTTGCGTCCGCCGCACAGTACGCGATGTCTTGCAGGTACGTCTTCGTCAGCTGCCGACCTGTACTCAGCTCCTTGACCTCCACGTATCTCGGCCGCACCACCAGGGCGTGATCTTTGCTGAGCTTCTTCCTGTTTGAAACACCTTCCAGCAGGTGGCTAATAGCGTCCTGGGCCTGCTCTCGGTCCAGAGAGAAGATCTTCTCCGTGCCCAGGTAGTGGACCTTAAAGAGAGGGTCTCCGTGGGATAGAGACTCTGTGCGGTCGCGGCGAAAGCGGCGACGTAGCGCAGCCGGAGAGTTCTTGAGGGTCTGCATGAGCTGAAACGTGCCGAGCGACATGGTGCGCTTCAGGCTGGATTTGGGGGAAATGTTGGCAGAGGTGTGATCACCAGAGGTCAGCTGGTCCTCTTTAGAGCCTTTCCCACTCTTCCACCTTTCTTCTACGAATGGAGCGTAGTTGCATCCACTGCTTTGATCTGAAATGAGGCAGAGAAGACAGTGATGTTAGCAGATGAATTATTGATCTAGAAGTTGATTGGGAATAGGGTGCATCCTGGAAATTGTTTGTTTTGACATTGAGTGTTATCTTAGACATGCGTTCCAAGCCTTGATGTGGAAAACTAAACACGCAGTCAGCACAGCTTGTACCGCAGCATGGAAAAACAAAAGGCCACCTAACAGGATCAGTTGCGAATGTGACGCGCGGAGGACTATTCACTCACCACAGACACTAGCCATTAAATATTTACACTCCGGTGTGTGATCACAGCTGTGAAGAGACACACTGAACTGGACACATGCCCAAATAAATTGAAGGTTACACAAAGTGACACACAGGTAATCACAGGTGCATAGCTGTGTTTAAACTCATCCCTGTGCCAAGCATTACATACACTCATATCACCATGTTATTAGTTACTGGACGACTTCTCAAATTCTTGCCTTTTTGAGCCTTATACAATGTCCACTTCTGGCCTCCCATTGTCTCCCATCCTACTCACCCACAGAACTGCATGTTCTCTATTGTGTCAAAACTTTATTTGTTCCCCTTTCTCTTTTCTAGGCCATTCTTTCAACATCCTAGCTCCTCAGAAGTGACTTGCAGAGAAAACCACCAACTGTTCCAAGGTGGTGACCATTGTTAAGTGACCCCTTGAGCAGGAAACAGCTTTGCATTCTCCCCCCCCCCCACCCAAAATATTTCTCCTATAAACAATGGCATACTTTTGTGAGTATGTCACATCGCAAAAAGGGACGCAAGTTGACCTACAGTCTCGCCCAGACCCAGGGCATGCACACATGCAGCTACACGTGTGGGCTGTACACAACTTTCACCTGGAAACTCACAGACAGATAGCTGGCCGTTTTGCATTTACGCAAGACTGCTTTCCAACGATAACACTGGTTTCCCCTGTGCTCAATAACCAAAAGAGTACAAGATAAAGATACAAACACGTCATGTGCCTGAAAATACTTATCTACATGATCTGAATGAACAACTTTACTTCAATCTGACGTGCAAAGAGCGGTCACATCCGCAGTCCATCCTGTGGGTTCTGTAGCCAAAACTCATGTAGAGATTCTTGCTCCAAACTATATTCTAAATAATGTATACAATATACATCTCCATAAAGAGGCCATTTTAAGGATACATTTGTTGTGTAATCTTGCATCAACACACAAGGTAGAATGTATGTATTGCGATCACACTACTTTTACATGCTCCACTTATTATTATTTTTTTAAATACTGTTACTCTACCTATTGTTGTCCACCTTTGTAAATTGTAATTTGTGTAATTTCCATCTCTAATGTTTTATGCATACTTATATTAAATGCTTTGTCTCCTTACTTTTACTGTGAGAGTGTAAATGTCCCCACTGTGGGACTTATAAAGGTATTGTGATTGAGATTATTTAGATGAAACAAAGCAACAAACAAGGAATTAAGGTAAACCCAATCCAAAATATATAAATACTGATTGAGCAATCTGGCAAACTATTTCTCCAAACTTTTTTTTCTGGTCATTTTCTCCTTCTTTGTATGCCGAATTAACCAAAAGAGCCTACTGATTACCTACATCTAATAAATAAGATATACTGTGCTGTATAGTTGCAGAAATAGGCGAGATAACTTTAAATTGGCTGTTTTTTGAATGTGGTTTGGCGAACCCCGGTGTAAGATAACAGCCAAACTGTCAAAAAACCTGTTACATTTCTGAGTGCATTTCACCTTTACCTATGAAAAAGTCGATTTAAAAACGTTTAAAAAAAGGTATCTTACCTGGCCACAGTTTCATGCAAACGATGTCCTTTAGCGTCTCAGGTGAACCTCGGAGTTCCGTGATGTTTTGAAATTGGGCAGGTGGAAGTGTGCTATCCTGCACGCTTTTACGCAAAACCAGCTCCTTATTGTTGAAAGAAATAATCGATTAACCGAGTCGGTTTCGGTTGTCCCGTGAGTTCAGTGTTCGTCTTGCGTAAATAGATGTTTAAATGAGACAGTTTATGTGCAGGCTGGATCATGCTCTCCTTTCCCTGCTCGCGGTGAGTTGAGTGAATGTGAGAGCTCGCGCGACAACCGTTTTTAAAACAGTGTAGGCGCGGGCTCGTCACACACGTGGACGAGCGCTGGTGTCAGAGCCAGGTCAGAGCAGAGAGGAGGCTGGTTGTTCTGAGGGGGGAAAGGAGGGATGATTTACAATAGAAAAGGGATTTACAGTACATGATAAGGTGGATAACAATTAACACTTACTGGCATGGGTGTTTCAAAAGAAGATGTATGGCATACCTCCTTCATGTACATATTTAAATGCCCCTTTATCATAGTTTCCCATGGTGGACATTTACTCAAGTACATACACATTGTATACTACTTTATACATTTTGGAAGCCAATCTTGTAGGTTTTACTCCACTGCATTGATATACGTATTTTACAGTTTCAGCTCCTTCAATGTGAAGAGGTGTTGCCTTTGCTTTCACATTTTTTATTGTATTTTGGTTTTTGCTGCCATGAGTACATTTACTCAGTTATGGCACCATTTTCAAAACAGTACTTTACTTGAAATTGGGTATTTTTACAGTGTGGTATCAGTACTTTTACTCAAATAAAGAATCTGATTACTTTTTCTAACACAGAGTGTATGTCACCTGAAGTAGGGGTTATATCAACTCATTATACACTGTGTTGTATCTGCTCTTTATTGAAAATAATATGACGTATACACTGAGTGAAATATTCAAGATTCCATGGCTATCATTGTTCCTTAAAATATAAATATATTTGTTGCGCAACATCTAATACAAAATTACCCCAAAATATTCAGCCTGAAAGATCTGTGGGATTGATATATAATATTTGACAATATATTGGGTCTCCAATATGGTATTATTTTGTTTACGTACAAAATATAATTGGATATTTACCTTTGGGTTAGGGTTAAGGTTCTAAAATAAGAGTAGAGGGTCAATAGACAGCTATTTTTCTGTTATCAATTAACCTTTTGGATAATTATTTACTCAAATAAAGCATCAGAAATGTTCCCAAAGCTGTCATCCACATATTTTGTGTGACCCATGATATGAATAGTAGAGAGGATGATTTTGCATTAACATAACTAATTAAAAGGATTCAAATGTAGGTTTTTGATGACAATATAAGAGTTGTCATCATTTCACAAGCCCATGACGCTATGCTCCACCAACTGAAAGTTTCACATTACCTGCTACAAGTAGAAAACAAGGCTTGAGGAAACATCTGAAACCCACTACCTTTCATTACCTCCACATTGCGTCAGAGCCCCTCTCTAATGGGGATCGCTGGCCTCCCTGGTTCAGATCTGCTTCAAGTGTTTATTCTGGGGGCATTTTGAACAGTGGCAGAGGGAAAAGTCTGAACGGTTCCATGTGTGTATGCGTCTAAGTGTGTGTGGCTGGGTGTGCCTGATGTGGAGAAACAGTAGGGCCCCTGTTTCTCCTGGGTTTGGCCCAACAGCAGTTAAGTTCTGAACGTCACACACGCCTCAGAGCCTAGCGGGACACACTGTAACTGTTCTTGGGGCCCCGGTGACATAATGGACCATCTCAGACATCAGGCTCCCACCCTCCTGACGTGTCTCACAATAACAGCGAGTCAGCATCCAAACTGTAGCATTCGCAGGCGTGCCGTGCAGCTGCAGCTCTTAAGACAGGGGTGTCCAAACTTTTTTCAATGAGGGCCACATACAGAAAGAAAATACGAAGGGCTCACTAGAGGAGAGCTATATTGCCTCATAAGTTAAGTTATAAGTTAGCAAAATCAATCAAATGTATGATGTTTGATACTTGAAAATGCTTTAAGAAACACAACAGCCTAAATCCCAGCTCTCCAGAGGGTTTACTTTATTTAGTTACAATCAGAATAACTTTATTCGTCCCACAGCTCAGTCCTTAAAACAGAAGCCTCAGATTGCTTATAAAAAGAGGAAACATGAAGGGTAGATTTCAAGGTTGGTATGTAAATAAGTTATTGGGCTTTTTTTAATCAACTGAGATTTGTTTAAACATTTTTCCAACTTTAATTTACAGAATTTATGTGAAAAGTGGGGTTATTAAGACATGAATACGGTGTAATATATTTCTACATATATATTCAAGAAGTACAATATATGACAAGCACAAGTTAATTTGTGGGGCATATTTCATTATACTTTTTGAATTAGCTAAGGGCCGTTTCAAAATGGATCGTGGGCCGCTTTTGGCCCCTGTGCCTATAGTTTGGAAACCCCCGTCTTAAGAAGTGCAGACTTTACAGGTTTAACCCCCAACTAAAACACTTACTGTTTATTTAAGAAAACACAAATGTACTTTGTGTTTAGGCTGTATTGAATAAGAAATATTGTATGCAAAAAAGATACTCTGGAAATATTGGTTGGACATTTCGTAGACATGGATGGTTCCCAGAGGATAAACCCTACTGACTTTAATTATTCCCTGTACTTCTCCTGCACAAACATTTAGATTGAAGCTAATTAGCAACTACTTTTTTGATAGAAACCTTTCCCTTTTTCAGTGAAATATCAACAACTTCCAATACATGTTTGGCCTAGGTGGCTAGCATGATCAGAAAGCACATTTCCATGAGCTGTACTAAGTGATAGGTAAACTCAGTGAGTGAACACTTAACCAATATATACATGGTTAAATTATGCAAGAATATCAATATCTACTGGATAAACACCACATTTTGAGTGAGATATTTATATATTATATTATAAGAGGTGTCCTAATGGAAATGACTTTTACGGTGGTTAGTACCACCACCATAAAATGGACACTTGTTTTATCAATAAAATATTTAGTATCATGGAACCCTTGACATTTAAACTAGTCTGTCCTGCTTAAAACTTCTGCATTGTATCATAACCATTTGGAGCAATTGTTTTTAATATAAGTAGCTTTGATTATATTCTTTGAGCAGAAAAATCTGAATTCTTTGAGAGAAAAAAAACACCAATTTCAAATGTCAATCTCTCCTAATCAGAGTTCTGTTAAGATAATGGGCTCTATTACAGACACACCCAATTGTTCAGAAACTAATTGGCAGCCATTAATTCAAATGCCTTCACAGCTACTTGTGACTGAAACCAGCCAAGTCTCAAGAAGTTGTTGCAAGTCATTGTGGGGAAACAAAGACAATCTCTGAGTGCAGCAATGGGCAGGGTGATGGGAAATAGTAGGTTCATGAGAGCAACACCTCATGACACAACAGCTCAACTGAGAGGGGATTTAGAGGGAAATATCACAGATTGTACCGTTAACCAAACAGGAGAGAGTGGCAGACAGGGAGAAAGTGGAGCGTTTGTTGATGAGATTATCAAACCCACTAAGGTTTACTGAGTTATCTGTTTAACTCATATTTTCACAGGGGTTTGACCTCTGTTGAGGTTGCCATAGTGGAACATGTGAACAGGGATGTAACACTGCTATTGTTGGAAGCAGGGCGAACAAATTAAGGAAGTAAATTGACACAATGTACTGTAAGCTCCCTCCCATCCGTTGTAGAGATGTTTTATGCCCAGTTCCCTTTTTCTAAACCTCTGTAAATCAGATAGGATTGGCATTTATTGATGCAAACCTACAGCTATAGGCTTGTAAACAGTGAAGACTTGTTCTAGTTCTACTGGAGCTAAGAACCACAACACAATCGGTCCCTGGCACCATTACAACCAGTGCTATGAGTGCTGTTGAGATCTCCATATCAAGTGAATACTTAAACGAAAGTTAATTATAAATCAAATATGATCAATCATATTCTTGTATAAACCCATAATGAGAATGCTTCTTGATGGTTTTTGAATATGTATGTTTACAATTTTATCTGTTGCTGTTTTGATAACTTTGCGTTTTAAAAAGAGGGTGTTGAGATCTCCATATCAGGTTGAATAATTAAAACGAAAGTTAGTTATAATCAAATATAATCAATTATATTCTTATATATCTACAGTATAAACAAAACACAAGTGGTTTGTTAAGTTGAGTGTGTAAGGCCTATAATGGTTTATGGGTGTCACTGATAAGAGGAGAGACAGTTTCTTCCCTCTTCCCTCACAGCAGTACACAGGGAGGGGGGCTCCTGACTTAAGGAGAAAAAGACAGAGGCCCCAAAAAGGTGGTTATGTCATAGCCATAGAATATGGCCCCTGGTATACTCTCTCCCGGTAAAAGCTCTGTCCCTCAGAGCTGGGTTTTTGCTCTCGGTAAGGTTCTCCCGAACTTGGTAACTATTGCTTAAATCTCTGTGTATTGAATGCTGAGGGAATGGTTTAGATGAAAGTTTTGAACGGTATTCTTAAACCAATCATTCTTAAATGAGTTGGAATTCTTAAACCAATCATTCTTTAATGAGTTGGAATTCTTAAACCAATCATTCTTAAATGTGTTGGAATCCTTAAACCAATCATTCTAAAATGAGTTGGAATTCTTAAACCTACCATTCTTAAATGTGTTGGAATCCTTAAACCAATCATTCTTAAATGTGTTGGAATCCTTAAACCAATCATTCTTAAATGAGTTGGAATCCTTAAACCAATCATTCTTAAATGAGTTGGAATTCTTAAACCAATTATTCTTAAATGAGTTGGAATTCTTAAACCAATCATTCTTAAATGTGTTGGAATCCTTAAACCAATCATTCTAAAATGAGTTGGAATTCTTAAACCTACCATTCTTAAATGTGTTGGAATCCTTAAACCAATCATTCTTAAATGTGTTGGAATCCTTAAACCAATCATTCTTAAATGAGTTGGAATTCTTAAACCAATCATTCTAAAAATGAATTGTAATCCTTAAACCAATCATTCTAAAATGAGTTGGAATTCTTAAACCAATTATTCTTAAATGAGTTGGAATCCTTAAACCAATCATTCTTAAATGTGTTGGAATCCTTAAACCAATCATTCTAAAATGAGTTGGAATTCTTAAACCTACCATTCTTAAATGAGTTGGAATTCTTAAACCAATCATTCTAAAATGAGTTGGAATTCTTAAACCAATTATTCTTAAATGAGTTGGAATTCTTAAACCAATTATTCTTAAATGAGTTGGAATTCTTAAACCAATTATTCTTAAATGAGTTGGAATTCTTAAACCTACCATTCTAAAATGAGTTGGAATTCTTAAACCAATTATTCTTAAATGAGTTGGAATTCTTAAACCAATTATTCTTAAATGAGTTGGAATTCTTAAACCAATCATTCTAAAATGAGTTGGAATTCTTAAACCAATTATTCTTAAATGAGTTGGAATTCTTAAACCAATTATTCTTAAATGAGTTGGAATTCTTAAACCAATCATTCTTAAATGTGTTGGAATCCTTAAACCAATCATTCTAAAATGAGTTGGAATTCTTAAACCTACCATTCTTAAATGAGTTGGAATTCTTAAACCAATTATTCTTAAATGAGTTGGAATTCTTAAACCAATTATTCTTAAATGAGTTGGAATTCTTAAACCTACCATTCTTAAATGTGTTGGAATCCTTAAACCAATCATTCTTAAATGTGTTGGAATCCTTAAACCAATCATTCTAAAATGAGTTGGAATTCTTAAACCTACCATTCTTAAATGAGTTGGAATTCTTAAACCAATCGTTCTAAAATGAGTTGGAATTCTTAAACCAATTATTCTTAAATGTGTTGGAATTCTTAAACCAATCGTTCTAAAATGAGTTGGAATTCTTAAACCAATCATTCTTAAATGTGTTGGAATTCTTAAACCAATCATTCTTAAATGTGTTGGAATTCTTAAACCAATTATTCTTAAATGTGTTGGAATTCTTAAACCAATCGTTCTAAAATGTGTTGGAATTCTTAAACCAATCATTCTTAAATGTGTTGGAATCCTTAAACCAATTATTCTTAAATGTGTTGGAATTCTTAAACCAATCATTCTTAAATGTGTTGGAATTCTTAAACCAATTATTCTTAAATGTGTTGGAATTCTTAAACCAATCGTTCTAAAATGTGTTGGAATTCTTAAACCAATCGTTCTAAAATGAGTTGGAATCCTTAAACCAATCATTCTTAAATGAGTTGGAATCCTTAAACCAATCATTCTTAAATGAGTTGGAATTCTTAAACCAATCGTTCTAAAATGAGTTGGAATTCTTAAACCAATCATTCTTAAATGAGTTGGAATCCTTAAACCAATCATTCTTAAATGAGTTGGAATTCTTAAACCAATCGTTCTAAAATGAGTTGGAATCCTTAAACCAATCATTCTTAAATGTGTTGGAATTCTTAAACCAATCATTCTTAAATGAGTTTGAATTCTTAAACCAATCATTCTAAAAATGAGTTGGAATTCTTAAACCTACCATTCTTAAATGTGTTGGAATCCTTAAACCAATTATTCTTAAATGAGTTGGAATTCTTAAACCAATTATTCTTAAATGTGTTGGAATCCTTAAACCAATCATTCTTAAATGTGTTGGAATCCTTAAACCAATCATTCTTAAATGTGTTGGAATTCTTAAACCAATCATTCTTAAATGTGTTGGAATCCTTAAACCAATCATTCTTAAATGAGTTGGAATTCTTAAACCTACCATTCTTAAATGTGTTGGAATCCTTAAACCAATCATTCTTAAATGAGTTGGAATTCTTAAACCTACCATTCTTAAATGTGTTGGAATCCTTAAACCAATCATTCTTAAATGAGTTGGAATTCTTAAACCTACCATTCTTAAATGTGTTGGAATCCTTAAACCAATCATTCTTAAATGTGTTGGAATCCTTAAACCAATCATTCTTAAATGAGTTGGAATTCTTAAACCTACCATTCTTAAATGTGTTGGAATCCTTAAACCAATCATTCTTAAATGTGTTGGAATTCTTAAACCAATCGTTCTAAAATGAGTTGGAATCCTTAAACCAATCATTCTTAAATGAGTTGGAATCCTTAAACCAATCATTCTTAAATGTGTTGGAATCCTTAAACCAATCATTCTTAAATGTGTTGGAATTCTTAAACCAATCGTTCTAAAATGAGTTGGAATTCTTAAACCTACCATTCTTAAATGAGTTGGAATTCTTAAACCAATCATTCTTAAATGAGTTGGAATTCTTAAACCAATCATTCTTAAATGTGTTGGAATTCTTAAACCTACCATTCTTAAATGTGTCAGGATTTTAGAACTAATTAGAGAACCTTCGCCACCAAGAGGAAATTCTTTTTGGATTTTGTCGGATGACTTTGATGGGTGAACTATGAATTAAGGTTTTAGATTAGAAAATAACCCCAGCATGATATGTTTAGTATGTTTATAATGTTGTAAAGAGAGAAGGTAAAAACCCTGTATAAGTTTGGACCTATTTTTCTTCAAATAAACTGATCCCACCTTTTGGATTGGGACAACTTAAAAGACATCTGCGGTCTCCTCTCCTGCTTCAAAGGTAAGATTGCACACTGCCACACTCACACTTAGGTAGGGCCACACCTCATTTACTGATATCAAAATCCTTCGGGATCGCTTAAAACAGATTTAAGAGAGTTGTCTGCGTTGAAACAGCAGTTAATTGAACCTGGTTCTTCAGGAGTTAATAGAGGTGAGATCTTGCTGACGTTGGTGGATCTGAGCCACTGTACATTATACCCATATTTTTTTTTTTATTACGTCGACTAAAAAGTTAGCCCTTGTCCTTGTGAGCATGTTAGTGTTCTGACTTGACCTCAGTACAAAACAGATTTAAGGTCAAACCAGATGATGTGTTCCAACATACATAAAGACAATTATAATAAGTAATTGATACATTTTAATTGTCTAAATATGATGTTAAAGCACCATTGCCTTTTTGGTACTAACAAATAAAATCAACATAAAGAGAAAATAAAGGAAGAAAATACATTTCTGTTGTTGTTTACTCGAATACCACAGACACCAATACAGTCTGATCCAGCAGAGCTTCTACCTGTGAAGCGAAGCTGGATGAGGTGTGCAGATACGAAAACAGGAATGCAGATTTATGTGTCGACTACACTGTTCTCAAACACAGAGAACATGATAGGAGGAGCCGTTTGTTTCTGTCCAAGTGTGTTAAAGGTTATACGGTTCAAGTCAACACAGAAGGGTGCATTGCATCTTATCTGTCAATCCTGGGCGGATATGTGTCTTGATTTTGACTGTGATTACGTTTTGTTATTTTGAAAAGTACATTAGGAAACAACACTTACGACTCAGTGGATGTCGAAACAAATGCTGGAGTTGCAGTAAGTGTGTGGGGTCACTAGTTCATATAGAGGTGTTAAGTTACTTCTGCTCATCCAGCGAAAGTGACCGGATTCAATCATGTAAATCCAGGTCTCTACCCACTCCCTGCTAACTCCTTTCCTCAACACGTACTACAGGCGTCTGGTTTCACAGAAGGAAATGGCTCAGTTACTCGGAGAAGTCATCGATGGGGGGTTCATTGTATCGCCTGGCCTCACTGTCAGGTTTTCCTGTTATTCGTCTATAGTCAAAGGAATCCAATCTGAGTCAATTACTGAAGAAGGAGAAAGAGAAAAGCAAGGTGGCTCCATTTGGTACCGTTGAATGCCAAAAAAAAACTCAAAGTGTGAAATCATGATAGTCTGAGAGGTTTTATATCTTTGGAGGAGCGTTATTGCCATTTAAATCCCAATGTAATCTCACACACACATCCCATTCTGTGGCTGCAGCCTGAGCTTTGATGTCTCGGTACAGTGAAGCTTTAGAGGAGAGGCGATTTCCTCAGGATGTTGCTTCAGTTATGTGCTTCTGTGTGTTTGAAGTTAAGACACAATCTGCCGGTTTTGTGGAAATACAGGAATTTGTGGATCGTATGTACAGCCTTTTGTTTGTTTACTGTTTGGGGTCTGGGAACACTAGAGGGTGTCGGCTAGGTAAAGCTTCAACGCAACAGATACATGCCAAGAGAGCATTTTTAGAATGTGAGAGCATTTATTTCAAATAAATCATCTGTAATCATTTGACAGAGCCTGAAAGTAGCCAAAGAGAGAAACAAATAATACATAGTTTAACAGGAGAATTAACATTTATCGGCGAGAATGCATCATTAGTGCTGATTAGCTATAACGATAGCTTGCATGCTAAACTACAAAGGTGAACATTCTACATGCTAGAAGTTAGCATATAACATTTTTGTAGTAAACACTACTAGCATTAGCATTTAGCTCAACTGTGCTTATAAATGTAGCCTCACAAAGCAGCTGTGTCTTTTTAATCCTTTGGTTTGTATTTTCTATCGAGCCTTTTAGTGTCGTTTTTCGTTGGGAACTGCCTGGCTCCAGTTTAACCTCCTGTCAGCTGCTGATATCAGCAACAACAAACAAACTGGATATAGAAAGTTCATGCTTCAAACTTCTATAGGTCTATATCGGGAAGCGCTAATCTGTGTGCTCACCTGTCTAAAAGTATACAAGACAGTTTAACAATTGCAGCCCAAAGGCTTTTAGCGATATTATTCCATTTTAAAACTATTTAAAAGTAATGTTTATAACAGCAACAGGTTAATGTGTAAATCTTTGTTTTCTGTAAACTCAGTTGACCTCCGTTTCCACCTGCCCTCAAGTCTAAAAGTGGACAGGGAATGTATCTTTAGCAATGCACAGACCTGGGATGAAAAAGGGAAGCTGGAGGTGTTATCAGCGGGAATAGAAATATGATGGTCTGTAAATAAAACCCTACGAGTGAAAGGGGGTAATTTAATGCAGATTGATAGCACAGATAGGATATTTGCCAATAGCTTACGGAAAGAGAAGTGTACCAAAAACACTTAACCGGACACTGACATGAAGGTGCTCCACAATAATATTTCCTTATCAGGAAACTAGTTGTCTATCTGCCTTTACCGTAAAAGCACCTTCAGTGTTATTGTTTAATTTTCTACAGCACGTCCCACTCGGCCAAAGTCCCATGATGAGTGTCCAAGTGACCCGACCTTCACACACATCACATGAGTGTCTGAAGGAAGTCATGAGCGGCTGGCAAAAGAAACCAGAAACCAAAAAGCAGCATCATGCCAGCATGACTATCGGCTACAGATGCCCTAATAAGGCATGTTTAATGGCTGCGTGGAGCAGAGGGAATGACACCGCGTCTGCCTTTCTCTCCTCTAGTTATCTTTGCATGAGGGTTGCGTCAGTCTGCTGATGAGCTAATTTCCTTTCAGGCTGAACTGACTGGTGGGGTTTGAGTGTAATAACATGCGCAGGCCAGACAGGAGGAAGGCTTTGTCTGGGGGAATTCCTTAAAATCATAGTAGGTGATTATTAAAGCTTTTTTCAGCAGAAAACCTGAGCTAAAAATGTGACTTTTTGCTCTTGTGGGCACTATATCCCCAAAGTGAAGGCTACTTTAACAGCTCTAATCACAATGCTTTCCCTGCCTTGTGTTTCTATGCATGTCAAACAGTAGCTAATTAGGGATGGTGCTTATTTAGAAAGCAAAATAATGTCCAACAAAGGGAATTTATGGAAGCTGAAAAAGGGCAGAAGATGTCAGCAGTGATTCCTCTTTTGTTTTGACTGTATTTCAGTCCCTTTTGCTTTTATTTAGTACCAGGCTCTTTTTAGCAATTGATAAATGTGGTGTTGACTGCTTTGTTGTGAAAATGCTCTCAAGCCAAGGGACCAATCAGAATCTAGACTAAACAGGAAGAGGCGGTGGCTTCCTGTCCGGCCCTGAAGTGACTGTACTGAATCCCAAAGCACTGGAAGTCTGGAACAACAGAGAAAACAATAGCTTGACACAAATCAAAAGTAGCAACGTCCCGTATTTGAACTGAATACTCAAGTAACTTTTCCTGACACCAGATCACAGGCCGGTGTTTAGATTGTATAATGCGAGGACAGTTATATCAACAGTACATTGGGTTGTTTAATGACGCTAACAGAACTTGGCTGCGGAGCTTTTTCCGAATGTACCCTCGGGAGTTGGCTCAGACTGCTATGTGTGAATAATGTCAGTGCTTTGTATAATGAGCCGTCTATTCGTTAGTGCTGAATAGAAGGGACAAGACCTTGGGTTTACTCTGCTAAAGCATCATAGATGTGGAAAAAAGTGACATGTGACAGTGTTTTTACTTTTCATTAGCTAATAACAAGGTAAAACAACATGTTCCCTGCCCTGTTTTATTACAATTTAGTTTTTTATTTCAAGGTTTAGGAACATTTCCTCAATTCATAATGGACACTTACCCATTAAGTTAATCTGAAAAAAATAAATAATAATTTGTAGATATAGCCTTCATACTACTTTAACAAAACTCTGTAGTAATATATAATATATATGTATAAAACTATAATGTTACTGCTATTAAAATGTTACCTTCCCTTATAAACTCTAGATTGGTAACGACCTCTTCCGAGCAAGGCAAGTTTATTTATATAGCACCTTTCAACACAAGGCAATTCAAGGTGCCTTGTGTTGAGCAACTCAATCAATACATCTTTTAATCCCCAGAATGCATCTCTATCTAAAGCTTGGTACAAAACCCAAAGGGGTGTCTCCGATTGGATGCAAGGCAACTTGGAATTCAGGAAAAGAAATACAAATAAAATAAGCTTGGTTTGCCTTTGATTTTGTACGTATTTGACAAACTCCATGAAAAGTGTTAACTTGTGAGATTCAGAACTCTTAGACAGGGCCAAGCTAGCCGTTTGAAGACTTTGTGCTATGCTAAGATAAGCTAACTTGCTGTTGGCTGGAGTCAATATGTGAATCGTACTCTCTGCAGAGAAAGCAAATAAGCGTATTTCCCCAAATATTTTGCTACTTCTTTTATTGTGATTGTAGTAATGTGTTTTTATTATATGTACAGCACTTTCGCTCGACCAAAAATCGCTTTTAACTGTGCTTTATAAATAAAACTTTTCCCAATAGGCACTTTATGAAGTATGCAGATGATACGGCCCTGGCCAGCCTCCTCTTTGATGAGGAAGAGGAGCATGGGCCTGTCCTTGGCTTCTTTATTAACTGGTGTGAGAAGTCAAACCTGCTTCTACACACCTCAAAAAAAAAGGAGATGGAAATTGATTTTGTAATAGCAATCCCCCAACCCTACTCTTTTCAATAGGGAGCCTATACAATGTGTCACTGAGTACAAGTATCTTGGTGTCGTGCTTGACCACAAGCTCAGATGGGATGTTTGGTCTGAGAAAGTAAATGCTAAGTCTCAACAAAGAATGTTTTTTTTACGTAAATTATTGTCTTTTAATGTCGGCAACAGAATGGTGAAGATGTTTTATCATGCTTTTATCAAAGTGTGCTCTCCTTCGGCATTATATGTTGGTTCGGCAACGCCACTGAGGCACAGAAAAAGTCAGTCAGGAGGGCCGTAACATTGTCCAGTAAATTGACAGGAATCTCATTTGCTAATATAGAATGCTTATATAAGGACAGAGTTTTAAAATTGGCACACAATATTGTGAGTGACCTGAGGCACCCTCTTGCCTCTTACTTTGAACTGTTGCCATCCGGGCGGAGATATCGTGCCCCTTATTTAAAAAAGAACAGATCTAGGCTGTCTTTCGTCCCACAAGCCATCAAACTCCTGACTAAATGATGGCTAGGACGCACAGTTTACCCAGCTGGTCTGGCCCTGTCCCCCCTATTTCGCAATTGAGAGCCTATAGGCCCCTTGTCATGTCCGCCGATATCTGGTTTTCTTATGTCTGTTTGTTTTGATCTGTGTCTATGTTGTTGTTAGTGATGTATTGTCTTAACTTTTTAAATGCCTCTGTGATGTGCTGCAACCCATTTTCCCCTCGGGGACTAATAAACGAATACTACTAAACTTGATTTGATTTACTCAAGGTTAAAGGTTTACAATAGATTTTTTTTAATATACACATGTTGACCTTCGGCCCATCATCAGTTATGTAACCTGGGGTCATCTGATGTTCCAGTCTTTCAACATCACACACTCACGCTCTATAACCTCATGGACGTTTCCATAGTAACACTGTCCAACAGATCACACAACTCCCAAAACACTAAGATTTGCAGTATGCTTGCAGGTTTTGACTAAGGTTTTTGTAGCATTTGTTAGGAGTGTGTGAGCGGCCCCACACTCTCTTACTCACAATCTGACTAACATGGTCTACAAAGTCTCCACTTCGAGCTGCCTGTGAGTCTTTATGTGCGTCTGTAAAAGCTGTCAGGGGCGTCTTACGCACGTCATCAGCAGCTCCAGAGAGGCTTGCTGATGAAAACGGTGGGCAAGCTCTGTTTTTTCTGCCTGCGTCGAATGAAAGGAGCCGTTAGTCAGCCTTAAAGAGACACACCGGCCTGCTGGAGCTATTAATAGTCGCACAGACGGCCTTTTTTTCCAGGAGAAAGCTGGCTTCAGATATTCTGTATTCAGCCAGGCCATCCCTGCTCATTTCCTCCCCGCCCTTCAGCCTACAGAATGCCATGTACTGTGAGAAATCTCTCATAAATGTATTTTTAGCCACAAACCCACCACAGTGTTCTATTTATACGGCCATTTGCGTATATAATGAACACATAAACAACCAAAGCCAGTGAGGTGGAGAACTTATAAGACTGTTATTCTAGACATTAAACATCAACCCGGAGAGATTTGACTGCTAAATCGTTCATTAATTATTACTTAAACCCAGACTTCACACACGGTTAAACCAGCCGTCGTCTGGTTTCACTTAGAATCATTACACTACTCTGTAACCACAGAGAGGATTAACGTCTCAGAGAGCGCTTTCGCTTTTAGAAGAAAACTATGAAAATACATCAAGAAGTCATTCATAAACACTTTTGCACTGTTAATACATTAAAAGATTTACTTTCATATGTTGCAAGTACATTTCTTCAGGCTGTATTCTAAGAAAAGTTACAAATGTAAATACAAATCCTTGAGGGTTTTGTTTTGTGTCAACACAAAGGTTTGGCTTGAGCCCGTCACTGCCTCTGCCTCACAATAAGGGTCCCAAAACATATTTGGCCTCGGGGTATCAATGCATGCCATGTAATTGCTAAGTTAATATCAATAAAAACAAGCTAAAAAAATACATGTTTGCTGCCTATCTGTGCCTTCCATTTTGAAATAGGCAAGGAAACCAAAATGTTTTCAAAATATTCCAATTCCATCTCAAATTATACAAAATATGATTGGTTGTTGTAAAGATGCTGTAAGAACATAACTTTGTCGTCACCATTAGTACATTGAACTCGTTATTTATTCTAATCAGACATATAAACACACAAAATAAGTGACTTTTTCAAACAGAGGAGACGTTACCTCCACCCTTAGGCGGTGGGTGGGGTACCATTTTACTGACATGTCTGGTAAAGCTCATTATTTAGCAGCTGGTATCAGAGAGTGAGGTCATGCATGAGGTATTTTTATTGAACCGCTTCTCTTTTTATGAGAAGATGTCATTTGCAGAGGCAATGTGGGTGTCTGAGTCAGAGGGATTCATTTGACACACAATTCTCAGTTCCCTAAACGTTGGATTTTGGGGAGTTGCCATTATGTCCGTGTTAATTCATGAGATCAGTTTTTATTTCTGACAACCAAGATCAGAGTTTGATTGGACATCACTGGACATTTGAACTAAATATAACCTCTCTGGTAGTGACACCTTCTGTAGAACTGGACTGTTTTAGATTGAATGATATCTGGAAAAACGAAATATTAATATTATAGAGAATGATGACAGCCATGCACCCACACAGAGGCCGGCAGTATGAATCATCTTCATTATTCATAAAATAAAGTCAAACAGCTTCCGTTTAGAAATAGTAAGTTAGGATCTTCTCAAAAGATATACACTACACAATATTTGTATTTTTCATGAACTGAAAATGCAATGAAAGCTATCAAATTAGACTAAGGAAAAAATATGAACGCCTTAGTAATAGAGGAGGTCAACTATATCTGCCACTGATCCTACATACCATTAAATGAACTAAGTGGCAACAGCACAAGTCTAACACCTCGCTAGGGCCACCTAGAGGCTGAAAACGGTGTTACCTCCCAGAAAAAAAAGCATTGGATATTAAAATTACTATTTATTTGCACTATATATTTCTGTTTATCTGTGTTTCGTGTTGCACTGTTGGAGAAGCCTGTGACACGAGATTTTAATCGACATACCTACACTGTAGCTGTGTTCGTTTGACAAATAAAGAACCTTGAAGCAAGAGAATCTAAGAAAATGTAAAGATTATCCTGAGGAAAAGCCTGTGAGAGGGGTCAGATCAATCAAAGGGGTGTATTCCCTTCAGTATTAATGATCTTAGCTAATTAAATGACAAATCACCGCCTCTTCCTGTAGATTTATATACATGAAAAGCGTACAGCCTGAAACTGTGGGGAAATGGTGGCAAGTCAAAAGGGAAACTTTGAGCTGACAGTGTCACGACAAATAAGGTCAGGTCAAAATGTTCCTCCCCAAAATATGAAGGCAGTTTGACGAAGCTTAATGGCTGACTAACAGCGCCACCCATCAAATCTGTTCATGTTTTTGATCATATGTTGTGTTATAGTGTAAAGCAAATGTACCCATTCATTCAAATTGCACACATGTATTTACACTTTATAAATAAAGCATCCTTTGTAAAGGATTGTAGCTCAAATTTAAAAATGGTCAATAATTACACATTTTAAGATAATAATACCAAGTTAAAATACTTTTTGTTCAGAGTTGCTAGACATGAAAAAACCCTATAGATTACTTAAATAGTCCTAGAAAAGACAACTTAAACTTAACTAATGTGCATTTAAAGAAAAGAGGAATAGTTTTGGCGAAAACTAAAAAAGGTATTAGTTTTGGTTTCAAGAGCCTGGTTCACGGAGGATACCAAAAAAGTCCTCGAAAGACAAGAGGCGCATTCACACTGCGGTACTTTTCCCACAAAGGTTCATGCGAACTTAGTTCATGAGAACTCTTTTATCGCGTTCACACCAAAAAGAGCCGGTACTAAAAGTAGTTCATGTGAACCTTTTTACCCCCTCGAAAGTCCCTGCTAGAGAGCAGGGACTTTCGTGTGGCTCTCTTGTGAGAAAAGAGCTATATTTCTGATTGGCTGGGCGGATTGCAAACCACGCCCCGTAAAACTTCCAAAAAGTTTTGTGAAGCCGCCATTTTATTATCCTCGCATTAGCATTATTAGCATTAGCATTAGCCCAGTGCAGAAACGCAGAGAGACTAACTTATGGCAACACAAAATAAAACATGGGAGCGGTGGAGATGAGGAGGTGTCGGCGTTCTGGCGATTTACTCGGAAGGCTTCAGTAGAAGCTGCTGGGAGTCCCAGCAGCTTCTACTGAAGCCTTCCCCAACTCCGGGGACTTCCGGCCGGGGACTCCGGGCGGCAGTATCCGCCGTGAAGTTGTTTGTAGCCTGCCAGTAAACCCAAAGCAGAAGAAGAAGAAGTGACGTCAGTGGCTTCATTTGCCTAATCCACCCCCAGTGACTTTTTCCGGTGTGAACGCGATCTGTACTTAGTTCATGCGAACTAAAGAGTTCGCATGAACTAAGTTCGCATGAACCTTTGTGGGAAAAGTACTGCGGTGTGAATGCGCCTAAGGTAAACTTAACTAATGTGCATTTCAAAATAGAAAAGAGGAATAGTTTCGGCGAAAACGAAAAGGTACAATGGGGTCAGATTATGATTTTCCAAAGGGGGGTTCGTTCAGATGTGTGTATCTCACACTGCACTAACTGTGATTCATCTAGCTTTGCTTTTAAATTTGTGTTTTTAGATATAATTTCATAATATGTTTCTTAAATGCTATTAATGTCTTTCATTTTTGTAAAGCACTTTGAATGGCCTTGTGTTGAAATGTGCTATATAAATAAACTTGCCTTGCCTTAAGTACTTTAAGAGAAAGGATAAACAGAAAGGATAAACAGAGCGCCACTCTCAAACTTTTTCTTCTTCGACATTTTCTCCTAAACAACCTTCATCTGTCACTCAATCACTCGCAATTTGAATAAGTCACATGGGAAACATATTCTCATTCTGATTGGCTGTTAAGTGGTGCCCACTGACTGTTACGGAGTCATCTCTGGAATCCATCGATCTGATTGATTAGCGGAGAAAATGATCAAAATACTACGGAGGGAAGATATTTTCGTTTGGATTACTGGTCTGGGGGAAGCTCACGAGTGTGTGCGTGTATACGTGTGTGTTTTTTTTTTATTTTTGCGTTTGTGTGTATTGTGTTTGTTTCCCGGGGAAAACACTCATAAGAAACACCGGCTGTTGTTATGCCTGCTGTGACGTCAAGTTACTCCGTTCTCCGCTTGTCATTATGCCGAAGCTTCAAAGCTGTATTTATCTTCTGAATTTGCTGAAACAAGTTTAAAATTCTGAAAGCCAAGACTTTGTTTATTTGAAACCAGATGAAAAGAAACTGTAACGGACCCTGCCGTGTTATCTATGATTACTATACTCTTACATTCATAATTTCAGCGGAGGGAGGGGAACAGCAGAGTGCGAGGGAGAGCTGTCTTCTTCCCTTTACAAGCTTCAAAAATGTATTTATCGTGTGATATTGGAAATAATTCCATATTTTCATATTCTGAAAGCCAAGACTTTGTTTATTTAAAAACATTTTTTTTTTATTGGCTCATGATAGGCCCCTGATCTCCGTAGGCCCCTGACCTTCAGCCCAGGTCAGCGCGTGTATTAAGGCGGCCTTATTTTCGCGGACTTTATGACAAGTTCCGCCCGCTGTGAGGTCTATGCAAGTGGTGCAGTGACCGTCCTAAAACCCGGAAATAAGCTTCGCTCGGATTCCCTCGACAGAAAGCAATGGGATTTCTCCATAGGATTTTGGAAAATAGCTCCAAATAAGGTCTGTGGAAAACGAACCTGTTAGATAAATGCACGTTGTGTTCAGCTGGATAATATCCACATGTCTACCCTAATTTTATTTATTTTCGATTCATAAATCTAATTGATAGATTTATGATGGATAGATTTATAATTAGCATAAATTCGTTCATGATGGCTCACTTCAGTGATAGTGATGACATCGTTGCGAAATTATTAACCTAGTCATTTTCAAGATTGAGTTACAATGATAAACTGGAGTGGCAAAGGATCAGCTGAATGACCCGCAAGTGCTTCATCCAAAAGGACAGGAGGATGGACTTTGTGTTTCAGTGATTTGATCATCATAGGCAGCGCCATATAGATAGAAGAGTTACAACAACGTTAGTCCAAAAACGGTTATCGTCACGTGGTTCATGTAGACGAGGATCGTTCCCCCGGAAGTTCATGGCGGGCAATGTGAATGCATTGATAACAGGAGATAGAACTACGATTTTTGGTAATTAGTGAATAAAGGTTTTGATTTGCAATATTTATACAACAAATCGATGTGTATGTATTTACATCAATATGTTTTAAAAAATAAAATAGAATTTGCTAATATTAAGTGATAATATTAGGATTAGTGTGAACAACTAGTTTACATGTTAGGCTAACAGTGCCTTGGTTAAAAAGCCTGTTGCTGTTTATTTATAGCTTTGAATTCTTTCAAACCAATATTATCTTCTTAAACTTGTATGGTAGTCAGGAGCATCACTTTCTAATGTTTATTGATACATTTAGAGGGAGGGGATGTAAAGTAATGCTTTAAAATTCAGATTACATTCATTTCTACCATTTTCTTAAATTCATGGTAGTTTCAGTAATCCCATGGTAATTGAGGACACACGTTATCTAAATGACTAATAGGCGCATTCACACCGCAGTACTTTTCCCACAAAGGTTCATGCGAACTTAGTTCATGCAAACTCTTTAGTTCGCATGAACTAAGTACAGATCGCGTTCACACCGGAAAAAGTCCCTGGGGGTGGATTAGGCAAATGAAGCCGCTGACTTCACTTCTTCTTCTTCTGCTTTGGGTTTACTGGCAGGCTACAAACAACTTCACGGCGGATACTGCCGCCCAAAGTCCCCGGCCGGAAGTCCCCGGAGTTGTAAGAGGACTTCAGTAGAAGTTGCTGGGACTCCCAGCAGCTTCTACTGAAGCCTTCCGAGTAAATCGCCAGAACGCCGACACCTCCTCATCTCCACCGCTCCCATGTTTTATTTTGTGTTGCCATAAGTTAGTCTCTCTGCGTTTCTGCGCTGGGCTAATGCTAATGCTAATAATGCTAATGCGAGGATAATAAAATGGCGGCTTCACAAAACTTTTTGGAAGTTTTACGGGGCGTGGTTTGCAATCCGCCCAGCCAATCAGAAATATAGCTCTTTTCTCACAAAAGAGCCGCTCGAAAGTCCCTGCTCTCTAGCAGGGACTTACGAGCGGCTCTTTTGTGAGAAAAGAGCTATATTTAGTACCGGCTCTTTTTGGTGTGAACGCGATAAAAGAGTTCACTGAACTAAGTTCGCATGAACCTTTGTGGGAAAAGTACCGCAGTGTGAATGCGCCTTATGTCATCTTTATGGCTTTCAGAAAGGACAGGAGACCGACAGGTGACTATCAAAGGACTAGCAGCAGCAGCATGATGATGATGATGATGATGATGATGTTAAATGTGTTGTTTTAGGAACATCCATTGCAAATACATGGAATTCAATAAACATTGAATAGCATATCATGCAGTTTGTCTGTGCCTTTTCCTCCGTGTTGTCCTGGTTTGCTGTGCTGCCTCCTAGTCACCACCATGGTTTGCTGTGCTGCCTGGGGAGGCTCCAATCGCTCCGAGAAAGGAGTACGAATGTACGGCTTCCCCACTGACACAGAGCGGAGGAAAAAATGGCTGGCTCAAGTCAGCAGGAGCAATTTCATGACCAACAGCAAAAAAATATGTGATGTAATTATATACAAACACTGCATTTGCACTTTTTCACAACACGAAAACCACACCATTAGGAAAGCTTAATGTTTTGTTTAATACAAAAAAACAAGGAAAGGCTTGAAAAACAGAGTTGAGACTCAGGGTGCAGGGTGAGGGTCTCAGTGCAGGTATTGAGGCTCCATTGAATCCCCCTCTGGTTCTTGTGCTGAAAGAGGGAGTAACAGACAGGAGAAAGGGTTATACACACCTATTGGATGGGAAATTGCCTTGGGGAGATAAGTTGTTTACTTATATAAAACAGTAGTATTAAACTTACCTTGTGTTTTCACTCTCACGTAAGTCCCTCTCCCTTTGCCATCAATCCAAAATCAGCTGAGCTGCAACATAATACAAACAGGTAATAATCAACATTTCACAAGGACACAATATGGCTCTGCTAAAAACACTCATTCTTACACGCACCAAAGTTATATTTATCTAATATTTAACTCCCTCCACCCCCGCATACAATCCCGTTTAGAAGCCCCTCTTCTCTAATTCAACAACGTTGGACGAAATGACATTAAAGGTGGAGTAGGTAAGTTTGAGAAACCGGCTCGAGATACACTTTTTGTTATATTCCATGGAATGCTCTTAACATCCCGATAGCAATGAATATCTGAAGTGCTTTGACAAAAAATCCATAAAAAAACGTCATCTGTGGAAGCCGTGGCGCTGTAAAAAGCACGACCAGTCATTTTAGCCGGCCCGGCTAAAGTAACTGGATGGCCTACCTGCCTGTCAGCCTTCCATCTGTGCACAAACTTATCTCATGCCCTCATTGGTCATGTGCACGTTCGTGTGTGTTGGAGGAGGGGCTCTGTAAGTAAGTGGCAGATTTCTTCCGCCTGTGTATTTTCAAATTCTAGCGCACTCAAGCTGGTTTCTCCAAAATTACCTACCCCACCTTTAAGAGAACGGAATTTACAATTAAAAGGCTGTTCAACGTGTGTTGCTAACTTGATTCGGTATCCTATCTTAATCTGTTATCTGTAAACGTTCCCTAAATCTACTAATTTAGGGATAATCCACTGACATCCTTTAATACACATGTTAATTTGAATCAGATGTACTGATAATATCCGCAATATAAATCTTTAAACTTCTTCTTACCTTTACAAGTCCGTCACGAACGGTCTATAATGCTGCAACTCTACAGCTCTGCTAGCCTTGGCGCTAACTTCCGGGGAATGATTGAGAGGCTCCACGATCGAGAGGGGTCTGCCTGCAGACCTACACTCTCAGGACAGTTCCGGTGCAGCAGACCTCCACTCTCAGGACACCTCCACTCTCAGGACAGGAAGTGCACGCTAAGAATTCCAAAAATAAAATCACCACTATCAGTACAGTGCCACTTTCCAACAGGTAATGCACGCAAATACAAAATAAAATCGGATCGTGACACTTATTATATACATATGTATATATCTATATATATATATAAAGATATATATATATATATATATATATATATATATATATAGATATATACGGACACCTTGTATTGTTGTTACTATCAGTACAGCCGCAGCGCCACTTTCCGAACAGGAAATGCACGCAAATACAAAATAAAATCGTACTGACACTTATTATATATAGATATATGTATACATATGTATTTATATATATAAATACGACATCTTGTATTTTAGTTACACCCGCTAGACAACAGTGGAAGGTTCGAGAAACAACCGTGTTTGCCGGGTGCACCGCAGCGGAGGTGGGGAGGTTCCAGCTGGGAACCTCCACCCAGCTGCGAGACCCGTGGGACCCCTGGACGGTGCGTCTTGGTCACGCTCATATCGGCCGGCCCGGGAAGGAAAAGACACGCAGAGTGGGGGAAGTCCCCCACCCCAACGCAGCACACCCTCCCGGCCATCAGAGTCGAACTCGCAGTTCGGAGGAACCGACCGCCAGAGCACCGGTGTTACCGAACAAGATGTGGGCCGAACAACTGGTGATATTCTATAGGCAGATGTATCAGGGGCGTGGCCTTTGTCGAATAACCAGGAAATACACATTTCGATCGCTTCTTCTGTCGTTTACATACATCTGTTGGTATATTTGGCTCCATAGGAACACTTTGATGCACTTTCAGTACCAGTGTGTGAGGTTGTGGTTGCGATGCCGATATGCGGATGCGTACAGCGAGGACTACAAAAAGACACACGAGGTGACTGGGGATGTGTGTTCAAAACATTGCAAGCTTGAATAAATAATTTAAACCATTTATTGTTGCCAGACTTATTACTGAATATCATTCTTAATGTGATACCAAGTCCATCTGAGACCTGTGTACACCTTCAGGACAGCCTCCAAGTGAAACACACATTGTTTACTCACAGTTTGAAAGCAGCATGGAGAAGTCTTCAGCTGTGGAGAGCTCCGCCCAGGATCAACTGTGATACGACTTCTGTGGCTTGTTCCTGTTGTCAGTCTTATATTTGTATCATGTATCGTTATTAATATGATGTCGAGTTGATTTGAGACCCGTTTATACTTTCATACCATCTGTTAGTGAAACATACAGTCTGTCTGAGTTGTTTACACGCAGCGTGGAGAGCTGTGGTAAACAGTGATCCGCTCAGATTAAACTGTGATAGGAGTTCTGTGGCTATCAACCAGCGATCATGTTTAATATTAAAGAATACACACATTGATCCCTTATCAAAACGGTATTCTCCACTTTGCCGCACTTATCCAGATAAGATGTGACTGTTTACTCGGTTAAATTTCGATACAGCGACACCCAATGACGAGGGTACTCACATAGGCTACGTTGAGAACTAGAAACACATATATTCATACTTTTTCACACTGTTTTTAACATGTTTTCATTTCTAACTTAACGTTTATGCATTTATCTATGTGGTCTTTGTTCTCATGTGTTTTATCTATTTGTGTGTAACTTGGTCATTAATATGAATTCCTTGTTATTGTTGTATTTCCATGACAGGTGATGATTATAGCTACTACATAACGAAACAAATGGCCTGATTTGCATATGTGAACTTAATGTGTGCACTAGAATACATAATACGTAAAATGACCACGTATCACAAAGTAATGTCGGCTCGCAGGCTGATAAACTAGGACATCTGATCTCGGTGGGTCTTAATGATGCTCAGTCAGTATACTATTTCAAAGCAAATGCCTATGACTATAATATTTATATTATATGGCTTAAAGTGTACATACATTCGCTCACATTATAAAAGATGGTCGGGTTGAATTGCTCTGACTCTTTTAACAATGATATAATACATCGTATTGATCCGTGGCTCACTCATAACGCGCATGACTCGGGTTTGAGTCCAGGATGAACTTTTTTGTTATTTTCATGTCGATGGACACTGAATAACATTTTTGAATAGAGGATTCATAATATTGTTTGCCTAGAACAAAATTAAAATTAAAATTAACTATTTCACCCGGTAGAAACCGGGTGAAATAGCCAAACAAAACAAATAAAACCGGGGAAAAGTGAAAAAAAGTGTCCGAAAATAGGCACTCGTGAGGCGGGCAGAGTCCTCTGTCAACTCCCGTTACATTCCTCCATGGTGTCATTTGAGCGAAAAACTTTTACAAGAACCAGGCTGGGGGGGTCAAAAGGGCTTGACCAAGGCCGACCCAAAGTGCACGGTGGGCGGACTCATCACCTCCGTGATGAGTCTCCATTGTGATTTGAAAACTTCCATCAAACGAGTCCTTCGGTGGGCGGGGGAAAAAACGCGTCAGAATCGTCACTTCCTGTACTGACAGTGGAGCTGTCCTGAGAGTGGGTCTGCACCGGAACTGTCCTGAGAGTGGAGTGGTGTTGTTTTGTGTGGTAGAGGGTCGCTGTCATTGATGCGTTTTGCACCCCGGGCCGCTGTTTTGATATTCCGCTGAAGTATACGCTGTGACGTAATATCTCTTCTTTGTAGGAGAGCAGAGGGCCTAGGTCTACAAGTCACGGCTCGTCACTGCTCACGCCACATCCGCCCGGACCCTTGGTAAACAACCGGCACACTGTGAGCCTCACACCCCCAGACCCAGACCCAAACACCCACAACATGGACTTCTCTATCAGGGCCGCGAACGTGGAGGACTGCAAGGACATCGCGCGGATGATTGTGGTGAGACGGCACGTGCACAGATATAGTGACTCGCGGGTTTACGTCAGATTTACACGCTTTAGCTGTTATTGGATCATGGACATTTTATTATTCGTCTTATTGAAGCGCACAAGCAGGGGGGGGGGGGGGGGGGGGGGGGTGGGGTACTGTACAAATGTAATCCGTTACAATAACTAGTCACATGTCAAGAAATGTAATCAGTAATGTCATCTGAGTATCAAAATATAACAGTAAAGTAACCTTACTTTTGGATAACCTCAATATCAGATGCAATGCAAACATGATAAAATAAATAATAATAAGGTGTTTTTGTACTAATGTGTATTATGTAAGACAACCACAATGTGTCCTTAGAAAAGAATATAAAAATGTGTCCTTTTAAACTACATAATATGAATGTTTTAGTTTAATAAAAATGTAAAGTAAATACAGTATTTTTGTATATAAAATCAGGTAAAAAAACCGATAAGTAAATGTCATGTTATAGGATGTTTTAAGGTGAAGGAATTGGTACTTGTGATATTTCAGAAGTAATAATAAATGATGGGTATTTGTATTTGTTCACAGGAGTTGGCCGAGTATGAGAAAGTAGCAGACCATGTGAAAGTCACACAGAGAGGTACTGTATTAACAACGGTTTTAAAAGAACCTTTTATTGCTTCTCCCTTACGATTAAATGTTTATGACCTTCATTAATAAACACGGTGATATCCAGAGGCCATACAATGTTTCCAGCAGAGATGGATAGTTCCCATCGACCTTGGACAAAGTCCTGTCTCACAAAAAGGTCCATTCTGTAGCCTTCCTGGAGCTTTCAATGATATTGCATTGTCTCCATCAGCAGAAAGACTTTAAGACATTTTGAACAAACCGATTTGTTATGTTTATTTATTTCTGTTTCCTTTTCCCGTGGTTGCAATATTACACATTGTAACCATTGACATTTTTACGCTGAGTTGTTCACTTGAATATAACTTAATTGTACGTAACATAGTCATTTCTCCTTATCTTTATCTTAACCACCCTGCTGTGAGCCTCAGGCCACAGCTAGCAGGATGTTTGTTTGCACACTAACGGTTTGTGTGTCGCATTGTTTTAGCTCACAGATACAGCATTTAGTAAATCAACAGATACTTTTGTTCCTTCATGTAAATGTACTATATTGGTTATGTTGTTGTACTAAACAGCTAGTAACCTGAATTTCAATCATGTACCGGTAGCATATTAGCCTAACCCTTCCCATGAGTTCATTTTAAACAATTCCATAACTTAAAATAAACCCAAAGTATGACTTTATTTTCTGGATGAACCATCAACAGCATATCCTATAGTCCTATCTTTGTATTTTATGCGCAGACTTGGAGCAGGACGGCTTCTCCAAGAACCCGTTCTTCCATGGGATCGTCGCTGAAGTGCCTGAACAGCACAAAACCAAAGAAGGTGAGGGGAACCATCGAGAGCCTAGTTTCATCCTACTTCACTACAAAGCATTATGTTAATGTATGAGCGAGGGAGCTATCTGCTTACAGACTGAAACACATATCGGTACACGACACCTCTTAGTGAGTATTAGCAGGACGTTTTATCACCTCCATAAAGCCTGATAATACATCATTCTTTGGACTGTTGCAAAAGAACAACATGCTTTAACATGTTCGTACAGAAAAACCTGAGCAGCAGGTTTCCTTTGTGCTCAGCCAATCAGGGCTGATTATCTAAAGTGACTAAAGTAAAGTACATCTAGCCAAATAGGATTATAAGTGTGGACTGTAGCAAGAAACAACACATTGTTGTATATGCTTGTTTGCTTTTTGAGTAGTTTTGTGTTGTAAAATAAAGAGGAGAGACAATGCACTTCCAAAGAAACTATTCAACCAAAAGTGACAATATTGTGACAATACAAAGGTCTCCGAGGTGCTCTATCAGCTTCTTGAGCTACGGTTTAGAAGCTGATTATTACTCCGAGTCCAAAAGTCCATTTCAATTGGTAATCTCAGAGTGGTCTCACACAGCTATTGTTGAATCTAGATATCATCCAATATTTAGTAAAGTCTAGATATCTTTCCATTGAAGTTGTGTTTCCGACAAACTAGTGCATCCAATATTTAGTAAGACATGTTAGAAATCGCAGTTTGGCGAGTGAACCAAAGCAGAACCAAAAGAATGAACCGACAGACACTAAAACGCCCGAGGAGCTCAAATGAACCGCGGTCAGGTGAAACTAATGTCATCAACTATTACTATAAAAAGTAAGGGCAGCTTAAAGCGCCTTTGATGAATATTAGTGCTCACAGCTACAACGTGATGGCAGGAACAGAACAGGTGTAATGTTTCTTAAATAAGTGAGAGATGCTGCATTCAACACTTGTTGCCCCCAGTTACTGAGTCCGTCAATCTGTATCCATTAGCTGTGTTTCCTAACGACCACCAGCCTGCAGATGAGGCCTGCTTCCTTACACACTGCTTGTATAACGAGGTTAACACTGCTCCTCCTCAGAACACAGTAATGAGAACATTAACGTGCGCTAACTTGTGAGTGGCATGTTGAAATCTAGCAGCAAGATAAACAAGACTTTTACAAAGCTTGTGAACAAGACAGACTGCCACAACCTGACCGTCCACGTTAAAGTGTTTTTTTAAAGTCCCAATTCTGTGAAATTGTGGTCCAATGTTTTTTTGATATGGGATGCCTAAGGTATGCAAAGTTATATGGAAATATAAATGATTTAGTCTTATAAGAGAGATACTATGGAGTTCCTGGTGTGCTGACTTTTGTCTTCTTCTTTTAGGCCATACAAAAATCGGATATGCGCTCTACTTCTACTCCTACAGCTCATGGTCAGGCAGAGCTGTTTATATGGAGGACTTGTACGTGATGCCTGAGTTCAGAGGTAAAGCAAATTGTCTTAAAAATCATTATTGTTATACAGTAAGCAGAGTGGCATGGTAAAAACAAGACGCACATTTAAAGAACTTTGACTTTATGTGCAGGAAACTCTGGAGTAATTCATGGTATCTTTCTTTCAGGAAAAAGCATTGGGAAAGCACTAATGAGCAAAGTAGCTCAGGTGAGTAAAACATTCGCCCAAAGTTTGGCACTGACAGTAAATATATGTTCTATGGCGGGTGGACCTTGGGCCCTTTCTCTTGCAGTTTAGATACTTTCCAATACCTAATGTCAGCACAGCCGTACTCATGTCTATGCTCCTTTAGCTGGGCCTCGCTGCCGGCTGCAACCAGCTCAACTTCACCGTCCTGGACTGGAACAAACCATCTCTGGACTTCTACCTCAGCCAGGGCAGCTTCGACATCACGGCTGACATGGGCTACCACTATATGCGCTGCGAGGGCGAGGCGCTGGAGCACCTGGCCCAGCCCTAACCCAACGCCGGACAGGTTGACCTTTGCAGCCGTGAGGTCACACAGTGCAGGGATAGAGCTCCACTCAGCGGCCCTGTTCCAAAACTCGACAATGACAATCAAAAAGCAGATCATTTCAAAAATATTGACTGTTTGATAAGCCCCCCTTTGTTACGGTTACTAAGCCTATAACGTTTTTAATGTTAGCACAATAATATACATGGCGGATTTCAACATTTTAAACAACTATTTCACATAGCGGGAATCAGAAGCATCATTCACACACAACAACTACTGTGTAATAACAACTAGCAGTGATGTTAGCTGTAGTTAGCATCATCTTATTAGCCTGTCTGCAAACTGTCTGCATTACTTAACTAGCATCAGTTCACTAGATCTGCTGGATTTAAAACGTTCCCAAATCCAATAAGGAACAGGACAGGAGCGCTAACGTTAGCATAAGCGATATCAGATATGGCTACCACACCATGCTTAACTTGTAATCTGGCAGTTAGTTATTATGCACGTGAGCGTTAGATGTAATGCTCTGTTACTACTGGTGCTAGTTAGCCAGGCATGCTAACATTAGTGTTTCCGCATTTAGGATAAAAACAAAATAAGACCCAACCTCCCAAAGTCTTAACGTACGAGGTCTCTTGCTTCGCACTGCACATAAACATCTACCGGCCATGCCTTGCTCTGTGAAAAGGGGTTTACTTATTAGTTGGAAGTATTGGAACGGGGCCTATGCAATACATTTAAACAGTACATAACTAATAAATGAAGTATGTGTGTTGTGGTGTTCCCTTGTCATATGTTATGACCCACCTTTAAAAATAATTACTCTAGAAATGAAATCCTTGTTTTTGCACAATAATCCCAAAAACTGTTTATGCATTAAAAAGCCAAGAGGTGCTGTGTGTGTGTCACTGTTAGATCCTAATCTAGAAGAACTAGTCACCACTCCTGTTGTCTTCCAGATCAAGAGTGCTGTAAAGCACAATCCTGCACTTTCTTTCTTCCTTCCTTCCTTTTTTGCTATGTATGTACTAAGGGATGAAATGGTGGAGTAAATGAGTCAGTTCAACTTCTTCCATGCAGCCAAACAACCAACTCTTTGGGCTCCTTTCAAAGAAATGAGCATCGAAATGAGACAAAAGAAAAAGCCATCTGGTGGAATTTGAAAAAGTCTTGGACGGCTCAGTCTTTGAACCCGTCATGCTAAAAGGAAAAAGGGCATTATTGTGGTTTGCACTTCTGTTTCATATCCAGTCTCGGTTTTGTTTTTTTAAAGACGGCCTTCTGTATCATTTCCAGCAGTATAATGAAAACAGTCTGAGTTGTGGGTTAAATTTAGTTTGTTTTCGCTCTCTCTAAACAAGTTACAACCACTGACCCTGCTTTGTGGGTTTTGCAATTTGCATTTCATTTCATACTTTGTTTACAAGATAATTGAGTGAAGAATTCACAGTTTTTTTCAGATTTGGGACTTTGGGCTGGAAAATACGTTCCTCTCATGACTGCATTTTAAGTGCCATCATTGTTCTATCAAGAGTGCATACCTCACAAAATCAATAGACTCCGAGGGAACATGAAGAGATATTTATAAATGTTCCTGTCGGCAGCTTCCCATCAGAAACCAGACGCAGAGCCTTAGATTATACAACTTGTTCCCAACATGGATTCCTAAGAGTTTCACAAATTCCTCTTTTGCAATAAAACACGCATTGAAGAGCAAGTTGGGCTAAAAAGCATGACTAAATGTCAGGGGGTTTATTCCGATTTTAATGTGCAGGGTATTTGGTTGTTCCACACGATGCACAATGTTGATGTTTTGAGCACAGTTGCACAAAGTGCTGTTAAGTTGTCACAAAGAACCTAAGTGCAGTAATACATGTGTTTGACAGCAGAGAAAAAGTTGTAATGTGTCTGAAATGTTTGAATAATAAAGATGTAATATTAAGGTGCAATGCCATGGTTTCTCCTATACACATGTGCTTATGGATTTAATTACATATTTATAAAAAAAAATAGAATACCTAAACATTTAAAAAAAATTATTTATAAGCTTAAAAGAAGGAACATTTATTTATTAAAAAGGGAAACTTTAGGCGTGCCATTTTAACACCATCTGTCCCTTTTGTTAAAAAAATTATAATTAAGATATAATTTTGGTCCTAAAGAAGCTCAGTTTATAGGTTTCTATAAGTGGTCAAATTAAGTAAGTAAAAATAATATTACCATAGTGTATAAATGCTATGTTACAGATAAAAGTCCTGAATTACAAATTGTACTTAAGTTGAAAAACTAAACTAAAAGCATCCCAGAATGGCCCATTTCAGGATCATATTTTATATAACTGCATTATTATTATTATTATTATTAATATGTGGCAGCTAGTAAATAAAGGCTTAATTCCAAGGACCTACTACATATTTTATTTGATGGCCACATTTTGTATTGTAAGTAAATATTAATTGCAGTAAAATACACATAGTAAAAATAAAGTAAAACAACAATATTGTATTAAAAAATACCAATGATAATTGTGCAATACATAGATTAAAGAACATAGTGTGGAATCTTTTACGTGTCAGTAGTTTGCTTGATCATCCCCACCGGTTATTAACGATGCACTACCGCCCCCGTGCGGTTACAACCGGAAGTGCTGCACGCGTGACTGGCACATATTTCCAGGGCATGCAAGTTGATGAAAGTGTGTGCAGAAGCGGAGGAAGCCCCGGTGCGCCTCGTTTGTTTTTTCCTGCGCTCACATCGTTAGTTTTTACTGCGGACGCACGCGACTGTCACAACATCAAAGCACCGAGGAAAGTTTACTCCAAGTCTCCGGGAGTGTGTGTGTGTGCGCGTGTGCGTTAGATCTCATGTGTGTGCTCAGTCTGTCTGTCTAATAGTGACCCCCCAGCGCGGTGTTTAAAGGGAAGACAAGAGAGCTGAGTCAACGAATCGCAGGCAGAAGGATGCAACAGTTCATCTGCGCAGCTTGCACGTTTCTTGCGATTGGACGCAGTTGGAGGATGTGGAGGAAAAGATCGGGAACCCTCATCTATTAGACACAATCCTGAGATAAACAGGAAAGATCGACGCGTGAAAAACATACTCTGTCCACTTGTGTCTCAGCCAATAATGGACATTTAGACACTTTGGAGGGACTTCATGCTCTGCTGGAATGAAGTGGCAGTGGGGGTTCGGCGGCGAGTAGCAGTCTGATCTGCACCCAACATGCATCGCATTCTGCAGAGGAGGAGAGTGCGCAAGCTGCGGGTCTTCTGGGCTTCTCTGGCCCTGGTGGCTCTGTCCCTGGCCGCCTGCAGCGCGCTGTTCACGGCGTGGACTTGGAGACAAACGCGGGACCTGTCTCAGTCCTTCAAGATCCTGCAGGACCGAATAGAGCAGGTTTGTATTTTTGCATTCTTACGCATAGCATGCATACTCGCACCGAGAGTAATATTTACAACCCCGCGACCACTTCAGAGCTTTAAGTGTTTAGTTATGTAACTTTTTGTGTGTGGCTGCGGTTACGGGAATGTTCGCGGGGGGTGTATGGAAAAATGCAAGTCCACACTTCACCCCCTCCTCCTCCTCTCTCCCCCCCTTGCACGTACTTTATTCTACTGCACCATTTCTCTACTTGGCACTTTTATTGCTTACCAATAAGTGCAGTCAGGTTGTGTGGAGTTACTGCTTATTTCTGTGTCCACCCCCCACTGCTGCTGCCCCCGCCATGTTTAATTACTCTGGTGCCAGTTGTGCTCCAGTTGTATCTCAATGTGCTGGAAAGCCTCAACTATTTGGCTTTGTTAGCACTTTGTACTGACTGCGCAGAGGCTCGGTGATAAAGTGAGGCAAGTGTAAAGCATTTGCAACATGCAAAGCTTTCTTATTCACAGGTTAGGATTTAAAGCAGTGCTGAACTCTGTGCAATCTCATGCATAGTGCAGTTTTAAGACTTCTTGCACTTGCAGCACATTCTAAACGAGGTTGCATCACAAACTATTTCTCCAAAAAGCAGCCAAAAAGGAGCTGATGGAAACTCTTCTGGTTTCAAGTTCACAGTATTTACAAAACCTAGTTGCACTGGATTTGAGATCAGAAGGACAGGTCGGCTGTGTGTGATGTTGACAGACACACACACACACACACACACACACACACACACACACACACACACACACACAGAGTGTTGATGCTGGAGCTTTTCCCAAGGGGCCCCCGTTCTGTCCATCTGACCGTTGGCCAACTCCTGATGAGAGCCAGTGAGTGAACGTCTGGAGAGCGAAGAGCAAGTTGCTGCCTCCATTTCCACAGTAGCAGTACATTTAAACAGACTATCCCGAGCCACTATCCCTCTTGCTTCATCTAAGGCCTTCTTCGGTCACTCAGGCCCCCTGCCAAAGATTTGTAAACTTTGATAGCTCGACAAAAAACGATTTCTTTCTCAGAAACAGGAGTAAAGATGCGAGGAATGCCAAGCACTAAAACCATGCATTAGATGTCGCAACGCGTCTCTGAGGAAGTGGTAGACCTATTTTGAATCGAGGGGCAGCATACTGGAAGAGAAGAGCCAGTTTATGTGGCTCTCTGGCTGGGAAAGGCCGTCTGTGGCTGCGTTGGAGCGGTGCCAGAAAAAAGTCATAATAAACTTATTGGACATTTGTTAATGGTGCGTTTTTTCTCTCTCTTTCAACAGGTTAACACACAGAGGAAGGCCATTGTTCAGCTCATTCTGGAGAAGAGAGAGCTGCTTGTCGGACACAGAGTGAAAAGAAACGGTACTCTTACTTCCACACCAATAACATATAGAAGCTTTGCCCCAAATCACCACAGACACAATGCCCTCGCCTCTGCTTTGTTGTTTTCTTTGGGAAGGACATTTGACACAAACGCTGGCACCACATGCCACTTTGGTCAGGTCTAGCGGGCCACAGGCGCAACCCGCTGCTAAAAGTTGACACAGGATAAAGTAGGCAGCTGGATTTCAGAAATTACAGGTCTGACCGTCGCGGCCTCAGAGCCCAGGAAACCAGCTGGCGCGAGATGGAGGCCTTGTTGCACGCTTTTGGCCAATGATATAAGATTTTTTTTCCGTTCCCCTCCGAGCGCACGACTAACACAGCTATGATTTGTTGTGAAAGCGGTGATATTTGATGACCTATCATTGCAGTATTTATAGCGGCTGCTTGCGTCACCGTCACGGGTTTCTGCTTGATGGTTCACATTGTGTCCGCGAGTGAACCCTCTGGATTCCTGACAAAAGGATTCATTTAGAGAGCTGCGTGTCTCACCAAAGTATCTATTTATATCTTGCCGATATTGGCTTTTTTCTTTCCTAACCGATACCTGCGTTTGTGCCTGTAATTCATAGGGCTAACAGCTTTTTCCCGTTTGTGGAAAGTTGACCACCGCGGTGCAGCGTTTCAGCCGCACACTGCCGTTATGTTCTCTCCGGATGACTGACAGCTTAAGTCAGGAAACTCAGTCCAGCCTGAGGGCTTTACACTCGGCCATAGCAAATCCTAAATCTACAGGGTCACCCACCTGCGAGTTATTTTAGCAGGGACTTAATATTCCTGTGCGATCGGAGGGGGCCCCGGTGTTTGGCCGCTCCGTCTCCAAACATAAAGAATGTACTTCTTAGTTACGTTAGTTGTATCTGTGTCTGAAATCGCTCCCTTTAGGCTAAAATAAACCGTTAGTGAGTAACACGAGCAGGCATTCTGCTGCTTTGGCCTCTTAATGTTTTATTTATTGTATTTATCCGAGTAGCTGTTGCTTCACTTCTTAAATCGACTCTTTCGGGTCACAGAAGAGCCAGAGACCTTTTTGCCTCTCTTTTTCCAGCACTTCATTTCTCTTATTAAACGTCTTTAGCTCTCGCATGCTTCATTTAATGCCTTCACTTTCCCCCTGTCTATCTTGTGTTTGTCTGCCCCCCCCCTCCACACACAGCTCTCCATCCTCCCTTACTCAATCTCGCTCGTTTCTTTTTTTTCTTCTTTTTTCTAGATGACTGCGACCAGCTGGCACTAAGATTAGCCCCTAAAGGCAAAAAAGGCACACTCCTCTGACTGAAAATAACAGTTTGAGGAAATATTTTGAAGCACGTGACAGGAAATCCTTTGCCCATCTGCTAATCCCGTTAAAAAAAAAGAGCCAGGTTTAATCTAAATGGCCGCAAATGAACACATGTTATTAGACAGATACAGATGGGAATGATTGTCTTATCAAAAAAACAGACGTATTCCTTCTCTGCCATTCATATTCTGTCTCTGCTTGCCTTTCCGAAGGGGGGGCGCTGCGAGGGAGGAATGGAAATGGAAAGAAAGCGGCGTCTCATTTCGAGAGTAAGTAGCTTGGCAGATCCCTTATAGCCGTCTCGTGTAGCATCTGCAGAAGTGGTTTCAATCATATACCCCTATACGATTGCACTCGTAAAATCTTAATTGACTTTCCCTTCTCTTTCAATGTCTCCGTTACATTCCACCAGTAACCAAAGTCTCCTCTCAGCAAGGTAAGTCGTAAAAGTGACGGATGGAAGATAATCTGTGACATTTCTGTCTATGGCATGATTAACCTTGAGTGTGTGTGTGTGTGTGTGTGTGTGTGTGTGTGTGTGTGTGTGTGTGTGTGTGTGTGTGTGTGTGTGTGTGTGTGTGTGTGTGTGTGTCAGTGGGAGAAGGTGGTGTGATAAAGGGTTGGGAAGAGAGGACCTTGAATATGACTAAAGCGGTGAAGTACAACAAGGAACTCGGCATCTTCACTGTGGAGAAAGCGGGCGTCTACTTCCTGTTCTGCCAGGTGAGTTTGTGCTGGGAGTTGTAGTTTATTAACAAAGGCCAACATCACTCAATTGCCAGGTAATTAATGCTGGATCGGTGAGATTCTTTGATGATGTTGCCCACTTGCAATCAATAATTTGATTTGATGTAGTCCCTGTGGCGGAGATTAGATAATTGAACATGTAACGGGAAACGGTTAGTCTTTGTACCAACATGTGGTAGGTATTGAGGAAGGTCAATAGGATTGACATGCACTATTTGGCACTGGTATCAAACTATTTGAGACGCTGCCCTGGGCTGGATATTTTATTTTCCTTCACTTTTCTATCTTTGGGACGTTTTCGCGTGTCAACCTCCAATTGTGTGCATGCATCCAAGAGAAGGCTAGGAAATGGCAGACACAGTGCCAACAAATGCAAATATACTAAGGTGAAACATGAGTGAATTTGGCGCTAGCTTTCAGCAGCTAGCAACAACTTCACCCTGGTTGAGCCAGGGACACAGGGCTCATTTTGAAAGTCATGTTCACAATTGACGGAGGTAACGTGGAGATGAAACGTTAGATTTCCTTCATGCAACTAAAGTGAATCAGTCTTTGGATGCAGCCCCACTTCTTAGTTTCCTTCCCTTAAGCGGCTTCATTAAAAACAGCCATTATTTTAACATGATGTACTGGTACTTATCATGTATTTTTGGAGGGGTGGATATCAGGTTTCGGGTAATCTCGGTTTTGTCAGGTTGACAGAAGTCTGGAGAAAATCTAACCAAACGATAGCGGGGCCTCAGAAATCCCGAGGTAGGGTCGGTTAGTTTCCGTTGCAACGGTTGAGGAGAAACAAGTTGTGCTGATGGTAATCTGCTCTGTCTCCTCAGGTGCTGTTCAACGAGCAGCAGTCTCAGTATGTGAAGCTGGACGTGGTGACCAGTGGCCAGAGGCCTCAGAAGCTGCAGTGCATCGAGGGCTACGGGACGACCCCCTCCGCCGGGCCCCACCCTTTCCACTTCCTGAAGCCGTGCCAGGTGTCCGGCCTGCTCCGATTGGACAAGGGCACGGAGCTGCAGGCTATCACAGGCTCTGCATTCAGACTCCACTCTCTGGGCAATCCCTCCGCCTCGCCTCACATCTTCAGCATCTTCAAAGTCAACTGAACTTTGGATCTTGTTCACACTAACTCAGAAGTTTTTGTACGGATGACATTTGGTCCGGGGCGTCCCATCACGCCGCTGCCTCTTTCCAAAGACCGTCATTTGAAAGACAAACATTAGTGGAAGTTGTTCTGGACATGTTTTCTCTTGACAGCTGTGCTGTTTTTCGAATGCAAAACGCAGACTTTTGGATTAAAACCAAAACCAGAAGAAGGTTGAAATTCCTCAATGCAAGTCTGCCGAGAGAACAGATGTGATGGAAGCCGATCGTTGATTGAGCGCTTTATATACACAGAAAAAACAAGATGTTCTTCGTAGCCTTTGTATCAATAATTAATGTGCTTTTTTTGTATAAGACTGACAGTAAAGCTGTGCATGCACCTTCCACTTTTATATCACCGGTGCCTCAGGAAGCTGAGCGCACGAGTCGGATCTCGACACTATAAGTTGTCAACGGTATTTTATACAAAGCAGCGCCTGTGTATGAAATCTAATTAATCAAACAAGTATACTGATTTTATGACTTTAACAATGCAATGTGTGTTCTTGAAATACTTTGTATATACTTCACTTGTTTTTGACTTGTTTTTAATAACGTGGATGTGAATTTGTGCTCTTTTCTAAGGTCAAATCTGATTGTAAGGTATTTGTGTGTTTAGCGTTGGCTTGACTTTTTGAAAGTACTTTTAGTAAGCAAAGCACACAGGTTTAAATGACATTCGACTGCCTTTGTTCTCGGTTTGATGGTGCGATTGCCATCACTTCCAAACTGTCCTGCAAATCATCAGATAATTGTTAGTAGTCAATAGTCAGTGATTCAAAAGTATTGGAAAGGCCCTCATATGGCCAAGTAAAAGTAAATAAGAAATATAAAACGTTTCTTTTAAAAAGGACTGTTTTTGACCTTCAATGACTCAAATAAAAAAGTTTCTCAAAGTCAGAAAGGAAACTTTTAGATTTGGGAAATTACTTTGTATCTGGTTTACTTATTGAAAACATTCTGATTTTCGATTGACGGTCAAATGGAAAATGAAATCCAATATTTATTTACATTAAGCGTCTAATTTTTGACTGTAACTTCTTTATTTTGTACCTCTTTTTTAGATTGAAACTCATTCCATTTATCATATGCTGCTGCTTTCTGTAATATTCCCTGCTATTATACAAACAGTGTGTATTTCTAGAAGTGGGTTCAGCACTCCCACTCTTGTTTATAAGTAGTTTTTGTGGACGGACCACATTGGTTTCTCCTCAGCACTTTACTGCAGCGAACGTAGTGTTTTTAATTGGAGCCAAAAATGTGTGTTTTCAGATGGAAAAATGTCAGATTTTGAAATGTAGACGTTATATCCTGTTTCTTTTCCTCATCGTTTTCCTCTTCCCTTTTTAGTCTCACTCGTCCTCCCTACACCTCATATTTCCCTGACAGCACGATAAGACTGCGCACACACACACACACACACACACACACACACACACACACACACACACACACACACACACACACACACACACACACACACACACACACACACACACACACACACACAGAGTCCCCTGAGTGTCCTCTGCACACAGCAGCCATCTAAATTTTCACTTCCTGAATCTGAACCTGACCACATAGCTGAAGGTCTTTGAGGAAAAACATGCCTCGTCCACACACACACACACGCACACACACACACGCAGAGACTCACACATGCACAGTATTACACACTTCCCTGACCCGATTCCTATTTTTTAAATGTCAAAGTTTATTATCGCGTTGTTGTGAAGTCTTGTGAAGAAGTTCTTTCTAAAATGATGATATATGCAATGTGTGGGCGTTCTTTTCTTCTTAACTCACTTGTCATAAAAGTTGAATAAACGTTTTTGTTTATTTTGGAGAAATTCCTTTAAGTATGTCGAAAAAAGTTGTCTTTTCCAGAATGTGTTATGTCTGCAAGTTTGATACCCATTCATTGCAATAATATATCAATATTGTTAAAGGGGCCTATAGGCTCATGTTCAGATTGATGGGGTGTAAATGATAAATGGACTGTACTTATATAGCGATTCATCAGGTCTTTTCGACCCCTCAAAGCCCTTTATATACTCTGAGTCATTCACCCATTCACTCCTCATTCATGCAGAGCAGTAGCACTTGATCTAGGGAAGCTACATTTGATACACGTTCACACACTGTTAGCCATCGGGAGCATCTCAGGCTAGGGCTGCTCGATTATGGCAAAAATCATAATCTCGATTATTTGGGTCAATAATTGATATCACGATTATTAAAAACGATTATCCATTTACTTTTTTACGAGAAAACACCCCAAAACTATAATAGGGCCCCTTTAATGAGGCCATCAGTGTGCTTTCACACCTCCTGTGCAGATTAACAGAGTTGTCTCTTACCTCATTCACACCAACGCAACTCCGGTTCAAGCTCCGTGCTAGAGCTTTTCAGGTTCAGAACCGGTTCTTCGGTTTAGCTCCGGCTCTTTTCACACTGCCCAGAGTCCGACTAGTGCTGCGTCATTGCGTCATCGTTTGCGTCATGACGTAACCGTTTGCGTGCCTGCTTCATAAAGCCAAACCATGCGGAAACCCCTCACAGCTGACACCGACAACAACAACAATGACAACAACAACAGGCAGCTGGTCTCTTCAGTGGACTACTGCTGCTTGTTAAGTTTCTCCATCGTTGTGTACAAGCTGGATAAAACGTGGGCTTCTTGTTGTTGTTCAGGAGTTGATCCCCCCCCTGCCCCCGCCTCAACGTAAGTGTGACGTATGCGGTGCTTTTGCTCTGGCGGGACAATTTTTTGGTGCTTGAAACGAACCGGATTCCGGAGCTAAGAGGCTGCTCCGCTGCGGTGTGAAGAGGAAAACCCGGTGCTTTTCAAGCTCCAGCTCCGAACCGGCCCCGATACACCGTTGGTGTGAACGAGGTATCTGACGCGGCTATTGGTTCCTTTTCTCTCGAGTATCTGAAGGAAATAGGTGTTACATTTCAGTTGAAATATATGCAGGAAATGGGAACATTTGGGAAAAAGTGGAGCCTTAAATGTTGTGTTCCTCTCAATCTGCCTTTACATTAAATGAGTGTCAATTAAGAGAGAAAAATATATAAAGAGACTTTCAATTTATATCAAGTTGCATTTGCACACACTGGAAGATTTAAAACTCACATTGAAAGAAAAACAAAAAAACCCACCATACACTTAGAAATTAAATGTAAGCATTAAATACAAGCTTGTTCAAATCAATTCACTTTAGGGTTTAGGCGTAAGTAGGCGTCTTACATGGTCTGAAATGGTTGCCTAGGTTAGCCAATGTTAGTAATTGCACAGTTATTGCAGAAAAGTCAGTTTTTCTGAAACATCATAGACTCAATGGTAAACATGCAACTGAGTTACACAAAAAACATTTACTGCTTGGAAGCCTGTGCCTGCAACTGGTTATTGATCAATAAATAACCATCTTTTCAGGAAAGCCTTACCAGTTAAGAGGAGAAAACTCACAAAAATGAACCAACAATACACCAAAAGTGCCATGGACAACACGGCGGGTGGATAAAGTATAGATACTGTAAGCCAAGAACTAACCTGCCACTTTAACACAAGACTAAAACACAGAGGTCGAAGAAGTACTCACATTATTCATTTAAATAAAAGTAGCAAAACTAAAAGAACTCTGTTACAAGTTGAAGTACTGCACTCAAAATTGTCCTCAAGTAGAAGTCAAAAAGTATTAGCATTAAAATATACTTAAAGTACCAAAAGTAAAGGTATTCAGTAGGCTATGCAAAATGACACATTTAAGCACCATATGCAAATGATTGTATTATAATTATTGATGCAATCATTTCTTGGTAAAAGTGGGGTTTATTTGAATGACTTTATATAATACTGGGTAGCTTAACCTATAATAGTATATAATAATGAATTAGTTGATTTAAAATGTATATTTGTAATCTAAATGTGCAAAGTAGCAAACTAAATCTGTAAAATAAAAGGTAGTGCAGTAAAAACTACATTTGTCTGCAAAATGTCTCAGAGTAAAAGTATAACGTAGGATAACATGAAAATACTCAAGAAGAAAAGTAAAAGTAGCCTACCTCAATGTTTTACTTGAGTAAATGTACTTAGGCTAGTTACATTACAGTACCATTGCCAAAACATCAACAGGGCAGAAAATAGAGATGTATAAACAATATAAACTCAACAGCAGCTACGTACAACCCACACACACACACGCATTAAAGCAGAAAATAGACCCTAAACATGGCATACCATGGCATTTATGGGCATCACACACCCCAATAATCACTATGGATTGTTGACAGCGCCATGTTTGTACAGTGGTTTGTTACTGTACTCACCGCGAAGTACAACAGGAAATATAACCCGTCAACCCAGCCTCTTTCTTCCCAGGTTATCAGACTCAAACTGCACAAAAGTCCTCACCAATACATCACTGAATGTAAAATAAAAAGAGTAAACCCTGGAGTATCCGTAAGAAGAATGTTAGCATTTAGCTAGCGTCTTAGCTACACCCATAATGCACCTGCAGGCATCCATGTGGGTTTGTTTGATTTGGTTACATTGCTGTCCTGGACGGGTGGTGTATTTATGCAAATGAGGGATTCAGCTAAATGCTAATTAGCAATAGCTCAGCATGCTACCTTCCTACCTTTTAATGGAAATGATACTGCTAACATGCAGTAGTGGAAGAAGTATTTCAGAACCAATACATGTATGTCAAAATACTCCATTACAAGTAAAAATCCTGCATTTAAAATCTCACTGTAGTTAAGTACAGTACAGTTAGAGTAAATGTACTTAATTACTTTCCACTTCTGCTAACTTGCTAAAGTTTAGCAGGTGTAATTCTTACCATGTTCACACTTAGCTTTGAGCTACATTGGCTCATTAGCACAAAACACAACTAAGGCTAGAGGGGGTACTGGATTTTATGTAAAATGTAAAATACAGAAAGCAGTGTAATACTCCACTACATTAAACGAGTATTCAACACATATGTATATAAAAGTATGTGACCTGCAAAATGCGCTTCAAGTATCTAATGGACCTACAGTATACTCTGTAGTCAATTCAGTCAGTATGTATTCACTATTTAAAAGAAAAACCACACAGTGCTTTTTATCGTTTCATTCAGTTTTATTACAAACAGAAAATAAAAGAAATGAAAAAAAGGTGATGCGTCATCACTGACAGGTTTCACTGCCATTTGAGCGGCACCACTACATACACAGTAACACAAGATACCCAGAAATGAACACAAAATCTGGAGAGAGGGCAAAGTAAAAGTGAAAAAAAAAATGTAAGTGCTTTAAACATTTTAGTTCAGGGGTTGCAAAAACATTTGTATATGTAACATAACTCATAACATGGTCTGAGACTACTTCCTGGGACGATACGTGTAAAATGTCTGGGATTTATGAGATAAATTAACCCCTACAGTAGCTATCGTTTGTTTTTAACTTAAAGCAGACTTGCATTTACAGGTTGACATCATGTTCTAAATTCAGTTGAAAGATTTTACATTTGTTCAGCTATGTTTAAGGCGATTTTTAATGATGCTTTATATAAAATGAGTTTCAAGCCTTGTAATAATAACCGTGTATTTTGACTTGGGTTACATAGTATACATTATCTTTCTGCTCAAAGAGGCATTAAGGGTAACATATGGCCTTATTTTCTATATATGTATGTCATTTGCAAGCCCCAAATCTAAAAAATAATTGATAAAAACAAGTTCTCTTGCAATATATCTACCTCTGAAGTTAGCTCAACTTCTTCGTTTGCGTTCTCTTGTAATCATAGGACAAAACATTGCAAAAAAGGTGCGTTTGTGTGTTGCGCATACTGAATAGTTTTTTTCCCGTTACAAAAAAATGCATCTTTTGGTAGAAGCTCTTTCTCGAAAAGCAACAACGAGAACACAAAACGACAATAGTCATAATCATGAGAGTAAAAACACAAGAGAACACGAATGAGCTGCTTAAATATGCAAAGTATATCACAGGATCTTGTAGAAAGAAATAGAAACCTGGGGGAGTTAAAGAGGAGTGTTCAGGGTGATCAACAGGTTTAATAACACTGACTTGCTTTATGAAAAGGTTATAAACATTCATTGGAGGTTTCCCCAAAAAAATAGCATTGTAGCGAACCCCCAAAATACCTCAAAGCTCCTTACATAACTAGAACCAGGGAAGCGGCGGCAAATACCTAACGTGGTCTAACGAGTCCTGAATATAATTATCATACCTTGCTGCGTGGGTTTGTATCTGAACATGTATTTATCACTAAAAGAAATAAAAAAGCTGTGCTTGGAGCTGCTCCGACTGAGAAACCGGGAGAATTAGAAACAGTATTAAAACAACTGTAGGCACAGCTTGACACCATTTTTTTTCCCTTTCCACAAGACAGCTTTATCGTGATTAGAACATGCTTCAGGGGATGGAGTTTGAAATGATCTTAGTTTCACATGCAGCTTCCTGTCGAGGGGAGGAGGAGGAGGAGGAAGGTTACATGGTCTATCGAGAGATCTAAAAGGTTTCTAGGGTTGAGGTGGGTTGAGCGTTGTGTGTGTGTGTGTGTGTGTGTGTGTGTGTGTGTGTGTGTGTGTGTGTGTGTAGATGAGGTTAGAAGCATCCCAAGAGGAGGAGGAGGAGGAAGCCTGTGTGAAGAGGCCCCGCTTATGAGGAGTATAATGGTTTGAGGCAGACGAGAAAAGGTCACAAGAAGTTAAGAGACAATATTGGAGTGTATGTACTGCAGGTCTCTGTGTGTGTGTGTGTGTGTGTGTGTGTGTGTGTGTGTGTGTGTGGACATTAAGTGCACATGTGCATGAGTGTGTGTAGTGTAGCTTGTTAGGGAAAGTTTTAGAAGATCTGTCACTACGTTTTAATACTGGATGTGTTAGCGCAAAAACTTCCTTGAAGATATGTTTGCAGCAGATGGGTTTCCGTGTGTGTGTGTGTGTGTGTGTGTGTGTGTGTGTGTGAGTGTGTGTAGTCTAGTCGTCGATACAGATGACCTCTCCGCTGTGTTGCTCCCGGCGGTTTACTAGCAGCTCCGCTTCACGCTCCTTCTTTACAGACATGGGGGGCCCATTCAACACTGCAGGGAGAGAGAGATCAGTCAGTTCAACATGAATTAGTCTTTGTTCTCGGTTCTTATCTGGCAGGTTCTCTATGAATCATTGTTCGTACTCACACAGGATCACGCATTGCAAGTAATACACACATTTAGAAAGTGTTTCAGAACGGCTATTGAACATCTTTTGGGAATTCATGAACCAAAGGCCGAAAATCTCTTTTGAGAATGATGAATGTCCAGTAGATTTCACGTCTGGACATTTGGGTATATACTATTAACACTTAACTACTACTAGTATGGGATGATCTTAATTATACCAAGTAATCCAAGCAGGTAGCAGGATTGTTTCCAATGGTGTGTCAAGGTTTAAAAAAGCCCAATTGTGCTTTCTTTCCTTTAGTTTGTTATATAGGTTTTGCACAAGCTCAAATCCCAAAGTCCCTTACAGAGAGTTTCTCACTTGTGCTAGCGCTACAACACATTGTAAGTGACAGGCTAAGGGACGGGACATATCTAAGCAGTCGACCAATCAACAGAGACGACCTGCTAACCAATCAGAGCAGACTGGGCTCTGGTTTCAGACAGAGGGTGAAAAGAGGTGCTGCAGCACAGGCAGTATGAGAAAAGTAAAGAGCTTTTTGAACATTAAAGCATGGAGACATGTCCCAGTAGAGACACTACATACTGATATGAACCTGAAAATGAGCACAGGGCCCCTTTGAAGGTGCTCCAGTACGTTTAGGTTATAGTTTCTATAAATATCTGAGGGGGTGAACTGTCAATCATCCTGTTTATTTATGATGCAACCAAGGTATCACACTGACACTGAAAGGGAAACTGTATTTAGGCTTGCTTGATAATACTCTGATAACCTTTTTAATGAGCAAACTTGCATAATACAGTACATCAATATATCATATAACAATAATGATAAAACCCCAGAAGTGCATAACCTGGAGAAAGTGAGGCCGGCAATGAGTTAACACACACACACACACACACACATTCACACACAGGCAAATGAGGTCACGGACACATAAACACACACATGCATGACAGATATCTTCTTTCTACACGTCTGCACAGCAGGCTGGTTGAGGGATGTGTGTGTGTATGAGTTTGCTCTGGGAGTGGAACGGCAAGTTTAGCGCTCCTTTCAAAACAAAGCCAGGAATAGACCAACAGCGCACTTCTCTCAATCGCGCCACGGGAAGATAAACTGTCATAATACCCCCGTGCTGATGAAAGATGCGATAAAGAGCGTATTGAGCTGAAGGCTGTGACTGTGTGTGTCTCTTCAACAAGAGGGGGGGACTCATGGGAAAACTTGTGGCATGTTGCCAGTGGAGGCCAACGGAAGGGATAGAGAGAAAGTGTGTGTGTGAGAGGAGATTAAATCTGATGAGAAGCAAAACAAATGGAGGTAAAGACCGGGTGAAAGAGCAAGAGGAATTACGGGTGCAGGGCGAAAATAAATATCCAAAAACAGAAGACGGAGTTGATTACATGGGAAAGATCAGCTCGGGATGGGGAGAAGACAAAGGACAGTAGAGAAATGCCAAAGATGCGATTACATACGTTGTCCACTAGAGAGCGCTGAACTGTATATCTTCCCGCTACAATGTTCCGGTTTGTTCGTTTTAAGGTCGTCGTTTTTCCAAAAAGAGGATAAATCGATCCCATAAATGTTTTCGTCACACATTCATTAAAAAAAACGTAATTGGCGGATATATATTTTTCAAGTCCTTCATCGATGTCGTAACTAGTTCCTCTCTAAATGAAATACCGGTTGTCACTGTTATTTACGTAGTCTGTCCTTCATTCAAATCTTTTGTGTGTTTTGGATAGAGAATCAGTTTTTAAAATGGACGGATTCTTTATTGAAACATGAGTTTGTTTGGCTGCACTGAAAATAAATAAACCCATTTCTGTTCTGAAGGCATTTCTCAGAGTAGCTCAAAGAATGCTTATTGGCTTGAGAAAATAATCCAGTACGACTTGGCTCGACGAAAAAAAGGCATATAAGGTCAAAGAAAACGTGAAGATAGAACAGGAATTGGATTTAAATGAGACACTTGTTTTCCAACAGATTCCCTCTGAACTCACGAAGCAAGACTTCACCTCTGTCCATCCAAACGCAGGTCAGTGTGAGACCGAGAAACACTTTCAAAGTTATGTTGGCAGTGATATTTGCAATTACAGTAAAGAAAAATATGATAAATTAAACAGACCACATCTGGACTCTAAGAATTCCTACAACTTAAACCATTATTCTGCTAAAACTCTGGCTCTTGACTGGATGGAGCATCTCAAGTCCAGAAAGGCAATAAAAAACATTCCTGGCCGTAACGTCTCTCCCTGCAGGTCCCGTCTGCTATCTGCTAGAAGTGAACGCTGCCATCTTGGCAGGAGATGCTTACCGAAAAGCATTTGCGTGAGCGTGTCTGTGCCAAAAGCTTTCATCAGGAACAACCATCTGCATCTGAACCGTCAAGTGTTTGGAAACTAAAGAGCAACTGTTTGATTTGAGAGTTGGTCCAACAGAGAGACTTGAAAGAGTTGCGTAAATTCATGTGTTGCAAGAGTTTGAAGGTAAATCAAGGTTATAACTGTAAAAACGAATTTGCATCTATGACTCTGTTTTCTTTCAAGGCTGGGCTCAGGACCTGAAAGTATCAAAAACTGGTAAGAAATCAAAGTGGATCAGACTTTGAGTCTACTAGGCTACTAATCTTTGATCAGATATTTCCAGAAAATGTGTCTTAATTGATATTTTTGAGCAATTGAGAGCAGCAACACATTGGTATATTCCCCTGTTTAAAAAGGTTATAGACATGGAGTAATATAATGTTTCATTTGGAGTTTTGTTTCTCTCAACCAACTGAGTTCAAAGGTCACCGCTTATGCAAAATCCACTTTTTCCCGTCTTTTAAACATAACTATGTGTCTCCTTTGTGTAAAGAGATTGGGAAAGTTTCCGGATAAAAGATTCTCTCTCTTTTTATCCTGATCCATTTGTATAAAACTGGAAATGAGCAGATCAGATTTTGGTCACTTCGTGATTTCACAATGTTTTTTAGAGTTGTGCAACCATTAGCCAATCACGAACCAAGGTAACACCCGCCCACCTCATCACCTGAATCTCCTCCTAGAGCACCATTTAGTTTTTTTAAACCAATCATCTCGCAGAGGGGCGTGGCCAGCAGCAGCTCATTAGCATTTAAAGCTACAGACACAGAATCAGCACTTGTGAAACAGGGGTTTATGGCAAGCTACAATGATCTGTTTGGTAGTTCAACCAAGAGACATGTTGTGTATATATCTGAGACCTATAATATATAGTTGAAAAAGAGTATAATAGGGGACCTTTAAGTGCATTAATCTCTCCTTTTAGCTCCGTTTTGGTCTCCACCAACTCCTGAAGGAATGATGCTGCTCTTTAGCTGCTAAATGCTACACTTTGCTCACAAGCGAGAACTCTTTAGTTCTCATCAACTAAGTACAGATCACGTTCACACCGGAATAAGTCCCTGGGGGAGGATTAGGCAAATGAAGCCGCTGACGTCACTTCTTCTTCTGCTTTGGGTTTACTGGCAGGCCGCAAACCACTTCACGGCGTATACTGCCGCCCAAAGTCCCCGGCCGGAAGTCCCCGGAGTTGGGGACTGGCTTCAGTAGAAGCAGCTGGGACTCCCAGCAGCTTCTACTGAAGCCTTCCGAGTAAATCGCCAGAACGCCGACACCTCCTCTTCTCCACCGCTCCCATGTTTTATTTTGTGTTGCCATAAATTAGTCTCTCTGTGTTTCTGCGCTGGGCTAATGCTAATGCTAATAATGCTAATGCGAGGATAATAAAATGGCGGCTTCACAAAACTTTTTGGAAGTTTTACGGGGCGTGGTTTGCAATCCGCCCAGCCAATCAGAAATATAGCTCTTTTCTCACAAGAGAGCCGCTTGAAAGTCCCTGCTCTCTAGCAGGGACTTACGAGCGGGTAAAAAGGTTCACATGAACTACTTTTAGTACCGGCTGTTTTTGGTGTGAACGCGACAAAAGAGTTCTCATGAACTAAGTTCGCATGAACCTTTGTGGGAAAAGTACCGCAGTGTGAATGCGCCTCTTGATACTGAAGCAAAAAGTGTAAATGCGGTAAAACCAAAACACGGAGCTGAAAGACGCTAAAGTGTCCTGAAAAGCCGTGAGAAACTTCGGAGTGATATTTCTCATTGGCTATATCATTATGAGTGAGTCTATTCCCTTTACACATGCTCATTTGATTTATTGTATGTTTATTATAAGCTTTAATTGCACATTTGAGACGGTATCATTATACAGTACTCAAGCAAGTATTGAACGGTTGTGTAAAAACAAAATAAAGTGTGTGAAGTTTAGCTTATTTTGTAACAAAGACATGATAACAGTTTTAATAGCTTATACTCTTATAGCTTTATTAGCACCAATATTGAACATTTTAAATAATATCTATTTTAGATTTGAAATGCCAGTGCTACCATGCACATACTCGCATGTATAAAAACAAACACATTCGCACACTCAGCAACCTTCACACACACAGTCAAGTCTTCATTGCACTACTGCCACACGTCTCTGGTCTTTATGCCCTTTCAGATGAAAAGGGAAATACCACTCAATCTTAGCTTAAAAATACTCATAGGTCGTAGAAAAGTGTGGACTGTGAAACAGATTTTTCACATCTCCGCCTTGCAGACAAGAGGCAGAGGAGTCTGGGATGTAAAGCTCTGCTGCACACACTCCGAGGTGGAAAAACCATGATACAGTCCAGAGTGTTTTATTTTCTCGGGGATCAGGGGACATTTTCCAGCGTGGAATCCATCACGCTGTCACAATAAAGAAGCTCGAGGAACAAAAAGAAAAGTCTCCCCGAGGTTTCAAAGTGAGTCTCCCTTTGCCTTTCCGATGACAGATTACACTCTTTAACTTTGAGGAAGAGCGGCTCGTAAATACTGATATCTGCTCGGCTTAAAAACAGGAAATGTGAGCTTAGTGGAGTGATATTCCCCTTTAAGTGACCCCCCCCCCCCCACAAAAAAAGGTGCAATAGTAAATATGCTTTGTAATACAGTACATTTTGTCAGCTGCTACTAAGTGTTGGACAAAGGCAATGCTTTTGATATCTACGGGTGGACTCAGGAATGCTGGGGCAAAGAGTCCAAGGAAATAAGTGTTTTATACTTCAAAGGATCTCCTTTTTCCATCATTCCTTTAAAGATCATCCCTTTCTATTTTGAGTTTTGATGTCATCTGCCCGCTAAGCAGAGAGATTCAGTTTGTTCTGCAGGTTTTGTAGGTTGTGTGTGAGGTCCACGGTGTATAGCTATATATACTGTATGTGTGAGACTGAGAAAGCGAGGCGGGGGAGTGGAGGGCTGCGGAGGAATGAGGGAGTACAGGGTCAGAGCGAGGGGACGGGCTTGTTCAGTCTGCCGGCGGATGAAGAATTGATCCGGGGGGAAATCTTTTTTCGGCACAGAGGGGGAAACAGAAAAAGAAATCTGTCTGAGCGGCTGGAGAAAAAAGAAAATCCTCAGTTTGCTGCATTTTCCTGAAAACCTGTGATTGCATTAACATACGTCTGTTTTTCAGTCTCTCCCTCAGAGGGTTTTTCAGTAGCGCCTTGTCTCCAAGATTTGTTTGTTCCAGACAGTTCATCTCTCTTTTTTCTGTCTCTGCCTCCTCCCCCCCCCACGCATCATTAGAGCTTGATCTCAGCGCCAGCTCCTCACCTCTCCCTCCTTCTTCTGGCCGTCTCTCTGCACTTGATTGCTTGTTTTCTTTCAAGCGCCGCCATGTCTTTTTTTTATTTATCCAGTGAGCTTTACCTCTCCCTTTTTTATTCCTCACATTCCAGCAGTGTCAAAGTGCTCTGTCCTTGGGTCCTCATTGGACTTCCCCTTCATGCATTCAGCCATTTTATTCCACCATTTTTGTTACATTCCTGGATTTTCCATCCAGATTTCCAACTAGCCCCTCCCCCAGTCAGGGTTTCTTTGGTCGCCCGTTGCGCGGCAGGTTCTCCACCGTGTTGCTGAGGCGGTATTTGACGATGATGCTGTGCACGGTGGACTTGGGCATCCTCAGCTCCTGCCCGATGGCCCCCTCCGACTTGCCGTCCTTCCAGAGGTCCACCACGCGCTGCCGCTGCCCCACGTCGTGCTCCTTGGTCTTCTGGCACGCAGCTCCCCCGGCGGCCCCAGCAGCGGCTTCTGTGGGGGCAGACAAGCGGCAGACTGTAGTGGAGACTCGGAGAGGGGGGGAGCAGGAAAATGTCACACTTTACGCTTCCCCGTAGGGAATTCTCTTTTAGTCTGGCGAGGGGTGTCACTGTCCTGCTCAAGGACACTTCAGCAGGGCGGGTGCTCCACTTGAAGGGCCCTAATTTCTACGCCCCCTAAAAAAAGATGCCTAGTATGTGGGACTCCTTTGATGAGAAGCTTCCTCCTGAAACAAGTGTTCCAAACAATGCAGTTCAAGATATATCGTGTGAGAAAGCACATGGAGCATTTGGTGTATCATTACATTTTTGTAGTTCACAGAGTGCAGCTAAAGTCGTGCCATGGCAGACATGCATATTTCTGGATATGTTTTGTGTACTCAAGCGAGGGAGCTTCTCTCAGGAGACGGCTATTAACGGAGGGAAGCTTGGAGGTCGCAGAATCAGAGAATTGTGTTGTTTTAACTCTCTGGCTCACTTTCTTTCCCTCCCCAGCTGAGGTCAGGAACCAGCGCGACCCCAATCAGAACCATACATGTGGCCTCATGTGCGTGCTTGTGCCCTGCCAGAGTTCAGGGTGTTCAAACTGCACTGCGAGGCCCCCACAAAGCCAAACTCTTGCGCGGGACTATTTCTGAACATCCAGCGCTGGGGCCCAGCCCTCCCGCCGCTCCACGAGTCACAACACGACGTTTACACAACCAAATGCCTTCTGCGGTTTCTGTTCCTCTCAAAATACCTCGGTACAAAGTCCGAAATGTTTTCTTGGCATGGCCAGACACAGAGCATAATGACATTTTCAGAGATAGGCCCTGGCTCTCTAAAATGCAATGCCTTTGACAGATGTCTCGGTCTACAATTACATAAATCAAGATTCCTCTGAGTGAGAGGCAGAGAGCGCTGGGTGTTGTGGTTTCTTTAGGCCAAAGCTGTTGGGAATATCGGGTTTTACCAGTTATCTTTGCCACATCGCCGCAATCTAAACACGAACACACATGCAGCGCGTCTGGCGAGCATATGCCGTTACCAAACTCATTACGAGGAAATAAATTCACAGGCTTCCTTTGACACACAGCAGGCGAGGAGAGGAGAGTTGGACAAGACAGAACAAATTCTTTCTTTTTCTACACAATAACTAATCAGAGCCACAATGAAGGGAAAAAAATAAACACGGAGAAGCAAACACAGACAGGTTTGATAGCGAGCCAGACTGCGTTTTTCACTGTTGCACAATGTGTCGTTACTGCTGAGTCTGGAGGTTTGTGAGGTGGGACATGTTAAGAGATGAAAATGCCTTAATATAGCAGTCAGCACGTTCCAGTTTGAGTAATGTGTATTTCAGGTGTCTATCTGGCGGCCACATCAGAAGCTGCAGATGTGTTTTTCCAATATGGACCCCTTTGTGGCAGCTTTCGCAACCTAAGCTGCGCGGGGAGATAAAGTGTCGACTCAAAGTGCTTAAAGCGGTCTCGCTTTAGAATCCATCAGGTAGTGCTTATTCCTCACATATTAGAGGATTAGACTGAAATCTAAGAGTTCAACAGCGCTCCATCACAACACGTTTGCTCGCAGGAAGTTTCCTGAAAGAAGAAGTCATTTTGATTCTGAATGTTTTACCACAACAACATAACCATATAAAGATGCAATTCCTCAGATGAGATCTTTAAATAGAAGACACATTGTGAACCGCCCATCATCGAGAGGCTGAAACAACTGTGATTACTGAGCTTGAGCTGCTTGTGTTTTCTCACACAGATTACTGATTCTACTATAGAGTCAAACAAATTGAGGAATTGCTCAGCAACTGTGTCCTTTGTTGGGAAAAATGTGTGTGCAGACCTCCTTGCTGAAGTCCTTTCTCTTTAATACAAAGTGAAATTCAAGCAGCACTAAACTTATTTATTATTTCACTTTCACAAAATGGTGAGACCTGCAAACAAAGCAATACAAACCAATCAAAGCAGCACAGTCTTTAGGTACTTAGTATGGTTCAAGCTCGAGAGACACTAGATCCTACATTTCCCATAATGCAACCGAGGCTTTTGTCCGACCCTCCTCACCTCCATCTGTCCAACTCCATGTTCCTACTTTGTAACGCAGGCTTTACGTTATTAACCAGTTATCTCCAAGCCCAAGCAGAGAGCACCCTGATGACATCACTATGACATCAGAGGGGTTACTTTCTCCTCTAGAGCCACAGAGGTCATTTCACAACAGTTTACAGAGGCTGAAAAGTACTCTTAACTACGAGGTAACACTATCTTATGTGTGAAATTGGTGGAAGTCGTTTCCTGTCCAAATCTTCCCATAATGATCTTCTATCACCAAGTGTGAAAATGCAATTATTTACCTCCGCAAGGAAGCATACATCAGGTTCAAACTGCAGATCAAAAGCACAGTTATTCTTGTGTGAATTATATTGAATACTATAATTATTGTTTTGATTGACTGGGACAGGTCCACCCCTCTCGCTCTCACACCCACACCCAGAGCACCTGCACCCGCATGTGCAGACTTCAACTCTCTCTTAACCGACCCCTTAAGCAATTTCAAAAACACTTTTCGACACACCGACAGAGATATCAAACCCAAAGTGCTGCACCTTTATATAGAATTACACAATCTAGGTTTTTTATGCCATTGTTTCAAATATATCTGCAATTAGGTCTTACAAATGACATCACATGTCACTTGTTAGACGCTTTTATCCAAAGCGACTTACATACTCGATACTGTGGGCAATCCCAACAGGAGCAATTGGGGTGAAGTGTCTCAGGGACACAACGACATGCTGACTGCAGTGGGGTTTGAACCTGTGACCCCCTGATCCGAACACCAAGGCACAACCCACTGCGCCACACGCCTCCCACATATTTTATAGTTTGACCAACTTTGAGATCCTTATTATTCTGTTTTAACCTGGACTGTATTTTCCCATGTTTTTGAGTCTAACTGGGACAAAGGTATGAAATGGGCCCAGTATTGAGCAAGAGGGCTGCAAATTCAACCTATTGCGAGACGCTACACTGTCAATGGACGTCCACATTAACTATATGACCCTGTCAACAGCAAACACACTGTACGATGCACAATGGCCCCAATAGGCATAAGTTACAGCCGTCTTGACAGCACTCTTGCTCAATAAAGGACCGATTTAAAAAAAGATTGCACTCATTAGTCACTTAGAAAAACGCAGGAAAACACGGTCAAAGTGGAAAATAAGTCATTCTCAACGTTTGAGATGGAGAAAAAATGGGATGTGAATGGAGCTTTAAAAACGTACCTGATATGAAGGATCCGGGCGACATCTGACTGTAGTTGGCCCCTCCCATGAGGAGGGCGCTCGGGGGGGCGGGGGTGAAGGGGGCTCCGTAGTTGTGAGGGGTTGCGTAGGGTCCCGGGGGAATGGGCTGCACAGAGGAAGAGAGGATGTGATTTACATAAACAGAGGATATAAGATAAATAAGACAAATCACTTTTAGATGATGTAAGCCGTAAATCTGCTGACTCAACACGTTGAGGTCCACAGGTGGGTGACAGGATAATGGGCTCTGTGTTTTCATTGGCCGGCCTCCATTTGGATTTTTCCCACTGAATAAAGGCAGGTTTTAACGTGTGAGTGTGGCTGAGGTTCTTATTGGGTGTGGTTAAGAGCAGTCATTAAAGAAATACTCATATTTAAACTTAATACGAAGTAGCAACACCAAATGTGGTTAATGTACTCAAAGGAACTCATGTAAAATTGCATAAAATCCCATTTCAGAATCTTATATATCTATTAATTACTGGATCATAATTTGTATGCATTATTGTGTTCACAGCTGGTACATTTGGAGTTAATTTGTATTATTTTGTATTTAATAGATATCCTAATAAATATATATGTATGTCAATGTCTGTTTTATTAGCTTATATAAATTTGACAAATAGATGTAGAAAAAACTACAATATTTGGCTTCCAAAATGTAAATAAATTAGTATAAAATGAAACTACTCAAGTACAAGTTCTTTAAAATTGTACTTAAATCAGCACTTATATAAATGTACTACCCTCCAGTCCATCCCATTAAAGCGTGTGTGTGTTTAATGAAAATACTCAAGTACAAGTTCCTCTATCTTGTACTTAAATACAGTGATTAAGTACATGTACTTCACTCCAGTCCATCCCTGTTAAAGTGTGTGTGTTAGTAGCCTGCTGCTGACTGTGTGTGTGTGTGTGTGTGTGTGTGTGTGTGTGTGTGTTTCTCAATGCCGAGTAAAGTTGCTCCAGAGCCACTATTTCAAGCATACTACGTCATCGAGTGCCGCCGAAGGACTGTTCCAATGTCCAGCATACTTGGAATTCTACCGAGCCCAGCGTACCTCGTTTGGAGAAATGTCGAGGCTGCACATGTGTAGACTCCGCGTCTTTCAAATCCCCACAATGCATTGCGCACGGACCAATTTCCCCAAATCTGTGGCGGAAAATGTAAGGCGGGGCTTCTCATATGACGCACACCTGTACAATTGCTAGCCTGTTCCACTCTTCGTTTTCCGAATGCTAGGAAGTATTCTTGCCTTGCTTCTGAAGAAAGTGACTCGGAAGACATGTGCTACCAAGCAAGCGTCCTCGAAATTGAGAAACACCCAGTGTGTGTGTGTGTGTGTGTGTGTGTGTGTGTGTGTGTGTGTGTGTGTGTGTGTGTGTGTGTGTGTGTTAGTAGCTTGCTGCTGACCGGGTGGGTGAGTGTCTCGGTGCCCTTGCTGGCCAGCCGGCTGAGGATGCTCCTCTCGGACATCTGCAGGCGGGCGGCGATGGGCGGGACCCTGCAGAGCGAGGCGGGGAGGCGGGTCACGTCGGCCTTCATGTCACTCAGCAGCTCCTCCAGCTGGTTCAACACTGCTGGGACACAAACAAACACCTCCGATCAACAATTTCACCTTTTAGCTCCTACTTCCTGGTTGTTTTGCACACCATTATTAATCATTTGGTACTTCATTTGAAACAGACAAAAGGCCCTTCTACATCTCCATAGATGTGTACATGCCTGTTCAAGACTGTTTCTTTCTTGTACAATAAAATGTGTTCAGGCATATTATAAATAAACATTGATTGATTGATTATCAGCCTTATAAAGTGTTTACCTTTTCCCTATTATTCATCTTTATACATAGCATCTGTTGTTTGACTCTCCGTGCAGGTACACAAGAGCAGAAGTGCACTGAGCGTGTTATCCTTTCAACAGGAACGATATACAAGGACAGACTTGCCAGAGAGGCAATGAGGAAATGTTTGGAGCTTTGGAGCTATCACATAACAGCGTGTACGTTTATCTGCTTGGCTTTACCGAAGCAGGAAGGAACAACGATTGCACCACAGTTTGTCAGATATGTTGATCTATTTTATGATACACTTGTGATTATCTGAACTTCAGTCACGTGCTTTTATCCCATGGCAATACCAATGTTGAGGTATAATGTTGTATAATGTTTTTATCATTTCTATGCTATGACGTTTGGATTTTGTCTTTGCTTCTGTTTGCTTTGCCCTTTCAGGCATTTCTTGTGATTTGGGGCTATAATACATTTTGATTTGATTTGTTAGCCAATCTCTCCCAGCCCAAATGTGTTTGGTTACATACAGATATAAAAAAGGAACTTCCTGACCTTTGTGCAGCACAGCGTTGGCCGGCTTGTTTCCTGCCAGCGACTCCTTGCTGAGGTGCTGATGGGACTCGGCCAGGCACTCCACCTCTGTGAAGCGGGCATTGAGCGCCATGGCGGGGTGGGAGGGGTCCTGCGTCATGTTCAGGTACGCCGCCCGCCGCAGCTGCTCCTCGATCACCAGCGCCTGCTCCAACAGCTGCACGACAACGGGGGCAGATCATGAGGGAAATGGGGTTTCTTTGTGTGTCAAATTAGACTCAAATCACCCATTTTATCTACTTGTAATTTCATCCCAAAAATGTTGTCGGATTTAATTGTATTAAGCATACTAATAAGTGCATGTAATGGAGTCATAGGAGTGTTGTAAAAAATATATATAAAATAATAAATATATGGAATAAAGAGAGAAATAAATACAAGAAAAAATCAATATAAAGATATTATATTTATCTATTTTATAAATAAAAAATAGGAAAATAAATGTGAAAAAAAGGACATAAAATAATAAATAAGTAAATATAATATATGGAATAAAGAGAGAAATAAATAAAATAAATAATCAATATGAAAATATAAAATTATTATTATCTATTGTATTTATTTCGGTATATCTCAAAAATATATATCGGTGTATTGCATAAAATGTACTTAATTTGTATTATTTGTATATGTCATTTATTTATTTTTATAAAACGGACAAGTCAAATCAAGCAATCTGATATAATGTGATATAATGAGTGTATATCACGGGTAGAATTGTAGTTACTAGTTACTACAGCTAAGAACCACGCCCCTTAGCTGTGATATAATGACCATATACCACGGCCTATCGTGAGCATTTGCTTAAAGTGGACCTATCATGCTATATTTGAAACACATATTGTAGGGCCATACCTATACAAAACATGTCTGTGAAGTTTTTTTTTCAAAATACCAAACAGATCATGCAGTTTAGCCATGCCTCATTTCACTCTATTTGCTCTTTCCAGCCCTGTTTTTGCAAGAGCCGATTCTGCTTTTGTGGCACACTACAGCGCCACTTACAGGCCTGGCATATGTACTACAGCGTCTCCAGCGCTTTCGAGCGGTCTCTCATTCCCCTGATAGGTGGAGAGTTGCCCATATAAGCAGAGCACCCCTTTTCTGACGTCAGAAAAATTCAAATAATAATCAGCTCCGTTGCAGCCCCGTTTTTAGTGATTGGGGTACGGAGGAAAAGAGAGAGGGTTGTGTTTTCTGACACTTGGTGAGTTCCCTGACACACCGGGGACATATATTCATGTATAAAAGACGTGCAAAAGTGCATTTTGCATGATAGGTCCCCTTTAAATATCCTCTATTCCTTGAAAGGCCTAGCTGTTGACCTCTTTGTGTTTCTGTGTTTCCTTGTCGGCATGGAAACAGTAATTCTAGTATTTTGAAATCAAGCTCCGACCAGTGATTCAGATTTGCCCGGCACAACAAGAGGTCATTTGCTGAAAATGTGTGGCATAAGAAGGGTAAAGGCTAAACACATACTAATGGGAAATATCTATTTTTATTTTTGCTACAAATATTTAGAAGAGAGAGAGACGAAATACATGTTTAAATAAATAAGAAATAAGTAAATAAGAAATATGGTTTACAGAGGGAAACACATAAAAGAATGAATACATTTGGAAATATAAAGAAAAAAATTATATATTTATTTATTCAGTTATTTCTATATCTGTTTTTAAATACCCCCGATTTTATATATTTAATGTATTTTTTCTGTATTTTTGTTTATTTGTGTATAATGAAATGAGCAAAATAAGTGTTTAAAGGTGTTACACAACAAGGTTAAAGGCTTAACACCTTCTAAGAGGAAATCGTTTTTTTATTTAGTGCATAAAAATGCCATCATGATGACACAACGAAAACTACTATTATTTAGCAAGAGATAACGGAGAATGTGAAAGAGACGGAGATACAGTAAATGAGGATGTTGCGGCAGGATCTGAAACATGTGAGCGGCTCAAAAACAGGATGAGGGCTCTTCCAGAAATGCAGCGGTCAGCCAGTATGTGGGTGTCGGGGCATCGGTCAGGTGATGGAAGACACTGTGAAATGTGACTGAAATAGTTCCTGTCTGGTATTGAAATCTGTTATGTCATGTAGATTTGCTTCAAACTGCTTTGTATGGACGTAATCGTTTAATAATTTGAGCTTGTTTTAAAGGTGCCCTGTTAAGTCAGGTTTCATATTTGTATGTAGTGTCTCTACTGGGACGTGTCTCCATGCTTTAATGTTCAAAAAGCTCTTTATTTTTCTCATACTGCCTGTGCTGCAGCACCTCTTTTCACCCTCTGTCTGAAACCAGAGCCCAGTCTGCTCTGATTGGTTAGCTGGGCAGCTCTTTTGTGATTGGTCAACAGCTAAAAGATGTCCCGCCCCCTTAACCTATAATGTACAATGTGTTGAAGAGCTAGCCAATTAAAGCGCTAGTGTTACGTTGTGATGTCGCTACATTATGGAAGTAAACAAAGCACTACAATGGAGGCGTTTCAAACAGAGCTCCTTTAAACTAAAAATGAAGCTGGAGCTTGGTCTCGTCTCACCTTGAAGCGTCGAGCCAGGAACTTGTTCTTCATCTCCAGGAAGTTGCCTTTATTCGCCTGCGACTTGAAAGGCTCGTTGACGATGGCGAACTGCGGGTCGTTCTGGATGTCCTGCCACCGGGCGTAGCCGTGACTGACACCAGGGTCAAGGGTCACGTAACACTTTTGGGTAGGAGACAGTGTATCCAACATCATAAAAGTAACATCACAAGGAAGTACTAAACATTTTGTAACTATTATCCTTAGACTGGAAAAGCTGTGACCCATATTAGAATTCATAATTAGATGAAAATAAATCTGTGCCTATCGTATAGAGCTAAGAGAAGCTTAGCACGTCCATTAGCATAAACACTAGCATATAGCAAGGGAACATACCTAGCTTAGCGCTGTCCAAAGTAACAAAATATGCCTACTGACTAAATCGATTAACATTTGTATTTTCTTCTTTGTATTCGTACATAACAATACATTTAAAGACGAGATTTTTTTACTATTCTTAATTGTTTTTTTAAGTCTTTTACGTAGAATTGCGAGCTAACTACAACACTTTAATCAATCTCTCCAGAACTTTCCACAAAATGTCCTTTTTCCATGTTTGCATCTTTGAATGGGTCAAACAAATGTGGCACTAAATGTTAATTAGACACTAAATATACTTGGGAGGCTAATCAGTTGAAGTTGCTAGCTACTGTTAGCTGTTTGTATGCAAACAATGCATCCTTCATTCAAAGGTAAGTAAAATATATAAGGTGTCTGACCCTATAGAAATAACATGTTGTGCCCAAAATAATACCAATGTGCAGTTGTTTGAGCACAAAAAAGGTTTCACGCAGCTTCTGATACACACATTTCCTCTCCCCTGTTACTTCAGACTAAATGGACCTCATGATTATCTTGCAGAATGGTGCAAACACCGTTTACATTAATGCCGCACGGCCTTAATATTACCATAATAGAGGGAGCAACATGAACTAAATGACCGACTGCAGTGGCTTCCAGCACACAGCTTGCTGTTTACCCAGCTCTGGCCTGCTTGTTGACTTATTACGCTGGGCTTCGGCAGGCTTATAGGAAAATAAACATAGCGGGGTCATCGCTCGGGCAACTGCCGTCAAGGATACATCACGATTCCCGCCAGCAGCCAGAAGTCGTGTCGGCGGTGCCAGATCTCGTTCATCTTCCCCGAGGAGATGGCGGCTCGCTCCTCGTTCTGCCAGAGAGTGTGCAGCTCTGCGGAGAGAAGCTAAAAATGACTCAAAGTGCTGAGCCGGCTGAAACCTGGCTGCAGGTGTTTCCACGGGACACGGAGCTTTTCTGGGTTTGTGATCAAGGCCGGGAGATGGTTCTGGCTTTCGTACAGAAGCGGGAGAAAGCAACGGGAATGTTTTCTTTGCTTTAGTCGAGGCTTTATGTTGTTTAGACTGCCTAGACGCTTGTTTGGACATGTTATTAAGTTATTGTTACCTTTTCACCTTTCTGTCCTCGGCTTCAGGCGCTCTGTAGTGTGTTTACTTGAGAAAAACAAATCTTATTAATTGAACTGTATACATTACATGGGTGATTGGCACGATACATACAGGTACTTCTATGTCTATTAAACAGGGATACAGAAATTGCTTAAAATAGTGAAGTGAAAGTACAATTGCACTAGTAAGATCTTTGAAATGTGCCAATATTGTTGTGATTCGAGGTCTTCATACTTGTATTCTATAAAAACATTTAGTTTGACTCATTATGAAGTATAGCTTTTACTGAATTGTTCTAGCCTTCACTTACAGAAAAATACAGATAGAAAAAGCCTGTCCTGAAAAACACAACTCCCTACCCCGGTGTCCTCACTGCTACATTAGCAAGAAGCTATTATTGAATTCTTGTCATATCCGAGTTGCCGTTATTATAACTTAATAACTTGTAAACAGAGTTTTTGTCAACATCCAAGTCAAAACTGTGACTGGGAATTACATCCAACTTGGCAGTTAGTTAAATAGCAGTGCCTGGGAAAATCTTTACATTTCTTTTACCTAATTTTCATTAGATTAGCCATTTGTTAAAGATGGCTTAGAAAGAGAATTGTCTTTTATGATAATATTGATAGCTAAAATACCCGGGGTAAATGTTGAAGAGGTAAACGTAGAGTGTTGAAGTTGTGGAAAGAGATGAAAGTAGTCCAGTTAAAGTAGTATTTTTGTATGTGCACACGGCAGCAGAATCAGTACTGACCAGTGAAGCCGCCGTCTGCGATGTTGAACATGAAGCGAGGTCGCTCCATGAGAAGCCTCCCGTTTCCCCGGGGTAAATCCTCCCTCGCTGCTCTCACTTCTTTCCCAGCATCCCTTTCACCTTTGACTTCCTCTGTTATCGAGAAACAAAGCAAAGGTGTCATTGGGTAAAACTCTTCCATGTTAGATTTCTTTCACTGACATCGGAGCGTACCTTTCTTGACGTCAGACACCTCGGGCTTCTCCTTGTTGTCCGTCGTTTCGCTCGCGGCTGGTGTTTCTTCACGCTTTTCTTTCTCCTTCTCCTCCAGCGCCTTTTCTCCTTTTTTGATTAAAACAGTACGTGAGCAAGGACTAAAACCAACCTGTCTTATCAAGTTCCTGTTCTGTGTTTTCGTATTTACCTGATGTCTCCTCTTTGACCTCGTCTTGTTGCGTCTCCTCTTTACTCTCCTCTTGGTCTTTCTTCTCCTCCGGTGTGGCGTCAGTCGTCTCTTTCTTCTCCTCCTCCTTCAGCTCACTCTCCTCTTTGTCTTCGCTCTTTTCACTCGGGGACACTGTTTGTGATGCGTCTTTTGTCGAAGAAGCACACTGCGAAAAAGCAACACAACATCTTCAAATGTCAGCTTTAAATAGATGTGAACAGATCAGTGAAGCCTGTCTGCTATTGATTCCATTAACGTTCTGAAAGATCATTTTCCAGAGCATGCTGTAGAGATTGATTTGAATATGATACGAGTACCTCGCTATAATTCCATTGAAAGCAGGAGTTATTTAAAAACGTTGCCAAGCGTTAACAATGTATGTTTTTCTTCAAGCTGAATGAAAGGGAACAGAAAGCACGGACAGAAAAGGAATAACGGAACCAAAATGGATGGCATGCTTTGGACAATAGTTGAAAATAATGTAAAAGGAATTGTAGTGAAATGCATGAAATAAAGAGGCATCAACGGAATAAGACTTTAAGGTAGGAATAAAGGTATTTTTTACATTTCACGTCTTAAAAAAGACGCAGAATGGGAAAAATGTACAAAAATGCAAAGAAATGTCTTTCGATAAGAACAGACTGCAACTCTGCTGTGAAAACCAATAGTTAATATCATTTTCTCAGTGTCCCACCTCTTCAGGGTCTGCAGTGCTGTTGCTCTCCACCTCTTTCCCATCATCCCCCTCTTTCTCCTTCGCTCTTTCTTTGTCGGATGAGGCCCCCCCTTCCTCTTTGTCCCCTTCTTTCCCGTTCTTTTCCATCTTATCTGATGGAGCAGGGGTGGCTGCACAAAGACACACTGCATGTTAGATTATCTGCTGTCCTTTACTTGGAGCGCCCCCTGCTGGATGTAGTAGAAGTGTTACCTGGCTTGGAGGTGCAAGGTGTGTTGTTGTAAGAGGCCTCGGGGGTGGTGCTGGTGGTCTTCATGGCCGGAGAGGACGCCCTGGAGGAGGATTTGTCCAAAACGACCTCCGGCTTGAGCTCTGGGAGGCTCCAGCGGCCGTTGATGTGCTCAAACTCCTGGATCTGGACATGAAATTTAAAAAAAAAGAAGCTTGGCATGTGTTCGGTTTACCTAACACCACCTTAATCAAACTCACCCCCCACATGCCCCGCTCGCCTGGCGGTAAATCACGCGCTGGCGGAGATAGCAGATCGGGATCTCGGCCCGTTTCAACAGGTTGAAACTGGATCGCAGATGTTTGGCGAGCTGACAGTAATAGAATAATCAGAACATCTCTCAGGATGTCACGGTTGATTTAATCACTGGAAAAGTACTTTTATTAACGACCTGAAGATTATATTGTCTTTGGAGTTTGGTAAATATAATATATCTTATGACTTGACAAGGGCCTGTAGACAAACTGCTGATATGGAGGATTTATTCTTTGAGGTTTTTACCAAGCAAACCCTGTTTTTGGTAATATGTGGAGTCTGCTTTTACAGACATAACCATTTAATGCTTTTACATTTATTGCTATTAATTGTTAGTAATGGAGTACGACATTTCCAGAGAAGGTTTTAAATACCTGTCTATATATTAACAGAAGGGAGAATATTATAAGTTATTGTTAATTCAAACTGGGGTGGCTTTCATTGGGAAGGAATGTAAGGACACTGAGTTTAGCACTTACAGCAATCATTAATAAAAAGCATTTTTTGCACCCTGCACAAGGAGTTTGTTGTGGAATGAAAGCTGTCAAGTAAGGGCTGTGAAATCAACCAGGACTGAAATATTAAGGATGAGACGTTTAAGTGTCCTAGTTTTCATTATGCCCCACACTTGTCCTGACTTAGGAGGTGATCAGCATTGGTCTAACCTTCTTCTTGACGAGGGACATGACGCCGATGCGGGTGAGGACCGGCTGGCGACACAAGCCCTCCCTCGGCACGCCGTCTGCGAACGTCTCGGCGCCGTCAGCCACCGGCTCGCACAGGTGACGCATGAAGAGAGACACGTACGCTCTGGTGGAGAAGAAGAGGAATATTTGGTTTAAGGTCCCTTATTATACTGTTTTTCATCAATATATTATAGCTCTCAGATATATAGAAAACATGTCTTGGCTCCAAACACCAAACAGATCATTGCAGCATTACCCATAATCCCCTCTGTTTCAGCCCTGTTTCAAAAGTGCTGATTCTCTGTCTGTTACTTTAGATGAAATAAGGAGCCCCTCCCCACGCCCCTCTGAGAGAGATTTGGTTAAAAAGAACTCAATGGTGCTCTAGGAGGAGATTCAGGTGATAAGGGGGGGGGGGGGGTTACCTTGGTTGCTGATAGACCTTTGAATGTTGGGTAGAAATAGAGATTACATTGAAGTCCAGAGTGTTTCCTTACTTGAACTCTTTCTCCGTCTTGCCCCTGAGGTCTCTGACCAGCCACTGGGAGGAGAAAGCGTCCTGAGAGGGCATCCCCCAGCGCATCACTGCGTTCAGGAAAGCCTTTCTCTGGCGTGTGTTAAAGCCCAACACCTGTGGAAAATCACCGCATATTTTACAGTTTATTTTTCCTAAGGGAAGCTGGCACTGTCTGGGTATAATGTCAGTCTGTTTAAACTTATTGCTATTAATCTGGAAGAGTGTCAGGATGAGGAAATGTGTCTCTCACACTTCCCAAGGCCTTTATAGAACGGCTCTGACTGCACTAAAATAAACTTTGAATCCACTTTTGAACAATGCAAGGCGTTATATAAGCCCCCAATTACAGGGTGATGAATGAGCAGAGTTTTTGGAGATGTTATAGCCTCGCTGCCATCTGCGATTTATGGTTGTTAGAGAAATATCTGCGTTCGATTCAAAACAAACTTGTCAGATTCCAGTCATATCACGATAAGACAAAGTGAAGGCAGAGAGTCGGACAGACCTCGAGGTTTCCTCCCACTCTGGCCAGGAGAGGAGGCAGAGGCTTATCCTTCTCGTTCCTCAGCTGGCGGCGCGACTGCCTTCGACCTGAGGGGTAAAAACACCGTTTCGTGAAGAGAGGAAAGCAAGATATAAGGGGAGGGAAGCTTTTGCACACTTTTCCCCAAAATGTACAGAGAGTATTTCGACGATACATAAAAAAAAACTTCTGAAATGCTGCGAGCGTTTCCCTCTGAAGTTCAGGAGGAAGAAGGAGGTCTGCATTTTTTGGCTAAAAACTCATTGGCCTCTGCCAGGTCACGGTTAGAGCTAACTCAATTTGTAATAACTCAACCCAGACCTGCTCGGTGTGCGTGCGCGTGTGTGTGTGTGTGTGTGTGTGTGTGTGTTCCTACAGGCATCTGTCACTGGTTTTGATGTCTCTCTCATGCTTTGATGTCTCCTTACCTTCTGGCCGATCGTCAAAGTCTTCGTCCTCCTCCTCGGAGCCCACTGAGTACTCGGACTGGTTATCTGAAATGTCAGCATGCCACTCTGAAACAGCACATGGTGGTCTGTCAATAGGCCAGGCCCATTCACTTCCCAACACACATCACCCTAAATCCCACAGTTTATTGTAAGAAATAGAAGAAATCTTAACAATAAATACATGTGGAAGCAATCGTAAGGGTCCTGGGGTTTATTTTAACATCCAAAAACCACCTTTTTCAGCTTACTTGAGATCGGACTCTCAGCTCCGGGTTCGGGCCCCGGTCCCTACCTTGGTCTTCCTGCACTGCGTCGTTGTAGTTGACGGGTTTGCGGTTCCTCTTTCCCTTTCCCAGTTTACTGGCCAGGTCCTCCTGCTGCTGCTCGTAGTGATGCCGCAGCAGTTTCTCCCAATAGTCAGGATCCACGTTCTCCTCCTGCTTGATGATCTCACGCTCCACCTCCTCGATCTGCAGAGTTGGAAGTGAGGATTTTTCATACAAAGGTGTAATGTCTCTAATTTAAATAAACATAAATCATGTTGTTAGAAGTCACGTTACTATAACATACAAGGATTGCTGATAAAAGTCTTAAGGTCTCGATATCATGAAACGAGTTATATTATTTTAAATAAATGTGCTATTCAAATTTATATTTCGCCCATGCCCTATCACAAAATATCTAACTTTTTATCATTTATGTCTAATGTGCATTAACAAAAATCTGAAAATACTATAAAAACTTGACATCATAATTTCCTAACACGAAAGTTTCACAGATGACAAATAGAAATGCAACAAATTTAAGATATATTAAAAGCTGAAATTGTCCTTAAACAAAACATATGCAAATGTTTTATGCCAGCAACATATATATTGAAAAAAAACTAATTCTTTAAGTTTTGGTCATTTGAACAGACAAGTAATCACATCAGGCCTATTCATTGATCTATGATATCTGTGTGAAGATGCTGCCTCAGTGTTGATGAGAGTTTATTTCTTAATTTAGTGAGTAACAATAATAAAATAATGGAAAGTTTAGATATCACTTGTAAATGTCTAAAAAGCTCCCTCTCACCTTGTCCTCCTCCCGCACCACGTACCGGGCCACCTTGAAGGAGCTGAGGTACTCGTTCATGTTCTGCACGTCCGAGTCGTCCGAGTCGTTCTGGCTGCGGTCCAGCAGCCGCTCGATGGCGCTGCTATCGTAGTGGATCACGCTGCCCTCGTCCTCCCCCTTATCCCCCCCCGTATTATTCCTCATTCCTGCCGCACAGGGAGTTCGAAAAGAGGAAACATTTTGTCCTGATCTTACAGACAAATAACCCTTTTCCTGTCAACCAATTATTTTTTAAGAAATACCAGAATAAGCCAAATGTGTCAAGATGAAATCACAGAAGGGAGTGAAAGCAAATAATCTTATCCAGGAAAAGAAGCGTGCCAACTCTTCCTTATTTGAGCTCAAAAACCCATCACCATTATATTTGACTGTACGGTCTATTTTCCTTGGAATCATGCTCACGTTCTAGTTCGTCCTTGAAGAGCTCTTCTGTCCCGAACTTGAGGATGTCGTCCAGTTCCTGTTTGGACATGGATCCGGCTTTGGACCCCAGGCCGGGCCGGACCACCAGGTGGGTCAGCATCATCTTCCTCTTGGCCACCTCTGTGATGCGCTCCTCCACGCTGGCCCGCGTCACGAAGCGGTAGATCATCACCTTGTTGGCCTGCCCGATGCGGTGGGCTCGACTGAACGCCTGCGCAGAGATTCACCATTATTAAATAAGCAAATGAAAAGGAAGAAGCGTGCAGGGAGAGTTTGTCTGCTGTCTGTGTTGTATCTATAAACTGTCTCCTAAATCATGTACAATAATTAATACTTCACACAAATGTGTTTATTCATGTTCTAAGAAAACTACTCAAAATGGAAAACAACTCACAGGGGTATATTCCACATGTTACTGGGAATAGATTCGTACAGAAATACTTTTTGAATAATGACTTACAAATAGACGCATTGTATTATACTATAGGAGCAATCCTTGATGGAGCTGTGGAAAAGAGAAAGGCTTACTTGCTGCATATTGTTGAATGAAAGTGTACTCAGTAGAAACAGCAACCCCCCATGCAAAGACAGACATGTTTTTCAAACCAATCGGATTCTTTTATTCCTTATTTAGGTTTACCAACGTGATATGGTGCAGCTATGTGTTGTTTCACTGCACCTGTATGTCGTTGTGAGGGTTCCAGTCGGAGTCGAAGATGACCACGGTGTCGGCGGTGGCCAGGTTGATGCCCAGACCCCCGGCTCTGGTGGAGAGCAGGAAGCAGAACTGAGGAGCACCGGGAGCTGCAGACAGGAGGACAGTAATATTCATCAGTTCAGATCACAGGATCCTATTGATTTTATTTTTGCAATTGCTATAACCTCTGTGCAACTATTAAGATGATTTCAGAAGAGATCAAGAGATATTGAAAGTGTTGCTCTAAAGTTGTAGTTTTTATCTTTTAAAAGATAAATAAAACACATTTGATCCCTTTACAGCAAGGGTGTCAAACTCAAGGCCCGCAAGAGCTTGCAAAGAATATAATATTATTATACGGTTACATGCCGCATTACAGAAGCACGTTGCCCATAAACTACATGTCCCACAATGCATCTCATTTTGTGACACGAGAGATTATTTGCCTAGACTTCTGCTTTCAGACGTAGTTAATTATGAAGCTATTACCCTATCCGATAATAATCCAATGCAGAGGCAATAATGTAATATAATACATTATTATATATGTATTATGTATTTATATATATAGTCTTAAAGTTACAGCCGGCCCTTTGAGTGCAACCACCGCGGGCCACTACTGATGTGGCCCGCGATTAAATTGAGTTTGATACCCCTGCTTTACAGTCATATAACTCTATCTTGTCGTATTGGTAATTTGCCTGATATTAAAACTTTTATAGTCCAGTAAAGTTTTACAAAATGTTCCACTGTTAAAGGTTTCTCCTTTCCGAAGTGTCATATTTTGTGAGGCACATTTTTGATATTGGGCTATATAAATAGAATAGAATGGGAGGGATGAAACCCTCTTTAATGGTCACACATGCAGAGCACACAGCACAAGCCATCCTAGCACCAGGAGTCTAGTACTAGGAGCAGTGGGCAGCTATTGTTGTGCCCGGGGAGCCATTGGAGTGGGGGGGGAAGGGGGATGTCCGGTGCCTTGCTCAAGGGCACCACGGCAGGGCAGGAGGTGAACTGGGAGCTTTCCAAGTAGCAGTCCACACTCCATATTTAGGTCTGGTCGGGGACTTGAACCGACGACCCTACGGCTCCCAGTCCAAGCCCCTACTGACTGAGCCACTGCCGGACAAATGGACTTGACTTCTTCCCCCTGTGTGGATCTTCCCCATGTTTCCTTCAGCACTCATCCAAAGGCAACTATCCCTACTGTGTGATTTAATGCCAGGTGTTGCCAACTCCTGCTGCTTAGTGATAAAGCCAGGTTCCACATGAAACAAAGTCAGCATCAACCCAGTGCTTATCAGCCTTTGTAACTGAAGTCAGGTTGGCTTTATTTCTAGAAACTGACTCCATCTCCCTCTACTCGCAACTCCACCTGCTCGTGAAATATGATATGTGATTATCACAGAGAAATCCAGCTTTGCAGTCTGAAAATAGCACACAAAGCAAACAGCAACGCAGTATTGTTCCAGCATTTGCATTATGAAACCTCTTCGGTACATCACTTACACTCAAAGAACCCTTTTACATGCAGGTATACAGTATAGTGCTATCATTAATGTATTGTATTATTCATTGCACTGTTGACCTTGTGTTAACCAACATGTGAATTAAGGCAGAAACAGAACACAGGAAGTTCTGCTGTTTCTCAAATATGTCATTTTTCTACTACTTGTATATTTTATATCATATTAAACTGAACATCTTCGAATGTTGGGCTGAAACAAGTCATTTGAACTGTCACCCTTGGACTATGAGAAGCACGATGGACCAGATTAAGCAATAACGAACCAATAACGAACCAATAACGAACCAATAACGAAAACAATTGTTAGTTGCAGCCCTGAAGTCAAAAGCCTTATTTCTTTCCATTTCAGGGAACTAAGCCAATAGCCTTGATGATGATTTCAATCCTGATGTATATCATCCAGTCTCTCACCATTGAAGCGGTCGATGGCTTCTTGTCTCATTGCTCCTGTCACGCTTCCATCAATTCTCTCATACGTGTACCCGTCATGGTCCAAGAAATCTTCCAGTAAGTCCAGCATCTTGGTCATCTACAAAGGAAGGAGAGAAAATGTCCTATGTGTTTTCAGCTATTCTCGGTTCTCAGTTGGAATACCAGTTGTGGAGGAGTCGCGGCACGGATTGAACGTCTGTGAAGGGAGACGCTGGTGTGTACCTGAGAGAAGATTAGTACTCTGTGCCCCTGATCTTTCAGCTTCCTCAGCATCTTCTCCAACAGCATCAGTTTCCCAGAGGCCTTAGAGAGGGCCGACCCCTCGTAAGCTCCGTTAGGGGTTCTTTGGGCTTCCTACAAACACACACACAAACCAGTCCTCAAGTAAAAAAACAACTGAGGACATATCATGCTTATTTTCAGATTCATATTTAGTTCCTTTGCTGCGACTGTTTAGATGCTTTAATGTTCAAAAAGCTCTTTATTTTCCTTATACTTGTGCTGCAGCACCTCTTTTCACCCTCTGTCTGAAACCAGAGCAGTCTACTGTGATTGGTTAGCTGGCTGGCTTTTTTGTGGGAGGTCGCTTAGAGATGTCCCGCCTCTTAGCCTATCACGTACAATGTGTTGGAGACCATTTACATGCACTAAAACCAATATAACACACTACAGGAAAGGGACAAAACCCAAAAGCCTCTTTATAAGAATACATATAGAACAAAAGCAGCGCTGAATATCAACACAAGATGTCACTGTTCTGCTACTCAGGACACATGTCAAGCAAATGGTTGGAACACAAGTGAATAATGTAAAACCTTCATTGTTTTTCTTCTATCATATCTATACTAAAAGCGTTTTGCTAAGGACAAGAGTGTGTGTGTGTGTGTGTGTGTGTGTGTGTGTGTGTGTGTGTGTGTGTGTGTGTGTGTGTGTGTGTGTGTGTGTGTGTGTGTGTGTGTGTGTGTGCTCACGATGGAGGCGACAGGGAAGAGGTAGGGGTGGTTGCAGCACTTCTTGAGGTCCATCATGATGTTGAGCAGGGAGACCTGGTTCCCTCCGCCTTTAGAGTTCAGAGCCTCGAAGTTCTTGGTCAGAATCAGCTTGTAGTATTTTCTGTATTTAACAACATAGAAGCAAATTAGGAAATAATAACCACGGTGGAGAACATATTGAAAGAAATTCTGAAGTTATAATCATATATAAAACAAAGAGAGACATCCTATATCTCTCTCGTCTCCATTGCGTCTCCTTTTCTATTTCCCTATTGCATATTACATTTAAATTAGCAAATAATGACATTTCAAAATATAATTAAGTCAATAACCTCTTATTGGTAACATGTCAGGACTTTAACTAGACCAAATGAATGGAAGTCACTATTTATCATGAATCAGCGCTCTATAATTAATCAGATAACGATTGCCGATTGAAGAGGTTTAGACTAAATGGTCAAAGATGTAGCTAGAGAGGAATGTATCCGCCTGTATCCTCGTTTCCTCTTTAACCCCTCAGCGTGTCGTACTTCTGCATGGGGCTCAGCTCCACCCTGACGATCAGCTCGGTCTTGGCCGGCATGTTCTTGAAGACGTCGGCCTTCAGCCTGCGCAGCATGTGAGGCCCCAGCAGGTCGTGGAGCTTCTTGATCTGGTCCTCCTTGGAGATGTCTGCAAACTCCTCCAGGAAGCCCTCCAGGTTACTGTGCAGAGAGATGGACAGGGTGAAGGACTGGTTATACCGGCAATAGTGAATATATATGTGTGTGTGTGAGAGAGACGTCCTACTTGAAGCGGTTGGGTGTGAGGAAGTTGAGCAGGTGAAACAGCTCCTCCAGGTTGTTCTGTAGAGGAGTTCCTGTCAGCAGCAGCTTGTGGTCGATCGTGTAGTCGTTCAGACGCCTGAAAAACTGCACAAACAATAAAAATCCTTATTATACGTTTGTCCTCCAGAGGGCGCTGACACTTTCTTTTGGCAACTGGAAACCTTCAAGTCATTAGATACCAATATAAAGGCTTTTTATCAAAGATGTTGGTGTTAATTTTATAGTAGGATGTATAGAGACACACACTCTATAGCTACCGTACCTTGGACTGGTTGTTCTTCAGGCGGTGGGCCTCGTCCACCACCAGACAGGCCCAGTCCATGGACTTCAGCGCCGTCTGGTCGATGGTCACCAGCTCGTAGGAGGTCAGGAGAACGTGGAACTTGATAGTAGCGTCTCTCTGCAGGGAGTAAGAGGAAACTGAATGGCTTGGCACAAGTTCCTTTACTCTTAAACTTTGAAATGAATGCGGAGTTAAGTTAAGTTTTTAGGATATTTGGTTATTGTTAGGTGTCTTATAGCTTTTAACGTTTCTGTATATTAAATGAAACCTCTCGAATTTTAGATTTGTAATTAATATATATTCTAAATACCTTTTTGATTATTGTTTGGGCACTTACTCTAAAACCTAGGACAGTTTATCAGGGTGTCCCATTTCACATATTTCCATTATGTCAAAGATGTACCGAGAAGAAGCATCACACGTGTAAAACCAACTGATTCTGTAACATTTTAACATTAAGAACGAATAAATAAGAAGTAAAACCAACCAAAAACACAATCTTATAATCCCCACAGTTTCAACTGAAACATGTTTTGTTTCCCTCCGGTGTCAGGTCCATTTCCTCACCCTGAGCTTGAAGGCCTTCTTCCCTCCTTTGACAGCCGACTCGTCGAAGGAGAACTCGTTCTCTCTGATGATGGCGCGGCTGTCCTTGTCTCCCGAGTACGTCACCACGTAGAAGTCCGGCGCCCACATCTCAAACTCTCTCTCCCAGTTGATGATGGTGGAGAGCGGGGCGCTGACCAGGAACGGACCCTTAGTGTGGCCCTGAGGGACGAAGAGGACGAGGAAGAGGAAGTCAGACATGTATCTTCCAGTGAAGTGAGACACTGATCGCACCATGAGGCTCCGGTACCTCTTTGAACAGCGAGTAGAGGAAGACGATGGTCTGGATGGTTTTGCCGAGGCCCATCTCGTCGGCCAGGATGGTGTCGGTGCCCTGAGCCCAGGAGAAGCGCAGCCAGTTCAGACCCTCCAGCTGGTACAGGTGCAGCGTGCCCCCCGTCTGCGTCACGAAGTCGGGCTGCTCCTCGTACTTTATCGTCGGCTGGACGGAGAAAAGGGGAGAACATGAGTAATGATTATAAAAACCTGATTGTGACACAGCTATTAGTTTTTTAGTCTGTTCAATCTCTGCAGAAATTCATGCCGTTTATGGAAGTAATATATGTAATAAAGCTTATAATCTAAAACTAATAGATATCGGCTAATTTTTATTCTATTTTTGAAGGTTATGTTCATTTTATTGACTACTTTACAGAAACACAGAAAGAGAATATCGTCTCACATTAAATGGAACGGTTCACTAAGTAATATTCGAGTACGTACATTTTATATATTAAAAATGTAAGCGTTGCCTTCGATTTCAATCGGAGTAAAACACCGAAAGGAAGCAGCTGTAAATAAGACCTGATGAAACTGAAACTGCTGTAAACTCACATCAGTGACCGGCGAGGCAGAAGAGTCCTCTTCACACTCCTGGTTCCTGCTCCTCATCCTCCGGGATTTGTCTGGGTCCTCCTTCATTATCGCATCTCTGTCAGAAGAGAAAAAAAGAGAAAGAACGTGTAAACACCGGGAATAAATTTGTACGAGCTCTATGCATTGACTTGCAGCAGGTTTCCATACTTTGGGATGCTCTACGGTCCCATTATCCAATGAAAACAGATCAAACGGCACCCTTACTACATTAACAACTGTTTTATTCTACTGGCTTGCTGTAATAAATAACATCTCGATTGTTGGATACAAAAACTGTCCCACAATAAAGTCAGTGTGGTTGTTACTCTACCTGTGACTCCAGTAGTTGCTCTTGTGAATTGCGAAGTCGGGGATGTCCAGGTCGTCTCTCTCCCAGGTGCACTGATCGTAGGTCAGGTCTCTCCATTTGACCAGATAGTGGTACGTCCCCTTCTTATCCACACTGCCAGGGACACACAGTTGTAAAGCACCATTATGTACTCAAACAGACATAAAAAACCTTTACACGCCGACTAATAAGACTGTGATGACCCTGGATTGCTTTTTTTTAAAACCATAACACTACATTCTAGGCGTTCATTCAAGTCATTAACACTACTTTTATAGGACTCAATAAAAGTAATGACAGGTTGTAAACATAATAGATCAGATACATGCCCACACACAAGCCTCACCTGTGGTTGATGATGCGTTGGATCATCATCCACTCCGGCTTGATGCCATATTTGTAGTATTTGTCGTCCATTATGGCGTACTGAGGGTCTTTGGCCCTCCTCTTCTCGCTCTTCCCCACGCCGTTCTCATCCTCCTCGTAGTCCAGGCTGGGAGGCTCGTCCATGTCCGTCTTCCTCTGGTAGTTCCTGTGCATCACCGAGTGGAAGATCTCAAGCTGGAGGGAAGAGGGAGAGGGAGGTGAGCATGTGTTGGGCAGCAGTGTGAACCTGGAAATGTATGGTCGTGTACCCCAAAGTGTTATCAAATGTATAGCACGGTTAGGCGATGTTGGGCGATTTGCACAATTAGTTGAATTAATGAACATATGCAGACGGCATTAGAAACAAAATGGCTAGGCCGGTTTGGTCATTTTGGAGTGCTTTTGGAGGTTATTGACTATGTTGAATCCATTTCTAAAATGTTTAGGATCAAAAATGTTACTTTTGTGTCCCCTATCACAATCAGCCCACGCAGGAGTACAGATAAGGCCAGTTTCTCGTTAAAACTGACATTTTTCCTCCTGGAATTGTCCGAAATGTATTCAACATCTTCAATAACATCCAAAACCACTCCAAACTGTCCAAATCAGCCTAGCAATTTGTCTAGCTTTCCCAACTGTATGCTAATTAATGCAACTAATTGTGCATATTGCCAACATATGCAAGTTAGCATCCGGCTATATGCTGGGGACCCTTACTTTCTATTCTCACATAACATAAAAAACTGAATAATTGGACCGTCACTTTCCATCCCTCTCCTCTCGTACCTGCAGCTCGGTGATCCAGGTGCAGTGCCAGTAGGATTGAGCCGTCAACTTCACAAAGAACTCCCGCTCGGGTCTGCCCTTCATGGGTGCAGGCGGGGGGGCGTCAGGTGGGGCGTCCGGAGCGGGGGGGACAGGGATGGGAGGAGGAGGTTCGCCCCATCGCCAGTGGAGGATCTTCTGGACGCGCCCTGTGATTAGCTGACACTAGAGGGGGAATAACACTCACTGGTTAATACTTGGAAGTGTGTTCTGATCATGTGGACTATTTTTCATTTCAGGTATATTTGATACCTCAGCACCTTTAAAATAATACATTGGGAGTTTCTATGTAATATTTGTATTTCTTTTTTGGCAATTACAAATCTTGTGAAATTATATTATGCACACTTATTCGTTCAAAGGGAAAAACAAACTGATGAAATACATGTGTGGGCTTCATCTACATGTGTGGGTTTCATCTACGTGTGTGGGTTTCATCTACATGTGTGGGTTTCATCTACGTGTGTGGGTTTCATCTACATGTGTGGGTTTCATCTACGTTGACATAATATAATGTAATAGACTTTATTCTCATGTTAGAATATAGAGACTTTAAAGTGTTGTCCTGGGGAGGAAGAATTCCCATTTAGGAATAGTTGGACTGACACTGATTGGTCCCTGTAAATCACATAGTACACATAATCCTAAACTAGATCAAAACAGGTTTTAATTCAATTAGGAGCTTCTCACCGTGCATCGCGGACACAGCCACTCTCCGTTGGGGATCTCGGGCAGCGGGGGGTTCAGGCAGTGGATGTGGTACGAGGATGTGCAGGTGTCGCAGCACAGCAGCTCTCCTCCGTCTTTACACACCCGACAGAACTCCATGTGGTCGTCATCCTCCTCCTCGGCGCCGACGGGGATCCCCACCCTGCCCTCAGATACCACCCGTTCCTCGCTGTCCTCCTCGAATTCCTCAAAGTCCTCGTCCTTCGCCTCCCACTGGATCCCCTCTTTTTCCTGGGGAAAGGAAATATCGATTCATTCAGATGAGTTAAACCTTAAGAAGAACTGTTTCAACGGAAATTAACAGTCAAGCTCGATCCAGGTGGTAGCTAATAGTAACAATTACAGAAAACATAAGAAAAAAAGCATAGCAATCCCAAGGCCTTGCAGGATTAGTTGAAGGGAAAAACAGCCAGACTTACTCAACACTTTTTAGCATGTTAGCTTATATTTAGCATGTTTGATGTCTCCTTGTTCTGTGCAGCAATGCCTATTTCTGAGTGAGGTATGTTGGTAAGGAGATATAAAGACAAATCTGTAGGAAAGTAAGTTTAAGCTGAGGGATTTTCTGCAGAAAAATATGGGTGATTGATTTAACTTCTGGTCCCTCTTTTACAAACGTAATTAGCGAACATCACATACATCACAAGATGGCAAATCTTGACAGCCACATGCATCAGAAATTGAGGACAATTCTCTCATATCGAAACAGGAAGAAAGTACTGAAAATCGGCAGCTGGTAATAAGGCTACGTCGATATATAACAAAAGCGTAATTTTGCGAGGATTTCATTTACCATGAAAACTATCCAGTAAAATGCAAAACATTTCTTTGCGTTAGTATTTTTCCGCACACGAAAACTCAACTAAAAACCCTGCAGTCCATTTCAAACGCAGCTAACAGAACAGTGCATGTTTATTGAGCTGTGTCATGGTAACCAAAAGAATGAGCAATGGGGTTTATGTGACAACACTGAATAGATGTACACCTACAACACCACTTCAATTATCCGTCTTCGTCTGAAAGCAGCGACAACACCTCTATTCATCCAGTGCTCAGACAAGTACAAACAAACCACTTTTAACTGTTTTTCTTACGTATCTTTTCCAAATAGACCTTTGAAATACATTTAAATCTACTGAGCAAGAACATAAATACCAAGTAGGAAAAGTTTTTGTTGTACTCACGCAGTGCGGGCAGCTCCACTTGCCCTCGGGGGCTTTATCCAGCTCGGGCTCGAGGCAGACGAGGTGGTACGCTCGGGGACAGGTGTCACACAGAATGATCTCCCCCCCCTGCTGACACACCTCGCAGTAGTCCTGGTGGTCCGTCTCGTAGCCGTCGGCCCCCTCCTCCTCCCCGGGGACTGCAGGGACGAGCCCAGGCAAGTCTGAAAGTGATGATGAAAGTGTATCAACTATCAGGATGTTTTGGACAGAATACTGCGATATTGCTATGATTTTTTTAGTGTTAACAGTTCAAATAAGATGTTTGATAAAAAATAATGATCAGAAATGTGGATATAAAGGCTTAGTGGATAAAGATATACAATCTAAATTAGAAAATGACATGATTTGACTTTAATACAGCCAGAAAACACTAAGACCATATCTAGTCTCATGGACAAATGTATCGATGTAATATCAATGCCCAGCTCTAATTGTGCGGATAACTGGCAGGAAGTGCTTGTACTTTTCTTCTTCTTCTTGGCAGGCCGCCCTGGCTTGTTCTTCTTGACGCGGCCCGAGCTGTCGGAGCGAACCGAGGAGCTGTGAACGCTCGAGTCCTCCTGCTCCGACTCCTCCTCGTCCAGGTCCTCGCTCTGAAGGGAACACAGGCAGAGTCAAGGAAAGAAAGGAAAGAGGTGACAGGTAACCGAAACAGGAAAAAGAATAACGTGGAAGTAAGACAGGAGTTTTGTACTCACTGAGCAACTCTTCTTCCTCTTGGCACCTATGGGCGATAGTTTGATACGAATGGGTGCCATCTTTTTAGCCTTTGCTGCAGCCTTTTTCTTGTCTGCCACTCGAGGGCTTTTACTGCGCTTTTTGAAGCCAGGGCCTGGATGGAAAAGATCATAATGCAATTAATACATTACATTGCATTTAGCTGACGCTTTTATCCAAAGCGACTTACAATAAGTGCGTTCGACCAGGAAGACACAACTTGAAGAAAACAGAATCATATAAGTACATCAGGTTTCATAGAGCTAAAACATTTCAAGTGCTACTCAACTGGCTTTAGGTAAGCCAGTCCTTTATTAGTATATAAGTGCTTTGTTATTAATTCTATCGCTCGAATTGGAGTCGAAAGAGATGAGTTTTCAGTCTGCGCCGGAAGGTGTGTAAGCTATATGCTGTCCTGATGTCAATGGGGAGCTCATTCCACCATTTTGGAGCCAGGATAGCAAACCCACGTGTTTTTGCTGATGGGAACTTGGGTCCCCCTCGCAGCGAGGGTGCAGCGAGCTGTTTGGCTGTTTTGGAGTGCACGCGCTGGGGTGTACAGTTTAACCATGTCCTGGATGTAGGAAGGGCCAGATCCATTCGCAGCATGGTACGCAAGTACCAGTGTCTTGAAATGGATTCTAGCAGTTACCGGGAGCCAGTGGAGGGAGCGGAGGAGCGGCGTGGTGTGGGAGAATTTAGGAAGGTTGAAGACCAGACGAGCCGCTGCATTCTGGATGAGCTGCAGAGGTCGGATGGCACATGCAGGTAGACCAGCCAGGAGGGAGTTGCAGTAGTCTAGGCGTGAGATGACGAGAGCCTGGACCAGAACCTGCGTGGCTTTCTGGGTCAGCTGGGGACGAATCCTCCTGATGTTGTAAAGCGTGTATCTGCAGCAGCGGGTTGTAGCAGCGATGTTTGCAGTGAAGGACAGGTTGTTATCTAGGATCACACCCAGATTCCTTGCAGTCTGAGTCGGGGAAACAACAGAGGTGCCGATGTTGATTGTCAGGTCAAGAGTGGGACAATCTTTTCCCGGAAGGAAAAGCAGTTCAGTCTTGTCAAGGTTGAGCTTGAGGTGATGAGCAGACATCCACTGAGAGATGTCCGCTAGACAAGCAGAGATGCATGCGACGACCTGGGTCTCTGAGTGAATCAGTTTGTTTTCTTATATTAGAATGTAAACAAACATCAGCTGTTCACATGACACCAGCATGTGTTCAAGATGATTACTGGTACATGTCATGTGCCTCTGAGGTCAGTTTTAACTGGATATCAACAATTGAATACGTTATTCATATCAATAAAGACTGTGTCCACGTCCAAACTGGCACAAAATCTGAAGGGAAACAGGGAAATGAAGCCTAAAGATGACCCCTGACCTTTGCCCTCTTTCGTCTTGGCCTTCCTGATGGGTGGGGGCGGTGGCGGTGGAGGCGGTTCAGGCGAGGCGTTGGCGGCGGAGACCTGCTCGGCGACAGCGATGGCGGCCGCTGCTGCTGCCGCGGTGACGGCAGCGGCGTTGCCCTTGAAGGGGTTGTTGGTGCTGAACTCCCTCCACTTGGCCCCCAGGATGGTCATCATCTTGGACATGGGGATCTTAGGATTCGTCTTGGCTATCATCGGCCTGGGGAGAGAGGTTAGGATTCATTCAAGTGCTTTGAAAAGAGAAGAAACATAAGCAAAACATAGACATCTGGATAACATTTCACTTTCTTATAAGACCTGTCGGTTTTCTAGTATTGTTGACCCATACTTATTTAGGCCTTTTAGCCTTTTTATCTGCACTGTCCTTTTGCTGTAACGTCAACTTCTCGAGTGTGGGATGAAAAATAGGATTACTGATCTGTCTGCAGTGTTGTGCAGATTTATAACAGTTTTTTCATGCACCTATTTTTGGTTGCAAGATTCCTAATTTCGAAAGATATATGTAATATTGGCCGTTTTACCGTTACTGACCACTGACTCCTCACTCACTCAAACGTACCTAGTAAATGCAGAGCACAAAAACTGACATCCATAGAAAGTTTGGTATCATATTAAACAGCAGCATGTGCAGATTAATTCCACACTCAATATATGTGACGATCCGCTTAAGTTGGGCACAATTACCCACCATCTTGACGGTAAGGAAGCCAGGAGGCAGGACATTGGAGTGAGATTCAATTTGTTTTGTTTGGAGAGCACAGGAAGACACTTTCAGTTTAGTTTTCCAATACAGCTCAGTCTGCCAGTGGAGCAGAGACAGCCACATAACATCCCAGCATATAGAAGTGGACATAATGGACTACTTCACGTTATCAGACTGAAAGCCGGTATGAGTCAGACAGAGAGGCCGAGGCTCAGCACAGCTAGCAGGATGATAAAGACACAGCTGTCAGAGGGAGACAGAGGCGGCCCACGCCACATGTTTCTGTGTGTATCTGCTGCTGCGAGCTTCACTATGGACGGTTTGTGTTGCCAGTGTAGAAGGAGGCTTGAGCTAGTCTAAAAGATGCCAGTTTTCATTTACTACACGAGTACCTGTGTATCTCGGACCTGAGAAGTACTACAAACAAGCTCACACTCTACACTAATGAAACAAACACATTTCTCTGTCATAAAGGGTGTAGGCATTCGGCTTGTACGGCTTTTAAAAAAAAATGTAAACACTTTAAAAGGGGCCTAAACCAAAGATTGCCCAGACCCTTGAAGCCTTTGTAATCACATCTAAACTGGTACTATAATTGTAAAAACATTACATTTACAAAATTCCTTTACCCACAGCTTTGTTTATCAAGGAGTTTAATCAAATTCAAACGTAATCCAACAATTAAAATTGAGCATTTTCCAAGCTTTCCAAAACGTTGTACTAACTCGGGTTATGACTCACAATCACCGACTCAAATTCCAAAAGCAGCAAAACGTTCCTTTAATTCTTATATCCCTTCAAAATAATGACAACTATGAAAACCAACACCAAATCCTGCTCATGTAAAACGAGTACTTCAACACAAACACGCTGTTGGATGGTAACATGTATTATTATTACATGTCTCTTGTTAGACGCTTTTCTCCAAAGCGACTTACATACTCAATACTGTGGACAATCCCCACAGGAGCAATTTGGGGTGAAGTGTCTTGCCCAGGGAAACAACAACATGCTGACTGCAGTGGGGTTTGAACCTGTGACCCCCTGATCCGAACACCAATGCTCAACCCACTGCACCACACGCCTCCCTTACATGTGAACATAGAATGGCTTTAACTCCATCACAGTGCCAACAAACATTACTTCTATAGGAGGTCAGCGTGCCTGTTGCCAACAGCTATATGCATAAGTCTACATAAGCACCATGTGAAAACAAGAGACCATACTGCACCTCATGAACTGGCTGAAGGCTTTGTAGTTGGTGAGCTCCCCGTAGTCCTCCTCTGTGAAGGTATGATCAACATCCTCCAGACTCCACTCCTTCGCCAGCTGTGCCGACGTCTTCTGCTCTATCGGCTGATGAGGAGAAACCAACGATCAGAATCATAAAATATTTGTTAAAGATGACTTTTATGCAGTGGCGAACCGTCAGGGCCGATTTAATTATATAAATAAAATGTAATAAAATGAATAAATGAGAATCGTATCTGTGTTGTAGATCTGTAATATTACAGTGTTACGTTGATTTGTTTGTCCTTCTCGGACCATGCTCTACGCTTTTCAGTGGTGTTGTGTTAGAAAAGAAAGCAACCAATCAGATCTTGTTCTGGGTCTCTGGGGAGAATATCCTTCAACCAAGGTATTCTACATCCTTGATCGAATGCCTTGGCCGTTGCACTGAATGAGAGCGTACGTTTGGACTGACAGTTTGATCAACCAATCATATATTGATTTGTAGCCAATGGGCGTGTTCTTTCAGAGTTCCCCTCGGTTCCAGGTGCTCTAGAAGGCCCGCTAGTTAACTGGCTCGAGACAGAGGATCTAGATGAATGCGACGAAGCAATTCATGCCGTTTTATTGTTTTTAACGTTGAAATGACAAGTGCAACAGGTGAAGATGAAGTTGTTGCGGAATTGTTGTGAGTACCCTTTCCAAGATGACAAGTCAGTGAAAAGACCGCGGAGGGTGTGTGTGTCTACAGAAGGTCCAGTTGTGATAGACACGGTTCACCACTGCTTTTATGATTCATTATTTACCTTCGTAGTTTCCTCCTGACTGCTGTCTCGGTCCCCGTCGACTTTTTTCTTCTTCTTGGTTTTCTTCTCCTTCCTTTCTTTATGTTTCTTCTTTTTCTTTTTCTCCCCGGATCCATAGTCGCTGGCTACGCTGTCCGAGTTCTCGACGTAGTCTCTTTCTTTTTCGGAGTCTCTCTCTACATCGCTGTCCTGAAGAAAATGAAGATATTAAGAATGAATTTTAAAGGTGTGACGTGAAAGCCATGAAAAGAAAAAAGCCAAAGCATGACAAACTTACAATCTTCTTGCGTTTTTTAGTTTTGACCGGTTTCCCCTCTTTGTCTTTCTTCTTTGTGTCCTTCTTTTTCTTGGGTCGCCCTTTCTTCTTGCACGGGACCTCTCTGTCGGATGTCTCTGCCTTTTCGTCTAGAGGAGCGACGGGGATAAAGGAGGGGTGAAAGAGGGACAGCCATTAGAATCAGATGAGCAATAATCTTCTCAAAGGCATCCCAACACTTAGCTAATCCCTACTGAAGATAATTACACACAACAAAAGCTCCCTGATTGCCGCTGTGTCTTCAGTGACCTCTGACCCCCTCTGAATTGTGACACATGCTTAATTAGATGCAGTTTGTCAGAGGCCTGTAAGTAGAGAGGACAGCTGGTGTGGCTGGTTTCATAGCATGGGGACAATTGCCTAATTGGCAATGCGAAAGTGTGACCAGCACCTTTGTAAACAAAGCTGAACGGCAGTCCTATAAACAAAACAAAGAAATCTAGTGTTTTTATATTTTTGTTATTGATGTAAGGGCATACAAATAGAAGGAATACAAATAGTTTGAACTTCCCCCATGTCTTATATAATAGAAGACTCTCAGGCTGAGTGCATCTAAAATACATGACTGTATCTCGGCTGTCACTGCAAATGATGAGAAAATATCAGGCCAGATATTCCCCATGGTGCCGGTGCAATATCACAGCACCAGGGAGGGCACTTTAACCTGCAACCTGACCAGGCTTGAAGTAGAAACAGAGAAATAGCAACAGCTTCAAAAGACAAAATGCAGCAAAGCGTTAAAGCATAACCAAAATACAGGCTGCGGTTTGAACTGAGCGGTTAGACTATTCTGCACAGGTTCTATTATATTCTGTTTCTATTATATTATATTTTTATTTTATTTACTATGTTATGTTTTATTGTGTTGCACTGTTGGAGGAGCCTGTGACCTAAGATTTCATTGTCATAACTGCACTATAGCTGTGCACACATAAGCCTTGAAACTTGAAACCTTGAACAACCAGACTTTGATTAGGATACATTTTGTCTGATTTTATTGTCTGCGTGCCTTTGTTGGTGAGCTCCAACCACTATAGCTGCAGCATTAACAGCCCACCACCACCACCACCTCCTCCTCCTCCTCACTCCCACCCAGACAAACCCACACCGCGTATCCGTGCAGCACGTAGCCGCCAATGACGCTCCGGGGCCGGCTGCATTACACACGCAGAACCGGTGATTCAGAGGCCGCCGGCGGGACGGTGCGGTGAACCGGAGCGACTTCTTTCCCGCTCTGCTATTCCCTCATGGGGACCACCGACCACCGCTGTGACCGCTGCTCAGGGGTCGGGACGGGGTTAAGGAAAGGAAGCACGACACTCATTTATCGGTCTGACACGGCATGGCGGCGGGACCGGAGCTAATTAAGACTAAAGACAAAGCAGTGCAGGCTGACTGTGATATGCATACAGGAAAATGCACTTGTGCCTTCCTTATCTTGAGTTAATTTACATTTCTCCCCACAACAGCTCTACTTTGCACAATTGTAATGGATATTTAATCCAATGTCAACATGTTTTTGTATATTTCTGTAGTGGAATTGTATATTGTAGAGTACTCCCAATTATTCAGTAGCCTATGCTCTGTGTAGCCTACTGTGTTTTATTTAGATTCTCTAGCAGTGTGTGTCTTTTCCATTGTAATTGTGTATACATTTGCTGTTAATGTTCATTTTCTTTGTATTTGATTGTATCTTAAATATGTGTAATTAATGTGTAATGCTTGACAACAACATTTTCCAATTTGGGATGAATAAAGTATCTTTCTATCTCATGACATCTCCACATTTACGTTTCTGTGTCACGTCTGCATCGCTTTTGGCCACAATATTAGTAGTTATTATATGTTTTATGAATAAACTGCAACCTTAGGGCTGCTGCACTGCTATTTTTGACTTCTACTGTTGCAGTGTGGTTAACCAGCCACTACTTTCTGCACCCTTTACTTCCACTGTCTGCAACCCTGTGCAGCTTCACTCTACACAGAAACTTCCAGAATGATATGCATTCAACATAGTAAAGCTCCTGATATAGGGGCTAAAACACCATGTTCTGTTGGCTATACACTCATCTAATAAACACGTTGTAACGCTAATTAGTAGGCTTGCATGCTAAGCTAATAGAGGGAGCTAAACAGTCACACCTCTGTCCTGGAAGTGAGCAGCAAGCAGCAGCTTTGTTGACCCGTCAGAGGGACAATAAGGGAAGGGGGGCAAGTGTGTCTGTTTGACACCATCACCAGCTTTCATGTCTGCACAGCAAAACGCTTCTGGAGATTGGTATCACAATATATATAGCCTCCGGCCAGGGGACTCCATGTTTTTGCCTCGCCGTGAGCTTTTTAACCCTTCAGGGCGACCTTATTCTTACCTTGCTTATTTACATGCTTACATGTCTGAGAGCTGTCAAAAAAAACGAGGATTTGGGGGACAAACAAGCAGCAACTTTTCCATGCAGAAGTGAGCTTGTGACGAAAGGCAGCGGTGACAAGTTTAGTTTTAAACTTTGTTGGGATGTGCTGGAGGTGAAGAGGAAGTTGAGTGTGAGAAAATGAGAATAAAATAAACAACATTCAGCGTTGTGTGTCAAACTGGAGTTTCTATTTTCCTTTTTAAGCCTCGTTTCCCCCCCTGCCTCTCTAGTTGTAGCAGCAAATATGGCACCCATAACAACATACGGGTGCAATAACAAGGAGTGTAAAGCGGTTTAAGGTGTCTCACTTTTATTTTTTTTAATCTGGACTATGTTTCAATTTTGTATGCGCGCCCCCGTGTCCTCCTCGCTGGTTCTCTCACTGTACCACATAGTGGACCCGGAGAAGCAGATATGGGGAACCACAAACTGCGGACTTCTTCCATTGCCCTTTTCTGCCAAATGTCACTGCTTTGTAAGTGTGTTTTGTATTTGGTTTGCGCGCTCCCGAGCCAGTTTTCTTTACTGTACCTGGCGCGGCTGGTGTTGCAGTTTCCCTTGGCGCCGCCGGCGAGTTTATGTCGCTTGCGTCTGGGTCTCCTTCGTCGTCTTCTTCATCAAAATCTCCTCCCTCGGAATTAACCACCATGCCCTCGTCTTCCTCACAGGACCGGAGAGGAGAGGACATTATATGTCATTGGTTGCGTCCTCAAAAAAAGCGTTTTCTTGCCCCCGAATGTGTGATATTTATTTAATATTCAAATCGGCACAGGGAAAAAAAAGTAGGGGGGCGTTTTGAAATATTTTACACCAGAGCAGAGCAACAAAGATGGCCGCCCCTCTTATATTTATTTTTTAACAACCCCCCCAATAAGAAAAAAATCCCCTTACATAAAAAATGGCTGACTATATTATTTCAGAACGCACCCCCCTCCTCCTTTCTTTCTCTCTCCCTCTCTCTTTCTCCCTCTGCGCGCCCCCTCCCTCCTTAAAAACGTACACATTGTTACAAGAGAAAGGGTGTGTGGCTGCATGTAAGTTACATTATTTCTTGTGTGTGTCTTTGCTGTTTCCCCCCCTTCCCTCTTTCCTATTTTTCTCCAAGTCCGGATCAGTCACGAATCCGACACACTTGCCTGGTGTCACTGTCAAGATCACAAGCACCACTATGTCTCCCTGCATTGCAGAGCCCGACACTAATCTATCAAATATGGCCACCTTATATTCACCGGAGCCCCCACCGTTGTATAACATTTATTTTGGAGCAGGGGTGTGTGTGTGGTGTGTGTGTGTGTGTGGTGTGTGTGTGTGTGTGTGTGTGTGTGTGTGGTGTGTGTGTGTGTGAGTGCTGGGGAGGGATTGAGAGAGGGGGGTTGGGAAAATCTGCCGCAGCCATGCCCAGACTTACATCAGATTGTATTGCTTAAAAATTAACTACTTGTGGTGGGGATGGAAACAATTCACAGTATGCAAACTGCAGCCCCCCCTTTTTCAAGCATCATAATAACCAGCTCATGTCCATTCTCCATATCTGATACAGTGGTTTGAAAGCAACACGAGAGATTTAGTGAACTCTTACTGTAAAATGTGGAAGGCAGCATGCAGCTGGATGGCAATAAGGCCATGGGAATCCCTCAACCCTAGCCAGCCCTCCGCGGCTGCTCGGGGCACTATTGTTTTGACAAAATACATTTTGATTCGCCTTTCACATTTAAAACCTCACAACCGTTAATCGAGGTCATGCTGGAGAAAGTGTGCCAGATAAAATAGGGAAAAGGAACTGAATAGGCCTTGATTTCATTGTGTTTGACTCATTTAATGCAATTATTCTCCGGATAAACGACTGAATGTGCTTCCTTAATGCAGAAAAGGTCCTTTATTACTTATACGAGGCCTTGAATCACATACATATCTCAGCACTTTAGGCATTTTTTTTGTTAATTCTTAGTTAATTCTTGACCTTGGATAACAAAAAATCCTAACAAAACATAAATTTACGAGTAGCTTCAGATTCTGTAACAGCATTAAAAGCACACAAGGAGATTAGTCTGAAAAAGCTAGTAATGGGACCTTGGTTTAATAATGTTAATGTTGAATAGCCTTTTTTATTTAAGATAATTTGACATGTCACAGTAGGGAATAAAATATCAAATGAATAAGTGACGGGTTGATTTCATTATGCTGCTTCAGTTTCAGGGTCATGATGATGTGCACACCCCTCACTGTCACGGGACACTTGTTCATGATATTGGTAACACCTGTGCTGTCAAGAAGCAGCAGCCAGGGATCCATTCAGTGTCTCCATAAAACAGAAAATCTTAAATTATTTATAATAATTCACACATTTAAAGTGAAACATCTACGGTCATTCAGAGGGTAATTTTCTGTCACTGCATAAAAGTATGGCTGTTATATTATGTTATTAAAAATGTAGAATCCTTTGCAATTATATTAAAGTCTTTTTTAACGTATAACTTACAATACATGTGTAGGCCTACTACATAGCATGTTCATAATGTTACTCTATAAATCAATTATCAGGTAATTAGACACAGCTGGCCGTACTTAACGAGTGACTAAACCTGCTTTAACTTAATTAAAAATGTAACTTCTGTTCTGTGTTTAAATGTTTTACATATTTATGCACTTTTAATGCTTTTGCAAGCTGGCATTACTTTAGTGTTGAATAAAACATGAATGAAACCCTTAAATGAAACCATTCAACACCCAAATAACGTGTAAAATCACTCAACTGCTAGATTTGTACCCATAATTAAAGTATGTGTTATTATTTTAATTTCTACTTTTAATTAAAAAAAAAATAGGTTTTCTGCATTTCCAACGTCGTTTTTTTTATCCTCCGAATTCGGTTTGTATGTAACTTTCTTGGCATTTCACACCAAAAACTGGATATCATGTAAACAAGCATTTTAATGACTCGTCTGCTGAGCACACTTCACTGTCTGCAACAGGTGGCTGAACCGCTCCCACAGATGACAAGGGAGGAATTTGTTAGAGTCTGATCCAAGTGCTACATCTGCCAAGTGAGACACGGAGCAATGCAAGACATCACATTGGGTGATTGGTGATACGTGTGTATTTCTGTGTGTACTTGTAGCCCTGACTTTGAATTAAAAAAAGAGTATAAATCCCCAAGACTCTCTCATATGCTACAGGCCCTGACACACTGCACTACTGTGCTGTGGCCAACCCGCCACCCCTCCCCTCCCCATGTCCGTTTGGCAGGGAGACATGTCGAGGATGAGAGGGGAAAGCGCCTCCCCTGGGAGCGGCGCTGTAGCTAACCCAGATTTTATGCAGTGTGACACACAGAGGAAGACACAGGCTCCTGAGCTCCATTCAGAGCTGAGCTGTGAACTGAGGCGACCCGGAGAGCAGATAATGCTTTGATAACGGGCTGGCAGCGGGGGCTGGGGAGGGAAGAAGATAGCTTTACATATCCCAAGGTAGAGCTTTAAGTGAAAGTATGATCTATTCTCTTTGGGGTTAGTCTTGAATGAGCACTTAATAAATTATAATGACGACTTATTTTGTCCAATGAGATTAGTCTGAGCGATGGTGGCAAAAGTAGTGGGGAAAGAAGCCTATAGTGAACTTCTCTCAATTAGCATATTCATCTTTGATTAATAGCCCAACATTCGGTAATGTGAGGTTACAGTGAACTTGACCTTCGGCCCCAAATTATAATCAGTTCATTTATCAAAAACGTGAGGATGTTTTAATCTGAAGAATGACTTCCGGCATTCCTGAGATATAATCCTAAAAAGGATGGTACGGATTGGAGGTCAATGTGTCCTTGACCCTCAACATCTAATCAGTTCATCTTGGAGTCCATGGGGCCACGTGTGCTTGATTTGAAGAAAATCCCTAAAGGCGATGGGATGGACAGATGTACGAGGAGATATGTCTCAAGATAAGGGTTGTGAAAGTATTCTCAGGAAACTAAAACATTCTGCTTCACAATAATCTTTTATCACTTTGTTTGAACTGGTCATTAAAAGCAGACCTCGGACAATTGATGACAAGTACAGATTGCTTCGTGTCAATGGGTCATGAGCTAAAGGTTTTGAAACCACTGTCAATGTTGGATGATTACTGTGTAGCTTTTCACACAGTGAGTCAATGGATCCCTCTTGGTGAGCCTGTATAGAAACAATGTGTCATAAATACATGGGTGAAACAGGAGTTAAGCTAACACATATTCATTGATTGATTATTTTGTCCTATTGATAATAATTTGTGTATACGATAATGACTTGTATCTGCATATAAATGTCCTCAGGAGAAACACAGGATTTATTTGGATTTGCTCTTCATCCAGAAACAGTTATATTTGAAATCATTATGTTTAGTCACACAAACCAAAATAACAGCTCCACATTTTACAGACCATAACATATTGTTTTATTTGAATGGTTTTATCATTGAAAGGTATGTCTTTAAAATCAAACCAGATGTGTGTTCTCAATGTAATTTGACTTGCTTAATTCTAGACCATTATCATTGTACTTCACACCCATTGTGTGTGTTGTAATCCAAGCTTCAAGCTTTAAAATTAGGTTTGTAGTTACTTAATAAGCTAGCTGACTTGAATAAAACAAGTAATACAAAAAGGCTAGGCCATTTTTAAACCAACAGTTTAAAGTTGAATAGAAACAGACACACTTTCAGTCACAGACAAATACCTACTACATGACATATATTTGGCTCAAATGTGACCAAATAGCCAACAGTCTTGCTTCAAAATACTATGATCTCCCAGTAATTACAGCAGACTTGGCGTCACTTTCAAACGTTAGTTCAAAAGCAGACAAATTGGTCTAATTATAGCTAACGGTTAGGTGAGGATATGCATCAACTTTAGCAATTAATTCTTACATTTAGAGCTCCTTTCCGTTGTTTGTTGCCTCTTCTTCCAACTTTAATAAACTACGGATGTAATGGCTCACTTAATTTTACATTTGACTGCTAAACCGGAATGTTTTATAATGTTTTACTCCATCACTAGTTTGATGGTGACGTCCCCTTTAAGAAGAAAACACCGGATATTAAGCTTCCGGTTTGGCTGGTCCGTCAGAGAAATCACTCCGTAAACAAAGAAGAAGAGATTATGGCAACAATGATTGAGGAAAACGGTCCTTCGACTCATGTATGTGTTTTTTATTTCTGTTTTTCATTTAGTATTTGACATGATTGTTCACGCTGTTTGACGTGTCGAAGAGAAAACTATTTTTTTTAAACACATTGAATGGTAATCAAGGCTTCAGTTGCAGCTAAAGTTAGCCGGTAGCTAACGAATAAACTAGCTGTCAGCTGTTAAAACGATGTAACATTAGCCTATAGCAGATTATATTTAGATACATAACACTACATTTAGCATATAGTGTCTATCTAAAATGCCAAAGGCGTTATGCAGTTCCCTGAATGCATTTACTAGTAAACGATTAAATGTAAACACCACATTAGATTTGTACAAGTTGACATAACAATAAAACATGTTTGTTTAACAGCTAACTAATACAAGAATACGCAGATTATTCCACCATTAGATCCAGTGTTAGTTAAGTCTCTTACCTTTCCCTCTCACCCAGGAGCAGTATCAGGTGTCCCCTTCGTACCAGGCCCGGCAGAAACTAGAGGGGCTCCTGAACAAGAACATGAAGATCCGGATGACGGACGGCCGGACTCTGGTCGGGCTCTTCCTCTGCACGGACCGAGACTGCAACGTGATCCTCGGATCTGCTCAGGAGTTCCTCAAATCCTCGGGTAGGTGAACACTGATCAACACATTAACAAACCCAATCCGTTCTGCAGGAAACACTGACATCGGGGTGTCATCCTCAACCTGATTCATGTTGATCAAGCAGCATGAAGTGCCCTTTAATGAGCACTTGCATAATGTAATACACTTTTTGTTATGTAGCACTTATCAAAAAGAGCTTCGCGAAGAGAAACATAAATAAATGCCAAAATGTATAATCTAAGGGACATTTTAAAATTACTTCATTGTCGATGTCCAAATAAAGAAAGTTTAATGTAATATTTGTGTGTACTTTTTTTCTTCCCACAATCCTTTTGAAATTGAAATCTGAAATTAACCTCGATTCACAAAACAGAACTTTAAAATACGATATCGTGGATTTTCTAACTAAAGTTTACTCAACATGTTTCGTTTTGATGCAAACTGGTTGATGTTTACTCGATTTCCTTATTTTGTTGTCTTCAGACACGTTCTCCCAAGGCGAGCCCCGGGTCCTGGGCCTGGCCATGATCCCCGGTCACCATGTGGTCTCCATCGAGGTGGAGGCAGACAGTTTGGAAGATGTACCAGGATTTGGAGCGAGCCATTGATGAAACGCTTTCCTGTTTGGATGTGACTGTCTCTCTGAGAGCCAGCAAAAGGAGAATGGACTTCTTTGTGTGAGGATTTTATCCCTTCACTGATGCAGAACTCCTGTGTCCATACTCTGGATTTAGCCGCTTCCACTATGCTCGCAGCAATGGCTGTAAAATCCTGTGTGAGTGAGAGTAGGTGTTGGCAAACAAGCTACTTGGGTGTGTGTGGAAATCTTGTGTACAGTTTTTTTGTGATGTTTTAAAATACATGGCTGTATTTGAGACTTTGTGTTCAATTGTTTTCCACATAGAAAGTTTGTTGGTCGCTACATTTTTAAAAGGGGTTGGAGTTAGAAATACATGAAGTAACAAGAACTGTGGTTATGTAAGCGCAATAATAAAATAAGAATGCTTGGAATAAAAAAAATAAGAATCTGGATCACTTTTTTTTACCCGAAGGCGTCCGTAAATATGATGTAAAAGGAGGGCATGTTTTAACACTAAATAATAATGCTGCATTGAAATCTAACTATTTCAGTGGTTATTATAAAATGCAGGGAATTAGGACTTGAAATGTAATATAAAAATTATGCAGCCAACTGTAGGTCAAATATCTGAGGACGAACATCCATCCTACATCCCGAACAGACCACTAGTAGCAGCAGGGGGCGCTGTTCTGTAGCTGTCATTGCAATACATCAGGACAAACTTGGATTGTTTCAATATTTTAATAGTTTGAGCATGTCAGCTGATTCAGTTTGGCAAGAGTCAAATTGATGCCACTTTCAGCAAAACCCCTAAAAAAAATCCCAGAAACAAAAAACTTCCCACTCAGTCGTTTTAAATGCATTCAGTTCACAGACGAGCAGGAGACATGAGAGCCGTTACAGTCGCTGTATCTTCAAGCTGTTATTGTCAAAATAACAATAAAAGAAAGTCACCTTAGTATATGGGTTGAAGCACTCTTGATTTTATCTGTAACTTAATGGTTAAGTTTGCAAATCGTGTCGCAGTGCATCCTGTTAGACAAATCATCTAAACATACTGGTTATGATAACATTTAAAATGTGCATTTTTCTGTATTATCTTTTGTAAATGAGGCTCTCGGATATTGTAAGGAGTCTATTAGAGGCTTCAAAGAAAAGTCCTGCAGTGACGTATCAGGAGTGGAGGAGGAGTGGTTTTCAGACAAAGTGCAAAAGCGGTGCTTGGAAATGAGTGATCAAGGAACGAGCAAAATACTACAACTCTTGTCGAGTTGCTGCGTTTTTATCCAGAATATTGAATATTTTCCCATTTGAACAAGTGAATATGCGGGTTTTAGAATACAGTATTTCCAATCAAGTACATAATTTACACATTCTTCCAATTAGATAGCTGGTAAGAACAAATGAACTAAAAAACTTAAATTAATCTCCAAAGCTTCCACATGTTTCCTTTGATAGTGTTGAAGCCCCTCCTACTTACCATTAATGTAGAAGCTGTACAAAAGGTCTGAGAGAATACTGCGAGCAGAAATCAACTTCCTATGAAATGTCCGAGCAGCTACTGCATTAAAAAAGAGGCCGTCGATAAAACAATGGCACAAAGTAAGAAATGAGTAACGAGAGCAGACAACCCAAACATCTGCTAAACCATACTTCCATTCACGAGGATCTCCTTTCCTTCACCCACCGCGACATTAAGCTAGATCCTTAGTGTTGGTGGGAAGAAGTCCGGTTATTTTTTTTCACTGTACGACTCAAGAATCCGCTGCGTTAAAAATTTCAAGAAAACTTGAAGTTCTGAGGAAGACCTCTCCGTTATTCCGCCGTGGTTCCTCCCAAAATGTGGGGGACTTCGAAGTGTCCGTGAAGTCCTCCGCTCTAGTTGTGTTGGAACTTGAAGTGGAAGCTGCCTCCAGAGTCAAAGGGGTTGAAGTGATGAGGCCAGCCGTGTCCTCCTCCTCCCTCCCTGCTGGGTCTCTGGATCCAGGGGGTCCTCACCCGCGTCAAACTTCTGCCTCATTTCTGGAAAAGGATGCATGAAAAAATGTAAGAGAGTTGAAGATAAATTATTGCTTAACATGACAGAGTTTTTGTTGCTTGATTATGGTGTTCAGACTACTGGTTTATCCTAAACCTGCTCAATGTGAAGCTACTGCCAGTTAGCTTAGCAACAAATGGTCAGTCACATAAACCCGCAAAAATCCACAACTTGCTGTTTTTACACTCCAAAACTAATAAGATACATTTTGAGTCAGCTATAAATGCTGTTAAGTAGTTTTTGTTATTTCAGACAAAGCCATGCTAGCTGTTTCCACCTTAATGCTAAGCTAATTAGCGGCATGCTGTAGTTTTCATATTTAACAAGGACAGCAAGAAGGTATCAATCTTCCACATATCCACAAATGTGTAACTATACTTTTAAAATGTGCAACCAGTAGTGTGTAATTGTGACATTATAGTTACAGGGCTGCCATAAACTATGCTAGATATTTTTCTGCAGTGTCATGTTTCTTTTCGAGAGCTAGCTGTTGTTTCCAGAGATACCAGACCCACGAACTAACCCTACCCCTCTGAACATCTGTCTGCTAAAGCCAAACATGTGACCGCTCCTGACCTGGGTCAATGAGGACTTCTTTAGCTGATGCGATGTCGATAAACCTCTTCTCCGCTTCCTTCTTATCCGACTCGGACTGGAAGTTGTCGGGGTGCCACTGCTGTGCCAGCTTCCTGTACGCCTTGATGACCTCCTGCTTGTTTGCACTCCTGGAGAGAAAGCATACATAAGAGTTATTCGGAGCGATATTGGTAAAGTCAGATATAATTGAAGGATTAAGGAAGTAAAGATGTTTGTAATAAAGCTGGCTGGTTACCTTCCCACACCGAGGATCTTGTAGTAGTCCCTCTTTTTAGAGACTTTGAGAAGTTTCTGAGCTCGCTCCAGCCCTTCTTTCAGATCACTGCGTTCACCTTCGCTGTCAAACTCTTTGGCTTCGATGTAGTCTTCCACAGCTGAAACCAAACCGTAATAAAAAAGACGTTACAATAGGAAACCTTCTGTTATCAGTCCAGATTTGTTTTCTCTTTATTAACCCTTCTCTTGCGTTTCGGGTCAAAATGACCGAATGACTTTTATTTTAATCATAAATATTGTGTTTTTCATCCAATTGCCTCAATACCTGATGTTATCCTCCACACTAGGCCTCTGGACATACACACTTGCATTTTGAGGGATTTATTCAACAGTGAAACACCCTTGACGTTTTCGGTCAGATTTGACCTCCATAGAAATGAATGGGTTTGAGTGTATTATTTCATCCTGCAGATCACACACACACACACACACACACACACACACACTATGATACAATGTATCATACCTTCTCACAGGTGCGAGCTCTGTGCCCCTCAGGAAACACAAACCTCTCACTTTCTCGCGCTAAATGCGCCTCCCTTACTGGCTCTCAAGCAGTTCTATTTGTGCCTTGCTCACATTTGACTCATTGACACAATGAGCAGGCGACCGATTAGGCGATTTTCTGTACGAGGGGCTCTGGAAACGTTTTTGAACCAGATGAAGAGGATAGAACCAGATGAAGAGGAGATAGAGGAAGATGTCTCAGAAATGGAAGACAACAGCGATCCAGACTATAGCCTACAACAGACCAGGAAGGCCCCTAGGGAGAGGCCCCTGAGGGAGGGCCCCTGAGGGAGAGGCCCCTGAGGAGAGGAGGGAGAGGCCCCTGAGGGAGGCCCCTGAGGGAGAGGCCCCTGAGGTGACATTCCACAATTTTGCATTGCCAACTATGTGCGTGAACACACGTGAACACACACGTTCTGTTATGGTATATTTCTCTTTCAATAAATGTTCATTGAAGAAAACGGTATCAGTGTCTTATGTTATATTCATCACAGTGAATGCTGAACTTGATGGGCCCACCGGTGGGTCCGGACCATGACATGAAACACTGGCTTGCTTGTATCAAATCAATACATCCCATACATCATTGGAACGGGAAGAATCTCAGCTACAACACTAACTAAATCATTTCCATCTCCAGTAAACACAGCCTACATTGGCAAGCATTTTTATAATATACAGTAATGTAAAATAAGCACTATCTTTGAACTTACTGCCAAAAAGAATATGAAATTCACCCCTGGTGTCATTCTGTCTGTCATCCCTTGATTCTACTTGCTTTGACTGTTCAAATGAGATGTCAACCATCAAGTTCCAGAGATATCACTGTGCAAAACACACCGGTCAATTTTGACAGAAAATAGCATGGGAAGGGGGGTATGACCTAACGCAAGAGAAGGGTTAAGTAAAGATGGGAGTAGCAGTTTAAATAACCTTAAAATACTATTCATCCATTAATCTCCTGAATGTGTGTTTTGCCTTTACAGTATTCTTATTATCCTAAACCATGGAGAACCGGTTAGAATAGACAAACTACAGATATTTCTATATCTCTGTGTATAGGCAAGACCTCTCTCCCCCCCCCCCCCAAATTACCTTTCTCGTACTCCTGGTTGAGGATGTACGCCTCTGCTCGGTCTCGGAGGACGTTGGCGTTGCGAGGGTCTCTCTGGTGAGCCTCTGAACAAAGATCTATGGCATCCAGAGCTGAATTGATCTAGAATTGGCAAACCAGAGGAAAGAACAGCTGGCAGTGAGCTTTGGAAAATATAATGCCACAAAAAAGAAAATCACACGAATGTCCCTTCTTCTATACCATTTATCATTTTTTTTTAAATATAGATAATATCTCTCTCTCTCTCTCTCACCTTTACGAGGCAGAAGCAGATCCTCTCTTTGGCCAGGTTTGTGTAGAGCAGGATTTTGGGCTCCGTCTTCATCGCTGTTTCGTACTTACTAATGGCTTCCTGGAACCTAATTGAGTGTAGAGAGATCATTCAGTATAAGTGTGTTTAATTAGTCAGTCGTGTTGCAAGTGTTATTTACCTCAGAGCTTTTTGAAACATCCTCCCTTTAAACACATCATAGCAGCTCTTAGCATTCCTTTGGATTTAAACTCAAATCTGCCATCATGGAATTCTTCCTCCTTTAAAGTTTTTTTTTGGTTTTACCAGTTCTCTGTAACCTAATCTGGTTTTGTATCGTCATGTTTCAAATTCTTGTACCCATTGTCTGCTTAAAACTGTTTTGAATAAAAATGCCTGGATTGAAATCTCCTACTTTGCATGGCGTGCCTTAAACCTCTTCATGGCTTTTTACCCGTTTAGCTGTTCATGTTTGTTTTCTCCTGGGTTATTGTATGTGTTGTGTTTTATTGGAAGTGTAATGACTTATTTGAAGCAGCGAGGAGACGGAGCCTTTGCAGCTCCAAAGTTATGGAACGAATTGCCCCTCCAGGTTAGACTTTTTAGGTAAAACCCCACTTCTTTCCCCTGACATTTACAGACCAGGCGACACTTGTGCTTTTAAATTTGGGTTTTTATCTTACTAGTGTTTTGTATTTACGTCATGTAGGAGAGTTTCTCAGTCTGTGGCTTCTGATCTGGTTTCATTGTCTCGTGTTTTACATTGTTTCATGTCCCGTCTGTTTTTCATGTATTTATGCTATGTTTTTTATATAGTTGTTGATGTACAGCACTTTGTCCAACTCTGTTGTTTTTAAATGTGCTGTAGAAATAAAGTGGATTGGATTATTTGAACAGCCGTTTAAAGGGGCGAAAGTTCAAAAATGTACTAACGCTGGCTCATCTACAGTGATAAATGTGCACCGTTCCCCTAAAATAAATTAAACAATTAGTGTAAGTGCTATGTTTTGGAGGCTGCACCTGAAATCGGATAACTTTTATCCTTAGAATTTCAAGTGGATGACATTATCCGTTTCAGGCCGACACGCATTTTGCAGCAGACATCTTGTAAATGCATCTTAGAGGATCGCGTTTCAGGAGGGAAACGGCACCTCTCTGACCTGAACTGTTCGATGAGCTCTTCTGCTGAGTCCAGCTGCTTGCTGAGCCTCTTCACCTTCTTGTAGTGGGCGAAGCACTCTTTGTCATCCTGGTCCAGCCTCAGACACCCTCCGGATGAGACTGCACGGAAACAGACGAGCGAAACGATCATTCAGCGAGTGAAACTGATGCTCCTGAGATGGAAATAAGCTTCATTTTTGCATGAGTGAATTTGTTTAAGCTCACTTGAGTGACTCGTGGTGATCCCCCAGGCTGTAGTGCAGCATGCTGAGCTTCAGGTAGGCGCCGCGGTTGTCGTTGCGTAGCTTCGTGGTCGGGGTCAGGTCCTGGATGGCTTTCTGAAGATCGCCCATCCGGATGTAGCAATCTGCACGAAGCTCCCGAGAGTCCGGGTCCCAGGGAGAGATCTGAAGGAAGATGGCATATTTATAAGATTGAATACACACATGGGAGCTACTTGAGCACGACAGGAACCAATGATCACACTTTATCCAAGATCATATGTTGGGGGAATTCTTTTTTATTCATAATGTTCCTGAAAATAAATGAGTTGGAGTTGGGTTGTATTTTATGTAAATGCTAGCTAAACTAAGCTAGGCTAATTCAATCAATCAAAGTATATCTATATAGCCAAATATCAATTTTCTTTATATTTGTCTCAGCTAACTGTCTTGCTGCTGGATGTAGCTTCATATTGACAGACATGATGATTCAGTCTATCTTCTTAAGTAACACTCAGCAACAAAGCACACAATTGTATTTCCCAAAATAATTCAAAACTTCTTTAATTCTCAGACCTAACGCTGTTATCCAGCATCATAGTCATCGTTTGTGACAGATATTTGGTAGATAATGGCACACCACCCAATAATACACACAGGAATGTCAGATAACAACAGAAGAAAAATGCATGCAAACGCCTATTTTCTACATCAAGAGGCAGAGCTGACACGCACCTCAATGACCTTCTCCAGCACGGTGATGCTGGCGCTGTAGTCCCCTTGGTGGTACGTAGCATGGGCCTCCTCCTGCAGCTCCTCCAGCTCGTTCGCTTTCATCAGCTGGTCCCGAGCTTCTACGTGGTCTGGGGAGCGCTGTAGCTAAAAAAAAAAAAACAGGGTAAATTCCTCTCCTAATCACAACAATCTGTCTGGTAAAATGTGGTTTCAGGTGAAACAGTAAAAAGTGTAGAAGCAGTAGGACTTGAACTCACCACTGCTTCAAAGTCCTCCCTGGCCTCCTGTTTGTTGCCCTGCTTCAACAGGATATTCCCTCTCTGTAACCTGGCCTGGGAACACAAGAACATAAGAGATCGAGAGACAAGATGATAGAGGAGAAAACAAAATTAATATACACAATACAGAATCTTGTATGCGAGTGTTTTGGGGTGGAGAACTTACAGCCAGGAAGTCAGGTTTGAGCAGATGGCCTTGGTGAGGTCCGGCAGAGCAGATTTGGATTTTCCCATCGCTAGGAACACCGCTGCTCTCTTGTAGTAGGTCAGGTAGTTCTTAGAGTCTCCCTCTGTTCAATTTAAAGAACTGTTAATTTCTCAAAGCGACAAACAAGCCTCTCTTGTGTTTACTGAAAAGGGGAAGAGGACGGGCATTTTTGGAGCAGAGAATGTCAGCCTGTGTGTGTGTGTGTGTGTGTGTGGTGTGTGTGTGTGTGTGTGTGTGTGTGTGTGTGTGTGTGTTTGTGTGTGTGGTGTGTGTGTGTGTAACCTTACCCACAGCTGAGTGGTAGTGGGATAAGGCTTCGGCCAGCTGACCAGCAGCCAAAAGTTTGCGGCCCATCTCCAAGTGGTGCTCGATCTCGACATGGGTCGCCCCTAAGACACCTGTAACACAAGATGGAGCTTGAAATATATCACTGAAAAGACACGGCGACAACATTATAACAGCAGGTCACGATTCATCTTTTTTTAAGATACACAAACAGTCAGACATATTAAACACATGTAAATTCCCCCACCCCATAAAGGTATTCTGTATTCTGAAAGAACCTGTCTGATTACATTCATCAGATGTGTATTCAAAGCCTATTTTGTTTCAAGTGTCCAACCTCTCTCTCCAACTATAAACATCCATACACTTTCTTAATGAAGATAATATTAAAATAATAATAACGTATGTATTTATTTACATACCACCTTTTCAAAACTAAGATGATAAAAAAAAAGACAACAAATTAATTTAAGGGATATTTAAAAGAATCTAAATGTATATAATATTGAGCAAAATGAGCTTACATTATGAGAAAAATACAATAAGTCAAAGAAATTATACTAATAAAAGTTTAGAGAATGCTTTTATATTTTATTAGGTTTAATGAAGGGACTTAAAAAAGGTAAAAGGAACTCAGTTCACAAATCCTATGAAAGCAATCTTGTAAAAAATGTTTAAATCATTATAAGAGGGAGTTATGAAGGTGTGTTGAGAAATAGGAACCCAAACAGAGCCTGTAGTTCCTGGTAACGCCTAACATACTCTTTAACACCTTGTAAACGTGTAACTTTTGGCTTTTATAACCTAAATAATGCTCATAATTCAGAAGACTGTTATGTGTGCATACAGTATATTGCATACTAATGTAACCTACAGTAGGCTAGCGAACAGTAAGTGACCGTTTTGGACACTTTAGCGGCTACATAGAAGCTTGAAACGTACAGAAACGTGTACACTCGTGTTTCTGAATAATTTTAAAGACATGTTAGGTAGTGTAAAGTGAGTTTTACCGTCCAGCTGGATGTCCAGAAGGACACACAGCACCAGCTCTCCTCCGTCTTTACACACCCGACAGAACTCCATGTGGTCGTCATCCTCCTCCTCGGCGCCGACGGGGATCCCCACCCTGCCCTCAGATACCACCCGTTCCTCGCTGTCCTCCTCGAATTCCTCAAAGTCCTCGTCCTTCGCCTCCCACTGGATCCCCTCTTTTCCTGGGGAAAGGAAATATCGATTCATTCAGATGAGTTAAACCTTAAGAAGAACTGTTTCAACGGAAATTAACAGTCAAGCTCGATCCAGGTGGTAGCTAATAGTAACAATTACAGAAAACATAAGAAAAAAAGCATAGCAATCCCAAGGCCTTGCAGGATTAGTTGAAGGGAAAAACAGCCAGACTTACTCAACACTTTTTAGCATGTTAGCTTATATTTAGCATGTTTGATGTCTCCTTGTTCTGTGCAGCAATGCCTATTTCTGAGTGAGGTATGTTGGTAAGGAGATATAAAGACAAATCTGTAGGAAAGTAAGTTTAAGCTGAGGGATTTTCTGCAGAAAATATGGGTGATTGATTTAACTTCTGGTCCCTCTTTTACAAACGTAATTAGCGAACATCACAACATCACAAGATGGCAAATCTTGACAGCCACATGCATCAGAAATTGAGGACAATTCTCTCATATCGAAACAGGAAGAAAGTACTGAAAATCGGCAGCTGGTAATAAGGCTACGTCGATATATAACAAAAGCGTAATTTTGCGAGGATTTCATTTACCATGAAAACTATCCAGTAAAATGCAAAACATTTCTTTGCGTTAGTATTTTTCCGCACACGAAAATCAACTAAAAACCCTGCAGTCCATTTCAAACGCAGCTAACAGAACAGTGCATGTTTATTGAGCTGTGTCATGGTAACCAAAAGAATGAGCAATGGGGTTTATGTGACAACACTGAATAGATGTACACCTACAACACCACTTCAATTATCCGTCTTCGTCTGAAAGCAGCGACAACACCTCTATTCATCCAGTGCTCAGACAAGTACAAACAAACCACTTTTAACTGTTTTTCTTACGTATCTTTTCCAAATAGACCTTTGAAATACATTTAAATCTACTGAGCAAGAACATAAATACCAAGTAGGAAAAGTTTTGTTGTACTCTCACGCAGTGCGGGCAGCTCCACTTGCCCTCGGGGGCTTTATCCAGCTCGGGCTCGAGGCAGACGAGGTGGTACGCTCGGGGACAGGTGTCACACAGAATGATCTCCCCCCCCTGCTGACACACCTCGCAGTAGTCCTGGTGGTCCGTCTCGTAGCCGTCGGCCCCCTCCTCCTCCCCGGGGACTGCAGGGCGAGCCCAGGCAAGTCTGAAAGTGATGATGAAAGTGTATCAACTATCAGGATGTTTTGGACAGAATACTGCGATATTGCTATGATTTTTTTAGTGTTAACAGTTCAAATAAGATGTTTGATAAAAAATAATGATCAGAAATGTGGATATAAAGGCTTAGTGGATAAAGATATACAATCTAAATTAGAAAATGACATGATTTGACTTTAATACAGCCAGAAAACTAAGACCATATCTAGTCTCATGGACAAATGTATCGATGTAATATCAATGCCCAGCTCTAATTGTGCGGATAACTGGCAGGAAGTGCTTGTACTTTTCTTCTTCTTCTTGGCAGGCCGCCCTGGCTTGTTCTTCTTGACGCGGCCCGAGCTGTCGGAGCGAACCGAGGAGCTGTGAACGCTCGAGTCCTCCTGCTCCGACTCCTCCTCGTCCAGGTCCTCGCTCTGAAGGGAACACAGGCAGAGTCAAGGAAAGAAAGGAAAGAGGTGACAGGTAACCGAAACAGGAAAAAGAATAACGTGGAAGTAAGACAGGAGTTTTTACTCACTGAGCAACTCTTCTTCCTCTTGGCACCTATGGGCGATAGTTTGATACGAATGGGTGCCATCTTTTTAGCCTTTGCTGCAGCCTTTTTCTTGTCTGCCACTCGAGGGCTTTTACTGCGCTTTTTGAAGCCAGGGCCTGGATGGAAAAGATCATAATGCAATTAATACATTACATTGCATTTAGCTGACGCTTTTATCCAAAGCGACTTACAATAAGTGCGTTCGACCAGGAAGACACAACTTGAAGAAAACAGAATCATATAAGTACATCAGGTTTCATAGAGCTAAAACATTTCAAGTGCTACTCAACTGGCTTTAGGTAAGCCAGTCCTTTATTAGTATATAAGTGCTTTGTTATTAATTCTATCGCTCGAATTGGAGTCGAAAGAGATGAGTTTTCAGTCTGCGCCGGAAGGTGTGTAAGCTATATGCTGTCCTGATGTCAATGGGGAGCTCATTCCACCATTTTGGAGCCAGGATAGCAAACCCACGTGTTTTTGCTGATGGGAACTTGGGTCCCCCTCGCAGCGAGGGTGCAGCGAGCTGTTTGGCTGTTTTGGAGTGCACGCGCTGGGGTGTACAGTTTAACCATGTCCTGGATGTAGGAAGGGCCAGATCCATTCGCAGCATGGTACGCAAGTACCAGTGTCTTGAAATGGATTCTAGCAGTTACCGGGAGCCAGTGGAGGGAGCGGAGGAGCTGGTGTGGGAGAATTTAGGAAGGTTGAAGACCAGACGAGCCGCTGCATTCTGGATGAGCTGCAGAGGTCGGATGGCACATGCAGGTAGACCAGCCAGGAGGGAGTTGCAGTAGTCTAGGCGTGAGACGAGAGCCTGGACCAGAACCTGCGTGGCTTTCTGGGTCAGCTGGGGACGAATCCTCCTGATGTTGTAAAGCGTGTATCTGCAGCAGCGGGTTGTAGCAGCGATGTTTGCAGTGAAGGACAGGTTGTTATCTAGGGTCACACCCAGATTCCTTGCAGTCTGAGTCGGGGAAACAACAGAGGTGCCGATGTTGATTGTCAGGTCAAGAGTGGGACAATCTTTTCCCGGAAGGAAAAGCAGTTCAGTCTTGTCAAGGTTGAGCTTGAGGTGATGAGCAGACATCCACTGAGAGATGTCCGCTAGACAAGCAGAGATGCGTGCGACGACCTGGGTCTCTGAGTGAATCAGTTTGTTTTCTTATATTAGAATGTAAACAAACATCAGCTGTTCACATGACACCAGCATGTGTTCAAGATGATTACTGGTACATGTCATGTGCCTCTGAGGTCAGTTTTAACTGGATATCAACAATTGAATACGTTATTCATATCAATAAAGACTGTGTCCACGTCCAAACTGGCACAAAATCTGAAGGGAAACAGGGAAATGAAGCCTAAAGATGACCCCTGACCTTTGCCCTCTTTCGTCTTGGCCTTCCTGATGGGTGGGGGCGGTGGCGGTGGAGGCGGTTCAGGCGAGGCGTTGGCGGCGGAGACCTGCTCGGCGACAGCGATGGCGGCCGCTGCTGCTGCCGCGGTGACGGCAGCGGCGTTGCCCTTGAAGGGGTTGTTGGTGCTGAACTCCCTCCACTTGGCCCCCAGGATGGTCATCATCTTGGACATGGGGATCTTAGGATTCGTCTTGGCTATCATCGGCCTGGGGAGAGAGGTTAGGATTCATTCAAGTGCTTTGAAAAGAGAAGAAACATAAGCAAAACATAGACATCTGGATAACATTTCACTTTCTTATAAGACCTGTCGGTTTTCTAGTATTGTTGACCCATACTTATTTAGGCCTTTTAGCCTTTTTATCTGCACTGTCCTTTTGCTGTAACGTCAACTTCTCGAGTGTGGGATGAAAAATAGGATTACTGATCTGTCTGCAGTGTTGTGCAGATTTATAACAGTTTTTTCATGCACCTATTTTTGGTTGCAAGATTCCTAATTTCGAAAGATATATGTAATATTGGCCGTTTTACCGTTACTGACCACTGACTCCTCACTCACTCAAACGTACCTAGTAAATGCAGACAAAAACTGACATCCATAGAAAGTTTGGTATCATATTAAACAGCATGTGCAGATTAATTCCACACTCAATATATGTGACGATCCGCTTAAGTTGGGCACAATTACCCACCATCTTGACGGTAAGGAAGCCAGGAGGCAGGACATTGGAGTGAGATTCAATTTGTTTTGTTTGGAGAGCACAGGAAGACACTTTCAGTTTAGTTTTCCAATACAGCTCAGTCTGCCAGTGGAGCAGAGACAGCCACATAACATCCCAGCATATAGAAGTGGACATAATGGACTACTTCACGTTATCAGACTGAAAGCCGGTATGAGTCAGACAGAGAGGCCGAGGCTCAGCACAGCTAGCAGGATGATAAAGACACAGCTGTCAGAGGGAGACAGAGGCGGCCCACGCCACATGTTTCTGTGTGTATCTGCTGCTGCGAGCTTCACTATGGACGGTTTGTGTTGCCAGTGTAGAAGGAGGCTTGAGCTAGTCTAAAAGATGCCAGTTTTCATTTACTACACGAGTACCTGTGTATCTCGGACCTGAGAAGTACTACAAACAAGCTCACACTCTACACTAATGAAACAAACACATTTCTCTGTCATAAAGGGTGTAGGCATTCGGCTTGTACGGCTTTTAAAAAAAATGTAAAACACTTTAAAAGGGGCCTAAACCAAAGATTGCCCAGACCCTTGAAGCCTTTGTAATCACATCTAAACTGGTACTATAATTGTAAAAACATTACATTTACAAAATTCCTTTACCCACAGCTTTGTTTATCAAGGAGTTTAATCAAATTCAAACGTAATCCAACAATTAAAATTGAGCATTTTCCAAGCTTTCCAAAACGTTTGTACTAACTCGGGTTATGACTCACAATCACCGACTCAAATTCCAAAAGCAGCAAAACGTTCCTTTAATTCTTATATCCCTTCAAAATAATGACAACTATGAAAACCAAACACCAAATCCTGCTCATGTAAAACGAGTACTTCAACACAAACACGCTGTTGGATGGTAACATGTATTATTATTACATGTCTCTTGTTAGACGCTTTTCTCCAAAGCGACTTACATACTCAATACTGTGGACAATCCCCACAGGAGCAATTTGGGGTGAAGTGTCTTGCCCAGGGAAACAACAACATGCTGACTGCAGTGGGGTTTGAACCTGTGACCCCCTGATCCGAACACCAATGCTCAACCCACTGCACCACACGCCTCCCTTACATGTGAACATAGAATGGCTTTAACTCCATCACAGTGCCAACAAACATTACTTCTATAGGAGGTCAGCGTGCCTGTTGCCAACAGCTATATGCATAAGTCTACATAAGCACCATGTGAAAACAAGAGACCATACTGCACCTCATGAACTGGCTGAAGGCTTTGTAGTTGGTGAGCTCCCCGTAGTCCTCCTCTGTGAAGGTATGATCAACATCCTCCAGACTCCACTCCTTCGCCAGCTGTGCCGACGTCTTCTGCTCTATCGGCTGATGAGGAGAAACCAACGATCAGAATCATAAAATATTTGTTAAAGATGACTTTTATGCAGTGGCGAACCGTCAGGGCCGATTTAATTATATAAATAAAATGTAATAAAATGAATGAGAATCGTATCTGTGTTGTAGATCTGTAATATTACAGTGTTACGTTGATTTGTTTGTCCTTCTCGGACCATGCTCTACGCTTTTCAGTGGTGTTGTGTTAGAAAAGAAAGCAACCAATCAGATCTTGTTCTGGGTCTCTGGGGAGAATATCCTTCAACCAAGGTATTCTACATCCTTGATCGAATGCCTTGGCCGTTGCACTGAATGAGAGCGTACGTTTGGACTGACAGTTTGATCAACCAATCATATATTGATTTGTAGCCAATGGGCGTGTTCTTCCAGAGTTCCCCTCGGTTCCAGGTGCTCTAGAAGGCCCGCTAGTTAACTGGCTCGAGACAGAGGATCTAGATGAATGCGACGAAGCAATTCATGCCGTTTTATTGTTTTTAACGTTGAAATGACGAGTGCAACAGGTGAAGATGAAGTTGTTGCGGAATTGTTGTGAGTACCCTTTCCAAGATGACAAGTCAGTGAAAAGACCGCGGAGGGTGTGTGTGTCTACAGAAGGTCCAGTTGTGATAGACACGGTTCACCACTGCTTTTATGATTCATTATTTACCTTCGTAGTTTCCTCCTGACTGCTGTCTCGGTCCCCGTCGACTTTTTTCTTCTTCTTGGTTTTCTCTCCTTCCTTTCTTTATGTTTCTTCTTTTTCTTTTTCCCCCGGATCCATAGTCGCTGGCTACGCTGTCCGAGTTCTCGACGTAGTCTCTTTCTTTTTCGGAGTCTCTCTCTACATCGCTGTCCTGAAGAAAATGAAGATATTAAGAATGAATTTTAAAGGTGTGACGTGAAAGCCATGAAAAGAAAAAAGCCAAAGCATGACAAACTTACAAATCTTCTTGCGTTTTTTAGTTTTGACCGGTTTCCCCTCTTTGTCTTTCTTCTTTGTGTCCTTCTTTTTCTTGGGTCGCCCTTTCTTCTTGCACGGGACCTCTCTGTCGGATGTCTCTGCCTTTTCGTCTAGAGGAGCGACGGGGATAAAGGAGGGGTGAAAGAGGGACAGCCATTAGAATCAGATGAGCAATAATCTTCTCAAAGGCATCCCAACACTTAGCTAATCCCTACTGAAGATAATTACACACAACAAAAGCTCCCTGATTGCCGCTGTGTCTTCAGTGACCTCTGACCCCCTCTGAATTGTGACACATGCTTAATTAGATGCAGTTTGTCAGAGGCCTGTAAGTAGAGAGGACAGCTGGTGTGGCTGGTTTCATAGCATGGGGACAATTGCCTAATTGGCAATGCGAAAGTGTGACCAGCACCTTTGTAAACAAAGCTGAACGGCAGTCCTATAAACAAAACAAAGAAATCTAGTGTTTTTATATTTTTGTTATTGATGTAAGGGCATACAAATAGAAAGGAATACAAATGTTTGAACTTCCCCCATGTCTTATATAATAGAAGACTCTCAGGCTGAGTGCATCTAAAATACATGACTGTATCTCGGCTGTCACTGCAAATGATGAGAAAATAGGCCAGATATTCCCCATGGTGCCGGTGCAATATCACAGCCCAGGGGCACTTTAACCTGCAACCTGACCAGGCTTGAAGTAGAAACAGAGAAATAGCAACAGCTTCAAAAGACAAAATGCAGCAAAGCGTTAAAGCATAACCAAAATACAGGCTGCGGTTTGAACTGAGCGGTTAGACTATTCTGCACAGGTTCTATTATATTCTGTTTCTATTATATTATATTTTTATTTTATTCTATGTTATGTTTTATTGTGTTGCACTGTTGGAGGAGCCTGTGACCTAAGATTTTCATTGTCATAACTGCACTATAGCTGTGCACACATAAGCCTTGAAACTTGAAACCTTGAACAACCAGACTTTGATTAGGATACATTTTGTCTGATTTTATTGTCTGCGTGCCTTTGTTGGTGAGCTCCAACCACTATAGCTGCAGCATTAACAGCCCACCACCACCACCACCTCCTCCTCCTCCTCACTCCCACCCAGACAAACCCACACCGCGTATCCGTGCAGCACGTAGCCCCAATGACGCTCCGGGGCCGGCTGCATTACACACGCAGAACCGGTGATTCAGAGGCCGCCGGCGGGACGGTGCGGTGAACCGGAGCGACTTCTTTCCCTCTCTGCTATTCCCTCATGGGGACCACCGACCACCGCTGTGACCGCTGCTCAGGGGTCGGGACGGGGTTGAAGGAAAGGAAGCACGACACTCATTTATCGGTCTGACACGGCATGGCGGCGGGACCGGAGCTAATTAAGACTAAAGACAAAGCAGTGCAGGCTGACTGTGATTGCATACAGGAAAATGCACTTGTGCCTTCCTTATCTTGAGTTAATTTACATTTCTCCCCACAACAGCTCTACTTTGCACAATTGTAATGGATATTTAATCCAATGTCAACATGTTTTTGTATATTTCTGTAGTGGAATTGTATATTGTAGAGTACTCCCAATTATTCAGTAGCCTATGCTCTGTGTAGCCTACTGTGTTTTATTTAGATTCTCTAGCAGTGTGTGTCTTTTCCATTGTAATTGTGTATACATTTGCTGTTAATGTTCATTTTCTTTGTATTTGATTGTATCTTAAATATGTGTAATTAATGTGTAATGCTTGACAACAACATTTTCCAATTTGGGATGAATAAAGTATCTTTCTATCTCATGACATCTCCACATTTACGTTTCTGTGTCACGTCTGCATCGCTTTTGGCCACATATTAGTAGTTATTATATGTTTATGAATAAACTGCAACCTTAGGGCTGCTGCACTGCTATTTTGACTTCTACTGTTGCAGTGTGGTTAACCAGCCACTACTTTCTGCACCCTTTACTTCCACTGTCTGCAACCCTGTGCAGCTTCACTCTACAACAGAAACTTCCAGAATGATATGCATTCAACATAGTAAAGCTCCTGATATAGGGGCTAAAACACCATGTTCTGTTGGCTATACACTCATCTAATAAACACGTTGTAACGCTAATTAGTAGGCTTGCATGCTAAGCTAATAGAGGGAGCTAACAGTCACACCCTCTGTCCTGGAAGTGAGCAGCAAGCAGCAGCTTTGTTGACCCGTCAGAGGGACAATAAGGGAAGGGGGGCAAGTGTGTCTGTTTGACACCATCACCAGCTTTCATGTCTGCACAGCAAAACGCTTCTGGAGATTGGTATCACAATATATATAGCCTCCGGCCAGGGGACTCCATGTTTTTGCCTCGCCGTGAGCTTTTTAACCCTTCAGGGCGACCTTATTCTTACCTTGCTTATTTACATGCTTACATGTCTGAGAGCTGTCAAAAAAAACGAGGATTTGGGGGACAACAAGCAGCAACTTTTCCATGCAGAAGTGAGCTTGTGACGAAAGGCAGCGGTGACAAGTTTAGTTTTAAACTTTGTTGGGATGTGCTGGAGGTGAGAAGAATTGAGTGTGGAAAATGAGAATAAAATAACAACATTCAGCGTTGTGTGTCAAACTGGAGTTTCTATTTTCCTTTTTAAGCCTCGTTTCCCCCCTGCCTCTCTAGTTTGGCAGCAAATATGGCACCCATAACAACATACGGGTGCAATAACAAGGAGTGTAAAGCGGTTTAAGGTGTCTCACTTTTATTTTTTTTAATCTGGACTATGTTTCAATTTGTATGCGCGCCCCCCTGTCCTCCTCGCTGGTTCTCTCACTGTACCACATAGTGGACCCGGAGAAGCAGATATGGGGAACCACAAACTGCGGACTTCTTCCATTGCCCTTTTCTGCCAAATGTCACTGCTTTGTAAGTGTGTTTTGTATTTGGTTTGCGCGCTCCCGAGCCAGTTTTCTTTACTTACTGGCGCGGCTGGTGTTGCAGTTTCCCTTGGCGCCGCCGGCGAGTTTATGTCGCTTGCGTCTGGGTCTCCTTCGTCGTCTTCTTCATCAAAATCTCCTCCCTCGGAATTAACCACCATGCCCTCGTCTTCCTCACAGGACCGGAGAGGAGAGGACATTATATGTCATTGGTTGCGTCCTCAAAAAAAGCGTTTTCTTGCCCCCGAATGTGTGATATTTATTTAATATTCAAATCGGCACAGGGAAAAAAAAGTAGGGGGGCGTTTTGAAATATTTTACACCAGAGCAGAGCAACAAAGATGGCCGCCCCTCTTATATTATTTTTTAACAACCCCCCAATAAGAAAAAAATCCCTTACATAAAAAATGGCTGACTATATTATTTCAGAACGCACCCCCCTCCTCCTTTCTTTCCTCTCCCTCTCTTTCTCCCTCTGCGCGCCCCCTCCCTCCTTAAAAACGTACACATTGTTACAAGAGAAAGGGGTGTGTGGCTGCATGTAAGTTACATTATTTCTTGTGTGTGTCTTTGCTGTTTCCCCCCCTTCCCTCTTTCCTATTTTTCTCCAAGTCCGGATCAGTCACGAATCCGACACACTTGCCTGGTGTCACTGTCAAGATCACAAGCACCACTATGTCTCCCTGCATTGCAGAGCCCACCTAATCTATCAAATATGGCCACCTTATATTCACCGGAGCCCCCACCGTTGATAACATTTATTTTGGAGCAGGGGTGTGTTGTGTGTGTGTGTGGTGTGTTTGTGTGTGTGTGTGTGTGTGTGGTGTGTGTGTGGTGAGTGCTGGGGAGGATTGAGAGAGGGGGGTTGGGAAAATCTGCCGCAGCCATGCCCAGACTTACATCAGATTGTATTGCTTAAAAATTAACTACTTGTGGTGGGGATGGAAACAATTCACAGTATGCAAACTGCAGCCCCCCCTTTTCAAGCATCATAATAACCAGCTCATGTCCATTCTCCATATCTGATACAGTGGTTTGAAAGCAACACGAGAGATTTAGTGAACTCTTACTGTAAAATGTGGAAGGCAGCATGCAGCTGGATGGCAATAAGGCCATGGGAATCCCTCAACCCTAGCCAGCCCTCCGCGGCTGCTCGGGGCACTATTGTTTTGACAAAATACATTTTGATTCGCCTTTCACATTTAAAACCTCACAACCGTTAATCGAGGTCATGCTGGAGAAAGTGTGCCAGATAAAATAGGGAAAAGGAACTGAATAGGCCTTGATTTCATTGTGTTTGACTCATTTAATGCAATTATTCTCCGGATAAACGACTGAATGTGCTTCCTTAATGCAGAAAAGGTCCTTTATTACTTATACGAGGCCTTGAATCACATACATATCTCAGCACTTTAGGCATTTTTTTTGTTAATTCTTAGTTAATTCTTGACCTTGGATAACAAAAAATCCTAACAAAACATAAATTTACGAGTAGCTTCAGATTCTGTAACAGCATTAAAAGCACACAAGGAGATTAGTCTGAAAAAGCTAGTAATGGGACCTTGGTTTAATAATGTTAATGTTGAATAGCCTTTTTTATTTAAGATAATTTGACATGTCACAGTAGGGAATAAAATATCAAATGAATAAGTGACGGGTTGATTTCATTATGCTGCTTCAGTTTCAGGGTCATGATGATGTGCACACCACTCACTGTCACGGGACACTTGTTCATGATATTGGTAACACCTGTGCTGTCAAGAAGCAGCAGCCAGGGATCCATTCAGTGTCCTCCATAAACAGAAAATCTTAAATTATTTATAATAATTCACACATTTAAAGTGAAACATACTACGGTCATTCAGAGGGTAATTTTCTCCTGTCACTGCATAAAAGTATGGCTGTTATATTATGTTATTAAAAATGTAGAATCCTTTGCAATTATATTAAAGTCTTTTTTAACGTATAACTTACAATACATGTGTAGGCCTACTACATAGCATGTTCATAATGTTACTCTATAAATCAATTATCAGGTAATTAGACACAGCTGGCCGTACTTAACGAGTGACTAAACCTGCCTTAACTTAATTAAAAATGTAACCTTCTGTTCTGTGTTTAAATGTTTTACATATTATGCACTTTTAATGCTTTTGCAAGCTGGCATTACTTTAGTGTTGAATAAAACATGAATGAAACCCTTAAATGAAACCATTCAACACCCAAATAACGTGTAAAATCACTCAACTGCTAGATTTGTACCATAATTAAAGTATGTGTTATTATTTTAATTTCTACTTTTAATTAAAAAAAAAATAGGTTTTTCTGCATTTCCAACGTCGTTTTTTTTATCCTCCGAATTCGGTTTGTATGTAACTTTCTTGGCATTTCACACCAAAGACTGGATATCATGTAAAACAAGCATTTTAATGACTCGTCTGCCTGAGCACACTTCACTGTCTGCAACAGGTGGCTATGAACCGCTTCCCACAGATGACAAGGAGGATTGTTAGAGTCTGATCCAAGTGCTACATCTGCCAAGTGTGAGACACGGAGCAATGCAAGACATCACATTGGGTGATTGGTGATACGTGTTGTATTTCTGTGTGTACTTGTAGCCCTGACTTTGAATTAAAAAAGAGTATAAATCCCCAAGACTCTCTCATATGCTACAGGCCCTGACACACTGCACTACTGTGCTGTGGCCAACCGCCACCCCTCCCCTCCCCATGTCCGTTGGCAGGGAGACATGTTCGAGGATGAGAGGGGAAAGCGCCTCCCCTGGGAGCGGCGCTGTAGCTTAACCCAGATTTTATGCAGTGTGACACACAGAGGAAGACACAGGCTCCTGAGCTCCATTCAGAGCTGAGCTGTGAACTGAGGCGACCCGGAGAGCAGGATAATGCTTTGATAACGGGCTGGCAGCGGGGGCTGGGGAGGGAAGAAGATAGCTTTACATATCCCAAGGTAGAGCTTTAGTGAAAGTATGATCTATTCTCTTTGGGGTTAGTCTTTGAATGAGCACTCTAATAAATTATAATGACGACTTATTTTGTCCAATGAGATTAGTCTGAGCGATGGTGGCAAAAGTAGTGGGGGAAAGAAGCCTATAGTGAACTTCTCTCAATTAGCATATTCATCTTTGATTAATAGCCCCAACATTCGGTAATGTGAGGTTACAGTGAACTTGACCTTCGGCCCCCAAATTATAATCAGTTCATTTATCAAAACGTGGAGGATGTTTTAATCTGAAGAATGACTTCCGGCATTCCTGAGATATAATCCTAAAAAGGATGGTACGGATTGGAGGTCAATGTGTCCTTGACCCTCAACATCTAATCAGTTCATCTTGGAGTCCATGGGGCCACGTGTGCTTGATTTGAAGAAAATCCCTAAAGGCGATGGGATGGACAGATGTACGAGGAGATAGTCTCAAGATAAGGGTTGTGAAAGTATTCTCAGGAAACTAAAACATTCTGCTTCACAATAATCTTTTATCACTTTGTTTTGAACTGGTCATTAAAAGCAGACCTCGGACAATTGATGACAAGTACAGATTGCTTCGTGTCAATGGGTCATGAGCTAAAGGTTTTGAAACCACTGTCAATGTTGGATGATTACTGTGTAGCTTTTCACACAGTGAGTCAATGGATCCCTCTTGGTGAGAGCCTGTATAGGGAAACAATGTGTCATAAATACATGGGTGAAACAGGAGTTAAGCTAACACATATTCATTGATTGATTATTTTGTCCTATTGATAATAATTTGTGTATACGATAATGACTTGTATCTGCATATAAATGTCCTCAGGAGAAACACAGGATTTATTTGGATTTGCTCTTCATCCAGAAACAGTTATATTTGAAATCATTATGTTTAGTCACACAAACCAAAATAACAGCTCCACATTTTACAGACCATAACATATTGTTTTTATTTGAATGGTTTTATCATTGAAAGGTATGTCTTTAAAATCAAACCAGATGTGTGTTCTCAATGTAATTTGACTTGCTTAATTCTAGACCATTATCATTGTACTTCACACCCATTGTGTGTGTTGTAATCCGAGCTTTAAAATTAGGTGTGTAGTTACTTGATAAACTAGCTGACTTGAATAAAACAAGTAATACAAAAAGGCTAGGCCATTTTTAAACCAACAGTTTAAAGTTGAATAGAAACAGACACACTTTCAGTCACAGACAAATACCTACTACATGACATATATTTGGCTCAAATGTGACCAAATAGCCAACAGTCTTGCTTCAAAATACTATGATCTCCCAGTAATTACAGCAGACTTGGCGTCACTTTCAAACGTTAGTTCAAAAGCAGACAAATTGGTCTAATTATAGCTAACGGTTAGGTGAGGATATGCATCAACTTTAGCAATTAATTCTTACATTTAGAGCTCCTTTCCGTTGTTTGTTGCCTCTTCTTCCAACTTTAATAAACTACGGATGTAATGGCTCACTTAATTTTACATTTGACTGCTAAAACCGGAATGTTTTATAATGTTTTACTCCATCACTAGTTTGATGGTGACGTCCCCTTTAAGAAGAAAACACCGGATATAAGCTTCCGGTTTGGCTGGTCCGTCAGAGAAATCACTCCGTAAACAAAGAAGAAGAGATTATGGCAACAATGATTGAGGAAAACGGTCCTTCGACTCATGTATGTGTTTTTTATTTCTGTTTTTCATTTAGTATTTGACATGATTGTTCACGCTGTTTGACGTGTCGAAGAGAAAACTATTTTTTTTAAACACATTGAATGTTAATCAAGGCTTCAGTTGCAGCTAAAGTTAGCCGGTAGCTAACGAATAAACTAGCTGTCAGCTGTTAAAACGATGTAACATTAGCCTATAGCAGATTATATTTAGATACATAAAACTACATTTAGCATATAGTGTCTATCTAAAATGCCAAAGGCGTTATGCAGTTCCCTGAATGCATTTACTAGTAAACGATTAAATGTAAACACCACATTAGATTTGTACAAGTTGACATAACAATAAAACATGTTTGTTTAACAGCTAACTAATACAAGAATACGCAGATTATTCCACCATTAGATCCAGTGTTAGTTAAGTCTCTTACCTTTCCCCTCTCACCCAGGAGCAGTATCAGGTGTCCCCTTCGTACCAGGCCCGGCAGAAACTAGAGGGGCTCCTGAACAAGAACATGAAGATCCGGATGACGGACGGCCGGACTCTGGTCGGGCTCTTCCTCTGCACGGACCGAGACTGCAACGTGATCCTCGGATCTGCTCAGGAGTTCCTCAAATCCTCGGTAGGTGAAACACTGATCAACACATTAACAAACCCAATCCGTTCTGCAGGAAACACTGACATCGGGGTGTCATCCTCAACCTGATTCATGTTGATCAAGCAGCATGAAGTGCCCTTTAATGAGCACTTGCATAATGTAATACACTTTTTTTTATGGAGCACTTATCAAAACGAAGAGAAATAAAAAATGCCAAAATGTATAATCTAAGGGACATTTTAAAATTACTTCATTATAGATGTCCAAATAAAGAAAGTTTAATGTAATATTTGTGTAGTACTTTTTTTCCTCCCACAATACTTTTGAAATTGAAATCTGAAATTAAGCTCGATTCACAAAACAGATCTTTAAAATACGATATCGTGGATTTTCTAACTAAAGTTTACTCAACATGTTTCGTTTTGATGCAAACTGGTTGATGTTTACTCGATTTCCTTATTTTGTTGTCTTCAGACACGTTCTCCCAAGGCGAGCCCCGGGTCCTGGGCCTGGCCATGATCCCCGGTCACCATGTGGTCTCCATCGAGGTGGAGGCAGACAGTTTGGAAGATGTACCAGGATTTGGAGCGAGCCATTGATGAAACGCTTTCCTGTTTGGATGTGACTGTCTCTCTGAGAGCCAGCAAAAGGAGAATGGACTTCTTTTGTGTGAGGATTTTATCCCTTCACTGATGCAGAACTCCTGTGTCCATACTCTGGATTTAGCCGCTTCCGCTATGCTCGCAGCAATGGCTGTAAAACCCTGTGTGAGTGAGAGTAGGTGTTGGCGAACAGCAGCTACTTGGGTGTGTGTGGAAATCTTGTGTACAGTTTTTTTGTGATGTTTTAAAATACATGGCTGTATTTGAGACTTTGTGTTCAATTGTTTTCCACAGAGAAAGTTTGTTGGTCGCTACATTTTTTAAAAAGGGGTTGGAGTTAGAAATACATGAAGTAACAAGAACTGTGGTTATGTAAGCGCAATAATAAAATAAGAATGCTTGGAATAAAAAAAATAAGAATCTGGATCACTTTTTTTACCCGAAGGCGTCCGTAAATATGATGTAAAAGGAGGGCATGTTTTAACACTAAATAATAATGCTGCATTGAAATCTAACTATTTCAGTGGTTATTATAAAATGCAGGGAATTAGGACTTGAAATGTAATATAAAAATTATGCAGCCAACTGTAGGTCAAATATCTGAGGACGAACATCCATCCTATATCCCGAACAGACCACTAGTAGCAGCAGGGGGCGCTGTTCTGTAGCTGTCATTGCAATACATCATGACATCAGTACAAACTTGGATTGTTTCAATATTTTAATAGTTTGAGCATGTCAGCTGATTCAGTTTGGCAAGAGTCAAATTGATGCCACTTTCAGCAAAACCCCTAAAAAGAAATCCCAGAAACAAAAAACTTCCCACTCAGTCGTTTTAAATGCATTCAGTTCACAGACGAGCAGGAGACATGAGAGCCGTTACAGTCGCTGTATCTTCAAGCTGTTATTGTCAAAATAACAATAAAAGAAAGTCACCTTAGTATATGGGTTGAAGCACTCTTGATTTTATCTGTAACTTAATGGTTAAGTTTGCAAATCGTGTCGCAGTGCATCCTGTTAGACAAATCATCTAAACATACTGGTTATGATAACATTTAAAATGTGCATTTTTCTGTATTATCTTTTTGTAAATGAGGCTCTCGGATATTGTAAGGAGTCTATTAGAGGCTTCAAAGAAAAGTCCTGCAGTGACGTATCAGGAGTGGAGGAGGAGTGGTTTTCAGACAAAGTGCAAAAGAGGTGCTTGGAAATGAGTGATCAAGGAACGAGCAAAATACTACAACTCTTGTCAGAGTTGCTGCGTTTTTATCCAGAATATTGAATATTTTCCCATTTGAACAAGTGAATATGCGGGTTTTAGAATACAGTATTTCCAATCAAGTACATAATTTACACATTCTTCCAATTAGATAGCTGGTAAGAACAAATGAACTAAAAAACTTAAATTAATCTCCAAAGCTTCCACATGTTTCCTTTGATAGTGTTGAAGCACCTCCTACTTACCATTAATGTAGAAGCTGTACAAAAGGTCTGAGAGAATACTGCGAGCAGAAATCAACTTCCTATGAAATGTCCGAGCAGCTACTGCATTAAAAAAGAGGCCGTCGATAAAACAATGGCACAAAGTAAGAAATGAGTAACGAGAGCAGACAACCCAAACATCTGCTAAACCATACTTCCATTCACGAGGATCTCCTTTCCTTCACCCACCGCGACATTAAGCTAGATCCTTAGTGTTGGTGGGAAGAAGTCCGGTTATTTTTTTTCACTGTACGACTCAAGAATCCGCTGCGTTAAAAATTTCAAGAAAACTTGAAGTTCTGAGGAAGACCTCTCCGTTATTCCGCCGTGGTTCCTCCCAAAATGTGGGGGACTTCGAAGTGTCCGTGAAGTCCTCCGCTCTAGTTGTGTTGGAACTTGAAGTGGAAGCTGCCTCCAGAGTCAAAGGGGTTGAAGTGATGAGGCCAGCCGTGTCCTCCTCCTCCTCCCTGCTGGGTCTCTGGATCCAGGGGGTCCTCACCCGCGTCAAACTTCTGCCTCATTTCTGGAAAAGGATGCATGAAAAAATGTAAGAGAGTTGAAGATAAATTATTGCTTAACATGACAGAGTTTTTGTTGCTTGATTATGGTGTTCAGACTACTGGTTTATCCTAAACCTGCTCAATGTGAAGCTACTGCCAGTTAGCTTAGCAACAAATGGTCAGTCACATAAACCCGCAAAAATCCACAACTTGCTGTTTTTACACTCCAAAACTAATAAGATACATTTTGAGTCAGCTATAAATGCTGTTAAGTAGTTTTTGTTATTTCAGACAAAGCCATGCTAGCTGTTTCCACCTTAATGCTAAGCTAATTAGCGGCATGCTGTAGTTTTCATATTTAACAAGGACAGCAAGAGAGGTATCAATCTTCCACATATCCACAAATGTGTAACTATACTTTTAAAATGTGCAACCAGTAGTGTGTAATTGTGACATTATAGTTACAAGGCTGCCATAAACTATGCTAGATATTTTTCTGCCGTGTCATGTTTCTTTTCGAGAGCTAGCTGTTGTTTCCAGAGATACCAGACCCACAGACACTAACCCTACCCCTGTCTGAACATCTGTCTGCTAAAGCCAAACATGTGACCGCTCCTGACCTGGGTCAATGAGGACTTCTTTAGCTGATGCGATGTCGATAAACCTCTTCTCCGCTTCCTTCTTATCTGACTCGGACTGGAAGTTGTCGGGGTGCCACTGCTGCGCCAGCTTCCTGTACGCCTTGATGACCTCCTGCTTGTTTGCACTCCTGGAGAGAAAGCAGCATACATAAGAGTTATTCGGAGCGATATTGGTAAAGTCAGATATAATTGAAGGATTAAGGAAGTAAAGATGTTTGTAATAAAGCTGGCTGGTTACCTTCCCACACCGAGGATCTTGTAGTAGTCCCTCTTTTTAGAGACTTTGAGAAGTTTCTGAGCTCGCTCCAGCCCTTCTTTCAGATCACTGCGTTCACCTTCGCTGTCAAACTCTTTGGCTTCGATGTAGTCTTCCACAGCTGAAACCAAACCGTAATAAAAAAGACATTACAATAGGAAACCTTCTGTTATCAGTCCAGATTTGTTTTCTCTTTATTAACCCTTCTCTTGCGTTTCGGGTCAAAATGACCGAATGACTTTTATTTTAATCATAAATATTGTGTTTTTCATCCAATTGCCTCAATACCTGATGTTATCCTCCACACTAGGCCTCTGGACATACACACTTGCATTTTGAGGGATTTATTCAACAGTGAAACACCCTTGACGTTTTCGGTCAGATTTGACCTCCATAGAAATGAATGGGTTTGAGTGTATTATGTTCATCCTGCAGATCACACACACACACACACACACACATTACGTGAACCTCTCCCTTTCTCACGCTGTATGATACAATGTATCATACCTTCTCACAGGTGCGAGCTCTGTGCCCCTCAGGAAACACAAACCTCTCACTTTCTCGCGCTAAATGCGCCTCCCTTACTGGCTCTCAAGCAGTTCTATTTGTGCCTTGCTCACATTTGACTCATTGACACAATGAGCAGGCGACCGATTAGGCGATTTTCTGTACGAGGGGCTCTGGAAACGTTTTTGAACCAGATGAAGAGGAGATAGAACCAGATGAAGAGGAGATAGAACCAGATGAAGAGGAGATAGAGGAAGATGTCTCAGAAATGGAAGACAACAGCGATCCAGACTATAAGCCTACAACAGACCAGGGAGAGGCCCCTGAGGGAGAGGCCCCTGAGGGAGAGGCCCCTGAGATAGAGGCCCCTGAGGGAGAGGCCCCTGAGGGAGAGGAGGGAGAGGCCCCTGAGGGAGAGGCCCCTGAGGTGACATTCCACAATTTTGCATTGCCAACTATGTGCGTGAACACACGTGAACACACACGTTCTGTTATGGTATATTTCTCTTTCAATAAATGTTCATTGAAGAAAACGGTATCAGTGTCTTATGTTATATTCATCACAGTGAATGCTGAACTTGATGGGCCCACCGGTGGATCCGGACCATGACATGAAACACTGGCTTGCTTGTATCAAATCAATACATCCCATACATCATTGGAACGGGAAGAATCTCAGCTACAACACTAACTAAATCATTTCCATCTCCAGTAAACACAGCCTACATTGGCAAGCATTTTTATAATATACAGTAATGTAAAATAAGCACTATCTTTGAACTTACTGCCAAAAAGAATATGAAATTCACCCCTGGTGTCATTCTGTCTGTCATCCCTTGATTCTACTTGCTTTGACTGTTCAAATGAGATGTCAACCATCAAGTTCCAGAGATATCACTGTGCAAAACACACCGGTCAATTTTGACAGAAAATAGCATGGGAAGGGGGGTATGACCTAACGCAAGAGAAGGGTTAAGTAAAGATGGGAGTAGCAGTTTAAATAACCTTAAAATACTATTCATCCATTAATCTCCTGAATGTGTGTTTTGCCTTTACAGTATTCTTATTATCCTAAACCATGGAGAACCGGTTAGAATAGACAAACTACAGATATTTCTATATTTCTGTGTATAGGCAAGACCTCTCCCCCCCCCCCCCCCCCCCCAAATTACCTTTCTCGTACTCCTGGTTGAGGATGTACGCCTCTGCTCGGTCTCGGAGGACGTTGGCGTTGCGAGGGTCTCTCTGGTGAGCCTCTGAACAAAGATCTATGGCATCCAGAGCTGAATTGATCTAGAATTGGCAAACCAGAGGAAAGAACAGCTGGCAGTGAGCTTTGGAAAATATAATGCCACAAAAAAGAAAATCACACGAATGTCCCTTCTTCTATACCATTTATCATTTTTTTTTAAATATAGATAATATCTCTCTCTCTCTCACCTTTACGAGGCAGAAGCAGATCCTCTCTTTGGCCAGGTTTGTGTAGAGCAGGATTTTGGGCTCCGTCTTCATCGCTGTTTCGTACTTACTAATGGCTTCCTGGAACCTAATTGAGTGTAGAGAGATCATTCAGTATAAGTGTTTTTAATTAGTCAGTCGTGTTGCAAGTGTTATTTACCTCAGAGCTTTTTGAAACATCCTCCCTTTAAACACATCATAGCAGCTCTTAGCATTCCTTTGGATTTAAACTCAAATCTGCCATCATGGAATTCTTCCTCCTTTAAAGTTTTTTTTTTCGGTTTTACCAGTTCTCTGTAACCTAATCTGGTTTTGTATCGTCATGTTTCAAATTCTTGTACCCATTGTCTGCTTAAAACTGTTTTGAATAAAAATGCCTGGATTGAAATCTCCTACTTTGCCTTAAACCTCTTCATGGCTTTTTACCCGTTTAGCTGTTCCCGTTTGTTTTCTCCTGGGTTATTGTATGTGTTGTGTTTTATTGGAAGTGTAATGACTTATTTGAAGCAGCGAGGAGACGGAGCCTTTGCAGCTCCAAAGTTATGGAACGAATTGCCCCTCCAGGTTAGACTTCTTAGGTAAAACCCCACTTCTTTCCCCTGACATTTACAGACCAGGCGACACTTGTGCTTTTAAATTTGGGTTTTTATCTTACTAGTGTTTTGTATTTACGTCATGTAGGAGAGTTTCTCAGTCTGTGGCTTCTGGTCTGGTTTCATTGTCTCGTGTTTTACATTTGTTTCATGTCCCGTCTGTTTTTCATGTATTTATGCTATGTTTTTTATATAGTTGTTGATGTACAGCACTTTGTCCAACTCTGTTGTTTTTAAATGTGCTGTAGAAATAAAGTGGATTGGATTATTTGAACAGCCGTTTAAAGGGGCGAAAGTTCAAAAATGTACTAACGCTGGCTCATCTACAGTGATAAATGTGCACCGTTCCCCTAAAATAAATTAAACAATTAGTGTAAGTGCTATGTTTTGGAGGCTGCACCTGAAATCGGATAACTTTTATCCTTAGAATTTCAAGTGGATGACATTATCCGTTTCAGGCCGACACGCATTTTGCAGCAGACATCTTGTAAATGCATCTTAGAGGACCGCGTTTCAGGAGGGAAACGGCACCTCTCTGACCTGAACTGTTCGATGAGCTCTTCTGCTGAGTCCAGCTGCTTGCTGAGCCTCTTCACCTTCTTGTAGTGGGCGAAGCACTCTTTGTCATCCTGGTCCAGCCTCAGACACTCCCGGATGAGACTGCACGGAAACAGACGAGCGAAACGATCATTCAGCGAGTGAAACTGATGCTCCTGAGATGGAAATAAGCTTCATTTTTGCATGAGTGAATTTGTTTAAGCTCACTTGAGTGACTCGTGGTGATCCCCCAGGCTGTAGTGCAGCATGCTGAGCTTCAGGTAGGCGCCGCGGTTGTCGTTGCGTAGCTTCGTGGTCGGGGTCAGGTCCTGGATGGCTTTCTGAAGATCGCCCATCCGGATGTAGCAATCTGCACGAAGCTCCCGAGAGTCCGGGTCCCAGGGAGAGATCTGAAGGAAGATGGCATATTTAGAAGATTGAATACACACATGGGAGCTACTTGAGCACGACAGGAACCAATGATCACACTTTATCCAAGATCATATGTTGGGGGAATTCTTTTTTATTCATAATGTTCCTGAAAATAAATGAGTTGGATTGTATTTTATGTAAATGCTAGCTAAACTAAGCTAGGCTAATTCAATCAATCAAAGTATATCTATATAGCCAAATATCAATTTTCTTTACATTTGTCTCAGCTAACTGTCTTGCTGCTGGATGTAGCTTCATATTGACAGACATGATGATTCAGTCTATCTTCTTAAGTAACACTCAGCAACAAAGCACACAATTGTATTTCCCAAAATAATTCAAATGACTTCTTTAATCTCAGACCTAACGCTGTTATCCAGCATCATAGTCATTGTTGCGACAGATATTTGGTAGATAATGGCACACCACCCAATAATACACACAGGAATGTCAGATAACAACAGAAGAAAAATGCATGCAAACGCCTATTTTCTACATCAAGAGGCAGAGCTGACACACACCTCAATGACCTTCTCCAGCACGGTGATGCTGGCGCTGTAGTCCCCTTGGTGGTACGTAGCATGGGCCTCCTCCTGCAGCTCCTCCAGCTCGTTCGCTTTCATCAGCTGGTCCCGAGCTTCTACGTGGTCTGGGGAGCGCTGTAGCTAAAAAAAAAAAACAGGGTAAATTCCTCTCCTAATCACAACAATCTGTCTGGTAAAATGTGGTTTCAGGTGAAACAGTAAAAAGTGTAGAAGCAGTTTAGGACTTGAACTCACCACTGCTTCAAAGTCCTCCCTGGCCTCCTGTTTGTTGCCCTGCTTCAACAGGATATTCCCTCTCTGTAACCTGGCCTGGGAACACAAGAACATAATAGATCGAGAGACAAGATGATGAGAGGAGAAAACTAAATGAATATGATCAAATACAAGGACACAATACAGAATCTTGTATGCGAGTGTTTTGGGGTGGAGAACTTACAGCCAGGAAGTCAGGTTTGAGCAGGATGGCCTTGGTGAGGTCCGGCAGAGCAGATTTGGATTTTCCCATCGCTAGGAACACCGCTGCTCTCTTGTAGTAGGTCAGGTAGTTCTTAGAGTCTCCCTCTGTTCAATTTAAAGAACTGTTAATTTCTCAAAGCGACAAACAAGCCTCTCTTGTGTTTACTGAAAAGGGGAAGAGGACGGGCATTTTTGGAGCAGAGAATGTCAGCCTGTGTGTGTGTGTGTGTGTGTGTGTGTGTGTGTGTGTGTGTGTGTGTGTGTGTGTGTGTGTGTGTGTGTGTGTGTGTGTGTGTGTGTGTGTGTGTGTGTGTGTGTGTGTGTGTAACCTTACCCACAGCTGAGTGGTAGTGGGATAAGGCTTCGGCCAGCTGACCAGCAGCCAAAAGTTTGCGGCCCATCTCCAAGTGGTGCTCGATCTCGACATGGGTCGCCCCTAAGACACCTGTAACACAAGATGGAGCTTGAAATATATCACTGAAAAGACACGGCGACAACATTATAACAGCAGGTCACGATTCATCTTTTTTTAAGATACACAAACAATCAGACATATTAAACACATGTAAATTCCCCCACCCCATAAAGGTATTCTGTATTCTGAAAGAACCTGTCTGATTACATTCATCAGATGTGTATTCAAAGCCTATTGTGTTTCAAGTGTCCAACCTCTCTCTCCAACTATAAACATCCATACACTTTCTTAATGAAGATAATATTAAAATAATAATAACGTATGTATTTATTTACATACCACCTTTTCAAAACTAAGATGCTAAAATAAAAAAGACAACAAATTAATTTAAGGGATATTTAAAAGAATCTAAATGTATATAATATTGAGCAAAATGAGCTTACATTATGAGAAAAATACAATAAGTCAAAGAAATTATACTAATAAAAGTTTAGAGAATGCTTTTATATTTTATTAGGTTTAATGAAGGGACTTAAAAAAGGTAAAAGGAACTCAGTTCACAAATCCTATGAAAGCAATCTTGTAAAAAATGTTTAAATCATTATAAGAGGGAGTTATGAAGGTGTGTTGAGAAATAGGAACCCAAACAGAGCCTGTAGTTCCTGGTAACGCCTAACATACTCTTTAACACCTTGTAAACGTGTAACTTTTGGCTTTTATAACCTAAATAATGCTCATAATTCAGAAGACTGTTATGTGTGCATACAGTATATTGCATACTGTAACCTACAGTAGGCTAGCGAACAGTAAGTGACCGTTTTGGACACTTTAGCGGCTACATAGAAGCTTGAAACGTACAGAAACGTGTACACTCGTGTTTCTGAATAATTTTAAAGACATGTTAGGTAGTGTAAAGTGAGTTTTACCGTCCAGCTGGATGTCCAGAAGGACACACAGCAGAGAGAGGGAGCACAGGGTCCGCCGACACGACTCCATCCCCGGATACAATCACAGCCTCACACCGGAATCTGCGGAACTCGCACCTCTGCTTTCACGTCGAGTGAAAACACCCCTTTGCTTCATTGAAACCTGTTAAATTATGTGTTAAATCTCCATCATGTCCCCCTCTGGAATCAGCTACGACGGTGTATTTACGGTCCCGGTGTGACAGTAGTCCGGGTAGGAAAGAAGCACGCAGCTGAAAGGTTCCCCCTTAAAAATTAAGATTCCCCATAATGTCAAGGAGTAAACTGACTTTAGTTGGACTTAAAACACCTCCAGGTAACATGAGGATGCAGAACAGCTGACAGCAACCTGTACAGTTTGTACACGATAGCTTTCTGCCTCTGAATTCGTCGTCCCCTCCCTTTCTGCCCTACATTTCTCTGATTGGTCCACGCACCGAGATCCGGGTTCGTGTGGAAACGTGGGCCACTCTGATTGGACAGACTATTTTAACCTGCATGGGTCATAAAGGCGGCTAGTGCTGTAACCATGGCTGTAACCAAGTGTCTGTTTAGGATCAATAACAGAGGAAATCGAAAGTTAACTTCGGCTACTAGAAAGTGGATCTCATGTTATTTTTATTAATACTGTTACTTCATGTGTATTTGTATTCTTATTATCCCTTTGTATATTCTCATGTGTACTACCTGTGTTTCTCTCTTTAATTCTGTTACTAGATGTAAAAAGTTCAATATTTACCATTTTCTTCAATGAAGAAGACGTTTAAGGTAGCAAAAGTACATTGAAATACTTTAGATAAGTACCTGAAAGTTGTATTTAAATATGTCACAGTACTTCAATAAATATCCTCGGTCACTACAAATCTCATTATGACATATTATTTTAGAATGTTGTAACATGTCTCATATACTTGTGACACAACATATTTTAATTATGAAACAACACAGCATCATATTTTGTCCTACGTTTGTAATTACCTGTAATTGAATGGAAATATAACATTTTTAGACAGCTGTAAATAACCTAAATAGTATCATGTAAACTTACATTTCCAAAAATCTGATCTGATAACCATCTTTTTAAATACCTTTATTTAATTGTGTCACATCAAAATAACTTTGCTATTCTTTTTGAAAAAGGAAAGGAAAACCGATGCAATCAAAACTTTATTGACTACGGGAACACAAAGTGAAACAGAAATGTTTGGAATAGAACATTATTATTGTGCGCTATCGTAAAAAAACAAAAATAAAGATCACTTTTCCACGACCCTCTTTCACAGGTACTATCTATAAAACTGTACAAACCAACACACATATCTGTATTATAACAGTGTTGACCTTCCCCTTAACACATTTCTAGAAATGTGTTTGCAGATTGTCAATTGATTAAATTGCTCTGAAAACAAGTGACTATATGTAAAAGTATATGAGTTTACATCATCAGGAAAACATAAATAGAAACAATTGTGCAGTGATAGGAAGCTTAGCCTTTTTACAACTCAAATGCAATCATTTCAATGCAGTCATTTTTACAGAATACACTCTTTAAATTGTGATTATATACAGTTCAGTGGGGATGGGCCTTTAGCTTTTACACAAAAATATCCATCAGAGGTGTAAAAGCTGACATGTTAAATGTTTCAACAACAACTGACAAACTTTAGCTCAGATTCTTTTCGTTTTGGTGACAAAGCTCAGTGTCCATATCCTGCTCAAACGTAAGCATTTCGTCCGTAAGTACTAGCAGCCACACTCCTGGTTGGTGCTGGTCCAGAGTACACCGTTCCCTTGGCTTGATAGGGCAACGGGCTGCGAAACAAGAACACACATGACGATGAAAAAACGTCTGTGAAAGCGAAGCAGCTAAATGGTATTCAGCCATCATTAATTTGACCATTAACATGTGTACTTTGTGTGACATGTCAAAATGTCATCAGGGAAAACGATATATTCCAATATAAAATTAATAGAAGACTATGTTGACATTCGGGCCGTCCTTGTGTCGTTTCCTGCCCATTTGTCCCCCCTTCCAATTTGATTATTGTGCCTATAGTCCACTTCCGCTTTACCCAACTATGTTGTTATTGTATATTTTTATAGCCTCATTCCTCTTGTACAACAAAAATATATGGTCATTAAAATAGAGCCCAGATAACACTGTCCATTTGTGAGAAACAAAGATGGGCGGGCTCTAACAACACACCAGGTGATAATGTCCAATAAGAGCTCCTTCATGACTTCCATAGCAGATGTTGTTCCTAAGGTGAGTTCATAAAGTGTTGCCACAGCAAGGCGCCAGAGGGCCATGAATTTAACAAATATATATTTAAGAGGTTCTTTAGGTCCTCAAAACATGCATCACACATCATTATTTTTATATACAATATAAAACATCTGTAAAAATAACTTTTGTGCCAAGATACTAATAAATAAAAAAGGACTACAATTATTATTTTTTGTCTAAACTGTAATTGTACATTTATCTATAACTATATTTAAGCTTTATTTTAATGTTATTGTTGTATTGTATTTGATCAAATATAGCCATTTTAGGTAAGAATGATTTTTTTCTTCATTATATTCCCAAATATGATTTTGTGTACGGAGGAACAAGAGTGCAATGTAAATGGTTGAAAAGCAATGCGTACATTGTTACAAGTAATTAATTTACAGTAAATCGATCAATAAATAGAAAAGTATGTCAATTATAATAATATGAAGTAAATGAACTCACTATTTTTCCTCTGTGCCCATTTGGCAGGAGCAAGTGAGACAGGCTCCTCCGGCGATGGCCAGCACGGCGGAGCACCATCCCATGTAGAGTCCTTCTCCTATTTCATACCTGCGACACACAGCAGAGTGTCAGTCAGCTTCATATCAGACCTTTCATCATCAACCAACATCACCTCCACCTCCACCTTACTTTGTCCCGGCGTGCAGAGGGTTAAAGAACTCCTGTGTGATGTTGAAGGCATACCAGGACACTGCGATCAACGTGCACAGACCTTTTGAAAAAAAGAAGTAAATATTCTTTAATCATTGAGAACGAACCTGGGAAGCTTCCAGATACAGAAGTTCAAAGTCAGTCAAGAAAGGAGGAACAATCTAGGACTATTGATTTTGAAAAGCAATAAAACATGATTTATTAGCATTATGGAGAAATTCCAATTTCTATAAGGTATTAGGAAGTCAAATAACATCAACTTAATTTCACCTGCCCTAAAATAAAAAATGTTTTATGCATTTTGCTTATCTTTGTTACCTTGAAATATGAAAAGGACTCCAGCGGTGCCAGCAAGCCTCCCTTTGAGAACATAGTTTTCCCCCCCAGCCTTGGAGCACTGCACTCCTATCAAGGCTAGCAACAGTCCAAAGGTGCCACACACTATGGATGTGATCATCAACGCACGGGACGCTTGGATGTAACCTGAAGAGCAGAAATAAGACCAAAAAAACCTCCATTAAATTCACACCATTTTAATTGTCATCTGCCTTAAAAGAGATCATTAAGTTATGGCCAGAAAAAAGGAACGTTATAGCTTCAACAGAGCAAAAGTCCAAGGTGTTCAAGAACTCGTAAAACCTTGAAATTGAACTTGAACTGTTTTTTCCCCCCTGACAAATCATCATGTCATAAAACCACTGTTAACTTCTTGTTTCTTTACTTTCAATTATCGATAATGGATGCTTTGTGCGTTAAGATCCTAAATAGTGTTTTGTTGGGTCAACATACCATTCAAAGCGAGCAGCGAGGGGAACTCCCTGCAGTTGTGGACCCCGGTTGAATCGCTGGCACATGACATCCACAGGTTCTCGTAGATGGTGGAGGTGGTGATGACGTTCCCGTCCACAGTGGAGGTCCTCCAGTACCGGTTGGGCAGCGTGATTCCAACCATCACCCAACCAATGAACCCCAAAATCAACGCCACTACTTCCACAATTGGATCCATGACCCCTCTTTGGTCCAGAAGTCACACAAAAAGTAGATCCAATGTGGTGATACAAAACGATTTTGATGTGATTGAAAGTCAATGAGTGTGTGTGAGAGTGTGTCAATGGTGCCACTGGGAGATGTGTCCAGCTCCACAGATATGTATAATGATTTATCTGACTCGCTTTCTCTCCTCCCCCCTCCCCTCACACGCTCTCTCTCTCTCTCATGTATTTTACACCCCTGAAACTGAGCAGGTGTTTATCGCCTCACTCTCAGGGTCCAATGGTCATCAGTCGCACTTGATGGCGCGGCACGGTTCATGTTTATTAGCCATTTTCCACGTTTATTTTTCGTTGATGGTCAACCTCACCTCATTAGCATGTTTAAAACAACATTAATAACAGGACTTTTTAAACAAAGACAATTGCACTTGTGGAAGTAGCACTACTACAGTGTAAAAGTATACTTAAAGTAGAACTCATGTATGGAAAATCTTGCTTAAATTACAAAAATATAAGCTTCAAAATGTAGTAAAAGAACCAAAAGTAGAGTAAGTATAAGATTACAATTTGTTTTAATGGTATTTTAATGTTGCATCTGGTGAAGGTAGAGCTCACTTTAATTACTCTACAGTACAGCCTACTGATGGTTAGTATAACCTATAATAAAAGATAATAATTTATAAACTGATATGTTTTCAATAATCTGAATCTGCGAGAACAAACAAATATAAGTATAAAGTAGCATAACATGGAAATACCTTAAAAGTACTGTGTGTACCGTAATTAAGTAGGTGTACTATAACATTCCACCCAGGCGATTGCAACTTCAGTTTTATTGTTTTGGTTTTGAATCTCAAGGTCATAAGACACAAGGTCACCATGACTTAGCGCCACGCCCAAGATTTTGGAAACGTATCAACATGAAAGCAGTTACATGTGAGGCCCGAAGCTTGGATTACATCTCATCGACAAAGGTTCAAAGTTACCCAGTTTCTGTGTCTTCATTAATTGTCCTCCTGATAACTGCTGGGTCAGCGCTGCCAAATGCAGAGTGATAATATTAAGATATATCGTAGCCTGCGTTTCAGCCCTGATGTGTCTAGAGATGGTGAGATTTGTGAACCAGGAAAACGATTGTGTATAAAGGTCAAGAAATAACGCTAAGTAATTCAGTTGATGAGAAATAGACCACCGGCAGGTTTCTGGAAGGAAGTGGGAGTTGAAGCCGTGGAAAAGGAACGTTTGTGAAGTTAATGTTAAATCAAAGTCTATATTTTTACATGCTGAAACCATGTAAACCTTTTAGTGAAAAGGAAGCTGCTAAATGTCTTATTTTGTTAATAGCAAGAGATTTTTTATTGAGTTGACTTAATATTATGCTACTGACATCATGGACACTGTGAAGGTCTATTCAAACCTATTTATATATTTTAATTCCTACAGGATGGATATCTCACTTCTGAACGAAGGTAAGTCTAAATCTAAACTCATTGGTCTTCCTCATCTACGTCACCTCCACCTGAGCTCCTCTAAAGAAACAACTGGATCCTCGCCCACCATAAACATCTCATTTAACTGCCGAGCTGTTTGCAAAGCTCGCTTTACGGCTTTGTCTGTAATAACAAATGATTTAGTTTTTTAAAGGATACCTAGACAGAAGCCTCTCCTTTTTGTTTGTGCTTTCCAGGATTAACTTGTCACACAGCATCGAGGAAGAAGGCAGAGAAATATAGAAGTAATTAAAAAATGTCCGTGGGTGCTGGTTTAATAACAAAAAAAGGAATATGAACAACAATATAAGAACATTTTCAATAAAAGTTACGAGATAGAAGCAGTTGCTACTTAATGTATAACCCTATAACTCAGTAAAAGGCTTTAAATCCTGAAATGTGCACTCTGGACAGTGTGTCAGCAGTTTCTCGTGGGAAAGCATTTAAGAACATACGTATATTATCGATAAATAAATCCACATGCATATTAGGGTATTGTTACATTAAGGTCATTTTGTTGGAAATAAAGAGTAATACAAGTTAAAATGTGCTTTAAAAACACATGTTCATAAATAGACGTATTACTATTAGCATGGGGTCCAACATGAACACATTTCTTAAGCCATTTTACATTTTTGGTTGTTTCAAACGAGAGATTGTGTGTTGTTTTCACTGGGCGGTCAGAAGTGGGTGGAGTCTATTTAAAAACAATGTAATGCATTATACTCCTTTCACCAATCATAATGCAGCAAGATTTGAATGATGACGGTTGCTGGGCAATTTATAACAGCAAGTAACTGTCAATCAAGTAAGGGATAATGTGCAGCGACGCGGTCATTATGGGGGAAAGAACATCCGACAGTCCGGTCAGGAGCCCGACGCAAAGCTTTTTTGTTGTTGTTGTTGCTTTTCGGCCAAACTGTATACAGTTAAATCGACGGAACTTCTTTCTGCCGATGTAAGCGTCCTTAACAACGGTCAATAAATCATTGACAGCGGTCTGTTCTGGATTAACAACGTGCTCAACTAAACCATGTAATAAATCTGATTAAACCACCATCTTTTTTATACTAAAATGTGGTAACATTCCTATTGTCTATCAAACATCAAGAGCACATAATATTTGTTTCAAGTTCCCGTTTTATACTATCCCTATACATGGTTAGTTCTGTCGTCAATGGACTGCTCTTCAAACTATCCAAGAATACGATCAGCTCAATAAAAAGCCTTGAACCCATTCAACTTTAACTTCACATAAAATGATGAAAGTGTCGGCCTGTATGTCCGTCACTAATATACAGCGACAGACAATAAAGCGCTGTGTTCCTGGATTATACAGTAACTGTGTGTTCTGTGTGATGACATCCAAACAGTACAGGGTGTAGTTGAAAGAAGACGCCGTGTTCCCCTTCTTTACGGTGATTACACATTATACCTCTCAGCCTTGTGATGAACATTGGCCCTCATAACTCACACTCACTGAAGCTGATGTGAATTACACTGGCTTTTAATGAATCATTGACGTTAAACTGTGTTAAAACAGCACAGGGGATGAGACCTGGGACGATTACAGCTTTGGTTATTCTCTCCTCATCTATTTGGATATTAGATTCATATTTGGGGACATTTACCCACCCTTTCCTCTTTTTGTTTACCCACCTCTTTCACACCAAAGAAGATTATTGTTTTCACTGATCTGTCCCTGGTGAGTTTCGGTCCTGTGGGGTGGGTTAATGAGTAACATCCCACAAGGCTGATAACACCCCACACAACTGATAACCTCCATAAGCCTTCTGGTCGTAAAACAGTGCCAGATACTCAAATCTACACGGGGGTCAAAATGTGAAGACGATCAGCAGCGAGTGAACAAGGCCGGCACGTTTTCTGCTTGAACATGTACGTCCTATTTTAGCCGTAAAGACTCAAACACTTAGATAAGGATCGTTGTGCTTTTTCCACTGTGTCCACCACAACCTCATTGTGAATTGAGTAGACAATAAATAACAGTTATAAAAAAGGATTGGACTTTGTTTCTTCATTAATACATTCTTCTGAAAATGACTAATACATCGATCCCATAAATGAAAAAAAAAAAGTTTCCTGGTGTTTCGTAACAGTTAAAGGGGCCCCTTTACGCTCATACCTGTATGTAGTGTCTCTACTGGGACATGTCTCCATGCTTTAATGTTCAAAAAGCTCTTTACTTTTCTCATACTGCCTGTGCTGCAGCACCTCTTTTCACCCTCTGTCTGAAACCAGAGCCCAGTCTGCTCTGATTGGTTAGCTGGTCAGCTCTGTTGTGATTGGTCAACCACTTAGAGATGTCCCGCCCCTTAGCCTATCATGCACAATGTGTTGGATGCAGCTCATCCAGAATGCAGCGGCTCGTCTGGTCTTCAACCTTCCTACATTTTCCCACACCACCCCGCTCCTCCGCTCCCTTCACTGGCTCCCGGTAACTGCTAGAATCCACTTCAAGACACTGGTACTTGCGTACCATGCTGCGAATGGATCCGGCCCTTCCTACATCCAGGACATGGTTAAACTGTACACCCCAGCGCGTGCACTCCGCTCTGCATCAGCCAAACGACTCGCTGCACCCTCGCTGCGAGGGGGACCCAAGTTCCCATCAGCAAAAACACGTGGGTTTGCTATCCTGGCTCCAAAATGGTGGAATGAGCTCCCCATTGAAATCAGGACAGCAGATAGCTTACACATCTGCCGGCGCAGACTGAAAACTCATCTCTTTCGACTCCACTTCGAGCGATAGAATTAATAACAAGGCACTTATATACTAATAAAGGACTGGCTTATCTATAGCCAGTTGAGTAGCACTTGAAGTGTTTGGCTCTATGATACCTGATGTACTTTATGATTCTGTTTTCTTCAGGGTTGTGTCTTCCTGGTCGTATGTACTTATTGTAAGTCGCTTTGGATAAAAGCGTCAGCTAAATGCAATGTAATGTATTGTAAGTGTTACATAGTGATGTCATAGGGGGGGGGGGGGGGGGGGCTTGCTCATGGTATCTGTTTATGCAGATACCAGATTATGCAAGTCATTGCATCTTGTATAATGTCATGTTCAGCTCCTGAAAGCTACCATATGTCAATGTACCCTTTACTGCATTACACATTCAAAAGACATTGTGACATATTTGACAGATATTTGACTTGCTTTGTTATTGAGCCAACGCTCCCACACTATATACTTTTGTGCTGAAACACTTAGACATTTAAGTGGCATCTACTTTGATCAAATTGTTCATGAATTGATGCTAGACAGCAAAGTCATGTTTGTCACGGTTTGATTGTTTCTGACGCGATTAGCATTTGCGCTCTGAAAGGCTCGACAATCATTTCCAGAGGACCCAAATCTCAGTTCAAAAGCATTTTATTAAACAAGATGGAAAAACTATTTTTCATATGCAGACCAGGTAAATGGCAAAGGGTATCCATCTTCAATTAGTGTGTTGCGTCCCTTAATTCAAAGTAGCATTCAGAACAACTGAAAATCAACCCCTCTCTCCTCGCCTCCTCAGCAGCAGCTGGGCTTATCTGCTACCAGCATTATGGCACTGTCACTGCTTGGTATAACAATCTACACCTCCCACTTCACTAATAACACTTTCTTTACAATTCTTGGAGTCAAATAGAGACAGTGACAAAGCCACAACTGCACTTTTAGGAAGATATTATTTACTTAATGTAAATGTGAACTTGGTGAAAACTAAATTAGAATTTACAGAACATTGAGCTGCACCTTTACTATAATCATTCATCAATATATTTACACAAATAATAAGAAAGTGCCATGCTATGGTGTGATTAGACAGACAAGTAATGACATATGTATGGTGAATCTCAACCCTGTTACAATATGGTTATTCACTGGCATTATTCAAACCAAAATGTTACATCCGTCAAGCTCCAGTAATAAACTTTTTTTTTTTATGCAGGTAACGGTCAACTTGTCAGTCCAGCACAAAGATGAAACGTCGTCCCATGTCCATGCTAGGATTTGGCACCTTTGGCCACGGCCAAACCGATGAGGCCCGCCAGACCAGCAACACCCAGACTGATCCCCCCGACGATCGCCATGCCAACCAAGCCGTCTAGATGACAACATGTGAATGTCAGCATTGTGGCTTGAGACTCAAATAACTGGGTGAAATCAATGTTGGTAATATGATAGGAATGAGATTGGTTTGTACCTTTCTTTAAAGCTTTCTCGATGAGTTTCTCCAGATCCTGAGCCTGCTTGTTCCCCGGTTCGTTCTTTAGGAGAGTTCGGATGTACTTCAGAGCTTTCTCATATTCCTAGAAGAAGGGCGTGCACATTTTAAATGATGTGATCAAATGGGAGGGTTGCGATAAATATTGTAAGCATGCTACAATCTTAATTTTTTTTAAATAAAAGGGAATGGAAAGAAATGCTATCGATAACATAAATCTCCAAATGTAATAATGTTAACATTATTGTGACTCTAGTATTCACACTTACTTTGAGTCTGTATTTGGCCACTGCAAGGTAGAACAGGAAGTCCCGAGAATCGTCCTTTGATGCTTTCTGAACAAGTTCTAAGACAAAAAAATTCAGATGAAATTAGGAAAACATGGACGCTAATATGTTACCACAAATCCTCATTTTGCGAATAAACCGGTAATTTCCTCTGTATGATATGTTCTCAGTAATCCAATCAAATCAGGTTTTATAGCACATATTGAACATGCAAATAATAAATAACACATTACTACAATCGCAAACAGAAGACAGTAAATTACAACAGCAAATATAAAAATCAACTAGACTACAAGAAAATAGTGCTACTTGGAGATTTTAACTGGGACTGGTTAACTGCAGTGTCAGAGGATTTTAAAAACCTTTGTATCTCTTTAAATGTTACTCGGATTGTGGACAGTCCTACTCGCCCTAACATTAAGTCCCCTAATAAATCCTCCCTAATTGATCTCAATCTAACTAATGTTCGCCATAAATATTCATCTGTGGGAGTATTTGCAAATGATCTGAGTGATCACTGTGTTGTAGCCACAATTAGGGACACTAAGGTCCAAAAGGTTAAACCTCGCATTATCATTAAGAGAGACAACAAACATTTTGTGGAGCAGGGTTTTGTTCATGATCTGTTTGATTTTGAATGGGGTAAAATCGATCTGTGTGCTGATGTAGAACCCGCATGGTCTTATTTTTATCTTGGTTTTATGGAGATCATTGATAGACATGCACCCCTGCGTACATTTAGAGTAAAGGGACGAGACAATCCTTGGTTTTCTGCTAATCTGTCCAGTCTCCTTCATGATAGAAACAAGGCCTGGGCAAAGGCTAGGCAATCAGGCTCAGAGGTAGAATGGCTGCGTTTTAGGCAGCTAAGGAATAGCTTCACATCGCAAATCAAAAGTGCTAAATCAAAGTACTATCTGTCAGTAACCACAAAGAATCTGAATAATCCTGGAACATTTTGGAAAGCCATTAAATCGTTATCCGTAATGAGCTACCTCCGTGCATTACCACAGCATCTGGCACTATATCGGACAGGGCTACTATGTTAAATTGCTTTAATGAGCATTTTGTGTCCTGTGGTTCTCTATTTGATTCTGTCACTAACTCTGCTTCTGTGAACACTACAGTCTGTGACTCTGAAAAACGTGTGTTGGAAAACCCTTTTAGTTTTACCCCTTTTACTGTTGATGTTGTTCGTGAAGCTTTAACCAAGTTAGATCCTAAGAAACCGGCTGGCCCGGACAACGTAGAACCTTTCTTTTTAAAGATTAGCTGCAGATTTTATTGCTCCACCTCTCACTACTCTTTTTAAGCTCTCCCTCAGCTCAAACACAATTCCAAAATTGTGGAAGTCAGCGTATGTCCTGCCTTTGCTAAAAGGAGGGGAGGCCACCTTATTAAATAACTATAGGCCAATCTCCAAGTTGTCAGTTCTGGCTAAGGTTCTTGAACGCTTAGTGAGTGAACAGGTAAAGGTGTTTTTATGTACAAATTACATCCTGTCTAAACATCAGTCAGGCTTCAGAAAGCAACACAGCACCATCACTGCCACAATGAAAGTGGTGAATGATGTGGCGAGTATTTTAGATAATAAGCAGAGTTGTGCAGCTCTATTTATTGACCTATCCAAAGCTTTTGATACCGTCGATCATCACATTTTAAAGCAGAGGCTAGCCAGTATAGGCATGTCCAGCCATGCAGTGGGGTGGTTTGTGAACTACCTCTCTGAAAGGTCCCAATGTGTTCAGTTTGATGGGCTCACTTCTGAGTGTTCCTCAAGGTTCTGTTTTAGGTCCACTTTTATTCTCCATATATATCAACAGTTTAGGTGAAAATGTGGATGAAGCTACTTTACATTTTTATGCGGACGATACCGTGATGTACTGTGCAGGTCCCTCCATTAAGGAGGCTGGTGTTAAATTACAGGCTGTTTTTAATATTATTCAGACTCAGCTCTCTGAACTTAAGCTTCTTTTAAATGTGGATAAAACCAAGGTAATGCTCTTTTCTAAAGCTAAAAAGACACCAGAGCCTGTTTTAGATATTGTAACTACGCAAGGAATACAACTTGAAGTGGTTACCTGTTACAAATACCTTGGTATCTGGCTTGATGATTGTCTGACTTTTAAACTTCATGTCAATAACCTGCTTAAAAAGCTGAGGGTTAGGCTAGGTTTCTTCTACAGGAACAAGTCCTGTTTCTCGCTTGAGGCCAGGAAAAGTCTCTGTGACCTTTTTACCTGTGCTGGACTATGGTGATCTGATGTATATGAATGCACCTGCCCATTGCCTGTAAAGCATTAACCCATCACTGTACCCTGTATGCAAAGGCTGGTTTGCTTTCACTAACTGTACGGAGGCTCAGTCACTGGTACATTTTTATATACAAAGCCATGTTAGGGAAACTTCCATCTTATATCTGCTCCCTGATCTCACGGAAAATTGTAAGTGGCTACTGCCTGAGATCGAATGCTGTGGTTTTATTAAATGTGCCAACTGCTACGACTGTCTTAGGGAAGACAGCTTTTAGATGCACAGCTCCTCTGTCTTGGAATAGTCTGCAAATTAAATGGAAACTGAACAATCTGGTGACACTAAATGTTTTTAAAGCTCGGTTGGATGCTAATCAAACGGAAGCTATTGGTACCCGTTTATGTGGATAATTATGTAAATGATGCTGTATGATGTCCTTTTGTTGTTCTATTTATGTTTTTATGTTTCATGTGGAACTACTTGAGCAGGTCTCCCTTGAAAAAGAGATCAATGATCTCAATGGGATTTATCTGTATAAATAAAGGTTTGAAATTAAATGAAATAAGCCGGTAACACTCAGAAGTGAATAAACAATATACGTATAGCAGGGGTCGGCAACCCCTGGCACGCGGCACCGTAACCAGTGGCACACTAGGAATAAGTGCAATAAGTGTGCAAAAATATTTAAATTGTATTTTCGGATCCTGAACGAGGCCGCCGCCAGAGCGCGTCTCCCCGTTACCCGCAGAAGGAAGCCATGCACGCAACGCCGCCCCGCTCTCTTTAACTCCAGGTGACTTTCTGCCGCTTTCCTCCGTGGTGCTGATCGTTTCTCCACGGAGAGGAAAGCACTTCACTAACTGCAGTTCCCATAAGGAGCTGTACAAATTCCGCAGTTTTTGCGTGGCTGTGTATTTAGTTGAAAGCCCAGTGGCGATCTGCTCATCTCTCATTGAAATAATATGCTACAAAGGGGCGGACTGGCCATCTGTGTGTTGAACTTTCCCGCCGGCTCCCAGACCGTAGTCGAGGAGGGTAGAAGCAACAAGCTTCAGGTTCAATAACCCACTTTAGCTTCAATGACTGGAGAGAGGCGAGCTCTTCTTGGCCGTTGCATTTATTTAGCTGTTCTTCTGTCCCCCGTCCCCCCCCCCTTGATAATTCTCGATCGTTGGCACGCTGATAACAATTTTTTTTTTTTAAATGGCACTTCATATCAAAAAGGTTGCCGACCCCTGACGTATAGTATTAATAACTTGACAGATGGGCTCTTACAAATGTTAAGGAAATTACCACATTTTAATGACCAGACATTCAAAGGATCCATGTCCAATAAATTCAGTTTATTTAAATTCACATGTCAACATCAGCATTAAACATCCACTATTAGTCTACACTGTATATTTTACGCACCTTCCAAGAGCACAATTCCCTTCTTGATGTCTTCTGTGTATTTGCTCCGGATCAGACACCAAGCATACTCAAACTTAGTTTCTCTGGAGACGGCTCCCTTCACCAGCTCACTGTTATACTTCTTCTCGAACTTCTATCATTAAACAAAGCAGAAATGAAGCGACGCCAGATTAGAATTTGTTGCATATTTAATCAGCAGTGGAAGAAGCACTCAGATTACTAACTCATGTAAAAGTAGCAATACTACAATGTAAACACACTCTGTTACAAGTAAAAATCCTGCATTCAAAATTGCTCTTAAGTAAAAGTACACAAGTATTGGCACCAAAATATACTTGAAGTACCAAAAGTAAAAGCTCGATTTAAGGCACATTTAAGCACCATATATTTTTAAATGATTGAATTATATATTTTTTAATGCAATAATCCCATCATCACTTCAATGTTACACTTGGTATAAATGGGGTTTATTTTAATTACTACTGGGTAGCTTTTGACTATAACAGTATATAATAATGTAGTATTTGATTTAAATTGTGTATTTCTAATCTAAAAAGGCAAAGTAGGTAGTAAATACATATTTTTAAATGAATGTATTATAGTAAAAAGATTACTACAAAATGTCGTAATGTAAAAGTATAAAGTAGGATAATGTGAACAAACTCAAGTAAAGTACATCCAAGTATAGTACTTGAGTAAATGTACTTAGTTACATCACAACTGTATTTAATTTAATCATCTGTGCAGAAAGGCAGTGAACATAAACACATTGCTTAGCTAACATCACATGTCATGTATTGTGTTTGTTTTGACAAAGGATGTTCTCATTATTTAATATTTCACAAGAAGAATAGCTGTGCGCTTTACGTTTAAAAATAAAGCACATGTCATTATCTTACCGTTACCAGAATGAGTCATAAAGTATATGAGCGGAAATAACGATGTCACTGTGACTTGTTATAAATGTCAAACATAACTGTTAGCATTAGCTAGCTGGTGACGCGACAACGGATCTCTCGAAACGTGGATTTACAAGCAAAGTTTCAGCTTTAAACGAGTGACCATGTATTGTGAGGACATCATGAATGTCCTTCATGCTTTCATAATTATATGTAATGATGTTTAAAGAGTTTACAACTTACTAAAAGATCTTCGGGAGCCACCACATCGCTCACTACAGCCTCCATGTTTCCGGAAACAGCTTTAGACTCCTCCCACTTTACTACGTCACACAGCTGTCAGAGCTCACTTTCTAGAAACATCTTCTTTAAAGTAATAAAACCATAATAATCCAGAAGTGGGAGAAGTACTAATTTTGTTGTTAAGTAAAAGTAGAAGAACCAGAGAGTAGCAATACACTATTACAAATAAATGTCCTGCATTCTGAATGTTACTAAGTAAAAGTACAAAAGTATTAGCATCAAAATATACCTTTGTACCAAAAGTAAAACTACTTATTATTCAGATTTTTCAATTTCAGAATAATACATATAATATGTTTTGATTATAATTATCCTTGCGTTAATGTATTTATCAAAACTGGTAAAGGTGCAGCTAGTTTTTATCAATCTGTAAACTCCAGGGTAGCTTGTGAATGTTATCAGGGGTTAAATTGGGATTGATGTGGGGGGGCTCCGTGTGGAGGTGCGAGAGGGGGGCGGAGGTCGAGGATCTCATTAACATCTCATTAACATCTCATTAACATCTCATTAACATCTTAAATTATTAATTTAAATACACAAAAAAAGGTTTACAAATATCCAACCTTCAAATTGCTTTTTTCAATCAACACTGCTCTGCACACTTGCTAAAGAACATTTGTGTGGAAATCTCAATTCATTTGTAGGGCTGCGTGAGTATGGCCAAAAGTATGGGAGTAAATCTCACAACTATTTAATCATCACCAAATTCTGTGTTATTATGACCGATCATAACTGAGATTTATGCAGACATACATTTAGCGGTGTATAGGGCCGGTTTTTGGCATAGGCGGTCGCCTAGGGCGCCAGATCTGGGGGGCGCTGTGCTGGCAGCTCTGGGAGGGAAAACATTTTTTTTTACTGTTTGCACTCATCCTAATTTTCGGCCTTGATGTAACAACATTCATAATTAAGTAAATGTAACACCCTTTTCACCCCGGTTACACTTTTCATTTGCCCTGTACGATGGGCGCTGTAAGTGATGAATGTGGGGGATGTTGGCTTATCAGGCGTCCGCAGCTCACAGCCAAAGTGGGCGTGGGAGCGAGCAAGAGAGATAAATGCAATTTATGTAAACAAATATTTCCAAGGCGCTCCTTTATAATTATTAGGATAAACAGGTTTGAAATCATTTCAATGTATACTATAGGACAGTAAACCAAAAATATCAGCATTTTACTTTACATTTTCAAACATTTCTTCCCGGGGGGGCATACCCCCGGACCCCCCTAGAGGATGTGACGTCCACACCCCAATTAAAACATGTTCATACAATACTGAATACATTTGAAGCCTTTTTGATGTATATTACCTATGTCAATAAGTTTCTGTTTTTGTAGTGTATTGGTCTTTTGTAGAGATTTTTCATTTATTTGTTAAATATTCTATCGTGTATTCCTTTGATACTTTTATCTTTTCTACTGAACGATTTTCTGCCAGCTAAAATCTCGCCTAGGGCAGCAAATTGGTTAGAACCGGCCTTGATGGTGTAGGAAACGGGCTCCGTGTTACAAGACGGGTCGGGGGTTTGGCGGTACCGCTGCACTCTCTGCACGCACGCACACACGCACACACACACACACACACACACACACTCCTGATCGGAGCAGAGACACACGTTCACCAAGCGGAAAAACATATCCTGTCACAGAGACCTGCTATTTTAAAGTAAAGTCAACACATATGGACCCTAAATAAAGTCTATATTAAGAACGAGAGATGTTTTAACATATGGCTTAAGCAAATGACAAATGAGGGAGGGTAATGACGTCAGAGCATCGTCCTATGTGCTGGGGCTGAGCCCCGGACAGCCCCGGCCCAATTTAACCACTGGGTGTAACTAAAGTCTTATTTAAGTGCTGATTATATTTGACATTATTAATTCAGATCTGCAAAGTAGTGAATTAAATACATGTAGTAGAGTAAAGTACACGATATACCTCCGACCTTTAGTGAAGTACAAACTGTACTGTACAGTACTTGAGTAAATCTACTTACTTACACCTCTGCATATTAATAATCATCATCATCACACACATGTTTAGGAGTTAAAATGTTTTATTGTTTCCTAAATTGCAGTGTTTCCATAACTTAATTCAAGAGACATAAGGCGCATTCACACTGCGGTACTTTTCCCACAAAGGTTCATGCGAACTTAGTTCAGTGAACTCTTTTATCGCGTTCACACCAAAAAGAGCCGGTACTAAATATAGCTCTTTTCTCACAAAAGAGCCGCTCGTAAGTCCCTGCTAGAGAGCAGGGACTTTCGAGCGGCTCTTTTGTGAGAAAAGAGCTATATTTCTGATTGGCTGGGCGGATTGCAAACCACGCCCCGTAAAACTTCCAAAAAGTTTTGTGAAGCCGCCATTTTATTATCCTCGCATTAGCATTATTAGCATTAGCATTAGCCCAGCGCAGAAACGCAGAGAGACTAACTTATGGCAACACAAAATAAAACATGGGAGCGGTGGAGATGAGGAGGTGTCGGCGTTCTGGCGATTTACTCGGAAGGCTTCAGTAGAAGCTGCTGGGAGTCCCAGCAACTTCTACTGAAGTCCTCTTACAACTCCGGGGACTTCCGGCCGGGGACTTTGGGCGGCAGTATCCGCCGTGAAGTTGTTTGTAGCCTGCCAGTAAACCCAAAGCAGAAGAAGAAGAAGTGAAGTCAGCGGCTTCATTTGCCTAATCCACCCCCAGAGACTTTTTCCGGTGTGAACGCGATCTGTACTTAGTTCATGCGAACTAAAGAGTTTGCATGAACTAAGTTCGCATGAACCTTTGTGGGAAAAGTACTGCGGTGTGAATGCACCTATAGCTGCTAAATAAGTACGAACAAGGCACTAAAAATGTAGTTCTTTGCTGCCGAGGCTTCATCAGTTCTTTGCGAGGTGGGCTGGGGAAAAGGCCAGAGGCAACAGTTCAAGGAGGCTGGTTTCTTTGTAGGATCCATCTGGTTTGGTCAAGTATACAATCCAGTCCGATCCAAACTGAAAGAGAGAAAAGAAGCAAAGTATGGAAGGAGAAAGAAACAACATTAAAGGTCATAGCCCGGATTTATATAACACTGAGGCCCAACTCATACTGTAGATGGCCACAGACACCCAAAATGTACCTACATTTTGTATTCATTCTGTTAACTCTCCTTAAGCTTAAAACCTGAATGCCGCACACATAATTCATGTATTTTAACATATTTCATGCACAGAAAACGTTGTTGTTGAATGACTACATCCGACACCTTTAAACTACTTTAAGTTGTATGATGATTGATGGAAAAACACAGTACCCCGCCTTAACTTTATTTCCTGAACATATCTGGCTTACTTAAAGAGAAAGCTATTACTTTTTACTGTGCTGTTATTAGTATCAATGTTTAACATGCCTGTGAAATGCAGATGTGACATCCCCTTTGTATCAAGTCATCTTTATCTGTAATTCAGTCCTTAAAGATGATTTGGAAATATTTTGACATTTGACAAATGCAAACAAATATTTCTCCGAATTAAGTTTTCTTGTTTATAGCACACTGATATTTATTTTAAGATATAGACATTTTTTCTAGAATGTATTTAAATGGGAGATATATTTTCCCAACAGATGATTTTTAATGTATATTTTAGAGAATATTATATGAAAAATGATATTGTAAATAACTTGAAAAAGTGTAATGTTTTAGAGTAGATATGTGTGTCTCACCTCCATAAGAACCTGTCGACAGGCCCCACACGGCCCAATAAAGCGGTCTTTGATATCACTGCATTGAAGAGAGGAATGTCATCACAACATGTGCTGTATTAAACTCTTAATGTATCATCGAATTCATTCAAATGTCTCTCACCATGTCACAGCGATGGCAGTGAACTGTCTGTATCCTTCCACCACGGCCCGCTGGATGGCCGTCCGCTCAGCACACACTGTCAGACCGTAGGAGGCGTTCTCCACATTACAGCCTGAGAACACACACACGCACACACACATACACACACTCAGACTCTGTACTATTTTTCTCTGTGGAAATAAGTGTTTTAATCTTTAAAATGTAGCTGTTTTCTTTGGCTTTTTCTTAATTATATATACATTTATTCTTTTATGAGTTGAAAAAACTATTCTTTGTTGTTTGCATGTATACATTATTCTCTCTTTCTCCTTCATTTCATAAAAATAGAAATACTCATTATGCCTTTGTGTAGCTGGTTGAGCTGGAGCTATTTTTAACTATTTTACATTCCTTTAGGTAATCTCGTGTACGGCATGACAATACATTGTAAATCCCATCAGAATTGTGCTGTAAAACATAAGATAAAATAAGATTAGATTAAATAAGGGAAGGAGTAAGAGAACAGATGCATAGTATCGATATGTTAAAATAAGAAAACCATACATACTGCATAAACAATGAGGAAGAAAAACACACATTAAGTACTAAATAATGAATACACCAACATTACTTGAAACTTTAAAGGGCTTTGAGATTAATGCTGAGAAAGTTTAATTTAAAAAGAGAGTCAAAAGTATGCTTCTCAGGAAAAACACAGTTTGTGGCAACCTTATTAGTCTATTATTATTATTATTATTATTATTATTATTATTATTATTATTATTGTGTTAAGTACGTAGTTACTTTTCACCATTGTACCTCCAGTCCTCAGTTCGTTCTGATGTGTGCACTTATGTGTTATTATATTTATATATACAGTCTATGGGTATCACCTTATATATACAGTCTATGGTTATCACCTTATATAAACAGTCTATGGTTATCACCTATATACACTCTATGGCACATGTGTCAAACTCAAGGCCCGGGGGCCAAATCAGGCCCTTGGTGGATTTAATTTCGGCCCGCAGGATAATTTCTAATTAATATTAGATCTGGCCCGCCGGTATATTGTATGTAATCATAAGAAATGACTCCGGAAAAGCTGCAGATAGAGCCATAAGAAATGAATGCAACTGATTATTTAATGTTTAATGTTGTTTTTATAGGCAATAATTTAAGCTTTGTTAGTTCCAGGTTTAATATGCAATAAGTTCATTTCAATACGTTTTGCAATAAACATTGAACCAGTCCTGCCCTCGACTAGTACCGAATTTGTAATTTTGGCCCACTGTGTATTTGAGTTTGACACCCCTGCTCTAAGGTTATTACCTGTGATTATAGCGCCATCTGCTGTCAAAATTGCGGCAGCGACAGGGAAGCGGCTGTACGGACAGTAAGCCATGTCCCGGGCCTGCAGGCACTTCGAAATGAGCTCTTTCACTTTATCTGCGCACAGAATAAGCCCAACATGATTAAAAAACAAAAGGGTAGCGAGCATTTATCATTTAGCTGAATCAAAAGTCAAGTGTTACTGAGAAGGTTTGATAAATAAACTTGCCTGACATTGCAGAAGAACACTGTGTGCAGTTTGTAGGAGGTCAGAATTGGATTGTGTCACCTTTCACAGCTGAACAAAGTGAACCATAGACTGTATATATAACGGTTGGAACCCAAATTGTGTCAAGTTATCGCGAGAAAAAAGGGGGTCGTTGAACTCACGGGAACAACAAACCACTCCAAAGCCCACATTACTGGACTTCAAGCTAAATCAAATAACCTTTATTTAAACTGGCTGCTTATAAATTTTTGCCCCATCCAACACCTGTAACAACAATGGTGTCACAAAAAACTGAGCAATATATACTTTATACTAGTATTTACTACTGTCATTCTGCAGCTACTTCATTACTTTCTACTTGTTTCACTTATTTAAAAAAAATTATAATGCTGCTACTTACCTTTTTTATTCTTGAAAGGTGTATTTATTTGTATTCTAATGTTTTAATATATATATATCACTTTACTAAATAAGGTTCACTCTACTTAATACTGTTTTGATACTTTGTCTCTATCAGTACTAAATGAATTATGATTCTGAAATGCACTATTTAGCAAAAAAACAACATTACATAAACAAATAAGCAGTAGTGGAAAAGTACTCACATCCTTTACTTAAGTATAAAAACAATTTGTCCCATTTCAGAATAATATGAATGCTAAGTGTACTTTAAGTATCAAAATACTCATTATGCAGAATGGATGTTTTCACAGTAGGCTATTGTATTATTATGCTATATTATCCTCTTTTTATACATGTGAGAGCATTAAAGTATTGTAGTTTTTTTGATAGATGTGGACCATATTTAGATTCTTGAAATGTACTGTTAGTAGCCTACTACATTACTGCGTTGTAGTATATAATGTGTTTCTATATGTACAACTATCAGTGTTTAAGAAATGTAGCGGAGTAGAAGTATAAAGTAAATAGAAATACTCAAGTATGACACACAGACTTTGTGGTGCTCCTGCGGCTAAGCTGCTAAAGCTTAATGGGTCACAAACACAGACATAGGTCACTAATGGACACATCAGCCTGAATATGGCACTGAATGTTAATGTGTGGTCTATAGATGGGGCTAATGTGCAAATGCTTTTAATATTTCAACATCCTCCACATGATGAAGCAATACTTTCAGAATAGCCACTATCTTATCTAATTGATGTCTTGTGTGTCCGATTGATCAGATGAGCAGATACCAACCAACCACCACTGTCATAAATACAGGAACGACGAAGTGTTTAAATCTATGGTCAGAAGTGAACAGGACGTCCGGACGTCATGCGACTCATGTCATGACGGTAAAAATAGTCCTCTATTGGGGCTTTGTACTTACTGAATTTACTGTTACCTGCAATAAAGATATTTCAGATTAACTACAAGTTAATATGTGAGGAAGAAAAATGTAAGAAGCCAAATGCGACTAAGTCAACTCTCCTTTCTTCATAAGAAAAATAAAAAGCCTCATTGTATTTTATATAAGCAGTTCTTTGCTTGATTAATATCTGACATGTTTCTTTGTGGACATTACATTCTAGTTTGGTTACAGGTTCGTTTTTCTTACTTCAAGCTAAGTTGTGTTGACCTTTCCTAAGACCCAATGTTATTTATTACACCCCCTGTGTTTGGCTGCTGCGTCCCTATCACAAAAAGCAAAAAAAACAATCTATGACTAAAATGTGTTAATAACGACGTCCAACACTATTAATTCCTTTGAGAGCTGAAATTCCCCAAAGGTCAACACCTTAATTACATTCATTTAGCGGCAGATGGTTTCTGTATTTCTATAAATCCACTTCATACACTTTTTTAGCACCTACCGTACCAGCTAGTTAGATGTCGTATCTTTGGTTATAAAAGTCTTTTATTAAGGCCGATCCCTCTCTTGTGTTTGCTATAGGCCATAAATAGAACATCATCATTAGCAGGTCTCAAAGGTCGTCCAAACTTCACGATCGAGCCCCCTGAACACACAGAAACCCCCTTTATTTTCTGTGTGTTCAGGTATAATATTTGTCCTGCAATTTCACTTTGAGTACTTTTACTTTTCTCTGGCTAAGGGTTTCCTTTTTCATATCAAAAGATATTCCGGTGTGAAATCAGATTGCAGGGAGCCACACAAATACTTGGCCTTTGTTCCCTCTCTCCTTCCTGTTAAAACTGTCACTGGCTGTGTTTGACTTTCAGTGTGTCAGAGCAGCGGCGAGGTCCTCGAACACTTCTCTCTGACTTTGAGAGGAACAGACACTTTCAGCAGCAAAGAAAGACTCAAAGAAAAAGGTAGAAGCATGTGTTGTACGGGGAAATGTGCCCGCCTGGTGGGCCTCATCCTGCTGCCCTCAGCGTTCATCTGCATGATCGCCAACCTGCTGCTGTTCTTCCCCGATGGGAAGAGTCTGGACAACAATCACATCTCCCTGCAGGTCTGGCTCATGGGGGGGCTCATCGGAGGAGGCCTCTTTGTGAGTAAACCACTGTGTATTTTTACAAAGGGTGATTTGATGTTTTACTGTGTGTTTTATTGAGCTTTTCAGTCATTAACTCTGCTCTGTGTAAACCTATAAAATCCGTGTTAACCTTTAAAATCTCATTTATTGAGTTTCCTTACTTCTGAGGGAGATAACAGTTCCTTTAAAAGTTTGTTTTTTAAGTGTAATATACCTTAGTCAGTTCATTGTATTTTATTTATTTTGATTTGGATTAGTTTACAATCTTTTAGGTCAGATTATTAATTTGTTTTACTCTGTGTGGCGTATATTTAATTGATTGACCTTTAAATGTAATATTAAACCGAACATAAGCAAGATTCTGCCTTAAGCATCCTTGAAACCGATAAAGAACAAAGCACAATAACTCGGGTACAATTTTGAGGTATTCACACGTAAGTATTTTCAATTGGTCCCACTTTATACTTCCAATTCTTCATATTTAAGAGGGAAATACCTACTTTTGACTACACTATATTAGTCAAATATAGTAACTTGAGACACAAAACAAACGATGCATTCTTACAGACGAGAATACTGAACATATAGAAATGAGCTCAACCTTGACCATGTACAAAACTCTACACTTTAAAATAACATATAAGTATATTTTACTGTGGTGTACTTGTTATATTATAAGGAAAATTACAATGAATAAAATGGTCTCCTCTACTTCCTCATTACAGATACACACACACGCACACATGCACGCACACACACACGCACACACACACACACACACACACACACATACACACACACACACAGATCTGATAATGCAAGTTTCCACCTGCATTATCTTGACGTGTTAAAGGTTGACCAGGCCAATAATTATCCATCAATATTATATCTCATAAATGGATTAGAGAGACCTTTGAGTCCTGTGGAAAGGGCACGACTTGATGATTTTACAGTTAGGAATATAGACCCGGAAGTTGGATGTCTTTCCTTTAAAAGAAAGTCCACTGAGGATTCACAAATATTTGCTTTGAGAGATAAGAGAGCATGGACAGAGACACACACATGTCAAAATGCAAATATGCAGGCCTATGTGTGCAGGACACAAATACACACAGCATAAAAACATATTAAAGGCTTTTGAAATTATAATTAACATAGGACATCTCTTATATATTGTTTATTGATAAATGTGTTTTTATTTGATCTTTTCAGATTCTGTGTCCGAGCTGCTCAGCTATCAGGGCCGGGGGCAAGGGTTGCTGCGGAAATGGTTGCTGTGGTAACCGTTGCCGAGTAAGTACAGTCATTTGAAATGTACATTTACATGTAATTGTGGGGACTTCACTGATAATGAAACGACTATGGATCAGGGTATTATATTTCCCCATATGGACACTAAAATCATAATGTCAGTCAAAGGGACATTCATTAATGAAAGGACTACAAAGAGACACAAAGAGACGCAAAACAGACGCAAATTGACACGTCGTAATGTCTAGAAAAAGACTCGAAATGAACACAAAGAATCATCAACTACACGTGTTAATGGTGGGGCCTTATCTCATAATCAGCCAATGATTGTTATTGGTATTTAGAGTCCTTATGTTTGTTAAATATATTTTACAGAAGTAGGGTTATGAACTGTTCTCACTTCTCTTCATTTAATGGGAACTAAACCGTTAATTTGTAAGTAGTGGAAACAGTTCCATTGAAAAAATGCTGTGTCGTCTGCCTTTCATTTGCGTATTGTATTATGTACCGATGTGCTATTTCATTTAATTGGTGTTTGAACATTTGTTTGAGTGTGATCCCAATCTTGTTACAAAACCCTAACTCAGGGTCCAAGTAGGTTTTCCCCAGTCATTGAGAAATGTCTCGTAGCCTAAACGATATGTTCCTCTTTCTCTTCCAGATGCTGAACTCTGTGTTCTCCTCTGCGTTCGGCCTGGTTGGAGCGATCTACTGCACCAGTGTGTCCTCTGCAGGTCTGGCTATTGGACCCAAGTGTCAGGTGGCCGGCGGCTTTTGGGAATACCCCTTCGAAGACCTCGGCACGTGAGTGACTCCCCCATCATCACTGCATCACTGCAATATGCTTAATATCCAGTAGATAGCAGCACTTTCTTTTATGTGTCTTTGCAGCCACATTTAAAGATGTTCTGTAGTAATGAGGCTGGGAATTCAGAATACAACCCTTTTTTGCTGGTCATTTCATAGTGTTTTTGTCAAAATAAGGCATGCCGGGAAATACTTTTTATGTTGATTCAAGGTCTGCAGATTAGGATTATTTCCTTTTTAGTTGTCTGTCAATAGAGACATAGATATGATGGCATTGAATCTCATTGCTAGACCCAATACCATGGGAATAAAACATAGCATAGCAAAAGCAAAGACGCTTCAAGGATAGCATGTTACGAGCTGCGGCAGGTAAAACTCATGATGCTCATCAGGTGAGAGGGAAAGTAGTTCATCAATAAAGAAACGAGCAAGCTGTTAATATGTAGGCTGAGGTTACAGTGAGGGGAACAAAGTTTGCATGCTGCAATATTTATACTCAACCTTAGATTGCCCTTCCTCTAGCAAACCTCAATTTCCTCTTTTTACTTGACTGTAGGTTCTGCGATGTTGAAGTCATGATACCTGTATTTTATTCATTATTATATTTACAAAATGATTCAAAATGATTGGTTAGTTGGCAGCCCTATGCTTGTACACATTAAGAAATAATCAATTTGTTTTATATCTAATTGTATATGTTTGTAGATCTTACTAGAATACAACAATATACTTTAATATAACATCAATATATTAATGAGCTTTAAAGGAGCTGGTAGTCAGATTTTGACTGAGCTAAGATTTCTATATTTTTGCTCCATGAAACCTGATGTTCTCAAGTTTCTATTTTGTTGGTCGAATGCACTTATTGTAAGTCGCTAAATGCAATGTATTGTAATGTAATGTATTGTAATGTAATATGCTAAGCTAACCGACTGCTGACAGTCAATGAGCTTACCTTACTGTCAGCTATTAATGTCATGGTCAATGAGTTATATCAATAATTTCAGCAAGAAAGTGATTATATTTCCCAAAATGTAAAACCATAGCACTACTTATCAGTGAGTAACAGGTGAATTTCACTTTTCTCTAGCAAATAATCATATTTTTACTCGAACTCTTTCTATAATTTCTATTTTCCATGTGCTTTATTTTCTCCACTTCTCGCTTGTTCCAATTACCTGCTTACTGACACATTTTTCCTCAACTCAGTCATCAGACTTTTCCTTTCTGCCCTCCTAACTTGGCCTGCGGTGCACATATTTTCAGTAATGCTGTGTGTGTCTTGGACGGTGCTTACGGTCTGCTGCTCTTCTCCCTCACAGTGGTAACACCAGCTACCTTGTAAACCAGACTATGTGGAGCATCTGCGAATACCCTAAAAACGCAGTGATGTGGCACGTGGTTCTGTTCTCCATACTGTTGGCCATGGGGGTGGTGCAGCTGGTGCTCTGCGGCATCCAGGTGGTCAACGGCTGTATCGGATGCATCTGCGGCGACTGTCGCAAAAGCAAAGATGTAAGTGAACAAATCCTGAAACTCCAAACCTAAAACACGATCAACTGAGTTAGGAGAGGAGGAGAGCGTGCATGCAAATCTTTCAACATACATAATGAGGTAATGAAAGGGGGGAAGCCATAAAAATATGAAACCATTTTATCAAACTAGACCAAGCCAGATTAAAGCATCCTGTTGTGTAGTTTGGTCGTTGAAAGTCAGACAGCACCTCTTAGTAGCTTGTTGAATGATTTATAGCCGCTTAACACAGTTTTGCTTAAGTGCTTTATTAACGCCCATTGTGTATTTTTTACACTTTTGAATGGAATAAACATAGACAACAAAGATCAAATGTTAGATGGTGAGACGTAAAGGTTCTTTGGACAGAGACATACTGTTTACTGTATGTGTGCTAAGTTAAGCTAACTCGCTACTGTCTGTATCTTAAAGCTTATCATCCATAATATGAGTTGTTACACTCTTAGTGATGGTGAGAGCGAAAAAGCCTTTAGTCGGTAAATGTTTAACACTTCTATAAAAATATTGCATCTTTAAAGATTTGATTTAATAAAGCAAGCATACCTGTTCCCAGAGTCCATTGCTCTAAGCCAGTGGTTCCCAACCTTTTTTCCCAAGAGCCCCCCCAAATGACTCCTGTTAGAAGTTGCGCCCCCCCTCCCCCACACACAAGGGGGGGGGGGCAACAGCGGTAATTGAAGTTTAAAAGTCTCAAAAATGCTACAACTACTGTCACAAACTAGATGAATGTGAAGTATTTTGTTAAAGGAGGATGAAAGCGTAATTAAGGAACACTATTGGAGTGACTTTGATGGTTATTGGACTCAGGATTAATTAATTTGGATTCCCGTTTATCCAGAAAAGCCCGGTTTGGACACTTTATGGGCAGAAGAAACATTTCTATTAAAGAAAGAATGATACATTTCTGTCTTTTTATGCCTTTAATAGCTACTAACTTGAATTGTTATTCAAATTAATTAATCAATTACTTTTTATATTTTATTGTAATGTAGAGACAAGGCTTTTAGTGACAATCATGTATTGCTTTACAATTATATGTAAAAAAAAGAAAAAAAAAGTCTAAATATGATATTTGGCCTCAAATCATCTGAGGCCTGGCGCCCCCCCTGCGATCTTTGGCGGTCCCCCAAGGGGGGCACGCCCCCCAGGTTGGGAACCACTGCTCTAAGCCTTGTCAAACTCAATTTCATCTCTGGCCACATTCGCATTATGGTTGCACTCAAAGGGCCGGTTGTAACTTTAAGACTATATAAAAATACATATATAAATATTTAATATATATAAAATAATGTATTATATTACATGATTGCCTCTGCATTGGATTATTATCGGATAGGGTAATAACTTCATAATTAACTACATCTGAAAGCAGAAGTCTACGGCAAATAATTGCAAGTCTTTTCAGTGAGAATGTCACAAAATGATTTAAAAAGAAAAAGCAAAAAAAAAAAAAAGTAACATTTTGAAAAAAAAGTAACATTTTGAGAAAACGTAAAATTTGAGATGCATCGTGCTCCATGGCAACATGCTTCTGTAAAGCGGCATGTAACCATATAACAAACATATTATATTCTTTGCAAGCTCTTGTGGGGCCACAGAAAATGAAGTCGCGGGAATTTGGCCCCTGGGCCTTGAGTTTGACACCCCTGCTCTAAGCTAACTCTCGGCTAGTGTAGCTTAAATCATGCTAAAATAAACTTTTATTTTTAATAACTTTTTTCAGTGCAATCAGTGACTGTAAACACACAACAAAATCCAACGCAGATGCCATGAAGATTCTTAAGTTGAAAGGTTTTACTACAAATTAACTCGACTCAATATGGGGACTGGTTTGAACTGGTAAAAGGAGCAAAAGTTAACTGGTAGCTGGAAATAACAAAGTCAAAGATAAGTTACATTTTGTAAGTCACATGCACTTTTGAACCGAAATATATACACAGGTTGAAGATTAAGCTCAAATTTAGCACATGAATGAACAAATATTAAGGGCTGCTTACAAATGTTTTTGCTGACTTGTTATGGACTCAGTTAACATGCACACTCATAAGAGACATCTAAGAGCATGCTTCCTCTCCCAAATATGAACTTAACATGTGACTTCTGTCCTGTTTCAGGATGAGAGTGGATTGTGAAAGTGAAGATCCCCAAGTTGTGAACCAACCGTCTCAAGAACCAGGAGCCATTTCATATTCCTTCTTAACTCTCTTTAAAACATTTTTCTGATATCCAATTTCTCACACCAAGTCTGTCTAAAACACATCTATGAATCCTTACTCCATTATTTTGTGAATGTTTTTCTAGCTGATGGTATGTGTGTATTGCCTGACTTATATTGATTATAAGAGTAAGGCTCCACATGTACTAATCAAAGCATATTGTTTGTTTTATGTGCTACTATGTGGGTGAATATGACAACACAATAATAGCTGATGAATTCTCTAAGGGGAAGTTATATCAGTTCTCTGTGATTATCAACATTAAAACAAGTTATTTTCCTGACCAGTTTCTATGTAGCTGCTGTTTTTCTCCAGAAACACATTGATATTTACCGGAATACTCACCGTCTGTGTCCCTCTGTAACTCTGATTATCCAGTTGGAAGAACTTCCGCAGAATCACTGTTAGGATCTCTGTCAATTAGTGACCTCATGCTGTGCCCATGCAGCCAGACAGCCAGATCTAACAGGATTATTGTGTGCGTAGAGACAAGGTCAAAGGTCAGAAATGCCCCCTGTGGATATTGTGAACACTGCAGCTGACTAAACAGTACACATGCAGGTGCGGGCTAAGCTCATAATCTTTGCTGCCAAGGAGCCGTTTCGTGGTAATTGTTACCTAACTTTTCAGTTAAAAGCCTGTTACAGAGCTGCTCTCAGGTATATATAGATACCAAACACAACGAAGCTAACGCCATGCTTACATGCACTACAGGTAGAAGATATGATGAGATGAGGCATTCGTGTGCTTCAAGGTGAAAAACAATCATGCCTTTCTGCTTTTTTGTTTTTTGTTTTCTAAACCATACAACTCCCTGCAGAGTTTAGGTTCCTGTGTGAATGCAATAACAGGACAAGGAGTGGAAATTATATGGCAGTGGAAAAAGAAAAGGCCATTGCCCAACAGCGTGACCACCTTAGCTAACTGAGTGGCCGGTGTTTATGCAGCTTATATAATGCACAGTACAAAGCAAGGAAGGACCATAAGTAAGTCGAATTTAGTATAAAAGAATGGTGGGACAAAGGGAGGAAAACGGGAAGGGGCCCGTTCTCAGCCACTTCTCATGCAAATTGTAGCCAGTCTGAAAGAATACAGAGTTCGGTTTAAAGGTGCCTTGGACAAAAACTGAAACATGCACATGAAAGACAGAGAGAGGTTCCTCAAGAGGAGGTGACAATGTTTCAAGAACACAGCCACCGAAGCCCTAAATTCTTATATATCTGCCTTGTGCACTCTTTTAGACCCTGTAGTGAGGCCATCATTTAGAAATGTACCCTTCTCCCAAAATTGAGCCCCTCCTCTCAGCTTTTCATGCTTGACTGACAGAACAAAGAGGAGGCAGAAAGGAAAAACAAAATGACGTGAAGCAGAACCGACCAGAATGGGCCGGACTGCTGACAATCTTGGACAGAGAAGGACAATAGTACAAATAAGTCTGTGCAAGTTGTTGAAGGCTTTTAATTGGACCAACATTTCTACAACGGTTCTACTGTTTCACTTTTCTGGACTGTTGTTAAGTTCATGTCAGCACACTGACAACCGCAGGCTCATTTTAGGTAACAGTCATGCTGGCGGCACAAATATCATCTCAGACACACGTACGTGATAACTCAGCAGTGTCCACCACCCAATAATTATGATAACCACAGTGTGAATGACCAAAGCAGAGCCACGAAGTAGACAGTCAGGCACAGTCAGCAGGTCTGCAATCTTATTTGCAACGCTGTGTGAAGGGAATCAATTAGGTTTTGCCCTCAGTTTGCCTTTCTCATTATTTAAATGTACGTTTACATCTCTTGTTGCTGCCTTTTAATGTGCTCTGTAAACACATGACTTACTTGTTAACCACAATCCACGGATATTCAGTGAAAATAAAAGGACATTTTAAAGTAGGATCACACATAAAACACCAAAACAGTATACAGATGGGTTTTTTTGGTCTGAGAGTTGAACTGATTATAATTTATGCTATGGTAACTATTGTTTTAAAATGCTGACAGTAGGCTTACCTGTCTGTGTTACTGGCACTATATTATCATAATACCCTGAAACATGGTATTTTAAACTTGGACCACACATTAGGCCAACCAGAAAGACATGGCATCATTGCTTAATGGCAGCATTCACACAAAATGAGCACGAACTGAGAATAAACACTGTATCAAATCGGTGAGCTTACTCTGTGAGAAACTCAGAGGTTCAAGTTTAGTAAGTTAAATCTATCCTCATGCACGCAGAGAGCACCCTCAAATCTGCCCTACAAAGGCAAGGAGCAATAACAACATATTTGATCAAAATTGAGTTGAGCCCTTGCCTCAGAGAGAAAGCCAACTAGCCAGATAAAACAGGAAAGATATTATGTTAGCTAGCTTGTACAGCTTGCATTAGCTGAAGCTACAATTAAATTAACTTGATTGATTTCTTCCTAGCTGATATATGAAGATACAATATATAAATTACAATGAGTTACATATTTGTAATTCAGTAATTTCTTCCTTATAACTTAATGAGTCAGCAGCTAAATCCAGTCAGTAAATACAAACCTGCTTTAGCTACTCCTGCTAATGGTAGCTAGCTTCCGTAGCTTCCAGCTCATCTTTAGACTCTTTAATATGCAGGTGATATTGTGTGGTTAAGCTTCTTTTACTATATACTTGAATATATAATGTTATGAATGTACAGTATAAGTACAATTATCATTTTCATTAATAGATATTCAAAAATAGATAGACAAACAGACACCTAGTAAAACAAAATCCTGTTGCTAGGCCTATGTGAGGTACGCTTTGTATCTCCCCCCCTAAAAAGGTAGTTGCATAAACACACTAGGCCTAGTTAAAATCAAAGACAAAGATGGTGCATTTCTCCCTGCATTCACTGATAAATATACAAAACAAGCCCTCATTTATGCAATATTTTGAGGGGAAAAGTCAGTCAGTTGTTTCGAGTAAAATTAAGTTATACATGATGCAGTCTGCAAGCCAGCCAGCAAATTGTACACCCTTTTTTCTTAATTGTAATGCTTATTTGCAAAGATATTCTGCTCTTTGCCCCTTAAGATTGTCTATTTACTTCACCCAGTAGTGTGAGCTGATTAGCATGCTATGAAGGATACAACCTTCTTCCCCCTTGCACTTCAGGAATAATTTAATCACAACAATAAATTATGTCATGATGTAAAAACAGGTTGTGGTAGCGAAGCAGTGACATCATGTACAGAGGAAGGAACTGGCTGTAATAAAGGAGGCGGACAGACTCTGGATCCAGCCATGAGCAACAACAGCCAGTCAGGTCCGGCTCCACAGAATCATGCCAACATCAACAGAAAAACAACAAACTCCGAGTGTGGGAATGTCTGGAAGTCTGGGGGAGGGGAGAACCAGGGAGTTGGGGTGGGGACCAGTAAACACTCAGAGAACTAGACTGGCTTGAACCTGCACAAACCTGAATTTGGTTTGTTTATGCAGTATTTCAATTAAAAAATATGTTGGATATCAAGCCCAAAAAGTACCTTGGTGGCTGCAACGACTTTAAGCATCTTAACATGTCTTGTATATATTTTTTAAGAAGATGTAAAGAGGTTAAAAACACTTTAAAAAGAAATCACTGCAGGGTCTGAGGTTATTCATATATTTTCACTTTAATGTTTGATCATCTACTTTGAGTTTTAATTTTTTATTAAAAGTCCAGTGTGAAAAAGTGTGTATTGTTACCATACATATTATTATTATTATTATTATTATTATTATTATTATTATTATTATTATTATTATTATTATTATTATTATTATTATTATTATCATTATTATTATGAATATGTATGTATTATAACATATATATAGTGTAGATCTTATTTTATTAACAGTTACATATTGCAACCTATTTTAAGGTTGTGGCACTGTTGATAACATTCATTTTGTGAGGCGATACATTTTTTATTTTGGCAAAGCATTAACTCCAAAACAACTTTCACAAATAAACCCCAACCATTGTTGTTGTTGTTGTTGTTGTTGCAGTCATGTGCTCGGTCCAAATAACTGTAAAAATAATACTATTCTTAGTTTATGGATGGATGGTCTACTCTTGACCCGGTCATGTTTCTGGTTATTTTCTGTTTCCGTCCGTCCTGCACGTTCACAAACTATTCCTGTCTCTCGGCCAGTGGGGCAGTGTCACTGAGGGATTAAATGACCGGAGGGGTGTAAATTCACGAGAGATGATGTCAGTGTTATGACTATGTCTCTTCCCACTCACCATGGTTTGTCCCCTGGCTGATAGCACGATGGCACTTGAGGCAAAAGGCAGTGGGAATGATTTAGCTCTTGATATCCGAGCCTCCCCGTGGATTTACAGGAAGCATACGGTGTTGCTTCATGATCTACTTGGACCACCGGCAGAGTGCCAGGGGCACTTGTCACCTTACAAGGAGAGGAACAGGGGTCTAAATGCACAGAGGTGCTACTGCAGAGAGACCACTTGACTTGAAGTAACCTCAAAGAATACTCAAAAGCGATATGGGTTGTCGCTTAATCTGCTTTCGTAATTCCCAATTTACATTTGAGGAAATCAGGCAATGATACATTTTTCATTGGGGTAATAGTTGTAATATTCATTCTAAAAAAGGGCGTAAACATGCCTAATTATATGAAAATAGTCATCAAAGAAAAGTGGAAAACTTTACCTGTAGAAAGATAAGGTGAAAATATATCTTTATCTTGTTTCGTATGCCATGAGATGTATGTTTCATTTCAATTTGAAATGCTTTAGTCTACTGATCTGCTGCCAAGCACGCAGAGTCAATTTCAAATTAGAAACAATGTCCCTCCAAACTATGTCTGTCCTTCACCTACATCTGCAGGTGTAAATCTGCTCATGTGAGGGAGCACATGCTTGTCTGTCATCCTGCGAGTAAGACTGGACATTCCCACAGGTGGCAGAGATTTGGAAGCTACCGTGATAGCAGGAGATTTACCCTGTCATCAACACTAAAGATTGTTTCAGTGCTGTTTATCGCTTTCCACTTACAGGGCGCTAACATGGTCTTATAGGTAGTTATAAGCCAATAATTGTCCTATAATCATAACAAAATTGACTTATATTGCAATTCTTGGACTGTGCAATAGGACACAATCTGTGCAAGCTTTCAACCTGCACTGATTACAAGTTGTTGTTATTTAAAGAGGCCCCATGCTTTTTGGGTTTATTCCCGTTGTGTGTTATATAGATTTTTGTGCATGTAAATGGTCTGTAGAGGCTAAAATCCCAAAGTTCCCCAGACGGTACTGACATCACTATGTAACACTCGTGCTTTTATTGGCTAGCACTCCAACACATTGTACGTGATAAACTAAGGGGCAGGACATCTCTAAGGGGTTGACCAATCGCAACGAAGCCGGCCAGATGACCAATCAGAGCAGACTGGGCTCTGGTTTCAGACAGAGGGTGAAAAAAGGTGCTGCAGCACAGACAGTATGAGAAAAATAAAGAGCTTTTTGAACATTAAAGCATGGAGACATGTCAAGGAAAAGAAAAAGGAACCCAAAAAAACGAGCATATTATGTTCTCTTAAAGCACAACTTCTCATGAGAATTCTTAGTAAAATGATTGTTGTACTTGAGGGTAAGTCCCTTCATGCAGTTCACAGTAGAATCAGCTTAAGAAATATGCCCACTGTTGACTAGGCTGTTTCCTGGGTGATTTAACCAGCAGGCGCAGACTCACTCTGAGCCTCATCTGGGTAAATTTCCACTGAGACAAATACCCCTTCAACCAGAGAGCTGACCTGAATACACCCTAAACCCACACAAGAGAGCCAGTAAACAGCTATAAACCATGTGATGGGCCAATAAGAGCTAACATCTATCTCTGTAACTGACTTTATACAGAAAGTATGTTCTGATATTGTTAGATTTGAATTGCCTCCTGACAAAATGACACATTTTTGGTCTACAGCCCACAAACATGAGCTGTCTTGCTGGGTGCAAACAGCTGTCACTCATCCAGGCTGGATAGGAGCTAAGGAAGCGATAGCCACACCTTTAATTCCTTTTAAGCGTGAGTTACTTTTTCCAAGAATGTTTACACCTTTTTTGTATTACTTTCCCTGCCTCTCACTGTGATATGTACCCTTAAAACATTTGGCAGGTTTCCATTAAATTAGACATGAGAGAAGAAACAAGTGAGTACATGTTAGATTCAGATCTTACGTTTGAAAGAATAAGAATTGATTACATGTACTGTATGGACATTTGACTTTAACTGTTGCTTGTTAATTAATTAATTAATTAATTAATATTCACCAAAACTGAAGTATATATACTGACATGTGCGTTTGAGTTGGGCTGATAATAAAACACTTCATGAAGGTCGCGGGGACGTTTTGTTTGTGGTTAAATAAAAACACTTATAGAAATCTAACTTTTGTTGAGTTCTTAACTGAGCGTACATTATTTAAGTATTACATGTTCAATTATGTCCACGTTTTTATTGAGAAAACTGTTTGTACGTACAGTATTTACCTTGTGATATTTAGTTTTCGCTGATTTGGAAGTAAACATAGGCTACTCTTTAATTGCATATTCCCCAAAAAAAAATATTAAAAAAAATATTAAAGTGGTAATATCCCTTAGCTTCATTCATACGTAAAATGCAGCTAAAATGCAAAAAGCAGACCATTTAAAAAAACACTTAAATATAAAAAATACGTTTAAAATAAAGGGGGAGGTTATAAATAGTTAATAAATAAAATAATAATCTACCAGTGCCGGGAATAAATTCCCCACAGTTGATGGGACCTCTGACCTAGTGATTAGGTCAGGTGACAACAGCTCCATCAGTGATGATGATGAATACACTTGAACAGATTAAAGTCTATTGTTTAATGGTGATTACATCTTGTTGAAATTGTCTAAAAGGTCATGTGAGCTTAATGCATACTCTTTTTGGAGTCGATTTGACCTGCGTGCATCCCTCAGGGCAAGTTATTTATACACAGGAAGCTATTTCTGATAAAAGGTACTGTTATCTGTATCAACAAATATGTGAAGAGGCAAAACAGAGCGACGCATGCAGGAGGAAGTATGTGTGATGATGGGTGAGGAGGGAGGCAGCAATCGAGGAAAGGAAAGGAGAGGAGGGAGTTTAGAGGGGAGGGGAGGCGTGTTCACTCCCTGCATGCTCGGGGGATTAGCTATTTAAAGTTCAGTCTCTCCGCGCCACGGAGACCTTTCCATTCTGCAAACAAGGACGCACAGATCCGAGCGCATTTGGATGAAGGAAGCGAATGAAAAGGCGCAGATGAAGTGAGGATAGTCGTGTTGCAACAAGGAAACATCACTAGTGTCCATTTTCCAACCACTTTCTGCACGTCTGTTTCACCAGGTAGGTCACATAAGGTATTTATAAGACCTTTCAAGCTCTGTTGACGCAAAATAAAGGGATAAATATAGGATATAATACTAGTTGCACGCCTCTGTTATCAAAACAACTTAAGGGCTGGTGTTTTGGAGGTGTGTCAGGAGTATCATAAAGAAGCCACAGAGCCTTTTGTAGTGGAAACTGTTTGTTAAAAACACTTGTCAAGCCTCATTGTGCACGTCTGAATGCGCACCCATTATTCTCCTTAACTGCCCATGTCTGTCAGTTTAATTGGCATCACTGATTCGCCCGAAAAAACGTGATTTTACCTTTAAAAAATAAATCTTCTGGCTTTACATGGCAATTAAAAAGGCAGGAAAAAATTGTTTAGAATTTATATACTTCAATGGTGTAAACAACAACCGTCTTTGATAGTTTAATTAGGAAGTGGGTGAGATAAGTGACGCTAGTGCTCTAGATGAAAACTCGGATTAGCCTGTCTGGCGCTTCACTCTTTGCACCTTAAAGTGCAATTATCAACTAAAGTTAAACAGAACAACAAGTAACAGAACTAGTGGTGGAGCTTCGTTTCTCATATTCAACAGTGTAGAAAAATCCTCTATCCCAGGTTAGGGACTGACGCCAAATTATCAGTGGGGTCAGAAAATGTGGAAGATATAGTATTTTTTTCTTGGGACGAAACGATAATCGAACTTTTGGTTGGAAGTAGAAAATGGTCTTTTATGTGTTCTGTCTGTAATCCAGACTTTTGGTCGTGTCCACGATTTAAAATATGTATTATGCAAATTTGTAACGGACTGACTGATAGTATTGAACCTTCTATAGACTGTTTAATACTATCATTTACTGTCATCTCCTCACTCGTCTTAACAACTTATTTTGTAGCAAAAGGCATTAAAACAAGCATTATCTAGACAAGTGGTTCTCAACTGGTCAGGCCTCGGGACCCACTTTTTACTTGGTCAATACATCGCTGCCCAACATTTTGAAGCACTCAAATCTATTCAACAAAAAACCGTTTATGGTCTCCGGTGCTTCCAGTCCAACGCCGACTGCATGCACAGCGTTAGAAAATCGGGCCTTCAAAATAAAAGTTTGACTTTTTCCCCCCCAAAAAAAAAATTCAATTCAATTTTTTTTCTTCACTCACACATCCGCGACCCACTCCAAACGGGTCCGCGACTCACTTTTGGGTCGCGACCCACCAGTTGAGAACCACTGATCAAGTCTGTTCCAGGGCAAATTTTGGAGTGTATTGTGCCAATGTTCTAGTTTCCTGCAATATGAATTCAGTACTAAACATGTGTTACCCGTTATAGTGGCATGTTACGGTGGACAACATTGGAGTGCTAATCTGAGAGAACCCTAGCATTTGTTTTAACAAAGTTAACAATAAGTTTTACTCCCAATAACTGCCCAAGTAACTTTCATAAACTCCCTATAAGAGAGAACCACCTCAAACGCTGCTTCATCCATTGGCTGTGATGAATATAAATAAATGAGGATTACAAAATGCTATTAATGGACACACTTGAGCAGGTATACATGCAAACATGTAGTGTTTGCGTCATTCTCACTGGCAGGCTTGCATGAGGCTTTGTGTAGTGAGCAGTGACACAAGGCTGCACTTCTTTTTTCATAACACCCCAGAGACCGACTGAGTGGAGAAGGGGGAGCTCAGCGGAAAAGTGGAGCTGTGGGGAGATTTTTATCACATTACTGCAACATATGTGCTCTGCTGTTTGCTTTAACATTGTTTACAAGAGCAGATAAGGGGCTGAGTGTGGACTGTGTGAGGTTTAGAAAGGGAGAAAATGCAGGGATCACGCTGGGGTAAACGCGTGTAAATCGCTTAACTCTCCTTGCCACATGCACAAACATGCACTCCAAAATATGGGAACCTCAAGCAAAAAGCCACTTGCTAATGTTTCGCAGAAGGATTGCACAATTCTCAGCTTCATCAGGGAGCTGATTGAGCAAGTGAAACCGGATTATTCAGGTGCTGCAGGCTGGAGCCATCAGAGAAAAACATAAAGAACAGCGTTAGACCCCTTCCTTCTCCACCTCTCCCCTCTGGTGAAAGCTATTGCCTCTGCCTTCTGAGTAGTGTATGAGCGCGGTTTTGCCATCTGAGGTTGTTTTTCTCCTCCAGGCTGCCAGACCCCCACAGCCAATCATGCTCTGGGGCCAAAATTCCTCCCCACTGACCAGGGACTTAATGCTGTGTGTTTTGCCGAGCTCTTATTTATGAGAAAAAGGTGGAGTTATTTATACGTAAAGCATTTAGGGCGTAATAGGAGAAGACAAATTGGTATAATGTGAAGGGTTGTCTGTTGACTGTCTTTCCTTCACATTGTGCTAAACTGTGAGTTCTCATTTCACACACAGAACCTTTTAATTGACCTTACAATAATGGATTCACTGTGTCTGTAAATGGGATAGGGTTTCACGGACACACCTGAGTAAAAAGGACAAGGGTGGAGCATTAGATGGTAAAGAATTGGATGAGAATGCACTGAAATTAGAGATGACACTTATAGGAAACAACCCTCCTCTGTGGCTTGTTTTCAAAATGCTCTGTGACACTGTGTGTGTGTGTGTGTGTGTGTGTGTGTGTGTGTGTGTGTGTGTGTGAGAGCTGTCACGTCTCCATGAAACTGACTCACTGAGTGAAGCAGCATGAGAAATCGGCAGTAAACACAGTCGAACAGAAAAACAGCCGAACACTGTGATCTCCGGTGTGTTGCAATGCGCGTTTAGTGTTTGTCGTCAGATCTCCAAATCTTCCTATCTGTGATTAATGAACAATGGCACTCAGTGTTTTATCTAAGGGGGGTTTCTGGGGGTGGTTTGTTTCAGACGCTATGTCTCCTCGTGGTCATTTCACTTCCCTTTTCAGTCATTAAAATGGATTATTAGTTCATTTGTAAATCTTTTAGTTATTATGCGTCTATTTGTTTCGCATTTGTGGTTGTTTTGTGTCTAATTTGTAGTTTTTAATCACTTAGTTGTTATGAATCTCTTAGCAGTTGATTTTGGGTTACATTGTAGTTATTTTTTGTTTCTCTGTAGTTTTGAGTGTCCTTTTTCTTATTCTGCATAATATCTTTTCGGTGTTTTTAATTCTTTGTGGTCGTCTTGCAACCAACGCAGCTGTTTCTGTTTGACCATGTTAAAGTTATACAAGTTTGATAGTTAGAAGGACATTTACAAACAGTAGATTTACACCTTTCACTTCTCAATATCAATTCTCAGGGAAATGATAAACCGAAACGAACTCCAACCCCTGAATAGAAAGCACAATTGCTGCCTGAGAGAGGGAAGTTCAGAAACAAAAGCTTATAGACTAATTCAAATGAAAACAATAGCAGGAGGCTGTTAGTCATATCTTGCATGTATCATACGACCTCTAAGTAATCTGGCTGTCAGCATAGGGTTTATAACTTCTCCGTCGCTCATTGACGTCCTGTTCCAGGATTAAGCAGTGTGAAGGATCGTGCTCGCGCTGTAAACACTGACTGATTGGCTCGTTGCTGGGACACCGCGGCATTCATTGATAATGTCACTTTAGGATATCCCGTCGCTTAGGGGCAGGATCATGATGCCATTACACTGTGACCTGGTGATGATGACACAGGGAGCGTGGGCTGGCTTGGGCACTCAGACATGCTTAAATGGCAGCTATAGAAGAAGTGAGCCAGGGGAGTTCAAACTGTTTTCACCGAGGGCCACATACAAAAAAATAAACAAAGGTCTGGGCCACTCACTAGAGTTGAGGTATATTGCCTCATAAGTCAAGTTATAAATTAGCAAAATCAATCAAATGTATCTAAATTATGTTTGATACTTGAATATGCTTTAATAAAAACAACAGCCTTCATCACAGCTCTCCAGAGGGTTTCATTTATTTTGTTAGCAGCTCATTCCTTAAAACAGAAGCTTCAGATTGATTATAATAAGAGGATATAGGAAGAGTTTATATCAAGCTTGCTATGTAAATAAGTTATTGGGCTTTTTTTTTTTATCAACTAACATTTGTTTTCAGCTTTAATTGACTGAATTTATTTGAAAAGTGAGCCACTAACACAATTTGCTGAGGGCCGATTCAAAATCGTAATTTGGACACCCCTGGTTTAGACTGTCATTCTCAAAGGGGACTTCTTGCATTAAAACAACCATATCGTACATTTTTGCTCTCTCTTATATCTCTGTCCTCTCTCTCTACAGACTTCTCTACGATGGGTGTGAAGATGCTGCAGTGTTTTCCTTTCTACAGACGCTGTAAAGAGCGCTGCAAGGGAAAGGACTGCCCTCCAGCAGAAGGTGAGGAACCGCTACATATAGACCAAATGAACAGCCATTTTGTGATATTACACCATGAAAAAGCCTCACTCTCTATCTATCTTCCTCGCTTCAGTTCCCATCGAGGAGATGAAGCCCCGCCTATGCTCCACGACTTCCTGCGGCAGCGACAGCGAAGGAGCGGGAAACCTGAGTCGGAGCTCCCAGATTTATTTCTCCACCAAGGCCAGGCTGTCTTTTCGACACCAGCTGGACAGCAACATCAACGCAGTGGACGCCACCTACTGAGGAGGCCAGAGCGCCGCAGAGGAGATAAAAGGGACTCCAGTTGTTCCGTCTCCCATTCATGCCAGACGTCCGATAGCTGAACAAGCGCATCTATCGTCACCTTTAGAAACAGTTTGCATTTAACCCCTCTTTTCTCGCTGCCAACAAAGAACTCTCGATGACTTGAACAAGGGACCGGAGAACAGATGGGAACAGACTTGGGTTTCATATCTTTGTCACTAAGCAGAGTGTTGAGTGAGCCCTGACAGACATGATACTGATGAGAGACATCAGAGAGACTCGTTTACAGCATTCACAACCAGAAAGTGTAACACTTCTTTTTTTACTGTTTGACCCTTTTTTGATTCACTTTGTTGTAAAAACTGCAGATTTTTCATTTAACTTTTGAAAGCAATTGCATTTATTTTTTCACTAATGTTTGGCTTAAGCTCACACATTTCTTTTCTTTCACCGTTTTATTATCAAAAGAAAAACCTCCTGGTTGCATTTGACATCATTTTCTTCCTACAGTTTTCCTGTATTTGTCGAACATTAACCGTAAGCGCTAATCATAAAATGAAATGTAACATATATCTCTTGATTAATAAGCCATTTTCCGTTTTTTAAATCTCCAGTACTCAAAAGACAAGTATCTTTATTCTTTAATAAAAAAACAATAACTAAAAATGTACACTACACATGTCCTCTTGTTGTTTTTTATGATGAATGTCAATGTCATGTTTTGCAGCAGACAGTAAAGAACATATTTTATGGAAACATCGCTCCAAAATGAACAGACAATGCATCTTGTAGACAACATTTATTTACGAAATGAGTGTATAAAAAAACAAAACAGCATACAGACAAACTTCCACTGTGACCACTGACTACATGTTTTTGGGTTTGGAGATGACGCCGTCCGGGTAGCAGCTCTTAAACCGTGCCACGACGTCAGGATCGAGAAGGTGAATGCCGTCGAGCTGGTTTCCAAGAGTTACCCTAGGGGAGGAGGAGGAGGAGGACAAAAGGTAAATCAGTACCTGCAAATCGTGAAGTTAGATACTCTGCCTTAAGATTACATGAGGGTGTGTTACCAGTTGGGCTGGACGTTGTGGGGTCGCCCGAAAAGCTCGATCTTCCTCGTGCCGGGAGAGAGTCTCTCTATCATGCCGTAGATCTCGTCTGGTTTGTGACTGGTGGAGCGGACCTGGAAAAGAAAAGTCAGAATATAAATCAACTGAGGTCACTTTTACAGGCTGGAGAAACAGTCCGTATGAGAGGAGATGTTTATTTACCTCTGCCACAATGACGTCGCAGTCCAAACCGCGGTTAAATCCCTGAGGGGTTCCCTTCACGCCCACCTGAAGAGAAATGTGTTTTTACATTTCAGACACACAATAACAAAGAACACTTTTTAACTATGGGGCGAACTTATTTACGAAGAAGGAACATGCTGACAGTTAGAAACCCCTGGAGGCAAGATTTCTCAAGCTGAGCTTCAGTGTTTGACAGAAGCAGATCAACAGATTGTAAGATAAATAAGAACAGAGGAAGACAAACACACCAGACAATGCTCCTTCCCGTGGTTCAGCCAATGGCCTGTCCTCCCTGTGCGGATGATTCTCTGAAGCTGGTTGGTCTTCACCCAGATGATTTCGTCAACTCGATCGTAGCTGACATATGCAAACAAGTACATGAATAAAAAAGCAGCAGCAAGCTTTGATGGTACAATTTAAGCACTTTAAAAAAACATTTCAAGACTGGATCCTTTATCATCACTTCTAAATTGTTACTATGAATGCAATTGCGAAAAATCAAAGTTAACAGCAGACTTTTCTAGCTATGAATGACGAGTAAAACACCTTGTCCTTTAAACAAATGTCCTTTTTCAAACCATCAATGGTGTCAATGAACATAGTGCATTTAAATAATAACACAAACAGTTAGCATCTAGCGACTCAATGAGACAACAACCAAATATGATAACAGAATCAATTAATGTTTTTCACAACCTTAAAGGTCCCATGTCATGGCCATTTCCACTGATCATAATTCCATTGTTGAGGTCTACTAGAATAGATTTATACTGTGCAATTTTCCAAACTCACATTGGTTTCTCATTCACAGCATCGCTGTAAAGTATGTGTATTCAGCAGTATTCACTCTCTCCACTAAACGGCCGTTGCACCTCTTGCCCCCCCCCTCCCTGTGAGCCCAGTGTGCTCCGATTGGTCGGGACCAGTCGGGACGTTGTGAATCGCGCTGAGCTCCTTGGAGGTGTGATTTCCTTGTTTAGCGATACACAGCGAAACACAGCCAAACTCACCCTGAGCACACACAAAGTCACAGCCGAAGTAAAAACAATAAGTGTGGCTTGATATTGAGTAAGAAAAAGGTTGATAAACGCAGTGAGAATGGGTCTGCAGAGAGAATGGGTCTGCAGAGAGAATGGGTCTGCACAGAGAATGGGTCTGCAGAGAGAATGGGTCTGCACAGAGAATGGGTCTGCAGAGAGAATGGGTCTGCAGAGAGAATGGGTCTGCACAGAGAATGGGTCTGCACAGAGAATGGGTCTGCACAGAGAATGGGTCTGCAGAGAGAATGGGTCTGCAGAGAGAATGGGTCTGCAGAGAGAATTTCGCCGCGATCCCAACTGTCTGTTATCAGCCTGCAGCCAGGGAGGAGAAATCAGCAGAGCTGCCTGCACTGAGTGTGTGAGGAAGTCCGTGGATTGGTCAATTTGGAACAACCAACGGGGGCTTAACGTAACGGCTCCACGGATTGGTTCATTTCGTTCCGGGTACGGATGACATCATGCGTACCCGGAAGAATCAAATGGACAGTGACGTATCTCCAACGAGGCGTTTTGGGGAGGTATTTCCTGTGTTAGAGTTTTACTCGCTACAGGGTGTACTTTGAGGGTTGTGACTCTGCACACCGCTTACAGGCATAAAAACCTTCATAACACACAAGGGGACGGGTAATAACCGGAAAAGCATGACATGGGACCTTTAAGTTAACGGATAAAATTGAGCATTTCCTAAACTTCAACACTTAAATCTAATGGTGTCCTTAAGAAAGGAAGACTTACCCCCACAGACTGAGACACTCTCTGCCCAGCTCCATCGCCCTTGAGAGAGGAGAAGACGTGCAGATGATGAGTTGGAGCAGACACAATTTGATCTGGATAAATATTTTTCAATGTCGAAAAACTGTAGAAAAAAAGACTTTGTGGACTACGTATTGTAAGACATGATAAATCCCACTTATACTTGTAAATGTGGTGGAGAAAGGCGTTTTGGGGGCGGGGAAACTTTCACAATGGGAATATCCTACAGCTTTTTGTCGGCTACCATTAAAAAAAGATGATGTATTGTTTCCAGGGGTAAAAGCTGAAGACAAGAATAAAAGGGGTTTCGACCAGGTGAGTTAGCGTTTAGTTCAAGGACATCACGACACTCGAGGATCCTGGCTACCTGCCGGTGACCCAGAGGAAGAGGAAGCCGTCGTCCTGCAGCAAGGGGATGTGGAGCTTCCTCATCTCGTCGTCAGTGAGCGTCCCGTAGGGCAGCTCCATGTGGATGTCCCACGGGGGGTCGGCCATCACCACGGCAAACTTCCCGAGGATGGAGACGTCCAAGAAGCGGATATCGCAGCAGATCCACTGCACAAAGAAACACAATCTCTGTTAATCCTGCTCTCCTCACCCCATCTTCCTCCCTCATCCCACCTCTCTCTTCCTCACCTGCGAGGGGAACAGTTTGCCCTCGGAGTTGTCGGCGTCCCCTCCACACAGGCCCAGCTCCGTGCTTCCACCCTGGAGCCCCATGAGCCCCCCCTCTGTCTCTGGAGGGCTGTCGATCTCATAGTGGACGTATTTGCAGGTGTCCATGTGGAAGCACGTGTTGAGGAAGGAGCAGTCGCCCAGGCTCTCGTCCGTGTGCTTGTTGATGATGCGACTGTGGAGAAAACATGCGTCACAAAGTAAACCGGCTGCATAAACAGTCTTTTCATATGACTTCAGGTTGGATTAAACAGCCATAAAAACGCACAAAAATGTAAACACAGGAAAGAAAATATAAATATTTGACCCTGCGCAAATGTCAGCAAAGTTTTAAATCAGAACTTTGCAATTTCTATCACAAACTTTCTTAATCGGAGTCTACTTGAACAAGGTATCAGTTTGTTTAATAGGTTAAATATAGACCTTTATTGACTTTATAAACATCAGGCAAGTAAGTGTTGGTGTTTCTAATACAAGTAGTATGTTAAACCTTGATTACCGTGACCTCTCCAGGCCAATGAGAGTATTTCTCTTGTAGAAAATACAAGTTGGCAGGTGGTAGTAAAGAGATGGCAGAAAAAACATTGATGAAAAACAGCTGAATGCTTTGAACAGAATCCTGATAAAAGGATTGTATCATGCGTGGTGACATAAATAGAGATGAGAAAGGTGTTTATAGTATGCAGAGGAACACTGACCGGAAGTGTAACTTGGTGCAGGGCTGCGGTGTGTCTCCGGAGCGCCCACACTCCTCTTTGGTCCCGTGGTCGCAGAACTCTTGGACCTGGGCTCGGCCGCGTGACCGGAACTTTTCCACGATGGACTGCTCCTTCGCTGTGCTGGCATTCAGCAGCTCCAGGATCTCTCTGCTCACCTACACAAAAAAAGCCACAACATATCAGCAATCAAACTTCTAGGCGTATATTTAACTCTACAATGAATCTGGTAGCTCTAAGAGACACCTACCTTCTTGCTCTGCTGCTCTTTAGTTGACTGTTGGTTCAGGAGGCTCTCTATCTCCATGTCCAAGTGAGACGACTGACTTTTACTGTTCCGGCCCTTCTTGTCGGCCCCGCTCCCTGAGGCCGAGGGCCCCGCCTGCTGTGTGGAGGCCGCCGGCGTCACCGAGCTGAAGGCGGAGTGCGGAGGAGAAGTCGAGCGCTGAAGGGCGGGCGACAGACCGGGAGTTCTTTTGTGGTGCGTTGGATCCTCTGTTTTCCTCTTGACTCCCGGTCGCTGGGCTCCAGCCCCCGTCCCGATCATAGCCCATAGCTTTGTGTGGTCCACTGACACCACGATGGAGGGAGAGGAAGCTGAAGAGGAAGAGGCCGAGGCGGGCTGACGGACCTCGATGAGCTCCTGAGCCGAGAATTTAAGCAGGAGACTCTGGATGCTCCCATGACTGACTGTGGATTCAGACTGTAAAAACAGAATAATTAAAAGCATGAAGTTGTTTATATGATACAGAACTAAACCTATTTTCACAAGCATTGCTTTACTTAGAGACTCACACTGAGTTCCTTTGTGATGGCGAGGGAGTCTGTTGGCATTGGAAGACTCAGATCAGAGAGATACGCCAGCAGCCTCTTCTCCAGCTCAGGGTCCGGTGGTCTCTCGGTCTCCTCCTGAGAGGGCGGGGCAGCTGGCGGAGCCGGGCTGTCACTCCTGGCTGTGGAACCTTCCGCACTGGTTCCACTGTCTGGTGGAGACAACATCACATCCTTACAGACATTTTTTATGTGTACTGGAAAAAGGTTTTAAGATAATTTAGTTATCTTATATTCATAGTCTGACATAACTGAGTCAACTAGTCGATTAGTAGATCTACAGAAAAATTATCGCTAAATATGGAGATTTACAGCTTTTTCTGTTGTACATAATATTCATTATTTGTGGGTTTAAGACAGACATTTAAAAAGGTAAGTCCATTAATCTAATATATAATCAATAATGAATTGAATCGTTAGTTGCAGCCCTACCCATTAAGCGACCGCTTAGGGCCCCGCAGTCACTAATGGGCCCCCTAGCAAAAAAAAAAAAGATCTCAGTACACCGTCGCCGTGATAAGTATGTTTAATTAATTGTGTTAATATGCCTGGATTGCCTACTCTCAAAGTCATGTATTATATTATTGAGTCAATAATATAATACATTAACCGTGCTTTACCTGAACCTCATCATGACACTAGAGAGGACGGCAGGAGTGTAATTTCCCGTGTTCAGTGAATGCAACAGAGGCAAGACACCAGACCAACCTGAGTTGAATGGAAATAAACATCTGTCTTATTGGCTGACAGGTACCTATCCTGTGAGCTGTGACAATGTTTAAAATAAACTGCCAGTCGGACTCAGAGTTTTTGAAGATGGACATAAGAAAACTTTCTCAAGTGGTGGCTCACACAACAACCCCAGAGCCACCACTTGCGCCAGGTAAACAAGGTATGTAAATGTCAGTAAACTTCCAAGTTATGCGAACATGTAAGCAAAGCATAAATTACAGCTACGTTGGCGTTACTTTGAATCGCGGGGGTAAGCTAAACCGTTAGCAAGTAGCTAGCTAGCCAGATATATTAAATAAACACTTTGTCATACAATCTAAATGTAATGTTTTTTAGCGTTACCTGGTGATTTAAAAGAAAGCTCTCTGGGAAATGTTGACTTACTGTTCGACATGAAGCTAGAAGCTAACTTACAGCACACAGTTGATCCGGAGTCCGGTCAGTTTAAGTGTTTCATAGTTAGCTTAGCTAAGCATCAACCTAGCACTGAAATATATGGATGTTATGTGACAGTATTTCTGAGAAAAAGTCAGCTGAAATGGTGGCATAGTTGCCACTGCTTTACGTGTCGACAGCATGTTTGAATGTATTTGCAGCAGTAAATGTGGCTGTTTGGCCACTGACGTTGCCATAACAACACCTGAATTCAAATGCAACCTCTTTTTGTGACAGATTTGTGCAAGACATTATAATTCTTCTGAATGATATTCCTATTGAAAGCTAGTTTTTATGTGAACATTATGAGATGGACAGCCAGAGAGAATAAATGAAAAACAGTTATGAAATACTATATGACAAAACAAGAATACAGTTTAAGTGGGGAGCCCCCAAGCCAAAGCTCGCTTAGGGCCCCCAAAAGTCTAGGGCCGGCCCTGCCTAAATATCTTTACCCCAATTAACCGTTAAGCAAAACGTTCAGTGTAGCAATTCAACAAGTGATTAAGGTTGCATACTCGTGAGTTATACTGGGGACATGTTTTGGAAATGACCAATTTTGTCCCCACCACATTGCATTCAGATAATTTCTTTAAAATGTTCTGAAAATATCGTGCACTAAGAATCGTACACTGTTTGCGTGTGTTTCTGTAAAACCAATTGGTGCAATTTGTACATGTGACACATTTAATATCAGTAATAATAACTGATTATAGAATAGCTTTGCACCAGCGTAGCATAGTTATTGCTCTTGTTGTCAAAAAGTATTTTAAGCATATGTATTATGTATATACAGTATTCATGTATTGTTTGCAGGAGCGCAGTCGTGTTTTTTTTAAATCTGAAGAAAGTGTCCCCAACACTTTTTCTAACAAACTCTGCAACAAGGACATTTTAAGAAGGTATTGTAGCCTCGCTAAACAAAACATGCACATTTTTCTTTATCATTTATAGACTATAATTAGTTAACTTGTCGGAAAAATACTCAATCGATGACCCAATAACAAACACAATGTGTATGTGCAGCCCGGGGCTAGTACAGAGGCTCCGTGGTGAGATCTTACCGGAGGACAACGCCGTGTCTTTCCGCCGCCGCTGCAGCCTCTCCCGCAGAGAGTCCAGCTGCTTCTTGTGCGCCTGGATGCTGCTCCATGTGTCCGACATCACCAGCAGAAACCAACGATATTAAATGCACCGACACCTGTCACAATGAACAGTGTTTAGACAAAAGTTGGAACACTGGCCCGCCTTGTTGCGAGCGAATAATGTATGGTCCAAGGCGGGAAAGTGTCGTACCAGCAACGTGAGTGAGAAACGTTCCGGCAGTCAATAATGGAAAGGAGAAGGGAGAAGAACATCTAATTGTACCTGCCCCCTTGTTAAAATCAATAAATAAATAAAAATCTGTCAGTCACAGCTGCTTAAAAAAACCAAATCACAAAAGTCAACAATCCACCATCAGCAAAACAGGTCAACACAACACTGTCTAATTAATTGTTCTTTATACATTTTCTTAAACCTAAATAAGTTCATACAGCCCTTTAAATCATTAAGTGAAGAATTCCACAAATACATACATTATTATACCTTTACAAACATTTACTTTATTTTAGCCAATACAACATATATTCCCGTCGGGTTCATTTCAGAGACGGACTTGTCTAACTTCCGTTATCGGTGAAATTAAAAGCCTATTTCCTTCGCGCTAAAATACATTGTTTTCGTGCAATTTGGGTAGATACATATTTCCTGTCATCATCTGATTTGTATAACCTTGGACTAAATACTTGTTTCGTATTTTTTAATTATTTTTTATTTTTGCCAACAGCCTTTTTTGTTTTTTTCTAACTGCCTTTTTTTTCTGCTAACGAAAAGATGGCGGAGGAGGAGAAGAGTGGAGAGCCTGTAAAAGAGAAAAACGAGCTACAAATGTTGACGGTAATTTATTTCAACAATATAAGACTCATATTTAAATCCACTAAGTGTCTAAGCCTTATTGTTTGGTTGACTTCTCGGGATCTCAGCGTGTTTTCTTGTATGTGCATCTCAATTTGCTAGCTTGACATCTTGTTACTATAACAACTGCGACGCTAACATACCTTGTCTAGTTTTTTTCCTTTACTTAAAATACTACGTCAGGTGTATGAGTGCAGTTTTATGTTATTCTACGTGTTGAATATGCTTTACAGTCACCCTATTTGATAGTCAGATACCAGACTAATGTGTATTATTAGCTTATCTATCCACTTCTTGCTGAGTCACCAGGTTGTCAGTGTGACTTTAGACTTAATGCAACAAGGATGGACACCACAGATGTTTTATTAAGACAGTTCAAGGTTCATTCCTAAATCATCCTTTATCAATAACCTGTGTTAGACACCATGAGTCCAACGGCAGGTGCACATATCGTTTCCCCTTTTACAAATGCCCATAATTAACAATCATCTCAACAAAATAATTCTATAAAACTATGATTTGGCCGTTGTTAATTTGGGGATACTCAATCATTTGAGAATTGCAGTTCCACTAAGCTTCACAAAACCAAAAGATCTGACTCTAATGTGGGTCAAGCACCGAGACAACTGCATCCTACAATTCCCATAATGCAACTCTAAAGCTTCTGTCATGAGAGCCTCTTTGTCTGGTTATGGCCACCTTTTGTTCCCAGTTTGTATGGCAGGTTTCCTGTATTTTGTTAACTTAATACACTTTTACGATGTACAGTTGAATGTATTGATGTTTACAACTTAATTTGGATTGGTTAGTTAATTACAGGTATATTATTTTATGCCATATAGTCCAACCAACTTATTAAATAAAAGAAGACATCGTTTTTTCTAACTCAATACTGCACTGCAGGCAGAGAACTGGGCCTTTGGTCTATTTTAACTGCTGTCAAGAATTCACAATCTTTTTTCCTCGCATCACAGGAGCTGGTGGATGACCTGTATAATTTCAGAGAACACTATTTTGAGACTCACAGTGTGGAGGAAGCTGGGAGGAAACAAAATGATGTCGCACAGGAGATGGAAAAGACACTGAAGAAGCTGGAGGAAAAAGAAGGTAAGGGTTATATTTACACAAAAGCACTTGGGCCTTTTAATTTCCAGAATTGAATTCACACTCGCTGTACCTCTGTGTTAACGAACACCCACAGATCAGTTAAAACACAAAGTAGAGTTCCTGCTGCAGAAGGGCAGGTGCCTGAACGTGTCACCTGACTTCAACGCCGTAGCCGAAGAGTGCCTTTCCCGCGCCGTGAAGCTGGAGCCCGGCCTGGTGGAGGGCTGGAACACACTGGGGGAGCAGTACTGGAAGAAGGGAGACCTGACTGGGGCCAAGAACTGCTTCACAGGAGCCTTGCAACAGGTACATTAAAGACGGAAAGAGAGGAGGTCATGTCTTCAACTCAGAGAGGCATAATCTTCCATTCTGTCCCCTTTGCTTTTCATACATAATAAGCCATAATACAAGAAACCCCTTTATGATTTAGTCGTAAAGTCAAATCAGTAATACACAAGGTATTTCAAACGTTAGAATTTCTGGCACTAATGCAAGCAGTATAATTGTGTATGGTTGTTTCTGAATGAATAGAACTCCTGTGGGATTATCCCTATCATGTACAGGACTGTCTCAGAAAATTAGAATATTGTGATAAAGTTCTTTATTTTCTGTAATGCAATTAAAAAAACAAAAATGTCATACATTCTGGATTCATTACAAATCAACTGAAATATTGCAAGCCTTTTATTATTTTAATATTGCTGATTATGGCATACAGCTTAAGAAAACTCAAAAATCCTATTTCAAAAAATTAGAATAGTTCCTCAGACCAAGTAAAAAAAAAAAGATTTATAACAGCAAAACACAATCAAACATTTGAAAATGTCCATTAATGCACTCAGTACTTGGTTGGGAATCCTTTTGCACGGATTACTGCATCAATGCGGCGTGGCATGGAGGCAATCAGCCTGTGGCATTGCTGAGGTGTTATGGATGCCCAGGATGCTTCAATAGCGGCCTTTAGCTCATTAGCATTGTTGGGTCTGGTGTCTTTCAGCTTCTTCTTCACAATACCCCACATATTCTCTATGGGGTTCAGGTCAGGGGAATTTGCAGGCCAATCGAGGACAGTAATGCCATGGTCAGTACACCAGTTACTGGTGGTTTTGGCACTGTGGGCAGGTGCCAGATCATGCTGGAAAATGAATTCCTCATCTCCATAGAGCTTTTCAGCAGACGGAAGCATGTAGTGCTCTAAAATCTCTTGGTACACAGCTGCATTTACTCTGGGCTTGATGAAACACAGTGGACCAACACCAGCAGCTGACATGGCTCCCCAAACCATCGCTGACTGTGGGAACTTCACACTGGATTTCAAGCAACTTGGATTTTGCTCCTCTCCAGCCTTTCTCCAGACTCTGGCGCCTTGACTTCCAAATGAAATACAAAACTTGCTTTCGTCTGAAAAGAGGACTTTGGACCACTGTGCAACTGTCCAGTGCTTCTTTTCCTTAGCCCAAGTCAGACGCCTCTTCCGTTGTCTTGAGTTCAGAAGTGGCTTGACCATGGGAATACGGCTATTGTAGCCCATTTCCCGGACACGTCTGTGAACAGTGACTTTTGATACCTGGACTCCAGCTTCAGTCCACTGTCTTTGAAGCTCCCCCAAATTCTGGAAGCGACTCTTCTTCACAATGCTGTTAAGGCTGCGGTCATCTCTCTTGGTTGTGCAGCGTTTCCTGCCACATTTCCCCCTTCCAACAGACTTTTTGTGGATGTGCTTTGAAACTGCACTCTGTGAACAGCTTGCTCTTTGAGAAATTTCTTTTTGTGTCTTACCCTCCTGATGGAGGGTGTCAATGACGGTCCTCTGGACAGCAGTCAGATCAGCAGTCTTCCCCATACTTGTGATTTAGTTTACTGAACCAAGCTGAGTGTTTTTCAAGGCTCAGGAAACCCTTGCAGGTGTTTCGAGTTAATTAGACGATTCAAGTGATTCGTTGAACACCCTACTAGTATACTTTTTCATGATATTCTAATATTTAGAGATAGGATATTTGAGTTTTCTTAAGCTGTATGCCATAATCAGCAATATTAAAATAATAAAAGGCTTGCAATATTTCAGTTGATTTGTAATGAATCCAGAATGTATGACATTTTTGTTTTTTTAATTGCATTACAGAAAATAAAGAACTTTATCACAATATTCTAATTTTCTGAGACAGTCCTGTATAGTTAACGTATTAACTCCTGTTTCTTACTCTTTATCTCCCCCTGTGTAGAGTCAGAACAAAGTGTCGCTACGCAACCTGTCGATGGTTCTGAGGCAGATGCCGACGGCGAACAGCGACGTACACAACAAGCACGTGATGGACAGCGTGGTCCTGGCCCGAGAAGCGGTCCAGCTGGACGTCACTGACGGAACCTCCTGGTGTGAGTAGAGTGTCTGGGTTCTACTATTCAGCAGGGAGGAGAGAAAACTAATGTATGCTAAAATGAGTTCTTGTTTCGACAGACATCCTGGGAAATGCCAACGTGTCCCTGTTTTTCACCAGCGGACAGAAACCACAGTTGTCTCAACAAGCTATGAGTGCCTATGCACAATCGGTGAGTACTGAGCTCTAGGCGTGTTTGTTCAAATCTATCGACACTTCTCGCACTAATGTTTTCATCCTCTCCTCCTCGTTTGCAGGAGAAAGTGGACAGAGCTGCCTCGTGTTATCCTGAGCTGCATTACAACCGCGCCACTCTCTTCCAGTACGAGGAGATGTTCGGGTCTGCGCTGGACGGCTACACCCGAGCAGCGGCGCTGGACCCCGGCTGGGAGGATGCTCGGGGGAGAGAGAAGCAGCTGCTGGAGTATCTGCGGAAAGTCACAGAACTCATACAGAACAAGGTATGGAGGAAAATGCATTACGGTAATAGCAGAATAAGAAAACCAGCAAATAGAAGCTGCTTGAGAAGCTGGAACTCAGGAAGTTTTTAAATCAAAATGGTTATCAATTCATCAATTTTCTTCCTATATGATTTATCATGAAACCATTATAGCGCTAGTAGACTCTTTGAAAATCAAAACCTCAGTTTAACATTGAAATGAAGTTACTATAAATGTTTAATTTAAATAATGGAGCATTCTACATCAACGTGGGAGGGAACTAACACTGAAATGACAGCTCGAAGAAGTAATAAATGAACTAAAAGACTACACTTTTCTACCACTAGGTGTCAGCAAAGCACATGTATATTTCTTGTCTTGCCCCTGACCTCCAGTCTCTGCCTCTCCTCAGGGGAAGGTGAAGGCGCGCAGGTTAAGGACGATGCTCTCTAACCTCCACACGTCGGCGCTGGGCCCCTGCTCCTCGCCTCAGTTCCGATCCCCGACAGGTCGCGTCGGCAGCCTGGAGCCCCGGACTCTTTCCTCCCTCACGCACGGTCTCAACACCGGGGTGGCCGCCCTGGGGAAGGTGGTGTTCAGCCTGGCTTCTGAGGGTCGCATGGCCTTGTGAGTGCAGCTTCATTTCTCATTAATAGCTCACTTGATTTTGAGAGCAGTTGGTGAAATCTTCCTCTTTTTCCCCTCCAGTACGTTTGGCATGGTGGACAGCGAGGAGTCGTGCATCGTGGTGATGGTGTACAACACAGCGAACAGTTGGGGCGTCCTGATCGGAGACACTGTAGTCATTCCTGAACCGCAGCTCAAACGAAACAGCATAACGCATAAAGATGAGGTCAGTGTCTCGCGTGTAGGGTTCAAACTGTAAAGATACATGTCTTTCTAAAAGGTCTCACTTTCACATTTCCTCTCTCCGCAGTCGTTTGACTTCAGAAGTATCCGAGTGGACTCTCCGCTGCTCCTCATCGTCAACGGCAAGAAACAAAACATCCAAAGTCAGATCGCCGCCTCTGTGAGCTACACGCGCCAGAGCGAATGAGATGCACCCGCAGCAGGAAGTGCAGCGAGAGGACCAATCGTTTTTGTTCTGGTTTTTTGAAGTTCTGATGATTGTGGACGTGTTAATATTCCAAAGTTCGCGCCTGTTTTATGTGTTGTTTTGTAAATAGAGGTCACCCTGTTACTTTGTCTTTAGATAGACACTTTGTTTATATTTATAAATATTCTTTTTTTGTACTCTCTTGTTGTGGAGACAACACGGAGATCTTTTTTTGTAAATGAATGAATATTTGATGATTATTATGATGTCAGACTTATCACTTTACCCTGAGCAAATCATTTTACCGTTCATATGTTGTTCACGTGTTGTTTTAAAACAGCATCGGAGTCCCCAAAAATGTATGTAAAGAAATAATTGACTATGATGGTAATTCGTTATTTGAAGAAATAGCTTTTTACTGGCGGACACTTTGGCACTTCTCAGTAGGAAAAGAACAGGTGTATTAAGGAACATATCCTATGGTTCAGCTCTATTCAATTCAGCTGTGTGCACAATACCAGGACTTTAAAATGGAGACACACAGAGAGACAAGAGAGAGAGAGAGAGACACAGAGAGAGAGACACACACACACACACACACACAGAAACACAGAGACAAGAGAGAGACACAAACACTGAGAGACAAGAGAGAGAGAGAGAGACACACACACACACACACACACAGAGACCAGAGACAAGAGAGATACATAGAGAGAGAGAGACACACACACACACACACAGAGACCAGAGACACACACACACACACACAGAGAGAGACGAGAGAGAGACGAGAGAGAGAGACACACACACACACACACAGAGAGAGAGAGAAACAGATGAGACACATGGAAACAGCTACATTAATTAGTTTGACTTTACACCTGTGTCTTACCAACTTAGATATGTCAAAATGTATTGTGTTAAAAAAGAATAATTATAATATGCCCTTATTGATGCGACCTTGGTTAACCAGCATACTGAATGATTTGGTTGTTCGTTATGCAAGAGAAAACGCCCCATTACCCTAAATATTCAAGCCTAGACCTCAGTGGGTCTCCTTATGCTTCCAATCAACAACAACCATTAGTGTTTGCATGACAGACCACCTACTGTTATTCATTTAGTAGCATCATATGCACTGTATCACTTCAGGAACATGTTTCATTTCATTTCTTGACTTTTTCTTTCTTAGTTTTTGACCGATAAAAGCCACCCATTGTCTTTAGTTAGATACGGCTCAACTCTACTTTATATCAATTTGTAGGTTTCTCCGACTAGAAGCAGGAAAAGCTCTTTCTCATTTGAACTGGTGGAGTCTCAGATAACAAAGAGGACTGTAAGGCAGGAGACAGTTTATGTTGTTTTTACAATGTCTTGCCAAGAACTTCTTAACACACTTTTTAGGTTTAATATAGGATTTCCTCCTAGTTTAGTTCAAAATCACAGAAAAAAACTACAAAAATGCACTCAGGGCAAACACTGCCAACAGAAATAAATATTAGAACAACTTAGCATTTATAAATAAGTGGAGTTAAGTTCAACAGTTGTGGCCGTCTCAGTGCTTGTTGATGTAGGGCCGGCCTCTCTCCCTGGCGGGGGAGCTGTACTGGAAGAAGTTTTTTGCTCCGTCAGCCTCCAGGCAGGAGAAGAACCGCCCGTCCCCACCGGGGGCCACGGAGAGGAACTGTGGGCTCCTCTCGGGAGTTCCCTGCCGAGCCACGCCTGCGCCACACACATGGGGGTTGACGGATGTTTCTCATTGTTATGCCGGTTTGAAATTCCTTTACATTGACAATCGGCTCTTACTGTGTTTTCCTTAATGACCACTTCTCCACAAAACACCTACAGCTGTGTTTCCCTTTGTCTTTCCTTTTAACATCATTCTCTCTCTGCTTCCTTCCTCTTGTCATTCGTCAGTTCTGATGTGACAACTGATTTAATAAAAGCAAGATTTTCCTGACAAACTCATTGATTCGGACTGTGAGAAATGATTATGGTTAACTTTACAGCTTGTTGGTGTCATCCTATTATCTGTTTTGTCCTACTGTCGACATTTTTCATCTTTCACCATTTCTGCCTGTTCAATTTCTGAAATGAATAGCTGATTATCAACATTGCTGGCAAATCATTTCCGACAATAAGTTGGTGCCAATATTGTTGTTAACATTGGAATTGTATATTAATTCAAGTATTTCATAATTAAATACTTGATAACTTTGATGGAAAGCCAGTCTCTTAATGTTTTTACCAATTTAAAAAAAACAACCGTGGAAGTGGGAGAAGTATGACGAAAGCAAAACACTTTTAAATGTTGAGTATATGGAAGGACAACATTTGTGGCCTGATTTTTTGTAAACTCCTAAAAACCATACCCGCCTCTTACTGCAAAACCTCAATTTATCTCCTGAACAAATAGATTACGACTTAATCTAAAACGTTAACATACATCTGAAGCTCTTACCGATGTTATAGTCGTTCCGTCCTGGTTGTGGCAGCATGTCTCTGTCCCCCGCACCCACCACCATGTTACGCAGCCTCAGAGAGTCGTACAGCCCCTGCAGTTTCTGGTACTGCCTGTTTCTCTCCATCAGCCTCTCAGAAACCTCGCTGTACTTCCTTTTATACTCCTCCATCACCTGAAAGAACAACATGTTTACCCTAAGAGGATTGACAGTCATACTAAGGTCAATTTCAACTTCATTTGTGTTGCTATAAATCTACACTTGAGTTTATGAAAGGTTTACTTTTTTCAGGGAAGCGATTTCCCCCCTCATGCCGGAGAGCTCCACCTCTCTGCTTTGGTTCTGCTGAGTCACCACTTTATCCATCTGCTTCAGCTGGGCCTCCGCTCGAGACAAACTGTACTCTTGAAACATGCGCTCCTGATGGACCTGCTTACAAAGACAAGGGAATTACAAGACAACCAGACTGGTAACAAACTACATTACAAGCCTCACAATTACAGTGATGTTCCCATACATACAAACAGGATTATATTTGACCTGATAGCTCCAGAAGGCCAGAGCTCGGGCGCTGATGTCCAGAATCACATCTGGTCGCAGGCCTGCCAGCACCATGGCTTTGTACTCCTCAGATGGCGACAGCTCTGTCCTCACAATGTCCAGCTTCCCTGACAGCGCAGAGGAGCAGGCCGGGCAGATGGCGGGGGAGCGGCTGAACTCACCGGACCCGTGCTGATCACAGAAGACATGCGAGCAAGCTGTGACCCAGGCAAAGCCGCTCAGCTTGGTGCGACACTTTGGGAAGTTACACAGGAGCGTGTCATCGCAGAAAGACATGGCCCCGACTGTGAGAAGAACAGTAACATGTCATTAATGGAGCTCAAAGCAATAGGCAAGTCATTAACGGAAAGTTCTATCAAGCAATGACATACAATTGATTTTAAAAGACCTTAACAATATCCAGGTAAAGCAAGTAAAAAAAGAATGTAATGCTATATTAGGTCTAAAGCTATGTGAGGGGGTTAACACACACTCTTGGGTATTATATTGAATGATTCAAGAACCAATTTGATAACAGAATAACCAGGTAGGGTAATAAAGTTAAGTGTGTGTGTGAACATTGAATGACTTTTGCTATTTCATACATTTTTGGGGGTTTTCCTTTCTGATCATTAGGCTTAGGGACATCTCTTAGGACATAGGAGTTTGGACACTTAACACTTAAAACACTGTTTACACCTTTGTGTAAAATATATGTAATATTTAGTCCATGTTTATTGTTAGAACATTTTCCTCCAAGTTTTACTTTGGACAACTTATCTATTTCAAATGATCAATGAGAAAATGGGTTACTACAAGCAAATTAAATAATATATTCCCCAAAACCTTGCTGCGTAAAGGAGTATGTAGCAATGTAGCTTAGTTTAATTAGCTAGCTTAATGTTACGTCAACTGCCATTAAATGTTAGCATTAGCATGATAGCAGGTAATTTGATATGCTCAGTTAGTTAACAGCTATCTCCGCGTTTTGTTTAACCGCTGGTTTTAAAGAGAACTACTTTGACATCTTAAAGTATATATTAATAAACTTATACGGACACTTTAAAGGCGAATTTAAGTACATTTCGGGAGATTAGCTACAAACCTACCAGTTAGCTCTTCACTCGGCAGGTGACGCTAAATGAATACTGTATTCTGATTGGCTGATTACCACTCAGACTCTCAACTGTAACATCTCGACATATTCACTTTATACGGAGATTTTAATGTAAATAGGTAACTTTTGCTTATGAGTGGTGCAAGTACCTAAGAACATTTCATCAAAACAATATATAGTATCCTTAAATGTGCCAATCTCCATAATGAGTACTTTTACTTTTGAAACTTTAAGTAGCCATATTTAGATGCCAATACTTTATACTTTTACTTGAATAACATTTTGAATAGAGGTTATTTCATTAACAGAGTATTCCTACGCCTTGGTACTTCTACTTTTACTTAAGTACAAGATATGAGTACTTATTCCACCTCTGGTTATGATTTCATACAACTTGGGCTATGCACTTGTTATAAAGTAAACATAGAATTCAATTAGCATTTGTATTCTCTGGCTACTTACTTTACTGCATGTGAATTTGGACTTTACTTTCAGGTTATTTTCCAAGTGATGATGAAATTGGATGAAGTGAGATATTTTAATGAACACTCCAAACCGCAAACCCTATATAAACATGTAACTTCACCCCCCAAATCAAATAACGCCCTTCCAGCCTCTGAGTGGATATATGTATAATCTGAGACACCTACTTAAATATGGCCCCCCTTCTCCTCCACCTCCTCCCACTTTTCTCTCTCTCTCTCTCCCTCTTTTATCCAATTCTCCACGTGGTACAGGAGTAAAGGCGGGGGGTGAAAGAGGGGCATTGTGCTGTGCAGCAGTGGATCCGGGGGTTCATAGTGAGAGAGGGGAGATGCTCACTCAACTGTGTCCAGCACGCCATTGTCAAATATTCCCATCTATTCTCTGCCTTTTAAATAGAGCTCCAGTGTAAGATGCTTTTTCTGGGGTGGGTGGGTGGGAGGGGGGGTATTATACGCTTGGTGATAACACACGAAATACATGCATGTGGAATGGCTGTGTGGCCCCACTTGCACACAACTCAGTGCGCTGTTGTTGATAATTGGCCCTATGGAAATCAAAGGGTAGAAATATCTATAGGTTCACTCCTCACCCGGCTTAATAAGACGAGTGGGAAAACGGATTTTTGACTGTTGGAAACCACCTGCAAGTCAAATTATGGCTTGTATTTGACTATTTGTCCACCTTGCTGAAATTATTAAAGTGTCTGCAGTACACCTAAACAGATGTTTCCTGATGGAAATGTCACCTGTTACTTCTTTAGACATGTTATTGCATCTTAATTAGACCCACAATGATTTATTTTCTTCCTGGCATTATTTAAACATTTATCTTAGTCAAATAGATAATTCTAATGCCAATTTACATTTGTGTTCAAGCCATCCAACGGCTTTGACACCTAATTGTCATGTTTTATTGAAAGTTTATAGCTGCTGCGTGAGTGTGTAAAGAAAAATAAAGCTGGGGAGAATGAGAAAGAGAGAAGCAGGGAGGCTGTGTGTTACACGCCATTGAAATGCAAATATCATTGAAGAACAAGGAGTGGTTCTGTGTGTGTTTGTGAGTGTGTATGGTGCGTGTGTGTGCGTGTGTGAGTGTGTGTGTTCCCTGTATGTGCATGCAGCGGGGCAGCAGTGGGAGAGGAGGGGCGCAAATTGGACAAGTTTTTTGGGGGAGAAGAGACTTTAGGAAACAGCCACACACACGCACTCACGGCAGCTTCATATGGCACGGTGCAGACCTGCGGATTTCCAAATACCTATTGCTACCTTTTTTTAGATTTTTCCAAAAAGCATACGTTCTTTTATCACTTTTAAGTAAGCTTACATATTCCTTTAACATTTCCTTTTTTATTCCGGGGCTTTCGGGATGTGCGCAACTCTTGAACTTTAAATGCTTGGATGGTTTCAGGAGCGCTTCCGAGTGCGCAAAAACGTGCCTACTACCATTCAACAAACTGATGCCCCCCTCTCCCTCTGAGTCGCAGTGAATCATGTCACGCCGGAAGCAGAAGCGACCCCAGCATCTAGTTAACTCGGATCCGGGGGGCCCAAGGCTGCTATCTCACGGTGAGTACACATCTTTACGAGTGTGCATGCGTTTTTGTCTTGAATTTCATGAAAGAGTGCAACAAGCTTGCAAACAAATGGTGCTCAACAATGCATGCGGAATTAACTCAAGTCCTACAACAAAACGGAAAACTTAACGGAAGCAAACGTTTGTGTTTCGACGCACATAAATTGTGTGCGCTGTTTGGGCTACTGTGCGCTTTTGTCGTTGATCGACGTGATTTTCACACGTTTATTTATGCATGGACACATTCCAACAAACGCACCTGATTGAACAAACCAAAAAGTTGATGATCTAAGTTTGTCAACTAAAGAAACCCCTCTTGTTCAGCCATTCACTGTAATGGGCCCCACTAAATGGGGGCCTTAGGCACACAATAAACGTGTCCCCGTGAAATGAATAGAGCAGGATTAACTAACATACATCTGTGGCCATTTTCATTTGCTGTTGGTCCTCTAGGAAACCAACAGGCTGCTCAGCGCTGACTGCTGGAGGTCTTTGATTAGTATAGAGCACCCTCTTATTTGTTAACAATAAAGTGCATGGGTGGGGGGAAGGGAAGCCAGTGTTTTTGGTAAAGATTAATCTTCCACCCATCTATTCTCTTCGTCCATGCCTTTCTCTCTTATGCACCCCTCTTCCCCCATTTTCCACCTTCTCAATACTTCCCTCCCCTTTCTTTATCCCTCTTTCTCGCCCCCCAACCCTATTGACTGTATACTCCTACACAGTTGGGGGGGGGGGGGGCTCAGATGGATGAGAAAAAAAAGATTCAGAGGGGAAAGAGAGATTGCTCTCGCACTTGTTCTGTTTTACAATGGGTAATATCTTCCAGTGCATGCACTTTAGACTCTCTGCAGGTAAACTTCCTCCAAAGAAAGTTTATCTGGTAGTTACTGTTATGTGTCCCGCAGGTTGAGGTTTGTTTAGAAGTCACAGAGAAGGAATTTCACTTAGGTACAGTCTTTCATTCCATCACTATATCACTCCAGGAGGGAATAGTTAGTTTGTCTCTCCATTGTTGTTACCCTCCCCCTTCTTTTTCTTTTACTCTTTCTCACTCTGTGCTCAAGATTCTGAAAGAATTTGACCCCCGAGCAGCACAGGTCAGATTAGTTGACCAATCAGAGTGTCTGGACAGTGCCCAGAACCCTTAGCTTGGCCTGACCCTTGACCTCTACTGTGACGTAAGGGGGGAAGGGTGAATAGAGAGATGAAAGACGTAACTGCTGTAGGGAGGGGGTGGGTTAAGAGGGGTTATGGGTTGTCTTGGTGATGCCCATTGTCCTGTAAAATGTGTTGCCATAGCAGCAAGGTGGTCTGTAAGCTTTTTTGTGTGTGCAAGATGTTTGAGGAGTTTTGCTCCGGAGAGCACAGATTGAGACAAGACATTTCAAAGACTCATAGACTTCAGAGTTTCTTCCACTTGTTTATTTGCTTGTTCAAGGCCATTTCCTAGCAGGCATTTCTTTTGAAGTCGTAACCTGATCTTTTGGTATGCACACACATTTGCAAACTAAACTTGTAAACAATATGTAGAATCAATGAAATAAACAGACTGTAACTGGACCAAGATGTTTTAATTAATTGACATACCTTCATATTTGGTCTGATATTGGAGACACACTAATGCCTGCAAAGAAACAAACAAAATGGAATCAAAAGTTTAAAAAATATATTGTTCTGTCAATCCTCAGATGATCACCTGGGCATGAAGTCACCATCAACATCTCTTGGCTCAGAAGGAACCTCATCAGGGTCCTCCTCCTCATCCCCCACCTCTCACCAGGACTGCCAGCCGCCTTTGGCCCCTCGCCCATCCCCTGGTGGGCTCCACGCGCCCTCCTTGCCCAGCGAGAGCTCGCCTCCTCCCCACTGGCCCAGCCACATCGCCCCCTTCACCACCTCCCTCCCCAACACCCACTCTTCCCTCTCCCCAGACTTCCCGCACCCCTCGCTATCATCCCAGACTCACTCGCCTCCTCCCCTGGGTCAAACCTCAGGTTCCCACAGCCTTCTTCACCAAGGACACTCCACCATGGCCTCCCCAACAATGGGCAGCTCGGCCACCACCACTACCTCGTCCTCCTCTTCTTCATCCTCTTCTTCTCAGTATGTGCTGCCTCGCCGCGACAGCTCCAGTCCAGGTCATCATCATCATCATCATCATCAGGCATCCACCTCTCCCGTGCAGCAGGGACAGATCCAGGTGTCACCCACCTTGGCGATACTCCTGGAAGAGCTGAGGGTTTTACAGCAGCGGCAAATCCACCAGATGCAGATAACAGAGGAGATCTGTAGGCACGTCCTGAGGCTGGGAGGTGCTGTCTTTGGCCATGATAATAACCAACAGGTTGGTGGTGCAGACAGCAACCATAAGTCCCTAGGACCTGCATCTTTATCCCCAACGCACCCCTCCACTGCCACGCCAGTAACCACCACCTCATCGCTTTTGACTGGCCTTCCATCTTCCCTCTTCCCACAGCCACCCGTCTCCAAATCAGGTGCTGCACATGTCAATGGCAGCAGAGCTCTATCCTCCTCTACCTCATCTATGTCATCCTCCATGAGCCCCTCTGTTGCCTCACTACACCCTATGTCCTTGTCACTGGGCCTACCACCTCGCTACCTCCACGAGAAGTCATCCAACACCTCCTCGTTTGGCCATAGCAATGGTCTCAGTTTCCCCACCCCTCCCCTTCCTACCGCCAGTCATTCCCAGGATCTCCAGCCCAGCTCCTCCCTTGGCTCTTCCTCCTTAGCAGGACGCCCTCACCATGCGTGCCGTTTTTGTGGGAAGGTGTTGAGCAGCGACTCCTCACTCCAGATCCATCTGAGGTCTCACACAGGCGAAAGACCCTACCAGTGCCCGGTGTGCTTGAGCCGTTTCACAACCAGAGGGAACCTGAAAGCCCATTTCTTGCGCCACAGAGAGCAGAACCCAGAGCTGTCTCTTTCTCTGCTGCCCCCGGCACTGTGCGAGCCAACGCCTCCCGCTCCCAGCCCAATCCAGAGAAGGAGAAAACGGCGCACCGATGACGACGAGCATTTCAACGCTGTGAAAGGAAGCATTCCCGGGATGACGGAGAACATGGCACTAGGGTTCCTGTCTGGTGCGTCCTCTCGGCCACCGCCTTCCTCTTTACCCGCTGCCCCCGTCAGTGGACATGGCGTTGCTGTCCACAGCCCATTCACTGCTTCAGCTGAACAGAGCCTCGGCTGCAGCTGCTGCCAGCGTGTCCGGCACTGGTCTGCCTCCTTCCTCTACATCCTCGTCTTCCTCCTCCGCCATGGGCACCCAGTTCAAAGGAGTAAAACAGCAGCGATTTGATGAAAACACACCTCCTCACTCTGCCCTCCATACTGCTTCCCCATACTCCCAACTGGCCCACCTTCCTAAGATTCTCTTCCCTGACGGCACCTCCTCTCACCACCTTGCACTTCTACGACCCCCAGGCCACTCATCTGCCGCCCACCTCACTTCTTCACATCAGCTACCCTTCCCCTTTCCACCTTTCCCCAAACCATCAACCTCCTCTTCATCTTCTACCACCACCTCTACCCTGACCTCAGACACCTCCAAGTTGCAACGGTTGGTGCAGAAGCTTGAAAAGCAGCCACAGCGAGGTGCCTCTTCTTCCTCACTATCAGCTGCTGATGCTCATGGGGACACATACGGCCATGACCTGTCCACCACCTCCAGTGCCTATCGCAGGGAAATGTTGGCTGCTCTTGGCCTGAGCCCAAGTGCTACTGGACTTATGACCAGCCAGGGAGTCTTAGGTTCTGGCACTACAACTACGATGACTACTCACTCTCTGCCCACCGCTCAGGCTGCTAATCAGTGTGCTGTTTGCCTGCGTGTCCTCAGCTGCCCCCGGGCTCTGCGCTTGCATCAGGCCACACATCTGGGAGAGCGCCCCTTCCCTTGTAAGCAGTGCGGTCGTTCCTTCTCCACAAAGGGCAGCCTTAGAGCCCACCTTGCCACGCACCGCGCAAGACCGGCCAACTCCCGTGCCTTGAACTCCTGCCCATTGTGCCCACGCAAGTTCACCAATGCCTTGGTACTTCAGCACCATATCCGCTTGCACCTGGGTGGACAAATACCACCTGATGAAGATATGCCTCCCGAAGACGGAGAAACAGCTGCTGTTTTCGATGAGCGGGAGAATGACTCCCCTTCTAAAGCCCCACAACTCCTTCCTCTGGCCCTGACAACAAGCTCCAAGTCTCCAATGGATGCCCTCACCTCAGGGTCAACTTTTAAGAAATCCACAGCTGCTGACGCCACATCTGTGAAGACGGAAGAATTGGAGAGCTCCGCATCAAGTGTTAGCCCACCCGTGACCCGTAATCCCCCCTCAGTGGGAGCAGAGGACCCCCTGCGTCTGGGAGACAACGCCCCAGCTGATGGTAACCCAATCAACGGCTCCATGCACTCTGAAGAGGAGACCCAGGCTGACCTGGTCAGCACCAGCCCTTTCAAAGCACCCTTAGCTAGCTCTCATTCAGCTGTAATGAATGGAGACGCAGAGGCAGATGACACCCCTTTATCTCTGTGCGTTTCAAAGCCTGGAGCAAACAATAATACGCTGCAATCCATGGTTAATAACGATGAAGCTTGCTCCACAGACAAACCCACTACAAGTCCCGATTCCAACCCCAAAACCCCAGCTGCAAATCCCTCACCTGCACTCACCCCACCTGCCAGCCCCAAAGCTATCCCTGAGGCTGAAGAGGCCTGTGGCAATGACCCACAGGAGGCTCAAGAGAGTGATGCTTCCCAAAGCAAAGGCAAGAGTGAGACCACGACAACAAAAGAGCCTTTGCCTGCGCTGGACTCAGAGTCGGAGAAGGATGCTCCAATGGAGGAGAGTAAAGACGGGCACGAAAAGCCTTCAGAGGACCAAGAGCCCTCCGTCCCAGCCCAGCTTCCTCGCTCTGACAAACCCTACAGCTGCTCCCAGTGCGGGAAGGCCTACGCCAGTCGCAGTGGACTTAAGGTAAGGGTTGACTAACTTAGATCAAAAGATAATGATTTTGAGTTTGTAAAAGGAACATTTGTAAGGGGTAATGCGTTTTTTGTCAGGTTAAGATTTCCTCCATTGTGGCTAAATAACTAATATGTTGTGTCTTCCATCAACAGGGTCATATGAAAACTCATCCTGGAGCATCAACCCCCGTCAAGGCTCAAACCAATGACACTGACATTGCGGAGGATTGCAGCTCAAATTCAGCCAATAAGAGCCCGGAAGAGCAAGAAGAAAATCAGGGATTGGCTAAATCACCTGAGAAGGAGGACAGCACAGATACTAAAGCGATCGGTGTTGTTCCGGTCGAGCCTATGGACACTACTGTGTAGAGTTAGAATCACTGAGCGGCTGCAGTCAGTCTTTAAAAGGGTCCTGACAAAGGAATGTATTTTTTTTAATAGGACGACCTTTATTTTTGTAGACATTAATTCTAATTCATGTTTACCTTTTGTAATAGGCAGATAGATGAAGTTGTAGTTTTGCAAGACATTTGTGAATGTAGTATTTTAGCAATGTTATTTTTGTATTTCAAAGACCACAGTGAGGCCTTATCTTACACACTTCACAGAATTGTCACAATGAGAATTATTTGTTTGCGCTTTCGTTTGCTGACACCTTTTTCGGCACATACTGTATAAGCTGATTTGAAGAAGAGGGACGATCCAGCATTTTACAAGATGAACTCCATACCAAAATAGGCCAGTTTAGTAATGGCCAATGTCTGTAAATATGAGCGGCGGTTACATTTTATGCCTTTTTATCTGACTTGTTTCTTAATGCCATGCTGCTAAAAGCATGTTTCTGATGTGCTGAGTTGCACTGAGAGTTGCACTGTGTCCTGTGCTTCCGAGACATCTTCTTAAACACATTAGCAATGATGATAACCATGACGATAATAATAATAATAATGGTGTGTTAGATGATTTTGTGGGAAGTACTTATTGCTGTAAAAGTTGCTTGCAGCTTATTCAAACTGATGATTGTAAATGTTTTTTTGTTGTCGGTACCTCCCGGGTCAAACCGACAACTAGGATGAGCCCTGTCTGTTATAACTCCCCTCCCTTTATCTTTCTCCCCCTCCATTCCCCCTGCTCCCCTCTCTCTCAAAGCACTTGAGAGTTTTCTGCGCCCGCAGAAATTGTACTGCATTCCTGCTTCACCCAGTTTAGTATTCCTTGTAAACCCCTTTTTTGTAGCATTGACAAACTATGTTCCCATGACTCCCATGTGATGTATAAAAGATAAATAAAACAATGGCGATGTGAAGAGGAGACCGGTTTGTTGCTCGTCTGTGCTTTTCTGTATATGTTTTTGTTCTGGGTTCAGTTTAAGCCCGTCTTTGTGAATTCATTTATCTGTTTAAGTATTCTGTTTGCATGACTCCTATTCTGTGTGCTGTTGGTCAGTTTTCGCTTGTTTGTTCCAGCTCTCTGTGTGTCTGGAATCGGGTGGGGGGGGGGTTCTTTGTCTGGGCTAGCTGTCTCCTAATTCTGCCTTTTTTGTCCTCAATGTCTTTTAATATGTTGCAGTTCCCCACTACTGTGTGTGTGTGTGTGTGTGTGTGTGTGTGTGTGTGTGTGTGTGTGTGAAAAGGATAATCAGAGCCTGTATGAGTGTGATTGAGGGTGCAGCTGTAGAGGCCGCCACCTCCCTCCCCTCTCTGTGTCATACGTTCTTTTATACGCACCCTCTTTCATTTTCTCTTTCATTTCTCTCCCTCACTCTTTCTGCTCACCCCTGTACTCCCCCCCCACCTCCTCCCACCCCATGTAATGAGCTGACACACAGGAAGCTCTAATCCTCACACAATGCCACCCCTCTTCCCCCCAGAGTGACTGGGAGCGGGACAGGGGGCAACAGGGACCAACCTGGCCCAGCTGTCCCCAAAATGGCTGCCTTTAATCCCTCCCGTTTTTGAGCTCCTGAATCCATGACAACACGTAACCAAGGAGAAGAATGCTCAGGGGCAGAGAGCGGGACAAAAGGAGTGAAAAGAGCCATGTGTGAGAAGTTTGTCCACATGCTTTCGTGGGCGACAAGGGACGTGTCTCAATCAAAAAAAAGAAAGAAAGAAAAAGAGAAATTTGAATAGTTTTCAGTTTAAGAAAAGGAACAGAGAGATGGAGGTGAAGACAGAAGTCAACAGGTGTGATGGAGATGGTCGATCACACGTAACACGTTATCACTTATCAAAAAGCTGGAATCAACATCAATCGTCAGAAAAACGTTTGTTGATGTAATGTGCATATTTAACCTACAATTAAAGAAGAGTCAACATCCATCGGGAAGACAAACAGTTCTTTGTTCCCACATTGGCCGTTGATTAGCGTGGTTTTGGTCATTACAGCTGCCTTTCAACTGAAATGTGACAGAATCACGCAGTTCATGTTTTTAATTATATGCTTATTAAAACGTTTTTGTCACCCTATTTATAAAGAACGACAAACAAAACAAAGAAACTTATGTTAAACCCTAATGGAAAGCACTAAGGCTCCCAATTTAGTATTTTGTAGCAAAATATAAACATTTAATAGGCAAGGCAAGGCAAGGCAAGGCAAGGCAAGGCAAGGCAAGTTTATTTATAGAGCACTTTTCAACACAAGGCAATTCAAAGTGATTTACAACAAATGAAAGACATTAAAAAAATGGCATTTAAAATCAGTCATTAAAAAGAAAAGCTAATAAAATAAACATTAAAAGAAGAAATACATGGATACACTTTAAAAGAAAAAATACATGGATAAAAGTTACAGTGCAGTCTAAGATATGAATAGTTCAATTAAAAGCAGCGACAAAAAGAAAAGTCTTCAGCCTGGATTTAAAAGTAGTCAGAGTTGCAGCAGACCTGCAGGTTTCTGGGAGTTTGTTCCAGATATTTGGAGCATAATAACTGAACGCTGCTTCTCCATGTTTAGTTCTGACTCTGGGGACAGAAAGCTGACCAGTCCCTGAAGACCTGAGCGATCTGGATGGTTCATAATTTAGCAGGAGGTCAGAAATGTATTTTGGGCCTAAACCATTCAAAGCTTTATAAACCAGCAGCAGTATTTTGAAATCTATTCTTTGTCACACAGGAAGCCAGTGTAAAGACTTCAGAACAGGAGTGATGTGATCCACTTTCTTAGTGTTAGTGAGGACTCGAGCAGCGGCGTTCTGAATCAGCTGCAGCTTTCTAATAGATTTTTTAGTGAGACCTGTGAAGACACCATTACAGTAGTCGAGTCTACTGAAGATAAAAGCATGGACAAGTTTTTCCAAATCCTGCTGCGACATTAGTCTTTTAATCCTATATATGTTCTTTAGGTGATAGTAGGCTGATTTAGTAACTGTTTTAATGTGGCTGTTGAAACTCAGGTCAGAGTCCATGACTACACCTAGATTTCTGGCTTTATCTGTTGTTTTGAACATTGCAGACTGAAGCTCAGCGCTAACTTTTATACGTTCTGCCTTGGCTCCAAAAACCATTACCTCAGTTTTATCTTTGTTTAATTGGAGAAAGTTCTGACACATCCAGTCATTGATTTGTTCAATGCACTTACTCAGTGTTTGAATTGGAGCATAGTCTCCTGTTGCAACTGTTACGTAAATTTGTGTGTCATCCGCATATGGTAACTTATTTTGTTGTTTTTCATTATCTGAGTCAGTGGTAGCATGTAGATGTTAAAGAGAAGAGGCCCCAAGATGGAGCCTTGAGGAACCCCACATGTCATATTTGTCAACTCAGATGTGTATTTACCAATAGAAACAAAGTTGTTTCTGTCCTTTAAGTAGGATTCAAACCAATTTAGGACGGTTTCCGAAAGTCCCACCCAGTTTTCCAGTCGGTCTAGTAATATGCTGTGGTCAACAGTATCAAACGCAGCACTGAGATCTAATAATACTAACACTGAAGTTCTGCCACTGTCTGTGTTTAAGTGGATGTCATTAAAGACCTTTACAAGAGCAGTCTCAGTACTGTGGTTTGGACTAAAGCCTGACTGGAACACATCGAAACAGTCATTTAAATGCAAAAAATTACTCAGCTGTTGAAAAACAACTTTTTCAATGATTTTACCTAGAAATGGCAGGTTTGATATGAGCCTGTAATTGTTCATTACTGAAGCATCTAGATTATTTTTTTTTAAGAGCGGTTTAATGACTGCAGTTTTCAGGGCCTGTGGAAAAATACTTGAGTGAAGAGATTTGTTTACTATATGAAGTAGATCTGAGGCCATGCAAGGCAAAACATCTTTAAAAAATCCCGTTGGAATAATATCAAGGCAGCAGGAGGAGGATTTCAGAAGTTGAATAATGTCCTCTAGGTTTTTATCATTAATCTGATGGAATTGTGTCATGGTGTTTGAATTGATGTTAAGTGGACACAGAGAGAACACATTTGCTGTTCCTGATGCAGAGGCACTGACTGCTTGTCTGATTTTCTGAATTTTGTCAGTGAAAAAGGAGGCAAAATCATTGCACGCCCTGGTGGATAGAAATTCAGAGGCTACTGACACTGGGGGGTTAGTTAGTCTGTCGACGGTAGCAAACAAGGCACGTGCGTTGTTTTTGTTTTTGGTAATGATGTCAGAGAAGAACGATTGTCGTGCGTTTTTCAATTCCAAATTATAAAGGCCAAGTCTCTCTTTATAGATTTCAAAGTGAACCTGGAGATTTGTTTTTCGCCACCTGCGTTCAGCTTTTCGACACTCTCTTTTTTCTGCTCTCACGGTCATGGCCTTTCTCCATGGAGGTATTTTCTTCCCAGTCACTTCCTTTACCTTAGTTGGAGCAATGGCATCTATAATATTTTTAATTTTTGAATTAAAATGATCTACTAGCTCATTTACTGAGATGTTAGCAGGGGCAAGTGTGGAAGAAAAATTCTGAGTAAACATTTCCCTAGTATTTTCAGTTAAATATCGCTTTGTGGTTACCTCTTTTTGAACATTTTTGTGAACAGAAATAGAGCTCTCAAAGAAAACACAGGAATGATCAGAGAGCGCAATATCAGTCACCACAACCTTAGAGATATTCAGACCCTTTGAGATAATTAAGTCCAGAGTGTGCCCCTTATTGTGCGTGGGCTCCGTCACATGCTGAGTCAGTCCATGGCTATCAAGAACACAAAACAGTTATTTTGCCCCTCTGTCCTGAGGGTTGTCAACATGGATGTTAAAATCACCAACAATGACTAAACGGTCAAAGTCAATACACACTATAGACAGCAGTTCAGTAAAGTCATCATAAAAGCTTGCACAGTATTTGGGTGGTCTATAGATATTTAGGAACAGAGCTCGAGAGGAGCATTTCAGCTGAAGGGCCACATATTCAAAAGAAGCAAAGTTCCCATAAGATGTCTTCCTGCATTGAAGAGAATCATTGAACAGAATAGCAACTCCACCCCCTTTCTTATGCATTCTTTCCTGACTCATAAAACTAAAGTTTGATTCGATAAACTCACACAAACGTTTGAGCGCTTCCTGTATCTAAGATGATTCACCGCTCTTAATCTATTACCTATCAACACAGATATCGGCAAAGCTATAGGCAGGCAGGGCCCTGGCATGTCCTGGAAAGAGTTGAGAGTGCCATACGCCCTTGAGCCTGTACCCAGCAAATATCAGTAAGCATTTTGTACACACACATCCTTATCAGGCTTCGGAGACTGCAGATGCTTTCTTGAAGGGAGGGAAGGTGGTTGATGTAGGCACGGTGATGGAGACGGGGGAGATGGTGCGGGGGTAGAAGACATGCTGCCAGGGGGGGGAGGTGGTTGACGTAGGCTCGGTGATGAAGACGGGGGAGATGGTGCGCGTCTCCGCGGTGATTTTGGTGGGCGTCGTTGAGGAGCGGGGGTAAAGGACATGCTGCCAGCCCTGCGTATCGCCTTAGTTTGGTTATTGAAATCCAGGAAGGAATCGGTGCCAACCCTCTGTATCGTCTTCATGTGTTCAAAGGCGTTGTCAGGGGGGGGGGGGGGGGGGGGGGGGGTGACGGGCAGTGGAGACTCCTCCATGTGTCTCATAGGTCTCCCATAATCAGAACATTCTTCAGGCGGGTGCAGTGATAATTCGTCAGGGTTTTCTGCGCGATGTGTTGTGTCTTTCTCCTGTTTTGATTCCTCTTGTTGCTTGTCCTTGGCAGAGGGAACAGATTGATGACGCAGGCAGTTGAAAATGTTAGAGATAAACAATTTCACTCCTGACTTGTTCAGGCAAACTCCATTTGCCTTGAAAAGATTGAACATCTCGATCAACACACTATAATAAATCTTCCCATGTTTGCCCATAAGTGAAGTTAGCTGTATTAAAAATATAATAAATGCTAATACAGTAACACTTCACAGGTAAGTTATCCAATCCATTTTATTTCTATAGCACATTTAAAAACAACAGTTGAACAAAGTGCTGTATAAACACATAGCATAAATACATAAAAACAAATGTAAAACACGAGACAATGAAACCAGATCAGACTGAAAAACTCTTCTACAAAAAACAATACAAAACACTAGAATGGTAACAACCCAAATGTAAAAGCACAAGTGTCACCTGGCCTGTAAATGCCACGGAAAATAAGTGGGTTTTTAAACGAGATTTAAAAACAGGCAGAGTTGGAGCAAGTCTAACCTGGAGGGGCAAGTCGTTCCATAACGTTGGAGCTGCAACAGCAAAGTTAATTCATTAAGCATTTTTCTTATAGCTAGATAATGTGTTATAAACCATTGATTAAATGTTTGTATACTGCTTATAAATACTTTTTGTGTCTGGACACTTTTGTTTGTTATTTTACACTTTGTACAAGAATAGTTCAAACTTTCATTAACGTCCGGAATGTACACACTAAAACCCGAGAATAGATAATGATTCCTTTATGTAACTTCTACACTCTCTTGTTACGAGTTTTTAAAGGTCCGACAACTCACTGCTTTATAGTCTCTCTTTTGTTAACTGGACTTATAACTTCAAGACATTTGATATTTAAATGTAATTTAATATGCCATTCTTGGACACTAAATGTAAATAATATCCTACTTTTATATTGTGTGAGCTGTAATTTATCCCATTCAATAGTGTTTTATTTGTCATCTTTTATATTTTCACTGTTGTAGTTCTGTTTTATCTTCTATTCTGAGATGTTTATATTGTATAATTGTTTAGTTTCTACTCTTTTGTATTTCGTATTATGTGCAATACTCTTTTTTACATGCTGCTTGTTTTGTTATCATTACATGGCTGTGTGTTTAGATGAAAGCCCGGTGGCGATCTGTTCATCTGTTACACTGATTATACAGTAAAGCCATCGAAAATAATATGATATACAGTACAGTACAAGTAGCCTACTTCTGGGTCTTCATTCAAGCTCGGCTCTGTGTGTGTGTGTGTGGCACGATCGCATTTTGTGAGTGCGCAAGTGGTAACGTGGAATGTTGATGTTAGCATCTGGTGTACTAGCTATGCTAACGGATATAAAGAGCTGTTTCTACACCAAGGTGGAGGACAGTCCTCTCCTGTCAGACTGAGAGTATCGTAACCTCAGCTCAGTGAGGTAAGGACTCTTACCTCACTAGTTAACTTTAGTGTAAGTTATCTCAGTGGGTCTCAAACGGTTTGGTCACCATTTATGTAAACAAGTATTTGCGAGGAACACCTTTATATGATCATTATAGTTATTAAAGAATAAGAGAATAAATAAAAAACGGGTATGAAATACTATAGGACAGTAACACAAGAATACAGTTTAAAAGGGGAGTGATTAGTAAAATATCCATAAAGAAAAAGTAAATCTGTGTACAGTTCTGTTTCATATGGATGCTGAGAGATGTAGACTATCCATAGATCTCCTAATGTTGCTCTCAAAGTGCACCAGATTGATGCATTTAACTTCAATATTTTTAAAATAATCTTCCCGGGGGAGCATGCCCCCAGACCCTCCTAGAGGAGGTTAGGTCCACACCCACCTAAAACATGTTCACATGGATAGGATACTAAATACATTTGCACCCTTTTTATATGGTGGCCTATGTCCTTATATGTTTCTGTTTTGGTGGTCGTGCCACAACCGTGCATGTATGCACAAGTCATAGGTGCGCTATACAATAGCACTACACCCTGCAATGTTTGTGAAAGACAATAGACTTTACAGCATGTTTTTTGAAGTTGTGTTGGTGTTTGTGTGTTGGTTGTTGACGGCAGTGTGTGCCCCCCCTTTGTAAATGATTGCCCCCCCATTCGATTTGTTCTAGAGCCGACCCTGTCTTTTTGCCATCATGTACGATCGGGATTAATCAACAGACAATAAACAGACAGCGCGAAAACTTTCGCGGGGGGCGTCAGAGCTGATACAAATACAATCTTTTATTTTTAGTTTATTTGTATTTAGAAAATTAAATCATTCAATATACAATGCTATATTGCATAATTTCATTTTCAAAATAAAAAATAAAATACAAAAATTATAAAAAAGAATTATTTGCAATACATTTAACTGGCGACCCAATCAAAACGGGTCCGCGACCCATTTTGGGTCGCGACCCTGAGTTTGGGAAAGGCTGCGAGTCATATCTGAGACAGTGATTCCATGTTCTTCAATATATTATAAATCCACAAGAGGGAGCTATTGTCTGTGAACGATTCATCAAACAAGTGGAACTGTTGACGGTCCATCTGCAATGATGGTATTCTCTTTGTTTGATTTGAGGTCATTTACACTCGGATTTTCTTAAGTAGGCCAATAAATAGAAATGTCATACATACTGATAAGTTAAAAAGTGTAACCTGCATCCACATTTCTTCTCAAATTAACAAAATAATATGAAATAAAATATACTGTAAGTACCAAAAGTAAGTCATTATGCAAATGAGCAACTTGCAAAATAAGTGAATTCTTTTTTCTTCTTCTTATATCTTTATCTTTAATAACATCATATTTTCTTTGATGATAATATTTTGTATTAATAATCTGAATCTTTAAAGGCTGTTGTAAATATCAAAATAAATGTACACAGTGCCATGTATTTGTCTTAATGTAACATAACAACGTAATTACTGGAATAAAAGTACCTCAAATGTGAAATTAAGTACAGTGCTTGAGTAAATGTATTACTTTCAACGTTAACTGCATACTATGAGTCATATCAAAACAATGTTGATTGCTTTAGAAATAATGAGTTTACAACATTTTATTGTTATTATAATATAACCATTATATAACGCTCTGCATTGCCTCACAGTGATTCCCTCTGTCACATCCACCGTCCAGTTCCGGCTCCACACTTGATAACACGTGTTTGATGTGCGAAATAATTTAATTAAAACCCCATCATTCTGTAACAACTCACTCAGGAGACACAATGCGAGGCCATTACTCTCCCCCTTGCTCCCTCCCCTCGGGTGACTCGTTTCCTCGATAGTAGAAGTACTTAAAAGGCACAAGTTCATGAGCTGAGGAGCGGAGTCAGGAGTCAGGAAACAGCTGCGCAGAGACGCAAAGCAACACGACTGTAATAGAGAGGAAGAACCATGAGAGGGAAATCCGGGGAGAAGAGGTGAAAGAAATAAGAACTCATTTGGGATCAAGAGGAAACACTGGGAGATAAAAACGTTTCTGGAGAAGGTAAGTCTCCCCAAAGACTGCTGCTTTTACTATCTCACTCTTCCTGATCATTCATGCTCACTAGACACAGGTTTACAACGCCAGCCTGTGTATCATTTATGAACATGTCATGCCAGTGCACGTGTGCCTTGATGCCTTTATCACTGAAATAAGTGGTCCTTGAAATCCTATAAGGCACAATTAGTTCTACATATATATCATTTATTTATTCTTGCCCCATTATTTTTATATTTGTGATTTAAAAAAAACGTTTGAAGTCTTATCATATTTCCATTGCAAACTAGCTGTAGCTTTTGTGCATATGGCAATACATTGAATTTTGAGGTAGGCTTATTGTAGATTCATACTATATTTATTATTTCAAAAATGATGAAACAAATCAAAATAACTTTATTTACTGTTCCAAGTTAGACATCCTGTAACCAGATGATTCCTCCATGACATCCTTAAGATAATAAACGCTGTGTTTCAGTGCCTGTAAGAAGGGGCTGAAATATTTCCCTCCACACTTGAGTTGAGAGGATTTTCTGTATCCAGGATGTAACCTTGAGTAACTCATGAAGGACTACACTTATCAGCGGCTTTTGGACCTTGCACTGTAAGAGCCTCGTCTCTGTGGCATGCGTTTGATCACATGCAGGATGACACAATCTACTGTCCTTCTCCTTCACAGTCACTGCTTGGTGAGCCCACGTGCTGCTGATCTGCTGCTACCTCAAGGTAACCCTTACCTTCACCTCACAACATGTCATTGTCTTTAATCCACATGTTCTTGGTTAAACTGGCAGTAAATCTAACAACATCTTTTTAAATCTACCTCACTTTCTATTGAGGTATTTTTGTGTTTTTGAGTTGAATTTTCCTACAGTCTTAGTCTTTGTTCTTGTTTGATTGATCAGTCTCTATCTGGCTCTGCTCATCAACAAAATATCTTAACTAGAAATACAGCACGTCTTACTCCATTAACTTAGAGTTTGTACACTTGATTGTGGGTTTCTTATCTCAGAGGGGCATTAACCATGTTTTTGTCTCATCATCAAACCACATATATGCTGAGGATGATGAACTTTAGAAAACATGTGACCAGTTCTGCTGACACTCTCTAACCCTGCATGTGTGTGTGTGTGGACAGCTATGAGTCAAAATTGTTGTGTGTGTGTGTTGGTAATTCTTCCTCAGCTTGTATGGTTACTAATGAAGAGCCAGTGTTTTCAGGCATGTGGTGTGTTTGCTCCTCTCCTCTCTGTCAATACACTCAACCTTAAAAGGCCATTTGCTGTGCGGCCTAATGGCTCTCCAATCCACCAAACTGCCCCTAAATCCACCAGTGCCCACACTAATGTAGGATTTGGTTTTGCATGTTTGTTCTCACATTAGCGCTTTGGGCATGTAAATATGTTTTTGTTTGATTTGGACAGGATTTAAACAACACAAGTATTTGCTTTATGTGTGTCCTGAAAATCAGTTTCTATGGTGACAGCATCGCTGATATGACGTGTGTGTCCTCCACAGATGGAAGGAGATGACGATAGATAACCGCGTGGAACGTTGACCAGTCTTCAGTCACACATCAACGAGAAAAACTCTCCAATTGTGACTGAAATATTCCCATTTCTAACTTATATATTTAAAAACCACCAAAAACACGAACAATGGCGTCCTACAGCCCCGCCCCAACGGAAGAGGAGAGCAATGGCAGCCCCCCGTCTGCAAAGAAAGGGGAGTCCATGAAGCTGAAGAAGGAGATCTCCCTCCTCAACGGGGTCTGCCTGATCGTGGGGAACATGATCGGCTCTGGGATCTTCGTCTCACCCAAGGGCGTCCTCATCCACAGCGCCTCCTACGGCCTCTCCCTGGTGGTGTGGACCGTCGGGGGGATCTTCTCCGTGTTCGGCGCCCTGTGCTACGCCGAGCTGGGGACCACCATCACCAAATCCGGGGCCTCCTACGCCTATATCCTGGAGGCCTTTGGGGGATTCATGGCCTTCATCCGCCTGTGGACATCGCTGCTGATCATAGAGCCCACCAGCCAGGCCGTCATAGCCATCACGTTCTCCAACTACATGGTGCAGCCCATCTTCCCCACCTGTATAGCTCCGTACCTGGCCAACAGGATGCTGGCTGCTGGTTGCATATGTAAGTACACATTTGGAGTGTGTGTGATAGTGAGAGAACTTATTATGCAAAATCCACTTTGTAATGTATTTTCTACATCAACATGTGTCCCCTCTGTGGAAAGAGATTCTGAAAGTTTCAGGAACAAAGATTATCTCTCTTTTTGTCCTGATCCATTTCTATAAAAACCTGTCTGAAAATGAGCTGATCAAAATGTGGCCACTTTATGATGTCATAACGACATTTTGTCTTGTGTAACCATTAGCCCCCCCCCACCTTATCACCTGAATCTCCTCCTAGAGCACCGTTGTGTTATTTTTAACCAAATATCTCTCTGTGGGGAGGGGCTCCTTATTTTCATCTAAAGCAGGGGTTCCTAAACTTTTTCAGCATGAGACCCAAAACAGAAATGTTGTGGTCCTAAGGGACCATAATATCTACAAACAAAGAATGCAACACACCATGAATTTAAAATGGAAATATTTATTTAATTATAAAAGTGCATCGCAGCAATTAGGTTTCTCACCATGACAACCTTCCCTTTGAGCTTGCCCAGATAAAATAAGGATCAAAGCAGAAAGACGAAACATGGGAAGTGCAGTGAAGTATATACAGTACACATCAAATTTAAATTATACAATTATCAAAAGTGCAATATTAAGTTTGTCACTAGCTCAAAAACTATGTACACACCATTTTAAACTATTTTAAATGAACAAAGAACAAACATGTAAACAGAAAGGGACAAAACACTAACTATAGGAAGTGCAGAGTACATCACAGGTGAAACCACATGTAAATGATCAGAAGTGCAACATTAAGTTTGGCACTAGATCAAAAACTATGTACACACAATTTTTAAACACTTTTAAATGAACAGAGCTGAGAGACAAAGAAACTCCAACACTTGGCAACTGATTAACTTTTTTTTGTGGAGACTGACTTGATAGGATGCCCTCAGTGCCCCTCTGTTCCCTTTGAATGCCTGAAAATAACAGAGAAGATATTATCATTAACATTGCTGGGTTATTGGGTGATTTTTAACACCAGCCGGCGTACGCTGTATACCCAATGTGGACCTGGCAACCGCATTTATAGCGCATTATATTAGGTACTTGTTAGACGCTTTTATCCAAAGCGATTTACATACTCAATACTGTGGAGAATCCCCACAGAGGGATCTGAGAGCAAACATTTCACGAGCGCACAGAAACAGCCTGAGTGCGAGGACAAGGTTTTAAGCTGGAACACAGGAAATCTGTAAGCAGCAATATATCTGAGTGCAAGCGTACAGTTTGAGCAGAAGCAGAGCAAATCTAAGCGCAGGCAGGCACTATTTGAGTGTGAGGACAGGGTTTGAGAGAAAGAAATACATATTCTGAACGTGAAATCAATAAAGTATGCTCTCAAATTTAAAGACCACGCTCTTGAATACAGATAGGGAATAACCCCCATATGTATGTGCATCACACTGCAGCAGTCACGTCCATGCGACTTTCTCTCGCTTTCCTTCTCATACTGCCTGTCACTTTCCCTCTAATCTTCCTGTGGTTATTGTTTCTCTGTTTTTCTCCCGGGCCGTTTTAAAAACACTTCAGGCAAAGTTGAAACACCGCTCTCTGCCGCTGCAGAATGTAGAGGACGCGCGGGAGCGAGTAGAGGACGCGCGGGAGCGAGTAGAGGACGCGCGGGAGCGAGTAGAGGACGCGCGAGAGCGCGCAGCTGGCGGTCCGCTCTGGGGCTCAGTCTGCATTTCATCCAACTTTGCATTAACGAAACAATTTCACAACAGACCCTGACAAACTCACAAACACACAAATCAAATGATTAAAATGAGTGACTTACTTTTCCGCCGTCAAAACACTGCTTCTTGAAAGACTCTTCTTTGCAGATGAAAAAATCCCTCGATTTGTCCCGATGCAGAGGATGTTTTGTTTGGAGATGTCGGTCCAATTTATTCATTTTCAAGCTTTCGTTACTGAGCACCTCTCCACATAAAATACACTGAGGCCGCTCCTCTCCATTTCTAACAGCTTTTGTGAAGCCAACGTTTAAAAACTCCTCTTTTTGCCATCAAGTACGGGATTAATCAACAGACAATAAACAGACGGCGCGAAAACTTTCGCGGGGGACGCATCAGTGTTGATACAAATACAATCTTATTTTTTAGTTTATTTGGATTTAGAAAATTAAATCATTCAATATACAATGCTATATTGCATAATTTCATTTTCAAAATAAAAAATGAAATAAAGAAATTATAAAAAAATGTATTTGCAACGCAGCCATCAGCTCTGACGCTGTGTGTGTGTGTAGCAATGCATTTAACTGGCGACCCAATCAAAACGGGTCCGCGACCCATTTTGGGTCACGACCCTGAGTTTGGGAAAGGCTGATCTAAAGTAACAGACCCAGAATCAGCACTTTTGAAACAGGGCTGAAACAGAGGGGATTATGGGATGCTTCAATGGGTGATCCGTTTGGTATTTGGAGCCAAACACTTCAGAGACATGTTTTGTATATATTCGAGACCTGTAATATATTGTTGAACATTTGTATAATAGGGGACCTTTAAGAAAATGCCACAGTTTTGTAGACTAGAGAAGTGAAAAACGGTGACACCGCTGCTGCCGTCAGCATGTCTGCAGCAGAAAGGCTTACTGACAAAGGAAAGAGGAATTGAGCATCAAGTAGGAGGAGAAAAGGAAAAAGCCCTTTTACTCAATCTCAGATTACGAAATCCATGTCTAACACGTGAGGAGTCACAACTCTTTATTGGTATGGGAACAGCAAGACTGTCCTTTAAAGTACATCTTTGTGAAAGGATGTGCCGAGCTAACTTGGACACATTGACCCTGTGAAAGAGCAGAGCTGACAAATCAATCAAACTAACAAGAAATTCACAACGCTTCTCACCACGGCAACCAAACCCCATTTAAGAGGCGACGAAATACCAACGCTCAAGCAACCACAAAAGAAGCCAGAGTTATAGCTTACAGACAAGCCCTGATCAAGATAAAAAATATTGTGCTAGTTTGCAATATATATTACTCATGCGCCCACCCACTCATTCATGCATGAAGACACACTTAAATACAGGAAGATATACTCTTGTGCCATGCTCCGATAAGCTGTTCCAGGAGGAGAGGCTGTGATAGCTGTGAGGTAAAGTCCTGGAGGGAGACTCTGACCTGAGAGGCTAACGGCTACTGCCAGCTCAGCACAGGAGAGAGGCTTCAAAACTAAATACGCTTCCTGTCAGATACAATACTGTAAACATAATTGTATCCTTTATTAGTTGCTTTTGGTCAAGGTTAATTGTAAATGGAATTTCTTTCTTAGCTCTAGGCAGAACGTCTCATAAAAATGTAATTTAGCAGAAGTTGGTCTAATTGTATGGAAGCCAATTCATGCCAGGAAAAACTCAAAATAAGATGAAATGTTATGCATGACATTTTTTTGTAAATCCTAATAAATGTAAGCTTCTAGAGATAGTCATCATTTTATCTCACTCTCTGCAAGGCTTTATAATTATTAAGTCAAAATCTTGATTTACTGTCTCATAATTTATACTAAGGTCAAACATTTTAAATCCTTTTCTTAAAGTCTTTAATAATCATACCTTATAAAGCACACTTCTTGATTTAGTATTTCATAATCAGGATTGAATACTCCATAATATGGTTAATCTTGATGTTTACTTAATATCACATACTTTTGTTTCGTATATGTAATTTTCTTTTTCCTAATGGTTATTTACTTAGTACTACATTTTAATATTTTTTTTCAATGTTTGTTTTTGTGGAAATGGGCTTAACACATTTCCGAAACGACCCTCTTTCTCCACTTTTCAAACCACGACAGAAATAAATGGCAACTTTTACGAAAACATTTTTTTGGTATATCAGCAGTAAGAAAACACCTTATTCACTCGCTGAATGTACATTATACTCTCTTTTCCTCTACATCTGGACCGTATTTAACCTTCCTTACCCGATCTCACACCTCCCACCATCCTAACCTTTCACTGTCAACACACCACGCCCCTACTTCTGTGTGGCAAAGTCTCCTTCTTTATTGTATTTGACCGGACCTCCTGCTGGGAAGGGGCTCGTTATGATCCTCTACCTGTCAAAGTGAAGATGATAGTGTTATGATTCGTCCCCCTGGGGGGGGGGCGCTCTGACATTGCGAACTTGTAGGTCCAATGTGTCCACTCAGCTGGACAATTTGCGCCTCGTTTCTGAACTTGAAGGGAGTACGTGCTGATAAGAGGCCTGAGAGAGATAAGTCACAAGAAGAAGCACGAAAACATGTTTCCCAAGAAGTTGCAATAAGGAAAGAAGTAGCAGTTTTCCCTATCAGTCATTGAGTCAATAAAAAAATCTCCAGCCTCCAGCAGAACAATTCAAGATTTAGTAACCGACTTCCAACTGTACCTGTGTGTGTGTGTGTGTGTGTGTGTGTGTGTGTGTGTGTGTGTGTGTGGGTGTGTGTGTGGTGTGTGTGTGTGTGTGTGTTTCTGTGTGCTGCACTCAGCTGTTTCCTCGTCTGAAAAACAACAGGCCAGTCTGCTTGAGTCAGCAGCAGCGTTTCCTTAAATCACACACGGAAACATGCCGGCACACACTCAGTTTACAGAGCAAATGTCACCCACTGGGAATATTAAATGATTGGTTTCTGTGTGTTTTATTTATCCATATTCATGCATGTATTTTGGTTTCTTTCACTTACCTCAGGTTTGCTGACCTTTGTGAACTGTGCCTATGTAAAGTGGGGCACCAGGGTCCAGGACTTCTTCACCTACGCCAAGGTCATCGCCCTCATCGCAGTCATCATCGCCGGCCTGACGAGGATCGGACAAGGTCAATAACTCATCTCGCACCCACCCATATCTTACCAAATGCTAGATAATAACTAGACAGGTGATTATTTCTGCTTCAAATGAAATGATTGTGTTTCCCAGGTCACACACAGAACTTCGAGGGGCTTTTCGATGATTCGTCTCAGGATGCAGGACACATCGCTCTGGCTCTGTACTCGGCTCTGTTCTCATACTCGGGATGGGACACCCTCAACTTTGTCACAGAGGAGATCAAGAACCCAGAGAGGTGAGGAGAGAATAGTACATACGAAATAAAAGCAATCTTTAGTTTGGATCAAATTAGGCTTGATTCACGCTTTATAGACAGAATATTTTGTCAAAAAGTAGCTGAAGATATGCCAAATTCAGGGAGCATCTTGCAAAGTTAGGTCTTTTTCAGTATGACATTGCTTCTAATTGAACTGTGGATTTTAAAAGCACATACAAAACATGTATCTCTTACAATATGAAGCTTAACGCAATATTCTAATGGGCATCTACGTCTGGTGAGCTCACGGGAATTCCTATGGTATAAGACAGTTAAATACGAGTTAATGTAACAAATCTCTCAAAAACCCAAAGTCAAATGTGCTAGAAATCAAATATGTGATGTCATCAAGCATAAGGATATGCAGCCGCTCCAGATTTGATATCTGATGGTTTCTGGCTTTAAGAGAGAAGAACTCATGTTCACTGATATTGATGTTCTCCTTTATATCAGAATGCTGTACTTCCCCTAGGCATAGATAAGACAAATGTGATGATTTAGTTTGCAGTATTGTCTTCTGCTGATATATTACTAGTTTTAAAACGACCTTTCTGCAATCTGTGACCACTTAGTACAGTTAACTTCACAAGATTATTCCTGTAGAGCCAAAGGAAACGCTTACTTTCCTTGCACAAAGGTTGCCAGTTCCGCTCTGATGTTTCAGACAATAGGAAACAATCACATTGAGTGTGTGTGTGTGTGTGTGTGTGTGTGTGTGTGTGTGTGTGTGTGTGTGTGTGTGTGTGTGTGTGTGTGTGTGTGTGTGTGTGTGTTTGAGCCCTTTGGTGTGATTCACAGAGCCACACACTGATCAAATGAAGTAAGGCTACACATGTGATTGGATCACAAGCCTCTCCCAGAGTTCCCAGGGAGATTAAGTGACAAACGGCCCCAATTTATCACAATCCCCGTCTTCCCCTCACCCACGGGTCGATCTGCTCTTGACCCTAAGGTGTCTAAAGCCTCTGTTTCTCATTTGTTTTGCTTCCCTCTGCTGGTTGTCTTGGTGAACTACAGGAATCTTCCACTGGCCATTGCTATCTCCATGCCCATCGTCACCGTCATCTACATCCTGACAAACGTGGCTTACTACGCCGTCCTGCCCATGAACGCAATCTTAGCCAGTGATGCTGTGGCTGTGGTAAGTTCATCTCTCTCTATACTTGCTGTACGCCAACGTAAATCTCCCCTTCGTGGGACGATTAAAGGGACTCATTCTGATGACTTTGAGTCCATCAAGTGCATTAACACTATTCATTCTCTTGTTTCTAGACGTTTGCAGACCAGGTGTTTGGCGTCATGAACTGGACCATTCCCTTGGCGGTGGCTCTTTCCTGCTTCGGAGGACTCAACGCCTCCATCCTCGCTTCCTCCAGGTGAGGGAATTTGTTCTGTTGTCATTTCATCTCCGGGTTATCAGCACCTTACTCATTGTGTCCTACAGCGACAGAATGGTTTGTCAACTTAAGCTGAAGATATGCCAAATCTAGAGAGCACCTTCAATATGAAGTCTTTTGTAGTATGACATTGCTGTGGACTTTGAAAGCACTACGCCCCTTTTTAAAACTTGTGCAGGTGCTCCTATTCTATAAGACAGTCGAAAAATATGAGTAGATTGGACAAATCTCTCCAAAAATCCACAAGCAACTGTGATAAAACTCAAATGTATGACGTCATCTAGCATAAGGATATGATGCAGCTCCAGACTCTATACTTGAGGACATCACAAGTCTTAGTCTTCTCTTGCTTCTGGCTTTAAGAGAGTAGCTCGACATCATCGTCCATTTTCTTTGTGTCTCTAAAGGCTGTTCTTCGTGGGCTCCAGAGAGGGCCACCTGCCCGACTACCTGTGCATGATCCACGTCCATCGCTACACCCCCATCCCCGCGCTGCTCTTCAACGTCAGTCAACCCTCATGGATCATGTCCTGTCCATCACATGACATCTGTTTTATTCCCCTGTTGCGTCCATCACAGTCTGACTGACGTTGTTTCTTGTTCCAGGGCGTCATGGCTCTGATATACTTGTGTGTGGAAGATGTCTTCAGGCTGATCAACTACTACAGCTTCAGCTACTGGTTCTTCGTTGGGCTGTCCATTTTGGGGCAACTGTATCTGCGCTGGAAGCAGCCGGACAGGAAGAGGCCGCTAAAGGTAAGAAACAGAACCAGTGATATCACCTGCAGCCTACATTACCCACAATACAACTCAACACACCCATTATTTTCATCTTCAAATGTGACAAAAGACACATATTCAGTTGTGCGTGTAACCAGATGTAAACTTGATTGATTTTCCCGTTTAAAGGAGTAATTCACCAACAAAAGGATTTATTTATCAATGACTCTGGCTTACCTTAAAGTCATGAAGAAAAAATGTATAAAGAATCCAAAAGTGGTGAAAAGTCACAATTAATTGAAGTCAATGGTGGCCTAATTTAGCAACAACAAAACTACATCAAAACCTCTGTTAAAAAAAGTCTCATACAACTCTTGATCCAAGTCTTATTTATCCTGTCGGACGCTCACTTCTTCCGCAAGTTGTTGATTCTGAAAAGAACTGTAAAGGACAAGAATGTCATCTCTTTTTTTTTAATACCACCAACCCAAGGGCTACAAATGTATGGTATTGTACCTGCACTTGTAAAGCACCTTGTAACTGGTTGTGGAAGATGCTTTAGAGGTAATATTTATCCTACTAATTTCATCCATATTTGATGTTGTATCCCTCAACTCTATTTTCTCTTCGTCCCTCAGCTCAGTCTCATCTTCCCCATTGTTTTCTGCCTCCTCACCGTCTTCCTGGTGGTGGTGCCGCTCTACAGTGACACCATCAACTCTCTGATCGGCATCGGCATCGCCCTGTCGGGTATTCCAGTGTACTTCCTCTGCATCTACACTCCGGCCACGAAGAGGCCACTGGCGCTACGGAAACTCATCGGTAAGAAAACTGCAGGATTAACACATTGCTTTCATACATTAAAACCACCATGCCATACTTTAAAACAGCGGGGTCTTAAGTAACCTCAGGGCCACTGACCAGTTTGATTCTTGTTGGAGAATTGGCTCTAATGTCCAAGGAGGGAATTAAAAAGGATTAGGGTGCAAAAATAGATGTTCTTTGGCTGAGGGGTAATGAACATTTACCTGAGGAAGGAGAATAAGAGAAGCAGGGAGAATTGCAGGACACAATATTGATCTTAACACAAAGAAAAATGATAGACCTTCCTTTACCAAAAATGGTGTGAGGGCATGATTTAAAAGAAAAATATAACAAACTGTCTGAAACTGTAGAAAATATCTGATTATTTATGCCAATTTCACCACAAACAAGACTCACAGTCTAACTTGCTAAATGAAAGGGTGTATTTCTGAAAACTGCAGTGCACCCTGGGAAATGTTCCAGTCTAACTGTCTTTTAACCGAGTGCTAGACATGTTCAAGCTGCTGCAGAGTGCTTTAACATTAATGATGTCAACTTAAAAGATGGCGTCAATGCTTACATCTGGATTTGGTGTATTGGTACATGAACAGATCATGAAAACCTTCCTCTTGTCTTCATTTCTTTCAGCTAAATTCGGCGTGGTGATCCAGAAGGTGTGCTTCTCTGTTCTGACTGAAATGGACCACGAAGAGTAGACGTTTGGTTATCAACAGCCTGCCGGAGACCCGCAAACGCACAAATGTAGAACCTGAACGCATCGCGGCCAGCCGCCTCAAGGCCTCGAATGGACGAATAAACATTTGGGCTTGAGCTGGACCCAGCTCTCTGACCTGTCAATCATCCTGATGTTGCCCGGGTGACTGATGGCCAGCATTTCACTCCAGCTGACTTCAGAGGGAACATTTGAATGCACTCCTGAATGAATAAACACCTCTTTATACGACAGAACTTGGCGAGATTTATTTAATTCACACGTCAGGACCGGTATTTTGTGTAGTTTTTTTAATTTGACTGGAAGGTGGCACATTATTATTGTAATAAATTGTGCGCTGCTGCATTGCTGACCGTAGGAACATCCTTGGTGTTATTTTTATTATAATTTGCACAAGCAGTAAAAGAGATTTATGTTCCCACGCTCACTTATGAGGGAGGAAAGGTTAATAATGTTTTATACGGTCAGCTGTGATGTCTAGTGAAGGGCTATTTTTACTAAAATGTACTTTCTTGTGACTTAAACATGGTGTTTAAATGTAAGAGTTTGTGACAGTTGAGCTGCAAGCAAGTATTTATAATAAAATTACTTCTCAACAACAATCGACCAATGTCTTTGATTTCCAAGTATGTTTCTAGGGAAGTAGATTCACTGAAATGTATGTCTTTTTTTCTTTTTTCAAAACCCAGGGACATTCATTTAATATGACGTAAAAGTCAGAAAACCTCTCAACAGCATTATTTTAGGGCCAATCCACGAATTGATAAGTTGACTCATTGCAGCTAAGTTTTATGAAAATAATCACAACATCACACTCCCCAAAGTGGTTGTTTTGAAAATGACTTGACATTTTAATTACTACTATAATACACATAATTATTGATAACATAATTACAATTGTCTCCTTCGCTGTCATCTCTTCCATTCATAAATATTTACATAAATCACTTTCAGTCTGCTCGCCAGAAGGCTTTTCTGTCTTTCTGACGCTGCAGCCATGCGTGTTGCTGCAGAGGATTGTGGGTAAAAGTCTGCCTCAGTGGCCCTGCAGAGAAAAATAAAGAGATGTCATATAGCACTTTTTATTATCCTTTATCCTCATTTGGAGAAATTACATCCAGGAGTTTCTTAGCGACTGAAATAAAGCCACAATAAGAATACAATCTGTGGATGTGAAGCTGATGAACCGACCTTAAGCAGCGAGGTCCAGATGATTTTAAACTCTTCTTTGTTTCTCTGCCAGCTCTCGGGCCATTTGAGCGTTTTTCCAGCCTGCAGACGAGACATTTCCAACATGTAAGACAACTGACTTGGCCTTAAATCGTTAAATCGTTCGGACACCTACTTTTCCTGATGCTTTCCAATAAGCCGTCGCTGTTGGCTGGGATTGGGTGTGGGATCATCGCCGGGATCTTTAACTTCTCTCTGACCAATGGGTGTCTGAGCAGGGCGACTTGACCCAGGGAGAAGCAGTTGGAGGTCAGCCAGTAGGTGAACACCGCCTGAGGTTTGGAAGAGGAGAAAAGGGTTGTCACATTTAGATGCATTTGCTACCTACAGTATGTAAGATGTGATTTGAGGTTCAAACAGTAAACGGACTCACTGTGGGGAAGCTGATCGTGAAAGGGAGGACGACAAAAGGCATGATCCTGAACACAGTCTTCAAGTGTCGCAGTTGGGGGTTTTCAACACCAGACTCGGCACCAAACTAAAAGATAAAGCGACAATGCGGTTATTATTTGATGTTCTTTCTTTAATGTCTTTCTGTAAGACAAGTTAGGTCAAAGCCCGCTGACCTCCAGGATGAAGAACATGGTTCCTGTGACGATTACAGGGAGGATGTAAAAAGGGTCTGCTGCCGTCAGGTCGGGGAACCAGAGCAGGCCACCGCTCTGCATGCTGGGCACCGGCAGTTCAGACATCTTCCTCAGCGCGATGAAGAAGGAGATGAAGACTGGGGCCTGGAGGAACACATGAGGGATGTATCCTGATGGTATTAAGTGATCATCAATAAAACACATATAGTTACCCTTTCTATTTTATGTTAACTCTTTGATGTAGGTACATTTTGGATTATATTTGACCAGAATTGTACCATGACTAATGTGACAAACAAAATGCATTTAAATGTAACAGAGGAAATGATTGCCATATCATCCAAATGTTTACAAATCTGAAGGTCCCACTTCAGCAGTTGGCAGTGCAGTACTTAATGTGAACAGCAGGTGGCACATGAAGTATTTCCTGTCATTTAGTCTCAACAAAAGGCCAATGTATAGAATTACGTGCTTTAATCAAGGAAACTTAGTTAATTAAAAATAACTCTGTTAACTCAAAGTTCAAAAGTATTTGCATTAAAGTATATTAAACTATTAAAAGTGAAAGTACTCATTAGGCATTATGGCCCATTTCAGAATATTTATTAAATTACCGGATTATGATAGCGATGCATTACAGACGCTAAAGCTGGTGCTATTTTAATTACTTTGTTAACTGCTAATAGATATGTTAACATGTTATTAGATCTCAATGTTTGAAAATAAATGTAGTGGAGTATAGAGTACAGTAGTGAGATCCAAAATGTAGTGGAGTACGAGAGTAAAGTTAAGTAAAAGTAACCTGAAATTGAAGTAATGGACTAAATTCACTCACATTTCGGGATAGAGAGATAAACTGACCTGAATCAAAGGCACAATGAATCCGCGGAGAGGATTCACATTATGCTTGTTCTTGAACAAGCTCAGTTGAAAGTAGGCTTTGGCAACTGAAACACAGAAAGGACCGCTCATGACAAGTTGTTGAAGCTGGATGTCTTCACGAACATTAACAGAACTCTAAATCGTGGCTCAAAAGAAAAATGAAATGTAGAAGAAGAACCAGATTTTACATTCTAATTTGTTTCCACTGTTTTGCGCCTCGCTCATCCTGTTATTCAGTCTGCCAAACACGGCCATAACATTGTGCAGCTTGGCCGCCTCCCTCTGGCCCTTCACGATGACCGGGAACACGGCGACACGGGCAATCACCGTTCCTGAAGGAGAGGGAGGGATAAAGAGGAAGAAAGGAAATATTAAACGCTCTCATGTACACATGTGAAAGGCTTACATACACTCATATGACACGTGCCATTATGTACATGTTAAATGCTCTTATACACACATATGAAACATTTCGTAAACACACGAGAAACGCTCTCATATACCCATGTGAAATGCTTTCATACACACATTATACAGTCCCGCAAACTATTTTCCAGAGAATGTCTAATCTGGTGTTGCTTACCTACGACGATGGCCCCCCACCAGGGTATTCCAAGGTCAATGTGAATGTACTCTAACAGGTTCTGGACCATCCCCACTGGTGTGCGTGAGGCCAATCCCAGCGCCGCTAAACTGGGTTCTGTGACCACAGCCTGAAGGACCTCCGCTGCCGTTGAAGAGACATCAGCGACCTGCTCAGTGAACGACTGGGTTAAAACAGAAAACAAATGGAATCATATAGAGTTCGAAGCTGACTAAAGTCTATACATTTGACTTTGTATGTAGTTTTGTATGTAGCTACCTGTTCTGTGATTGGTTGTGTGATGATGGGGGTGGGGTCAGCAGGCAGAGAGACGGGGAAGGTTTGCAGCACAGGAAGGACTTCAGAAGAGTCCCACAATGAAGTCGTCGTGGTTCCATCCTAAGGTGGGATCTGTCAATATCAAGTTAACTGATTCTGCTCAACAGCTATGTTATGATTAACCTGTTCACATGTGTGCCGTCTCACCTGTGAGCTGTTGTGTCTGACGGCCACAGCGTTCACCCAGAGGAACTTCCTGTTCTGTGTGCGGGCCAGCAGAGTCATGGCAGCAGGACTGCAGCTCTCAAACACTGTGTGCAGATGAGACTTCTGGAGCAACCGCTGAGTAGAAGAGAAGGACAGTGTCAGCCACATACACATTAAGAAACGACTACAACCTACTGTTACTGTGTCACATAAATCCAGGGGGTGGTATTTATGTACTTATTGCACTATATGGTGTCTTGCACTGTCCAAACCCTTAAAGTTCAAAGGCTGTATAGTCATATGCACAGCTACAGTGTGGTTATTACAATGGAAATCAAAAGGCTTCTCCAACAATGCAACATAAATATACATAACACATAAAACAAAATAAAGTTATTGCATAAACGCGTATGCACGCATGTCAGTGCTTTTGCCAACACTGCCCACTTGTTTTTGTTTCATAACCTGGTGTTTGGTCAGTTGGGTTAAATACTAGAGAGGCTGTCAGTGTCAAAGTCAAACAGAAGGCTGTGCAGGGGATGCTAACCGGTTAGCTATCTTGCCGGGGAAAGTCTCTGTTTGTGACTTTGTTTCAGAAGCAGTGATGAAGTACCACGTGTGAAACTGTAAAAAAACACTTACGTGGTTGCATATGTCTGAAGGGGGTTGGCTGCCCCGGCTCGGTTTTCCACTCTGTCTCAGGAAACATCTCGCTAAACAAGCCGGAGTCACCCCGCTCCTGATGGCAGCCATGCTACGGGAAGACGGAGGAATCAATTCTCCCTGCGTCAGCTACACGCTTCGCCCGTCTTCAGTGTTCATTATTTTTAAAGATAATATGGCATTTCTATTGGCCTTTAAAACAACACAAATACATGTTACTATTATTTAATAGTAACATGTATTTTTCTTGCTGTTTTTTTTATTGTAAATGTACCTTTTATATTTGTGTACTTTTATTTTGTTTAGGGCACTGGGTGATTTGGGCACCTTCAAATAATTAGTACTCTACTGAAGTATAACTACTGACGTACAACTACTTTACTGTATTTCCAAACTCTACTCTACAAGGCTACTATAAAGTATATCATACATTCTCGGATTTAAAATATTTAGTATAATTTCTACATTATGCTAGAATCAAGAAAAATAGAGCACTTCACATGTTTAAATAAATTAAAACACATGAAATACATATTTGCAAAAATGACTGATTTCCAGACTTGACATTTTTGGAAATGTAATCATTCAATCAAGTCAGATAACTTCATGAAAGGAGACAATGGTAAGAAGCGCTGATCAATTAACTGATTGGTCGACAGCTCTACTATTGTGTACTCAGAAATCACAACAATACACACCAACATTTTTGTTTTGAGGCAGATTTGACATTTAATTAGAATAATACATAATGACAACCCTTTCCTCCCACACTGTCCTCTTATCCATCCATAAATATTTACAAAAATCATCATCAGTCTGATCTATTCAACAGTGTCCTTCCATGGCTTTTCCGCCTTGCGCGCTGGCTTTGCTTTAGCTGACCCTGCGGCTACGGGGGGGGGTCGGCTGCTGCAGAGGATTGTGGTTAAAAGTCTGCCTCAGTGGACCTACAGAGAAACATAAAGAGAAGACGTACAAACACATTGAGTTTCAGACCACACAGAAAGTGCCAAAGCCTTGACACCCCAGACACAATCATGCTCCTAGATCCTTGTAGCCTGCATCTATCAATTGTTTTCTTAAATACTTAATTGGTCAACAAAATGTCAGTAAATATTGTTCAATCAAATGTCTAATTTTGTCCGTCCTACAGTCCAAAAATACAAAATATGAATTGCACCGTCATGAAAACTGGAATGTCTACTTAGTTGCAATCAGTGTTCAGGCCTTAACCTATACGCACAAACTGAATATCCATCAAGATTTGTTTACATTTTAAGTATCTTTAAAGTTATGGATTCATTTTCTCACACTATTTGCTCTTTTTGAGGCCCATAATCCCATTAATGTCAGAGTTACTTCTTTATTATATTATTTTGTTTCTGTCTTATTGTTGTAATACCAGTGTTTGGCCACAAGGGGGAGCACATCTGCCGTTTCTACATCAAGACCACTTCAATTTGTTAACAGCATTTAAATAAGCAGACTATTGAGGCTAATAATCCAACAGGCTATTATGTCATTCCAGTTATTCAGTGTTATGCAACTTTATTCTTCATGTATGTCAATTATGATGCACTTTTACATACACATCATATCATTCAAGCCACATTATATCATATGCAAATGTATTTTCCACCTGCACACCTTGGACATACGGACCTTTAGAAGCGATCTCCAGATGATTAGTGATTCTTCTTTCCCTTTCTGCCAGCTGCTGGGCCAGTTGAGCGTTATTCCAGCCTGGAAACCAAACCAAAGTTACACCATGGACACAACTTGATAATTGACTTATTCTACTAAAAGAAAAATGAATCCATCAAATGCAATCAGTTGGGTGTAGAGTTTAGATACCAACCCTTCTTGAGGCTTTCGATTAAACCCTCATTTTGGGGCACGGCTGAGGTTGGGTGCTCGATCCTTGCCGGGATCATTAACTTCTCTCTGATAAATGGGTGTCTGAGCAGGACGACTTGACCCAAGGAGAAGCAGTTGGAGGTCAGCCAGTAGGTGAATACCGCCTGAGGTTTGGTAGAGGAGAAAAGGATCGGTATTAAATGGCTGCGGCGTATGATGTAAGGTGAAGTTAAAACAATAAGCTGACTGACCGTGGGGAAGTTGATAGTGAAAGGAAGGATGACAAAAGGCATGATCCTGAACACAGTCTTCATGGTTCTCAGGTTGGGGTTGTCGACACCAGACTCAGCACCAAGCTAAAAGAGACAAAGCAGTGAATAAAACAATATAATCCTGTTGATATGACTTTTCAGTTATCTTTCTTTCTTTACGACAGGTTAGGTCAAAGCCCGCTGACCTCCAGGATGAAGAACATGGTTCCTGTGACGATTACAGGGAGGATGTAAAAAGGGTCTGCTGCCGTCAGGTCGGGGAACCAGAGCAGGCCGCCGCTCTGCATGCTGGGCACCGGCAGTTCAGACATCTTCCTCAGCGCGATGAAGAAGGAGATGAAGACTGGGGCCTGGAGGAACACATGGGGATTTATCCTGACAGCACATGAACTGGAAAACTGTAATCATACACAAATATTGTTGCTATTTCCAATTTTTGTAAACTCTTTTTAATGCACACGTTGAAGGCAGATGCTGAATTACATTTCACTGGATGTATGCCTTATATAGTTATATGTGGCAAACTAAATGGATTAATACTAAACGGAGAAATCTTAAAGGGGACCTATCATGCAAAATGCACTTTTTGATGTCTTTTATATATAGCCATGTGTCCCCGGTGTGTCGGGGAACTCACGCAGCGTCAGAAAATAAAACCCTCTCTCTTTTCCTCCGTACCCAAATCTCTAAAAACGGGGGAACAACGGTGCTGATCCAGATTTGGTCCGATATGACGTAACATCTGAAATGTGGACCCACGGCCCAATCAGAAAGTTGCTATCAGAAACAATGCCCGACTGTTTTGGACGTAATATGGTCGGTGTTTACATTAGCATCGCTAACACTCAGAGCTAACCTGTACTGGAGAGCATGTGTGTGAAGAAGCAGGAAGTAAAAAGGAACTCACCTTGTGGTATAACCGGCAAGAGAGAAAGCCTTTGAGCTCCAAACTGTTTCAGAGAGAATCCTTGATAATCCATGATATGGCGTTTCATCACGGCAGCATTTAGTTTAGACAGAAGCTGCCGGGTCCCGCATGAGCTCAGACCCCTACTTTTATATTTTTAAACTATTTTTTTAAAGCTTTATACCCAAATCAGCACTTTTGAAACAGGAAGTGAAATAGAGGGATATGAGGCATGGCTAGAATGGGTGATCTGTTTGGTAGTTAGAGCAAAAGACTTCATTGACATGTTTTTTATATATTTGTATATATCTGAGACCTATCGCCTAAATAGCATGATAGGTGACCTTTAAGCCAGATCATCAATATGTTTGCAAATATGAAGATGCCACAGTTATGTGAACAGCAAGTCTTCGTCTAAATGCAATTTTCTTTCCACAAAAGTAAACTGAATAGAAATACAGACGTGAAAATGATGTCTGCTTTGACAAATTATACATACTTTATGGATATAACCAGGATAAAGACATAAACTGACCTGAATCAAAGGTACCAGGAATCCACGGAGAGGGTTGACATCGTGCTTCTTCTGGAACAAGTTCAGGTCAGAGTAGGCCTTGGCAACTGTAACGTGCAAACAACAGGTCATGACGAAGCTAAAACCTGATTTTGTTCTACATGCCCACACTAATAAATAAAAAACATCTCTATTGTGACTTAAAAGAAGAAGATTTTTTACAGTCAAATTTGTTTCCACTGTTTTTGGCCTCGCTCATCCTGTTATTCAGTTTGGTCAGCTCGGGCAGAACGTTGTTCAGCTTGGCCGCCTCCCTCTGGCCCTTCACGATGACCGGGAACACGGCCAGACGAGCAAACAGCGTTCCTAAAGGAGAGGGAGGGATAACAGGAAGAAGAGGATGGTAAGAAAGGACACAGGAAATACAGTGGACGACTTACCGCAGCATCAGGTCTAACACTCAATGACAGGTTCCTCCCACAGGCCATAAGACTATTAAACACCTGAACTTCTGAAACAACATCCATAACATTCATCCGTCTGCAACTCATATATATCAATATTCCAATTACTGTATATAGACTATTCTGCACTGTTTCTATTATATATTATTTACCTGTACTATTGTATCTGTCTTATTGTGTTGCACTGTTGGAGGAGCCTGTGATCTGCGGTTTTCATTGTCATAACTACGCTGTAGCTATGACAACTAAGCCTTGAAGCCTTGAAAGACGTAGTTTGAATCGCTTGAGTAACTGAATGTTAGTGTTGCTCACCTACGACGATGGCCCCCCACCAGGGCAAACCGACATCCATGTGAGCAAACTCTAGCAGGTTCTGGACCAGCCCCACCGGGGTGTAGGAGCCCAATCCCAGCTCCACTAATCTGGGTTCTGCCGCCACCGCCTGCAGGACCTCAGCTGCAGTCGGCGCGACATCAGCCAGCTGCTCAGTGAACGACTGCGATAAAACAACGGCAGAGTCAGCGGACAGAAGCTCAGAGGAGGAATCCAACACTGGAGGAGGAGATGTGTTGACTAATGGTGCCGCCGTGGAAACAGTTTCAACCAGGATCTGAAAATAACAATTAAGATGGAATCAGATAAAGTTAGAAGGTGACTAAAGGCCTTAGATTTGACTTCACATGTCGTCTCAGCTACCTGTTCTGTGATTGGTTGTGTGATGAGGGGGGAGGACTGCAGGACAGGAAGGGCTTCAGAAGTTGCCGTGGTTACATCCTCGGGTGGGATCTGGTGATAATATTAAAAACAAGGTACGATTTCAAGCAGCTGTTCAATTTGAAGATTTGTTGCATTTTGAAATCTCAGTCAGACCACAAACATATTTTTATAATTGATAGACCTCAATCATTTCAATATAGAATCACTGTAAACACGGAAGGCTCCAGTGCAACAAAAGAAAATGGCTGAACAAAAACTGATTATAAATATGAAGTGCTGAGGTGTCCAGTGTGTGAGAAATGATGTGTCTAAATTAATAAAAACATGCTAAAGAAGGTGGAAATTATAAATTCAAAATACAGAACTCGAGCCTTTGGTCAATTTCAAAATGTACTTAATATGTCCCTGTACACAACAGGGTAATAAAATAGTAAATTCTGGTTATTCCTCCAGACACGCCATCTCTATATATCCGAATGTGTTATTAACTCTGTGGTTAAAAAACGAATATAATACTATTTCCTTTTGCTTTCGACGGAGGATGAGTTTGATGTTAGTGATGTGCAGCTGTTTCTGATTGACAGATACTTCACCATGTGTCATCTCACCTGTGAGCTGTTGTGTCTGACGGCCACAGCGTTCACCCAGAGGAACTTCCTGTTCTGTGTGCGGCCCAGCAGAGTCCTGGCAGCAGGACTGCAGCTCTCAAACACTGTGTGCAGATGGGACTTCTGGAGCAACCGCTGAGTAGAAGAGAAGGACAGCGTCAGCCACATACACATTAAGAAACTACTACAACCTGATGACACATACTAGGGCTCTGTCATATCATCACTTGGATTCAATCGCTAACGCTACCTGGATACATTCTGATTAATGCAGAAAAATCTGGCGACAATTTGACACAAAATTGAAAAGACAAATGTTTTGAAGAACCATTATTCCTTTAGGTTATGTATTTATGCATTGTGGGTCTGATGAAGCTAGTAATGGGTTCTGAGAAGTGGTTCTTGCATTACCCAAATCAACTAATTACAAAACAACCTCCAAGACGTTATGATCCACCACTCTTGAACTTTTTGCAAATCCAGGGGAAGGTAGCGATGTACTGTATTGACCTTTATGGTGCATTTTGAACAATAAACGAAACATTATATACAAAAGAAGGTGTAATGATAATGCAATAACAATAATGATTAGTTTGGGTTTTAAACCTGCAAACTACAGATACATTTGAATGTATATTAAGGTGACCTGATCCATAGAAGAACCAGATATGAATGCTTAGTGTAACAAAACCTTAATTGTGAATCTGTAAATCACATTTCCCTTTAAGCTTTTTATTTTATTTTGAATTATGGCATCATTAATAAGCACTAGTGTCTTTGCAGTATATTTTCCTTCATTTCGTCAATAATTATTTGTTTTAAGCGCTTTGTGAATTAAGAATACTGATTGTGTATACTGATCCTCTTTCTTCGGGCAACAATGAATTGAAACAGATGTTTTTACACCATATTAGATGAGTTTAACACTTAGGATTTACACTTTGAGAAATTGATTAAATGATCTGAGCATTAAGATTAACTCTATGATGATTACCTATTATAAGTTATACATCTCAATGACCTCTAGTGGCCTTTGTCTGATTCCTACAGGTCAGGACACATCAGCTGGGTATGAACTATAAGTTTTAGATTCAGTTTTCAATATTAGAATATAGTTATACTAAATGTGGAGCATTAGCATCAGTACTTTAGCAGCATTGTTTTGCTAGTTGTTGACAAAGCTAACGGCTGCTAACAGAGCCCTGCTAGCATATACTTACATATTAATGTAAATAAACTCCTGCTGGGCCTACACAAGTATTATTGTGATTTTAGCAACCCTGCCTACGTTTTTATTGGTAAAAGCCTGGTGCATTTGCATGAAATATAAGAGATACTGTCTTCACTAGAGAGGCTGTCAGTGTCAAAGTCACACAGAAGACATAGGTAACTGTGCAGAGGATGCTAACCGGCTAGCTAGTTAGCCGGGGAAAGTCTCTGTTTGTGACTTTGTTTCAGAAGCAGGGATGACGCACGTGTGAAACTGTAAACAACACTTACGTGGTTCCATATGTCTGAAGGGGGTTGGCTGCCCCGGCTCGGTTTTCCACGTTGTCTCAGGAAACATCTCGCTAAACAAGCCGGAGTCACCCCGCTCCTGATGGCAGCCATGCTGGAGGAAAAGCAAAGCTGCTACGGCAAGCCGGGGGACTCAATTCTCCCGGCGCGCAGCTACACGCTTCGCCCATGTTTGTTTAAAAAAATATATATTTTAATATCAATAATACATAATTATATTCCTTGTACACAAACAAAAAAACTAAACAAAAATACTTTAATAAATCAACAAAACTAACAGTAAGGTTTAAGAAAAAGTGTGAATAATGTGAATAAGAATAAAAGAGTGTTCAGTATCATATGATCTCGGGTGAGTAACAGTATTGTTACAAGATTCTGCCCCAAAAACAATGAATATTGGGAGAAAGATATTTATTGTATTACAGTATAATCAATAAAATATTATTTACATATTATCTTTTGCATGTCTATTGGCTTTAATCGATCCCTCTTCAGTTGAACTTCCTGAAGTTTTTCTTTTGTTTTGTTTCCCTGTCAAACCACAACGTCTTCTATGATTTTAGTAAATGTTGTATAAATATGGGACAATATGAGGGAATCTCTGCAGCATCACAACCTGTAACTTTCCACAAAAACAGTGCATGTACAAGCATGTCTTTCAAATATCTTTTATTTGTTTAAATAATCAGCAATTCCTACAAATGTCACAAAGGACTACAATAGTTTAGTTGAAAAAAGCATCGAAGCCATTTGTCAGAGGGCATTGCAGCAATAGTTTACAACTAGTCGGCAAAAGACGTTATTGATTTAAGATAGTACTTAACAGTAAAATAGGAAAACAAACACAAATAAAATACTATTAATACATGGATTTATGAGAAATGTATGAGAATAGATTTAACACTTAGTGCCATCTATTCATAAATCTCTGAAGAAGTAAACACATTCAAAACCTATAGGACAGAGAATTGTAGCAAAAGAAAAACATTGTATGATCATTGAGTCTCAGTCTTTATACAGTCTATGTTCTCAGTGAGATTCGAATACACTGTGAGATAGTGCCTTTACATTTCTATTAGTTTCCCTTCTGCTTGTTATTATAATCTGTTGCACTTAATCACACTGAACAATGAACAAAGCATTTCGTCTCAACCCGACTCTGAAGTCTGGTCTGGATGTTTCCACGGGTTATCCACAAAGTTTTTATTTATTTTTTTCATTTCCGTTTTTCTCCTTTAGGGCATGATGGCCTCTACTTTACTCTCTTCCTCACCTATTTCTTCCATTGCATGTTGATTTTCAGCAGCCTGCTCTTGTGTGTCAGAGACTTTTGGCTTTCTTTCTGCATTTGAATCGATTGCACTGGTTGGCACATTCCCTTTGTGTCTCTTGGTCCCTGGTTTCTGTGGCTCACTCAGCTTCATATCGGAAAAATGATCTGACAAGTGCTCCTGCTGTGCGGCTTTCTTACTGGTTTTTATTCCAATGATTTTCGTCTCAATACTTCTTTCTGTACCAAATGAGGTTTTTCTAGTTTCTTCCCCAACTGTTTTCACAATGAACTGTTTACGAGAAGAGTCCCCTCTGTTTGGGAAAGGTTTACGTTCCTGCTCTTTGGCTGGACTTTCCTCATCAACATCTTTAGGACCTTGTGGAACACTTGTTTTCTGCTGTCTAACACCATCCAACCCTCTCTTGTGCTGATCCTCTCCTCCTTCCCTAAGGTAAGGTGTTGTCCTTTGTGCATGTTTGTCATCTCCTCTCTTTTGATCATTAGCTACCTCTACATCCCTCCTATCCCTGCTTCTGCTTCTAGCTTCAAACCCCTGACGGTCTTCTGACATGTTCTGTTTCGACCATCAACTCTTCTATCCTCTATCAGAGGGGATGGATCAGTTTTTCCTTCCTTATCTACCTCAACATCTTGTTCTGCCTTTAACCCATCTCCCTGTTGGTCCACATTAGCGCCATTAGCTTGCCACATTTTCTGTTGACCCTCCAGATTGTCATGTTTAACATTTCTTAATCCTTCATGTCCATGGTGCTCTGTGTCCATGAAAAGGTTTTTTGTCAAGGATTTGCCCCTTTCTTCAGACTGTTCATCTCCTCCAGTCTTGTCTGTCTTTACATCCCTTTCCCTCCTCTGTGTATCTCTGCTCTCGTCTTGTTTTTTTAAAATGACCATGTTTTGCTCACCTGCCTTTTCCAGATTCTTTCATTCCTGCGTTTCCTCTAATGTCACACTCATCATCAATATTTACTTTCCCCTCATCCCTCGGTTTTTCTGCATTTAAGTCATTTCCTTCCTCCTGAGAGTCTACATTAGAGATGTCAGGTGATAGCCCTGGTTTTCTAGACTTAACTCTGGCTTTGTCTTTAATCCCTCTTCCTTCATCTCTGTTGATGAAAGCAGTGGCTGCAGGGTCTTTGCCCTCTTCTGCTGTCCCCTCGTCCTCCTCTCTCCTCTCAGCTGGACTCTGGTCCTGGGTCTCACAGGTAGGTCTGAAGTCCTGAGTACCTGCAGCAGGCACTGGAAGAAAAGTGTGAATTAGTTTAGGTAAGAAATCTGAACACTGCACACCAGTGAGCATAATGAACATGTTTGCCATCTTACCAGTGGCGGTTCTAGACCAATTTGACTGGGGGGGCCACTGGGGGGCCAGTTATTTTCTGAGGGGGGCACAATAAATGCAGGACGAAAAAGAGAACTAGACAGTATGAAGTAATTGCACATAAGAAAACAATGCAATACAGTTATTGGTATTTGTTTCAGTACACTTATTTATTTCAGATAGATCTTATAGTTATTACTGTTAGCTTCAGCTTAAGTTATAGTACAATGTTTGCACTAACACCATATTTATATAAAAATAAAGGCAATGAACAGTTACATCTCTACTTTACATAAGGGTGTCTGCACAATCTCACATTACAGCAACAAAATCCGGTTTTTGGCAAACCGAGTGGCCATGGTGGTGGTGGGGTTCTGGTATGGGCAGGCGTATGTTATGGACGACGAACACAGGCCACTCGATTCACAACATTACCCTAACCCTAACCCTACCCCTCACACCAGATACTGACTGGTTTTCGGACCCCCCCAGACCCCCCCAATATAGCAAAACTGCACGTTTCAGAGTGGCCTTTTATTGTGGCCAGCCTAAGGCACACCTGTGCAATAATCATGCTGTCTAATCAGCATCTTGATATGCCACACCTGTGAGGTGGGATGGATTATCTCGGCAAAGGAGAAGTGCTCACTATCACACATTTGTTCAGATTTGTGAACAATATTTGAGAGAAATGGTTATTTTGTGTATATAGAAAATGTTTTAGATCTTTGAGTTCATCTCATGAAAAATGGGAGCAAAAACAAAAGTGTTGCGTTTATATTTTTGCTCAGTGTATTTCTTCTAGTTAAAAAGCATGGACACAAAACTCTGTAAAACTACAAAATAAACCACATCAAATTAAACTGGACTGAACATTGTGCCCTTATCAGCCAGGTGCTAAACAACCAAAATAACTGGTTAGTATTTGCTCGTTTATCCGTCGTTATTCACGTGTTCACGCTGTTCCTTGGACCTTCACTTCTGGTAAAACAATCATTCAAAATGAGAGCTTTATTTTACGAAAATACAATTATTTCTATAAAAGGTAAGACATTCTAAAGGTCATTTAAAATCAATATCATATTATCTATGTATTATATTTTGCATGTCTGTTGGCTTAAATAGACCCCTCTTCTGTTGACCTCCCTGAGGTTTTTTGTTTTGTTTCCCTGTTAAAGAAAATAAAGTGATTTCACTAAATTGTTTTATAAATGTGAAGCCTGGGACAATATGAGGGAATCTCTGCAGCATCACGACCTGTAACTCTCCACAAAAACAGTGCACGTACAAGCTTGTCTTTCACATGTTTTATTTAAATCATCAGCAATTCCTACAAATGACAACAATTGATTTACAAATTTACATTTGAATTGTATTTCTTCATAGAATCTCTGGTCTGTAAACACATTAGATATTACATTGATTGACATTTTCGCTGAACAATAAAAAAAAAATTGAAATAAAGACGACTATTTCTGTCAAAGCATAATTTGTACATTTGGGGAAATTGAGAAGATCAACAAAAACACATTTTAATGAAACATATAAAATGTGTTATCTTGGTTTTCCTTGACTTTTCTTTAGTTAATTCAAGTTATTTTCTATTACAGATTTAAACTAAATCAGCCCTTTGATCTAAAACAATCCTCTTTATTATTTAATTGTTTTATCATGATCCAAAACAAGAAAAATAAACCACAGTAAACAACCAAAACGTTCTACCATCAGACACTTAAACATCTACTTTATTAAAGCAAACTGGCTGATTGCTAACTATTTGTGATTAGGCTGCAATATTGTGATCATCAATAAAAAACCTGAAATACAAACGAGTGGAGAACCCCAACGACGTGCCCTCTTGTAAAATAACTACTTGAGTTTTCCCGCATTTTGTTCTGACTCTGAAGTCTGGTCTGCATTTTTCCGCCCTTTCCGGAAAAAGGAAAAACACCCAAGAGTATGTTTCTTTTTCTTGCTTCCCTTTTGCGTCAGCGGGGAAGAGCTTCGCCACAATTTGCTTTTCTTCACACCTTTTCTTTTCTTTGCAAGTTTTATTCCAACAGCTTGTTTCCGTACCACAGACATGCCTTTGGTTCTGGAGTCCTTCAGATCTAATTTGCTTACTTTCTCTGGCAATGTGACATTTGCATCTGTGTTTGGACCTGAGAGGCTTTCAGAATGACCCCGATCATATTCTACACAACTACTAACGCGTGCGTGTGAAGTTCCTTCTCCAGCGTCTTTCATGTTCCTCTCACTTCTTCCATCCCCACTATGGGTCTTCCTTATTTCCTCAGCAGGGATTCTCTCGTGAAGATGAAGTGCTTTCTCTGAATCAAACCTTCCTTCCATTCTATCTCCATCTTGTGTTTCTGTCACATGAACATCTGTGTGTGTTGTTTGTGCAAAATGCTCTGAACTGCTCTGTCCAGCATCTGATCTTCTATAGATATGATCGTCTCGATCCTGACCGAAGTGTTGGTGTCTCTCTGATGTTTCTCTTCTTTCTGCTTGTTTATCACCCCCTCTCTCTTGCTCCAAGTCTCCCTTCACATCCATGTCCTCTCTCTGTTGCTCAGGGCTTTGATACAACCTGCTTATTTTAGATTTGCTCTGTTTAGTATCTCCAACTTTTTCATAGCAGAGGTCATATTTGGTCGAGAGCTTTCTTGTCCCTGATGTTCTTACCTGGTCTGCATTATAATACCTTATAATAACAGGTTTGGGGACATCCTTTCCTTCAACTTCCTGTGTGCGCATCTCATCTTTATACATGTCTTGTTTAACATAATATAATTCTTCATGGTACTGATGCTCTGGAAACCTGTTGGGGTAATCTATTCCTCTCCTTTCTGACTGTGCATCGTCTTTTATCCGTCCATCCTCATGACCTTCCACGGCCATTTGTTCCTCATCTTTTTGCATGTCAACATTTTGAGGATGCATGTCGCTGACTCCCTGTTTATAGTCGTGACATGACGTGTTGTGTATGTCATCACCCTCCTGTGACTTCCTGTGGCTAACATCATCTGGTCTTGCACTGTCCTTGCCCTGGTCGTCGACACTCTCTTCAGTTTCTCTGGATAAGATTTCTGTCTTTTCTGTCTGGTTCTCTGCCTCAGCGATACCTGTCATGGCTGCTTCATCTGAAGCTATCATTTCCCCCTTATCTCTCTGTTCTGCATTATCATCTTGAAGGTGATACCTCATGTCTTTCCTTTCCTCATTACACTCCTGTTGAATGTTTGGACTGTTATAACCTCCAATGGGCCAATCCTCTGAACTAGAGAGGTAAGATGATCGTCTCCACTCGTCATTGACATAGTGGCTAAATCCTGTTTCCAGATGGTTGTCGATGGAAACATCCACTGCATTACAACCTGCTCCTGCTGTCTTCTCAACCCCATCCTGACACTGAGTAGACTCCTCTCTGGTGTCGTGAGTATCTGCAGCATTTACTGTTAAATAAGTATAAGACACAATTAGGCTAAGTACCAAGCAATATGAACAACAGTAACCATGAGGTACATGTTTGCTATCTTACCTTTCTTTTTCCTGTAAAACAGAAGATAAGCGCTGTCGGATCTAGAGAGAGAAATGTGGGGATAAAGGTCATTTTTAAATAGAACAAGAAAATTGGCTTGTTAATTGATCATTTTAGACAATCAGGCAATGTAAATATCAACAGAGGAATGCTTTGGTGTGTACATTTAGGGTCTCCGTATGAATAGATCTGTAGGTGTTGCAAAATACACATTGATATATTATATTCAATTCTAATCGTTTTTTTTACCATTCAGTAAAGATGGAGAATAATCTCGGTCAGCCATTACGGTTACAGTGCGGTGGAATGCATTACTTATACTGAAGGGAACTGCTCATGTACTAAATAATTGCAATGACTAAAGACTAAAACTTACTTCTCAACCTGATCCAACTGGAATGGCTGGTTGTTAACCTGTTGAGAACAAACATGAAATTATATTTATGTTTACTGTTATATGTAAGCCTTGATAACACTCGAGTTAAAGTGATCGGTCTTACCTCTGTGACACATCTATCATTGAAGCTGCACCATCTCCCATCATCCTCAGGTTTGATTGTGGCAATGTAATGTCCACTACTGAGATCTCCAAAATGATCCACCATCGCATACAGTTCATACGGCTGATTCTGATCATCAGTGGAAAACATGACAGACATGAGACTCAGGAATAAAGTACGTCATAATGAAAAAGTAAAATAGACTATAAACATACCTCTGGTATCTGCAGGGTGCAGGGAACGTCCACAGTGCAGTTGATTTTGACATATCTCATAGAATAGTAGTCAAACTCAAACCTCTTCAGCAGCAGCATCAAAACATCTGGATGATGATTTATTACACATTTCTGAAACAGCATGTATTATAATGCAGTTATAATCCATGAACTCTGTATGTAGATTGTAATGTGATCTAATAATGTACATAAATAAAAAACATTTAGTTATTATTACTCACAGTAGTGGCATCAGACTTGTCATCACATTTCTCGCAGTACACCTGGTTTTCTCCATTGAGAGACGATTCTCTGAAATACTTCTCAATGCCATTCACCTAAAAACAAGCACTCGTGTCATTTGAAGTTAATTCTGTGACATCATTCCTTATCGATTCAATGGGTTTGTGGTCTAAGGGAAGGTGGCATATTAGGTTAATTCCACGCAACAGAAAAATGCTTTGAAGTGTGCAGGTTGTCAGGTTCTTACCACGCTAAAGTTCTGACCGCAGGAAGCCATCAATGCAAGAGTAAGATTCCAAAATGGCCCAGCAGCATCAGTCTCGGTAGCACATGATGAACATGTGGTCTTGTGTGTCAGCTGTCCGTGAAAAATCTGAAAGCACAAAAATACTCCGATTAAGTTTTTCTCTTGTAATGTACAGATTCCAGTATCAGTGGTGAGTTCTTTACCTTCGATGCATCATCACTGGTCTTAGCTAAAATCTTCTCAAAGTACTCCGCAGCATCCTGCTGTTCATAAACTGAGGGGGAAACGAGCAGAAATCAGTGAGTATTTATTTTACAAAATAAAATGAACTATTGATTTATATTCTTAGATATTGGATACTACACAATGGATAACATTGCCCAAATAGGTAGCCTCTTTAAAGGCTCTGTGTCTCTGTGTGGTATCATACTGTACCCATGTTGATGCCCAGCTTCTTTGTGATCTTATAGGTGTACGCTGGATAACTTTTTAAGTCACCAAACAGGGATTCAAGTTGAAGATCAATATGCTCAGTGTCAGGATTATCACGGGTGTACCTGCAACACAAAACAGTGGTGATGAGATACAAAGGTGCACTGAACACCTCCTCAATACTATTGAAATGCATTTGATGGCATGAAGTTGACTTTGTAACAAACCTTTGCACAGCTTCTCTGAAGTCTTTGGTCATAAAAAGCACCTGCAGCACACTGTTCAGGTAACATGTCGACCCTTGGTTTTCCAAGCCATGGTACTCAATGGCTGTTGGAGGAAAATGCAAATGACGCTATGAATGTAAATGGTAAGTCTCTAAACAAACGGCACATAGCCTATATCTTACCAGGAGGGGACCACATGTTGGAGACAAACTGCCGACCGGATTTATATAAATCCATGTTGATTCGTTTTTGACGATCGTATAAATCCACTCATACACTGCCAGCTGCAAATCATTTGACAATTAAGTGTTGACAATGAATCAAACACACCAGTTTCATAGAGGAACACAAAGCAGAACATAATGAGCCTACCTTCAGACATTCCCAAAGACCAAATGTTCATTCCTCTGTTTATCATCGATGTGTCTCGAAAATCACTTTCTCTTTCTATTTCTAATAAAAATGTCCTGCTGCATTCAGGGAGTGTCGGACAAATGTTATTTTGAGAACACACACGGTTCACATGACTGGCAAGGAAATAAAATATAGTTGCCCTTACCTTTACTGATTTTACCTTAAGATAAATCATAAACCACTTTTCTTCTCTGTCTTCTCTCCTTGCTTTACAGGAGGACGTGAACGCAGCATATTAAGCTGCTGGTCGAGACGTTTCTTTTTGTAGACCATACATGCAGAGCTGAAAGAAGTATCCATATGTTTTACTCGAGTAAAAGTATAGCTACTAATACACCATTGTCAAAATACTTATTGCGAGTAAAAGTACTGCATTCAAAATCTTACAAAAGTAGTATCTGCTAAATGTACTTAAAGTGTAAAAAGTAAAATAATCATTGTGCAGAAACATGGCACCAGATGATTATATTTCTATATGTGACATTAATATATAGTATTGTTGCTTCAAGAAACATTTTTACTGTTGTAGAAAAACAAAGTTCTGATTTACTTTTTGTAAAATTAGTTAGTCCACTAGTTTAATTTTTAGAGATGCATTTTGTTAAACCTCAAAATTGTACTTAAGTACAGTGAGTACATGTACTTCTTCTCACCTACATGGACGCATTTCAATATTCATATTCATTGTGTATTACAAAACCCCTATGAGTGTGAAGTAATTATTTAATGTGTATTTAAATAAACTGATTTACATGGGATAACTGCTAGACTGCGAGAGCCCTTGCAGGGACCCCTGGGGGACCCCATTGATGTGTCTTCACTCTACTAGGCAATATCTGCACACAAGATATGAGGAAATAAAATGAATTAGATAGAACGTGTCTTTATTTGAACAGCAAACCCATTTCTACATCGGAACAATAAAAGGAGTAAGACAATAATATAGCACACACAGTAGAGCGTAAACATGTGTAAACAGCAGCAGGAGGAGATGGAGGTCTCTGTCAAGCGGTCAGTCCTCCAGGAACCTTCACCACCATGTGGATGTGGGACTGGTTCTGGATTCCATATTCACTCAGCAGCCCGCCGTCTCCATCCAGCATCTTATCTGTGAAGATCAGCCGCAGAACCCCCACTCCTGTACACACACACACACACACACACACACACACACACACACACACACACACACACACACACACACACACACACACACACACACACACACACACACACACACACACACACACACACACACACACACACACACACACACACACACACACACAGTTAACATTAATATACTTAAAGTACTCATTAGGAATAGAATAATATGACATGTTGTGATTATAATTATTAAAGTGTTATCAAAGGTAAAGGTGCAGCTAGTTGTAATGACTTTGTATACTGAAGGGTAGCTTGTGAATTTAGTCCAGGTGGAACTAAAGTCTGATGTAAGTGTTGATTATATTTCACATCATTAATCAAAGATCTGTAAAGTAACTAAAAGTACCACATACATGCAGTGGATTTAATGATTTACCTCTGAATTGTACTGGGGGACTTTTTTTTCAAATACTCAAGTAAAGTACAAGTCTCTCAAAAGAGTACTTGACTAAATGTACTTAGTTACTTCCCCTCGGCTCTTACCTGCGGTCTCGGGAAGCCTCTCTGCTATCTTCTCCTTCAGCTGCATCACGGTCATGCTCTTGAACTGCTCCTCCGTGTTGCACATGTCGATCACGAGTAGTTCACCTTTAAATCCGTGCACCACGACCTGGTAGATTTTCCCCATGGCTGTGTCTGTCTCGGCGCGAGCTGCTCCTTCGCTGGGAGAGAGGTAATGCCACCTCAGGGTGCTGTGTATGCTGAGCAACAGCAATCTTACGCAAGGGGGAGGGGGAGGGGAGACGGGGGGGGGGGGGGGGAGGAGGATACTTTCACTTTCGTCCTGAAGCTATTATTATGATTATTACCATGATCATTTTTGACTTTTTTTAGTTGTAGGCTATTTCTAATTTATTATGTGTTGGTGTTTAGTAACTATTTACTTAAGTAACATTTTAAAGGACTGGTACTTGAGTATTTTCAATGTTTAGCTACTTTGTACCCTTAGTACAATTCAAAGGTAAATCGTGTACTTTTACCCCGCTACATTTATTTAATACCTTTAGTTAATTTACTTAATCAACACTTAAATCAGACTTTAGTTACCCCTGGAGTAAATTCACAATCTACCATGCAGTATACAAAGCTATTAAAACTAGCTGCACCTTTACCAGCTTTGATAACACTTTAATGCACCAGTAATTAGAATACAATCTTTTTTTAAATCTGAAATGGGCCAATGTGCATAATGAGTGCTTTTACTTTTGGTACTATAAGTATATGTTGGTGCTAAAACTTTTGAATGCAGGACTTGTAACAGAGTATTCCTACACTCTGGTACTTCTACTTTTGTACAAGATCTGAGTACTTCTTCCTCCACTGGCCGTCTTGTGTGTAAAACCACATGCCTTTGAATACATAATTGTATTTAAAGCTATCTGTGATTTTATATTTATAATTTTAGTAACAGCACAAGGGCTACATATAGCATTTATGTAACACAGAAAAACAGCCAATGATGTGTTGACATGATTAGTGGAAATCACCTGATACTCCAGCAGTGTTTGGCATCTGACCAACGTCCTCTTTGTTTACCAGCTGTTCCACATTCTGGCTGTCTTATAAGAAGTGTCTGTAAAACAAAGTGGTGTAAATATTAAACACATGAAGGGCCTTTTCTCCATACTTGAGGACACACATCAAGGCTGTCTTAAAAAATAATAATGTAAAAAAAAAGTAGATGGGGGATTCTGACCTGTTTCTCTACATTCACGTGATTTCTTGGAACTGCTGTGGGAAACTGAAAGTAAAAAAGAAAATCGGAGTCAGATAAATTGACACAGCAGCAGCCATTTTACTGCTCATCTCAGCTCATCTCAGCTCATCTGACTGCTGACACACGAAGTTAGGAGAGCAGAGGAGCTGAAACAAAATGACTACACCGGGTCAGGAGGAGAAGAGATACGACCCGAGAGACACGACTCTGAAGTTTGTCAACAAACCGGATGCTCTGGATGCATTTCGTAAGCATTATCAAAAACCATTTAAACCAGAATCATAATAATTCACGTTTCTGTGCTGCGTGAATTGGTTATCCTGATTAACCTACACTACCTAATTGCTTAATCATTTACAAAACTGCAACTACACTTGTAATGTAAATATTAGTACCCTATGTTCAATTTTAGTAGTTGTAGCTTGATAAATTAGAGTAGGCCTATGTGCTAAATGATTTTGTATTTATTTTGTAAATGGTGTATACTGTATAGATAGATATCTTTCTCCTGGTGATATGTACTGTATATATTTATATTAAACTTGTGTGCAAAACCTTGATAGCAGCTGTTACTGTAACAATATAATATCCCAATTTGTATCTATTATTAAGTTATGTATGTATATGTAACAACAGAGGGAGAAGTATTTCTTAATTTTTCTTTAAAGGAATATAGGTGGGCTCTTTCATGCTGAATGTGCAGGGCTATATGTATGTGACTATGACGATGAGTTCCATGTCTGCTCTTGTTGTTGTTCCCCTCAGCTCCAGAGGATGGAGACCTGTGTCTCTGTGCAGAGATGTCCTGCGGTCATGCAGTCACTCCACAGTCTCTCACTGGCTGGTGTCGCAGTCTGCTGGATCAGGTACTTTCCAACATGTTGTTTAAAGAGCACAAAGCCGGGTTCACTAAGTGTTAGAGAAATGATGTTGCAAACAGAAACAGAAACAGAAACACATGTTTCCACCTCTACTTTTGACTGACTATAAAAACTGTGTTAGACCACTTATTATATGGAAACGGTGTTTTGTCCTCAGTGTATAAGTGTCTTGTTGCCCATGCATGATGATATCGATTTATTATTTAGTTTACACCTTTCCTGGTTCTACATGTAAAGGATTCTCAACTCCCCACATACACTGCAATATAACTCAATGTGTCCTTTTGATCTTCAGGGCCAGTACAAGTTTAAGTGCCCTGCTTTGAAGGATGGCACCGTGAAGAAGTGTGATAAAGAGTGGTCCTATCAAGAGGTGCGCCGGCTGGCAGTGCTGACAGCTTCAGAGATGGCGTACTTTGAAGAGAGGATGGCCCGTCTGGCTGCCACAGAATACTGTGAATTCAAAACAGTGAGTTGTTTGTTTCTAATATCATCAAATCATGTGGAAAACAGTAAAGAAAGTTTAGGTCCCATAAATATTTTAAGTCCATGTTCTAGGTGCACTTGTGATGTCACAAAGTGCCACTACAGTACCGTTACAGTAGTTACTCGCCTAATTTGGTGCAGAGAGGAAAGATGTGAAAGACCATGAAACACCGACCAATCAGAGCACTCTGGCTTTTGGGAAGGGGCTTAAAGAGCCAGGTGTTAGGTACATTCAGACAGACAGTATGAGAGATGTAATGTGTGTTTACATTAAAGCATGTAGACATGATCTAGCAGAAACCAAAATACAAGTGCAAACCGGAAAACAAGCCTGATGTGTCCTAGTAATATTTTACCTATATATTTGTTATAATTATGATTGAACTCAAACCAGCAGCAAGTTAGCTTAGCTTAGCTCAAAGACTGGAAACAAGTGGGAACAGCGATCCACTGACCCCACTCTTTCAAAAGGCTTCCATGTCTGTCCTTGAAACCGGTTCTTGTGTGTAAAAATCGTAGCCATTACATTTTTACTCTTTCGTTATTGTATGGAGTTATACATGAGAGATAGAAGATGATAATAACAATGGGAGAGATGTGAGAGCCAAGTCTAAATCTACAAAATGTTGAGCAAAAGGGGCCATTTTATGCTCATTTTCAGGTTCATATTTGTATTGTGTGCCTCTGCTGTGACATGTTTCCATGCTTTGATGTTCAAAAAGGCCTTTATTTTTCTCATACTGCCTGCCAGATATGTTAGCTGGCCGTCCCTGTTGTGATTGGTCCCTTAGCATATATCGCGTACAATGTGTCGGAGCACTAGCCAATAGAAGCGTTTGAAGTAGTGATGTCACTATGTCCAGAAAGTAAACAAAGGAGTCCAATCCAGGTGTCTCAGGCAGGGATTCTAGCCTTTGCAGACCATTTCAATTCACAAGAATCTAAAAAGCCCACTAACGGAACAGGAAAAACCCCCAAAGCTTAACAGGGCCCCTTTAACTTTTTCTCACATCCCCTCCAACAGTGTCCTGGCTGTAAAACGTATGTGGAGAGAGAGGACCAGAGCAACCTCAGCGTGATGTGCACGATCTGCACGGACGAAAAGAAGAAGGTTTACAACTTCTGCTGGCAGTGTCTGAAGGAGTGGAAAGGCGCAGCACCTCGCTCCGACCGCTGCGACAACGACGGCTGCATCAACGCGGTCCTGGAGCTCCTCAAGAACTGCAAGACCACCGCCCTCTCTGAAGTACAGGGGGTCACTGCGTGTCCCTCCATCCGGGCCTGTCCCACCTGTGGTACAAAGGTGGAGCACGACACAACGGGCTGTAAGAACATCATCTGTCCTCGCTGTCAGGTGGAGTTCTGCTTTGTGTGTCTGAAGCTCACTCCTGAGTGTCTGAAGACGAGCTCCTACTTCCTCCCCTGCAAGGCTGGCGTGGCTCCCAGACAAACCTCCATACCTGTGTGGCACCGAAACTAAGAGAAACACTGCACACACATTTCGTTTACTGTCTTTTTCTGTCATCTTTTCTTGGATTTCAATGCAATGGGCCTTAGCAACTAGAGCCAAAAGTGTAGACTTATAAGCTTATTTGTTCATGTATCATAACATTGAAAATACCTGCTTTATTTTCTCTTAATGTTTTATAATGCACTTTCTGTAATGTTGTTGGATTGCTTTTCAATAATAGTTAATCATTAATAACTGAATAAATAAAGTTTCCCTTAACATGAGTCTGGAACGTCTAAGTTATGTCAAACAGGTGCACATAATAGAAGTTGTAAATGTGTCAAATTAAAAACTATTAGCTTTTTCCCCACATGCAATATCAAATTATTAACATCTAATAGATATTTTACTTATTGTAGCTGAAAATGTTTCAATTTTGCACAAGTACTGTAGTTATTGAATTGTAAAAAGTTGCTCACATGTATAACCTTTCATTGTCAGTAGGAGCTGTAGCGACCCCTAGAGATAAATCTCAAAGTAACACTGAACAATGACACGTTTTAAGACTGGAACAGTTGTTTAATAGCCAACAAAGTCATGGAAATTAACAAAGAAATATCACATTTCACAAACAAGGGTTTTTACATTTGTCTGACCCTTTGACATATGACACACTTTTCAAACAAATTGACAGAGACATTTATGGCAGTTTATTTGATGAGAGTCAATAATGGTAAAACACAGTAAATGAAGGTCAGCAGACTCAGTACGTCCCCAGTTAGGAGTTTGGAGAAGCAGACAGGAGTTATAGAAGTGAAGCAAAAAAAGGCACTGCTGCATATGCTGGCTAAATTAAAGAAAGGCCCACTAAAAGCATCAGTTTAACCTGTTAAGCCCCAAGGTCCCCGCCGGCGGGGACCCCGTTTTTTTTTTTCACAACACTGTGTCTCAGGGCATTTTAATATTTAAAATCCTATTAATGTGTTATACCAGATTAACGAGAAGAATCTCAGCTAACTGACGATACGAACCATTTTTACTGAAACAAAACACAAGTCTCACAAGAAGCGTTAGCATTAGCCCTTAGCTAAAACGGGCAGATGCTACTTCCAGTGCTAACTAGCAAAAACGATCTTTAAAACTTAATATTTTCTGCACAAACTACATATCATCTGGAAAGCTGATACTCCACAGATTATTTTGTTATAAGTATCATCCCTGTAGGACACAAACTCACTGAGCTAGCAGCCAGAACAGAGAAGAAAAAAAAACAACAATTTTTAAAAACATAACAATAATTATGTCTTACCGTTGCTGTTTTGTGATCAAAGCTCGTGTTCAAGGGAATAAAAACGCTCCTCAAGGTTAATCCAATGTCTCTTAGTCACTTTAGAATTGTTCCTGATAATCTATCACTACATTCATGGCAGCAGAGTAGGTATAAAGTTTCGCAGTCCCAAGCTAATGCTGTCTCACATGCTGTTTACGCAAACCTCTCTCTACTTGACGTAAGTGTTTAGCGGGACTTAATAACTGTCACTCGATTCTATTGGCTCTAACGGTTCAGAAAAGGTGTCAATCACCCAAATCGACCAATGGGTTCCAAAGATATGATCCTGCGTAGTATAAACTACGCCTGCTCCAGCTCCATTACGCATTACGCAGCAGGCTCCACAGAGCACTGCACCACAGCAGCAGAGCACCACAGAGCACCCGCAGCAGGAGAGCACCACGGCACGCAGCGACGATAGCAGGTAATAGGTAACAGAGCACATTTCAAGGACGTTGATTTCTTTGCTTTTAGATATTTTTCTTGTGTATCCTCTTTCCATTTGAGCAAATAATGGCAGCCAGAAGGGAGAGCTTCACCACGAGCTGGTGCTAGAGATGCTAGCTGACGATAGTGGAGCTATGATCATACCAGATGACTCTTCTTCGGATGATGAAGATCTCCTCCAGCCAGACCTGGATCCAGACAGTAGTGACTCGGATGTTGAACTTCCACCACGGGAAAGGTATGTAATCTCTCCGTTTTTATATATTACTTATGTGTTTGGTGGAACTGCGTCACAGTGTTAGCTTAGCCAATAAGCTACAGGAATGATTGGGCAAAATGCTAAATAGTGTTACTTGTCTTTTTGGAGTTACATTTTCTAAATGAATGGCCAGTGAATGAATATACATGGGTTTACTTATTTATTTGGTGTAATATTATTCATTTATAGTCCAATATTATCCTTTTTATATATTACTTTTGTATTTGGTAAAACTGCATCACAGTGTTAGCTTAGCCAAGAAGCTACAAAAAATGATTAGGCAAAATGCTAAATAGTGTTACTTGTCTTTTTGGAGTTACATTTTCTAAATGAATGGCCAGTGAATGAATATATACATGTGTTTACTTATTTATTTGGAATAATATTATTCATTTATCCTCCAATATTATTCTATAAGTATAAGCCAGTGACTTAATCTAATCTCTTTGTTTTTCCACATGTGTTAGATGAGGAGTGACCCCAGCAGGACAAAGCCACACACCCAGAAGACTTTCAGGGAGCAGCTTGCTGCAGAATTGTTGGAGTTTGCTGAAGGGCCTGCACCACCACCCCCTCCTCCACCACCCCCTCCTCCACCACCACTCACATGCATGCCCGAGTATTATGGGGAAGATGCCACCAAGGTCAGGAAGAACTGCAGGAGGGGCCTAGATGCTGGACTCAAAAGACACCTGTGTACTGCAGGAAGTGCCAGGTCCCTCTGTGCTTCACTGTCAAAAAGAACTGTTTCAGGGAGTGGCACGACCTAAATACTGGAACATTCAGGTAGGTATAAAGTTCAGGTAGGTATAACGTTTTGCGAGTGTTTATTTAAAAAATGTTATATACCTAGTGTGATTTTATTGTATAGTACGTTGGTAAAATGTTTATTGTTTTTACAAACCTACAGTGGCTTTATTGTATAGTACGTTGGTAAAATGTTTGTTTTTACATGCCTCTAGTGTTGGTAAAATGTTTGAAATAAATCTGCCCCAGTTGGAGTCAAATGTTACCTATGTTTCCGTTTTTTTTTATTGTGCAAGTACACCTACACACACTGACCTACAGTGTAGTTTTATTGTATAGTGTGTTGGTACAGTTACATACACACACACACACAGCTACACTTACACATACCCACACAGCTACACTTACACACTTACACACACCCACACACCTACACATACCCACACAGCTACACTTACACACCTACACACACCCACACACAAACAAATATTTAAAAAAATATATATTTAAAAAAAATATGTATTTATTTTTTAAATATTTTTTTGTTTTGTTTTGGGTGGAATGAATACCTATAGTGATGATTGAATGTAATACAATGATTTTTATAGTCTGGTACCTGAAAAAGGTCAAATGGCACTGATGGAACCAAATGTGCCCAAATGTGCCCAAAGCTTATTCCGCCTGGACTTTATTTTCATAAACCTCTCTAAAAAGGTCAAATGTCACTTGTTTTGCCTCAATCTTGATACAGGGTACTTATTATATGTTATACTTTGGATTCCTAAAGCTTTTAGGCTACTAACCCATCATTCAAGGGTGGTCTTCACTATATGTAATGGGTTTTCTTTAGGCGGAGACAGGAATTTACATTTTTTTGCTATGTTCCATCTGAATTTACTCTGACACAGAAAAATCTATATTGATTCTGACACTTCTACATCCAACTCACAGATGTAACCTTGCTTTGATATCAAAAATTATTCATATAAACCTTTTAGAAGTGAAGTTATAGTCATTTATTCTGGGAATGTCATTTTCGAGCCTGAAACCTGAAAAACAGGCTCGGGGCTTAACAGGTTAAGTGAAGGGTGTATTAACAGGAAGTAGTACAGTAGTTTGGACCATAACCTGACTGAAGTAGCTCAAAGGTTCAAGCTACAAGACACACCCAGCCCTTTGAAACCAGCAGACACATTTAGTAAGTGACAATTCTATTATTAATCCACAATGAAACCTGTGGAAATGGGCTTTAAATAATCGTCCATACACAGGTGTAAGTTTGTTTTTTAACACTTAAATACGATTGTGACTGGAGCATATTGTTTGGGCACTTGCTGAAACACAGATCTGGTGTAAAATCTATTCAAATGTTTCCAGGAGAAATATATGTCCATAGGTTTTAAAAATTTAAAAAGAGTTGTTCCATACTTCTGTTATTGCCATCCTTGTCACCCACTCCAGGTAATTCTGGGTCCACATTACTCCCTCCACCTGGTACTTTTACAACCAGGTGGATGTGTGATTGGTTTTGGATTCCATAGTGAGACAACAGAGCAGAGTCCACATGCAGCATGTTGCTTGCGAATATCAGTCGCAGGTCTGATACTACAACATGAACACACAGAGACAAAGGAAGTCAGAACGAGGCAGAACAATTCTCTAATTTAAATTTAAAAAGATGCCATTTAGTTAAAAAAGTTAGTTTAATTTGCTCTTCTTGGACCTTCAGTCATACGATATATGGCATAAACCAGTGTCTATAATGGGAATGTAAATTAAAACACTTAAGTATGTAGGCCTACTTAAATACTAATCTGGGCTATTTTAACAGAATCAATGTCCGGTAACCTAAAGAGATATTCCACTTAAAAAGCAGGATTATAAATTGAAATGTATGTCATGACTCATGTATATAAACATAAATTATTGGCCTTGCAAGACTGAGACCCGTTTTCCTCAGCTCGCTTCCAGAAACGAATATAACGGATTCAAACCGGCTGAACATACAGTTTCTCTGGCAGGCTTACTTTTGGTAGCAACAATAACGCTTACCTTTGTATTGAGGCCACTGCTCTGCTATCTTCTCCCACAGCTGCAGCACAGTCATGCTCTTGAACTGCTGCTCCGTCTCCGCCATGTCAAGACAAATTATTTCACAACGTGGTCCATGCACAACGAGCTGGTATCTTTTCCCCATTTTGTAATGTGTTTGTGTGCGTGAGTCGTTGTGCTGCTTTCTGCTCTGCTGCTAAGAGGTAGTCTGGTGTAACTCAGGCCAGGGTGTGTACACTGACAATAGAGGGACTCATGATACTTTCACTTTCAAAATGTGTCTTCTTATAAATCCCACAGTCCTGTACATTCATCGACGAGACCAGATTTGAATATACAATGTAGACTTATTTGTTCATGTATAATGTGAGCATTAAAAACATTTGTTTTCTAACAATGTTGTATCGTGCACTATTTGTGTTGCCACTGAATTCTGCTTCTGCCTATTCATCTCTGTTCACTTATAGTTGATCATTGATAACTGAATCACCAGTGGTGTAAAGTATATTTCCTCAAGTACTGTCCTACTTAAGTACCATTTTGAGATACTTGTACTTTACTTGAGTATTTCCATCTTTAATTATTTAGCAGATTTGGATTCATGATGTGAAATATAATCAACCCATAAATCAGACTTTAGTAACACCTGGAGTAAATCCACAAGCTACCTGCAGTATACAAAGTCATTCAAACTAGCTGCACCTTTACCAGCTTTGAGAACACTTTAATGATCAATCATCATAAAACATATATATTATTCTGAAATGGGCCAATCTCCATAATGACTTACGTTTGGTACTTTAACCCTTGTATGGTATTCGGGTCTGTGGGATGTTGTAGAGGAAGAGGAAGAGGTTTCAGAATGTGCGGATCACATTTCTGAGAATTCTGAGTCTGACAGTGACTTTGAAGAAGAGGCTGAGATTGAGCATCAGCTAGTTACAAAGACGAGCCACAGGACCAGCCGGTCAGTGGGCAAAAAAACAAGTAGCACTTTAATTCAATAATGTGATCTAACAAATGTAAAAGGGCAAATATTAACCATATGCTGTTTATATTGCTTGTAATTGAGATGAAGTAAACATCTGTTGAGTCTTTTAACATAAAATACTTTGATTGTGTTGAATTGAAGCCCAAAAAGGCAGCAGGTCCACCAGTCCCAAGAACACTGGCTGAGTAACAAAAATATGAACACCATACAAGGGGTAAGTATATGTCATGCTAATACTTTCACTTGAGTAACATTTTGAACAAAGCACTTTTACTTGTTGTAACGGGGCATTCCTACTCTCTGGTACTTCTACTTTTAATCAAGTACACAATCTGAGTACTTCTTCCACCTCTGCAAAAGACTAAATACATGTTTCCTTTCAATGCAGAACTTATATTTGATGTTAAACAGTTCTCCTGAAATAATTTCCTGCATCCGAGACAGAGTTGGAAAAAGCTTTGCACCTGTATAACCTGACAGTCAAGTATGCACAGGAGGAGCTGTAGCGTCCCCTAGAGGTTCATCTGAAAATAACACCGACCGATGACACTGGTGACAAGTTTTGAATTTGGAAAAAAAGGTAACAATCCAACAAAGTCGCAACAGAAATTGACCAAAAGTCATATTTAAAAAATGTAGGTGTTTAATTGTTAGAATTCAATCACATCCTTTCCTCATCATACCCAGTTACGTAATTCCTCTGCCTGGCATTGCACTCTTCCTTTACATAACAGATGTCAGGTAATAGCTTCGAAACATAACATTACATCTCTTCAATATGAATTATCTTTACCTCTGATGCATCATGACTGGTCAAAAGTACAACTTTAGGTATTCTACTGATCCTGCCGACCACTCACTGAGGGGGAAGAGCAGAAATCAGTGCATTTCCTTTAGAAAATAAAGGGTAAAATGACCTTATTGACGTATGCAGCGGGCAGAGTTTATGTTAGTAGAAATAGTAGTTTGGTCATCAGGTAACCTCGTCAAAGGCTCTGCATGCTACCACACAATGCTGTGTTGTGATGTTATCGGTGTATGCTGAATATCTTTTGAAGTCACCAAAGAAGGAATCAAGTTGAAGATCAATACACTCATTGCCAGGATTATAACAGGTGTGCCTGCAAAGAGTTAAGAAACAGAAACAACTCCATATCCCCTCAAAACATTTAAAATCCATTATACGGCATGAAGTTGGACTTTGGGTGCTTATGTTGGGAAGAAATTGCGAATTAGGAAAAGCATGTGGCGACAAAATATTATATTATATTTAACGATTACAAGAGATAGAATACCGACAAAGCTAAAAATGGATAAAGCAGGCAGGACAACAAAAGGCGTACCGACACATACATTGGCTCAAAAACTGTAACACCAACCCGACAGGCAAAGGGAAGAGGAAAGGCCCAACAGGTGACTTATTTTATCAGTCCCTAATGGAACATGGCATTGGTTGGTGGAGGAGTCAGGCCTGGAGATGCGTTCAATGACTGCACTCACCACACACATACATGTAATGTCTGTGTGGAATAAACCAACTGCAACCAGCCTGTATCTTAACATGAGAGAACCACATGTTGGAGAAAACTTGTCGACCATTTCTACACTGAACAAACTGAAACGTTGACTTTAAATGTATTATGTGAATGAGTTTCACAAAACTGTCTTAGGTTAGTTGAAAGCGATAATATTAAACTAAATTGCTTTCAACTAACCTAATACAGTTTTGTGAAACTTGTTGACATAATACATTTAATTAAAGTCAAAGTTTCAGTTTTTTCAGTGTACATAAGGCGGCTCTCACGACTGACAGGGACATTTAACGGCTCTTTACTGATGTAGTCGTAACATAAATAATAAGCTACTACAAACTAAGTAGTACAATGAGTAAAGTACTGTATAAGCAACATTTTGACATGTTGTATATAAAGCCTAATTCTCCTCTACTATATTTCAGAGACAAGTATTGGTATTTTGTCTATTCATCAATACTAACATGTTAAGATGCAGTACAATACTTTAGCCTTATCTACCCTGTAGTATACACTCATCAAAGAGACCAGGTTTACTATAATAAAAGTGTATTTGTTCATTTATATTGTGAGCATAAAACAAATCTGTTTTTGCACAATGTTTTAAAATGCATTATTTGACATGAAGGCTGCTTCCTTCATCATTAACCACTGCATCACTGAATCAGGCTTTTCTTCGTCAGTGTAGATTTTATATTGGATGTCAAACAGCTGCTCATTAGTGAATATGTTGGACTGGGTTAAACATCAGCTAAATAAAACAAATAATGACACATATTGAAACAAATGTAATCTTTTGACAACTGTCAACACTTTTCATGTGTTGCCTGATCATTGATATCATGAAACAGCTCCCTGGATGCAAAATACGTGAAACAAGGTTAGCATTAGCACTTATGCTACAGGAAGTGGACTGGTAGTGATGACGGTGATTTGCACTCCCTGAAAGTTGTCTAAAAAAAATCAAGGTGCGAGACACATCCATTAACTTTCCCTGTTCAAACAATCCACATACAGAGCAGGCGCATAACAAGACATATGCAATTAAATGATTAATCCAATATTGGTTTTACACTAAAATCCCAGCTGTGTGATATGGGACAATCGTTTGGACACTTGTGTGAAGCTCTGGAAACGTCTCCAGGAAACAGTTTTGTCCAGGGAAGGTTTTAAAAGTCAGCGAGCCTTTCATTACTACTGTGTTTCCCATCCTTGTCACCCAGTCCAGGATCTCCCGGGCCCCCAGGACAACCTCCACCCCTCAATCTTAAATATGAAAAAATGAGTGCAGCATTCTGAATTCCGTAGTGTGATAGTAGAAAGTTGTCTTTCAGTTCCTGGCTTTCGAAGATCAGTTGCCGTAGTGACACTAAAACATGGACACACAGGAACACACGCGTACAAAGAAAGGGGGTCAAAACCAGGCACTAACAATATTTCTATATAGGCTATATATGTCTTTTTTAGACCTGCAGTCCTACTAATTCCTGGTGGAAAATAACCATGCTGACCTAAACACACACCTGACTTCTCGGTTATAATTAACAGCCTATTATAAATGTTCTGATGTGTATGTTATTGCAAAAACCCAACAAACAAAGGTCCAGTAGCCCACTACATTCTGACGCCTACCATTAAATGGCAAAACACGTTAATCACACGGAACATGGTAACATTTTAACTTTATGGTTTAAGCATATAGGATATCATCTGCGTCACAGTGGCTATTTCAATAGTGATCATACCTGGAATTCGATCGAGAGCTTCAATCTTTTGTTTCAGATCCAGCACTGTGGTGCCCTGAAACTCAGTATCGTCCAGCACCACTGGAGGTAATAACACACCCTTCTCGTTTTTAATGAAGATTTCCACAACCATTTCTGCGGTGTTGCTGTTTGGGTTCCTTTATTTGGTTGCAGATTACCGACACCGACGAACTGAATAAATACTTTCAGTTTCGTTCTTAATCTTTAAAAGGTACACGCACCAGCCTTTCAATTCTCATGCAACGTCTCTGAAGTCTAGTTAGAAATCTCTTTGACTGCATTCATGTAAACAAAAAAAGCCTTGTATTCAAAGTTTATTAAAAATGCTCTATTTAAAAATCATTAACATATAAAAAAATCCAAGCCACTTATGACAAAGATATAGATATTATCCCTGTCATTTCATCACTTCCATGGCGCTCTTCTGTCTCTGTCCCTGCTCTTTGCAGACTGTCCTCTATCTTCAGGACTTTTCCCTCCTTTGCTCACAGTTTGTGTGCAATCTGCAATCACAACATGTTGCATGGTCTCCCCGTCTTTCATCGAATTCTTGGATTTTCTGCATCGTTTTGGAGAGTTGTTACACTTAATGGAAACTTTAATCGGCCTGTGTCCTTTCAAGTTTGTAAGTGAAGAAGAAGAGGAAACAGGAAGTGACTTTACATCAGAACTACACACATTTTCTTCTGCTTCCACATGTTTGTCTCTATTTCTAAGGCTTCCTTTAGTTTGCTGTGTTCCCCGGACAGTCTCATTCACCTCCAGTGTTTTCTTTGTGGATTGCTCCAACACATGGTTTATCTCGTGTGTTCCCAAATGTTCCGAGTGTTTCCCTCTGGGGTGTAAAAGCTGCATGGGCTCCTCTGAGTTCCTATCAAGCTGCTGTCTGATCTTGTGACTCTTTTGTAGCGTTGGAAAATCTGACTTGTGTGATTGCAAACAGACTCCATCTGCTCCAGAGTCTTTTCTGCCTGGCTTCACACAAGGTGCGTTCAGGAGCTTCAGGTTTCCCCCTCCATGGCAGCTTCCATCATTGAGTTGATGATGAGGAACAGGAAGCTCTCCTCTCTCTGTCTCGTCTTGTCTTCCTTCAGCATCGACTCCTGAATGTGAACGAAGATCATCCTCGCTTTCATCATTGTGTTCAGGATGTCTGCTCACTTTGAAGAGAAATAAGAAGGGTTATTATTGAATTAGGTTTATCATCTTGAACTTAAAGGGACAGTGTTTAGACTCTAGCTTTCGTATGCACGTTTTTAGAGGTATGGGGATGTCTGCTTACACTTGAATGGAACTGGATGGCACTCAACTTGTGGTGCTCAGAGCGATACAAATAATTTTGAAAAACTTGACAGGAATGTCTGTTTCCAAAAATCCTAACCTAGTTACTCAAATAATCCACAGACTTTGCCGTGAGCAGCTTTCAGGAACTATTTACTAACTACCAAACACCCACTAATCATATCACCGCGCAGAAGTACGCGTTCATCTACTCAAGGAACAGAGGCTTTTTTCCTAGTTCCTGGCTCCTTAAGTAACGGCTTAAGGATTTCTGAAAATAAATATTTCTGTTGAGTATTTTGTTTTGCCTTTTTGAGCACCACAGGCTGAGTGACATCTAGTTGCATTTTATTCAAACATAGGTAGACAAATATGACACTAAAACAAAATCTAGATAATTAATAGCACTCGAAGAAGAAATACTAGAAACTAGAACTGCACATTTTCTAACTCACCCTTCTTGTACATGAGGAGGTAAGCTGTACAGGACCTTAGGGAGTCATTTCCAGCTCCAAAGAGTGGTGGTTGAACCTGTGTGATTCAAAAACAATTACTGTAAATGTTGTACTGTTTAACTGAGCATAGATATGTGAAACCTGACTGCATATAGAGAAGCTAGCCTCCTTACCATGTTAACAATGTTGTCATTAAAGTGATACCACGTGTCCGTTTCAATAGATTTGATGTGCGCAGTGTAATGACCCCCTGTTAGATTCCCAAAGTGGTTCACTAAAGCGTAGAGGTCATATTTGCATTTCTGCAAAAAGAGAAATCAAGCAAATCACCACGTTTAAGAAATCAAAGAATCTGCTGCTGAAATCAAGACGTATATAGGAAAACATACCCCGATGAACAGAGTTTGCGGGACATCCACGTTGCAGTGGAGCTTAACGTAACACCTGAGCTTGTAGTCAAAGCTGAATCTCTTCAACAGGAGGGTCAAAATCCCTGGATGTGTTGTTATCTCACATCGCTAGAACAGATAATGAAAACATCACGCATGAACACAATGAGTTGCAAAGTCACTTAACATATTAGTGACTTCAGAGAATTTAAATTAGGGGTCAGGAATGATGTTGAACACTGTTTAATGGAGAGTACTGGAGATGCATGGCGATTAGGGGTGGGGGAAATAATCGATACAGCATAGTATCGCGATACTTTGGTGATATTGTATTGATACACGGATGCCAAGTATCGATATTTTATTATATAAACCTTAAACAATGCCATCTCCTTTTCAGGTTCAAAGAACACAAATTGGGTTATTTACATAAACTATTCATATTGCAAATACATTTTTTAAACCAGGAAGGGAAGACGGACATGGCAACGGCAACTGTGTGGAAAGGGTTCCCGCCTTCAGGTTCCTCGGCACACACATTGCTGAAGATCTATCCTGGTCTATCAACACCACAACATCTGTGAAAAAGGCCCAGCAGCGACTCCACTTCCTGAGGATCCTCAGGAAAAACAACCTGGAGGAGAAGCTTCTGGTGTCTTTCTACCGCTGCTCCATAGAGAGTGTGCTGGCATATTGCCTAACCACGTGGTGTGCCAGCTGCTCAGAAAAGGACAGGAAAGCCCTTCAGAGGGTCATCAACACAGCCCAGAAGGTCATCGGCTGCTCACTGCCTTCTCTGGAGGAACTCTTCAGCCAACGTTGCCTCAACAGAGCAGGCAAAAATAATTGCAGACTCTTCACACCCTGGACACTTCCTGTTTGCTCTTCTGCCCTCCGGTAGACGCTAGGTCAATTCAATCAAGGACAAACCGACTGAAAAACAGTTTCTACCCCAGAGCCATACGAGAACTGAACACCGTCAAACGCTGAACTGAACAGTTACAACTTGCAACTGCACTACTTTTTAATAGTTGTATTAACTTATTAACTGATCGACATCAGAGATGTAAAATATCATCCCTGTGTTTTTTATATTGTAAACTGTATATTGTGCGGGCATGTATGCATGTTGATATGGATGTGTGAACATATGTTTATGTGTGTATATGTTTATATAGATATATATTTATTCGTTTTATGTGGAAATGCACTGCGAGGATTGCTTTTTTAAATTTCGTTGTACCTGGTGCGATGACAATAAAGGAATTCTATTCTATTCTATGACCCGTGTGATTTGCAATATCGCAATATATCGTATCGCAATACTTAGCATATCGTAGAATCGCAATACTATCGTATCGTGGCTTAAGTATCGCGATAGTATCGCATCGTGGGGAGCCTGGTGATTCCCACCCCTAATGGCGATGTATTAAACATAGGGTGTTTCTCAATGTCGAGTAAAGCTGCTGCAGAGCCACTATTTCAAGCATACTACGTCATCGAGTGCCGCCGAAGGACTGTTCCAATGTCCAGCATACTTGGAATTCTACCGAGCCCGGCGTACTTAGTTTGGAGAAATGTCGAGGCTGCACATGTGTAGACTCTGCGGTCTTAAAATCCCCACAATGCTTTGCGCACGGACCAATTTCCCCAAATCTGTGGCGGAAAATGTAAGGCGGGTCCTCTCATATGACGCACACCTGCACACTTGCTAGCCTGTTCTACTCTTTGTTTTCCAAATGCCAGGAAGTATTCTTGCCTTGCTTCTGAAGCAAGATGCTCGGAAGACATGTGCTACCAAGCAAGCGTCCTCGAAATTGAGAAACACCCATAGAGTGCAACAGTGACACGTCCTAAAACCCGGAGGTAAGTTAGCATTTTCGCCAAAAAGCAATGCAATTTCTCCACAGGACTTTGGAGAATAGCTTGAAATCAGGTCTGTGGTTGACACAAATTGAAGAGACAGATCACGTTTTGTTCTACAACATTAAATACATCAGCAGTGACCCCACTGGTGATTTCGTGAAGAGTTTACGTGTTTGAAAAACGATGGATGTTAACAAGTGGCTAAATAGGACTACAGAAGTTATCGAGGAAGTTGTACGTCATTACACCGAACACGTAAACACTCCCGCTAAGTTTGTTTTTCCCTGTGTTCTGCTTGAAAGCAAGTTCCTGCAAACTGTTAAAACAAACGCTTCAACTTTTACCATTTTGAATCTGTAGTTTTGAATATGGATCTTAAGTTGAATATGGATCTTAAGTTGGCGTGACGTTGAAGCAGCGACCCTGCTGTAGTTCGTTTATAGCATAACGTTAGCATTTTGCTTCTGGCGATTAGATTTACGATTAGAACATTATAAAAGTAGGATAGACATGTGGATATTATCCGGCTGAACAAAACGTGACCCGTCTCTTAAATGTGTTTCAACCGCAGAACTTATTTCCAGCTATTTTCCTAAATCCTATCGAAAAATCGCATTGCTTTTTTGTCGAAGGAACCGGAAGGAGTTTACTTCCGGGTTTTAGGACGCGTCACTGTGGCACTCTATTATAAGGTCATATATTAACTGGGATTTACACAATATTTGTAAATTCATTTGTATCTGATGATTTTAAATACCCACCAACACTGCGTCTTGCTTTTTATTGCACTGGTTGCAGTACATCTTGTCGTCCCCGCTGACTTTTTCCCCCTTGAAGAATGCCTTTAACCCTTTCGCCTGTAAACATGGTACATGTATTCAACCTGCCTCAGTTGGAAAGAAATAGATTACGCTTATTCTTGTGAAAGGAACACACAGTACCACGCTGTAGATGTGACCACGCAAGTCTTCTATTGCAAGTGGCAGAACCCAAAAAAAGCTCCTGGACTGGTTCCTCTCGTTGCACTTCAGGCATGTTGTGATGTGATTCAGCTCCCCTTTGAATATCTAGACACAAAGACACATCAGAGGATCAAAACTGCTTCATATTACACTGAAATGTAGCTTTTTAAGTATAACATAGCAGTGGAATTTAACTAAATTGTGTACGTTATACTGCAATACATCTCCTACATGTAAAATTAAGATTCTGCTAACAAAACAAAAATAGTTAAAAGTCCAAGGTCCCAATATTTTAAAAAGCAATAATGTTGCACATTTCTGACCACTTAATAACAGTTTACAAACCAAACAATTAACGAATTGATCAAGAAAAAAACTGCAGATTAATCCACAATTAAAATAATGAGCCGCTTTATTAAATCGTTAATAATGATCTCCACTTTGATGAAATAAAAGTGTTAAATGCTGCATGAACATTATACCGGGCGGTTGCACTGTACAATGAAATTCCTACGCTCAACTCTCCACAGCTAGATATTAAAAAACTATACATACAAACAAAAAAAAAATATATATATATTTTTTAAATATAAGCTGACATACTTTTAAAAATCCTTGTCTTAGAATAAAAGTGCATGAGGTGCTACATGATAAAAACATTTTAAACTGGATATATAAACAGCAGGGTAGAGTATGGTGTATACATCTATAACTAAGATAATATTAGATATACAAATGATTTCATATGCTATCCGTACCTGGGCTGCAACCGGACTGGTCATACATAGGATCTTCTCAAAATACTCAGCAGCATCGCGTTGCTCATATACTGAAAGTATTTTTAAGGACAGAAAATATAATTATGAACACATGCAGGCTCAGTACCAGGCTCGAGGGTCTGCAGGATTTTAACACGCAAGTTCCTACAGTGAAACTTACCGTTAGTGATCCCCAGTTTTTCTGTGACTTCAAGTGTTTTGGTAATTCTTTTTCGTAAATCAGCAAACAGTCTTCCCAGCTGTGAGTCAATGGTTGTTGAATCTTTACTGTGGCACCTGTGGCACAGTGAGAGGAATATGATACCAATCCAGCAAAGTCACATCATTGTGTACTGCACTGATTTTCCTGGACAAATCTTTCTTAAAGGAATAGCTTTACATTTTTGTGACATGAAATAAGTAGCTGAACCCATCAGCAGGTTAGCTTCGCTTAGCATAAAGACTGGAAAGTGGATGGCATTTAACTGGTGTTGCCTGATAACTAAACATTAACAAGAAATATTCAGACACATAACCCCTCATAACACTACAACATGTTATTTTTAGGTTTTGTATTTTTCTTAATTTAAGAGTTGCTGCTAATTGTGTTTTGTTAGCATTAGACAGAGCTAGGCTAACCCCCTTGGTCCAGTCTTTATGCTAAGCTAAGCTAGCAAACTGCTGGCTCCAGGCCTCCAGCTTCATTATAAAATACAAACATATGTGGTTCCCAGCATGTCAATCTATTCCTATAATTTAAAAAAACATTTATTTTGGTTTTCATTTGATCTTAACAGTCGAAACTTTAAAAACAATCAAAATAAAGTCAAGGTTACGAACTGTTTTAAATGTACAGCCTCCCGGAAGTCTTCGGTCATGTAAAGCACCTGAAGAATACTGTTCAGATAGCAGGTCAGACCTGGACTGTTAAGGCCATGGTAATCTAAGGAGACAATAGTCAAATTAGACACTTTCTCATAAAACTCAGACACATAAAAGCAACATGTTTGAGTGGCATCATGTCATGTCACCTACCTGAGATAGTGAAGCTGTCAAGTTTCTCTCTGAATTTTTCAACAACGTCATACCTGATGCCTTTCAAATTAAAATGTTTTGAAACAATGGGTTTTTTTATGTATCGACTCATCCTGTTGAAGAACAAACAGCAAAAGTTAAGAGACAGCAAGCAGGGGAAACTTAAATGGCCAAAGTGTAGTATTTTAGAGTATGGCCTTATTTTAATTGTATTGCAGCTAATACCATGAGGGTGGATACGCTGTGAAAGGTGTACAATTTAACCTGAAGAAACGAGAAATTGGATAATACTGGCAAAGTTATGAAGATAATGATATATTTTTCCCATTTCACGTTTTAAGTCATACATAGAGACAGACATTACATCTGATTAAGTATTATGTTAATAGTTTCTAAATGCAGAATAATACCTTTCATTTTTTGGAGGAAAGTAACTAAGTTACTGCAATAACTCTACATTTAACTAAGTTACAGTTAAAAAAAAAAACCACATCAGATTTACACAATAATATGTTATGATCAGTTTATAAAATATTACGCATTGTTATCTATAAATCATGCAGTAGTATGCACAATAGTTCAAAGTAGCTCTACATCCACTAGACATGACACTTTACACACAATAATGCATCGCTATTAACAATCCAATAACATAATACAACATCCTGATATACAGGCATAGAATGGCAATGAGTTGAACAATAATACACATTTAGAAAAAGAAAGCCCTGATCGATGTATAATCTTGCATGGCAGCTAGAGGATGAAACTAAAGGGTGCTTCAGTCCAGAAAACACATATTACGTGCAAAGGTGTAAAGTAACTAAGTACATTTACTCAAGTACTGTTCCTAATCACAATTTTTAGATACTTGTACACTTTATTTACTTGTGTATTTATTTTCTTCTAGCCCACTACAATTCAGAGGTAAAACGTGAACTTAAATCAACACTTAAATAAGATTTTAGTTACATCTGGAGCATACAAAGGAATTAAAACTAGCTGCACCTTTACCAGCTTTGATAACACTTTAATGCATCAATGATTATAATCAAAACATATAATATAGCCTGCCCTATATTATTCTGAAATGAGCCAATCTGCATAATGAGTACTTTTACTTTTGATACATTAAGTACATTATGATGCTAATACTTTTGTACTTGAGTAACATTTTGAATGCAGAACTTTTACTTGTAACTGAGTATTCTTACACTCTGGTACTTTTATATAAGTAAAATCTGAGTAACCAGTGAACGCAGCTGGTGTGTTTGGGTGTTATGGAAACCCACGTTGCCTCTCAGTCCTCCATTACCCAATCTCGTGTCAACAAATCGTTCAGCAAATGACAAAAGTAAGCTATAAATACTAGTAAATATAAAGTGATAGCCACACGATAACTCATAATAACACGCATGGCCACATCTTATTTAGTGACATGGGAGTGTAAACACGAGACGACTCACCGTGCAGCTTATCTAACCGACGGGTTCCTTCAGCTTTCTTTCACTTTCGTTTTCAGAGAGTATTTGAAGGAGGGAGGAAACGCAAACCCGAGAAAAGATCGATAATATTTCAGCTGCCTGGAGACCCTGGAGACTTTACCTAAATCACTGGGTTTTGAACTTGAGCGAAATCACTGTCTGGAATTGTTGCTACTTCCGGTACGTTGACAACAACAATAACAAGGTAAGACATAACTTCCTCTTATACATATATATATATATATATATATATATATATATATATATATATATATATATATATATATATATATATATATTTATCGGTCAATAGAGAGTTTTATTCAACGTGTGTCATACAAACTGTAGGCCAGTGGTGTAAGAGGTAATGAGATCTTGTACTTAAGTAAAAGTATCAATACAAAATGACTTTGTTAAAAGCAAAAGTCCTGCAATCTAAATCTTACTTAAGTAAATGTACAATATAATAAGCATGATCCGAATATACTGTAAGTACCAAAAGTACAGAATCACATGAGTAACTGGGTTACTATTATGATTATTCATGTGTTTTTATCTCAACTGGTAAAGGTGGATCTAATTTGAATATCTTTATATACTGCTGCTGGACATCTTAACCTAAAAATATATGTCAAAGTTTATTTAAAAATTGATTTAGACTTTGTGTTAGCTAATCATCTAAAGCTACAAAATAACTTGTAACAAAAGCTGTCAAATATGTAAGGAGTAAAAAGTCAGATATAGGCCTCTAAAATGTAGTGGAGTATATAAAGTAGCCTAAACTGAGAATACTCAGGGAAAGTACAAGTACCTCAAAATTGTACTCAAGTACTTTAGTAAGTGTATATGTAACTATCCACCACTGCTCTAATACTTAAAATTTAAGTTGGTTAAACTGAATTGAAGTTTATATTGAGGTAGCTTTTCAGAATAAGAAAATTAGATGTGCAAAGTGTCTTCTAGTGTTTGTGAATACAATAAATAAAAATGAATGTTTTACGTGGTTGACAAGTTGATTTTCATATCAATGATATGTATATATTTTGTTTGTAGTGCACTTTTTAAGCCATCAGCACAAAGGGCTTTCCAAATAAATACTTAGCATAACATATACTAAAATATATGCATAACCGAACACATGTGTACTGATATTATCATACACACACTGCCTGAATAAATACTGAGTTCTACTGTATGTACTTTTATGTGAACGTGAACCAGCTGGGAAATTCTCTAAGTTTCTGTTCAGTGAGTCAGATGTATGAGCTCAGTCAGCTGAAAGAATATCAGAGCCAAGATGTCAGCAGCAACAAGTGTATCTCCAACACCTTATGTTCAGAAGTTTTCAGATGACTAATTATATATCAGATATAAATAGCTCAGTCAATTAACATCAATAAATCCACATTATGCCACCTATCACTCCAGCACCTGCATCGAAAAAGCACAACTGTTCAATAAAACTGTTTTCCAGTGATAGTTGTGTGTACACTCATTGGTTCATCGTGAAGAGGGACTTCTAAAAAGTAAAGGGCCAAGTATGTTTGCCAATCTGTAAACTAAAATGCTCAAAACAACTCGTTATAGCCTATAACTGACTGATTTCATGTCAACCTGTGTAACTCAAAGCGCCTACATTTTGGGAGTTGTAGTTCAAAGCACGATAATGCCACAAACTGAAGTAATACAAAGAACAATACAAATAAAAAAATGTGTTCATTTAAATCTCACTTGTCAGAAATCATTGTTTTTTGTCCACTTACAGGACAATCACATTGAGCATGCAGGGACAGGAGCAGGTGGAGAAGAGGTACGACCCCCGGGACACCACCCTAAAGTTTGTGAAGAGGAAGGACGACCTGGATCCAGTGTGTGATGAAGACGATGGTCTCAGAGCAGAGATGTCCTGCGGCCACGCCGTCACCCCCGACTCCCTCACACAATGGTGTCGCAGCCAGCTGGATGATGTATGTCCTGAAAACACTGGAAAGCAAACATTGGGAAAGAGACAATGGGTTAAAAAGACAGTTGCTAGCATGTTGCTAGCATGTTGCTATGTTATAAATAGATTGCAATGTCAGAGCATGTTTATTTTTTTCACTGGGATGCTCAGCAACACTTCTATGCTTACTCTGCCACCTACTGGCAAGTTTAAGACATGTTCTCTGTACATAGAAGTCAGTATTTAAGGTTAGTATCACTCTAAATAAGATGCTAAATGCAATGGAGTTGTATGCTTAAAGAAACAGCTGTTTACTGATGCTTCAGAGCAAAAGTTAAAAGGAGAAAAGTGGCTGTAAAATCAAATGTAAAACCCAATAATCAAAAGTAGAACTTTTCTGCAACACTGAATGTTTCCTAAAGTATTTCAAGAAACATCAACCGACAAAACTTCATTCCATAAATAAGGAAAATATAGATAAGAAAGTAGAATAAAATGGTTGCAGTAGAGTAAGGTTTACTGCACTAGTATGAATGACGTTATACCAAAGGGAGTAGCTAGCAGTTGCAATCATTTGAGCAGTAAGTATCCTTGTTCCCCCTCTCTACCCACATAAACCATGTTTTGAAGGCCCAGTCGTGTGCACCAGTTTTCTGTAATACTAAAGACATGTTCTTGTCTTTGTTGTTTTAAGGGTTATTACAAATTCAGATGCCCTGCGGTGGGGGAGGGGACCACACAGTGCAACAAACTGTGGTCGTACCAAGAGGTGCGCAGACTGGCAGATCTGTCTGTGGAGGAAATGCAGTACTTTGAGGAGGCCATGTCTCTTCTGGCTGCTGCAGAATACTGTGAGATACTAACAGTAAGTGTTTTTTTACTTTATTTGAATGTGGCATTTTCATATCATGCAAAATGCACTTTTTGATGTCTTTTATACATAAACATGTGTCCCCGGTGTGTCAGAGAACTCACGCAGCGTCAGAAAACAAACCCTCTCTCTTTTCCTCCGTACCCAAATCTCTAAAAATGGTGGAACAACGGAGCTGATCCAGATTTGCGTCCGATATGTCGTAATATCGGAAATGTCGCTATCAGAAACAATGCGCAGCGTTTTGGACGTAATATGGTCTTTGTTTACATTAGCATCGCTGACACTCAGAGCTAACCTGTACTGGAGAGCATGTGTAAAAAAGCAGGAAATAAAGAAAGGAACTCACCTTGAGGTAAATCCGCAAGAGAAAAAATATTTGAGCTCCCACCCCCTTTTTTTTTAAGGACCCAAACTCAGCGTTTCTCTAGCAGGGCTGAAATAGAGGGATATGAGGCTAGAATGGGTGATCTGTTTGGTATTTTGAGCAAAACACATCATAGACTTGTTTTTTATATATCTGAGACCCATAATATATGCCTAAAAATAGCATGATAGGAAACCTTTAAATATTCAATATGTTCGTGCTCTGTTTCTCAGTGCCCACAGTGCAGGACGAGTGTGGAGAGGAAGGATCTCTCCAACCTGTGTGTCCGGTGCTCCATATGCACAGCGGATCTGAAGAAGACCTACCAGTTCTGCTGGCAGTGCATGAAGGAATGGAAAGGTCCGGGTCCTCGATCTGACTGCTGCGACAATGACGGCTGCATGAACAGGGACCTCCAGCTCCTGCAGACCTGCAAGACCCTCAGCCTGCCCGCGGTGGAGGGGGTCGCCGACTGCCCCTCGGTCCGAGCCTGCCCCACATGCGGCATGAAGGTGGAACATAGCCAACAACACTGCAAGAATATCGACTGCCCTCGCTGCCACGTGGTTTTCTGTTTCGTCTGCCTGAAACTAAAGAGTGAATGTTGTAAAAGCAGTTCACCGTACAAAATCTGTCCTAGTGGCGTGGCTCCGAGACAGGCTGCTATCCCTGTGTGGCAGAAGAAATGAAAAGAGGGATTTTATTATAGGGTTACATGTAAATAGGATTATGTTATCGTATTATACAGATAAATGTCTATAATCTGCCCAGATTACATTAAAAAAAGGGAAAATAGCTGATAATTGCATTGTCAAGGTTAACTTGGTTGCACTTTGTCTTGAAAGTATGGACTTTTAAATGTATGAAACGTTTCTTCATGAGAACAAAATGCTAGTTACAATTGCATTTACATTTAAAATGGAAGATGAACATTTTGAACATGTTTATAACATTCATATTCACAGTGCGTTGTAGTTTGTGACAGTACCGCTGATTTGTAAGGGTTATTAAACTTGACCTAAATCAAATGTTGCATACAACATACAATTGCATTACAATTGTCCTGAGAAAGGTGTGTGTGGCCGCCTCCATTTATGTCCATATGTTCAGTATTTTTAATGTGTATTTTTTACAAACCAAAACTATCAGAATGGATTCCACTTGTTTGTGATCCAATGGATTATGTCACAAAAAACATATAGCCTTCTATTCAGCAATTGAGTATATTTTAAAAGAACCATAATTATGAGATTATTCTGTAAACTCTCAGGCATGATTCATTGAAATATGTGACAAAATAAACATGCTGTGACTCCAATAGACTTCGGGTTTTTATGTATTTAGAAGCTGTTTTACGAGAAGGATGGATTTTGTGTGACTAGCATGTAAGAGAACTGACCAGAAGGTGGCGCCATTGTGTTGTTTAAAGTGAGTTTAAATGGTAATGGTACACAACCCAGGATGAGGTTTCACAAACTAAGTGTATCCAGTAAGTGGTGCCAATTTGATCGACAGATAATCCATTAATCAACTCATTCTATGTTCTCAAGTACTTTGTTAAGGGCAACTTTTAGGTGCTATTTCCATGGTCTGCTACTTTATACTTCTAAAATGGGAATATTGTACATTTATTTGGCTTTTTAGATTGTGATTTGATTTTGAGTGCAGAGTACATGTATTTGTTGAAAGCTGAATGAATTGATGTGTGTTGAAAGTTTAGCACCCTGCCACCTGTGAGGAAAGGTCCTCCCAATTCATGCGGGACTAGATGTGTTTATGAATTGATTTGTTGAATGAAAGTTTGAATGTGCTTTTTATTATCACCGGTCATTTATGAGGAGATGCCTCTCGGACGATTAAATGTCACAACTGAATTGGGCAGTTGAAGTTACAATTTAGTGTAATAAATGTAAAACTATGAATTGAGGTTTCATATTAGAACATGACCACAGCATGATGTGTTTTGTAAGATTGTCATGTTGTAACGAGAGAAGGTAAAAACCCTGTATAAGTTTGGACCTATTTTTCTTCAAATAAACTGATCCCACCTTTTGGATTGAGACCACTTAAAAGACATCCGCGCTCTCCTCTCCTGCTTCAAAGGTAAAATTGCACATTGCCACACTCACACTTAGGTAGGGCCACACCTCATTTACTGATATCAAAATCCTTCGGGATCGCTTACACAGATTTAGCGGGTCGTCTGAATTGAAACAGCAGTTAATTGAACCTGGTTCTTCAGGAGTTAATAGAAGTGAGATCTTGCTGACGTTGGTGGATCTGAGCCAAGCAGTAAACTTACACAGACTCAATCACTTCTGTTAGGTCAATTAGTAGGTCTGAGTAATTTGCCGGAATAAATTATCAGGCCTCCCGACTCCCAAGACATGATGCATATAACTCAAACTGCCCAAAAGTATAAAGCATTTAACATTTCCACACTAAAAACTACCTTGAACACGTCCCTTTTTATTTAGCTTTCATCCCATCCATGTTTTTGCTGTTAGTACATACTCAATGTATGTATGCATATCTTCCCCCTTGTGCCAACCTTGTTAAATCAACAAATGTTACATATCATTATTTGTTATTATTATTAATTGTCTCTCACTAAAGTAAAAAGAAAACAAAGTATAGAATACAAAGAATGTTAAATAATCAAAAAATCATAAGAGGCAACATGTTAGTAATAATTTGGGGTTTGAGAAAGAAAGCAGGTAAGAGGTTTTCTAGGTAATAACAGTTATGGTGATTCTGAAGACTCTTTTACATATTTTTAAAGTTGTTATTATCAGAGTCATGTCCTCTGCCTCACGGGGACGGAGGTCTGCCTCGGTGCTACACCACTGGGACAAAGTCTGTAAAAGGAGGATATGTCGTCCTCATCCACACACTCTTCGGTGAGCTTCAGGCAGACGAAACAGAACTCCACTTTACAGCGGGCACAGAACACGGTTTTACATTGGGTTCTGTTGTGCTCCACCAGCAAACCACAGGTGGGACAGGCCCGGATGGAGGGGCAGCCGGAGACCCCCTCCACGTCCTCAAAGGAGATGTCTGGGCAGTTTCTCAGTATGTCCAGTGGGTTCTGGCAGTCTCTATGAGCACAGCGGTCTGAACGGGGAGCCGGACCTTTCCATTTCTTCAAACACTGCCAGCAGAATGTATAACCCCGCCTTCTCCTGGCTGTGCACACTGGGCATTGGACACAGAGGTCATGGAGGTCACTTCTTAGCACACGAGAACTGCAACCAGGACACTGTTCAATGAAGAAATCAAATGTCATTGTTTTAAAATTCTGAATAAGATCATATATAATTTATTAATCTAATTTGTTTTTTTTATCTTCCATCACAGCAGCAGATAGATATGACAAAAATAAAATAATAATAAAAACAAAATATATGAAAAAATTAATTAAATAGAATTTTCTTTATTAAATAAAAGAAAATACAAAAATAAAAACCTTTTTTTTTTAAAAATACAAACAATAAAGATAAACATATTAGCAGTAGATGATTAACAAAATACTAAAAACAGTGAATATACACATTAATCAATAATGAAGGATATCGATAGTATAATATTAAATACACGATATAAATATATACACATAATAAAGAATTTAAGGCAGTGTACATTATGCTTGAAAAAGGCATGTTTTTGATAGTGAACAAATATTTAGAACAAGTCTGTAAATGCCGTCAATGTTATACTTACTGATTTGACGCCCAGGTAATCCTTGGCAGCGTTACTGAACACTGTCTTCTCAAAGTATTCAAGTTCTTCTTCAGTCAGGAGAGCCATTTTGCACACCTCCTCGAAGGGCCACTCGACATCGCAGTCAGTTTGACCACACACAAAATTGCAGTCACCCTAAGATATATACACAAATTAAATTAAATTAAATTAAAGGGAACATATAATGAAAAACTCACTTTTGCAGCACTTGTTTGTATACACCTCCCCCATCTCAGTATCTCCACCCACTACCTGAGGAAAAGTACCTAATTTCCTCTGGAGCCGATCAGAGCAGACTGGGCACTTAAAGAGACAGGCCCCAAAACGGAGCGTTACACACAGACGGGGAATACAGGTGTCTTCATACAGTTTGATAACAAACCACGTGTTGTTTTAACATTAAAGCATGTATACATGTGCTGGTACAAAACCGAAATACAACCTGACAATAAGCATGTTGAGTTGCCTTTAAAGTATAAACAATTCAAGTATAAAACATTATTTTTAGCCTATTAATCGCTGATATTAACCAAAATCAATCTTTTAAAAACTATACCTACTATTACAATTAAACATCTTAAATAAGATTACTGTTTACTAGTGCATGCACTGCCGCTATGCAATTTTGTGAGAAAAGTGTAGGCTCGTCGCTAAAGCATGTATGAATGGGGGTGTACACAGCTTACACTGTCCAGCAAATAGCGACACCAGATGGTGAGAGACATCGGAGTGACAGCATGGCCGCAGGACATCTTCGCTCTGAGAGACATATAGTCCTCACACAAAACTGTGAGACAACACAAGCAGATAAAAACAGTGTTAAGGGGCGTTTAAAATAACAAAAATATCAGGTAAATGTGAGAATACTTACAATCTAAATCATCATCTCCCTCCACAAATGTAAGAGTGGCGTCTTGAGGGTCGTAACATTTCTCTTCTACTACGGTACGGCTGCTTTCTCCGGAGCTCAACTCATCTTCACAGCCTACGAATCTTTCATTAAATCCTGAGACATCTTCTTCGTGAGCCTCAAAGACATCAGTCCCCTGCCTTTCATGTCTTCTCTCTCTGCGTGGAGCTGAGAGTTTGCCTCCCATGTTGAATGCTTTATCAAACAATCATGACTGACTGACCTGCTTTAAATTCCATGAAGTCACGTGACGTAGAGTTACGGGAGAGGCGGAGTGTTTTTTTAAATTCTTATAATAGGGTCATTTGCAATTGCTGTTACCCACTTCATGCAATTTCCTTACAGTGAAAAGACTCAAGAGCCAACATGAAAGTCCAGCTAAGGGTGAATGGCCCCCGAGGAGAGGAGAAGGTCTTGGATCTGTGTGAGGATGAAGAAGATTTTAAGAGACTCACCGTGCTACAGCTGAAGAAGAGAATTGTGCGGGACATGAAGATAGGTATGTTTGACGCCATTCTTTATTTAGGATATAGGGCGTTTAAGTTAATACGACAAATATTAATATGCTTACATGTAGAGCCAGAGGCAGATGGCATTCTTGTTCATTAAAGAAGAAAGGAGAAGTATACTCAGATATTGTATTTAAGTAAAAGTAGAAGTACCAGAGTGTAGGAATACTCTGTTACAAGTAAAAGTCCTGCATTCAAAATGTTACTCAAGTAAAAGTACAACAAATATACTAAAAGTACCAAAAATAAAAGTCACTATGCAGATGGAGTGTTAAGTGTTGATTATATTTCACATTATTAAAGTAAAATAGCAAACAATGTAAATACTCATGTACAAGTACCTTATATTGTACCCAAGTATAGAGTAAATGTACTTAGTTACTTTCCACCACTGAGTGTTACTTATATAAGCCTAATATTCATCAAAAGATAAACAAAAAAACAAACAAGAATGCTCCTCCTGTTATAGTAAATGATAATCTTTACAAAATGGAAAATAGAAGTTGCAATACAAGAAAAATACAACAAGCATGTAGAAGAAAATGACAACTAATTACATGTAATTTATTATGTTATCTCCACAACCATGAGCATGAGAACTCAACACAGTTTTAACCTGTACAAAATGATATGTGTTTGTGTGGAATTAGAGTTTAAGCCAGGCCTAAAGATGATAACAAAAGGTTTCAATGCGGTGTTAACTAGTCAGATGATTGAGTTTATTTAAATAACACTTTGGAAAATACTGTGTAGTGTCTTTATGAGGAAAAAGTCCTTAAAAAAACATTTGCTTATCTTTCTGAACATAACAGATGATGGGAAATCTCCCTCTGGGGATTCCCAATAGAGGCGTGGAAAGGTCTGCATCTAAGGTCAAAATAATAAATAAATAAATGGTCTCTTTATTTCTTTTAGGTGATGATATCCGGATGGTGTTCAGAACGGATATTCTTGAGGAATCGTCCCTGCTGTTATCCTACGGGGTCAAACACATGAGTACCATCCACACCCTGCTGATGCTGCCCGGAGGCATGATGGGAAGAAGACTATAGACTGGATATATGATGAAGACGCACAGAGACTGCCAAAACCTGACCATTAATGTTGCCTATTATGATCTAAAAATACACAGAAATATATGTATTTAACTGTAAAATAAAATCTGTCTTTAAACCTCCTGCATGCCTCTTAATGGTTTATTACAATATGTAAGATATGCTCCAATTTAAAGTCACTTTTTGTCTTTCTTTCATATTTCTCTGCAAGTCTCTCCAAAGTGAAGACTAGGTGGTTTTCCACGTTAACTCCAGACAATAGCACGATGAGCTCTTTTACTGTCAATCTATTGCTATTTTTATTCTAATCTTTCTTGAGAAAACTCCCCATTGTACATTCTTTTAGACATCAGTGTGCCAAGGAGATACTTTCATTATGATGTGTCAATCAAAGATGATTAAAACCAGGAAAGGCCACACCCAGTTATTCTATAATTAGCAGCAAGAAACGTCCTTCTGGGAGATCAATTAATAATTTCTCAGAAGGAATGGGGGGGGAGAACACGAATGTCAGAAACTAACTAATTTGAGCACCTGTAAAAGCGCTAACAAAATTAATCTATTATTATTATATTGCATATTAGTCCGCAGATTGTTATCTTTCACTGTCAATATGTATATTTCTTACTTTTTAGTTTTAGTTTTATTTTCTATTTTGAGATGTTTCTATTTTCTATATTTTATTTTATACTCTCATTTTCACATTGTGTGCAGTGCCTTGTAAATGCTGCTGTGATGAAAGCATATCCCAATTTGGAATCAATAAAGTCAATCTTATCTTATCTGAAGTATTATTTTGACCTTAATTTAAGTCTAATGATCCCCAGAAATGTACGTTTCCTGGGACTATAATTTATGACTTAATTATAAACGTATTGTATTTAAACTTAAGCTGTAATAACGTTAAGTAATTAATAATCCTTATAAATTCGTTGGCAAAGCTAATAATGCGTCTTAAGTTGCTGGTTAAGACTTCCAGAAGATGCCACTCCTCAGTCATTGTGTGCGGATCAGCTGTCAGTGAGTAACCACACTTGTTTCTATGATCAGCTGAAAGGCATATTCTTTTATCTTGGTAAAGTTATCCCGACAGCGATTTAATTTGAATCTGTACTAAAGATATGTATAGTGTTTTCTTATTTTCTGTCATGGGTCAGTCAGGGATTCAAATGGTAACATTATACGAAGTGTCATTGAAGTGTATCACAGTATCATCGATGTGTGTTTGTTGTTGACGTCGCAGAAACGTTGTATTTATTGGCATTAAACAGATGCACTTTGTTCAGAATATGAACTCACGGTAGTACATACTGTATTAGCAAATCACAACAAAGAAACAAGAAAGAAAGAAAACTGTGGTTATTTTTAGTGACAAAGCAAAACACTAAATCATTAGAGAGAGGGACTTTCTGTAAACGGATAACAGTAGCGTAACGATGACTTCTGAGAGTACTTTTTTAATACATTTGAGTCTGTGCTGGATCGGGATATTTCTACGTTTTTACTAGTTAATTACAAGGATTATGGATTCATGAAGTGAAAACATCCCAATTAAATGTAAATCTAATTAAATTGATTTGCAATCTTTTTTTATGTTTAAGTGCAAGTCCATTGAATCTTAATGGAAAATATCAATGTTTGCTTTAAGTGAATATCCTCATGTATTCTGTGGAGTAGATGTAGTTTAGGAAGTGTTCAATGGAGGGACATCGCCACCTATTGGACAACATAAGACCCCCTATGGCTGAGTAATGCAGTATTGACAAGTGATATTGTTAGTGTCAACATGCGGTACCAAAAGCAAAACCATAAAACCACTTCAACTGGAGCCACAGAAGAATAACAATGTATAACCTTTGATAACCAGTTTGGAATGAGGGAAGTTGAGTTTTTACCGGATTGAACGCGGAACCATCATTATTCCCATAACTGGTCTTATTATTTTTAACTTCCTGGAGAAGAATAAACGCCAGGTGAATTCTTCTTCTCACCAAAGTGTGCCCAGTTAATGACGTCATTATATGACACAATGCAAAACACTTCTCACAGGTATTACTGGTAGGCCTACTATTAATGAGATGACAGACTTACGTTGGCATATTAAATATTGTACCTCCTTCTGTACTAAACTGAATCCAAGTGATGGATCAGTGGGCGGTACTGCAGCATCAGAATGTGGTTAGACTACATTTTAGAACACGAACATGTTTCAAAAAACTACTCGGAAACAAGCACCTAATCGTACTGCATTGGATGATGGGAATTTACAAGCAGCGTGACAAATAACAATTCTTTTTTCAGAGGAAAGATTGAAGAGAAAAGATGATCCCCAGAAAAAGATCCCATGAGGAGGGGAAAGCACCAGCAAAGAAACCAAAAGGTAAAGCAGATGCAGGTGAAGTACAAATGATCCAATGATACTGCAAACCCTTTAATTGACGTGATGCACCTATTTCCTGGAGAGTGTAAGCTGAATAAAGTCTTTTGTAACATGTTTTGATCTATAGCACTGATTTTGGTTCAGTGTCCTATGGGTCTACGTTTTGCACATCTTTAACCTATTGTTCTCCTTTTGTTCCAGTGACTCAGCGACATTATGGTCTGTATAATCAGGGAGCCACGTGTTACCTCAACAGTGTCCTCCAAGTTCTCTTCATGACACCAGAACTCCATGACAGGTTGGAAACAGCTGCTTTCGTCTGGAGAAAATATAGAAAAGACAACTGTGTGAAGTAGCTACAGTAAATGTAAACCCTCAAAGTACACCGTGTAGCGAGTAAAACTCTAACACAGAAAAGACCTGTCTATGCTGCCCCAGAACACCTCGTTGGACATTTCTCTTTTTCCATTTCTCTTTTTCCATTTTTCTCTTCCTGAGTATAGTGACGTAACAGCTCCTCATACACACACACTCAGCCTTATCTTTTCTCAGCCGCGGCTCTGCGGATTTCCGCACACAAACACACACACTCACTCAGCCTTATCTTTTCGCAGCCTGGCTGTGAGTGTGTGTGTGTGTGTGTGTGTGTGTGTGTGTGTGTGTGTGTGCTCAGGCTGAGTTCCGCGGTGTCTCGGTGTCTCGCAGACCCCACGCAGCAACCAGGAAACCACACTAGTAAGCCAGCTCACACTGTCCGCTCCTCACAGCAGCGAGCCTCGCAACGTCCCGCCAACACGGCACCCAGACCCCACGCAGCGTTCTCATCTGTTTGTCATTACTGGTGTCATTTCCTGGTTGCTAACGCCATTGTAACACATAATCACTGATGTTCCGCTGTAACGGTGGTGGACTCATCAGAACAGAGTGGGCGAGCTGACCAATCAGAGCACACTGGGCTCACAGGGAGGGGGGCAGGTGCTCCAACAAGCCGTTTAGGACAGAGAGTATGAATGAAAACTTTATTACAGACTCAGGACCCAGATAAAAGACAAGACATTACATAGATAAAAGAGTGAATAAACATACTATACAGAGATGCTGTATGAGAAATCAATGTGAGTTTGGAACATTATTCTAACAATGGAATTATGATCAGTAGAAATGGCCATGTCATGGGAACTTTAAGTGTTACATCTGAGAGTCTGTAGTGTTTGGTGAGGAGTTGTAAACCTTGCAAGAAGAGAAATCGAAAGTACTTCAAAACTCAAGCAAGACTTCACAACTAAAGTCTGCCATATATTTGATAAACGGACAAATATACATGCTTGCAAATGTACATTTAAACATTGTTATGGGACTGCTCTCACCTCAGACACCAAATATTACCATCAAAGGCTCAAGCTGCATCAACTTCTTTACTCTTTATCAGTGATTATGTAAAGTTAAAACGGATACATTTTCACCCATTAAATCCTAATTTCTACAGGTTGGATCCAAAATCACGGATCACGGATCAAGAGCTGGGCGAAGTGTTTAAGAAAATTAAAGTAGAAAAATGTGGAACAGAAAACATCACAGAGAGTTTGGGGATTAAAAATGGTAAGTCTGTCAGCAACCAATAAAAACAAGGAAGAAAGTGACATGGCTGAAATGCTTTACTGTTATCTAATGTACAATTGATTTTCAGTTCATCAACAACGTGATGCTGCCGAATGCCTGGAGTTGATTTTACATAAAGTCAGTCCAAACGCCTTTGAGGTGAGCGCTTACAAATCTATTGAGTTGTCCGTCAACAAATTGGAAAAAGGTGTTACTATATTATTAAAAATAATAATAATAATAGGGATATTTATATCTCAAGATTTTCCAAGGACAGCTGATATACATGACAAAATGCTCCAAAGGCCACATCATCAACGAAGAGACAAATCCATTCTGGACTCTTCCACTGTCGCTAACAAATACCCATGATGCAACCTACAACGTGGTAGGCAGCATTTTTTTTAAAAATTTTTTACAGTAAATAGCCTTTAAAAAGAAGTGATCATTCATATGGAGTTAAGTGCTTTAAGTTAATTAGTACACATGTTTTTGTCAGAATCTAATAAGTGTGCCAACAGCTTATAACTGTTCTGTAAAGCAGAATCACATTTTTAACCAATAATAAAGCAATACATTACAACCAATAAAACCACTGCCTGTGAAAGAATAAATAAAAAAGGGCAGTTTTTATGAAGATGTAGAATTGGTAATCTAATTTGGAGTTGAAAACAACGTTTTTGTTTTTACAGGAAAGAGGCTTTGAAAGGACTTTTGAGACAAAATCATACAGCGGAGACAACATGGTGTACTGCAACGAGTGTGAAAAGAAAACAGAGGCGACAAGTGTGAGTTGAGTCCAAAGCCGAATGGGGCCTGAACACATTCAGACACAAATGAACATTTGCCTATTTGTTTTGTCTGTTTTACAAAAGCTGCAGTGTTGAATATCTTCCTTGTGTTGTTCAGGGATGTGACATGGATACATTTCCCCAGATTTTGGTCCTACTCCTGAAGAGATTTGAATTTGACTTCAACACCATGTCCAATTTCAAATCAGACTGCAGTGTGGACGTGCCATACACATTAGAGAAAAAGGCAAGGGGGAGAAACTTTAAAAGATGTTCATTAATACACTTTTTTAAATGTTCTTATCCACCTGTCTCTGCTCTTCATTATAGGACAAGAAGTACTCGCTGTATGGGATGGTGAATCACTATGGCAGTCTGAGAGGTGGACATTACACCGCCACCCTCCTGTCCAATGAGGACAAAACCTGGTATGAGTTCAACGACGAGGCCGTCAACAAGGTGAGGATTCATTTAACGCATCTATTAGCATGGCACATATTCAAAATCCTCCAATGGCTATTTGTTAAATGTTGCAGGTTGAAGAGCAATCATTTGCAAAAACTGGGACTTATAGGTATGATCCATTAATTATACTTTTTTGGAGCATATTAAGGACTACATTTTCTTAGAAGGTCTTATGATATATTCCATAATACATCCAGTCATGTTAACTGTATGTTCTCAACTCTTTGTTGTTCTATCACTTCAAAATGGTTGTTCAACAGTTCCAGCAGTGCATATCTGCTCGTGTACAGAGGTAAGATCAGAATAGTACATCAAGAAAGCATTAAAGCGTGGGATATTAACAGATTATTTTATTAACGTTGATATTTCCCTCCACTTTACACCCTCAGAAAGTCTCAAAGACGAGGGGAAAGACCAAAGAGGAAGGACCCATGATGACAAAGAAAAAACAGACGCAAACAATGTGGAAATCGTCATGGAAGATGATCTCCCCAATACAAAAACAAGCAACATGGAAGTAGAGGAAGGTGAAACGACAAAGGATATTAACATTTCTGATCCTTCTTTTGAATTGCATTTTTTGAAGAGTTTGTTGGAGCAAATTCATATCTATTTTATCTTCCCACCAGATAAGGATCGTCAGCCGCCCAGAAATCGCTTCTTTGGCATCAAGAGGAATCATATTTATATTGCTATCGGCGTTATTGCATCCATTGTGATTGTGATTTCTGTCGTACTTGCAACAACTCTAAAAAACTAGTAGGGATGTCAGCTTTGAAATGTCAACCAGCTCCACCTCAAGCTATCAAGGTGCTGATGAAGAGGCGATGATTCAACTTTCAAAACACTAGTTGGTAAATTGATGAGGATCACGATTACTTATCTAACATTATCTAAATGTGAAACAATATATCATAACGTTGTATTTACTGTTTGTTATGTCCTATTTTCTCAGTATGTTATTTTGGTGTCAGATATTTTAAGAAACCAGCTGATAAACGAATGAATCAGGCCCACAACAAATAATGTGCATGACTTTGCTTTATGTATATGTAGTATAGATCCATGTACTATCTAAATATTATAAATCAGCATGGATTTTGGAATTGTCTGCAATAGATGGATGGAAGTTGGAAAATGGCCAAATGTGTGGTGTACCACTGGGGTCTGTTCTTAGACCATTTATTTTCCATTTACTTTGATAAGGTGCAATAGGATTATTCTATTTTACCGCTTTAATCTTCTTACAGACTTATTTCTCACGTATAAAAGTCAAAAGTGTATCTGTTGCACAAATTATTTGTTTTTAACTATTTTTATTTAGAGTCCAAATATATGATACACGTTTGTTATGTACAATGTGTGGCTCAGCCCAGTTATTGCCAACAACATTTTTGTCTACAGCATCCAATCTAGTATATCATATTACATCGTAACTCCTTCACAAACCTAGAATGGAAGAAAATGATTTCAATCCAGTGTCTTTAACTATTTCTACCTATTGTGTTTTGGGGTTTATTCTTTTGTGACATGTAAAATATCAAATAAAGCTAAACAAACTCACCTACTGACATACTGGTTTGGCTTACTGTTTGCATATACTGTTCTGCATGCATTTCTATCAGGTTTGTTACCCGAGTCACTTAGCAGTTCGTACAAGGTCACGATTGAATAAAGATAAGGCATCAAAAGCTGGTATTTCAACTATTCAGAAGTGTGGTAAGCACCCGTTTAACTGCTGGCAGAAACCTGTATCCACCCAAGGATACAGGTTTCACCCAAACAAAAACACCTGTGTTATTTAATCCCGCCATACAGCATTTTTTGTAGTAGTCATGAGCTTGGTAGTTTGTTAGTAATTGCAGATTACTTTAGAACCCAGAAATAAAATGCTCCAAACTTCATTAGCATATTAAGGACATTTATTTAAGCCTAAAACAAAGGATAGAGGACATATGCAAGCACAAAAGCTTAGTTTTTTACATTACAATCTTCATAGTTTTTGGTTTTAAATGATGGTCATTGTTGTTAAGAGTCTTTTTTTCTCCCCTGCGTCTTCATCCTATTATGCCTCCGGGCAGCATAAGCAGCGTATGGATGGTGGACATGTGTCGGATGCCGTAGGATAACAGCAGGGCAGACTCCTCCAGTTGCTCGGTTCTGTACACCATGCGGATGTCTGCACCTGAACAGGAATTACAATTTAAAAAACAGGGCTTACTTACAACAGTTCTTAAACCAAACGCACGCATCTGCAATTCTATGAGCCTATATATGCATTAATAAAAACATCTTCATATTATAAAAAGGAGAAACTTACTTATCTCTAGTTCTCGAGTAATCTTCACCCTCAGCTGCTTTACAGTGATCTTCTTTAAATCCTCTTCACTTTCGCACACATCGATGACCTTTTCCTCTCCTCTGGGTCCACTTACTCGGATTTGAATAGTCATTTTCACAAATGTACCTGATGTGCCAGTGAGGAGTATGCGTGGTTGTTTTGGTTCGGTGATGCAAATGGAACTCAAAAGATTGAGGCAAGAGGTGTTTATGATTTTTTTTAAGGGCGTGTTCACGGTGCGACTGAATATCATGACTCATTAGGTGACAATGATCATCTGTGTAGCCATTGTTGTTTTGCAAGAGGACGAGTAGAGTCAAGTCGGGATGGGGAACAGGTTGGCAACTGAGCAAAAGAACAGGGAGTCGTTTGCACAACACAAGAGTCTGACCGGTACACAGAGGAAAACGTTTGGGAATCGAAAACTAAGAAGGAGTCCGACTGATGTGACGTGGAGAAGTCATTTTGAAAGAAATGTAAGTCATTCTGCATTGTAAAAAAACATGCTGTGGAATTGAGGGAAGCAGGGTTGCAAATCAATGCTAATGTTAGCTTGAACCTCAGGAATTAATGCTAGCTGGAGAATGTAAAGCTACTTCAAGGCAAGGACAAACTTGTGATTTTAACTAAAGAATGATTTATTCTGATGATACGAGTAACAAGGTTGCGTTGGTTAGAGGGCCACATTCGTTCAAGAGTGAAAAGATAAGGAAAATATATTAAGTAAAAAAAAAGGACTGGCCTTTGTCTACCTGTGGAAGCAGCACAGGGCTTGATGATGTCATTTCCTCTGTGTCATGTGACCTATAGTTTTTTCCCTTCCTCTCCTCGTGCTTAATAGGTTTTGGTAGCAGGGTTTTGACCAATACAAAAGACGTATCAACATAAAAGTACTAAGTAGCAGAAAAGGTAAATAAAAAGCCTATTTGAAATGTCATATTTGACATGCAAGTTAATCACCAAGAAGGTCGGACAAATAAAAACGCCATTTTAGAGGGTGCTAGAGATTGATATTTTAAAAACACTTTTTCCACAACTTTATTTACATTTTGTCTAAGTGCAAGTAGTGCTTGTGGTGGGACAGGAAATATCCTCCAATTCTTGGATGTCCCTTTACCTAAACCTGTTTACGGTCATTTACTCCACTATAGTAGGCCTACAAACCTGTGCATGGTAAACTATTTTAAAAACAACAGATAAACCTTGACATTTTCTACCGTAATTTCAACATTTGTTTTACAGTTTGGGCAAACGAACAACTTGGCAACTGGACAGAAGGCGATTGATTCTGAACAATTGAACAATTTAGCAACTGAGCAAAGGAGTGATTCTGGAAAACAGAGCAACAATGCAACAGCTGAGCAGGAGAAGTGTTATGACCCAAAGGACACCACATTTATTTTCGTCGATGAAGAAGACGACCATGATTGTCAGTAGCCAAAGAACCTGACATTTCATTTCTAATATATCTAACTTCTCAGTAACATTTGTTTTTTGTGTTTCTCGTAGTTGAGTGCAATGACTTCAAGTCTCCCAGAGCGAAGATGTCCTGCGGTCATACCGTCACCCCCATGTCTCTAACCAACTGGTGTAAAAAGCTGTTGGGTCAGGTAGTGTGTTAGTTAATCTTTTATATTGACATTGATAATAAAATGTGGCAAAAAACTATCTCTTAATTTGTCTTTCTTTTCAAACCCCAAGGGTGAAATCAGATTTGTGTGTGGCAAACCCGGCTGCGATGTTGAGTGGCCGTATGACGAGGTGTGGAAAATGGCTCTTCTGACCCCAGAAGAAATGGAAAACTTTGAAAGGAAAATATTCAGTAGAGCTGCTAAAGAATACTTGGACGTCAAATCAGTAAGTATCTAAAGCAGGGGTGTCCAAACTACGGCCCGGGGGCCAAATGCAGCCCTCAGCAAATTCTTAAAGTATAATGACTTAATAAACTTCTGCTTGTCTTATATTGACCTTCTTAAATATATATGTTAAAATATATTACACAGTATTCATGTGTTAATAAGCCACATGTTCAAATAAATTCAGTCAATTAAAGTTGAAAATATGTTCTAACATTATAGGTTGATAAGAAAAAAGCCCAATAACAAATTTACATAAGAACCTTGAAATCTACCCTTCCTATTTCCCCTTATTATAATCTGAAGCTTCTGTTTTAAGGAATGAGCTGCCAACACAATCAAATAAACCCTCTGGAGAGCTGGGAGCTGTTTTTTTCTTACAGTATTTTCAAGCATCAAGAATAATGTACCTACATTGGATCGATTGTGCTAACTTATAACTGAACTTATAAGGCAATATACCTCTAGTGAGCCCAGCCCTTCGTATATTTTTCTGTTTGTGGCCCTCGGTAAGAAAAGTGTGGACATCCCTGATCTAAACTAATGATACTCAAATGTTCTTGGAAAACGAATTTGATCCTTAATATGTTTCATCCAACTTCCCTTCACAGTGTCCCGGCTGCAAGTGCTCTGCCGTGCGGAGCGACGTAAACAACCTGAGGGTCTGCTGCGTGATGTGCACGGCTAAAACAAACGTGGCCTTTTCATTCTGCTGGCAGTGTCTGGAGGAATGGAAAGGTCCATCTCCCTATCCATACCGGTGTGCAAATGAAGGCTGCATCAGTAAGGCACAGGAAATACTGAACACCTGCCATGATATCACCTTTCAGGACGTGAAGGGGGTCTCCGACTGCCCCTCCATCCGGGCCTGTCCCAGCTGTGGTTTGCTGGTGGAGCACAACAAAATCAGATGTAAATACATTGTCTGTCTGCGGTGTAAGGTGAAGTTCTGTTTTGTTTGTCTGAAGCGTTATGAAGAGTGCCTGGACGAGGACAGATCTTTCTATGTTTGTTGTGCGAGTGGTGTTGCCCCCAGACAGACCACCATACCCGTGTGGCAGAGGAAAAAAAGCGACTGTTGATTTAACATTGTGGTTTCAGAAACTAAAGTAAAGTTGTGTTTGGATTTCTTGTGTACGCCCAAATGAAAGTATCAGGATTAAAAGCTTTATTTGTGCTTCATGTATCTGAGACTTGTTTTTGACTTAGTATTTGGAAGGGATGCAAACTCATCAGGAATGAAAAAGGTGACAAGTGATGTTTTTAGTTTGTTTGGTCATATCATTTTATTATGCTATTATTTTAGGATTATTTATGGGATAGGAAACCAGCTGGTAAACATTGACCTTCTCATGACTTTGCTGTATTCTATAAATAAACAAATAATAAAAAACTTTTTGTTGGAATCAATTATTTCTCTTTCTCGTAAAAATAAAGGATTTATCCTGAGGAAAAACAAGCCAATCAAACACTGATTTGGAGTCGGTGTTAGCTACAGATCAGTGTGATGCTCCGAGGCAGCGTGGATCCGGACCCTGCAGGAGCAACACTTCCTGTAACACACCACGGCTGCAGAGAGGACACACACAGCCGCCGTGAGGCAGAGCGCTGAGGCTGCAGTCAGCTCAGCGGGGGGTCTGAGGGGGGGCCAGCTCCAGTCCTGCGCTGACGGGACAGCCTCATACGGGTCACTGAGCAAAGAGCAGTAAAGTGAGGTGAGTTTGGGCAGAGGTGGGACGTAACGAAGTTTGAGTTACAGGTTACATTTGAAAGGGGTCTCTTGTAACATCGCACTTGCCTTGTGGCAGAAGCAGGAAATGTAGTGACATCATTAGAGGGAGGAGTGATGTCATCGTACCGACATAACCTCCCGTCAGGACAGTGGACTGAACCCAGATATCCTTTTATCTGAACGTTAAAAACAGCAAAGACACAATGGATTCTGTGATTAGAGCTCTTCTGGGAACTGGGCACCTGCAAGGAGGTCAGAATAGCATTGTCATATTAACAGTGAAAAATGTGTAATGTCAGCACACACATGATTTTCGTGTGTGGCAATATATTGATATAGATGATAAACGTGACATTTAAAAAGTGATTATTGGATATGATAACATTGTGTAAGTAATGCTGAGCCTTCTTAAAACATTTCATTTAATTTCCGGTTATCACTTTTTTCTTCATGCCCCAAAACGTTTGCCGAAAAAAGACAAAAGAAAATGAAATATAAACAATTATTTCTATCTATCCATCTGCCATGTACATTTCTCATATATTACCTGAAGAAAACAATTTTCAAATACCTATGATACATACCATTGAAAGACTCTATTGTAGTTTGAACTGTAACTAAGGTCATGTCCTGTTACCTTAACGGTGTCCCCTGCTGGACAGTCCACCCATTCAGAGCCAGACACCTGGACTTGGTATCTGTTTGGTCCTCTACACCTGTGTCTGTAACACCGACCCTCCACAGAGCTGCTGGACGAAGGAACCTCACTCTGGTTCTGAAATAGAAAATGGTTGATTAATGTTCAGTTGGGTGACAGGCATGCTACACCTAACACACACACCTAACACACACACCTAACACACACACCTAACACACACACGCACACACACCTGTCTGGTCAGGTTTGAGAAGAAGCAGCGGCTGTGAAAACCAAACATCTCCCCGCTCCAGTCCTCTTCTCCGCCATTTTCCTCTTTCCAACATTCACTCTGGAAGAATAAATGATGACAGAGGGTGAGAGAGAGTGAGTTGCTGCAACATGATAAAATGCCACAGATTGTATTTAGGCTCAAACATAGAAAGGACACCAATATGTCTGCTTTACAGAACGACAAAAAGGTGAAAGTATGTGAAGAAAATGCTTCATTTTGGACATTTTGATCAAGTAGATGACTTCATACAACGCAAAATGAGTACATCAATTGTGTATTTTACTATATAATCTGAAGTGGATTGTTAAAGAATATGATTCTCTAGAATTTCCTCCAATAAAAGACGAAACTTACTCCATTCTTGAGGGGTTTGTACACTCGACAGCCCTCCAGGTATCGATCAGTCTGACACTCCCCCTTGTGGTGGTGAAGATAATGACACCCAGATCCACTGACAGAGGAAACAATGCAAACTTTAGTGCTGCAAATGTAGGATTAAAAGGAAGTTGTTGTGTAGAAAATATATATATTATTAAAAATCTACCTGCCAGTGCAGAAAAAGGACGAGGACTTGTTCTGACAGGTTAACAGGGAACCAAACATGGATCCTTCGCCTTTAAGAAACACATTCATGTCATTTTATTGTGATGTTTTAATCAACTTGCAACTGTAGCTGTTCTGGCTCTACTTTCCTGTCATTATAGCAATTATGATCATTATGCATTTTATCACGGTTTATCTTCCTCACCCTCTCCCCACACCAGACTCTGCGCCCGGCTCATATCCACGGTGTACCAGCCTGTATCCTGTAGAGCAGCCAGGGTGACCGGGTCGATCCGGACCGCGGGGGGGTCCTCCAGCACCGCCGCCATGATGGAGCCCTGCAGGACCCGGGCCTCCCAGTGAGAGGACGCCTTCCCCAGAGGAACATCCTGAAGGAAGGAGGTGAAAATAAAGCATGAAATAAATCTGAAAAAAGGTAGATTAAGAGCGTTGCGGTACCAGGTTCTCGAGCGGCCCCCCCAGCTCAGGGTCAGCGGACCCCAGGAACCTCTGCAGGGCGGAGATGACGGAGGGGGTGTAGATCCTCATCTGACCCGAACCATCAGAGTGAGTCACTTTGCCTCGAGGAGAGCAGACAGCACTCCCTGCAGCACGGAAGAAGAAAACACACGATGTTTCATGAGAAAGAGACTTGTCTATTTTGCCAATATTTAAAAATGAGTTGGCTCATGTGCATTATGGGTTTTTAAATTTGATGTCTTATTTTATTGGTCTGCATTTGTTTAGTGTACTTTTTTGTGCTGAAAAGTTTAAATCATTATTTCATCAAGTAAAGTGACTTTTCAAATAGTTTATTATTATTATTATTCCAGCACTTTTTACTTTATTCTTCTTTTTATGTAGCGTAAATAAAAGTAAAAGATTGTTTTAGCCTGTACTTTACTTTCTTCATCTAGGATTCTTGATATTCTTGATAAGTATTAATATATAAAAGTAAAGTAAAGTTTAAATTATTGTTGTTTTTTTTTACCACAAAATAAACTCACAAATATTCAATTCAGCTCGACCAGAATAATTCCACACCTTTTTTAAATGTTGTGAAATAACACAACAAAGAAGGCAATAAAACAAATCTCATAATGTACTACCTCAAAATGAATACACATGGAATCCAGTGATATAAAACGATCTGATATCTTTATAAACCTTGAGGTTTGGAGGAACAGTCGGTCCAGGTGCGGAAGAGATCTTTAGAAAAACCAAGCGCATGGAGCAGCTCGTGGATCACAGTCTGGAAAACAGACAGACACGCACAATTCAACACTTCATGGTGCAATATAGATACGGTATTAGTTACATATTTGTTTAATGGTACCTGTACCGTAGCCTGGTGGCTGTATGTGGCTCCGGTCAGCCGGCCCCTGCAGAGGACCACCACCCCGGCCACAGGACGTCCATCAGCGTCCGTCTGACAGTGGACAGCGTAGGCCAGCACACTAGGCTGGGAGGGGGTTAAAGGACGTAAAACAAAGGTTATCACTTGAAATGGCAGCAAGAGCCAAACATTTCAAGTGCTACTCAACTGGCTATAGAGAAGCCAGTCCTTTATTCGTATATAAGTGCTTTGTTAGTAATTCTATCGCTCGAAGTGGAGTCGAAAGAGATGAGTTTTCAGTCTGCGCCGGAAATGGCAGCAATATAACTGTGCTATTTTTATGAGATGGGATCACCGTTAACCTCTCACTATGCAAGACATCTTTACATAACATGTGAACAAATAAGGGGAATACTTGTGGTAATAGTGGAACCAGTCAGCTGGTATCTTTTTACGTTTGTTTCACTATATTTTACTTACTTTAAAATGTACACTTTAAATTATCTTTTATATTTATGTTTTACAATCAAAGCTCTACCTCTGCTCTACACCTGTCCGTGGCCTGTAGGAGGAGGTACAGCAGGAAGTCGGTGTCGGGGAGTCCAGCTCCTTCAGGACGGAGCTCAGTCCTGAGAGGTGACTCAGCCTCTGGGGAAATATCACATCCAGCCAGGTGATCATCTGGGATCTGGTGATATCAAGCATGGCAACCGTTATTTTGTTTATGTGAACAGGTACATATTGTATACATTTACCACAGGAATACACTAACTACATCTGACACTTACAGTCACATCCAGACAGGTCTCAGATCTGTAGCTTTTGTTGGCTCGACCACACCTGAAGGAAGAAAACTAACTTTTAAAACTTTCATAACATCTCCCCTTCATTTATGAGCACCTAGTGAAAGAGGAAAGATGGGTGATCAAACACAAAATAATATGCATTATACATTTATTTTTAGAAATAATTTGGTGCTGATATTTGAACAAAGATAATCTTAAATATAAGGCAGATCCACATTCCTTCACTGTATAGCCACCTGTTGTAGTTGGCAGTACTTGAATTCCTCCAGAGGAATTTGCAGTATTTATTGACGTCTCTGTTGAGCAGCAAAGGACCTGCTACTCTGATCACTATGGAAACAGATCATGATAGATGTTAGCGTGTGTGTGTGTGTGTGTGTGTGTGTGTGTGTGTGTGTGTGTGTGTGTGTGTGTGTGTGTGTGTGTGTGTGTTCTCTGTTAGTCACCTGACAGTAAGGAGGACACCTTCCTCACAGCCTCCTCCACCGCTGACTCCATCCTCTCTTTCTCAGCCTCTGATAGGTTGTGGCTCTCTGCTGGACTCCAGGCTCTGATTCTGATTGGCTGTGGGGAGGCAGGAGTGGGCGGGGCCATGTTTCTCAGGCTTCTCCTGTGTGTCACTGAGGCCCTGCGTCCTGGAGGATTGGTGTTTAGCGGGTGCACATTGGGTGGGCTGATGGGGTCAGTGGGTGCAGCTCGGACCACCCTGGCCTGGGTCTGAACTTCGTCAAAGATGCACTTCTGCAGGACTCCAGGGAGCTCCACCAACACCACCACCAACACCCAGAGCCTCCGGGACGGAGGGGAAACCATAATTATAGCTGCGACCTATTTCAGGGTCACAGCGAGGGTGAGGAGGAGTTGTTAGATATTTTGGACGTGGAGGTTTATTAAACTGAAGGACATTCATTTATTTAGTGCTCCAAACTATTCTGTTAATCTTTGTAAAGTGACCATTTGGATAGCAAATGTTATGAGCACATTCTCTGGAAGAACTGTATTTCTAGTAATGTGGAGACTGCTTTCAACAGCATTTAGACCTTCACGTTAGCAAATAAAACTCGTCAAATATTAGCATTAGGGAGGAACCCAGACTTTTTACCTCGGAAATTTAAAATCCTCAACCCCAAACTCTAAGTATATCCTGTAAATGATGTCAAACCAATGAATGCAAATATAACTTTTCCCAAACTCAACCGAAAAGATGGGACTAAATACTGAATGTGAAGATAGCGCAACTTTCATGTGTTCCTCTTACATTCTTACACCAAGGACATAGGCTGTAACGCTATTACATATCTAATAGCCTAGTTTAACAGATTGTTAAATGTTAAATATTAGGTTTTTGACATGGGGAACTTTTACAGCCAATAAAGCGCTTTAAAATTATAAGTAATTTGCTGGACTCAAAGTAAGAAGCCGGTTATCTGGCAATATAAGAATATTTCAATAATACACACCAAAGTAGATTTGTTTTCCATCTTCATTAACATGTCCAACTCAATAGGTTTTGGGGTAGAATTTTAAATGGCTCCACAATACGGGGAAAGGCCATGTGTTTGCTGAAGAAGCCGTTAGGTATAGAGCCGATTTCAGCTCTAACCTTTCATCACCAAAGAATGAAACCCTTAATTACCTTGCCATGATCGAGTAGTCTACTTCCTTCTTCATGTTATCGGCATGCTCCTTTAACCCCGCGCACCGTAGTGATGATCTGAAACCACTGAAAGCTTTCTCTGTGAATCTCAATGGGACTTTTGAATACAAAGCACAATGCAACAACTGCCACCGAGGTGTGAGGTGCGTCTTCAAACACCTGACACTCCACGCACACACACACACAAACACACACACACACACACATAAAAACAGACGATACCCAACACCTAAAAGTGCAAATTGTTTAATCTCAGCCACATTTTTACTTATATACAGTGAAGTTGACCCTAATAAACCATAAAATCACTTTCTCTCTCATTTACCTTATTACATTGCAAATTTAAAACATCCGGTTGCTCCAAATCGACCCCAGTACATTCATCAAAGCAGAACAGAACTTAAAAAGGAAATAAAAACACCGTAAAATGTACAATAATACAAATGGCGAGCCACAAATCTGCCGTGTGATGGAGCTTGAGGTTTTGTGAATGTCGGGCCCCTTTCTTCCTTAGGGCTCCTTTTCCCGTGCACACACACACACACTTCCTAAAATCAGGCACCGAAGAGATTGTCTTATGACACATTTTGCTATCGACTACATACATTCACTTGGGACAGATACACAGGTGTGTGTAGACTCCAAACGCATTCCTGCTCACTCAAATAGGGGTCCCAAACAGTTATTGCCAGCTTGCAAGAGTTGTGTTTTTGTTCACATTATAATGAAGCCACTGATGTGTCGATGCGTGCTGTGGTGTGAGATAACGTGTGCCTCCGTGTGTTGGTGTGCAGTGTGTATTTCAGGAATCAAACTCGTCAAAAAGGCACTTAAATAGGGGAATCTGTTTTAGAATTTTCTCTGGTATATATATATAACATGAGACTGGATGCAAGTGGCCGAAGTATGGAGACAATCCAACATACTCCACTGTCAATGTACGACTAAAACGCTAATGCATTCACACAGTTGCAGTCATACAAACATAATTATTTCACGTCTTCAGTAAGTAGTAACCTACTCTAAATTCTCAGAGTAGAACGAGTGAGATGTCTCACTTTGGGATACGCAGAGAGGCGCATCCCGAAGTGAGACATCCAAGTTAATGCTGTGAATGAGAATCAACCAACCATTCAGTCCGACGGTAATAAATTGTTTCTTGATAGCGAAGATTTTTCTGTGCAAAAGTTCACCTTCAATGTGCAGCCCAGAATTAAGTACACATCCAATCCACTCAGACATACGTCAGCCATGCTTTTCGTCAAATCAAACTAATACTTGATTCCATAAGTCATCAAATCCATCTCGAAGCTATTTCATTAAAAAGGCACCAGACTTGTGCCGTGCGGCCGAGTCCCAACACTCCTGTGCTTCAGTTCAAACTAATGTGGAAAGACTGGGTTTCAGTTAGTGAGTGAAAGGAGATCAAAGGAGGAGTCTTTCAGGTGAGCATGGGCACGTCGTCCTCTGAAGTGGTGTCCTCCATCAGCGGGATGAGAAGAACCTCGTCATCTGAGGAGGAGGAGGAGGAGGAGGAGAAGGAAGGGGAGGCGGAGAGGGGCATGGAGTTGGCGGAGGAGGAGGGGGGGGCTCTGAAGAGGGAGATGCTGAGCCCCAGTGTGTGGAAGATGGAGGCCAGAGAGGGGCTGCTGGGGGGGGGCGTAGACCGGGGGGGTGAGGTGGGTGGGAGCCGGGGGGGCGTACGGAGGTGGGGGGGGCGATGCTGGGGGCGGAGAAGGCATCAGAGGAGTAGGAGGCGATGCTTCTTGCGTATGCTGCTCCGACTGAGCCATTAATCCCAGTTTCTGCGGCACCGGCTGGTTGACCGCCTCCACGGCCGACGAGAAGCTGGGGGGGGGGGGAGAGAGCCACTTCCTGTGAGGAGGGAGGGGCGTCCGACTGCTGCTGGGCGGAGCCGGTCGTCTGACTCGGCCTGGACGGGGGTCGGGGGATTAAGCCCCACCTCCTCATGCGACGGACGGCCCTGCGGATGAATCGGGGCCGGCGCCGGCGGTGGGGGGAGCTCGCTGCGTCCTGACGGAGCAGCTGGAGGATCCCCCTCAGAGAGAGAGACGACGCCTGACAGGGGACGGAAAGAGACAGTTAGTTATTAAAAAAATCTTTCTTGACATCCTAAAATGGTAATTCCTTTGAAATACCAGTCCAAATAATACAATTTAGATCACAAGAAGTTCAACGTATGTAGCTGTGTGTTCCGCCATTATTTACCAGACGTTGGAAATCTGTTTAAGTCTGACAAATTACATGTTAGACGCTTTTATCCAAAGCGACTTTCATACTCAATACTATGGACAATCCCCACAGGAGCCATTTGGGGTGAGGAGTCCCAGGGACACAACGACATGCTGACTGCAGTGGGGTTTGAACCTGTGACCCCCTGATCCGAACACCAACACACTATCCACTGCCTCCCCGTGGACATCTCTCCAGTCATTAAGTACGGTGAAAATAAATCCCTCTGAATCCAATTTGAAGTGTATTCAAAATAGGCTTTAAAGACGAGTCAGCACTAGCCCGTCTCATCCGTTCCACAAGCGTACAGAAACATGTTCTTTTTGCATTATGCCCAAGTCTATCGGTGGGACAAGTTGGATTTGAAATATCTAAAACTTATATATATAAATGCTTTGATAATGACCTTTCTATCAAAGCTCAATAGTCAACAAAGACGTCCAAATCTTCCCGACTGCCACCAATGTCTTCTAACCGAAGCGCTGGAATGTAGCTTGGCCGAATCCCATCAAACAGAGCAGGCTTTGTTTTAAACACCTAATCCCTCCGTCTCCATGACCTCAGCTGTCCTCAGCAACCAATAATAAAGCACCTCAGTGTGAGTCTACGTAGGAACAGCACTATCTTTACACTCTTCCTACATCAGCGCCGAGCCTTCAGGTGATTCATACGGCTGTTAAAGTAGAGCCTGTGCAGATAAAACAAGACCAAGTCTATATGACAGCGTGCTCCGTTCGGCTGAAGGACGAGCTCCACCGCAGTCTGGCCTTTTTTTCCCCATGAATAAGTATCCTGTCTTTGCTCTATTTTAAGCAAATAGGGTGATTTGTCATGGTCCTTTACAAGACTAGGGGAAGTGTTTACTTCGCCTTCAAATCCCACTGTGGTAAGATTTCATGGTACTTTAAGGTGCCACTAAAAAAAAAAAAAGGGACTTTTGGTGTCCTTTAAAACAAAAAGACAAATGGTTTCAGCATCAGGAAATCATTCAACGATATAAAGAAAACTACGCCTTCAATTGTTGCGCTCGACAGGTTTCACTTCAGAAGTGCCAGGTGAAATGACAATGAGTTCATCAGGTAGCAGAACAAACAAAATGGGGACTTTTCTAGTTGTTGCTTTTCTCTCTCTCACCTCGTTGGGGTTTTCTGTGGGGAAGTCCTCCACCGGGGGAATGATGCCCTGAGCGATCAGCTGACCGTAGGAGGGCGGAGCCTGCTGCTGGATCAGCTCTGCTTCCTGACGGCTGATTGGTGCAAACAAGCTGGCAGACACATAAAGACACAGCCACATTTTAAAAACTTTTTAGAACTTAAAAAGTGCACATATAGATTACAGTAAAACTCTTTAGTTTGTTATCTTTATATACATGATTGTTTTTACTTCATAAATATGCTGCACATGGTTGAGAAGTTTAGCTTTTAGACAACATCATATAAACACTTCAGCATACAATGTGGAAAGCTGACTATTTACAAATAAAGAGTCAAGCATGGCGTGTAATGGCTGTGCTGTTGCGAGACATTCTGTTGTGTGTTTGAAAAGTGTTGTCTGGTAGCGATAGCAACAACTAATTGAAAGCTAGTAAGGAAAACAGTCTTGTGACTCACTTTCTCAGATTATTAGCATAACGCTATCACTCCGAGTCACAAGAGATCCCTATAGGCTGCATACATTTGACGAAAACATATATTAAATGCTCAAAGGGCTTTGTTGTGATATGCACAGCTACAGTGTAGATATGCAATAAAAACTTAAAGGTGGGGTAGGTCATTTTGGAGAAACCAGCTGGAGTGCGCTAGAATTTGAAAATACACAGCCGGAAGAAATCTGCCACTTCCTTACAGAGCCCCTCCTCCAACACACACGTACGCGCACATGACCAATGAGGGCACGAGATAAGTTTTTCCCCCGATGGAAGGCTGACAGGCAGGTAGGCCATCCAGTTACTTTAGCCGGGCCGGCTCAGATGATTGGTCGTGCTTTTTACAGTGCTACGGCTTCCACAGATGACATTTTGTTATGGATTTTTTGTCAAAGCACTTCAGATATTCATTGCTATCGGGATGTTAAGAGCATTCCATGGAATATAACAAAAAGTGTATCTCGAGCCGGTTTCTCAAACTTACCTACCCCACCTTTAAGTCACGGGCTAAGTGTCTGCTTTGGTGTTAAGAGTGTAATTACCTGTACTCCCTGGTCCTGAGCGAGTACAGTTTACAGGTGCAGCCCATGGCGATGACCAGCAGCAGCCCACAGACCAGGCTGCCAACCGTTGCCGCGGTGATGACCTTGCGGGGCAGGATGACTGTGCAGTTGAGCTCGTCCGTTCCGTCCTTACAGTCCACCTGGCCGTCACAGCGCCAGCTCTCAAACACACACCTGCAGGTGGGACAACGGGCCGTTTGTGAGTGTGAGTGTGAGTGTGTGTGTGAGTGTGTGTGTGTGAGTGTGTGTGTCCGGGAATAACTCAGGTAAGAGATGCAGTTACACATTAAACTAATGTGCAAATTCCAAAGCTTGGCATTAATACAATCACATCGATCTCAAAACAGCCTTAGGGCACAAAAGATTGCAGTAATGCGTTTTTTATTCTGAATCTATAATATAACTAAAAGACATCAAGTTAATCTCGTTTTTATAATGGCCATGTATTTATTACCTTTGTCTAACAAGACAAGTGTGTTTTGTTGTGTACAAATACTTCCTTATTGCTACTGGTTGTTTCCAGGTCAGCTGTGTGTGAAATTTCCCGCAAGAGATAATAAAGTATATCTTGTCTCAAAATGGAAACATAAGGCACATTGTCAGCGCTTAATTTTGGAGACTGTCTATGTTTTAAAGAGAGTGGTCATTTCAACCCAACAACCACAAAACACAAGGTTGAATCCCATACTTCAGAAGAATCTGTTAGGGACATTTGTGCACACACCCTCTGACTCACACACATTACACAGTAACCAAGACACACCCCTCACTGATAGCTCACCTCACCACAGGAAGACACATAACATTTGAGCACTCTTGACAGAAACCAAACAGAAGGAGCTGAATGGCTTCCAGGTAGACCTCAAACAGTAGCTTTAAGTCCTAGAGCTTTGAAATCATCTAAAGCTGGAGGTGTCAACTGTTTGTCCCAAGGTCAAGAAATTAATAAAATAATTACTAGAATTGCAATTAAGTAGTAGACAAACAGATTTGTCAATTGATAGAAAATCGTTTGTCATATGGACACATTTTTCAGTTTCTAACCTCTCAAATAAAGATTTGTTATACCTTTCTCATTTGTATGTTATAGTCAAATGAACATCTGGGGTTTTGACCAAACTACCTATTTGAAAGACCTTGGACTTTGATATCCATTAATCTCGGAAATAAATAAACAGATTAATGCAATAAAAACGAGACAGCTGTTCCCTCTGAGCCAAGGAGGTTTTCAGCACCACCCACACACACACACACACACCAACCTGTCGCTGTCACAGTGGAAGGTCCCGGGCTGGCACACGGTGCAGTCCCTCTCGTCGCTGCCGTCAGCGCAGTACAGCTGGTAGTTGCATCTCTCCGTCACCGGGTAGCACACCGGTATGCCGGCGAGGCGACTGGACGCCACTGACCTCTGACCTGCCAATCCGCACGCAAACTGGTTGGGGCTGCAGCCTCGGCAACCCTCCTCGTCCTTCCCCGTCTCGGCACAGTCCCACTTCCCATCGCAGCGCTGCTCCTGGGTGAAGCACCCTCCCGCCACCCCCCCGCACCGACCCTCCCAGGGGGGGCAGTACGTCCCGACGTGGAAGGTGGCGTTGAAGCCGTTCCCCTCCGACTCGGGAAGAGTCTCGTAGGTCATCGACAGCAGGCCGGTGTGGGACTCCACTTGGACCGATTTGTAATTAGAGGCGCTGGTGATCTGTCAAAGCGCAGGAGGTTAATGTCCCTTTTTAAATAGTGTTTTTATGTAGACTCTAATATAGTGGTGCAGTGATGACGTCTTTTTTTAAAGTCAACCCAGAAGTAAGCATCACATCACACAAAAAGCAACAGGAGTTTTTCATTGAATTTTCGAATATTGCAGAAAATACATGACGTACATTAATGATACTTCTATGTTTTGTTCACCAGGATAATCTCCACATTTTAACCGCACTTTTTTTAAAAAGTTGAAGCGTAAATGCAATTGTCAGAAGTAAAAAGCTAACGAAATTCAGCACGGTTATATGGCTGCTTGTCACTGGCGCTAAGCTAAAGGTGGCTAGTTTCTCGGCATTATAATATTAAGAAGTCTAAATAAAACACTTTTTATTTCCCGCCTTGCGTGGTATTACTAACTTATTGTATGTCGTAGACCAAGCATCTCTTAAGCTTCAGGCTTCTAATCAACAATGCATTTAGTTGACTCTAAAGCAAGGGAACCAGACGTGGTAAATGCTAACTCATTTCTGGGGTTAAGGACTCATTCCTGCTCTAGTGTATAACATGTTGGTACATCTCCTACTTTAAGGAACTCACAATCTTAATAATGTCTCCTTTGCCTTTCTCTCTGTTGTAGATGGAGAGTCTGTCCCCGCGTCCGAGCACCAGCTGCTGCAGGTCCAGTCTCAGGGGCCTCGAGTCCTGAGGGTCCAGAGTCCAGACGCAGAGCAGCGGGGGGCCCCGAAGGGCAGGTGGGGAAAAGGTCCCGTAGAAGGTCTGGAGGAGCCCTCCGCAGGGCCATTCGATGGGAGTGGGCGTCGCGGCGGGCTGCCTGTGGGTGTGAGCCGCCACTCGATCCACTCTGGCCTCCTCCCTCTCCTTCAGCAGCTCCCACAGGTCAGACTCATTATCTACCAAGAAAGGCTTGTCAGAGTCCCGGTTACTCTCCGTGTGAGTCACTTCTGTCTGTGTGAGGCCATGCTTTGTTGGCTCAAGGGGTTCCTCTTCTGCATCACAGCCCTGCTCATCGTCGCCCTGGCCCGCACCTTCACCTAGACACTCCACCTGGCCGTTACAGCGCCAAGAGAAAGGGATGCAGCGCCCCCCCCCCGGGCACTTGAAAGAACTTACTGGGCATTCATCATAGTCTGTGGGTGTAGAAAGATAAAGAGAGGAACTAAGATTGCATTACCACAAGTAGAACTGGAATTTGCTGAAATATTACTAAGAGATAAACGTTTTCCCTTTTCTTTTAAAAAGTGCTATCGTACCTCTGGCGTAGCTCAAGCGGAAAGACGACACAGGGTACCGTTGCGGAAGGAAGTGGTGCATCACTGTAATGTTTCCCCCCGGGAACTCCATTGGTTGCGGCAGCTTGGAGCCGCAGAGTACAATCGCCTCGCCGCCAGCTGATGATTTTATCGACACCCATTCCTTCCTACACCGTGTTTCAAACTGGGAAAAGCTGAGAAGAGACACACAACCTCAGTTTCATAAAGATGCAACGAGTAGATGCAGCGAGTCTTCCCATCTGATTGTTATCAACAAAGAGTTTCTACTGCCCACTGCTAGGCCATTCATAACAATACATCTTAACCCCAGACATGATTCGCTAAGTTAAGACATTCAACACTTTCCACATGGCCTCTGATTCACAGCTAATAATGTCTCAAACTCCCTCGGGGCCTCTTTACCTGAGAACAATGGGCTCTTCTTCCGAGCCCTTGATGACCCAGCAGTCATACAGAGAGCCATAGTGGAACGACCAGCTGCGGTACGTAGAACTGGTGATCTCACCCTCTTTGCTGTCCAACACTTGGAGGGAACCCCCACATTTGGCTGAAGGACATTAAGGGAAAGGAGAAAAGCTTAGGATGACAAAAAACGATCCTCTCTTAAAGCTTTAAAAAGAGGCGCCATTATACTTTCTGGGTTTTCATTGTGAACATTAAAGTAGAGGCACAACTTACACATATAAAAAGCTAGAAAAAGGGCGTAATAGGGTATTTTTAAGTGTATTGTGTAAACCGGTGGCGTGTTGGAGACTATCTTTGCTTTTAATTTCACCAATATAGCATAAAGTTATCAGACAGTGTAGTCCGGCAGCGGCTCAGTCAGTAGGGGCTTGGACTAGGAGCCGTAGGGTTGTCGGTTCAAGTCCCCGACCAGACCTAAAATATGGAGTGTGGACTGCTACTTGGAGAGGTCCCAGTTCACATCCTGCCCTGCCGTGGTGCCCTTGAGCAAGGCACCTGACACCCCCCTTCCCCCCTCACTCCCCGGGCGCTGTGCAATAGCTGCCCACTTCTCCTAGTACTAGACTCCAGGTGCTAGGATGGGTCAAATGCAGAGAACACCTTTCGCTGTGTGACCATTAAAGAGGGGATCATCCCTCCCAATTCTAATTCTTTAAAAAAAAAAAAGGACAGCTGCTTTTGGAAAAGTAGTGTGGCACTAAAAGGAAGTCAAAGTACTGTAAAATATAATCTATTGTTTGGAGAGAAGTGTCTAACTAGAATGTGACATTGAAAAACCCTTCATCCACAGTCTAAACATGAGATTAAAAAGCTGACTAGATAGTTTCCTTACGGGCGCAGAAGGTGGGCCCGAATCTGCTGCATGCTGAGGGAAGGAAGCAAAAACAGAACCAGTCAGGCAAGTACTTTGATCAGCATGTGTACGGCATTAGTGTCATGACCTTTGCTTGATAAACATTTAAAGTACTTTGACAGTAAAACATTATTATTATAAGTGTGTATTCACGTACCTGTAAGGGTGAAAACTAAGAGCGCACAGTAAGTGAAGGTCATTGTGGTAAAGCTTCTCCTCTAAAATATATAAAAGCTAAAGACTTAAAAGGTTTTTTTTTAAAACATCAAAGAAGAGCCATTTTGGGAGGTTTGTTCAGGAAGACTTCACCTGTGAAGGGAAAGACGGTGATTGAGAGGTGTGCTAGATTTGGTTGTCAGCCATAAAACAGTTAACCCTTTAGAGCTCATAATGTAATCTCTCTTTTCCCCATAGCAACAAACAATCCAACATTTAATTGAATAGCTATGAAAAGGGCTGACATACTCATGACAATACATTTAGGATGTGATTCAGTTTTACCAAAACAAATACTTATCAAACATGAGTAATAGCATTTACACTCAATTATGTGGGTTCTGAACTCATTTTTAGACAAAACAAGCGATTGAAAAGAACATTTAAACTGTGGAAACATGTCAAAAAGATTGTCGACATTTAAAGATAACAGATTACAAAACACATTAAATAACTTTCATTAATAAAACATCAGTGAGAGAATTATACCATTTTAAATGAACCACTTCAGTGTTTCCTAGTTAAACACACACACACACACACACACACACAGCTAATTCATTGTATTAACTTCCCCTTTTGTGGGACTTCCTCGTTTGGCATATGTATCAGATTAATAAGCGTAAAGTGGATTGTTTGAAACTGAGGTATACACTCCAGGGCACACAAAAAGTGATCATACAGTATTGTGTCAAATCAACCCATTACTATTACATATCCGTGCAGGAAAACAATACATGGATATGGTTAATGGGGCCTCTGAAAGTTATTTGTATCCTGAACACTGTGTTTTCACTGTGTGCTAACTTCCTTCCCATAATCCTCCCAACAATAACGCCTAGCATTTCCGAGACGAAATCCTCGCCACACAAATAGTTTCGTTATTTCCATGATTCAGAGTAAAGTGAAACTATTAGGGACACGTGATGGGCTTGATTAGTAACTACGTCAGTTCCCTGACAGGTTAAGATAATGTCCTAAAATACGATTTAGACATAGTTTAGCTTTGAAGGAGAAGGAGGCGTCCTCAGTCACAAGAGATTTAAAAGCTAGCTTCCTGCCGAGCTAACGGCTAAAGCTAAAATCCTCACTTTCTGTCTTCGTTTAAAGGCCTTTTCTAGGCGTCGACACCACAAGAAAATGTTTCCTAGTCCGACACAAAGAGTTTAAACACCCAAGGAATTCACAACATGTAGGTCAGAAGCAGCGAAAACCCGATAAAATGCTAAAAAAAAGAAAGAAGAGGAACCGTGTACGTTACCATGTCAGTCGGCCTTCTTGTTGACAAGTTCTGAGCTACTTCCGTATGTTTTCGCTCGTGACGGGATGGGCGTGGCCTAACTGTTTTTATTTACATTCATAACAAATTACGTTTTCCTTCACATTAATGATTTTACACTGAATGTAAGCGTCATTTAAAAATACTGTACAGTTATATTTGTTAACATTCATACAGGGTGGATAATGTCTAAAAGGAGATTAAATGTGACTTTCAACACAAGGTGGCAGTGTCGGTTTGTACAAATATACAACATCAGAATTAAGTCAAAAATGTGTTAGGGACCTCCAAATTTAAGATTGAACACTTTTTTCCATATCAGCATGATTGATTGGAAGTTGCCTTATTGAGCACCCTCAACCAAATACAGAGAAAGTCTTAAAACGTTTAATTTAATTATACATATGCTAAAGTTTACTGTAAGAAAATATGCATGTTTTAAGACATATATGTATGTATTTATACTGTATGTAAGTATGAGTGTTTGTCTTGATCTGATGTGGTTTTCCACCAAAACAATGTTCAAATACCTCATTTTAAATTCCAAAGGTTGCATACTCCTCCTTCTTTTAATGAAAAATCCAGACATAATTGTACAAATATTTTCCATTCTCAGTGTATGTGCACTGGAGGTTTGAAGTTTCCACATCACACTTGTGTAAGTTGCATATTTGACCACGTCTGGCTTCCAGATTCGTTGTCAAGTTACAAAATCTTCTTGTAATTACACGTCTTGCACTCAGATTTAAGATGAGCACAGAGAAACTTTCCTCCTTCAACAGAATAATGTGAAAAACAAGTTGTGGTGTGAAACTCTGCACACATATCTGTGTGCATAGTGAAGCTCAGACATCCAAGTTGTAACAATAAGCAATGTTTTTAATAAAGGGGAAGTCAAAGCAACAATACTGCAATTCAAAAACACAGAAAAAGTCATGCATTAACATTTAAAAGTACAGTTTGGTGGTCTTTAGTGTTGTGTTATCATATGGTGTGTATACTGAAGCATGCGAGGTTAGCCTTTATATCGTGGCTTTATCAAGCTTCATACTTTCATAAAATGGTGATATTGTTTATGAAACGTACCATCCATAAAGTCAATAAATGGCACAGACATTTAAGTCAATAATCTAAAATAATACGTTTTTATTTTATTAAAATGTTCAAGTGAATGATTCTGAATGCTGGACTTTTGAAATGGTGATATTAATAAAATAACCCAGTATATTTCAGTTTCATTAATCGCGACATTGATAAACCTGGTCAGCCATGAAAAAAAAATGACGTCTGCACATCTGGAGGAGGACCCAGAGGAAAATCCATCTCTCTCTCTCTCTCTCTTACTCTCTCGGACCACGTCCACAGGAGGCAGACAATCCTACCAGAGGACAGGCAGCCCAAATATGAAGATTGAGTGACCTCCAGCTGAGCATTTGTTCCAGCCACCTGATGATTTTAGCATATTTTTCTGTGTTCTCTCCTGCGCTCTGGCTGTAACGGACTCGCCTTTGCGCACAAAAGCAGCCCGGTGCGCACCAAGTGTCCATGCGAAGACGATAAAGAAAACTTTTCTGCCACGTTTTTAAAGCAGAAAGGAATACGATCGACTTTGTTTGCTGTCAGGGCGGCTGGACTTGTGTAGAAAGTACATTTTCAGACGTTTTTGTCCCGGGGCAGTTTGCAGACAGAAGAATGCTGCCCCAGCTCCTCACCGTGGCCTGTGGTCTCAGCTGCTTTGGTTTCACCTCCGTCACTGCAAACCTACTAAAAGCAGAGGTGAGTCTTATGGAAAATCATAAATCGTTAACTTTTAACAATGCAATTTGTTTTATACATCCAGTTGAGCAAATGTAAAACGTGTCATTAAATATATGATGTGTAAACAACTTGAATGTTCCATCATCCTAGCTTTTAAATGTTGTTTTTTGGTTTTTCAATTAAAGTTCTTAATATTCCTGGATGAAATATGTGTATAGCAGTATAACAGGTTATTATTATTGTATGTATTTAACCTCTTATTGTTTGGTTACAGGGATTTATAGTTTCACTGATATCTGTACTTTGTTCTAATGTTTAGATTTATCTAATTTTGCAACAGCATGGGAGGAACTGTTTATAGCCCCATGTTTATTCTTCCTCCTTCAATCTCTCTTGTTTATCTTTCCTCACTAAGAGCTGCCTAAAAGACTCCATCTGTAATAAGAGATGAAACTTCACCAAGAGGAAAAAATGTCCTGAGTCTAAACTCTTGTGGCTTGTGAAGGAGGAGGGGGCAGTGCTCAGTTTGGAAACCTCAGCTGAGCTGCTTTGTTCTGAGAGAAAAAAAAGGGGTAGTGGTGGTATACGGGGGAGGGGGGCTAACGGTTTCATCTGTCTGTAGACGGTACAGGACTGCATTCACAACAAGCCGGACACGAGTCTGGGTCTGACTGCAGGCCTCAGGCAGTTTAACCTTCAGCTCAACAACATATTGTGTCTCCAGGTCGCGTGCAGCTCAGTAAATGATTGGGTACGAGCGGCCAATCAGTGGCCCTTTTTACACTAACTCTGATGGTAGTACCAGAGGTCAAACCGGTGTTTGATGTGAGCTTTCAGTCACATTGAGTCAGGAACTGCACAGGATGCACTAATAGGCAGCGATCACAGGAAATTCACAGGGCAAAAAGTCCATTAGTTTATTTGCAAGAGGCTGCAGTTCTGTGTGGACAGGATGCACAAAGGAGGACCTTAGTCACTTACCACAAGCTGCTGTGAGTCAAGCCAGACATGGTGGATAACTCAGAGTCAGACAGTTTATAAGACGCCACAGGCGGCTAGCCTCTGACACCGTGATGAATGCCTGTAAACAAAAAACACGACTGTTTACAGCACTTTATAACACCACTTTATAAAACCTCTAATTCAACAACCCACAGTGCAGGATTCAATGTGAGGCACATCTGATGAAGAGTGAATGATCAGGCCATTTGCTATCAAGCTGTCAGACAGTACTGATGCAGAAAGAATTAATGATGGGTTCAGGATTACATCACTGGAGAGACGCACGTGAACCCTGTGATCAGAAGATAGACGTGTCTGTGTGCGGAGAGAGCAGAGATGGGAGAAAACAACAACTGCGTGACATAATTGTTTAATTAAAGTCGATGAAGTCGGTTGAGAAAGAAGAAGTCAGACCGAGGAACTGAGTTTTACAGGAATGCTGTGGTCAATCAGGGTTGCTTAACACCCTGCTGACTTCACTCTGACAAATCAAAGCCATGTAATCCATGCTGAGGGAGATGAGAAGCTCCACAAATAGAGAAATGAGACTTCCACTTTTCTCTGAAATGTACTCTAGGTGAAGTGGAGTGCCTTTTTGCGGCCTCTAGCATCTGTTTTCATTCACCTCTTTTGCCTTGTCTAACCTTTCTTTACTTAAACAAAAAGCTTAGTGGGACCTTGTGAGGAAAGGAAGTGGGCAGCAATGAAAACAACAGGGTCCAAAACAGGATCTCTCCATATCTGGCTAAAAGAAATTCTGGAGATTTCCCGTTGCCATCTGGAGACACATGTCTGCTGATCCAAGCAGAGGGTTACAGATCCGAGCAAAAACACATCTGGGCTCAATCGTCCTTATCTCAGCAAGTGGCTGTTGATGTAGCATCAAAAGAAAATCTGACAGGCAGCGGTTGTCACTTAAGAAACGTCAAAATAATCAGCTGGATCGACCTTAATGAGAAACTGATGGACTTCAATGCAGAAGGGGAGTTTATCTTAACCCTACACTAAAAAGAAATGGCCCACTTTGCACATAGAGGACATCAAAGAGAAAAACGTTTCATGATGTTGGAAGTGCAGGATTTTAAGCTAAATGCATTTTTAACATAGATTTCCAGGTGCTCAGCTGGTTGGATTTGACTCTGTCGGCCAGATGTGCTTAACCAAATGTGGCTGTATCACCAGCTACCTTGTAGAGGTACACATATCTCTTGGGAAACACTCCAGGCAGTGGTGGAAAGTAATTAAGTGCATTTACTTACATGCTTTTTTACAGTATTTTCCCGTTATGCTAATTTATACTTCGACTAGATCACATTTCATAAGGAAATATTGTATAGCTTATAGTTATACACACAATAACTGTTGTTGGACCCTGTAGCATGATAACAGCTTTTTTGGTATTTGCTCAGTTGTCTTAGAGATAGCTTGTTTTAATCAAATGATCTTAGATCCAGCTGTAAAAAAGAGTGCAACTGCAGTAACAAGTACAATAGTTCCCTTTGAGTAGAAGTAGAAAGAAGAATGAAATGGAAAAAAAACTTGATTCCACTATACTGGGTCCTATGGTGCCATAAACCAATGTATCACTTCATTAGCATCACTGCAGCCACAGAAAACATCAGATAAGTAAAGTTTCACTAAAGCAGAGTCAGGGATTTCATCCGACCTGGTTGACCCGGTAGAAACTGAACGCAGAACAATATTGCATGGCGCTCATGTCAGTGCTAACTGGGTCAGAGACGCCAAGAAATAAAGGCAACGTGAGATTCAGCCACTCAGGAGCAGGATTCTCAGTTTTTTCCGTTGGCACCGGGCAAGAGGAACAACTGACTCAGTCCCTCAAAATTTAATTCAGCCGTACTCATAACCTCTCTCCCTACTTTCCTTTTAACGCTATTCCTTCTAATGTCTTTACCTCTCCTTCCCTAATAAAGCTCTGGACTTTAGATCATCTTCTTCTGTCCTTCATTCCTGCAGAGATTTGAAAGACAGAATATATAGCAAAGCAAAACACTCATAGAGGTAACTTGAAACGAATAGTGTTTTTATACTAGCCACATACACAGAAAGGTTAAGGTTGTTAAACAGACACCTTACTGAAGTACTGAGTGCTTAATTCATGGCTTCTTTTAGTATACATTGCATACATTTAGACAAAGCCCCACATGATAGATGTAATGACACCTTCACTTCCTCAGAAAATGTCCTCATTCCGTTGTTCTTTTACCACAGGAGTCATTAATATACAGGGGATTTTTTTCATATTGTTTATTCCTCCTTGTGGTTGGGTTTTTTTGTACAGAGCTTCCGAAAAAACAAATTGCATCTCAGTCTCATGTGAATCTGAGTAAGTGTGTGTGACAATAAGTGGCACCCACATGTCCTGTGATGGGTGACGGGGAGAAATACATGCAGCAAAGTCACATTTTGTAGTTGTCCGTATTCTTTGGGTTGACTTTTTTTCTGCCGTGAATTATAAAGTTGCTTGGTGTGTCCAATATTCCGAAATATTTCACATTAGCAAGAAACTTAAAGGGGACAATTTCTAAGTCAGTTTATGTTGTAGTTACTCGCAAACTTAAGATGCTCTGTGATGAATCACTTGGCTGATAAAAAGCATATTCATTTTTAGTTTAATAGAATTGAAGACAAGGAAACCCAGCGTATCTTCACGTTTAAAGAGTGGCAATTGCGTTTTCCATTTTTGCTTAAAAAATTATTATAGATTTTCCTAATGGGAAAAATCTCGAGCTCAACATGATATAATAGGGTCACAGTAGGGTCAAAGAATCCATGCATACATCCCACAACTCCACCAAAATAATCTTTTCTTCCACTAGTTTCACATCACTCTGGTCGTGTTTCAGTGTCTGTGCATTATACATTTAGACCTTGCGTCACTGCGCACACACACTGCACACTCAGGAGTGTGTTTACCAAACCCGCAGCCAGCCCTTTGACCACACATGGCCGTGTAGCGAGCTACCTAGCCACCCCAAGGCCAACAATACCAGCCATGTACTAGTCTCAATAAATAGAAGCTTTGATGGTGGCTGCTGGGAGTTCCAGGGAGGAGGGGTGCATGCTGGGATACCTGGCGTCTCAACCGGAGGTGGTGGGTAGAGTAGTTCGGGACTAGAGAGGTAGAGAAGTGGAGGTCTTGACGGTGTGGGGGAGTGTTTTTATAGAAGCAGACGCGTCTCCACGGTGGAGCCACAGGACACACTGGCAGCAGTCAGTGGAGAGGCACAGAATGTACATTTGGTTGGTGTTACAGGCAGATTGACATATAAAGTCAGGGGGTAAATTAGATTAACTGGATGCTTAAAAAAAAAAGTTGATAGAATTGTGAGATGCAGAAATGGGGAAAAAGGGGGTTGCCTCTCTCCAGGTAGTCATAAGTGACCCTTGTTCTTCGGCCTCATCGCCCAGCACATGTAACAGTAGCTGTGTGTGCCCAGGCAGTATACAGACAGGTTAGCCCATGCAGTTGCTACATTTCATCCTTCCCCCCTCTTGCTTTTCCCTTCACTTGTCTAAAGACAGGTTAAAGAGAAAAACAGCCCAAATGGTGAAAGAAGAGAGATATCTGTGGTTTAGATGACGCTAACGAAGGAATTCAGGGTAATTCCTCCGACTTAATCTGTGGTGGAGATGAAGATGTGTGCTTAACTCTGTGTGTGGAGATACATAAGTGGAAGCAAACTGTTCAAGACACATTTAAGCTTCTAAAACTCCATAAAAGCGGGCCAGGAGATGAGAAAATCAATACCATCTTTTAATATTTGTTAAATATGGAGCCAAAGCCCACAGACAGTTAGCTTAGCTTAGCACAAAGAGTGGACACAAGGGGGAACAGCTTGCCTTTTTCTAATAATTAAGAAATAACAGTATTACTCTTATGAATGAAAAGTAAAAGGTATAACCATCCATAAAAACCTTTAGCATTTCAGAAGCAAAATACTTAGCTGGTCTGGTTTGACTAGTAGCTTAGGTTAGCTAATGTTATCAAATGTAACATGCATAGATGTTGCATGATGGATTTTAGTCAGTTTGTTGATTCAATGTCTGTTTTTACTTTTGCTCTAGTCTTAATGCTAAGATAAACTTCTCCCAGTTTCATAATCAACAGAAAGAAGTGAATGAACGACATTAATTTTCTTAGCTAACTCTCAGCAAGGAAAGCTATTCCTTTGAGTCTTAGACCACCAGCAGCAGCCAGTGGAAAGAAAAGGCGTTTTTTTTCACGTGTAAAGATAAATAGTTGTGGTTTTGGTTGACATGAAGACAGAAAGAGAAAGAGTAGGAGGAGGACAGACAGAGACAGTGCAGGGAGATCTTAAACTCAAGCTTTGAAGAACCTAAATGTTGCAGAAATGGTTGGCGTTTGCTAGCAGCAGTTGGTTTTGGCAGCGATCGTCTAGACAGACTTATGGGTCATGGTGTCTAAAATGACATCAGTGTTTTCAGATTTAGTGTTTTATTTGGCTTTCAGTTCCTCTCTCGTCCTTTCTTATGACCCCACAACAAAGTTTCCCCTAACTAGCTCAGCATAAATTATGGGTGCAAGCGAGGTTGGGTTTTAAGAGTTCATAAAAGGGATCATGTCAAAGTCACATGAAGAAACAACAATACATTTAACATGCCGAATTAACTCAGTGTGTGTTGGCTGCTGTGGGGGAGAGTATGTAGCTTAACAAGTCGCACAAACACACACTGTGTCTCCCTTATTCAGATACAATCTGTGTGATGCATGTGAGCTCAGGGACGCAGGTCCAAACAAGCTCTGAAAGGTAACTGGAAGTAGAAAAACACCCACAGGTTCACACAAGTGGACCAAACCCTTATTTTCTGTCGGCTAAGGTGTTTTCTTGTGGTTTTTCCCGATGTTTCTGGCATGTCTGACTAAGAGCAGACAGAGAAACTTAGAGGCAAATATGTATGAGGTTGCAAAACTGCTAATTACTGCTTAGTAGAAAGTAAAAGCCTCAAAAATATTTGTATATTAGCACACACATGATATTTTCCATTAGTTTTAGGGTTGACATTTGGGATTTTATGGAAGAGTCCAATACCAGCCAAGATTTTTAAGGTTAGCTGTTGATAACTCGAGGCAGCATCCCTCCTTTTCTACATCAACAAAGTGTGTATCTGCCTGATTATCAAATATCTATTTTCCCGTTGAGAATGTAGAATGTTTTCAGAGGAATATCATAAACTCCTATAATAAGTCATAAAGATATGTACTCTAGTAGACTTAATTGTATGTTCTCTCCCCCTCTCTTGTAGGGCTGGCTGCAGCAGTATGGCTACCTGCCTCCTGGGGATGTCAAAGCCCAGGCCCTCCGCTCACCAAAGTCCATCGTAACAGCGATATCAGCCATGCAGAGGTTTTACGGATTGACTGTCACTGGATCCGTAGACTCCAACACGTTAGAGTGAGTTGAAAGCAACGTTATATATAACTTATTGGTGTCCAATTCTTGAGGTTTTAAAGCTGTCAGATCATTTGATGATTTGGGATTGAAGGGGGATTTAGACAGTCGAAGAAAACAAGGTCACTTTTTGCAAATTAAGTGTCCTTCAGTGGGTATTTAGTTATGATTGGGAATTTTATTTTTTGCTTCTGCCAGGGCGATGAGCCGGCCGCGGTGTGGCGTCTCAGACAAGTTCGGCCCGGAGCTGAAAACCAGTCTGAGGAGGAAGAGATACGCTGTGCAGGGTCAGAAGTGGGAGAAGTCTGAGGTCACCTTCAGGTAACCTGCTCAAGATCTTGACTTTTTATTTATTTTTGAGCTCTTATTAAATTAAACACAATTTAAACCAGAAATACATCTCTAAGTATAACTTTAACAATCCACACAGAATTAAAAAAACACAGTAAATGTCTGGATTTAAACTTTCTTTATGATTTAAGTGTAATTTCTCATTGTTTGCATTATGTATTCAATATGGAGACCCTTGTTTCTAAAGCATTTGATATATTTTAATGTGAAACCTGTTTTAAAAACGTTTTTTCTTAACTTTCTTACTTGTATAATGTTGAGTCGACTCCATCAATCCCAACCCGTTCACTGTCTCTCCATCTTCTCACAGCATAGAGAACTACACCCCTAAGATCGGAGAACACGCCACGTATGAAGCCATCCGAAGAGCCTTCAAAGTCTGGGAGAGTGCGATCCCGCTCACCTTCAGAGAGATCCCCTTCAGCCACATCAGAGGCAAGGTGGACAAGTACGCAGACATCATGCTCTCCTTCTCAGAGGGTTTCCATGGCGACAGCACGCCTTTCGATGGAGAAGGCGGCTTCCTGGCACACGCTTACTTCCCCGGGAACAGCATGGGGGGAGACACGCACTTTGACCTCGCTGAGCCCTGGACCACCGGGGACACAGACCAGGGGGGTAAGAGAGAGAGATTCAAGTTCAATAAACACCATAAAACAGATAATAGTGCAAGTAAAAAAAAAAAATAGAATAATAGAAATAGTGCAGAATAGTCTAAAAATAATTGGAATATTGATATATATAAGTTGCAAACTTATGGATGTTGTTTCAAAAGTTCAGGTGTTTAACAGTCTTATGGCCTGCGGGATGAAACTGTCCGGTTTTAGTCCTGATGCTGCGGAAGAGCACACAGTGAATGATATATCATTGTAGATATGTAAAACTTAATGACATTGTTCTCTCTCTGAAGGTAATGATGTTTTCCTGGTGGCCGTCCATGAGCTGGGTCACGCTCTGGGTCTGGAGCACTCCAACGACCCCGCTGCCATCATGGCCCCCTTCTACCAGTGGTTTGAAACGGAAAACTTCCAGCTCCCGGACGACGACCGCAGAGGCGTCCAAGCAATCTACGGTGGGTTGTTCTCCTAAAGGATGTGGGAATTGATTAGATATATATGCAAAGATGTTCCTCTTATACCATCAACAACCTTTTAGCTACCACTGTTCCTCTCATGCTTTGAGCTAAATGCTAACACACTAAAAATGACTTTGTTGACTTGCCACGCTAATGTTTGCCAGGTATAATGTTTTTCTAACTTAATTTAAGATGTTGGCTTGCTAGAACACAAAAAGCAGCTGTGGCTTATGCAGGTAACTAGCTATAAATCTATTGGACACCCATTTCTGAAGTGTTAAGGAAAAAAACACGCTGTAAACTTAGCCCAGATGCTAAAAAAAAAAATGTGAGATACTATTCCGAGAAAGAAGACATATCATAATGATTTATATCACATGGATTCTTTTTTTCTTCACATTGGCAGAAATGAGCTTCCATACAAATTAAAGGATTAAACATATTAAGATTAAGATGAAGTCAAAACCCCAAAATTGAACAAGGAACAGTATTGGGATTACCTGAGGGATTCTGGGAACATTGAATGTCATGTCGATCCATTTAGTATTGGAGATATTTAAGTCAGGACCATAGTGGTTCAGTTTTACAAGGGTCAGCATAGTGTTGGTACATAAATGCATTAATATGTTATTCATCATTTCCCACAGGAAGCAAATCTGGTGGTCCCCCTCCTCCCCCTCCTCCTCCTCGGCCCACGAAGTCGTACGTGCCCGATAACGGCCCAGATGTGTGTGAGGGACACTTTGACACCATCGCTATCCTCAGAGGGGAGAAGTTTGTATTTAAGGTACAGAAGACACCTTTTTTCGTAGCAATACATTATTTTAAAGACCACATTCTATCATTTGTTTCTCTTTGACTTGTGCAACTGTCCTACCTACTACTTTCTACTTGTTCTAATCTATGTGTGTGTGTTTGCAGGACAAGTGGTTCTGGCGTGTGCGCAACAACAAGGTGTTGGCAGGTTATCCGATGGCCATCAGTCACTTCTGGAAGGGCCTGCCTTCAAACATCAACGCCGCCTATGAGAGGGATGATGGGAAATTTATCTTCTTCAAGGGTAGGTCCCATCATATTGAAACCAGATTTGAGACGATGGAGTCACCGCAGTTGCTCCAGTGATTACATTCATGTGTTAACGATTATGACTTCTTTCATGTCCGTTTCTTATGATCTTCCTTTTCTGCTTTCTGTCTCCCCTTCTTCTCATCTTGCTGTTTTTCTTTCTCCAGGCGACAGGTACTGGGTTTTCAGTGAGTCCACCATGGATAAGGATTCCCCCAAGAGCCTGAAAGATATGGGCCCTGGTCTACCTAAAGATAGAATCGATGCTGCTCTGTACTACACACCCACAGGACAGACGTACTTCTTCAGAGGCAATAAGTGAGTCTGACTAGGAGTACTTTCCGTCATCCTCTGTGGGAACATTCCTGCAGTACTCGTGCAAAGATGTCATCTCTTTCCCTTTTGTACACACAAATACTGCTTGTGCTTGTTGTACCGTTTAAGTGACCTGTTCTGACTTGTATCAAACGTATCTGTGAATTTCTAAGGAAGATAGCATCCCTCATGGCAGTTCTCTGACTCACTTTTCCTGTCTTTTGTTCAGTTGCATAATACTACTGCATACGTTACAAAATAAATAGCATGTTTTCTTATGCTCTTTAAAGAGTTTGAGTCTCAGAATCCACCTGGAAGTTACCATTTCTGTGTAGTCCAACCCTAACTAATTTACCCTAACTAATTTACCCTAACTAATTTACCCTAACTAACTTCGGTGTTCCTGAGCAACACAGGGGTACGGAACAATGGCCATAATTTGAATTGCCTTGTGTTGAAAAGTGCTATATAAATAAAGTTGCCTTGCCTAACCCTGTTGTTCCCCTAGTGCCTTTGTTCTTTTAGGAGATGTTTTCGAAAACTGTAGATATTTAATAGTTTTTTGTCTTTTGCAGGTACTACCGTTTCAACGAGAAGACTCGCACCGTGGACAGCGGTTATCCAAAGCCTGTCAGCATGTGGAGCGGTGCGCCGGAAAACATTAAAGCTGCCATCATGAGCGAAGACGGATGTAAGTTTTCCCTTATTTGTGTCTATAATCGAACATAGTTAGAGGTGACTAAAATACACACATGGAATTGTTGATAAAGGGGAAAATAATTGGTAGCTTCTTAGACAATCGATTAATCATGAGCAAGGAAAAACGGCGGACAATTTCTGGGTTCCAACTTCTTAAATTTGAGGATTTACTACAATGTTTGTCTATGAGATAGTTAACTGAATCATAACAATTAACCACATGAATTGGCAGAGGAATTGATCATGAAAATTATAATTTGGTGATGAATCGTTGATGTACATGTAGCAGTTTTAGCCGAACTGAAATACTTTATTTTTTGCTGTGTATTCAATAAAACCACCCTCCTAAACCGAATCATATCTCTTGGTCCATCCTCAGCTTACACTTACTTCTACAAAGCCAACAAGTACTGGAAGTTCAACAACCAGTACATGAAGGTGGAGTCCGGCTACCCCAAGTCTGTGCTCAGAGACTGGATGGGCTGCGAAAGCGAGGACCCCAAGAGAGGTCGGGAAGGGGAGGTGATCATCATCGAGGACGTGTCGCAGGGCGGCGCCGGGCCGGCAGCCGTGGTGATCCCGCTGCTCCTGCTGGTGCTGGTCGTGGTCACTCTGGGAGTGCTTCTGGTCTTCAGGAAGTACGGCACGCCTCGACGCCTCCTCTACTGCCAGAGATCTCTGCTGGACAAGGTGTAGACTAGAGGAAGTGAAAAGACAGACTGCCACAAAGGGACAGAAAGAGAGGGGGAGAGAACTGGAGAAGAGACGGGATAGGAGAGGGACCATGTGTTAAGTTTTGGGTGGTTTGTATGTGCCACAAAAGAGAGGAAAAAGAGGCCCTAGAAACTGAAATCAGGAAAATGCGTATTTGTATGCTAACTATTTACATGTACTGTTCAGAGATCATTACCCACAGTCTCACATAGAGACACAGAGACTCATCAAAGACTTCTCTCCATCCTCTCCTCTCTCACATCACAGGTATACAAAAAACATCCCTCCTTCCTTCCTCTCCTTTAACTGGACGACTCCAGCTGAACTGCTGTCTGACTCATTTACTCAGAAATTCATTATCTCTGTCACGAGTTTGGGCTCAAAAACATACATTTGTGGTTGGGTTTTTTTCGGGGAAGCTTTACTCTGAAATTCATTCATTACAACGTCACATTTCCAATGTTTTTGCTAAGTTTGGATATTTGGCTGAGCAGTATTTCCTGTATTTCTTAGGTTTCTTTTCTACCACTAATTAGGGCTGGGTATCAAACCTCAGATTTCTGCCTAAACATTTTTTACTGCACGTAGTATTACAAGTTCCAGATTTATTTCCTTTACCGTCGCTTGTGTTAAGACAAACAAATTTAAGAAAATAAGCTCATTTTTCTCACACTTAAGGTACTGACGTTTACAAAACACCTTTTAAAAATATACTCAGCCCTACTACTAAAGGAATAATCTCCCATTTAAACGCAAAAAGTTGACCACGTTTCAGGTTGGATGCAGCTCAGTATATAGCATGTACTTTATGCACAGTGTTAGTGTTGATTGATGCAGATTTTGAACATGCACAGAAAGGATTTAAGATTTGTTTATCCAGGATAATGTCAGCGAAAGTCCGACTTAACATGCTGGAGGCGATTTTCCCTTGGGGTGCAGATTGAAAAGATTGATGGTACTAAAATCCTTTATCACGTGCTTTAATCTCAACTTGATTCAGTGCAAGCAGTCAGACGGGAGAAAGGTTCTCTAATAAAACGTGATGTTTTAACTCACGAATGACAGTTTTTCTAACATTCCAGTACATTTGTTTTAGGTGCAGAGCTGCTCGTCCAAATGTGTCAGTAAGCGGTACACTTCCCAACAATATGGTGCAATTTTTTTAATTATTATCGTTGTTATGGGAAATTGTTGTTATTATAAGTATGGTTATTGTTATTATTGTTCTCCTGGTAAAGTTAGAATGATTTTTTCTTGTCTTTTATACATTGTCATTTGGAGTCCTGCTGGACAGAGGCGTAACGTGACAATGGTGGAAATATTTCCCAGTTTACACTCAGCATGTGATGAATTAAAATCCAATCGGGGGGGAATGTGACTTCCAGGTGTTTCCTTTTACTTCGAAACACCTGGAATTACAGAGATGTTGGCACACAATAACAAGCAATGCTATTTATGTACTTTGACAGTGCTCAATGTTTTTTTTTCTTTTTTTACACAAATCAAAATTGAAGGTGATTTAATTTAGTTCATAACAATGATAATGGTAATGATATTTATAATGATGATCATATCAATAAAGTTGAATGAGATTTTTTTTTTCCTGCCTGTTTTCACTTTTGTATTTCATCAGATTAAGGGAAATTAAAAACAATTCTACAATCTGGTAAAACATTTCTTCCATGCTTTCATATTCTGTTTACACTCTCAAACACAAGCAGGCCATTTAAGTAGCAGGCCTATTGTGCTTTTCTGGGTCGTCCCTTTCTTGTAGTGTGTTGTATATATAGCTTTGTGTGCATGTAAATGGTCTGCAAAGGCTAACATCCCTGTGTTTCCTCCAGAAGGAGTTTCTCTCACCGCCACAAAAATTACATATGAACCTGAAAACCAAAAAAAATTAAACAGTTGAGGAAGAACTCAGTAAGTGAGCAAAGTCACCTTCAATGATGTTTTGAAGAAGTGTTTTGCTTTTAGCAGGGTCGTTATGTATTCTCTGGATTCAGGCCCTTCGGAAAACACTCCACTTGTATCACTCTTCCGTGCTACATGCTAAAAACATTAACTGGACTCTGTTGTAATCTTCAATATGTACTACTTGGCAGAAAACCCAGAGACACATTACCAATTTGCGCTTAGAAGGACATTTGCAAGCTCATCACTTTATTACCAACATGTTTCTTAGTTTGAAATTAAAGTGTTTGGATGACATAGTTTGTTTGGGATAATTACATTCAGTTTCAGTCTGAGCTGTTGCCAAATTAGCATCTGCTACGGTTGGCATTTTTTCAGTTGGGAGTATTCCTCTTATCCCTTCATGAACTGCTCCACTGACAACATTGTCAAAACACGATGGAACTAATTATTGAGTACTTCTGCACCATCTAATCATCGCCTAATTTCCATTTGAAGATGTATATTAACGGACATGATCCATCAATTTAAACAGCTGACCTTCTGTATGATATTCCTCAGTAAACAAGCAGTGATGTGTTGTACAAAAAACTAAAATGTCAGTCAAAATACAGCCACGACAGCGCTGTGTTTTGGAGCCAGCAGTCATGTGTCGAGGAACGAGTCGGAAAAAGTGATGGAACGGTCACATTGTTTCAGAAAAACGCGTTCCAACTGAACATCTGGTATTCTTGAAACATCTGAACGTCCAGGCCAAGCCCAGCTGCGTGTGTGTGTGTGTTTGTGTGTGTGTGTTCAACACACAAAAACCTCTTTAAGTTAATTATAAAAACGTGAGAGGAAAAAGCATGTGAAAGACAAAGAGAGAAAAGGAAGAAAGAAGTGAGAAAGGCAATTAAACAGAAATGATTTGGGGCGGGGGGTTTCTTTTCCCTCAATTCTATCAACCTCCCTCTCTCTTATTCCCTCACCCGCTGCAAAATTGCTCTCTTTATGAGGCTTCAGTCTCGAACCACTCCTCCCCTCACCACAAGTATCTCTCGTCTGTTTTTCTCTTTCTTTCCTCCCCCATTCGACCCCTCTATCCTCATGCCTTTCCGTTTAACTCTTCACATACTGTCAGAGTAGCGGTAAACAACAGGCAAACAACTATAAGAGAAATAACATGTCTGAAAATCTGGTCGGTATGCAACTGTGGTTTTATCTAACCACAGTATATTCATGTAAGTAACACTTTCCGGAACATTATGGCGTTTGCCTTTTGGCACTTTAACCGTTTAAACTGTGTTACATGATTGTTAAAAGTGTGCCTTATGAACACAGGTTTAATTTAGTTTGTATTAAAGGGGCCCTTGTAAAATGTCATCAAAGGCTTAAATCCCAAGGTTCATTGCAGAGGGAGTTTCTCTCTCACACTGCCTGGAACGCCTCTATTGGACTCCTTTGACATCACTGCGTAACACTCGCCGTTCCATTGGCTAACGCTCCAACACATTGAACGTGATGAACATTGACCAGTCACAACAGAGAGGTGAAAAGAGGTGCTGCAGTACAGGCAGTATGAGAAAAATAAAGAGCTTTTTGAACATTAAAGCATGAGACACGACCCAGTAGAGGAACTAAATACCAATATGAAACCTGAAAATGGGCATAATAAATCCTCTTTAGCACTTTAGCAAGCGTTCAACTTTGATGTCACAGTGCACTGACACGCCCTGAAGTGTCAGTGCACTGCAAGAAGAGTTCACTTCTTGAATCTACTGTACTAACCTGACCGACCCCATCTTTTTATTAAACTCACATCTGTTCATCCACTTTCCTCCTTCGACTGGCCGAACTACCCCTCTGGTGTTTCCATTTGTCTGCGTTGATCTCTCTGCACGCACAATAACCGTTACGACCAATCCGTCTTCAAACTTTCACTGCTTCCCTGGATGGAGGCGTAGATGCTGCTGAAATACACTAGAATAACATTATGATCAAATAGAGAGAATAAACATGAGTATTTTTAGAAACCACAACTGTTTTAAGGATAGTTTACAACAGATCTGGAAAGCATGGGTTCAATTTCTCTATGTGTCTTTGACAAAAACATTGAATTCATTTCGAGCTGCTTCTGCAGACCCGTCTCTGACCTCCAAAAAACTGATCATGTTGTTTGTTGGTGTTGGATAAAGTTTCACAAAACTGAGCCAGTAATGCGTTACTTCAGTTTCCTGGAACTGTTCTGAGATGGTAATTCATTTAAAGAGTTTTTTGAGAAATGACCCAGAAAGAGCTACTCACATTGTGAGTAATGTATTTATAAGTCTACCCTCCATATTTGCTGAAGCTGAAAGATGACTAAACCCTCTCTACATCAGTGGTGTCTATTACTGTTAAGATGAAACCTGAATTTAATTTGGTGCAGCTGTTTCTTTCTTTCCTGTTCTGTTAATCACCTCACAAATGTAAGATGTATTTGATGAAACTGAACAGACTTGACTGTCAGACTGGGAACGGATGCTTTGGGGATTAAAGGTGGGGTAGGTAAGTTTGAGAAACCGGCTCGAGATACACTTTTTGTTATATTCCATGGAATGCTCTTAACATCCCGATAGAAATGAATATCTGAAGTGCTTTGACAAAAAATCCATTAAAAAAAATGTCATCTGTGGAAGCCGTAGCGCTGTAAAAAGCACAACCAATCATTTTAGCCGGCCCGGCTAAAGTAACTGGATGGCCTACCTGCCTGTCAGCCTTCCACCGGGGCACAAACTTATCTCGTGCCCTCATTGGTCATGTGCGCGTTCGTGTGTGTTGGAGGAGGGGCTCTGTAAGGAAGTCGCAGATTTTCTCCAGTTGTGTATTTTCAAATTCTAGCGATCTCGAGCCGGTTTCTCAAACGTACCTACCCAACCTTTAATACATTAGCAGTGTAGCAATTTAATGTCTCAATGCTCAGTATAACAATAACAACATTGTATTCTGTATTTATTTACAGGAAGGAAAGTATTAGTAAACTGTTAGGTTAACAATGCCACAAAAATCCCCGTGTCTCATAAAGATTGTTGCTTAATCATTGCGTTAGACAATATAGACAGAGGATCAGTGATACTGAGGGGAAGTGAATCAAACTCCTCATTCAGTTAGACACACATCTGGATGTCTGTTTGGAGGTGCTATCAGTTTGTCTGCCAAGCATCTGCTCTCCGTCGGGTCTTACAGGTCGGGGACATGAGAACCTCTAGTCCTCTTTCTCTGTCTGTCAGCCATTTTAATGTTGAACTCCACAGTGTTGCCGCCGGGCGGGAGCCACCGTCCAGCTCAGCACTCCTGCTCCGTGCCAGGCAGGAAGCGGCGGGACAGCTGCCTGCAACTCAACATGAGACCTTGTTTGAGTGACCTACATTATGGCACTGTTTACTTTTATACTGTACGTCTGTATTTTTCTTTTGTTTTGCCTGACCTCCAGTGCGGAAAAAGTCACTAAGTAGCTACATTTACTCAAGGTTTGTACTTAAGTTCAATTTTGGGGTAATGGTTCTTCACTTGGGTAATTCCGTCTCACTCTATTACTAGATAGGCATGTTGCACTTTTAACTGCATGTATGTGTCAGCTTAAGTGACTAGGGGCATTTTACATTGACATTGTATACATATGAAATTATATAAATTATACGAGAAAACAAATAATCACCAACCTTTGGTTTTGTAAGGCCTTTAAGAAAAGTAGTATTTACTTATTTGTAACATCAGTTTGAGGCCCAAAGAGGACATTCAACTTCTTACATTGTATTTTTCATCCCTTAATTTTTGTTTTCAGATCATTTTAAGGGGCTTAACCCTCAATTTCGTCACCCTGGACAAACTGTAGGTAACTTAGTTGCAAATAACTTTGATTTTTTAAGTACCACATATTGCTAAGAATAGTTTTACTGGTTCATGCACTTAAGTAAAGTGTGTCCCCCTCCTCAGCATACTTCAAAAATGTGGTCTTTATCTCCTACAGAACAAACTCGCTCTTAAGAAGAATCATTTTAACAAACATAAAACAGGGTTAAAAATAATCTGTTTTATTGCCAAATAATATTCATTTGATTGCATTAAAAGCAAAGAAGAAGCCATGTCTGTCCAACCAGCAACAACCAGAGATACCTGCAGAGCCAGTTCTCATTCAGTCATGCACAGTTCATAACGCACAGGCTGCTGCAGGGTGCCTCTCTCTGCAGAAACCCTCAGGTCAGGAAGCGGTCTCTGAATCAGAACTTCCACAAACTCCCCCAACTCTGCAGCTGGGCGATGAGCATCCGACCCCCCCCCCCCCCCTGCCAGGAAACCCTCCCTGTTTCTGGTCTGCGGATGAAACTACCAGCTAATCTCGAAAGGCACTCACACTCATCCTCTGACGTCACCTACACCCTCTAAGGCCCCCACCCTCCATCCATCCATCCATCCAGCGCTGACTTCAAAAAGTGGGAGAAGTACTCAGATCTTGTACTTCAGCAAAAGTAGAAGTACCAGAGTGTAGGAATACTCTGTTACAAGTAAAAGTCCTGCATTCAAAATGTTAATCAAGTAAAAGTAGAAAAGTAGTAGGCTTCAAAATATACTCAAAGTACCAAAAGTAGTCGTTGTGCAGATTGGTCCATTTCAGAATAATATATATGTTTTATAATGATTGATCATTAAAGTGTTCTCAAAGCTGGTAAAGGTGCAGCTAGTTTGAATGACTTTGTATACTGCATGGTAGCTTGTGAATTTAATCCAGGTGGAACTAAAGTCTGATTTAAGTGTTGATTATATTTGACATTATCAAACAAAATATGCAAAGTAACTAAAGATATTAAATACATGTAGAGGAGTAAAAGTACACTATTCACCTCTGAATTGTAGTGGAGTAGAAGATCAAAGTAGAACAAAATGGTCCATCAAAATGTTACTTAAAGGCGGGGTAGGTCATTTCAGAGAAACCAGCTCGAGTGCGCTAGAATTCGTACCTACCCCACCTTTAAGTACAGTACTTGAGTAAATGTACTTAATTACTTCACACCACTGCTGACTTCTGCACAATAAGCAGCATCTGGTTCTCATTTCCCAAAAACCAAAACAACACAAGGAGCAGAGGAAGGGGGGAGAAGGGAGGAGTCGGAGGGGAGGTTGTCGAGGAGAAAAGACATTCTCAGAAAAAGCAGGATGTAAAAAAGAGTCACATTTCTCACTGTGGGTGCAGATGGAGGTCTTTGATGGTGCAGGTGTGAGGATGTGCGTGGGAATGGAAAATGTCGACATGTTAACCACTCTTTTTTAGATTTCTTTAACACCCACTGTGGCCTGGTCAATGTCCGCCAACACTTCTCCAACACAACAAACAGTCAGCGCCATTGGTCAACTGTATGAAGAAGTTAAGACAAAAAGAGGAGGGGGGAGAAAAACTCCCATCTCCACAGAAAAGAATCTGCAAGTCAGCGGCTAGCACCCTAATTACAGTGGGGCTTTGCTGAAGTCTGCAACAAGACAAAGAGGGAGAGGAGGGAAAGAGGCAGATGGAGGGAGAGAGAAAAGCCAGGAGGAAGGGAGCAGAAAGCAAGAGTGGATGTTACCTCATTTTGTAAATAGTCTGTTTATAAGTCACACTAAATGAGTGCTTACATTACAAAGGCACAGCTGCTCAGTCACTGCTAAATGTCACCAGTGTGGTTTTAAAAATGCAATTGTTCCCAGCTGATGTATGCTTCCTGCTTTACAGTGTGTTCTACAGCTTGATTAAGCATTCGGCAAACATTTGACTTTATACAAGAAAATATTGCTTTTTAAAGGATGCAACGTTGTGCCAACTTGGCTGCAGCCGGATGATCATCTTTCCAGACACCAGGCTGCAGAACGGCACATGCAACATTCACTTTCCCCCTGTGTGTGTGTGTGTGTGTGTGTGTGTGTGTGTGTGTGTGTAGAGATGCCCCAGTAAAAATAAGATGCTATTAAGGCGAATAGGGTCAAGATGTTGCCTCGAAACTAGGGCTGTTCAATTAATTACGATTATGGCTTGCAACGATTACGAAAACAACGTAATCAAAATAAAACTATTATTACTTTTTAATAAAAACATGAATTGGTGTTTCAGTTGAATTATACTTAAAGTTCAGGGTAATCAACTGTTAAAAACATACTGTTACAAAAAAATGTCTCCAACAAATGGATGTTTTCAAAGTAAATGGATAATCGTTTTTAATAATCGTGATATCAATTATTGACCCAAATAATCGAGATTATGATTTTTGCCTTAATCGAGCAGCCCTACTCGAAACTAAAACAGTCGATTGTTCTGGTGATTTTCTTTTTGTGGGTTCTCCACATACACTTGAAGTCGCTTCACATGGTGGTATTAATCACACATTGGTCATGTATTTAGAGTTATAACACTGAGTTACTACGGCAAGCCAAGGTGTGAACCCCTCTCTCTTTAAATCATATACAGAAAGGTCTTAAATCAGAGTGACTTTATGCCCCCCCCCCTGCTCCTCCCTTCCTCCACCAGCCCAATAAAACTCCTCTGATCCAAACACCAGACAAAATGGCGCGTGAGCTTGGAAAGTGAATAGAGGAAGGAGAAATGCTGCATTCTAGTGGAAGCTGAGGGACATTAACTCGAAGAATGACATCTTTAAAAAAAGATCAGAGTAATATTTAAAGTATAAATCAGAACATTTATTGCAGAAATCCATGAAACACAAATTGTAAAGCATGAGGAAGTCCTTGAGTATATTCAACAGACTGACATTATTCAGAATAAGGACGTGGCAAGCTGATAATGTGTTTTTAACTATTTGATTTGTTCTTTATTAACATCATCCCTTTAGGTTTCAGTAATAGAGACTTTTTGTGCTCCTCCATTCTTTGGGCTTCTTCCCGTTTATCATTCCACGACTCAATCCCTTTGTCCACCTCCGAGCTCAGCATCACGATACGTCGCTGTGAGAAACAAACACCAAGGTTAGAGGCAAAAGGCATGTCGGTGACACAGAAAGATAAATAGGATATTACATTAGATGTTAGACGCTTTTATCCAAAGCGACTTACATACTCAACACTGTGGACAATCCCCACTTTGGGGTGAAGTGTCTCAGGGACACAACGACATGCTGACTGCAGTGGGGTTTGAACCTGCCCACTGCACCACACACCACATAGATATATTATGCTACAGAAAAGACAAATGTGTTGATACTCTTATTGACTTATTGTAAGTCGCTTTGGATAAAAGCGTCAGCTAAATGCAATGTAAAAAATGTAATGTGATACTCACTGCTAAAACTTCCCTCTCCTGCTTCCTTCTCAGCTGTCCCTTCAGTAGAGGCGCTGGTCTGCCGTCTGTCCAGATAAACAAACAAGAAAACACAATGCAAAATGTTCCAGACGTAGATCACAAAATGGTTGCATTTCTATAATTAACTAATGCACACATCATTGGCTTAAAGGGGCCCTGATGTGCTTTTTCCTTTCCTGTAATGTGTTGTTGAACATTGAAAGCATGTCAACAAAACAACAACAACAAAAAGGAAAAATGTAACTATACCTGCGAACGACCAATCGGGCAGATCGGTCAGAGGGCCGTATTCTGAGCCACTTTTAGAAATTCCATTTCTGCAAGCAAAGAAACATTATGAAATTAGAAATCATTCAACACAGTAAGAGAAATTAAAACGTAAAATGAGGACAAAAATGTGAAGGACTAACAAAACACAGAAAAAAAGGACAATAATATAGTATTTTTTCACATAACTGTGAAAGGAAGTCATGACAGCGATCTATCAGAAATAAATAGCAGCAACGTGTAACGAGCTCATCTAAATGAATCAGTCATTTGAATATAATCAATTACACTTGTACTGTTCCTACTATAACAAACCAACATGTCTGCTGTGAACAAGGTATGTTCTGATGCAGATTTAGTGGACAACAACATCACATAAAGTACAAATGTTAAATAGGACTATACATGCCCATATCTCGTGTTGAAATGGCTAGTTGAGCAATTACTATATCATGATATAATCAACCCCTGCTTCAACACATGAGTAAGGAACACAGCATCAGTGTCAACAGCACACTTACTCTTTCCTCCATTTCTCTCCACCCTGGACTCCACATGTTGTGCTGAACTGCCTGCTGGAGAGCCTCAGCACTGAAGAACAAGTGCACAAACAAAACAGCCTCTAAAGTCACCTCTTGATTCGCATAAACGCCATTAACATCGTGTGGAATAAATGCTGCTAACTTAAAGAGTTTGCATTACAGAACTGTTAGCATCACCGTTAGCATCGATGCTCGTTACTGCATTTACAGCGATTCATCAAACAAACAAGCTGTATTACAGGTATAGACGAGTACACAAATATATTTACAGCAACAACGCTTATCTTTAAAGTTTGAATGGGTCTTAAAACAGCTTCTTTAGTGAATAACCTCTGTCTTGTCTCACCTGAACTGCACAATGTCCTCACGGGGGCCGCCATGTTGTGTGCACTCCCCTGTGATGACCACCAGAGGGCGCTAAAGACGCACCACAAGTCAAGAACTACCACTAATATTTATTTTAAATGTCCACCTTTAAAACCTTTAATTGGGGTTTTGGATAAACTACATTATTCTGTTAAGAAAATGCTTGCACGTGAAGCTCAATCATAACAAAAGTTTCCTAAACAATACATTGAAAAGCCCATTTATTTGTTACAGAATTATTTTTCTAATGGGTCTCTCAACTTAAAGAGAACTACTTTAAACTCGTTTTTAAAACAATTACAACTTTTTAATTAAGAAAAAAAATCGGGTGATATAACAACAATGACTCCTCTCTCAATAACTTATTTTATATAGGACAACATAAGGCCAATGTAAGCAAATGTCGTATTGTCTTGAATTCGGATAGACTTCAAAATAATTACTTTCATCTTGACAGATTCAAATAATGAAACAGATCATAGTTGTGTTAATGTTAAATGTTGTGTTTGCATGTCTGCCCTTTGAGGAAATAATTACACACATGCACTCTAATGGGCTACGGTTGAGACAGATGAAGGAGAGGACTTCATGGAAGCATTATGTGCTGTAGACATGACTGGGGGAGCAGAAATGCAGACAGAGCCCTGCCGCTTTTCGCAGCTCTTCAAAGTATTGTTTTTGTATGAAGTGCTCCGCTGCTAAGCCCAGAAGAATTTCTCTGTTAGCTTTTCAGGCAAGTTCCCACTCGCAGGCTGTGAGGCAGGAGGCTGCAGAGGCTGCTGCAGGGACTCCGCTCAACCGCAAGGGCCGTGAAAGGCTCCATGGAAAGGGGCTCCAGGGCACACAAAAAAGCCGGTATGCCTATTTAAACACACCAGGACAAACACAAGCTATTTGATCAGGGTTTGTTGTGTTTTGGTGTGTCCGTTAACTGCCACAAACCGGCCGGATACCAGGTCTGAGTAATGCTGGTCAGTCCTGTAATAGCAGCGGGATGTTTACCCTGAATCCTCCTTGGAGAACTCAGACACGCCGAAAAAATTCACCAGCTGCCTCACTCAGCCGTGCCCCTCCGCACATTCCACAGGCTGGTGGTACAATAAAGTAGTGCCGTTGCCTAAACGACGCAGTTCTTTCAAAGATTTAAATGTAGTGAAGAATAACAATGATATAAAATGTTTAAAACAGTAGTAGTAATACCACAATGTAAAAAATACCCCATTATACAAGTAAAATGCTGCTTAGTAACTAAGATAATATGGGGTTATATGTTTTACTTATTATATTATAATAATGTTATTACTATTTTTGTTTAGACAGCATTTTAATGTTATAGCTGGTTGTCGTGGAACTAGTTTTTAACTTTTTAATATGATGTTGGGTAGACACATCTTTAAAATTGGCTCATATTTATTAAGATTGCATATGTTTTGTGTAAAAAAGGTTATTTGCATACAAGTTAATACCTATAATTGACAAATGAACGTATTGGAGTAATCAAATAATATGATTTTCATATTTCTATCTTAATCTTAAGTAAAATACAGAGGTAATAGAAACAAGGTAAAACACTTCCACAGACTTATTGTTTAAGAAAATAAGGCATGGTTCATTGAATTTACTTTCTTGAATGTACGTTTATGGATATGGCAGTGGCCCATTATAATAACATGATTAATGATTTACACACGAGTGCTTTTCTGTGAATTATTTTCCAGGAGACCAATCAACACATTCCTTCAAAGCATGTTAGTAGCCTAATAAAGCACATAATATTTGCCAGAAAAACCTGACATGATCTACACAATTCACACCAATGTTTTCTTTTAAATGTTATTTTTAAGAGAGTTTTTTTAAATCTTGGTGGAGCGGGCACATCCTCTGGGGGAGTTTTGCGTATGAATGACGAAACAGCCATGGCTGGTTGAAAGGTGTTCCGGCGCTGTGGGGGAAACGAGCCGCCGCTGACTGATAAAGGAGCAGTGGTGCGTCAAGCTCAACATCGCGATACTACGCCAAGGGAGGTTTGTTCAGTTATTCCACCTTCAAAATAAAAGCAACGTTTAATGACGCTTTCAAACTGAGAGCTCAAATAACCATTTGGGAGGTACATACTATAAAATGGTGTCTCAATAATACACATCATTAATATATGTTATGTAATATAACAAATACAACTGTAACACGATTAGAAAGATGTTCTTGTTCTCGAAAATATATAGCGGTTGCAAGTAAAGAGTTTATTTTGAAATGTGTAACTGGAACTATCTCTATACGCCGTAGGCAGCTTGATACTCTTGCAAAAAAAGAGGGGGAGGTAAGTAATTATTTAGGGGGAAGAAAGAAAGAAACAAAGTTGTCGACTGAGCAATGCACACGGGGAGGGATTTTATTTATCTCAAACAAGTCGTTTAGTCCAGCTCCGGTACTATGGGATGTAACTGTAACCGGTTTCCTTAATTTCCTTCTCTCTCCGCAAACTTCTCCGCTACTCTTTCCACGGGATTTCTGCTCTGAAAACGGGAATGATAAAAGCAGCCGGATGGACGGACGGACTGAGGGGTCTTTATAGCTAGAGCCGTATGTGTGTTTCCTGTTGCCTGAGTTTAAGTTAAACATAGTATTTACAATTTACCGAGCACACTTTGCCCTGAAATGAATGGCAGAAGTGGACTTTCTGTGCACAAACGGATTTATTTTTCCTGTCTACACTGGAGCCACATGAAGTGTGCATCCCGCTGAACCTCTGCGCTTTGTGTTTGAAAAAAGAAAAGAAAATTCAACAGAGACACCCCCTCGCCGCACTGGAGATATCAAAGCGACTTTCCTGAAGGTTATTTCCCACAGTTTGACTAAAAGAGAAGATGCAGATGTGGAGCCACATGAGGGTCCACAAAGGAGGCCCTCCGCGACCATAGGTCACACCGAAGTGTCCTGGATGTATGTTTTTCCTATTTCCTGCCTGGATTGACTTGAACTATTAATAATTGTCTAGTAATCCAATGGATTCTCTTACCTGTGCCTGTGGGTTTTCCACATGAGGGCCAACTAGATGGCGTTAGTCATGTAAAACCCTGAAATGTCTTAAAAGTCTTATTTATCTGTTTTGTATTTATTGTGTTTGTGTATATAAGGGTCCTCTTTTAAAGGCCAGTTTGTTTTATTTCTAAGTGAGAATAAGAGACTGCCATTTCATTTTTCGTAGTGAAAACTGTAGATTTACTTGAACATAATTGTGTTGTCTATCTACCCACACTGTATTTGAGCACATTGATCTGTAATTTAAAGAGCGACTGTGCCCAGACAGGTGAAAAACGACAAGGCTCCATCATGGACAGGCCGATCAGCAAGTTACTGGAGAAGTTAAAGCTTACAGACTCGGGCAGTGTGAAATTCAACAGTTCAAAAAAAAAGCATGACTCTGCCAACAACTCTAATAACAGCAACGCTAACACTGGCAGCTCAGGAGGCGGTGGGGGGGGCCCCGGTCTGCCACCGGCTCCCATCTCTGCCTCGCCCTCCAGACCCGGCCAGTTCTCGCTTGCCTCTGCAACCACAAGCGACGCATGTGTTCCTGCAAGTGGGAGAGGAGGAGGGGGGGGGGGAGGAGGAGGAGGAGGAGGGATGGGTATGCCTCCCTCTCAGCTCCTCTCCCCACCGCCTACTTCCTCCTCCATACCTCAAGATGGCGAGCAGCACCCCTCCACCCTGGCTCCACTGAGGCGTCGCTCCCCCCAGCAGAGAGCGTCCTGCTACCTGGGCGAAGGAGTGGACCTCCACATGAGGAGGGAGTCCGGCCTGGGCCCCGAGTGTGACATCTTGGGGGCATACGGCTCCAAAACGTCCCTCAACCAGCGGCGCTACTCCCTGGAGCTCCAGCAGCTGGTCAGGCGGCGGCTGGGAGAGGAGCGGCTTCTCTCCGCCCCCCCGCCGTACCCTGCCTCCATGGGCTATGGTTCGGCTCCCAGAGGCGGCCTGGCAGAACCGGGCTACCTCTCCGAGCCCGAGAGACACAAACGCCTCTCTCTCCAGGAGGCTCTGTTCTACAAACGCCTGAGCACGGGCAGCGAACTGTGGGAGAACCCGAGGCCTGCATCCCTCTCTAACCCCCCGCACCGCTCCTCTGATGTTCCTGGAGGTGTGGGAGGGGGGTTCTTCTACCCTCCGGGACCCACCCTGAGCCCATGCTCTTCGTTCAGCCTGCAGGAGTCGTTGCTGGTCAGCCCCCGGTCCAGCTTCGCCTCCAGCACGGCCAGCGGCGGGGGGGGGGGAAGCCCAATGGGGAGTCGCTGCAGCAGCAACCGGACCAGCGGCATCAGCCTTGGCTACGACTCTCGCTACTCGGCCTCTGGAGGATTCCCCCCGCAGCAGCAGTCCCCCTCCATGCAGCCCGGGGGTCCTGCGTCGGGGTATGGAGGTCCAGGACGGTCCGGGGTGACCCCTGTGGAGGCCTGGACCCAGTACCTGGAGGGGGGGATGCGTCCGGGGGTGTACGACAGCCGGCACTCCTACCCCCCGGCTGTTGGGAGCCCCGGTGCGGCGTGCTTCCAGGCGGGCCCCGAGTGGTGGGTCGAGCAGCAGGCGGAGGTGAGGGGCAAAGAGGGGGACAGGGCCCGGTACTCAGACCTGCCCGGGACGCGGTACCAGGAAGAGCTCACCAGACTTCTGCTGAGAGACAACGCTCTGGCGGGCGGGGGGCTCATGGAGGGCCTGGCTCTTTCCAAACCCAGCTCCACGGTGGGGCCCTGCTCAGCCGGGGGGCCCCTCAAACCTCAGGAGGAGCCAGGTGGAGCTGGGAGGGAGGGCGTGGAGAGCCGGCAGGAGTTCTTTGGTGAGATGCTTTCTTTTAATATTCAGGGTTCACTTCGAAAAGGGAGAAATTAGAAGGTTATCAGAAGCATTTCACACACATTGTCCAATCACAGAGCATCCTCCCTCAGTGTGTTATTATTGTCCCCCTCGCCGCCTGGTGTCAGGTCTCTCTAAATGAAGGGCTTGTATGGATGGATGGACAGATTAATAGTTGAAAGAGTGTATGGTACCTGGGAACCTGCAGGGACACGCAGGGTTGTAGCACGCGAAACATAAAGGAGAAACTTCAGAAACTGATCCAGGCAGGTGATTGGCTGAAGAGAAGAAAGGAAAAAGATGGATTCACTCATTTAGATTCACACCTGTGGCCACAAACCAGCTGATGTTTCAACAGTGTGCTGCACATGGGCTAACGCAGCGTAGCAACACGGCTATTAGAAGTGCAGAATTCTGCCGTTACACTCAACACACAAATGACATGGTTCCATCTAAACACAGCTCCAACCATTACTCTGAGTCACACAAGGTTAGGGCTAAGCATCTGTGTGTGTGTGTGTGTGTGTGTGTGTGTGTGTGTGTGTGTGTGTGTGTGTGTGTGTGTTGTTTCTCTGTGGCAGGGTGTGTTTTTCCCTGAGTGACTTCAGGCCACAGTAACGCAGTGTGTGTGTGTGTGTGTGTGTGTGTGTGTGTGTGTGAGTCATGTGTGTGTCCTGGTGTGTGTAATGCTGCCTTGGCGTGTGCAGGGGTGTGTGCTGCAGCCTGTTTTTCTGCTCAGGTATGTGCGCCCGGAGGGGACATGCAATACTGTACTGCTCTCAGCCATTAGGAAGAAGTCAGGGGCTGTGATCCGTGAAGACAGACGCTCACACACACTCACACACACTCACACACACACACACACACACACACACACACACACACACACACACACACCTATAATGCAGTTTGAGGCTTTAATTGCACTAAAAGGAAAGTAAAAACGAAAGATGTAGACCTAGAAAGTAGGAAACGATAAAGCTTTTCAGGGATTCTTCGTTCGAAAACAAGTTGAAAATCGTTTCTGTTGATGATTTTGTTCCACCTGTTGCAAAGAATACAATATGTCGCCTCGTGCCTCTTTGAGTCAGTTTTCAGTGCCAAAATGACCAATTATCTTTATCATTATGTGCTAAAGTCCCTATGTCACCAATCCCTCACGTTTCCTTGATGAACCCGCCCACACATTACATTTAAAGCTGGGATTTTGCGTCTTTTCGGCTTGGGCAGAGACTTGTGCCTGTTCCTAAATATCAGAAAGGACCGACTAAAAGTATAGGAATTCTCAAACTGTGTGGCACTCCCTCAGCCACAGAAGAAAGGGGGGAAAAGCGCAGGCAGATCTCTAAATAGATCACAGGGAAAGGCTGCAGCTCGGACCACCGCAGCACTTTTCCACTTTTCATTTAGTGCCCTGAACATGTACTTAGGCTCAACGGAGAAACACAAGGAAGTTAGTCGACTGTAAGAGCCTTACGTTGTTGTCTTTGTCTAGTTTTGACCTAGAAAAGCTTATTTACGTTGTGTTGGGCTAACTGAAGAGATGAAAGGTGTGTTGGTGTTTAAAAATGAGGTCAGACGGTGGAAACGAAGCATCTGTTTCATTAACCGTAAATGGGGTAAAAACTATTATCTGCCATTGGATAACAATTTAAAGGAAAAAGCGATCGTGTTTGTAATTGACTTCTTCTTCTTCCCCTGAGGTCGTTTCGGCTGCTCGCATCAGGCAGCAACCATGTTTCATCTCCAAAATGGCTCCAATTGGGGGGTTTTAAAGTCACAATTTAAAAGGGAAGTCTTCAATGCAAAACTCCCGAATAAAGAGTCTGGCACCGAGTCAGATCCGGTGGAGTTTCCCTCTAATAACAGAGCGTGAACACCGTGGAGTGGATGAGCAAACAGGCTGGCATGGGGAGAGGGCTTTAACTGTGTGAAAATCCCCTAGGTGGTGCGAACGAGAGGATTTACAAGTGTTGACACTCTGTGTGGAGTTGGGTTTCAGACACATCCTCCAGGAATGTGTCGTAAACCAAGTGTTAGGAGCCGCTGAGCGATTTACCCCCCGACTAAATGAATGTTTCTTGTGTCCCCCCCGTCCCTGTTTTTGATGCCAGGAACCTGTGTGAAGTGTGGGAAAGGCGTGTACGGCGCGGATAACGCCTGCCAGGCTCTGGATAGCCTCTATCACACACGCTGCTTCACCTGTGTGTCCTGTGGTGAGTACCCCCCCCCCCCAACTACCCCGCGCCCACAAACACAACAAAGATTAAATTGATTTCCATCACCGACACCTTTTCCAAACTGTCCTGCAGGACGCACCCTGAGAAACAAGGACTTCTACAATGTCAGCGGCTCTGTGTACTGTAAAGAGGATTACATGGTAAGAGTTGAGGTCAAGGCGTGTTTTGTCATCCCTCCCACACACACACACACACACACACAACACAAACACAAACACAAACACAGTCCCATGTTCCGAGTCAGAGGATTGATTTTTCTCGCTAATCTCTTTGTTGTAATTACAGTTTTCGGGATTCCAGGCTAATGCGGAGAAGTGCAGTGTGTGTGGCCATCTCATTCTGGAACAGGTGAGCTGTGTGTGTGTGTGTGTGTGTGTGTGTGTGTGTGTGTGTGTGTGTGTGTGTGTGTGTGTGTGTGTACATGCTACACGAAGAACACTTAAGCTAGATTTAAAGAAAATGTGCCCTGCCCTGTGAAACTTTTAGACACTTGCGTCCCATGTTTCCCAGAATGCCTTTCCCCCCCTGGAGGATTGAGAAATTCAGTGTTGGCCCCTCTTCGGGTTCCCACGGATGATCTCCAGAGGAATGTTTGCCTTGGGTTTTTGGATAAACACAAAAATATGGCTCTGTAGTCTGTAGTGATTATCTTAAAGGTTTTTACCATATTTGAACCGCATAAGACCCATAATATAAATAGAGAGCTTGCAGAGAGAGCGTGTGATCCAGCCATCGTTTCTGCATCATTTGAACCACATTTGAGTTTTATAACCGCAAACATTTGAGGCCTAAAACGAGCTGGTGCAAAACTCATATCTCAAATGTAAATATATGAGGAAAATAATACTTTCACGTACCACATTGACTATTAGTGCAGTGCAGTGGATAGAGCCTTGGTGTTTGGATCAGATGGTCACAGGTTCGAACCCCACTGCAGTCAGCATGTCGTTGTGTCCCTGAGACACCTCACCCCAAGAGTATGTAAGTCGCTTTGGATAAAAGCGTCTAACATGTAATGTAAAGGAAAGGAGTTGTATCAATTAAAATACAGAAAGGCCAATTCATCCAAAATGTAGGGTATACATTCGAGGACGAGCTACAGACTCGAAAGCTAAATGGGAATAGTCAGAAAATGTCAAAAGACAACAATTAACTTTATTCTTTTAGCATGTATCGACTGCAGCAATCGGACATTCTGAGTCAGATCAATTGGACTAAGAAAAAACACATTGATAAACTCAATCATACACATATAGCATGTAGTGTGTAATAATACACTTCATCTGGGTTCTCCTGCTCAGATCCTGCAGGCTCTGGGGAACTCGTACCACCCCGGCTGTTTCCGCTGTGTGGTGTGCTCCAAGGCTCTGGATGGGGTCCCCTTCACTGTGGACCACAACAGCAACATCTACTGCGTGGCAGACTACAACAAGTGAGACTTTTACACTTGTATTAAAGGGGCCCTATTATGCTCTTTTTCAGGTTCATATCAGTATGTAGTGTCTCTACTGGGACGTGTCTCTATGCTTTAATGTTCAAGAAGCTCTTTATTGTTCTCATACTGCCTGTGCTCCAGCCCCTCTTTTCACCCTCTGTCTGAAACCAGAGCCCAGTCTGCTCTGATTGGTTAGCTGGCTGGCTCTGTTGTGATTGTATCCGCTTAAAGGTGTCCCGCCCTTTAGCCTATCACCTACAATGTGTGGGTGATATTCTGGAAGTAAACAAAGGACTCCAATGGAGGCGTTTTGGACCATTGACATGCACACAAACCTATATAACACTATAGGGAAGAGAAAAGCACAAAAAGACCTCTTTAATATGTAACAAAGACGTTATTGTGCTGCTGGTGTCCTCACTAAATAAACGTTCTCCTGTCGTTTCTGCAGGACTTTTGCCCCGAAGTGCGCGGCCTGTTTACAACCCATCTTACCGACTGAGGTAAATACAAGTGTTTCTGTGTTTAACTTGCAAGTGTTGGCTGGAGGCGGTTTCTTGTCTTTGTACTTAACCGTAAACATTGTGTGCGAGTCGGTTGGTGTTTGTCAACCTCAAACGTTTTCTAAGCAAACTTTTACACGCAATGAAAAAGTAGAAACTAGTTTCAGGCAACCAGTGTTTCACAATCTAGCATTAGTTTGTTGTGGTTCACACTTCTTTGTTAAATGACTGCATATTGAAAGTGTTTTGTGTCTCAGGGCAGTGAAGAGATCCTCAGGGTCGTGTCTATGAACAAGGATTATCACTTTGAGTGCTACCACTGCGAGGTAAGTGATCTTTGTTGCCCATTTTGTCCCCGTTTCCATCCTGACTTGTGTTATGAAATGCCTTGATGTCTGACCTCACTTCCTGTGTGCATTCCTGTCCTTATCTGCGTCTCCCCCCCCAGGAGTGTGGTAAGCAGCTCTCTGATAAGCCCGGCTCGCAGTGCTTCCCTCTGGACTCTCATCTCCTCTGCCACTCCTGTCACATGACCAGAGCGTGCGACACACACAACATTCCCCCTCACAACACACACTGATCTATGCAGCTGTGTACGTCTCGAACAAGCTGGTCTTAACATGCTGTCATTCTGTAATGTGCTTTTTGACCAGTAACGCGTCTTTTCCTGAAGATCAAACTGCTGATGTCCAGACATTTCCACTGATTCATTTTATGGATCAGACCTTTGTGTCACATGTACTTCCTGCTGTACTATTACTGTACCATAGTTATAAGGGAACGGGGGGGAAAAACTACTGCTTTTTTTTGTTTTGACCCCAATGTGGCTACTGTTTGCTGTAGAAGAACAAGGGATTTTGCTAAACTGTTTTGTACATATATTATCGCTAGCAAACATTTTGCACTTAAATTTGACTTTACTGTAAGATTTGTTACGTGAATCTGTACAATTTGGGGAAAAACATTACTGTAATTTCTGTATGTTGTAATAAATATTTTCAATTGTGTTCAGGTAATGGTCTACGTGCTCGTATTGGGTCACAAATTCACTTCATTATAACTAACATTTCTCTGTCCATAAATGATTAAAGCAAAGACATCCACACACAGGCTGAAAAACAATTTAAATTTATTATTTTTTTAATTCTCAGTACATTCAGTACTTGCAAGGAAGGGAAAAAGCAACAAAATCTTACCATTCAGAACTAAAAACATAAAATTAGAAATATTAAAATTGTAACCATTACTCTATTAGAAGGAAAACTAGGTGTACCTCCTCTTTAAATATATTCATGATTGAACGGTCAGAGGAGGAGAGTCAGTGCAGGGAATCCGCTTCCTGTAATTATTACAGAATAAACCTCTTAACTATTTCATACTCTTCTCTCCTCGGCTGCATAAACATCCAATAAGACAAACTGGGGCACGTCCTCCAGAATCACCACAACAAATAACATCTCTTCCTATCACACGCGTTGCTAGGTTACAGTGTTGAGACTTCAGTCGCATCTTCGTGGGAGATGAAGGTTATTACTCACACAACAAACATCACCTGCGGTAACACAACAACCGACCCAAGGCTGAACAAAAATTAACATGATGTCTAAAACATTAACAAAACAAATCCTAGTCGTATACTTAAAAAAAATAAAGGAGAATATCAGTGCTGAAGAGTAGAACTGATCCTAGAAAATATGTGAAGGTCGGGAATCTATTTTGGACTTGTTTTATTACAGGGCGCTGAGGAGGAAGGAACTGTGCGCCCGCAGACCTAAAATAAAGAGGCGGGCTCCCAAACCTCAGTGGGACAAAACGCTGAGGCGTGCCAAAGAAATAAAAGCCGTCTTCAACAGCCGTTCACACAGGAGAGGAGGAACGCTGCTCTCTACTGACTGTCGCTTCTGGAAGACAGAGAGAACAGAATAAGAGCTAACCGTCGATCTAAACATTTTCCTGTGGACCAAGCGGTGGTGAGCGGTGGGGGGGAGGGAGGGTGAAATGGCAGAAGTGTGTGGAAGACAACGCTGGCGTCAAAGTGGACGAATTAAAGCTCGGCGGGGCGGGTAGCGAGCAGCAGCCACGAGTCCCGAATGTTAGAAAAATAGACAGATGAATCTCCGAGTGGAACCCCTTCCTGTCTGCCGTGTCCCTCGTCCATCTCCCTCTCTGTTTATCTCTCCCTGCAGCCGCTCTGCGTTCAGCGGCGTCTATCCCTGGGGTTGCTACGGCTACGGGAGCGTCGTCCTGCCCCGGCGCCTACAGAGGGTCGTGGGGGGGGTCGGTTGCTGCCGTCCCGCTTCCTGTCGGGCTCCCTGTCTCGGCCGCGCTCCCTCTCTCTCTCTGCTCCTCGCCCGGCCGCTCCGACACTCGCAACCACCGCCGCCGCGCCGCGATCTTTCTCCCGAGCCTTCAGCCGCTCCTTCAGCCGCTCCCTCTCCTCCTCCGCCTTCTTCTCCAGCTCCTCCTGCCGCTCCTTGCGCCTTTGTACGCGCTCCTTTTGCCGCTCGGTGCGCTCCTGAGTCCTGTGCGCCGCCTGGTGGAGGCAAAGCAGAAGGTATTCAATAAAAAACACAGAATTGAACAAGTGTGTTTAGGAAGCAGTGTTCATTTTGGCAGCTATTTTTGATTTAGTCTTTAGACGAAAATGGTTATTGGTTTTAGTCACATTTGAGTCCTTCATAGTTTTAGTCGATATAAAATCATTACATTTTAGTCAACTTTTCGTCAAAATGTTTTCTCTCTTTGAACTAATTCAGTTCGACAAATACAGGTATCTGAAATTGGAATCAAGGTGACAGCATCAAGTGTTGAAATTCATAAAGCAACATTTCACTTTAACACTTTTAACGGTACTACTGGTACTACGAGTAGACTCTCAGGCCGCTGCAGCTTGTCTGTTAGGCCCCGCCCCCGCACACAGAGAGAGAGGCCGTTTCTAAATGTCGAGTAAACCTGCTGCAGAGCCACTATTTCAAGTATGCTACGTCATCGAGTGGCGCCGAAGGACTGTTTAAATGCATGTTAAATGCCCAGCATTCGGCGCCACTCGATGACGTAGCATACTTGAAATAGTGGCTCTGCAGCATGTGTACTCAACATTGAGAAACGGCCACTGAGAGAGTTAGGCCGCCCGCCCCCCCGCACAGAGAGAGAGAGAGAGAAAGAGAGTTAGGCCCCGCCCCCCGCACACAGACGACTGGAGAAACAGACATGAGAGATCGCTCTTCTGGAGTGAAGAGAGCGGAAATAATGATATTGCAAGTTAGTTAAGATGCGTTTTGACAGACAAGATGGACACCTGGGGGAAAATATGCTGCATTTTGAATGTCCGATAGTCCACCATTAACACCTTAGTCCCGTCTCGTCAACGAAAATACACATTTCGTCATAGTTTTTATTATCAAGGAACTATTTTTAGCTCGTCATCGTCTCAGTCATGTAAAAAAGGTCGTTGACGAACACGTCGTTTTTGTTGACGAAATGAACACTGTTATGAAGAAGGGAGTGAGAGACCAACCTGCTCCTCAGAGAGGGGAAGCCAGTAGATACACGGCGCTGCTTTGGTCTTCAGGAACAAGTCGTCCAGCAGCTTTGCAGGAGGCTCGTCTCCTTTGGTACAAAACAGAGAAAGGTCAGATTCTAGGAAAACCACTCAAACTGTGTGTGAAAAGAAAGTAACTTTAAACTTGCCTAATTGTGAAAGCAACCACTGTGTATTCATCAATATACTTACTGTATTTGTCAGCCAATACTTTTGATTCACTTTTATCCTAGTAGGTGTAGTGATCACTTACCCTTCTTCTCCGTCTTCCTCTCCTTGCTCTTGGCTCTCTCCCTCCTCCTCCTCTCTCTGGATCGAGAGCGGGGTCTGTCTTCTCCCGGCCGGGCGAACTCCCGGACCTTATCCCGGTCCCATTCCCGCTCGCCACGGGCTCGTTCCCGGCGCTCCATCTCTCTCTGCCGCTCCACCCACAGCTCCCGCACTCCCCCCATGCCCCGGTCCCACTCTGGGTTCTGTTCTTGCTCATGGTCTCGCTCAGGCATCAGGGGGGGCAGCCGGCTCGGGGGAGCACTTTGGGGGGCGACAGCGTGGGGCTTCTCCCTCTCTGGCTTCAGGATGCCTTTGTGAATGTCCATCTGCAGAAAACACACAAGTTAGGATGGGACATTTTGAGTGTGTGGAGAACATTGAGGGACAAATTCAAGTAAATTCAAACAAAGAAAAGGGTCCATTAATCATCAGTAAGATAACCTGTAGATAAACATGACATTTGTGAACTAAAATGTATATAAAAAGCACCAACATGTATGATCCAAAGATACTAAACTACTTTATTGGTTTTAACAGTAGGCCAACATGGTAGATGAGGTGATACCGCGTGCAGCGTTAACATGTTGTGGATCAGAAATGCTTCCATGGACAGAAATCCCTGTTGCGTAGTATTTCATTCTGCATGTATTTGACTGTAGAGCGCACTAGTTGCTAACTATTTGACACAGCATATACTACTCATATCATCTTGTTTGAAATAGCCTGGATAGTAAACTATCTGTCCGCTCTAATAACTGAGACTGATATCTTTCTTTCATGTTGCTCAGTTCAAACACAGGGATAGAGAGACAATGGGATTTCTAGGCGTTGCTTACCTCATCCTGCTCACAGAAGTCGACGTTGAGGACCTTGGGATTGCTGGAAGGCCATTTGACCCCGTGGAGGGCAGCTCTGGTGGCGACCGCCTCCTCTGTGGTACCGTACTATAAAGACAAGAGGGAAAAGGTTATCAGGCTGAAAATGATTTTAAAGTTGAAGCAAACACACTTCTAAAAACAGACACACAGAGGTGAGGATAGGGAACAAGAATCACTTCAATGCTTCTGTCGATTCCTGAGCTCATATATGCCTTTCTGTAATAACACACATTCACTGAGGGATTTTATATCCATTCTTATAATCGCAGGAAGCCAGATGTAATCCACAATACTCCAACCCTCAGGTACTGACACCGAGCATATTCTATAACCAACACAGGTTAAAAACAAGGGTTTGCACTCGATATAAAGATATCAATGTGTCTGTACTCACTGTGACGAAGCAGTGAGACTTGATCTTGTCGATCCAGAAGCAGTCTTCCAGCACGCTGCCTGTCCTGTTCAGCAGCTCTTTGAGTTGGCCCAGGGTGAAGGGTCGCACCTATGGGATACACAAGGGGCATGACTCACTCATCATCATCATCATCATCAACATCATCATCATCAACAGGCGATCAGTTTGTGTAGAGCAAAGGGAAACAGGAGAGAAGAGCTGAGCAGACATGACCAAGTTGTGCAACCTGAGATGTGTGATGCAGGGTGGCATTTTCTATCCGTCTTTGATCCAAGTTTAACTTATGTGATGCAAGAAAAAAGAAATCTGCAAATGCTGTCATTAAATGTGTAATGTCTGTTCAGTCATGCAACCTTAAGGTGATACTTTGCTGCGGCCGTAATACCTGGGTGAGCGCTTCTGACTCTAATTATGGGAGTGATGTGGTCACCACTGGCATCCTCGCAGAATGCCTCATCCATGAAACACGTGGAATTGGTAAAGCTAGATTTTTCTGTAACTATTTCCTAACACACAACTGTAGTTTGTGGCGAAAAGCTAAAAAGAATAAAAGACTGTAATGTCACGCGGTAACCAAACCCACCAGGTTGGTCACATGGATGATTTTTGAGACTTTGCCCTGAGGCGGTGAGGGTTGCCTGGTCGTGCGGACGGGGTCGTCAATGGTGACGGAAACGCCGGACTTCTGTTGACTGATGGAGCGACGCACCAGGCTGTCGCTAGGGGTCACTGAGGGAAACAGGAGAAGAGGGGGATCGGTCAAATAAAACTGTCATTTACCCAAAAAAGTACAACAAGTGGAGCCAGAAAGATGGTGGCAGCAGAGAGTTAACAGTGAGGCTTCACCTTTCTTTTCGTCTCCTTCAATCTTGACAGATATCTGGGTTTCCATGGCTTCCTCCGAAACACTGTTATTCCTTTTGTCTCTGGAAGTCCTGCGCCGTTTCTCTTTCTCCGTTTTCTCCACCTCCTCCTCCTCCTCGTTTGTCTGTCCGTTTTCCTGAGCGTCTCCTGGGACGACCTGGGGAGGAAAATGAGTTTTAGACAAATGTCAAAAACAGCATTTCTCAAGCTGGTTTTTCCAAATAGAAATTGGCTCAATCACGACTGGATGTGACATGCATACAGGAAACCTGAAGTTTAGTTTGAGTAGGTTTACGTTATCATAATCTCGATTATTTGGGTCAATAATTGATATCACTGTTATCAAAAACTATTATCCATTTACTTTGAAAAAAACTTTAAAATGTGTAGTATGTTTTTCACAGTTGATTACCCTGAACTTTAAGTATAATTCAACTCGTTTATAATCGTTTTATTTCGATAATGTTGTTTTCATAATCGTTGCAAGCCAAAATCGTAATTGCGATTAAAATACGATTAATTGAGCAGCCCTAGTTTACATAGGTTTAATCTGACCTGTGTGACGGTGCGTCTGATCTTGAGGCCCTTGTCCTGGTCCCCCACGCTGGGGTCCGGGCTCTCCTCGTCCCCGGACATCTGCAGCTCCTCTGGGTGCAGCTCCACCACCGCCTCCTCCTTCACTCTGATGTCAGGGATCAACGACTGAAGGTCACAGACGGAGAAGACGGGACAAGAAAGGAAAGGAAGAGGATCTGTATCAAACTGATATTTTGGTACACACAATTTATAGGTTGTGACTTCTCTGCAGCACCGCAATACACATGATTTGGACTGTTACATTGTGCAGCCCTAATCACATCTAGTGCACAGAAAGAAAAGATTGATAGCCGTGTTTTGTAAATCATGTGCAACTGATTGTTTAAATTAAATCCTCAAACATTTTCCCAGCTTACTCTTGATATTCTTTATATTCATCACATTACTCACTTGAGTTTCAAAACATTAACACAGCTGGGAGGAAATCTTGTGATGAGGGGAAAATGTATCTAGGCTGTCTGAGTGAGAGCAATTCATTTTCTCGGTGCTGTACCTTCAGAGAGTCGGTGGTGATGCTGATGGATGGTTTCTTGGTGGTGACGGCCGAGCTGGAGCCCCATCGCCTCTTCCTCCCCGCTGCCGTCCCCGACTCACAGTCGCCTGCTCCTCCATCTGTGGCGGGTGGAGACGTCTTGCTGCCTGCAGGAGAGAAAAACATTTAGCGGATGATTGATCATTCGCTTTACAGAACTTCAGTGACAGGTTACTGCACGCTCATAGCCTGGAAGAAGAAAGGATTGCTTAAATACTTTAACCCGAATCGTTTCATGGCAGTGACTCATTTGAGTTTTGGGGGCTTATATGTTATTGAACTGTGCGATACGTTCCCCAATATTGGTTCATTTGAAACACTAATCAACATGTAAAACACGCTGTTAATGTATTGTGCACTTTAGCTTATTTGAACTATGGGTACAGTACAGTGAGAACCTTACAAACCTTGCAGCAGGTAAATATAGAAAGGACAACATGACTAGCATGAAGAGGTAGACCCTCTTCAAAATCATGAAGAGGGTCCTAGCTTATTAAAGTAGCAGGAAATACTCGGGATGTAACAATACCAAAAACTCACGGTACGATATTTATCGCGATATTGAAAGAAAAAATAAAGAATTTCTTTATTAAATAATAAATCTGAATTGTACAGCATTTTAGTAGACAGTAGTATTTTAAAGTGTCAACAATATAATAATCAGACCCTGCAATAGAATAGATCAAGTTTCACTTTAGTTTTTCAAGTAACTCAACTCTAACTCACTCACTCGGCATCATCAAGGTTATCTTTTAGGAATATGAGCATGTCCACATTTCCAGGTAGAAGCTGGGATGTTTGGGCGTTTGCAAAATCCCCTGCTGTGGAAACAACTCTCTTGCTTGGTACTGATGTTGCTGGGACAGAGACATATGCTTTGGCCATGGGTGACAGCAGTGGGTCAAACTGTGCATTGTCTCTCCACCACTTCAAAAACAATACAGTTTTTGCCAAGATGGTGAGGCTTATTGACAGAGATATAAATATACTGTTGGTACTTGTCCATGTCTCTAGGTGTGTACATGTAGCCCCGTAAATACCATGTCCTTTTGTGTTATCTGTTGTTTTATGTTCATGTTGTAACCTACTTGCTGCCATGTTGGACAGGTCTCCCTTGAAAAAGAGATCGATGACCCTCAATGGGACCATCTGGTTAAATAAAGGTTTAAAAAAAAATATATACATTTAAAAATATATACATTTTGTCAGTCTCACGGCGGTATTGAGACATTTATTTACCGCGATATATCGTTACATCCCTAGGAAATACTGTAGCTTGGGGATTTTTTTACATGTTGTGTCCCAAACCAGACATTAGTTTTAATCACAGAGCATGATGCACCAGCATTTTGTAAGATAGGATAACACTGCTTCATTTTTCTCCTTTAGAAATTTGACATTTTAAGTAAAAAAACACTCTGCATTTTTACAATTTTGCACAAGGGTGATCAACACTTTCTCTGACAGTCTTGTTCCTGTAGTTTCTCATGTAGCATTAAAGAGGTAACTGGTGTACTCACTGGTCAGGGATATCTTACGGGCAGCGAAGGCCTTCTGATTGGTGCCCTGGAAAGAGAGAGACGGAGAGAACATACAGAAACCCCAAGGGTGCGGGGCGAGATGAGAACCGAGGGTCAAAAACGCAAACGGGCAACAACAGAGAGGAGGTGAAACAGGAAAAGTGGAGGAGGGGGTGGGGGTTGGGGGGGTGGGGGGTTTAAAGGCCTGGAGGCTCAAACTCTACCACATTATGTATGGAGAGAGTCTTGGGTCGATACAGAGACTCCAGACACGTTTCCGCCTTCCACCTCTGCTCAAAGATCAATCATTACGCTAATCCCTGTGAGTGTGTGAGAGGCTCTAAAGACACAGCATGCATTAGCACACAAGTTGGCCTGTGTGAAACTTAAACTGGGTCATATCTCGGAGCGGTAAGTCATTACAACATAATGTCTGATGGGTGTGTTTGAGTGGATTAGGTAACTTTGCCACATTCCTGTGGGGTGATTTCAATATTACCTGCCCTGGTGAGTGAATGTTAACCTTTCTGGAATGAGTCCGTTTGATGTGTTTAACCTCCCAGCTCGATAACATCTATGGAGCTAGTCACTTTACTAATCACTACCCATTTGGGAAGAACTTGCTAGTCTTTCCATAATAGAAATCCAAACCAGAGAGGTTCTAAAAGTGTATTTCTACATTTGTTTAATAGCCTTTCATGAGCAAATAATATTCTGCAAACCTGATAAATAACTTGTAATGAATGAAGCAAAAAGTGAAGATGGACCTTAAGGGTGATTACAGCTGGGGGCCCATGTACTGGGGCTCAGATTAAATCCCCTCCATCTCCCCATTTCAATACTGTCACTCTCAAAGGAATGCTTATCTGGCCCAAAAAATGATGATGCACATTAGAAGACCAAGACCCCAAAAGCTAATCCCATGTGAGGTTGCAACATTATGTTTTTTATAGGGTTACTCGTCTAAATGTATATATATTGTTAGTGCTGATGAGTTCTGTGGAGCAGAGGTGGAGAAACGCGTGTTGGAGACTCAAAGATCTGTCAGCAGGACTTTGGATACTGCAGTTCCTCTAAAAGATGTACCATATTTAACAACACATGCCTGTAGACCAGCAGTGTATGACATGTGAATGTTTAAAAATACCAAAATAAAACTGCAGTAAATAAACGTAACACTACATTTCAAGAAGAAAAAATATTCCTCTTATTTACAAAAAAGATGTAGAGGAAAGAGATGTTCTAATTGTTTGTGTTTACAGTTAATACTTTTAAAAAAGTGTATACATTTTAAATATAGGAATAATCACAAGTGATTTCCTGGTACCATTTGACACCTGATTCCTTACTGGCTCGACTATGGCCCAACCGCACGACAGTGTGTACTGTATCTAGGCAACAAGGATCCAATCAGAGATGGCAGGGCGAGTGAGGGCGGGGCTCGATTTGAGTGTGCAGATTAGCCACCAGGCAGGAAGTGATCACTGGACTTTTGTTCTTGAATGGGGCTGGGGAGGACTTTTGATCAAAGAGTCACGTTTCAGTCTTTAGGGGAACAAAGAGTTTCAAATTGATGGATACGGACGGACGGGGGGGGGGGGAGGGGCATTCTTTGTTAAAGTCCATGATATGGGAGGTACAAAAAAATCCATTGTATGATGCTTGAGTTTATAGTCTTTCATCGTCCATGTTCTCTAATATACAGCCATTGTGAGGGAAAAGTTCCGTTGAGTTTTAATCAGCTCATGAGGTCTCCATCGAGAAAGGGTTTCGCTGCAGCAGGGTTTGGCACGTTGACAGCACATGGAGAATAAAAAGTGGAAAAAATAATCCAGAAGAATGTCTCTTCGTTACATTTTAATCCAGGTAGCAAAATAAGAGCGTTCGATGGACATTATCTTGAGTACCTTTGCTAGCATGGATGCTCACAGAAATCACACATGATGTAGCGGACAAGTTTTGGGTGTAGGGAAGAGATCGATTCAGAAAAAAAATTACTGCAGTCACGTATCTGGAAGTCACATTTGAGTTCCCTGACAGCGGGCTGCAGAGAAAGGGAGTTGATGATTTGTTCATTCGTTGTTATTTGGATGATCAAAGTCACTTACTGCATAACTGTGTGAGGCACCGTGTCCTTTGAAGGTCTCTAACAGTTCAGGTAACATCTCTCTTTTCATTGCTGATTTCATGCAGGATAAGTAATTGAAGTCTCTTTTAAAAGGCTGGTCAGCTTGTCAAGGCAGAGGATGGTTGTTAGCCTCACAAGCTCAACCAACAGTAGAGTGAGTAATAATGCTTTGTGGTCTAATCCACAACATTTTCCAGGAAAAAGTCCCATAAATCATCAATTCCAGGCAGATTATTTCAGTTGCAGTGTGTGGTCAAGTTTTAAACCCCTCACAGGGATAGTTTAACAGTCATGCCTTAATCACTGCATGGGTTACTGCAGGTGTTCTCTGTCCAAAGTCATTACTCCACTCCGCAAGCAGAGGGCAGTGTTGGATTACAGGTGGAGGATAAAAACAAATCTGGAGAGCTGAAGATTTTGTCTCCGAGCTGCATCTGGCTTCTGAAGGACGCAGGCGTGTCAGATGGAGGACAACACTTTGAAGATGTGTTTATCCTCAAAAAAGGCCGATGAGAAAAGCGATAGAGCGTTTGACACTATCATTCGTCATCACCGCCGAACAGCGCAGCGCAGTCCAGTCCGGCTCTGAGGCTGTGCTACCATGGCAACTATGTGCTGCGGCAGTTACCATGGCTGCTGCTTGTCTGGTGCTCCAGTTCCTGCTGGCTCAGCACGTCTCCGTGGAGATACAGTGCAGGCTTTACTCTGTGCCATGGGGTTGCAGACTCTGGGCCTAATTCAGGTGCCAGCGACGCACTTGGGCATAGCGGGACAGGAGTTGTAGGAGTAGGAGGTGTGGAGGAGGTGTTGGTGGTGGTGGTGGTGGTAGTAGTAGTAGTACGCAGCAGGTACCATTAGGGGCAATGGAAGAGGCATGGGCACCTTCATAACAAAGCAATCAATGGGGTTTTAAACAGCAATCACACCATAAATATATATAGTGAGAGAGAGAGAGATAGAAGCGTTCATGATGGGATACAGAGGTATAAGATGGAAGGTAAGGGGATAAAGAGGGGAGAGTGAAGAATAAAAAGAGGGAGGCAGCGTGAGAGGAGCAAGCCAGAGTTGAAAACAGGGTGAAAGGAACAGCAGAAACAAGCCCTGATGCATCTCGACACACTGTCAGGGCCATTACTCATGCAAACCCAAGGGGGGAATAAAACCTACAAACAGGCATGCTGATAAGGAAGTCAAATCAAAAATGTAAATGAGGCACTCAAGACCTCCGTGCCTGAAATGTGAAGTAATTTAATGGTTTTGGGAATCTGGTTTCAAAAAGCATACGAAGGAGAGGCACATCTAACATCAACAGTAGCTTCTAGAAGGGTAAAAATTAACTGGTATGTTTTGATGATGTAATCTTAGATACGACTACACTGATACAAAGCTAACCCGACAACCACTTCAGGGTTCTTCTCTAGAACTCTCTATTGGGGCTTTCACACCAAAGCGGTTCCAGGGCCGGTTCAGAGCTAGAGCCTGAAAAGCACAGTTTTTTCTTGTTCACACCGTTCGCTGTTATTGATCATTGTGGAGAGCAGGCAGACGTTTTGTTTTGTATTATAGCAGCTATCGGATGGAATCAATACATGGGCTGCACAGGTTGTCGTGTCCGACTATCACAAGTAGAATCATAATGAAAAATACGCCGGTAAAAGTGCCTGTAGAAAACGGCTTATGCCACAATAGGATAGCAACATCAAGTAGTAAAGATGGTCAGTTTAGCTTCGGTTGCTAGAAAACTGGCATTAGCATTATTAGCATTAGCCCCACGCACCAACGGAGAGAGAATAAATTATGGTAACACAAAAAAAAACATGGTGGAGTGATGAGGAGGTGTCGGCGTTCTGGCGATTTACTCAGAAGGCTTCAGTAGAAGCCAGTCCCCAACTTCGGGGACTTCGGGTGGCAGTATACGCCGTGAGGTTGTTTGCGGCCTGCCAGTAAACCCAAAGCAGAAGAAGAAGTGACGTCAGCGGCTTCATTTGCGTAATCTTCCCTCAGGGAACTTATTCCGGTGTGAACGCGATCGGCTCTTAGTTCCATGTGTTGTACTAAGTGCTGGGAACTAAGTACAGCAAAGTACTTGATGTGAAAGCGGCTAATGAACCACGGCACTCTGGAGAAAAGTATATGGTTGGAGAAGTCGTTATTTAATTTTATCTGGCTTCGTGTGATTAAAAGCAACACAATCATCGACCCGACGCAGTCCCCCATTGTTGTTGTTGTAGTGAGCGCCGTAACGCCGTTGGGGAGAAAATCAGCGACGTAAACGGTGACGTCATGACGCAGCAACGGCAGCACCAGTCGGGCTCTGAGCGGTGTGAACAAAACGGGGGTTGAAAAGAAAAACCGGTTCCGAACCAGAAAAGCTCTAGCACGGAGCGTTGGTGTGAAAGCCCTATATTAGAGCCGAGTAGTGCAAACATTTCCAGATACAACACAGGCTCAATGTTTAACCACCGATTCTAAACATCGATCGCTAAACGGCTTTGTGTGTCAGGGCTTTGAGTTTAATGCTTTTATAACTCACTTCCTCCCTCTATAACACATACAGACTGAAGGAAGCATGCTTTTTCTGCAGCGAGATGTTTCATTTGACCAAAGCACCTCTTGCATTCCAGCGACATCAACACTAAACATCCCTCTCCAGACAGAAAAGGCAAGTGTGTGAGAGATCATCTAAGTTATGATATGGTAGTTGCATTTAACCAAAATGGAGGGGGATTAGTTCATTTCTATTTACCCCAGGAGTCAGGACTCAACTCCAACTCAACCCGTTTGTTCACATATGAGCATTTGGAAAAATCTTAAAGCCATTTAGGAGGTTAAAAAGATGCAGAAAGTGTATAAAGGGCCAGAATCGAGAGGATAAACTCCCAGGAATTAGTGGTTTTAAAAACATTGGGGTTGTGTTGGTTTCAAGCGACCCCTCTTGGCTTATGCTGCCAACTACACATGCTTTTATATGAATGAGAATGCAGGTTAGTGGGAGACAGAGTGGAGACCCGGGTACCCCGCCCCCACCCTCTGAGTGGCCTTACCTCCTCCAGGCGGCACTCGCTGCTCTCCGCCTCGGCCCCGGAGGGCGGCTGCTGGGCCATGGAGCTCTCCGGGTCCGGCTGCACCTCCGTCACGGCGGCCGCGCTGGGCTCCGACACCTCCCTGCAGGAAGAGGAGGCGGTTGGGGTGAGGAGGAGGGAGAAAAGCGCAAACAATGGCTTCCTTGTGCTGTGGTATCAAAAAAGCCTGTATTTTTTGGTAATAATCGATTATTTTGGTGGTTATTTAAGTCCTTTTTCAAGCAAAGAATACCTCAAATAGCCGAATTTCACTCTGTTTAATGATTATAAATTCTAATATGTTATGGTGTTGGCCAGTCACAAAAAGCAGTATGATGGCATAAAACGGACCTTTAGGATTAGGGCCTTGTAGTGGGCAATTTCTAGCAAGATCTGACATTTAAAAAAAAACAATAATCAAAGAAACGTCAGCAGATGACAAGTTAAAAACAAACACGGTTGCTCAAATGGAAGAAAATCCACACATAGACAAGAAAGACTGCCGTGAAGCTGAGCTCTAGTGACCGGCCAACCTGAAAGGGCGAGTGTGAGAGGAGACGAAATGATGAGTAGGACCAGACAGGGGAAAACACTGAGGAGAGGAAGAGTGCCAGTGATCTGGGTCACTCCTGCTATGAATAACTCCCCAGTTAACTGACACCCAGGGTCCCAAACACTCCTCAAGGTCCAAGATAAACACTCACAGCGGACTCCAGTGTGTGTGGGCTTCATCTGATCCCTGCTGGGTCATTAATGAAACGATTCTGCCAATACAAGTCATCTATGCTATGTAGTCACTATGAGTCAGACCTCACACAGCCAAAAGCTTCCTCAAGTGTTTTTATCGCTGTTATCTAAGGGAGAAAAACAAGTGGAAGTCATCATTATATTTTTAGCTACACCATCAACCTCCATGTGATGACACAGAAACCGCGGCAGCACCCTGTAGGTGGGATGATTGCATCCTCCAGCATCCTTCTCTTTAATATCTGTTGTTTGATTTGTTACATGATGCTTTGAATTTCATAGTTTCACATAAAAAGGAAGTAATTATTACATTTTGTGTATCAGACAAACACATTTTTGGTAGGGATAGTGTATTTTCCCCATCCTCCTCACCATGCTGGATCCCCCTTAATTGCCCTAAGAGGTGTGGATTAGGGGGCCGATTATCGGGGCCGATATTCCGCATTTGACCGATTATCGGTATCGGCCTTTTTTTTATATCAAATTGCCGATAAAACTTTGGCTCTGATGCGGCCGTTTCTCTGGCTGCACTCACCACTCTGTGTACACGAGCAATGTCCCGCCCACAGCGCTATCTGATAGTCTATTACTGAAGATTTTCCGGGCGGGAGCCAGCCAGAGAGGCGGGACCTTCTCAGATTACAGGCAGGTGCGAAAGAACGCAGACAGACTGAAGCAAGCAGCAGCGCTGAGCAGCAGAGCCATACATGTGTTAAACCGAAATTCAATAAACATCCCTATCCCCTATGCTGAAGTTGCAAAAACACCACGATTTTATGATCCAATTATATCAGTTTCCCAGTTACACAGGGACGCGGGAAGTCAGTCAGAGTTGGGGGTGCATGCAGCGTCTCGCAGCGGGGTAACTGTGGTGCGGGGGGGGATCCCTCACAGTTTTTCAGGTTGATATGTGAAGCTCATTAGCTAGCCAACATGTATCTAGCAAAATATTAGAAGTGAGGCTACTAGACTAACTTTAGGTCTACTGTAATAGCCTCACTTTTAATAGTTTGCAAAACATTAGCTAGCACTAGTGTTTTGCAGTTGCTAGCAGCTTATTGGGATGTTATGCTAGATAGACAGGCATTGTTTTGATATAATAAATTAAGCATTATTGTAAGTTAAGCATGTCAGCCTGCAGCCCCACTTTTAACTCTCGGTCTCTCTCTAACTCATTGCAGATGGCTGCACCAAGCAAGGCAAGTTTATTTATATAGCACCTTTCAGCACCAGGCAATTCAAGGTGCTTTACAAAAATGAAAGACATTAAGACAATGGCATTTAAAATCAGTCATTAAAAAGAAAAGCTAATAAAATAAACATTAAAAAATAAAAGTTACAGTGCAGTCCAAGATATGAATAGTTCAATTCTTTAGGTTCTTGATTTTTAATTTACTCAAAGAACCTCCCTTTGGAAATCCGAACATTTCCGTCCAGATTTTTAATTTAGACGGACTGTTTTCACCACGTTTTGCTCGCATGACATCCACAATCGGACTAAAGAAAAGCGCAGAGAGGAAACCAGTTGTAAGATGTTTAAAAGTTCATTAAACATAATATATGCTTAAATGCATTTCAAAGAAGTTGTGTTGAGTTGTGTTGGAGTTTGTGTTATTCTACATTTTGACACCAAGATTTTCTGATTTTACTGCAAATGTATATCGGTTCCAAATATCGGTTATCGGTCTCCTTGATTACTAAATCGGTATCGGCCTTGAAAAAGCCATATCGGTCGATCCCTAGTGTGGATGCCAGTGTGTGTGTGTGCGTGTGTGTGTCTCTGGGGCAAGGCCAGACACACCTGCACCAGGCCATAAAGGGAGACAGATGTCAACTAGAAATACAATCCCTCGGGATCAGGAGAGCAGAAAAGGCCAGGCTGCTGTGATGAAAAGATCTCGAGAAGAAAGGAGGAGTGACTCTGCTTGTCTTATTGGTTTAAAATAAACCCCCTTTTAGGCCTTTTGTGTTCATATGATTAGACTGGAATAAGGAAGCATGTTGAAAGTACAGCTTGATCCTGAGGAACACTATCACAATGGATCACAAATTAAAAAAAGGCACTGCTTCTGGTTTAACTTCTCAAAAACCTGACAAAATGTAACGACCCGACGCACAAATTAATATGTATGGTACTGCAACAGAAATACTCAAATCATGTCTGCAACAACAAACTGGTTTCATAAAGCTGACTTAAATATTGTCACCGGTCAAAACAGACTCCCAGGGGACTGGACTGTGAATGCTGGTGCCAGCTGGGAGAATTATTATCACACCATAAGGGTCCATTCACACTCACTGTACAGCTAACAGATGTCTACTTTAATGATCTCCCTTGACAACAGTTCGATCATTAACAGCTACAGCCACACAAACCCAAAAATAAAAAAATATCACGTGGGCTAAACAACAAGATGCATGTATATTGTGGCCCATAAATGATTCTTAATTGACAACAAAATCATCATTAAAGAAAATACATATTCTGAAATTATCAAAAAATACCATTAGCTACCACCATGTTGAGGTCAAGAAAACAGAAGGTGGCGAAATCACAGTCCGCATGCCTCTCGTCATACACCATGAAATCTGAGCCCATTATTTATTAATCAATGTGCTTTTTCAATGTGAAGCTATTTTAGGTAGAGAAAGGAGACCCCCTACCCAACCCAGAAAAAAATCCCTGCGCTTTCATTCAACAAAAGGCTGTTACCGGTGGTCCCACCCCCGGTGCTCCTCACATGGGCGAACATGCACACTCATAACCAGGCCGATATGAACTGATGACATGATATGTAACCAGCAAGAAGGCGCTGCTAGGCTAATCAGCATCGCAAAGTACAGTCGTGATGCCGGTAGATCGCGACATGCTAACACCGGCTAATGTACCCCCATCGTGTTCTGTATTCAGGAGGTAAAGGTACTAAAGCCTCGAGTCGCCCTCTGCCTCACTCTTACCCGTTTTTGTTGCCTTCGGACAGCATTACGACCGGCCTTGAAAGGGAACCCCCGGGGAAGACAGAAAATGACACTCTGCCGCTGGAGGCTATCCCGGTCAGGCGTGGGTGGAAAAAGGTGACGAAGAATTTAAACAATCCGGTCTCGGTTTTCTCTGCTGCTTATTTGCCGTGCACTGCGTCGGTATCAAGGATGCAATGCATGCATGACGGCCATGTTGGCTAGCCAGAGCAGTGTCAAGTCTCCTCGAGAGAGAAGAAGAATGTCTTCCGGTAGAAGATTACCAAAATAAAAGCTCTGTTAGCTTCTCGGCTCAAACGTGTCGCACTCGGTAAAGAAGTGTTGAATAAGCAAGGGCGTAAACTGAATGGAAAAGGGTTTAACGGTTACACGAAGAATACAACCAGAGAAAGCGGAGAAGGACCTTTCTCAAAGCAACATTAGAAGCAGGTTGTGGGGCTTCCGCATTGAATGCGTGACAAGAAACACAACCTGCTTTATTAGAGAGTGTGAGGGAGAAAGCAATGGGAGTTTTTTTTTTTAAAGAGTCCAGTTTAAGAAATGTTGAAAGCATCCTGAAAGCTCTGACCAATGTTTTATATTGAAACAGGCGTTTATTTTGCCTTTAATGCCAGTGTAGTCCTTTCATAGTCAAGGACCAAAAGAACACATATTCAAGTAAAACTGCAAATTGTTAGTACACAAGATAATATAATTTTAAAAAATAGCAGAATTTATTAAACTATACATCATTTTTGATAAAAACAAAGAGAGCCTCCATAGAAATGTATGCCACATCACATAGAAAGCAATATTTTCATTCATGAAAACAAACACTATAGTTTTATTTATTTGTACACCAGTAAGCCACACATGATTGGAAAAATGAATTCCCTTTTTCATTAAAGTTAAAGGTGGGGTATGTAATTTTGGAGAAACCAGCTTGAGTGCGCTAGAATTTGAAAATACACAGCCGGGGAAAAATCTGCCACTTCCTTACAGAGCCCCTCCTTCAACACACATGAACGAGCACATGACCAATGAGGGCACGAGATAAGTTTGTGCCCCGATGGAAGGCTGACAGGCAGGTAGGCCATCCAGTTATTTTAGCTGGGCCGGCTCAGATGATTGGTCGTGCTTTTTACAGGCTTCCACAGATGACATTTTTTAATGGATTTGTTGTCAAAGCACTTCAGATATTCATTGCTATCGGGATGTTAAGAGCATTCCATGAATATAACAAAAAGTGTATCTCGAGCCGGTTTCTCAAACTTACCTACCCCACCTTTAAGTGTATTTCATCGATGGTTACTGACCTTGTTGAAACGTGTTGTTTCTCTGCCCCTTTACTAAGGTCAGTCTTCTTCTCCTCCTCTGCTTTATGTCCTTGGTTTGGCTTCTGTAAAAAAACATAAAAATGATGAAGGCAGGGTTTTCAATAAAATACATCCAGGAAACTGAAATAATGTTAAGAAGAACAACACATTTAATCAGCTCACTGACCTTCAGCTGTCTGGCAGGGCCGGTTTTAACCCCGGAGGAGGAGGAGGAAGAGGATTGTGATGAGTGTGAAGAGGATTCGGAGTCTGATGAGGAACCTGAGTCTTGGGCCTCAGTCACAGCCACCCTGCCTTTGTGGACTGTCTCCTGTTTCCTCTCCTTCTGCAGTTTCTCCTCTTCCTGGCGTTTCCTCTCCTTCTCCTTTTGCAGTTTCTCCTCTCTTATCTTCTCCTCTTCCTGGTGCTTCCTCTCCTTCTCCTTTTGCAGTTTCTCCTCTCGTATCCTCTCCTTCTCCTTTTGCAGTTTCTCCTCTCTTATCTTCTCCTCTTCCTGGTGTTTCCTCTCCTTCTCCTTTTGCAGTTTCTCCTCTCTTATCTTCTCCTCTTCCTGGTGTTTCCTCTCCTTCTCCTTTTGCAGTTTCTCCTCTCGTATCCTCTCCTTCTCCTTTTGCAGTTTCTCCTCTCTTATCTTCTCCTCTTCCTGGCGCTTCCTCTCCTTTTCCTCTTCCAGGCGCTTCTCCTCCTCTTCCAGGCGTTCCCTCTCTATCTCCTGCTCTTGTATCTTCATTCTTTCTCTCTCCTGCTTCTGCTGTTGTTCTCTCTCTTTCTCCTCCTTCAGGCGCCTTTCTTCCTCCACGTCTCTGTTCTCTTGGAGCCTCTTTCTCTCCAATCTTTTCAGCGGAGAATCACCAAAACTGGCAAACGCGGCAGTGGAGTGTGCCGCCGCCTCTCCTGACAGATCCACAGCGGAGGTGGCCTCTGCTGCACGGAAAGCCCCCTCAGAGTCCATCCTGTGTGCGAGCAGAGAGAGGGGCCCGGGCCTTCGCTTCATAGAAGGCTCCGGACTGCTGGAACGAGAGCTCGAGTCAGAGTCTTGCCTCTGCATGGTGGAAGGTGGGAAAGACGGCCCCCTGGGACCACGTGAAGCCTCGGGCCTATCTCCTTCCTGGTCCTCTGTGTCTGGTGGGCTCTGTTTGGGAGTGTCAGGTAGGGGAAACAGGTCAGGGGGGGGAGAGGGAGGAGGGGTGGGGTGGCGCAGTTGCATTGGTGTGTGGTGTACCTGTGGTGGTGGGATGTGCTGGGGAGGCTGGAGCTTGCGTTTGGATCTGGCAACTGTTGACGGGAAGCTGGGAGGCATCTGCTGCGGCTGGGGCGGCGCTCTGTTTCCCCTCCGCGCCCCGCCGGGACCGGGCCCCCAATCCTCATCATCCTCGCTCTCGTCATCACTGTCGTCATCATCGCTGTCCTCGCGAGCCTGACTCCCCCCTGAGACTCCAGCTGATCGGCTGAGGTGGAGGACGGGGTGCGCGGATCCCGGTTCGCTCGGTGCGGTGCCCTCCTTCTCCTGGGCGCGCGGCACGGCGGGGGGCAGCCCCTGGCGGTCGGGCTGGCCCAAGACGCGCACCGACAGGGAGGCTACGGCGCGGGGGGGAGATGGGGCCGGGGGCTCCTTGTGTCCCTGGTGAAAGGTGGCTCGCTGCATCCTAGCTCCTGGAGCCTCGAGGAACTCCTGGGGGGGGAGGGTAGGACCCGGGCCCATGTCGGGGCCGCACGCCATCATCCCGTGAACCATCCCTGCATCTCCTCCTCCTCCTCTCTCCTCTGCCCGGGGCAATAAGGGCTTGGGGGGTATGGAGTGATTCTTCGGGGCAAAAATATTTGAGTCAGACTGACAGATTGCACACAATTTATTTAGCCTTTTCTACTTGTGTCAGGTAAATATGTTTCTGCTGGAGTTACTTGGAGTACGGGCACACATTATCATTCTTACTGACTCGTTGTGACTCGCTCTGTCTCTCATCAACTAGACAAATACAAAAAAGTGAAATCCAAGATGACAATATTTGTTCCGTCTTCTCATTAACGTGTTCCAAGCAAGGGGAAGTCTTTGCCAAGTGTATTATCTAAAAAACACGTTACAATGTGAAGCTTTGTGTCTCTAGTTCTTCGGGATAAATCCTTTCCTCATTTGACAATTCAACACTTGGAGGTCACTGACCTTGTCACTGACATAGGAGGAGCTGTCATTGTCCTCCGAATGGTCTTCATCCTCCTCCTGCACGGCTGAGCTTTCTGTCAGAGGGACACAACACGAGGCAGGGGTTAAAGGTCAGCCTCAGTGTGAGGATTAATGGCACACACACCCACGGTTGCTAAACCAAGACAACTGTTGAATGAGTCAGGATGAGAAATGAAATCATCTTAATTTGATCTTTGTGTAACACATTTAGAAGTACAGAAGTGTTTGACAATATAAAGTATTGCTGTAAGAGAAAGCGTGTGTGGGGAATAGAGACACAATGATCTCTTTGAAGTGATATGACCAGTGTTCATGTGACAGAGAATGTGTTTATCGTCTGATTTGTGATTGTTGATGTTACCGTCTACTGCTTCGTCCTGCTGGGCCTCTCTCTCCAGCCTCTCGTGAAGGAGCTCCTGCTGTTTAGCCAGGTACTGTTTTATGAAGCTATTCTGGCTCATCTCCTCACCAATCTACAACACAATAACATACATAAAACATCCGGTTATTATTTACGCTGTTATAATAATTGTTTGTCTTAGAAGGGACTATGCAATGGGTTGATCTCTGAGTTATAGTCTTGAACAGATCTCAAATTGCCTACACATTAAAATAGTAACATCTATTCTTACCTGCGAGTTTGGCTGCAGCCCACTGTGAGAGGACGACGACTTCTGGAGATTTTCGAGCATCAGAGCCTGCAGGGAATAAAGACATGGGATTATTAAAAGGTTAAATACTGTATCATGAGCTTCAGCTTCTGTTTGTATTTAACTTGGCAATCAAGTTTTAGATTTTATTGTAAAACTCATACATTTTAGGTTGTTTATTTGCCAGTGAGTTGCTACCTTGGTCATTTCTACCCACTAAAGTGTATTTGTAATTTATCTGGTTACTTGATACTGTTAATATATCTTAGTTTTATTGAAGTGATTAGTTATAAAGTATGTGAAATTTAAACAATTTAATAAAGTATATTGAAATGTTATTAAATAGTTGAAAATAATGTAGGTCTATGATTTATTTCTTATGCCATAGTTAAAACGGTGGAGATTCAACTCCAGAGCAAACACCTTTAATATGGAAAATACAATTGATGAATATGATAACAGAACAGTTAACCTGGTAAATAAAAGTATACCCATAATGCTCTGTTATTAGACCCATCTTATAATAATAATAAATGTAATTTGTTAGCGCTTTTACAGGTGCTCAAAGACGCTTTACATATATAGTGAAGAGAAAATAAAATAAAATAAAGGAACAACAAATAAATATATAGTTAAAGTTAAAGTCAAATAATACAAAAACAATCACACATTAAAAGCCAGATTGAAGAGGTGAGTTTTTGTAAGTGTTTTGAAGGTGGTGAGGTCAGTGCAGTCTCTGATGGGTTGTGGGAGTGAGTTCCAGAGGGAGGGGGCAGCGACGGAGAAGGCTCTGTCCCCCCAGGTCCGGTGATTAGTGCGGGTACTGTTATTACACACAGTCAGAGACTGTCAAATAAATGCATGAAAGGGTTAAACCTATGGTTGTTTATGGGCTGGATATATTGTGCAAAACAACACTGCTGTATAACAAAATAAATAACTTCAAACTAAATGGTGAAGCACGTAAAATGTTGTTTACATGACGAAGCGCGACCCCGACAAACTCACACACGCACGCAGCGCATGCACGCTCATGTACTGTACACTATGTGCGGCTGCTTACACTCAGTTTAGGCCTCGACTTGACAGGTGCACAGTTCAACTGTGTGCAACACGGTGCACTAAGTGAACTAACGCATGTATTGTGAACTCAGTCGGTTGGATAGTTTCCTGGTACTGTCAGTTACAAATAACCGAAAACAGAAACTGGTGTTCATGTGTATTACCGTGTGTTAGACGGTTTATTTATTCCCGCTTCTGAAGCCTTAACCCCCACCATCTCTACTGAACTTAGATAGACTCGACAGGCTGCCATAACACAAGTGAAAACTCACCCCTTTCAGTCGCTTAATGAGCGCATTTTTCTGTCCGCTCTTGGGCAGGTTTCTTTGCTCCAAAGCAGCTTTTAAATCTGCAACCCGGAGCGATTGTAGAGGTTTTCCATCAAGCGTAATATCTTCGTCCGCCATTTTGCTCCCCTCCGCTTGTCTAAACTCCAACAAGCGTCGCTACGGCTGCTGTTCGGCGTCACCGTTCGGCAGTTGCCGTTAACACTCGGCTTTTCGCGAATCATAACAGAACCGTTGGAAGAAGAATTGTGCCAAATGCCAATTTAAGTCCACAAATAAACACTTCAATGCAATAAATACAAATCAAGACAGATAATATATTATTCTGAAGTGGACTCATTTGCATAAAAAGTACTAAATAGGTACTTTTACTTAAGTACAGTTGAATGCAGAACTTTTACGTTCAAGTATTGCAACACTCTCTACTTCTACTCGGATGTTTAGTAGTCAACGTAAAGTCTCTGAAGAACATTATTTGTGGCAAGGCAAATGGAAATACCCTGCAAATATAATACAATTAAAATAACAAAACGTTTATATTTTTGACAGGCACAACGTCAATGAATAATCCGAACACATTTTAATTGCAAAAGATGTATTTGTGCATTCTGAACAGTAATACAAGACAGACATCAAATGTAGTGTTAAAAGTAAAGAGGCGTATTCCTGTAGGAGAAAAGTCAAATATTCACTTTTATACTTCAGTAAATACGGACTCAAATGAGTTCACATAGTGTAAAAAACCGTCCTCGTACAAAAGAAAATGCAGCCATACCTTGGAACTGTAATGTAACATTTATCTGGGAGAAAACATTTTGTTCGTTGTAAATGACCCAGTAAAATCACTCCATGGTAAAAGGATGTGCATATATAAAATGTAAGCAAATTAAAGCCATGCAAACTGAACGGAAATAACATAAGATTTGACAGTAATAAATATACTGCTAAAGGTTACTTGCTCTCTTCAAACATACAGTTTTTTAGAGCCTGTTTTGGCAGGCAGGGTTTCATCAAGCAATACTTCAAACCTCCACAAGGTGGCACTGCAGCAGAGAAGATGCAAAAAAGCAAGAAGATAAAATGTTCCAAAGAATAATTTAAACTGATCCACACAACTGAGAAAGTAATTATGCATTGATACTGATTTGGATCTGAAAAAAGGTAAGGTTAAGCAATATGACTGAGGTTACAGAAGTATTATTATCAAGAGCACCTTTGTAGTTGAGATGTGTAGTGTAAATATGATAAGCATCGTACCTTCCAGTCAGCTTTATGATCCATCACAGCTTCTGCTTGTGTGCACACCAACATAATAATACGTATAAATGTTTAGGGTCAGAGGTCAGACTGAAGTACAATAGTCTGAGATGGAAAACAGGTAAGTGTTTTGTATTTAAAATGCAAATAAATCCCCCTTATTAATAAAATAAAGTGTGCTGTGCTTCCTCAGCTGGGCGATATGGTTAAAGATGTATATATAATGAATTATATATGCATCATACCCAGCCTTAGTTTCCACCTGACTTGAAACGATTAGATGTGAGAAAGCACTGTTGACAGGGGTGACAAGCATCTTATGGGAAATGAGCATGAAAAGCAGAGAGGTGAGCATGCAGATCATAACAAGGCGTGTGCAGACAGGTTAGCTTGGTCAACTGGTTTCTCATCCATTGCCAGGCTGCCATGTGACCGTGGGAAAGAACAGCATTAGGCATTTTCTCACCGAACCATCATTACTCACTCTTATCCGCTAAAATATTTTCTCTCTCTGTCAGACGTGAGGATTTTAAATGTCTTAACGTAAACAGAAAATGTATTGAGGGATGTGTATCCTTATTGAGTGCATTACAAGCTGTACTGATCTTTACCTTGAAGTGGATATGGGTACTTCACAAACACAACACACTAGCACGGAATCAGTGGAGGCGAGGCAGACTTCCTACTCCACAGCCTATTCCATGTCTTCCATAATAAGCCCGAAACACTCGATACGCTGCTTCCAACAGCTTCAGAATGATCATCACAAAAGGCCGTTCAGGTTAACAGTAAAAAAAGTAGGCCAGAAACAGGATGCAAGGCCTCGTTCTGTGCTATTTGTGGAAGAGGGGGGGGGTGGCTGAATAAATAGAGGAAGGAAGGAAAATGGCTATCATGTGAAGGGAAGAAAATATGGCAAACACAATAAAGCAAAGCTCCCAAGATAAACAGTCCACACAGACACTCAAAGCCACGGAGAGCCTTCAAATATTCAATAAGTTAACACTCAAAAACACAAGTGTGCCTGGCTTCAAAGCACGGAGGTCAGTGTATCAACAAAAGGCAAACCGACACACACTTGAAGGACAGGACCAACACTCACAACCCTCAGCAACCACAAAGCATATTCCTTCGCTTCCTTCAATCCCACTTAAACCGAAAAAAAAGGATAAGGTAATGAAAGAGTCCGACAACAAATAAGGCATTTTCAAAGAGGGAAAAAACACGTGTAGTGTAAACAGAGTTTTCTTTTACGAGAGCGATACGGAATATCATGAAGATATTTCCGCCAGCCGCTGCAGCAGCGTGGAGAAGCCAGCTGCCTGCTGGGAAAGCTCAGCGACCCGGTCCACCATTTCCTGCGTGGCGGGCACTGAAGGGTAGTTTTGTGCAGCTCCCTTTGTGGCCACGACAACCGTCTTCAAGGCCTGACAGAGCCGTCCCCCTGAGGTTGTGATCTAGAGTTTTAAAAAACACAATTATTACAACATTTAGACCCATTTCACATGTCCAACAAGACTAGGGCAGGTAGAATGTGTGCATTTATTCCTCAACGTTGGTGATTCCGTGAACCCTTCAGGTTTCTGTATACTGGGGAATACAGTGATTTGACAGCCTGTGTAAGAGGGTATGATAACAGTTTAATAACAATGCAATAAGGGTGTAATAGTGGTGTAAAATGAGTATAATAACAGCCTTAAATGGGTGTAATAACGGTGTAACATTATAAGTGTGTAATACGGAGTGTAATATTGGTGAAATACTGGTGTATTATTGTGTGATAGGGTCTAATGTAGAAAATAGCAATCAATTCACTTTCCAAAATGTTTATATGCGACTATATATATATATACACGTTTTTATTTCTACATGCCTTGGCGCGGAGGTCTGCAGAGCTGAGAAGGCGGGAGAGCGTGTCCCCGATAAAAACCAGCTTGTGCGCCGTGACGATGAGACTCTTCCCTCGGGCCACGAAGATGCGGGGCGGCTGGTTCCCCTGCACGCTGCTGAAGAGCACGTCGATGGCGTCCGCCAGGCAGGAGAGGTGCGCCAGGCTCTGAGACGAGTAGAACGACAGCAGCTCCGAGTCCTCCAGAGAGAGGGACAACGGGAGGGGGGGGGACGGGGTCAACTGTGAAAGAGGGAATAGTGTCAGAGCCAAACAGAGACAGGAATGCTACTGCCATGTCATTCTTCTTAGGATGTAGCACACACAGTGGACGGCTAAGTGCACTTTTGACAAGTTTTCCACTTTGAATCCCTAAACAGTTGCAAATATCAAAACAGGGAAAATGAAAGAGACACTTTGTCAGATGTCTTTTTTTAAATCATTGAAACTGCAACAATTAACTGAATGCTACTTCCTGCATTGTTGATTAGCCAACCATTTCCATCATTGGAAATATTCATACAGTAAAAGCCAAACATTTGATGCTTCCAGCTTCTGGAGGGTGAGGATTTGATGCTTTTCTTCGTCTACATCATAGTAAACTGAACATGTTTTAGTTTTGGACTGCTGGTTGGACAACACAAGATATTTTTAAAAACTAAATGATAATTTCCCTGTCTTTTCTGACACGTTACAGACCAGTAATAAATCCAGAAAATGACCGACCCAAAGACATATGGAATGTGTGTAAGTCAGGAGCACCAGGGCGTCGTCATGTAAACAAATGTAAGCAGACCTCTCTGTGCCTGTGTTACTGCAATGCAAGCCGTGTTCCCCAACTTGCCTTTAAACGCATCTTACGGCCCACACGAAACTTAAAAGCCAGACAAAGTCAGACACTAATACAAACGGTACGTCAGCAAGTGAGACTGTTGAAAAGAATGACTGTGCTTTCCTGTCACTTATTGTCCTGCTGCCTCCGTTCCATGTGAGGCAAGATTGTTAAGATTTACAAGTGACCTCTTGTTGGCCGTCTATGGCGTAAACCAAGGAATCTTGCGAGGAGCAGAAAAAACATGACCTCCGCTTCAAACAAGAGAAAAAGTGACCTTAAAGACACCACAAAAAACAGTATATGATTGTCATCTCGCCGTGTAAGCAAAATCTCAGACTGCAGGCTTGTATGTTCTCAGAAGAACAAATAAAGAGATGTTTCATGATTATCCAAATCAACAGGGGTTCGTGTCACATAACGTGAGGTGTAGACTAAGAAGGGTTAACGCCACATTAAGAGCCAAGGAGCTGCAGCAAGCGGGATTAATGAGTCACCGCGCTCATTAGTAAACACAGTGTGCTCAGGCTGAATCAATGACCTATCTGTGCAGACCTGCTGCGTGTGGAAACTAGGGCTTGTATATAGGGAGGTAGAGGAATAAACAATAACAACAAGAGGAAGTTACTCACTGTTGGGTCTGCTGTTATGTGTCTGCTGTCACCCAGGACATCAGGAAGTGGCTCAGGTTTGCCCTGGTTTCAGATGAAAAAGTCAGGAATGTTAACAGACATAATAACAGACCACGTTCGACTGCAATCTAACCATTTAACAGCACACAAACTGATGTGTTTAAGCACAGAAAAACATCATTTTAAGCTTCCCTCCTTTCTTTCACATTCAAATGTATGCATGTCTATATATTCTGTTAAAACCCTATATTTCTGCACAGTTTAGCAATAACGATTATTATGCATTACATTAGATTCCAGTGGTGGCTGTGCTGGTTTGTGACAGTTGTGTGATCTGAACATTTCCAATAACTTCAGTCCAAAAGTCAACATGTATTGAAATATCTGGATCTATATGGAAGAATCTATTTATTCAAATGATGGACTTCGAATCTTAAAAAGAGATATGAATGTTCACACTGATGTTGAGAACAGTTATTTAATGTAAACACTGACCTGCAGTTTGACGTATCCCACACTGTCCCCTGTGGGAACAGGGGCCGGCATGGGAGTTAAGCCGATCCCTGCGTACTCATTGCTGGGGTCGTCTTCTCCATCAGAGGGGCCCACCGTCAGCGTCACCGTGGATTGAGTGGGGGCCAAGGGGAAGGCAGGCTGAGGGGTTGGGGGAAGAGGCCTCTCCTGGATCCAGCTTCCTTTACGCGAGCCCATCCCGCCTCCTGAAGACTTCCCATCAGGCACTGGGAGCGCGGGCAGCGGCCTGCGGGACAGGGAGTCCTGGGAAGGCAAACGTGGTCGACCCTGAGCCTGCAGGAGGAGGGCGCTCTCCTCCAGGGAGCGCTGGACCAGCGTCAGCAGCCCCTCGGACGGAGGAGCGCTGCCGATGGCGGATAGCGCCGGCAGGAGGTCGGAGAGGCGAGCCCACGTCTGCTGGAAAGGGGGGGGGGGGGGTCGTCGGAGAGACACGCTTTCCAGGTGGAGAGGATCTCAGCCAGCGAGGTGGCCAGGTCCCGTGACGACAGCGTGGAGGCGGAGCTCAGCGCCGAGTGGACGAGGTTGGAAAGCGTGACCCTCCACTGCATGTCCCCCGATCCGTTACTCGAGACAGAGAGGCGGCGGGTGGAGGTGGAGGAGGACGACAGAGAGTGAGCGAGGAGTTCGGTAGTCAATGCAGGCATGTCGTAGATGCCACAGTCGGGCTCACAAGAGTCCCGGTTCTGATAGCCGCTGCTGGCTCGTTTCTCCGGGCCGGGGACACGGTAGATCTGTCCTACGTCGTCTCCGGAGTGACTGAGGGTGGAGTCTCCCGGGCCCAGAGGGACACCAGGAAGCGTGGGGACACTGTAGACATCGTCATCAGCTTCATCAGGCTGGAAGTCAGAGACATTCAGAGTGATGGAGGGGACATCATAGACCTGCAAGTGAGGGAAGAGAAAGGAAATGTTTATACATCACGTTGTTTACTTTATGATTGTGAGGGCGGATGATAACTGTAACAGAACGTATGCATGGTGTTAAAACACAATATGGGGTTTCTGTGGCATTGGGGCATCAACCGATTTCATTACATTGTTTTGGGGGAATATCTGCAGCAAGAACGTTATACCGAAAGATGGCCCTATTGATGTTTCTAATCCTTATGTCACATTAAAATAATAATATTGGTTGGTGGTCATTGATTAGGCAAATGTATAGCCCGCCAAAAAGGCCTTTAACGCAGATATTTTTCAAAATTTGAATCTGTTTTGGTTATTTTATGACATTCCATTAAAAGGTTGTATTGTAAATTGGTATGCTTGGATTTGGGCTCATTCAAAGTAAGTGTAATCAAAGCCTAAATGGCTTCAAAACAGTTATTTAAAATGAAGATTTCTTTCTGTTTAACTTGCAAAGAAAGTTGAGTAAATGAGACAAAAAATTGCCGTCGGCATAAATGTTCATTTAAACCTCGGGATCAGCTCAGAATTGTACCATTGATGCCCCCGTAGTAACATGTTTAGTAATGTTGGTTTCGATTGAAGACTTCTTTTAAACCTGGCTTGTGCTTGGATGACCAGACTGAACTTGTTAAAGTAAAAAAACTGGCGTCATAGAGTCACCACAGACACCAGAGACACATGTCCTCTTAAACAGCTAAAAGCACATACAGTTATTCCAGGCAAAGAGGGAAACACCATAACAGCTGGTGGACATATTTAGGCAACATTAGAGGGGAGACCACTGGGGGCAGGGTGCTTGGCATGGCCCTGACAGGCGGGTGTGACAGAGAGAAAATAGCAGCAGCACTCAAGACTGGATAGACAGGCTCCCCCAGCAGAGAGAGACAGGTGTGGCCTTGCCTAGAAGGGGGGGGGGGGGCAGGGAGACACGCTGATGGCGGAATGTGGGAAGAAATGGGGGCCGGCTATCTGATAGTGATCTCTCGGTGGGGAATCGCGACACTTGTACAGACATGATTTCAACAGTTTACAGTGGCTTTAGACTGTCATGAAACTAAAGGAGCCGCGTGATTATAGGCCACACACATGGAGGAGGAAAACCACCGAATAGCCTGTGTTGTTGAAGTGTAACAGCTGCGAAGTGACTTTAAAAAGAAAAAAGGGGCTGCAACTATTTTCAGTATCGATTAATCTGCAAATTATTATAAAGTAGTTTGAAAAGTACATTGCCGTTTCTTAAGTCAAAGGTATTGTCATTTAAAAACAGGAAGATGTCATTCTCATACGATGTAAAACAAGGAAAAGCCAGAAACCTTTACATTTGAAAAGCTGAGAACAGCATTTTCTGGAAGTTACTTTAACCAATCATATGTTGTGTCAAAAAAGTGTCTCTCAATCAATGACTCATTGCAACAAACAATACATCTAATTTAAATGAAACTCCCCCATTTTAAAAACAACTCTTTCTGTGGCTGTTTCTTTACCTCGTTCTCAGAATCCCCTAGCGATGGGAGACAGCGGGGGGTGTCATAGATCCCATTGTCGTCCTCATCACCAATGGAAGATGGGACTTGACGCTGCCACCTGCCGCTGGGAGGGGTATCATATATCTGCCAAGACGACAAAAGCCCAAAATCAAGTTATGTTGCAGGTCTTGGTCGACAGAAATCAAAACACAACAAAACTCAGACCACATGCAAATTCTCACAACAGAGGAATTTGGAATATAAATATGTCAACGCCTGCTAAACAACACAATTTAAGCGTACTAAATAACCCTTATAAATCATGACATACCTGATCGTCCACAGCATCTGAATCCTGATGTTCTCCTTTTTTGTTCTGCATGTTGTTGCTTTTCTCCAGCCCGTTACTCATCCTCTCCTCCTTGCTCTGAGGAATCCCCCTCTGTTCGTCCTCCTCTTGCTGCAGGCTTGCAGGAGTGACCTGAGCGGTGGTTTGTGTGAGTTAGTATCTGCTGACGATGCTGAATCTTTCCTGGTGACTCCCCTCACTGGAGGTGCTGGTGGAGGGGGTTTGCGGGTGAAATTTGGCGATCCAGGAACCCTGACCTGCCCTGCTCTGATCAGCATAGGAGACCCCCGGTGACACCCCAGGCCGGGTTTACCCCTGGCTGCAGCTGGGTTGGGTATAACTCCCTTTAGCAAAGGTCTGGGAGATGCTTGGGCAGGGGATACTGGAGATGGGTGCTGATGGGCCAAAACTGTGGCTTGAGTCCTGTGGAGGCATGCTCCAACAGCGGTGGGTGTTTGGTACATCTCAGGTGAGCCCTGGCTTGCTTTAGAGTGGGGGGTACCGGGTGTTCCGTTTGAGCCATTCGAGCAAAAAGCAGTGGCTAAAATCCCTCCAGTTGGAGATTGGTAAACATCTTCCCCTGCAAGCGGCGTACCTTTAGGCACCAAGTAACAGTCGTCTGAGTGTTCTGTGGTTAGTGTTTCTCTTGGAAAGAGATATGTAGTGTCCTCTGGTTCATCGGCAGCCCTTGGAAGTCCTGTGGGGGCGAGGTACACGGACTCTGAATCCATGAGAGCTGTAGAAGGCATGGGACTGACTGGAGACTGATAAAGTGCTCCTGATGTTTCCGTGCCTCGTCCTCTGAGGGAGGGTGAGCGCGGACGTCCCCCGATCCCTAAATCCCAGTCAGGTCTGGGCCGGGTGCCAGAGCTGGATTGTGAGCGCGGGCGCCCTGCCTCGACCCTGCGGAGCTCCTCCGGCCTCGAGGCAGCCACTCGGCCCTCACCCGCGCATGGAGGGGAGCGATACACTCCGTCTAAGTCCTCTGCACTGCTGCTGACAGCAGAGCGAGCCAGTGGGGGGACTGGGGAAAGGTAAACAGAGTCCTCAGTGGAGCCTCGACGGGGATCAGAGCCCGGTGGTGGAGCGGTCTGGAGGAGACGGAGGCGGTTGGCAGGGACAATGCCCTGTCGGCCATGCAGGGAGCAGAGCCACCAACCCGGCCCACCACCCTGCTCCTGTTCAAGAACCATCAGTATGTCGCCCTTCCGGAAAGCCAGCTCCTCCGGGCTCTCTGCCGCGTTGTCAAACAGCGCCTTTGCCAAAACCGTCTGAGAAACAGGACGAGACAAGAGTAGAAAACATAAACACGCAGCCTCCTGTTCAGCATCTCTCACACCAAATGGCCATTTAAAGTAGCTTTTAATTCACACAAGCAGTCAGCACATCACAAACAAACAAGTACATTGACATGGCGATGAAAAGTCAGGGGTATAAAAAGGTTGATTGTTCAGGGCTATTGAAAGAAGAGTGAATAGGAGTGAATAGGGAAGATCTCGTAAAATGTCTATGAGAGATAAAGAGGGACAGGAAAAGGAGGGGTAAGCACAAAAATGAATAATATAAAAGCTAGAATCATGACCGAACTCAAAATTCACAGCTGTGTCAATAATTATGAGAGGGGGGGGGCACAGTCAGGGAGGATCAATGATCAGATGCAAGGGCTTAAATGGTAATGAGCGGGATGAGAGGGAGGGGGAGGGGATGAGAGGCACATCTGTCCCTCGCTGTTTAGAATTTAATTGCCCATCGCAAAGCCAGAGTCAGGCCCCCTTTCATTTTCTAAACCAACCCCCTGGGGACAGCTGGGCTCTATTGAGCCATGTGGGACCCCCTAAAACAGTAATGGAGGCAATGAGGGTCGAGATAAAAGAAATAGATACAGTAGATAATATACATTTTAGAGGTAAAAACATGGCTTTTTTAAAGTTTCAAGTTAGTTTTGATCACATTTGTGCATTACCATCAGAAGAGTACATGCAAATTCCTAAGAGTACATGCAAATGAATACAAACAAAAGAGACAAATACTGTACTCACGGAGACAGACATTGTTGCAAAGTTATCAGTTGTGTCTCAGGAAAACTATAACTCAGTCGGGGTAGTCCATTTAGAGAAGGATCTGGTTTTCATGGGTGTGTTGGTCTCCGGAGAGGCTCGGTGCAGAAGCACAGCTGAGTCCGGGCTCGACACATGTTTAAAGTCCCGGCGCCTCGTCGTCTCTGCCTTCATTCGATCCCTGCATAGGTGTAACACACAATTTCTTCACGACACATTCATAACACACCGAGACGGTTACTCATACGTTGCGAGGCACATGTGCAATAAAAGGTGGGCAGGCAGCGACAACACCTGTCTCTACTTTCCACGCCCAGTAACGTGAATGCAGCCCGCTAAGCGAAAGCTAAGGTTAGCTTAGCTTTGTAGCTAAATAAGTGGTGTGCACCATGGATGTATAACGACAACTGGATACACCGTTCATTTCTATGAGAGTTGCTCAGTGGCGCATGAAGCCCAAATTGGAGCGAGAAAGTACCCGGATGGCTCGGGTCCTTTTGCATACTGAGCATGCGCACTGGAGTTTCCCTCCCATCTCGCGCTCTCGGCTCTGTCAAATGACTGAAGAGAAAATAACTCGATTCAGCTTTAAGCGCATATTTTAGACTCTAATGATTCAAATAAGAGCTATTAAAGTGTTCATGCTGGGGAGTTTAGTTGGCTCAAAACCAATTATACGCTGATTTACAGACGAGTCTTTCCCACTGTAAATCCATAGGAAAAAGTATTTGCGGGCCAAAATGACGTCACTGGACGTGTAGTACCACCATTTGGCCACTAGGGCCATTCCAAAAACTGGCTTCAACGGACGGCGCACTTCCCGGGGGCTTGATTTGCACTCGTCTTTAAATACATGTTCTATCGTTAACCAGGTTTAAATTATACACTATTAGAAAAGGAATAAGCTACAGAAAAGCGAGCTGTGTTGTCGCGGCCTACCTACCACCATTAGCCAGATGCTGTTAGCAATGATACCACTGGTTATCTTCTCGCCTTTCGCTGCTAACGCTAAAGTTCATGTTAAAAACAACAATAGCACCGACGAGTAAAAACAGCTACAAGCAACCTGTTTACCAGCCAATGTAAGCACCAAAAACAGCTAATGTTAAACAAGTACCTTGCTTCTTTTCGCCCATAAACTTCGCTTCGATGTACAGTCTATGATACGTAAAATCACTTATTTTCAAGCGTGAAAATCTGAGGCCATCGGCGTTCAATCATTTTCGTCTATGACAACAACATTATCTCCGCCCCCTACGAGGTGACGCTTTTCACTGATCTACATTGCATAGCATGGGTGTCCATTACAGGCTTTAGACCCATCCAGCATCTGTTAAATCGTGTAGATATCCCCAGCCTGGAAACACAGCAGCTGCGTGATTGGCTGGCGGTTTCCAGTTGCGTTCATGGACGTCCGAATTTCTCCGTAGACCAGAAAATTAGCTTAAAACTGCGGGATTAAAACTACAAATATGCCCCAAACTATCAATATTACATACCGGTACAACACAATTCCGAATGTCCTAATCATATTGCATCATTTTTTGGACGGAATTGGCAGTACAATTTAATTAAGAGCAGACCAGCTATTGCTAGAGGCTTTTATTTTGACAGCGGGACTATTACCCCGGAAAACACTGAATGTAGCACGAATCGTCGGTAGTAAGCATAGGTAGTAAGGTCCAAGCAGTAAACTTTGATACTCTTTTAAGAAATTCTTCCACAGTCCAAGCTCATATTCAGTATTGCATGAACGGCAGGGTGAGACAACGCTCTTAAACACATTTGCACATTAGTTCATTATTGTAGTCAACACTGAGTCAAAGTATACATTTAAACTTAGATTTACCTTTGTATATAAATAGCGATCATGTATTTTATCATTGCTTTCTCTTCACCTTGTTGTGTATTATTGATTTAAATGAGTGACAAAGTGGTTCCCAACTTAATTTACTGTTATATGTCAGCGACACTGCTGTCAAGAGTCCAGACGACCTCTACCCTAGATACCCAGTGTTCTCATAAAACAATATGTGTTACTATTCTCTATCCACAGGTGATGTTAAAAAGTGTATTCAGGTGCCTTAGGACCAACCCTGTTTCTTGCCAAAGGAACATGTCTCAAAGTAGCCTTGCTGGAAAGGTAGCCATAGTCACTGCCTCCACAGATGGGTAAGAACTAGCTGTTTAACTCTTGTTTTGTCTGTACTGCAATAAAACATACTCAACAGTTAAGAAACTGACTTTGGCAATAGTTAACTGCTGTCTTGGTGAAGCAGTGGTACTGAAAGGATAATAAAAACATTCAAATTGATGTCAAATATCAATGGAGAAAGCCGAGCAAATAAAATTAATTAAAGATAAGATGCATCAAGCTTGTTTCCAAAATCATTGGGCATTATGAGTTTCGGCCCCTGCTGGAATGTATCTCTAGCCTAAAAAAGACACGAAACGTTACAAATGTTTTTAATAAGCAGTCAAATTAGCATCATTATTTAACAGTTAGCATACTGATTCATCTGTTTGATAGAGGTATTATATCATGGCCAAAAGACCATTATTCTCCCCTGTCTCCTCTTCAGAATTGGCCTAGCTGCAGCTCAGGCTCTGGGTAAGAGAGGAGCCCATGTGGTGGTGAGCAGCCGGAGACAGGCCAACGTGGACAAAGCCGTGGCCCTGCTGCAGAGCCAGAGCATCACAGTGACCGGGACCACCTGCAACGTCGGCAAGGAAGAAGACAGAGAAAAACTGGTTCAATTAGTGAGTATCTTTATAATTCTAATAACCATGCATATTAATAATTTCCAGTTCTTACCTCATTAACAGCCCTATTCTGTGTTTGGAACAGACTCTGGATCAGTGCGGTGGCATTGATATCCTGGTGTCCAACGCAGCAGTCAACCCTTTCTTTGGAAACATCATGGACTCCACTGAGGACGTCTGGGACAAGGTACACACATACAGAGAGAACCATTTGTTCAAAGGATTTCAATTCAGAATATGTTATGGGAGCATTTAGTCGTTTCTTTCTAGATCCTGTCTGTAAATGTCACATCAGCCTTCCTCATGACTAAGTTGGTGGTGCCTCATATGACAAAGAGGGGGTGAGTAACGAACAAAACCGTGATCCGGACAAAAATACTATAAAAATGTATGTTTATTGACAAATGCTCTGTATTTTTCTTTTTAGAGGAGGAAATGTAGTATTTGTGTCATCTGTGGCTGGATACCAACCAATGCAGGTCAGTGACAGTTATATAATACTAAAACACTGGTAGGAAATATCTTTTTTCATTTCCTACATATCCGTGATAATACTGACATACCTTTACTTAAGTAAGGTTTTAAATGCAGGGCTAATAGTGGAGTATTTTTTACTAGTAATATTGATTACTTTAGTAAAAGGATGTGTACTCCCACCATTGATGAGCATAGAAGTAGAACAAGCAAATGTATATTGACATATAGAGCTAATAAGTAATTATATATTTTAATTCCAGTGTCGTGTTTTGATGTCATTTTGTAAACGGTTGTGTTTGTATATGTTATGGACACTGTGTCTCTGCAGGCTCTGGGCCCCTACAGTGTGAGTAAGACGGCTCTGCTGGGTCTGACCCGGGCCCTGGCCCCTGAGCTGGCTCAAAGTAACATAAGAGTCAACTGCGTGGCCCCTGGAGTCATCAAAACGAAATTCAGCAGCGCGGTGAGGAGAAAAACACACATTTATCTTTGTATCACACGTATTTATAAGTCTATAATAACCAGAGATGGCAAAAGTACACACATCCTTTACTCAAGTAGAAGTACACACATCCTTTACTCAAGGAGAAGTACACACATCCTTTACTCAAGGAGAAGTACAGATATTCATGTTTTAAAATTCTCTGGTAAAAGTAGAAGTACTGACTAAACTTCTTTACTCAAGTAAAAGTAAAGAAGTATAGGCTTCGAAATGTACTTAAGTAAAAAGTACCCATAACTAGCAGCTGCTTTAAAGAGTACCTGACCTCCCTTTATATTAATAGAACAATAAAGTCATTGTTAGCTAATTAATGTTTCCATGCTGAACAACGGCAACATGACAACGTTTCCATTGGTCCCTCTTCTTTAGAGAAGACCAGGAAATGATGGATACACGGATCGTGTTCAAATCAATAGGCACGCAATGACTCTAAAGAATAATGATCACGCACCAAACACACATTCAGACTAAAGGAACCAGCTGTTTGGGAAATGAGAGAAGTAGAAAGTACAGGTATTTGTGTTCAACATGTAAGAAGTAGAAAGTACAGGTATTTGGGTTCAACATGTAAGAAGTAGAAAGTACAGGTATTTGTGTTCAACATGTAAGAAGTAGAAAGTACAGGTATTTGTGTTCAACATGTAAGAAGTAGAAAGTACAGGTATTTGTGTTCAACATGTAAGAAGTAGAAAGTACAGGTATTTGTGTTCAACATGTAAGAAGTAGAAAGTACAGGTATTTGGGTTCAACATGTAAGAAGTTAAACTAAAAAGTTGTCAGAAAAATTAGTAGTGGAGTAAAGTACTGATACCAGAACAATTTACATAAGTACAGTAACGAAGTATTTGTACTCCATTACTTTCCATCTCTGATAATAGCATGACTGATGTTTTTGTGGCAGTTAACGGGGAACGAAGACATCATGGACGAGTTCAAAAAGCAGCTGAGCATTAAAAGGTATGCTCACATGGGAATGCATCACCAATATGCCAGACAATACACATGAGCAACATATTTAATATGTTCACGTTTATCTCCCTATAGAGTGGGAGAGCCAGAGGAGATCGGTGGAGTGATTGCCTTCTTGTGCTCGGAGGACGCGTCCTACATCACCGGAGAGACCATCACTGTGACCGGGGGGATAGGCTGTCGACTCTGAAGCTCTAGGGCCAATACAAGTGTGTGTAGATTACATTTTGACTTGAAGTGCGGACGCAGCCAGAATAAAGCTTCATATACTATTCAAGCAAGACATGTCAAATTCCTTACTACTTATTGAAGATTTTAGGTTTTCTCTGTGATGATCGTGATATTCTGTGAATTTGAAGGATTCTTATAAATAATTTCATCCTCACAATCTACTAGGTGTTAATTCAATAGGAAGTTCTTTCAGTGATCATGAACCAGTGCTTAAATTATAAAACGTTATACTTCTCTTTCATATCAAATGCAGCTTTAAATAGCTTTTTGTGAGAGATGCATCACTTGCACATGTTTAAAACAGACGGTATGAGAAGGACACTGAACACTAGAAAAGGTGGAATTTATGAAATCTAAATAAATAAATGATGAGCTTCGGTCCATAACAGAAGGCTGCTTAATACACTATTGATAACCCCACTTGTGGAAACGTTTTCAAACTGTTTCTTTATTACTTCCACACATCTCAAATTGCATTCCTTTGATTTGTTCCCATTATGTGTCAGCAGTCCAGCAATGTGATCCAAACATGGTGAATGAAATGCATGCACAATGTTAACAACCTTTATTAACCAAGAACATATATTTTAAATATTAAAAAAATGAATAAATGTAATGGAGATGATCCAGATACAAACAAAACTGTACGGTAACGATTTCAAAAACGTTACAAAAGTGCCCATAATAAATCATCAAGGCTTGTATTCCATGATGACAAACCACTGATTAAAATTAAAATCTGACTCAGCTAGGGTGACGTCGTGAGCCAAGAGAAACAGATGTCTTAAATGTGGTCAGCTTCAGTGGCTGGTGCATATAGATTTATTTTTGGCTTTTCGTCGATGTGGCTGTAGGCAAAAAACCACATGACCACCGAACTTGGCCTCGATATTCCATTTCATCGTCTGTTTTTGCCGACAACAGAAGACAAGTCCCGCCGTGTCATCCCGGGCTTCCAGTACTCCCTCAGAGTGGGGACATATGTGCCGTGTTTGGTCTTGTAGTAGCGCTTTGTGAACAGCTGAGGGAGACAGGCTCAGTTAGAAAACACAGAGGAAGGAACCAACTTGATAGAAAGAGCAGCACTAAAGTGAGAGAAACATTTATTCCACCAGTATTTTCTTTTTCTTAAATAACTCAGTCCCATCTCTTTTCGTTTACTGTCAGCGTCTTGTTTGGTTCACTTTGAAGGCTTAAAGTTAATGTCTTGAATGTGCGATCCGGTTTCGAAATAGCACATTTGAGTCATTACCAATGGATTTTTATTAACCTATAATTGTCCGAATGAATTTCAAAGCTAAATCTCTTTTCAAAAAAAGACTAAATTGGACACATTGTAAGGATTCGTACTGCTCATTGAAACACTGTCTTTTAGTGGTTTAGGAAAACATACCCTGACTTTGAAATTCTTCGTTGCTTCGTCTTCAGAATCCGCGACATAGTCTTCAGTGTCTCCAGGACGGGCGGATGTACCTAAACAAAAAAAGGAAACGCAGTTAAACTCATGTTTTTCCCCCATTGTTGATCTTTCTGGGGTTTTTCCTGCAGTTACTTTTTTTTTTTTCAAATCACCTGAGTTACTGCGTTGTTGAGAAGGAGAGCCGATTACCCCGGGCAACACAGGGCGATTCCTGTTGGGTAGAAACAATATCATTAAACCATTTGGTATCAATTCAGTTTTAATAGCGGCTAAAAGGTAAATGGAGAAAGACAAAGTCATATTTCACATGTAAAGTAAATACATTTGAATGATAAATCTTTAAAATAATATAGAGCAATAAATATATATCCATATATAATAAAATCTGAGAGACAAATCGGATGAACCTCAAAAAATTGAACTCGTTTTTTTTTTATGGTATTTGTAAAACAATGGTCTAAAGAATATCTATAGAATGTTTAAAAAAAAGGCTGCAAGTCAAATTGATAGTTAAATTGGTTTATTGTGCACAAAAGCGTACAGAAATAATATGAAATATTAAGTAGACAATATTACCACGTGTCATTAACATGATATCAGCATTGATTTCGTTCTAAAATATCACGGAATCTCGAATTTTGTCCAATTTAAAATATCTGGTTCTGCCAGAGATCAATGATGTGTTTTTATGATACAAACTTTTGAAGCCTCGGCAGAAGCGTCAGCTAATCGAATCATATGCCAGTACAAGCTCTAGCCCAGTGGTGTCAAACTCAATTTCATCGCAGGCCACATCAGCATTATGGTTGCACTCAAAGGGCCGGTTGTAACTATAAAAATACATATATATAATATATAGAAAATTATGTATTATATTACATGATTGCCTCTGAATTGGATTATTATTGAATTGGGTAATAACTTCGTAATTAACTACGTCTGAAAGCAGAAGTCCAGGGCAAACAATTGCAAGTCTCTTCAGTGCGCATGTCACAAAACGAGATGCATTATGGGACATGTAGTTTATGAGAGACGTGCTTCAGTAAAGTGGCATGTAACCGTATAATAATCTTTGCAAGCTCCCTGCTCTAGCCAATCAAACCGCTGCTTGTGGGTCAGGGGCGGGAGATTCATGTGATTGGTTGTTGGTCGAGTTTCAGACACGCCCGCCGGCAAACTTCAACGCACGCCGCTGTGTGGACGGGCTGTAAGAGTTAGACCTAACACACTTAGCTATTTGATCTACCTCTGGAACAAGCTAAATACATATGTTTATTCTTCAGTCAGGTCACTCATTACTGGATCAGCGAGCTGACAGGCTGTCAGGAGAGAGAGAGAGAGGAATTATCCAAAGTGAACTTGAATAATGTACTTCATTTGAATGTAGTAATTATGTTGGTTGTTTGTGGAAGCGCATCATGTATTGAAAAATGAGTCTGAACTTTTCGATCCGTTAACTGAGTTTTAAACATCACTTGAAATGGAAGATCCCCATAGCCCCCACCCACCCTATGATCAGATCGGCGATCGGTATCGGCCGATGCTGACTCCGGTGATCGGCGATCGGCCTCATCGGAGCGTCCCTAACAAACACATTCATGATGAAAGGTTTTAAAGGTACAATAAAACAGATAACATAGTAAAAGCTAACAAAATCCAGAAGACATAATGGAGTTGAACATTATTTCTAATGTAGCCGCTGAATTTTCTACATTACAAACTTGACATAATACTAAATGGTTCTGAATGTGGACGTCTCTTACTCTTTATCGCCCAGGACGGGACGCTCCGAGCCAGGCCTCTGAGTTTTGTTGAGTTTGCGTGTTGGAGTTTTAACCGGGGACGTCCTCCTCTGGTTCTGCTGCTTCACAGGCGAGGATTTAGTCATGTTGGGGCTCGCAGGAGTCACCGACAGCTTGTGTAAAATAACTTTGGGTTGGCTCCTCAGACAAGAGACAAAAAGGGAGCAGAGGGAAGGGTCTTCAGGCAGCTTTTTGACGCCCAGCTGCATCAAACTGGTCTTAAGAGCTGCTCTGTCATCTACTCTCTCACTTGTCTTGTTGCTTATCCTCTTTTTCCCAGATAAAGTCATGCCTAATATTTCCTCCTCCTCCTCCTCATCGGAATCACTTTCCATCATGTCGGGTTGCTTGCGTTTCATTCCGTTGCTTTCCTTCCTCTCTTCTTCCACTTGTTCTTCACTTTCGATCGTTCCATCGTCCTTGAGTTTCGGTTTAATCGCAGTGAAGTTCTCTTTTGGGTTCCAGTGCTCGTTGGTTGCGTCCTTTACTTGCTCTTCCCCTCTCTGTGTTCTGATCATAAATGGTACATCTTCATTAGATATGAGTCCGATAACAGGTTTAAAATGTGAAATATTAAGTAGACAATATTACCATGCGTGTCATTAACATGATATCAGTATTGATTTCATTCTAAAATATCACGGAATCTCGAATTGTGTCCAATATAAAAGTCAATTTGAAATATCTGGTTCTGCCACAGAGATCAATGATGTGTTTTTATGACAAACACTAGGGATAGTCCGATCGATCGGCCGATATTCACTCTTAATAGTGTGATCGGTGCTCTCTATAAATGCCGATAAGGAGAGCGATCACATGACGGAAAATACATGACACTTTTCTCTGTGCGCGGAAAAAAAAGCTCTCCAAAATGGCTTCACCGGTCTGGCATTATTTTAAGGTGTTCGAAAGAAAGACAATAAAATAGCGGTATGCAACGTGTGTGAAGCAGAAATCCTGCAGCTCTGCCCGCTGTGACGGACTGGTGAGCGGAGCACCACACACACTAACGGAGCCTACACACGGCGGTGTGCGTTGCCACTTCAACGCTTCTGCCCATTCACTTTGAATGGGGTGACGTCACGATTCGCCGAACTGCATTGTGGGAGCAAAGCGTAGCTTCTCTCGTGGTGCTCGCTGCAAAGGTAGAGCAATGTTCTACTTTTGCCGCCTCGACGGAGGCGTCAGTCAATCGAAACATATGCCAGTGAAAGCTCAAGCCAATCAAACCGCATGCTTGTGTGTCTGGGGCGGGAGATTCATGTGATTGGTTGTTGGTCGAGTTTCAGCCCCCCCCCGCCGGCAGGCGATAACGCACGCCGCCGTGTGTCGGAGCTGTAACGGCCCGTCCACACAGCGGCGTGCGTTGAAATCTTCACTATTCACTTTGAATGGGGTGACGTCACTTTTCGCCGAACTGCATTGTGGGAAGCGAAGCAGAGCTTTGCTGGCGTGGCTCGCTGCAAAAGTTGAGCAATGTTCAACTTTTGAAGCCTCGGCAGAAGCGTCAGCCAATCGAATCATATGCCAGTACAAGCTCTAGCCAATCAAACCGCTGCTTGTGGGTCAGGGGTGGGAGATTCATGCGATTGGTTGTTGGTCGAGTTTCAGACACGCCCGCCGGCAAGCTTCAACGCACGCCACTGTGTGGACGGGCCGTAAGAGTTAGACCTAACACACTTAGCTATTTTATCTACCTCTGGAACAAGCTAAACTAGTTATACATATATTTATTCTTCAGTCGGGTCACTCATTACTGGATCAGTGAGCTGCATGAGACGATACTGACAGGCTGTCAGGAGAGAGGGAGAGGGAGAGGGGGAGGGGGAGGGGGAGAGACGAAAAGAGAGCGCTTCCGCTCATTTCTCCCGTGTTATTATCCAAAGTTAATGTAAACTTGAATAATGTACTTCATTTGAATGTAATAATTATGTTGGCTGTTGTTTGTGGAAGCGCATCATGTATTGAAAAATGTGTCTGAACTTTTTGAAGCGTTAACTGAGTTTTAAACATCACTTGAAATGTTTATGTTTATTAAGGATCCCCATTAGCCTTTGCTCTTGACAAAAGCTACTCTTCCTGGGGTCCGACACTCAAATGAAATGGAAGATCCCCATAGCCCCCACCCACCCTATGATCGGTATCGGCTGATTCTGACTCCAGTGATCGGCCTCATCGGAGCGTCCGTAACAAACACATTCATGATTAAACGTTTTAAAAGGTACGATAAAACACAGATAACATAGTAAATGCTAGTTGAACAAAATCCAGAACACATACAGTGGGGCAAAAAAGTATTTAGTCAGCCACCAATTGTGCAAGTTCTCCCACTTAAAAAGATGAGAGAGGCCTGTAATGTTCATCCTAGGTACACTTCAACTATGAGAGACAGAATGGGGGGAAAGAATTCAGGAAATCACATTGTAGACCTGCACCAGGCTGGGAAGACTGAATCTGCAATAGGTAAGCAGCTTGGTGTGAAGAAATCAACTGTGGGAGCAATTATTAGAAAATGGAGCGGTGAGCAAAAATCCCAGAACCACACGGGGGGACCTAGTCAATGACCTGCAGAGAGCTGGGACCAAAGTAACAAAGGCTACCATCAGTAACACACTACGCCGCCAGGGACTCAAATCCTGCAGTGCCAGACGTGTCCCCCTGCTTAAGCCAGTACATGTCCAGGCCCGTCTGAAGTTTGCTCGAGAGCATTTAGATGATCCAGAAGAGGATTGAGAGAATGTCATATGGTCAGATGAAACCAAAATATAACTTTTTGGTAAAAACTCAACTAGACGTGTTTGGAGGAGAAAGAATGCTGAGTTGCATCCAAAGAACACCATACCTACTGTGAAACATGGGGGTGGAAACATCATGCTTTGGGGCTGTTTTCTGCAAAGGGACCAGGACGACTGATCTGTGTAAAGGAAAGAATGAATGGGGCCATGTATCGTGAGATTTTGAGTGACAACCTCCTTCCATCAGCAAGGGCATTGAAGATGAAACGTGGCTGGGTCTTTCAGCATGACAATGATCCCAAACACACCGCCCGGGCAACGAAGGAGTGGCTTCGTAAGAAGCATTTCAAGGTCCTGGAGTGGCCTAGCCAGTCTCCAGATCTCAACCCCATAGAAAATCTTTGGAGGGAGTTGAAAGTCTGTGTTGCCCAGCGACAGCCCCAAAACATCACTGCTCTAGAGGAGATCTGCATGGAGGAATGGGCCAAAATACCAGCAACAGTGTGTGAAAACCTTGTGAAGACTTACAGAAAACATTTAACCTCTGTCATTGCCAACAACGGGTATATAACAAAGTATTGAGATGAACTTTTGTTATTGACCAAATACTTATTTTCCACCATAATTTGCAAATAAATTCTTTAATAATCAGACAATGTGATTTTCTGGATTTTTTTTCTCATTCTGTCTCTCACAGTTGAGGTATACCTAGGATGAGGATGAATTACAGGCCACTCATCTTTTTAAGTGGGAGAACTTGCACAATTGGTGGCTGACTAAATACTTTTTTGCCCCACTGTAATGGAGTTGAACATTATTTCTAATGTAGCCGCTGAATTTTCTACAATACAAACTTGACCTAATACTAAATGGTTCTGAATGTGGACGTCTCTTACTCTTTATCGCCCAGGACGGGACGCTCCGAGCCAGGCCTCTGAGTTTTGTTGAGTTTGCGTGTTGGAGTTTTAACCGGGGACGTCCTCCTCTGGTTCTGCTGCTTCACAGGCGAGGATTTAGTCATGTTGGGGCTCGCAGGAGTCACCGACAGCTTGTGTAAAATAACTTTGGGTTGGCTCCTCAGACAAGAGACAAAAAGGGAGCAGAGGGAAGGGTCTTCAGGCAGCTTTTTGACGCCCAGCTGCATCATACTGGTCTTAAGAGCTGCTCTGTCATCTACTCTCTCACTTGTCTTGTTGCTTATCCTCTTTTTCCCAGATATAGTCATGCCTAATATTTCCTCCTCCTCCTCATCATCGGAATCACTTTCAATCATGTCGGGTTGCTTGCGTTTCATTCCGTTGCTTTCCTTCCTCTTTTCTTCCACTTGTTCTTCACTTTCGATCGTTCCATCATCCTTGAGTTTCGGTTTAATCGCAGTGAAGTTCAAGTTCTCTTTTGGGTTCCAGTGCTCCTTGGTTGCATCCTTTGCTTGCTCTTCCCCTCTCTGTGTCCTGATCATAAATGGGACATCTTCATTAGATATGAGTCCGATAACAGGTTTAATGAATGGGGTTTTGTCTCTTGTCTGTGTGTTGTAAAACTGGTAAGAAGAGTTAGTGGCTCCTGTTGGAGGATCTGAAGGCACTTTTCCAGAGGGGGGCAGGGAGAGGGAGGTCAGGATGGAGTCTCCCATGTTTGGAGGGAGGGATGCTGTGAAAAAAAACATGGGGATTAATAAGGAGGTTCACCGTCCTATCTAGTAGGGCTGTATAGACAGGGGTGCACATAACTTTCTCAGTGAGGTACTCAGATGAGTATGTGGGGGGGGGGGTACTAGTGGAGTACTTCAGTAAAGTCGACAGGGGGGGGCTAATGGAGTACTTCGTGACCACAGAGCGTGAACGTTGTGATCAGCTTTAGCGCAGTTCTCCAGTTGGCGTAGTTTTGGCACAATTCCGTTGTACAGACCGACGTTAACAGCAGCCCCGTCTGTGCACACGGAGACCGACTGTCGTCCAGTGATCTAACCGCCTTCTGGAAAAGCTTCACAAGTACGTCGGTACGCAAATGCGCTTTGTGACAAGTGACGGTACGCATTTCAGATTGTTGCCGTGCATGTGTACCAGTTATGTGCACCACTGTGTATAGAATAGCTTTAAGCTTCATTCTTGTGTGATTTCAACACTCCCAATAACTCCAGAGCATTGTCGACATTTGTAGAAAAAAGATGGATGTAATTATTTACAAAATTTACATCATGTTTTTATCTGAAGAAATACACCGCTTCCAGATTTGTGTGATGAATTATGGACGGAAAAGTCCATAAGTGTAAATACATTTTAAAATGCATTAATTAATTAATAGAGAAGTAAATAAATACAGGAATAATAAAATAAATGATAAAATATAATACAGAAATACATGCCGTTAAAGGTGGGGTAGGTAAGTTTGAGAAACCGGCTCGAGATACACTTTTTGTTATATTCCATGGAATGCTCTTAACATCCTGATAGCAATGAATATCTGAAGTGCTTTGACAAAAAATCCATAACAAAATGTCATCTGTGGAAGCCGTAGTACTGTAAAAAGCACGCTATCCAATTATTTTAGCCGGCACAGCCTTCCATCTGTGCACAAACTTATCTCGTGCCCTCATTGGCCATGTGTGCGTGCGTGTGTGTTGGAGGAGGGGCTCTGTAAGGAAGTGGCAGATTTGTTCCGGCTGTGTATTTTTAAATTCTAGCGCACTCGAGCTGGTTTCTCCAAAATGACCTACCCCACCTTTAAATAACTAAATAAAATAATGAATTAATAGTGAAAACCTTTTTTTTCTTTATTTGTTAGGGCAGGATTATGTCATCAATTATAACAACAAACGACATAAGCAGCTCGATTTCCAAAACGAGATTATGGATTCCAATGTAAATGTGATACATTTGAAAATATGGCATTACCCCAAATCCTAGCTATACATGTTAGCTGGCCTGAGTGGTGATGAGGATGTACCTGCAGTCTCCAGGTGGCCCAGACAGGTCTGATGCTGGAGCAGTGTCTGCAGCAGCTGGGGTTGGCTGGCCGCCCGCGCACACGCCTCCAGGACGGAGGGGGTCTCACTGAGCCACGACACAGTCTGGAGACAAATGACATACAACTTGTATTCATGTACCTGTGTTATTCATGATTTATTATCTTTGCTTTTTAATGTTTCTAATGTGTTTTATGCTCTTAATGTCTTTCATTTTTGTAAAGCACTTTGAATTGCCTTGTGTTGAAAAGTGCTGTATAAATAAACTTGCCTTGCCTTGTATACAAAGCATTTCTTTGAAAAGTACTTTACTTTGAATCACAATATGTTAGCAGGCATTTATAAATGATCACTAGTAAAAAAATAAATTAAAATAAGACCCTCCGTCCTCGTACACTTTTTGTATCTACTGCAAATCAAATGTGATTTTTTCAAATGTACAGATAAAGAGAAATACAATAGATTGAATGTGTGATGGAAAAGGGCAGAGTTTTCCCAGAAGCACCCACTACCTGAGCAAGGTTGGGAACTGGGAGGAACTGGTCCAGTCGGATCAGAAACTCCCACAGCAGCTTCTCCAGCTCCTGGTCAAACTTGGGACCATAATCCACAGGAAACTCCTCCTGATAGAAGACAGAATAAGATATGTCGGCTGTGACACAATCCTAAAGACATCAATGCAGATACAAAATGTGTGAAGGGGCTCACCTTGAAGAAATGTGTCCTCCTTGTTGTGTCTGTTAGCAGCAAGTGAACCAATGATTGGAAACCTTCCACTGTATTCATGATTTTTAAATCCCTCTTCTAGGAGAGAAAATAGAAACTAAATTAAACTTTTTCCATCCTCAAGTCTTAAAATAATATATCGACGTCACGCAACACTACTACAGTCCGAGATTGTGTAACGTTTAATTCTGCAAATACCTCCAATATTAACTGATGTAATTGTAATGCAGCATGAGGCCATGGAGCATAATGCCATTTTTCCTTCAGTATAAAAGCGGCAAACAGTTTACAGTGACAAAAATGGCAATGCAATTTGTAGTGAGAGTCTAGATATCAAATGTAATTTACTTTAGTAGATGCAGAGGAGGTTGACACAGCAGCAGGAGCACGGATCCTTTCCAGATGTGACATTATCTCCTTTTTATCCGGCTGTGTAGAGCAGAGCTCCATGATCAACTGAAAATAAATTGATAAACTGTACATTCAGACCAGGAAACGGATCATTCAAAATACTTGGCAATGATGTGTCAAAATGGAGAATATTATAGTCAGATCGATAGGAAAGAAGAATGAAAGAGGCATCAGATTCTCACCCGTGCTCTCAGCCCCAGTGCCAGCTTGCCCTGGTGTCTCACAGTGAGCAGCCCGGGGACAGTATCACATAGTGAGGTCACAAATTCCTCCACAACCCCATAGTGCATCACATCCCTCTGCTCCATCACCTTCCACAGGGCTGCAGACACCAGGCGCACAGGCGGGGCCAGGAGCTGGAGTGCAGCTAAAGGGAGGGTGGCATCTGTGCAAGAGACAAAAGAAAAGAGACAACAATCATTGCAACTCATGTGAATAAATAGGCAGGGTTGAGAATGTGTCTGTCTCTATAGATTGCAGATTCCGATGTTACAGTACTGGCTATAACCCAGGCGATGGTAATGCAGGGGTCCCACATCAGCTGTCAAATTGTCACCTTCCACTGCGACTACAATATTGACAGTTTCACATTTATTTTAATTCTTATTCCATGTATTAACACTTACCATTTTCCTTAGTTTTTCTTGCAGTCATACTGCTGAATTTGCAAGCTAGCTTAAGCTAATGAGGTGGACGTCTATTAACTAGCTTAGCAACTTTGACACATTACTCCCCAATTCCGCTTCAAAGCTGCCGCTAAAATAACAGTTTACCCGAGGAACGTTAAACAGGAAATACTTCAAGAATGTTGTTTCCTAACTCCTGCAGTTATCTGTCGTTAACGTTACGCCTCGGTAGTCCTGTTGTTTTTGTTTACCCGCTCAAAGGCTCAAACAGCTAGCAACACTTCTCTAAAGTTCTGCTTCTCATCCTCCCGCCTTCGCCGCAACAATAGATAGGGTTTCAAATGTCCACCAGGGTGCGCCGGATTGGCGGTGCTTAGTGCATTTTTAATTAAAGACATTGGTTCGAACAGGGAACTCCGTCCGCGCGACAACTGTAATGTCTAAAACAAGCGCACACCCTGATTTTATAGGATATGACGTAGCAGTTCCGACAGCAGTTGCTACCATCTGTTTATTAAATGTTTAATAATAGTTAAACATTTTTATTTTAATGAGCCTATGAACACAGAATGATGGTACCATAAAAAAAAATGTATTATGAAACAAAATAATGGCCCAGGAAAAAGCAAGATAAATCGTTGAATAAGGGTAAATATATATATATATATATATATTAGGAATTAGCGTTGGAAAATAGATTGATTGGACATGTATATCAGCTAATATAAGCAGCTTTACAATTAAAAACATGACTATCAGATGTTTAAAACTGAACAAACAGTATTGGCTTCAACTAAAATGATCCAGTATCAGTTATTATCTAAAGAGGTAATACCTTTGCTAGTTGAAAACATTTCTCTCACACAAACACACAGAGGCAACATGAACTTTGCCTTTTACTGTCCTGTATCTGAGTTATCACCATGTTAAGGACAAAGTCCAGCTGCTGGGTCAAACACAAGCTGACATTATCACCATTTGCTACACCAAAACAGCTTACGAAATAATACGTCCAGGAGAAGAGACAACAAGAAACTGAGAAACATGGATACAACCTCTTCATTTATCAAGTGAGTGAAACATTACTTTTGGCCTGTTGATAATGTATTGATTGGTTCACGAGCCTTCGCATCATCGTCATTTTGGCTTTCTTCAACACCGGCTTTAATGACAAGTCGAAATGTCTGTTGTGAAATCCAACAAAGTAAAACAGTTAATGACCGTTTCACCTGTTTGTTTACTCAGATCTGTGACCAAGCGAGTGTGGTCCCCACCTCAGCGTCCCTTCAGAGTATGTTGTCACAACAGGGAGACCAGGAAGGGCATCACAGCCGGGACCCTGGAGGAACTCAAAGAGAGGGTGAGAGCAGCTGGAAAACATAAATAATGGAAGAAAATAAAAGAAAAGACTGGGTTTTCAGTAAATGGGATATTATAAATATATAAAATAACAAAAATTAGAAGAAAAACATTAAAAAGTCTGATAAAAGGCAGTGCTAAACATTGGTAGAAACAAAAAAGGATAACGTTGAGAAAATATATTTTAAAAAGAGATCAGTTCTCTTAGAATGAAGTTCAAACCTTTATAATTTGTCCGCTTAAAATGTCAGCAATCAACAATTGAATGGTTATCTCATCTAAAATCTTTGATGATGTCATCACAAGTGAGTCAAGGCTGCACTAAAGTGGTGTGAAGATAAGATTTCTGACGTGTAGATAAGGGCCAGACCGCATTTTCTGATAACATTTAAGTATTAATTATATGTTTTGCTGCTGGTTAATTGAAAGTGGCTCCAATTAGAGTTGAAAGGTCACAGGAAATGGTTTCCATCTGACTACAAATAGCTTCATATATGACAATACATTATGTTCTGGAGTCCAGCTAATTAATGTAACAGTCAATACAAAAGGAAGTATACAATATTTGTTTCTAGTGCACACTCATACAGCTTGAATCTGTGCTGCAGGTCTGCCAGGCCATGCTGCTGTCCCTGTCCACATTGTCTCTGTCTCTGGCATGTGAAGAGGACGGCACTGAGGTGGACTCCGACGAGTTCTTCATGACCCTGCCCGACAACACTATGCTCATGGCCCTGGAACCTGGAATGACATGGAGACCACAACCGGTATGTTTGAGGAGATAACCCAAATGTTATTTATTATAAACCCTCATCTATACTTTTACGAGTCTTCTTTAATATATGTGCTCTGATCCCCCCCAGGGTGCAGTTGTGCCCAAATCTCAAGACCACAACAAGCCCCGGACTGGGAGAGACATAGCTCGTGTGACCTTTGACCTGTACAGGATAAGCCCAAAGGATGTTTTTGGCTCTCTGAATGTGAACGCCACTTTCCAAGGCCTGTATTCTGTGAGCGCTAACTTTGAGTGTCTGGGGCCCAAGAAAATCATCAGGTAACTAGCCATGCAGAATAAAACACCACAGTGACTGACTGCAGCTCTGAAATGTAGAGCAGTCTTAAGTAGCAACAAAACGAAATAATTGTACTTGAATTCCCATCTATGCGTTCCATACTTGTCAATCTGACATTATTTTTCTACCTCGCAATATGAAAAATACTTTGACAATCTGCTCGAATGAGAAGTTAAAGAGCATTAAATCGAGTGCAATGTCAGTGAAGCATACTGACAACTTGATCTTGTTTTTCAGAGAAGCCCTGCGTGTGGCCTCCACCCTCCTACACGCTGCTGGACGCCTGCTTATCACTACCGCCTCCATGAGCCGTCGCATTATCGAAGGCGCAGAGCTCTGGCAGCCACAGAGGACAGAGTACAAAGCCAGCTGGAACTGAACTGCTTAGACGTATCATAGAGCAACTTGGACTGATCACATGTTGACTAACTTTAACGCGTAAAGACCTGTAGTAACAACAGAGGAAGCTTTTTGAATGTAGCTGGATAACATGAGAATAACTGTCATCTGTTTTTCTAGTGTTTGTGCAATATATTTCACATCATATTCTAGAATTGTCCTTTGTTTTTGGTAATTTGGTAACTATTTTTCTATTTGCTTTGAGATTACAGCTGCTGTTCACTGATCATTTTGTCAGTTTATGAGTGTTTCGATGTAAATAATGACAAGAAGAGTCATGTTCAAACAACATAAACTGTTTTACTTGAATGACAATAAAAACGTCTGCACAGTACAAATGGAAATCGTTGATGTGAAAACAGCATCTACGTTGCAAATTAGAAAAGACTGTGCATACATCATAACCGCAAACAGGTCAAATAATAACAGAGATACTTTCCATGTGAAAGAGGAGGCAAATGCATGTGAACAAATGTCTTTCAAAAGCACAAAATCAAAGTGAACAAACTTCTTCTGATGCCTCCTTTAAAACGTGAACAGAGGATTCAATGACTTCCTATTGAGGGGTTATTCGGTGCACAGGATTTGGCCTCCTTCTTCCACAATGCTCTCAGGCTCTGCCGGTACCTGACGTTGGCGACGGCCTGGCCGTATTGATCGCTAGTCATCCAGTGCGGCCTGAATCTCTTGATATAATAGCGCATGTCTCCGTACCACTGAACCAACCTGTGGCGCGGCATTCCAACCACCTCACCCAGCCTGTTGTATGCCTCAACGTCTGGATACTGGCATTCCGTGAAAGCCTCCTTCATCCTCGACAACTGAAACTGCGTCTTTATTTTGGCTACCACAGGAGTGGGAAGTGCCCTTTTTTTTTTATAGTTGCCGCCATTGGTAATTGTTGGCTCTGTTTGCGTCTGCATTTCTGATTTCTCCCCACAGTGACTTTTCTCAGGGGTCTTTCCGTTATTAGAGGTAGAAGGAGGAGTGTCGTCATTTTTTCCCAGCACTTCTGTCTGGTTGTCAGTGAGAGGAGGCATGTTGGGGGCCTGAGTTTGAACCAAAGGGATGAGCAGGGGCATTGCATCCTGTGTCTCATTGGGTACTCCACTTTCAGGGACAGACGTTTTTACTTTTGGCATCCTCTTCCTTCTGGTAAAAAGCGTTATCTCCGACTGAGTGGACTTCTGACACTCACTTCCTATGTTTGCTTCTTTTGCCCTCTCCACAATATTCTCCTCCGCTTGCTTTGTTTTTTTAATTCCCACCTCGTCTGTCACCGTCGTCCTTTTCCGCTTCCTCTGAGTATTCCTTTTCTTTTCTTCTACTTTTCCATCCTTGTCTTTCTTCATTAGCTGCTCCTGCCTCATACTTCTCTCCAATAGTTCATCAGCCTCCACATTTTCCCCACTTCTCCTTCCCTCACTTGCACCCTGTTCCTCCCTAAGCTCTCCTGCCTTCTTCCCATCAGGTGTTTTACATTTCTTATTCTTGTCTCCATCCTCTTTCTGTTCCCCCTTCCTGGTTTGCAGCTCTGTCTCCCCCAAAATCAACTTGAACTGCCTCCGAACCTTCCTGATGTCTTTAAATTCCCAGCTGATGCCATAGCGGAGCCTCTGTATCATGAACCACGCCTTCACCTGGTCTGGGTGCAAGGAGCAGCGCTGTGCCAGTGTAGCTGTCTGTTTCTCCGTCAGGTATGGAAACTGGTCGAAGGCCTTGTTCAGCTCTTCTGCACCATCCAGCTGTAGGTTGAACTCATTTGAGTGCACCCATATAAGCTTCTGATCGTCAGAGACCACAGGGAGACACAACGCATTGCTCTGGTTCAGATTGAAAGCCATCATGTCAACGTTTGGTTCTGATAAATTCTCCTCAGGAGCGCTGGTAGTCTTTTGTATGAGCACGGAACCTCCAGAAATTTTCTGCCTCATCGTTTACATCTGTGGGGATGCAGGACTGGACAGTAGATAAACAAAAATGGTTGATAAAAAGAAAATTGAATTTATTTATACAGTACATTTCCTGAAGACACTTTTATCGTTTTGCTAGTTATGAAAAGGAAGATTTTTTTTGGCCTAAAATCTGAAACCAAAAACACAATAGTGGAGAAAATAAAGTGAAACATTCCCTCAGTGAAAGTAAAAAGGGACTTAAAACGTTAGTGATAGAAATACAGTGCAAGTAAGATAATGTTACCTTATAGTTTAACTTAATGGATATGTTATTGCATTATGGCGGAAGGTGGAAGAAGTACACAGATCTTATACTTAAGTAAAAGTTCTAATACCAGTCTAAAAATACTTTGTTACAAATAAAAGTCCTGCATTCAAAAAGTTACTCAAGTAAAAGTAAAAAAGCAATAGCAGCAAAATATACTTAAAGGTTGGGTAGGTAAGTTTGAGAGACCGGCTCGAGATCGCTAGAATTTGAAAATACACAACCGAGAAAATCTGCCACTTCCTCACAGAGCCCCTCCTCCAACACACACGAACGCGCACATGACCAATGAGGGCACGAGATAAGTTTGTGCCCCATGGAAGGCTGACAGGCAGGTAGGCCATCCAGTTACTTTAGCCGGGCCGGCTAAAATAATTGGTCCTGCTTTTTACAGTACTACGGCTTCCACAGATGACATTTTTTTATGGATTTTTTGTCAAAGCACTTAAGATATTCATTGCTATCGGGATGTTAAGAGCATTCCATCTCGAGCCGGTTTCTCAAACTTACCTACCCCACCTTTAAGTACCAAATCTAAAAGTGCTCATTATCCAAAGTGGCCTTTTTTCGGGAAATAGATATTATATCACTGCTTCTAATACTATAGTAATGCATTATGTGGCTATCATGTGCAGCTGTTAAAGGATCACATAACATTAATAACTTCTTTTACTGCCCGTTATTTCCATCTCTGATAGAACATCATAGTGTATTATTTGATTTAATGTTCGTAAAAATAACATAAAAATGCAAAAGCAAATAGTAACTAATGTTGTCAAAAAATGTAGTGAGTACAATATTTGCTGCCAAAATGTAGAAGTAGAAGTAAAAACTAGCATAACATGAAAATACTCAAGTACAAGTAGCCTACCTCTAAATATACTTAAGTAAAACTAAGTAGGCCTACTTTAGTAAATGTACTTAAGTAATATATTTCAGTAAATGTTCTTCAGTACCACATTGGCCAGATAACACCAACATGAATAACGTTAACAGGGGTGCATATTTAAACTTATTTGTGGTAACAATTCATATTAACTAGTTAGTTAACTTTAGCTAGCTACGTTTGCTCTTGAAGTAATTTCTTCCGATTCAAGTTAGGTTAACTGTATACACGGTAACATGTACAGTAATGTTATAGCCGTTAACTTTGACCGTTTGTTGAGCAGTAACGATAGCAATAATTTGAATAAATATCAGTTGAACATTGACTAGCTTAGCTTTTGGTTTAGCTGTTGACGTTGTTTTGTTTACATCCCCACGTTTGTGATACAGTTAACATAGGTAGCCTACTTTTTATTTTCCTATAAGTAATCAATATACTTGGGGGCTTCAAGAATACACCGATATTAGATCACTTATTTCAATTAATGATTGGTTTTGAGTCCTTACCTTTCAGCGTGGAGAGATGGCCTGTTAAGTATGACAGGTTTTCTGGATTGGTCAATTAAAACCGCCCCATCCAGTTACACTTAAAGTTAATTCTTCAAGGGTTTATCTATTAAATTGGGTGTTTAAAATGATAATATATTATAAACAGTAGTGTAGTATGTAGGCCCACTCAAGTAGTCTACTGTACACATTGAGGTACACTTGGACTTTAATCGAGTATTTTCAAGTTATGCTAGTTTAATACTTACATTTATTTTACATATTTAGTAAAGTTACTTTGCAGATTTAGGTTATGAATACACATTATAAATCAACAAATATAATATTATACAGTATTATTACAGGTTACACCATTACCAACAATAGCTTTTCTAAAAACATTTAAACATATCTGGTGCCTAAAATTGCTATTTTGCATAACGAGTACTTTTGGTAGTTTATTTATAGTTTATTGCTACTTATACTTGAGTAATTCATCTGAGTACAACTTCCACCTCTGATTATATATATTATTTAATAAACTATACCCTAGGTTTCCAGTTCATAAGGTACAACTGTATAGTGCAATATGACAGCCCTGAAATAAATCCAATAAAGTTTGGTTGATTTTTTGTTCAAAAATGTTCAGAAGATGACTTTAATCCAACCGTATGGTTATTTTGAGACTATAGTCATATTAGCTCTACCATGACTAATATGGATAAAGTTTAATATTAGAAACAGAGCAGGATTCATTTCACTACATTAGCTTAAGCTGGGTGTATGTGGTGAGTGGGTGTAGATTCTTTCTGTAAGTAATTATTAATCGTTTTTGACTGATAAGGTAAGGAAATGAAAGCCTTTTTATGGTTAAAAGGGCATAGACACTATCTTACGGCTATAAAAGAGTCATTTATGTGCACATTAAACGTCAGTTTCTATTCCAATGAAAGAGGCTCAAGCTGTCACACCAGACTCTGCGATACCGGCAAGCAAATATTTTGTTTACAAGGGCAACCTGTTTTTGTTAATCCACGTTAAACAACGAAGGCATTCTGAAAACATGTCTGACAATCTACTAAAAAATCAAAAAGTTATCCTCTGCGACATGTGCACAGAGGACAGGAAACCGGCACGGAAGAGCTGCATGAAATGTGAGATCTCCATGTGTGTCCAGCATCTCCAGACCCACCTGACCTCTCCTGTGTTACTGCAAACACATCCTCTGACTGAACCACTGGCTTGCAGGCTTAAGCACTACTAAATGCCCCCAACATGGCAAGAGTACTACTGCTTGGATGACTTTACCTGTGTGTGTGTGTGTGTGTGTGTGTGTGTGTGTGTGTGTGTGTGTGTGTGTGTGTGTGTGTGTGTGTGTGTGTGTGTGTGTGTGTGTGTTTCCTGCGCCATTGAAGACCAGCACCGCCTTCACAACATGAAGACCTTCTCCACGGCCCACAAAGAGCTCATGGAGAAGCTCAACGCAGAGCAGCAGGCATCACTGGTGAAAACTAATGAGGATTATGTGAATCTGGGAAAGTGGGAGAAGAGTGAAAGAGAGAAGCTTGGTCGCTCCTATCTGCGTCTCGTTGAAGCTGTGACCAGCCTGCGTGATATCGCTCTGACCAGCGTCCAGAGTTCAGTCTCTGCCCGTATGGTGGCCATCAAAACCAGCTAAACCAGAATGCAAGCAGCACAGAAGGAGATGGACACCTTCAGATTCCTGCAGATGTATTCTCAGGTGCATCAGGACTTGGAGAAGGCCAAGGCTGTGGACCTGAGAAAAGGGTTGGAGCCTGGCAGCGACCGAGACAAACTGGTTCAGGAGATAAGAGAGAATGGGGAAGAAATTGTGAAGCAAGCCGGCCACTTCTGGGGATCCTTGTTGACCCTGGTTGACCCAGAGAACCCTCAGGAGTTCATTGCTACTAATTCTGACCTGATATTTGACCAAAAGACTGCAGGCCCTGGCATGTCTCTGTCCGAAGACAAAAAGAAGGTTTTCTACAGTAATTGGCTGGGAGCAAGCTCTGCCTGCATGTTTCCCATTCAGGGGATACAGTCTGGTCATAGCTTTGAGGGATGGGTGACCAGCCTTTCGAAACACTGTGACTGGACCATTGGTTTATGTGACACAAATTATGCAAAGGAGTTGAGAGATGGAGAAGTCTATGCACTGTGCTGCAAAGGTAACCAGCTCAGCTTTCTCACAACACAGTATAGTGAGCATATGACTGCATTAGGCCTAAGACATACGCATATGAATATGAGGAGGAGGACTGAGAACGTGCTCCGTGTTTTCAGTCAAGCCATTGACCCTTCAGGTAACAATATAACAAACCCATTGGCCTGGCCACAAAAAGTGGAAGTGGTGTTTAGCTTTCCTGACTTAACGTTCTTCAGCGTCAGCCAGTATCAGAGAAGGAAAATAGTCACAATAACGATGAGTCATGAAAGCTGGCGCCTAACCCCTTTTGTTTGCTTGGAAGTAGAAGAATCACAAAAGGTCTTAAAACATTTAAGAACAAGCACACGTGTGGCAGGTTATCTTGCACCTCGGCAACACAGCCAAAAGCAATGGAGATGCTCATGTGGGAGGCTTTACAATGAGACCGGTGATGCATACAGTTATGACGGGAACATTTACCAAAAGTCTTCCACGACTTCTGACATTTCCCTGTGTATTGTTTTTATATTTGCTGTTGCAAAATGACTGTCTTTTGTTACAATTGCACTGCAGTAAAGTGTTTTTATTACATGTACAGCACTTTGGCTCGACCAAACATCGTTTTTAAATGTGCTCTATAAATAAAACTTGATTTGATTTTGATTTGATTCCAAGGCCACATGTGTTTGTAGAGAAGTTATTGGTCCCCCGCACACCACAGAAATGCTTTGTGAACTTCTGTAATGGTCATCCATGTTGTAGTCTATAGCCCACATCATTACATTTCCAGCTATCTTTTCCAGAATTTAATTTCACTGTTTGTTTCATTTGATCAATGTGAACATCAGTGGTGAGTGAGACGCTTAAGTAAAATGTAATGATTGTGCTCTCAATGCAAAGATTTCAAAAGCAAACAAGTTGCACTTATCGATTTTTGAAAGTACAAATAGAAATCAAGAACATTTAAATGAGTTATACAATGTTGTGCTAGATTATAATGGGCTGATACTGTATCTGAATGTCATTTGGTAAAAATTCAGAGTACTTCCCAGGCACAAAGAGTTACACCAGCGTGTGTTGGCAAGTTAGAAATAAATACCAACTCATAGTGGTGGTGCTCATTTCTAATGTGTAAAATGAAACTTAACACTGTCACAAAAGGCCTCAGGCAAATCAGTCCAACTCCACCCCTAGGCTATGCTCCACCCTCTGATCTGGTTTCCTTTATCAGAAAACGAAACTGTTGTGCAACGCTGATGTCGCAGTGCATTAAAAACCAAAACTGAGCAACGAGAAACAGGCAGCATCTCATCAGCAAAATCATATTTCACTGGATATTTTCAAGACTTCCTGCTTCTGAAACATGTCGGACAATCTACCAAAGGCCCTTCAAGTTATCCTCTGCGACATGTGCACAGAGGAGGAAAGGAAACCAGCACGGAAGACCTGCATGAAATGTGAGATCTCCATGTGTGTCCAGCATCTCCAGATCCACCTGACCACTCCTGTGTTACTGCAAACCCATCCTCTGACCGAACCCATGGCGTTATGTGGCACTACTAAATGCCCCCAACATGGCAAACTGCTGGAGTACTACTGCTTGGATGACATGACCTGTGTATGTGTTTCCTGCGCCATTGAAGACCAGCACCGCCTTCACAACATGAAGACGTTCTCCACGGCCCACAAAGAGCTCATGGAGAAGCTCAACGCAGAGCAGCAGGCTTTACTGACGAAAACCGATGACGTGAATGTGGGTTTGGAGAAGTGGGAGAAGAGTGAAAGCGAGAAGCTTGGCCGCTCCAGTGTTCGTCTCGTTGAAGCTGTGACCAGCCTGCGTGATATCACCCTGACCAGCGTCCAGAGTTCAGTCTCTGCCCGTATGGTGGCCATCAAAACCAGCAAGAGCAGCATGCTGGCAGCACAGAAGGAGAAGGACACCTTCAGATTCCTGCAGATGTATTCTCAGGTTCATCAGGACTTGGAGAAGGCCAAGGCTGTGGACCTGAGAAAAGGGTTGGAGCCTGGCAGCGACCGAGACAAACTGGTTCAGGAGATAAGAGAGAATGGAGAAAAAATGGTGAAGCAAGCCGGCCACTACTGGGGATCCTTGCTGGCCCTGGTTGACCCAGAGAACCACCAGGAGCTTGTTGCTACTGGTTCAGACCTGATCTTTGACCCCCAAATGTTCGGCCCTGCCATGTCACTGTCCGAAGACAAAAGGAAGGTTTTCTACAGTAGTTCATCAGGGGAATGTACTGCCACTCTTCTGATCCGTAGCACCCTGTCAACTCCAAACTTCCAGAGGTGGATGGTCAGTTTTTCCCAGGACACTGACTGGACCGTTGGTTTATGTGACAAACAGTCTGCAAAAAACGTCATGGATGGACCGGTCTATGGTCTGCGCTGCGAAGATAATAAGCTCAGCTCTCTCACAACAGAAAAGGAGGATTCCTCTGATGGATCAGTCAGTTCCAAACACAAAGTTTTCTCTGCACTACTCACACAAAATGGAGATGAGGCAGCACCACGACCTGAAGCGGTGGAAGTGTTTTGGAACTTTGTTGGCTCCTCGCTGTCCTTCTTCAGCAGAACCGGACAGCACCAGAGGGAAGAAATAATAACAATAAAGGCAATTCCCAGCAACTGGGACCTGGCACCCTTCGTTCAAGTAGGAAAGAAAAACGCCCAAATTATCCAAGAGAACCCATGGCAATGCACATGTGGGAAGGCTTACAGCTATTACAAAAATCAATACACTAACGCAAACCGCTACTACAGACCTCAAGATAACTGTTCCTGTGGAGCAGTTATTGGGGGCGTTTGCATCACAGAGGTGGTTTGTGATTTTCTGTAATGGGTCGTAAAGTATCTGCTTTTATTGGATTCATATACATTTCATTGATAGATGTTGACTTGCTGTCAATTATAATTATAGTGCCTTTAGTGCAAACAATATGTTGTGATTCTTTATAGTGAACAACTTACACATGGTAGGCAATGTGATCTTCAGCTGTGTCCATGGCAGTGTGTTTTGGGAGTTGTTATGTTTCTACTGTTTCTGCCTGACAGTACAAGGTGTTTGTCTCCCTCTAATGGTGTTGAATGTGTCATTGCTTTCACATTTTACAGTTATCTTACACTGCCTGGTTTTAAATCAAAAGTAATTCTAGTTTTTTGTATCCTACTCACATTGCAATTCGTGGATGAACCAATCAATAATAAAGCCATAACAAAAAGAGTAAGATGTGGAATGCTTTTATTGACTGATTAAGACAAGTGTATTTGAAAAAACTGCATTTCAATTGGACATTTTAACACCAATGTGACAATAAGAAAATAAAACACAGTTAATGTAGGAGTAACTACACGCTCATGGTGTGAAACTGAAAAGGAATGACCCGTTGATGAAGAGGCTGTAATGATTCATAAATGAATTGTTAACATCAGCAAACACACTTTGGTACTGGATAACACCTCTGCTGTGAATTCAGCACTTCATTACTATGTACTGTGGTCTCGCATTCAGCATATACTGGTCCAAATAGAAATGCTCCAAATGTGATTTACTTAATGTAAATGTGCTTATTAGTTTGTGATTATATCTGAAGTTAAATATTTGACTTTAAAATGACAAATAAAGTGCAAAAAAAGGGAATGATTAATTTCTAAAAGTATGTTTAGAACTAGCAGCTGCATAAATATTTTGTACTTTCGAAATAATTTAAGACTCGTCTGCTATAATTTTATATATGCGTGTGTAACGAAGGCTTACAGTCTGGATCAGGGAATAAAGACTTGCTATAGATCTGTCCATGGACAGCTTCAGATTTGCATAAAAATAACAATTTAGGGCCTTTGCATTGGAATGATGAGATACCGGACATGCTAAGAAGCTAACTGCTTTAGCTTTGAAGCTCATATGAAAAAAGTAACATTCAGTCTAACGGAAAATATTTCTGTTGTTGTCAAAGTAAAAACCAATATAGTGATTTGCATTGAACCTTCGCTTATGTAATAAAAACAAGGATGGTAAAAGAACAGTATTAATATTCATGTCTGTGTACATCAGACAGGCAGTGTTGCAGAGTTATACTTCGATCTGAAGCCGGACCCAGCTGGATATTCAGCTGTCGTTGCCGAAGACAGTGTTGAGCTGCTGGGTGACCCTGATGAAGGTGGTCCTGCGGCTCAGCTCCTTCAGTTTGCCTGCCCCGACGTAGGTGCAGGTGGAGCGGACCCCCCCCAGGACGTCCCGTATTGTCACATCCACCGGACCCTTGTAAAGAACTTCCACCGTCTTCCCCTCCGACGCTCTGGAGGCGGAAACAAACAGAGGTTATCATCAGAGCAGTACACACATTTTGTTCCTGTTTACATCAAAATAACTCTGACCTGTATTCAGCCACGCCTCCTGCATGTCTCTTCATTGCTGTGTCGGAGCTCATTCCATAGAACAACTTGTATTTCTTGCCGTTTTTCTCGATAACCTCTCCCCCGCTTTCTGAGTGGCCGGCCAGCATACCGCCCAGCATCACAAAGTCTGCTCCAGCTCCGAAGGCCTTTGAGACATCTCCTGGGCAAGTACATCCCCCATCCTGAGAGAAGAGAAAACCACACAATGGTTTAAGTGTGACTGTGTTTATCATGGCTGCATTTAGAACAAAAGATAAGGCTGCATATTCACAGGGGGAAATGCACATCTAACAAGCCACATTACTCAAGGAATAGAAGATGAATGATAGTTAGATAGATAGCCTCAGAAAGAGAAGTTATTGTTTGCCTAGAGCTAGATAAGAATATTGTTACCTCTCTTGACCACTCTTTTTTGTCAATGTGAACCTTGAGCCATAGCACTAGTTAGGATAAAGCTAAAACTTGAAGCAGGGAACATTTTTTGAGTTTTGTTAACAGAGCTAGGCTAGATATGTCTAGCATCTAGGCTAAGCCAAGCTATCATGGTTAGCCTGGTGGTAATAATGTTCACAAATAACGCTGCATTTCCACTGCATTGTAGCGTCAATCTTTTATTCACTCGACCCAATTTTTTAACATGGAAGCCCTTAGCTACTGTATGCTAATGACGAGTGACCGATGTTCCTCCGACGACAGCGATAACCTATGAACTCAGGAGGCAGACCCCCTTTCCACATCTGAGACGAGACTTAAGATTAAGAAAGCTTTTAGTTAGGGCTGGCTCAGGCTTGCCTTAAACTGTAAAGCTTTTAAATCTGAATGTTTAAAAAAATGTGAATTTAAATCTTGTCCACTCCAATGGTACTACTAGCAGTGGAAAACTCACAGTGAGAAAGCAAAAAATGCCAATATGACACACTGTTACATGTTTAAATCATAGACTGTATATAATCTTTATTATACACTCTATGGATTAAATCCCTGGGTTTTAAGAGAAGAGAGCCTCACAGAGATAATGTGGCCGCCCAGGCCGTGGGCTGCATCTGCACACTCGATCACAGCGCTGAGCTGAGGGTAGCCCACCCCTGTCTTCTTGCGGGTGGTACACACGGAGCCTGAACAGGGAGACACAGGGGTGAGAAATGACTCACAGGAAACTTAATGTACAGCTGTTGTTTGATCTCTGTGTGCCAAATGAATAGGGGTTGCGAAATCTTCCCCTATCAGTGAGGTATGTACAAGTTAATTTAACATGATACAAATAACACGTAGACCTGGAAATGTTAGGGTGTGATTACCTGGTCCGATGCCTACTTTGATGATGTCAGCGCCAGCCAGGATCAGCTCCTCCACCATCTCTCCTGTCACCACATTTCCTGCCTGAGCAAAATAAAATAAATTACCTGTAAACATCAATTCCATTTGCACATACTCTCAGTTTAAACCTGCACATTTACTGACCATTATTGTGTGAGTGGGGAACTTGTCCCTGACGTCCTTGACAAAGTGAACAAAGTGTTCAGAGTAGCCGTTAGCGACGTCTACACAGATATAATGCAGCTGTGGCACCGCCGCTATGATGGCTGAAATCTTGTCAAAGTCACCTTCTCCGGTCCCGGTGCTCACTGCTACATTCTGGAGATAGACAGAGAAGAGAAAGACTTAAGACCAACATTAACAAACCAATTGAAATGGTACATAATAGTTCACACTTTTAGTACCTGCAGGCATTCAGGATTCTTTTTTGCAAATGCCGACCACTCATCCACGGAGTAATGTTTGTGAACCGTGGTGAAGAGAGTGAACTAGACAGAAAAATAAAAACAAGGCAGTTGAGATATTTTTACAAAAACGATAGAATACGTTGTTATTTTTCATATTCTGAACTGATTGAAAAGGCATACATTATTCATTATTATTACAAGGATATAGACCCTTTAGAAGTATAGATCCTACACATAAGCCACCAAACATCTCATCTCTGGTAAAGGAAACAAGGCCAGTCCTTATCAGCCTGTGTTTGAAACATAGAGTTAAATATCAGTGATTCATAAATTGAATTCTGACATGAGTCGCACAAATGTTCTGGGCAGAAGCAGCTGGAGCCAGAGAGAGAAAAGCTGCATATCTCTTTATGTTGGATAACACCTCTGCTATGAATTCAGCACTTCATTACTATGTACTGTGCGAGCTATAGTACTGTACATTCAGCATATCATGATCTATGTATAGTTTTATTAAGACTATGTTCGACACCTCTCCTTCCAACGAAAGGACTACCTTGCTCCAACAACATTGACAAGATTAAATGATAAACAACAACATGTGCTGTATGAAGCCATTTGTAAATAACTAGTAACATGATGATGCTAACCTTGTGCAAAGCCAGGGCCATCTCAAAGGTCCCCACGGTGTCCATGTTTGCAGCGATGATGGGGATCCCTTTGTAGCTGCCCTTGGAGTTCCTGAAAGTGTAGCTCCGCAAGAGGTCTACCTGCGAAAAACAAGAGCAATGAGACATCAGTGTACTTAATACTTCTACAGATTTGCTCGAATAGGAATCCATTTATTGGAGCAATGATACACTGGTTTCACTTGGGAGAAAAAAATCCACAAAACTTACCTCGCTCCTAGACTTTAGTGTGCTCCGCTTTGGACGGAGGAGCACATCCTTGAAGTCCAGCTTGATGTCATTCTCAATGCGAGGCATTTTGGAAACAGGCTTTGCAGGATGTGTATTGTGTAACCAAAAAATGTGAAACTCAGCAAAAATGTGAATCTGTGAGAGAGAAGGAGGACAAAGCTATGGATAATTGGCTTGTATTGTGTCTATTCTTGATTTTTACACCCACTTTTCCACTTCTTTTGCATCCACATATGCTCACACTAGCTACATCAGGCATGGTGTAAGTTAAGGTATGGAAGGAACACATGCAATGGAAAAATCCTCCAGAATGAAAAGCAACATGAGTCAAACATTTAACCACCACTTGGTGTGAAGATGATTTAATGTAATCTTTAGCTGGCTAGCATGTTCATAATAATGCAAACATTCTACTGAGAGACACCCAAACACACCACACAGATAAGAACAGCGTTGCTTCTGTAGCCCCTATGTCAACATTCAAGGTTAGCTATGCTACATCGGTGATAAGTTTACAAATTGTATTCACTTAATTAGCATAGCAACATGTTTAACTAAATACAAACTATTAATAAGATCTTTCCTATGTAGCAAACTAAAGTATTTACCTTTAGGAAAGTGTGATCGGTTTGTCTGTGCCGCTGGTTTTTTCCCACTGTGTGCACAGGAAGCCTTTCGAAGGCGCACACCAACTGACAGCCCCGTTGTAGTTTTTAAGGGCTTTATCTAGTAGGCGGTGACGAGCTGAAGAACTACAAACGTGAGACTCGCTTTTCGCCACGTTGGATTATGTCGTAACGGTTGTTTTAGGTATTCATTAAACAAAGTTGTGTTGTAATGTGGGAGGTACTAACCTATGGTACCAACATTAGTGTTGTATAATTTAGAGGGCTAATGCTGTGACTTTTAGGCGACAAATAAAGCAAATGCGACGACCAAAATCAAGTTGATGCGGAACTGTTGACATTCAAACAAGAAGGAGGCGTCATTCAGTGAAGAACACAGGAAACAACCATTGACTTTTTAGAAGGGATAACGAGTTTCCTCCCAAAAATACTTATTGTCATTATTGCGTGATCTCATTCTGCTCCTGCTTATTTACAAAATGCTGATTAAAGTAAAGGTAAGGCAAAGCCATCTAAACATGTGTTATTGCTGCGTTGTGTCTAGTCTCATAATTAGCTAATCATAACTTTTATTTACAATTTTTATCTCAGACACTCACAGGCAAAGAGATAGAGATTGACATTGAGCCCACAGATAAGGTATACAACTATCACCCCCATATGTGTATGTTAATCTGTGTGTGTTCAAACATGTTTAAATTAATTTCCTTGCAGGTGGAGCGGATTAAAGAAAGGGTGGAGGAGAAAGAAGGGATCCCTCCACAGCAGCAGAGGTTGATCTACAGTGGGAAACAGATGTAAGACTAAAAAAACAGTAAAGCGTCATATGCATCAAATACATATTAATCTGCAGCTGAAATTAGAATGACCTACTAGCATCCAGACTAACCTAAAATTAAACGATATGTCTAGGACCTATTTTTGAGTAAAATGTATTTTTTGATAGTAGATTTTCTGCTGTCTTCTGAACGGCATTTTTATTCCCAGGAACGATGAGAAAACAGCGGCAGACTATAAAATCCAGGGAGGCTCCGTTCTCCATCTGGTACTTGCTCTGCGAGGAGGACAGCTGCTACACTTCACCAGAAACATACAATCGAAGAATGCATTGTAGTCATTCCTTGGAAACCTGCTGTGCCTACAATGATCGGATACACCGAAGACGTGCAGTTCTGCAGAGTCACCTGGCGGCATTGTAGGCAACACTCATTTGTAGAAAGCTCCCAGGTTCTACTTGTGGCAAACACGTACTGACAGCCACAATATGTTGGCTGCAAACACATCCGTAACAATGGGGAGGGCTCGAGGGCGAAGACCACGCACGGCTCTCAGGGGGCCGGGCTCGAGGGCGAAGCAGGCGGCGACGGAACAACTCCGGGGGACGAGCAGGAAGGCGCTGACGGGACAGCTCCGGAGGCCGGGCAGGAACCGGAGCCGGTGGGACAGGCTTCGGCAGGATCCCCCACGGAAGAGGGCCAGGAGTTGGCAGGACCCCCGGCGAAGCAGGTGGCGGCGGGACCTTCAACGGAACAAGACCTAGGGTTGGCAGGACCCCCGGCAAAAGAGTAGTCGGCGGGACCCCCAACGGGACAGGACATGGAGTTGGCAGGACCCCCGTCGAAACAGGTGTCGGCTGGACCTCCAACGGCACAGGACATAGGGTTGGCAGGACCCCCAGCGGAACCTCCAACGGCACTTGAGTAGGGACGCGAGAGGAAACTTGAGAGTTGACTTGAGAGGTGACTTGAGAGGGATCTCGAGAGGGAACTTGGGCCGGTTCTGGAGCCGGAACCATGGCTGTGGGGACCGGAACTGAAGCCTGGATCATGGCTGTGTGGGCCGGTTCTGGAGCCGGAAACATGGCTGTAAGGTCCGGTTCTGGAGCAGGGACCATGGCTGCTGGGGCCAGTACTGGAGCCGGAACCATGGCTGCTGGGCAAGGAACCGGAACACGGAACCATGGCTGTGTGGGATGGTACTGGAGCACGGGGGCATGGCTGTGTGGGCCGGCACTGGAGCACGGAACCGGATTACGAGATCGAACAGATCTAACTGAAAATCTTCCATATCCGCTGGGTCCATATTTGGTTGGTTCGTACTGTTACGGTTGAGTGAAAGAAGCAGGACCCAAATGCAGATAACTCAGATTAACCTTTATTTCAAGGATATTGAAAAATAACTTGGACAAAACAGAACACTCACCTGTGAAGTCAGTCACAAACAAAAGACGATCCAACACTGAACACAGGAAGAGACAAGGCTAAATACAGGGAGGGGTAATCACAAGATGAGAAACAGCCGGGCAGGGGAGGAGAAACACAAGGGCCACAGTTGAACACAATCAGACAACTAGACACACCAGGGAAACTAACGACAGGAGGAAAAACACAGGGAAAAGGACCAGACAATATACCAAGAGGAAAACATGACAGGGAGAGCAGCAAAAACACCCAAAACAAGACATACACAACGTGACATAACACAATAATCGTAACATGTGTCACATTAAGTCGCAGCATTTGATATCTGAGGAACCTTTTCCAGGCCTCATTTATGTAAAGAAAGGATGTTGTTGAGAACGTTTGTGTTGAATGATAAAAAAGAGGTAATACTAATTGAATCACATTGTAAGAAATGATTAAAAAAACTGAATTGGAATACAGACAGAGAGCTTTTAACTAGATTAAGGCCCTGAAATACAAATTCAAAACATAGTCAGTGGTTTTTATTTACTAAGAGACAATATACAGACTGTCATGACATCTGTGCATACTGTAAATACACAATAACGCTACAGGCACAAACACAATCATAGTACTTGTACCAGCGACGTGCAGTCAGGGGAGGCAGAGCCTCACCTGTCATACTCCAATGTAACGGAAAAACAACTAAAGAAAAACTAAATAGTAATAATAATAAAATGTCTCCACTGATCTGTGTTGTAAATGTGATTTCTGTATGATTCCAATCGCTTTTTATAGTCAAAATCAGCAAATTGGCTGAGCTCCGCTACAACTACGGGTAGCGATGAGAAGTGAGGCAGGGACGAGCTCTGCCTCTCGTAAACCCACAGTAACTGGCTGGAGCGCGGGCACTAATTTAACGCGGGCACTTATTTTGTGAGCGTGCTCAACCCAGTTACTGTGGGGTGAGGTGAGGCACAGATGAGCTCTGCCTCACCTCAGAATGCGTCACCTGTAGTGATCACTATTTAACCACTGGGACATAATTCACACATGGAACTATAGTGGGGGGGTATTGTTCCCACACGGACATGTTATGTGTTTCCTATATATATTGTGTGCCCTCCTGGCTTCTTTCTCTTGTCGACCCGGGCTGCGACCCGACAACATGTCCTTTGCAGCTCCGCAATAAAGTTGTCTTTTGCACCTTCGATGCACCGCCTCCGACTCCCATATCTCCCGGCACTACACACCCCACATAAACTGGCTGGAAAGCGGGCCCTAAGCGCATGCCTGCACCATCTCACTGTATGTCACCAATGTAATGTTTGTAGATCCCTTTATTACATTTATCCTCGCCATCCATAATCTCTAAATAATTTATTTCACGTATATATTTAGGCTCGCTGGTCTCATCATACAACGGCAATGAAAAAAACACCAGGGGAGGCAGCCATAACCTCTGCCGCACTGAAGGGGACGCAAGTGAGCCCACAGGTTCTTGTTGCTACTGTTATTCTACACAGAGATGGTAGACGCAACAAACCAGACTTTTGAAACTACAGGAAGATAAGGAGGACTTTTACAAAGAATTAATAGAGATTGTTGTCCAGAAGGATAGCATGGACTTCATCTTCAAGTCAAGGTAAGACCCCAATTGTAATGAAAATGGGATCTTACTAAGAAAGAACAATCCAATATTTAGATTGTGGGTATGCTTTTGTTGAACAGTCTGTTTAAAATGAATCGAAGCATCAGACTAAAAAAGCTTTTGAAAATAACCGAATATTTCGATAAAGGTCAAAATATAATATTTGTAAATCGCCAGCCATGAACCTCACCGCACCGCACGCCACTGGTAGAGACACCCTGTTCTCCTCACAGTTCAATAAAAGAAACCTACACAATACTGGCCCAACGTTAACGACACGTTCTTGATACATCTTTTCTGACATGATTATTTTGTGGGGGATTTGGTTGTAAGATTAAGACTCCTGAGGAAATAAATATCTAAAAGCACCAGTACACATATTTAGCACTAACAGACTGGATTTTAGTCACTTAGGTCTGTTAAGTTTTCATAGTCCGGAGGTTTTAGGCAGTGAATTTAAAGCAGAAGGCAGTGGGGTCGCCCTGAGACACTAACAGATTACAGAAAGTCTGAGTACACAATATGTTTAGGTGTGTTGGTACTATAATATACAGCATAAGTGAAGATACATAATAATCAGACAACACAAAATGGGTTCAATCAGGGGTGCGTTAAGTCTCTGCTGGTGCTGCCTATACTAATATTGCACTAACATCTCTCCTAATGGATTATATGAATTAAAAAATATGTTTTTTTATGTCAAGCTCTGATAAGACACGCTAAATAAAAATGATTTAAACGCAGCTAAGTGACATTGAAGCTACAAAAATACTTCTTCCGTAAGACAATCAATGCCTCTTTAAAACTGTTATTCACGCAGGCATTCACATGTGTCGGTGTAGGGATTTCACATTAACAACTCAAATGTGTCGGTGAACACTTTCATGTCTTGCCGATTTATTCTTTCTAGTTTTCTTTTTCCTTGCACAGTTTTAACTGGTTCATTGTCAGTGTAGTGTCCGTACATAATTCCACTTATTTCTTTCTTCCCTAAACATGAAAAACAACCCAAAGGTATGAGAATCAACCATCTCTACACATCAGTCAACAAATAGTCTATGTTCTAATTAAGGCAATTAACAAAACATGTGCACCATTAACCAAGTACAGATCACACATCAGCTTTCATGTGTACACCTCCACAAGAGTAAAAAAAAACACCAAAATTAACATATTAAAACTAACATAAGAACATCTGATATAAACAATTATCACAATTACAAAAGAAGAGAGGGAAACAATTCAAAGTCACTTTTAAAAACTACTGCACTTCACAACATGAAATGACTTGATCTGATTTTCTGCTTTGACAATTAAAAATACAGCTTTGGTGTATTCAGTGGATGACAGAGCAACATTTAATTTGTGGCAATAAAAAGAACAAAAACCCAAAGAAAATGTGTTTTCGTAGCCATCACAGTGGAGTAAGAGTCTCTTGATAAAAATAAAAATATATGATGCTCTTACAGTAGGAGTGTGCCTGGAGTGTGTGAAGGAAGAGAAGCGGGATGATGATGATGATGAAAAAACGTGTGTTTAAGCATGTATTGAGGAGTGGTAAGGTGCTAACCTTTCTTTATTGCACTTTTGAAGGACCCGCAGACAGAAACGTTTGAGGTCAAATGACTCTAAATACGTCATGTTATATTTGGCACAACATTATTGATTGATAGAAAACCAAATATGAAAGACAAAGTGTTGATCAGTAAATCCACTACACGTGGTGTATGTCTGTGTGTGTGTGTATGCGCACACCCACGTATGCGTCTGCAAATGTCTGTTTATTCGGGGCAGGTGGGAGATAAAGATTTTAGCAGTCCGCTGATTTGTGGTTGTCTCCGTCCTCCTTGGACAGAGGAGACCTGGCTTCCTTCATTTCCTCTCCTTCCTCTCCGCTCCCAATGCTTTTACCCATGGCAGGGTAAACAACTACGCAGAACTTCTGGCCCAGATACGTCATCTTATCTGGAAAAGGACAGTGACAAAGAGATTTAGTAAGTAAGTAAGTTAAACTTTATTTATATAGCACCCTTCTCAACACGAAGTGCTTTACAGTATACAGTACACAATACACAATTCATAGTACAAGTATAAAATGTAGAATAAAAGGCATAAAACACAGCAGGTAAAACACAAGATAAAACACCAATGAAAAACAGCTACAAACGCACCTCCTCCGGCGCCTCAAAGGCCTGTCGGAAAAGGAGAATCTTTAGCTGCCCCTTAAAAATCTCTACTGAGACAGAAGCTCTTAGTGTCTGGGGGAGTTTATTCCAAAACCTTGGGGCCACCGCCTCAAAGGCACGGTCCCCCTTAGTTTTTAGGACAGGTGCAGTAATGTATGAAGAAAAGTTCTAGATAATATTATAAAAAAATACTATATTTCTGCCAATTCAGTATGAGAGAACTAGGAGGCAATTAGCTTAGCTTAGCATAAAGACCAGAAACAGCTAGCCTGGCTAGTTTAAAAATATGCTTAGTAACAAGAATTGCTTCACCAAATAACTGGCTCCTTAACCCAAATTTGTCGTTATACATTTCTGTTAGAGTACTGGTATGGGCTTCAGAGGTGGTTGCTGGCATATATGTTTGAATTATGGACGCAGCCATGCTAGCTGTTTCCCCAAGCTTCCAGTCCTTATGCTAATCTAAGTCTCTCAAATCAAATGTTCCAAAAATGTTGACCAATTCTGTAGTATTGCCCAATTAGATATAATAATAAAACACATTTCACCATGAATGGTAAAAAAACAACCAGCCTGTGATAAGCTAACTCACCAACAAAGTTGTTAAAGCACTGTGGCTTTTTGTCCCAGTAGATTCCCAGGAAATAGACGGGGACACCAGTCAGCATGATGGCCAGGCCGATGCCACACACGACGGGTTCGGAATAAAGAGAGAAGATGAGCAAGAAGGCCCAGAAGACGAGGTAAATAACCGGCCAGATTAGGCTGATCTGGAAGAGAGAACAAAGAAATAACGCGTTACACTTAGGCAGAGACCATCATTTTATTATTTCTGTCATTTGTATAGTTTACAGACAAAGCTTAAATGTGGCAAAACCATAACATTCACACACCTTGATTGGTCGGTGCAGGTCGGGTTGAGTATATCGCAGGACGATCTGCCCGGCAACAGTGACTCCGTAGAAGAGGTAGTTGATGAAGCCCACATAATTGATGAGGGTGTACATGTCACTGGTGCACAGCATAAGCAGGGTGGACAGGCACTGAGGAAGAAGAAGGAGAAGGAGAGGAGGGTCAGAAAACAGGATGTATGCGGGTGGTACGCAGCTTCAGTGTTTATGTGAAGAAGATAACATACAAAGCAGTGTGTTGTTGAGGAAGGTACTCACAGTGAAGAGCAAAGCAGGGATGGGAGTGCAGCGTTTCACATGAATCATGGCCAGCAGCCTGGGGAGCTGGCCCTCTCTGGCTCCAGCGAAGAACAATCTGTGAGAAGACAATTCCTTTCATTCATGTACAGTATTTAAGCCTGACACTACATGCACATGTTACATAATGAAAATAAAGACTAGAAAGTGTAACGGAGGGATTAAACATAAGGAAGCCTAGGGAGTTCAATTTGGAGCCTATAACTTCTTCTTTATCTTAAAGTTGTTCTTGTGGAGTAGCTGACATAGTATGACCAATACATTGAAAGTTGTAATGGGACTAACTCACCTTGAAGAGGTGAAGAGGGAACCGTTGACTCCTCCAAAGGTGGAGAGAGCCACAGAGATGGGCATGATCCACGACATGACTCCCAGCAGCTTCTCACCGAACGTCTAGGATGGAGGGGTTGGAGGGTGGATGAAAGGAAGAAGACACAAAGACGATGGTTAGACTCCAATGTCCTCACTAGTATAAACCAATGAATGAGTATCAACGAACACATGTATCTCACTAGAGGGCATCATTCTCCTCCATAGGTGTTTGAAGGAAGTTACAGGAGCACCTTTACTACATCATGCTTCGAGATACTCACCACTGCGACAGCGTTTGAGGCGAGCAGCTCCGCGGGGCTCATGGCCGTGACGTAGGCGATGTTGGCGAAGACGTAGACGAAGGTCACAAGGGGGATGGAGATGAAGATGGCACGGGGAAGGTTCCTGGAGACGATAGAAGGGGTCAGGTTTGGAAGACAGAATGGGTGGAAAGGTAAAGAGAAGCAGGTACACGGGGGGAGGTACATGTGGGGGATTTGAAGCAGGAAATTAAACATGTTACCTTAGGGCAGGTGTATTAATGGATGCCAAGGTTATTAAAAAAAACATGGGATTGATGAGAAGACAGAAAATTCAGAGGAAATGAAGAAATAAACCATTCAATTGGACTTGAAATGTTTCTAGCAATCGCACTGGGGATGATGTGGAGAATGTATCCCATGCTAAGTTAAATCAATTTCAAAGAGCTTAAGGGAAAGGGATTAAACTGGGAAGCTAATTTGGAATGCATCTGCTTAAAAGGTGCGTGGAGCTCTGTGCTGTGGGAATGTGGTTTTCCTGCCACAGAAATATTCCTAGATATATGAGAAGCGTAATGAAGTGTCTTACACATAGGGGTCCACCAGCTCCTCTGTGACGTAGTTCAGGAAGTTCCACCCTCCGTAGGCGAAGGAACCTTGTAGGAACGCTAACGCTATCAAGCCCACATCATACTCCTGGAACGGCTCGAAGGCATTGGCTGGCTCCAACCAGTAGTACTCTCCTACGGGTGGAGAAGATGAAATGAGTTTGGTGCAGCAGCATTTTCAAATAGCAGAGTCTGTTAAGTCCTTAAGTCTGTTTCTATGAGCCTATCAAACCCAAGGAGGTCTCTTTGCTTTTAGGGTAAATAAATCCACTTAATTTCTATGCTTGCTGTGAGGTAACCCAGCTGAAAACCATCACCTAATTCCATCAGTGTGTGTTAAACAAGTTGCAGCACATTCCCTGTGAAGTGGCTTTCTCAGTCCTTTCTCCTTTGTCATTACATTTTTCCCTGAAATCCCTTCTTAAAGCATGTTTTCATAGAGCGTTAAAGTATGTCTACGCTCACATACCGTCCCTCGTGTACTCTGTTCTTTTAACTTCAAACACTCGCACGGAAACCCCTGTTCTGTGGTTTCATGGGGCCTACTTTCTGTGGCCCCTATAATAACTGTCCCTCAGCATTGTTGTGACAGCAAACCCACACAGGCGAGCGGATATAAGCAATGTGAGTATAAACCAAAAGGGGCCCCAGAAACTCCCTGAACTCTGCAGATCCACGGGGAGTCTATATACTGTCCCATGCAGTGACTGAAGAGGCCCTCGCTGACTGCAAGTGTGACTTTTACAGGACAGACAAATGATAGAAATGACTTACCCTTGCAGATCTGCACGAAGCCCATGATGATGATGAGGGCGAGGGCCAGCAGCTTGCCGGCGGTGAAGATGTCCTGAACTCTGGTGGCCCACCTCACACTGGAGCAGTTCACCCAGGTCAGCAGCACTGGAGAAAACACAGTCAAGTTAGTGATTATTTCACCCCTTAAAATCCAGTTTCCTGTTATTTTCCTCTTAAATTAGCTTTACAGTTGGCATAATCCCCAAATGTCATGCTGTCTGATATTTATACATTATATTCTGTACATTTACACCGTTTGTTAGATTCAGCACGTTTTGGGCCTTATTTTATATACATTTCCACTCAAATTTGGTGCCTATTTGGCTGACTCATATTGATGAGTCGGCACTGACAAAAGGTTGGGAAATGATTATGTTATGAAATTAAGTGATAGATAAAGGTTTGTATTTTTTATTGATCTCGTAAAAGGAACTTCTTTGTTGTATTAGTAATTCTCTTTCCCAAGGGAATAAAACGCTTTTTTGTCACTTATAAACCCGCAAGACAGTTAAATTCAGGTCGATAACCCTGCGGTTTTCTTGAGAGAAAGTGAGCTGATAACAGGACAGGGCGTTTGTAAAGATCAAAAGCTGCACATGTGGCACGTGTCTTAACATTGCACTGCAACGACATTTGACCCTGCATCATGGCATTGAACTTCACCCGTTATCTCTTACAGTACACCTAATGTCTTACCTGCACTAGCTTTCTCTCTTTTGAAGTACAGCAGGTATTTGACATTCAGATACAAGTTTTTTTCCACCTCTATAATAATAATGTATCTTATAATGATACATTAATACGTTTTTATGATTGTTTAGTCCTTCATGTTTATTCTTTTTAATGTTTTATGGCAAACTCCACTCCTTTAGCATTAAAAAAGTAAAAAAAAAGTACCAAACATATTTGGAAAAGCCATTAAACTCACTTCAAATGACAGACAAAGACATTGGATTGAACATGTACTGCTGGGTACAAGAGGCCAGTGGGTTCAGGCCAATAGGTTGCCATTAAATAATAGGCCTGTTTGACTCTTAGGGATTAAGTTGATCAAATGAAATGAGTCTGAGCAGAGCTGCCACTGCAGTATGAAGTTGTAGAGACGTATTATTGTGGTTTGTTGTTAGTTACTGGGGCTTTTGGAGAGGGTGAAGGGGAAAGTTGTAAATTCAACATCCTGCAGCGTTACTACAAATGAGCCGCAGAGCGTGCTGCTTTTACAACCCCCCCCAAACACAGGAAATTAGACATTTTGAATACACCGGCTTGTGATTTGTCTAGCCTATACACACAGACATAGTAAACAAAATACAACTGATCCATCCGTGAAAAAACACAGAGTGATTTTAGGAACCATGTGTCCCCTCCTAATCCTTTCCGCCTACTGACAGGCTGCGAGTAAACACCTGAGGACACAGTGAGCGAGATGAGGGGGGGGCTCAGCTGTTCGTAAGCTGAGTATACAAAATGTGTGTATGGAAACTTGCTGAGTTAACCACGAGCTTGCTGGAAAACATGACAGTTATGACCTCGCACTCTGCAGACGGACCCCAGGGAGAATCCCCCCCGCCTGTTTTTGAAATGGTACACCTTTCACATTTCGCCATGACCGACGGCATCTGGTTCGGCCCCTAAATCTGGACTAGATTGGTGGGTAAATGTGTAAGGTTATATCCTGCACTCTATTATATATAAATCTGCCAGGGGTCGGATTTAGGAAATCGCAGAAATGGCAAGCAACAACAACAACAACAACAACAACAGCAACAACAACAACAACAACAACAACAACAACAACGAGATCAGAGTTGAGGAAAGCGGCTAACCTCTATCCCACTTTTACTCAAAACAGGGTGAAAACATATATTTACTGAAAACTGCCTGACAACACCTGTCAAATGGACTTCTTTCTACCAGCTGAAAACAAACCAGAGTCATAACTGCTAGCGGTTCATGTCAGAACTAAGTTTGTTTTGCTTCAGTCGGTTATGTAACTGGGACAAACGAAGACAGGTAAAAAGAGGTCAACAGAGAAAGCCTTCAGATGGATTTAAAACATGTTATTACCATCGTTAGAATGTTTGTCTGTAGGTAAACCGGAATTCTCAGAAGCATGAGGTTTTAATGAAACTGCAAGAAAGTCAGGTGCAAATGCATGTGCAAAATAACAGGTCACATCAATCTATCCTGCTAAAGAGCGACAATATTTATGAATGACAGATTTTCAATATTTTTGAGGTGACCGACTAACACCATTCTTTCTCTGGCGTAGATTACAGTAAGTAGCGGATATCTTGGCTCGCTGCGTACAAATGTGTGTGTTGTTGTGCATGCCTTTGTAAAGTGAGATTTCCACTTATTCGAGCCAAACAGGGAGCGGCCAACTGAGCCCATCTGCCAGTAAACAGCATGTCACAAGACAGCCTTTCCAACGTCGTGGTACAAAAAACCTTTGGAGATCAGTATGAGGGAGAAAAAAACACGTCTTTTTACGGAAGATCGCTGACCCCGACCACCTGCATGCAACGGCGCGTTTCTATTTTAACTCAGCCATATTTTGTGGGAAAAATGTAATAAAAAAGGACCTGTTTGTTTTCCCTCTGCAAATACGGGTCATTATTCCCTCTCTAAATGTAGTGTATTTATTCGACAGGTGAGAAGAGAACAGTGGTGTTTTGTAATCCTCCGCAAAGTTCACAGCAATGCACAAACACACACTTACAATACACACACTCTTCTCCAGAGTCCAGAGCTGTCTGTCTCTCTATCTGAAGGCTGCCTGCAGTATGTGGCCTGTGTGTGTGAACCGAGGGATTTGAATGGACCAGTGTGATGTCAGCAGCAACACGTTTACCCATTATCGCTACAGTTTCACTGCTCAGTGCTAACACGTCTCAGCGGCTATGCTATCCTGTATTAGATGACCTCTGAATGAAATGAGCTTCATACACTGGAACATAAGCAGGAACATTCAGCCATCTGCTGCTTTGAATAACTTGCAAACAGCTTTGAGGGTGAAACGGAATCCTACAAGCATGAGCTACTATTACATTCGTTCAGCAACCTGTTTCAAGGTGTTTCCCTGTCTTGTAACTGTGTCAGAAAACTAAAGTGCAATCTTGGATCTCTTGGCCTGTCTCGACATGAGTCTATTTCTTGAGACTACTTGCACTCTTATATAATCAAAACCGGATCTACTGTATGTTGAGCCAATAGCTGCTTCGGCATTATATTTTAAAAAGGGAAATAATTCAATTTGTAATATTTTTCTTATATTTGAGAGTCAAAGTGTAACTCTTAGAAATTAGGTTCATAAGACACCAATATATTTAACTTAACCATAACAAATGTAATAATGCTGTTGTAGTTATTAGCAGGTATTTTGGCAGAAAACAAAGGAAAGTTTATCAGTGACACCCACAACTGCTCACACTTGTACCGTTTATGACAGAGCCTGAATTGTTATGTTCTTATCTAGCATAGTTGGGCATCAACATCTGCACGTGTTTGTGTGTTTGTGACTCACAGAGGCAGACGGCAGCCAGCAGACGCAGGCCGCTCTCCGGAGGGAAGCAGGTGGGGAAGAGAGGCTGCAGGACGTAGTTGGAGAACGTCAGCGCGATCACGGCCTGATTGGTCGGGTAGATCACCAGCACGGCGATCCAGAGGCGCAGGAACCTGAGAGAAAAAGGAGTTACAAAAGGTGACAAACACAGAAGCATGGGAGGAACAGCAGGGGGGGTAAAGAGAATACATGGCACGTATACATCCTTCCATTTACTGACTCTCATTCAAAGCACTTTGTTTTGGGTCGACTTTATTTGCTTGACCTCTCATAGTATTAGCCAGACACACTGTTGGCTTTGAGTTAACGCTTTTGATCTTTTCAATTTGTATGTTTTAGGACGGGATCAAAAATATGGAGAGATAAAGCACCGAGACAATGATTTATGGATCTACAGCTGACAAATCACTAACCATTTTTTGTAATCAATCGACCATTTTAGTCAGTTATAACGCTTAAAACCGGTTCCAGATGGGGTTTATTACTTTTTTTGTCATTTAAAATTAAATATCTTTAGGTTTTTCAGAGAATTAAGTTATTTCAAATGTCACCTTGGACTATTGGAAATCATGAGGCCTATTTTTTGCCATTTGTCGACAGATTTAGACAAAAACATATAGAATTCTCATGACAAATCAAAGGGGAAAACCCATGCTCTTACTGTGATTCTGATATGGAAACTTAATGGCTCATACCATACTAAGTGATCAGGTCTGTGCATTCATTCCCAGTAATAAGCACATGTGATTTCCCCTAATTAAGTTTAATGTAATTTCGTTTAGACCTACAGCAGTTAACACCTCTGAGAAAATGTCAGCTCGGTGCCTGGTTAAAGTGAAGTGATGACTGATATTAGTCAGTGTGTGTTTGCCGTGTTAGAAACGGACAGGATGAGTCACAAAATGATGCAAGCCGTGTCAATAGTGACACAGATTGGCCGCTGGAGCGTGGTGGGGGGGGTGAGATGAGATGTGGGAGATCATGAGGGTTTAGCTGAGTTCAGCAGGAGAAACCAGACGAGTGGTTTTTCCACCAAATTCCCTGAAAGCTTATAGAGGGATTATTACACCTGACTGAGTTAACAGGCTTATGTGTCACTGGAATGCGTGTGTGTTTAATGTAAAAAAATTATATTTAACGCAGGTGGACGCCTTGTTTTAGGCAAAAGCTGGAAAAAGTAACATTAAACATACTTTCTTTTACTTAAACCTACATTTTTTGCCTATTTTAGTACACTTCCTAGGGGAGTTATTGTACTTTTTCTTCACTACATAAATGTATTATACTATGTTATTATAAACCACTTAATCGACCATGACTAAACTTTTTCTAAATTCTATAATAGTCCTTCAGATTTGGAACAAATAGAGGATTTAGAGGCATGAGCCACATTGATTTATCTTTATATATCCTTTTATCAGAAACCCGGTCTAACCATCCATCTGTATATTAGTCCATATACGGCACATAATGTCCGACACAACAAAGGGCTTTGTACATGAAACGTTGTCCATTCAAGTCATGTTTGAGTTTACAACTTTACGAGCTTTTTCTTGGAAGTCGCCATCGCCCAGCAGCGACAAAGTGACGTAGCTATTTCCTTTACCGTTACCGACCTATACAGCGCACATACCTACTTCCCCCCCAGGCCCACATTGAACACATATGGAGGAAAGGAGAATGACAACAGAAAACAAACACCGCTTGAACACAGTTTATTTATCCTAGCCGGCGTGTATTGATAGCTTCTGTACAAAGGGACCAAAACAATGATTGGCTGTTTCGTCTGGTTGAATTCCTCTCCCAAAATACCCCGATCATATGTACCCTTGTGATAGTTGAAAAAAACTAAACAATGGTCTAATCTGTGTTTACAGTCTGGGCAAAGGCACAGTGTGTGAAATCTACAGTATTGTTTTTCTTAGCGATCAACCTAGCATGGTTCCTAAGAGTTAACTATAAGCTAAGTATTTATGGACCAATGGAAGAGATGTATGGGAAAACCAGTTGATATAAACACCCAGCGGACATAAGTAACTGTCTGAGTAATTTTTGGCTGTCGGAGCATCCACTGTTCAAACATCCGAGTCAGTATTTGCTCCAGGTTTAAAAAGCAATAAGACCCCCCTCTTTGGATCAAGATGTCTGACCTGAATGAGTGGGCTTATCCACCAGGATAAGGAGAAGAATCTAGACATGTTGGTATGCTCACCTAAATCCATGTCAAATTAACTTTAAGAGAGGCTGCTTCTTTTATAAAAGTGGCTCAAATTCTTATTAGACAGTAGTTTTGACCCGGGTTTATCAAACCTCCGGGAATCAGACAAAAGGTTTTTCCTTAAAAATAAGAAGTTTGACCACAAAAACTTCCATCATTTCGAAAAATGATGCCTGAAGTGAACAGTTAATTATTATGAAAACAGCGTCTGTGTATTGCTAATGGCACGTGGTGTTCAGGTGGAGACAAACCAAAAGATTGAAATCTCTAAATGTTAAATAAAAACACCCACAAACTGTTTCCTGTATATCTAACCTATTATCACAACTCTGCTTACTACTGTTAGATGTCAGCTGCTTCGATGTATCCTCTTCCTGACTCATATCCCACCTTCAAATGCCATAGGAAAACACACACTCTTTCTAATAGTAAGTCCATGACTGAATGTCTCACCCTGCCAGCCCTCCGAAGATGTCCTTGACGTAGGAGTAGTCTCCTCCAGATTTAGGGATGGTGACGCCCAGCTCGGCGTAGCACAGCGCCCCGATGGCCGTGATGACCCCCGTGACGATCCAGACGATGAGGGCCATGCCCACCGAGCTGGCGTTCTCCATCACTCCCTTCGGACTGACGAAGATACCTGAGCCGATAATGTTACCTGGTGGAAGGGAGAGAGGAGGGGTGTCAGGTTACACCGGAGCGGATTATAAAACAGGTTGTTGTCAGAAGCGATCTGAGAAGCTGTAGCGTTTAAAGCAGGTTATTTGTCATGTCATGTTATTGCTTCACAGCCTGGATTACAAACTAGAGTGGGGTTTGAAAAAGGATGGCATTCATGAGGCAGGGAGTTAAAAACATGCTATGCAGTAGCATTATGGGAAGTGTAGGATGTAGTATTTTGGTGCTTCAACCACTTTGGTGAATACAAATTAAAACATTTACGCATCTTCTTTGCTAAAGTTGACCATCATTAAAGAAACGTGTCTCTTGCAAGACTCACAACTGTAGATTTCAATGAGATCTGCTCTCATGTCTCGGTATTGAGTAAGAACACGGAGGAAATGAGCCTAGCTTAGCATACAACTAGAAACAGGAAGAAACAGCTGGCATAACTCGAAGAAAATTGAGCCCTTCAATGTTTTTTTGTGACCTCAGCAGACAGATGGCATCAAACCTAGCAACCTGCCTGAGACAACACACTTCCAGGAAATCACTCTGACTGACTGTTAACCTCAATTCAATTGTCACTGCATAAAATCACAAACATGTTTTTGAATCTAATAAATAAACAACAGTTACAACAACATGCTAATCAATTGTTTGAAACGTGATAAAGCAGCTGAGCTATCAGGCAAACTTGTAATCTGCTGATTTAGCACAGAGTTATTAGTAGATGGAGCAAGACAGGGAGTGGGGTGAAAGAGTGCAAGGAGGAAGGAGGGGTGTCTGCCCTGACAGATCCAATGAGTATCAGAGCGCCAGGCATTTTACACCAGAGCTGAGAGATGGAGGGACAGACTTTGGGTTCTGGTCCAACATGAAAAATATCGCCATGCACTCCCAAATGTTCGATTAGGCAAGGCAAGTTTATTTATATAGCACTTTTCAACACAAGGCAATTCAAAGTGCTTTACAAAAAATGAAAGACATTAAGAAAATGGCATTTAAAATCAGTCATTAAAAAGAAAAGCTAATAAAATAAAGATTAAAAGAAAAAATACATGGATAAAAGTTACAGTGCAGTCTAAGATATGAATAGTTCAATTAAAAGCAGCGACAAAAAGAAAAGTCTTCAGCCTGGATTTAAAAGTAGTCAGAGTTGCAGCGGACCTGCAGGTTTCTGGGAGTTTGTTCCAGATATTTAGAGCATAATAACTGAACGCTGCTTCTCCATGTTTAGTTCTGACTCTGGGGACAGAAAGCTGACCAGTCCCTGAAGACCTGAGAGATCTGGATGGTTCATAATTTAGCAGGAGGTCAGAAATGTATTTTGGGCCTAAACCATTCAAAGCTTTATAAACCAGCAGCAGTATTTTGAAATCTATTCTTTGACACACAGGAAGCCAGTGTAAAGACTTCAGAACAGGAGTGATGTGATCCACTTTCTTAGTGTTAGTGAGGACTCGAGCAGCGGCGTTCTGAATCAGCTGCAGCTTTCTAATAGATTTTTTAGTGAGACCTGTGAAGACACCATTGCAGTAGTCGAGTCTACTGAAGATAAAAGCATGGACAAGTTTTTCCAACTCCTGCTGTGACATTAGTCTTTTAATCCTAGATATGTTCTTTAGGTGATAGTAGGCTGATTTAGTAACTGTTTTAATGTGACTGTTGAAACTCAGGTCAGATTAGGCTACAACGAAGACGAAGTTAGCGAGCCTCCAATCACTGGGTTGACGGCGCTATAAACCAACAGCTAATAAAAGAAAGCGTCAGGGTTAAAGGTGGAAGGTTTTGAATCATAACCGGATGATAGGATAAGTGGCCTTTTACAGTACAAAAAGCAAAGATATGAATGACATAAAGCCTGCAGAGTAAAAAAAGTGCAGAGATTGCATTATATCTTACTACAACTTCCAATAAACTAGAATATATAACTTGCAGCTATGCAGGCAGGTGTGACGACATAAAAGTGGTGATTAACATATTTTAATATGACATTTTTATACTAATGATTGCTTCTCAATTGATGATTTGCTGCCGTTATTATACTCTTGAAATGCTCTATTCTCTGGAGAAATCTTTGGGGTTTGAGCTATTAGACATGCACATCTGGATTCCATTGCATCTCCAGGATTCTAAAATCATTAAGGTATTCAATCTAAAGATTAGGTCAGATTAAAAAAAATCCTTGCAGACAAACACATTGAAATGGAATAGCAGCATCAATCCCCCAAGGGAGAAGACTTCACTCTGCTTTCTCAGATCGGTTCAATCTAAAGAAGAATGTGCACATACAGTATGTCCCAAGCATGACGGCATGCTATGGGTTTAAAGAATCCATATGCATCAGTGTCTGGCTCACTTATGTAACTCCAGCTGCAGGTCATAGGTAAAAGAGACGGCCAGCAAAGCATCACACACTCCTGATGTCGACATGTTAATGGCTGCTGTGGTCTTCAGTGCATGACCTCTGACCCTCCACAAAGCAGCTATGCATTGACTCAGCACTTTCCTCAGTGGCAAACTCCCTGCTGCTAGACCTCTGCAACATAAAGGTCAATTGCTGCCTGGTTGAAATGAGTCAATATTTGGACTTTTATGTAAGGGTTTGCTTTTTATACGAGCAAGCAAATGTGCACGCTTGCATTGTGTGTTCGTGTCATGTGCATCATTAGGCGTGAGAGACATGCTGACTGTGTGGAATCTCCTCAGGTTTCCTGTTCTTGTGCTCGTTTTGACATCCTTCTGACTCCAAGCAGACAGGGAACCGAAAAACTCTTTTTGACTTGAATTCAGGCCTTGTTTGTATCTGTTTAAGAAGCAGAGAATAAAAAGTCTAAAAGTTCAAATCTGTCATGGCAGCGTGCATCACAGCTACCCTCATGTATCTTATTTCTGGGTCTTTTTACAAATGTATGCAGCCTGCAGATATTTTGATATCCTCCATTGTTATCGGATCGTTTTTTCACAAAGGAAGGGGCCTGGTCTGTGAGCACATTTCTGTTCTTCTCTGACTTTGTTTCATGCCACACTCACAATTTAGTCTAGAAATGTAAGGATGTAGCAAAAATGGAGGCACACTATAGGATATACATTTTGCATCATCTTTCAGCCGCTCATACCCGTGTCACCACGTAACGCTAACCCTTTCAACAAGCGTGAGAGTGTTTGTGCTGCATTATGATAAAACCCTGATCAGACTTTAGAAAGCCCTCTATGATTAGTTCTTGCATTTCCACCCGCCGTTAAATCCTTGTTCAAGCAACCTGCTGCTTGGCCTTCAGCCACACACTCACAGACTCCGCAGGAACTTTGTGTGTGTGTGTGTGTGTGTGTGTGTGTGTGTGTGTGTGTGTGTGTGTGTGTGTGTGTGTGTGTGTGTGTGTGTGTGTGTGTGTGTGTGTGTGTGTGTGTGTGTGTGTGTGTGTGTGTGTGTGTGTCATTACACTAAAGTAATTTACAACAAGGAAGCCATTTACGAGAAAAAGGAGTGTCATCAAAACTTCTGATTGCGGATGTAAAACATAAAAGCTACTCGTATGGAATAAAGCTCAATTATTGATAAAAGGGAATTTGTGGAGTAATGTAATGAGAGGGCATGGACTGGAGCTCAGACACGGCTAAGCCAGGCGAGCTAATAAAACAGCATTATCAGGGTGGGGCATCTTTGTCTCCAAGTGGCCAAAAGTTCACTTCTAATCGCGATTCCCCGCCTTCTACGTGCTGGATTTATGTGTGTGAGTGATAAGTGCCTGTACTGTACAATAGGCCATAAAAAGCGTTTGATGTTCTCGTGTGCCCGGGCCTTTTCATGGAAACCCAGCGGGGCATGTTTACAACCAGAGGATCAGACGGGTCTCCTGACCTGGACTCTCTCCCACATGACAATGTGAGCCGGGGGGGGCATGAATGAGTGACTCACTCAAGGACGAAAAATCTGATGACTGCACCTAGATGAACAGGATGGACTCTGCTCGGCTGTAAAGAAAGGCTCTAAGGTGGCACGAGTCGCTGCCAACCTGTTTCTTAATCGGCGGCTGATGACTGGAGAGCCATAGTCAAATGCTTTATCAATTATATTATCTACGTGTTGTTGCAAAGATACGATCAAGTGTCGGGCAACAAAGAGGAATGTTGGCGGAATCACATTCTCATATATTCTTGCAACTATCTCAGATCCTAGAAAGGTGTGAAAGTGTAAATGTAGTTGGTAAAGCTTAACGTAAACTGAGCTACTTAAAGCCGAGTTGAAATGAGGCCTCAAGTGTAAAACCTAAAGGATGTAGGCAGTAAGTTACCAAGTACAAAGCCTTCTGCCAAGGTTGCTCTTCATGTCTCCCGCATCCTCCCTTTTTCCCAGCTCCTGTCTTTCTCTCGGGACTTCCCATGTGCAGACACTCTCACTCTGCCTTCTTTCTTCCCGTTACCCTGGAAACGCACGATCGAATGAGTCATCCCCACCCTTTTCTTCACGCTGCCAAGGTCATCCGAAGACCACACACCTGGACAACCTGGGCCATATATCCCCCTGCATGCGCCTGCATCGACCCATCTGTCTCCTGATGTTGTTATTTCTGCTTGTTTGTCGTCTGTATTGAATTCTCCTCTGTTCAGCCCTGCTACTGCATGTGTGTCCTTTACCCCCAAGATCTCATTGGATAAGATGTTGGATTATTGATCAAGTCGTGTTGTTTTGGAGGATTTGATCAAACAAAGATGTTTTTCTTAAATCTGGAGTAAACAAATATTGTCCTCCTGCAATTTAGGCATTGCACAAGTCCGTATTGTGAAACAAAATCGGTGTAATTCCTTCAGCCCCGGTACAAAGTCGAACTGAAACAATTAATGTATCAATAGGGTAACCGATTTAGTGCTTGTGATTAAGAAATCGTAATTCCACAAAACTGAGAGGCTTGCAAGAGACTGAAAAACCCTGGCTACTACATTTCCCACAATGCAAATCAAATGTACTCTAATGATACCACCAGGGCTAATTTCTCAGATTTCAAAGAACCCCCCCCCCCAGAGCTACATAAGAAATAAAACAACTTAGTACCACTTATGACATGAGCTTCATTTATAACAATAGTTGGAATGTCTCTGGTGCTACAAGCCAATGTATGACTGTCCACTGTTTGCAGTGAGCCTACAAATGGCTCTGAATGTTCCTAATCTCTTTCTCTAAGAAATGATCACATCTGTTGATGATGACTGATTAAACACTGAAGGGGGGGGGGGCTGAATCTTTGAAGCGTTGCACAGAAAGAAGACTGTGTCCTTTAGGGTTGTTTGTGCATCAAATTTGGGAGATCATATCTCAATGTGTGCAGGAGAGTAACCACAAGCTACACTTTAACCAACTGTGTACACGTTGCACAACTGCAGGTAATATCACTTTCTCGTTGTCAGGATATAACATCCTTATCTAGAAACACCTACAGGTTCATCATAAACTAGTTAATGGTGGAATCTGATCCCAGGGCAGCTTTTACACCCCTGATCACAGGTCAGCACCCACTCCTCCATATTTGCATTTTCTCCATCTGTCTCTTTACATCCCTCACCATCAAATATACTTTTTATACTTTCCAAGACGCACAAATGAACTGCAAAGGCAACATGGGAGGGGAAATTGAAGCTTGGGCTGAGTTAGACAACTGTTAGCACCATATGGCAGAATTGGAGGACTGACCACTTACCAACGATGATTCCGCACGCGCTCACAAGCCCGATTTCCTTCTTGAGCGCCACTCCACCTCCCGACTCCTCAGCGGCAGCATCCTTTGCAGAGCCCGACGTGCTGCTCCTCTGTCTGGCACCGTCCGTCATTTTGATGGCTGGAGGTTTATTATTTGGGTTATGTTTTAATCTTCTTATGCAGCACACACCACGTTAAGCTTGTCTCGCCTGGAGCTCAAGCGTATCGTGTGTGCGTAAAACCACGTAGGACGTGCCGCACTTATCTGATGAGGAAAGTTATTGCGCTGTCAGCAACTTGTGACAAAAAGGTGTGCAAATCTAGAAAAAAAGTGTAATAAATGTAGTGGTAAATATAGTTTCCTGCCTGCCGGTGTCATAGGTTGCACTATAGCTCCCAAACTAAATTCCGATTATTGAGCCGAAAGCACATATCCAATGACATCCCTTAAAAGTCATACAAGGAAATAACTCCTTTGTTTCTGAAACAGCAGGAGCAACAACAAAAAAAGATGTCAATACAAAAAAAACTCAGTACTTCCTCGTTCCAGGTGTGAGCTGAAAAGACATCGCTTCACAACAGCGGCCTCATACACATCCGACCTGTGTTTGGTTACGACAGGAGAGGTTGTATTCGAGTACATATACATGGGGTCCTTCATATAGTACAGTAGCGCCGCCTTCTTTCACAACCACACCCCCTCCACCCCCCCCAAACCGTCACCTACTCCAAACGCAGGGCTTGTTTTTCGTCTTTCTGCCTCTCGACCAAGAACATAACACCTCCCATCTCCGTCCCCAAACATCAGCTGTTCCTCCCGCTGCTGCCGCTCCACTACATCTTCCACTGACAGAAATCCCAGCCTACGTTGCATCTGCTTTTCTCTCTCTCTCTTGTTCTCGCAACCACTTCCTCTTTTGTTTTATTCACTCACACACAGGCACAGAGGTTTTCTCATTCATTCACACTTAATATTCAAGATGCAGCAGAGGCCAGGTCTATTTTTAGCCCAGCAAGTCACTATGATGAGAGACTGAGGCGTTTCCATCCATGGGGTAATACTAACACTATTACCCCAACCCATTATGATAGTAGGCCTATAGTTGTTTTTTATATGCCTATGAGAAAGTATTTCTACTTTACTATCTTGTGTCACTACTTAATTGCACTTAAATATATTCAAGTACAACATGTTCAGCTAAACAGTTATTAATCAGTATAGTTATCTAAAAGGGGATTAAGGTGTACGTAGAGTAAAAATGTACATTATTAAAGTACATATAAGCAACAAAAGTGATTACTTCAGTTTATTTTACTGCATCTTAATAGTGTCTCTAAATAGCACAACTTGATTGCATGAAGATTATCTCTAATAGCATTTATGATATGCAATATTTGAGTATACTAAGTACATTGAAAATAGCACACTTTTAGTATGTTAATCACGTCGCCATGGAAGTACTTAAATTAAGTGTACTTCAGTGGACCTCCCCCCTGGGATTACATCTAACTTGCTGTTCATTTTCTGTATCACCACGATATAGATTACAGCTGTTACTGATGGGTTTTGCATTTTGCTCAAGGCTTCGCAGCTGGCAGAGCGAGGGGCCTTGAACCCGAGTCCTCCAGTTCATGTCCGACACATTTAGCTTTATCAGCATCTGAGATTTCATAGGAAACCTCAGATTCACCTGAGAGACCCTGGTGCTTCCTGAACGACTGGCAGCAGTTACATAACTAATAATCTCTGAAAAACTGAGACTGAGAGAGCCACAACACACACACACACACACACACACACACACACACACACACACACACACACACACACACACACACACACACACACACACACACACACACACACACACACACCATGTATACATCACTTCAGGGGACATTACATTGACTTACATGCATTTCCTGGAGACTTATCCTAACCTTAACCATAACCAACACATGCCTAACCCTTACCCTTAACCTAACCCTTACCAAGTCTTCACCCTAAAATTAATGATTCCCCTTATGGGGACCTCCAATTTGTCCCCATAAGGGTGGCGAGTCCCCACACGTGACTGTGTAAACAGATTTAGGTCCCCACAAGTATAGTAATGCTAGGCCACACACACACACACACACACACACACACGCAAACACACACTTACTCAAAAGACTAAGACTATACTGAAAGGCAGCTTTCATGCTTGTGCCACTAAATCTGAACAACATTGGAAAGGTTTGGTTATCACTAAGTGTACCTGGTCAGTGAGGCAGGAAGGTGTACACACTGCTCACTCACAGTACACATGCTTGACCATTAGGAAACAGGTCAGCGGGCCAGTTTGTTGACATTTTGCTGGTGTGCAGCACCTACAAGAATTTTTATTTTGAAGTCGGTCAGCAAATGCAGCCTGGTTTAGGCGTATTGGTGTGGTGGAAATGAGGGTACAAGCTTCCTTATGTTGTGAGGTGGTCACTCTAACTGCATGGCAATATTAAACCAGAGAAATACTGATATGTGAACGTGAAATACTTTAGTTTGGCTCTTTTAGGCTACTTAAGATGTTTGAATGAAACAATTCAATGGGGGAACAATGGGGGGAAAAGCTAAAATGATAGAATGTCCTTGATCAGGGCTACATTAAAGTCAAAGAACCAACATTGTAATTAATTTCCATATTTTTAATCATATTAAAACATGAACGTTTGACCTGATTTCAGAAAATGTCCACCATTCTCTGCTGATCAAAACCCCTAAAGGAAGGCTTTGTGATCAATCATAAAGTCATGATTTGGTTGTGATAGTGTTGATAGATGATGGAAATGGTTCTGCCTGATCATCTGCCCTACGTACTGATTGCATCCAAACAGCCTTTTGCATTGTTTGCTTGATTAGATTAGACTTATTGCATCATTGTCTATTTACAGCAGGAAAAGGGCTTTGATCAAGTAAATAGGTAATAGTTTTGGGACACGGACCATATTACTTTTGTTTGAACAAGAAAAGTTGAGATTAAGGGGAAGGGAATACTGATTATTTAAGATGTGCATTGATTGATTGGCTTTTAAGTTGCAACAAATACTCCAATCAGTGTTAAATCAATACATCTCCTCCGGTCAGCTGAAACTTAACAGCAGAAATACCAAGGACATGTCTATGAAGTTAGTACAAATCAGGGCTTTGGAGGCTAATGCTATATACTATTTAGCTGGAGGAGAGCACTGAGGATTCAGATTCAGGAAGTCATATCTGAGAATCTTTTGTCATATGTCAGATGTTGGAGAAATGGCATGTGGTTTGAACTTTACAAGCATTTTCTGAGTCAGCTGTTACTGGGAGTTTATCAGTGTAAAGGTGACCCTGGGCCTGTACTCTGATAGCGGCACACACTTTTGCACAGCTGTGTGTGGAGGACGTGCATGTGGGACACAAACAAGTCTGTATTCCCACACAGTCGTTTCAAATACAATGAAAAACTTTATTAGCCTCAATTATACAAGGTTACAACATTGAAATCACCTTATTTGGAGTTACGATGTTCCTAAAATGCAGGTTTGATAACTGGATTCAACTCTGAACATTACTTCCGGTCATCACCTCTCTCACACATTCCACCTTTCCATCACATGGAGGCTGACGTAATACTCTGAAAACATACGTGACATATGTCCGTCCGTCCACACACACACACACACACACACACACACACACACACACACACACACACACACACACACACACACACACACACACACACACACACACACACACACACACACACAGGTGACAGATTGGGTGGTGTAAGACATGGAGATCCTCCAGATAAGGCTACTGTTAATGAGTAACCCTGCTATTTCAGGTTGTTTGCTGCTCAGCGGCTGGAAGATTGGAACAATAACATGCAAACACGGAGGTAATGGCTCTGGTTCCAGGCGGGGAGATGCAGGGACCAACAGGGACCGGACCATAACACCAACAGGGATGGCTAGTACACCAGAAATTCGTTTAAAGCAGTATCTGTGTTTGATTTGGGGAAAAATATAACTTGCGTTAAGATAATGCATATTTAATGTATCTAACAGAAGACCAAACTTGCCTTGGAAGAGATGACAGAAATAACCACAAAATGTTTTTAAAGCAATTTTGGATTGTGTTACTTTCGGACAGAGCTAGGTGTTTTCCCCCCAGTATGCTAAGCTAAGCTAACCAGCTCCAGGCTGCAGTCGTGTGTTTGACTTGACAAACAACTGAGTGTGTGTTATCAATATTTTAATCCAAACCTCAGCAACAATGAAAGTAAATGCCTATTTCCCAAAATGTTTAGATTTGCCCTTGATGCTCCATATTTGGAAATGTTCAGGCATAACTTTTGCTCTTTCTGAAACCTCCCAGAAACCTGCAGGTCCGCTGCAACTCTTATTACTTAATCCAGGCTGAAGACTTATCTTTTTGTCGCTGCTTTTAATTTAAACTGAGCCGTTGTGTTCATCAGTAAAGTGGAACTTCTGTGTGAACTATTCATATCTTAAACTGCACTGTAACTTTTTATTCATGTATTTTTTCTTTTAATGTTTCTTTTATTATCTTTTCTTTTTAATGACTGTTTTGAAATGCCTTTGTCTGAATGTCTTTCATTTTTGTAAAGCACCTTGAATTGCCTTGTGTTGAAAGGTGCTATATAAATAAACTTGCCTTTCATAAATCCAAATTGTGGTTTCTTCATCTTGTAGAAGTTGATGTTCCCGTACTCTGCTTTCACCATCAAGATATTTTCTGAATTAGCACATAATACTTTTTTCATTGTTAGGGATTTCTGCACATGCATCATGTGATGAAGACTAAGATTAAGTCATATAACATTTTTCAAGGCCCTAAACTGTCCAAATCTCACTTTGGTCAGAAGCCAATTAAAAGAGATGAAAGAGGACAGATTTCTGCTAGTTAAAACCAAGACGGACACACTATTGGATTCTTTCCCATAACAGACGTGGGAGCAGAATGATGCCGACATCCCTCCTCATAAACCCAGAGTAAGAACCTGGAACCGGGCCAGACTCATCTCACTAATGGACTGAGCTGCTCGGCTCTCTGCTTACAGAGATCTCTCACACAGTCAACATGTCGGAACATTACGGTTTCCATTTACGGTACCGCGTGTTACAGTAACAACCATCAGGATGGGACTGTAGGTGGTTCTTGTATCAGAAAGGGACAAATCTACAGAATCACGAGCATGTTCTTATTAACAAAACAATGTAATTATGACTTTCTGAACAAAGAACAAAAACACTGGTTTTGAGGACTCATGGAGAACAAATACATCCTCAACTAATTTGGAGGACTTACAATGACTTATACAAGACACAATAAGTAATAATAATAATTACAAGAATAAGATCAATATGTTGAAAGTACAGACGATGAAGTGTGTTTAGATATAATGTCATATCGATTGAAATGAACTAAGCTAATGGGAAATGGGTTAATGCTCAAATGTCCTATAACATTTCCCTTTTCACTCCAGATGTTGTCCTCTGTCACAGAAACCAGCTGAATAAGGACAAAGATCAAGACAAAGGAAATAAGGTATGAGTGATGAGATCAATCTGCAGCTGTGAATCACTTGCATATTAAATCAGGGAGGTGCTGCTTCCCCAATAATGAAAGTTTGATGAAAGCGTCAGAGCTATTGTTTGACTGACGCGGTTTTAATGGGATGACAGAAGTTGTTAATGCCTTCAGAATGTATTTTAGGGTTTCCTTTATTGCATTTAACTCAGCCTCTTCACATTGATTGACAGCAATATCCCTTTGGAAACAGTAAATGTAATCATCCACATGTCCTGTACTATTTAACGTCTTCTCGGAAAACAGGTTGCAGGTTTGCACACACACTAAAACACAGTGTGAGAAATGATCCTTTCTGTCATTTGATGATGCCTATACAGGAGAACAAAGCTCTGTGTGCACTCAAACCCAGCTCAAGTGTGATATTAGGAGGAGGGGAAAGAGGTGGAGCCACTGAATCATAACCAAAAATAATCCTAGAACATAGTGTTACCTTGTAATAACAAACCGATTAGATGGCACAAACCCCCAAAAGAACCCATATAAGACCAAAGAAAAGGGACTAACAAGCATGTCGGACCTCCTCCCCATCATAATATACTTTAATGAGACTATTGTGCAGTTTTGTACACAAGCTGCCCCCCTCTGCAGCTTTCCACTCTTCATACTTCCACTTACTTTATTGTATTATTCTGAGTAGTTGGTCATACTGCACAAAGGGTTTTTGGTATCATGCAAATAGCTTTCTATATAAGCTGTTAGGCAAACTCCTTACTGTATGTGTAAACCTAGTTGGCATTAAACCTGATTCTGATTCTAAATAATGAAACCGATGTTAAATGTTGATAAGTGCACATTAAGACCCTCAGTGTGCTCTATACGCTTGTTTACTTCAGCATGCTTTTTAACCAAGTCAGCACTTTGCTTTGCATGTAAACGCCAAATAAGGAGCAGAGCCATGACGCAGGTGAGGTTGTGTCCCGCCCACCGCCTTCCAGGAATCTTTCAGCACATGTTCACTCAGTGGCAGGGGGGGGGGGTCGGGAATATGACATACTGTTTATTCTTATCCCCATATCTATAAACATATATTGGCAGAAACATAAGGGGGGTGGAGAAGGGGAGGTCTAAGGGGGGGGGGGGGGAAATGTTTGTGAAAGTGTAGACGTTTGTGACCTCTTCAAGAAAAGGAGGAATGTGTGAATTTATGGGAGAGTTGGAGGAAAAGTACAAAGAGGTACTAGAAAGAAAGTGATTGAAGGGCTGGAGGAGGAGGAGAAGTGGGGAATGGGGCGCGTGAGCATGAGGGGGGGTAATTCGAGCCTTGTGTTTACCATGTCCCCAGAAACGCATGAGTTCTTAGGACAATGTGTTCGAGAAGACATGCGGAGAGATTGATTGAGTGATTGAAAAGTGTATTAACAGCTTGTACATTGGGTACAGCACAGCTCAAAACAGATCGCCCCCCTAAACAAACTTGTTCACTTTCGGTTTAGCTAATGAAGTGATGCTGTTTTGTATTTGCTGTTATTGTTGTGCAATGATACCCTTGTGTATTTTAATTTGACGTTAAAGATGTCATTTAAAGCTTATCAACAGATTAAATGAACATTCAAATTCCACATTTAAAAAGGACCTAAGCTGTGTTATGTTCCGTTTCAGGAATTTGTTGGTTTTCATCAATGAACAATCGACACTCCTTAAAGCTTCACAGCCACCAAGGAGATGTGTTTACGTTTGGTTTGTGTTTGTCTGTTTTTAGGTAGTAGGAAAAAGTACTGGCCAAAATGTCATGAAACTTGGTGGAAATGTAAAACATGGGTCAAGGAAGAACATATTACATGTTGGAGTTGCTCCGCATGAAGGGGCGGCTGCTTCTCCATTGGAGACTCAGCTTTGGAGGGGTTGATGTTCTGGGAGTGCCTTTCTAGGAAAAAGGAATCCGTCACCAGGGTTGTTGTTGGTCTTTTCATTATTATTACTTTGCATTTGTTCCTTTTTTTCATCCCTTCCTTTGGGAAATGCGCCTCTGATGAACTAAAACCATTTGTCATGATTTTGGATCTCTTTGTTTACGTCTCAGCTGGAGCCCGCCGTCTCACACTGAGTTACACCTCTGCAGGCACAACAGCTGACTCCCTCGATGTGTCTTATCCCGCTCTTTGTTTACCCAGATCCTTTATATAACTTTTCAGAATCATCATTCCCATTATGGCAGGGTCCCACTGGGACAAAGAACATCTGTTTTAAACTTCATCTGATCATGATTGGAACAATGCCTTCTAAAGATATGCCGAGGATGCATGTACACAAGCAGTTACGCAAGAAAACACAATTTAGACCAAAACAACACAGATTTGAAATGTTTTCCTGGATCTCCCTAAATTCTGTTTATGTTTCTTCACTACTAAAAACTAGCAGTAGACAATCCTTAAGAATAAAAGGGATTTGACAGAGCAGTAATCAGCTGAGCCAGCAGCTCTTTAAGTTCCTCCAAAACACTACTTCCTGTTTCAGGGAAGCGAGAAACACACAAAATAGGATCTGAGTGTTTTTCACAACACAGCACACTGTATCCTCTTTTCACTAGTGTGTGTATTCTAGTATTCATAATATCCCCCCCTCAGCGCGGTGCCTGGTCGGGGCGGTTTTTTATGGACGTCTGGCTGAATCCAGTTTACACTGCCTCAAGAAATAAACTCCTCATCTGACTCTCTCCCTCTCCCCACCTCCATATATATAGCATAGGATCTCCCTCCCCTATTTCTCCCTTTCTCTACTGTCTCCTTTCTTTTTCCACCTGCTTCCTCTCATTTTAAAAAGCAACAGGAAACAGACAGAGAGAACGATAGAAGTGGTTCTGAAAGTGTGGTTCTTTGATGTTGTGTATCTGAAACCAGGCCCGGTTCTACGGGGGTGCACCCTCATTTGAAAAATTACAAAGAAATTGTAATTGTGGTTAAATAACATTGTCTGCTGCATTTATTTGGTCAATTTAAACGGTAAGTAACGTTATGTCAGGTGTGCGTCATCTGAAGGTGCTTACACAGCAGTCAGTGATGGACATCAGAAAATGGTTCAAACAACCAGCCCTTATCGCCAGCAGTAACACTGCATCTACTGCAGGTAATAACAGTTCAGATCATGGGGACATTACGTTACCCGTGGCCACTGTCGTGGACACTAACGCCCGCCTCGCCGGCTTTGCCCGCCTCGCCCACGGAGGCGGAGCAGCCGCAGCCGTCTTCGTTGCCCCAAACACCGCCACCCCTCAGCGGCCCGCAAGTGCCAGAGGACCTCGGCAAAACAGAGCCTGCCCAGGTATATTTAAAGAAGTACCCAACTCGCCTGTACAGTGTGGTAAGGCGCTCATTTTGCAGCTCATGGTTTCAAAATAGAGATTGGCTGGAATATTCATGTAAAAAATATGCCATCTTCTGCATGTAGACATTTCGGTTCAAGTAAGTCAGATGCCTTCACCACAACTGGCTATATACAACAACGGGCGCCATGCTCTTATAGGCTACGTGATAGAGCACATAGATCCATAGATCTCTTAATGTTGTTCTCAAAGTGCACCAGATTGATGCTTTTAACTTCAATATTTTAAAAAAAATCTTCCCGGGGGAGCATGTCCCCGGACCCTCCTAGAGGAGGTGAGGACCCCCCTAGAGGAGGTGAGGACCCTCCTATAGGGTGTTAGGTCCACTCCCCACTTGTACAAATAGCACTTTACCACTGCACCTTCTCTAATCTCAGATGCACCCTGAGTCATTTGGTTCTGGAACCGGGCCTGTCTGAAACACATATGTGTATTGTGAGTATTTTTCGTGCAGATGTCCAAATGTCAATGTGTACACATCTGGTAAATAGGGCGACCCCCAGGTGCCACAAAAGTTGTCTGCGAGGCTATGGAGAGGCGAAGTCCCTCCCTTTCCGGGGGAGCTCCATGGGACCTTATTTCGGAAAAAGTATGTATTGAAGTCAATGGAGAGAGAAAGATTATCTTTCGATCCCGTTTGAATTGTGTCACGAATTACACACATGATGTTTGTCAATTTAAAAGATAATTTTGCAAGTAAAATAAATAAAAATGTGTCGTAAAAATGTGAAGTAACACTTTTTATTGTGTGAAACGCTCAATGAACTACATCTCCCGTCTCGCACCACACACCAAGACGGCCGACATGTTGGCACATTTCAATTCTTTCTTTCAGAATGAGGCGGAAAGCATTAAACGAGGTGAAAATCACTCCAAGTCTTGGCACGTTGAGAGCTGTACATACACAGAAGGGGAGTGAGTCGGTTCCTAAGAGCCAGCATGCGGGACCGGGATTCTGGGATTTGTAGTCTTTCTAGTTGCGTATTTGTCATAGTCTTATATTTCAGTTTTACGACAAACTGACTTTTTTGACATGGAAATAATTTTTTAAGATGGACAAACCTCATATGTGTAGTTCTTTCTCTCCCCATTGACTTCAATACATAATTTTTCTGAAATAAGGTCCCATGGGTCGGAAGTAGAAGGCGGGACTTCGCCTCTCTATAACTTTAGGAACATTTTATTAAATTATGATTGTGTTTGATTGCCCGACTCAATAAAACAGAAACGGTAAATGCCTGATGGTGACTTTAAGAACCTGTGTCATAATTGGAGTAGGCTATATGTCAAAGTCTAGTTTCAACTCATGTCTGGATGATTTTTGGTGAATTTGACCACTAATAAAAGCGCCAAAGTTGCAAACATAGTTTGGGAGGGCTTCATCAAAGCGTATGATGCAACAGTGAGCTCTCTTTGAAAGGACATGTTATTGACTCAGCTGAGGAAGATGGTGGGATGAAGTAAAAAGCTGAGAATTTGAGCTTTTTCTGTATAAAAAAAGACCCATTTCACAGTATAGGCTGAGTTTGAGTTGGTATGCTGACTGTATTTGTTGGTGTGTGTGTGTGTGTACTGTATGTGTGTGTGTATTACATGATCTATCGCTCTTGTGAAGGTGTAGAATCTGACACATTTCTTCTTTGTGGACCTTTCCCACGAGGACGCTTCCTTTCTGTCTCTCTAAGCTCTTAGTGTGTGTGTGTTTGTGTGCATGTATCTGTCTTAGTACTGTAATACTGGTCGGTTAAGCACATATAGATGCGTAAGTGGAAAGGAACGTAACAAATAGTCTCTCCAGTGGCCGGCAGAACTCCCTAGTGTGAATGTGAGGCAGGGAACATTAAAGGTTAGACACCATATAAGATGCCTTAGCGCCGTATTAGATTCTGTTTGATGGCTGAGTGATTGATTACTAGCGGCAATCTTAAAGTGGCTTCTGATTTTTGATGATGTATCACAATCTTGGGTGACAAGAAAACACATCTGATATACATATATTTTGTGTATTGATTTACTGTGACCTTGGTGGCTACAAAACCCCAATATGTCTGCACTATGAGAAGATCACATGACTGACTATGGCACAGCTTTAAACCGTGGTGTGTGTGTGTTCAGTAAAGGATGATAAATCTGCGAGTGTGTGCGGTCGATTTCTCTACCCCAAGGACGTCACTTTCTTGCAGGCTGGTTGGACTTATAAAATATTGATGCTGCTTGTGAGTGCAGCCCAGACTATAAATAGTCTCAGCTAAACATAAAGCCATTACTTTTTTCTACTGCCACAGCTTTCTATCACTTCCACAAACACACACACAGATATAAATGAATACACAGCCGTACAGACGTATTGATATTCTGGATGCTAACACAACAAGCTGCTGTTTATCGCTGTGTCAGGCTTGACCGTGCACATCTGTCAGCAGAGATGTATTGATGATAAAAACTATCAGGTGAAAATCCAAGCGGTTTTCAATCAGATTCACACGTGGTGAAAAGCTGCTCTCACTCATTTCTTTCTGAGCACTTGAGAATACAAATGTTTCAAAAGGAATTGCTCATGTCCTGATATTATCACATTTTGTCTCGATCAATCAGAGCTGACTTTGGTTGAACAGCAATGAAACATAACAATATCCTAAAAGAGGAAGCGCATAGAAGATGTGAAAAGAAGATCTCTGTACAGCTGTTCAAGCACAACGAACTTTAGAGGAATAATAGGACCAACGGACACTTATTTAATTGCAGTCTTTACCAGTGCAAGCGAATAATATTATGAATCAAGGTGAATACGAACGACAAAACAATATGAGAATATCCCAATCATAAAATATTAGATCAGCCCAAATTCAAGTGAGGGTTACAACCTGCCAAGACTGAGTGAATAGCTTTTAAAATTGCAAGAAAAAAAGAAAGATAATTGAATAAAAAGGAAGAGACTGAGGCATCTAAAAGCTAGTTAGGTATTACATAATGTAACCTAATAAAACAACAATACAATAGGACCTTTGACTGCAGATGTATGGCCTTGTTTTCAATGCTGTCATTAACGGACTTCCATACTTTATCTACTATGGATGCCCAACTCTAGGGAACAGTCATATTGCACGGCAGGAAATGAAATGTCACGGGCAAGAGAGGAACTAACTCTTGCAAAATAGCACATCTGCTGAGTTAATTTATTAAACTAGTTCCAACCAGAGCAAAACCTGATGTGTGGCATTAGTCTTGTCTCTTCCTGTGTTCAGTGTTGGCTCGTCTTTTGTTTGTGACTGAGTTCACCGTGGAGTTTTGTTGGTCCATGTGAGATGTTGCCCCTCTTTCCTTATTTGTAATACAAAATAATGTATGTTAAACAACTTGCTCTACATACATACTGCAAGTTACGTCTACAAATAATGTAAATATGGTTGTCAAATGTCCGAGTTTTCCCACATAGTGCAAAAACAATATAGTAGTTAGAAATAGCTTCACATCGAGCAGCTACCACATTAATTGTAGTCCACTCATAAAGAAACACAATGTGTGTATATACTGTATGCCCTTTTGTCGGAGTGCATTTTCTTTTAATACTTTTTCTTGCAAAGGGCCCTCGGGATCTCATACATCAGTAATGCTGGACTACTTGAAAGATAAACATCTGTAGATGTAGAACTGTCATGTTTTCCTTTTGTAGTATTAATCCTTGAATGTTCATCAATTAAGGATTTGGTGCTTTTTTCTAAAGAGTTGTATTTAATCATCTTCTCAGCAAACACTTCATACATAAATGCAAATACCTTAAGGGTTAAGCCCATCACTCAATGGATGATCAAGGGAAAGAAACGTCCTGAAACCTCTCATTATTTGACTTGTTTACATTACTTGAATAGACCCTTACTCTGTTAATGGTTGGTTTTTCGTAATTTTTATTTTTGTAAGATGTATTATTTAAACTGTATGCACCTTTTAATGTTATTGACTGAAAGTTCCTTAACTGTTTTTAAATTACTCATCGTCTTCATATAAGCCGTAACAACGGTTTTATATAAGTGCGCCATCTAGCGGCGGAAATACGTCATATCATCCCACACCTGTGTTGTAATGACACGCAGCCGCCGGTAGAGGGCAGTGTGACCTCAGTGTAGAGAACGACTGGAAAAAGTGTCTCTTGTGTGAGTTAACGGTGAGTCAGCTCTTAATTAACGTCATACTGTTAAAAGACATGAACAAACGTATCGAAGGGGTTTGGTTTTCCATTCATAGTTCATTTAAAGTACAGGCAGTTGGACAGGCTCTGTAGAGTTTAAATTAGCCTGGCGCTGCTAAGCTAATTAAGGAGCTAATTAACTAAATGCGGTGAACGGGCTCGTTAAAGAGTGAAAGCGTTGTTTAATGTCTGTTGTGGCTCCTTTCGGTTGTTTTACAAACTCTGCAACATTTACAAATGATGACATTATCCTTTAATGCAATTATAAAGGATTATTTCCCTCCCAGTCTATGTTACCCTGCATGGCAATTCCAGTTTTAACATTAAGCTACCACTGCTTCTCATTATAGGGAAACTGACGAAATTGGCCGTTTATCACTTTCCTAGCTAATCAGGGGCATATTTTGAAGTAAAGCCCGCCATGAACAAAAACGTAGGAGTGTTACAATATATAAAAACATAGTGAAAGTTTGACAAGAGGAACGCAGCTGCTAATTACTTCAAATCAAGCTCACCTGTTTGACATCTTTCTTTTGCTCCTCTCATGGGAATTGTAGTTCACAGTTGTAGTTCAAATACACAGCAAGCTCCAAAGACACAACATGCTACAAAAACTGTTGATTAACAGCAACAATAAGTAAAGTGAAGATACAAATGTACAAACATATGATGTATCCGTCTGTTTTTTTTCTTCTATCAATGATTTGGTGCATTAAAAGCCAATTGTTACAAAAAACAACATTAGAGTTTCCTATAAACCCCACATTGACATTACATTACATTAATTGACACTATCAAATGTCTTGTTGTCTGAGCAGCAGGCAAAAAACAGAATACTTTCAATTAAACATTAAATAAAACAGAGGAAATGAGCAAATCTTAATGACCCAAAGATATGAAAGGAATGGAAACTTGTACAACCAATCAATACATCGATCTAACAGAATACCTAGCTTTAGTTTAAATCCACTTAAAGCAGGGACTGGAGCCCAATGTGTGGATCCAGTTCAGTGTAGGTGTTTCTCTGAGATCACACAGGAACCAAATGAAACCTGATTTGAAATCAAACTGAGCTGTGAAGGAATGTTCTGGAAAGGCTTCTGAGATAAGTGCTTCATGCTTTAGGCCAGAAATGCCAAGAGATAGGAGGAATGTGTTGTCACCTGTAGCTACTGTTAATGCTCCTCCAGTCTGCTGTCAGGTGATCTCACACAGGTGAGAGATCACGTGTGTGAATTGATATACACTGTTCCTGACCTGTTATTCTCTTTTACAGGGAAAAGAAAGAGAAGAATAGTGTGGAAAAGGCAAGGCAAGTTTATTTATATAGCACTTTTCAACACAAGGCAATTCAAAGTGCTTTACAAAAAATGAAAGACATTAAGAAAATGGCATTTAAAATCAGTCATTAAAAATAAAAGCTAATAAAATAAACATTAAAAGAAAAAATACATGGATAAAAGTTACAGTGCAGTTTAAGATGTGAATAGTTCATTTAAAAGCAGCGACAAAAAGAAAAGTCTTCAGCCTGGATTTAAAAGTAGTCAGAGTTGCAGCGGACCTGCAGGTTTCTGGGAGTTTGTTCCAGATATTTGGAGCATAATAACTGAACGCTGCTTTACCATGTTTAGTTCTGACTCTGGGGACAGAAAGCTGACCAGTCCCTGAAGACCTGAGAGATCTCGATGGTTCATAATTTAGCAGTAGATCAGAAATGTATTTTGGGCCTAAACCATTCAGTGCTTTATAAACCAGCAGCAGTATTTTGAAATCTATTCTTTGACACACAGGAAGCCAGTGTAAAGACTTCAGAACAGGAGTGATGTGATCCACTTTCTTAGTGTTAGTGAGGACTCGAGCAGCAGCGTTCTGAATCAGCTGCAGCTTCCTAATAGATTTTTTAGTGAGACCTGCAAAGACACCATTGCAGTAGTCGAGTCTACTGAAGATAAAAGCATGGACAAGTGTTTCCAAATCCTGCTGTGACATTAGTCTTTTAATCCTAGATATGTTCTTTAGGTGATAGTAGGCTGATTTAGTAACTGTTTTAATGTGACTGTTGAAACTCAGGTCAGAGTCCATGACTACACCTAGATTTCTGCCTTTATCTGTTGTTTTGAACATTGCAGACTGAAGCTCAGCGCTAACTTTTATACGTTCTGCCTTGGCTCCAAAAACCATTACCTCAGTTCTATCTTTGTTTAATTGGAGAAAGTTCTGACACATCCAGTCATTGATTTGTTCAATGCACTTACTCAGTGTTTGAATTAGAGCATAAGTAAGTGTCTTAACAGTTGAGGTTCAGTGTCCGACGTCTTATTCTTGTGGGACATATTTTAATCTTTATAGACTATATGGATCACGCAATATTGTGTGCTACCAAAGTGTTTGTGAGCAGCTCTCCATCCTCAGAGGGAAAACCACCAGGTAGAGTATTCCCTTCCCTTCTCACTTTGCACTCTTATGTTCCATTTATTTTTCTGTTTTTTCCGACAATTCATTGCTTTTGGACAATTGCAAACATAGCATGTGAAACTTTGCACACATCCTTCATCCCGTGTTTACACGCTTCCCACAGATCCGTAGAAAAGAGTGTTCATTTTAGTTTTTGAAAGTCCACATCTAAAAAAAGCTCCTTAGATTGTCTGGAATTGAAGAAAGGCAGACATTACATGTGATCTGTGGCAGGCTGAATGAGCAAGCTTATTGGTTCTGTCTTTTTTGTACTTTGTTTCATTTCATACCGCTCAGCAATGACAAGTTTCACTGCTTTCTTTAGATTTGAAATGGTTTGGACTCCTCCAAAAGCGTGGACGCATGTCTTGTAACTCTGAAGAAGAAGTACAAATTGTTTAGGGCGTAAACAAGTCTTTAGTGTCTTTGTTTGAACCTTTTGTTGTCGTGTAGAACGTCATAGAAGTTACTCAAAGTGTACAGATATCGCCGCAGAAGCCTCGTACAGTACATATAGGAGTATTCAGTGTAATCAACACACAACCCCCATCAAAACACATTCACAAGCCTCCCCGGAGACCCCCACGAAAGTCTGGTGATGGGTCTCCAGTGCCAAAAAGCAGGAAGTCACAGCTGTGCTCATCCCCCTTTCAGCATGTGTGGGAGCCAGAGTGTGTGTCTCTATCAGCAGCATGCGTGTGTGTTTTTTTAGCCTCTATATTCCTGCGTGTCAGTCAGTTTCTCTGGCTGACATGACGCTACTTTCTATTCCCACCTCTTTGCAGAAGTTTCCAGTGTCGTTTAATGAGAGGGAGACGGAGAGAGCCCGGCTTACACAGGCTAACAAACACTGAGCTGTGTGTCATTGTGGCTTAACGTGTAACACTGACTGCACTGGAAACACACTCACACACCCTCTATCAACTCTCACATTTTCTATTGTTTCCGACGCCTCCTATCACTCTCCACTTCACGTTATCTTTCTTATCTGTTTGTTTCCTTTCTTTCTTTGAATACACTAAACGGCCACATAGCCCACCTACCTTTGTATAGTTTACATATCTGGCTTTCTCTTCTCTGGTTTAGACTGGACCTCTTATGTCATTTCATAGACTCAACAATTAATCTAGAAAATAATTGGTTGCAGCCTTTGTTTAGATGAAGGGGAATATTGTGTTTCATATCCTCTTTTTTCCACTCTGTCTACACAATGTCAAATACAAATGGAAAAAGGTCATACACAAACAAAGTTGAATCCCGACCAAAGAGATTCTTTAGATTGTGAATTTCACACAAGATGTTCCACAATCACGAATAGCTGAAACATTTCTAAAGATGTCCACATACTTTTGGTGATGTTATATATCCATTTTGTTACTTTAGTTTCAATCTTCCTCCTCCTCCTCATGAACCTCCGCAGCTCCTTTGGAAGCCGGCCTCTCCGCTGTAAATCTGAAGGCCTTGGCTTTAACAGGCGCAGTGTGTCTCTGTAACACGGGCCGCTTTGTTTTGGTTACCGATCAAATCACTGAAGGAAAACACGAGGGCTCAGAGAGAAGGAGACACGGAGAGAGACTATACGAGACCGACGAGTCGTAGAGAAACCGCACAGTGTGTGTGAATCCCTGTGGTGCAAGAATACATCTTAACAAATATTTCTTTTATTTCTTGCCCAAAATAAAACGGAGAAAGGGAGAGGAGACGATAAGAGTCATGATTTGACCGTTTTGGATCCAGTTTTGAGATTTCACACAAACTGCGTCTGTGTGATGTTTCTTAAATTGAATCTGAGCTTTTAATCTGTCTAATGTTTGATCTCATTGAGATGCTACCTTCAGGTGCACGGTGTGGACACGCGGACTTGATCACAGTTCCTGATTTCTGGGAATGGTGACAAGTTGACAGGCGAGGCGCTGCACTGACATCCAACCTCACTCCACTGTCAGAAGAGAGAGAGAGAGAGAGATAGAGAGATAGAGAGAGAGAGAGAGAGAGAGACTTCACAGCCACGATTGGACGGCCCCCTTTTCCCCCCTCAGCCTCTCTCTGTCTCCCAACTTCTCCTCCTCCTTCCTCCTCCTCCTCCTCCTCCTCCTCCTCCTCCTCCGTGTGTTTTTTTTAAATGATTTAGGGAGAAGAGGGGAGCAAGCATTCACAGCTTGGCTGACGGTGCAGGCAGGAGCGTCACGTAGGAGAAACGGGAGCCTGAGGGGCAGCACTCTGGGACTGAGGACGACTGAAGAGGCTCGGGGGTGTTTGGGATCTGATGCACAGCTCGACACACACACAGAAGAGGCAGGAACACACTCCAAACACGCTTTAACAAAAACACACTCACTGCACAAAAAGCAAGGAAAAGCCAGGTTTGGTTGTTGGAGACAGGCAGGCACATACCTTACGAGCAAGCTTAAATCCTTTTCCAGACGGGATCTGAGTTTTCTTCCACTGGAGAGAAAAAGAAGCAGATGGATATGTGCTTATTTTGAAGGAAAATAATCCTCGTATCCTTTCAGCAATGCTTTTGAGGAACTTTTGCACTGAACTGTTGATCTGCTATGTTCCTGGACACTGACATAGTGCATATTTCAATCCACTGAATTCTTCAAAACAGGATCCACGTTTTCTTTCTTCTCTACAGAGCGTTTCTCCAGGGCAGGTGTTGTGCTGACTGTCACTATGTTTTCTCAATGGTACTCTTTAACACCATTATGGACTTCTTGCCTTTTGGCCCTGTGCATCCTGGACGTATGGACCAGCGCCCAACAACAGTCCCGCAGATCCCGTCAGATGCCCTCGTTGACCTCCTCCTCTTCTTCAACATCATCCGGCAACCTGTCGGAGAGCGCCGAGAGCAAAGTGGAGCGCCTCGGCCAGGCGTTCAAGCAGAACGTCCGCGACCTGCGAGAGAAGAGCTCCTGCCTGGACATGGTCTTCCTGGTGGACGAGTCGTCCAGCGTGGGCGCCAACAATTTCCTGAGCGAGTTGAGGTTCATACGCAAGATGCTGTCCGACTTCCCCGTGGCGCAGGAGGACACGAGGGTGGCGTTGGTCACCTTCTCATCCAAGACCCACGTGGTGACCAGGGTGGATCACATCTCGGCGCCCAAGCCCCACCAGCACAAGTGTTCGCTGTTCAACAAGGAGATCCCAGCTATCAACTACAGAGGGGGGGGCACCTACACCAAAGGAGCCTTCCAGAGGGCAGCGGTGAGTCGAGATGATGTGATAAAATGTGCCTTTAAGTGTGTGTGTGTGTGTGTGTGTGTGTGTGTGTGTGTGTGTGTGTGTGTGTGTGTGTGTGTGTGTGTGTGTGTGTGTGTGTGTGTGTGTGTGTGTGTGTGTGTGTGTGTGTGTGTGTGTGTGTGTGTGTGTGTGTGTGTGTGTGTGTGTGTGTGTGTGTGTGTGTGTGTGTGTGTGTGTGTGTGTGTTGTGTGTGTGTGTGTGTGTGTGTGTGTGTGTGTGTGTGTGTGTGTGTGTGTGTGTGTGTGTGTGTGTGTGTGTGTGTGTGTGTGTGTGTGGAGAAAGTGATTGTGGCTTACTAAGGTTGAAGACACACCAGCCCACCTACCTTTGTATAGTTTGGATCTCTGTTTTTTTCCCTCCCTTGACCTCTTACATCACATCATAGACTAAACAGTCAATCGAGAAAATAATTGGTTGCAGCCCTTGTTTGGGTGAAGGGAAATATTGCATTTTATATCCCCTTCCCGCCCCCTTTTTCCAGGCTTTTTCTACACAATGTCAAATAATTCAAAAAAGTCAGACATAAGGATAAAGTTATGTGTGTGTGTGTGGAGGATGTGATTGTGGCTCACTAAGGCTGATATTAATGAGGCCATGCGTAGCCTAGCTGTTGCGGCTCCCGCTTCCTCTAAATTACACAGCAGCAGGTAGCGAGGGGAAGCCGCTTGCTGGCTAATTGTTCAGGAGTTTCCAGTGATAAAAATACCATTAAGATTGAGCACATGCAAGCACAGACACACACGCTGATGCATGCATGAAGCAACCAATGATTAGGTTAGAAAGTGGAGCAAGTAGCAAGACAGTCCAAAAAGTCGTTGGTTACTTTCTAAAATGTGGGAAATGTGGGCAATGTGATTTTAGATCAAGCCTTCTGGGGGAATTTGACTTCACTTATAGCTAATGGTAATACATGACTTCATTATTACTGATAAGGTTTTGTCAAATGTCCCTTTAACTTCAGTATTCCTACTGGCAGTACATGTTGTACGTGTGAATGTGTTGTACAGGCAGGGATGTGGGGTTACCCTAGGTCACAGGGGGTCAATATGTTAGCTTGTTTATGGTTTGTTGATTTGAGCTGCCTGACACCCAGCAGCGCACACACGCACCCACACACACATGCACCGAGGCGAGGACATGTGGCACAGTTGATCCGTCAAGTCCAAACAGCCCAGCTGTAAAAGCCGTGTTGGTGGTATCGGGGCTGGTCCTGTGTAAACACCTCGCTCAGCCTCAGATCTGCATTCAGTTAGAAGCTTTGTGAGCATTATTGGAAGTACACACAGGACAGGATTCAGATGCTTCTGGGTCCTGTAGACCTGCTGACAGCCGGCTGGTCATTGTTGCGTCCACACAGATGGAAGGACAAATGGATAAGATCATGGCTTGCT